>CM033424.1:66111152-68656152 GCA_019425775.1 Rafetus swinhoei | reverse complement strand
GGAAAGCCTTTTTGCAAAGGAATAGGTCTGGCATATTGCTGTCAAGGTGGCAATATCTAGATTCCTTCTGGTTTCCTATGAATTCCAAAGCTGAGGGCCTCTGCCAGAACAATTTCTGATCTTTGACCCTGTGAAAGCCATGCTGGGCTTGGCAGCTTCAGAAGACTTGAAGAACATAGATGGCATGGTGGGCTACAAAGAGCGAGGCTGCCACTGTGATAGGCATGCCCCAGAACTATACAAAATATTGAGGGTTATGATTAGAATCCTAACATAGATCTGGTATAGGCCAGAGAGCCATCATACTGAGAGTACTACAGGAATGATCTGTTCTTCATCATTTGTATTATTTATTCCTCGTGGATTTTTCATTTTTATCTTCAAGTATTGTGCACTGCAGTAATTAAGCATTGAAGGGGATGAATTCATAGTTCGTTGTGGCTACATTATCTAGGGCTGTCAGTAGCTCTCAGACAAGTGTAAACCATCCTCATTTATCTCACTGGAGATACAACTGATAATTTCAGTCTATATCACAACAGTGTTCACTATTTCATTGCTGCTCATTTTATCAGAAGTATTCTGACACTTATATCACAGCCAAAGCCTGTTGAGAGAAATAAGGCCAACAACTTGCCTTCCTGTTCAGTGCCTGTCTGTAGGAATATAAAACCATGCCCCTCCTACATCTTACAGCACTCTCCCATTGATTTGTGTACCCCACTTTTCAGAGAAACACATGTGAAGCTGATGGGAGATGCTTTCTTGTCGACAGAGCACAATGTAGCCAGGGCGGCAAGCAGATTTAATGACATCAATTTTAGTTATGTTATTCATGTCACTGAATTTGCATAAGTTAGATTGATTTACCATAGTAGTATAGACCAGCTCTTAGACTGAAAAGAAAATGCTAGAAACCGTGTTTGATTTTCTTAAGATTAAATGAAAAATACATGGAAGAGAAAAGGTTCCACATTTAGAAACTGATCAGAAGTAACTTGAAAATTGGTTTAAAACATCTTTGTCTTTAGCACTACTTAAAATGGTCTGATGTTAAAGTTGCAAAGATATGATGTCTATCCTTAATATAAATAAAAAACAATATATAGTAAGCAGACCCTCACTAACTGAAAATAATACAGATAAACATATAGTTCCTATAGTGAAGCTATTACGATTTCAAAGTTAGAAGAATTTGTAATTAAAATACACAAGGATCCAATTTTGCATAAACCAAAAATAAAGGATAAAAAGAGTGATTTAAAAAGGGGCAGAATTAGTCCCCAAATAGGTCATATAGCAAAGGTAGCAGTGAAGTCTAAAGCGTGAAATACTGTTTGTTTTGAAAGCACTGAGAAAATAAATGTGTACTAAAATACATAGCAGGCATCTTCATATTAAAACAAGTGAAGGCAAGAGATATTTTGTTCTGGTTGGGGATGAATATTTAGAGAAGAAATTATAAGCTTACTCTGATACATATAATGCCATCTGAGGAGCATAAACAAAAGAGCCAAGTATGAATCACAAAATGCCAGAGAGATCATATCAAAGACTAAGAGAGTACTTATTTGAAGATGACAAAGAAGTCTGCTTGATATTTAATTGATTACTAGTCAGGTTAATGGAGATTTCAAACCCACCTAACCCATCTAACCTGGACAGTGAATGCCTGTCAAGTTTAGTTGTGCAAGCTTAAAACCAGTGAAATCAGTGTTGGTCTCAAATTCTGTGTTATGTTACCTAAATTGGTTTATCTCTGGATTTGGTAAGAAATAAAAGAAGCCTCTAGCTACAAGAATGAGGATTATATTGTGGTACTATTTGGAAAGAAATTTTGCTAAAACCCAAGGTTATTGGGACAAAGTGCAGTAAGTTACAAGTTGACATCCCTTTTGCCCCTTCAACGTCTTTGACAAAATACCCAGAGAGTAATAGAATGGCCAAGAGAACTGTCTAGATGATGAGAAAAATTATCTTAAATAAAGTTCACTATAACAAAAAACAATCTAAAATCTAGGAGTGCTCCCAGAGTAGAACAATGACTTTACCTACCAAAAGGCCTCAGTTACACAACCCCATTAAATACCAGACTCTTAAATACAATTAGAAAAAGAATAAAGAAAACAAACAATTTAGTTGTGACTGACATTCAAAACCACTGATAGGTGAACTGGTAACAAGTCCACCTGAGAACAGCTGGAAGTCAGCAAAAACAGTTCTGCCCACAGAAGAATCACAATTATACATTCAGGAAATAGAGAGTTAAAAGGGTTCAAACTTGAGCATTCCTTACATACTACTCATTTAGTGATACAGGAGAACAAGATGAAAGCTTGATTGTTCAAGGAACAGATCAGAGAATGAGATAATTTGTGTTGGTGCCAGCAAATTCATTGCACTCATTGGCATCATCAACATACCAAGTGCAGAATCATTACAGACAATAGTGCTGCCAAAGTTGCCAAATCCATGTAGCACCTGGTTGAAGCCACTGCATAATCATCCTGGAGTGTGTTATGTTAGCAGCCAAACCTAGACAAGGCAGAAAAGCTATAAATGATTCAGTGATAGTTAAAAAAATATTTCAGAATGTGGTAACCTCTTATACTGTTGAGTCTTATTTAAAAACAACAACATTCCTTAAAGGAATAAAATGAGGGCCATTGGGACAGATGATGCACCTAACAGCAGAGTGATTATGCAAATGGGATGATGTACTGTTTAGAAGGGGTGTCAATGCTAACGCCTGCAATAACTCTCTAAGCGTGCTTCCTATGAATGAAATGTTTCTAGGAGCCCGAGCAGATTCTAACTGATCAGAATACTCAAAGTCAACAGAGGGGTTTTGGTCTCTCTCCAGCTACCCTGACCTTTTAGTGCTTCCTAAATAGGACACTAGAGATCCTTGAACATTTCAGAGTACTCCCCTTACCCCCACATCCAAAAGATTCTGCTGCAGCACTTACGCCTGGTCTACCTAGACCAGGCAGGTGGTTTAAGGTACATCACTCCAACAACACAAAAACCATAGCTAGAGTCAGCTTACCTTAAGCCAAGCCACCTGGGTGTCCACACTGTGGGAAACCGATACAAGAACAAGCTCCTGTTGGCTTCCCTGGCTCCTCACGGAACAAGGAATACTGGACGCTGATGGTGTCTGCCCTCAGCGTTCGATTTACAGGTCTACATTAGACCCGCTAAATTGAAGCTAGAAGATTAATCTCCAGAGGGTTGATCTTCTCTCTAGTATAGATATGCCCTTAGAGCAGAATTTTCAAAAACTCTTAGGGAAGTTAGTTACCCAACACCTTTTGACTAAAATGGGAAAGTCAATGGAACATGGCCATATAACTATCTAACATGTGTGAGAATCCCACCTTTAATAATTAATAACAAATAATTAATTATTAATACAATGTATTATAAAATCATCATAACATAATTATAACTACTATGCTGATTATGATTATTACAAATCAATTAATGATAATTAATTAATTAATCATTATTAACACTTGATCCACTGGAAAAATTTGAGACATTACAGAGTGTGAACCAATGTCATAAGTCAGTTTTCAAGTCACTATACAGATTCTTGACTCAAAAACTATGACTGGTAAGTTCAAGTCCTACTTAAAGAAGCTTCAATTTTTAAATCACTGATTTGATTGGAAGTAACAGTCCTCAGGTCTGTTGTGGCACTACAGCTGCCATAGACACACTCAGTTCATATCTTTAAGATCCTTATGCAATGAAAATTGAATCCTGGTTTTCACTGAAATAGTCAGTAATTTGGCCATTTGACTCCAATGGGGCCAAGATGTCATGAGTTTAGGGGAGATGGAATTTTGCAACCTGGATTTATATGAAATTTTGATCAAGGAAAAGGATACATATGAACTACTTGTTTTTGCTTTTTATTTCTATAAATTCAAGTTTTTGTATTTGGTTCAAAGCTTAGTTCAGGAACACTTTTAACACATATTATGAAAGATGAGAGGTGAGTAAAACTATTTTTCCTTCATTCTGCCTTTTGATTTTCCTTTTGAGAGCTGATTGCTGATGTACAATCTAGACAGACAGTTGTCTTAAAACTTAAATAATTAGTTACGTTAAGTATTTAAATGCCAACAATGCCACAGTGCCCAGTATGGATGCACAGTAATGCCTTGGTAGAGTCTCAGCGATGACAGTAGAAGAGAAAGCAACACAAATGGCAGAGTGGCAGAGATGGCTTGAAGTGCTCTTTGTGCTTCCCTGATCTTGATCAGCTGAGTGCCAGGCCAACCTTCTGCTGTAAGCTACAGCAGCCTTCAAACTGCTCTAAATTACTTCTCCAACCAACAGCTCTAACTGTTGAACATGGAAGCAACAAGCTAAAGGGATGCCCCATTCACATTCCGCATTTCTCAAGTCATATCCCCTTTTGTGGAAGCTGAAAGAAGAGTTAGCATATGAAGTACTAATAGCAACTGTACCAGTAGACAATTTCTACCTACACTGAGATGATACTCCTTTGGCTGGCAATATTAATTTTGGAGTCACATTGCACACATGACACTGCACAAAATGACCACAGTCCAGCTGTTCATACTTGGGTCAAAATCTTAAATATATTTAATAGCTATAAACAAATAATATATAAGTATGTACACTGAGATTACATGATTTTGCCTCATAGATTAGCCAGAAAAATGTGATTTTTACAAAATGCAATGCCCTGCAAGTTGGTTTCTAAAACCAAGAATCTAATTGACATCAGTCAGAACTCTAATGTCCAGAGATATCTGTTTGAAATTAACAAGGCTTGTGAAAACTCTGTAAAATATTCATTTAAAAATACTGTTGTGTACACCCAGAGCAAAAAGACATAGCATATTGGCTTTCTATTTTATATATTTGGTGAGCATGTCCACTACTTGACACATTCTTATGGAAAAATTTTCTAGAAAAAGCTAAGCATTCTATATGTCATTTGCATTGTTCTGAAGAAATTAATACAGAATCATATCCCTGAAGTAGAATTCTTTAGGAATTTCTAAAATATTGATAGAAAGGATTTCCTTCTCTGTTAAATGTAAAAACAATGCAAAAATGATTTTGAGGGAATGTCTATAGATTAATAATGCATTCATCACTATTCAATTCTGTAGTACTTTTCCAAATGGGGGTATATTGAAAGACTGAATTATGTCCTCACATATGCCCACAGAACTCATACTGACACCAGAGAAAGTTACCTGCACATAACTCAGTGACAGAATAGAGACCAAAATAAGTATTTACACAATATAACTTAATGATTCTGTTAAGGTCTATATGTTAGAATATATGACATGAATTTAGAATGTTTTAATAATTGTGTTTCTGAACATGTATCACCCCTAAAATTGTATGGATTTAAAATGTTAAGATACTGGTACATGGCCTGTCAAAGGGATGGGGAATGTTATGTACAAAGAAGAGTGGTGCAATATAAAAAAGATGCACTGAGTTTTCAAAGAAAAAAATAATGAGCTATTATTGCTAATGCCATAGGGATGGTTTCAATAGAAGTTGATGACATTAAGCTGGATTCTAAAGCATTGCTACTGACATACACAGAATTAAGGGGAAAAGATAAAGAAGCTCTTTATAGATCAGAGAAATCTATAAGATTGCCAGATCTCTGATCATACAGAATTTAAACTCCTAGATCCTGAATTAGATAACAATGAACTAATACAGGAATGAGAGATAGTTCCACAGACTATGGTGTTTCTCTTCCTATGCAGTTTGTTGAACAGCCTATATGGCCAGAGACTATTCTGGATCTAATGCTAGGAAATGAGCCAAGCATGACAAATAAAGCTGAAGCAGAGGAATGGCTATCACTTAGCGTTCACCACAATATCATTAGATAGCCTCTAGATTGCAGCCTGGTGTTGGAGTGTTCAGCAGCTAAATAAATGTATTCCACCACCACCCAGCATTTCTAAAAAAAACAGTCTTTTGATTTATCATTCACCTTAATCCATTTTCTGCACAGGCAGTGGAGATTCTAGCAAACTGATTGAAAGCACTTTTGGTGAATTGGGTCCATGCTTCCTTTACGTGTAAAGCACACACATCTATGGTCCGTGTTGAGCTTGCATTAATGCCCTCCATGAGAGCATAAGGAAAAATGGGGGTCCGTTTCTTCTCATTCATAGCCCTGTATGTATATCCCTCCTCCCCCACATACACACTCATTAAGATATGGCAATGAGGCTAGAGCACACATTGTTACTGAAGATAAGGGGAAGATTTTCAGTGAGATTCCGGTGCACTGGGCAAGGCAGGCAGGATGTGGAGCAGAGCCAGAGCAAGGGGCAAAAGTGAGGACAGAAGGAATGACAGGCACAGAGGAGCACCTCCACTTACTGCAAGTGCAAACCATTGCCAGTTCCTCAGAACTTTGGCTGACAACAAGAAAGACGGTAATAACCTGTGTAAACAATGCCAGGACCAATTAGCATAACACCTGGTAGCCATGCCTGGAACATCAAGTCAGCTGAAGGCATCTCTGTGTTTGCCCCCCAGTGAGGTGTCACATCTATAAGGCACCGTCACAGCAAATGGACAACTTGAAACCCTATCAGTACGGAAGCTGGAAACAAGTGAATACCAGTGGCCTCTCATGATACATGAGGACAGTGGAATCTCCTCAGATGTGTGAGGAAAGGTCCTCTGCCTTTCCCCCTGGAAAGTCCATATGGTCTTTCTGACGTGTCACAACATTCTCCATCAAGGTTGCAAACTCACCTGCCTACAATCTAAAGCCTGTGTCCTGTGGGTTGCTTACCTACTAAGGGGAAGGAGAAATCTCTGTCACTAATAATTCTAGTTGCTGAGAAGGATAGCTGTCTTTTCTTTGTCCTCAATACTGTTTCTCCATCTTGATCACACAGGTCCACCTGCCCCCACAATAATAGCTTGGCTACCACTGCAGTTTCCAGATACTGCTCAACATACGCTCTGGTAACCCAGGTTTCTGAAAAGGGTGGTAAACCACTATTTGGGTAATGGCACTCTCCAGTCTATGAGCATCCAGCCATAACTGGACTGCCTCATTCACCATAATGGCCTATGTTAACAGAGGATCCAGGAATGCCAGTCACGATATGTCTGAATATCTGTACCTTTCTGCTCTGTATTTGGAGGGTTTTTTTGGTTTTTGTTTTTAATCCTGGGGGGTGATTCCCAGGTACAGAATAGGTGAGCAAC
This sequence comes from Rafetus swinhoei, assembly GCA_019425775.1. NCBI lineage: Eukaryota > Metazoa > Chordata > Testudines > Trionychidae > Rafetus > Rafetus swinhoei. The sequence goes on along the minus strand of CM033424.1, from coordinate 68,648,904 downwards.
TAGTGAATGACAGGTCCTGCAGTAACTTAACATGCAGCTGCTGGCACCTCTGACATGACAAATTTGTGAGCATCTGGGTGAGCGTCGGAAGCTTAGAGAACCATTGAAAACACCAATCAGGTCCCACTCTCTTGTAGCATTCAGCAGCCAGAGGATTCCAGAAACTTGGGTATGACTGAACTCGTGTTCTAAAGCACTTCATGCATCCAGATATTCATGGAATGTCCATTTGAGCACATAATAGATCACTGGCACTTTTAGAGCCTTTAAAAAATGTCAGCCATAGCTTATACTACCTTATCTTGAGCCAGCTTAAATCACTGGCAAAAATGCCTCCTGACATCACTAAAGCAGGATTGGGCCTATATGAAATCAACAGGAGCAGGTGAAACATAACACAACAAAAATCATAGTAACTTAGCTAAATTACAAGGTGCTTTTGTTTTTCAAGGAGATTTAGCTATATGAAAAGCTTTAAAGTTTAGAGGGAGACTTGGAAGCATTTGGCAAAAAAGGGAAAATTTCAGATCAGGGCAATTTCTTTTAATAACTGGTAACTTTGAAATAGGTTGGAAAATTTTCTTAAATTTTTCCAAAATATTTTCCTTTGCCTTCAGAGAAAATGTCATAATTATTAGGCCAAGCCAATTTTTCAAGCCAAAGTTAAAGAAAACTTTAAATCAGGTTTTCTAATGGAAGTTGTTTACAACCTTACCTATAAAGGGGCATCTGCCTTTCCATAATAAAGAACTGTGCATTTCCAAGTTAAAGGGGAGAAAAGGCTCAGTGTGCCTTCTTTTAATTTAGCTTCTTTAAGTTACAGCTGTGTCTCAAGGACACTTTATTAGTTCTCTTCAAGCTGACTGATATTTCAATTCATGTGGTTTTAAATTTGATATATGTGCATCTAGATTTTGCAATAGATGTATTTTAGAATTTGAAAAAAAATCCAGAGCATTGTACTTTTTTTGGCACATTGATCCTGGGTGCAGGTTATTTGTTTTTCATTCTTTTTGTACAGACAACAGCAGCAATTTAAACACATTTGGATTTATTTTGCTTGTGTTGTATTGTCCTCTTGCTTAATGGCAGAATGATTTTTAGCTGTTTTAATTTAGGCCTGGAATGTGTCCTGTTTTTCCTTTTTCCACAGATACAGTTTCAGGAATTTAGATTGTGATCATAACAGTCAGTGACCAGGTATAAGATTATGAGGCTTCACTTCCATTGTATAACGAAATAAATGGATTAAAGATTTCTTGTTAAGGAGGATGGCTCCTACCAGAAACTGCTGCTTGCAACTATTAAGCTAAGTTCTCTCTCCGCCCACCCCCAACAGGAGACATTTTAACTGTGATTTTTTGAATTTAGTAAATGAATTAATTCTCTAAAAGATGGATTGTTTCTAATGCTTGGAGAGAATACAGTAAATGTGAGATCTGATTAGATACAGGCATTGTTGAATAAAAGGTTTGAATGTCTGTAGAGTGAAGTACCTGCCCTGGTCCCTGTAATTTTGATTTGGCTCCTCAACTCTCTTTTCATCCATGATTCTGTACCTCTTAGTGATTTCTGCTAATCCATCAAGTTGACATTCATGTTTGTCCATGATTAAGGAACTTAATACTTCTAAAATTCTTTGCTGCAGTCTACCATTATAAGGCACACCTCCAACTTACTAGGAAACATTTCTCTGTGGCATATGTACCATATTGACATGCATAGTAGAGGACTGGCAATCAGGTGACTGGGTTCTGTTCTTGACTCTGACCTGCTCTGTGAGGTTGGGCACAAGACTTCAAATATATATAGAATAAAAACAGATGGTCTCAAAATCCTATTTTATTCAATTCCTCTAGCATTAAACTCTAAAATGACTAAGGAGTGAATTTGTCTAGTGATTCACTGCACAGAGGCCATCAATATTAATGATGATGGCATAAGAAACTTTATCTAAGAAATTGTTTCTCTCTTTCTGGAGTTTATAAGGAAATAAAAGGTACTAAAGTAGGGTATAATAAATTATATTCCAATACTCATTCAAAATAAGGTGGCTCTTAAGTTTATTACTCATACATATGAAGAGTATATACATTAGAATAATACCTGCAAATATTGTCTTTCATCTTTAAAAAGGGCTTTCCTCCTGAATTAGTCCTTTGTAAATCTTACTGGAGCTAGGAAGAGATTGTAAAACAAAATCTGGTATTGAACACTGCTGTTCTTGTATCATTCCTGGAAAAACCTGGAACATAGCAGTGTTGTATGCTTCCTGTTGGCTTACAGAAAGGAATTCCCCATGGCAGGCTGATATAGCTGAGAATCTCCATTTTGAATTGAATTTTCCTTTAAAAGATATTTGATCATTTCAATTTTACTACACTGAGAATTACAGGAGGTGAAGGAGAACAGAGAATTCACATCGTAATCACTTTGTTGCAGTGTCACTAAATAAACATCTTTATAATAGAAAAATTAGCCAATAGTGTCATACATGGCTATTGTAATGATTAGATTACTAGAGAGCACAATACTTGTAATATATGAGCATGAATCAGACTATTGGTCCATCAAGTCCAGTATCTTTTTTTCCAGCACTGACCAATATTTCAGATGTGTCTGTGGAAGGCAAACAATAAACTCTTAAGAGTAGCAGCTATTTTTTAATTTTGTTTGCATACGTGTATACAATGGGATTGTGGTCTATATTAGGGCTTCTAGTTTCTATGGTAATACTAATAAATACGAATAGTAATAATAACAAAAAGGATACAAAATATTAACATATAGTTAATTAATCAATTGGGTGGTGGTGTACATGAGGTAGTGATATTGGTATAAATTACTGGTACTTGTAGTAATAAATTTTTGATCATTTGGGGACTCTATCTATACAGTTTATGAACTGCAGTTCATATCATGATATTGTTACTGTGAAAATTGCTGAATCATTGAATATTCTGCTGCAAATATAGAATCTACCATGAGCTGACAGGGTATGTAGATGGTACTTACAATACAAGAGTAGAGGCAATGGAGATTAGATAACCTTAAAAACGATACTCTTACCACATAAAGGGTTGCTGGCATTTAGAACAGCAGACAATCCCCAGCAGCAAAATAAAAGAACCAGGTACAGCTGATTGGAATAGCAACTCAAGGGACTAAGAAAGTGACAGAGAGAGGGAACTCTGGGTATGTCTACACTTGCACCCTAGTTCAAACTAGGGATGCAAGTGTAGGCGACCGAAATTGCTAATGAAGCGGAGATTTAAATATCCCGCGCTTCATTAGCATGAACTCACCGGCGCGTTACTCCGCTCAACAGCTGTTTCGAAAGTGAAAGTGTGTGCCGGGACACGTTAGTTCGAACCAAACCCCTTGGTTCAAACTAATGTTACTCCTCATTTTTTGCTCATTTAGGAGTAACGTTAGTTCGAACCAAGGGGTTTGGGTCAAACTAACACGTCCCGGCGCGCACTTTCACTTTCAAAACAGCTGTTGAGTGGAGTAACGTGCCAGCGAGATCATGCTAATGATGCGCAGGATATTTAAATCCCCGCTTCATTAGCAATTTCGGTCGCCTACATTTGCATCCCTAGTTCGAACTAGGGTGCAAGTGTAGACGTACTCTTTGAGAGAAGAAGAAATGGACATGCTTTAAAACTGCGGATGGTTAATAAGATTAGAGAAAGCAGGCTAACCCAGAGCACCAGAGATTCCATCACTTAGGACATGTCTGCGCTACAAGGTAAAGGCAAATTAAGATAAGCAACTTTAGCTACGTTAGTTGCGTAGCTGAAGTTGAAGTACCTTAACTCGGCTTTTGAGATTGTCTACAGAGCAGGAAGTGGAAGGGAGAACAGTCTTCCTTCGACTTCCCTTACTCCTTGTGAAAGCAGGGTTACCGGCATTAACTGGAGCACCCCTCTCACTTCGAATTAGCTATCTTAACTAGATTGCTAATTTGAACCCTGGAAGATCAACAGTGGCAGCTTCGATCTTCCTCTATAGTGTAGATGTACCCCAGAAGTCAAGAAACAAGATGCTGCAGAAGGGTTCTGAAAACCCATGTGGTCATAGACCCCAGCCTAAAGAGAGCTCTAGAATGGCAGGTTTAATTGCACGAGACCAAAAGAAGGAGCCAAGGTGCTTTAGAATCCTGTGCAAAGTCTCTTGGTGCATGTTTTATATGTGACAGCTGTCACATGGCCGTGAAGAGGCAAATTATGGACCCATAACACTCTCACCACTGCAGTTCTGGGAGAGGGTATATTTCAGCTACAGAGTAACCTAGAAGTTTAGTATTGGTCCCAGAGGCTGCAAAGCCAAGCTGTGAGGCCTAAACTCTCAGGATAGATTTATTATCAGCTCCCTAAGTGTGTGCCTAACGTCTTCAGGACTGACATTATCTTTTGGTCATGTCAAGCCTTTTTACACTGGGTTATGGTGGATGTAGGCAGAAGTACATGGCAAAGTCAGTCAAACTGAGCACATCCTGCCATCAACTTTCTTCTGCCTTGACTATTGACTTGAGTGCTTCAGTCAAGCCCATGCCTTGGTGCAGTATGACAGGAGGAAGAGGCAGTCACTCTCAATCAAGGGAACAAAACATTTAAGGCTTTATAAGTCAAAACCAACATCTTCCCATTTCTCCCAGAAATCAGTTGGCAGCTAGTGCTGATCAAAAAGAACAGTTGCAGGGTGATATGTGTGTGATTGAGCAGTGAACAGTTATCCACTCTTCTGTTCCCACATGGAACACTGCAAGGAGCTCACCAGCTGATCTTATACACTATATGAAGAGTAATGTTAAGGTGCAATGGTAAGTGTTAACTAAATGAGCTCAGCATTTATTTTCTTGTATTAATTTTAGACTGATCCTTAAGCATGAGCTGATTTTTGTGGTTTAAAAGTATTTAAGCATCTGTCAATAGCAGCCCTTTATTTCACATAACAAGAGATCTCTGTTTATAATGTGACACCAGCTGCTCAATCAAAATGGGTTATATTAGAACTAATTTAATTTTACATAAGTTGATCTATTTGCATATTGAATCTCTGGTTAAACGACTAGGTACTACTTTATAGACTGGTCCGGCTTCAAGCTTCAGTGTATGGACAATGTTTAATCAATGTGTACATCAGGAAATACACATAATCAGCAAGTACATTAATTAAGCCTGGAAAATTTTGCAACATGCATACGCTCTATGGATTAACAAGGCAATTCATTAGAAATTTTAATTATGAATATTATATTTTCCGTATATTTTATTTTGTGATGCTTCAGATGAGTTTTCAAATATTCAAGCCATGTATGCTTCCTCAAGTAGATAGTAAGTTCCTTTTACTTCAGGCACATCTGTGTCTGGAAGCCTCTGAGGAAAACATGCTTTGTTATCTTCTGCCAGATAACTTGACATGCTTTCTTAAGTAAGCTAATGCTCAAGACTCCAAGAAATCAAATTTGAATACGAAGGGTGTGAATTAAAATAAAGCAAATAGTAATAAGTGACAGTTGCTGCCTAGGATGCTGCTCTTGACCCTTCAAACACATTTTTACCATGTTTATTGCTGAAATTGGTTATGAGAGACTTAGAGCCTAATCTAAAGAAACTAATGGAAAGACTCTTTTGACTTCAATAGGCTTTTAATTAGGCCTTTATGTTTTAGTCTGAACTGGCTACCTCTCTGATTTGAAAAAAGATTCATAAACAAAACAAAACACAGTTAGTTGTAAAAAACATATCCATCTGCTACTTCACCAAATCAATGTCCCTTTTCTTTTACCCCCAAACACCAGGGATCTATATCTAAGAATGAAGACAGAGCTAACAAAAGGCCATATCCCACCACTAATCTGCATGAAAACTTCCTAGGGAGCCTTAGCAATTGAATTATCCCAGGATACTTTCCATAGTATTAAATGAAGGCTCTGAGTAGTTTTTAGCAGAATGAACAGCTCTCCTCCAAAGCTCTTTTTCTGTCAGATAGTATCCTACTACAGTTTCCATCTTTTTTGTGGGAGAGTTGAAAAGTTAACCTTGTTTATTTCTAGGACAGCCAAGGAATATGTCATTTCACAGTTGGGAATTATTACATTCATTGGCATGTAATAACAAATGACTCCTACCCAGCCTAAGTCTTTATACATAAAACCAAGATGGCTTCAGATGGTATACTACTCAACAGACAGTCTGGTGTAATGTATAAGAGTAAAAGGAGAAACACTCTGTGGTCAGGAACTGAGAAACTGGTTACAGAGTTGAAAGCTCAGGTAGATGTAATCCTTTCTTCCTGGTTCCATCATCTTGCTTCCTAGGACTGCACCACTTACTGAAGTTCCTACAGTCCTAGTTCATGACTCCAGTGTAGGAAGGGGAGATGAAGAAAAGTCTACATCTACTAGCACTTATTTCTAATGGACACAATTCGCTCCAGATCTGCAGGGAAAATTTGGGTAGATTCCTGCCCAAAATATGCATTCTATAGCCTATGCCACTGAAGGGACTCCTTTTTTTCATTTCCATTCCCAGCTGTCCCTTTCACAACCATTACACTTGGATGTGTGTGCTTTTTTAGCCAAGTAGGCCCCTTCTACATAAACAGTACTCATGATCATATTATGAGATGCAATGAACTCATCCATCACTGCCAAAATTATTCCCAGTTTTGATTCCTAGAAAGGGGTGTGTATTGATTAAGGAGGTATCCTAAGGTCAAAAGGGATTTTACAAGACCATGACTAAAGGGGGAGGTATCCCCTGAATTTTAGTCTGAATAGTACTGTAATTGAGAAGTTTTCCACATGTCCCTTGCCACTCTACAGCAAATTCTGACCCTCTTTAAAACATGTTTTATAAACTATGTTAGAGGAGAATCAGATTCCTTGCTGTTTTGAAAGAATTGATATGCCTTTTTTTGGCACCAATTTAATGCATGTGTGTACATTATTTTGCACATGAAGGTGCTTTTGATTTTTAACTTTTGTAAAATTTCCAAAATGTTTTCAAAGGAGTATGGTTCAGTAGTCAGCTACTAGCAGAACTGCCAGGCAGTCCTCAGGTTAAGGTGGTCTCTTGGTTATGTGGTTGAGGCATAAATGTGTGTTTAGGCCACTGCTTTATTTCTTACCCATTATGTGCACCGGTGATTAGGAAAGGCAGATAGAAATTTTAAAAATGCTTAAGTAATGTAAATAATTTGTTTAAATATTCATAGTACCCTATCCAGAACCTGACAGAGGCTCTTATGGGTATCTGAAATGCCCTTCCCAATTGGTGTCCTTGTTGGAGAGCATCTCCATATGTCACGGGTAGTGTGGCAAACCCCTAGCAAGTGCTGATAAAACCTTTATACCATGTGTTATAAACCATTATAAACATGTTTTAGAGAACTTCAAAAATTTATTGGGACTATCAGATCTTCCCACTTATGAAAGACAGATTCCTACTATTAGTGACAATAATTGTTACCTCTATCTATCAATCTAGTGTTTATTTGATAGCAGTGAGCATTCTAGGAATAGATTATTATTAGTGGAAATGAATATTTATATTATGTGTCACCAAATGCCCCTGTGATGGTCATCGCTTGGAGTGGCTGGTGGGGGACTGTTGAGTAATGGTTCGGGTATAGACCTGGAACACACTGGGGATGATTAAGACTGTCATCTCAGGGCCAAAACCTACTCCCCTGCCACTTGCAATTGTCCCAAAGTCACTGTATGGATTACAGGGTGTGAAAGGTGGCCACTCACCACCAGGCACTTTCTGGAGCAGCATGATAGCTCTGTTTTCCAGGTAGGCCAGCTCAGCCCAAAAGTTTTCCTTGGCTAAAATAGTCCAACCCAAAATAATACAGATTACCAAAGCCCAGAATTCTTATGATGAGGAGAGGGGAATATTTTTCTCTCAGAGTGTCTCCCGGCAGGTCCTCCCTTCCCTGATGGCAGTTGTCTAAAGGGGATATTTCTGCCTTCACTCCACTCTCCTCTGCTGCAGGGGCAGGTTGTAGGTCTGCTCTCTTCCCTGGGGTGCCACCAAATGAGTTGCTCCCTTTCTTCCTCCAGATGGTGCCTTTGCTACAGATGTGTGTGTGGCGGCGGCTGGGCCCAGAGCAATTCCTTAATCCCTGGGAGCCCAATGTGAGGTTTCTACACCCCATCATAACTCCATTCAAGATTGGAGCTTCTATGTTTATATGTTTATATGTCTATTTAGAATACGCATGATCCTCAACTCTCTTACTAGGAGAGTCTTAAAATGACAGGACTGTGCATAATCACAATTGCTATTACTAAATGTTTAACAAGAGGATTTGCAAAACTATCTTTCTACAAGGTGTCTTTTGTTATTCCAGCACTTACTGCCCTGATGGACAACTGCCCCAGCAACGTCTCTTCAAATCCATTAACTTAACCTCTTCACTCATCGATCTTGTAACCTTTCACCAAGTTATCATCCTGTAACCTTCACCTATTTGAACATATGAATATATATTTTGTGCATGCAAAATATAGGATTGCCAGATGCTATTTAAGCACCGACATTTGAAAATGTGGCCCTAAGTGTCATATGCTACCCTTGGTCAATGCATGCAGCTCAAAATGACATCAGAGAGAGTTCTGCACACAAATTGAGGGTAAGATATAACTGCAATAAAATAAACATTAATCTACGAACAGTGTTGTTCACCACCATAGGGCAATGATAGGTTCACTGTAAACCTTTTCCATCTGTCAAGTGCACTGAGATGTTCTTAGGTCGATACTAATATACCCCTCATATTTATTGCAGTAAAAGTTTTCAAAATTGTGTTAGATTACAAACAAAATGCACCACATTAAAATGACATGAAATACAGATAGGAATCTGTCTGATATACCATTTCTGCAGCCTTAGCTTATCTTGGTTGGCTAATGCAAAGGGTGCCCTGTGAATGTGCAAAGGAACTCTGTTTTGGCACTGTCGAGGGTCGACCTACTCTGGGAGGCCCCTTGAGCTTAGTCCCCCTTGTGGCCTACCCACTGGGGTCCTTACACGCGTCCCCCTTGAGGGTCGTAATATGGCCCCGCAGCCAAAGTCTACACATGGCCTTTAGAGAAGGGTTAATACAACCTGGGAGCCAGAATCCATTCCTCAGTCCCCTCTCACTAGGTTAGCTGAATAATGGAAACATATATTCACCATTAATAAATTGTCATAGAAAAATGGAATAAACTATTTATAAATATTATTAGTTCACTGCCAATAAAACCTGGCTGAATCTCTCCTTGTGATGTTTGAAGTTTTACTAACCATTACAAAGAATTTGAAAGGTTATTGAAATAATGTTTGTCACAATGAAAAACCTCAAAAGATTAAAAAAGAGGTTTCACTTGTATAATACAATCATTTAATGATTGAGATGACCTGTCATAGGATGGCACAGTGAATGATCTTGCAACTGAAGCATAAAGCGAGGCATCAGGTGATTTGCTGTCTACTTCTGGTTACATTGCTGATTTGAACTACAGAACTTTCATCTCCCCATCTGTAAAACTAAGCTAATCTTTTGCCTCCTTGGGAAGCTGTGAGCTTTGGACTTCAAAGATTCTGCACTATTGAGCACCCTTAACTATCTCTGAGTTAAAGACACACAGCACCCTCCAGTATTATGTTCACAATTAAAAAGGTTTATGAGGAACTTTCAAATACTCTGAAGGAAAACCCTTTATATGCAACATTGTTACAAAGTATATTATTTCAAATTCCCAATGGCCTGTGAGGAATGGTCTGAACACCCAGTGAAGATAATAGTAAAGGATTAATAAGCTCAGTAGCTCTTGTGGTTGCTCAGCACCTAGCCTAACCAGGCCATACATTGGAATGAAGAAGCATAAAATAAAAGTGGTAGTAGCTACAGTTGGTACAGTCTTCCAAGATTTTTTTCTGAGCTGATCCTAGAAAAAAGATGGGTAAACAGGAGGCAGGGAAGCCATTTTTTCCCAGGAATCTAACCCTATCTCCAATGCCCGGTTCCCAAAACTTCACTTGGTGAGTAAATATTTAGTCTTGGGAAGACATACCATGAAGTTTTTAATGTTGTCTTCACTAGACCCACTAAATTGAGCCCCAGTAGATCGACTGTGTAATGTTAATCTGCCACATAGTGAAGATGTGGCCTAAATGTTTGCATTTTAGCTCTTTTGATTCAAACATGAAAATTCTACTTAAGATATTTGCCTTTTTACCCTTTTCCAGTTCAAATTGTATACATGACTATTGTATATATACAGTGTGTGATAAGATATACAAACTTGTCTTATTTACTGTAAATGAAGAAATTACTATTAATAGTTATGCATTCAGTGTAAAACTTTAACATCTATTCAGCATATCAGTAAATCCTTATGATACTTAAAATATCCACCGCAAAGCACCTGTTTATATTTATCTTTATTTCTGAATAAAGATAGGGATAGATCCCTTAATTTGCTGCAATAAAACAATGCCACTTCCTTTACAGAACAAGATGCAATGGTATAAGAGGTGCTAGTGTTTGGGCATCAGGTGATACCACATCAAATGATAAGGTCTGGAAAAACAGATTAGTCATATTCAGAAAGAATCTGGGTATTTGTGTGCTAGGGAAAGCAGACATTGTAAATAACCCACACTCAGAAAATATGAATGCCAGAGTGTGATACATTTAAAGATTTTCATCTCTTTTTCAGTGCATGCAACCAAGTACTTTCAGTAGCCATAGGCGTGAGGATACCTCACAGGCTATTGACAGTCATGGTCACATGGGTCATTCCATTATTTTAATTTATATTGCAATAGCACCTAAAAGGCCTCTGTCAAAGGGTGTGTCTGCTTTATAGTGCCACTTGCTGGCTTAGTATGGTGCTGCCTCATTTTTTCCTCTCAATAAAAACTCCAATAAAAACTCCACATGGTCCCAAAGGCCACCCATATAAAATAAAATTACTTCTTCAGCTTGAGATGAACACTTACCCCAGCACAACCATACCTATAGCTCTCCTTGTTCCCCAGCACTTGTGTGTTTTATATTATATATTTACACAGGATAGGGTTTTAAATAAATATGCAGGACTGGGTTAGGTCTGTTAGGCACTGCCCTAAAATGCACTACACTGGCAAACGCTCCAGGGAATATAGCCTCTGAAGGAAGCACAATGATTTCTGAACCTACCTGGGCATGCAGGAATGTGGATGCTGTTCCTATTTCCCACACCCTCAGCCATATTTACATACAACTGAGTTCAGTGAGTGGGCATGAGAAGACCCTTGAGCTCCTCTCTCTTGGAAAGCTAACATAGGGGAAGAGCCCAAAGTAAACTGGGGAGTTCAGATGTAACATGGCTCGGTGATGTTGATCCCTGAATGCAGGTTAAATGAGTCATTATTAAGAACATTTACTTCTAAAAATCTCACAGAACTCCCCTTCAGTGCTGACATGAAAGTCAAAGCTATGTCCTAACCATCACCCCTGTAACCACTTTTTTTGCATTTGTATGCTAATCACATGAGAAGCAAAAATAGACTTAGATTGAAAATCAAAGATTGGTTGTATACAGGTAATAGAGTGCTCGGCCATTTTATTTAAAGATAGAAGGCTCTTGAATGGGGTTTTATTATTGAACTGAGACTATCTATCCTTTTTGACACTTTTTAAATTAAGTTCTTCCTCTAATTTATGTTTTTGCCAGCTTTCTTTCCTTACCTGGCTTTAAACTGATTTTTCCCCTTTCTCTTTCTTTCTCTCTCTCAGAGTAATAAACTACTCTGGAAAAGGGAGAAATTTTTTTAATGACTCTAGGAATTCATATTAACAAAATGGATCATTTGTATACAGCTACAGAATGATGTAGCTGAGCATCTGCTGCATTTTAGCTGATTTTCTTTGCTTCTTTGCATTTCCTCCAAAATTCTTATTAGTGCTCCCTGCTTTCTGCATTGGAGACATGTTTTAGCAGATCTACACCCTGTCAGTATAAAGTTAGGAGGTCAAAGTGGAACCAAAGGGATAATCTTAAGGTCAAAATCATCAATGTACTTTCTTTCTTTTTTAATGCTGTGAAGGATAAACCCAACAAACCCTTGTACCAAAGCAGCAAACAAAGCCTGTGAGAGCCTGGATTTGTACCACCAGTCATGTCTGACTTTTTACTGGCCACTCAATCTGCCTCCTTATTATTGCTAATCCAACCTGCCTCCCAGAATGGTTTGCATCATGTCTGACTTCAGCATAGTTGTAGGAAGCTGGTTCAGACAAACAGAGCAGGGTAGCAGCTGCAGCATGATGAGTGGGGGCAGCCAGATAATCTACTGTGATGTCTTGTGGAAGAAAATTTGGGACAATGTAATTTCCCCAGTTTGACATGAACCCTTGTCAGGCTAACATAAGCCTGTGCTCATATACTGTGACTGCTGAAAACAACATTTATGTTTGTTACAATATTCAAAATGTGCATATGCTTATTCATAAGGTGGACTAAAATTTTAAATAGCTCACACGTTTAAGACAAAAAGGAACATATACAAGAGTGACTGCCTCTTCAAGAACAATATTCCAGATCACTTTTATTTCTTCCCTTTTCCCACCCTTCCCCTTGACTGATGTTCTAATGGGATTTTAGCAGATCCTCTTCACCAATGGGTCATGCAGTGGGCATTTTCTAGGAATTCTTTAAGGGTGAATAAAAACAAGATGATATTGAAGGGGGTGAACTGCTGTGAAAAGGGACTCTGCTTCCCTAATGTTAGTATGGCCCTTACTCACAGAATTTGCACAAATATACACTACACACACACACAAGCTCAACAACATCACTCACCCAAATCTCTTTCATTTGTCATATGCTGCAGTAGATCTCCATAAGCTTTGCATAGCTTCTGATTCAGCATGAAATATAGAAATATGGGGTTTAAAATATCTCAGTTTGCCACTGATTTCTCAGAACAAGCTGTATAAGGTCATATAATTATAACAAGCCATATAGTGCTAATACTAGTACTGGAATTATATGGATCTCTGAATTCATCATAGTTTTTTCTGTGTGCACATGTGAATTAGGCCAAAAAGTTATAATTTTTGTACTTAAACTAAGGCAAATAAATCTATACTTAGGCACCTAGAATGCTCACTGATATCAATGCAGTCTTCAGACACAGACAAGGTACTTAGGATCCTAAGTTTAGATACTCAGATTTGGAGTTAGACATGGGGAGATAAAATGAAATGGCCTAAGACCATTGGCCTTAGCTGGATTTGAAATGGCAACCCAAACATGAGAAGTTTTATACGTCTGTTATGGTCGTTACAGGAGGAAGAGCCAGCGTGAAGAGAAGGAGTTAAACCACATTGAACTGTACCATACAATTGTCAGCAACACAATTCAGATTTTCAGTTCAGATTCTCTCCTAGCTCATCTGCCTTAAAGTGAAATCAAGTGGCGTCTATGATTATAGTATGGGATTGTGATGTGTGTGGGTTATCTCTGGAGGTGAAAGGTTGTAACCCAAGAATACATTTCTTCTTTGAGAGAATACACTCTCTTCTTTGCTATGTGAAGGGTGAGAAATATTTGCAAAGAAATGACTACATACAAACGTACATTTGCCTTGCTAGTGTTGCTATGAATTTCCTCCAAGTGCCTAATTCTAAATGAGATCATGGAGACTGGTGCTAGTGAACCGGTGAAACAGAACTATCACAGAGGAAGCTAATGCTACAGAGTTCTATTGTCTTTGCCCTTTCATTCTTGATTCCAGGTCACCATACAGTATTCCTGCCTCATTGCACACCACTCTCATGTGCCCTGTTTAATACCTGGGATCATGGCAACTGAATATATTCAGCTCAACTGCTCTGACCCCTGAATCACTTATCCCAGAAATAACACTCTCCTTTTCACTCAAAAAAAGCAGGGGTAGTTTATTTGGCATTCTTGGGCCATGCCCAGCTGACATCAGACTGCAGGATGACAAATGAGAGGTATGACTAACTTGCCTTACTTCTGTTCCCAGAAGGACCCCTGCAGAGTCCTGAAAACTTCCAGCTCAAACACAGTGACATCCTCATTTGACTAAATTAGCTGGCATCCCTCCACACCAATAGGGGAAATGGGCTCTCTACTGTGGACAAAATATTTGATTAGTGTAACTGCTCAAGAGCATAAATGAAATGCACATGCAATAGCATGACACAGGCAATGACATCATTCATCGTGTAAAACTGCCAAACTACTTGAACTTCTGGCTCTCACAGGGGTATAATCAACTTTATGATCATTTCCCCTCATCATTTCTTCTTAAATCATTATAAGTAGTAACCAGCAGGAACAATAGCTTGTACTCTGGTCCAAGGCCCACTCTAGCCCAACCTCCTCAAAAAATACCTGGTCAAATAACTGTTAACTTATCCTATTCTAAATCCTCTGAACCAACTGCCTCTTCCATATTTTCAGGCTGTGAGAGAGCAGCACTTGTCTCAGCTTCACAGAGCCCACTATGGGTGCTGAGCTGCTGTAAAGTTATACCATGTTATACTTCCCTTCTCCACATATACAGGATACAGGTAGGGCACATTTTTCCAGCAGGGAGTCCCTCTCTGACAAGGGAATTCTCTGCTGGACAGATAAGGCTCAATGACAGTCCCTTTGGGCCCCTTCTGCAGTGCAAAAGGGCCCTTATGCAATAAGTAATATAATCCTTTACCCTCCTGGCCAAGTCATGCACTCTGCGATGACACACCCAGCTTTCTTTTGAGGTCAATGGAAATCAATGCAATCAGTCCTGCCCTCTGAAATCAATCCTGCCCCCAGACATACAAAATTATCTTGCCACATACCTTGAAAATTTGGTTACTACTCCTGCATTCTCATTACTAATAGACCATGGCTAGTTTTCAAAATACCTACAATCTAATCTGTACATAGGGCTAGGATCAAGCTCTTAACATGGTCAAATTCAAATGTGGTCTAGCCTAAGGGGATAGTAACCACAATACACCACTGTGTACCTTCAAAAGTGCACCGAGAAGGTGTGCCTAGATCTCCCTGATCTTTATAAATAATGTGAATTTGAAAATGGAAATGCATTGTGTTCAGATCAGTGCACAATGTATCGAAGTCACGCTAAAGGACATATTCCATCAATACCAGAAGGAGATATGCGTATGTCATTGAGCTGTTGATTTGTATTCCATCCAATATGTTTTTGCAACACCACAGTTATGCTTCATGTTCATAGAACTGTGATGCTTGGAATATAGAAGAGCCAGGGGCCTCATTTTTCTTTCATATAGCATAATGGGAGTGGTGATGGTAAAGTAATTATGCATCCTGGTTGCTGTGTAGCTATCATTAGTATTAGTAACTGAGCTACAATATGTAAAGCTACTGAGGTATTTAATGGCATGGATGTTAGTGACAATAAAGTAGCAATAAAGTTGTATCCAGTTTGTTCACACACACAATTATTATTCAGTGTTTGTCACAGTAGCTTAGAGTAGCTCAGCATTTTCATTACGGTTCCTATTTTCAGGATGTTACAACTCAGTCATAATAATTTGCTTTGGTCTAGAAGTGGACACATAAAATCTCAGTTTGGATGTAAATATGTATGTGTGTGTGTGTGTGTGTTTGCAAAAATACTTGACAAATCAAATCATGCTATTGTTAAAAACTTTCCATTAGGGTCTTTGTACCTGAATATTTTTTACTGTATAATTGTATAATTTATTCCAGTAGCAGGCAGCCTGAAGCCCACATGTGGTCCATCAGGCTTCTATGTGTGGTCTGCAAGACATTTCGTTTACAATTCACATGTGCATGATTGCCAGATTCTATTAATTTCTGTCTGCATAGGGTTTTTTTCCTACCAGTATTACTGAAGTGACAGACACATATAGCAAGAGCATGTAGTGTGGGGTGTGTGCTGATTGCACAGAACAGTGACTGAGTGCGCCATGGGCACCCTCTACAGCCAATCCAAGTGCTGCTATGGCTCTATTGGCATACCCTGAAAATTCTAGGTACACAAGCACAGTGAGGCTATGTCTAAACTGCACCCATTTTGCGCAAGAAATATGCAAATGAGGCTAAGCATGGAATATCGCCGAGCCTCATTTGCATAATTAATGAGCTCCTTTTTGCGCAAAAAACCCCTTCTTGTACAAGAGCTGTTCTTCTGCATTTTTTTCCGGAAGAACAGCTCTTGTGCAAGAGTGGGGTTCTGCGCAAAAGCCTCTTGCGCAAAAAGCGGGTGATCATTAATTATGCAAATGAGGCTAGGCAATATTCCACACTTAGCCTCATTTGCATATTTATTGCGCAAAACGGGTGCAGTATAGACATAGCCTGAGCAAAACTACCCTGTCCTGGGACACCATCTTGGTTACAACAATCTTGTGGTCCATTGAGATGAAGGAATGCCACTCATGTGGCCCACTTACTAGCCTGGGTTGCCCATTGCTGGTTTATACCATACTAAGTCAGTTGACAAAGTAACTTAGTCACAAAGTATAAACGTTTGCCTTTAAGGATTCTTGAGAAATGATCATGAAGAAGGAACTGTGACTCAGACTTTTTATTTGGAAGGCGGGACAGTAGATTGTGACACCACTTGTTTGAAGTGCAGTTTTTGGCTCCCCTCACTTCTGGACAACTCTGGCATTTGGGTGTAGGTATGGCAGGATGACAGTCCTGTCCATTTCTCATGCAATTGTTTGTGGCAGCAATACCTGATACACCCATCTGCTTCCCCTTCTATGCCCATTTACAATCTGGCTCAATCAAATGTGACCAGGCAGGGATTTAAGGGGGTAGGGAATGAAATGGGGTGTTACTCCTACATACTCACTCTAAACTTAGTCAAAATCTACCTTCAGGGGAGTAGAGAAGTTGTTAGGCGTGATTTTAACAGGGCAATGTAAGTGATAAAGTAGGTTTGGGGAGCTTCCGACACATTTTGTTTTACTTTATGTCATTGTAATTCAGAAACATTTTTAACTGGGATTGTAACCAGTGGAGATAGGAAGGCCTATTTTTATGAAATGTGAGCTATTTCCTTTAGAAATGAGATTCACAATGTAGAGTGGGTCCAACTGTTTAAAACAAAAACATTCATTGAAAAAGTGCATGTGTACCAGAATTGAAAGGTTTGAAAAGCACATCCTGGCTTCTGAGCAATATCACCATTAAACAATTGTGGTCAAATAATTCCTTTAATTAGAGAATAAGGTTTCAATTATACCTAATGGGTTAGTTTTCTGCCACCAGTCTTTTCAATAAAGTGAGTATCATCCAAGGCATTGTCATATCTCAAAGGAGTAATTAGTCATCCTGCTGGTTCAGAAAGGGAAAACATATGTGATTATACATGTGTGTCTTGCTCTTCCATCAGTGGGTGGTTTCTTCATTAGAGTTACATGAACTAACCTCAGCTAAGCATTATTTTTATGCTTCAGACACAGCATCACCTCCTGCTTATTTTTGGGGTAATTTTAATAGAATGTTATAAAATACAGTGGAATGACATTAAACCTGGAAAGGAATGCTTAGATGCAGTTGTAAGGCTGACAGTTTTGGAAATGGCTCTGTAAATATTAGCCAGGAATTTAAAGAAAACACAGAGGAAGAAGTGACGAGGAGTCCTGTGGCACCTTAGACTAACAGATTTATTGGAGCGTAGGTTTTCGTGAGCAAAGACCCACTTCGTCAGATGTGGTCTTTGCCCACGAAAGCTTATGCTCCAATAAATCTGTTAGTCTATAAGGTGCCACAGGACTCCTCGTCGCTTTTGCAGATTCAGACCAACATGGCTACCCCTCTGATACAGAGGAAGAAGATGCTGTTCTTGCGGAACCTTGAGTTAAAACAAAAATGGACAATTAGGGTTAGGATTAAAGCTTCAAATGTGTGTATAATGAAGGCCTTGGGCAACTCAGATAAATTCCTAAGCCATCTTTCAAAACCAAACCTATCAGGTTGTTTGACCACACAGTGGTCTTATAGGCATATGAAATAAAGATCATTTGAGCAGCACATTAAAATTTTGAGTGGTATAAAAGTGAATTGTCCCATAATAACAAAAGATACATGCAATTTTAGGAGAACATACTCCCAATTCTATTTGGAATATAATCTCTTCTACTGAGCAAACAAGTAAAAATGTTTTTTTCTAGAATTAACAAGGAATTCCTGGGGATCTCCTGGTGCAAGGAATTTTTAGAGTTGTAGACTGTCCTGTATAGGTATGATATGTGTTACCATATGGAAACAAAATACTGATCTATCTGCATAATACCATACCTTTAGCAGCAGCCACCTAATGCATTAAAGGAAGGTTTGTGTTCTACCTCAGTGATTGGAACAAAGCCAAGTAAGGACCAGTCTTTGTTTAAGAATATATTCCAGTAACCCCCTCATTGTTGAATTAAGACCCAATCCTGGAACACTGAAGTTAATGGGAGTTTTGCTAGTGGGGAAGTACAGAGTCTTAAAATTGAGCAAGATGGAATTCCACATTTTATTCAATTATGGTGTTGTTGGGTGAAGTAAAGAAAGTGCCTGGGGTAGAAATGAAGTAGAAAGAAGGGCAGTAAGTGGGTAGAATAAGTGATAGAGAAAGGGGAGGGTAGAGTGCATAGCCTGGGGGCATGGGAGGTGATTATTTAAATAAGAATCTAGAACAGATTATATGCATCTTCAATTAACTGTACCAACTTTTTTGCCCAGAAATGGTTGTGTGCAGAAAATCTGGAGGCTGGACTGATGACATCTTTTTTAAAAAGTTTGTCCTAGACCATTTGAAATATCTACATGAAAACTATTTGTAATTAGTACAAAATGTTCAAAATACCTATTGAACCAGGAACGTTTAACACAAGAAACATTCACATGTATTTCTCAGCGACGTCAGACTCTAATGTACATCTCTTGCCCTACATTACTAATGACAACAAAGGTGGCCTTATGCAACTGATTACGTCTGGTGTCTTCACTGAACACATTAGAACACTCTCCTGTTGTGAAGCTGATTGGCACACGTGAGGATGAGTCAGAACATGAAATTCTCAGCAGTTTTCCAAATTCCTGGCACTCTGCCAGAAGAGCCAGCAGGTCATTGATCATTATTGGAGAATCCCCTGACAGTTCCAACCCTGAGGAAAAGACAGGGAAGCCTGGGCAGCAAGCCAATACTGCACTCCTGCAAAAACCAAATTCCAACACCCTATGCCTAGTTCTGCAGAAATTATTTAATCCTTAAATATTGTTTGTGCCAATGAAATTCACAGTAAACCAATGTTAGAATGGGGATAGCCTATGTGTAGAAGACCAGATCCTACACTGATGTAAAGCCCTGTAGCTCTATAGAGTTATGCTACTTCGTATCAGCTGAAGATATGGCCACCACATTTCATACTCATAGATTTTAGTATAAATCTACTTTATGTGTATATATGTGACAGTATGTTATTTGAACAAAAAAAAAATCAAATTACTATAACCTACTAAATAATTCCTTTGATACAGTATAGTCTGTGACAGCAGTACAAAAGGTATATAGTCAGTCATTGTCATCTTATCATTCAGTGCTGAATGATGTACCAAGTATGTGTGTGAAATGTACCCCACTTCTGCAGCTGGACACTTGAAAATGCAGTTTCACATCTCTCCACAGAAACCGCAGCAAGATCAAAAAATCAGTATTTTAAAACCCTGCTGATGGAAAAGCAACACGTCCAGCTTTGCATAATATATTGTTTGATTGGCTCCTGCTTAAGAACAGAGTCTCCCTGGCTGCAGTTGCTGTGTAACTGCATTCTCCAGTTAAGCAAATATGCCTGTTCCCCCTTTAGCTCATGGACTTCCACATCTTAGATGTCCAGACTCCACAATTGTCAAAATAAGACTCAGCACAGTATGCTGAGAATCCCTACACTGGGGAGCATTCCTTGTGCATCTCAGGGTACAAACAGGAAACAACCTGAATACACAGTCATGAGATTAAACTATGGGTGGAGTTTGTGACAATATTGGTGTAGAAGGTGGCTCCAAAAACTCCCCTTGAGCACTAAGTACCAGATGCAAAGAGCTTTTCCTTGCAATAATGGCACTAAACACTTTCTCGAAAGGCCTGAGAAACTGGGGGTGAGTTGGTTGCTTCTCAGGATCAGGGTGTAAAGTGACCAGCTGAAGAATTTGAAGGTCTTCCTGGGACCCTTAAACCAGCCAGTCATTCTCTATCATTAAATGCCTGAGCCAAAGGTCATTAGGGCTATTGTAAACAACCAGAGAGCTGAAAACAGTTGAAATATAGAAATACAAAGAAAAATAATTGCTTTTCCAATGCTGAAAAGTTATAAATTGCAACGCACATTGCCATGAATACTGTGACTCATTTGCAGCATGGATCTTTTCCTAGCAGCTAATGACCAGTAGAGAGAGCAATTAACAAGAGAGTAGGAATTCCAGCTCCATGTTCCATTAGATCAGGGGTTCTTATACTTAATTGCATTATGACCCCCACTCTGAAAACAAATATTACTACATGAGGGGCTGAAGCCTTGATGTCCTGGGGGTGGGGCAAAGTCCTAACCCCACCACCCCAGGAGGGGTGGCCAAGCTAAAGGCCAAGGGCTTCAGTTCTAGGTGGGTGGGCTATAACCACCACCTTGCTACCCTATGCTGATGACCTTGGGGTTTGACTCTGGGCCCCAACAAGCCTAAGCCATCCCTGATGACCCTAGTAAAATGCAGTTTGAAAACTGCTGCATTAGTTTTACAAGGTATGGTTCTTTACTTACACTAATTAGCAACATGTTTATTCAAAAACACTGAGACAGGAAGGAATCCATGTTCAGCATGGTAAGTTTAAGCACGTGCTTAAATGCTGTCCTGAATAGGGATAGATTTAAATATACAATTAAGAAGTTTCCTGAGTCAGAATAAGGTCCTCGGTCCTAGACAGGATCAGGCCATAACTGCAAATAAATGCTCAATATAATAAAGGTGGCAGAACTGGATCCATTATGTTTAATATATAAACAAAGGTTTTTTAGGGCCAGATTTTGGGAGCTTGTCCTGAAGTCTTGCCTTGTCCTGAACACCTTTGAAAATATGGCCCCTTTATTTAGATTCCTCAATGGGAGCTTCTGGTTGCTGAAGTCTTTTGAAAAAACATAATTTTAGCTTTTCCATTTCTCTGTGGGATATTTAGATAATTATCAAAACAAATAAACATACTTTTTAGTGCAGTCACTGACCCTGGATAGCAAATATCAAATGTTGACACTTTCTTCTTTGTTTTAGAAGATCAGTCAGCTGAAGGAGAAACAGGAAATAACAGATTTAATTCACAAATCATAATTGTCACATGCAGCAAGAATTTATTCGGTGCTTTAAAATAACGTTACAAATATAGTGTTTAGCCAGTTTCACTTGAGACTTCATATTCAGAAGTTAGTGCCAGAAACCATAGGACTGTTTCTCCTCTCACATAGATGTTAAATGACACTAAGCAATGTCTCAATTGCTTTCTTTAATATTTCAAAACTTTATGAATGGAGAAAATAGTACACTTTGTAGGCATTAATAGTAGCATCTAACAGCCAGTCAGAGAAATAATAAGCAATGAAGGTATAGACCACAGATATCTCCCAGAGATTGTTCTCAAAGTCTCTTCTATCAAAAAAGCAGCCTGAATTGAAGTAATCTGTATCTTATCAGCATTGCATAGACGGCTTATTTAAAAAGTTTGTCATGCACATCAGGGAGAAGGAAAATCAAGGTAGTGAAACTTAAAATCTACATATGGAGGGGAGCCTGCTTGGAGGTTTATAACAACTTGCACTCTTTACTGTGGTAAAACATTGGGAGGTTCTGGGTGTCATTATGGCTAGGGAGCCCCTAAGAGCTGCAGTAAAAATTATGTGCTCCACAGGCCAATAGTATCAACAATGGATGACCCTTGCCTCTTGCAGATCCCTGGAGATGCACTGGTCGTGTGGCAGTGCTAGCTTTTTCCATGATGGAAAAATAAGTAGGAAACACAGAAAACAACCTGCACAAGGGAGAATAGAGCTCATAGGGGTCACTCAGGAAAATGGAAAAACATAAACTGCAGAACCATGATATGCTGGATCCTAAGGGTATGTCTAGACTGCATCCCTCAGTCGGCAGAGGGATGCAGATTAGGCAGGTCGACATTGCAAATGTCGACATTGCAAAGGGAATAACATAATGAAACAGGCTTTGGCTTCCAGTCCTACCTAGAATGAAGTGCAAACCCCCAGAACTTTATGCACTACATGAGAATGCAGCATCTAGTGTGGTTATGGTACTTTCCCAGATAAACTCAATAACAAATAGTAACATGCACAGTAGTTCACATTTATATGACTCCTTGCATTCAGTGTTCGCAAATCTATTTGGTATTATAGGGGTTACTAAAGTGAATAATGTTATTCATGTGTCCAAACATTTGCAGGAATAGCCCATAATAAAGGGTGGGGGGGGGAGGGGAATCGTGATTCAAATGTAAGATGCTTATTCAATTTATAAAAAACCCTGCCTTCAGGACTTCATATTACAGCATTGTACACTAGAAACAAAGAAAAAGTTTCCTGAATTATACTATAATTGCTATAATTATAATAATAGGTTCTAATCTATTTTCTCTCCACAGTAAAAGTTAAAGCAAACAAACAAACAAATCCCCTGACTTTCCTGTAACACACTTGGTACAACAATATGATGATACAAAAAACTTAATTATACTGATGTAATAAATACACAGACATCCTCAACACTAATTTTGTATTAAATTTCAGCTCACACAGAGTACATTTTATAAGTGAAATTTTTACAAAGCTTAATTACACAGTGCCTATTATTGTAAGACAGCAGATTGGTTGCATTTCTGCAAAAGGTTGCAAAATTGTGCCAATAACTGGACTTGCTAGTCAAACCCAATTAACTTCTAACACCAGTTTTCCTACTAAGTATCAACTTAGTCAGAATTAAAATTGGTGCATTATAAAAAGTCTTACCTTTTTGATGGTACGTTATGGTTAAACATTTAAAATAGATATGTTACAAATTCCAAAAAATAATAAAAATAAGTCATTTTATTGCATTTCAGTGTTTGAATGTGCTATAAATAGGTGGCTTTTTGAATCATCAACCAGTATTGAGCTTCCTGCTGTGTCCCATATAGAGTTTCCATCACTATCATCAGCCATGCATAAAATAATTGTTTTTCTGCTCTTACAAAGGGACCAAGAAAATCCAGCATTCTGTTTGAAATGAAAATGAAGGTAAAATGCTTAATCACATCATGATGGGTCAGCTGTTGTTTTCTGACCACTCTCAGAAGCAATACAACAAAAATCCATATTTTACTATCTATCTATAAATGCTACGAACTTTTAAAAATTAGCAACAAAATTAAAAAATTTTAAGGAGATCTGTTCAAAAAAATACGTGATCAAAATTAACTGCTCAACATTTACAAGAAGATGGATAGAAAGATGTTTACAGGGTCTTTTAAAAAACCTGCACACCTGGGATTGCAAGTGCCAAGACGTGAGCAATTAGCATTACTATTATATTAATTAGCTATTTTATTACTAGCACATTTAACCAGCATTGCTCAGGTCCTTAAGAAGGGGCTCAGGGCAGGAGGCTGGAAGTATGGAGGATGCAAAAGTCAGGGTTGGGGAATGAGGAGGGGCTCTGGGCAGGTGAGTGTGTGTGTGTGTGTGTGTGTGTGTGTATGTGTGTGCGCGCGCACGCTCGCTTGTGTAACGGGTTGAACTACAACCCTCCCCACTTCCCAGGATTCGTGCCAGGGCTGCTTGCTCTTCCCCTTCCTGTTCCTGTCAGGGAGCAAGAAAAAAGTGTATCATTCACCTGTCCCTCATGTTCCCCAGCCAGAGTGAGGGATGCAGCAAATGGTGCACTTTCCTATCGCTCCCCGACGAAGGCGAACAGCCAGCAATGTCCCTGTACAAATCTGATTGGGGACAGGGGGAGCTTCAGCGTCCCATGCCCTCCCTAAAAGCTACCTAGAGGATGGGAGGCTCAGGGCTGGGGCAGTCTGGGGTGCGGGGAGTGCACCCAGCCAACCCCTTTCACCTGCCTGGTGATTCCATCTCTTTTCTGTGTGGATTTCTGAGAAGCAATCCCGTTCCTTGCACATCCCAATTTCCTGGCAAAAGCAAACCCTTACGTTGCTTTAAGTTGAATTTGGTTGTCCTAGTTCTTACCATTTAGGAGGAGTTCTTGAACAAACAGACAGGCAGACTGACAAACTCTCTCAAATATAGTAGATTAAATTGATGGATAGTAAATATGTGCATTACTTAAACATTAGTTTTCTTACCACAATATTTTTGAAGGAATCATTTTCTTTGATCAATATATTATTGCTTAATCTGCTAATAAATGCAAATCTGAAGCTTTTTTTATAAATTGTTTAACAAGGTGTCTGTTTTCACTGTATCTGGCAATGTCATTGCGTGACTAAGTAAGATAGTACTGCTCAGACAGAAAACATTTTTTTTTCTTTCTAAGCAGGACAGAAGCAGATCGTGACATAAAATACTGGTAACATATTTAACTTCTAGTAATTGTTACAATATCTATGAGTGCTGCGCACTAAGGAACGGATCAGAAAAGGTATTAGATTTAAATAGATCAGAGAAATAGTATAGTGTATTGGATGGTATGCAGGAAATCTTGACTTGAAACTTCAACTCAACCATTGGCTTACCATGGTCTGAAGCAAGTCACAAACTGTTGGCTTTTCAATTTGTTATAGTCCCGATCCTTTAAACAGCTAAAGTATATGCACTGATGTGCATGTGAATAGCTTGCTTGAGCTCAAGTCAAGTTACAATGTGCACAAGTAGTTGCAGGATGGAGGTACATTTTCAAAAGCCTCTGAATGATGCTTGTGAAAGTGATTGAAAGTAAGTTAGGGCTGGATAGGTACCTAGTGGGGATTTTTGAAAGACTTGAAATAGGTTATGTATTGACTTTACAACGGAAACCCTGCCCTGTTAAAGGCCAGGGGTTTTGTCTGGATTGGTAAGGAAAAAGGTTGAGTTCTTGCTTCAGTGATTGGGGGCGATGGTTGGGAGGGGGCATGGAAGGCATCACCTGAAGGTGCGCCAGTGTTTCTCAGGTTACCTATCAACTACTGTGCATGTGGGGAGGGTACATACACCAATTTCTTCAGCCTAAATCCCCCTCTCAACCCCATTTAACAAGTCCCATTCACCAGCCATTGGGATTAGTGTAGGACTGGGTTTCTTTAGTCTACTGTGGACATTGTTTTGGTTGCCTTTCTGGGTCCTGGGAAGCAATTTTTCTCTCTCCACAAGATTGGTGAGGGCAGAGTGTGCATTGTACCTCCTCCATAGCAGTGCTGGGATCTAGTGGGGTAGGTAAAGAGGTAAGGTTCCTATTGTCACAATGTCACAGGTGGCAGGTGTTCAGCACAGGTACCTGTTCCATAGGGGGTCCATTTCCCCTGTTCAGTAAGGAAAGGAGTCTCCTCAAGAAGCTATGGAAGAGCGTTGGGTGCCTCCTGTCATGTACAGCAAAGAGGGGGGCAATCTTTCTTGCCCCTTTCCCCTTAATCCCCCTTTAAGGGGAGGATGGTGGAATCCCAGCAGCAGGGGACCATGAGTGGAGAGGCTGATGGCAGCACTTCACCAGGTAGGAATGATTAAGGAAGGAATTATGACCAGATGAGTTAAATAAAGCTGCAGCCTTAGTAAATCACATCACTTGCATCTTCAACTTTCTTTCTGCATGTCTATAACAATCCTGCTAGGCCGCTGTCTGTGTCTTTAGGTATCTAAGGCTATGTCTACACAACACACTTATTTTGAAATAACGGGTTATTTCGAAATAACAACAGAGTGCATGTCTACACAGCAAGCCCGTTATTTTGAAATAATTTTGAAATAATGGGCTTCTTACTCCGACTTCTGTAACCCTCATTTCACGAAGGATAGTGTTCCTCCTTCGACTTCCTGCTGTGTAGACAGTGTCTAAAGTCCAGTTAAGGTACTTTGACTTCACCTACGTAATTAACTTAGCTGAGGTTGCATAGCTTAACTCGACTTTAGCTTGATGTACCCTAAATATCTTTGAAAATCTGGCTGTTAGGTCCATTTTAGTCAGGTATAAAACATCTGACTCTGGATTTAGATTTGTTTTCAGATTATCTAAAGCATTTCTAAAGTAGTGTTTTTTCCCTCTGTAACATATACAGCATGTACAGAATATATAACGTGTGGAGCTATTTTACAGGACCTCATTTCAGTTGCTGCCCTCATGGTTTCACTACTCAGCATTACTGCACCTCCTAAACTCATGTGTTTCAACCTCTAATAACACAATGCACCACCATGATGCCCCTTTCTCTACACGTACACACACACACACTTATATATTTTTCCACTGAAAAAAATCTGTTCAGTTAGCTAGTAAAATTGTTTACATTGAAATAAAACAATAATAATACAGGTTTAATCTCTCTAATCTGGCACTCTCTGGTTCAGCAACATCCATGGTCCGGCATGATTTTAATTAGCCAAATGTCCACTTATCATGAGAATGGCCAAGTTTCCCCTGGTGCCATAAAGTTAGTTTACAGCCACCAGTCCTGGCTCTCAGTGTTCTGTGCTGTTATTTAGCTCTAATTTATGCCTAAATATCTTCTAAGAGCCCAAGTATCAGAGGGGTAGCCGTGTTAGTCTATAAGGTGCCACATGACTTCTTGTTATTTATGCAGATTCAGACTAACAGATTTATTGAAGCATAAGCTTTCATGAGCAAAGACCCACTTAGTCAGATGCATTTTTAGAGCCCAGTAAGCAGTGGAAGTGTTGGTAATGCTGATACAAAATATTGACCTCCCAGGGTTCAGCAAATTCTCTGGTTCGGCACAGGTCAGGTCTCGAGGGGGCCGGACTAGAGAGGTTCGACCTGTACAAACATCCCACCATGTCTGAATGGGTTTCAGTGTGAGCTGTGCTCCTCCATAGCTAGTGAAACTTTGCTGAAGATGAAATTCTTTATGAAAAAATTAATTACTTCACTCAAGCAGTGATCTGATCTACTCAACCATTTATACATAAGTATTTGAAACTACACTGCCAGCGATACAGCGCAACTGTTATTTTATAAATGTGCTAAAATATACTGTTCCTCCAAAGTTTATTTTTTGTTTTATTTATATAAAAAAGTTACACGTGAAGAATCTAATTTTGTCACAACACACTACTGTGGTGAGTCATTTCCACTGTATATTCTATCTGTGGATTATGAGAGTTTAACACTGTGATTTATGGAGATTAGGACAAAATCAAAAATCCACAAAGTGGAGCTGCTCATCCCTAATTATCTTTGTTATGACAGAGAATCATTCTTTTAAGTTCTAAGGTGGGTAGACTCTGAAGTGGCTGTGTATAAAATATTGATACTAGCAGGATGCTGTATTTTGACGGATAGCATGGATTATGCCTTCTGTATAAAACATAAAATTTGGCAGAACAAAAAATGTTTTTAAATTATATTCAAAGTGACAAGGTTTTATTTAAGAAATACTAAAGATGAAGTAAATAAATAATTTCCCTTAATTATATTCTAAGAGCGAGTGCTCTGGTAACAACATCAATCAGGAAAATATGTAATTTATAGTACTTATCATGCAATTAAAATGATAAAATGCCTGCAAGACAGGAGGAAACTGACTGGCTAACAAGAGCTACAAGCAGGCAGATATCCAGTATGTTCTCTGGCAACCCAGTTTATAAAGTGAAAATAATGCGCTTAATATTTTTTTTTAAATTATAAAAGTAACAATACACTTCAAGCAATAAATCTATACAGGGATACTCAAGTGTTTCTGTAGATAAAAGGTAAGTGGCTATTGGTTTTGCTCTTCACAATCTCTTCTTTATACTTCACCAATTTCTATCTGGGTTTCATTCCAGAAAACATAAATCACTCTCTTCCATGTAAGTTCAACAACATCTTACTGCAGATAGCAGAATATTCAACCAGCCATATCTGTGTGTATGTGTCTATGGGTCTCTCCTATCACAGTCCTGCTCAAGTGACTTCTCAGTTTACAATTGTGACATTTTCTGGGTCTGCTCCTGCTTCCACTGACATTAATTGCAACTCCCCTTCCCCCAATGCCATGAGTGATCTGGAATCAACCCGGAATCAATAGTAATAGTGCATTACTATTTCATTATTACTGAACCCTAAGGTGTGTCCTACATGTCTCTGAGTTTATTGTGATAGCTCCTCCACAAAGTACCAAAAGTTCCAATAAACTTCCAATAAACTTCTTGTTCCAATAAACTTCCAATAAACTTCTTGTTCCAATAAACTTCTGATTTTTTTAAAAAAATAGGATGTAAATCGTGGAGAAAACTCACAATGCACATGTAATTCAAAGTAATGCACTTGGGTCCCAATGGCGAGAATCTAGCTGTCAGGGAGCCTATATCCCAGAGGTGGCCAAAATGACAGAATCTCCAAGCTGCATGTGACAATCTTCAGATGTTCAAGAATTAGAGCATACCTACCAGGGCTCGTGGCTTAACCCTACAGCAGAGTGGTAGGGCTAAGAGCTTCCTCCCTGTCTTGGGGCTTCAGTCCTGTGGGGCAGGCCTGCTGGGGCTTGGGATTTCTGCCCTGCAGTGAGGTGGAGAGTCTTGGGGCTCCAGCCTCTTGAGAAGTTCATGCTGGGGCTCAGGACTGCAGCCCTCTTCCTTACTAACACCCCAAACCCTGGCGGATGCACTCCATGGGGCTGAAGCCCCAAGGCTCTCCTCCTCACTGGTCAGAAGAGACCCAAGTTCCTCCCTCCCCAGTCCTATAGGCAGAAAATGGGGAGTGCTGTGAGTCACACTTTAACTATAAAAGAGCCGCATTGGGCTCATGAGCTGCAGTTTGGCCGCCCCTGCTATATATTAAAGAAACCCAGGTTATGCTTTTTACTAAAACAGCTTGGTCAGAACATTTTTGACAACATTTTTTTTCATTGAAACATGCTTTTTTGGCCAACTTTTTTAACATAAAAGATTTCTGTGGACTGTCTGGTCCCTTCCAGAGAAAGAGAGAGGCAGAGAATTAAAACACCTGAGCTTTTGGATCTGAAATGGAAGTTCTGATACAAACCTGTTTTCGTGAAAATGTTCTAAAGGTTTTGGTGTCCTTGCACTGAAGAACAGAAACAAATTCTCAAAAGTTGTTGCAAAATGGAATTGTTGTTCTCAGGCCCACTCTAATATTGTTTCCATAATTTATTAAGGCCATTGTAAATGAATATTGTAAGTGTGAGTAGTATTCAGACATGAGCAGTGTGTGTTATAGAAGCTTCTAAGCAAACGACTAGAAAGTGTTATAAATGATTCCAAGTCACAGCAATAAACAACATATTGACCTCTTTAACAGTCTATAACAATTGAGTAAATATGTATTACAAGACTGAATAGTCATGTATTAGCATTTTATAATCTACTTACAAATGGAATGTCCATCTTAAGTGTGACTTGTATTGGCCCCATCTCAATACAATGTTGTATAGTTAAATAAAAATATAAAATTTTGAGACAAAAAATTGCATCTTAGGAAAAGTGTCTCTGCATGTCTCTGTCTTAATGACATTTGTAACTCTTTCTGGTCTGAGTCACATGCTAAGCCTTTATGGGTGCTTTGCAATTATCTTAAATTATCTCTATTTTCTGGCTAAGCCATGAGCAATTTTCATGTTAACCCCCTTGGTCAGAAGCTGGCCACTGTGCTCCTTTTGGGGAACTGATGAGTGCAAAGGTATCGTCGATAGACTCCAAACATTGAAAAACATCCCTGTTCCCCAGTTAATGTTTGTAGGAATGAGTCTGTATACATATGACTATAAATGTGGTTTTAAAATGAAAGATATATGTTCATTGATTTGTTCAAGACCATAGGAGCACAAACACAAGTTAATTATTAATTTGTAAAGCTTAGACATTGAGAGTGCATTGGCTGTACTCAGCAGGAATAAAAGGAATTAAGTAGATGTTTGGTTAATTGTGTATAGGCCATGTGTTTCTAAGGCAAAAGTTATTGTAAGAGTCTAAAAATGTTTTTAATAAATTAAACCTCTCTACCTAATCCAAGCCTAGGGATACATACTAGATGATGGTATGTTGCATGAAGAAATAAACCAGGCTATTGCAAACTGCCAAATAAAGCTTCAGGGAGGTCTGGTTTTACTACCCAATTTTACCACGCACCGTGCCTTAAACTAGTCCCAGATGCACAGTTCATGTTCATGCCCCTCATCTCTCCTTCCTACTTTATATGAGGTGATAATATCTTTTATTCACAAACCTGGGAATGATGTCCTTGAATGTACTAACCATTTATACTGTTAAATTATAAAATCCTCCCTACCCTCAAGATCTGACAGACAGGGATCAATCCAGCTTTGAAGGAGTTCCATTGGCCCTAGAAACATCTCCCTTTTAACTGTCAAAAGCACCTCAGGACTATTAGCTATAGAGAAAAGGGCAGTGCTGACCCATCAACAATGGTTGCTGAAGGTATATCTGGTAGATTAAAATAGGAATATACAGAAGTAAAAATTTAACATCCATATTATTGTTTACATTGCAGTAGAGTCTAGAGGCCCCCAATTGGGGAACCATTGTTCACAAACACACACAATGAAAAGATGCTCATGACCTCTAAGAGCCTGCAGTCGAAGGTCACAGTCCTTCAATGCACTCCTCACTGACAGAAATCTGCTCCCACTGACTATAAAGGGGCTCTGGTGCCCACTCTTGTGCAACTCACTGAGTACAGCTTATATTTACCACAAGAGACAACAGATGGTTACACACACAGAGAGAGAAAGGGGAGCACAAGATAGCTTATGTAATAAGCAGCAGTTATATGAGTATATTCTTCTGAAAAAAAGTTTTACAAACATATTCAAATTGCACATCCCATATTTGCTACTGTATTAAATTAAGTCTGTTAACATTCACCATTAAGCTGTGAAAATATTTGCAGTTCACACTTCTTTACATTAACTCAAAGAAAACTTGGCATTACAGCTCATAGCCAACAGGGCCATCCCACCAACCAGGGGCTCACAGATGCTGTTGGAAGACAAGTATGACTATGCTAATGAAGTATTTGCAGGAGAAGGGAAAAATTACCATTTTATGTAGATGATAATATAATGTTTTTGCTTAAACCAGTGAAATCATTTCCTCATTTATTATATTAGCTGCAATTATAATAGCAGTATCAGCATTAATAGCTGTATAATAGCCATACAGCTATAATACTGAGATACAAAATCAATTAAAAATGTCAAAACTTTTGT
Organism: Rafetus swinhoei; assembly: GCA_019425775.1. Classification (NCBI taxonomy): domain Eukaryota; kingdom Metazoa; phylum Chordata; order Testudines; family Trionychidae; genus Rafetus; species Rafetus swinhoei. The sequence continues at coordinate 68,617,474 of CM033424.1, read as the reverse complement.
TATTATCCGGGCATTATTAAGTTCTTCCTACAACTTTAATTTTTCCTTTAAGAATATTAAAATAGGCTTGTGAATAAAGAAGTAGAAAGATTAACATCATTGGGGTTAAGTTTTAAAATTTTGAAAAAAAAATCAGTTAAATAACAGTAACTTAAATCCGTGGGTCTCAACCTTTTCAATACTATGGCCCTAGGTTAGGAAGATCTTTCAGGGCCTTCACTCATCACATGAAAAGGAAAGAAAGGTTGACTGAAACCCATTAAACCTATTTGTGGCCACCCAGGTTATCATAACACTTAGGTTGAGAATTCTTTATCAAAATTCTTCTTCATGTTTTTTCCCCCTCAAGAGGTAAGGAGACAATATGAGGGAAGCAGGTGAGTAGTCAGTGTAACAGCTGACATGTGGTGAAGGGACTCTTTCACAGCTTACATGAAAAAAGGTCTTTGGGGACTTTTTCCCAATAAATAATATTAGGTCTCCAGCATAGTCCGTCAAGCTCTCACATGGAACTCACAAGGAAAATGCAAAAGAAGATCTCAGACAACATGGAGAAGATCTACTGAGACTGAAGGACAACAACTGGAGTACTCCTGGAGTCATCAAGAAGTTTTGTCTCAAGACAGAATGAAGTGGAGGAGACTTGTAGATAACCTATGCTCCACATGGAGTACAAGGGTTTAAGAAGAAGAAGAAGGCCCTTGGAATACTCCTCTGAACTTAATATAGTTGAATTTCAATATGATAAAAAAAAGCTCTATGAGCAGCTCCTTCATGTGTACTGCAGTGTCCCTTGCTACCAGAATCAATATTTAGACCTGACTGGTAAGTTTTGAGTGCAGCTTGACGAATTAGCTAGGAATGTTGAGGCCTCTTTAAGTGCATGTACCTAAGCAGAATCCTTGTGGCTACAGCAAGTTCACACTAATCAGGTACAGATCAAGAGTTTGGAGGAGTAGCATTTGAACTCAAGGTCCCATTAGTGAGTTTGTTTGGCCTGAATAAAGCATTTCTACCAGGCAGAAGATAACTTGGGGCCCTGAGAGGCCCATGATTTGTGAGGGAGGACTCCAAAATACAAAGGGCAAGTTCAGGAATCAAAGGGAAACAAATCATTTAGTCAGCTTAAGATACACCACCCAGCTACGTAAAATATGTGGCTGGAATTGGCTTACCTTAAGTTGAGCCACTACATTGTCTACCCTGCAGGAGGTCAACAGAAGCACACACTCCCATTGGCATCCCTTACTCCTTGCAGGGTTTGTCTACACTGCACTATAGGTTGAAATAAGATACACAATTTGAACTATGCAAATTGCACATCTTATTTTGATGTTATTTCAAAATAGCTTATTTTGAAATTTGGCACTGTCTACACAACCCTTGTTTCGAAATAAATCTCTATTCTGAAACATCCCTTACTCCTTGCGGAATGAGTTTTACAGGGACATTGGAATAGCGAGCATATTTTATTTTGAAACAATGGACACGCTCAAAAGACACTAAAATAATTATTTTGTGCATTGTAGACATAGCCACAGAATGAGGAGTACAGAATGCTGGCAGAGACTGCCTTCAGTGTTCAATCTGGGGGTCTACACTAGACCTGCTAAATCAAAAACTAGAAGATCTACATCTGGAAGGTTGATCTTCTCTGTCGTGTAGATGTACCCTTGAAGAATAAGATGAAAAAGCCCAAGATCCTGGAAGTCCAGGCAGAGAAATAAATCAGAAATGTAACGTGGTGGATGTGGCATATCTGGCCACCGGGGAAGCACATATTTTGAATATTCATTCAACATTGCATAATTTGCATTTCCTATGACTGTTGCAGGTGAGGAATGAGGTGCATTAGCAGTGGGGTGGGGGTGGGGCAAAAGCAAAGCTTGGATGCAATTTGCATCTGCCCAAGGCCTGACTCAAGCCAATGTAGTTACCAGCTCAATTTAATCAGCACTAAACAAAATGCATGAAGTGTAAAGTAAAGGTATTAAGCTTGATTCTCTTGTCTGCAGATATCTGCTCAGGCCAAGAGAGGGGGCTCTGTCAGAGAACTGGTTATGGCTTCTTGGTTCTAAGGGCCAAAGCGGGCTTTGACATGAGTTAGAGCTGCTTTGGGGCAGCTCTAACTTGAATCACTAATGCAGGGTGTCATTATATAGCTCTGCAACACGGAAGGAGCTATTCTACCTTGCTTGCTCCATCCCTGCATAATGGGATGAGGAAAGACGGGGTCACTGGGCCTAGAGGCAGTGTATGTGTGTCTTCACATTGTTCCCATATGGAAGGGGAACAGTCTGCATGTTTGTAGCCGGATTCAAGACACTTTACTGTTATCAGAGCAAAGTGCCATAACAGACTTCAGCAATCCACTGAACACACCTTTTGCAGGATATATCAGGGGGGAAAAAGCATGTTCCATGTACTACCATTATTGTGTATGGACGCAGGTCTCACTATAGTCCTGGACTAGTTAGCAGATAAAAAAGTATCTGGATTAATATACTTGGAGTATTGAGGGAAACCCAGAGCTTACAGGTCCCACATAAAAGTTTCACACAGGTGCCTATCAGAACATATGGCTTTTCCACTCCCATTATGTTTATTGAGCTGATTAACCTATGGACTTTGTACTCCTGAAAGGTGGTGTGTTTTGGGGCAAGAAAACTACTCTCAACTGTCATGCAAAACAAATGTTCATTGTTTGGAGCATGCCCAAGAATAGTTTACAGAGAGTTTTGCAGAAAGGATATGCCAGATTTTAGCAAAAAGATAAATCTCTCTATTACAGGGTAAAATCAAGTGTGCAAGACTGAAAAGCAGAGGGGGCAGAGCTAATACAGGGAAGTTTGTCTTTTTTATAATTACCATCATGTATTGCTGTTTCTAGTGCCCTGTTGAAATGCCTGGCTATGTCTAGACTGCAGGGTTATATCGGAAAAAGATATGCAAATTGTGAACCGCAATTTGCATACCTTTTTCCACTTTTGTTTTTGGAAGAGGCTTTTCTGAAATTTGGCCAAATGTCAGGAAAACCTCCTCTTTTGGAACATCCCTTGTTCCTTATACAATGAGGAATACAGGGATGCCAAAAGAACGCGTCCGCTTTTTCGGAAACTGTTCTTGGATGTGGCAGAGCTTTTCCGGGATACCTCTGGTATCCCGGAAAAGCTCTGCAATGTAGACATAGCCCCTGTCCCCACATGCACTTTGGACATGTGTACTCCTCTGTGACCTCTTAGTAGCAGACTGAAATGTTATAGTCTCCCCTTCATCTTTTGTCCTCAAAGAATGAAATGGCATTGCAGGATTGACTCAGCCAGCTGAGAAAGAAGTTATTTTTTAAATTTAGGTCCAGATCACCAGCAAATCACAAATCAACATAGCACCATTGACTTTAATTGAGTTATGTTGATTTACTCTGGCTGGGCTGCAGGTTTGAACTGCGGGATGTTGAAAATTGAAGGAGTTTTGTTTCTGTCCACCTTTTTAAAAAATATACAAGTAGAAACTGACTTCCGTTTATACTGCTAAAGAACTAATTACAGTGAACCTCCCTCATCCACACCCTCAGGACTAGAGCAGTCCTGAACCAGGGAATTTGCCAGACCAGGGGAAGTCAATGCTAGCCCCTCCACTCCTGGCTGCTGGCCCTTGGAAGACTGGTTCCTCCCCTCCCTTGTTGGCTGGGGCTCCCCTCTGCTGGTCCACTGGGACTCCCCTCTGTTCTTCCCCACTCTGGGTCACTAGGAGTGCTGCTGGTCTAGGGCAGTCCAGGTTAGGGAGGTTTAACCTGTATTCTCTGATGTTGCATTTTGGCAAGAATGGAGTTTCTTATAGACTATTCTAAACGTCTCAGAATTTATAAATATTGTTAAGACTCAATTATCTTTTCCAAACTTGCAGTAAATTATAAATTTCATTTAGAAAAACTAATATAGGAAGTTAGCTTTGTTACTGAATAGTGATTATACAGCCTCTGCTCATCGAACATACAAAAGCAGTGACTAGTAATACTGCGATGATAGAGAAACAAACCACCCTGTGGCAGTACATAACTAGAAACAGCCTACATCCTCTAACAGACTACATGTATACAGTGGGTTCTTGTACAACTCACATTTTTTTCTTATAGTTGCTCTTACTCATCTTCCCAGGCCAGCAAAGCCTTGCAGCAGGGCAATACTTCTAAACAGGACAATATCTAATTGTTCCTGGTTCCCAGCTGACTATTCTGCCCCTCCCACTCATCAGTTGTGCGTTTGCATGTGTGTGTGTGTTTTGCTTTAGTGAGACTTTTAGCCCTTTCTCTACCATCTGGTCTGACTGAGTCAGCAGAAGAGCTCTGTTCCCCCATACAATACTGGATGCTTTTTGGCCCTCATAAGGCCAAAATATGATATTGCAGGCTTGAGAGATTCTCACCTCTCCCCACACACAAACCCTATGAGGCCTTTAAGCCTGGATACCTAAAAAGTGGCTAGGAGAACAGATTAGAAACGTGAATTGCATCAGAGGATATCAGCATCTGTTATTGTTAGGTCTCACATTTAGTTTCTAGTTCTTAGATTCTGAACAGTATCTAAAATGCCAAACAACATGCTTGATTATTTGGAGGCCAAGTTTGTTATACATACAATGGAACCTATTCCGATTTTGTGCCTCTAGCAGTTGTCGGTGTAAAGTGTGTAAATTATTTAAAACACAACTGGAGGACAGTGTGTAATCAGTCTAGTTTAGATTAAATACGGAAAAACAGGCCCACAGACCTGGCTGTAGGCAAGCACAGGCCCCTATATGATGTATAGCTCCAAGAAATTATGGAGGTGGAGACATGGGTGCTGGGAATGTAGATGTCCCACAAGGGGATGGGGGAACAGGAAGAAGCATTGCAGAGCAGGGAGTCAAGAGTGCCTAAAAAGTTTTATAAGTGGGTGCATTTGATATGTTCCCAGCACAACTTCTGCTGCCTGGTATCTTGCCTTTTGAGATCTAAGCTTCACAGACCCATAATAACATGCGCTGTTTGATGAGTTAGTGTTTGTGAAGCACTTTGGAAATATAAAGCACTGTAGTAAGGATGAGGATCTATTTAACTGTGGGAATGGAGTAAAGAATACTTTTTGGACATAGTAATAGAGAGGAGATAAGTACCCAGGCATAATTAAACTAGACTCTAGTTCGTTACCTGCAAAATACACAAGAGACATGGATATTGTCATGTTATGCAGTGATAGCCTAAAACCCATTGAAAGACTGCATAGTCCACTGATTCATGAGAGGACACTATAAACATGGAGTTAGGTACAGGTGATGTTAACAATGTACGTAGCATGAGGTTAGGATAGTGTTAATGCCACATAATACAAAGTTGTCTGGGACTAGTGTTAACTTCTCGTGTTTATTTTGATCATAAATACATTTTTGGTGGGAAGGGAGTTGGAATTGAGGGGAAGAAAAGGAGGAGAAAATACCAATAGACACTTATTTTCTGGACTACAACATACCCTTGTTGAAGATGTATGAACCCCTTTAGAATAGCCAAAAATGCCTTAAAGGTAGGTGCCACTCTGGAACAGAATGAGAGAGTTTCTGTGTTGTGCTTCAAAGACTTAGAGCATAGAATTTGCACCCTGGGGCAGGAGGGCAGGGCAGCATTAAGCCACCATTGTACTATTTTGATTCTCAGCTGCTCTGGAATCTGGAGAGGCCCACAGCATAACTAAGACACCCCTGAGGGCCTAAATTACAGCATCCTCTCAGGGTTACCCTGTAGGCCGCAACACTGCAAAGAATATTGGCAGCACTATGGGCAGTGCCAGCATTCCTGCCACATCTTTGCCATGACACCCATACTCAGTTTGTCTTGGATGCTTTCTGCAGTGGCTACACTGGGGGAATCCCCCCCTCCCCCAGCCCCCAGACCTTACTGGAGGAAAAGGACCAAAACAGGAGTGACACTATCACCCCAGAACACTGATGAGAGAGATTAGATTTTGTACTTGATTGCACGAAATAAAAAAATAGCTAGTGTTGCATAACTAGTAAGCTCTTTGCAGCTTCTCCTGCAGCTTAGGTGTGTTTCTCCTGTATGCGATATCAGCCACATGTAATTATGTTACCCAGTCTCATGTTTCACCGGAAAGGTTATACATAGTAACAAAGATATAGTTATAGATGCAGAGTTTAGATTCAATGCTGCTTTCCAAACGGGGTTAAGGTCAATAGTAGAGCAAGCTGAAATTCAGAATTTATATACTAGAGGAAATTCTGATATTTCGAAATTTCTTTTCATCCAAAATTGTACAAAAAGTTGAAAACTCGAAATTTCCTGCAAAACTATTTAAAAAAAATGTTTTGGAAACATCAAAATTAGCTTACCACTGCACTTTATTTTGACTTTGATAGTTATGAGGTTCTTTGACTTTATCAAATATTTCAGTCATTAGTTGTTGAAAACGTCAATAGCATCAACACATTTCCACATTGTTTTAATCAATTAGCATTTTCTGACAGAAAAACACTCCATCTGAAAATGTTCTGCTAGCTCTACCCAACATATTTATTACAGCTTGGTAAAGGAGGGATTTAAATGTATTGTCGACTGCACTATATGTAATAAATAAGTATAACAGTCCTGGTGGTATTGTATGGTTTTAATCCCAAGGGCTCCTTAATGTCAAAACTAAATGCACAAGTTATATTAACTCAAGCTACAGCTCCGTCCATCTCACTAGTTACACGGTTGGTACTAGTTTAACAAGATAGAAACAAAACCAATGCTCTTCTCAGTTTTGTATTCTTCCCTGATGCAAATAAGAAAAGAAAATAAGGATGGACCCAGTATTAGTAAGAAACAAGTAATATTTAAGCTCCATTTTCATTTTACCTTTTCCTCATGAGAAACAGGTATTATTATTATTATGAACTTGTACTCACATAGTGCTTAGGAGCCCAAGCATTCATCAAGACCCCATTGTGCTAAGTGCTCTAGGAAGCACTTAGGGGATGTCTACATTACCAAAAAAATCAACACTGCAAAGGTCAATCTTCCAGCATTCTATTTAGCAGGTCTAACGGAGCAATGCCTAATCAAATGCTGAGGGCGACCCATCGATGCTGGTACTCCTCACTGTTGGGAGGAGTAAGGGAAGCTAACAGATGCATTTCTCCCGTTGACTTCCTGCAATGAGGATGACACCCTAGCTGGACTTCAGGTGTGTTGACTCCAGCTACGTTATTTACATAGTTGGAATTGTGTACCTTAAATTGATCTTACCCCATGGTGTAGACCTGCCCTTACAGTCTAAATGTGAGACAAGATAAAACAGAAGGGTATAGACAGAGAGTACAAGGAAAAAATGGGACAATATAGGTCAGCATTTATAGGCAGTCATGATCTCAGCAAACCAGTGGCCTAATCGTCATCCAGCTTTTTGTAGTCATCATAGAAAAGTAGAGTTTAGAGGAGAGTTTTGAAGAAGAATGATATAGCTTTCTGTATGTTTGTGAAGAGTTGCTTCCATGTATGAGGGGCAGTATGGGAGAAAGCACAAAAATGCTTGTTTGAAAATGTAATAAGTGGTCTATGGAGGCTGGCATCATAGGCCAAGTGGATGTGGGAGTAGACATCTCAACAGTGAGTCACAGGGATGTGTAGGGTGGGATAGGCCATGAAGGGCCTTGGAAGTGAAGAGAAGCAGCCTATGATAGGAATGGGAGAAACCATTGCAGTTTGCAAAGGGATAACATGATTAAAGTGACAGGCCAGGAGAATCCTCTTTTGTAGCAGTATTTTGAATGAATATTAGATTGACTAGATGTTCCTAGGTTATCTGACAGACTTCATCAGTCCCTGGGAAAGTGTGTGTGGGAGCAGATCCAGGCCTCTACAAGGGGCGGGGCCTAGGTGGAACGGAGGAGGCTGGGAGCTAGCTTTTCCCAGCCAACCCTTTTGTGCCACCTGGTGTGTGCAGCCCAGAGCTCCAGTAGTGATGCTGCACAGGGGCCCAGACACTGCCATTGCCACTGTAGCAGTGGTGGAGGCCAGGAGCTGGGTCCTTTTAAATCATCAGGCCATGGGGAAGTTGCTCCCTTTCCCCTGCCCCATCAATGGTCCTGAGTGTCCCAATTGTATAGGGGCAGCCACAGTATTAGGGGCTTTGTCTTACATAAGTACCTATCATACTCCACTCCATCCTGATTCTTTACATTTGCTACCTGGTCATTCTGATGGATATGAGCAGGATAAGTCTGCATTTCTCCAGGCCAGGAAAAAGGATGTTGCAGGAACCGAGACATGATTTCATCAGAGTCTGGGTGTGAGTTTTAGTTGTGTGCATGGATAGGAAAGACCATAATCCAGAGGTGATTGTGCAAAACATTAACAAGATTTAGATATAGCCTGGGTGTGAAAACCAGAAGGTAGGTCCAAGTCAAAGAACATGCCCAGGCTATGGACTATAACGATGGACAGATTAATGGGGCAATCTACAGTAATTGAGAAAAAATGGTAATGGGACAGTATTGAGAGGAAAGATTAAGAGCTCTGTTATAATCACATTGAGTTTGAGTTGATGGCTAGATATTCCTGAAGTGATGTCAGAAATACCAGCTGAGATTTTTGTTTGGACAGAAGAGACAGGTCTGAAATAGAGACATAGATCTGTCAGCATAGAGGTTGTAACTGAAAGTGTAGTGGGGAAAGAGAAGGGGACCAGTGATAGAGCTCGTTGAAATCCTACAGAAATCTGAGTGAGGCTTAGAGGACTCCTCCAAAGGACATGTTGAAAGGAACAGTTAGAGAAACAGAAGGAGAACCAGGAGTGGACAGAAGCCAAGGAAAGAAAAGATTTCAAGAAGAGCATGTGTCAGAGGTGGTTGCCAATTCAAGGATGAGGATTAGAGTATTGGTTCTTAGCATTAACAAGGAAGAGGCTATTGAAGACTTTGGTGAGAGTGGTTTCCAGAGAGGAAAATCATAGGGAGAGAGGGTCTAGCATGAAACTGAAGGAAAGGAACTGCAGACAGTAATTATAAACAGCACATTCAACATGCTTAGACATGAAAGGGAGATGGGACAGTACTTGAAGAGGCAAATAGGGTCAAGGACTTGGACGACAGAGACAAAAGCATCCTTTTATTGTGAGAGGAAAGAGTCAGAGGACAGTGAGGCTGTGTCACGCTGGGCCACTTATTCCGGAAAATCAGCCGCTTTTCCGGAATAAGCTGCGAGCTGTCTACACTGGCCTTGAATTTCCGGAAAAGCACTGACAATCTACAGTAAGAAATCAGCTGCTTTTCCGGAAAACTATGCTGCTCCCGGGCAAGTCCTTTTCCGGAAAACTGTTCGGAAAAGGGCCAGTGTAGACAGCCCAGTAGTCTTTTCAAAAAAGCCCCGATCGCGAAAATAGCGATCGGGGCTTTTTCGAAAGGCGTCTACATTGGCCACGGACGCTTTCGGAAAAGGGCTTTTCCGGAAAAGCATCCTGCCAATGTAGACGCTCTTTTTCCGGAAATACTTATAACGGAAAACTGTTCCGTTTTAAGCATTTCCGGAAAATCATGCCAGTGTAGACGTAGCCTGAGAGTTTAAGGAGAAGAGTAGGAAGGGGATGAGAGTGGGCACAAGGGAGACAAGGAGATGGATTATGGTCACTGGGACAAGTGGAGGGATTGGAGGAGGAGAGCAGATGAAAAACTTCCACTGGGCCAGGGGAGAAGTAGAAGATAGCTGTAAGAGGGGATGTTAAGGCAAGCTGGTGGGAGAGGACGGTCACATATTTTGTTGATTTTCTCTTGCAAAAAATTAGTGAGATCCAGTATAGTGAAAGAAATGGAGGCAGAGGGAGGGGCAAGGTGTGTTTTGAGGGGTGGCTGAGAAGATGGTGAAAAGAAGGCTGAGATTGCAAGGTTCAGTTAGGAGTACATTTGGTTAGATAGGAAGATGGCAGGATTGGAAGAAGAGAGAATAAGTTTGTAGTGAAAGGAGTCATCCAGACATGGGATTTCCACTCGGAATACTTGGCAGAGAGCAGAGGAGTGGCTGTTTTGGGGGAAGACTCAGTCAGAGAAACCCAAATCCTATAATCACAGCCCCACAAAGATGGGTGAAACCCTGGTCCTATTGACTTTACTGGAGCCAGGATTCCTGCCTATCTTTACTTCAGCCTTCACACCAGAAAACTCATTGTGAGATCAGGATTCCAATGACCTATACCTATAAATACACTAAATCAGATGTGAGAAGCCAGTATTCAATTTCAGGATTTCTTCTTGACAGAGGCTTATTCCTGTCGACTCGTCTCATATTGGCGATGGTTTGGGTACTTTCGTTTCTTTTCCTGCTGCTTAAGAACAAGCTGCTGCCTGCCACATTTTTCTACTACAGTTATTATTGCTCAATGCCTCGCCTACTCATGTAATATTCTCAGCCTCCCCCCAAGCTGGGAAGGTACAAAATAATGTTGTGTTCAAGAAATGAAACTGCCTTTCTGGGGATTGATAACACTAGGGTGGGACACTTCTGGAGGTCTGTATTCTCAACTGTGTGGGGAAAGCCTACCAACTTTGGGTATTTAGTACATTTTGTCACCATATTTCTTAGTGAAAAAATTCACCCAGTCAGAGGGTTGACAGACTTGCCAGACCGGCTCTGCATTCCCAGAATGGGCAAGGCTGCGGGCAGTCAGCCCTCAGCACCACCCAGAGCCTGCAGTGCTGTCCTCCCACCATCCAGCGAGAGCCACCCAGAGTGTACCAGAGGGCACCCCAGCAATGATTTCAAGAGCTACCACACCTGTGGTAGCGGCAGAGGCTAGGAGCCTTAGGCCCTATTGAAACTCCGAGCTATGGGGCACCCTCCCTTCCCTCCCTCATCCCTGGTCAGTGGGCCTAGGCCCAGTTTTGCAAATGCATTTTTCTTCTTAAACCCTTGTACTCTGAGTGGAGCATAGGTCATCTACAAGTTTCCTCCATTTCACTCTGTCTTGAGACAAAACTTCTAGCTGCCTCCAGGAGTACCCCAGTTGTTGTCCTTCAGTCTCAGTAGATCTTCTCCATGTTGTCCGAGGTCTTCCTCTTTTGCCTTTTCCTTGTGGGTTCCATGTGAGAGCTTGATGGACTATGCTGGATGATGGGTTTCTGAGAATGTGGCCTAGCCATGCCCACTTTCTTCTCTTGATTTGAACATCAAGTGTTTCTTGTCCTGCTCTGTTCCAAAGCTCCTCATTTGTGACAAAGTCTTGCCATTTGATGTGAAGGATGTACTTCAGGCATCTGTTTATGAATGTCTGTAGCTTGTGATTTGAAGACTTTTTAGTATGCCAGGTCTCACATCCGTACAAGAACACACTCTTCACATTTGTGTTGAAGATTCGCAGTTTCGTCTTCGCAGTTATTATTTGTGAACTCCATAAGGGACGAAGAGTCTTCAATGCAGCTGTTGCTTTCCCTATCCTAGCATTGATATCCTTGTCTGTTCCTCCATCTCTGCCCATAACACTCCCCAAGTAGATGAACTGCTCCACATCTTCCAGGTCATGCCCTCCCAGTGTGATGGTGTTGTTGTTGCAAATGCATTACTAGACTACAAATTACATTACAGTATTCTGAAAATGCCATGCTAAATTAGTGGAGATGGTTTCTTTCAGGCTTTTCTGCAGCACAGGCAGGGTACATTTTTATAAAATGACTAGCATGTAAGGGGAGCATCAAATCTGTGCCTCTCACTGTCTCTATAGCCCAAAGGCCATGTAAGGCCATCAGATAGGACAGAGTCACAGACACTGAATTTAGGAAGGGGAGGTCTTGGGCAGGCATGCAAGTTCCCCATGTCTGTGTCAGTACTTTTTTCTCATCCCAAAGGCACTATTTTGGACCAGGTAGATCTGAACACTCTACAAGTAAAACCAGGTGTCCACCTTTATGTTCTTATTATCAACCATTAGATATTCTGCCATTGAAAGCACATGTAAAGCAAGCTACCAGACTGACCACAGTGATAGATCATAGCATATTTTATCCTGCACACTTCCTGCTCCACTCATTGCACCGCATCTGTTACAGTTCATCCACTATTGGAGACATATCTGTTAGTTATCCTTGGGCAGATATCCATTGTAAATATGCTGCCAGATTTCACTAAGATATTCTGTAAACATATCTTAAAAAAATAAATGACCTTTTCTGGAGGAAATTACATTCTCTGTTTTAAACAAAGCTATCCAAGCTGAATGTTATTCACCCCCATTCTAGAAGGTCTCTCTATGACATTAGGAAAAACAGCTCTGCCTTAAACATACATCCACTTGCTTTGTAAGCAATCTCCAATGCCATCCAGGACATAGGACATCCTGATGCCAGTATATATTTCACAATGCAATTTATGGAGCTGGAGAGAGGCGAGGTGTTATAATTGCTCTTTCTCATTGTATCACGCATAGGGAAAAGCAGACATGCACTGCAAGTGACTTTTACAAAACTGTGTAACTCACACATGTGACATGTTTCCATAGTTGTGAATTTTGAGAATCTGTCTTTGACGGGAAGCGTCTGATGAAAGTTTCAGAAATAAATAACATTTTGGATGGGATATCTGAGAGGAAAGTATGCTGAGGAGGTGACTAATACTGCAGCAGTTATGCTGAACAGGTTGAATCTATGTGTAACTCTTCTGCCGGGGGAGCTAGCAACAACCAAGGCCAAGTTCAATATGGAGGGACAAGGGGGTTCATAGCCTTTCCAGGCCCCTGGATAAGGTAGGAGAGATCTGGCTCTGTGCTCTCAGAAGGGGCAGGGCCTCATGTAGATGGGGTGGGGCTGGAGTCAGTCAGTCGTCAGCACCACCCAGAACGTAACATGCCCCCTTAAGTTCTACAACAAAATGGTCCTTTTCTTTACTCCTTTCTGCTCCCTCACCTTACCCCACTCACAGTCCTGCTCTATTTGCTGGCTATCTAGGCAGAGTAGGTGTGTCCATGTACATACAGCTTCCTCCTGAGTCTCTGTCAGGGGAGAACTCATTCAGACCCTGCTTACATTTGTATTTATCTAAAGGGGTGCATCTAGACTGGCAAGATTTTGCGCAAAAGCAGCTGCTTTTGCGCAAAAACTTGCCAGCTATCTACACTGGCCGCTTGAATTTGCGCAAGAGCACTGACTTTGTAATGTACAAAATCAGTGCTTCTTGCGCAAATACTTTGACGCTCCTGCTGGGGAAAAGGCCTCTTGCGTAAGTGTTCTTGCGCAAGAGGGCCAGTGTAGACAGGGAAGGAACTTTTTGCGTAAGAAAGCCCCGATGGCAAAAATGGCTGCCGGAGCTTTCTTGCACAAAATCGCGTCTATACTGGCCACGGATGCTTTTGCGCAAAAGCATCCGGGCCAATCTAGACACTCTTGCGGAAATACTTTCAACAGAAAAACTTTTCCGTTAAAAGTATTTCCGCAAAATCATGCCAGTCTAGACGCAGCCAAGGAGTATAGAAAACCCAGGGAACTTTATTGTAGGGTTAGATCTATGCATTATTCCAGGAAGAGCTGTTAGCTACCACTATGAAAGGGTGACAACACTTCCCATTATAAGCAAGGGTGTCATTTATGGGGGGTTGGAGAGTCCTGAGTTTGAACACCCTGGATTTCATATTTGAGGTCTGCTTAAAGCTGCATGCCCTAACTCCAGAAGCAGGTCTTAAATGCAATAGAGTTTGAGCTGCTTGCTGCTTTGCCTTTGGGCAGGGAGTTTGATATAAAAAGAGGGAGGCATGGTGATAACAAAGAATAACAAAAGGCTGGGCATTCAAGAAATTGAAGGACCATTAGATCATGATGAAAACATTGCTGGGTACTCCACTTAAAATATAGGGGCGAGGGGAGGAGTAAGGATGAGTGTTGTACTGCTGGGATCTGCATTTGGATCACTGTGTAAAACTTATAAACGTTCTTCAAAAAGGGGTGAACAGGGACTAATCCAAAGCTGACTGCAAAGAGTTACAAAGGGATCTCTCAAAAACGGGTGATTGGACAACACAAGGGCAGATGGAATTCAGTGTTGATAAGTGCAAAATAATGCACATGGAAAATATAATCCTAAATATAGATATAAAATAGCTGTTACCACTCAAGAAAGAGATCTTGGAATCATTATGGATAGTTCCCTGAAAACATCTGTTCAATGTGCAGTAGCTGTCTAAAAATTAAAAAGCTAACAGAATATTGGGAAGCATTAGGAAAGGAATAGATAGTAAGTCAAAGCCATATTGCCTTTACAGAAAGTCATTGTATGCCCGCATCTTGAATACTGTATGCAAATCTGGTCACCCCATATAAAAAGGATATATGCTATTTGGAAAAGGTACAGGAATGGCAACCGAAATCATTAGGGGTAAAGAACAGCTTCCATATGAGGAGAGATTAACAAACTCGGACTTTTCAGGTTGGAAAAGAAATGACTGAAGGGTGGCGGGATATGTTAAAGGTCTGGAAAATCATGAACAGTGTGGAAAAGTAGAATGAGGAAATGTTATTTATCCCCGCATTAACATAACACAAGAAGCTGATCCAATTAAATGTATAGGCAGCAGTTTTAAAAATAACAAAACTAACTAACTACGTTGTTTTTTCACAGTCAACTTGTGGAACTCTTTGTCTGGACATGGTGGAAAGGCCCAAACTATAAAAGGGTTCCAATAAGAACAAAATAAGTTGAAGGAGGATTTAGTCCATCAATGGCTACTGGCCAGAATGGGCAGGGATGGTGTCCCTAGCATCTGTTTGCCAGAAGCTGGGAATGGGTGACAGGGGATGGATCATGATGATTGCTTCTTCTGTTCATGCCTTCTGAAGCACCTGGCATTGGCCACTGGAAGACAAGATACTGGGCTTGATGGACTATTGGTCTGACCTAGTATGGCCATTCTGATGTTCTTATAAAGATCTGAAATGTATCTGTCCCCTTGCTGTAACCCACCAGATCCTACTCCCCTTCCATAGCTGAGATAGTGTTCAGGAGTCCTGACTCTCTTTCTCTCTCTCTCTCTCTCTCTCTCTCTTCCCAGAGGGTTAGTAACAAACTAAGAATATACATTAAAATTTTGAGTTTAACCAGTATCCCTTAAGTGACTTGCCACAAGATGTCAGAATATTTTAGCGTTAGAGCTGGGTCTAATATTTATTTAATTTTCTTTTATACAGGAATTAGATACAGTGCTCCTGACAGCTAACTGCTAAATTGCCTGCCAAAAAAATAGAGTTTTCCAGTGTCTTAGTAGCCCCTGGAGAGAGGTGATGTATGGGGCGGGGAGGGTGGATAGGGTTGGTTCCCCCTCCCAATTTGGTGTTTGGCTTGTACTGAGCATGCTCAGTAACCCTGCTGAAGCCTCTCTCCTCAGTCCACCCACCCCAATGCTCTCACTCCCCATCACACACACACATCACAGCATGCACAGGTCATAATCCCCCCAAAAATCTGAAATAGCACCCCTGATTATAAGACCTTTTTAGTTGCTTCCATCTTTGCCAGACTTTAACTGTACAGGTTGAAATTTACCACACTAAGGGTACATCTACACAGCAGGGATAAAGTCAAATTAAGCTACGCAACTTCAGCTACGTCAGTTGTGCAGCTTAAGTCGAAATATCTGAACTCGGCTTTTGGCACTGTCTACAGAGCAGAAAGCTGAAGGAAGAGCACTTTTCCTTTGACTTCCCTTACTCCTCATGAAATGAGGGTTACCATGAGTCTGAGTAAGAAGTCCTGCAGCTTGACATTATTTTGAAATAAAGGCTCATAGTGTAGACGCGCACTAAGTTATTTCGGAATAATGTACCCTGTCTGCCTGAAGATAAAGTGCTTTGGGGGACGATTTCCACCAGGATTGTTCATCCATTTCAAAGATTGATATTAAAGAAAAATATGCTGTTTTGTCCACTTTTTTTGCACTATTTCATTAAGAAACTCTGCAGCCCAAAGCTTTGGAGCAGGGATTGAAATTTAGCAGGGGGTTGCCTTAGAGGCACCCTCTTGCCATTCTGTGAAAAAAAACCAACACTCTAAAATATGCCCAAGTTATAAGCCCTTTGAAAAGTCTCAGTGGATACATGCTCAGTGAAAACATCTTTAGTATTTTCCTGAGACCAAGCAATTAAAGACTACATCATACTGTATATTCACAAAGGGACTGAATTAAGGTTGCATAGTCAATCTTCATTTCCTAAATTTTGTATGTTTAATTTTGTGACCTAATGTTCTTTTAGGACAGTTTATGGTGTGTAATATAAAACATAACATGAAATTTTGAATAGTCCATCTCTGGAGTGTAGGAAACTACACAAACTGCTACCATTTCTTTCTTTTGATGTTTGATTTCACTAGAACATCTCAAAAGAATTAGCCCTACAAATCACAATTTACTGTTAGCAAGTGTATGTCTCTTATATTTTATTATATGCATATACATATACATCACACACACACACACACTTTTTGTGCATGTCAGTGTTGCAGATAGGCATCTTAGGAATTTAAATCTCCAATTTGCACCTTGCTCTTATAAAGTGCAGCTACAATATTATCATCAGGGAGAAATCTCCCACACACTCTTATGAACACTCTAGGGGGTAAATGTTAAGCATGGTGCACAGTAAATTAACCACAGCACACCCATTAACGCTAATGAGCGTTCCACGGTTAATTTCCCAGGCACCATACTGAAAATGTAGCCATAGATGTTGTTTTCAAACCTGGCTACCACACATTCAGATGAATAAGATGTGCTAGAAAATGAATAGACTATCAAACTCATATATCAGATGAGATGGCTGCTAAGATGGACACACAAAGGCATAAGGCAAATATGAGTCCAGCCCTATCACCTATGCAGTACAGTTGAGGCTCACAGAGTACAGGTATAGGGGAGGACATGAAGAGAGACTAGGTACATGGTGCTTCCTTCCCCACCCGGGCTGTGTCTCCCAATATGCTAGGAAATGTTTCTAGAAGAGTGGTTTTCTCTGTGCTACACAATTTTACTTCTCATTCCTGGTTCTGTTAAATATGCTATTAGAACCATCAACCTCGGATCAAAGGCCCACTGTGCTAGGCTCTCTACAAACACAGGTCAGGAGGAAGTCCCTGTGCCAGAGAGCTTAGAAGCTAAGATTATCAATGCTGGTTTGGGTAATGGCATACTGTATGCAGGCAGGCTTACTTGCACAGCTTTATCAATGCTCTTCAGTTCTTACCTATAGCATCTGCTGGAGCACAAATGGCCATGCATGCATTTTTGTGTGCTGTCTTTGCAATGCGTGTATGTATGGTCTAGGATGAGACCACTGAATCAACTTCACTTCCATATGTCATTTTGAAAATGTTCTACAGAGTAAAACCATGTTTTAAACACATTAACGTTAAATCACCTTTAGACTGAATATATAGCGAAGTTTCACTAAATGCAGTGGGATATTGGATGTAATGATTTACAGCATGTATGGGTCTGTTATAGGCATTTACATTATCAATATATTATGTGGATTTTGATAGTACAGGTAATCTGCATACAAATCTTTGAGTGTCAGTGCAAGCTCTGGGTTTTCATTAAGGTGTCCAAAAGACTTTTTAAAGGCTGAAAGCACAGTGGCTCACGAAAAGAACAATTACAGCTTTAAGCACATTGTAGATGAAGAAACCATAGACCTGACATTCTGACATTAATGATTCCTGTTTTAGGATTCACTCATGCTGCTAGTTCTGGCTATGTCTGCAGTTGGGAAAATACTCAAAAATTATAGCTTCCTCTTTCACAGTTGGAGAATTATATCGACAAACGATTAGGATATAATTCTCTTTTGTACTTTTTTTTCCTTCCAAGTCACACCTATAGTCTTAGCATTTCACTTATAAAAAGGGCCTTTGATGTGCAATTGGAATTATTGTTAAAAACCTAATTTATATTTACAGTTAATAACAAATCCTTTACATGTTTTCTAACAAGCTTTTCCTTTTGTTTTTAATAGAATTCCATGTATCACATTCCTTCCTTCCTATCCGCAAGCCTCTTTCTAATCACTGAATTAAAGGAACCCTGGGATAAAATATAGTTAACCCTTAGTTTTCCATAAAGGAGGATGACTTAAGAAATTAGCAGTGATGCAAAGACCATCATCCTAAAGTTGTCATTCTCACCCCCGCCTCCACCCAATTTAAAACAAAAAGATAATCTACAAATCAATGCAGATTTTAACAGCATGACAAATTGGAGTGGGAACTTCCAGTTAGAGTCACATTCAAAGGAACTTTCTTAAAAGAAAGAAGATAGATTTCACATATTAACATCCCCCCAGTCTATCATTGTGTGAAATACAGACTACTTATACACTACTGCTAACCCATAATAAGTTAGATTCTGCCCCACTTTCTCATGCTGAGTAGGAATTTACCATGCATGTAATCTCATTGGTTGTAATAAGACTACTCGAGGAATAACATGAATAAAGGTCTCAGAGGGGTAGCCATGTTAGTCTGTAACTTTAAAAACAATGAGTAGTCCTGTGGCACCTTAGAGACTAACAAAAATATATAGGATCATGAGCTTTCGTGGGGAAAAGCCACTTGATTAGATGAGTTGGAGTGGAAATAACAGAATCCAAGATATATATAACAGCTTTTGCTATATAATTTGGGCATGTCTACACCGCAGCATTGTTTCGGAGTAACTGACATTATTCTGAAATAACAAAAAGCGCGTCTACACAGCGAGCCATTATTTTGAAATAATGTCAAGCTGGAGGACTTCTTACTCGGACTCCTGTAATCCTGCTTTCACACGGAGTAAGGGAAGTCGAAGGAAGAGTGTTCTTCCTTTGGCTTCCTGCTGTGTAGACACGCCAAAAGCTGAATTAAGCTATTTTGACGTCAGCTGCTCAATTGACGTAGCTGAAGTTGCGTAGCTTAATTCAACTCTTGCACTGCTGTGTAGACATGCCCTTTATGAATAAAGGTAACAGAGTGTGACGCTCTATGAACAGCGGGGGTACCAAATGATTGCACTGTTGAAGGGAGCATCACAGTGTTCAAGCTGAGCAGGGGGCAATATTTTCATTGCTGAGAGCAAATTTATTTATTGTATTAGAACTACCAATACTGGTAACCGCAAAACACGGCTACTACAGTGTGCATGAGTTTCTGAAACCTGAAATTGTGAGAGAGTACTTTTGGCATTATAGGGTCAATCATACAGCGTCATCTTTCTGATTAGCCTGTGTGGGGGAAGCTGGAATGTACTACCATGAGACATATGCTGCTAGGAAGAAACTGACCGAGAGAATAAAAAATGCAGAAAGGTAAAGAGGTCTAATATCAGGATTTCTCTTTTAAGAAGCATCCATCCAATAAGGGTTAGATTATTTCCTACCACTACATGTTATACTACTTGATAGCAAAAAGGGAAAAAAAAATCTTCTGGCATTTAAAATTGGCAGTGCAGTTATCCTTTTAAAACCCTATATCAGATTACCAATACCATGTTATGTCTTATATAAAGCTGGATAACATTCATATCAGTTTGTATCCAGTACAAAGCTTCTCATAAATAAATAGGGCTAGAGGCATGTTTTGATGGCAGAGGGCAGCATTCTGCTCTGCTCTCACTGAAAGATGGCCCTGGTTTAGTAAAGATATGTTTTGTTGGCAAAAACTCTGCTATCATCTGGTTAAGTGGTGGGATGTTCAGACATGAAGCTCAAGCAAACATTTTAGCTTAATCTTGAAGGCAAGTGATTTACTTTGTAGCATTTCAAGGCTATTTATTTTACAGTGCAGCAGCTTGTTTGCTTGGAATCAGTGTGACTCAGAAAATCTTATCAAAAATGAATACTAGAAGGAGGAAAGGGAGAAATAAAAGGAGGAATAAACATAAAATGGGAGTCAGAGACTCAGTAAAGGAATAAAATTGAACAATGAGGATGTGTCTAGACTACACCTTTCTGTCGACAGAGAGATGTAGATTAGGCATGTCAAAATTGCTAATGAAACAGGGATTTAAAAAATCCCGCATAAACATGGCCACCGCTTTTTTTTGAAATGGAGCTTTTTCGAAAAAAACCAGCAGTCTAGATGCAGATCTGTCGAATATAAACCCTTTTTCGACAGATCCTGTATTCCTCAAAAAATGAGGTTTACAGGATCTGTCGAAAAAGGATTTATATTCGACAGATCTGCGTCCAGACTGCTGGTTTTTTCCGAAAAAGCTCCATTTCGAAAAAAAAACGGTGGCCATGTTTATGTTAATGAAGCACGGGATATTTAAATCCCTGCTTCATTAGCAATTTCGACGAGCTTGATTTGTATCCCTCTGTCGAGAGGGAGGTGTAGTCTAGACATAGCATGAATGAAAAAAGAGAAGTGAGGAATTAAACACAAGAGAAAATGATATTGAGTAGGAACATATCAGATAAAATCTCTTACACATCTTGAGAGTAGCATCATACAATTTGAGAGCCTATTTATATAAATGCTTATGCATGTCACTAAGAAATGTACAGTTTAGCTCTTAAAGAGCACATCTACACTACAGAGGAAGATCAAAGCTCCTACTGTTCGAATTAGAGGTCTAGTTAAAACAGCTAATTTGAAAGGAGAGGGGCACTCTGGTTGATGCCAGTAACCCTGCTTTCACAAGGAGTAAGGGAAGTTGAAGGAAGAGTGTTCTCCCTTCGACTTCCTGCAGTGCAGACAGCACCAAAAGCCAAATTAATCTATTTTGACTTAAACTACGCAATTGACGTAGCTGAAATTGCGTAGCTTAATTTGACTTTTTCTAGAAGTGTGGACATACCCTAAGTGAATTCATTCTTGTTAATTACCAACTCTTTGGGGGCAGAGACCATCTTTTTGTTTTGCATTTGTATAACACCTCGCATGACAGGGTTTCTGTAACATGACTGCAGCTCATAGGCACTATGGTAATACAAACTATTATTATTATTATTATTATTATTATTATTATTATAATAAAATCATCAATGGAATTAGCTTACCTTAAGCTAAGCTGCCACAGCATTTACACTACGGGGGGCTGAAAGGAGCACAAGCTCGTGTTGGCTTCCCTTACTTCTCACAGAATGAGGAGTACAGGATGCCAGCAGGGGCTGCTCTCAGCATTCGATTTGGGGGTCTACACAAGACCCGCTAAATTGCATGCTAGAAAATCGACCTCCAGGGGGTCAATCTTCTCCATAGTGTAGACATGCCCTAAGTAAGGAATTATACAGCGTAAGTGAGGCTAAATCAGGGTTTTCAAGAATAGGAAATGTAAAGTCATTCAAATAATCTGCTTTTCACATTAGCACTACTATTCAAGTGAGAGGAAGAGGAAGGTAAACAGTACAAAGTAGAGTACCATATGTGCTCTCCTATTGCTATTTAAAGAAATAATAGGGTTTGTTGTTCAGCAACAGTGTTTTCTTTTTCTTCTTTCTTTACAAAGCATTCAAATGAAAGAGCGTATAAAATGAATTAGTATTTTATGAAAATCAGTCACACAAAAGATCAGCAAACATCAGAATACCATCAAAATATATAGAGTAGTAGTTGATCTATGCTTGGTTCTTTTTTTATACCTTCTAAATAAATAAAACTCATATAATCACAATCCTGAAACTTCTCAGAGGGGTAACCATGTTAGTCTGTAACTTTAAAAACAAGTAGTCCTGTGGCACCTTAGAGACTAACCAAAATATATAGAAACATGAGCTTTCATGGGTAAAACCCAATTTATCAGATGAATTGGAGTGGAAAAAGCAGAAAAAAGATCTATATTGATATTGATATAGATAGATAGACATCAGTTAGGGATGGTCTAGATGGTATTGGGTCCTGTCATGAGAGCAGGAGACTGGACTTGATGACCTCTCGAGGTCCCGTCCAGTTCTATGATTCTGTGATTCTATATCTATATCTATGGGTACGTCTAGACTACATGGCTCCGTCGACGGAGCCATGTAGTCTAAACATACCCTCAATGTATATCTATAGTTATACACAACAGCAGAAGTACCTGTCAATTGTAGGATCTGTGTTAATGAGGCTAATTAAGAGGGCTGGATGTGTCCCATACATAGCTTTTGATGTGAAAATGCAGATGTTAGAGGCAGGAGAGACTGGCTTTGTAGTGCACCAACCAGTTAATGTCCTTGTTCAAGCCTAGGGTAACAGTGTCAAATTTGAAGATGAATTCCAGTTCAGCAGATTCTCTCTGTAACTGGTTAGGGAAATTCCTTTGTAGAAGAATGGCTACTTTTAAATCCATGACTGGGTGACTAGGCAGGTTAAAATATGCCTAATAAACCTGTACTTCAATGCTCACTCTGATTGCCAACATACAAATAAGTTTAAAAAAATGAAAGGTACTGTACCCTCAGACATGATGCTTTTTTTTCTTTTCAATTCTCTTTTTATCAAAACAGTTCCCAAATAATGGAAAAATCCAAGAAATGTGAAAACTGGACTACATTTTCATTGAAATGAGATTGCTTCTCATTGGCTAGAGAGAAAGCAACAATTTATTAGAAAATGGAAACTATTTTGTAGTCTAGAACTTGGCTTAGACAGTTCCACTGCATTTTTTTTAAACCCCAAATCTACCTTATTGCTGTACTATTCCCTCTAATACTTCTCCTTCTATTTTACTAGTACTTTTTAGTTTACCTGCACATGTGAAGCCATATCAGCAATGAGAATGACTGGACAGTATACCAGGAGAAATGGTGAAGCCTGGTACCATCATGCAAGGCAAGCCTGAGGAGTGTTCATGTGAAGCATCTTCATCAGCATACCTTGCATCAACTGTTATGAGGCACAGAGTGTAGGGACGATATGGTTATGACCAAATCTTACACCAGTGGTGTGCAACCTGGGGCCAGTGGGCCACATGCGGCCCCCATCAGGGTTCCATGTGTGGCTCATGAGACAATTTGTTTACCAGTGCTCCATGCAGGGTGGCCAGATTCCACTGGTTTCCATCCATGTAGATTTTTTTCCTACTGGTATTACTAAAATGACACACATGTAAAGCAAGGGCACATGAAATGAGGCGCCTGTTGATTGCACACAACACTGACTGTGAGAGCCGTGCCCTCCCTCTGCATCCAGTCAAAGCGCTGTTGTAGTTCAATCGCCATGCAAATTCAATGCAAATTCTAGGTATGCAAGCCTGGTTAGCAAAACTCCCCTATTCCCCTATATTGCAGTGGTTCTCAAATTGCACTGCCAGAAGGCTTTTCCCACTGCTCCCATTGGCCAGACTCCAGCCAATGGGAGCAGCAGGAGGCCGTGCCTGGGACATGATGCCTGTGAGCAGCATGGGGCGCGAAAGCAAGTAAGTGTGTCCTCCCACTCCTCAAGCCCAGACCCCACACTCCTACCCTGCTCCTGCACTGCCCCTCTCCCACCAAGACCTCACACCCCTAGCCTGTTCCTGCACCCTTCCCCCTGGCAGACACCCTACCCCCACACTGCTCCTGCACCTTCCCTCTTGGCCAGACACCCTGCTCCCAGCCTGCTCCTGCACCCTTTCCTGCTCCCTCCCCACAGTCAGACATCCTTCCCCCAGCCTGCTCCTGCACCCTACCTCTACCCTGCTCCTGAACCCACCCTTGCTCCTGCATCCTGGAAGGGACCTTGAGAGGTCATCAAGGCAGGAGACTGGACTCGATGACCTCTCGAGGTCCCTTCCAGTTCTAGTGTTCTATTATCCTCCCTCCTGGCCACAGACTGAACCTTCCCTTGCTCTTGCCCCCTCCTCCTTGGCTAAACACCCTCCTCCCAGCCTGCTCCTGCACCCCACCTCCCACCCAGACCTCACACCCTCGCCCCTCTACTGCATCCCACCTCCTGCCCAGATGCTATACCCTCATCCCTATCCCACTCACTGGCAGCCATGTCCCACACACGGAACCCCTCATTTTTGTCCCCACCCCAGAGCCTGGGAGGTCCACAATATCCACTAACCCCGAAATCCCAGAAGAGTAAATCTGGCCTATGGGAAGCCCTGAACCTCAGTCCTCCCTGTCTCTGCCTCTCGACCCATGGGGCTGGAGCTCCAGAGTAGTGAGGTGTCTCATTTGAGGGCCACATCAGTGAGGGTTGGGAGTTTTTGGAGTGGTTTTTTGCTTCTCACTTGTGTGGTCCCCAACTGATTTTCTGTGGGTGAGTGGCCCCTGATTCAAAAAAGGTTCTCCACCTTTGCCATAAATAAAGAAAATATTGAGACCTTTTGTATTGGACATAAATTAATATTTTACTTTATTTAAAATGAAGTTTTAGACCAACATGAGAAAGTTAAAACAAATAATCTGTTTAATAATTTAATATTTCCTTTCTTACTGGTTAAATTAAAACATTATCCCTAGCTGCAGCATTAGCAAAATGGCTTGGGCATAATTATATAATTAATAGCGAGTTTCCACTAGTAACTGGTGGTACACAGAAAAGTTTGCATTGAGTCAGGTGGGCCACGGGCCAAAAAGTTTGAGAACCACTGCTATGTTGGTTATGACAATATTGGATGCTGAGATGAAGTGGGGCCACTTATGTGGCCCACTCAGTAGCCTGGGGGTATGTCTACACTACAGAGTTTTTTTGGAAAAACGGCTGTTTTGCCAAAAAAACTTCAATTACGTCCACACTGCAATCATGTTCTTCTGAAAGAAATTAGAAAAAACATAGACAGCTCTCTAGTGGGTCGCTTCTACTTCAGCTCTCAGAGAATTCAGGCAAGCTGGTTAAAATATCAAAAATAAAATTGATGACATTAATCCTTGTAGAATAAAGATACAGTTTTGACCACTGAGTTTAAACTCCTGCAAATGCAACATTATTTTAATGCTTACCTAAACTAGAATAGAAACTGAGAAGACTACCTTTTTCACATTGCAGGTCAGCCTGTATAGCAGCCTGCAATTAATCTGAGAAAATGTGATGATATCAAAGCATGCCTGGAGAGAGACATTTTAGAACCAACACACAGAACATTTGGCTAGAAAGGGATTTAATAGCATCTGCCCTCAAGTATCTTGTGCATCTTCTGCAGGCAAGTCTGAAAACAGGCTTTCAAAATTTAAACCTAGATTAGACAGACTATTTCATTCACCAGGAAAGAAGAGAGTCCAAGCGAAGAAAGAAACTTGTCAAACATATCACACTGACATTTTGAAATTTCAGTCGTGTATTTTGTAAGTTAGATTCTTTGTTCTATATGTAGGCACCTAAATAGCGTCCTAATTTTCAAAAGTGCTATGCATTCAATAACTTGTAGGAAGAAGCTAAGCACTCAGCTTCTTTTGAAAAGTAAGCACTATTAGGTACCTACATATGGAATGAAGAGGGTAAGTTTAGGCACCCATTTTTTAAAGCCTTTCCTAAGCATCATCAGTCCTATTAATCCTGTCTCAAGTGTGTGGATGGACTAGAGCAGTGGTCACCAAGATCTTGGAGTCTCTGGCAGATGATCCTGACTGGTTTGGCCAAGAGGCTATCAAGTGCTAGCATTTCAGCTGCCCCTTCCCCCCACTGCTACTCCTCTCCTGCCCTTTGCCTTGGAGCTGCCCCTTCCCCTGGGGAGCCTCCTGCTTTCTATGCAGGGCAGGGGAGGGAGAAAAGGGTGCTGATGTTGAGATGCCCCCTCTCCCACTCTGTATCCTTTCCCCGGGAAGCACAGAGGGGGCACAACAGGACTTGGGAGGGAGTTTGCTGGCTGCTTTAGGGAGTGATGCAGGGCCAGGGCAGGGCTGAGTCTGCCTTAGCCCCACTGCACCACCACCCAGGAGCCGCCTGAGGTAGGTAGGGCCCAGCTGGAGCCCGCAGCCTGAATTCCTATCCCAGTCATGGACCCCCTCCTGCACACCAAGACCCAAGCACCTCTGCATCCAAACGCCGTCCCAGAGACTGCACCTAGAACCCCCTCCTACATTCCAACTGCCTGTCCCAAGAGCAGCTCAGAGCCTCTCTCACACTCCAGATCCCCTAATCCAAGACCAGAACTTGCACCCCAACCCTCTGCCCCAGCCTGATGAAAGTGAGGATGGGCAAGAGAGGGAGGATGGAGTGAGCAGGGGTGGGGCCCCGGAGAAGGAACGGGAGTGAGGCGGGACGAGGGTATTTATATTTGAGGTAGATCTTGGACTGCACTTAAATTCAAAAAGTGATCTTGTGCTTAGAAAGGTTGGAGACCACTGGACTAGAGGATATCTTGAGATCCCTTCCAGCCCTAAATTTTTTATAAACCTGGACTCATTTATTCTGGATAATAAAATTGGGGAAGCCATTATTTTCACCTCTGCCACAAAACCCTCAAGTCTCAGGAGAAAGAAAGACTAAAGTATGCCTTTTCCATCTCTGTAATGGTACAATATCTTAAACATCCTCCCTCTGCTTTCTCTGCATTAGAGTCCCGATCCAGATAATTTTATGATGATAACATTCACTGGTCTTTCTACAGGATGGTTGCAATGTGCTATTTCTACGTAAATGAACATTCTTCTTGCACTTGGGTTACAAAGGAAGTCATAGGTCTTTATCCTCAACAAATTGGACAATGTGTCCATGGTGTCAGACTCCTGTTGGATCATATATTACATTAGCCCTTCTTCTAGGTCTGTCTTTCACAAAAGATTGTTCAGCTTTCCAGACAACTCTCTATTTTTTTGAGGATTCTTCCCTGTTCTTCATTTTCATCCTGTTGCATTTTGGCTCACAAGTAACCCAATTTTAATTCATTATTCTTAGAATAACATATCTTTTGATGCTCGGAATGGTGATTTCCTTACAATGGTGATAATAACAACAGAGAATATTTTCATTTTTTAGAGTGACAGAATTCACAGGAATCTGTCCTCTGGGAGACACAGAACATGTAAATGGATAACTACTTTTTAAAATACTTCTGTAAAAAGGTTTTTATTGCTAGACATGATTGTACTTTAGCGAAGTAGAGCTGGGGACCATGAGCCTTATGCTGAGAACTTTATTACAAGTTCTACTACTGATTCCTTGTGACTCCGGGGCAGATAGTCAAGCGTTCCATAGCTCAGTTTATACATCTGTAAAATAGGTATAAAATATATCACAGGAGATAATGCTATGATTGTAATGTCATTAATGTTTGTAATGTGTTTTGGTGGCTTCAAATAAACTACTGCATAGTGCTTTGAGATCCTCCATTAGGAGATATAGAGCAGTAAAAAATGGTATTACAGTATATATTATCTGTCACTTTAAAACTTGAAAATTAAAGTATCTAAGTGTTTTCTCCCCTTCCGTTCAGTTATTTTTTATATTGCTGTTCTGCTGCTGCAGAAGGCAATACTTCTTGTTTAATAGTAATCGGCTCTTGTCATAGCATCACTGAGGAAGTCAGCAGGAATGGAATGTGCTCCACAGTTCTAGGATGCCAGCCATGCACTAGCTGGCTGCCAGGCCCCATACACCATTTATTGCTTCTCTCTTTTATAAAGGGACATTGCTTGTTATCTAACTGCCTCTGTTCCCGGCATAGAGGGAGCTCAGGTAGAGTTTGAGCCCTCAGTGAATTTCAGAGCAGCAATATCCAGGTGCTATAAACTTTACAAGGTTTCTTAGTATTAGTGAATATGTTTGTAAATTGGTTCAATAAAGTAAGCTCACAAAACAGTGAGTGGAGTGGGGCGGAAGAGCATGTTGAACATCGAATGTATCGCTTTTAAACTTTCTAGACGGTAAACTAGTCCACATGCTGTTAAAAAAAGGTTAGGGTTAGTAACAGAATATGGCATCCATCAGAGATGATGGTGTAGAGGTAGAGTGAGTACAAAGAGAAGTACATTAGACTCAAAAGACACAGCAATGGAACACTAGAAGCAAATAGGAAGCCTGCTCTAATAAATATGCCCACTGGGCCAGTGCCACTGCCTCGCATGGCATAGATACATACAGCAGGATTAAACACTAAATGATTCAAACACAGTCCAGTCCATCTGTCATAAACATTAGGTCCAAAGGCCACAGGTGCAGATTGTACTAAAATGTAAAAATTACACCCAGACAGACTACATATTACAACGAGGGAAAAAAGGGGGGAAAATGTCAGAGATTTGTTTCCAATCAATAAATGTTCTCTGACCAGCCTTGTGTGTCCTTAGCAGCCCTGTCATTTCCTTTCTCTCAGTTATTTTACATGTATAGTGTATACTGTATTTTTCAAAGTGCCCAGAATATTCAAGATAATGTTTTCCACAAATAAATTTGATAACTGGCAAAAAGTAGATAGATTTCAAGAGTCATTTCTCCACACCATTGCAGACATGACCAAAGTGTGGTGAGAATACAATATACGTCTGCTTAGTAATGGAATCTCTTTCAGATGTGATGGTATGTGCAGCTGGAACTGTACTGAGATAGCGAACAGCCAAAGAAGAGAGTTAGCCAGAATTGATCTCTCTCCAGAAGTCCACACAGAAGGCATCGAAATTTGGGTGCAGTAAGGACTATGAATGTACAAATAGCTCCTGGTTTTTTACTCCTAAATCATTTCTCATACTGAGGGGTTCCTTCACTGTATCACCTACAGAATAAGCAATGTGACACTGGCTACATGCCCAAGAAAACCATATTAAAAAAAGATAAAAAAGGTTAAAAAATCATCATTCTCTCATGTCAGAATCATCTTTACCCAACTTGTGCTTAATGGGAACATGATTGTATTGCAGGCCATCAGGAAGAGCGCTCTGATGATCTGGGCAACACAAATGCAAGCAAAGTCTATTAAGGGGCAGTGCTAAGTATATAGCTTTGAGTAGAGTAGTTTTCCCTCTCACGACCAAATCTACTGAAGTACTCAGAGAAACGTAGAAGCTTTTCCTTGTCCTGTTGTCCTTTTCCAGACATTCTTTGATGTTATAGGGTAAATATATAGAAACACTTTTCTAGGCGTCTGTGTGTTTCAATAACAGATGCCATTTCTTCAACACCACAAAACCCTAATGGAGAAGTCCTATAGAACATAACCAAAGTTTGATAAGTCTTCTAGAAGTTTTTGCATCATGCAACACAATTTAGTACAGAATTGTATCACAGCTATATAATTATGCTGGTTTAACAAACAAACAAACCTCCCAAATCATTTTCTATTTAATCGTAGAGGTTTTAAGAGAAATGTCTACAGAACCGTAATATATTTCTATAAACTCTATTGGTGCCTACCATTTTAAATCTTGTAGGACTTCCCAATAAACAAAATTGAATTCCACCCATCCTTCCCATTTTATCCAGGAAATCATTATTTGCTCCCTACACAATGAATGAAATCCTGGCCCTGTCAATGAGTAAACACCCTGTTATTGTGAAAGGACCCCCTTAACTGCTTGCCAATAGATTACTAATGGAAAGGAAGAGGAACAGGATGTACAGGGTTTTCTTTTTCCCCTGTGGTAGATTCTCTTGTTATATTCTCTTACAAATTGGTAGCAAATACCAGGCAGGGGTGAAGTAGGTAATGGTTATCTGTAGCTATCTTTTAATTAAACACCATCAGAAATCTTGAAGATTGAATATTACAAAAACAAATCCTACAACAACACAGAACCATTTAAAGAATCCAGAGGTTCCTGGAGTTTAAGTCTCCTGAAACTCGAAGAGGTATAGCTGGTACGAGTTGAAGGGCCCTGAACTAGTTGAGCATCTCTTCATCAGGAGAGTGAAAGTATTTACCTCATTTGTCCCAGAGCTCAGAAATGGCCTCTTTGATAAAGGCTTTTCTTTCTTATAGGCTATCAGTGTGTCTGACACTGAAAGATTCCTATTGTAAGTTGTCTCCTCCAGTGCCAAAAGCCAACTACCACTGAAGTGCCTGGTCCCTCGTGATTTGACACTGCAATGTTTCCCAGGGCCTTTGTAGAACCACCTTTCTCTTTATGTTCTTAGTTCCTGTTATCCTGTGTACACTCTCACTCACTATAATCAGCTGCCCTGCAAAAAAGCCACCTCTACTGCTTTATCCACCGTATGGATAATTATGGCAGTAATGACCTTTCCAGGATCCACTTTAAGGGGCTGATCCTCTCCTTGTCACTGCAGCGATGGCTGTGACCTTACATCCTCCATGTCTGACACTGCTTTTTTGCTCATCTCTCCTCCCACAAACTTCTCAGTGACACTAGCGGTGAGGCTGATGACTTTCCTCCAGAAGAACATTCTACTTTTGAGATACTGGTAGGTGATCATCCAGCTGCAGAAGTATGTGCATGGCCCTCTTTCATGTGTAGAAGAAATTCCAAAGTACAGTTGTCTCTGGATATTGTTTCCCTTGCAGTCAAGGCCTGTTCACATTGGAGAACAAATGTGCTAATATCTCCAGCAGGTGCCAAGTCTCCATTTAAAAGACTTCTCTGCTATTCCATAAGCCTCTCTTCTATACCCTGACTTCCCTTCTCCTCCTCAGTGCTGCTTGGGTAGATGTATTTATTCTGTGATGAAAAAATGACCGTATGCACCTAATCTCTCCTTGCCTACTAACATCCTCCAAGACCAAAGCGAAAAGCCATGAGCACACCCTGCACACATGCACCAATTCATCCCCAAGTGCCAACAGCCACATGAATAAAAACTTTTCCCCTAACGAAAAACAATTCACACATGTTTTCACGATAAAGAACAAAGAGTGAATGTGAGCAGGATCAGAGGAAAACACGGTTCAGAATTTCCCTCCCATTATTCCTGTAGCTTTCCTCCCTAAACGTGTGCACTCACCATTTTTTACAATATAAATGTGAAGCCCCATGAAATTCAGACACTTTGACTAAGTATCCAGGATCCACTGTGAATAACTCCCACTGTGATAAAGTGGTAGTTTTCTGTACTATGTTATGAGGCCTATGTGTGCCTCAATTTCCCCTGTACATTGCATGGCTACCAAGTGGGGGGAAAGTTGTTCTCAAGAAAGGCTAAGAGACTTAGGGGTGTGTGTGTGTGTGTGTGTGTGTGTGTGTGTGTGTGTGTGTGTGTGTGTGTGTGTGTGTGTGTGTGTGTGTGTGTGTGACAGAAAGAGAGAGAGAGAGAGAGAGAGAGAGAGCAACATAACTGATACATAACTGTCTGAAAGTAGTGAATGTGTTGTTATAAAGACTTACTGAAGCCAACACATATCAATTAAAATCTGAGAAGATGATGGAAAGTGAACTCACCAGGATATTGGCAACTATTTGCCAATGACCCAGAAGGAGGAGAATTTCCCCATTTCTCAGCTGGGAAGCAGGGAAAAGACCTCAACTCAAGAACAAAGGTTTGGGAGGTTTGGGGGATGGGAAATAAAAGTTGGTTTCTGGAGAAGCCTAGAGCTCTCTCCCCTGGGAACAGATTCAGGATGGAAGAGTCAGAGAGAGAGGGACAGAGACAAAGCACCCGAAAATGGTGTTCACTGCAGCTTGGCTGGTGCTTGAGCAGACTAGAATGGACTATGGTTTAAGTTTAATTTCTCCTTGCTAACCGAATGACTTCCTATACTATGTTAGAGTTGATTAATAAAGCCTATTGCTTTGCAAATGCCGCTTGAGCATCACTGCAAATATTTAGTGAGGTGCATTAATTCCCAAAGAGTGTCCAAGTCTCCACCAGAAGTCCTCTCAGTTGAACACGCTGAACAGAGCTCACAGCATGAAACCCCAGAGGTTCTGTCACAGAAGGCAGTGAGGCTGTGTGGCCTGCCCTGAAGGAAGAGTGAAAGGCTTTGGGATCTGGCACATCAAAGTGGTTCCTTCAAAAGATTTTCCATAAGTCATGGGCATAAGCCCTCACCCTGAGGTTCTGTGACAAAACCCACACTCTAACTATTCAGAGTTGACCACTGCATTGGAACAACACTTTGAGTTTACCTGTCTTGGGTGGCTGCACATCTGATGCCTAACCACAGGTGCCTGAACCCCTCTGGTTTCTCACACCCTGATCTATGCTGGTTAAAGGGAAAGGCTGCCTCACCTCAGAACTGGCTATGGAGGAATTACGCACGTGTCAGAAAGGGATGACTTGGACAACTGTAACCAGTGGTCCCTGATGCAACTCTGCCAGCTTGTGCGGAATAGAGCCACGACCCTGCCCTGTCTTGTCACTGCTTGACATAGAGCTGCTAGGTCATACCTATGTCTCTCCTTTTAGTACATCTGTATAGGACCAGCCATAATCTGAATTTCCTTCTTCATTGTTTTACATGTAAGCTATATCTAGCTCTATGCATTCATATGAAGTCCTCTTATTTTGCAGTGCTGTGAGGTACCGAAATTATGTAGCTCCAGTTAAAAAACCTCCACTCACACAATTGTTTCCTCTTCCAAAGAAACTGGTGTGATTACACACTTTTGTGATGGTGGCAGCAGTGATGTGCCTTCAGTTGTGAAGGAAAAATGCATCAGTTTATGCACCAAAGAGGGTGCATTACATAACTTTACTGGGATTTTATAAACCCATTACTATGACAGATACTGCTGCACAGGATCTATAATTACATTGATGCCTCATGAGCAAGCGGATGCTTAAGGCCCCATCAATGAACATAGAACTTACACTGGCCTTTTTTATACAAGCATAATGCTTATTACTTTGAAGTATTCATTACACTTATTGGACTATGCTAGCAGAACTATATAGCAGAGGACTCCTGGGACTCTGATTCTGTATGCTGGTTATAATTTAGCATATATACCCATATGCTCCAGTGCCTACACAGTGCAACACATATGACTCTCAAAGCAAGGCCTATAACTATTACTTTTCAGATTAATTCATTCTGAAGCCTTTGAATGTCAAAGGATCAATTCTTCCTTTCAATATATGGCACATTTAATCACATATTGTGCCTTAGTAAAGCTCCTCTTGTAGCAACAGTCGATTTTCCAGCATACAGAATGTGGTAACATCCTCCATGTATTAGGGAGCTGGACCAAGTCCTGTAACTGCAGACTTAACTATGTTGTTTTTCTTAAACAGAACATAAAATACCTCTGGGTTGACGACTTGAGTGCCAAGTTTCAGCCACTGAGTTTTTGAAATGTTTTCAAGCAGGTGCAGATACCACCTGGCACAGTGTAAAGGTGCACAATAGGAATGCCTAGATAGATTAGATTGATAGAAATGACACAGCAGCCTCACTGTGAACATACTGTTTATTGTAGTAAAAATACTGTCAAACTATTTGTATGTTCAGAGACAGTGACAAAACGTGTTTGCCCCCTGGCCATCGGAATAAGAGTTTTTCAGCTCTGTCACAAGCTGAGGCTGAATGTGGTGAATTTCATTGTGCTCCGACCAGCCAGTAGTGGCTGAAATACCATTATTAAAGGCTTGATCGTGCGAGCTTTCGGGCAGCCTGCACTCCCATTCAATTAGCATCTTCTATGATCAAGTCCTAGTGGCTCTGTCCTTCTTCTGCATCATCTGTCCTTTTATACCTTCTTCCCCCCACCAAAACAAACAAACAAACAAACAAACAAAAAACCCATGGCACTCCTTGCATTAGAAACATGTTCTATTTACTGTGAAGTAGGAACCAGTTACAGCAGGGTTGTGATTTGCAGACTTTCTCAATCTATATGATTAAAGCATTGAAAAGCTTGCAAGATGACTTAGGCCTTATGATTAACATCCTTGACCTATTTTATAATATGCTAGGTGTAGTTTCATCCCATGCATTAAAATTATAAAACAAACACACTTCATGTTCTCCATCACAGTCTTTCCTCTCTCCTAAAACACACACTGGAAAACTTCTCCATAGTTGGGCCATCATTAATGAATAACTTTTTTACAGGTAGAATAATTTCCTCTGTTATAGTTTAATGTACAAATAATTTTTAAACAGATGCGGAAACAAAACTGACAATTAAAATCAGGTTGTTTCATTTCTAAAATACAACATTTATATATTATATTTATATATAATACACATTCAATAGCCTGCAAAATAATAGGAATATGCAAATATGGGATATGTTGTAAAAATTGCCTTAGGTTTAAGTATGAAAAGTGAAGCAATTTTTAGTCTTTCAGAGAACCATAATTCATGATTTCTTTTTTCCCCTTTATTTCAAGAATTGAAATGTTAGTTAGGAAAGCAGGTCAACCACATTTATGCAGGTTTTTTTCCAGAGGTGGCATATATACTACAGGACACTGAGAGAAGGTGAGTAAATTAATGAAAATAATAAAAAATTGCTATGATTGTTCAATCTACACAGGGAGAAAAGCTATACCACTGGAATATGTTCTTAACCTCTCGCAAGGGAATGGCAGATAAAGCAAAAAATAGCTATGCTGCCCAAACAACTGTGATTAGTGAAAAACACCATTTCCTATCCCACATAAGTACGTAAACAAGTGACTGTATTACTAAATGCACTCATCTGAAATAGCAGCACACCAGAAATAAAATGGCTGATTCAATGGTTTTTTTTGTGTAACATGGGATATCATTTATTTTTCAGCTAATTTTACATTCTGTGGATTGACACTCTTAATACAAAAAGGGGAAAAACTTAATTAACTCAATTGGTCCAAACTCTGGCCTGCCTTTGTCTACCTGAAAGGGTGTGCCCTAGTGCAAATACCCTGATTACTGATGACCAGTGGTTGAATCAGTCTTAATCCCAAGGCCAAAGTATATACTATACATCATTCCTTTGGAATGGCTGGACCTTAGCAACTACCCCCTTTACCTCTATGCCCAGCCGCACTTTTGTCGGCGGACCTGATGACAGCCTGTCACATTTCTGCCACAGACAGTTGAGCTTTTCACATAAGTTGCACAGCTTTTGTTAAGGATGTGAAACAAAAATGTGCACTGGAATGAGTTACAAAGTTCATAAGTACTTGTCGATGCAACCAGCTGTTGACAAAAAGAACCCTGCAAATGTAACTTGCAAAGTCAAAATGCATGGAACACGTTACCTCAGCAAATGCAGTCTCCAAAACCCAAATAAGCATTATTCAGTTTTGGTCACAGGACCAAAGAATAAAACTCAGCCTAAATGCCTGAAGCTGCCACCTAATTCGATGTTTAGGTACCTAAGTAAAATTACCATCAGAGATGTTGAGTACCCAGCACTCCCACTCAAGTCAGTGGAAAGTGAGAGTGCTTAGTACATCACAGCTTCACGCTATTCATTAGTCTGGACAGAATTTGCAAAAGTGCTCAGTGTTAGCATAGCTTTGTTCCCAGTGAAGTCAATGGTAATCCTCCCTGTGGCAGCACTCTCATTACCTGCATGGAGAGTGAGGGCAGAGTTAAACCAATGCCGAGTGCTTCTGAAGTCCCACCTTTTGCAACAGCGCTTTCTCCAAGAGTTATTTCTGATATCTCTTTGTTTATATTTGTACAATTTCTCTGAGAATCAAAGTACAACGTATAGCAAAGTGCCCCTCAAAAACCTTAGTAAAAATAACTATGAAACAAAACCAGCAACATGTGGCTTGCACTTTCTAGAACCATAGAAAGCCGCTCTAACAAAAGTCCTTCAGAAATGAACTTTTGTGTGGCTACTGTACCTTGAAGAAGCTTTGAGCACACAAATAGACTTTGTTACAACTAGAGGATTCTCATCCTGACTTTAGATCATTAAAGAAAACCATGAGCAAACGTAACATGGACAGGGAGAAGCAAACCTGGGGGTCTCAGGAGCTTAGTGCATGAGCTTCTACTGCTTCATGGAACAGTGAACCATACCCACTAGGTGTGTGTTACACAAACAACATCTTTAAAAAGTGATACTGAACATACTTAGATTTCACATATTGAATTTAAGAACATTGTTCAATCTTGATTATCTAAACCTCTGTTACCTGAAACAGTATCAGGACCCCTATTTGTTAATTTAATTGAAAATTTCTGTATTATCTGAAACCTCAATTCTCTAGAATGATTCTATGCCTCCCACCCTTTCCCTGCAAGACAGCCAGCTCATTGAGATTATATTAACAACAGGTAAGACAAACATCTGGCTGGGATAGTGTTAAGTATACTTAATCTTGCCTCAGTGCCAGGGGATAGACTACTGACCTCCAGAGATCTCTTCTAGCCCTTCTATGATTTCTATATAAGTTTTTAAAAAAAAATTACATGATGGCCCCTACAGTGATCCCACAAAATAATAAATCTAGTGCCTCACTGCAAGCTGTACTGATCTGCAATACACATGCTGTTGCTACTCCTTAAAAAACTTTAAGTGTTCTGTCATTATTGCGCTATTCTCCAAGGATTTTGAATGTACCTTGGTGGAGAAGACAAAAACGTAAGTTATAAGTTATTGTATTTTAACGGATTTTTAAACGGTTGGGGAACTAGACATAAAAAACAGTGTTTTACTATGTAGCAGCTGTACTTGCCTTTCAGCACTCTGCACTGACCTCTACTGGTTTATCAGCTGTAAGCTCCAAAAATATGAAATCAGACAAATTTAGCCTACTATTGCTAAACTTTTTACCCCTGTGCAGATTTGAGTTAAAATGTGTATTGCAGCACTTGAGCATAACTCATCACACATCTGAGGAAAGAAATATAAGAGGAAGTAGCATTCTAAACCATTTGTGATGCAGTTATTTGTATGGTGGTTGAGACATGGCTAAAGCAAACAAGTTAAAACCAAATCTAATAACACTGCCATTTCAGTTGGTAAAGCTTGAACCTCTCTAATCTGGCATCCTCGGGACCTGACTGGTGCCAAACCAGTGAATTTTCTGGACCATGGGAGGTCAGTATTACCTACTAGCATTACCTACACTTCTACTGCTTATTGGGCTCTTAAAAGACATTTAAGAGTAAGTTAGAGCTAAATAACAGCACAGAACACTGAGAGCCAGGACTGGTGGCTGTAAAAAAACTTCATGGAACTGCAGGAAACTTATCCACACCCATGACAAGTGGATATCTGGCTAACTAAAATCATTCCAGACCATGGATGTTGCCAGACTAGAGAGGTTCAACCTGTATAAAGGCATTAACAACATGGTACTATTTTGCATGTATATAAATGTGGTTTATTTATTGACAACAATTTCTTGTTCATCTTTACTGGTGTGTTGTATTCACCAGCTGTCTCTCATATTATAAACTTTTTGGCTTTTTGAGGCAGTGCCCACCTTTCTCTTGTATTTATACAATCCCAAGCAGAGATTTGTATATTCGTTGCCTGCAATCATTCATAATTGACAGATTTCTATTTAGATAGCACATTTGTCTCCAGAATCCCTCTTCAGATGAACTGCTTGCTCTAATTAGAACTGATCTGGCAAATTTACTACCTGTTCTTATCTACTACACACTATGGGATCAAAGTTCAGCAGCAAGTCTGATGTTATAAAAGTATTACTATAAAGATTCTATGAAATCAAAGTCATCAACATGTCTCACTGAAAGCAATGATATGGTTATTTCAGCCTTCTTACTACTCATGATTTATCACTGGTCTACTTATTCAGTCTCTCAGCTATCTTTAGAACTTTGTGCTTTACAGTAAAAAACAACCCAAGTTCAGAATAAGTAAACTAGCAAACTTTTCCATGCTCATTTACCACAAAAACATTTTCAGTATCTGCGACACTAATGCTATGAAAGTTTCCAATTTTCTAAGGCTATTTTTGGACTTCTTTGTTACATAAGTCTTCAGCTATGAATAATAGTTTTATGACTCATGAAAACTTTATTTTCTCACACTGCTCCCCAGTCACCCTGTCAATGAGTCCAAAAAAAGCTGTTTTTTCCCCTTAAATCACCTTTGTTAGCTGGAAAAGAAAGTTCAGTGCAAGCAGTGTTAAGTCTTGTTCTCTCTGTGTATAGAATAAAATACAGTGCACATTGTGAATATGTTTGGAGCCTCCTATAATGACAAGCGAAATGACCATTGAAATTCACAGGAACATGCCTATCTATTTGATTTTCTCTGTTTACATTTTTAGATCCTAAACATAAAAGATTGCTCGCAAAGTCGAAAAGAAATCCCATATTGTACAACTAAACATTTCGCGGACTTTAGCACTGTTTATATGAAAACCATTTCCTCTTTAATTTCCTATATATACCTGAATTTCCCTCTCATCTTTGCTTTTTTCCCCATTTACCTCACCCGACACTTTAGAATCATAGACTCATAGAACATTAGGGGTGGAAGAGACTCAAGGGTCATGTAGTCCAACTCCCTGCTCAAAGCAGGACCGACCCCAAGGAAATCATCCCAGCCAGGGCTTTATCAAGTCTGGCTTTAAAAACTTCTAAGAATGGAGATACCATCACCTCCCTAGGCAACCCATTCCAATGCTTCATCATCTTAATGAAATAGTGTTTCCTAATATCCAACATAGAACTCCCTGATTTCAACATGAGACTATTGCTTCTTGTTCTGTCATCTGCCCCCATTGAGAATAACCTAGCTACATCCTCTCAGGAACTAGCCTTTCAGGTAGTTGAAGGCTGCTATCGAATCCCCCCTCACTCTTCTCTTCTGCAGACTAAATAAGTCCAGTTAGCTCAGCTTTTATGGTGATGAATGCTTTAGAAATGGCTGCCAAAAATAACAAACAAATAAAAACAAAAATAGCAAAATCAAAAAGAATTCACAACACTCTGCACTTTCCCCGAATTCAGAAGAAAGGCAATGACTTCCTTTGCAGTTAATATCTATGCTGCTCTTGAGTGACCAGCAGAGGGAGAAAAGGAGACACTCATACAGAAGGTAAACACTTGGGAGATTAATTATCCAGGGTGATTTGCCCTCATCCAATTTTGTCCAGGAGGTTTCAAAACTACAAGCCATGGATCTGTAGCACAATGTGAAATGCCGAAACCCTGTGTATAATTTTACTTAGCCAAAGCACTGCCGTCGATTTTCCATCTCTTACCTTTACCTGGTGACTCTGTGGAGTTGCCTGATAGGTTGTTTTCTTCTAGTTTTGTTGTTCTTTCCACAGTTCTAATTCTTGAACTGGTGTTTTTGAGACTTCTACAAACAACTGAATCCAATTTTCTTACTGTTTTCTAAAATTATTAAAAAAATGTAGTTTTACCATAGCAACTACATTATAATAATGAGACTTGCAAATCAGTATTTTTTATCTTAAAGTGTGGAAATACAGAAGCTATTTATGACAGCTCTAACTCAACATAAACAAAATACATTGCTTCTTCTGTACGCTATGTTGACTTGACTGCAGTACAATCATTCTCTTCTCATGAAAAATTTTGAAACAATATTTTCTCTCCGCTCTACACAAAATATTCCACAACCACCCCAAAATTTTATTTTTCCTTACCTCTGGTATCCCAGTGAGGTCACATTCTGTTAAAAACATCCTGCCGAGCTTCAAAGAATCAGAATGCAGAAGCTATGCAACTTGCTGACTAACTTTGCTCTGTGTTATTTACCAACTACACAAAGAAAATGCTGTCTATTCAAAACACATTTCAAAACTCTTTTCACAGAAAGTGAGTGAACAAATGGTCCCATGTCCTAAGCTGTAGTCATATCTCCCATCAGGCCCGGTGATAGCTGTGGGGCATGGAACGGAGTGACACCACTACCAGTCACTACAAAGCACTTTTGTAAACAACTTTTGAGTGTGTGTGGAGGAAAACAGGGCAAGCGTGGGGGAAGGGGATGTTACTTTTTTCTCTGTCTTAACATTATGTTTTCTTGCTTTATCATCTCTCATTCAGAACTCCAATCTTGCTTTGTAAGTTTTGTTGGCTAGAAACAGATTTGTAGTCCATGTTGCCTGTTTCCTTTCTTGACTGACTCCTTTCCTCTAAAAATGGATCTGATCTGAAAATTTTGAACAGGTTTTACGTCTGGATTCAGATATGCTAACCCCAGGGGTCAAACCTAGGTGTCGAGGTTCCAGTAGGTCTATTATATCAACAAGGCCTCATTGTAAAATTCAGAAGAAAATTGTTATGCCATGTCTTCCCATCCCCACCCCCTACCTCCTACCCCAAAGTCCAGGATGTTGGGATTTACTGTTTCACTTTGATACACTAAAGAAAGAAGCCTTAGTTAAAAAACTCAAACTCAAGTTTGGATTTTTACAATGCTCCCAAAGTTCAGGTGGGCATGGAATTTTTGATCCATCAGATCTATCAGAGGCAGCAGTGGCAGGGGGTGGGTCG
Organism: Rafetus swinhoei; assembly: GCA_019425775.1. Taxonomy (NCBI): domain Eukaryota; kingdom Metazoa; phylum Chordata; order Testudines; family Trionychidae; genus Rafetus; species Rafetus swinhoei. The sequence goes on along the minus strand of CM033424.1, from coordinate 68,577,311 downwards.
GAGAGGAGGCTGCCGCAAAGTACCTCTGCCTGCAGGGGGTCGAGGCTTGCAGCGGGCAGAGGCTCCTCAGGCAGCATCCCCTGTCCACGGCAGCCTGAGCTGTCCATGGGCAGAAGCCGCTGTCAGAGAAGCCTCTGCTCGTAGCCAGCCTGGGCTGCCATGAACAGGGGCTGCTGGATCCGGCATGAGCCGAGACAGAGCAGTGATGGCTCACAGCTCTGCATTTAAAATGTAGTAAAAGCCGGGCAGCTCTTCCCGCATTTAAAACGCAGAGCCACAGCATCCCTGGATCGGCGTGAGCTAGGACATCTCAGTTCCGGTTTGTGCCAGGTCCCAGACCCACCCTGCTGTGGCTCTGTCTTTAAACATAGTAAGAGCTCGTGCCGGTTCCAGGAGCTACCCCTGCAGCGCCGCCCCGTATCGACTAATCGTGTAGTCGATTCAAATTATATCAACTACACGATTAGCCAAATACCTGCTCCTTAACATCTTTAGTAGTTGATTATTTAGATTTAAGTGGAATCTCAAAAAGCGGTAAACTTTTTTAAGCCTGTAAGGTTTTTCATGGGTCTCAAACTCCGGTCATCTGAAGAAGTGGGCTGTACCCATGAAAGCTCATGATACCATCTACATGTTTTGTTAGTCTATAAAGTGCTACCAGACCATTTGTTGTTTTTTCCTGTACAGACTAATCAGCTACCCCCTGAAGCTTTTGTATTCCACTTGTAAGTATATGATAATTACGCTTCCAAACTGTTAGAAAAAAACTTGCAGAACTCAATAACATTTGAAGTTGATTAATTCTGCAGTCAGGAACAGTGATTGACATGGTGCATGACCTAAGCACTGTTCTTTATGTTTTTTTTACTAAAGATTTGCATAAGAAACATAATTATTTCTCATTGACTAGAACCCAATCAGGAACAAATAAAATACTTTCAGGATAGATTCTACCACTTTTATCAGCTGGGTAGCACTTAATCCAAGTGAATCAGAGTCCTAATTTGTATATATCAGAAAACACTGCAGTAGCTTTTTCTACTATCAGTAATTTTAGGAAGAGAAAATAATAGAACCCTAAAAAAAAGTTGGTCAGTTAAGACCTTAGGGGACTGATCCAAAGCCCAATGGTACACTGTATTAAGAGGGGCCTTTCAATGGTTTTCAAAAGGTTTTAAATCAAATCCCAAATAATTTAATATCTTAAATACATATTTTTAAATTTATTGATACCCTACCATACCTCACTGAGAAACCACATGACAGGCTGTTACCCCCTTTTTTCAGCCCCCACGATCTCTCAGTTCCCTTTATCTATATTTCAGGTACTTCTGTGATCCCATTACTATAGTATCTGAACACTTGTCTTAAATGTATTTATCCTCATAACATCCCAGGGCAGTAAGGAAGTGCTATTATGCCATTTTACACATAATCTCTCTGTCTTCCATCCTTAAGTCACTTTCCCAGGGACACAGAGGAGGTCTGTAGCAAAGCAAAGAACTGAAACTGAGTCTTTTGGGTCCCAAACTAGTTTCTTAACCAGTGGACCATCCTTTCTCTCTTATATTATTGCCTCATTTCATCATATCCTAAATTAGTCCTTGTTCTGCAAATGGATCTGCAGGGATGAAATTTTGCTCCAGTATGGAGCTCTTCTGAACTCAGGACACTTTGCATGGGAACAAATGTCTTGCTACCCAGATCCTATGGCAGAATCAGAATCAGAGTTTGTGAGCTCCTTGAGGAAGGGTTCATGACAATTTTTTAACCTATTATTATGCAGCATTGAAGAAAAACCCAATAACATCAACAAACTAGATCCAAAATAGGAAATGTTTTTGATACTCTGAGGAGCCTAATTTCATTCATTTCACTTCATATATAGTCTGTGTCCAATTCTTCCTTCATATATTGCCACACAACTCTACTGACTTCAATGCTTCCTGTATACATGTACCTTAGCACAGATTTTTTCTATCCTCCCATTTTTATTAACTTAAACTACTATTGCTTAAATTTTCAAGGGTCTATTAATGATGGACACCTCCACTCTTGAGACTCTGACTTTCAATTTCCCATGGTCATGACCACCAGCAGCTCTAAATGAAGACAAACAGAAAAGTTAGGCTCTAGCTTTCTTATTTGGGCACTCCAAAAATGGACATACCCAAATTTGGCCAGAATTGTAAAAGTTGCTGCTATGTAGCTCCTGCACTCTATTTATATTGGAGTACACTCTAAATATTGCTGGTGTGTGTGCCTGCTATTAAAAAACTACCATACTGTGGTATTGTGGCATTGTCCTGGAACTCTACGTGTATGAGGGTCAGAAGGTTTAATCTTTGATGTTAATCTACCAAAGGCTGGTCACATGACAGCTGATATGTCAACATAATAACCTATTGAATGACAAGGACTGCCTTCTCCCCCCCACTCCAAACAGGGAAATGAGACCATGCAAAAAAGATAGTAATTATGCATTCAGAAGAATCCTAGCTGGAATTGCCAGCCTGCTGTAGAATCCTCTGTGGACTGCAGGCAGAACTGGCAAACAAAAAGGAAAAGAAATGCTTTTCTGGCTGCTCACAAAATATAACTTGCATTAAAAAAAAATCAACTATGGAGCATGCCACAGAGTGAACAATTAGATGGTTGTCTAATAGCTTCAGGAATAATGCTAGATACCAACCAATCAAATGCTGTCATCAGGTTGTAAAAATCAAACAAAGGAAGATAAAAATCCCATGCCTCTCCTGTCCACCTAATTAACTTGCTTTTCTTTGAGGTGTGTGTATGGGAGGGGAGGGAGGACAGAGAGCTGCAGCACGGGTGAATTCCAAATCAATAAAAGCTGGGTAAACCACTCTAGTGGTGAGCCTTGTGCTAAAGTACTTCACCAGAAACAAATGCTATAGATGCTTTTGTTTTAGTCTTTCACTGGCACCTATTCTGGATCTCTGAATGCCTCCTGTAGGTTGCCTCTGCCAGGTCATCAAGCATGTGCTCCCAGAACCAACTGCTAGTACAACATTTAAAAAAAATCAAATAAACTCTTCATTGTTTAAAATTAAACTTTTAAAAATATACACTAAATGTAAACAATAAAGAGCCAGCAACACAATGAGCCAAAAGACAATGGAAGGGATTATTGTTCAAAAGACTAACAAAAAAGCTTGTGCCCTTAATTATTTTTTTTTGTAACAACGTACTTTCAAAGCCTGTAAAGAACAGGCTCCTCCTCCCTTAGTTGCTTGCCAAAATAGTACTTAGTGGAGGGAAGGGAGTAGCTGCCCTATAAAAGATTAGGCAGCTATCAGAGAGAAAGCATCAAACAGAAAGGCTTTCCCAAACCTGGTTCTGTCCTGAAGGGTCATATGAAAATACACAGATATGAGATGAGGTTTAAATGGACAGAAGATGGATATGTTTAAAGTCGGGAGTACTGGAGAAGTGAGGAAGAGTACTTTTAAAATCTTTTAAGCAAAAGGGCACTGACATGGTGATGTGCTCATGATTACTAGTGATATTAGTATAATAGCCATGCTTTGCATTTACGCATCTCAAAGCACTTTACAAAAATTAAAACTCACAACACTCACAACACAAAACTTACATAAGTAGGTAAGAAAGAGAGATACATATGTGTGTGTGTGCACACAGGGAACAAGTTAGGAATTTAAATTCTGAGTTAAAATGGAAAAGCTTTCTTCTGTCACATAGCATCATTATAGAAACTGTCTCCCAAGTATTAAAAATAGACTATTGCTCCCTCTTCCATCCTTCTCATCCTATTGGAAAAATAATTTGAGTGGCTTATAGGGGTTGGTATATGTGAGTGGGTGTCTGTAGGAGTTTGTGAAGGGAAACCTAAGTCAAATAAATGATTTTTGCATTGGATTCTGAACATGACAAAGTCTCTGGTCTTCCCTAGCTCTTGTAGCAGCAAGTTCCATAATCTAGATTGTATTCCTGTGAAAATTCTGTTTCCTACATTCACAAACCTCCTAATATTTGGGAACATTTTTATTGTTCCATTGGAACACTGTTGGAGGTTGCAGTCATAGAAGTAAATCCCATCGAGGGCCCTGAAAGTCAGGGCTTGAACTGGATTCATTGGAAAGCCAATGCAGACAGCAGAGCACCAGGATGAAATGTTCACAATCACCTATCGGAGATGCACCGGATTTTGCACCCATTGAGCTTTTCCAGGACATCTGGCTGTATTCCTAGAGAAGAGAGGCTAGATCCTCACCTGCAGATGAGAATGGATTTGTGAACCTAAGGAGGAAGTGCAAAGGCAGCTCTGAGCTTTTGCTAGGCTGGGCTCTCTGGTGCATGCTCGAACAACCCAAAGGTCAGTCTAGTCACCAGTGATCACCAAGCTGTGAAGATGTTTTTTGCTAGTAGCAGAAAAGAGGTTGGCATAGAAGTCACTAAAATGTTTCCATAACACCTCAAGTTTCTCCTTCATTGTGGAAGATCCTCCAGATGCCAGATCTGCCGGCTTCAGGGCTACTTTCCATCATAAGCTACAAGTGATCATCTTTTGACGAGTCACAACTGGAAGTTTTTTGCTGCATGGTTACTTGGATATTCAAATAACCTAAAGGTCCACAAGATATTGGACCAACTTAATATCTCAAAGTAGGTACCCAGATTGGAATGAATATTACAGAGAAAACAAGTTCTTCAAAAAGCTTCTTTCTCTGTTCCATTATCCTTTCAATTTTACCAGGGTTCAGCTTTGGCCAGCTTCTCAGGTTTGGCTAGGCATGAAGAAAGCTGGGAAATAGTGCCCTCTGTACCTGACTCTAGAGCCCTCCCAAACTACCACTCATGTCTCTCTTTTTCTAGGTCCTGGTTTACACTAGGAGATAAGTTTGAATTAAGATACGCAACTTCAGCTATGTCAAATGTGTAGCATAAGTTGAAGTATCTTAACTTGAATTTTGCCACCGTTCACTCTCCCATCAACTTCCCTTACTCCTCGTAGGAGCAGGACCACTGGCATCAATGGGAGCACCCTCTCAGTTTGAATTTGCGTGTCTTCACTAGACCTGCTAATTTGAACCCTGGAAGATCGACTGCGGCTGCTTCAATCTTATCTGTAGTGTAGACATGGCCTACCTGAGGTAACTAAGACCCAAGCAAAAGACTCTCCCATACCACATCAGCTTCCAGTCTCCGGGATCCCTTTCGATCAAGCTTCATGGCAGGCAGCTTATACTACAGAGACAGCATTTGTTACACTGGTGGGTGACCTCTTCCCAATTATAGACAAGGGAACTATATCCATACTTGCCTTCTGGGACTGCTATTTTGGACCTGACACAATTGATACCAAATATTCTTGTCCTGCCTCTAGAAGCACTGAAATGAATGGGCATGGCTTGAAATGGTGCAGGGTCATCACTTGCAGATAAAATGAAGATGGTTTTTATGGGGACGTGTCCCTCTAGACCAGATCCAGTCCCACAAGGCTCAGTTGTCCTGCATATATTATTCAACATCTGAATAGTAAAACAATGGCTGAAGTGTCAGAAGTATGCAGATGACACACCGCTTTATGTAAACAACATCATACCCGCCAAGAAGCAAAAAAGAAGAGTACTGTGTCCAATTGAAAATGCAGAGGAAATGTAAGCAGGTTAAACATATTTATCTTTGTTGTAATGTGGCCAGGACACCAAGATTAATATCTCTGCTGTGGCAGATATGATGAACACAAGCCCTATCTTGAGATTATTGCATTTTACACTGAAAGCATGAAAACTTCAAAGACCATTATACTGAGAAAGGGGCAGACAGTGTGAGCCATAGAATATTCATAGCCCTTTGTGCTAATGCATTTGATGTGTAATTGTGTGTTCCTGGCTCACTAGGGGGATTTTTCTGCAGAATCTGGGAGCACTAAGAGGTGATTAACGCAAAATCTCCATGCTGGTTATGCAGATACTCAGCATTTTAGCTTGACTTCCTGGGGGAAAAGAGGCTCTGTCTGGTTTTACCTGGTCTCTGGAGGCCAAGACACACACACACAAAAAGGACATCAGGTTCAAAGGGTCAGCCTGCATTAACGCAGTGGTCTTTTTTTTTTCAACAAATGGACCAACTTTGCTGAGGAGTAAGAACGGGTTGAATCTGCCAACAGGGGTGGCAAAAGAGGCAGTTGCCTTGGGGCCTTGTGATACAAAAGGGCCTGGGGCTCCCAGCCACCACCTCAGCTACAGCAGTGATGGCAAGATCCCCTGGCTCATTTATATCGATGCTGGAGCCCTGAGTGGTGTGCTCTGGGTGATGCTGAGGGCTGGTTCGGGTGGGGGGGAACATGGCACACTCCGGGCAGTACTAAGGGCTGGCTGCCTGCCACCACCCCTTTTATCTGAGGCACTTCCCCTTACCGGAGCACGGAGCTGGTCCCCCAGGGGCAGAGGGTATAAGAGGCAAGGGGAGGCACTGAGTCTTAGTGCTCCACCTCTCCCCTCTTCCTATCCCTATTCTGACAGTTCTTGAAAGGTCCCACAGCAGGCTGTTGCAGCTTACAGACTGGTGACTCTTCCCCCCCAAAGTGGATCTGTTAACTTAAAAATGAAAAGCCTTCCAACTTGCCAGACCTATTAGCATAACACTGAACTGGTGAAAGAGCCATTAAGTGGTAATAAAACAATTTAACAGGCATGTGCCAACCCTATTTACTGACAAAACCAGTTGTGCATTACTATGTCTACACGACCTGAGTTTAAAATTTGCTTTAAATTTTTCATTAGTTTGTGGTTGAAGATTATAAAAATCACATCTCTAAAAAAAAATCCATGCATAGATATTTAGATGCACAGTCTGAATATTAAGTTTTAGGCTTAAATACTTGGATCTTCAGACATATTGTTTTTAAAATAAACTATTAAAAACACTCATCTAAAATACACATTTCAATTTTCATTACGATAGCACAGAAGCTTGCTTCCAAAGTCTTTCTGTCCTTTCTAGAGTATACATTCATCCTAGAGTATACATTCATCCATACTCTAATGCTACGTCTACACTGCAGGCTTTTTGTGCAAGAACTGTTTTGCGCAAGAGTTCTTGTGCAAAAAGTCTTGCACAAGAGTGCGTCCTCACTGCCATGTGCTTTTGCACAAGAGATGTGCTTTTGCACAAGAGCGTCCATGGCGGTGTGGACACTCTCTTGCGCAAGAAAGCTCTGATGGCCATTTTAGCCATAGGGGTTTCTTGTGCAAGAAACCCCTGTTGACTGTCCACACTGCCTTCTTGCGCTAGAGCTCTTGCACAAGAGGGCTTATTCCTTGTGGGGAGAGGAATAACTCTTGCACAAGAAGCCCTCTCTTCTGATGCTTTACTGTAAATATACTTGCGCAAGAACACACGTACAGTGTAGATGCTCCACAAGTTTTTGCACGAGAACAGTTGTTCTCGCGCAAAAAGCCTGCAGTGTAGATGTAGCGTAATTTTATACTCTTGTTGAAGAGAGCCTTTAAAGGAAGAACATTAGTTATCTTTCAGATACCTGGACAAATGAGTTTCCTTTTCAGTTCTGATTATTTGATGAACTAGTTAAAAGAACCCTCCACCAAAATTAGTACCTTACTTTGCTGGACAAATGAGTTTCCTTTTCAATTCTGATTATTTGACAAACTAGTTAAGAGAACCCTCCACCAAAATCAGTACCTTACTAAGATATAAAATCCTTTATTATGCCTAAAATCTTTGGAAACATACTGTAATATAAACATATAGTGAATTTCACAAACATGTCTTGTTATGACTAACTAATTTAAAATGTATTTCAGTGAGTAATGTAATCTGGAATGATTAATTTATGAAGGTTTAAGAATATATTTAAAAAATAAAATCAACTTAGAAATACCAGTGAAGAAAATATAAAACAAAAACGGTCTGCATCATGTATTCTGTAATATATAATGTTACGTTCAGCAAGACAGCTGACTTGCCTTTATTACAAAGTTTTTGCAAATAAATCTTTGACAGACTTCAGACTATATCAAAAAACCAGTGACTGATGTTTTGTATTCCCAAATTGAGTGCTTTTAATTAATTACCTTCTTCATGTCCAGTTTTTACAATCTGGCATGCAGTGAAAAACATGCTCCATTTTCTCCAGAAAGAAATTTTAGAAGAGTGTATTTTTTCCAAATGTCATTTGCTACATTTGGATTCAGGGATTTGGCAGGAGTGGGTGAGCAGAGAGAAGAGGGAAACAGTGAGGAGAGGTGACACAGTGCAGAGGGGGCGGAGCCTTGGCAGAGCAGGGGTGGAGTATGGGCAGGGCCGCAAGCTAGGGAGTTTGCCTTCCCAAGCAGCATCTTCACCCATTGACCATGTGGCCCCTCTGGCAAGTCTGTCCAATGATATGAGAATATGTCTTGAATGCACTTAATTCTGGTTTCCCTTTCCTTCATTTGGTAGGCATGCAACTCTGCAGGGCTTGGTGAGTTATGTGGGCAATGAACTTTTTCATCAAGGCCATATTCCTTTTTTAATAAAATCAGGGATCCTAGTATTGTAAGGTAGTGATGTAGGTTACATATACTTATAATCCAATTAATATACCACATGAGGACAGAGATTTGAAGGATCTTTGTCATTAGCATGAGGAAAAAAAAGGATAATTAGAGATAAACAAATCTTACCAGGGTAAGCAGAGGGTAATTACAGATGAAAAGGGCAATAATTGACTCCTGGGATATTTAAAAATATTTTCTGGTCTGTCCATGTATTGCCCTGATGGCTGTGTTGTCAGCTTCTTCTACTGAAGAAGAATTCAAATGCTCTCATCAGACAAGAAGCTTAGCTGCCACCCAGTGGAATTTAGGTCACATTGCATGATGGCAGCTCCTCTTCAGTCCTAAATAGTGCTGGCTTCATACTAATAAATGGTGGAGGTTGGGTTGGAATCTAAAGAGCAGTTGTCTGGGGGGAAAATAGCAAAAATGGCATAATAAGCCTCAGTTACTCCAGTTCAAACATGTTCACTCTGGAAGTTAAAACATGTTCCCTCCCCCCTCCCCCCCAACTGCCAACTCAAACTGTAATCTTAAAGTCAAGCTGGGTCTTTCTAACTCACATATGACCTGAAATATTTTCTGCAGGATAGCTTAAATCCTCAGCATCATGAGTGATAGAATCAGCTTTCTAAATTTCTTTGGATCCAAATTCTGTGCTGATGTCCTAATTAGACTGTATTTGTATTAGGCTGTATTCCACCTATTTTTTTAATATTTCAGACAGTGTAATTATTTGTGGAATAGTGATAGAGATGCAGCTGTGTTAGTCTGGTCTAGCTGAAACAAAATACAGGACTATGCAGCACTTTAAAGACTAACAAGATGGTTTATTAGGTGATGAGCTTTTGTGGGCCAGACCCACTTGATCTGAGGAATTGGGTCTGGCCCACAAAAGCTCATCACCCAATAAACCATCTTGTTAGTCTTTAAAGTGCTGCATAGTCCTGTCTAATTATTTGTGGCCTGACTTACGGTTTTTGTACAATTGGGGCAGGTAATACTGTAAGACCATTTGAAAAAATATGGGAACAGGGCGAGAAAAGACAAAGGAGAAATACTTTTGGGGATTGAGTGTTAAGATACAGCAAGGATGGATGGTATGATACTTGCTTTTACATGCTTTCATGGTCCCTGGAAGTCTTTTATGGCAGACTCTTCTTAGTCCCAGAGCTTAAGAATTGGAAGGATAGAATGTATACAAGCTACAATGCCACAGAAGGAAGGAAGGAAGGAAGGAAGGAAGAGACTCATACCTTCCAAAATGTCCCTTACCACACCCTAAACCACTTACTGCAGTGGCTGCAGATCATTCCTTCCACAGAGCCTTCCCTCTAGTAACTCTTACATTATGTCCTGAAGAGAGTTTCCTAGTCTTTCCTGCTCTCAAAATGACAGCACCATACCATATTCTGTCTTCTCCCTTTTTTAAGCCTTTTTCTACAGCTTTCACAATAGCATTGCAAATGTGTGCTTCTGCATAGGAACCAGAAAATGAAACTGACCAGAGTCAAAACCAAAAGTGACTAATCTGAGGCCAAACTGAGTAAAATGCAAAATGTTGACACTATTACCTGGAATTCTCAATTAGATTATTTTAAACTATTGACAACTAATAAAGAACATAGCTCTGTGCACATTTCTACATTGTTTTTAAATATATATATTCGCCTTTTAATTAAAAGAGTGTCTAGTGATCATGTATCTTAGGAATAGGAGAACAAACAACTGTGCAGAATGGTTTGAGCACTGGCTAACTGACTGGAACCTAGGGGATGGCTATACAGAGGTGTGACCGCAGCTCAGATAGACATACGTACACTAACTTTACTCAGGCTAGCGTGACCAACAAATAGCCAGATAGGCCTAATTTTAGCATCTGTCTAAGCTCACCTCAGATCCTGATTACTTTACTGACTCATGTTGCTAGACCTTGTTACTGTACCTAACTGCTATTTTAAATCATGTTAGGGTGGATCTGCACATGTAAGCTACAATCACACCCTGGATTGCAGTGTACACATCCCACCAGTGATCAATTCTGCAAGGTGTCAAGTGCCTCCCAAGTAATACTGAGTGCCCTAAATGTCTCACAATATAGCCCCATGGAACCTATCAAGAGCCTTTACAAACTGCTTTTCTCCACCTCTGGCTCTTTACTAGCTGCGACCATTTTTCACTCCGTTGGCCAGGTTCCTCAGGTGCTTGACCAATGCCAAGTTTGTAATTTCTAAAGACTTTTCACACATCAAGCTGAGCTCACAATCATCAGGTCTTCTAGTATTGGTATACACCCAGGCTACGTCTACACTGGCATGATTTTCCGGAAATGCTTAAAACAGAACAGTTTTCCGTTATAAGTATTTCCGGAAAAAGAACGTCTACATTGGCAGGATGCTTTTCCGAAAAGCCCTTTTTCCGGAAAAGCATCCGTGCTAATCAGACGCTTTCGGAAAAAAGCCCGATCGTCATTTTTGCGATCGGGGCTTTTTTGAAAAGACTACTGTGCTGTCTACACTGGCCCTTTTCCGGAACAGTTTTCCGGAAAAGGATTTTGCCGGCGGGAGCAGAATAGTTTTTCGGAAAAGCAGCTGATTTCTTACAGTAGATCGCCAGTGCTTTTCTGGAAATTCAAGGGGCCAGTGTAGACAGCTTGCAACTTATTCCGGAAAAGCAGCTGATTTTCCGGAATAAGTGGCCCAGTGTAGACACAGCCCCAGTATATATGAATGAGGGATGTTAAAAAGCATTTAATATGGTAACTGTGTAGCCACTAACAATCTTAGCGGTTACATGATTACACGCGCTACAGGCTCTGCAGTATAAAGCTTAGCTTAGTGTAAAGCCAACCTTAACCCTAACCCTAAGCTTAGCTTTATAGTGCAGAGCCTTCGGAAAAGTCTTCCCGGGAGCAGGGCTGCCAGTCCCTACCCACCCGGCTCTTGGGGATGCGGCTTTGCTGTGGCAGTGAAGCCACTTCTCACGTACTTGGTTGAATTTAACCAACACTAGTAACTGATAAGCATTAATTAAACAATTAGTTAAACTCTAACACCCCTACAGGAGCGGCCCGAGGCAGGCTGCGGCAGCTGGCGCCCCAGGTGGAACGCGCGATCGGCGCCCCTGCCTGCACGGCCGTCAATGGGGTGACATCATCATCTGGCGCTGTTGAAGGTGGCGCCCTAGGCAACGGCCGAGTTGGCCTATAGTCACGGGCCACCCCTGCACCCCTAATATTAACCAGTGTAAGTCACCACACAAGGGGTGTGTCTAGACTACAGGGTTTTTTTTGAAAAAGTGGTCTTTTTTGGAAAAAACTTGCCTGAGTCTACACTGCCGCTGTGTTCTTTCGAAAGTAAATCGAAAGAACGTGGCAGTTTTTTCAACCGTGCTCTTTCGAAAAAAGGAGCTATGTAATGCAAACTGTGCTTTTTCGAAAGAGAGCATCAAGACTGCCTGGGTGCTCTCTTTCGAAAAAGCGGCTTGCTTTTTTGAAAGTACCGGTTGTAGTCTAGACGCTCTTTTTCAAAAGAGGCTTGCAGTCTAGATGTAGCCAAGGAACCAGAATCAGTGTAGAGACAAGCCCAGTGTACATGCCTGTGTGTGGGAGAGAGGGAGTATTGGAGGGAATGTATGCTACTTAGTGATCATTATGACCAATCCCAAGCATTCAAAAAACATGAATCAGATGCCAAAAATTATCAGATTTTAAAAAAAATTAAGAAGTTTTGGGTTCTTTTCTTTATTTGCCATCTTTTTTGAGTCTTTTTATTTTAATCATAATAATATATTTTTATTAAAAAAAGGTGAATTTTTTGTATAATTATGTAACTTCAGGAATTACGACTGAATGAGAAATTAGTAGATAGAAAGCTCACAGTTAACCCGGTTAATGTGCTATATTTAATTTAGACAGAAGAAAAGTTGTGGTGTTCTCCCGGTTAAATGTTCATCTAAAAGATTTCCTTGCGCCTGCTGAATTCTACATAGGAAAAAAAAACCAAGGAAGATAAACATTCAGTGAACTGAACATTGTTATAAGTTTAGAAGCCTAACAAAAGCCAAACATAGAATCAATATTTAAACTCCAATATAAAACTTCAGTAATTCTATCATGAATTAATAAATTCTGGCATAATCCCTTCATGTCACAAGAGGGAGACACAGTTGCATCATTTATTGAAAGAAGTAAAGTGATTCTGTTTGTAGATGGCAACATTTATTAAGGATAGAATTACTATATACTACCAGACTTCTGCTAATACATATGTGGCTGTGCCTACATTGGCACCCTTTTCCGGAAAAGGGATGCTAATGAGACAAGTCGGAATTGCAAATGCAGTGGGGATCTTAATTTTCCCCGCGGCATTTGCATGAACATGGCTGCTGCTTTTTTCCAGCTCGGGGCTTTGACGGAAAAAAGCGCCTGTCTAAACACTCTTGCAGAAAATAAAGCCTTTTCCGGAAGATCCCTTATTCCTGATTTTAAAAGGAATAAGGGATCTTCCGAAAAGGCTTTATTTTCTGCAAGAGCACGTCTAAACTGGCTTTCAAATCAAAGCTGGAAAAAAGCAGCAGTTATAAATGCGAGGAAAATTTAAATCCCCGCGGCATTTGCAATTCCAACTTGTCTCAATAGCATCCCTTTTCCGGAAAAAGGTGCCAATGTAGACACAGATGTTGTCTATTATCTGATGTTGATACAACACCAGTTCTGGAGCTGAGAGGATTGATACACAGGAACTTTTGTTACTCGGATCTTCTTTTGCAAATCATTGCCTCTGCACTGGTGATTTAGGTAACTGGCTCTGTGGACATGGGAAAGTCAGTGGATGTGATATAACTTGACTTTAGCAAGGCTTTTGATACGGTCTCCCACAATATTCTTGCCAGCAAGTTAAGGGAATGCGGATTGGATAAATGGACAGTAAGATGGATAGAAAAATGGCTAGAAGGCCGGGCCCAGCGGCTAGTGATCAACGGCTCGATTTCAGGTTGGCGGTCGGTTTCTAGCGGAGTGCCCCAAGGTTCGGTTCTAGGACCGGTTTTGTTCAATATCTTTATTAATGACCTGGATGAGGGGATGGATTGCACCCTCAGCAAGTTTGCGGATGACACTAAGCTAGGGGGAGAGGTAGATATACTTGAGGGCAGAGATAGGGTCCAGAGTGACTTAGACAAATTGGAGGATTGGGCCACAAGAAATCTGATGATGTTCAACAAGGACAAGTGCAGAGTCCTGCACTTGGGACGGAAGAATCCCAAGCACAGTTACAAGCTGGGGACCAACCAGTTAAGTAGTAGTTCTGCAGAAAAGGACCTGGGGGTTACAGTGGATGAGAAGCTGGATATGAGTCAACAGTGTGCCCTTGTAGCCAAGAAGGCTAATGGCATATTAGGGTGCATTAGGAGGAGCATTGCCAGCAGATCCAGAGATGTCATTATTCCCCTTTATTCGGCTCTGGTGAGGCCACATCTGGAGTATTGTGTCAGTTCTGGGCCCCCACTACAAAAGGATGTGGGCGCATTGGAGAGGGTCCAGCGGAGGGCAACCAAAATGATTAGGGGCTGGAGCATATGACTTATGAGGAGAGGCTGAGGAGTTGGGTCTGTTTAGTCTGCAGAAGCGAAGAGTGAGGGGGATTTGATAGCAGCCTTCAACTTCCTGAAGGGAGGTTCCAAAGAGGATGGAGAGAGGCTGTTCTCAGTAGTGACAGATGGCAGAACAAGGAGCAATGGTCTCAAGTTGTGGTGGGAGAGGTCCAGGTTGGATATTAGGAAAAACTATTTCACTAGGAGGGTAGTGAAGCACTGGAATGGGTTACCTAGGAAGTAGTGGAATCTCCATCCCTGGAGGTGTTTAAGTCTTGGCTTGACCAAGCCCTGGCTGGGTTGATTTAGTTGGGATTGGTCCTGCCTAGAGCAGGGGGCTGGACTTGATGACCTTCTGAGGTCTCTTCCAGCTCTATGGTTCTATGATTCTATGATTCTAGGGGGAATGTAATTAAAATCAGAATGACAATTTGGGGCTGTAATGCCTGCTTTGGGGTGTGAACATATGCCAGAAAATCCTAAGCAACTAAGTCATACTTGCTAAGTAGTCAAATACAAGCAGCACTCCAAAGCTTTCTCATGAAAAGAGTAACCCCAACACAAGAAGTGCTGAGATGAATAATGCTCAAGAGACCATTCTGTGAAAAAAATGTGAGAGGCTAATTTTTAGGGCAACAGATGCACTTCAGTTATAATATGTCTACAAGAGCACATCATATTTTCTCACAGTTCTTCCATTCAGTTCAGCCTCTGAGTGATCACCCTCCAAATTGGTATATCGGATTATAAAAGTCAGAGATGAAAAAGCCTAAATAGATTATTAAACCCATCTTGCTGTAAACACAAGAGCTACTTATATAAAAGGTGCATCAGATATTTTGCTAGCACTGCACTTGATCTTAGCTATCATAATGAAAAAGAAAACCTAAAATTATTAGAAAAAGTCAAACTTTTGATTTTGTTTTAAGCTAATGTAGGCAATATAAATTTGAGAATAGGAAAATACAAGTTAACTCTATTCCTAATTGTCTGAACATTTTTTCTTAGAGGAGGTGTTGCCACACAAAGATTACCCAAACTCACATAGGCTGCCACCAAAAAAAAAAAAAAGCCCTAAAATGTTAAGGCCAGAATCACTAACATGCATTTATTTTTAAAGCTGAAAACACTTTGAGTCATTTTCTTTCAGATTTAACCTCCTGTATTACTTTTCACAGATGGCTGCTCTGGGACTGTGAGGGAAGCGAAATTTACCATAATCTCTCACGCATGCACTGTGTTATCATTGTCAATACTTTGTTACTACACATGAAAGTTTGCTTGACATCTTACAGAACAGTTAGAGTTTATCCACACAGCAGCATTACTTCGGAATAACTGATGCTATTCCGAAATAACAGAGAGAGGTTCAACCTGTACTTAGATGGTGAGTCCTGTATAAAGCTCTTGTTTGAAAAGAATAGAAAACAGGACACAATGCCTTACTTTCCAGTATTTCCTAATGTTTCCACCCAAATCGAAAGCACAAGGCAAAGTAATGATATAATAACTTTCAAATAACGTCTTGTACTGCTGTGCTATAGTAAAGCTATTTGATATCCCCCTGCTTCTTCAGCACACAGCAGTTTCTTCCACAGACATCAGTACATATGTAATACTGAGTGAGGAACATTGAGTCCACAGACACAATTGAGCAGCATGTCAGAAACCTATTCCATTGTCTATATGCATCTTAACATTTAAATTATAGGAATTCCTGACAGTTTCCAACAGAGGGCTCAATTTCTATTAAGAAGCCAGAAGAGTGGAGGCCTGAAAAATTAAAACTTTCATATGCTGTGTCTGACTTGACTAAAAACAGTATTTAGTCCTGAAACACAAAGCTTAGAAATACTCTACTTTTTCTGAAAAGGTTCTTGACATAATAAATTTGTCTCGCTCAAGTGTTTGTTAGCAGCAAAAGAAATTATCCTTCCAAGAAGAACACTTGCAGATTTTCAGATGCTCCCATATCAGAATTTGGAACATGTTAACAATACAGCCCACGCAGGCAAATGTTTGCTGAAAGTTTGGAGCTAAACTCTGCTCTATAGCTGGTTGGGAAATCAGCAAAGCTTTTTTGCATCCAAAAATGCTGATTTGTCAAAACCAAAACTTTTCATGGGAAAGATTGGTTTTGACCAATATTTTTCAAAAGAAAAAAGTTTTTATAATGTTGTAACATTCATTTTTGACATTTTTAAAAGAAAAATTCCAGGTTGTGGCTTTTCATTTTGACTATCTATCTATCTATCTATCTATCTATCTGTTAAAATGGTCATAATTGAAATAAAATGTTTCAGTTGACCAGGACCATTTCCTTCTCCAGAATTTAGACTAGGAAAAGCTCCCATTGACTTCATTGGGGGTTGGAGGGAGCCCTAAATGAATAGCTGACAAAAGAATAAAGGAGGGGCAGGTCATGAACCAATTCCCCGGTTCTGGATATGCCCAAACTTCATGGCTGTACTCTACCTGTATAATGGACCTAAACATATCCTTGGATCTTTGTCTGAGTACATCCAAGTCTGGGAAGAAAATAGATACAGACTTGGCTTAGCAGCCTGAGCCCAGCTGTAAACTGAAAGTCAGCAAAAGAACACGATCTCCTACTCCACCAAAGCTGATGTGCCATAGAAAATTAATACAGTAACAAGTCTATAAAAATCCAGCACAATTCTCTTACCAAAATCCAGCACAACTCTCTTAGCTCCATTTAATGGGGGTTTTTTTGTTTTATTTTGTTTTGTTTTTTAGAAATAAGGTTTATATTGTCTTTATTTTGCATTGTGATGTGAAAACAATGATCACAGTCTCCTGATGGGTTTTTTTGGTTTTTTTTGTTTTGGTTTTTTGCTTTGACTGGTTAAACAGTTAATTTTAGGTGCATAACAAACCTTAAACAGATATTTTACCTTTCACTTCTTTACTTATGTTAGAAGGCAGTAAAAGAATCACTATCTTAATAAAAGATGGAGCACTACTCAGTCTGGCATGCTGACCAGATATTGGTCAAGAGAAAAGTTTACACTTTCAGAGATGATTATCAATGACATCCTATTTAGTTATTTATGCCATATAGGATGGCATCTGAGCACCTGTCATTGTGGTACCCGAACATCATCCCCCTGGTATCGCTCTTCCTCCCTATTCTCTCACATCCTTCTCCTTCTCTATTATTTTCTCATTGGCTTACATGACAGAGACATTCTCTTTTACAGTATTAAAGTCACAGAAATGGGGGCTGGAAGGGACCTCGAGAAGTCACTAAGTCCAGCCAATAAACTTAAACTATTCCTGACAGGTGTTTGTCCAAACTGTTTTTAAAAACAAAACAAAAAATGATGGCAGTCTCTCTTGGTGCAGGACTAGAAAGGATGGAGAATTCATGGCCTATTTGTGAGCTCATGAAAAGCTCAATTTTATGCATAGGCCTTCATGGGAAACCTATCCAGACCTTAATTACCCTTAATTAGAAAGCATGTTTCCATATTAACAATGCTATGAAGACTTGGATTCTTCACTCTATTCCAGCAAAAGGGGCCCCTGGAGGCTAACTGAAGCTCCCTGAATCAGATCTGCCTGGCCCCAGTGAAAATTAGATTGCACCTGTACTGCCCAAACTTACAAAACATGCCTAAAGCCCCTCTGTCATAGCCTCTCCCTCTGCACTGAGGATGCAGGGCAACCAACTTTACATATGTGGACAATTCCCCTGGATAAGGAGGATTATGCACTAGCATCATTGTCGAGTACACAGAATCACAAAGTAGCCTTAGTGGACCAGAGAATCCAGTAAGCGTCACACACAATATGCTTACACTGATGTATTTGCTGCAAACACAAATCTTTCAAAAGGCATGAGTCACTATGTTTTAAAGAAATAATGATCACTGAGTTGTATGCCATTGTAAAGGTGTTGAGGAGGAGGTCAAACCCCTAACAAGTGCTGAGAAGCAATTTTGCAATCAAGGTTGTGGGAGAGACCTAGGCAAACATATTTTCACTGAATAAAAAAAAGTTTCCACAGCTGACAATCAGAAAAAAATAGTGTTTCTATGGATCTTTTTTCCTGAAAACTGCAGACATTTTTATCAGATAAAAACTATTTGCACATTGAGAGGGCTTTGTGTAGGGGTGTGAATACATACTAAACAGTAGGTTAAACACAGAACAGAATTCTTCCCGCTAATATTAGAATTTTGTTTATTAAAAAAATATAAAGAGGCAAAGGGTATTTGTAACAATTTTCTTAGGTGCTCAATAGATTAGTTTACATGTAAGTGACCTGTGTTGGTTTAGAGACATTTTAAATGGAAGCCAAATCTTAGCTTCAGATTATGAAAGCTGTGGCCTAGAAGGAAATGTTATTTTATATACAACTTACATATGAACTAAGTGTGCCTTATGAGATTTTTAGCTCCATTATTCAGAAATATATTAGTATCCTCAAAGGATGAGTTCTGTAATTCAGTTGGCTAAGTAGAAATGGGTCCACCTATTGGAGTAACAATTTTATGTACTTTTCAAAAACCGTTTGTGAGGTGGGCAAAATTACTCTGATAGGCCAACCTTTTTTTTCCCTGAATTTCAGTTCCTCACATCTTCTGTCAGGCCACTTCCTGGTTTGACTGAACTGCACTTGGTGCAGGACCAGAAAGGATGGAGAATGCATAGCCTATTTATGAGCTCATGAAAAGCTCACTTTTATGTATGGACATGCTGCGTAAGCCTGCTTACTGGAGTCCCCCCAGTTACTATCTAGCATGCGACTGAGACAATCATAAAGGCATCATGTCATGGAAAACAAATGAAGCACACGTAACATTTGATTGGCTGTGAAGCATGTGACTGATAGAGGCAGATTTGAGCACTGTGCCTGCAGGGTCATTAGCTATAGTTCTATAAGCAAAATCAGAACATTTTACTGAACAGGTTTCATTCCTTCTTGAGACAACTGAGGCTCACAGTTAGTACCATGTCACTTCAAATTGTTTAGGTTGTTATGCAGCCAGCCACCTAAAGCTTCAGAGGATAAAGAATTGGGCAATCACAGACGAGTGGGCAATCTTCATGAAGCCTGTCACTGTGGGGTCAAAATTTACCGAGCAGCTTTTTACATGAAAATAATACAGTTCTCAGGGAGCTATACCTTCAAAGTAAAAACAGTTTTCTCTCTCTCTCTCTCTCTCTCTCTGTGTATATATAGAAATATGATTACACATAGGGAGACCACTCTCCTCACCATCAAAGAGATACAGTGTTCATTGAACAATATAACTAATGTGAACCTGGAAACCTAATACATAGCTTCCAGGCTATTCTTGCCTTTAGGAATATGCCTGTCTCTAACACATCCCATTTTAGGTATCAGAGAATACTTTATAAGCAATATGTACAAGTTGTTCCGAGGCTTGGCAATAATTAAAAACAAGACAAGTTAGGGCTGGAATGTGTCAGGCTTGACCTTGAATTTCATTTTTGGTCACGTAAAGCTTGGCTGTAGTCACTGATCTCACTTTTTAAATATGTGAGGGTCGGAACGAGTTCAAGAATAACCTCAGTCTTTTCATTCCACCGCCACAACGTCTGTTTGAATGGTAACACCTAAAGAGTCCCCCCTTTAATTTTCTTTCCTACCTGTCTGAGGAAACAGGTCCCTTTCCACATGCTGCTGGCATCAGATACTTCCTCTTTCAGTTTCCTGCTCCAGAGCCTACAGTGGTAAGAAATAGGCAGGGGAAGGGAGGCAGCATTTGCTCAAGTAAAGAGTGCAGCTAATGCAAAGAGAAGAACCACTTAGGTAAGGACAAACACCCACTGTCATCAGAGCCCCTCTGCTTGCTTATGATGAAAAGGAATTGGGGCAGCAGCCCTGGGGAAATCAGTGGTCAGATTCACCCCAAGAGCCACCTCAGAGTTGTTCAACTTTGAAGGTAAGTTCCTTTCTGCCTGCCTCTTGCCTCCCAACTGTACTACTGCCAAATGAGTAAACAGGGCTTCGGCCTTCTCCTTCCCTCTGATCACTTAATTGAGTACACCATCTCAAGACCAAGAGAGGGGCTGGATGTAGGAGCTGGTGACCTATTAGCTTTTCCCATACTCCGGCAGCACAAGGAGAGGAGAGGGCCAAGCAACTGCCAAGATGTTACGTTAGACCAACATTGATCTTAAACTCAAGCCAACAATCATATCTAAAGTCAGTGGGCAAAAACACAGAGATGCTTGCACTGTTTTGTGTAGTTAGCTGCTCTTGTTTGGAGTCTGGCTAATATGACTGGATTTCAATTCTATATGAGACACTGCAGCTAGTAGTTAACAATGCCTCTTTACCTGTACTTTAGTCAGAAGTTTCTTGCTTTGTACTGGAGATCTCATTTTTCATGGGGTTTGGAGAAAATTATCCCAGGATCGCTTTAAAAGTTGTCCTTGCAAATTTGGTACTAAAAAAGCAAAATGCAGAATGAAATGTTTGTATCATCGATCTCTTGAGTAGGCCTCTGATATATAGAAACAAAGTGATGGGAACTTCACGCTGTTCTGTCAAAGCATTATGGGTACAATCCTGCTCCTATGGAAACCAGCATCAAAATTCCATTTGAGTTTACTGGTATAAAATTAGGAAGGAGATGGGTGTCTCCTGC
This sequence comes from Rafetus swinhoei, assembly GCA_019425775.1. NCBI lineage: Eukaryota > Metazoa > Chordata > Testudines > Trionychidae > Rafetus > Rafetus swinhoei. The sequence continues at coordinate 68,556,532 of CM033424.1, read as the reverse complement.
TGTGAAGCTAGTGTCCAATAGGGTGCATCTATACTGCACCATTATTTTCAGATAACTAGCGTTATTTTGAAATAACAATGTGAGCATCCACACCACCATTCCGTTATTTCGAAATAATTTCAAAATAACAAACGGCTTTTTCCGAAATCTGTAAATCTCATTCTATGAGGAATAACACCTATTCCAAAATAGCTATTTCAAAATAAGCCATGTGTAGATGCTCCACTGCTGTTATTTCGAAATAGCCCCTCCTCAGGGCCATTCTAAGTTATTACTCCCTCATGCCTCCTGGGGCTCTAAATCAAGATAGCACGTCTACATTAGGGAAGCCTCAACTAATTTTGAGGCTTCCCTGCAGTGTAGATGTGCTATTTTGAAATAAGCTATTTCGGAATAAGTATTTTGGAATAGCTTATTTTGAAATAAACGTGCAGTGTAGACGTACCCACAGGCAGCTATTAATTCCATTAATCTCTTAAATTTTATCCCTGAATGTGCAATTTTGTAAGTACAACAAGGAACCAGGATCAGGAATATCGGGTTCTAGCCTTTACCTATCTCCTCCACCAACTCCATGTAGTCAGTGGCTCCCTTTGTAACATGTGAGCCACAATTTATCTATCTGTGAAATAGAGATCCAACTTCTTATTCATACGTGTGTGTGTGTAATTCCTATAACCTAGGAGTATTTCTGAGGATTAACTTATATGCACACATGAGTTCAGATCCTAAGTGCTGTAAGTGTGTGGCATCAATGAGTGGGCTTTCCATCAGCACCCTGAAAGTGCAAAATAGTCCTGGAAGAGCATGAATTTCCGATCCACTGAAATTTAAAAAATATATCTCCATGACATGAGAAAAAATCCCAGACAACACACGTGTTTTGTATAAAGTTTGGCAGGAAACAGTTTGCCATTTCACAGAAATTAGAAACTTTTTAAAAAAGTTTCATGAACCAAAATGCTACCAATCAATCAATTTAGATCAAACTATTTTGCTTCAGTACAGGTTGAACCTCTCTTGTCCGGCACCCTTGTGACCTGACTGGTACCAAACCAGAGAATTTGCTGAACCATGGGAAGTCAATGTTGTCTAGCAGCATTATCAACACTTCCACTGCTTACTGGTCTCTCAGGCTACATATAAACTAAACCCTTCTGTCGGCATAGGGATGTAAATTAGACGTATTGAAAGTGAAAATGAAGCCAGGATTTAAATATCCCATGCTTCATTTGCATAATGGCGGCTGCCACTTTTTTTTTTTAAATGGGGCTTTTTGAAAAAAACCCGGCAGTTTAGACAGGGCATTTTCGTCAGCAATGCCCCATTTTGAAAGATCCTGTACTCCTCATTTTTTTGCACTTTCGATACATCTAATTTACATCCCTCTACTGACAGAGGGGTGTAGTTTAGACGTAGCCTTTGAAAACAGTTGGGGTAAATTAGAGTTAAATAACAGCACAGAACACTGAGAGCCAGAACTGGTGGCTGTAAAAGAACTTTATGGGACCACAGGAAACTTGGCCACACCCATGCTAAGTGGACATCCAGCTAACTAAAATCATGCTGAAACATAGATGTTGCCAGACCAGAGAGTGCTGGACTAGAGACGATCAACTTGTGATTACAAAGTGTTTCATTTTGATTTTTTTACACTAGTCAAAAACATTAATTGAAACCAATCATTTCCTGTGAAAAGTTTTGATTTTGATGCATGGAAAACCCATAATTTGAAAAAAAATCTCACTAGCCCTTGTTTTGTATCATTTTGACTACTGGCTGGACAAATACAAAAGCTGATTCATCCGTTCAGGACTGTGCATCACATATGTCTGTTATGTCATCACACATCATTTAACGCCATTAAAAATTACACATTCAAGTGTTCTTCTAACACACAGTCACTAGATTGGAGCCTCCCTTCTACCATGCTAAGCCATGTAGAGTAGCTATAGCCATACAATCACTGGGTGAACAGTAGGAAGGGCTTTAGCAACTCTTATCTCTGAATCACCGGCTTTATTTAAGAAATAAATTTCAGCTTACTATGCAGGGTTCATCTAGAGGTTTGTGACCCATGCAGGTCTTGGTAACAGAAAATAGCTTTGTTCACATCATCTCCTTATTTTAAAAAATATTTAAATGCACCTTCTTTTGGTTTTGGACTTTCTGAATATTTTATTATTCCATGTTTTTTCTCCCATTTCCCCCTCTTATGACATCATTCATCTTTTTGCTTCTTCCATTTAAATGGAAGGATGGATAGCTAATTCTAAACAGCCAAGATTAAATCTAGACGTACAAGGGCGTATACTCAGCTATTGTAAATTGGCATAGCTCTTTTGACTTCCAATCAAATGATCTTGGATAAAGATGACACCTGGAATTGTAGATTTGGGTTGCTGTTAAGTAGGGCAAGGTGGTATGACAGGTTGCAGGGGGCACATCTAAACATAAGAGGAAATTAAACAGCAGAACTTAGCCATTGAGAATCCAGAATGACACAAAACATATCCATGACTGGAGTAGTATGATTCAATATATTATAAACGGAATTATTTTGCAAGTCACACGCTTCAAATAACATTTCCTACTTACAGATCAAGTCACAGTTGAGGGTATGAAAATCTGTACGAAAACTAGCTAATTCTCTCAGCCATCTACTGTGGTTCAAAGGAAATATTCTGATCCACATTTTACACAGGGATAAACTGTGACAATGAAGCTATTCACCATCTGAGAATGTGGATAAATGTTAATGGAAGTGTATAACGTATGTACCTAAAAATATTAATACAGTAGCAAATACTTGCATGACAGTGATATAGTGAAGTTTCCATTTGTGCATGAAGTTCAATTAGTTCCATGTTTAATATATCTATATATTCTTTCCAGTTACCACATAAATATTTCCGGTTCTAAATATATAGTTATACTGCTGTGTCTCAGATACTGTGGTGTGGTAGCCATTGCCAAATGAGGATTTTTTAGTGTCATCCACTGTGCCTTTTTTGTATTCACAAAGACTATTTTATGTGGATGAAAGAGACTTGTGTGCCTTTTGCAACTCTTCTTAGGAAAGTTGTCCAAAAAATAAAATCAAAATAGAGCGTTTAAAAATACTATGCTTCAAAGATAACATCTGTCCTCTATGAAGCATGAAGAAAATATGATGACCCGTGGCCTGTACCATATTGGAAATGACTCTGAACATTCACTAAAATCTTATAAAATACATATTATATTGCTTCGTGTGCAACAACAATGAACGAAGTTCCTCTTTCATTCTTAGTTAGTTATTGGAACAGATGATGAAAAAGTGGGGTCCCTTAAAATAATGTAGTATGCTGCCAAATGGTTGTTCCCTCTAACAAGGGAGTCTTTACGCCACTTAAGGCTCAACAGAATTAAAGGACATTTTCAATATGTCAAGTGATTCACTAATGGCTCAGCACATCAGGATCTATACATTCATTAGTTACAGAGGGGTAGCTGTGTTCGTCTGTTTCAGCAAATACGAGGAGTCCTGTGGCACCTTGAAGACATTATGTCCCTAGCCCAAATTAATGTGTTTAAAAATATATTAATTAATTTATTATAAATGTATTAATAAATGTTTTAATTAAATTAATGTCATTTAAAAATGTAACCATGCAACTGCTAAAAATCCTAGCAGTTACATGTGCTGCAGGCTCCCCAGTATAAAGCTTATGCAGAGCCCGTAGGGAAGACACTGGAAGCGCCAGGCCTGCTCCAGGGGAGGCTTTGCTGGGGAGCAACCGGTTATACTTTTACATCCCTAATTTGGGCATAAGCTTTCGTGGGCTGCAACCCACTTGGGTTTGGCAGGTATAGACACAAGCTGTCATACTTCAGCAAAAAAGATTTTCAAAACCAGACTTCAGAGCTGGAGTTCCTGTGCAAACTTGACACTGTCGGACTGGATCTGAAAGCGGGAGTGGGTAGCTCACTGCTAAAAGTAATTTTCCCTCTTTTGTTATTCACACCTACTCATCAGCTGTTGGGAGTAGACTACATCCATCCTGACTGAATGGACCTCATTATCACTCAGCATCCCCATAGTAGAGTAACACACCCATCTTTGCATGTGTATATATACCTGCCAGAATGAAATTTCCACTTTATACATCTGACAAAGTGGGTTCCAGCCCATGAAAATGTATGCCCAGATAAATGTGTTCAGTCTTTACTGTACGGCAGGACTCAGTTAAAATGCAATGGCCTGATGAGGGACTGTGGAGCGAGGGAAGGCAACAGGCACAATAAAGAGGATCTGGTTACGATGCTCCTCAGTCAAGCAGCGGGGTGCACTTTCTAGATTTCTTTTGCCTTGGTTCTTTGTGGCATCTTTAGCAAAGAAGTGAATCTTGATGTATGACCTGAAGTCTGATGTTCTTTGGCAGAGTCCCAGAATCCTACCCCAAGAGTTGGGAATTCTCCTCTCAATTCCAGTTTCTTTTCATCAGGTCTTTAATACTCCCCCTGAATAAAAAGGTCAGAAATAATCCAGTTCTCACCTTCTTTGCCTAACATTAGACCCAAAGAACCAGAATGGAGTGGGGTGGCGCAGAGGTGGAGTTGGGGATGGGCAACATGGACAAAGGCAAAAAAACAAGATTAAACTAAGAAGTGGAACAGAAAATGGATTGCCACTTTCGGTGTGTTAATACTGATTAGATACATACTAGACATAATGATGGTTTAACGCATAGCTGTGTGATTGTGCAGACACAGTACACACACACGTTAATACTGAGGATAACATATGATAAATTACATGCATGTGTAGGAGAGGACTCCCAGGCGCCCCTTGTTTATATTCTGCCATTAAATTGCAGGGAAGGCAGTATTTTGAAGGTTGCAAAATGAATTAAGGGAGCAAGTCATATTATTTGTTCCTCTAAGCACCTGATTTGTGTCCACAATCAGATAGTTAGAGAGATACAAGTATCAGGATTTGCACCAGTACTGGTAATGCAAAAGTGAAAGTGCAAGTTTGGTGGGCGGAAGAAGGGAGCACAATTTACCCATCAAGCACAATTTACTTTTACAATTTCAGTAGGGCTTGCATAGCCATATCACTACTGCCGCTGTCACAAACCTTGGAACCTTGGAACCGCACAAGCTTTGACTCGGCGTAATTTTGAGCGAACAGAATCTGACAGTGACTATAGTTTTAGTAATAATTCTCAGTGACCTAACTTATTAATGACAGTAACCGAGCCAGAGTTTGATGAAAGGGAGTATGGTTTGACTGAAAATAACAGGCACATGAAATTTGAACCTTTTTAATCACTTAGCTGACCCTGATTATGTCTTAAGACAAATGTCATCTTTTAGTGTAACGCCTAATGCCAAATGTGGGCACTTCAAATTTCATCCACCAAGCAGCCTCCAATCATTTTGAGGCTTTGACCAAAAAAAAAAAAAAAAAAAAAAAGTCATTTCAAGCCTTTTATTTGCTACATTGGGCTTTTCTGAGGTTGAAAGACTGGAAAGAGGCTTTGCTTTTTGACCAATTTTTAATTCAGGCATTTCTCTCAACTAAACTGTGCAAAAATGTAAACAACCACAATCAATACACATCCATTGTTCATATGTAAAACAAAACTTGTGGGCTTGTTCTTTGGACTTGTGCCTACACAAATATGCACTTCTTAAACTTGCCCATAAAAGTAATTAGGGGGAATGTTTTTGTAGGTAAAGAGTTCTTTGGTGGAAGGGCAAAGAAAAAGTTTACACGAAAGTGACATAATATGTAACTAGCTCATTTGGCTTTAATGGGACAATTTGAAAAGTAAGTTCGCATATGAATAAGTCTTTACAGGATCTGGTCATAAGTGTGGTGATAAATAAGTATTACTCCATCACAGGGTTTTTGTCATTTTTTCCATATTAAATCTTGTGTAGAGTCAAAAAGTATAGTTTGATAAGGTCCTGCAAACACTTATGCATGTGATCAGGACCATTGAAGTCAATAGGAGTACACAGGTGCATAAAATATCAGTCTTCACAGGAAAAAGCCCTTACTTTGTATATTATCTGTCAGCTAAGAACTGAGAATTTTGCTAACCTTTTGCTGCACAAGTAATATGGAGTTTACTCTATGCTAGATACACATTGCCTAGTTACAAACTAACAGAATTCATACTTGAGGACAAAAGTCCTCATAGCCACATCTGTATTTAGAAAGCTACTTTGAAGGGTATCAGTGTTCTCTGCAAAAATGGCAGGGTTCATAAGTAAAAGTTGTGTTCTATGGAGGGGGCCCCATCATGCAACCCTTGCTCACATGAGGATTCCAGATATCAAAAGAACTATTATTCATGAAAGGAGAGATGCATAGGCCCTAACTCAGCAAAGCATTTATGCACATTCTTAGGGACTTAAGCACACATTTAAGCGCTTTGCTGAATAGGGATGCGCTGCTGAGTTGAGGCATTGCATAACAGGGGTTACTGAGGCAACTAAAAGCTGTGGTATCAGACACTGTAGTATCCAGATATCATGTGATAATAGCTGATAGTGTAATGTTCAGAGGAAAACAACCCTTTGTTTCTAAGTAGGCCTGTGGAGTACCCAAACCCGCAACTACACCAGAGAATACAATCTAGGTTCTCAGATGATACAGAGCCTATTAAGGGCTTATCTCCACTATGCTGGGGACTGATGCTGCAGTGATCGATCCACCAACCGTCGATTTAATGCATCTGCTTAGCTGCAATACATTGATATTTGAGCATTCTCTCTTCCTTGCCGTTACTCTACCAGGATGAGAAGAGTAGATGGCATCTATGGGAGAGCAGCCTCTGCCAACCTTACCTCACCACCATAAGTATGTCAACTTCAGCAATACTATTTGCATAGCTGAAGTCACATACATTAGATTGATGGCAGGGGTTAGTGTAGACTGGTCATCTGAAGAAGTGGGCGTGCCCACGCACGAAAGCTCATGATATCATGTTTTGTTAGTCTATAAAGTGCTACCAGACCATTTGTTGTTTTTTTAAGTTTATTAGGAATTGGGTTAGTGCTGCATAGAAATCCAGCTGGTTTTGGTATATTCGACCAATCTTCCTACTCTGTATATGGTCAGTGCAGATATTTGGATCCTGTGCAATCAGGCCTCTGAAATATTATATTGAACTCCTTGGAGGATCTGAGCATCTTTCAAATATAGAAGACACAACATTTTCCTGTGTGGCAAAAAGAAGTAAATCAGTTGTTTTACTTGTATTACATTTTATGTATGTAGTATCTTTGATCCAAAATTACTGGGATTTCACAGAATACTTAAAAAAAACAATAAACAATATGTAACAGTCTGCAAAACACAAACCCCTTTGTTGACAATTTTATTTATTATTGCATGCCTCTAATTGTAAAAGCTAATTTCATTTCCCCACTGAAATGTCAATTCTGGCTGGAACCTTTTTTATGTGAAGACTCAGAGCACATGTTTACAGCAACTGAAAATAAGAAATTATGGAGTCTCAAATAGATGCTGATCCTTACTGGTGCTTATAAAATGACTATTGTGTTACCATTATTTAGCTAATCAATAAGCGCAATTTCATTTTGTAACCTATTTCCCTAGGCATCTCTGCCTTCATATGTGTCAGACTTTCTTCTTTATGGGGGATTCTTTCACAAGATCCATTAATTGCATTTTTATTCATCTTGATGAGTTATTTCACATTTTATTGATTTCTGGTATGAATCTCCCTGGTTGATTCTTGATGCATTAGAGGATTAAGGCACTTAGGCAACAAGGATATGCAATTCATGTGGTTTATGGATTGCCTAAGTGAGCATCCCTCTTAGCTTGTCTTTTCAAGAACAATATTATGTATAATTTCAAATGGACATTTGCACTCATACTTGTGAACAAATGTAGAACCTGGTCTTGTAAACACTTAAGCCAAGATTCTCAGACTACAATAAATCCCCTTACCATCACTCTGGTACTGTAAGGGGACTTCATAATGGTCCCAAATTACATTTACACTCACTTTTAAGAACCATACACTGAGGCTGTGTCTAGACTGGCAAGTTTTTCTGCAAAAGCAGCTGCTTTTGCGGAAAAACTTGCCAGCTGTCTACACTAGCCGCTTGAATTTCTTGCAAGAGCACTGACTTTGTAATGTACAAAATCAGTGCTTCTTGCGCAAATACAATGACGCCCTGCTCATAAAGCCCTCTTGCGCAAATGCTTTTGCGCACGAGGGCCAGTGTAGACAACCCAGAATTGTTTTGCGCAAAAAGGCTCCGATGGCTAAAATGGCGATCGGGGCTGTCTTGCGCAAAAGTGCGTCTAGATTGGCACGGACGCTTTTCCGCAAAAAGTACTTTTGCGCAAAAGCATCTGTGCCAATCTAGACGCTCTTTTCCGCAAATGCTTTTAACGGAAAAACTTTTCCGTTAAAAGCATTTGCGGAAAATCATGCCAGTCTAGACGTAGCCTGACAGAGGGGCATTAAGGGTTTCTGTGTGACCAAGAGTGTGGGCTATGGAACATGGCCCTTCCTGGAGTGGGCAGCATTGATCTACATATTTGCTGGATCAAGCCCTTAGCGAGTAATATAAGAAAACATTTAAAATATGTAACAAACATATAACAAAGTACACAAATGTTTTTGCTATGTTTTTATTTGAAGTTGTTGACTTGCAGTGATCCCTTATCAATTTCATGCTGTACCATTTTGTGATTTTTTTTTATTTTTATTTTTTTGCCATACAAGGACTGGCTACTAAACTTGTATTTAAAATACCTTCATAAAGTAATGATGACAATATCCTATTTTTTCACTGGAGATAAACTCAACTTTGCTACTGATAAGTCTCCTTCCCCACTTCCTGGTAGCAGCAAGAGGCATTGTCTCTGAAGGCTTCTTTTTTAAAAGCAGTATGCTTAAACCACAGTCATTTGGCAGGATTCTGATGTACTTGCTTACAGTCAGGATCTTTTTTCTGCCATGAGGCTGCTGCCTTAAAGAACACCCCTGCCTCTCTGATGCATTCAGATAAAAAACCTGGTATATTTCCTGAACACAAACTCCATGGGTAGCCCATTAACAATCTGAATCCCTGCACTGTAGTCTATGTATTTTTCATAAGGTGCTATAAATTAATTATAATTATGCTACTATAGTTTTGCATCAGCCCCCAGAAAAAATGCATTTTCTAATAAGGAAAAGTATTTAATTGTCTTTTAATTACCCTCAGAACAGAGCTCTTAGCAGATACCAGAGATTACTTTATTACACAAAGCTAGGAAATGCAAACACAAACACATTTACAAAGATAGAAAAATCCTATTTGCTCTTCAAGAATACTCGTTATAAATCATCTCCTTACTGAAAGGTATCCCTCATTTAAGGCAAATCCAGAGTAAGGTCCTAATCAACAAACACTTATGCACATAAGTAGTTCCATTGACTCATTAGGACACACAACCACCAGCTGAGGACTTGCCCAAATGGTCTGTATTCCTACTTACAGATGTTCAAGGCTGCAGATTGCAAGTACAAATCCATTTTCTAGTGCTTTTACTATTTTTGGGGGGTTGGCAGGACTGCAGAAATTGGTGTGAAGAATTGTAATGAGCAGAGAAATTAATAGCAAAGAAAATATTGGGCTTTCTTTTCCTTTGATTCTTATTAGAAGAAGAATAAAAAACTTGCTTCTAGTAGTACAGTGGTATTATTGTGAGTGCAAACAGCATCAGGTAAACTTAAGGTTGGGTTTCAACTTCAATTCAAATCTACCTTTTTTTGAGATGACCATCACTTTTTCAAAGACATTTTTAGAGGACTATAATTTGGGAGCCTCCCTGATTCTGAATGTTTGGTTGTATTACTTACATTGTTTTGATAGTTAAAATGCCCGATGGTATTTTGTCTTGCGGTTATCAGCACTTTAAAACTTGGTCCACAAATGTTTGTTTTCTATCCTGAAAATACTATGGTTGGTCGCTGCCTTTATTCTTCATACTTCTTCTCTCAACCACTGCTTTTCTGGAATGCAGTTCCTTGCAAATAGCCTTGACTATGACTGAATAAAATATTAATTGCAAGATTTAATGAAATCTCCTTGTCTGAGTTCACAAAACTGCAATTCAGAAAAAAAAAGAACTTCACTGTCTTCCATAATTGGCTACTTGTAACAATATTTATTTTAGATACATGGCTTGATTTGCTGAATCAAATACCAGAAAAAGAGACTCAACAGGTTTTTTTGTCATTGCTTTTTTCATAGAGAGCACATAAAATGCAGCCTTTTCCATTAGAGAGAACTCACCGGCTGCGTCTAGACTGGCAAGATTTTGTGCAAAAGCGAATGCTTTTTGCAAAACTTGCCAGCTGTCTACACTGGCCGCTTGAATTTGTAATGTACAAAATCAGTGCTTCTTGCAAATACTCATGCTCCCGCTCGGAAAGCCCTCTTGCACAAGAATACTTGCGCAAGAGGGCCAGTGTAGACAGGAAGAACTGTTTTGCGCAAAAAGCCCCTATGGTGAAAATGGCGATCGGGGCTTTCTTGCGCAAAATCGCGTCTAGACTGGCCACGGATGCTTTTGCGCAAAAGCACTTTTTGCGCAAAAGCATCTGTGCCAATCTAGATGCGCTTTTGCGGAAATACTTTTAATGGAAAAACTTTTCCGTTAAAAGTATTTCTGCAAAATCATGCCAGTCTAGACGCAGCCACCCTGGCTTCTGCTGACTCACCCAACCTCATCAGAAGAAATTCTATGCAGTGACATTTAAAGAAGCCTGCCTGAGACTCAGAAAAGCACTGTGATAAGCTACCAGTAAATTTTCCTGGACATGCAGTTAGGGCTAAAAGGAAACAGTCATAATGTTGCTGATTAAAAAAAATTCAGGAACAACAAATTCTAAAGACAGCAAATTTAGATTAATTCTGAGTTTCAGCAGACAACTCTATCTTAAGGGTATAACATATATATGGCCTGTTTTATACAAGATCAAGTACCTGGCACAAATAATTGACCTAGTTGATACATGGTGAGCTAATGGTTACATTTGTCCTGCCAGATAACCAAAGATCGGTCATGTATCAGGGATGAGGAACTGTAAAGAAACATTATATTATAGTTTTTCCATAATGTATCCCCAACAAGCATATTTTGAGGATTTGGGATGGTGGTAAGAGGACTTAAAAACCAAAACCCCATATTGAATTAGCCAACACAGAAACATGTTGATTTTTCTTTTGTTGAATGATTACTGTATCAGTTTATTTTTCAATAAAACCTTACTGCAAGATAACCTCTCTAGTGTTGATTTTGTACTAAGGATTACAGTGCACACTTCACTATGCATGTCAGAATTCATGAGTTTAATGAAAGTTATAATGTGAACAAAGGGTATCCATTAAACAAGAAGAATTTGGTCCTAGCAAGTGATATTTGCATCAATTTGCTTAATTAGATTGGTACTTTTAAAACAATTTGTAAAGCCAGGATTAAAGGCCTGAATTTCAAAGGATTTAGCAGAAGCCACAATCACTGTTTCAAACAAAACATCTGCAAGGAACTGTATGCTGAAAATAATGTGGCATATGGAAAAAATAATGGGAATCATTGCTAGCCTTGAAGTAGTCATTTCATTATAGTATGGCATGCACTGCAAGCCCTCTACCTTCGGTCCCTCCTCCCACAAGTAGGAAACCTGAGGATCTGTTGGTCTGACACAAATTATCCCCATTGTTTTGTTCACAGAGTTAAAGAGAAATTAACCCAGGGTTTCGGATGGTGCCTTTTCAACTGAAGTATTTTTTCTTTTACTAAAAATACCCAGGTCCAAATTGTAGCCTCAGTCATATGTGATGACAGGTGTGTGTGTTGTTTCCTGGTTGCTGCTCTCTGAACTCTCTTCCTGTTCCAGCAGGGGAGGAAGGGGTCCACAGTGTTGGTTGTGTGCAGCTTATACATATCTGCTATTTGGACAGTTGTATTTTGTTCAGACTGTTGCTGATTGACAACTATCTGGCATGTCTTGCTCAGGATTTTTTGTAGTTTTGGATTATTATTCTGCCGTGTATCACATCTTGGGTATGTCTACACTTGCCCCCTAGTTCGGACTAGGGAGGCAAATGAAGCATACCGAAGTTGCTAATGAAGCGCGGGATTTAAATATCCCGTGCTTGATTAGCATATTGTGACGATCGCCATTTAAAATGCGGTCGCCCGATTTAACTTGCGGCGTGTAGATGCGGTAGTCGATCAAAACCCTTCCCTCAAATTAACTGTTACTCCTCATTGCACGAGGAGTAACAGTTAGTCGAGGAAGGGTTTTGAATAGGACTTCCCGCATCTACATCTTGGCAAGTTAAATCGAGCCACGGCATTTAAATGGCGACGCAATATGCTAATCAAGAGAGGATATTTAAATCCCGCGCTTCATTAGCAACTTCGGTATGCTTCATTTGCCTCCCTAGTCTGAACTAGGGGGCCAATGTAGACATACCCCATGTCACCACCAAGTGTGCTGATCCACACGTTGCAGTGAATAAGATGCCACTTACAGAGGTTTGGTTAAAATAAAAGCCATAACTTTTTTTTAAGCCATGACATCACAAAATTGTGTGAGAATGACTAGGCTGTTCCTTTGTACACAACTGCCTCACAGGAGAAGTCCTGTGCCATTCCCAAATAAATGTCCATAAGGACTGAGCAGTTCTTAAAAGGGAACTACTCCCAAGGTTGTCTTTCAAAACCCATCCAGGAAAGAAGGTGTGAGAAGGCCCCAGACCTGCTACCTTTTGAAAATGTAAAGAAGGAAGATTCAAACCAGCTATGCCTTTGTTTGCAACAGTCAACCTGCAGTGCACAAAGGCAGAGGGGGAAACCAGTCAGTCAGCGCCTGAGACTTCAGTGGCACCTCTGCCACTTCAGTTAAATTGCACTGGACACTGCCACACTCCTACAACAGTTAGCTATCACTATTATGACACCTCTTTTAGGCGGCCTTCTACTGTGCTCCAAGGAAGGCAAAATCAATCAACCAAAACACCCTGCACTGCCAGCTACCAGCATGGGACTTTGAAATGCTCACTGGCCTAAACCTAGATCCAATCTAGCAGTAAGAAGCAGGAAAAAATAAACTTAGGTGGAGCAAAAGAAAAATGGGTGCAACTGACAGATTGTGTCGAGAGGAGCAATATAAGCAGGGGTAGGTGCTAAGGGCCTCTTTGCTCTGTCTTAGTCTCACCTGTGTACTAGGTCCCTGCACTATTACAAGTAGTAGAATGGATGGCTCTAGGCCCACCCAAATCAAAAGGCTCTTCCCCTCCTCAGAGGGGAGGAGCCATTAAATCTATGCACCAATCAATTATAGGGAACAATAAAGGAGAAAACAGGAATGGCAGCGGGCTCAAAGGTTGACAATCAGGGAAACAAAGGGGAGCACCACCCAGACAGCCTCCAACATCACCCACTGCTCCTCAAAGGTGTCTAAGGAGTCAGTGAACTTTGCCGAGACGACCTTTTCTGGTCATGTTTAAACAAAGGATTAGAAATAGTCACCTGAGTGGAAGAACATTCCCCCATTCAGCTTTCTCCTTGATGTGTATGCATGAATCAGGAAGTATGTGGAGAAGTAGAGTAAGAGGTTCTAGAGGGGCTGCAAACTGAAACTTCCTCTGTAGATGTGCACTGAAGTCTTCCGCTTGCTGCAAAAGGGACAGGTGTGGGGGAGTTCATGAACCATGTCATGTGCATGCCCATGCTCACGGCTCTAAGAAAGTTTTGCCAACTAATGTCCCCAGTGGGCTGTGAAACCAGAGTGTAATACAAACTGGCCAAGCAATATTTTCTGCACTTCTCAGGTGGCAGCAGCTCTCATCACTTGGTGTCAAGAGATGAGGATGAGGAAATGGGTGGTGTGAATCACGAGCATGTGCAGATGTTCTCTGGGCGCAGTTCAGAGCTGGACATGCTGAATGTCATGCAGCTGGCTCAAGTGGTTTATCAGGGCAGACTCATGAGGCAGGGGCTTGATGAAAGGGAGGTGGAATAATGTGCATAGTGGAGGTGTCAAGAGCCATTGAACCAAACTGTGAACCCTGTATAAGGTGTAAACTACTCAAACCAAGGGGTGTGGCAGCACCCCTGGCACTTCTGTTTACAGCACCTTTGCTTGACGACAAGGGCCAGAGATGATGGGTGGGCAGGGGGCACCCTCTTGCAAAAGAACCCTACGGTGGGGGCAGGCTTCACAATGAGGCTTTTCCCCATGCTTACTAAAAGCCCAGGGTGTGTTTCCCCTGCTGGTCTAACCTCAGGCTCCCAGACTATTGGGGCTCGTAAAAACTACAGGTAACAAGGCCTATTCAGAATTCAGTTCCATATTTTGAAACTGAACTTGGCATTTGTCCTGTACCTTACGACTACTTTAGAATTTCGATAGCTAATTAACCCTCTGCTACAGGCAACTGCTGCCTCCCTTATGTTCACATGCACAAAGGAGAAAGGGGGATTTTTGCCCCCCAAATATCCAGCAATATACCGATATGGCTACTTTCAAATCCTGTGTTACATGTAAGTTTGAAATGTCCATGTAAAGGATGAAATGTGAGTGCTAAAAACACTGATTAGATGAAAGTTTAATTTAAAAAATCACATTGTGAAAGGGAAAAAGGCAGGAAAAGCAAAGATGTAAGAGAAGAACATGAAGTAGGTTTTCCAATTACAACTTTTGATGCTTTAGCACAGCCAGAATGTTAATTAAGACTACAGAAAGTGATGCAGTACAGAGGAGAAAAATGAGAAGAAATAACTAGGGACGAGGGAAAGTGACATGGCACAGTGACAGTGACGTTTAATTTTGCTACGAGACACATTCTGTTTTGAAAGCCAGGCACACCCATTTCACAATTCAGTGATTTTCCTCCATTTACTGTAGATGGATGCCATAAAAGCTTGCAGAGTAGATACTAACAGTTCAAACTTGACTACAGATACTGGAGGAGGATGCTGACCTCATAGATTTTGTATATAATTTGCTAAGCAAATATCAATGTATAACAACATTTTTTCAGCTGTATCATGACTTTACTTTTATAAAAAGCACCATCCATGTGGGTAGCAGTGTTCAACTGTTTTGAGAAATTAAATCTTAATATATTTTGTTAGCAACCAAAATGCTTTCTGTCTTATGCAAAGCTTTTGGATTCATATTCTGCATAACTTGAAATCTGCTTTTTTAGAGACGGCCACCCAAGAACCTGACCTACCACTTCAGGAATGATTCCAAAATGGCAGTTGTTATTTTTAAAAAATAAGGCCCACATTCTCAAAGATATTACTGGGAATTAGACACCATAAAACCTCCAGATATGAGCCTAATATCCTGATGCTGCACTCAACAACCTTTATTCCTGCATAGAAGTGTAATTGTTTTCAATGGGACACTGGTCATAGGATGATGTTTTTACAGGGTTGAGACCTAATGGAGTAGCCAAATCCCTGTGTAAACCCTTTGGGATATAAATCCCTTTAAGATATTTAAGATGATGAAAATGAAAGCTAGTTGCATTTCCAGTTTTTTTTATCTATATCTATATCTATATCTATCTATATCTATATCTATATCTCCAGGGCTCGACAAATCAGTGAATCTACTCGCCCGTGGTGAGTAGATTTCAGCCGGTCACCCCATTCACCGGTGGCGCGCGCATGCGCAATGCGGGTCTGGCACATGCGTGGTGAGGGGCTGGCGAGTGGATTTTGCTGCCGTTTGTCATCCCCTGTGTGTATATATATATATATATATATATACACATACATGGTACCATACCTAACAGGCCATAAAAGAGGGGATAAATTAAAAGAAATAACTAGAAATCTTTGAGGTGGTGCAATAAGGGAAATAACAAATCATGAAACATTTTATTTTCCTTGTCAAACCTGCTCTACAAGAAGATATTTTTTTTCCAAAGTGGCTTGCTAAGAGGTGACTTGATAAACATTTACAAATACCAACCTGGGGAACAAATGCTTAATAATGGGCTCTTCAGTCTAACAGAGAAAGGTACAACATGATCTAGTAGCTGGAAGTTGAAGCTAGACACATTCAGTCTGGAAATAAAATGCAAAATTTTAACAGTGAGAGTAACGCAATAATTTACCAATGTTTATGGTGGATTTTCCACCACAGGCAATTTTTAAAATCAAGACTGGATATTTTACTGAAAGATTGCTCCAGGAATTATTTTGAGGAAGTTCTATTCAGGCTAGATGGTCAAAATGGTCCCTTCTGACTTTGGAATCTATGAAACATTTTTCATTTTATCTTAAATGGAACATCTATTAATCTATTTTTTCCAGTGAAGGCAGATGGTAAGCTACAAAATAAACAGAAAAGATCAGTTATTAAGTACTACACTGATGGACATTATAGAAAGCCTTTCTTTAGAAAGTCATCAAAGGGAGGGAAAATGGAGAGGAAGTGTCAGTGTCTCCATTCAGTATGTCTGTAGAGATACTAACTTGTAGCAGGACTGAACTTTTCAAGAACCTACCTCAGTCCTTCCAGACCACAGATATTAGATCAGAGAGTTCCAATTTATAGAGGTACAACCTGTTTCTTTAGTCTATTTATAGAGGCCCACAGTTCTTTAGTCTATTATAAAAGCACATTTCTTTTTCACAAACAAAATCAACATCCCAAGAGGGAAAAAAACCCTTTCTTATTTTCCTAAGCCAGCTCAAAACCAAGGACAGCTTGGAAACCGATACAGTTCATCTTACTAGCAACTTCTTGTGCATGGCTGAGTATTATAGAAAACTTTGTGAATCTAGAATGATTCATTTAGCTTTTTTTACATTTTCATTTCATTTACATTTTTTACATTTTTATTTCTGTAACAGGTTGTACATTTTCTGTCTGAGCTGCTGCCCTAACACCAAGTGAAAAGTTTTGCCAACACATGCACCTGCTAATCTAAAGGGCAAACCGATCTCAAACTGCAACATTGTCACAAACAAGTAGTAGTATGGCTATCTCCCCAGTCATGCACAGGAGGCACATTAAAAGTTACAAACCATGGATAATGAGCTCTCTGTGTTCAAGTTATACTTGTATATAAGTCAAGAAAAAGAGTCCAAATAGTCATTGTGAAATGCATAATCTCTTTTCTGAAGATGTGCAATACCTGCCCTCAGAATAAACTTTTAGTTATTTCTAAAAGGTGAAAGTCTGAAAACTGCTGCAAAAACAAATATGGGATTCAGGTGTGGGTAAGAAAGGAGTTCTGTCAACTACACATAAGATCCCTGGGGTCCACTGACTCATTTTCATATTCTCCTTTTCTTCCTTTGACAGTGGTCTGACCTTTCCCCTTCAAAATACTCCAACAAACCCATTTGCTCCTGCAGCTCCTTCAAGAAGATTTATTAAAAAAAGCTGTCTTACTTGTTAGAAGTTTGAAAAAGAGCTCCCAGGGTATGGTGTTACTTTTCAGAAGGGAAGTTTATTCTGCCAAACTTTAGAAGAAGTCTGATCTAAAATC
The DNA here is from genome assembly GCA_019425775.1 of Rafetus swinhoei. Taxonomy (NCBI): domain Eukaryota; kingdom Metazoa; phylum Chordata; order Testudines; family Trionychidae; genus Rafetus; species Rafetus swinhoei. Next base: position 68,538,979 of record CM033424.1, on the reverse strand, counting down.
TCCCCCGTCACACATACATACACAAAACTTTCCACACACTTTGAAACCATATGATTAAGTTCATCCTCTGTGGCAGCTTCTCCTTTTGTCTTTTGTGTTCATATTCAAAACTCTTTTACTCTAATGTACACAGATTTATTTATTGCATGCAGGTTACTTTGCATTTACTTCTTCTTTATGTAAGACTTGTTTCAAAATAGGAACAATGCTTTCTATTATTTTCTAAAGCAGTTTTTGTTTCTCTCTTCTTAAAGTTGAAATTTACCTTCTTTAGGAATTAGAGCAATGTGCGTTCTCTTCATAGGGCACAGTTCTTCAAACACTCCCAACATTCCTGTGGTGGGAAGAACACCTCAGCAGTCCAGCACCCTGGCATTTAATTTCAAAAAGGGGAATTACACAAAAATGAGGAGGTTAGTTAAACAGAAATTAAAAGGCACAGTGACTAGAGCCAAATCCCTGCAAGCTGCATGGAAACTTTTTAAAGACACCATAATAGAGGCCCAACTTAAATGTATACCCCAAATTAAAAACATAGCAAGAGACCTAAAAAGAGTCACTGTGGCTTAACCACCATGTAAAAGAAGCAGTGAGGGACAAAAGGCATCTTTTAAGAAGTGGAAGTCCAATCCTAGTAAGATAAATAGAAAGGAACATAAACACTGTCAAATCAAGTGTAAAAATGTAATAAGAAAAGCAAAAAAAGATTTTGAGGAACAGCTAGCCAAAAACTCAAAAAGAAATAACAAAATGTTTTTTAAGTACATTAGAAGCAGGAAGCCTGCTAAAAAACCTGTGGGTCCCCTAGACGATCGAACTATAAAAGGCGCAATCAAGGACGATAAAGCCATTGCGGAGAAACTAAATGATTTCTTTGCTTCAGTCTTCACGGCTGAGGACGTTGGGGAGATTCCCAAATCTGCACCGTCCTTTGTGAGTGATGAATCTGAGGAACTGTCCCGGATTGAAGTGTCATTAGAGGAGGTTTTGGAACAAATAGAAAAACTTAATGTTAATAAATCTCCGGGACCGGATGGCATTCATCCAAGGGTTCTAAAAGAACTCAAATGGGAAATTGCTGAACTATTATCTGTGGTTTGTAACCTATCCCTTTAAATCGGCTTCCGTACCTAATGACTGGAAGGTAGCCAACGTGACACCAATATTTAAAAAGGGCTCTAGAGGCGATCCGGCAATTACAGACCGGTAAGTCTAACTTCAGTACCGGGCAAATTAGAAACAATAGTAAAGAATAAAATTGTGAAGCATGTAGAAGAACATAATTTGTTGGACAAAAGTCAACATGGTTTCTGTAAAGGGAAATCATGTCTTACTAATCTATTAGAGTTCTTTGAAGGGGTTAACAAACATGGACAAGGGGGATCCAGTAGATATAGTATACTTAGATTTTCAGAAAGCCTTTGACAAGGTCCTCACCAAAGGCTCTTGTAAATTACATGGCCATGGGATAAGAGGGAAGGTCCTTTCTTGGATTGAGAACTGGTTAAAAGACAGGAAACAAAGGGTAGGAATAAATGGTAAATTTTCAGAATGGAGGGGTAACTAGTGGTGTCCCCCAAGGGTCAGTCCTGGGACCAATCCTGTTCAACTTATTCATAAATGATCTGGAGAAAGGGGTGAGCAGTGAGGTGGTAAAGTTTGCAGATGATACCAAACTGTTTAGGATAGTCAAGACAGAAGCAGACTGTGAGGGACTCCAAGAAGATCTCACCAAACTGAGTGACTGGGCAACAAAATGGAAAATGAAATTTAATGTGGATAAGTGTAAAGTAATGCACATCGGGAAAAATAACCCCAACTATACGACAGTATGATGGGGGCTAATTTGGCTACAAATCAGGAAAGAGATCTTGGAGTTATCGTGGACAGTTCTCTGAAAACTTCCACACATGCAGCGGCGGTCAAAAAGGCAAATAGGATGCTAGGAATTATTAAGAAAGGGATAGAAAATAAGACCCAGAATATCTTACTGCCCCTGTATAAAACTATGGTACGCCCACATCTTGAATACTGTGTACAGATGTGGTCTCCTCACCTCAAAAAGATATTTTGGCCTTGGAAAGGGTTCAGAAAAGGGCAACTAAAATGATTAGGGGTTTGGAACGGGTCCCATATGAGGAGAGGTTAAAGCAACTGGGACTTTTCAGTTTAGAAAAGAGGAGACTGAGGGGGGATATGACAGAGGTATATAAAATCATGAGTGGTGTGGAGAGGGCCGATAAAGAAAAGTTATTTATTAGTTCCCTAAATAGAAGAACTAGAGGACACCAAATGAAATTAATGGGTAGCAGGTTTAAAACTAGTAAAAGAAAGTTCTTCTTCACACAGCATGTAGTCAACCTGTGGAACTCCTTGCCAGGGGGAGGCTGTGAAGGCTAGGACTATAATAGAGTTTAAAGAGAAGCTAGATAATTTCATGGAGGTTAGGTCCATAAAAGGCTATTAGCCAGGGGGATAAAATGGTGTCCTTGGCCTCTGTTTGTCAGAGGCTGGAGAGGGATGGCAGGAGACAAATCGCTTGATCATTGTCTTCGGTCCACCCTCTCTGGGGCACCTGGTGCTGGCCACTGTCGGCAGACAGGTTACTGGGCTAGATGGACCTTTGGTCTGACCCAGTACGGCCGTTCTTATGTTCTTATGTTCTTATGTTCACTTGTATTGTACACACAAATTCCTAGGGACTACTGACATAAGACTTCCCACATACACACAAATCCATGGGGACTTCCCACATGCATAGTTCACATATAGATATTTGCAGAATTATGGTCTGTGAAAGTACAAATGGTTTCAAGAGTGTTGGTTTTATTCCTTAAAGTTAATTAGGGGGCTGCACTCTTTGCTCACTACTCTTACCTACACCTCTCTCTCTGCTGCTTTCACTTCGCGGAGAGAGTCTGATGACGCTGATGACGTAGTAATGTCATTCTGTCCCCCGGCAGGAACATTCTTTCATCTGGAAGGAAAAACTTTTTTATATACATGTAGAGAAAATGCATGTATTTCTGTCTTACACACATTATTCCAGAATGAATGTACTATCATTTTAATGATTGCTTTTGGCACTGTTTTTTACACTACAGCTATTTTAAATGTGGAACTGAAAACCCAAAAGTACACACCATCATATACAGGTAAATGGCAAACTGTGATTCTGCAAAAACTTTAAAAACATCGAATAGTCTAGCAGCACCTTGCAGACTAACAAAACATGTAGATGGTATCATGAGCTTTCGTGAGCACAACCCATTTCTGTCATTATTTATAGTGATTCCTGAGACCCATCCGTTTTCCTTTAATTTGTGATATACTTGAGAAATTAATTTAAAATAACAAATATAAATGCCATGCAAATACAAATACTAGTTCTTTCTTTTTCTGAGTAATCTTCCCACAAAAATAAAATAAAAATAATCTATTTTTGTAATTTCTTCAGAATTCACTTCCATTAATGTTTTTTATTTTTAGTAATCCAACCTATTTTGCTGATTTGTTGCTTTTTTGGTAGGCCAAGGAGTCAATAAAGCTTTGTGAATTTTGGTCTGTGACATTTTTATGCAAATGTTGCAACATTGTTTTGAACTCATAGGATCTTGTTTTGACCTTCCCTTACATTATCATCTATCAAATCTTTTGGCACCAATTACTTCAAAATTTCTACCTCTGCCTGAATTTATTCTCTAACCATGAGTTGTTTGTGTGTATGTTTGTGGGAGTGAATGAGAGAGAACAATTCTTCCTGTGTCTGAACCAGACTTTATGTTCCTTGGAGCATGACGCCACAAGTTATCTTATATCTGTCTGGGACACATCACATGGTCAGTATTCAGTAAATTGTAATGCCTTTTCTATAATTTTCATGTCATTGGAAAGAAAAATGTTTGTACATCCTTAGCTCACCTATCACTGCGTACAATTCTCCAAATTGTATCAAACCACTGCCTGTCTAGGCTTGGCTAATATTTTACAACTTCTTTTAAAATTGTTGCCAAAGACAATGATCAGCCATAATGAATTTAAAATGAATTATTCCTCAGTTAGGGCCTTGCCTATAGACATTGGACATCTTTCCACTTATTTCAATGGACTTTCCATCAAACCCCTAATGAGGATATTTTAAAAAGAGAATGTAAACAAGTTTTGATATTTGGCCTAAACAAAGATCATGTTAAACTGTCCTGCCTTTTCATAGACTGTGCTTATTAAGAAGACAGTCGGATAATCTATTAATATGGTTTCACATGGTCAATCTTTGGCTTTACTCCAAAAATGCAAAATGCCTAAGAAAAATTTGTGTCAATTATCTAAACATTTTGTACCCTTGAAGCTGACAGAATAAGAAATCAGAGCTCTGATGTCTACCACATTTCAGATGTTACAAAACTTCCTCCTGTCCCTGCCCGGCTGTTTCCACAACTGGAATATTAGTCACACTGGACTCAGCAACCAAGCTGACTATCATCCCTGAATATGCTGTGTGTGCAGGTGAAATAAAGACAACAGTAATAATTGAAAAAAGGGATTTGGGACAAATCTGGTGAAACTAAAATATTGCTATATGTAAGACAAACATTTTTTCCATAGCTTCCTTATGAATGGAAAAGAGATGGAAAATAATCTTCAAATTCTAAAACCAGCCCTGCAGATCAATTCACACTGCAAAATTCTAGTCCCAGCTGTGGTTTGGAAACTATTCTTTTGCATCATATTGTGTAAACAATGAGTGAAAAATCCTCTCACAGTCCCCCCTGTATGGAGGAACAGCTGCAGGAAAGTGGCTGCCAGTAAAAAGAAGCCCCAGCACAATGTATTTAATGGCTTATCTTAAGCACATTGATAACAAATGTCATCATGTGAGGCCCAGGGTTAGGCTCTTTTAATAGAATTCCTGAAAATATCATAAGAATATTCCACAAGCACAGATCAGAAAAGAGTATCATGAAATTCCTCAGTCACTGAGTCAGATGAAAGAAGACTGAGCTAAGAAACACAAACATGGCAAACAAGGCTTTTAATCTAATGTCTTCTAATTTCCTCCCAGATATAAAAGTCGTTATTAAATATTTCCAGCAATAGAGGCTTAGAAATAACTGTGAAGGCCAAACTGATTTGAGGAACATTTATTCAGTGTGTGTGTTGCCAAATATACACACCCATTGGCAAACCTCGGGCACTGGGAGACTGAGCAAACTCCCCAGTCTTTGGCATCAAAACTCCTTTAAAAACTAAAGGGGAAACTCTGCCCTGTGATGAGTCAGTATGCTTTGGAGGCAGGGGATAAGAGGACCCAAGGAACACTTTGCATAATGAGATTAATAAAATCTACATTGTTCTGAAATTTAGAAAGCAGCCTTGACTGGAAATGAAACAATAAGACTAAACTAGGAAATTTATCCTATGGTATCCAAAGCACCTACCTGCCACATGGAATATTTGCATGAAGTGTTTTGCATTGGGGATGATTAAACGCTCAGTGTTTGCTTCCACAAAACTTGCTCACTACTCCTTTTTTTTGTCAGCCTGGTTACTGTCACAGGATTAATATTATGACCAAGAGATCACTAACTTCATAGTCAGTGGAAATAAGTAAGAAACCTGTGAGTAATGCAACTGGGAATGACTGACTTTGGTAAGGTCTTACACGAGGAAGACATCGGTGACAAGGAATAAACATGATCATGTCTCTGCTGACCAAATTCAGGTTGGACTTAAAATCTGTGTCCCCACTAATGAGGGTCAATGGAGCTACATAGTATGTGTAAATCAGCACAGAATGTGTCCCCAGAACAAACCCTTTGCAATGATAAACAGAAATAAGATTAAAGAGGCTTTCATTGTGAAATGAACACAACAGCTGAGAACCAGGGCATTACAAAATGATTAATTTAGGCAACAATGAACAAAAAAACCCTTATCTTTTAATCCTTAGCAGGTGCTCAGAAGCTACAGTGATGGTGGCCAAAGAAGTGAATAGAAAGAAAGTAACTGAAACTATGGCAAATGTACAAGAGAGGAAGAGCATGTAGTGATATAGAGAAGTAAAGAAAAGAATTGAATGCATCAGAGAAAAATAAGAAAGCAAAAAGAAAGAGGATACATCTTAGTCTAATGAAAATGACTGCCAGCTTCTGAAATGTCTAAGCTGTTACGGAAGAAGGAGGAAGAAGAAAAAAGAAAGCATAGAAATGTAGGCGTGGAAGGGACCTCAATAGGTCATATTGTCCAGTCCCCTGCACTGAGGCAGAACTAAGTGTTATCTAGAACACCAATGACAGGTGTTTAACCTGCACCCATTATGGGTGATTTCCACAGACTCCCTAGGTAATTTGTTCTAATGCTTAACCACTCTGACAAGTTAGAAAGTTTTTCCCAATATCTAACCTAAACCTTCCTTGCTGTAATTTAAGCCTATTGCTTCTTGTCCTGTCCTCGGTAGATAAGGAGACAAATATATCATCCTGCTTTTTATAACAACCTTTTGTGTATTTGAAGACTTTTATCACATACTCCTGAGTCTTCTCTTTTCTAGACTAAACAAACCAAGCTTTTTCAATTGTTCATCACAGGTCATGTTTTCTAAGACCGTTATCATATTTGTTGCTCTCCTCTGGATTTTCTACCTTTTTTCTACCTTTTTCCCAGAATGTGGAAGCCAGAAGTGGACACATCACTTGAACTGAGGAGGGTTTGTCACTGCTGAGTAAAGTGGAAGAATTACTTCTTGCGTCTTTTTTATGACATTCCTTCTAATACATCCCAGAATGATGTTCATGTTTTTGGAACATTGTTATAATGTTGACTCATATTGAGTCTGTGATCCACTATAAGCTCCTGATTCTTTTCTTCAGTACTCTTTTCTAGGTACTTTCTACAATTTATTATTCTTTCCTAAGTGTAGCACATTTGACCTTACTGAAGTTCATCCTATTTATTTCCGATCATTTCTCCAGTTTGTCACTATTATTTTAAATTCAAATCCTGTCCTCCAAAGTGCTTGCAACCCCGCTCACATTGGTATCACCCACAAACTTTAAAAGCGTACTCTCTATGCTATTATTTAAATCACTTATGAAGATGCTAAACAGAAATGGACACAGAACAGATGCCTGCATCAACCCACTCAATATGCCCTTCCAGTATGAATGTGAATCATTGATAAGTACTCCCAAAATACAGTTTTCCAACTTCATATAGAAGGCATGGTACCTGTCAAAAATATATATTATATTGGTTTGACCTGGTTTGTTCTTGACATATCCATGGTGACTGTTACTTTCCACCTTATTATCTTCTAGGTGCTTACAAATTAATTGTTTGCTCCACTATCTTTCCAAATATGGAAGTTAAAGTGACTCATCTATAATCCTCTATATTACCATTTTTTACCTTTTCATAGATAGGTATTATATTTGCCCTTTTCCTGTACTCTGTGATTTCTCCTATCCTTCATGAATTCTCAAATTAATTGCTAATTGCTCAGAGATCTCTTCAACCAGTTACTTAAATATTCTAGGATGGATTTTTCTCAAATCCTGACTCCATGAATTAATCTAATTTACCTATGTTATTCTTAACTTGTTCTCTCTCTATTTAAACCTTTTCTCTTGTCCTATTTACACTGAGGTTCACTACGTTAGTCTTCTAGTCACTGCCAACCTTTTTGGTGAAAACTGAAACAGAAACACTATTTAACACTTAAACTATTGCTGCATTTTCTTTGATTGTCTTTCCCTTCCTGCTGAGTAATGAGCTACCCACTGCTTGGTCTTCCCCTTGCTTCTAATGTATTTATAAAACATTTTCTTGTTACCCTTTATTTCCATAGCTAGTTTAATCTCATGTTGTGGCTTGGCCAGGTGGTGATTTAACATAGGCAAGGGAAGGTGTTGCCTTCCCAAAAATATGGGGTGACTCTCCCATGCTCCAGTCAGCTGGGAAAGCTGAGGCCTTAGTTATGCTTCCTGGCTGCTTCAGGGGTCAGGGCTGGGGCCACCTGGCTGCTCCAGGGCCTGGAGCGTGGCTGGGACTTCCCAGCTGCTCTGAGGGATGGAGCAGAGCTGGGAGGGCAGAGCTGGGACTTCCCAGTGCTCCAGGGGCCAGGGCAGCTGGGACGGCATGGTTGCCCGCTGTGCCATGGGGCATCTGGGGCAGCCCGTTGCTCAGGGGACTAAGAATGAAGGATCTACAGCTATGGGGCTGTCTGGTACTGGGGAGATCAGGTACTAGCCTTGGGCAGGCACTAGCAGTTATAATGGGGCTGGGATTGGGATGGGCTCCGGTGGGTGCAGAAGGGGTGGGGCCTTGGGCAGAAGGGGCAGGCCAAAAATTTGTCCCCCACACACTAGCTATGCACCCATCATCCATGGGAGCTACATGCTTGTTTTGCTTTTTTATAGATCTATTCGTCCTTCATAATATGGCCCAGCTTCAACTTTTTTGTATGACTCGAGTTTCAACTTGTTGAAGATCACCTTGTTAAACCAGGTTGGTCCCTTACTCTACTTCCTAACTCTCCTATGCATTGGGATAGTTTGCTTTTGTCCCCTGAATAATGTCTCTCTGGAAAATTGCCAACTTTCCCAAGCCTTTTTTCATTAGATATGCTTTCTATGGCATCTTACCCACCAATTCTATGAGTTTGCTTGACATCCATTGTCTTTATGACATCCATTCTGCTTGACATCCATTGTCTTTATTCTCTTTTATTTTATAGGCCAGTAAGATGCATTCCAGGAGAAATGGCACCAGCATCTTTTTTCTTCTCAACAGAAAGGTGTTAACAGTCCGTTTCATACTAAACTCATGCCCGCATTATCTTCACTAAATATGCAGATAATGTGATAAAGCAACAAAGAGCATTTCCAGGTTGTTGCTTGTCTTCACTAGAGCTTGTCAACAGCAGCTGGGTATGCAAAACTAGGAAATAGTGAGCCCCCAGAGTTTGCATACAGGAACAAGCAAAAGTTTTGGGGTTTTTTTTCAAGAAGAGGTACTTTGTATATAAGCGACTGTGTGAAATGATCTCTAGAAGAAAAACAATCCTGAATTTGTAAAATAAAGCTTATACTTTCGAAAGAGTATGAACTTGCGTATGCTGCTATTAATCCTTGGTCCCTCCAGGCACAACACTTCTGGGGCTAAGTCTTAATATATTGTGAACTATGAAGTGGCTATCAAATCAAATCATGTGTGAGTTCAAAAGCCGATCAATATCATAGGTGTTGCATGAAAATTCGCTCCATTCACCACAGAGCACATAATAGCAACAACTAAAATGTGACCAAAATCCTGAAGTCTTTTCTGACTCCTTTTCTTTTTTGTCTTTTATTTTTTTGTAAGGAATAAAATAAATGAAATGCTTCTTCCCTCCTCACATCCTCCACTAATGTGATATAATATACAGTGGTTAAGCACAAAAAGCACCAGGGAATACAAGTGTTACCTTATTTTCATTAACTCAGCCACACCCCTAAACACATACAGCCAGCTACCAACACAAACACTGGATTTGTACTTTGCAGGTCCAGACTAATGTTTCTTAGCAACTATCTGATACCAAGGTGTTGCATCACGTTGAAATAATCTCCTTTTATAGCTTATAGTACCCAACCCTTTAGATCAGGGCGGGGCAAATACCAGCAGGCCCCCACACCACTATATATATCTGTGCCTTCACAGGTACAGGTGATAGCAGCTCCTTTTGGCCACGGATCACCATTCCCAATCAATGGGAACTGTGATTGCTCATACCTGCAGAATCGCAGGTAAATAAAGCAGCAGCTGCCCACCAGGAGCTAATCCTGGTGAGACGCTGTTGTTTTATTGCCTATTCCTGCTTTAGATGCACAGCATTGGCTTTTTTCACTTCAGTTTTAGGAGTAAGTGCTGGTGGAAAGAATACTGTTATTTTCTGTATGTACTTGGCCCTACAGGCAGACAACACATATATAACCAATGATGGTGTTACACAATTGTTTATGAGACAGCAGTGACTTTTGGTTTCTATTCCTGGCTCTAAGAGCTGATTGTGGTCTATTGGTTATAGATAGCCTAACTTCAGCAACATCCTTTTTTGGGATAATCGTGGGGACAGATCCAAGGACTTATGGATATAAAAACACAAGTCTGTCCCACTTGTGCTAAAGGACCAGATATCATAGCACAGGCATAGTAGCAAATGCACAAGCCTCTATGGCTATAGCTATGCTGCAATCACAAGGTGTGATAACAGCTGGAGAAGGCACACCCAAGCTAGCTTTATTCTAGGTAGCTCAAGTGCTGCAGCAGGGAGGCCATAGTTGCACGGGGTTATTACTTGCAGGGCTCATCCATGCTGAAGCTCACGTTGCCGTGGCTTGGCTCCGCTAATACTGTAACAGCAAACAATGGTGATAGTGTTTGTGGCCTCTGGCTTGCAATTCAATGATCCCACCGCTGGTCAACCAGGCATCACATTGGTGTCCCTCTGCTTCCAAAAATCACAGGAAGGCTGCACCTCTCCACAGCCCGTAGCAGTGTCTGCAATGACATAACTTCACAAACAAGTCTCAAGAACTGTCCGGAAATACTGATTTCTATTGGCCCTGGTTTCATAAGGGTTTTTTGCTGTCATTTGAGCCACATAATAGTACAAACACAATGCCAATTTGTTTCCTTGATTCTATATAAAAAAATACAGATTTTTATCACAAAGAAATTTAAAAAAACAACTTTTGGCTGAGAACCAGCTTGAAAAATGTGAAGTCTCTTCTAGTTTGATGAGTCTATGATTTATTTAATCAAAGACAATAATTTGTTGCTTCCCGTGAGACAGATTCCTCTCTCTCTCCCACCTCTGCGTGGATTTGAGATTTGGGGTTAGATGAACAACTATACGGTACCTTGAGAGGATGTTCCTTTTTAAATCTGCCAGTGTCTTTTTAATCTCTTGTGTTTGTGGGCATTTCCTGTGCTATTATCCCTGGAGAACAAGAGCATGATCAATATTTGATATTTCAGCTATACCAGCACTCACCTCCCCCAGCACTGCAAAATTCAGAAACAATACACAATTCTGTTCCAAAAACTTGCTCAATTTATCATCAAATCAGATTCAGATCAGCAAACTGTGTGTTCATGTGTCTTATTTATAACCTTTGTTTCAGTGCTTAGGTTGGCACTTGAACTCAAATCTCCCCTGCTTCCAGATGAGCATCCAAACCAACAGGTTATAGGCTGTTCAGTGGTGGATCAATCTCTCGTGCTGAAGCTGTTTCACTTGTATAAATACATAAAATGTGTAGTTAAAGGGACAAATTTAGACCTGGCATTTCACCAACTTTTCTGAGGTCTGACTTTGCGCAACAGATTTGAGTGTAACAGATCTTTTTAAAATTAGGGCGAAAATGGAACAAAACAATATAATAATGACAAATATCCAAAAATGACTATGGGGTGATATTTAAGTCGTATCATGTTTAGCAAGTATTGTGTGTTTTATCTTCATTCAATACAACATAAATCACAAAAGGCATCCTGTGGTTTTAAAACAATTATGGAACTATCATGTCATTAGATCAGTAATGCTTGACAAATTAAATATGATTTAAACAAACCCTTAGGAAAAGAAAAGCAAGGATGCATCCAATGTTCAAAAAGAAAAACATAATAAGAAACTGCATGTAAAATTGCTCTTAGGGCTTTTCAACACAAACAGTTAGTCCAGGTCTATAGTGTGGGGGGAGAGGGAGAACAGGGCAGGGTGGAACATTGGCTTAAGATACTCAACTCCAGCTACATAAATAACGTAGCTGGGCCGATGTACTTTAGGCCGAGCTTGGCACCGTCTCCACAGCAGGAGGTTGATGGGTGTCCTCAGCATTCAATTTAATGGGTCCTTTACTAGACCCACGAAATCAAACCCTAGAAGATTGATTGCCAGAGCATCAATCCTCCAGTAAGTGGAGATGTGGCCTTAGTTTGCAGCAAGCTGAGGTGCGACTCCCACACGATTAACCTGTTGTTAGATTAACTGTCTGAGTGGACACTGCTGGAACAGATTAACAATTCATTAATGTCCTTTGACCTTGTTAAAATGGCACTAGATTGAAATGTACTAACATACTGTTAATGCACATCAGCAGCACTCACCTGGACAATTAGCCTGAGGCAGGCCAATGTGGGATAGATTCATTGCAGACTCAGTGCTTTTATGGACAAGTCCTTAGCTGAATTTCAGAACAGCCAGATATTATTCATCAGAAATTTTCTTTAAGGAACAATTTATCATGTGTATGACTATTAAGAAATAGTTGGTCACAGGATAGTGACATTCGTGTTGCTCTCATGGGAGGCAATGTGGCCTTTTGAATGGTGTACTGGCTTCAGCTCTGGGAGCTGATTCTATTTTTGGGTCTTCCACTGGCCTGAGAGGTGACCTGAAGCAAATCACTTCCTCAGTATATGCCTCCATTTCCCCATCTGTAAAATGGCAATATTGTTAGTTAACTCATTTGTAAAGATTTTGTGATCTACCGATTAAAACTGCCATATAAGAGTGAGGGGATAATTATTATTCAGAGGATACTGGTAACACTTTTTACTGTAATTAGTAACCCGTTGGTGCTAACACAAAAAATCCAAATAAAAGGAAGACTTTTCTATTTACAGAATGGAACTTTCTATTATAAAGGATCTTTTGAGTCTTATTTACTGAGCAAAACCAAGAATTTAACACAGTTATTATAACATGAATGGGTTAATTGTTGGTTTTTTTCAGTCTTAGGCTGTATATAATTTAGTGATTTTCAGACAGCCAAACTCTTTCACTATTGGAAGTTGAAAGTTATGGCCTGGCTTCTAAAATCTAGAGGTAAAATTCTGAGCCCATTGACGTGAATGGCAAAATTTGCATTTTACTTTAGTGAGAACAGCATTTCACTCCAGATACCTTACTTTAAGTTTTAAACCACATGAGGTTAGGAGCCACAAATTAGAAAATTTTGGCTTGACTTATAGCTCATTTCAAATGAAATCTTCCCAGAACAGATAACTAACCAGGTATCAGATTTTACCTTTTATCACCATAAATCATCAACCATTTCATAAAGGTAATGTTAGAGGGAATCAAAGATGCAGTTTGTGTGCATGAACTATAATTAAATTACAAGGATACATTCCATAAACAGAATTCATTAATTTCCATAGATTTAATTTATTTATACTGAATTTATCTTTATCTCAGTCTTTATCTCAGATTTATGGGCTCATAGTTTGCTATTTTTTCTGTTCCTGTGACACCTTAATTAGAAGGAGACTATCTGAAACCTTTTCAATAAGACTAAAAATATCACAGGATTCAACTTCTTCCTGAACCTCATCCCATAGATTTGTGGCTACACTGCTGTTCATGAGATGGAAAAAACACAGATTGATTTTCAAATCCCAGGCTAAAACAACAACAAAAAGCCTCGCTTTTTGTTTACAAACTGAGGGGAGTTAACACAGAAATCACAGAGACAAATTAAATATGGACTCTAGAGAGGGCAGAACCTTGCTTTCAAAGTAGACTGAACAAAATATTAGGAAGAGTATTTTAAGCAACAATTTGCATATGCACTGAAATAGATTGGATGACATAGTTTCTAATTACTATAATTATATTACATGCCATAAAAGTATATTAATAGAGCATTGAGACTGCAAAGTCAAGCACTTATAACTTAGGAGATACCAGAATTTAGACTGGCTGTGCAACTTTACTTTGGCCTTACTTTGTATGGTGCAAATCTTTAATTTCATGATTAATTATTATTTTTTTACAGGACCCTACCACATTCAGTGTACAGGACAGATAGCACTCACTGGGTAGCTATTCATTCAGTCCATTTATCATCATTACTAAAGTGCAAACCAATGCCTTATTTACTTCACACCATTCAAATCCAGAACCTAATACAACGTTATTAATTTTCTCATTGGTTTTCTGGTGCTTATTGCGATAATACCTGAAAGCTTCACAACTATTAATAAATTTATCTCTCAACACACCTGAGAGGTAAGGTGGTATATTATTGTAATCCCCATTTTATAAATGGGGAATAGAGGCACAGGGAGAATAAAGCCAAAACTGGCAAAAATCTCTAATAATTCTGCATTCTCAACCTGAAACGGTAAGTTTTTTTCAGAGGATTAGTATTTACACAGCACTCTAAATAGGGTTCAGTGGAAAAAATAGCAAATGATCATGCAATTACAGACTATATCTTAATAGATATGCACAAAGGACAGAATTACAATCTCATGGGTAACCTTAACTCTTGCGCTTTCTAACATCTAACTGTTTGACACTGCAATGGTTTTTTTTTCTTTATGTTTTTCAGTACATTTTTTAAGAAAGCAAATTGAAATAACAGAAACTCCATCATGAAGAACCATATTGCCACCAAAGTTAGATTCATAGCACAGACCTCTAGCATCTGAGTTTCCTGAGTCAGCTGAGATGTTTGCTAATATTTGAGGAATGTTGAGATTCATAAAATCTGGGTTCAAGCTGAGGTTCTCTGTATGTGGGGGGGATGGGTTATAAAATCCTTCTGGCTCTGTCCTTCTAGTCTGTCCCCTTTCCCCATCTGCTCTCTAGCCACCTCTTCCCCCATTTCTATTCTCGCCTCTGCAAGCCTATTCCAAAACCTCGTCTATTTCCTTCCCTGTGCTCCTATCACCACCCCTTGACAGTTCCTGTTTTTACCCTTCCCTCACCCTGTCCCAGCTCTTTATTAATTTCCATTCATGGCAAATAGCTTCCTCATTTGCCCCTTTCTTCTTGGATGCCAACTGCAGGAGAATTGAGACTCAGGGAGAGAGAAAATCCTTTGATTTCAGTTCCTGTGCTCTGTGCCACAGTGGCCCTCAAAAGTCAGTAGGAACAATTGCAAGAAAAGTCCAGGCCAGCCCCTGAGACCCTTGGATCTCAGTTGCTCTATGAGAATGGAGCATGTGCAGCCTGATTAGCAAATAAAAGTTGTGTGGGTGAGAACACACTCAGTACAGATGAAAACAACATTGACTCTTTATTGTTTTTGCAGATACAAACTAACACGGTACCCCTCTGAGCCAGTATAGATGAAAGTTTAGCTTCTAGCCTCTAACAAACCTATAGTGATCATGTGCAAACTGAGATTATTTAGAGACCTATCCTTTTGCTATATTAGGATAGACTTTCACAGGAATGGCAAAAAGCTATCTTTGACATCAGAGCAATGTGCCAGCCAAATTTTGAGTCCCTGCTGCAAAACACTAGGGTGTCAGAGCATCTCAACAAAGAGATGTACAATTTTCTTTCACATGGGTAAACGATTTCTTTTCCCCTAATTTTATTCTGGGACATGGCAGAACTATTTTTTCTGAAGCTTCCCAGAAAAATTCCACCTGAGGCAAAAGTCCAGCATAAAAAAATTCACTCCAACCTATTGAAGACCAGCAAAGTGCTAATTAAGGCTAAGAATATGTCATGTGGAGAAGTAAAAGACTCTGTACCTTGTGACATTTTCCACTTCAGGCCCAAGGGCACTGGGGCTGCAGCTATCAGCCAGCAGAAGCCCTGGAGCTCTGAACCATTCTGGGTAGCAGGGGCCCCAGCAGCTCCTAACTGCAGTGCCAAGACCCAGAATTCTGGGTCACCGTAGGGTAGACCCACAGCTCCCAGCCACCCCAGGAGAAGGAATCCATAGTTCCAAACTTCTGGTCCCTCCTGCCAAACTGCTGGCCCCTCTGGAGGCAGGGGTCTCCTAGAGGTCTTAGATGCCCTGGGATGTCTCAGAGCTCTGAGCTGCTGGCCATGGAGCTTCCTGTCATGAGCCCCAGAGTTCCAAGCTTCCAACCTGGCAGCCCCAAGTCACAGCGAGGGTGTGTCACTTAGGGTGCGTCTACACTTCACCGGTGGGGTGGACCAGGAGCTCTCAATTGCTGCAACTGATGTGGGAACCCAGAGCTCTGAGCCATCACAAGTGACCCCCACAGCTCTGAGACACCATGGGCAGCTGGGGGATTCCAGAGCTCCCAGCCACAATGGCAGCAGATGCTGGATCCTTGTGCTACTCACCATCACCTCCTGCAGCAGGGCTAGGGCTCAGCCCCATTCTGTCACAATTGTTTTTAGTAAATGTCCGAGCCAGGTCATGGGCAATAAACAAAAATTCATGGAAGTCTGTGACCTGTTTCTGACTTTCTAACTAAAAATAACTGTTAGCTGTTTATGACTTTTATTAAAAATAACCGTGACAAAATCTTAATCTTAGTTAGAAGCAACTGAAAACAGAATCTTATATTGAAAAGTGTCAGGAAACATTCACTCTAGGCATGTCACTGCCAGTTCTGACACAAATACATGATTCTATGTCAGCAGTTATATATTTTGCTAGGATCTTTGTTGTTTGTAATATGAAAAAATTGGAGTGCTTTATTTTAAGATTCCCAAATTATTGCTTCTGTTTAGATCTGTGAACTACTGCAAGGAATAGTTTCTAGCATATTTATACTATACTTGGCATATGTATTTAATAGCCAGTTACACTAGCTATTATTTTTAGTCATGAACTTTTAATACTTTTAGATGCTGCAAATCAATACAGCCTCCATATTTACATTCCAGTGTCCTAAGTTTAGGCTACCTTGAGTTTGGATTGGAAGTATGGTGACTTGCCAGATTCAACAAACCATAGTTCTTTTCACTAACTTCCTGTATGATCTTCAGCAAATTCACCTCTGTGTCCTCAGTGACCTCATTGTAAATTGAGAATAATAATGCTTACCTACATTTTGGGAGATCTGTGTAAAAAAATAGCTACATAACTGCTTAATGTCATTATTACCAGTAGACCACATTTTTCTATTTAACTGTGCACATCTGTACAAAAGGCTAATAGTACATGATAGGGTACATGATCGGGATTCTTTGAGAGAATTCCCGACTCATTTAGCCAATAGGCTAAAATGATGCAATCTTCACTGTAGCTACCTAGGATTAGGTTTATTGCATACATTTCAATTTCTTTATTAGTTTGCTTTTATTCAGAGAAATATTTTGTATAACTTCCTTGTTTAAGCAAATTTCTCTGTCTATCCAGCATTGCCTGCCCAATTCACTGCTGTGAGTTAAGAAATAGTTTGGGAATATATGTATTAATTTAATCTAATGCCATGTGTACCCAAAACATAGGTTCTGACTAGCTGACTATACCAGATATTCCCTTTGTTGCTTTTAATTTGAATAGACTCATGCTGCTAAACTGATTGATTGATTGATTGACTGATTGATGGATTGACTGATGTTGTGGCATCTATCTTGGTATTTATTTTACTTTTTTATCAGTTAATTTTATTTTCTCTCTCCAGCTCCTAGACATCTTCCCAATTTCTTTCATAAGTGTAATCCTAGTGACATTAACTGGGCAACATAGTAGCCTGCTATCTCCTCTCCTTTATGTAAAGGCACTGTTGTCTTCTTACAACTAAAGGAAGCCAGGAATGTTGGGAATAGGCTACTAGATGCATGGCTGGAAAGCTTCAAGGAGAGCAGGCAAACATGTAGTGGATGGGGAAGGGGGTTCTTTCAAATGACTGATACCCCTGGTGCAGAAGTGCATCTTGAAAATTAATCTCCAGGCTCTTTTGACTTTTTAAAGCTTTCCCTTCTTTCTCTTTGATAGTGGGTTATCTTTTTCATCATTTTACTTTGTTTCAATTGATGTGAAACTCATTATTGTCCTCCTATGCTCTTTTCCAGTGATAAATCCAGGATGATGAATAGGGTGTTTGGTCAATTAACCAAGCCAAAGCCACACGGACAGTGCATTAGCTGTGATATCAGCAAGTAACATACAAACTTCAACTCAGGATACGAACAGCAGCGGAGTTTTCACATTGTCAAGGATCTGTTTCAACAAAAAGACCCATGTGACTCAAGCTATGTGATCACACACAATGTACTCCCTGTGGAGGATTTGTGACAGTCATAAGAGATAATGCAGAAGGTCATCATGTCATGCAAAGTTCTAGCACATCTGTCTTGGATTTTTTCCCATCTCAGTGGAACTGACAAAAGCAAGACCCTGTTTGCACTGAGTAACATACACTTCAATTCTGTTTATTTTTCCTATCCACAAATAAATCAACTCTGAGGCAATCCACTAGAGGGAGTGCTTACCATAGCTATAAACAACATTAAAGGCAAAAACTATTTTTAGTGATTTTACACAATGAACATGGGAAATGTGAGCACAGATCAAACAAACACAGAATTACCAATAAAAAATACAGACTCGGTTTTAACAATAAATCTGAGGCTAGATTTTTTCAGGCCTTCGGAAGAAAGTGCAGAGGGGTGCAGTGGCATATGCAAGAAATCTCTCTCCCACAGCCCACTGCATTCTCTTGAGAGCAGAAACTGTCACCTTGCTATTATTTCTTGCGCCACGAGCTGGTCTGCTAATGAAAAGAGATTCCACCTCATCTCCCTAAATGGAAGAGCAACAGGAGCAACTCACATTGTGGAGTTCTGTGAATCATAAAGCCTGGATTGTGAACACTGGAAACTCTTTGGCAATTGGAGAACTAGGACAGCATAGGAATCAAAAAGTGCAAGATGAACAACAGAGAGGGGTAGAGATTTTTAGCAAGACTGTTTAAAAGTTATTTATAACAATTTCCTGTGCATGTGTGCATGCACATTTGCATACATACACACATTTACCTAATGAACACTTGGGAAAAAGAATGTCTTTAATAAAAGTTAAACTCACATCACTTAAGGTCATAATACTTGACACTTAGAAGCCTAAAGAGTTATCCACACCAGCCAAAGAAAACCAAAAGATGGCGTTCCTGATATTTCCAAGGTTTAAAAAAAAAAAGCAGAATTATTTTTGTCGTTTTTTTACTAAAGCTTCTAGAAGACTCTTCTCAGGCCTTCTTCATACATTACAAATGATAAAAAAGGCTGCAAGCCCATTTTCTTTTTAAAAAGCATGCAGGTTAATTTTAGGTTCAAGGATAAATTAGGGCTGGGTATCAGTTTTATTCAAACAGTGCTGCTATCTAAAGCCATTCACACAAGATTTTTGTCATCTTGAATAGTAGAAATACCCTGAGACCTGATATCCAAAATTTCTAATGTAAAAAATAAATATACAAACCTTTCTCCCCATTCACAAGGTTTTTTTAAAATAAAGTTAGGCTACTTAATCCTTTTTTATGTATCAGGAAGAAGAAGAAAAAAGGAAAACAGTCTAATTGTTTTTCCTCTACAGGTCATATTAAACACTGAATCCTATGCAGAACTTAATCCAGACATTTCCCTTTTGTTCTATCTCTATACAAAACTTCTCTGATTAGTTAATAGTACCTTATTGTTTCATCATATTTTTTCTGTCTCATTATTTTTACAATCCCCTGTTCCCTGTGATATTCCAACTTCTCATGCAGGGCCCTTTGGAAGAGATTTTTCTTCTACCTCTGGTTCGACATGTCTGATTCCACTTGTGGAGCTGGTCCTACATGGCTGTTTCTGTAACTTTTTTTTAGTTTGTGTTTGTAGAAATCACGTGAGGACATTTCTTTTCATTGCCATTATTCAAGATGGCAGAAACCCCATAAGAACATCTCAGGAGATTTTTGACACTGTTAAATCCAAACCAGAACTATTGTTCTAAATCAGCCTCAAACCTGAATCCCAAACACTACCTTGAACTGAATTCACAGTTGCATGCTACATCTTTGTTCCATTTCTGTCAAAACCAGAGACTAATCAGAATAATCCCTTCCCTGTGTTATTTCTGTTTCAAGAAGGTGCAAAGGCCTATGGAATTTGTATGCATTTTGAAATGCCATCTTGTATATGTATTCTTTATGTATTGTAATTCTAGACTACTGTGATATTAGCCCTGGAGAAAAATAAACCCTTCTGCTGAAGAGATTCCAAAACAGGTTTGGAGACTGATGTGAGGATCCATGATGTTGACTGAAATATTGTCCTTATTACTTTTTTCACTTATTAGTGGGATTAGCAATGGATTTGGCTGCATCTTGTGTGAGGATTTCATTTCCTAATTTAGAGAATGGTAAACAAGGGGAAGATAAACAGTTCTCCTGGAGCACAGGGTAAAAATGTTTTCACCGTTCTTGGCACTAGTTCTAGTGCTGCGGATATACAGAACGGGGTTGTGTGGGGTGGGGGACAGACAACAGTCAGCAAGGAACAGATGGAATAAACAGCAGCAGGACATTGTAAGCATTTTAGAAGATGATTTACAAAAGTCAGGCAGCCTTTATAGTAGTGTTAGGGGAGGGAAGATGGTGGAGGGAACAAGTAGTCTTACTTTGAAATTGTTCAGCAGGTGGCTAACGCTATCCAGTGAACATGTCATGAAAATTACTGAACTAAAGGGAAGGCTGGCATGTGTCTGGGAGAAATTATTCTCAAAAGCGGCCTCTGAGCACACTCTCTTATCCCTCATGTGTTCCAGCCACAATTTTTGTCCATTCATTAAAGTGGAGCTTCCCAAATTATGCTAGTTACAACTGGCTACACCGGAGGTGCAGATTTCATGTTCATATACAGGATGCCGCTTAGTTACAGATATTTCAATTGGCTAAAGATCAACAAGATAAGGGAATAAAAAGATAGCTCTATGTCTGTGTAAATACTGCTGATATTTATGTCATTTCATACGCCTCTGAGCTGAACGCCTTTGAGCATGAATTGCTTGCAAAAAAGCTTTTGAGTTCAACTACTAGTTAGATATGCTATCAAAATCCCTTTAATAAATGTACTTGTTATTTTTGCTCTGAAGAGGTCTTCATCCAAGAAAAATAAATCTTTATATTTCTGCATGAAATCTTCACTGATCCTCTCAAATACTGTTCCCATAAAAAGTGAAGCATATATAGAATACACAAATGGGCAAAAATGTGTATGAATTAAATGACAATTTAAGCTATTTATATTTGAAATATACTGCATTGCCTCCATGTAAGAGGCATGCACTTACAGGCATCTTTTTAAGCAGATTTTAATTGTTTTTAAATAGATCCTAAGTTAAAGAGTTTGGGTCCAGGTTTAGAGCTGAGCTTTCCTAAAGTTTTGGGTGTTTTCACTTCTGCTCCTCTCCCCCTTTTTATTTTTGTTCTCAGTTATTTGCCAAAAAAACAAAACAAAACAAAACTTAAGACTTTTGAAATCTCATTTTTTAGAAATGAACCTTCTGATACTGCAAGGCCACAGAGCAGTGGGAGAGTGCTAGAGGGAAGATAGACAAGCCCTAGACCCTAGGCTAATTAATTCATTTTTTCTTGTAGACTAGGGAAGACTACCTCAGGCTAATTGAGGTACCTCTAACAGATTAAGGCCCTGTGAGGTACCTAATAACTTGTCAGGAACCTAATAACTCCCCTTCCCCATTTCAGACAGATGATGTGGAGTGAGGAAGGAGAGAGGACTGGGGTTTGGAGGTGTGTTGCTGAATTTTGAAAGACCAGCCCCCTCCAAGAAAAGCATGAGAATCATCATACCAACATTGGACATTTTGTCAAAGATCCTGTCTGATTCCTCCACAATCATTCTCACCTACCCTGAATATGGATGGAGCTTTTACAAAAAAATCTAAACCCAGATTTTTATAACCATTTAAGCATTGCTACACTCAGTGTTGCAACACCTAAATGATTCAGGACCCTCAACTTCATTTTCAAAAGGGATTTAGGCACTCAGAACCCAAATCCCATCAAACAAAGAGTCCAAATCTATTTTTAAATTTAGATTTAAGCTGCAAAATCAGTTAGGCATTGCAGTGCTGAACATAGCAATGCCTAAATGATTTCAAAAATTTGGGATCTAGACACAGTCTTATTTGTATAGGTTGAACCTCTCTAGTCTGACACTCTTTGGCCCAGCAACATCCATGGTCCAGGATAATTTTAGATAACCAGATGTCCACATATCATGGGTGTGACCAAATTTTCTGCAGTCCCATAACCTTGGTTATAGCCACCAGCCCTCGCTCTCAGAGTTCTATGCTATTATTTAGCTCTAATTTACCCCCAGCATCTTCCAAGAGCCCAGTAAGCAGTGGAAGTGTTGGTAATGCTGCTAGAAAATATTGGCCTCCCAGGGTTCAGCAAATTCTCTGGTTTGGCACCAGCCAGGTCCCAAACTGGACTTGAGAGGTTCAACCTGTATATGAACATCAAGACGCTTAAGTCAGAAGTTTTCAAGCACAAGGTAAAGAAAATGTCATACCTAAAAGAAAGCTGCACCTTCAAACTCTTGTTAGGATAACACTTTCACTTATAAACAATGTCTGCTTATATTCTGGAATAAGTTGATATTATTGGTCTACTTCACTTGAAGTGAGCATGCTCTGTTTTGTGAAAGGGTAAAATTTTCAAAAATTCTTAAATGACTTGGATATCTAAGTCCCAATTTCAAAGGTGAGTTAGGAACTTGAAGTAGCAATGGGTGTTCTGAAAAAAAAGTCATTTCAATATATATGATGGTTTTCATGTACTAAAAATCTTGATTTTCATTCATTTATAGTAATACTTGCAGTAGCAGGAACGTGGCTTATATTAAATATTGTACAGGTAATATGAAATCTTAATTTGTTTTTCCTCATTTCACCAAAGTAGGAAGTCATAAGTTCTTATGACAGAGTTATAGCTAGAGTTGAAATAGTATTACCTAAAAATGTGTCAGAATTGGTGTAGTTATTCAGGTTTATAAAAATTTGGAGCAAATTCCTATTTAACCCATCCTCAAAAGCCTCAGCTTCTTTATGAACTGTGTATAGCTGGGGTAAAGCAGATCCTAAAAAAAGAGCAATCATAGCACACATATTGGCTCATGAGTACACAAAGGGTCAGGCCTCATGATAACAAATTTAAAACGAGGTTCATCCATCCTGGTCCTTAACTGGGCATAGTCCTTCTGCTCAGGGTCTGTCTCTTCTATCATCCAGGCCCTCTTATTCAGGCCTTGGTTCCTTCCAAGGAGGTTTTGACTGGCAATAGTCTAGCACAGCTTTTGGTCTACAACCAGGCTTCTCTCCCCCAGTGGGAACTGGAGATCAGCTCCCCCTTCTCAATCAGACACAAACTGATCTGGGCTTTTCTCTTTTAGCTCCACTCTCCAAACCTTACACCTCCTGCTGGTGCAGAAAAGCAGGATTGATTGATTCCACAGGCTTCAGTTAATCCCCTCTTGGCCCGTGTGGGGACCCTGCAACCTAACACACCAACCATTATAAATAGTTTGCTTTTAAGAAAAGTGATAGAAGTTAAAATGGTCAAATTTGGATTAGTGGCAAACTTACAGTACAATAATATATTGGCTGGATTTGCTTAGGATAGAAATTGTATACAAAACTGTATGTGCTCCTCTCCAAAACTTCCAATGTCTAAGATCACTGATGGATTAATAATATCACAAAAGGATATAAATAAAATTGTAATAATTCATATCAGATCTGTTCAATCTAGTGTCATCTGTGCAACAAGGAATCAACCATTAAAAAAAAGGTTTTGCATTTTGCAGTGAAGTCTGTCATTTTTTAAAATATGTTGAAAAGTGTTGTTTAAAAATACAGGTTGAACCTCCCTGGTCCGATACCCTCAGAACCTGCCCAGACTCAAACCAGGAATTTCCCAGACCAGAGATGCTCAATGCTGGTCCCTGCATTCCCAGCTGTTGGTCCCTGCACTCTCCCAGAAGGCATCTGCGGCTGACCACTGAGGCACTGGGGCTCTGCTCCCATAGCCTGCTAGAGCTTCACTCTTCCCTGGTCCAGCAGTGCTCCTGGCCTCAGCTCACTAATTTTCCCTGTGGCTATGTCTACACTGCACGCTTGTTTTGAAATAAGCTATTTCAGAATAAAAACTCAGAAATAGCTTATTTCGAAATAGCAATCTGCACTACAAATGCCTATTGAAATAGTGCTGAGCTATTTGGAAATAGAGCTTCTGCTTTGATTGGAGCCTCAAACGCATTTAAAGACCTGTGGAAGCACTTCAGGCAGGTCAGGACAGCACTCACTTCCTGGAGCTGCTTCCTGAGGCTCATGCTTATAAGGACCCCTCTTCTGTACAGTCGTGTCTCAGGCTTCTCTCCTTTGCCTACCTCCTTGTGGGACAGCAAAGCCTTCTCATTGCCTGCTCTGGCTGTGGACACCACAGCACTCCAGCCATGGAGCTGGACCTGCCTCCAAGCAGTCAATGCTTCTTAGACCTGATGCCACAGTTATTGCAGGCCACCCTCATGGCCCTGAAGCAACATGACTCCCAGTTCATTGTGGGGCCCCTCCTCTCCTCTCTCCAGGTACTGCTCATGCAGCATGAACCCTCCCACCCTCCCCTGCACACCATGCACTGTTGCTTCTGGTGACGGGACACCAGTTCCAACTGGTGGGACCACATAATCATGGAGTGGCGGAATGACCAGCAGTGGTTCCAGAACTTCCACAGGCAGAAGGACACCTTCATGGAGCTCTGTGAGTGGCTTGCCCCTGCCCTCGGGTGATGGGACACCCACATGAGACTTGCCATCCCCCTCCAGAAGCAGGTCACCATTGCACTGTGAAAGCTCGCCATGCTGGACAGCTACCTCTCCCTCAGGAATCAGTTCAGCATGTGTAGATCGACTGCTGGGACTGTGGTCATGCAGGAATGGTGCTCTCATGTTTTTGTCTCAGGAGGGTGGTGAACTGCTGGTATTGGGTTCCCTAGGGAAGGGGGGGGAGTGGTGGAAGCTCCCTCTCTGGAAGTTTTTTCAGTCCCATCTTTGCAAAGCCCTGCCGGGGGATGGAGTAAGTAGGGGTTGGTGTGTGGGGAGAGGGGGAGGTTGGGCTTGGGGATCTCCTGAGGGCTCTGACAACCTTGTGATTCCCTGTTTGTCTCCTTCTACATGTGGTGAGGGCCATCAACACCATCCTGCTACGTAGGCACATATCCTGCGTAGGCAACATGGATCCCATTGTCTCTGGCTTTGCTGCTATGGGCTTCCCCAACTGCAGAGGGGCCACTGATGGCACCAAATCCCCATCTGGGACCCCGACCACCTGGCATCAGCTTATATCAACTGCAAGGGGTACTTTTCTATGATCCTGCAGGCCCTTGTGAACCACTGAGGCCTGTTCATGAACATCAACGTCCGTTCATCGGGGAAGGCACATGACACCCACATCTTCAGGAACTCTAGCCTCTTCCAGAAGCTGGCACTTTTATCCCCAACTGCTCCATCAGGGTCTGGGATGTGGACATGTCCATGTGCATCATGAGGGATGCTGCCTACCCTTTGCTCCCCTACACTGGACACCTGGACCTCAACAAGGAATGTTTTAATGCCAGGCTCAGCAGGGCCCACATTGTGGTGGAGGGTGCCTTCAGCCATCCAAAAGGGAGGTTTTACTGCCTCCTCACCTACCTGGATCTCAGTGAGCAGAATGGCCCCCAGATGGTGGCAGCCTGCTGTGTCCTCCACAATATATGTGAGAACAAGGGGGAGGCATTCCTGCAAGAGTGGAGGGCAGAGGCTGAGCAGTTGGCCAAGGCCTATGAACAGCTGCGCATGGCTGCCATCTGGCAAGCCCATTAGGGGGCTATGCACATCCAGGAGGCTCTCAGGGAAAGTTTCAGACAAGGACACCTGTGAGACTCTCCCTTGGGCCTCCCAAAAAGCGGCCTGTGCATTTCCCCTCTGTGCCTTTCCTCTCCCACCCCTCCCTTCTCCTGCACTACCTTTCCCCCTCCCTCCTCTTCCCCGCTGATAAAATAAACCATATCTTTTGTTTTTAACCATATCTATTTTTTGTTTGACTGGGGTAAATATAACTGGGGAGGGACTGGGGAAAGTGTTTAGGAGGGAGTGGAGGGAGGTGGAAAGGCAAGGAGCAGGGAGGAAAGGCTCAGGGATGGGGCTGCAACTGGCACCTGCCTTGAGTGGTCCCACTGCCTCGTGTGTGGGGTCTTTGGCAGCCATTGGAGGGGCTAGTGGGAGAAGCCAGACAAACAGGAGCTGGAGCTGGCATGGCAGCAGGAGTGGCAGCAGAATCAGCAGCAGGAGCAGCCACCAGGCACTTGATGGTGGTGGTGAAAGCCGCGTACATAGTCCAGGTATTGCGGCACAGCTCCAGGTCACCCTCCAGTCTGTGGCCCTGTCAGATCAGAGACCACTGTAGGGCACAGAGGCAAGCAATGTGCTTCTGCTGCAGGTCTTCCCGGGTTTCCTTTGCTTGCAGATCTCACGTGGTCGGGAGGCTGGCACAGGAGGTGTGGCTCGCACCTCACTCACAGCTGGTCCAGCTGTAAAGACAAGTGAGAAGGGCAGTCATCCCAGAAGGCAGGGTGCATGAAGCCCAGCCCTCATCTCTGAGCCAACACCAAAATGTCTCAGGTCAGACGAAGGCGATGTGCTCTGAGCAAGGCCACCTGTGGCCTAGAGAATGGGCACTTTCCTTCAGGGGCACAGATGTCCCGTGGGGAGCCTCACTACCCCTTCACCTCAGGGATAAGCAGGCATGGGAAGGTGTCAGCCAGGCAGGGCGGGGAGGGGGTGACTCAGCTTCCCTTCATGCTGCACACAACCAGGTCCAGCAGTGGTGTTCTACAGGGAGAGGACTCATATCCCTGCCCTCTGGAGGTGGGAGGTTGGGGGAGGTGTGTGTGCCTAGTGGGGGGTGTTGCTAGGGTCCCCTCCAGTTCTTCCCCCTTGCTCTTCCAGTAGGCTCCCCTAGAAGGAGGTCCTCCACCTCGCCACGCTGGCCCAGGAAAACATGCTGCTCTGAAAGTGTGCTGTGTGCAGCACTGCTGTGTGTGTGTCCCTGACCCCATCCTCCCTAGTGGTAGCTTGTGGTAGGAAGGTGCCCCACCACAGAATCAGGAGTAACACAGGCCTCTTCAGAAACCCTGGGAGCAGGAGCGTAAGGGGTTCCCGAGTGGCTGCTTCATTGTGGCTGTCTGCTCTGGACTGGTACTCCATGTGCACTCATGTGCACAGGCTGCTGTGTGATCCCCAGGTCAAGAAGGCCGGGCGAGGCATGCCCAGCCCCTCACCACCCATTGCCTTCCCATGCATGTGTCCAGGGAAAGTAATGCAGCTCAGCTGATGGTCCTTCCCTGGCCTCATCCAAGCCCTGGGTGACATCCTGGGAGGAGGGTACCGGTTCCAGGGATATGCAGACCTCCTGTCTGGTGGGCATGGTGTTTGTGTTGGCCACGTCCTCCTCGTCGTGCCCTCCGCAACTATGCCCTCTGGGAGGCTGATGACAGGCATGTCCAGCTGGGTGAAGAAATGGAAGGTCTGGAGTGCTGCTTCCAATTGGGAATGTCTTTCCTTGGACTTGGCATAGGCCTGCCAGATTTCTTTTACTTTCATTTGCACCTGGTCCAGAGTGCGTCTCTGCCCCCTCTGGATCAGGCTGTCAGCCATCCAGCTGTAGATGTCTGCATATTGCCATCTGGTGTGGAGATCCTGGATGTTGGAGTGTCCCCCCCAGATCCCAATGAGATCTAGGATCTCAGTCTCAGTCCATGAGGGTGCCCTCTTCTTTCGCCGCTGAACAGGGGCTTAGGAGGTTGCTGCCTGCTCCCCTGTAGCCCTAAGGGGCTTGGAGGGAGCACAGGGATCTGCCATGGCATCAACAAAAGCAGTCAGGGCTCTGCTGTGTGGCACGGTGTGTGCTGGGCCTGCGTTGTGCCACAAGCCCTTTTCCCTGTGCCTGCAGCTTTAAGGGCTGCAGGGGAAGGGGAACTAGAGTTCTGATGAGTGTGGACATAGTGGCCCCCAGAGCACCTGTGGGAAGCCCTGGAGGCCAGTTATTTTGAAATAACTTCAGCTGAGCTGTCAACACTCACCCTATTTTGAAATTACTATTTCTAAATAGGCATTATTCCTCATAAAATGAGGGTTATAGAAGTCGGAATAAGAAGCCCGTTTATTTAAAAAATTATTTGAAATTAAATAATTTAGAAATAATGGCCATGCTGTGCAGATGCTCACTTTGTTATGTCGAAATAATGCTGCTGTGTAGATATGCCCTGTGAGTCCAGACTAAGGAAATCCAGATTACAGAGGGTCAGCCATATATATATATTACAGTTAGGGAGAGGGGTTTTTTCCCCTGAAAGAATTCTTATTGCTAAGCAATGAGATACACAGTTCTTAGCTGTGCACTGTGATATGTTACAGCTATGGCTGAGAATTCCCATCAGTTAACCAGGTCAATCAGCTTCTGCTATTTTAGAATTCTTTTGGCTGACTGAATAAGCACACAGGATGTCAAAGATGTTCTTTCTTGCTTAGTGTCAAGTAGACAAATATGTCAGGCATTTGGAATTCTTTAAGACACAAAAACAAATCCTTGGGAATTGAAATATCCTAGTGAAATGTGCTCAGTGTTCTCAGAATTCTTCCTATTAATTGGTAATATGAAAATTCAGAGCCATGTACTGTTCTGCATTACCACGAAGACTTGGAATTCTTTTCAGCCGATTAAGTCATCCCTATCAACTCTGCTATCTATTTTGGAATTATTTTGGCTGACTGAATAAGTGCACTGGCTGTCAAAAATATTCTCTTTTGCTTAGTGTCTAGTACAGAATATAGAAGCAGCTTGGAATTCTTCCAAATATAAAAATAAATTCTTAAAAAATAAGGGAAAGCTGGAAAAGTCGAGGAATGTTAGCTGCATAGTGCTCTTACTTGTACCAACATACTCCCGCTATAACAGTTACGGATACATAGGAATTAACAATTTCACTTGCTGTTAGGATAAAGTATGCTATGTGTTCTTAATACTCCACATCTAGACAACTAGAATGCTAATATTGAGGGGGA
Source organism: Rafetus swinhoei (assembly GCA_019425775.1). Taxonomy (NCBI): domain Eukaryota; kingdom Metazoa; phylum Chordata; order Testudines; family Trionychidae; genus Rafetus; species Rafetus swinhoei. The sequence continues at coordinate 68,510,097 of CM033424.1, read as the reverse complement.
AATAGTTAATAATATATTCTGTAGTTGTAAGGTACTGGGTTTCATGAAAAGCATGATTAAAAAGGAAAAAAAGAGGCATTTTTTAAAATGAAACTTCTTAAATGAAACTTTTTAGATGAAACACTCAAATGCAAACAAAAAACTGTTTTACAAATTTAAAGATATTGAATTCAGTTTTAAATATGATGTTTATAGCTGAAATGATATTAATTATTTCTCTTTCCACAAGAGTTGCTACCAACTGCATATATTCTTCATGCAACACACCTACTGCCAATTAATATAGAACATCTGGCAATATACATGTGGTTGATTCTTTCCAATCAGAAAGGAATTTTCAAATACAATTTTAGTTTTTCCTTGAAAATGGAATTTTATGTGAATGCATGGCTTCTTGTCTTCTCTAGCAGTTGACTTTGTTCAACCTCAATTATACTAGTCATCTCTAAAAAGCTAAATGCTTGCAATGTTGTTGTTGCCATGCTGGTCCCAGGATATGAATAGACAAGTTGTGTGAGGTAATATCTTTTACTGGACCAAGTTTATAGAAGTTGCTCCACTTCCAACACCTTGTCTCTCTTATAATTAAATGTCAATTTAAAAATTCAATGTCTTCTTATTCTATCTTTAGTTTTAATCATTAAAACTTTTCCAAACTGTTTTGAATCTATATTACATTCTTCTCCCTTTGTCTATAATTGCTATATCCTACATTAACAATGCACACTTGCACATTAACCTACCTGGAAAATTCCCAAACAAAAAACCTGTCCCAAAGATAGGCAAGGTGGAAAGAATGTAAACACTCACTCCTAAGATGAACCAATTAAAGCTTATTAAAAACAACCTAAATTAAACAAGAAAGAAGCATAGAAGTAAATGTATCTGGTATTCAGTGATCTGTACCCTCCAGTATCATTGTTTTCCCTCCACTGTCACACCAATGCTCTTATATCAGCTGCTCAGTCTTGCATGTTTTGATCACTCTGTTTCTCCACAATCTTACTATTTTAAATTCTTTTATAGATTGTGAAAAAAAAGACATCTTCAGCAATGTTAAAATGTTTCTTAAAGAAGAAACAGTAGCAAAAATACCATGAGAATATAAATGCTGGCTACCCATTAAACTGCAAAGTGAGCTTTTCAGAGTCCAAGATTAACTGTATTTGTTTCTACTCATTCTCTGCTCTTTTTATATTTTCAGTAACTTCTAACATAGCATGAAGCTGTTCTGAACTTTAGAACAACACTACATGAGTCTCACATCGTGGCTACGTCTAGACTGGCATGATTTTCCGCAAATGCTTTTAACGGAAAAGTTTTTCCGTTAAAAGCATTTGCGAAAAGAGCGTTTAGATTGGCACGACGCTTTGCGCAAAAGCACTTTTGCGAAAAGCGCCCGTGCTAATCTAGACGCGTTTTAAGAAGAAAGCCCGATCGCCATTTTAGCCATCGGGCTTTTTTTGCGCAAAACACTTTTAGCTGTCTACACTGGCCCTCTTGCGCAAATACATTTGCGCAAGAGGGCTTTTTGCCGAACGCAGGGCGTCATTGTATTTGCGCAAGAAGCACTGATTTTGTACATTACAAAGTCAGTGCTCTTGCGCAAATTCAAGCGGCCAGTGTAGACAGCTGGCAAGTTTTTCTGCAAAAGCGGCTGCTTTTGTGGAAAAACTTGCCAGTCTAGAGACAGCCATTCAGCTTAAGACAGTTAGGCTTTGTCTACACTACATGTTTTTTGCAGCAGAAAATATGCTAATGAGGGACTCATTAACATGAGTCATGACATCATTACCATTTTTTCTGCCATTTCTTTTTGCACAAGGCGTTTTTGTGCAAAAAGAAGCAGTGTAGCCACTTCTGTTTTGCGCAAGATCCTTATGCCTGTCCCAGAGAGGGTTTTTAGCACGAAACGGAAGTGGCTACACTGCTTCTTTTTGCACAAAAACCCCTTGTGCAAAAAGAAATGGCGGAAAAAATGGTAATGATGTCACAACTCAAGTTAATGAGTCCCTCATTAGCATATTTTCTGCCTCAAAAAACGTGTAGGGTAGACAGAGCCTTAGTGTTTGGTTTGGTGACTGTTACGAAATGCAAGTACCCATCTGCTGCCACTTCTAGGAGACAAGTCAGAAAACAACTGTCTGTTAGATTAATTATTGTATTGAAGTTCATATGGAATTTATATTTTATTATTGGTTTTAAGATTCTATTTAGCCACTCCGAAATAAAACTTCATTCAATGGTGTTGATTAATTCCCACTGGAAATTCCTGGGACTCTGGATACAATATTTATATTTTCTCATCCAAATAAGATGTTTTATTTCTTTAGATTTTTAAAATCCACATATGTAATATCCATATGGATATATAACAAAATGCATGCAACAAACCAAAATAGACTACAAGGAAAACACTATGAACCTTTTTGCTTATGATACAGTTCAACTTAGCTATATTTCTGGCTTTCCCCAAGTATATTTTATTATGGTCACACGTAATAAAGAATTTCAGTCATGCTTCCTTGTTTGTGATCTATTTATAAGACACCAGTGGTGTAAAAACACAGAACACCTGGAGATTTAAAGGTCTTCAACTCGGTGAACTGACATAATTCCATCAACTTTCACTGAGCTCTGATGACTTACATCAGTGTGGGTCTGGAGCACAGTTTTACCCAAGTTATCAAGTTATTTATTGTTCTGCTAAAAACTTTAAAAAGAAATCAAATTGATAATTCAGACCTTAACTAATAAAATGTTGAAATAGAGGGCATAAAAATAAATCATTATAATTTCCAATTCTAATTCATCTTTTTTACCCTAACTAAAAGTTGTAAAAAATATTTAGGTGTTTCTGTTGTACAGCCATAGAGTTGTTGTTTTTGTAGCAGTGTGACATCTTGTGGACAAGTAACAGTACTGCACAAAAATGAGAAGCCATTCTAATGGCTAAACAATATAATTGGCATCTCATATAAACTACCATATGGACAAAGCTTCTTTTAACACTAACTACACCTTTGTAAAGGTAATAAGCATTTAACTGAGTGAACTAGTGAGGAAAAACAATATGTAAGTGTCACGTGCTTAATATAGTTGAGTTGACAGGCTGTGAGCACTACAATGACAAAATGAACTGCTCTAAGTAGGAGTCTTTCATTGTTCATGCTTATCAATGAAAAGGAGCAGTGAATACAACTTCCTTAAATCCATACATGAGGCTTAGGATTTCTGCTTCCTTCTCTATCCTGCTTCTACAAATTTAGTTTTCCTAGTTGGTTGCCAGGTTCTAGATCAGTGGTCACTAACCAGTAGATTGGGATCTACTGGTAGATCTTGGAGCCTCTGACAGGTGATCCTGACTGGTCTGGCTGAGAAGGTATCAATCACTGACACTTCAGTTGCCCCTCTACCCACTGTCATGTTGCTCCTGTCCTTTGCTTTGGAGCTGCTCCCCAGGAGCCTCCTGCCTTCTGTGCAGGGTATGGGAGGGAGAAAAGGGAGGTGCTGATGTTAGGGTGTTTCCCCTGACCCCCCACTCCTGTACCCTGTCGCCACACAGGAAGAAGGAGATGGAGGGAACTTGGCTATGAAAATCTCAGCCATTCTCACACACTACGTGTGTCTCTGTCATTTGCACAAACACACGCTGTCCTTCACTCTCATCTCCCGACCCAACACATATGTGGGGGGTTGTTGTTACTTCTTTTACTGTTTGCAAAATAGATTATTTTTGGTTTCTGACTGGTCTGTGCATTACATCATTTTAATTTCTATCTTACGCTTAAATTTAATTCTTTGAGTAGTGAGTTCTAACGTGTCTAACCTGTTGTGGCTGGAGTAATTATCGCCATGGTAATTGCTGCTCCTGGACGTGGCTGGCATGTCCCTGCAGCCCCTGAGAAAGGCAGAGCAGGGGGTCTCCACACACTGTCCTTGCCTGCAGACACCACTCCTGCAGCTCCCATTGATCAGTACTGGGGAACCATGGCCAGTAGAAGCTGTGGGCTCAGTGCCTGTCGATGAGGGGCAGCACATGGCACCATGGAGCCATTGCTGTACATGCCAGCTGCTTTCAGGAGTGGTGCAGGGCCAGGGCAGGAGTAAGCCTGCTTTAACTCCACTGCTTCACCACCCGGAAGGTGTCCAAGTTAAATGGTGCCCTGCCAGAACCTGCTTCCTGAATCCCTCTCCCGGTCCTGAATCCCCCGCCCTCACACCCAACCTCCTGCCCCAGACGTGAGTCCCCCTGCACCCAAACTCCTTCCCAGAGCTTGCACTCTGAAACTCCTCCAGGACCCCAATCCCCTGCCCTGGGCTAATCCCAGAGCCCCTCCCACACTCTGAACCCTTTGGCCCAAGGCCAGAGCCTGCACCACAATCCTCTACCCCAGCCTGGTGAAAGTGAGTGAGGTTTGGGGAGGAAGGGAGATGGAGTGAGCAGGGTGAGGCCTTGGAGAAGGGGTGGAGCAGGGGCAGGGCCTCAAAGAAGAGGCGAGAAGGAAGTGGGGCAAGGGTATTTGGGTTTGAAATAGATCTTGCATTGCACTTAAATTGAAAAAGTGATCTTGTGGTTAAAAAGGTGGGAGACTACTTTTCTAGATGATGCTACTTGTCTGTCATTTGACTTCTACAAGAATATGGTTTTACATATTTTCTATTAAAATCCTCCTTCACCATCACATGTATAGGACGTTCACCAGATTGTCCCATTTATTTTGGTCTTGTGCTGAGCTGTTAAAGACTTCTGAGTGTCATGTTGATGGATCTGGCTTCTCACCTCTGCTTTCTGTGTAATATTTCTCTAGGTCAACATCTTTTTTCTCTTTCTGAGACTATGAAACACTAGAGGGAAACTTCAAGTTGTTATCTTTCTCCAAACACTCACATTTGAAACTCATTCACTTCCCCCTTTCCAAGAACTACACAAATGACAAAAAAGGATATAATTGTCGGTTCAAAAGGTATCAGTCTACTTCTAATACAAAGTTTCTGTTAGTACAAACTTTTAATCATTCATCATATTTTCTTTATAACACAATCTGTATTCAAATTACTCCTAAGAGTATCAGTGTGATCATGCTGAATCACAGGGATCCTTCTGATCTCTTTCAGTATGTCTACACAGCAAAGTTATTTCGAAATAACAGCCGTTATTTTGAAATAACTGTACTAGCATCTACACAGGCCAACCGCTATTTTGACATTAATTCGAAATAGCAGAAGGCTTATTTTGAAATTGGTAAACCTCATTCCACAAGGAATAGTGCCTATTTTGAAACTGCTATTTCGAACTAAGCGCTGTGTAGACGCTTATTTTGAAGTAGGGGGCCTCCAGCCCTTCCCAGGGTGCCCTGGTGGCCACTCTGGGCACAAACAGGAAAACTCCTCTCCCTTCCCTCTCCCCGGAGCCCTTAAAGGGGTAGAGTCTGGCTACAGTGTTTTGTGGCTAGCACCGGGCCTCACAGCCCAGAGCCACTCTGCTGCTGCCCCTGAGCTAGGCCGCAGCATGAGCCAGCAAGCCACTGGCAGCCAGCCCTCCACCGCTCCCCAGGAGCCTGCCAGGGGCCAGAAAAGACAGGCGCCTGCCTGGTCCAGTGCAGAGATCAGGGACCTCATTGAAGTTTTGGAGGAGGCCTGCAACGTCCATGATCTCCGCACTAGATGGAGGAACGTGGCCGTCTACTGCCGCATGGCTGTCAGCCTGGCCACCAAAGGCCACATCCGAACCCAGGAGCAGGTTCGGATGAAAACCAAGGAGCTGCGGCAGGCATAAGCCAGGGCCACAGGGGGCAGCTCCCAAATAAAGGCAGACCCAGACACCTGCCACTATTTTGATGCCCTGGACCACATCCTAGGGGGCGGGATGGTCCGTGCCCTCCAGGTGGTCATCGACCCTGGGGCAGAGGGCCCTGACCAGGGCACAGAGGAGGAGGAGGAGGAGAAGAAGGAGGGCCAGGAGCCTCAGGAGTCTGGAGAGAGCATGCCGTGCAGCCAGGGCCCCCGAGCCATCCCAGTGAGCCTGTCGCCAGTGTCGTCTGAGGCCGGGGAGGCAACAGCACGTGAGTGCCATCGCTGTCCCCTTATGCGGGGGTGGAAGGGAAGGGAGACCAGGGACCGCTTGCGTGGGCCTTGCTGGCCACAGCTCACGCAGCAACCTGTGCATGTGCCGTGCCATCCCTGGGCACATGGCCCCAGCTGGTTGCCTCACAGGGGCCGTGGCCTGTTACCCACACGTATGAAGACACATGACATGCTCCTGACCCCGGGGTGGGACACAGTAGGACGCCCTCCCTCCACAAGCCCCCTCTACACAGAGGCAGGGGACATCTTCCCCCTTGCCACCCACAGACCCAAACCACATACAGCACAGGGGCATGCAGGCACTCCCGGGCCAGCTCCCACTCCTGGGGATAGCGGGACATCCTGAACATGGCCTCTGTGCTAGCACATCGGCTCTGATGGTACGGAGACCTGTCGTCCTCGCCTTGCAGAGGGGGGCTGGGTTTCACCCACTGTGTCCCCACAAGAGAGAGATAATTGACCACCTCTCTTGTTTCTCCACAGCCTCACCAGCTGTGAGTTCAGGGCACACCACCCTGCCCAGGACATCCTCCCGCACCCGGGCACTCAGCAAGCTGACACGTAACCAGGAGGAGTACCAGCGGCAGCACCTGGGGATACTGCGAGGCCTGCACCACACCCTGGACTACTGGGTTCACAAAGACCTGCAGCTCCAGTGGGAGAGTGTGCGGGAGCTCTTTGCCCAGGGCCGTGCCATCTGCAACCACCTGCAGACCCTGGTGCAGAGATTGCTGCCTCCCCAGATATTGCTTCTCCTCCCAATGCCTGCTCCTGGTCCCGCTTCTTCCTCCCCCTCGCCCAGAGGCCCCCACACTCGCAGTGCTGGGAGACAGGTGGGCTGGAAAGACCCCCAACCCTGAGCCCTGAGCTTCTCCTCCTTCTTCTTCTCCTAGCCTCCCCCTTCCAGGTTTACCCCTCCCCTCTTCCACCCTCTCCCGCCTTCATTACCCCCCCCCACACACACCCCAATTTTGTTCAGTAAAGAGTGTTTGTTTTCTGCAACACATGTGTCTTTATTGTACATCAGGAAGGGGGGTTAGGGAGGGGTAAGTGGAAGGACTTGAGGGTGGAATGAGGCACAAGCCCCCAGTGGGGCACACCAGGGAGACTTTAGTCCTCTTCCGGGTGGAAGCTCTCCCGCAGGGCCTCCCAGATATGGACAGCCCCCTGATGGGCTTCCCGGCTGGCAACCTTGCGGGGCTGTGTGTACAGGCCGGCCAAGCGCTTGGCCTCTGCCATCCAGATGGGCAGGAAAGCCTCCCCCTTCCTCTCGCACAAATTGTGCAGCACACAGCATGCTGCCACCATGTGCGGAATATTCTGCTCGGAGAGGTCCAGGCGGGTGAGGCGGCATCTAAAACGGGCCTTCAGCCAGCCAAAGGCACCTTCCACTCCGATGCGGGCCCTGCCGAGCATGGCATTAAATGCCTGTTGGGGAGGGTTCAGGTGTCCTGTGTAGGGCTTCATGAGATAGGGGTTGTAGGGGATAGGCCACATCCCCCACCAGGCACACAGGCATGTCCACGTCCTTGACCCTGATGTGGCGGTAGGGGAAGAAAGTCCTGGCATGCAGCCTCTGGCAAATGGAGGAGTTGTGGTACACACGTGCGTTGTGTGCTTTGCCGGACCAGCCCACATTGATGTCCACAAAGTGGCCCCGGTGGTCAGACACAGCCTGCAGGATGATGGAAAAGTATCCCTTCCGGTTGATATAGAGGGAGGCCGGATGTTCTGCAGCACGGATGGGGATATGTGTCCCATCGATAGCCCCCCTGCAGCTGGGGAAGCCCAGGGCACCAAACCCCTCGATGACCACGCTGACATCAGCAAGGCGGATGACTCTGCGGAGCAGCACTCTGTTGATGGCCTTGGCCACCTGCAGAGGGACACACAAAACCGAGAGTCACTGAGGTGCCAGGGTGGCTGAGAGTGCTCCTTCGCCGCCACTGCCCCGCGCCCCCACTCCCCAGGAGCAATCCCCCTGAAATCCTGGCCACCGCGGGCAGTCCTTAGTGTGGGTGGGACAGAACAAACCCTCCCATGGAGGGGACTTGAACCCCTCCCCGCTTTTCCCTAGGGCAGCCCATCCCCTCCTTGCACTCCCCATCCTGGCACAGTGACCGGAGACTGCCATACCTGCATGAGCACTGCTCCGACGGTGGATCTCCCCACACCCAACTGGTTCCCCACGGATCAGTAGCTATCTGGCGTGGAGAGTTTCCAGAGGGTGATGGCCACACGCTTCTGGAGGGGAATGGCGGGCCTCATGTGCGTGTCTCGTCGCTGCAAAGCAGAGACGAGCCACTCACATTGCTCCATGAAGGTGTCCTTCTTCATCCTAAAGTTCTGGGTCCATTGCTGGTCTCCCCAGTGCTCCAGGACGATGTGGTCCCACCAGTCGCTGCTGGTGTCCAGGAGCTGCAGCTGCTCCTCCACATACCCCAGGAGGGTCCAGATGATGGCCTGGGGGTTGGGCTGCAGCAGATGCTGTGAGGCAGCCTCCAGAAAGTGCTGCCAGGCTTGTAGCAACACATCCAAAAGAAGCACCAGAGTGCCCAGGGGCAGCTCTGGCTCCATGGTGCAGAGTGCTGTGGTGTCCCGAGTGAGGGCAATCAGAGCACGCAGAGAAAAAAATGCTTTGCTGTCCCTCAGCAAGGTAGGCAAGCAAGCAGGGAAACCTGAGAACCAGCTGTCCAGGGGGTCCCTTTAAGCACAGGCCTCAGATAGCCTCAGGCAGCAGCCACACAAAGTAACTCCTGACCTGATGCCCTGCCAGAACCAGTTTCAACTGGCCTTAAATGCAATTCAGTGTCTAATCAGTGTGGACGCGCTATTTTGAAATAGCAAAACGCTATTTTGAAATGCATTTTGTGTGTAGACGCATTATTTCAAAATAAGATATTTCAAAATAACGCTGTAGTGTTAGACGTACTCTTTCTGTGTTAATATCAACTACAGACATAAGCAATCTGCCTCCTGGGTCTTCATTAAGGGCCTAAAAGACTGTTCTTCCCTGCTAACCAGAGAAGGGTGGCCAGCAGAATTATAGTTGTTTAACATTCATTCTCATACTACCCATTAAGCACATTACATAAGACATTATGTTATATTTGCTGGTATCCTAGTATAGCTATGCCATAATTTCCCAGAGACTGTCACTGTGGGTGCTCTCAAAAGCCTTCTGGAACGTTATAAAACTTATTACTAGAGGTGCTTGCCACTCCACACATTCTCTACTGTGTCTGAGAACTACTATATGGCCCACACATGATCAAAATTGTCTAAAACCAACTTGTTCATAAACTGAAGATCTGTTGGTTTCTTGATGCGTTGCAGGATGATTTTCTAAGGAACTGGCAGTAATGTGATTCCTCTGCAGTTATTGCAGTGAGTAAGATCATTCTTCTCTGGCAATTTTACTAGAGGAGCTTGTCTACACTTGCAGCACTGCAGCAGCACAACTGTACCGGTGCTTCTATAGCACGCAGTGAAGATGCTACTTATGACAACAGAAGAGCTTCTCCTGTTGATGTAGGTACTCCACCTCCCCAAGAGGCAAAAAATATTGATGGGAGAAGCCCTCTTGTTGACATAACAGTGCCTAACCTGTTAGTTAGGTCAGTATAGCTGCGTCACTCAGTTATACAACCATATGTCTGTAGTGCAGGCTTCTCTTGCAGTGGGTTGGGTTTTCTTCATTCCATATTCTATTCAAACGGACAAGAACAGTCTGGAGGGTTACTTTGCCACTTGCTTTAAGTATTTCTCCAGTAACATCCTCTCCAGCTGTTTTCCCACCTTTTCATTTATTGAGGTGTTTTTGTGACTTCTTCCTTTGTAATATATCTTAAATCATTCTCAAGCTCTGGAGGTAGGTCTACATCACAAACTTCTTGCAATTTCAATGGTCTATTTAATACATCTTAAAAATTGTCTACTTATTATTCTACTACTTTGCTCTTTTCCTATACAAAGAGTCTCTCCATTTGCATTTTAATAGGGTTCCCAGTACTGCTACAGTTTCCTATTAGCTGAGTGATTTTTTTATATAAGGTCACCTCTTTGCCTAGCATCTTTGGCCTCTCAATATCATATCAAAATATGCCCATTTATCTTTTCTAGTATTCCTTTTTGCTTCCCTTTTTAGGAGCTCTGTATTCTTCTTGACACTTGCTTATCTCTTCACATCTTAGCATTCATGAGTTTTTGCTTCACATCTCCTCTCCACTGCTGTCCAAGCAGCATTGCAAATAGTCTTCCCTTTTAGATTTTGTTGTTATTAGGACCATCTTTGCATTTTATAGATAGCACACTCAGATGTTTTCCCAGAGTATCAATGTTTTGGTTTTCTTCAGTTAACTACATTAGAATACTGAACCTGTTCTTCACTACAAGCTGAAAAGCACATTTTGAGTCTGTGATTTTTAATTGTGCATTGTTGATGCGTAGTCTTCTTCTAACCTTCTTCATACTCTAACTTGTTCTTCACATTACTGATACAAAAGTTGTGGATATTGCCCATGTTTGCACCCCTGTGGGCACATATATATGCAAGCTGTTGAAATTTTTTTGAAATGCACAAATTTTCTACCTGATTCTTTGTAGCACCATCTGTGGAGTTCCATGCCACTTTATGGATTACTTTATGGAGAAATATTTTCCACCTTTCTCTGAGGTGTTAAAATTTCTACTTAATTGTGCATCATTTTTATTTATATCCAAACCTGTGCCACACCTGCCCATAACTTTATTCACCCATCATTGTTACTTCCAACCTTTGTGTTTTTTTAGCTATCTATCATGCCTATCACATTTTGGGGCCTTGGTTAACACATCCTGTAATTCAATTCATCTGGCTTTTCAATTGTTGGTTTATTGCAGTATATCACAGTTAGTTTAAAGAGACTAAAGAATTTACATCTGAAAGTGAGCTCTAATAATTCTTTCACTGACTCATTCCCACTCCCACTGAAAAATGGAGATTGTTTTGCTTGCTTTTGAGGGGTACTGAATAGATAAAAAGCTTGTTTATACAGTTTGAGCCTCTCTAGTCTGGCACCTCAGGAATTGAGTGGTACTGAACTAGAGAATTTGCGGGACCACAGGAGGTCAATATTGTCTAGCAGCATTACCAACACTTCCACTGCTTACATTTAGGGGTAAATTAGAGCTGAATAATAGCACAGAACATTGAAAGCCAGGATTGGTGGCTGTAAACAAACTTTATGGGAAGGCAGGAAACTTGGCTACACCTATGATAAGTGGACATCTTGCTAACTAAATTCATGCTGGACCACGGATGTTGCCAGACCAGAGAGTGCCAGACAAGAGACGTTCAACCACTAGGACAGAAAAACTTGTAATTGGATAGATAAAAAAGCATTTGATCAACTATCAGTTCAAAACCTGCACAATCACAAATCACTGGCATTTATTTATTGTTAGGTGGTGACCAGGAAATGAATTTGGAAAAGCATTCAAGAAATACATTTTCTTCTCCACTAGGGGGCTGCGCCCCTTGCTTGCTACACTTGCAAACTCCCCTCTCTCGGGGGGCAGGCAAACCTAGCTGTCCCCCCCAGCCACCAGTGAGGGCCGGGCTGTGGCCCTTTCTCCCCCCTTCCACGACCCAAGCCGTAGCAGCCCAGGCCCTTTTTTCCCTCCCCCTGCCACTACCAGCCTGGGCCCTTTCTCTCTCCCCTCCCTCCCACCCCAGCTTCACCACCCTAGGTCCTTTCTCTCCCTGCACCCCTGCCTACCCCCATACCAGCCCTTGCCCACCCACCCTAATCCTAACCCCCTCCCAGACACCTGGTTGAGGCTGCACTAGGCCCGGCTCTGCTCCTGGTGGCCGGGGAAAGCCAGGCTGAGGCCTTGGTGTGCTAAACCTGGCTTTGCCCCCGGCAGCTGGGGAAGGCCAGACCAAGGCCATGGTGCACCAGGCCTGCCTCTGCCCCCATTGGCCAAGGAAGGCTGGGCTGAGGCTGCAGCAAGCCAGACCTCTCTCTGTCCCTGAAAGCTAGGGAAGGCTGAGGCTGTGATGCCCAAGCCCAGCTGTGTCCCCAGTGGCTGGGAAAGGCTGGGCTTAGGCCGTGGTGCAACAGGCCTGGTTCTACTCCCTGTGGCCCTGGAGGGCTGAGGCCATGGTGCCCTAGCCCTGGCTCTCCACATGGCCACCAGAGAGAGGGCTGGACTGGCAGTGTGTGGGGCTTGGCTCCAGGGATGAAGGGGTGGGACTGGGGGCTGGGTTTTACCCATCCATGCCTACTCCTCCCCCCCCCCCCCCGAGCCTGTGGATGCTGTGTCATGATGGTATAAAAATTATTTGCCATGCATTCCCTTTATTACTAGAGAAGAAGGTGATAATTCTAGAGTACAAGAACATTTCTATATTTCAAGGTCCCTTTGTTATCTTTGCTTTATTCAGTTCACACATCCTGTTATAGAAATGGTAGCCAAATTTATGAGCAACTACTATTACCCCATCTCAGATCGTCTGTGATCTTTTTTTCCACTCTGAGATATAATAGGTTCTGGAACACCCTGATAGAATTATACAGTTGACAGCAATTAGATAGTTTGGAATGGATGGCTTTTTCCAATCAAGCTTTTTTTAAAGTTCTGAAATGCTGGCATAAGGGTTTTCCTTTACTTTTGTGCCTGGCTTTGTATGTTTGTCTTCTGTCCTGGCTTAGGCACTGGAGTGCCAATGCACCAGAAGTATTTGATCTCACTAGATCCCCACCCCACTTGGCAGAGTAAAGAGATGCCTTAGTGTCTCTGTGCATCAGTTTTCCCCATGTGTAAAATGGGAATAAAAATGCTCTCTCACCTTGGAAAAGCACTTTAGAAGCTATTGATTACAGGTGCTCAGTACTATTACTTCTATTTTCCTTGTTGCCACGCTAACACCTTTCAGGCTTGATCCTCTTAAGACTTTAATAACGTAGTATTTGTCTCCCTTGTCAATGATCTGTTATATTGGAAGCTGCCAGTGTAGTATGAATCTCAGTAATATTACGTCATTGCAAATAGCACACTCTACTTGGTATCCAGGGGAACCAAAAGCCATGCTGGGCCTCTGGGTAAAGGTGTGGGGGGGTGAGGAGGGGCAATTCCACACTGCCAGAAGGGGCCAGGGCAAGGCAACTAACCGTCAGCACTGCCCAAAGAATGCCACTCTGCCCTTCCCCGCCCAGCCCTTCGAGCTATCTGGAGTGCACAAAATGATGCTTTGGTGATGTTTTTGAAGTGTCCAGGGCTCTGAGCACCACCTCTACCACAGTAGTGGAAGTGACAGCTGGGAGCCCTGGACCCTTTTGAAACACCAAGCACCAGGGCAGTTGCCATCATTACCCTTCCCGCATCCTCCCCGTTGGTGGGCCTCTTGGTATCTGAGTAAAGATCATTTGGATTCAGTCTGATTATTACTGGAAGGAAGACCTCTAACTTGGACTTTGCAGGCTTCATGGCAACAGAGAAGAAGCTTTGTTCACTACCACCAGTGATACTGTGTATAATTTCAAAGGCATTCTTTCTTTCTCACTTCATCTGGCTCTGGTAATCTGAATAGTCAAAATAACTTGTGAGGATGTTTCCAGGTTAGAAGTCATCTCTGGCCTAGTGAATCCAACACTGTATAGAGCACTCAAGAGACTTGTTTTCCATTGCCTGATTGGTCAGTGGCCTGCTGTTTGTTCAAGATCTCTGTGCCTCTTTTCCATCTGTCCTTCATAAAGCACTTTAAGATCTACCAATAACAAGCACTATTTTTGTGAGGGATCAAAAAGACCAATTGTTGAGGACAAATCATAATTACAGCTAACCCAGACATCTGTAGAACTGTTCATTGGTTTAAACAGCATTCTTCCTCACAGAAATGTGAAACACAACTGGTGTCATTTCTGGCCAAGGGCAGAGCATTGAAACTGGAAGCTATTATTTTTGTTGGCTTATTTAGGACAAATTTGTTTACAATGTTTGGATTTAGTCTATTTTAATGTCATTTTCCTTTTGCATAAATTGCTGTTTTGTTTCCAGTGTCTGATCTAAAGAAAAAGCCAGTGTTAACTTGCTTTTGGTTAATCTTTCTTCAATTGCTGCAGGGTAAAAAATGAATGGCTGTTGCAGAGCAAAAATAATTTTATTTAAAAAATGGAGTCCACACAAATGGGCTAAAATAAGTTCATATAACATGCTCTTTAAGGCATAATTGAACCTCTTGATATGAAAAATGTGCCATTCTTATTTGAAATACATGTCAAATTCCAGATTAATTTGTATTTCACTTATTTAGTAGACATATCAGGTAGGATAAAGTGTTTTCTGACAAATCTAAGTAAATGTTATATATAACAACTCAGACATAGGTGGACAGACCTTAATAAAAATAAGAACTGATCCAAATCTTTGCACATATCTCTTACTGAGGTCACAACTTCTTGTGAAATTTGAAAATTTGGTAACATTTAAAAAACTATTCACATAGTTCTGAAGTTCATCATTTTGGCCAAAATACTTCAATAAAGGTGTTCTTTCAAGATTTTCATCATAATTAAAAGCAGAAGTTATTGAGAACTTTGTGAGCAGCCTTACTCTCATAGTATTTGCAATGTGAACTCTCTCCTATTCTATCTCCCACATTTTTAAAGCACTCTGAAGGATTTTAGGGAAAGTGGATTTTTCTCCAAGGGCGTGTCTAGACTACATGGCTCCGTTGACGGAGCCATGTAAATTAGTGTATTCGGCATAGTCAAAGAAGCGGGGATTTAAATAATAATTAAATAATAATTTAATTTATTTAAATAATAATTATTTAAATAATAATAATTTAAATAATCCCCGCTTCATTAAAATAAAAATGGCTACCGCGCTGTGCCGGCGATCAGCTGATCCGGCACTGGCGGCAATCTAAACGCGGCGTGGTCAACAAAGGAAGCCTTTGTTGACCACTCCAATATGCCTCGTGAAGCGAGGTTTACTGGAAGCGATGCGACAAAGGCTTCCTTTGTCAACGCACGCGTCTGAACTGCCGCTGTGCGGATCAGCTGATCGTCATCACAGCGCGCCATTTTATTTTAATAAAGCGAGTTATTTAAATCCCTGCTTCTTTGACTATGCCAAATACACTAATTTACATGGCTCCGTCGACGGAGCCATGTAGTCTAGATTTACCCCAAGTGTTGTGGTGGAACACACAACAGTCCTACTTCACGAAAAGAAAAAAAAAGAGACTCTCAAGCTTCGCTATCTTCTCCACCCTGATGGAGACAGTCATTAAGGACAGAAGGAATTCCACCATCTTCCCTAAATGAATTTGGCCAGTCCCCACAAGATGATGTAAAGTTAACCTCTGTCACCATATGTGAATTGGATATTTGCTCCACCTGGATGTTAGACCCGGTGAGAATTGTCTGGACCCACAATTGATGGGCATTATCAGTGTCTCCCAAAACATGGGCAAATAGCCAACAGCCTTTAATAACAATGGCATCCAGCCTGTGTTCAAAAAGCCATCATGTTTTACTTACCAATCTGGCAAACTATGAAGAGAGCTTGGAGCCTTCTTTCATGTGTACAGTCATTGAGAAGACGATGGCACACCACACGATCTTATTCCATACTTAGGATATTGCCACAGGCCAAACAAAAATATTTCTGAGCAGAAAGTTTCCCTAGCCAGGATCTCTATTTCAGCTTACCTCTAAAAAGAGGAAAACATATCTTCTATATCACAGATTGCTTCAGACACTGGTTCCAAATCACTACAAAGCAATGGCTTACAAAATAAAAAGATAAAGGAAGGGGATTACCAGTACTCTCCCAGAAACTTCATCAGCACTTCCCTGGCTACCTCCAAAGCTATCTATCTTTGGGCATGGAGATTCAGCTTCTTCCATTTTCTTCTGGGAGATCACTAAGAACCTATAAGTTGAGCATGTGCTGCAATACTTTGCCGAATCAGGGCTAGACTTAGCAGATGGTCTTAATAAGTAAAGACAAGATGTTCCAATGCCTTTCCCAGGCAAATTCTAATTTCTCATCTTCTGTTCACAGCTGGTGCTGGTGAAGGTATATATTGAACTAGAGCTGAACAATACTCAACTTATTCACTGCATTTTATGAAGCAAGTGTATAAATATTTATCAATTGTTTATTCAGCTCTATAATCCCCCTGTACTGTCAGGGTATGTACCACCATCACCATGAAAGAAATCTACCTGGAACATTAAGAAACAATGTTATCAAAGCTTACTGGATAGCATTATCCACCTGGGGGTCCTCTTCCTCCCAGGATTCATAGAATAAGAATAGTACAGAAACAAATAGACTGACTAGCACCTTTGATTAGATATCTTTCCAAAATCACCATTAACCATTCAACAACACCTTCCAGATTTTCACTGAGAAGTGTTTCAAATTATTCCTAATTACAGCTCCTGTGAGAACTGACCTTTAAAAAGAACTAAGTCTTCCCAGTATTTGTAATTCTGAAAATATTCCAAGTGTTGAATAGCCTAAACAAATCTCTGTCTTATTCAGACAATTATATTGTTTGTTACCAACTGCCATAACATCCAAGTTCTGTTCTTTTTTTTTCATATTTATTACCAGAATCTTTTAAAAATATATTTGAACTTTGATAAGGTAAATGAGTGTTTTAAAAATTTCAGACAATAGATAGCATATACAGTTTGATCATTTAAACAAGTGCAACCACATATGCATTATTCCCAACGGGAAAGAAAAAAAAACATTTTTTTAATTTAGTATCATCCATTCAGTAACCTGTTTGTTGAGACCTCAAAAAAAAAAAAAGTAAAGGAAATGAAGAATGTTAAGCTCATTTTAATCTCAGAGGGTTCTGAATACTTCCTCTCTTATTTGTGAATGACACTATATCGGGATAATAAAAATGATTCTGATATAGAACATTAGATGATGCAGATTATGAAAGATGCTTTTTCAGGCCTTTTCCAGAAACACAAATACTGCCCTCATTTCATTTGGAGTGAAAATGTCTGGAATGGCAAAAGACCTATAATGTTTTAGAGTTATCCACAATTCCATTGTACCAGATGGTTGGGCACAAATCCTGTATTTTTACAGTTACTCACAGTGCACATTATTTTTTTCAGATAACATAATCCAATTAAATCAGAACTGCACACCCCTTATTTCAAACTGAAAGAATTTCATCATCACTCTTATCATATTAAAATCAGATACACAATTTCCCCAACACAACTTAGAATTGTTGTGGTAAATTCCTTGTGGCCAAATCTGAATATTATTTATGAAAAACAGAAATCGCTGTGCTAAGAATGCCAGTTGGTTCCAGGAATCAAAATCAGTAACTGGCAGGATTGAAAGGTGGCCATCAGGTAGGAAAGTCAAAGTTCATTACACCAACTTGTGGTAGACAGTGTAAACTACTATTTAGGTAACAACATCCATGCCAAACCTGAGTAAATGGGCTTTGCACAGGTGAGACTTTGTGGTTTATGAGCCCCAAATCTCTTACCTATCTTGGAACACAGATGGTCTGGGTGCCAGGGCTGAAGTTGGGGAGTAGGGCTTTAGCCTGAGGTGGGGGCTGGGAATTCACAGATCAGGGTATCAGCCTAGGCGGTTGTAAGAAGTCAGGGATTGGAACTTCAGCCCCATGGGGACTGTCAGGGATCAGAGCTTCAACCCGGGGGTGGTGGTGGTGGTGGAGGGGTTGCTGGCAATTTAGTGTGGGAGGGGCCACCAGGGGTCAGTCCCATACCAGGTGCTGGGGATCAGGGCTTCACCTGCCAACCATGAACTGGAGGCTGCTGCGGCTGCACTGACTGTGGCTGAACAGCAGTGATGCACTGGAGCAGAAAATATGACAATTTGCCTGTTTTGTTTTGTTTTGTTTTTTAAAGCGGGACATCTGCAAGAGGGCTTAAATAAGGGACTGTCCATTTATCCACTGTCATGTGATATATACTCTCGGCAGGCCTTGCCTGGAGTTTGTGTATGGAGTAATAGGAAATGTCTGACATGTCCCAACTGCTACACTTCTTCTGTTTCAGTCTCCAGCCTGTCACTGTCACCAGCTATGAGGACTAGTTTCTCTTAAAAATAAATACATAAGAAGTTTAAACCGCACAATTTTCTTGTTTCCACCCTCACTTCATCACAGAATAATCTCATGATCCATTCAGATAGGAATAAATCAATACTAAAACCCTGCTCCTGTATGGAAAAGACACCTATGGAAAAATAAAGCATATATATAAGAGAAAAACACATCAGTTCAGTATTCAGAGACAACAGGACTAATCCAGCATGAGACAAATAACTCTTGCTGTTTTATGGAGAAGGAAAACAGAGATGAAAATAAATTGATTTAAAACTTTCCACCCTGACACATCAGATAGAAAGAAAATAGGTTTATGAGTACACCGGAATTCTCTGCACATACATTTTGTAAAGGGCTAGAAATAAAACATTTTAGGAAGGCGAAGAAGGCTCTATTGTTTGGCAAAGATATGGGACTAAAAAGTCAAGAGTCATAGAATATAAAATATGTATCTAGAACCGGTTGTGAGCAATAAAGTCATCCATTTTTGGAAGTCTAGTCTCATTTGTCATTTCTAATATTTACTCTCCCTAATGGGAGTTACACCTGTATGCTAATGCTAATTTAAAATACATGTTTAATCTGTACCCTTTCTCCAAATCACTATGCAGAAAGTATTTCTTACTGAATCTACTGATTGCATTAGTAAGGACATGCAAAAAGGCCAGAAACAGGCTACAGTTAATAAGCACAGAATTCCTGTCAGAATTCCTGCCCTTCCCCACCTGATATTCTCCTGTATCTGTTGCCTTCCCCATAAGATGTGAAAGGGAGCATGTCTCCACTCCAATATACAGAAGATAGAATTGCCTGGAAGCAGCACTAATTCATGCTAGAGACATCTGACAATCACGGAGTGGGAGCAAGCTCCCCAACTTTAACCCTGGCACCAAACAGAACTTCAAACAACAAAAACAATTAGTATTTAGCTTTTACTGTAATCTCTCAACTGAGAACCACTCTAGCACTATTTGGAAATGGAAGCACCACAGTTGAACCATCTGATGGATAGTAGGTAGAGCAATGTATGTTTCAGCTCACTGGAGGAAATAGGGCAGTGTTTTTGGCTGGATTTCCAGCAGTGCAATGGATGTCAAACAGCACTCCAACCTTCCCCAACCCTTATGACCATCCAATCCAACATAGCTTGGGAATCATGTTTTCCTAGTGTTTGGTTATAATTAAGGCTAAGATTTTCTCATGGTAATTTTTAGTAAAGGTCATGGACAGACCACAGGCAATAAACAAAGATTCACGGGATTCAGTGATCTGTTTGTGAATAAAAATAACCCAGGGCAGAGCAAGGTAGAGGGGAAGGAATGATAGCTGGAGTCCTATGTGGGAGGAACTGACAGCCTGAGCCCCCAACCTTGGGGGGAGAATAGCCCTGGCTCAGGTGGCCACAGAGCTAGGTGAACAGCCTGGGTTGCAGCCTGAGAGCAGGAGCACATGGCCATTGGAAGCTCTGAGGGGAACACATGGCTCTCACTGCAGCTCCTGTCACAGGACAGGGAGGTGCATAGCTCCAACTGCATCCCCAGGGCAAGCCATGGGACAAGGGCACACAGCTCCAGCCATAGGGCAGGGGGTGCATGGGCCTGTGGCTACAGGCCCCACTGCAAGCCATGGAGCAGGGGCATACAGTCCTCGCTCCTGCCTCTGCCACAAAACGCAGAGCAGGAGAACCCTACAGTCCCCACTGTGCACCAGGGGAGCAGAGCTGCAGCTCCAGGGCAGGCGTGCACAGTCCCTCCTCCAGCCCTGGCATCCGCCTCTGAGAGCTGAAGAAGTCCTGCGGGTCCAATAAAGCCATGGAATCCGTGACTGCTGCAACATCCGTGACTAAATCATAGCCTTAGTTATGATAGGGACTTTGAGGCCAAGCTGATTGAAGCCGTCTGTGCTTACTTAAATACCGTCTCCTGTCACGTATGTTCTTTAAAACACATTTTAAATGCTCGTGTGAAATATATGCTAGTGTATATACTTTGAAAGTTACTTTTAAAAGATTTTTTAATTAATTCTTGCTTGACAACTTATGTCTAAGCATAGGGAATAATCAGTTTTGATTTTTCAACTGAAAAAACCTCTGTGGATTTTTCACAGCAAAGCCAGGAATATAATGTTAAATTATGTTAATATAAGTATACTATATATATAACTATAATAATTAACTATGTTAATGTGTTAAACTAGACCATATTAAAAACTGTAGTTTTCTCTTATCTTGATTTTCATAATTTCCCTTTCAATTTTTTACTAAATATCCTAGATATATGTGGATGTAAAACTTATGACTGAGCGTAAAACCGTGCCTCCTTCTTGGACTTTGTCTTTACTGGTAATTCAGAAACAATACCACAATGCAAAACTCAGCCTAGTCATCTTCCTTTAGCATGGCTGTTCCTTGGATTTTCCTACCAGACTCCCTCAATCTCAGTTTCCCCTCTCACTCTTTAAATGAGGCCCATGTCTAGGATACCAGATGTCCTGCATGGCAAGAGTGAGTGGGGGCTAGAATCTTGCACAATAAGTATTACTCTGTCAATTTCATTCTTTTAACTTTGGTTATTTAGAATGATTAGTTACTTAAATATGTTCCAAAAATTAGACTACTTTCCTTCACACATTACACTTCAATGGCAAAGCACAGATGCTCAGCTATTTTTTAATGATTACGTCTAAATAAACTGTTCTATGGAAAATAAATCATGGGTATACACAGTATTTGTTTAGAACTTTTATTTTTAGATAGAAAGCATTTTAATATGCTGACAATATATGCGACTAAGTATTTTCAAATTAGGTGATCAACCACATGATTAAAATTGCTTTTGACAAGATTGTCCTTGACCTGGACTGCACTGACATACATACAAAAGATGTATTGATTACCCTATCTGTCTCATTTGTTGTGTTATTCATTCTCATTGATGTCACCGCAGGCAATACTAGAAGAGGACCAAGTATGACAAACTAAAAAGATAACATTAATAGGCATCATTAATAGGAATGCATGTGGCATAAAAAGCAAATTGTATTTTCAAAGTGCTTCAATTTAATTCAAATATAGTAGATTATCAAAGCCACTTTGGTGGAGGTTCATAGCTGTGTAATGTGTTGCATTTAGATCTTAGATTGAAGCTGGAAACTAATGAAATGATTCATATTTCATAACTTCTTTGGCTGAATCTCCATGAAAATAGCACGGCTACTGTCTGAAGGCTGGAATTACAGATTCAGACAGTTTCACTACCTCTTTCTTAGGTATGCCATATGCTCTGTTGAACCATCATCCTTTTTTTCCATTTCTGACAGCTACTATAAATGGTAAACTATTTTGAGCAATAGAGCTGGAAAGTCATGCTATTGCCTAGACTGATTTGTGATCAGAATGCATCTTTGCTATTTTGTAGCATTGCCCAGGAGTTCAGTGACATCAAATTACCTCCAAAATTTTAGAGAGACATAAAAGGGACAGAGGTCCACAATTTTACTTGGTATAAGTTTTTCTTTTCACTCCTGCAGATTGAAATTCTCCCACGTGTGGCTTTCTCTGACATAAATTGTTACTTTAATATATGGAGTCCGTTGGAATCTCACAGGGTATGTCTACACTAGCCCCCTAATTCAAACTATGGAGGCTAATGTAGGCATTCGAAGTTGCAAATGAAGCCCGGGATTTAAATATCCTGCGCTTGATTTGCATCTTCGACGATCGCCATTTTTAAATTTACAAGTCGGACTAACTACCGTGTCTCAGCGGCGGGGACCCGGTAGTTCGAATTAAAGCCTAGTTCGAACTACCTGTTATTCCTCCTGCAAGGAGGTTTAACGAATAGTTCGAACTAGGGCTTTAATTTGAACTACGGGTCCCTACGCGTAGACGAGCAGTTAGTCCGGTTTGTAAATCTCAAAAATGGCGACCGGCCTGAAAATGCAAATCAGCGCGGGATATTTAAATCGGCTTCATTGCAATGCCTACATTAGCCTCCCTAGTTCGAACTAGGGGGCTAGTGTAGACATACCCCCATGTGTGTGTTCGTCAGATGGCAGGAATTGCCCCACTGCAGAGGATTTCAGCCCCCCAAATCAATAGTTATTGGGAGAGACACAGACAATCTGACCTTTTGTCTCTCTGCCTCACTGGATCCACCCTGGAGAAGCATGGCTTCCCACAGCTGATCTGTCACTAGTCCAGTCCCTGTGACACCACAGTGTATTTGCTAGAATAGGATCTGAAGGTGTCTGGATTAATACTCTGCCTTGATACCTTCTGAGATGTTCACAGTCTGAATAGGTTATTATGCTGCAGAGCACTGTAATTTCTAAAACCCACCCCTTCAAATCTTTGCACTCAATACTTGGCTTGACCCAGAATTAGGATAAGAATCTCACATAGTTATTAGCAGATGAAGGTCTCTCTCCTTTCCAAACCCTGACCTAGTCAGTGTCCATTTGCCTTGACTACCATCTGAAACCAGTACAGAGCATATTGGCTTAGCTCAAGTTTGAAATACAGCAGAATTGTCACTCTTCATGCTGCAGCTGCTCTAAGGCTAAATAGAGTGTCAGTATCTCTGTCTGCCAATCAAACACCTTTGATGGCCACAATATTCATTATTTATGCTCTTTGACTGTCTTTTTGTTCTGTACTTTTACAGCGCCTAGTAAAATAGTAACCTGGTCAATGACTGGGCCTCTGAAGCATAAATAATAATACATATCGCCATCACTTACCACACACTTCAAAAAACAAATGATTATGGAGGCTAAAGCTCTTTTTGAAGTTGTGAAGGGATTATTTTAGACAATAAAGATAAAAAGGACCTTTTCAGAGTCACTGTAAATAAAAAAAATGATTTTAATTGGCTCTGCCCATGATCAGTTATCACAGAAAAATCTTCAGAAACTTTGTAAGATGTCGCGTTACAATTACTTAGAGTACATGAAGATTAAATAATGAAATTACTTAGCAGTTTTTTTCATCTTATCCTGTGAGAAGAGCTGCAAAAATAGCTCACAACTTAATCAGGCAAGCTAATGCATGGAGACTTCAGGGGTGAATTTAATTTATGCTACTAAAGACATTTTACTGGCTGTTTTCCAATTTTGTTTACAGAACACACACTGACTTTCTGCAAATAGCTGTACTAAAAAAAAAGCTGATTGGAGAGAGAGAGAGAGAGAGAGAGAGAGAGAGAGGATGTTTAGTATTCACTGTCAACAAATTTCCTTTGTTGTGACTCAGTTTCCTAAACTGTGGTGTCAGAATTTCCATCCATTAAATCTACTGAGTCTAAGAAGGAAGCCTGGGAAATTGGTAGCAAACCATTAAAGGTGGTTCTGAGTCAATACGATATTTTATCATCTCAACATGGAATATATTTCTTAATAAACACATTTTATTGTATTTACTCTATCAACATGGTGCCATATGTTTCAAAAGAAATATGGGCTAGATTGAAAAGAAACTGGTGTGTGTGTGTGTGTGTGTGTGTGTGTGTGTGTGTGTGTGTGTGTGTGTGTGTAAAAGTTACAGTAAAAATAATTTTAACTTCTACAACTGATCATCTGCAATACCAGTATCTATTTTGTGTATTGCCTTACATAGAATGAAAGAATAACTGACTATATAGGAACAAAGTTCACTGAAGTGTTCAGTGCTGCAATGCATATTGACTTCCATTAAGTCAAAGTGCCATTCAAGGTGTTGGTTTTAGGATTTGGGGAAAGCTTTTTCCATTCTCCTTTTTGGCAGCTGACATTAGCTGTGATTCTTGAAGGAACAGTCTTTATATTTATGCACTCTGGGTACGTCTAGACTACAGGCTTTGGTCGACAGAAGTTTTGTCCACAGATACTGTCGACAAAGCTTCTGTCGACAAAAAGCGTCTAGACTACATCCAGTTCTGTCAACAAAGCAAGCCGCTTTGTCAATATGACAGTGTAGACGCAAAGGACAGTGTAGATGCAATAATGCCTTCTGTCGACAGAACTCTGTCGACAAAAGGCGTTATTCCTCTTAGAATGAGGTTTACCGCCGTCGACAAAACTGCCGAGTTCTGTCGATGTTAAGTCGACAGAACTTGGCAGTAGTCTAGACGCAGGGATAGTTTTGTCGACAAAAGTCCACTTTTGTCGACAAAACCTTGTAGTCTAGACACACCCTCTGAGTGAGGCAGTGCTCTCAGTAGAAAGCCCCAGACTTGAATTCCCACCTTCAGCGCTTTGGTTTGACATCAAAAGGAGTTTTGCCATTGGCTTCAATAGGGCCAGGTTTTCACCCCTGAGTTTACATATATTCCAGGAATGCTGCAACACATCTTCAGTCAAGACTGGCTCCCTCAGGCTTCAGTGCATTTATGTCAGTTTACACCACCTGAGTATCTTGCCTTCATTCTCTTCCTGGAGTATTTAATGCATTTTGCACGTTATTTTACAGGTTTCTTTGGTACATGTGCCTAGGGGTTATGATAAGTACATTTGTAAATAAAAGGAAATAAGATCAGATAATTCAAGATGATTCAGTAATTACAATAACTTTAACATGGTCAAGGGAGGTTTCTTAGAGGGTGTTGTGGTTTCTTTTCCACTAACATTTTCTCTTCAAATATAGTTTTTATATCTCCATTGCACTTATGACCATTTGGTTTCCTCTTGTAGCACAGTTCAGATATTGATGCAATGGGACTACTCACTCTAGTGATTGCAGACAGTAGCAAGTGTATCTATAATCAGGTTTTAAGTTTATTCTTAGAAAAATGTGTACAGCATGCACTCATTGTCTGTAACAACACAAAGTGCGGTCCTCATTTCATCTCTTAATAAACTCTGTAAGTAACAAGCAACTGAGCCTTAATAATACATGGTGGAATGTGATGGAAATGTTGACCTGTGAATGTCTACTCTATTGGAGCAATTTTGAGAATTTTTCTGCTCAGGTTTAAAACCCCCCTACTAATGAATTTTGAGCTCTTATGTTTTCATTTCAGGGAAGGGGAATTGTGGATGTCTGCGATCTGGATATAAGGTGTTCATTGATCTTGCAGAAGATTAGAATCTGTAATAAGGCTTTTGTGGTGTCATCTGCTTCCTACTTTTATTTCTAGGTACTAGGATTATATGTCAAAGGGTAATTCATTTCTTCGTTATGTAGGTTCTTGATAGTTTATGAAAGATATTGAAAGTAGGATGTGTAACGCTTTGGTATTTAAAGAAATCATAATTAAGAAACAAAACACTATGATGTTGGAAATCACCATGTAACAAATAGGAGCTCAGTCCCTTTATCTCCACATTGCTAGGGAGACCACAGCCGTTTTGCTGTTCATTTGAGATGCAGACAATTTCAGGGGTGATTTTAATAAAATGTATTCTAAGGTAAATGATGCAGATTATTAAAAATGTAAAATGCAATACTATAGCCTCATCCATACAATGTTCTTTTAACTTCAAACTGGAAAAGAAAAAATTGTTTGTTTAAACAGCAAACCTCAAGTATATCTACCAATAAACTGCTAATCATATGGTGTGTGTGTGTGGGGGGGGGGTATCGAATTCAGAAGATCTTTAAGTAAACCCGAATAATTACGTATATCTTCAGCATTCATGAAAGATAGTATTTAAAAAATTAGGAAAGTTTCAGCAAGACTCTCCGGTGTCTGTGAAGCTAAAAAGAAGGTGATTTGGAGGGGGGTGGTGAAGAGGTGAGGAGGTAATGTTAAACATCAAGCGGGAATTGAAACTGGGACCTAGAGGAGAATTGTCTTGCCTATTAGCTATGACCTTAGAAAGTTCATCACAGATTACTAGCTTCAGAACTGACAGTAAATATGAAGCAGAAACAACACTATGTAACTGGGTGACTAGTCATGGAGTACTATGTACATGAGTAGCCCTGGTATTACTCACATGAACAATAATTCTCAGTGTATGTACTACAGGATCAGGCCCACATTTTAGACATAGTCATGCTTAGAAGTCCACAAAGTTCACAGAGCATGAGACGGGACATACATTAGGAATATATTTATATTTATCATCATTTTAATGTGTGCAGTCAAAGAGTGAATGACAAGGTCCCTCCTTCTTTGATTTACTGATGTGTTTTATTTTTGTAGGAAACCAGGACTAAAGCTATATCTGTCAGAAAAGTTTAACCTTTGGGAATGTCTGGGATGATGTTGCATGTTACAATGAGTCCCAGGCAGTCATGTAAGATTATTTTAAATGCCATAATCTGAACACTTCATGTCTGATTCAATATGACGTGTCATAATGTGACACTTCAGCTGGAAAAAAATCAGAAAAATAGGCCTGTATATTTCACTACCACATTTCTTTAGTTAGCAGCTTATGATTATGAATTAACTCAAACAGAGACATGTTATCCCTCATGGGTAAATCAGATTTTCAGAAAACCAAAAGGCTCTGCAGCTGGGAATTTTAAAAGATAATTACTTCAATATATATTTAATAGATAATTGAACACAGTTTAGAGAAACCCATTTTCTGGCAGAATGTGTTGTCCAATTACTCTTTCAAGCAGAAAAGAGGCAAGAAAATGTAAATTAATGAATAACAGATCACGACAAATTATGGAGATTTGATTTCTAGAAGAACGAATGCCGGAGAAGATATCCAGACGAACAGTTATAATGTGAGTTGGATAAACAGCTTGTGAAATACTTGATTTTTAGAATTTATAAACTTCAATAGTATGAACTAGACATTCTTAGTAGATCAGTGGTCATTTCTTCAGATTGGCAGCTATATGATAGAAGAATATAAGCCAGCAAAATATTGTCTCTTTCTCATAGTGTCCAGAAGACCTGTTCCCAGTGTAAACTAACACACTATATTTGAGGTACCATGAAAAGAAACAGAGTCAAAGGGTACATCTAGACAGTGGGTACTATTTCAGGATATGTCTGGTATCCTGAAATAACATTTTCTCTGTCTTCACAGCACTCCCGTTATTTCGAAATACAGTCAAAATAACAGGCTGCTTATTCTGACGTCCTGGTAAACTTCATTCCATGAGGATTAAAGGATTTGTCAGAGTAGTTGTCTATTTAGAAATTTGGTGCTGTACATACAGCGCCACATTTCAAAATAATCTATCTGGAAATAAGCTTGAAATAAACTATGCAATTTGCATAGATCAAATTGCATAGCTTATTTCTAGCTAGCGCCACAATGTAGACACAATCAAAGTGATAAGCAGAGGCCGAAAGGGAAACTCATTTTTATAGGGAAGGTTTCATTTCTGGCATATTTGGACCATATTTCTCAGAATGAAAAGTCAGCATTCACTGATTTTACATAGATGGTTGCAATATTGTTAACTGCCAACCAAAACTCGTGCCATGTTGTTTAGAAAAGGTCTGAGAAACAGTTTTCCATTTTGCAAGTTCAAGTGGACTTTAGGTCATATGTTTTCTTTAAATGCTGAAGTGTTACAATACTGTCAAACACTATCCTCCCCGGAAAAAAATGCTTGTAAAGTTTAAATCAGCTATACACTTTGTCAGGGGTGGCCCGTGGAGGTAGGCAACCTCAGCAGTTGCCTAGGGCGCCGCGTTTAACGCGGTGCCCAATGATGACGTCACACCATTGAGGGCTATGGAAGCGGGGGCGCCGATCGCGCATTCCGCCTAGGGCGCCAGATGCCAGCAGCTCTCCTCGAGCCACTCCTGCGCTTTGTTGATATGATGCATGATCTGCCATGTACTGTGCTGACAAATTAGTCATAGACAGCTTTCTGTCAGCTAACCTAATTTCTTGCAGTCAAGTTCATACACAAACATATAGACATATAAGAAAAAGGTAAAAGATTTGAATAAAATTTACGTAACACTAAAAGCTCAAATCCTGAACAATTTGCATAATACTGAAATACTTTGAAGACATCAGCAACGTTGAAGTACAATTACATAGAGATATTTAAAAGAAGTCATAGGCTTTAATGCCAGAAGGGGCTGCTAAGTGAAGGATTTTAGGCCTCAGGCTACAACCATTACCTAACAGTTCACCAAAGCAGCCAGGGAAGGAACCATTGAAGTTCTATCTAGCAAAGTCTCTGCCCCGAGAAATCCTGATTAAGTGAAACATCCAGCAACCTTGACTGGCTGAAGAGCTCTATATAAGCCAGAAAGTAACATAGGAAGTTGTCTGAGCAACTAAAGGAATCCCAAACTGTCTGCCATTGTAGATCCCTCCTGTTTATCTGAGACCTGCACCTCCTCCTGTTCTTGTCCTCTTTATCACGGACCTCTGCCTATTCTCAGTTCCTGCTTTACTTCAGGTTTCTGCTCCTGTACCTTATACCTGACATCGTCTCTGTCTCTGACCCCTAGTTTGGGACCTGACTATGTCTCCAGCTCTGACTTTTCTTGGTAGCTGACACTGTCTCTGGCTCTTACCTTCATCTTAGTGCCTGGTACTGTCTGCAGTTCTGAACTTTGGCTCCAGCCACCAGATCTGACTCCTGCTCTGACTGCTAGGTCTGACAGACTATATCCTAGTCATTGCATACTGTGATCACCTACGTCTACACTGCCTCTTTTTTGCAGCAGACGCTTTTGCAGCAGACGCAATGCAAATGAAGCGCTCATTAGCAACTTCTTGCACTTCATTTGCATAATCTCTTCTGATGCTTTTTGCAGAAGAGGTTTTTGCACAAAATAAAGCAGTGTAGATAGGTCCGTTTTGCGCAAAAACCCGTTTTGCACAAGAACCCTTATTTCTCAAGAAATGAAGTTTACAGGTTCTTGCGCAAAAGGGTTTTTTTGGCACAAAATGGACCCATCTACACTGCTTTTTCTTGCGCAAAAACCTCTTCCACAAAAGACATCGGAAGAGAATATGCAAATGAAGCACAAGAAGTTGCTAATGAGTGCTTTCATTTGCATTGCCTCTTACGCAAATGAGGCAGTATAGACGTAGCATCTGACCTCCTGTATAACACGGGCCATAGAACTTCAATAAAATAATGATCTTTTTAAAAATAACAACCAGTCTAGACTTACAAATTGCCAGGGATGAAGAATGACCAAATCTACAGTACATTATTCCAGGGATTAATGACCCGCTCCATTAAAAAAATTACCTATTATTTCCCATCTGACTGTGTCTAGCTTCAGTTTCCAGCCACTGGATCACATTTGCCTTTTGTCTATGACATAAAAGAGCCTCTTCTCAAATATGTGCTCCCCAAATAGTTATTTACAGGCTGTGACCAAGTCACTCTGATCCTTCTCTTGGATAAACTACATGAACTGAGCTCACTAAACCTATTGCTAAAAGCAGGCTGGTTGTTTAATCCTTATTCATTCCCATGGCTCTTCCCTGAACCCAATCCAATTTACCAGCATTCTATATTTGTAGACACCTGAACTGTATGTAGCATTCCAGCCACAGTTTCACTAGTGCAAAATATAGATACAAAATAACCTCTTTATTTTTACTTGAAATTTCCTAGAGCCCCCCATCCTGTAATTAGGACCAACATTTTTTTTGTTTGTTCCTAGCTAAATACCTTTACATTCAGCCATATTAAAAGATATATGGTTGGTTTGTGCCCAGCTTACCAAGTGATCCAGATTGCTTTCTGTCAGTGACCTGTCCTCCTCAACACTACTCCCCCAAATTTTGTATTGTTAGGAAACTCTGTCAGGGATGATTTGATGTTTTCCTCCAGATCCTTGAGAAAAATGTTAAATAGTATGTCACCAAGAAATGATCACTGAAACACTAAAAACACATCCACTCTATGATGATTCCCCATTCATCAGTATATCTTAAGATCTATCAATTAGCCAGTTTTTAATCCATGTAACGTGTGCCTGTTGAATTTATATCTTTCTAGGATGTTTTCATCAAGTTGTCACATATTTCCAAATCAAATGCCTAACAGAAGTCTAGGTGTATGACATCAATACTTTAACCTCATCATCGCTAAGCTCATCAAAAATATCAGGTTAGTTTGACATGATCTATTTTCCGTAAATCCATGTTCATTGGCATTAATCGTATCCTTGTCCTTTTATTCTTTATTAAAGGAGTCCTATATGAACTGTTCCATTATCTTGGGATCTATGTCAGACTGGCAGACCTATAATTGCCCTGATAAGTCTAGATGAGATAGAGTCAAAACAGAACAATTTGTATATCTTGTGTGCAATTTTAACAGACTCTAATTTATGCTGAAGAATTAGAGGGCTTTTAAAATAAAAAGGATTAAAGCTAAATTATAACAGCACCAGGTTTTCTTATATAGGACTATCTATGTAGACTCAATCTATAGTTCCTAGAACTGGTAGCTGTTACAAAGCACTAATTTCACATTCAAATGATCATAGGCTATCATGTCCAGTAAAACTAACAGAATCAGACTGCTTTTGTCAGCGTTAATAAACAAATCCTAACCAACGCAATCTCCCTGCCACAATCTGAGCCAAATCCATACTGAAATTTTGCAAAGATGTCTATTATAAACTGGGTAACTGCTGTGTTAATTATTGTAGTTAATAAAATTATAATAATAAGTTTCTTTCAGGGAAGCAATGTTTACCTATTGGTCTGTCTACATGTAAATTGAGTATTGTATGCTTCACAATTAATGCCTATTTACAGTCTGAGCAAAATGCTAATTGAGTGATTTCAATGTCTCCAGGGTAGATTCTAGACAGGAAAAGACAAGTGGTAAGTGTTTTCCTGTTTGCAAGAGAAGACAATGGATTTTTGGATTATAATTGTAAGGACAGAGGCATACTCTAGATCTTTTCACTTAGGATACATCTACACTGAGGAGATATTTCAGGATACTGGAAGTATCCCAAAATAGCTATTCCGTGTCTATTGAAGCAGCCCGTTATTTCAAAATAAATTTTGAAATAATGGGTAGCTTATTCTGACATCTCAGTAACCCTTGTTCCACGAGAGTTAAGGGGAATTTTGGAATAGTGAGTTATTTCAAAATTTGGCACTGTGTAGACAGAGCTAAATTAAAAAATAAGCTATTTCAAAATAGCATTGAAATAAGCTACGCAATTTGTGTAGCATAAATTACGTAGCTTATTTCGAGCTAAGGGTGCTGTGTAGATGCACCCTTTGGAGTGATGAAGAGTCCTGTGGCACCTTATAGACTAATGAATTTATTGGAGCACATGTTTTTCGTGGGCAAAAGTCCACTTCGTCACATGCATGAAGTGGGTCTTTGCCCATGAAAGCTTATGCTCCAATAAATCCGTTAGTCTATAAGGTGCCACAGGACTCTTCGTCACTTTTGCAGATTCAGACTAACATGGCTACCCCCCTTTGATACTTGACCGTTTGGAGTGTGACTTAAAATCATGAAGAAGGGGGTCACAGCTAAGCCTGAGTGTAATATGCTAGAATGATTTGGAGTGAATTTTTGTTCTAGAAACATGACAATGTCCTGTTAGTTAAGGTTAGGCTCTAGGAAGCATTTTGATTTTATCTTGTATGTTAGCCTATATTTCTAATATTTCTACTTGCTAACATTTAAATCCTGGTTCTTTGTTAAATAAACATACCCTTTCTTTCTCTATAATTCAGTCTAAATGTCATGTGGTTAATGGAGTGGTTTTCTAAGGTGTATATGGTGCACTGTAGGGTACTGATCCTTCAGGAATCAAGGATCTGGCAGTTCTGTGATCTGGCATTCCAGGAGTTCATGGTTTGGAGATGTCAGGTGGATGCTCAGAAGGCTCAAGGGTTTGTGTGTAGCCTTTTGCTAATCTACAGAAAGTGGGTCCAGTGTAGGCTGAAAAGGGAGTGCTTATGCTTCCTGTGACTAATGGACTTGGATTGCTGATGCCTGGCAGGCCCAGAGAAGGCTTTCTTATGTTAAGGGCCGGTGGTAGCATGGTGCCTCTTAATCCTGAACAACCTCAGGTAGTACCTCAGGGCTACACATGAGTCTTTTACTGGAGAAGATATCCCAACTTTGTCACAATCTTCATTGTGCCAACTCTTGCTGCTCCTTCCTGTTCCTCTGCTGTCTACTACCAAGAAAGTGATTACAGAGTTATTTCTCGTCACCCTGCAGTCCCCTTCTGCTCCACACTTCCTGCCTTTGTCGCATCAGTCAGCTCCTCCTCCAGCTAGACTTCATCTTAATTAGGCCTGGACTACCTTCCAGATGAAACTAGGTGGATTAATTGCCCCCCCCTCCCCTCCCCCAGCCCTCATCATCCCTTTCAGAGCCAGGAGAGGGGATACACTCATCCCAGTATGATGGAGGGTCAGTATTCAGGAACATACGTTCTCCGTAGCAAAGCATTTTTACATTTTAATTTTTTTATTGTGAGTGACCTAATGCTTGGCATAAGGCAGTTTCCTCTTTTATTGTCAAAACTAGCCAATTAGCCTGTCATAAGACGGGATTTTCAAGTCTCTCCTCCATGTCTGTCTTCTCTCCTGAGCCTCCGGTCTCTCACTCCGTCTCTCTCTCTCTCTCTCTCTCCTCCTCCTACTGCCTCCGCCTCTCTCTCTCTCAGCTCTCCTCCGCCGCCTGCCTCTCTTTCTGTGTCTCTCTTTCTCTTCTCCTCCCCCTCCTGCCTCTCACTCGGGGGACTGAGGAGCCCAAATGGCCGTTTGGGCACCGCACTCCCCTTGTTGCATGAGGGGTGTGGAGCCCAAACGGTCGCTTGCGCCACTTGCTCCCACGCGGCAGTCCAGCTGAGTGGCACAGAAGTCAGCCGAGCGCCATGGCGGGAGGCGAAGGGGGACGGGGACGTTCACGGCCAGGGGGCAGGGCCTGGAGCCGCTGTCACGCTGCACGTCACTGCCTCACCCCCCTTCACCTCCCGCCGTGGCGCTCGGCTGACTTCTGCGCCGCTCAGCTGGGCTGCCACGGGGGAACAAGTGGTGCAAGCCATTTGGGCCCCGCACTCCCCATGCAGCACGGGCCGCCCAGAGGGAACAGCCAGCATTTCAGGCAGCAGCGCCGCCCAGAGGGAACAGCCAGCATTTCAGGCAGCAGCACCGCCCAGAGGGAACAGCCAGCATTTCAGGCAGCAGCACCCCCCAGAGGGAACAGCCAGCATTTCAGCGTTACAGACTCACAGACATTGGGCTACTATATATATGATGGTACAATACATGACTGCAAATTACTGTTTAGTAGTAGTCTTGTCTCCCTACTTAAAGACTATTTAGGGATACTTCAGGAATTGGTTGGACTGTGTGTAGAAAGATGCTGAAAAAAAAGGGATTTCATATATCGAAAAACTTGCTTTGAATCAAAGAATAGGGAAACAGTTTAGGAGTCAGAATGATGTAGGTTCAAACGCCAATTCTATCAGTGCCTTGGGACCAGTCTCACTTGGGTGCAGTAACTGGGAGTTGGATTATGCTTTTGGCTTCTTTGGTTTTGCTCAAGTCACAAGACCTCAGTGGTATCTTTAGAAGCACAGCCATCTTTATATAGCACTAGAAGACTTACACAGCATTGCCTGGATCCTTCAAAGCAGCGGGCAGGCAGTGAGGGGGGTGCAGGAGTCAGGGAAGGGACTTGCCAATGTGTGGGGTCAGGGCAGGATATTGGAGGCTTGGGGGGGTACAGGAGTCAGGGTGGGGGATTGAGAAGGGGCTCAGGACAAGGGGCTAGGGATGTGGGGGGTGTAAGAGTGAGGAGTGTGGGGTGAAGAGGGGCTCAGGGCAGCGGGTCCCATCTGGTGGAGCTCTCTCCCCCCACCAACCAGAAGGGGCCTTCTCTTCCCCCTAGTCCCCTTCAGCCACCAGGGGCCTTTTCTCTCCCCTGTTCAGCAGGGCTTTCTCCCTCCTCCCTTCGGTGTTGTGGCCAAGGTCCCGGGGGCAGGGCAGGAGGGAAAGGGTTTGGGGAAGGGGGCTACTTTCCCTCTCTGATTACAGGCAAGAAGGAGAGCTCCAACCCCAGCTAGCTATTCTCTTGTAACTGTTCCCAGTGGTCACTCTCAACAGTGTCCCTCCTCTCTGCCCCTTCCCTTTCCATGTTATGGAAAACAGTCCCATGTCAATTAATTCCTGTTTTCCTGGCACAACCAAACCCTCACCTTTCTTTAAGTTATGATACGAGGAAGCTGTATACCAAGTGTAGTGGCCCTAGCTCTTACTGTTTTGCAGGAGTTCTTGAACAGATTTACAGACAAACAGACATATTCTAATATAGATAGATAGATAGATAGATAGATAGATAGATAGATAGATAGATAGATAGATAGATAGATAGATAGATCACAACATGTAGTGATGTCTCTTATTAACGTTGCAAAATACTTGACATTTCATTACTAATCTTTGTAACATTGATCTCGCTGTTTCTAAAGTGATAGAAGTGTATCTAATCAGTTTTCAATAAGGGCTTTGATAAACAGAAGTTTGCTTTCTCTATTTGTTGTTATACAGCACCACAATGTACCATAGCATCCATGAAACAATTTACCACTTGAGAACCATCCTTAAAGTCAGACTAAGGTCAGAATCAAATCAATGGGTCACCAAAAATATATTGTTTGTTGAGTTAGCAACCATTTGTCTAATATAGTAGTTGATGCCTAATGAAGATTTGTGAATAGTTCTTGAGAACAGATTCCTGGGTTCAATTCTTAAGTTGGAAATTTTGTAATATGGGAATAATATGTTAATTAAAACTGTTGAAAGTTGGTAGATATATTAGTATACATCAGTTTCCTACAATATTGGATGAGTGTGCTACAGAACCTATGAAGGTGATATGAGTAAAAGAAAGAGAGAGTTCATGTTTCAGTGGGGTTTTTTTTTAAGTAAAGACATATAAACAAAGTAGTAAAATTATAAGGCAAAAAACCATTTCTACTAGATGAGGATAGCTAATGGAAGGCTATATTTTCCTGAATTATTTACTTAAAAATCACTCATTTGATAAATGACTGGTGAATGTATTAAATAGGTGTATTAGTTCTAAGTTATTTAAGCACTCAAACAGCAGTCTTGTACTTCACATCAGTAAACAGTTGTTTTAATGGAGAAAATGATGCCATTTCCACAGAGTTATTACACTTATTTTCACACCAGAAGAGAGAGAGTGTGAGTGTGTGTGTGTGTGTGTGTGTGTGTGTGTGTGTTTGTTTTTAAATCAAGAACGGTAAGTAGCTGTGCCATAGTTACGATTGCTACAGACTTTCTGTTTAAAGTCTAATTTTCTGATATCTCCAAAGGTAGTGTGGTGCTCTAAAACAGCACTAAGTAGCATTACACATATAATTTGCTTTCGTATTAGCATGAGTGTTCATATCTGTGGTAATAATTACACATTTGATCATCCTGGAATAGCCGTCTCTTTCCACTCACGTCACTGAGAGTTTTGCAGTTGGTTTCACTGGGAACATAATAGGCTATGACAGTGTGATGTTTGCCTTACATGATCTACCTTCATGTACAGAGACAGGAGAGAACTGCATGTTTGCAGTGACGGGGAGGACAATAATTTGGAAGCTAAAGTAGCAAAGTGAACCATTCCTGATTTGAATGTTGGCTGCAGCAGGTGAGATACCAGTTAGTCATTTTAAAGTCCACATTAAGTTCATTGGTTGTATTGGGGAAATTGTCTTGTTTCAGAAGGTGGAGTAAGTAACTAGCCATTTTAGGTAGTCATATTCAAGTTTAAAATGACTAACAGGTGGAAGGCAATTTGAGTGAAAGTGATCATTAAATGATAGATGTCATGATTTTAGGGAAAGGAAGGACTTAAAATGGCAGAATAAGGACAATCAACTTCAAAAAAGGAGATATTAACAAACTCAGAGAACTGGTAGGTAAGATCCTATAAGAAAAAAATCTTAAGACTAAAAGGCTGTGTCTAGACTGGCATGATTTTGTGGAAATACTTTTAACGGAAAAGTTTTTCCGTTAAAAGTATTTCCGCAAAAGCGCGTCTAGATTGGCACGGATGCTTTTGCGCAAAAAGTGCTTTTGTGCAAAAGCATCCATGGCCAGTCTAGATGCGATTTTGTGCAAGAAAGCTCCGGTGGCCATTTTCGCCATCGGGGCTTTTTTGCGCAAAACAGTCCTTCCCTGTCTACACTGGCCCTCTTGCGCAAGTATTCTTGCGCAAGAGGGCTTTTTCCTGAGCGGGAGCGTGAAAGTATTTGCGCAAGAAGCACTGATTTTGTACATTACAAAGTCAGTGCTCTTGTGCAAATTCAAGCGGCCAGTGTAGACAGCTGGCAAGTTTTTGCGCAAAAGCGGCTGCTTTTGCGCAAAATATTGCCAGTCTAGATGCACCCAAAGAGTTCAGGAGAGCTAGCAGTTTCTCAAGGGGATAATATGAAATGCACAACTGAACTATTCCAGCGTGACGGAAAGTTAGGAAGACTAGTAAGAGATGAATAAGGCTCCATCAGGATCTTTTTATTGACAAAAAGGAATCCCAGAAAAAGTAGACATGGACAAATTGCTAAACAGAAGTACAAAAGAACAGCAAATATATGTAGAGGCAAAAGCTGAAAAGCTAAGACACAAAATGTGTTACATCTAGCAAGGGACATAAAGGAAAACTAGGAGAGATTCTATAAATATACTTAGAACAAGAGAAAAATAAAGATCCATGACTTACCAAGGAAAATAGAACTAATAATGAATGACATCAAGAAGAATGAGGTGTTGAATGACTATTTTGCTTCAAAAACAAGGAGTCAAGTCGCACCTTACAGAGCATCCACACTACCAAGCCCGTTATTTTGAAATAAGGGGCTGGTTATTTTGAAATAATAACTCTTGCCTTCCATGAGGAGTAACACTTATTTCAAAATAGTTATTTCAAAATAGAGGTAGTGTGGACGCTCCACTGCTGTTATTTTGAAATAACTACTCCCCAGAGTCATTGAAAGTAATTGCTCCCCAGTGCTTCCTCTAAGGGCTCTAAGGGTACATCTACACTGCAATGCTATTTCGGGATACCAGAATATCCTGAAATAGCTATCCCACATCTTCACAGAAAGCCTGTTATTTCGGGCTCGCTATTCCGATGTCCCTTATACACCTCATTCTACAAGGAGTAAGGGATGTTTCAGAATAGCACTATATTTCAAAATTTGGTGCTGTGTAGCACTAAATGACAGAATAAACTATTTTGAAATAGCATTGAAATAAGATACACAATTTGCATAGCTAAATTGTGTATCTTATTTTGAGTTATGGTGAAGTGTAGACGCACCCTAAGTCAAGGTAGTGCATCCACATTAAGGGAGCCTTGGACTAATTTCGAGGCTTCCCTGTAGAGTGGACATGCTAATTCAAAATAGTTATTTTGGGAGTTATTATTTCAAAATAAGTTATTTGGAAATAATTTCCTAGTGTAGACATGCCCCTAGAGACTAGCAGATTTATTAGGGCATAGGCTTTTGTGGGTAAAACCCTCTTCATCAGATGAATTGGAGAGGAAGTTACAGAAGCAAGAGCATGTATAAGGAGAAGTTGCTTGTGTTAATGAAGTTAATCATGTCAGGGTGGAAGTGGGTCATTCACAGGGTGGAAGTGGAGACATGACTACCTGACTTGAAGTCATTTTGATCAATCTGATCACTCCTGGTGATATTTGTTTCTTGCTCAGAATGGCCATCAGAGCACATGTGCTTTTTTGGATAGGCTCTTTTTGCGCAAGATACCTCTGTGGAGTGTCCACACATGCCTTTTTGCGCAGGAGCTATAGTGCAAAAAGGAGTTATGCCTTGTAGAAGGAGGTATACCTACACTGCAAAAAGCCATCTGTTCTGTTGATTGACTGTAGATTTTCTTGCACAAAAATGCACTTGAGGTGTGGACGCTCCTCGGGTTTTTATGCAAAAATAGTGATTTTTGCACAAAACCATTGTACTGTAGACATAGCCTAAGAAAAAATAGCCTGTTTTATTTTCTTCTGGCATAGCTCCTAGATTCAGCTGACCATGCAGAAGAATGAAGGGGTAAGATACAAAGAGATCGAGTACACTATTCTCAGAAGAGGAGCCTGCAGAACAGAGAGATACTAATAAATACGTAAAGAAAGTCATGAGATTTAATAAATTGTACAGACATTCATTGACATATTGTTGCCACCAGCATACTCTTTGAAGAAAACAGATATAACCTTTTTTGATATTAAATATGTGCCTGCTGTCAGTTAAGAGGTAAAAAAAAAGTGAATATATCCACTTGTGATGAGGAGTTTCAAAAGGTTGGAACTGGAAGATCTTATAGGATATACATATCAATATTAGCCACCAATTTAGATGTTTATCCAGACCTGGGGAACTTTCAAAAACTTCCTCAATCTATTCTTCCACTTCTTTTCAGGTACCTCTTTCCTCAACCCTATCTGTCTCTCCTTCACTTGTAATCCAGAACTTACCCCTAGCTGCTTTCTTTGCCTATAGCACCACATGCAACAGAGCATGTATGTGTGCCTCCTCCTCCTCTGGACAGCAATTTGTGGACTGTTTGGCAACCAGTGAGGGGAGGACATGTCATGGGGAAAGGTTAAAAGGAGCTCTGGCTACCGCTCATGGTGCTTCCTAGCTGGTTTTCAGATCAAAAGGCTGTAAAGCATCTCTGGGCAGTCAGCTGTGTCATTTAAACTCTGAACCTTCCATATTTAGATTTCCATTTCTTTTCCATGTCATCATACACTCACGACAGCTAGCAGTTTCCCAGTAAAATCTCCGATTAGTTCTGAATGCGGGAAAAAGCCACAACCCCAAGTTGGCAGTGTCTTTGATCTCATTACCTGAACATATTTATGAAATATGAAAACACATCAGCTTGTGATGCTGTGTGGCTTCCTGTAAATCCATGTACCAGATGTTTAAGGCTCCTTCTACACTTACAGCAGCCTGTAGAGTACAAATATTGCATGCTCCCCATCATGGATATAAACAGCTGTGTAGAAGGTGAAGCACTGCTTAGGCAAGTAGAGTACAGACACACCAGATCATAGAGCAAAATATTAGGGCAATTTCCCTGGCAAGGCACTTTCTAGGGTTCACTATGACTGTACTCCTTGGCCTGGGACTTTCCTGGGATCATCCTGGCCCTTTCCTGGTACCTGTGTTGATTTCTTGGGCTGTTGGGGATAGGTTTCACTAGGCCTGGGTTACTCACGCTGGCTGGGCCAAACCCACTGACACAAAATCCTGTGCAAAGCTGCTGGGGTTACATGGGCATACCCAGGTTTCCATGGTGTTTGACATAGTCTCTAGATATTGTTTGAGTATCAATGTCAGCTGGAGCCAGTAGGTGGGCCAAACAGTTGTTGGCAGAGGCACAGGAACTAGCAGTGTGGAGGGGTACTGCAGCACCCCTTGGCTCTCAACCTACTGCCCGGAATCCCATGAGCCAGGGGCTCTGCTAACTGGCCCCACATGCCAGGTTCCAACTACCACCCTGCACAACAGGGACTCTGCTGCCAGCCCCACATACTGGGGTCCTGGTTTGAGCCCCATGTGCCGGGGGCTCTGCTGCCAGCCGTGCGTTTAAGCCCCACATGCTATGGGCCTCTTCTGCTGGCACCATGCCCAGGGTTCCAGCTGCTAGCCCCTTCTGCTGGGGCTTTGCTGCTGGCCTCAGCTGGGGTGGGGATAGACAGGGGTAAAGGAGCGCAGCATTCCTACTTTTAAAATTGTTCCTGCACCACTGGTTTCTGGTCCATGACCTGGGGTCATGTCCTGGTGAAGTAAGTTTCTGTCTGGAACCAGTAATGTTGGTTTTCAGGGTATAACAGCCCTTTTGCAGCTTCATGAGAATGAGGGATTTGGAAATGATACCTGGTAGTGAGTAACACACAGGCAAGAAAAAGTCTGGCTATGTCCAATATTACATCTGGTTGTTT
This sequence comes from Rafetus swinhoei, assembly GCA_019425775.1. Taxonomy (NCBI): domain Eukaryota; kingdom Metazoa; phylum Chordata; order Testudines; family Trionychidae; genus Rafetus; species Rafetus swinhoei. The sequence continues at coordinate 68,470,045 of CM033424.1, read as the reverse complement.
GAACATCCATTCTGAAATCGTAATGTTCACAGTTCATCTATTCTCCTACCCTTTATACTCTATCCTCAAACAGTCATGAGAGCAAGATTTTGTTCAAATGTGTGGGGAATAGCTTTTCTCTTTATTTGCACACAAGCAAGGGCATTTGTGCATGAACAAGATAATTTGTCAGTCTATTTTTTGCAATTTTTAGAAACTTTCCCTCCTCTGATCTCTAAGAATAACCAACATGATATAACTTAAGTAAGCAACCAGACACCATGAATAACAAGTAACTGACATGAGACATGTGAGAAACCCCAAGCAGCTGAAAATCAGTTGTATAAACTATTCAGTGAACGCTGTTCTTACAAAACAGACATGTTCACAGAAATCAGAATCAGTGTGCAAGCAGAAAAACAGTCATAAGATGCTTTATTTACAACAAATAATTTTACCAGCTTTTTTCAGTTGCTAGAAGTAAGTCTCTTGTCACAGTCTCCTTTTAAGAGGAAGGAGTAGGTTTCAAGTTCATTTTCTATTTTCTCCTCTAATAGCCTATGATTCTGTGGACACCTGTGGCTTGTCTATATTAACTTTTAGTTTTCAGCAAGCTGGGGTATGAATCTATGCTGCATTGTGTGGACCCTGCTGTGGTGTACTAATAGTTGGTTAGTTTGTTTTAATCTATTCCCATTTCAAGGCAGGATAGAAGAAAGTGCACTAATGAATTGTTAGTACATGTCAGCAGGGTCTACAAAGTTAGGTCAAACCTTTGCTTGCTGTGAAGTGTTTAGGAGCACTTGAATAGTCTAAGTTCATGCCAACATTTCTAGGAATTTAAATCACAGAAAACACACACCAAAAATTAAGGGATAGAATTTTTAAAAGCATCCATATCACATTTTCAGATTTTAGGCATTTATGGGAATTTAAGTTCCTGAATCCCTAAGTCACTTTTGAAAACGTCTGTCTCATTAGACATTTGAAAATGTTGCCCGAGAGCTGGATTTCCAGAAGAAGAGAGCACTCATGTCTCCAGGCAAGTCAACAGGAGCTGCAGAAGCTTGCCACTTCTGAATCAGGGACCAGTATTTGGACAGAAAAAGTAACACTATGTAAAGGCTTTTCATATATGATATGGGCACTGGCAAGGAAATTTTAAAGTGCTGGATAATCAATTTTCTTTTTCATTTTGTAAACAATTATGCTGAAGGAAATGAGGAAGAGCTCCCAGCTATATTTTGGGGGAGAGGGGCAGCTGGAGGCTGGGGTATATTAGTGTGTGTTTTAGTTTATAAATGAATAGTTAAGTCTAACAAACTCTATGAAGAGGACCCCAGTTCCCATGACCAAGAAATGGGGACAAGTTTTCCTGAGATTAGGCCTTAGTTACCCTGGATATGTCTACACTAGCCCCCTAGTTCGAACTAGGGAAGCTAATGTAGGCATTCGAAGTTGCAAATGAAGCCCGGGATTTAAATATCCCGGGCTTTATTTGCATGTTCCCGTCCGGTCACCATTTTTAAATCCCACTAGTCCGAACTAACTGCCCGGCGCGCGCGGCAGTCAAGCGTTAATTCGAACTAAGTCCTTAGTTCGAATTAACTGTTACTCCTCGTGGAATGAGGTGTAACAGCTAATTTGAACTAAGGACTTAGTTCGAATTACCGTTTAACTGCCGCGTGTAGCCGCGGGCAGTTAGTTCGGACTAGTGGGATTTAAAAATGGTGACCGGACGGGAACATGCAAATAAAGCCCGGGATATTTAAATCCCGGGCTTCATTTGCAACTTCGAATGCCTACATTAGCTTCCCTAGTTCGAACTAGGGGGCTAGTGTAGACATACCCCCTGGGTTCATGGCCTACTTCACAGCTCTTGACAAACATCACATGGGCCACAGCAACCAGAACAGTCCAGCAGATAAGATGAGGCCTTTATCCAAGATAAAATGCTCTCTTATGTCACTAATCTGTACTTGGAGGGCTGGACCTCTTAGGCTACGTCTAGACAGCGGCGCTATTTCAGGATACCGGAAGTATCCTGAAATAGCTATTCAGCATCTTTAAATGCACCCATTATTTCGAAATATATTTCAAAATAACGGGTGCACTATTCTGGGGCCCTGTAAACCTCATCCCATGAGGATTAAGGGACTTGTTGGAATAGCGCTTTCTTTCAAAATTACTTCAAAATAAGCTACCCAATTGCATAGCTTATTTCGAAGTAAGGGTGCAGTGCAGACTCACCCTTACTGTCATTCACACTGAAAACTGATTTTTCCACAGTTAGCTTGGAAACAGTGTTGTCCCAAATCTTTCAAAATGCCTAATCATCAAATGGGTGCTGGGAGCATTGCATTATCTTTTAGGGGCTTCCTTTAACTAGGCAATAGATTATGCTCCTCCCGCCCCCTCCCTTATATAGTTGCAAGTAAAGAAAGCCATCAATCCTCAATTAGCTTGATGGTATTTGGCAGTCCAAATATATATGTTATGTGTGTGACACCAGTTGAGTTCACACCACATTGGAATGCAGGTTTCTTTTTCCAGGATGGTGGGGGTTATTGCAGAAGGGGAAAATTAGGTCCTGCAGGGGAAGAGTCTGCATTCAGGACTGCCCTGTGGGAAGACCAGCAAAAGGGGCTGTTTGCTTTGGGACCCCCAACACAGGGTCACAACACCACTCATGTTTGTCACTTCCACCCGCCCACCTCCAGCTACAGAGGAGCAGATAGGCCAAATCTGAGTAGCACTGCATCCCACTTCAACTACTTGAAATGTCGGGAGGTATGTCAGGAGGAGACATATTTCGGGAGGTATGTCTAATTGGGTGTCTGCAGCGCAATTAGAAAAAGGCATGCCCATTGAAGGGCTGGGTAAGACTGGGACAGAGGAGCAGTGCCCAAAGTTAGCTCAGATCCCCTAGGCCAGGTCAAACACTACAACCGAGTATTTGCCAACTAAGCTGATTTCCGTGTTTATTTTTATTTAACTGTGTAGAGATTGACACCAAACTTAACACACTGCCATCTGCTCCAGGCAAGCAACCAAAATATGCAAAGGCAGGGAGAGCTTGCAGTACTAAGCTTGGTCCTGAAAGGCACTCTACAGAGGGGCTTCCCCACTGTCAGTGCCTAGCAAGCATCTGATTCCTTTAGGATGGCAATGAGGGTATCAAACAATCCCTTGGATTGCACTCCTGTGTGTTCTTGGATTGCAGCGTTTTCACCATAAGGCTGAAGATGGCCCTGTAGAGACTTCGCCATGCCATAAAGGGTCATTTCTAGAGAAGCATGGGGCCTGGGACAACCCCCCCGAGTGTCCCAGGTGCAGGGCCCAGACCAAAACAATGCCCCTACTGTAGGACCCATGCTGTCTTTCCTCCATTCTGACCTGCCCCGGCTCCACCCTTGTGGGATTTGGGGCGGGGGAAGAGGGTTGTGTGCCAATGTGAAGCAAACAGGTATTCCAATTAGCCTTCTGAGAAACTACTGATACTATAAAAATGTCTTTTCCCCTCAAACACTGCTGCTACTGCATCTGCTGTAGATCACCTCACTTTCTTGTACTGGAAACTTAAGTCATCATTTGAGAATCGTTTAAGTTTGGGCTTTCAACTAAAGAGAATAAAAAGCACACAACATAATTCACCATGGTGACTAAGTGATTGCTGAAATGTTTGAATTGCCGGTAAATATTTTACAGTAGAGTTCTATGCTTTCTCTTACTGATGTGGCAAATCTGGACCAATGTGAGGGGAAGTGACTGTAGATGAAGTGACTGTAGTTTTGTTCTCATGAGTCAAACTGTAACAAAAAAATTTTCATTGCAGGCAAAAACCACAGAAACATCATATTTTCATGGATTTGTAAGATATCATTACCACATTTTGATCCTTGCCTCCAGAAATTTGCTTACATTAAGTTTGTTTCTGACAGGCAGAAAATCATTTTTGTACATGGGTGCTCATTAAGAGAAAGAACAGTATTTCAACAGTTTTATTCACACGGCTTACTTAACCTCAGTCAGCAAGCTCAGTAATCATCCTCGCTACATAAATAAATCAAAGAGAGGGTTATTAACTTTGTTTGTTTCTCTGTTTGCTTGTGAAATAGAAGACTTGGTAGGCTATTTATATCAATTCCACAATGGTGCTCCTTCATTCAGAGAGTGCTTCATAGAATCACAATGTTTTTTCTAAAAGATATGGTCTAAGAATTATTTTATGGAAATTTTACGACCTGTGTGTTACTGGAGGTCAGATTAGATTATCATAATCATTTTTGGTTTTGTCTACACTGCCACTTAAATGACAAAATGTTTGTATTCTAAGGTGCTTAAAAAGCCCTCCCGACCCCAAAAGACAAAAATTTTGCTGCAAGAGGAAGTGTTAATGCCTTGCTGTTGGCAAGAACACTCTCCTGTCAACAATATGAACCCCGCTCTCATAAAGTATAGAGGTATTTTGTTGGCAAAAGTGCCAACAACCAGCATTCACACTGTCAGACTTTTAGCAACATGGTTGTGTCAAAACGGTCATGTTGCTGAAAGCTGTGTATTGTAGACAAAGCCTTAGAATCTGTGAATCCATGAATACAACAAAATTAGGATCTTAACATAAGAAACTGAAAAGATGGCCTTTGTGTTGTGGCACACTATTTTTCATGCATGGCTATGTCTACACTGGCATGATTTTTCGCAAGAACTCTTTTGCAGAAGAGTTCTTGTGCAAAAACTCTTCCAGAAGAGAGCGTCTACACTGGCATGTGCCTTTGCGCAAGAGATGTGCTTTTGTGCAAGAGCATTCATGCCAGTGTAGACGCTCTCTTGCACAAGAAAGCTCTGATGTCCATTTTAACCATAGGGCTTTCTTGCGCAAGAAATTCATGTTGCCTGTCTACACTGGCCTCTTGCACAAGAACAGTAGCACAAGAGGGCTTATTCCTGAGCGGGAGCATCATAGTTCTTGCGCAAGAAGCAATGATTTCATACATCAGAACGACAGTGTTCTTGCGCAAGAACTCGTGGCCAGTGTAGACAGGCAGCAAGTTTTGGCGTAAAAGCGGCCGCTTTTGCGCAAGATCACACCAATGTAGACACAGCCATGATGTACCTTGCTCTAGTTTGCTCCTGTTCTGTTGCATTTCTGCTTCCTGAGAATGGTAGAGTCCACTTGCTTCTCCCTCCTAAGTGATTATCTAGCCCATTTTAGGATCAATGGGCCATTCATTTTTGCTCTTTGGGTTAATGGTAGGTCTCATCTTCTTGCACACAGGTCATTTCATATTATACTCAGTATCTAACGTATAGTACCTTTACTTAATGGTTCAGTGAATAAATGAATACACTGTCCCATTGTCCTTTAAAAGAATTAAGGAACAACCAGCTTCAAGAAGAAACTGAAGTTTAATTCCAAAAAAGAGCAGATTGAAATTGAGAAGGGATTCTATTTAGGAATCAGGCATAAAAATAAAAGGAATGACTCCTAATCAAGGATATTGGATTTGCAAATACTTAGCCATCCTTACAGCAATAATAATTCCCCCTCAATTAAAATAAAGAACAGAAAAGGTAAGTGGGTAATACCCCAAAGTGTTCTCACTAATCTTAGGTGGCAGGCACACAACGTCACATGCTTTTGAATGATTATTTTTTAATAAAACAGGCTTTACCATCACTTGCTTGTAGGATGGATGTTTGACACAGCTCTTTGAACCAATGTGTGCTGTCACCTATCTCATCATGGGACTTGAGTTCCTCACATGAGATCTTTTCTCATTCTAGAGCTCTTTCATAAACTACTCATGATGTTCACCAAGCATACCTCAGACAGAAGAAAGAGTTTCCATTCCCCTGAAGAGCTTAATTGGGCTTGTTCACACATATGAATGATCCCAGCCGCATATAGGTTGTGATGGACCTGTATTTGGCTGCCATAGCATTTCTGTCAAGCCATTAGACCATTAGCAATTGCTCGTTTTCCACAGACCGGCCATCACAAGACATCTGCATCTTGAACACCCAGGTTAATCAGAACGTTGGAATCCAAATGATACTTCTCCTTTCCAGGTGTCCCAAATACATTGACTTCAGGGTTACCTGAACTTTTTTATGTTAAGTACCATTTTCCCAGCCATTATGTATTTTCCGATGTATTTTGTTGTTCTGGACTACCATTTTTCAGAAGGCTCCATAAAGTGCTAACAATACTAACTCCTTACTCCTTATTCTTTTATATTAAATATCATTTTGTCCTCTCTAAGGCAATGTCATAGTATGACACCTCCCAGGTGTCCCCTCTATGCCTCAGAGTGGCCCTGTAAGTGGCTCCCTGCCTTAATTTCCCTCTCCAAAAGGTTTCTTGAATAACTCAACAACCATTCCGTTTATTCGTAGCCCTTTCTGGATTCTGTCTTATTAAATTAACTCACATTCAGAATAAAGAAGCTTCAGGGGGTAGCCAAGTTAGTCTGTACAGAAAAAAACAACAAATGGTCTGGTAGCACTTTATAGACTAACAAAACATGTAGATGGTATCATGAGCTTCCGTGGGCACAGCCCACTTGTTGTTCTATTCAGAATAAAGTTCTGCAACCCATTTGTTTACCCACTTGGGTCACTCTCTAACCTTTCCTGCCTAGGTCTTACTCCCCAAATTGCTCTGAGGGATCCTGCTCACTCTCAGCAGCCTCTGCACTCCACCCTGAAAACCTCCCTGAAAAATCACTGCTCTTCACACTGCTCTTTATAGGGGAATCAGCTGATCCCTGATCAGGTGTGTCTCTTTAATAGTTAGGGTTGGCTGCCCCCAGGCTTTTAGCCCTGTGGGGCACAAGTCACCCTGTTACATTTAGATTAAACCCAACCTAAGAAATCTCAGCATCTCTATTGGAATTTGTGTTCTGAAATTAACAATCTATGTGCATGTTTGCCTTAAAGAATATATTTTAGCCCTCATTTCACTTCCATCTTTAATTTATCAATATAATCAACCGCAATATACCATTTCATTGTATAGTAGTTGGCACATTAAAATATCAATAGTTTTATCCAAAGTTACCATACAGTGATATAAGAGAGATTGTATTTCCTTTCTTAAGTGTTGACTAAATGCAGTTATTACTGTGTGTTCACTGTAGTGTACTGTTTAATGTTGAATGGCACGCAGTAAGTGTTGATGGCATGACAATCAGAAAACTCTATTGCCGCATTTGAGTTGTCTTCATCAATCATCCATGCACAGAGTTTCTCCGGGACTGAACAACATTTGGCTTGTATTCTCACTTCTAGAAACGTTGCACTACTTCTGATTAGATGGGAGAAACACACACAAAAAATCAAGTTCAGATTTCCATGACCCCAAATTGAAGGACTGAACAAATCCAAAGTTTTGCATTAGACCTATCTATGATATTAATCCCAAAGAAAATGCCTTCACTTGTTATGTATCATAAAGAAAGGCAGTCTCAAGAAAAGTATTCAGATGCATTATCAGCACTCCACAATTCAGGGGTGTTCAGATCCAGAATTTTTATTTGGATGAAAATAAACAAGGGAAAATTTTAAAAATTTAGATTCAGGGTTGGATTTCAAAATACATTTAAGTTATGGGTTGTTCAGAAGTAGGCTTGGTTCAGGTTTTATAACACTGTTGTAGGGAAACAGAATTTCATACCATTTTTTCAGTGGATTTCAGTTACAAAATAATATGACAAGATATATTCATTTCTATCAGAATTCTCCCACATGTCTTTTGATGTAGTTACTTTGTAAAAATATCTGCAAATGATCTGTCACTTTTGCTGATCTCTCCAATTTGTCTTGTGGCTAATTCATATCCTCTGCTGAGAAAAATGGGAATCCTTGCTTGTGCTATGCTGGAGGTTTCCTACATCAGTCACCAATTCTCTGAAGCTTGCTTTAATTGAAATGTGGGTTGCGCCTTCTGCCTCTTATTGATTTCAGGTTCCACACACCCTGTGCTGAAACAGGCATTCTATTTTTGTGTAAATTATCTCTGTCATCCCAAGATGAATACAAGAGCTATAAATCTGAGAATCTGATAGGTAATACAACACAAAACAGCTTTTAGGCTTAAAAGTTCATGGTCATTCAAAAGTTAACTATTCAACTCTTACTGGAAAAAGTTGGGATTGTTTTTAAAAAGCTTCACTGGCTTAGTACAACATAAACAACAAAAGTGAACACAGATCAATTAAAAAACAAAACAAAATTGAGTCACGCACAAAAGAAATAAGAAGGCCCTCTCCTAAGTAGCTGGAGGTGAGTGCAGAGAAGGGTAAGGGGTTACCAAGATAAGTATTTATAAAACAATTACAGCAAAAGCACATTAGGTCCTCAAAAACTTTTATCATGATCGTGCTGACCATTGAAGCCACTGATAAAGCTGTGAGATTTTTTTTAAAAGGGGAGAAAATTGCTCTTTGCTACTACCACTATCCCAAAGGAGACAGAATCTCTCCTGCCACCCCAGCAGTGGCAACACAGATTGATTTATGTGGGGAGGGCCCACTGCCCAACAGTAGTTTATTGAAGAGGTAACATGTATTGATTTATTGTAAGAGTGGCCCAATTTTAATTGATTTGGGGGCGTTAGAGTGCAGCTTTAATTGAGGTCTTTGATTTCAAGATTTGGATCTTGGAGCCCTTGTAAAGGAAAGTACCCACCTGGCAAGTCTCTGGCAGAGTTGCTTTGATCCTTGCCCTATTAAGGGTAACATTCCTGTGCCACTATGCCATCAAGGGTATTGCTACACACAGGCGAACTGCATAAAGGCCAGGGCTGAAGCCACAGTCTTCCAAAAGACCCTCCTTTGTTTCCCTGGTCACCCTCAGCAGTGAGATACCTTCCAGGGTGAACACAACCTGTGGAAGTAATGATTATACGTCTCCTCTCCCCTCCCCCCCTTCCCCGCCCTTCCCTGGAGTGTTGACTCTCCCCAAGACACAGTAAAGCCCTGAGACAATGAATTCCCCCTCCCCTGTGGCTACTCACCATGTTGGGGATCCTGTGGCTTATGTGCGCTCACTTTGGGACAGCCAATTTGTAATAGGTATGAGAATGGTGCTTGTGTTTAAAAGCAATCACTGCCTGAAGACATCCCCATCCCTTATAGTCCTGCTCTATGCCCCTCTAATATCCCTGGTCTCTGGGTGTTCAAATTCAACCTTCAGGTACAACTCCAGTCTCAGCAGTCCAGCCCTTCCCCTCACAAATATTGTGGCGGGTACACAGTGCAATCGCCATGCACTTCTCCACCGGCAGGGCAGCTCTCATTCTTGTGTCTTGGTGCCTCAGGGTGGGGGTGAGCTCATCATACTGTCCCAGGAAGGTGGCTTTCCTCATCTGAAAGTTCTGCAGCCACTGCTCATCATCCCAGGCTTGCCTGACAATGTGATCCCACCACTCAGTTTCCCGTGCCCAGCGTAAGAAGAGGAAGAGATGCTCTGTGGGATAGCTGCCCACAATGCACTGCTCTGCATGCCACTGCAAGTTCACAAGTGTGACCTGCAGTGCTCTGCGACGGCCAGCGCTATACATCTGCCACTGTCGACATTCCCTAAAATACAAAATTAAACAGATGAGTGAAACAAATATGTGGAGACTGGGGCCTGTGTCAGGGGAAAGAAAGATGCTTTGGCATTGATTAGCTGTGTGAATCATTTGTAACCAATCAGTAGGAGTAAACACAACTCACTATCTATATGGCCATTATTGGTTGACAGCTTTCTGTATGCCCCATGACAGAAGTGAATTTCAAAGAGGCACAGGGAGTAGGAAGAAGTTATGACTTCATAAATTTTGACAAAGAACGTTTCCAGTGCACAAGGCATAGAATGAATCTTGGGAGTCTGAGATAGTTAGAATCATAGAATCGTAGAATACTAGAACTGGAAGGGCCCTTGAGAGATCATTGAGTCCAGTCCCCTGCCCTCACGGCAGGACCAAGAAACCATCTAGGCCATCCCTGATAGATGTCTATCCAACCTGCTCTTAAATATCTCCAGTGATGGAGATTTCACAACTTCCCTAAGCAATTTATTCCAGTGCTTATCCATTGTTAGGAAGTTTTTCCTAATGTCCAACCTCCCTTGCTGCAATTTAAGTGCATTGCTTCTTAAGAACATAAGAACATAAGAATGGCCATACTGGGTCAGACCAAAGGTCCATCTAGCCCAGTAGCCTGTCTGCTGACAGTGGCCAGCACCAGGTGCCCCAGAGAGGGTGGACCGAAGACAATAATCAAGTGATTTGTCTCCTGCTATCCTTCTCCAGCCTCTGACAAACAGAGGCCAGGGACACCATTTCTATCCCCCCTTTTATGGACCTAACCTCCATGAAGTTATCTAGCTTCTCTTTAAACTCTGTTATAGTCCTGGACTTCACAGCCTCCTCTGGCAAGGAGTTCCACAGGTTGACTACGCGCTATGTGAAGAAGAACTTTCTTTTATTAGTTTTAAACCTGCTACCCATTAACTTCATTTGGTGTCCTCTAGTTCTTCTATTATGGGAACTAATAAATAACTTTTCCTTATTCACTTTTTCCACACCACTCATGATTTTATATACCTCTATCATATCCCCCCTTAGTCTCCTCTTTTCTAAACTGAAAAGTCCCAGACGCTTTAACCTCTCCTCATATGGGACCAGCTCCAAACCCCTAATCATTTTAGTTGCCCTTTTCTGAACCCTTTCTAAGGCCAAAATATCTTTTTTGAGGTGAGGAGACACACCTATCATTAAAGGCCAAGGAGAACAATTTTTCTCCATCCTCCTTGTAACACCCTTTTAGATACTTGAAAACAGATATCATGTCCCTTCTCAGTCTTCTCATTTCTATTATAAACTAAACAAGCCCAGTTCTTTCAGTCTTCCCTCATAGGACATGTTTTCTAGAGCTTTAATCTTTTTTTTTTTAATTCTTCTCTAGACCTTCTCCAATTTCTCCACATCTCTCTTGAAATGTGGTGCCCAGAACTGGACACAATACTCCAACTGAGGTCTAATCAGCACAGAGTAGAGCAGAAGAATGACTTCTCGTGTTTTGCTCATAACAGTTCTGCTAATGCATCCCAGAATCAGGTTTGCTTTTTTTGCAACAGCGTCACACTGTTGACTCATATTTAGCTTGTGGTTCACTATGACCCCTAGATCCCTTTTCTGCAATACTCCTTCCTAGAGAATCGCTTCCCATTCTGTATGTGTGAGACTGATTGTTCCTTCCTAAGTGAAGTACTTTGCATTTGTCCTTATTAAACTTCATCCTATTTACCTCAAACCATTTCTCTAATTTGTCCAGTTTAATTTGAATTTTGACCCTTGCCTCCAAAGAACTTGCAACCCTTCCCAGCTTGGCATCATCTCCAGGCTTCATAAGTGTACTCTCTATGCCAATATCCAAATCGTTGATGAAGATATTGAACAGAATCACTCCCAAAACAGGCCCCTGCAGAAACCCACTTGTTATGCCATTTCAGCGTGACTGTGAACCATTAATATCTACTCTCTGAGAACGGTTATCCAGCCAGTTATGCACCCACCTTACAGTTGCCCCATCTAGGTTGTATTTCCCTAGTTTATTGATAAGAAGATCATGCGAGACCGTAACAAATGCTTTACTAAAGTCTAGGTTTACCACATCTACTGTTTCTCCCTTATCCGCTGTTATCCTGTCAAATAAAGCTATCAAATTAGTTTGACATGATTTGCTCTTTAGAAATCCATGCTGGAATTTTCCTATCACCTTATTATCTTCCAGGTGTTTGCAGATGATTTCCTTAATTACTTGCTCCATTATCTTCCCTTGCACAGAAGTTAAACTGACAGGTCTTTAGTCTCCTGGATGGTTCTTGTTTCCTTTTTTATAGATGGGCACTATATTTGCCCTTTTCCAGTCTTCTGGAATCTCTCCCAACTTCCACAATTTTTCGAAGATGATAGCTAAAGACTCAGATACCTCCTCTATGAGCTCCTTGAGTATCCTAGGATGCATTTCATTAGGCCCTGGTGACTTGCAGACATCTAACATTTCTAAGGAATTTTTAACTTTTTAAAAAAATTTTAACTTCTAAACTTACCCCATTTTCACAAGCATTCAGTATATTAGATACCCCGTCACCATCAATATTCTTGACGAAAATGGAAACAAAGAAGTCAGTTAGCACCTCTGCCATTTCCAAGTTTCCTGTTATTGTTTCTCCCTCTTCACTGGCATACCCTATCCTTGGTCTTTCTGTTGCTTCTAATATATTTGTAGAAAGTCTTCATTACCCTTTATGTCTCTAGCTAGATTGTGCTCATTTTGTGCCTTTGCTTTTCTAATCTTGCCCCTGCATACTTGCATTATTTGCATACATTCATCCTTTGTACTTTGGCCTAGTTTCCACTTTTTATATGACTCCTTTTTGATTTTTAGATCATGTAAGATCTCCTGGTTAAGCCAAAGTGGTCTCTTGCCATACTTTCTATCTTTCCTATGCTTTGGAATAGTTTGCTTTTGTGCCCTTAATAACGTCCCTTTGAAAAACTGTTAACTCTCGTCAGTGGTTTTTTCTCTTAGTCTTGCTTCCCATGGAACCTTACCTACCAACTCTCTGAGTTTACTAAAATCTGCCTTCCTGAAATCCATTGTCTCTATTTTGCTGCTCTCCCTTCTATCATTCTTTAGAATCATGAACGCTATGATTTCATGATCACTTTCACCCAAGCTGCCTTCCACTTTCAAATTTTCAACTAGTTTCTCCCTATTTGTTAAAATCAAATATAGAACAGCTTCCACCCAGTAGCATTCTCAACCTTCTCAAATAAAAAATTGTCTCCAATGCAGTCAAAGAATTTATTGAATAATCTGTGTTCTGCTGTGTTAGTTTCCCAACAGATGTCTGGATAATTGAAGTCCCCCGTCACCACCAAATCCTGCACTTTGGATGATTTTGTGAGTTGTTTAAAAAAAAGCCTCATCCATCTCTTCTGCCTGGGTAGGTGCTCTGTAGTAGACCCCTGATATGACATCACCCTTGTTTTTAACCCCTTTTAACCTAACCCAGAGACTCTCAACAAGTATGTCTCCTATGTTCATCTCCACTTCAATGCAAGTGTATACTTTTTTAATATATAAGGCAACACCTCCTCCTTCCCCCCCCACCTATCTTCCCTGAGTAAACTGTGCCCTTCTATACCAATATTCGAATCATGTGTATTATCCCACCAGATCTCTGTGATACCAACTATGTCATAGTTGTGTTTATTTATTAGGACTTCAAGTTCTTCCTACTTATTTCCCATATTTCTTGCATTTGTATACAGACATCTAAGATACTGATTTGATCCCCACCTCCCCCCCCGCAGTTCTGCCTTGTTCCTTCTTTATCTCTGTTGTTATAACGCATGCTCCCTCCCATTTCTGATCCATCTCCCAGGTCTCCATGGTTTTTTTATTTACCCGTGGGCTTTTTTATTTACCCGTGGGTCACCTGCCTCCATCGAACCTAGTATCGCAGGTGGCCAATTGTCAATTTTAGCTAAGGATGCTGACAGACATTGTAATCTAAATAAATCAAAGACTGTTTTTAATATTAAAATGTATGTTTACTTGGCAAGAGTACCATTCATTTGTAATTGAAAGATATTATAGAGAAGAATTTTAGTTATGACTATTTTTTAAAATGTACAGCTTCTTTCTTATTGTTACAAACAGCATTCATTAGCAATATATTGATTTAGTATTGTGTGATGAGATGGTGAAGCTAGTTCAAGGAAACATGAGGAGGCTTCTATATCCTTAACTTGTGTAACCTGCTTTAGGAAGATAATCTCACTTTTGTTAAATTCTTGACCTTGACTAATTGACTTACTTAGGCTAGATTTAATTAAATATAAACACAATTTTCTTGATCTGTTCTCTCTTCTGCCCAGCACAGAAGGTTGCTAATCTCATCAAAGTGTGGATTAGTGCAGGTATCTATTTTCTTCTTAAGAGGTCGTCATGCGTTTTGATTAATCTCTTACATCATACCTCTTCTGGTAGTAGCAGCCTCATTCAAATAATGCAGTAGCTCTCAAATGACTGCCCATACCAAAATCATCATGGACAAAAAAGTTTCCTTTAAAAAAGTTTTTAAAACACAACATGGCATGGTACTTTGAGTGTTCTTGGAACACATTAGTTAGCTTTGTTTTTAAGAAATAAAATTCAATAACTTCTTTCAGAAGTAAAATTGCCTTTTTGGTTGCTTGACATCCCATCCCACATCTGACATCCCATCCCACATCTGAGCCTCTAGCTATCATCTTTGGAAAATCATGGGAGACAGGAGAGATTCCAGAAGACTGGAAAAGGGCAAATATAGTGCCCATTTATAAAAAGGGAAATAACAACCCAGGAAACTACAGACCAGTTAGTTTAACTTCTGTGCCAGGGAAGATAATGGAGCAAGTAATTAAGGAAATCATCTGTAAACACTTGGAATGTGACAAGGTGATAGGGAACAGCCAGCATGGATTTGTAAAGAACAAATCATGTCAAACCAATCTGATAGCTTTCTTTAATAGGATAACGAGTCTTGTGGATAAGGGAGAAGTGGTGGATGTGGTATACCTAGACTTTAGTAAGGCGTTTGATACGGTCTCGCATGATATTCTTATCAATGAACTAGGTAAATACAACTTAGATGGGGCTACTATAAGGTGGGTGCATAACTGGCTGGATAACCGTACTCAGAGAGTAGTTATTAATGGTTCACAATCCTGCTGGAAAGGCATAACAAGTGGGGTTCTGCAGGGGTCCGTTTTGGGATCGGCTCTGTTCAATATCTTCATCAACGATTTAGATATTGGTATAGAAAGTACTCTTATTAAGTTTGCAGATGATACCAAGCTGGGAGGTGTTGCGACTAATCTGGAGGATAGGGTAATAATTCAAAATGACCTGGACAAGTTGGAGAAATGGTCTGAGGTAAATAGGATGAAGTTTAATAAAGACAAATGCAAAGTGCTCCATTTAGGAAGGAACAATCAGTTTCATACATACAGAATGGGAAGTGACTGTCTGGGAAGGAGTATGGCAGAAAGGGATCTAGGGGTTATAGTGGACCACAAGTTGAATATGAGTCAGCAGTGTGATGCTGTTGCAAAGAAAGCAAACATGATTCTGGGATGCATTAACAGATATGTTGTGAGCAAGACACGAGAAGTCATTCTTCCGCTCTACTCTGGTTAGGCCTCAGTTGTAGTATTGTGTCCAGTTCTGGGCACCGCATTTCAAGAAAGATGTGGAGAAATTGGAGAGGGTCCAGAGAAGAGCAACAAAAATGATTAAAGGTCTAGAGAACATGACCTATGAGGGAAGACTGAAGGAATTGGGTTTGTTTAGTTTAGAAAAGAGAAGATTGAGGGAGGACATGATAGCAGTTTTTAGATATCTAAATAAGGAGGAGGGAGAAAACTTGTTCATCTTGGCCTCTGGGGATAGAACAAGAAGCAATGGGCTTAAACTGCATCAAGGGAGGTTCAGGTTGGACATTAGGAAAAAGTTCCTGTCAGGGTAGTCAGACACTGGAATAAATTGCCCAGGGAGGTTGTGGAATCTCCATCTCTGGAGATATTTAAGAGTAGGTTAGATAAATGTCTATCAGGGATGGTCTAGACAGTATTTGGTCCTGCCATGAGGGCAGGGGACTGGACTCGATGACCTCTCGAGGTCCCTTCCAGTCCTAGTATTCTATGATTCTATGATTCTATCTGAAAAAGGAACACCATAATTCAAGGGTGCCATTTTATGCATAACAAAATAACTGACCGACATTTTAGTCATATGGCTGATTTAGCCAAAGAGTAGCATTGTGTGATTAGGAAAATGATCCTTTCAAAGGGATCAGGTTTGGTGAGAATCAGAGAAAAGATTGAAGGCAAATCTCATCTAGAATGACTTTGCTAAAGCCACACATAAATGAATGAGTATTTCTGCAACACTTTTGATGAACAAGCCAAATGTTTATCTTAAAGAATTCAAATAACCCGATTGTTGAAATGTTCATTGGCTAGTCTTAATTCAATTCCATCCCAAATTAGATAATTGTTTTGACTAGAAGTCCTTTATAGCAAAGACCATTTTATGTGCTTGTACAATGTCCCTGTGCACTACTACAATAACAATCAAATAATATTAATAATAAAACATGAGGGAAGAGGATCTGTAACCTAAAAAGGCTGATTCCAACGCCTTTCACCCCTACTGTCATATACCAGGCATTTAATTGGTGCCAGTGCAGGGGTTACAGAATTTCTACCATAAAACCAGAAACTCAGAGTAGGCCCTCCTCATCCCACTGCAGAACTCAGGGCATTCTGACTCTTACTACCATCCCCTCACAAGGGGACCGAAGGGGCAGAAATATGTGGACACTGGTCAGTGAGGAGCACAAGGTCAGACTTTATCCCATGAGCCCGAGACCCATTGCCAACATCGAATCAACAACATAATCAAGTGTCTTAGATCAATAACAACTGCATTCCTCCATTGTGGCTTGCATGCTTCGTAAGGATAGTAAGAAACTAACTGGTCCTCTGCCAATTGTACTTTGGGGGGGAAATTCATGACGGATCAAATCAGAAGCACAGTTTGTGACTGGTTGGGGAGCCTAACTTCAAAAATAAACACCAATTTTGGAAGTATCTGCTCTCCTTTTTGCAGCCTGCTCTGACATTGGCATTTTCAGTGAGTATTCCAGGTCACAGACAATCTCCAATGTCTGTTCACTTGTTACTTGTACATCTTGTAGTAATGTAGCCACTGGCTGATTGTGCTCTGTGTAAAGAAGTACGGTACAAGCTTTGTTATCCGGCACTTTAATAACTGGAAAAATTCCAATAGCCACCCAGCATAATTTTTAGACATTAAAAGTTAGTAAAGTCTGTAGTAAAGCAGTAAAGATTGTGCCATGCTTCTGTGTATATTACCATTATCAGATATTATCTTATTCATCCTGCAACTATGGCTAATGTAGGGTGAAAAATTAATGAGCCATCATTGTAAAGCTTGAGTAATCGGCATATTTGATTAACCGGAAATCTCCCATGAATGCCGGATAATAAAGCTTGTACTGTACTTCCTTATTTTTGTTTTAAACCTGTTGTCTATTCATTTCATCAAATAGCAATTCCATATTTGTTTTCTTCACACCATTCATAATTTTATGGAAACCTCTTGTGTCCCTGCTCAGCTGTCTTTTTTCCAAGATGAACAGTCAGTCTTTTTAATCTCTCCTCACATGAAAGCTATTCAATATCCCAGTCTTTTTTGTTGCCTTTTTCTGTTCTTTTTCCTATTCTAATATGTCTTTTTGAATGGGGCAACCAGAATTGCACACAGCATTTGAGGTGTGGGACTACCATAGATTTATATACTACCATTATGATATTTTCTGTCTTGTTATCTATTCTTTTTCTAATCGTTCCTAATATTGTATTAGCTTTTCCATCGAATCATAGAATACTAGAACTGGAAAGGTCCTCAGGAGGTCATCAAGTCCAGTCCCCTGCCCTCACAGGTGTTTGTCTAACCTACTCTTAAAAATCTCCAATGATGAAGCCTCTATAACTTCCCGAGGCAATTTATTTCAGTGCTTAACCACCCTAAGAGTTATGATTTTTTTCCCTAATAACCAGCCTAAACCTCCCATGCTGCAATTTAAGACCACTGTTTTTTGACTGCCATAACACATTTAGCAGATGGTTTCAGATCCCATCATTTTGTGTGTATAGTTAGGATTATGTTTTCCAATATGCTTTATTTGACTGGCACAACACATTTAGCAGATGGTTTCAGAGAACTAGCCACCATGACTCGAAGGCCTGAATGGAAACAGAAATCAGATCCCATTGTTGTGTATGTATAGTTAGAATTATGTTTTCCAACATACCTTATTTGCATTGATCAGTATTGTATTTCATCTGCCATTTTGTTGCCAAGACTCCCAGTTTTGTGAGAGCCCTTTGATAGCTCAGTTTTGTGAGAGCCCTTTGTAGCTCATCTTTCTTCTTGAGTAATTTAGTATTGTCTGCAAACTTGGCCACTTCACTGTTTACTCTCTTTTCCAGATCACTTGATGACACTGAACAACACAGGTCCCAGTACAAATCCTTGGGGGGATTTTCTATTGTGAAAACAGACTGTTAACTCCTACCATTTGTTTCCTAGCTTTTAATCAGTTACTAATCCATAAGAGGTCTCCTTTCTTATCCTATGGATCCTTACTTTGCTTAAGAGCCTTTGGTGAGAGACATTGTTGAAAGCATTCTGAAAATCCATGCACATAAGTATAAAAAGAGCCTCTATCCATCCTCTCTGTACTTGTATCTGCTCATCATTTCTTAGGATGCATTACTACTCCCCTCCCCTTCAATTATCTTTGTTACTTTTAATGAGAGTACCTAGGAACCTCCTGTAGGATCAGAAACCTATTGTGCTGGGCATTGTCAAAAATAGAGAAAATTAGATTGTAAACTTCCTTCAGTGGGGACCCTAGTCAGCAGCGGCAGATATAGGGCAGGGCAAGCGGGGCGGCTGCCCCGGGCCCCAAGCTTCAATAGGCCCCGTGCCAGCGTTGGTGTTTTTTACAGGGGTGGACTGGGCCCGGCGGGATACCAGGAATTTCCTGGTGGGCCGACTGCCGAAGGGCCGGCCGAAGGGCCGGCTGGCAGCTGCTGGAGAAGGAGGGGGATTTGTGATGGGGCACCGCAGCCCTGCACTTTAAATTCCCCAGCGCCAGCCAGTATGGGGCACTGTAGGGCCGAGGGAGCGCATGCACGGCATGCTGAAACACCGTGCAACAACTGGGAGGGGAGATGCCTGGGCATGGCATGACATCATGGCCTGGGACTTTAAAACCGCGCAGCCCAGCGTTGCACCACGCGGTCCGGCACGTGGGTCCACAAACTGGAAGGCAGAAGGTGGGCTTTGGCTTGGGCTTGGGCTTGGGGGGAGGGCACCAAGGGACCACGTGGGGGAGAGACAAATGCCAGGGGGCCAAGTGGAGACAATGAGGAAAAGGGCAGGAGGGGAGGTGTCAGTGGGAGGGGGGACAGGGTGATGCTGGGAGAGGAGAGGGTAAGGGCATTGGGGGCTGGAGGGGGAGGTGCTTGAAAGAAGGGGTGGGCATGAGGAAGGTGGGGATGGAGCAAGTCATGTGTGAGGGCTCAGAGAGGCATGACGGGAACGGAGCAGAGGGTGGTGAGGGGTGGGCATCAGGGAAAAGAGGGCAAAGGGGCAGGGGCAGTGAGGGAAGGGGAGGCACCAGGAGGGTGCAGGGGTAAGGGAAGGTGCAGGTGCCAGGGATTCTGGGGTGAAGCAGAAGGGCAGACACCTGCAGGGGAGGGACCAGCACCAGAGGAGAGAGGCAGGGCAGGTGTGAAGAGGGAGGTGTTAGGAGAGGGGATGAGGAGGGGTAGCTCACATAATCAGAGTGGGGCTACTGGAGGAGTGGACACTCTAAATTGAAACTAATAAAGAATTACTTAAGATCTACTATGAGCCAGGAGCGTTTTGTAGGTCTTTCGATTATATTGATTGAAAACAACCTGTGTAAAGAAATGGATTTTAATGACATAATTGAAGAATGTGCTGTCAAAAGAGCTAGACAGCTATAATAGACTTTTTAATTAAATTTTTTTAAATTATTAATGCAGAATTTTGTTTAAGAATGAATTACAATATTATTAAAATAAAATTATCCAACTAAATTAAGTTTCTATCAAATTTACCCAATTCACATTTAATATGAAAATAGCCTTCAATTTGCGCATTTGATGCCTTTTTTCTATTTTTTCTCCAAAGGGGGGCCCCGCGAAATTGTGCTGCCCTGGGCCCTGCAAAACTCTCATCCGCCCCTGCTAGTCAGGAGTTATGAAACAGACTGTAACAAAAAACAGAATTTGCCACTTACATAACCAGAGTCAGAAAGGCATGGTTAGTAGACATTATAACAAAGACAGGTTTTCAGGAGAGATTTAATTGGAGTAGCTACCAATTTTGACTGAGATTTGCACCCAAACAAAGGGAGAAGAGCTGATTACCTCAATATGCTACTATTCCCGCAAGAGAAATGCTAAAAAATGAACTTCTCATCTTTCCTTACTTTCTTCATTCAGGTTTTTCACTAGTTCCTATATTTTTTCCCATATCAAGTACAAAAAGCTAGTCTTCACCTATAAGGTGATGCACAGAGAAAGTCTCTCCTGTCATTTGAAATGGACTATGGCTCTCAACAAGATTCATGTGCTGTTTGGACGAGTTTATCTATTTCAAACAATCGCTGTTGTTCGGGGATCACAGGCACGTGTGGTGGAAGTACAATAACTTCTGCACATAATATAACTGCATCTGACCTGCCAAATGAATTCCACATGTTGAGGCATCACACTTACTCTATTGCAATAATATCCACACAACCCTATGGTGCAGGCTGATGCAATTAAAATGAACATGCTAGAGGAGCCAAAGCCCTACTCCAGCAGAGACCTGTGCATATGCTTCTTTTTAACCATGTGAATTGTTCTTTGGATTTCATAATAGCTTATTATGAACGTATATAATGGCGTACAGATTGTGGCAAGGCATAGCCTTCATGCCACTGCACTCACTGGTTCCTCTTCTAGGGAGCCTGGAGTAAATCAGCCCTACCCTGGAGAGTTTTTATTCCTCACTTAGGTTTATTTTTGAATATTTACAAGGTGTGTCTCAGGCAAGGCCGGCTTTAGGAAGTGCGGGGCCCAATTCGAACAATTTTGACGGGGCCCCACAGCAATTTTGGTTGAGCAAAAAAAAAAAAAAAAACCACAGCACAAAAAAATTCCCCCGTCAACACACTTATACCCTGCGCTAAACTCACACCATCTGTGGCACAGGCGGCCGATGCACTCCTCCTCCGGGGCCGGCAGATTTGTATAATTTTTGGTGATACCCCATTAGCCACACCCCCTGACCCCCATTAGCCAGGCCTCTGGAGGCAACACGCTCAGGGCAAGATGGACACATGACCAGAAGTAAAAGGTGTCATGTCACCCCTCTCGAAGAACTTTTCCCACCATCCTCCTACCAACAGGGATTAGTTTGGCCCCCACCAAACCCCCCTCATGCAACTATCCTGCAGTTGCATTAACCCAATGTGTGTGACATTAACTTGGGGGCAGAGAGACTGAGGGAAGTGATCCCTCTAAGGCTATGTCTACACTCGCGGCTTCTTATGCAAGTACAGCCGTTCTTGCGCAAGAACCCACAGAGCAGCCACACTGCCTGCCTGCTCTTGCTCAAGGAAATTTACAGTATGACGTGGTAAGAGAGGGTGTCTTGCGCAAGAGCTACGCTCTTTTCTAACAGATGTAAGTTCTCTTGGGCAAGAGGGCAGTGTGGAGGTTCGGCAGGGATTTCTTGCACAAGAAACCCCTGTGGCTAAAATGGCCATTGGAGCTTTCTTGCGCAAGAGAGAGCGTCCACACTGCCATGGATGCTCTTGCGCAAAAGCACAGCTCACACATGGCAGTGTGGACGTGTTCTTGCACAAGACTTCTTGCACAAGAACCCTTGTGCAAGATGTTCTTGCGCAAGAAGCCGCCAGTGTAGACATAGCCTAAGAGTTTCCTCCCATGAGCAGAATGGATTTTGTGTTCTGCACCTGTACTGAGTTCATGTGGCTTGTTTGGATGTGCCACCAGAGGCGTAGTGAGGATGTTATGCGCCCGGGGGCAAAGGAAAAATTTGCACACACACCCCTCCGCCGCCATGTGGCATGGCCCCAAACCTGGTGCACAGCTGAGGGGAACTTGTACTGCATCTTCCCCCACCCCTTACAGTTTGGGGCCGGGCTCCCACACGCACTAACCCTCCAGTGGAGATGGAGGAGGTTGGGCTTGGAGCAGAGTCGGGCTTGGAGCAGAGAGGCAAGGAGGAGGCTCCAGCTGACGGTGGCAGGCAGAATAGGAGCAAGTGAGCTGAAGGGATAACGGGGGAAGCAGAATGGGATTGAATTGGAGCCTCTCTAGCATAGTGCCCAGGGGCAGCTGACCCCTCCGGCTCCCTCGCTACACCACTTCCCCCTCCCTCCCCCACAGATCTATCATCATATGCATGTGCAAGACCTGTGAGAGCCGTCCCATGAATCTGCAGTTAGTGTCTGCCAGCTTCTGGGTGGTGTCTCAATGCTGCCACATTCACCTCCAAAGAGGGGGCTTCCCAAAGCAGGCCCTTGCTGCTGAGTCCCAAGGCATCCACAGGTCCAGTCTCCTTTCAATGGGCCCACTTCCCAGGGCTCATTGATCTTGGATCTGGCTTCCATCCCCTCTCCAACCTTTGCAACTGCCCAGAGGTGCTCACCTTCCGCCTTATACATTCCCACCTCATTCACCCCACAGGGACAGTCTCTGCCTCACTTGTCCTAGGGACTATTCTACCAAGACGTAATACAAAGTTTCCATGTAAAAGGACTCAATACAAAGCTAAAAACTTCAATGAGAGAATGATTAATACAGAGACGTGTCTACATCTGCTGCAGGAAGACACCTCTGCCTGCCTCCACCTCTCTCCCCCCAGAGTCTACAGCCCCATTGCAAAGTGGGGGAGGGGAAGAAAAGAGGCTGAGGTCCATCCAATGGGACTGAAGCAGTCATGAGCAAGCCATGCCCGGGAGCCATTCTCCTGTTCATTGCTGGTGCTGTGTTGCTTCAGGCACACTGAATTGCAGTCACCTCTAGGGTGGGCTGGACAGTTGTTTAACAACTGCACAAGGTTTCAGGCAGTGGGCAGTGCGGGCTGCCTTCCTGCAGAGCCCCCTGTGACGGATTTTAAGGGTGTGAGAGCCCCCTCCCGGCGGGGCAGGGGGGTTCTGCGGACCCACCGTCTATGTCCTGTGAACGTCCGTCTCGGGGTCGAGGCCCCGGGACGAAGAATGTGAGTGCGATCACCCGGCCCTGCTTCAGTGCCGGGGTTCAGCGAACTCACTGCTCAGCCCCGTGGAGGGGTCCATGGGTCCCGTGGGGAAAAGGAGCGACAAGGGGGGTGGGCTGTCAGGAGTTCACTTATAGTCTAGGTTGCCTGGCTCCCGCTTAGATGCGGATCGCCCCTGCGTGGGAACTACCGGGTGCAGGTCGGGACGGCAGGTTCGGAACGGGAGGGAAGGGATGTGGGGGACCTGGGCCCACCCTCTCCACAAGGTCCCAGCCCGGGGCCCTAAATGGGAGGGGAGTAATGCCTGTACTCCCTCCACGGCAGGTGGGGATTATCCCCGTAACGCACCTGCCCACGGGCGCCAGAAGTGCCCTGCCCCGGGCTTCTTCCACTCCCCACTCCCTGCCTCGCTTCCGGGTTGCTTGCCCGGGCTACTCACCCCGCTCGAGCCGGCGGCCTCGCCCGGCTCGCTTCTTGGGGGCTCCGGCCCCAGCCTTCTTGCCCTCCAGCGAGGTGGGGTGCTCGCCCTCCGGAGGTGCGTCCTGCGGCTCCGTCCTCCCCCTCTGGCTGTCTCTCCCAGCCCCTTTTCAAAGGGCCCAGGCCCGGACGCCGGAGACGCCTGCCCCGCCCCCCCGGCGTCTCCACGCCCCGCCACGTAAGGGTCGGGGCTGTGGGCTCCGCCCCCTGCCCTGCGTGGGCTGGCGTAGCTGGCGCGTTCGCCGCTTCTCCGGCACGCCTCCCGCGGCTGGGTCCGGCCCGGCCCCCCCCGGCGCGGGGCCGAGCGCGTCTCCCTGCGTCGGCTCGCCGCCGTTCCGGGGTTTTTCCGGCTGCCCGGGTCGGCCATCCGCCCTCCCCCTGCCGGGGTGGGGGTAATCCCCCGGCCCGGCACAGTGCGGACCGTGCTGGGTCCATCACACCCCCCATCAGAATTACCATGCCCTCCTGGCTTAGGAAAAGAATAAACAGGAGGATTGGAAATTAACCCGCCCAGTCTCACGTCCCCTAGGCAGGGAATGAGCCATCTACATTAGGCCCCAGCTGAAGTATCATGTCCAGTTCTGGGCGCCACATTTCAGGAAACGTGGAGAAACTGGAGAAAGTCCAGAGAAGATCAACGCAAATGATGAAAGGTCTAGAGAACATGAGGTATGAGGCAAGGCTGAATGAAGGCTTGCTCCATCCCCACCTTTCTCATGCCCACCCATTCTTTCAAGCCTTCTCCCAGCACCTCCACCTCCCCCTCTAGCCCCCAATGCCCTTCCCCTCTCCTCTCCTCTCCTCTCCCAGCATCACCCTGTCCCCCTCCCACTGACACCTCCCCTCCTGCCCTTTCCCTCATTGTCTGCACTTGGCCCCCTGCCATTTGTCTCTCCTCCACCCTGTCTCTTGGTGCCTTCCCCTTTCTTCCTCCTCCCCCTCCACACAAGCCCCTTCCTCTCCCACCCTTCCCCTCCCCTCCACACAAGCCCCTTCCTCTCCCTCCCTTCCCCTCCCCCCCTCCACAAGCCCCTTCCTCTCCCACCCCTCCCCCTCTGCACAAGCCCCTCCCCCTCCGCACAAGCCCTTTCCCCTCCCCCTTCCCCTCCGCACAAGCCCCTTCCCCTCCTCCCTCCCCCTCCGCACAAGCCCCTTCCTCTCCCCTCTCCCCCTCTGCACAAGCCCCTTCCTCTCCCTCCTTCCCTTCCCCCGCTTTATAAGCCCCTTCCCTACCTTCTGCCTTCCACTTCGCGGGGCTGGAGTCTGCACTCAGGCCCCGGAGTCTGAACCCAGAGCCAGCCACGCCCCCGCAATGTGGCTCCGAGGAGTTTTAAAATCCCGGGCCGTGATGTCACGTCACGCCCAGGCATCCTCCCCGCCCACCTGCAACGCTGCGCATGGCAGCAGCAGCAGCCGGGGAGGGGGAGCCATGCTGAGAGCCGCGCATGGCAGGGACGGTCTGGGGCCGAGGGGGACGCTCTGGGGGCGGGGTGGGAGGACGCGCGGGGGGGCTGGCGGGGAGGGGGCCGGGGCCCGCTCCAGGCATAGCCATGGGAGAGACCCAGCTCCACATATTGCTGGAGCAGGGCCCCTGGCTCCGAATAGTAACTCGCCGCCCATGGCCTGGCACACTTCCGGGTTCAGGGGGCGTGGGGCCCCCTTAGGCATGGGGCCCGATTCAGCCAAATCGGTCAAATCGGCCTAAGGCTGGCCCTGGTCTCAGGGTGGGCCCAAGCAGTATACTTCAGCCAAACAAAAGAAACACATTCATAACACAAACAGGAAATACCTTTCTTGGTCCCTTTCTAGGGTGTTGCTTTAATATGCTGGCTTCTTCATGTCAGTTCCTCCCCAGTCAGTTAGCTTGATTGTTTCCCCAGTCGGTAGGAGAGGAGACTTCTTCCCAGAAGATGTCATCTATACCATGCTCCATCAATTCCAATTAGTCCTTCCCCTGTGTCTCATCAATGCCAGTTACTGCTCCCTCCACATCCCCAACATCACTTCAATGCCACTTACTACGCTCCCCAAAATCTAAGTACCTACATATACAACATTCCCCCACAATGCCAGTTTCTGCCCTCCCCCTCTTTGGGAAGTAGGGCAAAGTTACTTTTTGTGAGTTATCGAGAGTGTGGATTAATATTCTCCTATTCAAACAATATTCTCAGATGTTTAGTCTAGTGACAATTTTAAAAATAAGTTTGATTTAAAATACAGTACTTTCTTAACCAGCCAAAAATCACTTAACAGCTTTCTAAAGCACTGTTTAGACCCCTAAAAAGACTTATTTTCTACAACTTTCTACAAACTCCTGAGTAGTCTTCTAAAAACAATTTAAAATCCCACATATTTCTACCTTTCTCTCCAGCAGTATGATTCCCTTCTCCCCAAAATCAGTATATACTGACCTGAGATGCTGGACAACTGGCAAAGTCTCATATCTTATGATCCACAACGGCTCAGAAGTGTAATTACCTGACCGTTCTCATTTAGTTCTCAGATGTACATATTCACTTTCTGGGGGGGGTGTCTAGACCACAGGGTTTTGTCAACAAAAGTGGACCTTAAGGGCCAGCCTGTGTAATTGAATGGCAACAAATTTAAAGCAGATAAAAAACAACAATAACACAGCACATAATTAACCTGTGTAATTCGCTGACAAAATATAATTGAAGCCAAGAGCTGAGAAGAATAGTATGCCAATAAATAAGATTATCCATAGATTAGGTAATATCATACATCAGATATGAAAAGCACATGGTTTGTTCTTCATATTACATTGTCAAGAACATTTATTTAACAACTACTTTATTTTTCAGATTACATAGCTCAAACACAAGAGAAGTCAGTTCCAGGAATTGACCTGCACTTTACGTTGTCCCTGAATTCAAAGACTATATCTTCCAAAGTGCAGGATATCCCCTTTGACCTTAGCACACCACAAACTAACACAGCAAGTGGCTGCACCACACACGGGGAGCTTGGATACTCCCATAATATGAATAATTGATAACAAGCCTTCCACTAACTGGTTAGGATTCAGAAGAAATCTTTGTAAAAGCAAAGTTATTCCATAATTGCTGATAATGGAATTTTTGCCTCTTCCTTCAAAGCGTCTGATACTGGCTATAGTCTGAGATAATATCAGACTTAATAGACCACTAGTAACATCTAGACTGACGTTTCTTGTGTTCCCCTGAAGAATATGTATTCCTCTCAGACTATTATTGTTACTTATGAACAATTTTATTGTGAATCTCTGGTAACACCAGCAAGTCCAAAGTTCCTTTATCCTGATGATACCTACCTTCCTTTGACATTCAGCTCCACTCTTCTCATGGATAGTGTTCAGTCTAATGGTTCTGTTTGGTAAGAGCCTTTGGGTGCTTCTTCAGGGAGAAAATATTTTTCAAGTTACATTTATTCAGAGTGCTATTATGAATATGGCTGCGAGGCTAAGTAATAAGAATATAATTCTGACTTATTTCTGAAGACACAGTTATTCAGAGGAAACCAAACAGTAGTTCAAAGTTTATATACATCCTACATTTGGAAGATCTTCAAGAAGAGACCTTGGCTACGTCTAGACTGCAAGCCTCTTTCAAAAGAGGCTTTTTTGAAAGATACTTTCGAAAAAGCCTCTTTCTAAAACGAGCATCTAGAGTACAACCAGTACTTTTGAAAAAGCAAGCCGCTTTTTCGAAAGAGAGCACCCAGGCAGTCTGGATGCTGTCTTTCGAAAAAGCACAATTTACATTACATCACACCTTTTTTCGAAAGAGAACTTTCGAAAAAAGGCTTTCTTCCTCGTAAAATGAGGTTTTCCGTGGTCGAAAAAACTGCCGTGTTCTTTCGATTTACTTTCAAAAGAATGTGGCAGCAGTTTAGATGCAAGAGAAGTTTTTTTTTTAAAAAGGCCACTATTTTTGAAAAAACCCTGTAGTCTAGACACACCCCTTGATTTTTGTAGGAAGTGTCATGGCCCCATTACGGTCTTTATCTAATCAACATACTACACGCTGTATTAGGTAATGGAATAAACCTGTTTCTGCAGTGAAATAATCAGTAAAAAACATATTTTTTTAATATCCCCTTTCATGGATGTAGGATTAGTGCATCCAGATCTGAGAGGGTATGATTTTCATTGTATTGTGATAGGCTTTATGTCTGCCAGAATTTTTTTAAAAGAGTACTTTTTATTCATTTTATTGCTTCAAAGAGGATAAAATAATTCTCTCAAGGGAATTACAGAAAATCCATTAACAAAACACAAGTGCCCTTGGTGTAAAAGCAGTCAGAACTTCTGGACCCTCATTAGCTTTGGCTTTTGGGTATTTAAGAAGTAGAGTCGGTATCCTTCACAGTGCTTCCACCTGTGTACAGCTTTACACAAAATGGCTTGAACAGTTTTCTAGAAAGACAGAGGCTGGGTAGTTCTATGGATTTTTTTTCCCTGCAGAAGACATATTGTGGAAACAATAAAGAAACATTTTTGTGAGCTAGGCACCCCTGTGCCTTGACAGGGGCAGCCATGCAGACACTCATCATCAGATTTTTAGACGTTTCAAGGTTTGCCTACACTTTGAGCTGGAGAGTTAGCACCTCAAGTTTGTATCTATCCAAGCTCTGGTCTATGCTAGGGAGTTATTTCTAAATAAATAACAAGCGGCACGTTCACACTATTTATTGTGTGGTTATTTCGAAATAATAACTCCTGCTTTCCACGAGGAAGAATGCTAATTTTGAAATAGTTATTTTAAAATAGCTTGAATATGGATGCTCAGCTGCTGCTATTTTGAAATAATTAGCCTCCAGAGGCCTCTCACAGCTACACTTACGGCCGCTCTGGCCACATACCTGACATCTCCAATGTTCCCCTTCTCTTGCAGAACTTAAAGTAGTAGGCTGAAGGAAAAGGGCTTGTGGCCTGTGTGAACCTTTCATAGCCCTGTGCCACACTGCACCCATCCCAGGGGCCATGTTGGACCCCAGTGCTCCCGTTGAGCCCTCCGCATCTGCCAGCACTTCCGCAGCACCTTCAGCTGCCCTTGCCCAGGGATGAAAGAGGGCCCCGGTCTGGACTGGTGCAGAGATCCTGGACCTCATCAAGGTCTAGGACAAGGAGACTAAGCTCCAGGATCTCCACACCAGGAAGAGGAATGCCAAAGTCTATGGCCAGATGGCCTCCAGCCAGGCCACCAGCCTGACCAGGTCCAAATGAAAATTAAAGAGCTCCAGCAGGCCTACAACAAGGCCAGGGGAGCAAAGTGGATGCTCTGAGGCAGCTCCTCACACCTGCTGCTATTATGAGCAGCTCAATGCCATCCTGGGAGGGGGGCTAGCCACCTCACCTCCCGTCATTGATGACTCTCCGCAGCAAGATGTTATTGATTGCCTTGACTACCTGCAGGAACACGGCCCTGACTGTGAATTTCGCCATGCTGAACTGGTGAGCGTCCAGAGTGCGATGGCGATGCACTTCTGCGGGGGGGGGGGGGTGTTGCAGTCAAGTGTCCTGTCACCTGAGGGCATGGGTGAGACACTCATAGAGATCCAGGAAGGTGACTTCCGCATGTGGAACTTCTGGAGCCACTGCTGATCATCCCATCATTGCAGGATGATACAGTTCCACCAGTCAGAATTGGTCTCCCTCCACCAGAAGTAGCGTTCCACTGTGTCCAGAGAGTTTAGGGGCATTTGCAGCAGCAGGAGTACCAGGACCTGGGTGAAGGGGTCCTCCAGTTGGGGTTGGTCATCGTCCTGCTGGAGTAGCATGCGGGCAGTGTGGACAAACTGCACCAAGAGGCACCGCATAAGGCCTGCGAGCCTGGCACTGCTTTTTAGCAGCTCCGACTCCATAATGTGACTGCTGAGGCATCCACCAGGGCAACCAGAGCACATGGCGTGAGTTGGTGTCCTGCGAGGGGGTAAGCAGTGGAGGAGAGGTGTGTGAGATGCAGCTGTAGAGACGAGCCCCTGTAAGCACGTGGCTCAGCTAGCCTCAGCAAGCAGCCACAGGAAGTGTCCACCCTCTTGGTGCCCTCTCTGGAGTGCTGCTGGGGGCTGTAAATCCGATGCAGGCCCCTATCAGTGTTGGTGCACTATTTTGAAATAATTCTGAGCTATTTTGATGCTGCCTTGTGTGGATGCACTATTTTGAAATTATTATTTTGGGAGTTATTATTTCAACATAAGATATTTCAAAATAATTTCCTGGTGTGGACATGCCCCAAAATGCCAAGTATGTATTCAGGGTGCCTAGTGCCTCCTTCTGTTAGGGCCACCTTACCTATCCTTCTGTTTGTAATGCAGACACATGGAAATGAATCTGGGACCTCTGAAGCTTAGTGCATGAGCCTCTACCACTTGCCCTAAAGGCCAGCTGAGTCTCAGGCTATGTTTACACTGCAAGTATTTGTCGGCAGAGAGCAGGGGCGGCCCGTGACTATAGGCCGACTCAGCTATTGCCTAGGGCGCTGCCTTCAACGGCACCTGATGATGACATCACGGGGCGCCCGGGGCACCCGATGATGACGTCACCCCATTGACGGCCCATCGACGGCCGTGCAGGCGGGGGCACCGATCGCGCGTTCCGCCTGGGGCACCAGCTGCCGCAGCCCACCTCGGGCCACTCCTGGCAGAGAGTAAGCTAATGAAGCACTCATTAACGTTTGTTGCGCTGTCATTTGCATATTCTCTGCCGATACTTTTTGTGCAAGCGGTTTTTGCACAAAAACAAGCCGTATAGATGGGTCCGTTTTGCGCAAAAAAAGGGGGAGGTTGTGCAAAAACGGACCCATCTACACTGCTTGTTTTTGCGCAAAAACCTCTTGTGCAAAAAGCATCAGCAGAGAATATGCAAATGACAGCGCGACAAATGCTAATGAGCGCTTCATTAGCATACTCTCTGCCGACAAATACCTGCAGTGTAGACATAGCCTCAGTAAAGGCTGTAGAGCAAATTCATTTTTCCTCTCTGTAAATGGTCCAAGTGCCCTTACATGGGACAGTGAACCACAGACTGTAGGCATGTGGCTTACATATTCTTAGCAGGCTAGTTCTGATTGAACTAGTGCAACTATACTCAAGGTCAAATATAGGTATTTTACCAGCAAAACTGTAGCCATGTATAGACTTTAAGGATCTACAGAATCAGATGTCAGCTGAATGGGGAGCTATAGGATCTAAATTTTGGATTCAGATCTCTAAAGTGGCAGTTAGGCCCCTAAATCCCCTGGTGCCTCATCCCTAAATGCATTCAGCTAGCAAATTTCAAACCAGCCAGTGGGTGCTGATGGGCCTGTGGGGCAGTGGGCCTGTCTTTCATATGAGAGCCTGACCTTCAATGTGTGCATCAATATGTAAATTTGGAAGAGCTAGGTGTGTAGATATGGTAACTTGGGAGTTCCTTCTCTATGGTTGACGGTTAGCGAGGAGTGTGGTAGGTCCTCATTCCAAAAGTCAATTTGCAAAGCAAAACAAAACATTCTATTTAAATCCAACATTAAAGTTTGTTAATCTTACAAGCAATGGAAAATGGGAGATGGTCACTACTGTACCACCTACAACAACAATGTATGCTTATGGTTATGTTCTTTGAAACAAACCCAGATAGTCATATTTTTATTCTGAGCATATTTTAGGAATTTAAAGCTATCCTGCTGGTGGCATATTTTCAACTGGCATATGTACCCGACATTGCTCAGGTCTTTAAATGAAGAAATGGGTTTCGGGGTTTGTTTGGAAAATAAAAGTAAAATGTACATGCTCTATTTAAATGATTGTGTTTTTCAAAACTGAAGGAAAACTTAATGTACGAGCTTAACCTTATATACTGAGTATCCCCATTTGCAAGATCATGGTCTTAGATTGCCCCACTGTAGTGTCTGTATTTCCATGAATCTCTTCCTGTAACTGTTTTTCATTTGTTTGTTTTTATGAAATAGGCACTTGTAGAGAAGTTGCATTCATCATAAATCATGATCTTTCACTTGTATTACAATATATTCACTTGTGCTTATAGCACTGTCATAACTGCGCCAGGATATTTCAGTGTGCTATTTGACATTACTTCACAGTGGGGGCAAAAGAAGGAAAGTTACAGAGGACACATATGCAGTTTCATAACCATTTTTTGAAAAAGTGTAACTTAGGGTCTAGGGAATTAATGCACTTGTTAGACATTTGTAAATCTGATTGAGTATAAATGCTTGGCTTCAAAGCATACCTGCATTGGAAAGGTCATATTTAAAAAAAAATGTGTGTGATCAATGCTCAAAAGGGTGTCTCCTTATGTTTGGAATAATATACATTAAGATAGATATGTATTATACTGTAAAATTTTGACTTCACAGTGTATGTGATTACATTTTGCCTTGATCAATTGGCTACTAAAGCATAGAAGATGCAGGATGTATGCAGTCTGAGAATAAACTAACTGTTTCTGTTATTATAGGATCATGGAAATGTACAACAGGAAGGGACCTCAAAAGAACATCTAGTCCTTTCCAGCTCCCCACACTCTGGAGTCATGATTAAGTATGCCTAAATGACCCTTGACAGATCAACAACAGATTAGACAAAAACTCCTGATTACAAGGATTCCACAATCTCCATCAGAAGCCTATTCTAGTGCGTAATTATCCTTATAATAATAAAGATTGCCCTAATATACAACCTAAATCTTCCTTGCTGCAAACTAAGTCAAATGGTTTTTGTCCTAACTTTAGTGGACCTGGAGAACATTGATCATGGTCCATATGACAACGTGTAGCCCATTGCTCTCTTCTCTTCTCCAGTCTAAATGTGCCCAGTTGTTTCTTCCTTTCTGCATACATCAAGTTTCCTATATCTTTTATCATTTTTGTTGTTCTTCTCTGGACTCTGCAATTTGTCCACATCTTTCTTAAGATCAGCGGTGAAAGTAACTTAAAATTTCTTACAGGTACTGTCCTATTGCAACCTGGGTCCCTGATAGCTCCCTCCTGGCTTTTGCCACAGCTCAGCCAGCTCTTGCCAGAGCTGTGCATCAAAGTGCACCTGCTTACTTTCACCTCTGCTTAAGATGAGGCATTCACACCAAAACTCATTACTCCAACTGAGGCTTCACCAATGCCAAGTAGAGCAGAACAATTACCTCTCATGACCTACTCCTGTTAATACATCGCAGAATAACATGTTCTTTTTTGCAAGAGCATCATGTATTTGACTTATGATCAATTTGTGTTCCTTTTTTGCAATGTTGCTGCTTAACCATTTATTCCCTATTTTTCTGTTTCTGCATTTGATTTTTTTCCTTCCTATATGCTGTATTTTGCTCTTGTCTTTAATGAATGTCATCTTGTTGATTTCTGACCAGTTTTCCCATTTATCAAGATCATTTTGAATTCTAATCCTGTCCTCAAAGTGCTTGGAGCCCATCCCAGCTTGGTATAATCTACAATTTGTGTACTTCTACTCTCCTTTTATTCATCTAAACTGTTAGAGAACTTATTCCTTAACCCTCCTATTTCCCTGGTCCTTCCCAGGTGGCCAGAGAACAACAATACCTGGAGATGCAAACAGTTCAATATTTATTGGAGTTAGCTTCCAGCAAGCATGAATCCAACTTCCTTTCCTTTTATCCCTTGTTCCCTTTTTTTCCCACCCCCTTCCTCTTTGTCATTAATATATATAGTGATATTTTCAGATATACCTTAACCAGACATTCTACTGAAATTTAACTACCCAATCCTAACATATTGTAACATGATTATCTAACCAATTATATCCCTGCACTTAGTTGGTTTACTCCCATCAAAACTAATACAGGAGACAGAAACAATCAAAGGACCAGACAGAGTTATATAGATGAACAATAGAAAGATGGGGCGCATAATAACAAAGCAATAAAGAAATGTGGATTTCACAACCCGAACTATTGATAAAGTAGGTCCTTGCCAGACGGTAAGCTAGCAACCTGAGTTTATCATCTTATACAGATAGACTGTGATTTTTATTCTTTGTTCTCATACCCCAGTAACAATACAGCTAAATTCTTAAAATATAGGCTATACAAGGCAGGCCTAAATATCTAGATCCTTACACAAACATTAATTAAACTATTGAATAGTATCAGACCCAGGATTGATCACTTTGTGATCCCATTTTGACAGCAAACCAGATAACTACTCTCTGAGAATTGTCTTTCAAGCATTTATACTCTGACTTTATATAATTTAATCTAGACAATACAGTAAACCTATGGAAATGTCATATGGGATTATGTTGAAAGCCTTACTAAAATCAAGGTACTTTTTCCCTCCCATCCACTGTTATGAACTTGTTCTGCATGTCAACAAACAGAACATACACATTTTGACCCTTTGTGCCAAAGCTTTAGAAACTGTTTAAGATGCTGATAAATTGTCCTCTTTCTAATATAGTCATTCTTATTCTAATGTGCTGGCTCAAGGAGTACATATATATATAGTGCTACATACATATATATAGCCCTTTAACAGTGAGCATTTTGAGGATTTATACTCAAAGGGTGCGTCTAGACTGGCAAGATTTTTGCTTTTGCGCAAAAACTTGCCAGCTGTCCACACTGGCTGCTTGAATTTGCGCAAGAGCACTGACTTTATAATGTACAAAATCAGTGCTTCTTGCGCAAATACTTTCACGCTCCCGCTCGGGAAAAAGCCCTCTTGCATAAGAATACTTGCGCAAGAGGGCCAGTGTAGACAGGTAAGAGCTGTTTTGCGCAAAAAAGCCCCGATGGCGGAAACGGTGATCGGGGCTTTCTTGCACAAAATCACGTCTAGACTGGCCACGGATACTTTTGCGCAAAAGCACTTTTTGCGCAAAAGCATCCGTGCCAATCTAGACTCTCTTTTGCGGAAATACTTTTAACGGAAAAACTTTTCCGTTAAAAGTATTTCCGCAAAATCATGCTAGTCTAGATGCAGCCACCGGGGATGAAGATGGCTGCTTAGTAGAGCTTCTGTTTTATATCTTCCCAGTTAGTAATTTAAAAATAAGATATGAAACCAAAGTAAGTTATTTAAGGTGGCTACAGATAATTTATTGGATGACTGAATAACACAGAATGATAAAATTAAAGACTTTTTATAAAATAGTTGGTTAAGCAAATAGGCATTACAATATAATCCTACACTGCATTTATACCCACATTCTAAGAAGATATGATACAGTCAGGGGTGATCAGTTGCTAAAAAAGGAGAATGGATGTAATCCTCTCTCTAATGGCTCCTTGATGGTGGATGGGCATACCTAATCTAAAATTATAATCCATTAAAATAATGTCCCTTAATTAACTTCAATAGCCTTTTCATCATAATCAAATAATGTTAAATAGCCAAATAGAAAGTAGAAAACAACAATTTAATTACCAAAACACATTTATAACATGACCTGGTGGTTTGACTAATGCAGGTTGATAGCTGAAGTAAACCCTCATGTATTAGATAGCTCTTTCATTTCAGAGAGCCAGGTCAATGCTTAAAAAAAGTTCTCACCGAACATAATAGAGCCTCACTGATTTACATCTAGGTACTTATATGGTCCTCATTATTGTAGCATCAGAGCATCTTGTTGTTCAGTATTTCCATTAGTTTCAAAGCTTAAGCCTTTTAGTTGGCTCAGTGAGTCTTCCAAAATTCCACCAGTGCATTTTGATGTGTTTCTTCTAATGGTGCCTCAATATTTCAGTTTACAAGATGCATGGAGCAAAGGGGAAATCAAAACATTTATTATGCAATGGCCAAAAAAATAGAAGGGCAATCTGTTGGCTGATTTGTCCCACATGATACCTTTTCCTACTAATTAACACAAGTTTCTTTCCCATGCTCAAAGATAGAACAGATAGAATTCTGCCTTTTATGGTTCTAATGGTGCCAAGTGTAGTGCATGACCAAATAAAATTTAAGCATAAAAGCACAAACGATTATGCTTTAGGGTTGGCAGTATCCTAAGCAGCTACCACATTATTCTGACTTTTCATCCCAATGAGGCCTCTTCCAAAACTAAACAACACCATTAATGGATACATTGAACCAAGTTTTGGATGCAGCTTCTACCATTTATCCCATATTCTTGGGATAATTCTCTCCATCATAATGCTTTCTTTTTTCCTCCTTCTCCCACACATGGCCCAGTATTCATGCTCCTCCCTATGGCTAGAGCAACTGCAAGTGTTCTCACTCTTTCCATTCGCTGTCGACTAGTTTCTTTGATGGTTAGACATTTTCAAAATACAGTGAACAAACTCCAGAGACCCCAAAACAAGGAAGTTATATGTAAAACACAACCATGGTGCTTCATTTTTCTGGAGAAAATTTTGCTTTTCCAAGGTCACTCTTCCCTACTCACTTTCACTGTTTTCCCTTCTTCCTCTCTGCCACATTCTGTCTGTTTCATTGTGTTACCTCTCTGGGGCATGTCTACACTAGGAATTTATTTTGAAATAACTTACCTCAAAATAATAACTCCCAAAATAACTATTTTGAATTAGTGTGTCCACACTACAGGGTAGCCTCGAAATTAATCCGAGGCAGGCTCCCTTAATGTGGATGTACTACCTCAACTTAGAGCCCCAGGAAGCAATGGGGAGTCATTACTTTGAATGACCCTAGAGAGTAGTTATTTTGAAATAGCAGCAGTGGAGCGTCCACACTACCACTATTTCGAAATAACTATTTTGAAATAAGCATTATTCCTCATGGAAAGCAGGAGTTATTATTTTGAAATAACCAGCCCCTTATTTCAAAATAACGGGCTTGGTAGTATGAATGCTCTGCTAGCTATTTCGAAATTCTACACTGCTTGCTAGTGTAGGCTAGGGCTAACTGAGAAAGCAAATTCTTTGGAGCAAGACCCTTGTTTTATAAGTTCCCATTAATACCACCAACACACAAATTATAGTAACAAAATATTTATGCCTAACAAATTATTCCAATTACTCCATCATAACTTAGACACCAGTTTTCTCTACAATGTACAATTTTAAAATGTATAGTTTTCTCCACAATGTACACAATTTTAACTTCTACATTGTGAACAGGCACAGACTGAGTAGCAAGAAGTATGCATCCCCCTTGCATTGCTGTAGGGGAACTGCACACAAAAGCAACCATAACACCCTGCAAAGCACAGGAACTAGTCACTGTTGTGATGTGTGATCAAGGCAACGTTCTTACTCTGTATCTGTTACATAGGCCCAGTTAAAAAGGCAAAAGGTTACCAATTATGTGGTTGTCATTAATATCAGCATTTGACAACTACCACACTAGTATCTGAAATACCACAGTTTCTCAGCAAGATATAGTTGTAAATAACTGGTATAACTAATAACTATGTGATATCTGTGAGCAAGCTTGACTTTAAAAACGTGAATGGTATGTCGAAGAACTAATAGGTATCCAAAAAGGCCCCATCAAGGAACACTAGTTTAAAAAAAAAAAATTATAGCTGTCTTTGCTTTCCCCTCTAAGCTAGTTTTTTTTTAAAGTGACAAATGGAAGAAAGGGGAAGTTGATAGTAATGTATGTAAGTTAGGAGTTAGGAAGTGTAGAAAATTGATAAGGGAAGCAAAACGGTGTGAGGTAAATTCTATGTCCAGTAGAGTTAAAGACAATAAGGAGTTTAAGTAAATTAGGAACAGAAAAAATCCTGTAGCCATGTAGCTAAAATGTAGTTTTATGCTAAGTAATGGGACTCAGTGTACTTTGCCAGCCACCTTTTCTGAAAGCAGAAAGGACCTTTACCTTACCATTGGTAAAGGTGCACCAGCCAGAATATTGTGTTTAAATCTGATTCCCAGGCAGGGATAGTGTGTTATAATTTTGTTTTTAAGTTTCAAAAATAGTATTGTGAAATATGTAAAAGGGTATGATGATTGGGATTTTTTTAAATTGTAATTTGATGTCCTCATACAAATGTGCATATTGCATCTCTGTAACAAAGGTTGTTTCTCTGTAACAAAGAAAGCAACCTTGTTATGTGTGAGAGAGTGAGGATTGTATGAGAGATAAGAGTGAAGACCAAATGTTCTAGGAGGAAGCTGAGAACAGATGTAAAGACACCAAAGATTGCTGTATATCCCCATTGAGATGTAAGAGTGGGCAAATCGACGGCTCTGAAAGAAGGCAAGCATTTATCAATTGGGACAAAATATTTGTGATCAAAACCAGTTTAACATGACAGAACAAAGATGATAAGGAGCAAGAGAAACAACTGAAAATAACAAACATCCATCAGAAACACAGCATGACAATGCAAAACCCACTGATCCCGATGGGAAAGAACTATTATAAAAAAGAGAACTGCTTTGTCTTAAGAGTGGGGATTTCCTGCCATGACTGGAGAATCAGTCCAGACAGATAGACCGTGCGCACGCACGCGTGTATGTGTGGATCTGTCTGTCTGTCTATGTAAGCATATGCTAACTGCTTTACCATTGTATTCTCAATAAATGTGGCATATTGCCTTTCCCCCCCCTGAACAGATCCCGTGTGCTTCTTATAAGTATAACAGTCCTCCAAGAACCAGACACAGTACTCCAGTTGAGGCCTAATAAGGGCAAAGTAAAACAGTAAAATTAATTATTGTGTCTTGCTTACAACACTCCTCTTTAAAGTAACCATATTTCTCCATGCCAAATATGGGACACCAAGGGGGAGGGGCAGCACTTGGGGCTTCAGCCCTGGTGGGGAAGGGGAGCTGCCAATGCTTGGGGTTTCAGCCCCGTGGAGGGGAAGGGGAACTGCTGGCTCTTGAGGCTCCAACCCTGTGGGGGACAAGGGGGAAGGAGATGCCGGCGCTCAGGGGGGAGCTCAGGGCTCCAGCCCCAGAGTGGTTTGGGAGAGGAGTCACCTGCACTAGGGCTTCATGGCTGAAGCCCTGAATGCTGGCAGCTCCTTCCCACCCCCTGCTGCTGGAGAAATACGGGACAATGTGCCCATTTTTAAAAAAAAGTCGGGATGTTGAGAACAGCCCTTAAATATGGGACTGTCCCGGTAAAAATGGGATGGATGGTCACCAGTGTTCCCTCTTTCACTGGTGTTTAATTAGCCCCTCCCAGTCAGAGCCTCAGGGCTCCATGTGCAGAGCTGACTGACTGGGCGGGGCTGATTAATCAGCTGTGAAACTGTGCTGCCACAGCTTAGAGGGAACACTGATGGTCACCCTATCTATCTTCTATCTTTGCCCTTAGCTCCTATAGGAGCATAGGCCATCAACAATTTCTTTCCAAGCCTCTCTGATGGTCACCCTACCCCAGTTAATACATGCTAGAACAGGGCTACTCAACTTTGGAAGTCCCAGGGACCACAACGATACTCACAGCACGTGCCAAGGGCTGCAACTTAAGTGTGGTTGCATATACATGCAAATATACACAAATAGCTTCTTTCACACTGATGTGCATGAATACAAAGATTAGGGCAAGACTACACAACACACAGGCCCCTTTTAAGTCAGTTGTGCTGATATTAATAAAATGCAATATTTATCCAATTTTCCCCCGTATGACAGCACTTTTAATGAGTAATGACAGTACAGGAATTTAACTACTAAAATGCATATCAACAGAAGACCATTATATTGACAACTTTTTTGTTTTGGCTCCCACCCTGGGGTGGTGTAGCCCGCTGCAAACAAATAGGCGGTGGGCTACATGCGGCCCGTGGGCTGGGTGTTGAGTAGCCCTGTGCTAGAATAATATTTGCTTTTTTTGCAACGGTATCACACTGTTGATGCATATTTAACTAGTGATCTGCTATGATATGGTAGATCCCTTTCCACAGTACTCCTTCCTAGGTACCATTTCCCATTCTGTATGTCTGAAACTGATTGTTCCTTCCCAACTGGAGTACTTTGCATTTCTCCTTATTGAATTTCATCCTATTTACCTCAGATCATTTCTCCAGTTGTCCAGATCATTCTGAATTATAATCGGATCCTCCAAAGCACTTGCAACGCCTTCCAGGTTGTTTTTTTCTGCAAATTTTACAAGTACCGGAGGATCATGCATCAGAGATTGCGGATAGTGAGAAGGGCTATGTGAGTTTGTGGGGTTTTTTTAAAAAATGTGTGAAAATTATGGGATATAGAGAATGATAACATTATGGGATGGAAATACTTGCTACTAGGAGGTTGACCCTTGCTCCCAGTCACTCCTGTGTAACTCATTTCTGCCCTGCTATGCATTGCCAAAACATCAAGAGAGAGTGTAGTGAAAAGTAATGGCCTGCACAGTGTGATACCTACATGTGGCATACCACGTTGTGCATCAATACAAGCACTCTTGGTAAGTACAGGCACCGCTTACACAAGGAACTGAGCATGGACGCACACAAGCAATATACTAACTGCAGCAATTTTATGCTCATGTATCAGCCAAAGTATGTTATGTAGATATGGCCTTAGATCCCGGGACTTACCTCCACTGAAATAATGATTTTGCTCTCTACAGGCTGATGGCCTACAAGCCATCTAGGGGTACGTCTACACCGCATGCTTATTTTGAAATAACATGTCTACACTGCAGGGAAGCCTCAAAATTAGTCTGAGGGAGGCTTCCCTGATGTGGATGAACTATCTCGATTTAGAGCCCCAGGAGGCACTGGGGAGGAATAACATAGAATGGCCCTGGTGAGGGGCTATTTCGAAATAGCAGCAGTGGAGCATCTACACACACCTTATTTCAAAACAGCTATTTCAGAATAGAATGAGTTTTACAGATTTTGGAATAAGACATCCATTATTTCAAAATTATTTCGAAATAACAGAATGGCTGTGTAGATGCTTGCATTATTATTTTGAAATAACGCTAGTTATCTTGAAATAACGGTGCAGCGTATATGCACCCTAGGTGACATCAGGCAGCAGCAGCCTTCCTTCACTGATTTTCAGGAGATAGCTGATTCTTCCCATCAGCTTTTTTCAGGATCCACCAAATCTGTTTATCTAAATTTTTATACCACATTCATGTTA
Source organism: Rafetus swinhoei (assembly GCA_019425775.1). Lineage (NCBI taxonomy): Eukaryota > Metazoa > Chordata > Testudines > Trionychidae > Rafetus > Rafetus swinhoei. Next base: position 68,429,630 of record CM033424.1, on the reverse strand, counting down.
GCAAGTGTTTGAAATGTTTTCTGCCTGTGGTGTACCTAAAATCCTGGGAAGATTCTTCTTTGCAAGCTGCCCATTCTGCAGCATGAACCAAAGATCATCCTATTATCTTTCCACTGCTTTAGCAAATTCTTGAGAGCTGAATATTTTCCAGTTATTTGGACAATCTTAGGCTCCTTCAGATAGGCTTACATAACGGCCATCCATGAAATATATTTGCCAGAATTCATATCACTACTAGATAGTCTCTCATAACTTTAGATGCCACAATATATTCAGAATAGGAAATTCATGCAATCTAAAACTTTGGAATGCCTGTGAGATAATTTCCATGCCAATGTGGGCATCTTCCCTAAAGTGCATAATTGACAGCTTTGTTTTTCAAGTATGTTCTTATCAGTCTCAATTAAAATCCATAACCATTATAAACCACTAAAAATCCACCATGCAAAGAAGAGCAGAAAGGCAATTCTAGAATATTCTACAAGATTTCTGCCAAGAGCAGACCTGCTCTAAAGCCACATTAAATGCACTTACCTGTCTGGGAAGTTAACTCCAGGTTACATAACCAAGGAAGTAAAACTTTTACCAGCTTCTGGACTTTGCATTTGGCTGTTGCTGATCTTAGAAGATGAACATTTCAGCAAAATAAGTTTTGTGTTTAACTTACATACCTGCATTGTAGAGGCCCTATTTATCCTCTGGACCCTCTTTGCTGCAACATAAAACTAGAGGATCCAACCACCAATGAATGTCCTTGCTGCAGGGCAATTCCCATGGTAATACCTTTATGCCACCTTCTACCATAGCTCTCAGCAACTCAAACATGGCAAAGGAGAGGCAACTGCGGTGGGAACTGAGCTCAATTTAAAACAACTGCAGAGCAGGCTCCTAGCCAGTTGTGTGTCTAATTTTTTAAATTAAAATATACTAGAGTGCGGTGCCCCCTGCTCACTATGCTCACCAGCCCCCTCCCGTCTCTTAGGGTAGGCAGCCTCAACTCTCCCCCCGGCCTCCAGGGAGGACCAGGCCAAGGCGTGGCAGCCCCCGATCTGCCCCCTTCTTCTCCCGGCCACTGAACCAAAGCTGGGCCAGCCGCAGCCCTCTGTCCCCCCACCAACCTGTACTTCAATTTGATCCCCTGTCTCTATTCCTGCACTCACCATTCTCCCTAACCCCTTCACCTCCCCACCCCACACTATCCTTACCCCACCTCCTTCCTCCATTCCTACACTCCCATTCTTGCCTAGCCCCTTCACACACCCACACTGTCCATCCCCCTGCCTCCATTCCTATATCCCTCTCATCCCCACTATCCCCCCTTACCGCACCAACCATCCCCACATACACCCTAGCCCCCTTCTTCCCTCCCTACACACACCCTGCTCCCTCCCACAAATTCATCGAGCTGCACTCTCCTCTCCCGCAGGAGCACCACCAGGCCGGGCAGCACAGCCCTGGCCACCACAGCAGGAGCCATAGCCCACCCCCAGCCCAGCCTTTCCGCACGGGCCTGTTAGAGCAGCTTTGCTCTGTGGTGAGCCGAGGGAGCCCGGAGCATGGAACGGAGATTCCAGAGAGCTGGGAAGCAGCTGGGAAGCAGCTCACAGTGGGCCTGGGCCCAGGACACACAGAGCAAAACCACGTGGCAAGCACATGAGCTGGGCAGGCTGGGGGGTGGGGCCCAGAGTCAGGTGGATGCTGGTCCAGGGGGCACGTGGGGAAGGAGCCACTGCCCTCCTCTATTTCACGGAGCAGTCATGTGGTCAGGGCTCCTGAGGATGCAGAGTAACATATGATGTTACTCTGTCATCCCACAGGAAACATTTTTTATATATAGAGAGAGCAATATTAGACATGTAAAAGCAAAGGAAATAAAGGACCAGATTCACAAAACCTGTGGAGGAAGATGTGGTGCTGCTGCACCCTTATACCAAAGATCACAGTGGGGAGGGCACTCAGGAGCAGGCTCATGAACAAGAGCTCTCACATTATAAGCAGGCTCTCTATCTCCCAGGCCAGTGGCTAGACTCTCAATCTCTTCTTTTGAAATGGTTTCACTCCCTATGAAATATCTGAACAATCACTGTGCCCAGGGAAAGAGCCCTGTGAGAATGACTGGTCCAATTGCTAGTGTAACTGCCACTGGGCAGATCTGAATCTGGACCCTCTAGAGCTTAGTATAGGAGCCTCTACATCTTGAGCTATAAAGCTTAGGCTGTAAAGCTCCCTTGTTCTTATCTCTCCCTGTAAGTGGTCTAAGTGCTACTACTTGGGCAGTGAACCACACCCCCTGGCTGCGTCTAGACTGGCATGATTTTGCGGAAATACTTTTAACGAAAAAGTTTTTCCGTTAAAAGTATTTCCGCAAAAGAGCATCTAGATTGTCACGGATGCTTTTGCGCAAAAAGTGCTTTTGCGCAAAAGCATCCGTGGCCAGTCTAGACGCGATTTTGTGCAAGAAAGCCCCGATCACCATTTTCGCCATCGGGGCTTTCTTACGCAAAAAATTCCTTCCCTGTCTACACTGGCCCTCTTGCGCAAGAACACTTGCGCAAGAGGGCTTTTTCGTCAAAGTATTTGCACAAGAAGCACTGATTTTGTACATTACAAAGTCAGTGCTCTTGCACAAATTCAAGCGGCCAGTGTAGACAGCTGGCAAGTTTTGGTATGCTTTTGCGCAAAATCTTGCCAGTCTAGACGCAGCCCCTAGGTGCGTGGGTTATGCTATTCCCTTGGACAGAGGAAAGACCTAATGTCAAGTCCTTGCTCCTGTGTGGGGATTTGAACAGGGGTCTTCCCATGCAGGTGAGCACCCTAGGAAGGACATTTAAGTTTCCCTACAAATCTAGTGCCTTCCTCCCTCCCCCAGCCCTTTTTTCCCCTAAGTTATTCAGCAAATTTTCAAATAGTTTCTGATGACCTGAAACTGCATTTTTCAGTGAATAAACTGATAGTGTGAAATGTTTGCCCATTTCTAATGGCCAAGCACACAAGTGCAATAAAGCCACATTTGTCACTACTCATCTGTTCCTGCATTGAGCAAAGCTCATCCAGAGGTGAAAACCAGGCCTCATTCTTTACTTAAGGTACATAATAGACACAAACATATTTGTTCCAGCTATCCAATCCAGAACAAGCTTTCCCATTGTATTTTTATTGTGCACAACTCTGGCCTGCAAAGAGCAGCAGTTAGTACATAAGGATTAAACAATAATTGGCTGAAGTCAAAACGTCTTCTCCAAGGAAATTGTTTCACTTTCTCATTCTAATAAATGTAGAAGTAAAGAGCTAAACTACCGTGCTGCTATAGATTTATATCCAAGCTTGTTGTGCATCCCTAGTCACACCTGAAGTGTGCATTCAGCAGCACAGCTGGCAATTCACTGGGCACCAGCAGGAGCCTCTTAACTGCTCTGCCCTCGGGCCCAGGGCTGCTGTTGGCAGGCCTGCTTACAGCTTCTGGTGTTATTCCTAGCAATTCCTTTTGATCCTTGACGTTTACTAGAAATGATTTAAAAAAATCAAAATTTGAAAAGTTTTGCCCAAGGCAGAGTGGGGGAAGTGGAAAGGCGACTATAAATTTGTCATGAAAATATAGTAAGAATGCTCTGTATTACCGCCACTCTAGTGATTATCTCTGTGAAATACTCACAGATTGTTCTGTGCCTTCAACAGCGGTCAGTCAACAAAATTCACTGAACTCTTTTAGGGTATGTCTACACTTGCACCCTAGTTCGAACTAGGGATGCAAATGTAGGCATTCGAAATAGTCAATGAAGTGGGGATTTAAATATCCCGCGCTTCATTAGCATGATCTCGCCGGCGCGTTACTCCAATCAACAGCTGTTTCGAAAGTGAAAGTGCACAACGGGACGCGTTAGTTTGAACCAAACCCCTTGGTTCATTTTTTGAGGAGTAACGTTAGTTCGAACCAAAGGGTTTGGTTCGAACTAACGCGTCCCGGCGCACACGTTCACTTTCAAAACAGCTGTTGATCGGAGTAACGTGCCGGCGAGATCATGCTAATGAAGCGCGGGATAGTTAAATCCCTGCTTTATTGACTATTTCAAATGCCTACATTTGCATCCGTAGTTGGAAGTAGGGTGCAAGTGTAGACATACCCTTACTGATTTAAGGTGGGATTTCTCAAAAGGACTCAGCTGGCCTAACTTTATTCTAATTTTAATCAATGGGAGAAAAATTAGTCTAAGCATTCTTGAAAATTCCAATTTATGACCCTTAAAAATTCTAAGTAAAAGCTAAAGATATACAGGTACTTGCAAAAGTGAGATTGTACTGTGCATGCCATCTTTGGATGTATACCTCCTCCAACGCATTTTAGGGTTGGTATATATACACAACTTCTGTCACTGTGTATATACAATAATTGCACAAAAACTTCTTATTGGACCCAAATAGCTAGAATCAGCAATAAATGTGCCAGGAGTTTATTTAATTGGTTCCTAATGATTTGTCATTACACTTATTGATGGATTATAACTTTTTTTTGCTCTTTAGTACCAGCTATGGAGAATTATGTTTTTGATTTTCCTCATTTTCATCAGTGTTTGGGGTCTACTCACTTGTCTATTTGATAATGACGTCAATAAATTAGATATCCCATTTGCTTTTGTGGATGCCAGATTCATCCAGCTAAGTTATGAAAGGAATTATCTGAAAGCTTGCCAACTGTCTATCATGGTTTTCCTTGTGACACATGGATTCTTTTTAGATCGGACAGTAAACTCCACATGTGACAGGCTTTCCCATGACTACATGTTCTGTTTTTCCAGTGGTTGCTGGATTTTGCTGCTTTGAGTCGTCCCATTCCAAACTGCTCTACTGTTTATTAGATTCCTAAATTTTAATAGTTTGGAAAACAAAAAACAAACAGGGTCTGTATTTATGATTTCAGAAGTTCTATAGAAATAAATGGAGAAAGCATATGGTATCAGTTTGTATTTTACCGTTTTACTAGGCCCACATTGTGAACTGTGCTTTACATCTGTGCAGAGGAGTATGGCTCTGGGCTGGTTAAGGTTACCTGTGCAAGGATGCAAGCTGAATCCACAGTGTTACATGGACAAAGAGGGGAGAGAGAATAGGCGGGGCATTGTTTCCCTCCAGTAACATGCCAGCCCTTTCCAACTGAAGCTATACTGTGGAGAGAGAGAGAGAGAGAGAGAGTGTGTGCCCGCGCACGTGCGCGTGTACTCAGGAAGGTGGGGGCAGGGCAGGGGGAAACACACACTGCAGAAGGTACAGGGTGGTGAAGGGCACAATCTCACTTCAAAGCAGAAGGAAAATGGGAAGTAGATGAGGAATGATTCTCAGTCTGAAGATAGGCAGTGTAACTACATGCTCTCTCAGACCTGGGTCTTTCAGCAAAGCCACATTTGACCCCTTAAACAAATGTTTCTTACTCTGCCCCTCCCAACACTGTAGAGTAGGAATGGGTAAATATTTTGGCCTGAGGGCCACATCAACCACAGAAGTTGTATGAAGGGCCAGGTTGGGAAGGCTGGGGGAGGCAATGCTTCTCCAAACAGCCAGGCATAGCCCAGCCCTCACTTCCGCCCCCTTTCTGTGCCCTCCCAGACTCCCACCCTCTATTCACCCCATTCCTTGCCCCTTGACTGCCCCTGGGATTCCTGTCCCCTATCCAACCCCCCACTCTATGCCCTCTGACCACGTCACCCAGCACACTGGGGTAGGTGGTGCTTCAGCCATGCTGCCTAGCTAGAGCTGCAGCCACACTTCCTGCAGCATTGGAGCTGGCGGCACAGTGACCGCACCACCCAGGCACTGAGGGAGCTGAAACTGTGAGAGCAGAAACAGACTGGGAGGAGCTTCTGCTGTGCCCAGGAGCTGAGTTGGCTCTTCCTGGAAAAGCTGTCCTGACCCCACTCCCTGGCAGGAGCTTGGAGGTTAGACTGAAGAGTCCAGCATGTCAGATGTGGCCCATGGGCCATAGTTTGCCCCCCTCTGCCATGGAGGCATATCACCCTGGCTTCCCCATGGAACAGGAAGCCAAGGATCAAACTGTGATTGAGTCATAGTTCATTCCCTGGTTTGCTCTAGAAGCAGTGTAGCTATATGCTGATCCTTACTTAGGGCTTATGGCACTGAGAACTTTCGCCCTTAGAAAAGTACAGGTTGAACCTCTGTAAACCGGGACTCTCTTGTCTAGTAATATCCATGGTCCAGAAGGACCATGGATGTTTCAGGACCAGAGAGTCCTGGAGGTGAGCTGGTGGCTGGGCTCCCTGCATCTGGGCTGCTAAGCATGACCCAGCTGGGCTGCCTGGCAGGCCTGTAGTCTGATGCGCAGCAGTGGGGCTGCAGGACCGGGAGCCCGGCACATACCAGCTGATCTGCATGGTGGGACTGGGAGCCCAGCACACTACAGCAGGGTTGCCCCTCCATAGCCTGGTGCACATCAACTGAGCTGCCCAGTGTGACTGGGAGTCCAGCGCGCCCCAGTGGGGCTGCCTTGCAGGGCCGGGAGCTTAGTGCACTGGGAATTGGGCTGCCCGGCTTAGCAGGGAAAGGGGGAGAACTGACAGGGCAGTGTGGCTAGTGGCAGTGGGGAGAGCTGGCCAGGACTCTGGAGGCCAGTCCAGGGTTGGGGGGGGGGCAGTAGCAGGAGGGCCAGATATAACCTTATCTGGTCTGGCAAAATCCCTCATCAAGGACCAGTCAGGTCCCGAGAGTGCTGGACCAGAGAGGTCCAATCTGTAATTGCTTCCAGAGAAGCAACACAGTCTACTGCTAGAGTACTGGTCTGGGGTATGGATAGCTTTACTGGATCCTAGCTCTGACAATGACTTGTGTGCCACTAGGCTAAGCCTTTAACCTCCTTGTGTCATAGAGAAACATAGAGAAAATACCTGACATAGGGGTATTAAGATGTTTATTCAGTTAGTGCTTGTGAAGCACTTCAAGAGTACCCGGTGGAAAGTATCCCATAGGGCTAAATGTTAATATAGTTAACACAATTGCATATACAATCATTGAACTACTATTTCTAGTCAAATTAACGAAATGTTCAATTTCTCCTTTTTTTTTCAAATTAAAAGAGATTATTGACTTGTAACACAAAAAAGCAGCTTTTAGTCTAGCTCAGTTGCGTAGAAATACTGCATCTATATTATAAATATAGCTCAGGAATGATCATTGGCAGAAATATATTTGGCACTCAGACACCATAATGGACTTGACATTTCCAAATGGATTCTGAACATGCCACCCAGTGCTGTTTAACAAGCAAGAGCCTAACAAATAAAAATCAGTCCACCATCCTAGTAACACAACTGACAGAAGCAGTGTTCAGTTATTGTGCCTGGCATGGTATTTTATTCTGAACTTCCAATTTTTACCTGTCAATGACTAATTTCCTGTAAATATTAGAAGACTATTTGTTTCCATTGTGAGTGCATTGATGAAAGCAAAGATTGATGAATTCAGCTATTTGGTTGGTGTGCTCATAACTTACTATGGTCTCAAGCTGCAGTGGGGGAGGACTTGGTTGGATATTAGGAAAAACTATTTCACTAAGAGGGTGGTGAAGCACTGGGATGAGTTACCTAGGGAGGTGGTGGAATCTCCATCTGAAGAGGTTTTAAGTCCCAGCTTGACAAAGGCTTGGCTGGGATGATTTAGTTGGGATTGGTCCTGCTTTGGATAGGGGGTTGGACTCAGTGACCTCCCTGGCATTGCCTATTGCTATTACAAGATGGTATAAATGTTCATCTGTTGGTAACAGGGTGAAACTAAATTCACAAGTGATCATCAATACATACATTTGCCATGCAAACTCATTATCTCTTTAAGTTGGAATGGGAACTTGTGGTAATATCAGTCAGATTTTTACAAAGAATACAAAGAGATAAATGAATTTAGGGCCTACCAAATTCATGGCCATGAAAAATGCCTCATAGACCATGAAATCTGTCCTCCCCGCCCCGGACCATGAAATCTGGTATTTTGTGTGCTTTTATCCTGTACAGTACCGATGTTATGGAGTTCACAAATATTTCCCAAATTGGGCAGCCTGACTCAAAAGGGAATTGTAGGGAGGGTCAGAAGGTTATTTTAGGGGTGGTGCAGTACTGCCACCCTTATTTCTGCAATGCCTTCAAAGTCGGGAGCTGTTGGTGGAGGTTGTGGATCGGGTGCCTAGCTCTGAAGGCAGCACTCCTCCACCAAAATTGCAACATTGAAGAAATAAGGGTGGCATTACCATACCATGCCAGCCTTACTTCTTCACTGTAGTGGTGGCTGTGCCTTCAAAGCTGGGATCCTAGTCAGCAGCCACCACCCTCCATCTGCCCAGCTCACAAGGCAGCACCAATGCCTGCAGCAGCACAGAAATAAGGGTAGCAGTACTACATCCGCCAACCCCTACACTAACTTTGTAATCCCCCCAACACACAACTCCAGTATTTGTGTGCATTGTTTAGAGAGTTAAGACTGAACAGCCTCAGGACAGAGGTTATTTTCAAGTGTCTGTAACTTCATTTCCAGGATAGTATTTAAGCCCTCTGAAAATTAAGTTATCTTTTAAATATTTGAGTGGAAAATAAAAAAGCCCCATCTTATTCATACTGGTGATAGTCATTGTTTCATTCGTTGATTACATAAAAAGTGACCAAAGAGAATTTTGGAAAATTGTGTCTGTATCTGTCTCCTGGAGGGAAGGGTGGGTTGCAGCCATGGGAAAGGCAAAAGAACATAAACTCTGTGTTGAAGACCGACTCCTAACTCAAAAGGGAGGATAAATTTAAGTTTAAAAAAACCACTTTCTTATAAGAGATGTGCCTTCTCAATGATACTATTGTGTACTGATGTGATATGAGACTCAGATAATCTAATCTAAGCAAAATTGTAATACCTCTTGGTATCCAAGCAGCAGCATTTTATGCACATGGGGGGAAAGACAACAGCATTAATATGGAAGGTGAAATGTATTTTTAAATAACAAATTGTATAATTTGTAGTTGGACACTATGAACGTTCACGTATGAAGGATGTGACAGAGTACTGCATCCATGTTGTCCAATAAAGCAATAAGACTCAGTTTAGAAATAGTAAGACTTATTTTAAATAATAATAATTTTTTAAAACACCTTCCATAACATAACTCTAGCAAATTCCTCCAGCTGACATTTACTTCTTCAACTCTGACTCTGCTAGGAACTAGGAAATCTAATAGCGTTTTATACCCAGAATCCTTTTCAGGGAAGAAAAATCTCTCCTCTGTCTAACTGAGGGTACATCTACACAGCAGGGCTAAAGTTGAATTAAGTTACGCAACTTCAGCTACGTCAATTGTGTAGTTTAAGTCGATATCGCCTAACTCGACTTTAGGTGCTGTCTACAGAGTAGGAAATCCACTCTTCCTTCAACTTCCCTTACTCTTTGTAAAATGAGGGTTACAGGAGTTGGAGTAAGAAATCCTCCAGCTCAACATTATTTCGAAATAAAGGCTTGTAATGTAGATGCGCACTATGTTATTTCGGAATAACGTTAGTTATTCTGAAGTAACACTGCTGTGTAGACATACCCTCGGTGTCCTTTAATTCACAACTCATGTCTATATTCCTGCTACTGAAAACATGTAAATGCCATTTTACCCTTACTAGTCTATTTTAACATGTTTGTCATCAACCATTTACTACTATCTGGAGGATTTTTCTTTCACAAACCGGGTCCGTTTAATGCAAATCCAGTGGGATCATTTATAAAATGTTGTACTTTGGCGGCAAGCAGCAATTTTTACATATAGTCTGATCATTTTCACATTGGGGCATTAAGAGTTTTATATTTAAATGACATAGTTCATAAGCAAATTATTCCTCAGATTGTATTTAATGTGATGGATATTTTACAATAGAACAGCAATGGTAAAATTCTATGAAAAAAGCTTTCAGTTTCAGAAATATAAATACATGTGGGTGCATGTGAAATGCAATGAACTGCTGGATTCTAAAAGACAGTGAAGCAGGTAATAAAAATTAGTACTGTAAAGACTAGATTCCCTCTATACAATATCTATTCTGGGAATTACTCTTTTGCTGTTCCCAATTTCATGGTGCTGTCATCAGTTTCAAAGTATAAGTGTTAAATGAGAACTGGCTAATTTTGGAAGAGGGGGATGCAGTTACACTTTCATAAAGAGAGCATTTACTTATTTCTATCTATTTTAGGGTTTTATATCACATTCAGCACTAGAGCTGGTTGGGACATTTTCAAGAAAATGGTATTTCAAATCATGGAGATGGATCAGTTTCAATGAAGTTTTCAGCCAGAAAATGTTTTGAGAGAAAGACTCTGATACTTTATATCCAGGTGATTAGGGCACTGGTCTCAGATGTGGGAGACCCATATGCAAGTCCCTTACTCTGCCTGAGTTTTTAAATCCCCAATCACTCTGAATCAGATATGGACTTGAACCTGGGTTTCTCACATTCTAGGTCAGTGCCCAAATGAACACATTTTGCCCCAGAATTTGACAATTCTACACAGTTCTGTTGTCACAAAAAATGGTTAAAAGTTTTTTTCCCCCTTCCAATACATTATTAGAAAAATGCAAGTGTCATCTTCTGGCTGGCTCTACTCACCACTAAAGAGCTGAAATCAATGTGAATTAGGCACCTTGGTGGTTATGAAAATCTCACCAGCCACTTTATTTGGAGGCTTAAAGATAAAAATCCAGTCCCAGACATGTCTACAGATAACTATGGTTCTGAAGCAGTGGGGAAATATGCCCATCCCATTATGGAGCCATTCAGCACAAACATGAGCCTCCACATTGCAGCTGCCTTCAGACACTATCATAGAATCCTAGGGTTGGAAGAGACCTCAGGAGATCATTGAGTCCAACCCCCTGCTAAATGCAGGACCAATCCCAACTAAGTCATCCCGGACAGGGCTTTGTCAAGCCAGAACTTAAAAACCTCTAGGGATGGAGATTCCACCACCTTCCTAGGTAACCCATTCCAGTGCTTCACCACCATCCTAGTGAAATAGTTTTTCCTAATATCCAACTTAGACCTCCCCCACTGGAACTTGAGACTATAGTAAGCTAAGAGCACACCAACCAAATAGCTGAAGGCATCAATCTTTACTTTCATCAGTGTAAGCCAGGACTTAATATGCCGTTAGCCTTCTTGGCTACAAGAGCACATTGTTGACTCATATCCAGTCTCTCATCCACTGTAAACCCCAGGTCCTTTTCTGCCAAACTGCTGCTTAGCCAATGGATTGGCACAGTGAACTCCACTAATTCAGTCTGGAGATGTTGAATGTGTAAATTGCTGTTTCAAGAACCTTGGGTAGGGAGGAAGGAGCAAATTTCCTAGTATGACAGAGGAGGAAGATGACATTTGTATCAGTAATACAACATGATGTCATGCCATCTCGTTGTGAAAAGTGTTTTTTTTTTTATTTGTGAAAAGAGCAGTTGTGCTTTCCCACTCTCAAGGTTCCTGTTGGATGAGAATGACTGGTCTCGTTGTAATCCTGTGCAGTCTTCTCTCGCAATGTGATGCACGTGCATCAAAATGAAACACCCTCTTGCCTGGGGGTAAACCCTTTTCACAAAATGATGGCTCTATAGCTGACTTCTCAGTCTTCATCCTCAAAGGAAACCTGCACAACAATTTGTAAAAATGAACCTTGGGGCTTAAATTCATCACACTGCCACACACTATAAATTATGAACTGAATGGAGATAGGATTTATGGATTCATGACTTGTATCAATAATCTGTATCCCACTGATTCCCTCTTTTTGTCCTATGACTGAAGGGGTTTTAGTAGTCCACTCTATGTAAAGGTTCCTTTAGAATATGTTCTAACTACTTACGCTAAACAATCTCTTCCACCTTGCATTTAGCGGGGATGCTAGTCTTAAGATGTTGTTAGCCACTTGTAGAGTTTCAGCACTTTTAATTTTTTCTCACTCCCAGTTCCAATGAGGTTGCTCTCATTTCAGTTCAATTATGTGCAATTGGCTCCTTTGGGTCGCTGATATGCTTCAGGATCTTTTGTCCCAGCTCGTGAGGTTACCAGTTTTGAAGCTCACCTGATTCAAATGCCAATGAATCTGGATTGCTTCAGGAAAATGAAGATGGACATTGCAGCAACCATGAGGGGAAAGTCACCAGAAAGAGCCTAATTTTTTAAGTTTTGGGACTGGTGCTGTTCAATATCTTCATCAACGATTTAGATGATGGCATAGAAAATATGCTTATAAAGTTTGCAGAGGATACCAAGCTGGAAGTGGTTGCAAGTGCTTTGGAAGATAGAGTCATAATCCAAAATAATCTGGACAAACTGCAGAAATTGTTGGAGGTAAATAGGATGGAGTTCAATAAGGACAAATGCAAAGCACCCCACTTAGGGAGGAACAATCAGTTTCACAAATACAAAAAGGGAAGTAAGGGTGTGTCTAAACTACACCCCTCTGCCGACAGAGGGATTTAGATTAGGCACATCGCTATTGCAAATGAAGCGGGGATTTAAATATCCCGGGCTTCATTTGAATAAAAATGGCTGCCGCTTTTTGCTGACACGGCACTTTGCCAACAAAAAGCGGCAGTCTAGACGGGGATCGGTCGACATGGAAAGCCTTTTCCGACTGATCTCTTATGCCTCATGCAATGAGGTTTACAGCAGAAAGAGATCTAGGGGTCATAGTGGACCACATACTAAATATGAGTCAGCAGTGTGAAACTGTTGCAAAAACAAACAAACATCATTCTGGGATGTATTAACAGGAATGGTATGAACAAGACACGAAGATTAATTCTTCCTCTCTACTCTGCACTGATTAGGCCTCCACTGGAGTATTGTGTCCAGTTCTGGGCACCACCTTTCAGGAAACAGGTGGACAAATTAGAGAAGTTCCAAAGAAGAGTAACAAAAATGATTAAAGGTCTAGAAAACATGATCTATGAGGGAAGATTGAAAGAACTGAGTTTCTTTAGTCTAGAAAAGAGAAAACAGAGGAGGCAAGATAATAGCTTTCAAGTTCCTAAAAGATTGCTATAAGGAGGAGGGAGAAAAAACATTCTCCTTGACCTCTGATGATAGGATAAGAAGAAATTGTCTTAAACTGCAGCAAGGGAGGTTTTGGTTGGATGTTAGGAAAAACTTCCTAACAGGGTGGATAAGCACAGGAATAAATTGCCTAGGGAGGTTGTGGAATCTCTATCACTGGATATATTTAAGAGCTGGTTAGACAAAGATCTGTCAGGGATGATCTGCTCTAAATGGTGCTTGGTCCTATGGTGGGGGCAGAGTACTGTGCTTGATGATCTCTTGAGGTCCCTTCCAGTTCTAGTGTTCTGTGATTTTATGATTTTAATTGGAAAAAAGAAAGCAGTGAGAGATTTTTTTTTCTTAAAAGGAGGCAGCAAATCTTGCTTTTTGCCCACAGTGCAAACAAACAGAGCTGTTAGCTAAATATTCATTATTTTTCATTTATTCTCACTATGACTGAAGCAAGAATTTTACCTGGATCCATGTACTTGTGAGATGAAAAGCAAACATGAAATCTACAAACAAACAACTCTCCAAGTGCTAGCAAGCATGAAGTCTCCCAGTGACTATTGGCTAGCACATGGAGAATTGTTTGTAGATTTGGTGTCCCTGAACCCAAGTGATTCCTGGCTACACTAATGGCCTTTCAGGCCTCTTGGAGATTGATGCCATTTAAAGAAGCTGTAACCTTACTTCAACTTGTGTTGGGGGGAGTCTGGGAGGGGAACAGGCTAGTGCAGAGCAGGTCAGTGAAGGGCAAAGGACATCCTTGTGTCTTTTTGATAACAGATGAGAATCTGGATCACTTTATTTAAGGCAGGTGTGGGCAGTAAGTGGCCTGTGGATCGGACATGGTTCACCAGGATTAGCTCCTGCAGCTCCCATTGGTTGGGAACAGAAAACTACACCAATGGGAGCTGCGAGCAGCTGTACCTGTGGACACTGAGGTAAATAAAGCAGCTGGTGGCCTCCAGATGCATTTGGCCTGTGCACTGCTTATTGCCCACCCCTGATTTAAGGTCTTAATATTGTCAGTCTTGTAGATTTCTCATTTAATCAAATTAAGCTCAGCAAAGGTTGTGTGGACATACTAAGCAAAAATGGATCGCTTGCTTGCCAACTGGGCTTTTCCAATTTCTTACAATGCTAACTGTACCGTCTGTTTGCAAATCATAAATGTACTAATCAAAAATTTTACCATTATAAACTCTTATCTCATAGCTCAATGCTCTCAAGTAACCTTTGATTATTTTTCCAGCTACTGTTTGTCTTCTTCAGCTGTTGCAAAACTTTGAGAGTCAGAGCATCCCACAACAATAATCCTGAGATTTGACTTAAGTCATGTAGTTAAAAGATTCTCTGAAACAAAGAGAGAGAGAGAGAGAGAGAGGTGTTGGGGGCTCAAACTGTTGACAGGAATGCAAGTCCAGATGCAGTATCAGAATCACAGTCAAGTCTGGAGGGGTGAATGTTTTTGGAAGATATGGGGGCAGAATCTGGCCCATAAGCATAAATATAAAAGATCCCAGTGTCATTAGTCCCTCTTCCTTCCATTTAAGAGTTTTTTCTGCAATATATTTTTTCTAATGATTTGCGCTGTCCACTTTTAAATGTTCAACATGAAGTGGTTTCCACTTCACTTCTTGGAAGATTTTTTTCCATCAAGATCTTATTGCAATTGACATGTTTCTGATTTCAGCAACAGCCGTGGTCCTCCCGGAGTCCCGGTTGAGAGAAGTTCAACCTGTATTGCAATTATTTTCCTCCATGTAAGAAAAATAAAAGCAAATTGGTTTTGAAACATAACAAAACTTCCCCCCTTCTTTCATGCTGCTTACTTGTCCCAAGAGAAAATATTCACTGTAATATCTTTAATCCTTTAAAATTTTAAGAAAAACTACAGTAATGATGCAATTTTGTATCCTGGCAATGATAAGTAAGACAATCTTAATTCATAGATTTGTTCTAAATACCTGAAAGGGAAAAGGAAAAAAAAAAAAAAAAAAAAAGCAGGCAACTATTATATATATATCATTTTGAGACACAATTCAGCATATGTATCAAAATGATTACTGTTTTGGTCTTTGCATATTTTAGTAATTTTGATTTCATGTGCTTTTCTCCTGGCCCCAGCCATACTGTAAAAATAGATTCAAAACCATTAGCCCGTGAGACTCAAACTTCAGCTTAAAACATCTTTTATTAACAAAATTATAAGTACTGAGCAATTTGGGTAAAATTATTCTCTGCCTGAAATAAGATAAATTCCATTCAGTTTCCTTGATGATATCTTCAGTTTAAAACAATATAGAATGTTTTAAAGTAAGAAAATCATTTGTGCTCTTAATTATCTACATGTTGGCTAAGTGGATCACAAGCCAAATATGAGTGAACAGTGTAATATTATTGCAAAAAAGCAAACATTATTCTGGGATGTATTAGCAGGTGTGTTGTAATCAAAATGCAAGAAGTAATTATTCCACACTACTCCACGCTGAGTAGGCTTCAGCTGAAATTCTGTGTCCAGTTCTGGGAGCCACATTTCAGGAAAGATGTGGACAAACTGAAGAAAGTCCAGAGAAGAGCAACAAAAATGTTAAAGGTCCCAAAAACACGAGCTATGGGGCAAGACTGAAAAATCTGGGTTTGCTTAGACTGAAAAAGAGAAGACCAAGAGGTGACATGATAACAGTTTTCAAATACGTAAAAGTTATTACAAGGAGGAGGGAAAAATTATTATCCTTAAACTCTGATGATAGGACAAGAAGCAATCAATGGTCTTAAATTACAACCAGGATGGTTTAACCTAGACATTTGGAAATACCTCCTATCTGTCAGAGTGGTTAAGCACTGGAATAAATTGCCTACGGAGGTTGTGAAATCTCCATCATTGGAGATTTTTAAAAGCAATTTGACAAACACCTGTCAGGGATAATCTAGGTGGTGCTTTGTCCTGTCTTGAGTGCAGAGCACTAGACTAGATAATCTCTTGAAGTCCCTTCCAGTTCTTTGATCCTGGACAAGGCTCTCTTAGTGCTCATGTACACAAGTATGCAAGCAAGAGCACTTCCTTTCTCTGATGCATTCCTGGAACAACTTTCTTGCCTCTGAGAGTGATCACTCACAAAAAGCCCTTAAAAAAAGAAAAGGGCACAAAGCTCAAAATACAGTATTTCAAGAAAAATGAAAACTTTTTTCAGATTTTTCTTCCCTCTTTAGAGACTCAGGGAGCCAGATTCTCAGCTGGAACAAATATGAATCAATAGATCTGTGACTAAGGTCAGATTTTGGCCCAACACATCTAGTCTAATCACACATGGGCTTATTTTAGATTGGTTTGTCCCTAAGCTTTGGGAGGTTGGAGATGAGGAATGATGTTACAGGTTGAACCTCTCTCGTCCAGAACCCTCGGGACCTGACCAGTTCTGAACGAGAGAATTTGCTGGATGATGGGAGGTCAATATCATCTAGCAGCATTACCAATACTTCCACTGCTTAATGGGCTCTTAGAAGACATTTAGGTATAAATTAGAGCTAAATAATAGCACAAAACACTGACAGCCAGGACTGGTGGCTGTAAACAAACTTTATGGGACCGCAGGAAACTTGGCCCCACCCATGAAAAGTAGACATCCAGCTAACTAAAAGCATTCTGAAAGATGGATGTTTCTGGATGGCAGAGTTCTGGATTAGAGAGGTTCAACCTGTAGTGTTAAGCCTTCTTTGTGCTCTTTGTATTTTTGGTCCCCAGTGCAAGTCTGCTTCAATTTAAGATGTGCTTCTCAGTCTCAAACAGGCTTAGGAGCAGAATATGGCCATGGTGAAGGGCACTCTGGTCACATCTCAAATATGACCCTAAAATATGGGTCACTTCAGGTATGAGGCCTTTCTACATTGACCATATAGGCACCCTACATGAGGAGCAGTCTCAAGGAATTGTTATCATTCAATATGAGGCCTTAGTGTAACTGAGAATCAGATCACCAAGTTTTGAGCTTACCAAAGGTGAGGTTCATCCCTGACAGCATGCTCAGAAGAAGTTATAAAGTGCCATTAGTGGCTCTACAGTTACCTCTTTTAATCATGTGAAATACTTGTTCAAATGTCTTAAATTGTTTGGTCATGTGAACACAGAGTTTTCAAAAGGTATTTTCCTTAGAACTGATGTATCCCTAACATGGCTTTACAAAAATGGAAATAAGTATCAAATTATAAAATATAGTGCAGACTGAGGGTATGTCCACCATGCTGGCTAAAGTCGAGTTAAGCTACGCAACTTCAGCTACGTTAATTGCATAGCTGAAGTCGGAAGTAGCTTAACTTGGCTTTTGGCGCTGTCTACACAGCAGAAAGTTGAGGGAAGAACACTCTCCCTTCGACTTCCCCTTACTCCTCATGAAATGAGAGTTACAGAAGTCAGAGTAAGAAGGCCATTATTTCAAAATTATTTCAAAATAATGGGCTTGCTGGTGCACTCTGTTATTTTGAAATAGCGTCAGTTATTTCGAAATAAGTGTGCAGTGTAGACATAGCCTGAGAGACTAAAGTTATTTCAGATATTGGGGATAAGAGCAAGAAGTCCTTGACCTCTGTTAAATTTCAGAGAAATGAAAACAAACAATAATATAGTTTTGTAGGAGACTCCAGCTATGTCAAAATCAAGTTCTGGCATCTGCTGAGGGAGGGCAAGACAATTTTTCTCATGAAGTAAGTTATATATCTTTCCTGGAATGGTTAATGGTATCAGTAATCAATTGTGAAATATGCAAAGTGCAGACATGTTCTGACTACAGTGGGTGCTGTCAGATGCCTGAACATTTGACAGACTTAGCAACCTAATCTTAGGCCCTCACTTTAAAAATGTGGCTGATAGCCACTGATCATAATGGTGAAATCCTCAAGACCTATTGATACCATCAAAAACTGTTAGTGTGTCAAAGTCTGTGTATTTATATGGTGTCTGTTGATTTGGTGTGATTTACAGAATGAATTGGAACAGTCAAGTGCTTTCTTAGAGTTCTTGTGGATGTTCATCTGCATTTCAGACACAGGAAACAGGATCACCATCCCACCACAAGTTTTGTACACTCTTAGGGTATGTCTAGACTTCAGGGTTTTGTCGAAAAAAGTGGACTTTTTTTGACAAAACTATACTTGCATCTACACTGCCACTGAATTCTGTCGCCATAACGTCGACAGAACTCAGCAGTTTTGTCGATGGCTGTAAACCTCATTCTACAAGGAATAACGCCTTTTGTCGACAGAGTTCTGTCGACAGAAGGCATTATTGCATCTACACTGTCCTTTGCATCTACACTGTCATGTCGACAAACCGGCTTGCTTTGTCGACAGAACTGGATGTAGTCTAGACGCTCTTTGTCGACAGAAGCTTTGTCGACAATATCTGTTGACAAAACTTCTGTTGACAAAAGCCTGTAGTCTAGAAGTACCCTTAGAGTATGATGTATGTTGGGTCAGCTCTCAGCAGTGAACTTAAGGTATCTGTCTTCTAACTCAGTAGCTCCATAGGCTGACAGAGAATATTTGACCTTGAAGAGTAAAAATGTGCAGAAAGGAGGAATGAATTTTCCTTGATTTAGACCGTAATACAATCTTTGGTGCCTCGTGGCCTCCTGATCACCTCTTGTGATCCCCTGGGGTTTGTGACCCAACAGCTGAGAAACACTGATCTGTACAAGTTCTTGTCTGGTAGTAAATGCTAGGTCTTACCTGCTATTAATTCATGTACAATGATTGGATTCTTGACTGATGATCTTGCTCTGATGATCAGCACAGTTTTCAGAATTTTTCCCATGTGTGATATACTGGATTTAAAGACTTTCTTGTCTATTCTTGTTTTCCAGCATTTGCTCTTGCCCATGAGAGCTGGAATTGTGGAAGGAGTTTTGTATGAGGCATGTACCAGTGAACATGAGAACCCCAGAGCTGCTTAAGGCACTGGGTTGTATTGTGGTTAAAAGCAGGATGTAAGAATAATGGTTTATTTAGCTCCTTGTAACACATTCATCACTGTGGTGTCTGAATGACATTCACTAGTGTATTAAATGAGTGTTTTTTTTCTGTCATGTGTTTTTTTTCTTCCTTTCCATCTCATCAAAGGGAAAACTTGTGTGTATTTTTAAATCCATTTTAACACTAATGTCTGTGGTTAGGTGGGAGAACACCAGTGAGCGCCCTATTTTACTCATCGGGCCCAATCCCAGAAGTCGGAATTGAACTGAGGCCTCACAAATCCCCCTGGGTGCTCTAATTGCTGAGCTAAAAGTTTAAAAAAACCCACCTTCTCCCCTGGTGGCACTGTCTTGTAAAGCAACTCATCTAATCAGGTGGCTCTTGACAACACTTATCAGATTGGGCTCCCTGATAAGATAGGCAGGAGCACACCTTAGTTTGAGCATCCCACTGAGATAGGCACCTAGGTGCTTAGACTAAAGCAATTTCACTCATGCTTACTGGCAGAACCTTAGGCATCTAGAGACTAAAAGCACCTATAGGTTTAAATGGGTTCTGAGCAGGATTTTGAAGATCTTAGTGGTACTTAAATGCTGGCCTTAGATACCTAAATTGGCAATTGTCCCCTTTGTGAATATTGTCCTGACTGTCTGTGTACCTTAGATGGTACTTCTAACAGGGGTGGTGAGGCTAAATATAGCGAAGACTGTGAGACAGTCAGGTGTACAGTAATGGAAACCATGACAGCTCCCAAGATACACAGAAGATGGAAGAACTCTATCAGAGAATAAATATAGCGGGGGTGACAATATTGACTCAAAGGATGCTGAACTGTAGGCATTGCTTAATTTGAGCCCAAATAACTCTAGGCTTTGCCATTCATGGCCCTGGTACTACTGGGATTGCTGCATCAGTTATGAATGTAAAAAGATTGCTTGAGCCCAACACCTCATTGCTTGAGCCCCAGCATCGCCTTCATTAGACATTAAACACTATATGCAGGATTATATATAGTGTAGTGAGGCAGAATGGCCTCTCTCCAAACTGGTTAGTGAGGAACTACTGCTCTCTCACAGCTAGGAAGAACCAACCCTGCCCCATCTTGCTAACTGGAAGTTCCAAGATGGAACAGGAAGTATAAAAGGAACAGCCTTGAACTCAGTTTGTCCTGGAGCAGACATCTCTTCCTGGGAGCTGTAGAATCCCAGATCAGCCCCAAGTCACAGTTGGTGGGTATAATAAACTGCCAGCCCACTGCTGGACGACTGGGCCATTGTGCTTCCTCCTTTCCCAAGAAACCTGTCGCCTCTTCCACGGTCCCAGCTGCAAACCGCATCCCTCTTCCTGTAGACTGGACTATGAGGAGTGATGCAGAGAGCCAGCGGCTCAGCAGGGATGGGAGGTCTTTAGGCAGGAGGAGCTGGCACTTGGGGAGGCTGCTGGCCAGTTGGCCCAATGCTGGGGCTGGCCCAGTGCTCGGAGGTGGAGGAGGAGCAGCACCATAGCGCCGCACTGGGGTCAGTCTGGTGCTTGAGAGTGGGGGTGTGACTCGGCGCAGAATTGAGGCCGGTCCAGTACTGGGGCCATCTCAATTCTGGTGGCATTCGGCCAGTCTGGTGCTTGGGGAGGCTCCTGACTCAGCCACTTGCTGGGATTGGCCCAGTGCTCAAGGGCCAGAGGAACAGAGTCTCAGTCTGGTGCTGGCAGAGGAGCCACCAGAGGTGGTGGCTCACCCTGATGTAGCTGGGGCAGGCAGGCCAGCTATCCTCCAGTCTGGGGGCCCCTCATGGCTTTTCCTTTAAGAGTTGGAAGGGTGAATTCAGGGCTCTGGCATGTAGGTGGTGGGGCCTTGGGTGGAAGGGGTGAGACTGACAGGGGTGCCTCTCCAAAGCATGGGTTCACTTGCCACCGTGCCCTGAGCCAACCAGCACATTACTGAATGAAGAGAAAGAGGATGCCGAGGAGTGACTAAAGTACCCATTACCTAACCGCAAAGTGGTGAGATGGAGCCCCCATTCGATTGGAGCAACATGAACTAAGTGGGACAAGAAGCAGCCCAGGGAAACAAGAGTTTAGTCCAGCTGTGCTGCCAGCAGTGAGAAAACATATTTAAATGATTTCCCTACTGACCCTATGGCAGGACCACCCGCCAATGATAGGGCCCTGGTCTGGGACTCAGTGAAGTAGACAAACCCAAAACTCTCTAGTCCCTGCTGACAACTCCTGGGGTGGTGGCCTACCCACCTGAAGCCAGAAGGCCTTGCTGAAGAAGTGGGTTGTACCCACAAAAGCTCATGATACCATCCACATGTTTTGTCTTTAAGGTGCTGCTATACTATTTGTTGTTTTTTAAGTTTTTCCTATAGACTGTTATACTGCCATATGTCCTATTCAGAAGACTTGGGCTAAGATTGCTCATTGCTCGGCCCTGCCCAAAGACAGCTCTAGACTATTGCTTTGCTGTCAGTCCTAGTCAGGAGATTCAGGCTGAACAATGTTTATTCTGTGTTGCCCAGGGGTAAAGGGGATGGTCAGAGTCCCAGACTGTTACCAACGGTTTGCCCTGCCACAGACTGCGAACCATAGAGCATTGGTGCAAAGTGGCTTCCCTTCCCCATTGGACACTAAGGGCACATCTAGACAGAAGCATTATTTCGAAATAACTTGTGTTATTTCAAAATAACAAAGTGAGCATCTACACAGCAAGCCTGTTATTTTGAAATAATTTGAAATAACGGGTTTCTTATTAAAAAATCTGTAACGCTCATTTTATGAGGAATAATGCCTATTCCAAAATAGTTATTTTGAAATAGGGTGTGTGTAGACAGCGCAGTTGTGGTTATTTCGAAATAATGGCCTCCAGGGCTTCTCACGGGTGCCCTGGTGGCTACTCTGCCCACACTCATCAGGACTCTACAGTTTTCCTTCCCCTGCGGGCTTTAAAGGTGCAGCCTCAGGGGAAACAGTGTGTGGGCACACAGCAGGCCCAGCTCACACCGTGCCACACAGCAGCACCCAGATCTCCCTACCCTGCTGTCATAGCAGACAACAGCACTGCACCTGAGCCCTCACGGCTGCCAGCACAGCTGCAGACAGCTCCCAAGCAGGGAGCAGAGGAGGCGGTCCCCACCCTGGACTGGTGCAGAGATCCTGGATCTCATTGAGATCTGGGGAGAGGAGGCTAACCTCCAGGATCTCCATACCAGACATAGGAATGCTGATATCTATGGCCAAATGGCCGACAATCTGTGGCAGAGGGGACACATCCACACCCCGGAGCAGGTGTGGATGAAGGTTAAAGAACTCAGACAGGCCTATACTAAGGCCAGGGAGCACAGCCACTCAGGGGCAGCATCCCAGAGCTGCCAGTATTACGAATAGCTCCACCGTATTCTGGGAGGGAGGGTCATTCCCCTTCCGGGTTATGGACTCTGGGTGGGAGACACCCATTGTCACCCTCCCAAAGGTCAGGCTACAGCGGAGAAGGAGGAGGAGAAGGAGGAGGAGCAGGCTGTGGGGTCCATGATGCCTGCTAGCCAGGATCTCACACTGTCCTTGGAGCCATTGCCACCCTCCCAGGATGTCACCCAGGGATCAGAAGATGCAGAGAAAGGCCCATAAGGTGAGCTCTGTGATTGTCCCGCGACAACACGGGGGGAAGCGGCTGGTGGCAAGGCCTGGGCTTTGTGCAGCAGCCTGTGCGTGCGTGTGCACGTGGAACACCAGTCTGGAGCACTTAGCCCCAAGACGCTGCCATAGAAGGCCCTTGTGATCCTGCTCATAGGGTTCCTGCACAAGCCTGCCTCAGTCCTGATCCCATGGTGGGACATCTTCCCACCAGAAGCCACCACTAAGGAGGATGGGGTCCTGGACACACACACACACACACACACACACACACACACACATAGCAGTGCTGCACATGGCACATGATCAGGGCCACACTCTTGGGGCAGCATCCACTCCCAGGGATAGTGCGGCTAGGCGGAGGACACCGAGCCCCTGCCAGGGGAGCCTGCTGGGAGGAGAAGGGGACCCCAGTAGCACCCTCCCCAGCAAACGGCATCTGCCACTCACACACACCTCCAACAACTTTCCCCCCTCCAGCAGGCAGGGATAGAAGTCATCCCTCTCCCTGTGGGATGCCACCACTGCCAGTCCTGACGTTTGCATGGCACAGAGGGAAGCCCAGCCACCCCATTGCCCCCCTCACACCTGCAGGCTCATGGCCTGGCTGGCACATTTCTATGCCTACTTACCCCGGGATGTGGAAGTAGTGAGGCTCCCCCCAGGGACATCTGTGCCCCTGCAGGAAGGGGCCCACTCTCTAGGCCACCGATGGCCTTCCTCCAAGCACATTGCCTTCATCTGACTGAAACCTTTTGGTGTTGCCTCAGAGATGAGAGCTAGGCTTCATGCACCCTGGCTCCAGGAATAACTACCCTTCTCTATGTTCTTCACAGCTGGACCACTTGTGAGTGAGGCCTCTGCAACACCTCCTGCGCCAGCCTCCTGACCCTGTGGGAGCTGTCACCACAGACAAGACTGTGAGGACCTGGAACAGGAGCACATCGCCTCCCTGTGTGTCCTGCAGTGGTGCCTGGATGCAGATACAAAGCTGCACTGCACCACCTCACAGGAGCTCTTGCAGCAGGCCTGGACCATGTGCATGGCTTACACTGCTGCCATTGACCACCTGCTGGCTGCTACTGCCCCAGCTCCTGCCCTAGCTCCTGCCACGCTGGCTTTTCCCCCTAGTCCCTCCCCTGTGGCCGTTAAGGGCCATGCACACAAGGCAGTGGAACCACCTGAGGCAGGTGCCACTCCCAGCCTAATCCCTGAGCCTTTCCTACCCCTTCTGCCTCTTTCTTCCCCTTCTTTCCCCTTCCAGGTTCTTTCCCCAGTTACATTTACCCCAATTAAACAAAAAATACAGTTTATTGTTTCAAAAACAAAAGGTCTACTTTATTGTATCAAGAGGAAAAGGAGAGGAAGAAGGGGGAAGGGAGGAGTGTGGGAGGAAAGGCACAAAGGGGCAATGTGGAGGCTTCTTGTGGGGATGCCAGGGGAGAGTGTCACTGGGGTCCTTGTGTGAAATTCTCTCTCAGGGCCTCTTGTATGTGCGCACACACACACACACACACACCCCCGATGGGCCTGCTGGATGGCAGCCATGCACAGTTGTTCAAAGGCCCTGGCCAACTGCTCGGCCTCTGCCCCCCCACCTTGGCAGGTACATCTCCCCCTTGTTCTCACATATATTGTGCAGGACACAACAGGCCACCACCACTTGGGGGACATTCCTCTTGCCAAGGTGAAGATGGGTGAGGAGGCAGCAGAACCTCCCTTTTAGATGGCCAGCGGTGCCCTCCATAACCAAGTGGGTCCTACTGAGCCTGGCATCGAAACATTCCTTGCTTTGGTCATGGTGTCCCCTGTAGGGCTTCATAATCCAGGGAAGCAGAGGGTAAGCTGTGTCCCCCATGATACATATTGGAATGTCCACGTCCCCAACCCTTGAGGTCCATTTAGGCTGTAATCCTTTCTCTACCTGGGTGCAGCATGACTTCTATGTTGGGAGCAGGAGCCATCAGGCTCAAGTCAGCTCCATATGGTGAGTCCAGGGAGCAAGTGCCACCTTCACCCTGATTCACCCCTGCAGGCCACCCAGGGTCAGCGCAACCAAAAATTATGACTCAGCGGTGGAGGGGGGCTCAGCTCAAAAATTTTGAAAACAGCTACTCAGGGTGCAGTGAGGGGGACAGCTCAAGGTGTAGAAAGAGGAGTGGCTAGGGGCTATGACCAGGCAGAGAGTAGCCCAGGCAAGTGGTAGCAAGGGGCTGTGTGTTGCCAGGGAGAGTAGCTCAGGGAAAAGCCATCCCTAGGGAGAGGAGGAAACTGGGGCAACCCCTCTTGCCCCCATTGCAAGCCCTAGCCCACCTCTGTTCCACCTCACCCCCCTCCACTCCTTCCCCACGCCCCACTCCTGCTCTGCCCCTCCCCCCCAGCTCCCTTCCTCAAGCAATGTAGCCCAGGGGAATTACTGGGCCTGGCACATACTGGCAACCGGGGTGGCCCTCCCCAAACTCACCACAGTAATGGGAATCCAGGGCAGCCCACCAGCCTGCTCCACCCCACCTCAGCACTCTCCCAGCCTGCTGCATCCTGCTTCTCCATGGCAACATGAAGTGGAGCACCATAGAGCTAGGGCACACGACTTTGCCATTGCCACAGAGAAGCGGAGTGCTACTGACCGGGTAGAGGGCAGAGCACAGTGGAGCAGGCTGCCAGGTGGCTCTGGATCCCACTGCTGCAATGAATGTGGAGGGGTGACCTCTGCTGCCACCCTACAGCAGGCCCTGTAATCCCCTAGGTCCCTCCCATCCATTGGACAGTTGAGGCAGCCACTGAGGGCCACCACCCAAAGCATGAGGTTTGGGGAGCAGCTGCCCTGATTCATCCTATGGACGGGATGGCTCTGAGTCTAGCCCAGGGATGGCTGTGTGAGCAAGGGCATAGCTCGGGGGAGGGGCGGGAGGACAGGGATTGGGTAGCCAAAGGTTGTGTGGACAGGGGGTAGCTCAGGGGACAGGAACGGTGTAACTAGACACTGTGTGTGAGGAGAGGTCCCCTGTGGTCCCTGTTCTCTGAAGATTCTGCCAGGCATGGAGCTGGGTCTCTCACCGCTGCAGCTCTTATGGGTTGTGTGAGAAAAGGGGGCTGGGAGCTGAGGGGCAGCTTCAACCCCCTGCACCAGCAGCCGCAGCAGGAGAGGCGGGAACAATACCCTGCCTGTGCATGGCACCAGCCAGAAGAGGAGAAGGAGAGGAAGAAGGGGGAAGGGAGGGCACTGCTTCAAACTGCCCAGCTTCAGCTCCCTGCCTCCAAACTGGCCAGGGAGCAGGGAGAGAGGAGGGCTGGGTCTGTCGCAGAGACTGCCCCATACTTCCACTGAAGTTTGGAGGTCAACATCCCCAGTGCCCTCTACCTCTGCCCATCAGCTTGGGTGATTCTGCTTCATGGGGAGCACCAAGGATCTGGGATTCAGCCCTGCCACTCCCCAGCTTCAGTTTGGGAGAAGGGGAAGCAGGGAGCAGGACTTCTGCCCCTAGGCTCCTGCTTTCAGCCCTGAAGAGCTTGCCAGGGCTTGGGCCTACAGCCCTTGGGGGAGGGGAGCATGTTGGGGATCAGGGCTTCAGCCCAGGAGGGAGGGGCATGCTGGGATCAGGGTTTCAACCTGGAGGGATGCTGGAATTCAGGGGGGAGTGCCAGGATTGTGGGGGCTGTAAGGGAGCAGGGCTTCAGTGTGAGAGGGGTCGCTAGGGATCGAGATTTCAGCCCCGCAGCAAATGCCGCAGTCTGGGAGGACTGGCAGACACTCCCTCCCTGTTGAAAAACCCTGCTTTCAGGTGCACATGGGGCAGGTGTCAGCCGACGGTCAGGGCAGTGTGTGTGTGTGTGTTTCCGAGAAAAGGTTTAACGTCCGTGTCTTTACTGCTAGGACCGGAGTCCCGTCGCAGAGGGTAGCCAGCAGGCCAACAGACGCCCCTGTTTATAGGAAGAGCTTATTACACCTCAGATTTTAGCTGCTAGGATACAAAAATCCCTTCGCAGCGGGCAGCCTAGGACAGACTGAGAGGTGCCCCAACGGACCTGTCACCTGGGAGTGACACAGATCCAAACGCTCAGCTCTTCCTATACCTGTCCCTTATGACCAGCTGAAGTTCTTTTAAATTGTGCTTGGTTCTATTACAGCAACTGAAGGAGTCAGGTTAAAGCTTAAACAGTTACAGGTTTATTAAAGAAGCTTATAAATCATATGGTTACAATGGCTATTGCTCTATTTCTTAAATGCTAGCAAATATATATATAGATCTTAAAATGGTTACAGGAAAAAAAAGGTAAAGATAGAAGATAGAAATAATGGTACCAAGTGACAGCTTAATCTTTAAGAGCTCTAACATTATATATATATATAATGTAAACAAAGGACCACATCCAGGTACAATTTTTACCCCCTTCTGTGCCTCTCACTCCAGCGGGTCAGGCCAGGTCGGTCCTCAATTCCTCGGAAAGACGGATACGAGGCGGGCGTCCCCTCTGGAACCTCGGGAGGTCAAACACCTAATCCGACCAGCAGATAGATGGTAGATTGACACTCAGAGTAAGTGTGCTGCTGGGCTCGTCTTTATACCCCGTATTCTCTTTCTTATCTTAAAATGCCAAATTGTACTGGTCCGTTTTGTGGCGCCAGTTCTTACAAGGGAGTTTCAAAATAATTTACACTTGTAAGAGAGGAAAATATCTAAATTAGGAGTGCCGGATGTTCTTTGCTGGGCGGGAGATTCCTCCCCCCGTGGACGGCTGTGTGTTCGTATCAATATGGGTTAAGTCAAGGGCACTCTTCTGCAGACTCTTGGTCAGCAATTAGTTTGACCACCCTCTTATCTCTGCTTACAGTTGTCCATGGTCACTGAGCCAGCATATCTAAACCTCCTGCTCCAAGGTTTTCAAAGATCATGCTGTTTTTCTGCTCTGTATGCCCTGTATGTTTTCAAGCAGACAAAGATGGATGTTAAATGGGGGGGGGTTCATGTCTGGCTACAGCAGGTGACACACCCTGTTTACCCTTACCCTTCTGTCACAAATAGGGCTGCCTCTCCTCCTATTGGCTTTGTGTCTTTCTGCCTCTGAACCTTGCCACCACCTGCCCACATTCACCTGCCAGCCCCAAACTAAAGACTGCTGCAGCTGTGCTGACTTTGACTGGACAGCAGGGAGAGTGCTGGTACAGAAAATATCAGACAATTTGCCTTTTTTTTTTTAAAGCAGGATGCCTGCAAGAGGACTTAAATAAGGGACTGCCCCATTAACAGTGGGATGGATGATCAACCTGTTTACAACCAACTGAATATTGTACCCGGTGTTTGTTATCCTTTCTTGAAGAACATTTCTATTGTCTCCCTATAGGAAGAAAAATTGAAACAACTTTTCTTACATAATAATAGGGTTAGAAGTGACTACAAGGGTCATCTAGTCTAACTCTTTGCTGAGATGCAGGATTTGTTCTGCCTAAATCATCCAAGATAGATGGTTACCAAGCTTCTTTTTAAAAGCCTCTTGTGAAAGAGCTTTTCTATGCATATTCATATGCGTATTGTCAATGTTAAACCAGAAATTCCAATACACCACTAATATAATAAATCAGCTGATCACATTTTGCTCTTAAAGATGAGTGAAAAGGAAGTTAACATGGGTACATACAAAACCAAAAATCAAATGCTGAATCATTGATCTACGCTCCAATTAAAATATCTCATTGTGCTGCCAGCAGTGCCATTTGAGAGCAGTTATAGACTTACAATTAGATTACAGTCCTTTGAGCTAAAAGACAATCTAGAGTATTTTAAGCTAGATCAATTTGTCATGTTATTCCCTACAGCTGATTCTGGTCATAATTACAAGGTGAAATAGAACACATCCTGCAAACATATCAGTTCATTCATAGCCAAGATATTGTTAGAAAGTAAATATTTTTGAACTCAGAGAAGCAAGCATTGTAAAGACAGTGCTGCTAAAATGCAGAAATGATCATCTGGAGAAATTGAAAGGACTGGCTTTTTTTTTTTAAAGGGAGCACATATGATGTAAGCACAGATTAGTATCTCGTGCTTTTAAAGACGGTGGAATCCACCAGGTGTCAGCAAAGTTTAGGGCTGAATTTTTTGCATACAAAGCTATGTGCTATAATAAAATTAACCAGATGGTTGGGCAGCAGCCACCTGAATCAGCTGCACTTGGCCCCCACAAAAAAATAGCATAAGGTCTCATCATTCAACTGTGCTGTGGTATTAGAGGAACCAAAATAATTTTGCCATGATTCTCATGTCTTATATGCTGATTTTCCAGCTAACTGTTCATAGGATTCCACTTTAACCTAAGTAAGTCCCTATTCAAACATTTCCCATAAGTTGGTTCCCATTTTACTGGTTGTTCTGTACTTATCAATACTATTATAGTATAGCAAAATATTATCTAATGAAACTGCCTCTAGTAAAGAACTTTTCACTTAGTGGAAAGATAAATCAAAGGTCTAGCTATTTATTTTCTTATTTGTTCGCCTACAAGTGTTTAGAGTGTTTTTTCAGCATCGCTAGAGATGCTGTAACCAGTTAGGGTGCGTTTACACAGCACCCTAAACTCAAAATAAGATACACACTTTGTGCTATGCAAATTGTGTATCTTATTTCAAAACTATTTCAAAATAGCTTGTTTTGAAATTTGACACGTCTACATAGAGCCAAATTTCAAAATAACATGCTATTTTGAGCCATCCCTTATCCCTCGTGCAATGAGGTTTACTGTGATGGAAAAATAGTGCACCTGATATTTCGAAAAATATTTCAAAATACCGGGAGGCTTGTGTAGACGTGGGGTAGCTATTTCGGGATACCTCTGGTAACCCGAAATAGCTAGGCAGTGTGGATGTACTCTTACAAAATATCACTACTGCCTGAAACTGGAGCAACTCTCTCCAGAACACTGAATTAAACCAGGAAACCTGGACTCTATTAAAGCAGAGCTTTAGGGACGACGACAAAAAGATCATGGGATTGAAAGAGACCATTCATTTACAGTGGTACATTTGCTAGTACAGATACAAAAGGTCTGTTACACACTAATTAAGCCTGTGTAGCCAGTATTTTAAGCTTCCTATTAGAATGATTAGTGCACCATCATAGCAATCCTGTGTCTGCTTAGTGATGTAAAATAAACTGTTCCTTCCAGCACAACTTCCATCTTTTGATATCCCTGTCCTGAGCAGACATAGAATGCATATCATCTTGGCTGCCGTTTGCTATTGTTCATTAATCTAATGGCATGTACTGCAAACATTTTACCAATTTTTAGAGCTGTCAAATGATTTTTAAAAATCGTGATGAATCACATGATTAAAAATTAATTGTGATTTATCATCTAACTAATGACACTGTTAAATAGTAATAGAATATCATTTATTAAATAGGTGGCTATTTTTCTACATTTTTAAATTTATTTATTTCAATTACAACACAGAATGCAAAATGTACAATGATCACTTTATATTCTTTTGATTACAATTATTTGCACTGTAAAAAGTTTCCAGTTCACCTAATAATAGTATTGTAGTGCAATCTCTATCATGAAAGTTGGACTTACATTTGTGGAATTATGTACAAAAAACTGCATACAGAAATAAAACAGTGTAAAACTTTACTGCCTACAAGTTCGCTCAGTCTTACTTCTTATTTAGCAAATTCCCATGACAAAAAATTGTATTTTCATTTTTGAAGATGATGCTGTGGCCCACTTCTTATTTACAATGTCACCTCAAAGTGAGAACAGGCATTTGCATGGCACTGTTGTAGCTGACATCTCAAGACACTTACATGTCAGATGCTCTAAAGATTCATATGTCCCTTAATGCTTCAACCAAAATTCCAGAAAACTTGAGTCCATGCTAATGACAGGTTCTGCTCGATAACATTCCAAAGCAATACGGACCCATGCATGTTCATTTTCATCATTTCAGTTAGATGCCACCAGAAGAAGGTCGATTTTCTTTTTCAGTTATTCAGGTTCTGTAGTTTCCACATTAAATCATTGCTCTTTTAAGACTTCTGAAAACATGTTCCACATCTGATCCCTCTCAGATTTTGGAAAGCACTTCAGATTCGTAACCTTGTGTCGAATGCTGAAGCTGTCTTGGAAAGCTCACATATGTACCTTCTTTGTGTTTTGTCAAATCTATAGTGAAAGTGTTCTTAAAAATGAACAACATATGTTGGGTCATCATCCAAGACTGCTGTAATATGAAATATATGTCATAAGGCAAGTAAAACACGGAATAGGAGACATACAATTCTTTCTCACAGAGTTTAGTCAAATTCAAGAAAAACATTTCTAACAAGAGTTAGCAACACGGAATCTGCCCTCTGGAATGGTGGCTGAAGCATGAAGGGGCATAGAAATGTTTAGCATATATTGAACGTAAATGGCTTGCAACAAAGTCTACAAAATGACATTTTAAAAGCGGTAGCATTATCTCCTGTAAATGTAAACAAACTTGTTTGCCTTAGTAATTGTCTGAACAAGAAGTAGGACTGAGTGGACTTGTTGTCTTTACAATTTTATATTGCTTTTGGTTTTGAGTGCAGTTATGTAACAAAAAAAATCTACACTTGCAAAAATCTACATTTGAAAGTTGCAATTTTACAATAAAAGAGATTGTTCCACAGTCCTTGTACAAGGTGAACAAAAAATCCTATTTATAAAATAATTGGTACAGTGCAAATATTTGTAATAAAAAATAAAATGAGCACTGTACACTTTGTATTCTGGGTTGTTGTTGAGATCAACATATTTGAAAATGTAGAAAAACATCCAAAATATTTAATTTCAATTGGTATTCTATTATTGTTTAATAATGTGATTAAAGCTGCAGTTAATCACAATTAATTTTTTAAATCACGATTAATTTTTTGAATTAATCATGTGAATTAACTGTAATTAATGGACAGCCCAACTATTTTTGTCTTGTAACATTGTTTTTTACTCCATATCCAAGTATCCAGTGCAAGATTAGATCAATTTTTATACTCTTGAGGTAGGCCTGGCCCATTTTGGTTGATGCTAGCATATGGCACTAATGCAGAATATCTAAACCAGAAATCCTAATTCTAGAAGCTTTACCACACACAGATGGTATGTAGAATAGCTATTCAAACAGGGTATAATTGTATAGTCTGAATGCATGAAATCATTAGTGCACCCCTTGTCTATACAGAAACATTGCTCTTGTTAATTTCTGAATTGACAATGTATCTTTTATAAAATACTAGATGATTTATCCAGCGTTGCCCAGTTCCTTCAGGGCAGGAAGCTGGGGGCATGGAAGATGCAAGAGTCTGGGCAGGGCCTTATGGATGTGAGGGAAGGAAGTGTAGGAGGCTGGGAGTGGGGAGGAAGAGTGAGGATTGGGAAGTGAGGAAGGGCTCAGGGCAGGGGGTTTCAGTTGCACTTGCCTTTTTTATCTCCCTTCATTCACCCAGAAGTTAGGCGAAGAGGAAGCTTCATATCAAATTTGGTGGTCTTAGCTCTTACCATTTAGGAGGAGTTCTTGAACAAATGGACTCACAGACAGACACACAGATGCACAAATCTCAGAATCACAGATGATTAGATAGATAGATAGATAGATTGTACAGTCAGGGTTCAGCGATCAGGAGTAACATGTAAAATGTGTATTTGTGACCTATAATGTATTTAGGACTGATAGATAAATTGGGGGATTTTAGGGCTCTTTGTCTACACTGTAAACTCTTTGAAGTGTTCCCTAGTGTGCTTTGACATGGGACTGTCTCAAACAGTGCTGTATTAAAGCACACTAGGAAATGTCAATGCTGCAGCAGCGGGGTCTACTCAGCAACTCATTAGTGTGCTTTAGAAAGGACACCCTAATAGTGCCTATTTCGGATCCATGTAGACAAGCTGTAGGATTTTCTGATTTTTTTTGGGGGGGGGCGGGGAGGGAGGATTAGTGGGTAAATATTTTGTTGGTTTGGTTTCATGTACTGGGATGTTTTATCAGTTTTTTTTCCTTGGTTAACACCTAAAATCAGAAATCCAATATATACCACAGTGTGTTTTGTCATGGTGACCCATAAGAACCTACTTTGGCTAAAGAGTGATGGAGAATACATATCTGTGTGGTTCAAACTTTCCATAACATCCTACTTTAAAGCACATATGTATCAGCTTCTCTGTGTGCATAGTGAACAGATGTGACTAAAAGATGGCTTTGACACATGTGGTTTGTTATTGCCGTATTCTTTTTCCTCTACAATATTTTCGTATTGGTCTCTCTATTTCTCCTCTCTTTCTCTTTTTAAGAATTAGGGCAAAATTGTCCCTTGCTGTCGTAAGTTTCTCATAAGCTTATCCTGCCCTCGCATCATTATAACAATGATGTTTTAAACCAACTGTTCCTTGCCATGATTTAGATTTCATGATAGTATGGGGCACATCGCTAGTGTCCAGAGCAATGATAGGCAACCCAGGCTAATGAGTGAGCCACAGGAGCAACCCTCCTTCAACTCAATGGGCTGCAAGAGTATTGTAACCAAGACAGTCTCCCGGGACAGGGTAGTTTTGCTAACTGCGCTTGCATACCTAGAATTTGCAGAGTGTGTCGATTGAACTGTAACAGTGCTTTGGTTGGATGCAGAGGGAGCACACGGCTCTCACAGTCAATGTTGGATATAATGATCAAGTACCTCACTTCACCTGGCCTTGCTCTATGTGCATGTCACTTTAGTAATAGCAGTAAGGAAAACAAAAACCTACATGGATGGAAAACAGCAGAATCTGGCAACCCCCTCCCACTGGTCCAGAGACTCATGCTTGGACACATAGAGTGAGATCCAGACTGGTCAAAACAAAGGGACAGAATATCAAATCACCAGAATCTGACACACAGGAGGTATGACTGTCATTATAATGTAATCTAAGACTGTTTGAACTAGTCCAGACATTAATGAAACCCTTATGTAGAAGCAGTTTAGTATGTACGTATACAGAGCTAAATCTCTAATAACCAAAGGCTCTGTAAGTAAAATACCTTTGGCTCCTCCCTTAAACAGCCATTTTTTGTACTGGACAGCAGAAAAAGATGTTTATTGTGACACTAAAGTGGCATATATACACCCAGTATTTACTTATTACATTTGGAATATAAGTATTGTCAGAGGATCTTTCATGTAGATGCACCTGTGGCCAAGTCCTGTGAACAGCTGCCTAGGGTGGCTCACATACATGGGTGCCAGCCTCCGAGCAAACTGTTAAGAAACAGGACACAAACACCAAATAGGCATTGTGTTCAATAACTAGATTTTATCAGCCACTTATCAAGTGTGAATCCCTTAAGCATTGCAACAGCCTTAACATGGAGTCACAATCCCCTTAGTTCTCCTGACTATCTTGCCAGCCAGGCAGATCTGTCTTGGGTAATGGATAGTCCCTTACACCCAAAATCATAACACTATTCCAGTTACTCCCAGGCCCAAAGGACCCATCATGTACCCACGCAATGCACCTCACATTTCCAACCAAAGACTATTTGTTATAGGCTATAAGCATTAAATGAAGATTCATTAACTAAGCAGAAGCTGGTAAACATACACACTAGTTAATTACAGCATAGGTTTAAAAAAATAGGAGGTGCTGTAATATGCAATATATATATGGCTTTTAAGGCTAACCCAAGCTAAATAGCTGGGCATCTCCTGCTTATAGTTAGAAGTTTTGTTCTCTCCCTGATGTCTAAGCAGCATAAGGACAACAATTCCTTCTTGACAGGAATTTTGTAGTTTCTTTCTCCAGGTCAAGCTGTGATGGGATGAGGATTTGCGCAAATCCCCTCTTTATGGATGAGATGGGAGCAATCAACAAAGTCTTTCATCCTGTTCAGTCAGCAGCTTACTCTGGCTTCTTGTGCCATTGCCTGGTTTTGATCCTCAACTAGTTGAGTATTATGTTACGGGAGGCATTCCCAGACCTTTTCAAAGTTCAGATCACAGCTCAATAGAGGTATTTTCTTTTGCAGTATTTCCCTCTCTTTAGCAATGTGGGCTATGTCACTCACACTTATGTAACATTACTCATGGTAAATTAATATTAGGAACATACTGATATATTTCAGCTTTAAAATAAGCATTAAGTAATCTATTCTTTATTGGGGGAAGTATGCTACCCTGTCTGTTTTTGTCCTTTATTTAATCTCCCTTCTCATCTGCTATGTCTGCAGTCAACAAGCAGGAAAGTCTGTACCACACCAGCAGCTATTAAGCACTGGAGTCATCACTTAAGGCTATGTCTATACTAGGGAGTTCTCTCAAAATAAGTTATTTTGAAATAATAACTCCTGAAATAACTACTTCAGAATAAGTTCTTCTTCTTCACAAGCAGGAGTTATTATTTCGAAATAACAAGCCCTTTTTGGTGCATCTACACTGCACCATAACTCAAAATAAGATATGCAATTTGAGCTACACAAATTGAGTATCTTATTTTGATTCTATTTCAAAAGAGCTTATTTCGTCATTTGGCGTTATCTACACAATACCAAATTTTGAAATAAAGCGTTATTCCGAAACATCCCTTCCTTCTCGTAGAATGAGGTTTACAGGGATGTCAGAATAGTGAGCCGGAAATAATATGCTTGCTGTGTAGACGTGGGATAGCTATTTCGGGATACTCCAGCATCCTGAAATAGTGTTTCAGTGTAGACGTACCCTTATTTTGAAATAATGGGCTTGGTAGTATGGATACTCACCTTGTTATTTCGAAATAACTCCCTAGTGTAGACATGTCCTTACTGAGTTGGATGTATATTTCATGGGAGATGGCATTTTATGTCACTTAAGTGGATTGTCCTGTTTACCTGCTGTAGAAGTAGTTGTTGGCCTTGATGTAGGGGCAAAATACAGATGGGAGATGGCATTTTATGTCACTTAAGTGGATTGTCCTGTTTACCTGCTGTAGAAGTAGTTGTTGGCCTTGATGTAGGGGCAAAATACAGATGGCATTAATCCATTTCAAATATAGTGGATAAAAGCAGGCAAAAGTAGCAGTGCATTGGTGGGTTCATAGAGTTAGCAGCTCCAGTTAAAATGATGGTTGTATATTTGAATAGAAATAATCTAAAAACAATGTGTAACTCTGAATGAAATCCCAGTTATGGAGTTAGGTTTGGATTTAACACAATTGCTATGTATAAGAGAGGTGTAAATCTAGAAACATTTTCCCCATCTGGGAAAACAGCACCTAGGTCTGAGGGACAGGCAAAAACTGGGTCAAAAATGAGTTCTGCTATCTCATTGATCTGAAGAAATGCACAGGAGACGGAATGACTCTCATATACCAGTGAGTGGAAGATTTCACCTTCATATATTTACTAGAAGACTTACCCAGCATTACTTGGGTCCTTCAAGATTCTCGTGTGTGGGTGCAAGAGTCAGGACAGGCTTTGGGGGGGCTCAGGCAAGATTCCAGGCATGGGGTGGGAGGCTTAGGCCAGGGGATTCAGGGCATGGGGCTGGGAGGTCTGGGGGCATTGACTTAGGGTACCCATGGTGGCGAGGATGATGCTGCAGCTGCCAACCTGCACTGTCTCCTCTGTAGCGGGAGAGGGGTAAGGCCTGTGGTACCTGGACTGGCTGCTGGCTGCGGGGAAGGGGGCCATGGCTGTGTGGCCTAGCCTTGTCCTGCCAAGTTCTCGGGGGCATGGGGAGGATGGGGCTGTGCAACCTGGTCCTGGTCCCAGCAAGCCCTCGGGCGGGGATGTTGGGAGGCAGGGGCTGCTGAGGAGAGGGCCATGGCTGCATGTTTGCAGAAAATGGTTCCTGAAAAATGTTTCTAACCCACTCTACCCACAACACTGACCCCATTCTGTTCACAATTACTGTGCACTAATGTCGGTTGACCACTAGTTTCATTGAGAGAGCAACAGCAAAGCTAAGATTCAGAAGTGACCATTAGATCACACAGTCTGACCAGCTCTATCATGAGCCTTTAAACTTCACCCACTGATTTGTTTTTGGCTAAAGCATGGCTTCCAAAAAGGCACCTAGGCTTGATCTGAAGACATCAAGAGATGGAGAATCCATTACTTCCCTCGTTAGCTGGTTCCAAACATTAATGACATTCACTTAAAATAAAATCAGAGCCTTATTTTTCTACTTTTCAACTTCCAGACCCTGGTTTTCATTATGCCTGTCTTTGCTAGATTAAAGAGCTCTTTAATACTCAGTATCTCCTTTTCTTGAAGGTACCTAGACCTTAATCAAGTTACCTTTCAATCTGCTTTTTGATTAAATTAAACAGATTGAGTGGTGAGTCCCTCACAATAAGTTATTTTTTCTTCTTCTTTTCTGCATCTGCTTCAATTTTATAACATCCTTTTAAAAACACAGACACCAGAATTGTATGCAACATTCTAGTGTCAGACTCAGAATGCCATATTCTGAAGTTAAAAATCATCTGTCTTACCTCTACTCTTCTGTTTTTATAGCTCAGACTCACATTAGTTCTTTTTGCCACAGCGCTGTACTGGGAGCTCCTATTTGAATTCCATTACAGTATGATCCCAAATTTCTTTTCAGAGTTCCTGTTTTCCAGGTGTGCTCTGCATTCCTTGTTCATCATGGTTTTGGGAATGACTGTTTGAACAGTCAATGTCAGAGAGGTTAAATTAAAAGAGAAGGCTGTATACTAGGTCTTTTCCTGACAGAGAGTGCTGAATTCACCCATCCCATCATTGTATTGCCTAGTGGGACAAGGCAGAAAGAATCGGAAGCCTTCACTCTGCCAACTTCAGGGCATCAGAGATGTCTGAAAATTGTGATAGCAGGCAGGGCATATGCTGAGACAGTGGCTGCTGTGGGGATTGTATAGACACCTCTGTGGAACTTGTGAGACAGCGCATCTTTAAGCAGATTCCCTGAGGCAAGCGAACGGAGGCGTGGCTTGCTTTCCTGCCTGTGGGTGTGTTTCTTTAAGAAGTCAGCTAACACCAGTTGAGTGAATCCGATCCAGTTGTTTTAAATAATCAGGTCTTATGCCACAGTCTTTTGTACAGAAGCTTTAGACACAATTCATCTCTCTTCTTAAAAATCACATAGAGTATATGAAAGCTTTCAACAATAACCTGACAAACCAAAAATGTGGTGTACATTAGACTAAAGGGGAAGATGTGAAAATATCTGTACTGCTCTCATCATCCATCTTGTTAATATGTGTGTGTGTGTGTGTGTGTACTGTTTTATCTAGGCAGTTTAGAATTTAATCTTCTCGAAACCAAGATTGTCTTCCTATATGCTTTGTAGATCACTGGTGCTCAGTTAAAAATAAAAGTAGCTATTTTTTTCAGATGGATTTCTGCTTAAATCCTGATTGTGACACCTAATTTTGGAAAGATATAATCTGAGAATAAACAGGGTTAAACCATAGAAATGAAGAAACTTATTTTTTCAAATTGAAGATTAGTCTAGTTTTTATAAAACAAAGAAAGCAGTTACCTTTAATTAGCTTATGTATAAAATATGTCATCAAATATGTCATCTTTTAAGGGGTTGTTTGAAGTCTTCTAAAGTGCAGATAATTCTTTATGTATTGTAAAGGTCTATCTTCCAAAAGATCTGTAAAAAGGATGTCCATGGCATTAGTGAAAATATGCTAGTTTAATAAATTGCATCTCTCATACGTGTATGCATAAACACGTGCACACGCATGCATACATACACACACACACACACACAAAGTATATCCCTTTGTGACTTTGTTTTACATGTTTAATGCAGTAGCATTCTTGAGATGCTGAAAAGTATTCATAAAAGAATTATATACCTTAAAGGTGCAATAGATTGTCTTAAGTATTTGCAATTTATGCAAATATAGTGCAAAGTAATTTAAGAGGTGTGACCAGTCTAGGAATGTTAAATATCAGTTAATTGAATAGTCGACTAACCTCACAAATTCTTATCAGTTAGTCGACTATTCTATAGTCCCCATGGGTGGGGCCAACAGCCAGTGCACTCTGGTCTCACTCCTGAGGAGCCCTTTGCCACTCCACACTGCTGCCTCTGTATCAGAGGCAGCAATGCAAGGTGCCAGGTTGGAGCTGGTCTGTGAGGAGAGCCAGTTTAAAAACCAGCTTCCCTCATGGACCAGCTGCCTGTCACACTGTGCTACTGCCTCTGATAAAGATGCAGCAGCATGGGGTTACAGCAGCCCCTCTCCAGGGTGGGTCTGAAGTCCCAGACCTGGTGCAAGCCAGAACTGAGCTAGGCTGCCTGCCCACCTGGTTCCTAATACACTTTAAATGCAGAGCCGCAGCAGGGGTAGGTCCCGGACCCATTTCAAGCCAGGACTGAGATGGATTGCTGGCCAGCCTGCTAAAAAATTTACTGGCAAATAGGTTGGGGCGGGGGAAGGGCGGAATGCATGTAGCCTATAGCATTAACCTATAAGCATTTGCTTATCGGTTAATTGGTTAATTGACTATATTATTACATCCCTAGACCAGTCTATTGTCTTGTAAGGAGCAAGGGAGTTTTGATTATATACATCATTGTAATATTCATAGGTTGTATTCTGATCTTAATTCATGAACAAGCTCTTGAAAGGCAGAGACCTGCTTTTTGTTCTTTGCACAGCATAGTGGGGTCCTGCTGGCTAGGGCTTCTAGGCGCTACACATTTATAATTATAATGTAGTTATTAATAGCCCTAATGTATAGTGTGGATTTTGTCATAAGCATGATGTAAAATACTGACCTGTGTAAAAAAGGCTTCTGCATCCTTAAAGTGGAAAGGATCTGTGT
Organism: Rafetus swinhoei; assembly: GCA_019425775.1. Lineage (NCBI taxonomy): Eukaryota > Metazoa > Chordata > Testudines > Trionychidae > Rafetus > Rafetus swinhoei. Next base: position 68,390,192 of record CM033424.1, on the reverse strand, counting down.
GTACAAAGCCTCTGGATCCCCCTGTGGAAGCAGGGATCAACAATGGGTTTCCAGGTGTAGATGGAGGAAAGGATGTGAGACAATGAGAGGATGTTGCACCTAGCTATAGTAAAAATTCCCAGTAAACTTTGGGGTCTGCAGCTTCAGTAAACTTCAACAAACATTTGTGTATGCCAGAGAGTTTTTTGAGGCTGTCTCACGTTTGTGGTAAAGTATTGTAGTGCTTCCCAGCCAGGGAAGAGCACCAGGTAGAAGAATGCTTTGCTGAAAGCACCCACTAATCCACAGAAGAAGTCAGGGGCCTACTGAAAAGCATGCTATTCTTCTCTTTCTGCCTGAAGAACTGAAGTGTTTTTTGTAATTTTCTTTGTGTTTCCTGCCACTGTGGACCAGAAACACATTTTTGACGCTAAATAAATAAATGATGATGATATTCATGCTTTTTCCCTCTGCTGGGCAACATTAAGTTCAAAAGTGGGGGTGGGGGAGAGGGAGAAGAAAACAGCCTTGAATCTCAGAGAAAAAGCAGTCTCTTTTTCTTTTGGCCAAAGTAGAATTGTCAAAAATTCAAGATAAAGCAGTCAGTTGCTGGGCCAAGAAGATTTCTTACAGCTTATGTGTTCACTAGCCTTCAATTTCTGGGGGGAAAATTACATTCTAAATATTTCACCCCTTATTAGTAGATCTGCACTTTTCTTGGGCCCTTTCCTGGATCTGCTAACCAGGACATCAGGTTCCATCTGGGTCATAGGTCCCTCCCTTATTTTTTAAAATAGCTTTGTTAATGGTTTCCAGTCTCTTTTTGGCACTCCCTGAAGAGTTCTAGGATGGACTCCATCTGAACCTGATGTCTGGCTAGTCTTCAGATGTTCAATTCCCTTGTTCCCATCTTCTGGAAAAATGTGATTGTCTTCAGGTTTTCCCCATCCCTCACCTTTTTGAAATACATTTTTTCCCCTCTGGCATCTGCTTTTCGTCTTCCTTTATTAATGTAAAAGTAAAGAATTAAAAGTATTCTAGGAATAGCCAATGTTCTGCTTTAAAAACAACTAGCCTGAACTTCATCTTTTTTTCCTCTAAATACATATATATTTTTTAAAATACTAAAAAATATATATTTAATTTCAGTTTTCCCTTCCTGCAAAATGCATCTTTCTTTATTTGCCTGAACAGTCTGCGGTCTCTCTTGGCAAGCACTCATTCAGAAAGCATAGCAGTCCTGTATAAGCAACTGTCATGTCTCTTGCAAACATGTCATGTCTCTTCATTGTGCCTTTGGCTGTATGTTTGTACTGTGATCAACATAATGGGACCTTGTCCTGGCCTTCTCACAATTCATAATTAAAATAAGGAGTTATAATAAAATATCAGTATGTCACAACCCTCAAGACTTACCATAACTGTCAGGTTAACTATAGGTACCAGTCAACCATCCAGCCAATTCAATACTATTTTAAAATACATATAGATCAAAACCAACATCAAAAAGGTGCATGTCACTGAGATGAAACAGTCTGGGAATAGCACGTGATGTTTTCCTACAGGTTGGACCTCCCTAGTCCGGCATCGCTGGGACCTGACCTGTCCCAAACGAGAGAATTTGCCAGATCAGGGGAGGTCTCCTGCCACCAGCCCCCTGCTGGCAGGCTGTCCCAGTAGGCAACTCTGCCTCCCCTCCCTGCCCCCACCTGGCTCAGCTACTTGCCCAGCTACTGCTGGATCCCTGGGCAACACAGGCTCCAGCTCCTGCCGCAGGGCTCCGGTCCTGCGCAGTCAGGAGCAGCTGCTGGGCTGGGGCTCTGGTTCCACACAGCCCCAGCCCCAGCTCTGTGCAGCCGAGGGAAGTCACGGGACTCCGACCCTAACCCCATGCTCCTGGGGGTTGCTGCAGGAACTCTGCTGTTGTGGGGCTCCGGCCTTCGCCCAGTGCTCCTGGGGCTGCTGGAGGCTTCTGTGGGGCTCCAGCCTTGGTCCCACGCTGCCCCTAGCTGGGCTGCCGACCCTGATTTCCCCACCCAGCTGGCCCTCCTGCTCTTAGGCTCCCGAACTCTCTGGTTCAGGAGCATCCATGGTCTAGAAAAGTGCCAGATTTTGGAGTTACAACCTGTACTAAGTGATCATATGAAACTCTTCAATTCATTGCTTTACTGAATCCAGATCCTCTCTACTACTGCAGATTTGATTTCCCCAACACCAGTGTGACAAGCATGCAAATGAGGGTGACCAGATAGTAACTGTTAAAAATCAGAACAGAGTGGAATGTAATAGGCACCTAGGCTGTGTCTACACTACAAAGAAAAGTCGGGAAAAGATACGCAAATTGTGATTCGCAATTTGCTTATCTTTTTCTGCTTTTCTTCCAAAAGAGGCTTTTCCAACATTTGGTCCATCTACATGGGGCAAATGTAGGGAAAAAACCCTCTTTCAGAACATCCTTTCTTCTTCGTAGAATGAGGTTTACAGGGATGCCAAAAAAACCGCGTCTGCTTTTCCAAAAAAATTTTTCGGAAAAGCAGATGCGTTCCTTGGACATGGCAGAGCTTTTCAGCCTGGAAAAGCTCTGTAGTCTAGAAATACCCCTAGATAATAAAATATCAGGACTGTGCCTATAAACTGAGACCACCTGGTCACTGTAGTACAGAATAATTTGAACTGGTGTCTAGAAACTCAGGTCAGGCAAACTATGTCACCTGGGTAATCAGTCAGAATAATAACTTTAAGGCTGGAAGGGACAACTGTATAATCTAGACCAGGGCTACTCAATTTTGTAAGCCCTGGGTGCCGAGGGCTGCAACTTAAGTGTGGTTGCATATATATGCAAATATATGCAAATAGCTCCTTTCACACTGATAGGCATGAATACAAAGCACTACCCACATTGCCCCAGTGCTCCCGGAACCTCTTCCTTGGGGGCTAGAAATGCCAACACCCTGTACCCGTCTGTTCCAGCCAGGCCAGCCACTTGTGTCTTTCAATGCTAACCCCACCTGGGAGATGCCTCGCCATTGTGGAGTGTGTTTCCAGTGGAGGCCATGTTCAAAGGATCCCACCCAGGGGCCACGTGTTGGGTCCCACGTAAACCCAAAACACACCATGAGCCACAAACAAATGGGCTGCAGGCGATATGTGGCCTACGGGCCATGTGTTGAGTAGCCCAGATCTATACAGATCTCCTGTGTAACAGAGAATTTTACCCAGTACTTCTATATTAAGCCCATGAGTTTGTTTTTAGTTAAACCATGTCTGTGACAGAAATGGCAGTTTCTTGCAATATATTTGAGAGATTTTACTGTGTTAAGTTTATATATCATTGTGGACCAGGGATTGCACATAACTCCATGGATCAGGGTCACTGCAATTCCTTTAGGGCATGTCTACACTAGGGGTGTGTCTAGACTACAGGGTTTTGTCAACAAAAGTGGACTTTTGTCGACAAAACTATACATAACGTCGACAAAACTCGGCAGTTTTGTCAATGGCGGTAAACCTCATTCTACGAGGAATAACGCCTTTTGTCGACAGAGTTCTGTCGACAGAAGGTGTTATTGCATCTACACTGTCCTTTGCAGTCTAGATGCTCTTTGTCGACAGAAGCTTTGTCAACAGTATCTGTCGACAAAGCCTCTGTTGACAAAAGCCTATAGTCTAGACGTACCCCCCGAAACTATTTTGAACAACTAAAATCGATTTAATCACTGCAGAAATAACAAAATTGAAATAGCATGTCCACACTACAGGGAAGCCTTGATATTAGTCCAAGGCAGGCTTTGTCAATGTAGACGTGCTACCTCAACTTAGAGTCCCAGGAAGCACTGGGGCATAATTAGTTTGAATGACTCTGGGGAGTAGTTATTTTGAAATAGCAGCACCGGAGCATTCACACTACCGCTATCTCAAAATAACTATTTTGAAATTGGCATTATTCTGCATGGAAAGCAGAAGTACAGATTTTGAAATAATGATCCATTATTTCGCAATAACAGGCTGGGTAGTGTGGATGCTCCGTTATTAATTCGACTGAAGGAGGCTTATTTCAAAAGAAAGCCAGAGCGTAGCCCAAGGCTCTGAAACTAAAGACAGTGTGTATGTGGGTGGAGTGGTTGATTGGTCAAATTCTCTGAAGGTTTTACAACCTGAGTTAAGTATCACCACTTGGAGAGACTGTATATACTAGTTCAACAGACAAGAAACAGACTTTGGATAAATAAGAAGGTCTTTGGTCTAAGGAAGCCCCATAAAGCTGATGGGTGATTGTTGGTAAGCTTTTAGCATACATTATAAGGGGATTCTTATTTTCTCTGTAGTGCTTTCACCGTAGAACAAATGTGCTTGCTTAGAAAGAGCTGTGTGATGACTTGTGACTGCTAGCAATTAGAGATATTCGTAGCCTACAAAACCCCCCCAACAAAGTGCAGATGCTGGCCCTTTTAGACAGTTTGGTTTGCCATGGATATCACAGGAAACTGTGTAGTCTAGAAAAAAAGCCCTTTTAGCAGTCACAGACATAGATCTCTGCCCAAGAGAGGGTATTGAATGAAGAGCCAGGAACAGTAAGTGGGTGCCCTTGAGGGACCACAGAGGGGGAATATAGGTGCCATTGACCTGAACTGTGAAAGACAAACAATCTGGTTTGAAGAGATTAAAAGATGGAGAATCTACCACTTGGTAGTTTCCTCCAGTGACTAGTTGTCCTCCCTCTTAAAAATTTGCACCTTTAAATCCCCCCTCATACCTTTGCCATCTAGAAGCATGTGTGTGTCTGGTGTACAAAACCAGCTGCAAAATTCATAAACAAGTGGCAAGAATTAATTTCACTCATTACATGACTTTGGCAGAGAGACTGGTAATGAGCAACTCATTCAAGTTTAAGACCCCCGCCATGTGGCCAGTCTCATCCTAGAGTGCTCATACGTCCATGCATTACCTCACTTCGGACTCCACAGACTCTTGTTTGGATGGTATCTATATCTGTACCACAATCTCATAAAGACATTGAATTATGTATCTTAATTCTGGGTCAGCTGCAATAAAAATGTGGAGCAGCGTGTTACCAGCATGATGAATAGCTGGCCGTTTTTGTTGACTTGCTAACTCTATCAATGGCCTCATATACATGTACAAGAGAACAGTTAACAGAACAGATACTTTCATAGTATCCGAGGAGGCACTTGGGACAGGAAAGCAGTTGCCATGCTATTTTTTCCCCCAAAAATGTAATTACAGTAAAACTCCAATAGTCCGTCATCCAATTGTACGGCACTCCCAATAGTCTGGCATCAAAATGGCAAGAGCCTAATGAGTGAGCTTTGGCAAAAAACGAGTCACAAAGCAGCAGTGGCAGCAGCTGAACTGAGCGAAACTGGACGGGACCGAGTCAGTCTGCTACTGGCATTGTGTGATGCTGGACAGTGCTTGTGCTACAATAAAAAGGGTTAAAAACACTTTATATACAGTATACACTGTGTATATATATATATATATATATATAAAACCACCTTATAGTACCTCCTGATAATCCAACATATCCGATAATCCGGCACCACCTAGGTCCCAAAGGTTCCGGATTAGCGGAAGTCTACTGCACTTTAAAAAAATAAACAGCTGTGGGTAAATGGTAACAGAAGGGCATGTTTTTTTAAAAAAGGCAACCTTAATTATTAAACAACTTACTTTCCAGTATATTTCTATTGTGGGGGACTCTGAGCTCTGCTCTACACTAGGGAGTTATTTTGAAATAACCTCCCCTTAGGTCGAGTTTATAAGAGGAGTGTCCACACTACCAAGCAAGTTATTTTGAAATAATGGGCTGGTTATTTCAAAATCTGTACTCCTGCTTTCCTAGGGGAATAACACTAATTTCAAAATAATTATTTCATAATAGCGGTAATATGGACGCTCCAGTGCTGCTATTTCAAAATAATTACTCCCCAGAGTAATTGGAACTAATTACTCCCTGGTTCCTCCTGGGGCTCTAAGTTGAGGTAGCGCGTCTACATTAATAGCGCTGGCCTTGGACTAATTTTGAGGCTTCCCCGTAGTGCAGACACTTCAGTTCAATTTTATTATTTGGGGAGTTATTATATCAATTTTAGTTATTTCAAAATAGTTTCCTGTTGTAGACATTCTTTGTATGCTAAAGTTGAGGCAAAAAGCAGTACTTCATTTCTAACACAGACAAAGCAAAACAGTATTGCATATCTAAATAGATTTCTGTCGCCTGTTCTGTAACAGTCTCCAATCTCTTAACCGTCAAGACCATCAGTAACCCAAAATGACTTGAGTATAGAGCCAGGAACAAAGGAATTTGAAAGCCAAAATTTCTATATCTGAAGATAAAAGCTGTTAGTAAATTCTGCAAGATTACCAATGGCGTGATCTCTCAGCAAAACAGAATTCTAACCCCAAACCACCTAAATATAGGAATCCAATGGATTAGACGAAACTGAAGGAGATTCCCTTTTCTCCCTGTGTCACAAACACATTTACTTGTCCATTTGCAGTTATAGAAAAATTTGCAATTATATGTTCACATATTCAACATTTTTTACGTCTCAGAAGACTCAACTGAACCTATATGGATCTTTGTAAATGGAACATTAAGCTGAAATCCAAACAATGGAGCACCATCAGAAAGCAAAATAGAATAAGGGCTTTGCTGCACTTTTTGTGGTGTTCCAATATAGACATAGTGCAGTTGGGGGCAAACAATAGCAAAAGATATGGGGTAAAAATCCTCCCAAGATCTTAACTTCCTTTGACATCCAATGAGATTTAGGCTCCTAACCCACCTGGAGCAAAATTTTCCAGAGTGTATATGTTATTAGCAGGTTTCAATGTACTTCTTAGACAACTAGTTTTCCATTGATTGCTTTATCCACAGATGAAAGGTTACAAAAAATCTACATATTTTAGAGGCCAACAATATTGGCCTCTCAGAGACTGAGCACTTATTTTTTAAGCCTGCTTTAGTGTATCTCTGATTACTTCAGTGGCATTGTGATGGACCAGGCCGGGTTTGGGCACCGCTTAGTTGCTCAGGGCGAGTTGCTCAAAACCAGGGCGACTTACAGCTCTCGACTGGAGACCTTTCCCAAAATAGGCCACAAACCAGTCACACAGAGCACTTCCTGCTGCCAGTCTGGCCAGCAGGAAACCTCACAAGCAAAACCCCTCAGACACCCCAGCTTTCCCTGTGCCACAATCAGCCCCAGACCTTACACAAGGTGAAAGGTTATAAAACCCGATCTCACCTACTCCAAACAGAGCCTCCCAGTCCGAAAGAACCAGTCACAGTCCCAGGCCAATTTCCACTTTAGATCTTACCCACAAGAGCACGCTGAGCCAATCCTTAAGAATCTAAAATCTAAAGGTTTATTAATTCAAGAAAGAAAAGGTTGAGAGTAAGATTGCTAAGGAGAATACGTTACATACATCAGTCACCAAGTTCTTGATGCCGGCTCTTAGCAGAGATGTAACAAATGGCTAGTTTAGAAGTCTCTGGTGTACATCCTATATCAGGCTGGGTCAGCAATCCTTCCCGGCTCTCTGTCCCTAGCAAGGCTGCATCTGGGATCAGTAGCAAGATTGAAGACAAGATGGAGACTGCCTCATGGCATTTTATATCCATTCCTGGTACCTCCCAAGCTGGAGCGGATCACATGATCAAGATTGAAGACAAGATGGAGATGCCCTCATGGTGTCTCCCAAACTGGAGCTGGTCACATGATCTAGTGACTTGTTCGAGTTTCACATGCAAGTATCCATGAGGCACTGGCTGGTTTGCAGACTTACAGACTCATTCCTCAGCTGTGTATTGGCGACTCTGAGAGCCATTGTCCATGAAGTAGTGCGTGTTAGCACAGCCATTCACTGAACTATCATTCCTCACAATAGGCAATCCAGGCCCATTGCTCCCTCCCGGACAGAGAACATTTACCGTACAAGAACAGAGCCCATATTCATAACTTCACATACAAAAATCATACAAGTACATGAGTAGCATACATAGAATCAGTAGAGCATAAGCTTTCATTTGACACCTCACATGGCCCACTTTGTACAGAATTTGGGGTAAACACTACCCATGGGTGCAACAGTCATCTGTCTGCTCACTTTAAAATCCAATATTGTGACAGGCACTCTTTTTGATGTGGACAACTGGAGCTAAGCCTTGACTGTGTAGAAAAATAGAAGAATAACCCCTTCATTTTGGGGGAGCTATTACTAATCTTACAAGCAAAGTGAAGATTTTCTTTATGATGTTCATTGACCACATGAAGAGGTACTTTACAAATACTAGCAGCCCTCTGATTTTCAGATCTTATTTTTGTATACATAATTGTATGATTACTATGAACATCCACTTGAATGTGTCAGTCATGTGACCGAATCTACCCATGATTCAGGAAAGCATAGGCATACCTTGGAAAAGTACTAATATAGTATACTAAGCAAAATAGAAGGTATTTTTTCATCTCATTAGCTGAATGAATTTTTCCCTTAAAAAAACAATAATTATTTTAAAAAGGGTGCGTGCATTTTTATCCAAATGTTTTTTCTCTTGAAATCTCAGCAGGTCTGCCGTGCCTACTAAGTGGTACTTTAAATGTGTTTCCCCAAAAAAAGTAAATATCAGAATATTAGAATGAATTTATGCAGCTATTATCTATTTGCAGTATTGTTGCAGTTGTCTCGGGACACGTCTTCACTTCCTGGAAGATCAACAGTGTGGCGGTAGATCTTCCAGTGTTCAATTTAGTGGGTCTAATAAAGACCCACTAAATTGAATGCTGTGGATGTCCCCACTGATGCCAGTACTCCTCAAATCACGAGGAGTAAGAGAAGCTGATAGAAGCATTTGCTTCTGTCAACCTCCTGCTATAGACACACCACCAAAGTTTGAAAGGCACATCAACTCCAGCTACACAATTAACATAGCTGGAGTTGTATATCTCAGTTAGAACTTCCACGCAAGTATAGATGTAGCCTTGGTCCCATCATATGAGAGAGAGAAGTTAGGAGAGATCCTATCTTTTATTGAACCAACTTCTGTCAGTCAGAGATAATATTTCATGTTTTAAAAGAGCTCTAATTCATGTCTATAGAACTTGAAACCTTGCCTCTTTCCTCAAGAGAAATTATCTCAGTCACATCAATGAAATTATCTCATCCACATGGTGTCGCTACTATCTGTCTAGATATGTACATTGTAGTCATCATTGCAATAATTATCTACCTCCTGAATAAATAAAGAGCAAAACCAAGATTTTCTTTTAACTTTCTCAACCTGCAGGATCAGCTTGTGTCCTAAAGAAGTATTTAGTTTAGAGAGAACTTGATTGGTGTATAAGATAATGAGAAGACAAATTAGGTACTCTGTTTAACTATTTCTTCTATGGTGAAAAGAGAACATAATGCATACATACAAAGGGGTTGTGTTAAGATAGAACAGGCAACCTTAATTCTGGAAGGAGGAAGCAAGGGGAAGAAGGGGAAGGGGAAGCTCAGGGCTCAGGGTTGGGGGTCTCGCTGTACCAACTTGATTTTCATGCAAACCTGCTCCTGGGTTCGCATGTGGCCTTTGGTGGCCAGGCTGGCAGCTATCCTGCCATAGACAGCCGCGTTCCTCCATCTAGTGCGGAGATCATGGACGTTGGTGGCATCCCCCCAAACCTGAATAAGGTCCATGATCTCCACCCTGGACCAGGAAGGCACTCGCCTTCTCCAGGCCCTGGCAAGCTCCTGGGAGCTGGCAGACTGCTCCTGGGGAGCGGTGGAGGGCTTAATGCCAGTGGCTTGCTGGCTTATGTTTTGGGGCCACTGGGTCAGGGGAAGTGACTGCTGGCTCTGGGCTGGCAGGCTTGGAGCTGGCACAGGCACTGTGGCCAGAGTCAACCCCTTTAAGGGCTCCGGGAAGGGGGAAGGGAGAGGAGTGTTCTTGGTTGAGGCTGCAGTGGCCACCAGGGCACCCTGGGAATGCTGGAGGCCCCCTATTTCGAAATAAGTGTCTACACAGCACTTATTTCGAAATTGCTATTTCGAATTTGGCATTATTCCTTGTGGAATGAGGTTCACCAAACTCGAAATAAGTGCTCCGCTATTTCACATTAATTTCGAAATAGCGATTTGGCTGTGTAGATGCTAGTAAAGTTATTTCGAAATAACAGCTGTTATTTCGAAATAACTTTGCTGTGTAGACATACCCTATGTGTGTTCAGGAATCAGGATTGAGTTGTGCAAACGCTTACTTATGCAAAAAGGTGAATTGATCACTTATGTGAAGTGGGTCCTATGTGAATAATGGATCACAAAATGAGACCCATAGATTGTCATAATAAGATACAACATTACAGTGGCTATATACTTACAATATGTGCATTACAATCATGTTGTTTCCCTCCACATGATGCAATGATTACACACAAGAGGTTGTCATAAGAACATTGCAGCAATTTTTTGTCAGAATTCCCTTGCCTTTTTAGATTATTTCAGTCTTGCTATTACTTTGCCATGTTTTTGATGCCTTTGTAATTCATATATCATGGGCATTCATTAAGATGAAGGTGGCCAGCTACTGTGAAGTGAATATATATATATATACACACACATACGCACACGCACACACACACACACACACACACACACGCACACATACCTGTTGTTAAGCAGCCAACACACATTACTGTAACCTCTAGCTTATATTTCCTGCCATACTTGAACTACAAGCTGATTTTTTTCTCCTTTCCTTCTGCATTCTAAAGAAACAAGAAAACCGAAAGGACAAAAAAATATATTTATTGGTACCATCTGCCAAGATGCTCATTCCTGGGGTTCAGCTCCTTAGCATGACATTTGCAGATCTCCTACTGCTCTTATAGAATGCTGACCTCTAGGGGCAAGGGCAAGAGGAAGAAAATTAGCTATGCCCACTAATGGATATTGAGACTATCCTCTGCAGGGTACAAATTCCGTCCTCTGAACATTCCACTGAGATCTTTCCCTACCATGCTTGGGGAAAGAGCTCCATGTGGCTATGCATCTGCACAGCATTAGCTTTTCTATATGATCTCCATGTGTTCCTACCTACTATGCCACACCATGGCTCACATTGTGTAGCCTCTGCCTCCAGCTACATATTACACTTATGTAGTCTTTCTATGCCCTCGTTCTGCCCCTGGCCTCTAGTGCTTTAGACTGTGATATTTTTTTCCTTACAGTGCACCATACTTCTCTGTTATTATTGACAGCTGCTTTGATCTTCCCTTAATTCTTCATCATGAAGGTTGATTTCTTCATCTACATACAAGCACTCAACCAAAAGTTTTCCAGTGCTTTTTTCAGCAATTCGCCTGGCAAATAAATACCCAATCTCTGTTTTAGCCCTTGCTAACATTTGCTTGCTCTGCTTCATAACAGTTAGCTATGCCATTACTGTAAAAGCTGAGCGCTCCAACAAATGTTGGCTCCTGAATACACTCAGAGCAGGCATCAGAGTGGGTGGCATCAAGCCATGGAAGAAGAAGCCTTCATACAAGAGAATGAAGCAAAAAAGGGAGTTAATGCCTGAATATCCCACTGTTGAAAGTCCAGATAGTACCATGTTGATGGAACCACGTGAATCCCAGAATCACTGTAGCAATTAAGGGCCAAATTTTAAAAGGAATGTTGTCTAAATAATATTTATAAAGTGTATGCAGGCAGGCAGCTAATTGTATATGCAAGTACTACTGAAATGCTACTGGTCATGAAAGTGTAGTCGAGGAACAAATATTGCCATCACTGAGACTGAAAAATGCTGCCTCTATATACTTCTGGGTCGCCCTTCATAGAGTAGAATATGAGTTCAGATTTCTGCACTGATATGTTTAGGTTCGTATCAGACACTTGGGCTAAAGGAATGGGGTAAGAAGGTGGCCACACGGGGAAGCCAAACAGTAGGTGTGTGATTCACAGCCTGGAACAGTTTATTTTGACACCAACTTGTCACAACAGAGAAGGCTCAAAGAGTCCTAGCCCTTTGAAAGCTAAGCAGAAAATTAAATCTCTCCTCACCCAAGAGGTCCAGCAAATCATGACTTACCTCAGTCAAGACACCAGCGCTGTGTCTACATTGGCACCCCTTTCCGGAAAAGGGATGCTAATGAGACCAGTCGGAATTGCAAATCCGCGGGGGATTTAAATATCCCCCGCGGTATTTGCATTTACATGGCTGCCGCTTTTTTCCGGCTCGGGGTTTTGCCGGAGAAAAGCGCCAGTCTAGACGGGATCTTGCGGAAAATAAACCCTTTTCTGCAAGATCTCTTATTCCTACTTTCAAGTAGGAGAAAAATGAAAGGGTGATTCTTAGGTTTAGTTTCTTCCTGGTCTCCGTCCTTCAGAGGGCTTATGTTTCTTCCCTTATTCAGTTTGCTCACATGCTTTTTTGCTTAGCCCCAGCATTTGAGTGTGAGAAGGAGGGACTTCCTTTCTTCACTACCCACTCTTGAGTATCCCTGCACCAAGGGAAGACAGCTGTGGCCTTTCCTAGTGAAAAGCAATTAATCATTTTCTTGACAGTCAAGAATCAGGGTATTTACCTTCTATCATGTGGAGACAAAGCTTATGATTTAATTGCAGATCTACAAATTACTGTATTAAAATAAACAACGAGAAGTGCTGTGGCACCTTATAGACTAACAAATTTATTGGAGCATAAGCTTTCGTGGGCAAAGACCCACTTTGTCAGATGCATGTAATGGAAATTCCAGAGGCAGGTATAAATATACAGGCACATGAACAGAAAGGAGTACCAATCAAGAGGAAGGCCAGACATAATGAGGTCAATTCAGTCAGGGAAGATATGGCCCACTTCTAGCAGCTGATGTGGAAGTTTGAACACCAAGAGAAGAGAAACTGCTTTTGTAGCTGGCTAGCCATTCACAGTCTTTGTTTAATCCTAAATTGATAGTGACAAATTTGCAAATGAATTGTAGCTCTGCAGTTTCTCCATGGAGTCTGTTTTTGAAGGGTTTTTTTTTTTTTTTTTTTTTTTTGGCAGGATGACTACTTTTAAATCTGCTACTGTGTGTCCAGGGAGATTGAAGTATACTCCTACAGGTTTTTGTATGATACTATTCCTGATATCTGATTTGTGTCCATTTATTCTTTTACATAGGGACTGTCCAATTTGGCCCATGTATATGGCAGAGGGGCATTGCTGGAACAAGATGGCATATATTACATTGGCAGATGTGCAAGTGAATGAGCCCATGATGGTGTGACTGATGTGGTTAGGTCCTGTGATGGTGTCACTGGTGTAGATATGTGGGCAAAGTTGGCACTGAGGTTTTTTGCAGGGATTGGTTCCTGAGTTAGAGTTACTGTGGTGTGGTGTATAGTTGCTAGTGAGAATTTACTTCAGATTGGCAGGCTGTCTGTAGGTGAGGACTCACCTGCCTCCCAAGGTCTGTGAAAGTGAGGGATCATTGTCCAAGATGGATTGTAGATCACTGATGATGTGATGGAGAGATTTTAGCTAGGGACTGTAGGTGATGACCTGTGGTGTTTGTTATTTTCTTTGTTGGGCCTGTCTTGTAGCAGGAGGCTTCTGGGTACACATCTGGCTCCATCAGTCCGTTTTCCTCACTTCCTCGGGTGGGTATTGTAGTTTTAAGAATGCTTGGTGAAGATCTTGTAGGTGTTTGTCTCTGTCTGAGGGGCTGGAGCAAATGCGGTTGTACCTTAGTGCTTGGCTGTAGACAATGTATCACGTGGTGTGTCTGGGATGGAAGCTGGAGGCATGTAGGTAAGCATAGCTGTCAGGAGGTTTTCAGTATAGGGTGGTATTTATGTGACCATCACTTATTCGCACTGTAGTGTCCAGGAAGTGGAGCTCTTGTGTAGACTGGTCCAGGTTGAGGTTGATGCTGGGGTGGAAACTGTTGAAATCACAGTGGAATTCTTCCAGATCCTCCTTTCCATGGGTGCAGATGATGAAGATGTCATCAAGGTAGTGTAAGTAAAGAGGGGCGCTAGTGGATGAGAGCTGAGGAAGCATTCTTCCAGGTCAGCCATAAAAGTGTTGGCATATTGTGGGGCCATGTGGGTGCCAATAGCAGTGCCACTGGTTTGAAGATATAAATTGTCCCCAAATCTGCAATAGTTATGGGTGAGGATAAAGTCACAGAGCTCGGCCACCAGTTGTGCCGTGGCATCGTCAGGGATACTGTTCCTGACAGCTTGTATTCCATCTACATGTGGGATGTTGGTGTAGAGAGCCTCTATATCTGTGGTGGCTAGGATGGTGTTTTCTGGAAAATCACCAGTGCATTGTAGTTTTCTCAGGAAGTCAGTGGTGTCTCAAAGATAGCTGGGAGTGCTGGTGGTATAGGGACTCAGTAGAGAGCCCACATATCCAGTAGTCCTGCAGTGAGAGTGACAATGCCCAAGATGATGGGGCATCCAGGATTTCCTGGTTTATGGATCTTGGGTAATAGATAGAATAACCCTGGTTGGGACTCTAGGGGTGTGTGTGTAGATTTGTTCCTGTGCTTTTGTAGGGAGTGTCTTGAGCAGATGGTGTAGTTTCTTTGTGTACTCCTCAATAGGATCAGAGGATAGTGGCCTGTAGAATGTGGATTGGAGAGTTGTCTGGCAGCCTCCTTTTGGTAGTCTGACCTATTCATGATGACAACAGCACCTCTTTTATCAGACTCTTTGATCATAATGTCAGGTTGTTTCTGAGGCTGTGGAGGTTCTGCACGGCTGATGTTATGGGGCAAGCGATGCTGCTTTTCCACAATTTCTGCCTGTGCATGTTGGCGGAAGCATTCTATGTATAGGTCCAGTCTGTCGTTTCAACCGTCAGGAGGAGTCCATGCAGAATTCTTCTTCTTGTACTGTTGGTAGGAGGGTATCTGTGTGCTGTTCAGTGTTGGGTTGAAAGTATTCCTTGAGTCGGAGAGGGTGAAAGTAGGCTTCCAGATCACCATAGAACTGTATCATGTTTGTGGGAGTGATGGGGCAAAAAGAGAGTCCCCGAGATAGGACAGACTCTTCTGCCGGGCTTAGTGTGTAGTTGGATGGATTGACGATAACAAAAACCTGTAGGAGAACACTTCAATCTCCCTGGACACACAATAGCAGATTTAAAAGTAGCCATCCTGCAACAAAAAAACCTTCAAAAACAGACTTCAAAGAGAAACTGCAGAGCTACAATTCATTTGCAAATTTGACACTATCAATTTAGGATTAAACAAAGACTGTGATTGGCTAGCCAACTACAAAAGCAGTTTCTCTTCTCTTGGTGTTCAAACTTCCACATCAGCTGCTAGAAGTGGGCCACATCCTCCCTGACTGAATTGACCTCGTTATCTCTGGCCTTCCTCTTGATTGGTACTCCTTTCTGTTCATGTGCCTGTATATGTATACCTGTCTCTGGAATTTCCACTATATGCATCTGGTAAAGTGGGTCTTTGCCCAGGAAAGCTTATGCTCCAATAAATCTGTTAGTCTTTAAGCTGCCACAGGACTTCTCATTGTTTATGCAGATTCAGACTAACACAGCTACGCCTCTGATACTTGTATTAAAATTGATTAGCCAAGAATTATATTAAATAGCCCAGCTCAGGCTTATTGAGCCTGAAAATAAAAACTAATACATGGGATTTTCTTTTAAATTGTGTGAAAATACTTGTCTGAAGTGACCTCAGATAGTATGCATTGACCTGGGCTTTTGCAAGTGACACTTTCTATTCACTGCTCTGATACAAAAACTCATGTCTGGGAGACAGTCTTTTTTCTTCTGCTCTCATTGCTTTCAGCCATATGGAACCATTGAAAAGAAGAAAGAGGCAGCCTATGGCAGGGAGGTAGACAGAACAGAATGGATACACAGAAGTGCTGCAGGAACTGACTGGAGTGGGGAAAGTAGTCCCAATAAGCCTCTGATACTCCCCTATTCTCTGACCCCAGAACTCTGGGAACACCCAGTTTTCCTCCCTCGCCACTCCTAGGAAAACTAGGAGATCACCATCCAATTTCAGTTTGGGGCAGTCTTTCTGCTACTAGTGAAAGTGTGTGCAAAGAAGCAAGCTCATCCGTGACACTGAAATGTCTCAGGAGAAAGCGCCTAGAATTTCATAGTCCAATTTTTTTTTTAATATAAATATTGTCTCCATTATATATGAAGTCAGGGCTGGAGCTCTTCTTTGCTTTGAGAAAAGTGGGATATCATGAGAGAAAGTTTGGGAAGCAATAATAATATGAATTTATAAAGAAAAAGCAAATGTTACCTTAATTGCTAGAGCAGCTCAATCATTAAAGAAAACTGTAGGAGAGAGTTTTTAAAAATATGTATTTGAACTTGTCTTACTCTTCAAAGTCTTATGTCCAAGAGGCTTCAGAGCAGCAGCAGAAGCATATATATGCCGTTCAGTACACAGTGTGAAATATAAATCTTGCTTTTCCAGTGCAGGATGGCATATTGAATTAGCCTAGTGCACAGTCCTTACTGCAGCTTGGTGGCTGCTAGCTGGGTTTGTTCCTTCCAAGCATGCCCCTTGCAGTACAATCATTTTCATCTTTGGCATTACTTTTGTGAAAGTATTTCTACTATCATGGGCTGTGTCAGTCTTTAGCCTTGTGCCTCGTTCATTGTGCATCATAGATGCATTCTTTACTCACATTTATGTCCTTAATCCATGGCAGACTAAACACATGGGCAAAACTTAGCTTATAGGAAACGAATTTTGTAAAAATTATATCCAGTGTTGCTTGTACACTGTGTACTTGTGCGGCCACTTGGGAGAGATTCATATGCTGCCCAGCTGATTAGCAGAGTGCCCACTGTTAGGGTTTTTGTTTCTACTGATGGTGCAAATATGCACATACCTCAGTGCACATAAAATATTTATTCTGCACATGGATGGAAAAAACATGCTCATGGATGGAAAAGATTAGAGGGAACGTTGGTCCTATCCTAAGTATAATCAAGCGTTAGATATCTTAACAGGATGTTAGTTCATATTCTCCAGCATTACATTAGTGTTCTGTTACATCTGAAGTATTTTACCTCTGTAGTAGGTTCCAACTCCATTAAATGAGTCAATAACAATAAATTAGAAACAGGTTATTTTTATATTCTTTATTCCACCAAAACTGCATTGCAGTCTTCCAGTCTTTTATAGTATTTACATTATTTGCAACTCTTTCCATAAGTGCCAGTACAAATGTAACTGATGATAATCCAGAATAGCTATACAAATGTTCCTGAAAGCAAGGTGCATTTCTGGGCATTATTTTCTTATGCGCAATAATATATATATATATATATATATATATATATATATATAAACAAAGCTTCATAATATACATTATCTTCCATTGAAAGTAGAACTTCCCACTTACAGCTTATTCAGATTTCAGTTACATAGACTTGCATTTCAAGTTAGTGCAAATAATGAAAGTAAGAGCCTGAGCAAAATGGTGTAAATACATTGGAACAAGATAATCAACAGCAAAAACTAATCAACCTCTCTGCATATGATAATATTTAATTTGTATATTATTATTCTTTATATACAACAAATTTAAATAATTGGCTTATTTGAGCTATAGGCAACAAATTTACAAATTAAAATAAAATAATGTTTCCTTCACACAAATATGGAATGTCCAACATATGAAAATAAAATGCATCTAGTAACAAAACAATGCTGCAAATCAAAAAGATAAAAGATATCTTCTCTATAATCTTGAGGAAGATTTCAAGGCACTTTCTTGGCAAATCAGAGTTCTCTCAAAGTAGAAAGGTCTGCAAGAAGAACAAACATGCCATTATGTACCTAGTTTCAGAACTGCACAACACTGATGTGATTGGCTTAATACAAATCTATTTACAAATTACAATTTTATGTGAATTGAAGTAACCTCTAGATTTGAAGAAACCTTTAGATTTCTCTGTGATGCTGGTGGGTCTTTCCCTCCTGCTGTGAGCACTAATGAGTTTTGAATCTGCAAATCCTGACTAATGGTGTTACAAGGTTTAAATGCATGCTATAACTTTCAGGAAAGTTTCTCATGCATACAGTACAAATGCATTTCTATACAGTAGGTGCCATTAAAATCTTTATTATTGCCACTTCCAAGTACTGCTGTGTATTCCCTATTCTGCAACAGACCACAGTAACTTAAATTAGACAAAACTCTAAAGATTGTAATTGCAACCACATGAGCATCCTTCATATAAACTATCTCCCTAAATGCCTTCCAGTATTGTCATTTTGTGACCAAGCAAGCAGCTCACCTAAGGAATCGCCAAAGTACTGCTGTGTATTCCCTATTCTGCAACAGACCACAGTAACTTAAATTACACAAAACTCTAAAGATTGTAATGGCAACCACATGAGCATCCTTCATATAAACTATATCCCTAAATGCCTTCCAGTATTGTCATTTTGTGACCAAGCAAGCAGCTCACCTAAGGAATATACACACATTGTATCACATCAATAGACTTCTCCGTGGTCCTGAAATGAAAGCAGAGGAAACCTTTGTCAACCCTCCGGGAATGGTTGGTGTAATACACATTTGGAAGGAAAGGTTGGGATTTTCAAAAGAGAGCTTGAGCCAATGTATAATGTATAAATACCATTCCACCCCTTTTTTCTGGGGCATATAAATTGGGGGAAGGGGGAGAATAAGCTTATGCTCCTTTGTATTGTGCTGCTGGTTTTCTTAAAATGATTATGATGGTCACTTACATCATAAAATTGGCATATTTTTAATATTAGGAAGAGGAAAGTACTCAAATATTCGAGGCCAGGTTAGGGCCCTCTGGGTTCGGCTGTTGGTGCCATGAAGGGAACCCAAAGGGCTCTATCAGGTATAACAATAAGGAGGAGGCCCTACATGGGAGACAAGAATGATCCTGTCAGCTGCTGCAGAAGGATTGCCTGTGATCTTATGAGAGGCAGAAGGAGGGAAAAAAAATCACACCAATTAAATCCTCAACTAATGGGGTAAGGAAGCATCAGTCCTGCCCGCTAAAGCCAAGACAGATGGTGAGAGAGCAAGCAAAACACTCTACACTGCATGTTGGGTAGCAGAGGAAGTTAGGACAAACTTATCCTTTATCCTCCAAGAAAAAAGCCTCAGCTGCTGTAAGATACTGAGGTTGGGAAAGGGGAAGCATAGTCCTCTATGCAGCAGAATAGAACCTGGAAGAAGAGAGGAAGGCATGAAAGACTCAGACCTCTGATTTTATCTTCCTGTTATACTTTTTTTCCCTCTAACCTTTACTTAACTAGCCAATAGCCCATCATAAGATGGGATTTTCGGGTTTCTCCTCCACATCTCTCTCTCTCTCTCTCTGCTCCTCCTACTGCCTCCCCCTCTCTCTCTCAGCTCTCCTCCGCCTTCTGCCTCTTTCTCCGTCTCTCTCTTTCTCGTCTCCTCCCCCTCCTGCCTAGCACTCTCTCTTTCTCTTCTCCTGTCCCTCCTGCCCCTCACTCGGGGGACTGCAGAGCCCAAACGGCTGCTTGCGCCACTTGCTCCCCCGCAGTGGCCCGGCTGAGAGGCGCAGAAGTCAGCCGAGCACCACGGCAGGAGGGGAAGCGGAGCGGGGCAGTGACGTGAGGCGTGACAGTGGCTCCAGGCCACGCCGCCCTTCGCCTCCCGCTTTGGCACTCGGCTGACTTCTGCGCCACTCAGCCGAGCCGCCGCGGGAGCCCAAATGGCCTCTTGCTCCTCTTGCTCCCCCATGGCGACCCGGCTGAGTGATGTAGAATTCAGCTGAGCGCCACGGCGGGAGGCGAAGGGGGGTGCGGCCTGGAGCCACTGTCACACCTCAGATGACTGCCCGGCCCCCCTTCGCCTCCCGCCATGGCACTCGACTGACTTCTGCACCACTCAGCCAGGCTACTGAGGGGGAGCAAGCAGAGCAAGCGGCCGTTTGGGCTCCCCCACGGCGGCCTGGCTGAGCGGCGCAGAAGTCAGCCGAGCACCATGGCGGGAGGCAACAGCACCGCCCAGAGGGAATAGCCAGCGTTTCAGCATTACAGAGTCACAGACATTGGGCTACTATATATATGATGAGCCCAACTGCTCATTAAAGAGGA
The DNA here is from genome assembly GCA_019425775.1 of Rafetus swinhoei. NCBI lineage: Eukaryota > Metazoa > Chordata > Testudines > Trionychidae > Rafetus > Rafetus swinhoei. The sequence goes on along the minus strand of CM033424.1, from coordinate 68,370,096 downwards.
CATGAGGAGTGGGAAACTGTTCATGTTGCCTCTCCTTCCAACTTCCAAATCAGCTCTTTGGATTCACTTTCTGTCCATTTGGCAAGTCAATTAGGACAGCTGGGTCATAAATCAGGAGCCACTTTGGATCTCCTTACTTTTCAAGAGTAAAGCAGAAGTGGTCATAAACTTCTGGAGAACAAGCCTGCACTGAGACTATAGCAAACATCCTCATCTCTTCTACTTGGAAGAGCATAAGAAGAGAAGAATGAGAACACAGAACTATCAGTTGGATAGTCCTTCAGAGAAAGCTGGGGGGTGGTAATAAAAAGATGTAGAGGGGGAAAGAAGAGCTAGAGAAGAGGAAGAAGAGACAGAGAGAGAGAGAGAGATTGAGAGAGAAGGGGTCAATAGACCAGTCAGATATAGTGTAAGAGTCAGACAAGAACAGGAAACAACAACAAAAAATAGAATCAAGTAAGGTGGAAGATAAATATTGTAGAAACACACAGTAAGAAAATGAAAATAAAGATACAAAGAAAACAGATTTTAGAAAATATACATTTTTTTTTGTCTAAGTGAGGAGACAATGACTAGAAACACCGGTGTGCTGTGGCAATGGCACAAAGCATCCTGAGTTAGCAATGATCTGGTTTAAACCAGGACAATAAAAATGCAGGGACAGAAGTAAGAGCTTCTCATGTCTTCCAACACTAGGATATTGCCATATTTTTCTAAGCTTTTCACCCTTGAACCCTTATATCTTCCCATCTTCACTTAGGAATCAGCAAAGGTAGCTCTTCTTTCCTTGTTTCCTTTCCATTTGTTTCCTAAATCTTAAGGCTATCACTGAATATTTAAAGGTAGATGATTTTTTAAATCATTCTATCTTGTGGTAACTGCTTTGCAAGCATTGTTTGGGTGTAATAAGAAGTGAACACCAGTAGAAGATATTTAAATAAACACATATATCAGATTTTGTTATTTATTGAATATAACTAGCCAATTAGCCCGTCATAAGACGGGATTTTCAGGTCTTTCCTCCACGTCGGTCTTCTCTCCTGAGCCTCCGGTCTCACTCTCCCCTCTCCCCTCCCGCTCCCCTTCTCCTCCTCCTCCTCCTGCCTCCCCCTCTCTCTCAGCTCTCCTCCACCTCCTGCCTCTCTCTCTCTCTGTCTCTTCTCCTCCCCCTCCTGCCTCTCACTCTCTCTTTCTCTTCTCCTCCCCCTCCTGCCTCTCACTCTGGGGACCGCAGAGCCCAAACAGCCATTTGGAATCCACTCCCCGTGCTGCATGGGGAGCGCAGAGCCTAAATGGTCGCTTGAGCCACTTTCTCCCCCGTGGCAGCCTGACCGAGCAGCGCAGAAGTCAGCCGAGCGCCACTGCGGGAGGCGAAGGGGGCCGGGGCGGTGACGTTCACGGCCAGGGGGCGGGGCCTAGAGCCACTGTCACGCTGCACATCACTGCCCCGCCCCGCTTCGCCTCCCGCCATGGTGCTCGGCTGACTTCTATGCCACTCAGCTGGGCTGCCACGGGGGACCAAGCAGAACAAGCGGCCGTCTGGGCTCCCCCGCGGCGGCCCGGCTGAGCAGCACAGAAGTCAGCCGAGCGCCACGGTGGGAGGCGAAGGGGAGCGGGACGGTGATGTACATGGCCAGGCCCCACCCCCTGGCCACATACGTCACCGCCCCACCCTCCTTCCCCTCCCACCGTGGCACTCGGCTGACTTCTGCACCGCTCAGCCAGGCCACCGTGGGGGAGCAAGTGGCACAAGCAGTCGTTTGGGCCCCGCACTCTCCATGCAGCATGGGGGTGCTTCATGGGGACCGCGGCGCCCAAACAGCCGCTTGCGCTGCTTGCTCCCCTGTGGCGGCCTGGCTGAGCGGCGCAGAAGTCAGCCGAGCGCCACAGCGGGAGGCAACAGCACCGCCCAGAGGGAACAGACAGCCTTTCAGCGTTACAGAGTCACAGACATTGGGCTACTATATTTATTGAATATAATGAGAGTATTTTTTAACAATCAGCATGAAAATATGAACATTTTTAACAGTCTTCTGAGAATCTAGGTGCTGGAGAGACATTATTTCAGAAATCTGTGTTGTTTTCTTCCAATTTGTAACACTGTGTTCCATAATTAGCCATAAAGATGGCAATGGATTGGTACTCAGAAAGATTGCTGTCTAAGGGTTAATAAAGCCTTAAGCTCTACCATGTTTTCAGTGTTCCCCCAACATCACCATGTCCATGAATTCAAACCCTCCTTCATGCTGATTCCTGGGGTAAGCTTTGGCGTTTTAGACAACCCAGGATCTGGTGCAAAGGTGAAGGACATATTGCACTATGCCTCTAAGGGAGGGGTGGGCAAATACCGTCCCATGAGCTGGATCCAGTCATGCCCCTGGCATGCCACTACTGCTATATTTACCTGTGCCTCTGCAGGTATGGGCAGTTGCAGCTCCTGTTGGCTGCACATTGCCGTTCCTGGATGATGGGAACTGGGGATGCTAGTAAATATAGCAATGATGGCCCTCCAGGCAGGGGCGGGAGGTATAATAGGTTTGGGAAGGCAATGCCTTCCCCACCAACAGCCTGGCTCCACCCATACTCGGCTCCCACAACGCCTACTGTAGACATACCTGTGGGGGAAGCATTGCTGGCCACGAGCACTCACCCTTCCCATGCTCTGGTGAAGGTGGGAAGCAACGGCCGCATGCCTTCCACTCTCCCCATGCTCTGGGGTGGCTGACAGGCTGGGGCCATGCACTGCCCACCGTTCCCATGGTCTGGTGCTCAGGAGGCTAGGGCTGCCCACCCTCCCTGTGCTCCAGGGCCAGGGCAGCTGGGGCCGTGTGCCATCCCACATGGTGCTGTGGGGGCGTGGCTCCTGTGGGGGGTGGGGCTTGGGCAGAAAGGGCAGGGCTGGGGGCAGGGCAAGGGTTTTGCTTCCCCCAGCCTGACCTTCACCCACCACCCATGCCACCAGGGACTAACCCTGGCAAACCAATGTCATTTAATAGCCCACCCCTGCTCTAAGGGATTCTGCCCCCCCACCTGGGATCCGTACAGATGCCAGGGGTACCAGCTGTGGATTTGGGAACCTGACTTCCTCTTTTGTTTTCCATGGAGGAGCAACTGCCATATAAAAGAAAGAATCTGGAGGAACTATTGTGAGTGAGTTTCAGATTCCCCACCCTCCTCAACTTTTCCAGGTTCTCTCTCAGATATTTCCATGTAAGTGGATCATCTCAGCTATAATTATTTTGTGCCAAAAACATCATACAGAACCATGAGCTAATGTAAGAATGTTACATCGGAGCATGTATAAGAGATGCAACACAGGTCTGTACATTAATTTGCAATAGAGAACATTAATACCAAAGCAGCGGGTTATAAACGCTACCACATTTGTTTGTTTTATAGATAACAAGTGAAAGGTATAGAGAAAATTACTAGGTCATAGAAAAAATAAGGATCAGGTGAAGAAAAAGGATACTTACACAGCAAACTTTTTACAGTTGTGTACACAAAGGGCTCATTGCCAACCTTGTTAGTAATCTTGCACACCTTTTGTAATCTATAAAGTAAAACCATCCAAAATAATAATGAATCATCAAATTACCATGTATTCTGGGTGAATAACATTAATATTCAGAGTGGGAACCAGGCTTATGTGAACTGTACAATGACATTTTTGTTGGAAATACAAGAAATTATTTATGCTGGTTGAAAAATGATAACAGTAGCTTATTACAACTTTGTGGTTCATCACACATCTATGATACACCATTGTGTTAAACAATAGGGGACATTGTATGAGAACCAAAGATGCAATCTATGTAACATGAAGGAATCACATGGCTCTGTGGATCCAAATAACTGTATTTAATAAACATATAACACCCAGGGCCATATATAAATTCCTGTTCACAGAAAATATGAGGTCACAAACTAACTAAAAGGATATCACTCAAGTTCTATACACTACAGGAAAGAGGAAGTAATTATATTACAATTAACAAAATTATTTATTCTTTATGAGATCAGACCTGGATTTCTATGTTCCTAATTCTACTCAGCATAAGGGCTGGAGACCAAGGGCCTTGTATTACTCAATAAAGTTAAGACTTGGCTGCTCTGATAGTGAGGTTCTGTGAAGCACTAATGGTTGATGATTTCCTAAGTCTGCAAGTGTGAGGTTTTGCATGACTAATAGATTTAAATGTTGTATATAAACAGTGCTATTCATTGCCAGTCAGTTTCTCTTTTCCTTTGAGTTGTACTAGTACAGGGGTGGGTAAATACCAGCTCGCAAGCTGGATCTGGTCTGCCAGTATTAGGCCCCCACTGTTATATTTACCTGCATCTCCACAGGTACAGGTGATTGCAGCTCCTATTGTCCAAGGATCACCATTTCTGGCCAATGGGAGCTACAGGAAGTGGTGTCTTGGTCTGCGCCGCTTCCCATAGCTCCCATTGGCCAGGAATGGTGATCCACAGTCAACGGGAACTGCAATCACCTGTACCTGTGGAGGCACAGATAAATATAGTGGCAGCAGTCTTCCAGGGGCTAATCCTGGTGAACCACCACCATTTTATTACCCACCCCTGTGCTAGAACAATTTCCTTTTTAGATGTTCCATTTTTCTCTTTTAATACATTATTTATATTTTTTTCTTAAACAAAGCTCTGACAGATTTAGCACCTGGTCTTGAGTTCTTATTCAGGAAAAACGCCCATTGACTCCCATTGGGAATTTTAGCTCAGTAAGGTCTGTAGGACTTGTTGCATAAAAAAGCCTCCGCCTGAGCTCACTAGATTTATATACATGGATTTTCTGAAGCTACACCAAACTGTAAGGTCTAAGGTTTTAAACTGTAACTCATTGTGATCTTTTTCAAACTTTGTAATCTGTGTAACTCTCAAATTTACTGTAAACTGCAATTTTGTAATCTTTTTAACTCTCAGCCACCTTGCTTGTAACTTTCTCTAAGCTGCATTCTCCCCTGAGTGAATGGAGAGAGAGTGAGAGTGTGTTTGAAGAAGACTTGGAACAATGGACCACATTTCAATGAGTCATCACAGTCTGGGCATGCTCCTTGCTGGATAAAGGGAAGTCTGGGCATGCTGGATAAAGGGAAGTCTGATGACAAAGTGAATGAGTCACAGGGGCCATTCAGACACAATATAAGGAAAAGTAGCACATGTGAGACTCTCTTTTTTTCCTTCCCCTGATCCTGAGAAGCTCCTCTCCAGTGCTCTCCGCCTGACCAGCTTCCCCAGCCATGATGAGCAGACAGACCCTCCAGGATCCACATGCCTTGGCTCCTTCTGCAACCCATACGTTTGTGTAAGTGTGTGATTGCCTGAGGGCAGGAATGAATGGGTGTGAATGAATGGAGGGGTGTGTGTGTGTGTGTGTGTGTGTGTGTGTGTGTGTGTGTGTGTATGTGTGTGTGAGTGAGTGTGTGTGAGAGAGAGAGAGTTCTTCTTTAGCTTAAACCTTTGGTGGCTGCTTTCTCCTCTTTATTTTTACTTAGTGGAAATAAACCCACACTAGTGTAACCCTGGGTGGTCTCCTATGAAAATATTTTTGGGGTAACAGGACTGGGCATGTAGTGTAAGCAATGATTCTCTTCTTACTGGAATTATTTGGAAAAACCGAATGAAAATTGGGAGTTCATTGGCTTTCATTCTTTAAGGTGTGGATATAATTACAGCAAACTCTTCTCAAAATGTGGCACTTTATTGCTACAATGTATCCATCTCCAGAAGCCTGGTTCTCCTCTCACTAGCCCTATTCCTATTTAGGAGCAACTCTACTGAAGTTAATGGAATTACACTAGCATGAAAAAGATGAAGGTAATGAACTAATCAGACCCTGTATTTTTTCCATGGTATGACACTGGAATAACAACCAATTGCATAAGTAAAGTTTATGATTATTCCTAGGGTATGTCTAGACTACATGGCTCCGTCAACGGAGCCATGTAGATGAGGTTTCTAGACATAGGGAAATGAAGCGGTGATTTAAATAATTGCCCCCTTCATTTGCATCAAAATGGCTGCCATGCTGTGCCAATCAGCTGTTTGGCAGCACAGCACAGTAGTCTGGACGCTCCATGGTCGACAAGGGAAGCTCTGGTTGACCACCCCAGTAAACCTCATTCCTCGAGGCATAACGGAGCGGTCGACAAGGGCTTCCCTTGTCGACCACGGAGCATCCAGACTACCGCGCTGTGCCACCAAACAGCTGATCGGCACAGTGCGGCAGCCATTTTGATGTAAATGAAGGGGCGATTATTTAAATTGCCGCTTCATTTCCCTATGTCTAGAAACCTCATCTACATGGCTCCGTCGACGGAGCCATGTAGTCTAGACATACCCCTAGAATGGCAGACATTTAGTGTTGATCTACACCGAAAAGCTACATCAGTCTAGTTATGTTAGTTTGGGGTTTGGAAAAAGACATATCCCAGCTGATGCAGATATGACAACATAACCCCCAGTGTAAGCAACTATATTCATGGAAGAGGCCTTCCATTAATACAGCTAACTTCATTTGGGCAGGTGGTTCCCACACCAACAGAACAAATCTGTCCATTGGTGTCAGCTACATCCACACCACAGAAATACGCTGGCATAGTCTTCATAGTGCAGACATACCCTCAGGAGTCAAAACAAGCATGTTCAGAAATAGGCTAACACTGCTATTCATTCTAAAAATCATGTAATCTGTTACTTACAAGCTGGTGTTGAACAATCCCTTGTGTTGTGATAGAGTCGATGGAAATGCTTGCTACACTCAGCTGAGAAGGAGACTGGCCCTGTTAGATAACAAACAGCATTTAACAACAAAAGGAAATGCTTGAATATTTCAAAACCTGCCTGATAGCTGGTTCACATTTATTTAAATCCTCCTGCTTCAACTTTTTTGCAGAAAAAACACACAATCTTCAGAAACAGATCTGTTTGCCTAAGACCAGGGTGGCCAATAAAATGATGGTGGTTTGCAAGGGTTAGCCTCTGGTGGGCCACCACCGCTATATTTACCTGTGCCTCCACAGGTACTGGCAATTGCAGTTCCTGTTGGCTGCGGATTGCCATTCCCAGCCAATAGTAGCTGCAGAAAGCAGCACAGACCTGGACACCACTTCCCGCAGTTCCCATTGGCTGGAAATGGCAATCCACAGCCAATAGCAGTTGCAATCACCCATACCTATGAAAGCAAAGGTAAATATAGCAGTGGCAGTGGCAGACAGGATCCAGTGCTTAACCACCCCTGTCTAAAACATTACTATTGAAAAAAAGCAAGTCTGAGGCAACACAATTGCTACTGTTTTACAGCCTTAATATAATTATGGTTAATCTGTTAATACAATTTAAACAATTACATTGTAATCTGATTATGATGCCATAAACTATCCGAAAGAGATCTACATATAAATTGTTGTGAAAGTGATGGGAAATTTTAAATTCCAAAGTCAATATATTTTTCACTAAACTTTCTCCAATTTGCTTTTTTCTGTTTAATACATTTCCTTTTTAATCACTGTAATGAAGTGCTATCATACATTCTTTCACTGAATATGATCATGGTCTGTGTGTCAGGAACACAGTTCTTTGAAAGTAAAACAGTTTTTTGTCTTGACGTCCCAGAAACAAGCCCAAAGCTAACAGTCAAATTTTGTACCACTACCACAAAGCCCACTTAGCTCAACATACAGTAGACTGACTCAGAAGGAATAAATATGACATAATTCATTGGTTGCTGTAACTTATCTCTAAAGAAGCAGTATTTTAAACAAATAAAGTTTCTAAGCCCAGCAAAGCTAAAATAATTAGACTACAGCTTCAGATGGTTCTAGATGGTGCATAAGACTTTGATTTTATTAAGGATTTGTTTTATTAAACATTTTTAATAAGATGAGGCCCGATCCTGCGAAATGCCTCTGGCAAAGAGCTATGCATCCTCAGCTACTCATTATGTTTCAGAGCTAGGCATAAAGAAAAGTAATTGCTTTGCCTTTGCTATTTTGGATCCATGACATGTTCCTAGCTGTGCTTCCTACTCTGGCGCATATGATCAGTGTCTTCTATTTGCATGGCAGAAATATGCAGAAACTGAGGAGGACTTAAGTACCTAAAAAAGATGTCACAAGGAGAAGGGAGAGAAAATATTCTCCTTAACTTCTGATGATAGGACAAGAAACAATGGGCTTAAATTGCAGCAAAGGAGGTTTAGATTGGACCTTAAGAAAAAACTGTCAGGGTGGTTAAGCACTGGAATAAATTGTGTAGGAAGGTTGTGGAATTGCCATCACTGAAGATATTTAAGAACAGGTTAGACAAACATCTGTCAGGGATGTTCTAGATGGTGCTTGGTCTTGCTGTGAAGACAGGTGACTGGACTTAATGATTACTTGAGGTCCCTTCCAGTTCTAGTATTCTATGATTCTATGACTTCAGAATGTGTGAGAGTTAGAGGAAGAGAGTCAAAACAGCCCAAAAGGAGAGAGAAGCTAATAGGTCAGTGTGACGGGCCACCGGCGGCCTGCACTGGGAAGGGCCGAGCCGGCAGGGAAGGAGGCGGAGCGGCGGGCAGAGCACCGCTGCGCCGCAGACGCGGCCCCGGCGGCCGGCAAAGCAGGAGCCGGCCACCGCGCCTGCGCCGGCAGGCGGAGGGTAATCCCCTCTGCGGTGGGGTGGGGGGAGGAGCCCCGCACCCGAGCCGGGCCCGAAGCGCGGTCGGCGCACCGCCCGCGTCACGGGGGGGGCGGGCCCCCCTGCCCGCGTCACGTCCGGCGGGCCACTTGAAAACGGCTCGCCGGCTGGAAGGAGGGGAGAGCCTCCCACCAGAGAGGAGGAGACGGGAGCGCTAGAGGCCCAGTCACCAGGACGGACCGGGGACGCACTCGGGCCCGGCAGGCGGCCCACCCCTGCCGCCGGGGCTCCCAGGGCAGCCCCCACGGCTGGCGAGCGGCCAGCCCTGGGTCGGGCAACGAACCGGACAGGGACCGACGCACCCGGAGAGAGAGACCCGGCTGGGGCCGGAGACTCGGCCGGCAGCTGGCACCAGGGTTCCCCGCGGACCGACCTCGAACCCGACCCCCGGAGATAGGGTGAGCCCGGCCGAATGGCGACGCGTCCCGGGAGACCGGGAGGAGGGGGGAAGCAGCCCGGGGGGGAAGCCTTCTGGCGCCCGTGGGTCGACGGGTTACGGGCAGGATAACCCCCGTCTGCCACGCCGGGGCTCGAGCCAGCCCCGACGCTTAGGGCCCCGGGCTGGGACCCGGAGAGAGGGCGGGACCGGGTCCCCCTCCCTCCTCCCGAAGGAGCCATCAGCTCCAAGCAACACCGGCCTGGGCACACCGCAGGATCGCGGCACTCCCTGAGTGAGGGGAGACCAGATAGCGGGGCCCAGGCCCCATCCCGCAGGGACGGGTGACACACACTGGGTCCACAGACCCCCCCTTCCTCCCAGGGAGGGGGTGATCGCACCCAACTGCCCAGACTCTCGGGCAGGGACCGGAGCAGGTACTGACGAAGAGGGGCCACAGGGGTCCGCTGACCCCCCCTCTCGCCTTGGGAAGGGGTGATCGCACCCCGAACCCCTCACAGTCAGGAAGTCAGATGAAGATGATAGGAGTACCTGGAAAAATTATTATTTTTCCCCACATGTGAGATGAAAGAAAAGGAAAAAAAACCTTTAACACTGATAGTTATATTAAAGGGAACATCTGGGGTTTTAAATGGAACCCTTATTTTGTTTAACAGGGAGAAGATAAGTGATTTATTTAGGCTCACAGCAGGAGAGAGGAGGTAGAAGAGGTGAACTTTCTCACCCACTCCCTGAGACACAGATTGACCTCCAGGCAACTACTTTCAGAGAAATAGACAGTGAAACCTACATCTGTTCAACTTCCGCTGTATGGGACTCCAGTGTAGATCAAATTAGCTGACATACAGATGTGAAAGATAAAATAGACACTATGAACCCCGACATGACCCAGAATGAACTTTTGCTATAATCTAACCTTTTTTAAAAAAAGGTCTCAATTTTCCAGTTTTGCTACACACCAAATAAAAATGCAAGGCATGAGGCCATTGAGTGCAAAATGAACGTAATCTGCTGAGAGCAGACAATGGATGCACTGGGAAGCCTGCTAGAGAGCCAGGAAAATAAAACAAGTACACTTCATTACACAATGACTTCCAGAAGCTTTTGAACACAGTCAATAAGAATAATCTATCCTACCAAAAAAAAAAAAAAAAAAAAAAAAGTATATGAGATACAATGAATAGCACTTCAGTTTGTAGGGTAAGGTACTGTATTAGTTTATGATGGGTATCTCAAAGATGGGCTGGTTAGAATACATCAGGTGGAAAAAATTAAATATCTATACAGATTTTAAAAAAATCTCTATTTATAAGGCATCACGGTACCTGAATGCTACTTCCTACACCCCAATATCAGACCTACAGCCCTGGTGAAACACTAGGGCTAGGTCTATATTGCCCTCTCTTGCACAAGAAAATATGCAAATGAGGCAAAGTGGTGAATATTGCCGTGCCTCATTTGCATACTTAATGAGCCACCATTTTTGCGCAAGGGGCTTTTGTGCAAAAAGGAGCCATCTACACCGCTTCTTTTTGTGCAAAACCCTCTCTTGCGCTAGAGCCGTTCTGCCGCTCTTTTTCAGGAAGAACAGCTCTTGTGCAAGAGGGAGGTTTTGCACAAAAAGGAACCGTGTAGATGGTTCCTTTTTGTGCAAAAGCCCCTTGTGCAAAATGGCGGCTCTAAGTATGCAAATGAAGCGTGGCGATATTCACCGCTTTGCCTCATTTGCATATTTTCTTGCGCAAGAGAGGGCAGTGTAGACGTAGCTTAGAAGCTGTTCGTACTCAAGCATCCCATCGCTGTGAGGGCATTACTGTAGCTGGCAATGCTGACCATTATGAAGGTGTGAAGCTGAAGGTGAATGTCATTTTTTTATGTGAGCAAGTAACTAGTCTCATCTAAGAATATATAATTTCAAGTGAGCATACACATCTATAAGAGATGGAAGAAACAGCACAAAGTTTTTTCAATGAAAGAACTTCTGTATTCCTACAGATATATATATAGCTTTTCTTTGCCATCCATAAATGTGTTAATTTTATGTCTATTGTACAGTACAGTGTGCCAGTTTAGTTTGTCAGATTGAATAGCTTTATGACTCACAATATTATTCATTCTTATCAATCAGCATTCTACTGAGCATAATCCCTTGACATATTTGATGTGTAGAATAATTGTTCTTAATTTGGAAGCATATGGATTTTGAAAAAAAATTTTGATTTCTCTCCGCCCTCCTCCCACTCCATCCTGATGCTTTCATAAATTCAGTATGACCTAAAACTAGCAATGAATATATTGGTGTAATGGTTCTTGTTACTTTCATCTCGTTACTCCTAAGTAAGAAAAAAATTAGTGTTGGTGAGATCGATTAAAGTTATGGAATGGTCTTTCAAGGAAGGAGCCCAATCCCTAGAGACCTTTAAAATATAAATTGAGGGCATTACAAAATATTGGAAAATGTGCCACAGGGAATTATCTTAGATTTACAAGAGGATAGATTATGTGACCTACAAACTGATTTTGCTTTCCCTATTCATGCAAGGAAGTCTTACTGATTTCAGTGGGCCCACTTATATGAAAAAGGAGTCATCATTAAGGGCTTCAGGACCAGGCCTTATTTAGGGTTTGTTCACCCCCTCACCCCCCATCATGAACTTCTGTGTTCTGGTCATATGTCCTTCAGTATTCAAGGATATTTTTCACTGACTTTTTTGCTCAATATACTCTGTTTTAGGCATTACTCTATTCCATACTCTATTCCATTCTTATATTGTACCCATTGAGGTATCTGAGCAGATAAACATTATGACTAACATCAGTCAAGTAATATTTTATACTTCCCCACCCAAAAGAGAAGTCTTATGAGTGTTTTTAGTTGTTGTTTTAAAATAAATTAAAAAGGTGCATTAGGAACTGCTGCACAGAAAACATAGTTGAAAACTTGTTGGTGTGTTTGGTTGTTTGTTCTGTTTAATTTGTACTTGACAGTGGTAAGGTTTGCAATCACTCTGAGTTCCTTTGAGAGCGAATTCTAAAATTATGAACCAGGCACTAGAATAGAATGGGCAAATACTGGCCCGCAGACTGGATTAGGTCACCAGGGTTAGCTTCCGATGGGCTGCCGCTGCATCTCTGAAGGTATGGTTGATTGCAGCTCCTGTTGACTGCAGATCACTGTTCCCAGTCTGTGCCACTTGCCGCAGCTCCCATTGGCTGGGAACAGCGATCCATGGCCAACGGGAGCTGCAATAGTTGGTACCTGGAGAGGTGCAGATAAATGTCATTGGCAGCTCACCGGGAGCTAACCCTGGTGAACTGCCACCATTTTATTGCCCACCCCCACACTAGAAAATCCTTCTTTCTTCACACACACATGCTTCAGTCAAAGTAGACAATTTTAGCACTCCTGAGTGCTAAAGTGAAGAATCAAAAGTGAAGGAAACTTCACAGGATGACACAATTCATGTGTTACCTGACCCCCATCATTTAGAGCCTTAAAAATGGACCAAGACCTTATATTTTGCCTATTCTATAAGGAACTAGTGAAGTACAGGTTTATGTGCTGGCTACAATCTGTATTTCTGAGATGTGCTACAACATTCCACACCACTTACAATTTTATCAGACCTCATGTTTTCCAGCTCAGGTAGACTATCTTGCAGTAAACCAGTTAGGAAGTAACAATGGTGTGAATGATCAAGGCTATGTCATTATTGGTTTCTAAGACCTCAGGTGGTAGAGCATTCTGTGCAGATGCACCATGCCATCAAGTACTCCAGCATGACTCTTAAACTAGGCTTAGCTTTAAGATTCGTGACCTTTTGTCCCTGGGTAAAGGAAATAGCACCGATCTAGCAAGCTTTGTGAAACATTGCCTTTTGCCTCCAAGTATCACTTCGGTTTTGAATATATTTTTACTGGATTTTTCTGTTTTGATTTTTAAAGAAATCTCACAGTAATCGGAAAAAAGTTAGGGGGTGAATTTACAAAAGTATATGAAAAGAAAAACTTTAAAAACTACTAATAGTCCTGCAGCACCTTAGGGCAGCAGTTCCCAACCACCAGTTTGCAGACTAGCAGTGGGCCCTGAACCCCTACCTGCTGGGCTGTGGCCCGCTGCCAGGCCACGCCCGAGCTGCTAATGAGCCCCGACTGCTGGGGTTCCCCATGCAGCAGCACAGTGAGTGGCCCGGTGGGCTCCCGGGTATGCTGGGGCTGGAGCCGCAATGAGACTGTCCCTACTGGGGCAGCCTCTCCATGGCCCTGGCTCCAGCTCTAGAGGTCCGCTTCACAGCCCAGTGGTGGGGCATCTGTAGTGTTTGGCCACGGCCAAGCGCCATGTGGAGACCAGCTGCTGCCGGGCTCAGCAAGGGCCCAGCTGCCACAGCAGCCAGACTCCACGCAGCACTTGGCTTCAGCTGAGCGCCGCAGCAGCCGGGCTCCACGTAGTGATTGGCCCTGGCTGAGCACTGCATCTATGCTCAGCAGGAGCCCAGCTGCCATGGCACTCAGCTAGGGCCCAGCATGCTGCAGGCTCCCGCGTAGCCCTCCCGCCATACAGGGAAGTGCACTGTGCTCAGCTGGCAGCTGGAATGCAGTGGCAGGGCTAGGGAAGGGGGGAGGGCAGGCACAGGGGCTCTAGGGATGGAGCTATGCTGGGGGGATCTTAGAGCCCCCCACTCTCAGAGGCAGGGGGGCTGACAATGGGGGCACTCTGACATCCATCCAGGATGTGGAGATGGCAAGGGGGGGGCCTCTGGAGGTGGTGCTAGTAGTGAGGGGGCTGCGAGGCAGGGCTGCCACTGGGCTAGGGGGGCAGGGCTTCTATTGGGGACTGGCACAGGAGACCTGGCAGGATTGGGTGTAATGGGGCTCTGGAAACAGGGGCTGGCACTGAAGTGTTTGGAGCAGGGGGGCTGGAACTAGGGAACTCTGAGGGCAAGTGGCTGGCACTGAGGTGGGTTGGATGCATGGGACTCTGTGGTCAGTGGCTGGTGCTGGAGGAGTAGTGGAGGGGTGAGCTGCTCTAGGGATTAGGGCTGGCGCTTTTTATACCACAGACTGGCAAACCCATTCACAAATATTTGGCAGACCGGTAACATTTTATTTGCATATCTGAATATTTGTTTACTTAAAGAATATGCAAAGAAAATGTTACTGATCCGCCAAAAGTTTGTGAATGGGTTTGCCGGTCCCCTGGAATAAAGAAGGTTGGGAATTATGGCCTTAGGGTACATCTACACAGAGGTGCTATTTCAGGGTAACGTCCGTTATCCCAAAATAGCATTCTGCACATCTTAATAGCATGCCCATTATTTCGAAATAATGGGCTTTTTATTCCAGCTTCCTGTAAAACTAATTACACAAGGATTAAAGAAGATGCCAGAATAGTGATTTATTTCAAAATTAGCACTGTGTTGACAGCGCCAAATCTCAAAATAAGCTACTTTGAAATATGCTATGCAATCTGTGTAGCTCAAATTGCGTAGCTTATTTTGAGGTATGCGCTATTGTGTATATGTACCCTTACAGACTGATGAAATATGTAGATGCTATCATGAGTTTTTGTGGGCACAACCCACTTCTTCAGATGAAAGAGTTAAAAGGAAAGATTGAATGGCTAGGGAAGATTCTGCTGAATTTGCTTCTAGTCCATTGGTAGAAGAATTTCAGAATCAGATGTTTTAATAGATGTAAATGGATTTCTACTGAAAAATGGTAGACTTTGGCAGAGAAACAGGATAAAATAAAACTAAATTGTTTTATTAAACTAATCACTGGTTAAGGAGGCTTGAAATGACTCAAAAATACTAGAGTTAAAGAGAAGAGGAAGAGAGCAAAAGAGAAGGAGCTTTGTTTTTCTTAGAGTTAGAGCTTTATTTATAAACTAGAAGATTTACCTGGTGTTGTTCGAGTCCTTAACTCAATTATTTTTGTGTTTTTCTTCATTTAAATTATTGCTCTGGGGTGGGGCTAGGGATGAGGACAACATAGCCCTCTCTCACCACAGCAGCGAGAGGTGAGAAGCACCTCTCCATGGCTGCTGCAGCTTGTCATGTTATTGGGTTTTATAATAAGTAGAAAGAACACTTCTGTACCCAGGGGGGAAGGAAGGGGTTTGCCCCAAATTCTGTACAAAGTGGGCCATGTGAGGTGTCAAATGAAAGCTTATGTCCTATTGATTCTATGTATACTATTCATGTACTTGTGTGATGTTTGTATGTGGAGTTAAGAATATGGACTCTGTTTTGGTACTGTGAATATTCTCTGTCTGAGACAGAGAAATGGCCTGGACTGCCTGTTGTAAGGAAGGAATGTCCAATTAATGACTCTGCTAACTAGCACAGCATCAGGGACAATCGTTCTCAGAGAGCCCAATACAAACCTGAGGAATGTGTCTGGAAACCTGCAACCAGCCAGGGCATAATGGAGGTGGGCATGTGGAACAGAGACAGGTCACTTGACCATGTGATCCGCTCCAGCTTGGGAGGTACCAGGAATGAATATAAAATGCCAGGAGGCAGTCTCCATCTTGTCTTCAATCTTGCTACTGATCCCAGATGCAGCCTTGCTAGGGGACAGAGAGCCGGGAAGGATTGCTGACCCAGCCTGACATAGGGGCTACGTCTAGACTGGCGCGCTTTTGCGCCAGAGCTATGCAAATGAGGCTCAGCGTTGGAATATCACCGAGCCTCATTTGCATAGCTAATGAACCGCCATTTTCGCGGAAGAGGCTCTTGCGCAAGACGGGGCTGTCTACACTGCCCCGTCTTGCGCAAGAAAAACCCTTTTGCGCAAAGCCATTATGCCGATTATTTTGTGTAGACAGTCCCGTCTTGCGCAAGAGCCTCTTCCGCGAAAATGGCGGTTCATTAGCTATGCAAATGAGGCTCGGCGATATTCCAACGCTGAACCTCATTTGCATAGCTCTGGCGCAAAAGCGCGCCAGTCTAGATGTAGCCAGGATGTACACCAGAAACTTCTAAACTAGCCGTTTGTTACATCTCTGCTAAGAGCCGGCATCAAGAACTTGGTGACTGATGTATGTAACGTATTCTTCTTAATCTTACTCCCAACCTTTTCTTTCTTTTATTAATAAACCTTTAGATTTTAGATTCTAAAGGATTGGCTCAGCGTGCTCTTGTGGGTAAGATCTAAAGTGTAAATTGACCAGGGACTGTGGCTGGTTCTTTCGGACTGGGAGGATCTGTTTGGAGTAGGTGAGATCAGGTTTTATAAACTTTCACCTGTGTGTAAGGTCCAGGGCTGATTGTGGCACAGGGAGAGGTGGGGTGTCTGAAGGCTTTTGCTCATGAGGCTTCCTGCTGGCTGGATTGGCAGCTGAAGAGCTCTGTGTGACTGGTTTGTGACCTGTTTTGGGAACGGTCTCCAGTTGAGGGCTGTAAGTAGCCCTGGTTTTGAGCAATTCGCCCTGAGCAGATGCCCTCAGCGGTGCCAGACCCAGCTTGGTCCATCACACAGCTCTAGTGGGCACAGCTGGGGGAGAGATGCATGTCACCCAGCTAGGACAGATTCAGGTTTGTTTGCCCTCTTCACTCCCCATTTAGAGTTAGAAATGCAGCAAACTGTGCACTTTTCCCTTGCTCCCTGACAAAAGATCAGCCAGCAGTGTTTCTTACGATTTTTATTTGGTTGATTTAATTTTTTTCATTTCCTTAATGTCTACTTACTTTTGCTCTTTAAAATAAACTTTGCTATTGCACATTAATCATGGTCCTTATTGTGCTCAGTCACACACAGGAGATAGAAACTCTTCACTTTTAGAGTCATGAGTGACATAGAATTGCCTAGAAACAAGCTTGACAGAATTCAATTTTAATTTTTTAAATAATTTAAATTGCTCTGGGGTAGGACTAGGAATGAGGGGCTCAGTATTCAGGCTTCCCTGGGCAGACAAGACAACCTAGCCCTCTCTCACCACAGCAGCTTTGGGCCAGGTAAGAAGCACCCCTCCATGGCTGCCACAGTTCCCGTGCAATAACAACAATATTGATAATTATTTCTATGATTTTTTTTTAAATTGTATTGATTTAAATGTTCAAATTGATACAAAATTATGAGGGAGTCACAACTATTTAATGATAGACACAAATTCAAAATGTTTAAGCCTTATATCTGTTAAAGCACAAAACTGTCAATGCCACATGTCAAAATTTACAAAGTTAAATCCTTAAATCAAAAGATCAGGCCTGGTATTTACTTCTCATTTGTTAGTCCTTTTGTAGTAAGCCCAATTCAAAAGTCTAATTACTGTATTGGTATTCTAATAAATTGTCAGGTTGCATTTTCTCTTCTTTGCCCATTTGCAATTCAATTATCAAAAATGCAAATATTTTATCATCAATTTGCATGTATAGTGAAATTGATGTTTACTAACATTTAATCAATAACATTTTAATCTTTCTGAGCCTACATGTAAATAATTAACATAGAAATAACCCTGAAATAGTCATACTACCAATGAAGTTGAAAATAAGAACTGTAAGATACCTATGACACAACTTTATGGTCAAAACAGAATAGGGTAAAATTAGAAATGAACTCCAGGTGACTTCAAAGTGTTATTCTTAGGAGAATTCAGATGTGATTTACACTCATGTATACCCCATTTTTCTCATACCATATTGCAATCTGATTTTATATAGATATATAGCAGTTTATATGTATCTAAACATTTCTTTTGAAAGAAGCATATAGTCTAGACGTACCCCATATCTCACTGGATTTAAATGAACATCTTGCCAGTGAGATATGGGGTATGTCTAGACTACATGCTTCTTTCGAAAGAAGCGTTTTCAAAATAATCTTTCAAAAAAAGCTTCTTTCGAAAGAGATCGTCTAGACAGCCACTACTTTTTTCGAAAAAGAGGATGGCTTTTTCGAAAGAGCACCCATGCAATCTGTATGCTCTCTTTCAAAAAAGCCCTGTTTGAGTTCAAGAACGCCTTTTTCCGAAAGAGCTCTTTTGAAAAAAGGCATTCTTCCTTGTAAAATGAGGTTTACCCCTGTCAAAAAAAACACCACGTTCTTTCGATTTAATTTTGAAAGAACATGTGACAGTCTAGCCGCAAGTGAAGTTTTTTCAAAAAAAGGCCACTTTTTCGAAGAGACCCTGTAGTCTAGACATAGCCATGGAGACCAAATTTCCTTAATCTTCTTTGAAATTTCCACCCATAATTTAATTTCACAAACATTATATTCAGAACAAAACAT
Source organism: Rafetus swinhoei (assembly GCA_019425775.1). NCBI lineage: Eukaryota > Metazoa > Chordata > Testudines > Trionychidae > Rafetus > Rafetus swinhoei. Next base: position 68,351,765 of record CM033424.1, on the reverse strand, counting down.
TAATTATATTAACTATACAATTAATTTTTCATGCCTGTTTAGGATATACTCATATATAGAGGACAGTTCTGTTTAAGTCTCGGCTTGACAAAGCCCTGGCCGGGTTGATTTAGTTGGGATTGGTCCTGCCTAGAGCAGGGGGCTGGACTTGATGACCTTCTGAGGTCTTCTTCCAGCTCTATGATTCTATGATTCTATATAACATGAATTAAAGCAAACAGTTGTCCTTACCTGTAAAATGTTTTATGAACTTGTCTTTTAAATTGGAATCTCTTGGAAATATTTCTGAAGAAAAAAATATAAAAATAATACTTTTATTACAATAAACTGAGAATAATATGCAAATAAATATGCCATGCATGCATTCAAGAACCTCCAATATTAGTAAGCATTCCCAGTTTAATAGATATGGTAGTCTATATTCAATATTTTTTCCACATAATTTATAGATTGATAGATTAATGCCAGAAGGAATCATTACAATCTTCTAGAACAATATGCATAACAGTCCATAGAATTTCACCCAGTAATTCCTGCATTTATAAAATCGATAACTTTTGGTTGAGCCAGACCATATATTTTAGAAACACAACAACCTAAATACAGGAATGCTGAGCTAAACCATAAATATTCAAGTACCCCAGTGATTGAGGACGCATAAAAAAACCTAGATAAATGCAAGACAAATAGAATATGTTATATACTTAAAACTTGTAGCTTCAGAGGAAGGGGAAAACACTCTATAATTCACCTAGGCCATGAATAAATTCCCATTAAATTAAAAGGAGCTTTCCCACTGATGTCAGTGGAAATTAGAAGGGTAATTTTGTGGATAAAGTACCAGATGGGAGTTTCAGGAGAGCTAGGCCGTTTCCTCAGTTCTACCCCACAGAGGGTATGTCTACACTACAGCGTTAATTCGAGTTAGCTTTATTCGAATTAACTATTTTGAATTAAGTTAATTTGAAATAACGAATCTATACACAAAAACTATTTCGAAATAGCGTTTTTATTTCGAAATAGCGCGTCCACACTGAGTGGACCCTGAACCAAAGTTAAGGCTGGCCAGAACCAGTGCCGGCAGGGCATCAGGTTAGGACTTAGCCTCAGGCAGCAGCCCCACACACTATCTAAGCTCCATGCTTAAAGGGACCTTACCCCCACCCCAGACACAGTTCTCAGGGTTCCCCACTTGCTTGTCTACCTCGATGAGGGACAGCAAAGCAGTCCTGTCTTGGAGTACCCTGAGTGCCCGCACTCGGGACACCACAGCACTTGGCCACATGGAGCCAGAGCTGCCCCTGGGCACGCCGGTGTGTCTCGTGGGGTCGTTGCCATCAGCCCGGCTGCACTTGCTGCAGGCTGCCATCCGGGGGGATCCATCGGGGGGCTTTCAGGATCCAGGAGGCCATGTGGGAGAGCGTCCACCCTGAGGAGCCCTCAGAGCCACCCCGGTCCTCCCCACTGAGGGCTCGTGCCCCATTCCTCCCTCACATCCTTCCACTTACCCCTCGTTAGCCCCTCTTCCTGATGTCAAACAAAAGACACATATGTTCAAAAATAGAAACTGGGTTTATTGAACAAAACTGGGGGGGGGATGAACCTCTGGGGAGACTGGGAAAAGGAGGTGGGAGAGGGGAAGAGAGAGGGTGGGAGAGAGGAGGGGAAAACCTGGGAGGAGGGAGCTGGAAGGGGGAAGCAAGGGGAAGAAGGGGAAGGGGAAGCTCAGGGCTCAGGGTTGGGGGTCTTGCGGGACCAACTTGATTTTCATGCAAACCTGCTCCTGGGTTCACATGCGGCCTTTGGTGGCCAGGCTGGCAGCTATCCTGCCATAGATAGCTGCATTCCTCTGTCTAGTGCGGACATCATGGACATTGGGGGCATCCCCCCCCAACCTGAATAAGGTCTATGATCTCCACCCTGGACCAGGAAGGCGCCCGCCTTCTCCAGCCCCTGTCTAGCTCCTGGGAGCTGGCAGACTGGTCCTGGAGAGCGGTGGAGGGCTGGCTGACAGTGGCTTGCTGGCTCATGTTTTGGGGCCACTGGGTCAGGGGCCCCGGTGGCCACTGCTGGCTCTAGGCTGGCAGGCTTGGAGCTGGCACAGGCACTGTGGCCACGGTCTACCCCTTTAATGGCTCCGGGGCTGGGGGAGAGGAGAGTAAGTTTTCCTGGTTGTGCCCAGAGTGGCCACCAGGGCTCCCTGGGAAGGCTGGAGGCCCCTTATTTCAAATTAAGTGTCTACACAGCATTTAATTCGAAATAGCTATTTTGAATTTGGCGTTACTCCTCGTAGAATGAGGTTTACCAAATTCGAATTAAGCGCTCCGCTATTTCGAATTAATTTTGAAATAGTGGTTTGCATGTATAGATGTTATTAAAGTTAATTTGAAATAACAGCTGTTATTTCGAATTAACTTTGCAGTGTAGACGTACCCAGATTGTGTATGACTGAGTGGGCTGCTTTGCCTCTGTGTCCCACCTCACTCTTTGTCTTGTCTAGATGCATTGTGAGCTCCGCAAATCAGGAATTGTTTTCTATTCTGTTTGAACTGTCCCTAGCATAATGGAGCCCTGGGCCTTGGTTGGGCTTTTCCAGGCTACTTTAATATAAATAATAAATATCAATAATAACTGTGGTTAAGTCATTGGACTAAGATTCACACATTAGAGTCAAATTCCCAGCTCTACTACAGACTTCCTGTGTAATGTGGACAACTTATTATCTTGTGCCTCAGTTTTCCCATCTGTAAAAATGAACAAAAATACTTTTCTTTTGTGAGAACAAATTTTTTAATGTGTTTGCGGTACCCAGAGGCTTACTATAGCAATGAGCCGTATTAGCAACCAAATGAAGTTATTTTCCTCAAACTTAAAAAAAGCCAGTGAAAAAAAATCAGCCTTCTATATTCAAGGAAAATTATGTACAGTGGATAAATCCTCAGAAATATATAATGAACAGAGGCTTAGAATGGAAATGCTTTTGCCACTTCAACTATATTCAGCGTGTAGCTGATTTTTTTTAATTGGAGTTAAATTCAAAGTATAACCACCTTCAGTATTTTAAAATATGTATATTGGGACACAAGATGTTTTAAGATTTCCTTATGTATTATACTGAACTCCATTATTCTCTTCCTACAACAAAACAAGAGACTTCATGTTCACGTTCTGCATTCCAAGGTCTGGGTTATAGACCATTATATTGTGCAAGCCTCTAGTGATCATTGCTGTACAGTGTTTACTTTTGCAAATATTGTGTAAGTGGACTTAAATTATTATTTGATCAGAAAGCAAGGGATATTTCACTCTGATTATATGACCAAAAATTTTCATGTACAGCTGTTTAGTTTCATCCTATTTCCTTTTTTCACAGGCAAAATGCCTGAGAAGGTGGTTTTGATTTTGTGGTTCTATTGAAGCCAAATTAATTCCATTACTAAGGAATAGTTTGGAAAGGATTGTGTTCTAGTGTATTAGTAGTATTTTTTATATTAGTCTAGTTTAGAGGCACCCAGACTGCATAACTGAGAGCAGTAATGAAAATTTGTCAGAAGCTCAATGGATATGCCAATCTTGCCTATAAAGGAATATACTTTTAATGGATTTTACACAAATTCCCAGAGTAATCACTTCTATTTTTGAATCCCTCTGTTGAAATACTTAGCATTTTCTTTGCTTACTCCTCTGTGAATGATAATCTTACTCTTAAAGTTATATTTTTGTATCTACCCTAAAAAGTACCAAATGTTTACAAGTCAGCTCTCTGGACTTATTTCCACATATATGGACTTTAATTTTTTACAACTATGACTTTTTAATCTATATTTTTTGCGTGTATTTTCTTGGCATTGGAACTGAAACTAGCAATGAGATCCTGGCTCTTCCCATATAGACATTCATGCTCAGTTGTCTCAAATTGTATTTTGGCATGAAAATGACATGTATGACATAAATCTAAGCAACATTTTTCTTCAAAAGATAATTTCAATTCATAGTACTGTTTATTACATTACATTTGTTGCTGTTATTATTTAACTAAAAAGGGGCAGTATAAAAAAGAATTTGCAAAACTCTTATGCTTAATTTGGATTGCGCTTGTTTGTGGTTTAGGAATAAAACTTGTAAATGACCAAGAAAATATTCTGATTTGAAACACACAAGGACAAGCTCAATAGGAAAATTCTGTAGCACTCTGTGTCACAACAGAAATTCTGCATTCATTTGGATGGGGCTTTTCTTCACCAAAAGCACCCCATGTTTAGAGAGCTCACAGATTAAGATAATATTAGAATCCCAAAATGAAACAAAGTTAGTGTGAGATGGTGTAGCAAAATCTGCATAAAGTTTTAAAAAAGTATGTAAATAGAAAGTGTTTCAATACTAAAACTAATATCAAAATATTTCCAATGTTAGCTAATTAATCATATCTTTGATTGTGACAATTTAGAGGAATATTTCCTCAGCCACTATTTTGGAAATCCTGCAGACTCTCTGGTGGTGACCAAAGGGAAATGCGTAGTACAGTTCTTGCTGGACTCTATGCAGACTTGTATGCCAAAACCCAGTTCTAATATCATATTCTGACCTGGAAAGTTCTGGCTGGTATCATACATTATGGAAACTGTAATCTTCTCAGTTCCTGACTCAGTGGCTGTGGAGGTATGGTGTGCCCTAGTTTGCTTAACAAATTAATGTACAATTTATTCAGGCAGTATTGATATGCTGTATCTCTAGGACAGACCTTTATGTAAGCATTTGCATTTCTTGCAGGCTGTTGGTAGGACTGTATTTTGAGTTTGTTATTGTGAAATTATAGTTATATGCCAGGTGAATTGTACAGGTTGAACCAGAGCTGGCCCAAGCTATGGGCTGACCGGGCTACCGCCCGGGGCGCCCCATTGTAGGGGGCACTGCGCGGGGCTGCACATGCGCCGGGCGCCCGGGGGTGGGGCCGCGCATGCGCCGGGCACCTGGGGGTGGGGCCGTGCATGCGCCGGGCACCTGGGCCGCGCATGCGCCGGATGCCTGGGCTGCACTCTCGGGGCCCGGGGTGCACAAATGGCTCGGGCCGGCCCTGGGTTGAACCTCTCTTGTCTGACACTCTCGGGACCTGACTGGTGCCGAACCATGTGAGGTCCATATTGCCTAGCAGCATTATCAACACTTCCACTGCTAAGTAGGCTCTTAGAAGACAGTGGGGATAAATTAGAGCTAAACAACAGCACAGAACAATGAGAACCAGGACTGGTGGATGTAAACAAATGTTATGTGACTGCAGGAAACATGGCCACATCCATGATAAGTGGACATCCAGCTAACTAAAATCATGAGAGACCATGGATGTTGCCAGACAGAGTGTCAAACTAGAGAGGTTCAACCTTTACTTTCATTGTACAGCATTCACTATACTTAAAGATAGTGTGTGGGTCTGGGCAATCATGTTGCCCAGAATCCTACTTGTAAATGGGCTGAAATCCTCTTTTTGGAGCAAAGGTACCTACAGGTGTAGAGCTCTCTGAACCAGTCCAAAACAGCAAATGAGGAAATATTTATCTCAATTGTCTAGTTCAATACTTGTAAATCAGTCTATCTATATTGCCTCCCAGATTTATTTTAGATTTTGTTCTATTTTGGAGCTTCTCTTTTTTCTCCAGATACTTACAAACTAAAACCTTGTTGAAATTAATAAATTCATAATTAACTTGGTAGGTTTCCTACCCTCCCCCCACACCTGGTACCAACATCATTGATTTCATCAACCTTCATGAAATATCCATTTTTGTTTCAGAGGAAGCACTGTATATATCTTGTGTTAAGAAACATATCTGACTCTCATTAACTGAAGATACTTATTGTAAGGGTTTGGTATGTGTATTATGTTTTACGAGTGATAAATGGGAAATGATTCAATGCTCAGCAGGGATAATTTTACACCCAAAGAAGCTCTCCCTTGCATTAGTAGTACAAGTCTCTCTAAAATTCAAAACTGACAATGCACTGGGTTGTAGTGTGATGAAGATTAAAGGAAGTTAACTAATGTTTTTCCACTTTCTAAGGATGGTCTATTACTCATGACACCACAAGTGAAACTGCATTGGCTGCTTTCATCATGACTCGAAATAAAGCAATAATAAAACAAAACAAAAACACTGTCTGCCCACTAGAATATCATGAACTTACATACCACTGCCCTCTACTGAATGGAATATGCTAGACATGCTCATGTGCATCATTCCTCTCTCCTGTCTGAGCTAACTGAGCTGCTAATTAAATTCACCAAGTAAAGGTCCCTCCTATAACTCTCCAAACAAAAGTCTATTTGGGGGGGGATGGAATTGGTGAGGCAAGTGCAGTGCCTAATTCACAATGAAGGATTTAACTAATTTATTTGCCTTTTCTACTTATGAAATATCTTTGAAAACAACATCAGCCCATTGGAAGTATTTGCTGTACAACAAACCTCTATTCAGTATTCTTACTCTTAGTTGTGATTTGTCTACCAAGTCAAATGGCATTCTTTCTGTTTCCTTATTAGAGGAATGCATTTACATCAAGTAAACTAGTGACTCAAGCTAGTGATTTTGCAATTCACATTTTGTGTTTTTTTTTCCTGAGTAAATTTTCTGATGTGAGCCCCCAAAGGGTATGGAAATGTTCAAGAAAATTCTGTTAAAAATGTTGAAGGAAAGAGATTTTATACTCTATTTTCTCAGATTTAGTTAGAAGCTCTAACACATGTACACATGTGTACATACATACATAACCACAATTTATAAATACCATCCTTATACACTTTCAGAGGCAGTGCAAGAGGGCAGAGAAAGAGCACCAGTTTCTGCAATTTTCATCCTGTACTTCCATCACCAAAACTGTCACACATACACAGCAGCAGCACAGGGTTCAACCCCTTTGTACCAATACCAGGTTCTGCAAAAACCCGAAAAATAGCAGCAGGAAGAAGCGGAGGTATTGTCACAATTTCTTCTTTTCCCCCTTTCCACCTGAAAACTAGATGGCAACATGAGGGTTCTGCAAGGTTCTGGATGTGAAGGGAAGGAGAGGTTGGTTCAGAAGAGACGTAGCCTGACTGTCTGAGAAATTTCCCCTATTGCCAGCTAATTTCCCACAGAATGTTATTGCTATTTACAGCAACATTCACTCATTTAATTTTCAGGAGCCCCACAAAGAGCAAAGCCGCTTGTGGACAAGCAGTGCTGACCAGAGAGAACCAAGATAGTGAAAAGCTCGCAGGGTCTGTTTCTCTACAGGAGTATCTCCAGTTTCCTTTTGGACGTAAGGACATATCTTGGTTCCCTCTATACAGTTCCAAATTCTTTCTTTACACAGGGTCTGATGCCTTAGAATCTCCACACAGGAAGCTATTTCTGAGTTTATGGAATGAATTTCCTCCTCACATGATCTTTATGCAGAAGGGGACATTATACCCCTTGTTCTTAAAAGAGTTACTTGCTTTATTTATCCTTTTTTCAGTTACTTAACTATGGATGGTTTCTGAATTAATCAATTTTATTGGTTACTAATGTGTTAGGATGCAATAAAAAATAATTGACTGGAGCTGCACAATAATTACATAAGATTAAACTTGAAATGCTCCAAATGACACTTCCTCCCAATGTGCCAGAGCCCATGTTTATTTCAGAAATAGCACCCTGCTAAATTATCTGTCACTTATGAAAAATCACCACTTCTTGTGAATATGTTATGATTCTAACTGACTGATAGTTATTAACATGCCATATCATTGCCCCAAGCACACAGAATCTTCCCCTCTAATGTAAAATGAGCTCCTTGATGAAGATTCTCTTCAGTCTACCACAAGAGGAGAGGAGCCCATGAGTGCTGCTTTTACATCATGTATATGCACCCATTTGGGTGACAAACTACACTTAACATGGTTCCCCATATTCTACTATACTAGTTCCCCCATAGCGCAGATCAAAGTTCTAAAGAGTTTTCATTTCTGGAGTTTACTTTTTCTTCTTCTGTTGGAAGTGGGTGTGGGAAAGTTGGGTTTGCCCTCCTGTCCAAGAGGCAGGGATTTCAGTCCCTTTAATTTGCTTTCATTAGGAGGTCCCTTACCTCTGCATTGGTATTATCAAATCAGTTCCCTTTAAGAGCATGTTCAAGGTCTACTGCCTACCAATGGAGCTGGTCCTCCCTATTTCTGTGCCTCCCCAAGCTCAGACTTCTGATGATTGGCTACCCTCTCTCATGCAAGCAAGGGACACACTAGGCCTGTTGACATTCATAGAGAAACTAGTCCCTTGGCAATGGCTTTCACACTAAGTAAAGTAGAAGATAACAGACAAGGAAAATACAAACTTACTTTACCTGCACATCTCTTTTCCATTGTCTATTTCTGCTCCCCGTGAGCATAATTTATAACTCTGCCTCCTGACTTAGTGCCCCTGCAGCAAAGCTGTAATCATATCTTTGTGATACTGTAACCACTAGTGCGGTCCAAATTTCAGCACTTATAACTTCCCAGAGGAATCAACCAACAAAAATAACATAGGATGTTTGTATGATAACATTTTCTTCAAATAAAAATGCTATTGATTATTAGCAATAGTCACATGTCAAATCACAAAAAAAAAACCCTAAAAAATGAATGGAATATCAAGATAAATACAAAAATAGTCCCCACTAGATTAAAGCTCTTTTTAAATTTGCATAATTTACAAATACGTACATGGGTGTGTTTATCTCATATGGCATTTTACCTGCTGCATTTTACCTGCTAAAGAAAAAAAAATCAGGCAGTCCTAAAAGATTAACATTACAAACAGAGGTTTCATTAAAGGACAATGTATTAATATTGAGTGGGTGCACTTAGTCACAAAATAATATGCCCAATTCCTCTTTAAGATAAATCTGCTGAAATCAATGGAGTTTCACTAGAGATGAATTTGACCCACTATGCCACACTAGCAGCATAAATGGTGAGACCAGCAGATGTGCACAGCACTGAAGTGAATGTGATCTGAGAAGTTAAGTATGCCTCCTTTTGACTACATTGTATTTTGTGTTTCACAGTTACTCATTTCAAGAATTGTAGCATTCCATACTGACTTTGCACCAGTGTAAATACCTACCTAAGGTGCAAGGAAAGGTTGAATAAGGTTCAGAGTAGCATATCAATAATCTCCACATGAATTCTTCAGAAATGGTCAGATAAACAAAGGGCCACTCCCTCTGTCATCAAGGAAAAATTCTGCTGGCTCAGAAGTGGTCTGGGAGAGGGGTATATGAGTGTATTCTGGCCTGGGGGATGGGTATAGGAGGAGGAAATGCAGGTCTAGAAGGGGGTTGTGACCTGGGGCAGGAGGGGAGGGGGGGATTTGGGTGGTGACCAGGGATAGTGGATTGGGGTGTAAGGTCTGGGAGAGGGTTGTGACCTGAGGAGGGTTATAGGAGGGGTGCAGGGTCTGGGAAGGTGTATGGTGGCTGGAGCTGGGATGCAGAAGGTTTGCGTTACATAGGGTAGGGGTGTAGGAGGGGAACAGAGGGTTGAGAGAGGGAGGAGCTGGGGTGCCAAAGGCAGGCTCTGGCTGGGAGACCTTACCTGGGTGGCTCCCAGCCATCAGCCCAGCTGGTTCCTTAGCTAGGGTCCCTGTCTTTCACACCCCTCTATGTGCTCAGAGCAGCTGCAGGGGCCATGTTTGCTCCTGTGAGCCTGGGGGATGTGTGAGGAAGGGCACTTCACATGCTGCCCCCTCTCCCAGTAGCTCCCATTGGCTGGTTTCTGGCCAATAGCAGCTGCCTATTTGCAGGACAGGCAGCTGCTATTGGCCAGAAACTAGCCAATGGGAGCTACTGGGAGTGGGGGCAGCATGAGAAACCTCTCTCCCACTCCTCCTGGGCTCTCAGCATTCAGAGACACACACATGGCCCTGCAGCTGGCTTTACTGAGTGCCATGTGAGGGTGGGCCAGGCAGGGAGTCGGCTGAGCTCCCCCAGGCCGGATCCAGCCTGTGGACTATATTTTGCCCAGCCTTGGGCCAGAGTATGATCAGGGAACTGCAGTGGGCTCTTTTGATACAACCCCTCAGCTCTGCATAGCAAGATAAAAAAGTGCAGTTGAGAATCTAAATGATCTGTGTATCCCCAACAAATAAACACCAATAAGTGTGCGACCAAAGGAATCTAAGGCTCTACTTTTAATCACCCATTCTAAGAAGGTGCTGATTTTTTTCAGCCTGCTCAAGATACCAATCATCACATTGAAAGACTATGTCATAACACTTGTAACCCCATAAACAAAGCCCCAAGAGATTACTCTGCATTGAGAGGAGTCTGAAGGTAGATTCAATGTCATATTTGCCAAACACCACCATAATCCCTCACATCTGATGAAAATCAACAGTTCAATAGAACTGGCATATCACACGATACCCAAATGGATCCAAATAATTACTCCCTGACCATTCCCTGAGGTAGGTCTTGTGGTTAATGGCTGTTCTCCATACATCAGCTTGGGAGCCAAGCTTAACAGAAAAAGGGTGTTTTAAAGAAAACAAAAACAGCCCGCAGCCTGTTCTATGGCTGCCTTTTTTTTATTATTTCAGTTTTGACAAAGGACATGTGAACTTGAGTATACCTGCTGTGAAATGCTGGTGTAAAACATAGAATGAAATTTGGAATTTTGTAGAGAAACCTACTTATAAGTATGCTGCAGAAGCATGTAATCTGTGCTAAGCACCAGTCACTTTTTAAAAGTACAGTAATCAGTCTTTTTGTTTTGTTTTGTTTTGTTTTCTTAATTCAAGAGCTATCTAATTAGGCACAACTGAAAGAAACCATGCTCCAATCCAATATTTGAGGGGAGATGACACCAAGAACAGTCAGGTCAGACCAACAGAATTGTGGCACAAAGAGAGAAACTCACTCAGCCTTTAAAGACCTTCTGAAGGCAAGAGAGTCTGGTCCTGGGTCCCTTACTAGGCCACCAACTTTATATAAACACTTCTGACTGTGTACTTGGACAACTCCCATCCTCCTTTATGGTTCCCATGTTCATCATTACAGAGGAGGGGTCATGGCCTACCTTAGCCTGATTTAGTTTATGTATGTATTTCTATATTGTTCACCGCTGCAAAAACAGAATACCTAACCTACCAATTATGTTCTCTGGCATATGCATTGCTTCCCCAAGTAGAGGCCTAGCAAATGAAGCCCATAACTACATGGGTTATGATTTCTCACTTGCCAAGGCATTTCTGTTTGTTTTCCTGAGAATGAGTTAACTTAGCAGACAAACAAAAACCATTAAATAATAATATTTACAATTCTAAGCCAATGCTTTCTAATCAGCTGCTTTCTAATAATTTATTAATACTTGATTTAACGAGTCTGAATGTTAGCTTCTTCAGCCTCAGACAATCATAATGAAATTAGGATATAATAATTGCCTTTGAGCACAGAAAACAGGTATAGCAATACTTAGTAATTTTTCTATGAAATCATATTTGGGCGAGTTAATAATCCTATCCTCTAGAAGCACCAAGGTTTCACTTAACAAAAGTCCATTAAGAAACAACTTCTCTTTCTTTTCCACTGTAAGCTTCTGATTCCATCAGCCAGTTTTACAGGAGAGTAGAAGAAACCAGATTCATTATACACACCCATGCACACATACACTTTTTTTTTACTTTAGGCTAGATTGGCCTTTTAGTGACTATAGTTTTTATCACGAGTCTGCTTAATAGAAAACACTAAATCTGAATGTAAGCATCATGTGGATGTCAGTTAAAAGCTCCCTCTTCCTAGTGTCATATCTGGAAATGCAGATGCATGCTTGAAGAGCCCTCATACCACTTTTTGTCCCCACATTTAAAGATTGCATTAGAATAATTATATACACAGAGCACAAATTAAGTTGAGAGAATTGTGTTATATTAATCTATTAGATGCTATGTGAATCGGAGCACAATCTGAGAGAATTAGTGAGATATGGCAGTAAAAAGAGAGTCTAGGATATCACCCAAGCAGTTTGAGAAAAAGTAGCAGGCACACCTGACTGCGGAACAAGGATTATGTATTACATTTTGAACAAACCCTGATTTACTATAAACATTAACCGCTTATAAAGCTTCAAAAGGACAAGTTATTTAAAGTAATGAGACATATTAGGCTCCAGTTCACTGGCAATGTGGGTGGTAATGCTTTAGTGTACTTGACATTTCCTATGCTTATTTTAGAAATGTTTCTATTTCTTCTTTGAATTAGAACAGTAATGGTGCAGACTGAGTAATTACTAATCCAAACTGAATATCTAAATAAAGAACATACCAGTCTATAAGGAATCCTTATATTTAAAGCTTAGGCACAGGTTCTCAATTATATCTTTAGACTGCTCTGTTAGCCTAAAAGTGCTTCAGAATGAATACAAATTACGTTTGCACCCATATTAAGGACACTTTCCACTGCCAGAATGCTGTAAAGAAGCCTTTCTATTAATAAAAATTAGACTCAAAGTATTTGCTTGATCCTGTGTGTTAAGTCCAAAAGAATTAGTAACAGCCATCCACTTGTTTGTATTCAATCAATAAAAATGGCCCAGATCCTGCTTCTTGCTCAGCCACTTTGTCCCATATCACTGGGACAAAGCAGCCCTTAAAAGTCAGCAGGGTCAGCCACTGATAGGTCAGCCACCTCATTGGATCATATACCACTCATACTGCTACTGGAGTAGGGGCATGGCTGAGCAAAGGCAGCAGGGCCAGGGACTCCTTAAACCTTGTTGATCCTGTCAGCTCAATCACCTCTTTAGAGTCTTTGACAGGCAGAAAGACATAAGAAACATTCCAGCAGGCAGCTAGCCTAGTACCAGCTGTAATATGGAGTCTTTGGCCTGAGCTAACAATCAGGACCATCAACCTCAACTCAAGCTGCAAGGCTGCAGGCACACAAAAAATGATTATAATAAAATACTGTTAATAAATGATTTTATTAAGTGTGTTTTAAAGCTTCAATTTTAAAGTTAAAGAAATAGAGAACTATGGCTTTATGACATAAGGCATTTGTGTAGAGGGATTAATTTCTAGTCAAACATCACATAGTTGGAATGCCAACATTATAGGGAGGAAAATGGCATGCCAGAGTGAGCATTAGGCATAGACGTAGCAATTCTGTACAGCATCTGTCCTCCTGACATGATAAATACAAGACTGGCTTTCCAGACAAATCCATGTGGAACCCGATGCTACTCTCATCAGCATTAAACTCCTCCTCCAAACTTTGGGGGTCTAGGAAGACAGAACCAATGACTGCATGGCTTCTGTGAGAGTGTTGCTATTAATGTGAAGTAGGGAAACAGGCAAGCAACCCCAAAAGGTGTATACCTCCATAATCTGCAAAGTGGAAACCCAATGTTTCCATGGACTCTGGCATTTGGGGGGGTTGCACCGTGAGCCTGCAGATCTTTCACCTGACAGCAACATGGTTTTCACTTGTATTTCCCTGGCTTTGTAAGTTTTACACTAAAAGACAGTACCTTTAAAAATAGTAAGTATTGAAAACCATAGTTCTGTTCCCTACTATATTATTCACCTTCTCTGAGATCCTGGCAAGTCACATTGGGCATCTCTACACTAGAAAAATTTCAATATAACTCATTTTGAAATAATAGCTGCTAAAATAATAATTTTGAAATAGCGCATCCACACTATGGGGAAACCCCAAAATTGGTCTGAGGCAGGACCCATTAATGTGGACGCGTTACCTCAACTTAGAGTTTGAGGAACCACTGGGGAGCAATTAGTTTGAATTACTCTGGGGAGTAGTTATTTCGAAATAGCGGCACTGGAGCATCCACACTAACACTATTTCAAAATAGCTATTTCGAAATAAGCATTATTCCTTGTGGAAAGCAGGAGTTATTTTGAAATAACCAGCCTGTGATTTTGAAATAACAGGCTTGGGAGTGTGGACACACTGTTATTTCGAAATGTAGACCAGGGCTTTCTGTCTTTGCCTTGGATCCCAGTGTGCAAAATGGGAATAATCTGCCCTAATTTGAGGGGATGCTGTGAGGATAAATACATTAAACCCTGGTCTAAACTAGGGCTTTATTTCAAATAACCCCCCCCTTAGGTCAAATTTATAAGCAGCATGTCCTCACTACCAACCCCATTATTTTGAAATAATGGGCTGCTTATTTCAAAATCTGTACTCCTGCTTCTCTCGAGGAATAATGCTAATTTCAAAATAGTTATTTCAAAATAGCAGTAATTTGGATGCTCTCGTGCCACTATTTCGAAATAACTACTCCTCAGCAGTGTTGCCTCTAATCTGTGTGGCAGCACAGCTTCACGGGTGATTAATCAGCCCTGCCCAGTCAGTCAGCTCCATGCACAGAGCCCTGAGCCTCTGACTGGGTGGGGTTGATTAATCACCCGTGAAACTGTGCTGCCATGCATCATAGAGAACATTGCTCCCCAGAGTAATTGGAACTAATTACTCCCCTGTGCTTCCTGGGGCTCTAAGTTGAGGTAGCACATCCACACTAATGGAGCCTGCCTCAAACAATTTCCAAGTTTACTTGTAGTGTGGACATGCTCTTTCAATTTTGTTAAATCGGGAGTTAGTAAATCAATTTTAGTTGTTTCAAAATAGTTCCCTAGTGTAGGCATGCCCTAAGATTATGAGTTAATCATATGCAATGCTAATTGGATTATCTTTCCTAGATTCACATCTGGCTCCCAAGGGGAAAATGTGCAAACCTCACAACTAAATGTACCAAAGTTTGGGAGGCAAAGAATGCTGATCTTACAGAGTACCCAACCAATCTCTTACAAATAATCTCCACATACTAGTCCCTATTATGTCCATGTTTGGTCTTTTTATACTATGCCGATCATGTCTGTGTGTGTGTACATGCACACAGTTGGGGAGAAAGGGAGCTGGGCCAGCAATGGTATCATTACCCACAAAAACACAATAGGATTTTTCTAGCAAGATAATTTGACCTTAATAGTATTATCTGATGCTCAGTACTGTTTGGGATATCATTCTCTGCCCTGACTGGGGATGAGGAGATGTTTTAGGAAGAAGTGAGGGGCCAGTGGGAACAAGGTTAACGTGAAGTTAGTGAGCAGCACAAAGTCCCTGGGTCTCAATGTAGATGTGCCAGCCTTCCAAAGATTCTCTTGAAATCCCTGAGCTTTCCCTGCCAATCTCAGGATGTTCTCACATGAATATGGCTATACTATAAAGCTCACCTCTCCATGGAGTGATATGAAAATAACTGCAAGATTTAATTTACAGCATATTGCATCTCCGCTGTGGATTTTCCAAAATTTGGCTTTGAATATTCAAGATCTATTGCTTAATATGAAAGGCTTGACAAGGCTAACCATTGTGTACATTTGAAAGTGGTACTTTAAAGTATCAAAGTGCATTACCGAATGAGGGACTTACACTTTGTTTCATAGCAATTTTCTCTACCAAACATTGAGCTGACTTTCTGATCTCCTAATTTACCTTGTTCGGTGCAGAAATAGCCACAGCTATCTGAAAGCTAAACACCTTAGATCCCATGAGCACAAGTGCATTGAATTTAATAATAATAGTGAATAGAGTTGTTGCTATAATGAAATATATTACAGCATGTCCAGGGAATACTAAGGGATCATTTATGGTGGGGACAAGATTGTACAATGCCTGATGACAGTTCTCTGCAATTTACTAGAATCAGGATAGTAAGATATATTGGATTTGTAATGATTTAATTTGCTTGATTGTAGGACAAGCAGCTGGAGGCTCAAGTAGATAATTACATTTCTAAGCCACCAAGTAATCCTTCTATGGTGTTTGTAGAACAGTCACTTAATGACAGGAAACTATTTGGAAACCAACATAAGCTGATACCCACATTAGTTTTCTAGTCGTTCAAAGTTCAGTGAACACTTAGCAGTAAGGTGGTCAGGGGTTTCATTGCACTGAAAAGGTATCATGCGCTTATTGTCTGAAAGTGCTTACTAACATCTTCTGAAACAGGTAAGGAATTAAAAATTACATTGGTTATACTGGAAGAAGTGGGTCGGAAAAAGAATCACAGGCCATTTTTCTGAAATCTTTCACCAGCATTACATGCAAGGAAGAATATTCTATGGTTTCATTGTTATTACAGTCTGGTTATGTAGTTGAAGCCATATCAAATAATTTTAACAAGATGTAAATGGATATGAACAAACCATACACTGTACAATACAAGGAAAAAAAGCCCTAGAAAATTATTAAAACTTGTTTGACAAACCAGATGTTGGTTGTTGTAAATAATATTTTTTATTACTATATCGCATAGCACTTTGCAAAGGAGATCAGTATCAATATGTCTGTTTTACAGATGGGAAAACTGAGGCATAGAGCAGCAGTGTGACTTGATCAAGGTCACCCAGCAGGACAGTGTCAGAACCACTAATAGAAACCAGGTCTTCTCAGTAGCAGTCCAGTGCTCTATCTACTGTGACATACTGCCCTTATATTAGTTATGATATGCCATTACCAGACAAAGAATGAGTAACTCTTTATCAAAGCTATTCTAACAACACCACAGCTAACTCTTTGGCTATTTTAATCCCACAGGATTTAATAGGTTTGCCAATCTACTGTACTTATCTAGTGCTGCCGCATTTATCCATTGCTGCTGCCACATGCACCGTTAAGTATGCACTACTTACTAACACTATTTCTTTAATGGTATCGTCCATTGAAATACCTAACCTTGATCCATAAAGACTGAAAAGGTGAAGAGAGTGGATTTAAGGATTTAAAAGGGCTTTGTGTCACATTTCAGTAGCCCTTTATTATCTATTATTATTTTGAAAAAGCGCTGTGCTTTATAAGGCAAATCTATCATTGTGCTTATGTCACAGTATCCCTAATCTAGCAAGTCTTGAAGCAGACAATAGCTGCAATAAGTGGTGGTGCAGTTTAATTTTTTAATTTTTTTGATCGCTGTCTCCAGACACTTCGGTTTCAGAGTGTGTCAATGAATACTTGCTAAAATGTAACTTTACTATTATATCTGAACACACCAAGTAAAGAACTAGCACTACAATTGTTACAGTCAGTTTCAATTTTGGAACAAAACCACTTGTGGGAAAATGACTCTTTCTAAAATGAAATTTCTCACAAAAAAGGTTGATATTGTTTAAATGTTTGATTTGAGACAAATCATTTTCACCCAATTATTTTAAGTTTTGAAAAAAACCCAGAATCTAACCATTTTATGAACAGCTTCAAAAGCAAAAATTTAAAACCTAAAAAGCACATATTTAAAAAGTGAAAAGGACTGATTTCTAACACTTTGTAACAAAACACTTCAGATTTTCCTTTTTTTCATAACTGATTGTCATTTTCAATCAGCTTTCATGTTTGTATTAAACACACTTTTCTTCTTTAGATGAGACAATTCACCCCTTGTAAGAATAGGCACAAGTTTATTGACATCACCAGGGTGAAACCCACTCACACAGCACTGAATTTTACTCAGTAGCCATAATAACATAATAGAATAATATTAAACATTTCAGCAGTCAGTCAAATGGCTATATTCTTCATGTCTCTGTTTCAGTTCTTACTAGTTTTGTGCATGCTGTACAAATGGTAACACGATAGCAAAAAAAATCAACATTTTCACTAGAACAATCATATTTCAACCAATTGACATGAAACATGTCTTAAACGTGAATAGCCTATAAAAGGTATTTGAAGCAAAAACCAGTAATAGCTAACCTCTGTCACACATACAACCATGATCAAGATCTCTCTGGAATTAGGCTGCCATTCTGATTCCTAATCCACTGGATCCATGTGCTTTAAGCTTCTCTTTAGCTGAGCAGGTTCCAGCAGTATCCATTGCCTCTCTGTGACATTTCCAACAAAAGCTATTTCCTCTGTTACCCCTCATGGAGATGGAACATTTCTGTTGCCCATGACCACCAGGAGCAGTACTGACTGGTCAGATTTCTCCATAGTTTAAGCATACCTTTTCCCAGAGCTCCAAGCATATGGGTGTTCTGAATTTTGCAGTTTAGCTCTTCACTAAACCACAGAGAGACACGCAGGTAGATTTATAAAGGATTTTAGAGACAATTACTCTTGACTTAGATAGCACAAGAGAAACACACATATCTAGATAAGCAACAAATACGCATTTCCCTGCCTCAGTTTCCTCACCACTGTGGACCATTCTCTGGCATTAGTACAGAGTCCAACCACTTTATACTAATGCCAGAGAATGGTCCAGAGTCCACTTGGGTGTCCACGAGTACTCTCTTTCTCGGTCAGCTACCTTCTTTCTTTCTCAGGAGGTCACAAAGTCAATAGGATCCCCCCACCTGCTACAAAAGCAAAGAATAGAAATGTATGGCCAGAAAGGGCTTCAAGAAGTCACCTACATCATTCCCACAGGATGAGGAAGGACCATCTATACCAGCGATAGGCAACATGAGTAAGCTGCATGAGTGGTCCTCTATTTCAGGGGGCTGTAAGATGATCATGACCAAGACAGTCTCCCAGGATAGGGTAGTTTTGCTTACTGTGCTTGTGTACCTAGAATTTGCAGGGTGTACTGTTTGCACTGTAGCAGCACTTTGATTGCATGCAGAGGGAGCGCATGGCACTCACAGTCCATATTGTGTGCAATCACACCTCGCCTCACGTGCCCTTGCTTTATATGCATGTCACTTCAGTAACACCTATAGGGGAAAAAAAACTATGCAGTTGGAAACCAACAGAAACAGGCAACCCTGGGCAAGGGCAACAGTAAACAAAATATCTTGTAGGCCATGCACATGTGGCCCTTAACTGCCAGTTGCACCACTGATCTATATCATCCCTGACAGCTGTTGTCACTTCCTGTCTATTCCTTTTTCTTGCACAAAACTTCCTGTGTGTTTCTGTGAGTCTCATCTGACTCACCCAGCTTCTGTAGTTTTTAAAAGCCAGGATCAAAACCCTGGTTTCTTTGTTCTGCAACTGGGGATCTTCCACTCTCCGAACCTTCTTCCTGTTCAGCCCTTCCCACTGTCCCAAGCTCATCATTAAGCTATTAGAATGAAACACTGTACCTTGTCTGACAAACTCCAGTCCTATTTATGGCTGACTCACCACGCACTGAGGCATTCCATGAGTCAGCAATTTCATAACATCAGCCTGAATTTATAAGATGTGCTCAGATACATTTCTGAAATTATGACCAGCCCTAATGTAATAATGATGACTAATAAAAGTATGTATTCTGAAAGAAATCAGACTGTCAATTTATTAGCTATTGTAATGGTCACTTTAGAAAATAAAACTCACACCCAGGAAGTTCTGTGTCATATATCAGAGAGATTTTGTAAATGGGCTAGAGCCAGTGTTTCCCAATTTTATTTGGCCACGGAACCCCTAGAGTTGCCTTAAAAAAAAAAAAAAAAAGGCCCCTGCCGTGTTTCGTTGAGCAAAAAAAAAAGCCCTCACCATGTCTCTGTCTCTTTAACAGGGGCCGGGGTAGTGCCGGCTCTTCGCAGAACCCTTGCTTTCGCTTCGCGGATCCCCAGGGTTCCCAGAGCACCAATTGGGAAACACTGGGCTAGACACAAAGCCCCTGGAATCAATGGAAATACTTCTATTGTCTTTCAATGGGCTTTGGTTTCTCCCCAGAGTGTTCACCAAGGTATTTCTTCCCTTCTCTCCTTCCCTCCCCTCCCCTGATACATGTTATAGATTGGACCTCCCTGGTACAGCACCCTAAGGACCTGACTGGTCCCAGACAAGGGAGTTTGACAAACCAAGGGAGGTAAGAGCTCTCCTGGGGGCACTGGCCTCCCAGCCAGTTCCTCTCACCAGCCCACTCCCACTCCCAGAAGCTACTGGGCTGGCCAGATTCCACTCCCGGCCCAGGCTGTTGCAAGCTTCTAGTGGCTGTTGGCTGGGCTCTGCTGCTGGTCCCTGCCAGCCACCAGCCCCTCTGACACCATCCTCCTAGCCAACAGCTACTGGGGCTTTCTGGTCCAGCAACATCCCTTGGTCCCTCTGGATCAGGGATGTTGCCAGATCAGAGTCCCGGACCAGAGAGGTTCAACCTGTAGTCATGTCTAGTGATTTAGTAAAGTATATAGTGAGGCATCACTTATTTTCCTCCAGAGTAATTGGAAACATTATTTCCATGCATATGAAATTTATTCTAGTGCTTAAAAACTTGTTATCATAAAAGCCACAAGTATTTATTTGGAAAGATGTTTAAATAGAAACTATTATCCCATTGTGTACATAAGTGCATGTACCTATGTCCACACATACCATATTCTTTTCTAACAATCCATAGTCAGATCCTGCCTCATCGCCAAAAGCAAGCCGACTCAAAGCACAAATATCAAAATAGTGCTCAGGAAATTGTACTGAAAAGTATAATCTCAAAGATTTCTACAGAAGAAAACATATCACAAATGTTTACACAAGTGTAATTACTTTTAATAGGGATATATTAAGAAAATATTTTAAAACATTTTAAATAGCACTGCCTAGGAAAAACACAAAATGTAGTTATTTATTATTATGTTAGTACTTTTGTTTGCTGAAAGTGCTAGATAAGTAGTGATAGATATAAAAGATTCAGATTCAGCACAGGCATATTTTTACCCTTTCTGGTTCCTTCTGTTCTCACTTGGAAAGAAAAGCTCTAAAAATAAAAGATCAGCCTCTGGTGTCTGCTGCAACTGTCAACAAAACTTCCAAAAACTGGTAACTGTGATGTGGACACTTTTCTGCTAGAAACTGGTGTATGGCAAACTGAATCAGTTTCCATCTTACCTCTCCAGTCATTCCTTCGGGGTGTGTCTACACTGCACCGTATCTCAAAATAAGATATGCAATTTGAGTTACACAAATGCGTATCTTATTTCAATCTTATTTCAAAATAGCTTATTTTGTAATTTGGTGTGGTGTAGACAGTGCCAAATTTCTAAATAACCCGTTATTCCAAAACGTCCCTTACTCCTCATGGAATAAGGTTTATAGGGACATTAAAATAGTGAGCCCAATATAACAGTCTTGCTCTGAAGACCTGGGATAGCTATTTCGGGATACTCTGGTATCCCGAAATAGCTATTCCACATCTTCACAGCAAGCCTGTTATTTAGAAATATCTTTCAAAATAGGTGTGCTATTCCAATGTCCCTATAAACCTTGTTCCATGAGGATTAAGGGAGTTTGGAATAGCAGTTTATTTCAAAATTTGGCACTGAGTAGACAGCACTGAATTATGATAAGCTATTTTGAAATAGTTATGTAATTTGCGTAGCTCAAATTGCATAGCTTTTATTTCGAGCTAAGGGTGCAGTGTAGATGCACCCTCACTGTATTATTAGGTGGCCCCTCATTTCTTCCTCCGTACTTTCCACTCTCATCTGGTGTCCCTCAGGGCCCCTTCACTAGCTCCCTCCTTTTCTCCCTTTTTTGTGGTATACATGGGTGATCTCACCAACGTTCACTGATTCAGTTATTACCCCTAAGGTGATGATTCCCAATTTCACCTCAGCACTTCTGACCTATTCCAGTATATCCAGCCTTTCTTCTTTAACTGTGGAAATATCTCTCAAATGTTTGATTTAAACTCAAAATGAAAAGGAATTCAAGAATTCCTTATGTTTCCTCCCTCAAAAAAACCCTCTTTCCTTCTCTGTCACTGTCAACAATTTCACCATCTCTCCTGACACTAAGGTTAACAACTCTAGAGTAATCTTAAGACACCCTTTTTCCCTTTCCTCCACCACATCTAAGGCTTGTCTACATGGCAAGATGGAGTATGAATCTAGCCTGAACAAGCCTGCCTCATACTAATTGTCTATGTGAACTCTGCTGCACTGATAGTTTGTCAAAGAGGACTAGGTCAAAACACATTAATGAGCTGCTAATACACATCAACAGGGTCCAAGAAGGCAAGCTAGTGCAACATAGATTCACACCCCAGCCTTCTGGAAACAAATTGTTGGTGTAGACAAGTCCTTAGGCCATCGTTAAACTCTGTCTGTTCTCCACTTAAGGTTCCTCTAAAATTCACCCATTCCTCTCCATTCCCCAGGCTCTGGTTCTGTTAACTCCTGAAACTTCCTCTCTCTGCCCTCCCCAAATTTCACAGTGTACTCTTGAAACTTCCTGCATCTTCTTTGTTTACTGCTTTTGACCATGCCAGCCTTCCTGAATGTTTGCACTGGTTTCCAGTTTATCCCAATATCATATTCAAACTCCTTATCCTCATCTTTTGTACCCTGCCTATATTTCATTTCTTTTCTACTCTGCTTCATACACACTCTGTTCCGCCACTTCCACTTTCTTGAATGCTTCCTGTGGATAAAACATAGTTTTGGAATAAATGAGTGTGATTGCATTTGCTTATGCTAGTGTTGAATCTAGCCCTGTGTCCTTTCTCCTACAAGGGTTTCGGTACTGCTGTCATATCACTCCCTATTCATAAAAGTATCTGTGACCATAAGCACCCATTATCTATCCACTCAGTGTGCAGCAGCAGTCAAAAAAGCAAATAGAATGTTAGGAATAATTTAAAAAGGGGTAGAGAATAAGACAGAAAATGCCTCTTAATCTTAATGTCTCTATATAAAACCATGGTACGCCCACATCTTGAATACTGCATAGAGATGAGGTCACCTCATCTCAAAAAAAGATATATTGGTATTGGAAAAAGTTCAGAAAAGGGCAACAAAATGATTTGGGGTTTGGAATGCGCCTCATATGAAGAAAGATTAAAAAGACGTGGACTTTTCAACTTAGAAAAGAAGAGACTAAGGGGAGATATGATAGAGGTCTATAAAATCATGACTGGTGTGGAAAAAGTGAATAAGGAAAAGTTATTTACTTATTCCCACAATATAAGAACTAGGGGTCACCAAATGAAATTAATAGGCAGCCGGTTTAAAACAAACAAAAGGAAGTTTTTCTTCATTCAGCACACAGTCAACCTGTGGAACTCCTTGCCAAAGGAATAAAGAGTAGGACTTTAACAGGGTTCAAAAAAGAGCTAGATAGATTCATGGAGGTTAGGTCCATCAATGGCTATTAGTTAGTATGGGTAGGAATGGTGTCCCTAGCCTCTGTTTGTCTGGAAATAGGTGATAGGAGAGGGATCACACGAGGATTACCTGTTGTGTTTCCTCCCTCTGGGGCATCTGGTATTGGCTGCTGTTGGCATACATGATACTGGGCTAGATGGACCTTTTTTCTGACCCAGTATCACCATTCTTATGTTTTAGCACGCCCACATAACTTACATCCAAGAGTTTTATAAGATCTGGCCAAGGATCTCTGTGGACTTTTAATACTGATTTTTAGTAAGTTCAGTAGTAAAAGGGTAGTTCCAGAGTACTGTAAGAAACTAAGGGTGTCCCAATATTTTACACAGGTAAATATGACGACCCAGGTAACTACAAGCCTGACATTAATTCCAGGAAAAGTCATGTAATGGCTGATAAGGTACTCAAAGAACTAAAGGAGAGTAACACAAGAATGCCAATCAACATAAGTTTCTGGAAAATAGATCTTGTCAAACTAACTTCATAGCAATTTTTGATGAGACTACAAGTTTGGTTGATAAAGGTTATAGTACTGATGCAATATACTTAGACTTCTGTAAGGGCAATTCATTAGTACCACATGACATCTTAATTAATAAACTAGAATGATACAAATTTATTATAGCATCATATATATAGTAGCCCATTGTCTGTGCGTCTGTAACGCTGACATACACGGCCACGCCCTCTGGCCGTGTACATCAGCGCTCCGCCCCCCTTCCCCTCCCTCCGTGGCATGCTCAGCTGGGAGCGCTCAGCTGGGCCTGGCGGAGCAGCGGGCAGTAAGCGGCCGTTAGGTCCGCGCCCCACGTGTGGGAGCGCGACCCCAAACGGCCGCTGCCGCCGCTGCACTCCGCCCAGCTGAGTAGCGCTGGTGCTGCGCCACTCAGCTGGGCCCCGGTGGGATGGGAAGGGGGCCGGGGCGCTGACGTACACGGCCAGGGTGCGGGGCCGTGTATGTCACCACCCCTCCTTCCTCCTCCCGCCATGGCGCTGAGTGGTGCGCCCCTCAGCCGGGCACCGCGGGAGAGGAGAAGGGGGGGGCGGTGATGTAGACAGCCCCGCCCCCTGACCGTGTATGTCACCGCCCCACTCCTCCTCCCCCGCAGCGGCCCAGCTGAGCGCGCAACGCTCAGCTGAGCCGCCACGGAGGGAGGGGAAGGGGGCGGGGTGGTGACGTACACGGCCAGGGGGCAGGGCCATGTACGTCACCGCCCCCCTTCCCCTCCCGCTGTGGCACTCAGCTGAGTGCTGCGCCACTCCACCGGGCTGCTGGGGGAGCCAGCAGCACAAGGGGCTTTTGGGGCTCCCCCGTGGTGGGAGGGTAAAGGAGGGCGGTGACATACACGGCCCCGCCCCCTGGCCGTGTACATCACTGCCCCGACCCCCTCCCTCGCGGCAGCCTGGCAGAGCAGGCAGCACTCAGCCATGTGCCATGGTGGGAGGGAAGGGGAAGGGGGGTGGGGAGAGACGGAGGGGAGAGAGAGGCAGGAGGAGGAGGAGAAGAGAAAGGGAGAGTGAGAGGCAGGAGGGGGAGAAGAGAAAGAAAGAGATGGAGAGAGAGGCAGGAGGCGGAGGAGAGCTGAGAGAGAGGGGGGTAGGAGGAGAGAGACACACACACACACGGAGCAAGAGCACTCAGGAGAGAAGACCTGAAAATCCCATCTTATGACGGGCTAATTGGCTAGTATATTAAATAAATGTAATTATGAAGAGGGATTCATTGTCAAAGGGCTGTGTTTTTAGAGGGGCATCAGAAGGATTGGTTCCTGGCCTTCTTTAACATCTTTATTAATGATGTGGAAGAAAAACCCCATAAATTACTGATAAAAAGTGGGGTGTGTGGTTACTAATGAAGAGGACAGATCACTGATTCACAGCAACCTGGATGTCTTGAGTAAGTTGATGGCAAAAAAAAGTATATGTTTCAGCTCAGCCAAATGTAAAGTTATATGTTTTCATACAAAGAATGCTGGTCATAATTACAAAAAAGAGTACTCTATCCTGGGAAGTAGTGACTTTGAAAAAAATAACTAGAAGATCCAGGATCCATAATCAGTTGAAAATTAGCTAAAGTTTTATTCTGTAACCAAAAGCTCATATGATCCTTGGCTATATAAGCAGGGGAATCTCAGCTAGGAGTAGAAAGATTGTATCTCCTCTGCATTTGGCACTGGTGCAACCCCTGCTGGAAATCTGTGTCCATTCTACTGTCCACAATTCAAGGAAGCTGGTTATAAATTTGAAAGGGTTCAGAGAAGAACCACAAGGATGATGAAAGGTTTGGAAAACATGCCTTTGAATAAAAGATTCAAAGAGCTCAATCTATTCATTTTTATCAAAGAAGTAGTCTATAAGAACCAACATAGGGAACAAATATTTCATAATGTGCGCTTCAGTGTAGCAGAGAAGGGTGTAATATGATCCAGTGGCAGGAAGCTGAAGCTATACAAATTCGGAACTAAAGGTGCAAATTTTTAACAGTGAAAGTAATTAACCATTGGAACAATCGTGCCTGGATTAACCAATGTGTACTTAGTGCACTTGCGCAGGATTTGGGTGGGTAATGCTGTGATCTCGCACACAGGTACTCAGCGCCACTCAGGTTTGACCTGACTGTCCCTCCTAATTTCAATGGAAGTGGTGGGTTTGCAATTCCACAGTGCATACAGGCCAAAAAAAACCAACCCCTTTAATCCAACACTGGGAACAATGTAACAAAGTTTGTGTTGGTGGAGGGAACATTTTAAATGAAAATTGGATATTTTTCTAAATTATATGATCACAGCTGCTAAACTTGAAGCAAGACTTAACAGAGGCAAGACCCGTGTCTTGTGTTAAGCAGAAGGTAAGACTAGATGATCACAGTAGCCCCTTTTCATCTTGAAAAGTGATGGGTGTGCCTACACTGCACACTTTGTTTGGGGGCATTCACTATAATACTTTTTCTGTCACCCTAGCATGCAGTGTAAATAGTAAGGCAAGGCTTAGACAAGTAAAGACATGCCTGAAGAGAGTGAGATGTGTACTCAAATACATACCCTACATGGTGCCCCCCTGCCCAAACTGCCTATCTGGCTACAATGCCATTTTTAGCAGTGGATCCCCACTACTGGAACCTTCCCCTGGAAGAAGACTCAGGCAGGGGGAAAGGCTGTGGTGGAGGGGAAGGGGAGTGCCACAGTAACAGACTCCAGCACAATGGGGGAAAGCACTATCACCAGCTGAAGCCCTTTCCCGCCTCATTCCAGCAGCTTCCACATAAGAGCAAAGGTCCATCTAGCCCAGTATCCTATTTTCCGACAGTGGCCAATGCCAGGTGCCCCAGAGGGAATGAACAGAACAGGGAATCATTAAGTGATCCATTCTCTATCCCCCATTCCCAGCCTCTGACAAAGTTCCCAGCTTCTGACAAAATTTCCCTGTGGTAGGGAAGGACTTGAGCAATGAGAAAAGGCTTTACATGCTGAAGGCAATGGAGAAAGGCTCTGCTTTTCCCTGGTACCTCTCTCCCACCAGAGCCTTTTTTCCCCCCACCTGAGGCCTTCTCTTCACATAACAGAAAAATCAATGCTGTGGAGATTGATCTCCCAGGGGTCGATTAAGGAGTCTAGCAAGGACCCGCTAAATCAAACACTGACTGCTTCCCCATCAACCCTGGTACTCCACTGGGTCACAAGGAGTAAAGGAAGTCATGGGAGAGTTTCTCCTGACGATCCCTGTAGCAGTGGGGATGTTACGGTAAGTCGAGTTAAGATACATCAACTCCAGCTATTCACATAGCTGGAATTGTTTATCTTAATTTGACTTTGCCTCCAGTGTAGATCTGGCCTCAGTGGATGGCTGCATCCGCAGGAAGCTGCTGAAAACTTTTCCTACTGCCTTACCTCTTCCAGAACCTTCTGCCAGAGTCCATACTGCTCTCTGTAGCTACATGTACTCTACTTATCCCTTAACTGATGCCTGTATAACAATAAACATATCCTATAATCTTACCCTGTGATGACTGTTGTTCATGCATGCTATCACCTTTGGTTCACTGTTATGTCCCTGCTGGGACAACAAGTAATTGGAGAATAGTACAGAATAAAATAAATAGCTCATTGATCTGGGCCATTCAACAGTTGGGTCACAGACTCACTACGAAGCTAGGTTGAGTCATATCGCTGGCAGTGAGGTAAAAATTCACATCCTATTATTGATCCCATAAACCAATCAACCCTTCCCACAGATTATTTTGAAACTAATTTATTTTACTTGTTGTTTCCTTCCATGTTGGGTAAAATTTTGACCACATTAAAGTCCATAGGAATTTTACCATTGATTACAATAGGCCAAAATGCAACCCAATATTTATTGGGATTCATTGTCATGCTAAATATAATTATATAAACAAACAGGATTCCAGAAAGCATCAGAATATTTTCCTTTTTTTAGTAATGGATACATTACTGTGGGTTTTTTTTTAAAACTTTCCTAATGCCAGGCATCCATAGAGGGTTCCTGACTATAAATTGCTAACAGACACAGACTGGCCTCGCTGCAACCCAGACTTAAGTGTTTATCTCTGCCAAAGGGGTAGAGCTTAGCACACACTCCTCTAGTTGGCAACTCCCATTGTCTAACAGGCATCTTCCTGCCTAGCACACTGACTTTTGTGAATCAGTCAGGCACCTTTCTCTCTATGTTCATTGTACAGGGAGCCTAAGGACCTAATTCAATTTGGTAACTCGTAATGTGCTCCTCTCAATTTCCAGGCACCTAGAAGATAGGTGCTGTGATTCTCAGAGTCACAATGCCTTATCCTTGAATCTGGACTTCCAACACTCCAGTCATCTGATGAAGTGGGCTGTGCCCACGAAAGCTCATGATACCATCTACATTTTTTTGTTAGTCTTTAAAGTGCTACCAGACTATTTATTGTTTTTAAGTTTATCCTTTTGCGCACCCACCCCCAAAGTGCTTAGCAGAGCTGGCACTATAGGCATAATAAGACTAAGCAATTGCTTAGGAACCTGAGCACCCCAAAGTGGTAGCATGTCTTGTGCGTGAGGGCTGCCCAAAACATTCTAGCTTGGACCCCCCCTTAATGGACACTGGTGCTGAACACCTTATCAGGTCAGGCCCGCACTAACAGTAATGAAATTTTTTTAAAGTGATTCGCTTCTCAAAGCTTGCAAATTTGAAGCTTTAAACTGTATATAAATTGCTTTATAAACAGCTACATGAATATATATATATATATATATATATATATATAATGCTGATTCTAAATTTGCATAAGGTAATAATGCTGCAATGAACAATTTTAAATAGATTTTTCCAAATTTAAAACATAACCTGACCAGAAGACAACATGGTGGATTAGCTTAGAGTTAAAAGTAACATTTCATGGTGGATCCTCAGAGCATGTTCTATGAACCCATGATTCCAATTCACTGTGAATTTAATACTGATCACATGTTTATGGTTAACCAATCTTGCTGATAAGGTATTTTTGTCTCCCTTTACTTAAGTCTTACATTGAATTAGACTGTAGGTTCTTCAAGGCCTGGTTAATGAAACAGATTATTGACTGTATTGAAACTCTGCATAGGTGCAGTGAAGAGGACTGCTGGTACAGTGCCATTTACAGCTCTTTGAGCCTCACCTACACACACACAGCCCTCAAGCTTCAGCTGCAGGGCAACAGCTCTTACTTACACCATTTGGGTCCTTATGTCTGAGAGTGATCAGGTTTAATACAGTACTGTTCTAGCACACAGCAACCCAGGGGAGCCAACAACCATGCCAGGCCCCTGGGCAAGGCGTGGGGTGGCCGGCTCCACGCTCCCAGAAGGGACAGGGACAGGGCCGAGGGCAGAAGGGGCAGGGGGCCCCCAGAGCTGCCTGGAGCACACCACACCCTGTCCCCGCCTCCTCAAGCAGCCCTAAGAGCCAACTGGGGCATGTTCCCTGGAGTTCCAGTGGCAGGGGCCCAGAGCTCTGGACATCACTGTTGACACAGCAGTGTCAAAGGTGGCTGGAACCCCAGGGCCCCTTTGAATCACCAGGTCCCAGGGCAGTTGACCCATTTGCCCTCCCATTAACAGGCCTGCAGCTACTCCCTTCACCCTCTTCTAGAGTAGGAGTGGGTAAGGTGCTGTTACAGGAGGCGGCTGATCCACATTTGCCAGCTTTCCACCATTGGGGACTTTCCCTGTGCAGAATGGATTCTCCACTGGGCCTCTTTGGCCATTTTAAGTCAATTTTGTGGACTTAGCAGACCAGGGAAACCAGTCCACTATTGATTTATATGGTTTAATGTACCTAACACAGGCCCTTAATCCTGATTGGGCCCACTGGATGTTACTGGAATAACAAGTCCATGAGAAAGCACAGAACTGAGTGAATCCCATACTGGCAGCTATCCCAGTACACAGTGATCCACAAGAATTTTTAATGTGAACTGTACATTACTAGCAGCAAAACAAGATTTCAAGAAAACTGGGCCAGAGTTAAACAACCACTAAACTTACAGGGGAGTAGCTAATGCACTAATGGGTATTTGTGACACATTATCACCCCCATAATGCCTTCATGGTCATTAAAAGGCACAAGACCAATATCTGTCAGCATATACCTTTAAAATGGGGCAAACCATCATTAATCAACAGAAGAAGAGTTGCTAGAATGGTATATATAGCCAGTAACAAAAGGGAAAGGGACACGAACTCAGCAAAAACATTTCCTCATGCAAAATGTGAGCAGCCATCCAGATTATAGATTGGGAAGAAGTTTGCAAAGCCATCTACTGAGGTCTGGATACACAATTTCTAATAACTTAAATCCTTTACACAGCACTGAATAGCTCACCCTAGATCCGGCATGGGCAATAATTTTAGAAGGGGGACAATGTCACAAATTTTTTAAGTGGCCCCGGGCCACCCTGGAAGGGATGGGGCCTCAGGCAGAAGAGGCAGGGCCAGGACACTTCCCATGTTCCCCTTCCCACAGACCTTGATTGGCCTGGGAGTGGTTGAGCACATGAAGACTTTGTCCCACCTCCCCCCCCCCCAGCACCTAGAGAGAACCACCAGCTGTTCTCAACAGCTGGTGGCTCACTCTAGGCAACATGTCAGGCTGGGAGGACACTTTGCGTGATCCCCCTACCCCCAGGCCAATCAGGGACTGGGGGCAGGGGAGCATGCCCTGCAAGGGGTGCGTGGTGCCTAGAGTGAACAGCTGGAGGTTCCCCAACAGCTGGAGGTTCCCCATCAAGGGAAGGAGACTTTGCGCACTCCCCCGTCCCCAGGTCTTGATTGGTCTGGGGGCAAGGGAGCAGCAGGATGGTCGCAGGCCCAATCAAAGGCTTGGTGGGCTAGATCTGGTCCACAGAGGCTCTCTTGCCCACCCCTGGCTTAGATGATAAAAGTTAGGTCTGTAAATCTTTATCCTTAAGTTTCCTAAATAATGCTATGTCTAGACTGCAGGATTCTTTTCGAAGAACCATTTTCAGAAGAGATCTTCTGAAAAAACTTCTTCCGAAAGAAAACATCCACACATAAAGGTGCATCGAAAAAGCGATCTGCTTTTTCAAAAAAGACAGCGTCCACACTGAATGGACTCTCTCTTGCATTTAAGCTGTGATTACTATGGGCAGAATGGCCACCAGGGCACCTGTGCTTTTTCCTCTGTCCTCTTCTTTCAGAAAAACTCCCTCTTCCCCGTCCACACACACCTTTTTCCAAAAGAGCTCTTTCGGAAAAAGGTTTCTTCCTAATAGAAAGAGGATTACCAATGGCAGAAAAAACCATCTGTTCTTTCTCTTTACTTTCGGAAGAATGCGATTGCAGTGTGGACATAACTCAGGTTTTGTCACAAAAACAGCCGTTTTTCCGACAAAACCCTGTAGCATAGACATATCCTAAGTGACCTGACTTTACCTAGCAGTTTTCATTGAAGTGAAAATCATGTCACTTACTTAGATCTGTAGGTATGGATTTAGGAGCCTAATTGTACACCCTATTTTTAAAAAAATCTTGGCTTAAAACAGCAGTCCCTAAACTTTAAGTCACAACCCTCTTGCCTCTACTATAACCTGTCTGTGCCCCCTCCAGCTGTTGTGTTTGGGAACTATGGCCAGGAGCAGTGCCAGGAACGGAGGTTGTGACTGGAGCCAGGGCCAGGAGCTGAGGCAGGGGCAGAGCCAAAGCGGAGCTGGGGGCCAAGCTGAGGTGGGTGGCATTCCATCCTTGCTCCCCCCAGGAGTTGGCCTGGGCCCTGCTGCACTCCCCTTAGCATTCCTCTGTGCCTCCTGGGAAGAGGAACACAGATTAGTGACCACTGGCCTTAAAGGACCCTGTATCCCGGTATGGCTCAGGGAGGGGCTCCTCCCCTTCAAAGTCAGTGGGTGGCCACTCCACCCCACTCCACTACACCACCACAGTCTATAATGAAATAGTTTCTATGTGACTGCCCTTGTTCCGGGCAGGACAACAATACACCCCAAAGACCATCCTTAGGCCTGACCCTAATTCAGGGAGGCGTAACAGGCAAATACACAGTTAGTTCAATGCCCAGACCCTGGATCAGGGCAGGTGGCAGGAAAGCAATGTATAAGTCCAAGCCCCGGTACAGGGTGGGGCAGCAGGCAAACACACACAAATAGTTCAAGGCCTGTTTGCAACAACCCCAGCTGGGTCCCCTTGCCCAGGTGCAGGT
This sequence comes from Rafetus swinhoei, assembly GCA_019425775.1. Taxonomy (NCBI): domain Eukaryota; kingdom Metazoa; phylum Chordata; order Testudines; family Trionychidae; genus Rafetus; species Rafetus swinhoei. Next base: position 68,319,963 of record CM033424.1, on the reverse strand, counting down.
CCAACAAGTTTGGGTTTGAACACACCTAAGGGTATGTCTAGACTACATGGCTCTGTCAATGGAGCCATGTAAACTAGTTTACCCAGCATAGGCAAACGAGGTTTACAGGATCGGTCGGCAAAGGATTCCCCAGCCGACAGATCCGCATCTAGACTGCCGCACTGTGCCGGATCAGCTGATCGTTGGCACAGCGTGGCGGCCATGTTTATTTTAATGAAGCGGGGATTATTTAAATCCCCGCTTCTTTGCCTATGCCGGGTAAACTAGTTTACATGGGTCCGTCGACGGAGCCATGTAGTCTAGACATACCCTAAGTGACTTAGGAGTACAAATCTTACTGAATGTCAATGGGACTAATACTCCTAAATTAGTTAGGTGCTTTTCCAAATCCTATACATATATCCTATCTGGCTTCCATTTGTAAAAAGATAGGCAAGTGTCACTAGAACTCAAATAATTTTTATCTGATGGAATTCTCTATTTTAAAACTATCTATCTAGATCTACATAGATAGATACTTTTAACTCCTCACCTAGTAGCTGAGCTATTGGACTGTTGGCCTGATCCCTTCCTGCACGACTTCGAGGGCTACTGGCATATTATAGCTTATAATAGCTGTACACATGTGAATCCATATCCATTTACAGCAATGTCAGACCATGTCTCGCTGGCACACAAGTAGTGATTTCAAAATGTAAGTGTCATACTGTGCACAATAGTCCTGAAAACAGAGCCATCAGGCAAGAAACTGTAGCAGAAGGATTCTAATCCACTGAGGCATTAATAAATTCAATGACAATCACAACCCTTTAACATTTGCCCTGTGCTTGGGGCAAAGGGAATGCACATTCCTACTGTGTGTTGAGATTGTCTGATCTGAGTCATGTTTCTCAGCATGAGTCATCTTTATCTTGGCTCTTAATTTAAACAATGACATAGGCTTTTGACACAGTTTCACATTTAATCCTATAGGGAAATTTGGCATTGATTAAATTACTTTAAGGTGGATGCACTTATTTGAAAGACCATACTCAAAGAGTAGTTATCAATAGCTCTCTGTGAAACTGGTAGCGAAGTTCAACCAGAGTCAGTCCTGATTACAGCATTATTCAATATTTTCATCAATGACTTGGGTAACAGAGTAGAGAATATGCTGATAAAATTTGCAGATGATGCCAACCTGGGAAGAGTTGCAGGCACTTTGAAGGACTCCCTGGTCCGGCACTGACCACGAATGTTCCTGGACCACAGAGCCCAGGAACAGGGAGGTCTGGCAGCGAGGCAGAAGTGCTGTAGGGGGCACCGGAGACACAGCCAGGAGCCCCAGTGTAAGGGGGGACGGGGGAAAATGGGCAGCACAGCAGGGAGTTCTGGCCCTAGCAGCGGACGTGGAGCTCCAACCCCAGCGGCAGCCAGGGAGCTCTGGCCCCAGCCACAGAGCCAGGTGGCTGAGGAGCTCTGTTCTGGCTGTGGAGCTCTGGACGTGGTGCTCAGGCCTGGGCAGCAACAGGGCCGGCTGCATCTAGAGAGCCCCAGGGGACTGAAGCAGCACTAATCCAGTGGCAGCCCCCACCAGGTGAGGAGAGACCTCCCCTAGTCCAGCAAATCCCCTCATTCGGGACCAGTCAGGATCCGAGGGTGCCGGACCAGCGAGGTCCAACCTATACAAGGAAGGATAATGTCGTTTTGGGATGTATTAATAGGAGTGTTGTGTGTAACACACAGGAGGCAATTTTCCCGCTCTGCTTGGCTCTGGTGAGGCCTCAGCTAGAGTATTGTGTCCAATTCTGAGTATCACGCTTTGGGAAAAATGGGGACAAATTGAACAGAATCCAGAGGACAGCAAGAAAAATTATAAAAGGGTTAGAAATTTTGACATGACAAAAAGTTAAAAAATACTAGGCAAGTTTGAAGGGGACCTGATAACAGTCACCCAATATATTTTGGGTTGTTATAAAGCAGACAGTAATCAATTATTCTCCATGTTCACTAAAGGTAGGAAAAGATATAATGGGCTTTGTCTGCATCAAGGGGGATTTAGATTAGATATTAGGAAAAGCCTTCTAACTATTATGGTAGTTAAACTCTAGGCTTACAAGGGAGGCTGTAGAATCCCCATCCATTGAAGATTTTAAGAACAGATTGGACAAACACCTATTGTGGATGGTGTATATTTACATGGTCCTACCTCAGCACAGGAGGCTGGACATGATGACTTCTCAAGATCTCTTCTAGCTCTACATTTCTATGATTCAATGTAGTAATACAGAAGTAACACTGTATCTGGTAGGAAAGGGTAGGTCTAAACTGGTAGAAAAGGTTATGTCTGAAATGGCTCCTAAACTAAAGGAGGAGACAAAGTTCATAGTGGGAAGAGAGAAACAGGATGTCCGATAAAGGAATAAAACAAAATAAAATAAAACAGACTGTTCATTAGGACAAATACTAAACACTGAGGCTACATCTAGACTGCATTGCTTTTCCAGGATACCAAAGGTATCCTGGAAAAGGAACGTCATGTCCAAGGAACGCGTCCGCTTTTCCAAAAAAAAATTGAAAAAGCGGACGCACTCTTTTGCCATCCCTGTAAACCTCAATCTATGGGGAATAAGAGATATGTTGAAAGAGCCCTTTTTTCTGAAATTTGGTGTCATGTAGACATGCTAAATTTTGGAAAAGCCTCTTTTGAAAGTAAATCAGAAAAAGATATGCAATTTACATACCACAAATTGTGTTTCTTTTTCCAACTTAACATTGCAGTATAGACCTAGCCTGACTCAGAAAAAATGATTGATGGGATCTTGTCTGCAAGAGCTCATATGGGAAATGTTTAATTTTTATTTCTGAGGGCCAATAGTGGCACAATCTAATAAAAATGTCATCCTTTCTCTCCACCTTGTAGTCCTGTAGCATTAATAGAAACCTATTTAGAGTTCAGTACTAAACATAGTACCAGCATAGCTAGTGTATATCACTCTTATCCCCATTAAACTCAATAGGACTACTCAGGGTTGTAAGTGTTACGCCTCTTATTATGTGTTTGCCAGAACAAACCCTACGCCACTGCCTGTACAGTTTCAAACAGAAATTAGCCTTAAGAATCAATGTTATTCAGATTGTCATAAAACTGAGAGCAAATTAAGTCTGAATAATGGCTTCAGACAAAGCAAAGCTGTAGCTTAAAGGCTCTATCTTAATTAATAGCACTGATACTGATTGAATTTGAAAGTGATTGACATGATGGTCTGAATGTCAATAATTATGAAGATTTCAGTTCTACTCTCAAACACTGATAACTTTTCAAACCTTTTTTCTCTCAAACAGTTCATTATTCTAGACCAGAATATTATTCTTTGGAGCAGAAGCATTCAGGAGCTGCTGCATTTGTAGCAATGGGGCAAAACGGGACCCAGCCAGGGCCACTCTTCCTGCCCCACCCCAGCAGAGCTTTTGGAACCAAAACTGTTTAGGGGAAATCTCCATGAACTCTGAAGGCACTAGAATCCAGATGGATCTATCCTCCTATGGCTGGCCTTGGGAGAAAACTGCATAGAGAAGCCAACCAGAGAGTCCAGCCGGTAGGGACAGAAGCAGACCAGAAAGGGACCTCTGGATATTCAAAAAACTTTGTACAATTTTAACTGGACTTTCTTTGCCTTGTGCTGATTGGCTATTTCCTCCAACCCTTCCTCTTCTTTATAATCTCTTCTTAGATTCATTCCACATCTTCCCTCTTGTCTTCTCCTCAGCCTGCTCTGTCCTCTCAGCCCTTTTCCTTTAACTTTTCTTTCCATTTAGCTGATCCCTTCCTAAGTAAATCCACTCAGCCAAAAAATAAGATAAAAACATGTGGAACCAAAATAATGTTTTCTGCTGTCATATTGTTCATCCAAGCCATCTGCTTGAATTTTCTACCCTTTCCACCACCCTGTGTCTGTCATATCTATTTTACTTGTAAGCTTTTCAGGGGTTTAATCTGTATTTGTACAGTGCCTAATGCAATGGGGCTCCATTCTTGGTTGGCTCTTCGGCACTACCATAATAAACATGATATTATTAGATTCCCCTCAAGACAGAATAAAACACAAAGAACTGGTTGAGTTACAAAGCACATGGTATAGCCCTGTGCTAAATATAATCTTTCTTCCAGAGTCCATACACAAAATACACAGTCATTACAAAGTAGTAATGAACTGGAAACTAACTAAAACTTGAAAATCATACAAATACTATCTACAAATTCTTCTGAAAGATCTCCTGGTAAGATTTCAACCAGAAAACAATCAGAAGAGCTAAACATACATATTGTTTGTTTACTCCATAAAAATTAAATTGGCTACTAGATTTTTGTATACACACAATTATAATTTTGCTTACCTATCAATTTATTTACTTCAAAAGAGCAAAATTACTAACTTCCAATCCAGATTAAATTACTAGAAGCAGTTCATAGGATTTGCTCACCAACCTTCTAATAAAAATGATTGACTCAAAAACTGTAGATTTGGAACGACGGTACTAGATTAACCAAATAAAAATATTTGACTTCTTGACTTAATAAAGTAGAATTACTTATAAAGTGGCTCCATCTGTTATCCTAGCTGATCTTTAGGGGTGGGTCTGTCTGGTGGACAATGTTATTCTGGAGAATGGAAAGTTTTGATTAACTATTATTTCCTTCTCACTCAATATCCAGAAATCTTTACTGTCACTATAAATAGGAAAAAGTTATTTGAATAAATAGATAAAAAATAATAATATAATAATAACAACAATAAGAGAATAGGCACTGCCAAGACTCTCTCATGTGCATCATAACCTGACATTTTTAATTTCCTGTAATTTTTATAATAATTAGCAAAGTTTCCAGTTGAGTTCTATTCTCCATTACATCTTTTAAACTCTCAAGTTATCTGTTGAATTTACAGTGGTGTAACTGAGAATGGAACCTGGCTTTGTGACCTAAAATCCTAGAAAAAGGGCAATTGATGTATTTAAAAACAATGGCCTCCAATGACAAAGGCAAAATTTGAATCACCTCACGGTTGTGAATTTAGATTACTCTTTCCTCTACAAAAGGAAAAAATAGTGGATACATATGGTCTTGTAATTTTTAGGACTACTCTACCATGTAGGGTACAACAAAGCTGTTTCTGTTTTACAGAATATATTTGGATAAAAGGCAATTAAGAAAATACCATGAAATTAATGAAATATGTTTACCCCAACATTCAATTGGAAGATAGTTTGAGGATCACTTTATCTTTACAAAACATACAGATGTAATTTTCTGATGAAAAAGCAGAACTGAAAACTCATATCCTTAAAATAATGATCAGTAGGAAGCCACAATTACATACAGGGAATAGAAAGAAAAATTCATAGTTCAAATGGAGGGACCCATAAGAACTTTCAAAACAAAATACGACAAGGTCTCAGACTTATAGAAGTTCAAGTATGGATGTTGCAGTAGCAATTTAACTCCACTAGAGATAATGCACTATTCAAAAGGAACAACTAGTATTTGTATAGTCACATTCTAGAATAAATTTTAGCAGAAGATTGTCTGCTGGTTGCTAGAAATCACTGTGTCTGAATATCACTGTTGGAATTAGATGCTCACTTTCATTAAAAAAGCTGATGGTAGTAACTTGGAAGGATCTGAGTGATGGAAGATCCTGTGACTTGGGTTCTGAGTGGAAAGTGATGATGAAGTTGACATCTTTACAGCAGGTGAAAATAATGGTCTTCATGCACAATATGAGATGATTAGTATAATCATAGATCTCTTTCTCCAAATCTATTGAATAGTTCCTAGGACAAAATGGGAAAGGAAGGGCACACACAACAGGTGTTTCTCCTCCTCTAAGTACTGTGTCTGTGTCCCAATCTGAGGATTTCTATCACTAAGTTGGGGAGTGACATTGTTCTGCTACTCTATCATCCAGTTACGAAAATAAATTACTTATGGTGGAACTTGATCCAACATCCTGCGTCCTGCCTTGAAAAAGGAACTAAGGAAAAGCCAGACATATTTAAAGTTTCTCACATGCATTCCAAGCCAGGACAGTGATAGATCATGCATCATGGGATCTCTCTTTTCAGCAAACTGGTGGTTTAAACCGTGGGGGAAAATATTATCAGGTTCATGAAGGATACTCTCCTTCCAGGCACTGCATTCACTCATTGAATTTTTCTGACTTTTTGAAAGGTGGACATCAAGGACTGGGTGTGTAGAAGAGGCATAAGTACAATACTGAAGGTCCAAACTGTATATCTTTTTCCCGTTGTTCAGCATTATTAAGAAGAAATAGCAGTGATGGAAAATGCCCACAGGTTATAGACAGGATATATTGTGCTTTGATCTCCTTTTTGTAATTCCTATAATGCTACCTTTCATGCAAAAATGCTACTTATTATAGAATGTACATAGCTTAACGGTACATAGACAAAAGACTATCATCTATTAAAATCTTGTAATAACTAATCACTAATCAATGGTACTCCTTTCTTTTCATGTGCTTGTATATTTATACCTGCTTCTGAAATTTCCACTACATGCATCTGATGAAGTGGGTCTTTGCCCAGGAAAGCTTATGCTCCAATAAATCTGTTAGTCTATAAAGTGCCACAGGACTTCTCATTGTTTAATAAGACCTTAATACCTGGTCTCTGTTTTGCACAATTGAGTTGATCACAATTTACTTTTGTGCTCAAACCCACCATTCATTCCTCTGCCACAACTCATTGCTTAATGGTACCAAGGTTTCTAACCTGCTCTGAGTTTTTTCCACACAAAATGCAAACAAGCTGCATTTCCTCCCCGCAGACTCCTGAAAGTGGCTAACATGTAATGAATGATAGAATCATAGAATATTATAATTATAGAATCATGGAAGGGACTTTGAGAGGTCAATGTATGGACCAATGGTGATGTCAGTTTTAATAAAACTGAAGAGACATCTTGAATTAATAAATCCAGAGTTAACTGTAACATGAGTTATTTTCTCTGTACTTAATTCTTGGAAGACCAGAACTGCCAGCTCTGAATCTGAGGAGGAATTCGTTTTGCTGATAACTGTTTCTGTGCGGACGCAAAGCAAGTCAATGTAGATGTGAAATGTGAAGGGCTTGATTTAAAACACAGACTCAATAGTTTGTTTTTCCAAAAATATGAAGCTCAACGTTTGCAGCCAGAGTGGAAATCACGTCACCAGTCAACTCGATTCCCCTTCACGCACCTCCAGAGAAGGACCGCATGATTTGTAAGTTTGGTGTAAACTTTATCCTTCCCTCTTTCCCCTCAACTTCCCCGCCGCCCGCCCAAGCTGAAGCAGGATAATAAAGCGCTAGAAGATTGGTTTGCTGGTTGTTTAAAATGTACAGGTCAGCGGGGAGTGCCCTTCAGGGTGCAGCGGGCAGAGAACCCCCCCATAAAGCTTCTCTATGCGCTGAGACTTCACCGGGAGGGACACAAACAAACCAGCCCGCCCAGGATGGCGAAGCAATAAAGAAAAGCAGCTGCCCCGGAGCAGCCCCCCGGAGCCTGTTCTATAAGATGCTCCAGTGCCTGCAGTTCTCAGCCACGGGCAGCCGCGGCTCTTCCCGCCCCAGCGCTGCGCTGGCCGCTGCCTGGTCCCCTCATCCGCCCTGCGGCTGTGACAGGGAGAGGGGCAGCAGGTCGCGGGCGAAAGCCAGGCGCTTAGCCTCGGGAGACCTGCGGCGCGTTCAGGCTCCGGAGGCAGGCGAGGACCTGAAAGTGAATGGGGGGGGGGGGCGCTGAGGTGGAAACTCTCAGGCCGAGGTGAAGAAAGTGAAGCAGGGCAGCAGCCGCCAGTCCAGGGGCAGCGGCGGGTCGCGCGCCTCGCTGGGAGCTGGCCGGGAGGGAGCGGAGAAGGAGCTCGCTGCAGGGGATGCGGCCGGGGGTGGATGTGCCGGGAGCGGCACAGTCCCGAGCAGCCGGGGGGCGAGGTAGCGCGGCGCCCGCGGGCTTTGCAGCCCGCTCCCTCACAGGGGAGGGTCCGTGGGAGCCCGGCTCCCCAGGGCGCGCAGCACAGCGCGAGTGGCCGCCCCCGCCCCGCGGCGTAGGAGCGCGAGTCCCCTGCCCCGCGGGGACGGGGGAAAGGCTGAGCGGTGAGTGACCCGGCGCGGAGGAGGGAAGGGAAGCGGCTCTTACCTAAGTGCCTGGAGCTGGTGAAGACCCGGGGCTCCTGCCCCGCTGCCCGCTCCCTGGACGCGGAGGAGGAGGAGGAGCCGCCCAGGCGGGGGTCGTGGTCCCCAGATGCGGAGTAGAGGGCGCTGCCGCTGTAGCGCCGGGAGATCACTCGGTCCCCGCGGGGCGGCGGGGGGTGGGGCTGGTGGCTCGGGCTGTCCCCGAGAGTTTGCAAGAGGAGCTCGAGCAGCGTCCGCCTGGCCCCTCCTGGCGCCTCCAGGTCCATACTGCCGCCGCCGCCGCCCTCGACCCCCGGCGTGGCAGGGGCTGAGGCGAGCAGCAGGAAGACGATGGCAGGCAGAGCGTGGCATTTCTTGGCCCCTCGCATCTCTCCGGCGCCTGGGAGGAGAGAGAGCAGAGCACGGTTAGCTCCTGGCCATGCCCGCGCCCAGCCCTCTCCTCATGCTGCGGCCGGCTCCTGCCCCACCAGGTGGGGGACGCGAGCGAAGCCAATGGGGGCTGCTTGAGCCGGCGGCTGGGGTAGAGCAGCGCCGCTGGGACCCGGCTGGCAGGATCGCCGCGGAGGCGCGTGTTGCGGGGCGCGCAGCGGAGCGGGGAGGGCGTGGGGCTCCGCACAGCCTTCTCCTCTCCTGCGCCTACATCCGAGTGCTCGCTGCCGGCCGGGGCTGGGGACCTGGCCAGTGCCAGCCCCGCCGCGCTGGGGTGGGGAGCGGCGGGGGAGAAGGAGGGCTTTGCAGAGTGCCTGGCCCCGCCACACTTCCCCGCCCACCGCGGCGAGCGCTGCAGTTTCATCTCAGACCCCAGATCCTTTTAGGACACATTTATAGACACGGATTAGGACAAGGGTATTAACCGAGCAGCACATATTACAATCCAGGGCTTTATTGGGGGATTTGCCTGGCTTTCTTCTCCCAGTGTGATCACTCCTGCGGCTTTAGCCATTCGGCGGAATCACAGCTAGTTTCAACTTTCAGCTGAACACAAATAACCGAGACTTTTTTTTTAAACGGGGAAGGAGGGAGAAGAAATCTTCCCAGGACTTTTAAGCGCTAGAACGATAAATCCCCGCACCGCTCTGGCATCGCACTGGATTCTCATACCCAGGTAGCTAGCTGATATGCATTAGATTTGCCTGTGTCTCCACGTACGCCTCCCCCGCACACACATTCTCTCCACTTCGAATGACATTTCCCCCAGTCCTTGTTAAGAGCTTGCCTTTCATCTCTGTGATTTTACTGGGCACATTCATTGATCAAACCCCTATCAGTGGGGGTAAGGGAGCGATTTCGCTCAGTAACTGGTAAGAGAAGTTGGAAGCTTTATTTCTTATAAAGCCCAAGTTCGGATACAAATACAATTTTATTAAGTCCAACCCTTTCATATGCTTTACTATATCCGCGTGAGAACTCAAAACCCACCGCCCTACGCCCACGCAGGCACATGACACTAGTGTAGATAGTACAGCCAAGATATATATTAGGAAAACGGAGTCCAGGGTATTTCATTATTGTGTTGGATCGGAGACAAAAATGAAAGGCGGTTTAAGAGGCAAACACAAGAATGACGGGCTGAGGCTCCTAGCAGAGAACATACATCTAAGTAAGCTATGCTAAATATAGCAAACAATTAGGATTAGGAGAGAAGGGGAATAATTCGGTAATTTACACACCGATTTATTTGGTTAGAGCTTGCAACTCCCCTTTGTCCAGAGTGAAAAAGATCTCGTAACAAGCGAGCTGCAAGCAGAATGGTTCGAGCTTCCCAACCCTTCCCCGGCAGCTATTGCATATGAATGAATAGCTAGCTAGCATATGAATTCCTAGCTCTAGGAATGAATTCAGAATGGTTTTAGCCTTTCATTCATTGATGCGGCTCCCGGCTCCCGATTACTCTAAGTGGGCACAATAATGATTAAAGAAATCACTAACCCTCAGCCCCCACATTTCAGGTCTTGCCTACAGAGACTTGCAGCAGCCTGGCAAAATGTCTGTCTGTCTGTCTGTCTGTCTGTCTCTCTCTCTAAACAGAGGACAACAGGGAGCGCTTACCTTTAAGTAGAGTCAATTTTTGCTCAACTCTTGTTTCTCTAAGTTGCTAAGAGACTTTTCTTCCTCCCAGAAAATACTTCTCTTCTCTGTCAAAGGAGTGACTGAGGAGTGATCCGCTCCAAACCCAAAACAGCAGGATGCGCCGTTAGCAGCCATGCACCTATCTTATATAGTTGACTATCAGCATATTTATTTGAGTACTATCGACTTTAGGTGGGTGGCAATCAATGAAGACATCTTTGGTAATCATTCTTCGGCTCAGCGAAGGTGTTTCTGACAAACTTCCTCCTCTCCTCCCCCGGTGGCTAGCAATTGAAAGCCATCAATCGAGATGGCTCGGCTCTATTTGTGAAATTAGATTTCCCTCTAGACTCGGAAATGCATGCTAATAAACCTACACGTCGAAGAGAGGAGAATACTTTTAGTGGGATTCACTTATACAGCTAGTGACACATTGGGTGAAAGTAAAACTAATTTCTCTCACATTGTTGAATGAAGAGGAAAAAATAAGACATCAGAAAAGAACAGTATGTATAAATTACACACACCCGAGTTTGTCTTGGTTTAAAGTAGTTACGTATTTCGAGGGCAGGGAAGGGGCGGGGGTAAGTGAACTGGTAAAGTGCATTCAAAGTTAATATTTTTATTTAAAAATAATGTCAGAACATGTGAGACAAGAAATAAAATAACAAAATAGTTACCAGTCCCTTAGTAAAATCAATAATTCCAAAAAGTATGTAAATTTGCCTTTGAAATTCAAAAAGATGGAAAGGAAGCTTTGAAATCATTAGAAACTGGACCACTGCACTGGGAAAACAGTCACATATTTGTAAGCACAGAAAGTACTGCAGTAAACTGAAAAGCAGAACATTTAAAAATAATAGTAGGAATACTTCTTCAAATAGCACAGAATTGGCCCATTGAGTCCTTTGCCAGAAGTCACCTTTGATGCCAAACCTTAACATAACGTTTAAAAAGATTTAACTTTTATATGGAATAATCAAAGTTGTAAGAGTAAGGGTTTTTTAAGAGCAAGATATAAATCTTAGTGCTTTATAAGATAAACTTTAACAGGGGAGCTAGCAAGAAACTCCTTTGGTGATATTAGCCCATAACTGACTGAATATCCCAGGATTGTTTGTTCCATCTTTAGGAGTATTTGGGACTGGCCCTTGTCAGACAGAATGCTTCACTACATGGAGTAACCTGCTATGGCAATCATTATGACTATAAAAAAAAATCTTCCCAATCTCAGGTCTCAAAACCGTAGTAAGAAGCAGACATTTTGCAAGCTTCTCTAACCAGTTTTTCAAATCTTGAGCTGTAGCATGTTGGGCAGGGGTGGGAAACCTGTGGCACCCAGCTTGCCTGGATCCAGCCCCCAAGACTCGGGGCTCATCCGCAGCATTGGGGAGCCTGCCCTACCCCTCCCGCTACCCTACTGTGGGGCTGGAGCACACAAATCTACTTGTCTGAGGGTCAGTGGCCCTGACCCAAAAAAGGTCCCTGCCCCGATCTTGATCTGGACTTCTGAAGATCCCTTGAGCAAAAACTACTACTCATGCCATCCAAATTCTGTGGTGGTTCTAAGAAGTGGGTGTCTGCTAGGAGTCAGTATAAAACAAGCAAATTCAGTGGTAGGTAGCTGTAACTTCTACCTTGACATGTATAGTCAGTAATGTATAGTTTTATACACTGCAAAGCTCTGTATCACACTTTCATTATATTTGATTGCCTTTGGATCTTGTGGACCATCCAACTTCTTCCTTTCTCCTTTATTCCTGCAGTCAGTTCTTTCTCTCTTTCCAGTGATCTGCACCTCTTTTGGATTAACAATATACTTGTATCCCCATCTAAAAACCACGAAGACTTCCAATTAAATAAATCAATATGAAAAGAACAACTCAGTGTGCCAGAGGTGAAAGCCCAGTGCACTGCCCCATCTTTTACATAGACTCCAACTTTTTAATTTATTGCTCCTCTGTTTTCAAGAGGGTAAAGAGGAAACCAAGGAAATAAGAGAGTAGTCATAACATACAGCAGGGCTGATCTATCTTCAGTTAAAGTCACTGCAAAGATTCTCATTGACTGCTGTGGTAGTTGGATCAAGCTCTAAAATAATGACAAGAACTATTTAGGGCAACATGCATCCCAACTCTCTACTTTTAAGTAGCTTTTCCTATTTTGTTTTAGAAAAAACCCCAAAGCCTGAGAGACTATGATTTTTACTTCAAGACTTATTTTCTATTATTGTGCAAAGTCTTACTTCAGCCTATGTAGTCTGGATATATGAATTCCTCAGAAAGTATTTCAAGGCATGAGATACAGGCAGCAAGGGGAGAAGACTGGTTTATTTATCCCAGGTAATTTTGATAGGTTAAAAATCTATTCTCAGGCTGGGACTACAGCAGGTCTGTCTACCAGTAGCCATGAAAAGCTCCCCATACCAGTTTTCTTTGACAGAATACCAGTGTGATTTTTATAGCAAAAGTATTTGGAAGACAGCGAAGAGAATAATTGTTATGCCTATGATTTGATACAGCCCCTTATTTAGGACACTTGTAAAGAAAAAGACCAAAATAGCCATAATTTGTTGAGATAACTCAGAGATTTGGTTATTGTGTTGAGTGGTGATACTTTCTTTTTCTTCTCTGATATCCCTCAGTTACATTTAACATTCAGTATTTAACTGAATTGAAATTAAAATCATGGTGAAAAACCATTTGGACACAGTGAGACAGTCTTTTTCATTATCACCTTACCCTCAAGTCAACATAACTCAATTACAAGTGTTGCTTTAGTAATGATGTTTTACCACAGGTTCTAGGTACTAAAATACACAAGCTACCTGTTTACTCCCAAATCACCCATATAACTGAAAGCAAATAAAGATTCAAAGGATAGGTACCTGTCAGCCAGATGACACTCTGAGCATGGCTTTCATGTCAGCTCAGTTAGACAAGAAAACACAGAAGGTGAAATCTCCCAAGTGGCAGTGGGAGTTTTAATGACCCTTTATTTAAATAATCAATTTTATGTTATATAGGTGGTTCAGGTGGGTGCAACAGGCTGCTGCAGAAGCACCCTGAATAAGAGCCATCATCAGGAAAGGGACTGAGAATGCTGTCCCTTTCCAGACATTCAAGGATCCTACCCTCCAAATGACTGTTCATTGACTTGAGGGAGGGTTGAAGGGAGTGTTCCAGGCCATCCAAACAGCTGATCAGCCAGTGGCTGGTGCATGTTTAGCCCCCACTGTTTTTTCCCTGTGGGTGCTCCAGCCCCAGAATTGCATGAAGTCGATTCCTTTGCTCACGACTGCCTCTGCATTTCCCTTCTTCATTAAAATACAGTTCTTAATCACATCTGAGCAATCCTGGCTGGCAAGAAATCTCTAAAAATTGGCTGCTTTGCATGTCAGGCCCAATCCTACTCTTAGGGTGCATCTACACAGCAGTGTTATTTTGAGATAACTAGTGTTATTTTGAAACAATGTGAGCATCTACACAGCCATTCCGTTATTTTGAAATAATTTCAAAATAACAGATGGCTTATTATGAAATCTGTATTCCTCATTTTATAAGGAATACCACTTATTCCAACATAGCTATTTTGAAATAAGGTGTGTGTAGACGCTCCACTGCTGCTATTTCAAAATAGTCCCTCACCATGGGCCATTCTAATTTATTCCTTCCCAATGCCTCTGTGGCTCTAAATCGAGATAGCATGTCTACATTAGGGAAGCCTGCCTCGGACTAATTTAGACGCTTCCCTGCAGTGTAGATGTGCTATTCGGAATAGCTTATTTCAAAATAAGCATTCATTGTAGACATACCCTTACTAAAGTCAATGATAAAATTCCCACTGACTAGATGGAAGCAGGACTAGGTCCATCACTGCACTCACAGGCTGCTTTTAAAATACCAATTCCCTTTCTATACCAGGCATCATGTCCAAGTATCCTCCTCAACGGTGCTCTTTTCCTCATAGACAGGGAAATTTTCTCATACTGCTGAACATAGTGCACAGAAATATGCACTATTTGGAAGACACACAATGCACCCATCCTAACACCGAGCAAAAGTAATGTCGCATCAACTTTAAACCGAGATAGGAGCCACGGCACTCTAAGTGATCTCTAAAAGATAGAAAGGGTTGTCACAGATTGGAAAATAATGTGCATATACATTGTGACCCTGCTTTTGTTACTCTTCGAGTTTGACTAACATGCATTCTTCGATTTCAGTGGTTGATTATTGACTATTGATAGTTGTACAGGCCAGCTGCTTTACTCAGAGCTTTTAAAAAACAGGGAGTAAAACTGTGACTTCCCTCCTCCCCCACTACAACTAAAAAGAGGTAGATGCCATCAGCCTCCAAGTATGCCTCAGAAGTGCAGTAAAAGCCACTGAAAAATCCATTACTAAAGCTCATGGGTCTGGGATAAGTAGATTTTCTCATCTCAGACAAAGGAATGTACCTGTTTCAAGAGGGGGAAAAAACAAGAGTAGAGCAAGCTTTTGAGAGGGTTAAGCAAAGAACATTCATTAAGAGCCACAGATTGCCTGCACCATATGGCCTTTTATTAAATCTAACTTGATCAGGTTTAACTAATTTAAGCCTAAGCCTTTCTAAACAGTTGGAGTGTAATTTAACGTAAAAAAATCAACTGAGATAGGATTATCATAGTGTCCTACTCAGTCTTCCTGTAATGCACAAAAGTAAAAATTACATCATATAGAATATGGATATATGGATACATTAAGCTGGGCATGGCATTCCCAGAACATACCTGTGCTAGTTCTGATGAAACCAGCATGCTAAAAATAAATTGTGGCTGCCAGCATGAAAAACAGGAGAGATTAGCTGCCTAGAATACAGTCCTGCCTGGAACCCTATGTAAGTGCTAGGGGAAGTTAGCTCCTCCCACCACAGCACACTACAATTAGAATGTAGACACAGTCTCCATCTGTGGAATTTATAATTCAAGTGTAGACATTTCCTAAGTGTCAGATGGTCAACTTCAATAATTTTTTAAAAAACATAAAATAAAATTTTGATTATTCAATGTCTTAGAATGTTGAAGGATTGTAATCAATTAATGGATTAAATTATGTCTATGAAGGGAAAGAGAAAGAAGAGTACAGAAGTCACTGGTGCCACCAACACAATACTTCCATCACTTATTTTTCAATTATTTCCTCAAAAGGTACTTAAAGGGACCCTTAAACCCCATGGTTGCGTCTACACAGAACAGTTAATCTGAAATAAATGATGTTATTTCGAAATAACAATGCGAGCATCTACACAGCAATTCCATTATTTTGAAATAAGCTGTCCGTTATTTCAAAATTATTTCAAAATCTGTAAACCTCATTCCACGAGAAATAACACTTATTCCAAAATAGCTATTTCAGAATAGCAGTCGTGTGGACGCTCCTCCCCAGGTCCATTCAAAGTAATTACTCCCCAGTGTCTCTTGGGGCTCTAATTCGAGGTATCATGTCCACATTAGGGATGCCTGCCTTGGACTAATTTTGAGGATTTCCTGTAGTGTAGACATGCTATTTTGAAGTAAGCTATTTTGGAAAAAATTTCTGAAATAGGTTATTTTGAAGTAAGCGTGCTGAGCAGATGTACCCCATCTGAGCAGTTTGGGAACTGCAGAACTGACTGGGAAATCCAGCAGCAAATTGAACATTTCCATTTATGTTCTGGCAAAACAGATTTTTTTTTCCCTTGGAATTTCAAGTCCTTGACTTGTTGATTCAAGACAAAGTATTTCACAAAAACTCAAAAAAAAGTCACAGGAAGGAAAATTCTTTTTCCAGTCAGCTCTAACAATCAGACATCATCTCCTGCTCTGAAAAGCTTTCAATATAAGCAGGAAACACTGCCAAAAGTGGGAAGGTAAACAGAGGCACACAGAGATTATATGATTTCCCTAAGGCTATTCAGAAAAGTAAGGTCTCCTGAGCCCCACTCCAGCATCCTATCCCCCTGGTCAGGCAACCTCCCTTCTCTTAAACAAACAAGCAAATTATAAATCTGTGAAACCTGCTGTCTCTCTAATTACTGTCCCATTAGCTCCATTATTCAGACTCCTTACTTTGATAGATTCTGTTTTTACTCTTATATTTCCTCTCTTCAGTAGAGTTGTTTGGGTATTTGTTGAGATTTGGGGGGAGGGGTAAGTCAGGAAAATGCCAGTTTCGTAAAACCAGAACTTTTGGTGAAAATGTATATTTTTTACACAACTTTCACTAGGAAGGCTTTTTAGGTCCAGTATTGAATTTCTGGTCAAAACAAGAGAGAGAAAATTTAACATTTCCTCCCCTCAAAAAAGCCAACATTTAGATCTAGATTCAGGTCCCTTGTCTGAACTAGGCAGAGTAAGGAATTGAATCTCTGTCTCTGACAGCTCAGTAAGGGTATGTCTACATAACAGCATTATTTCAGAATAACTGACGTTATTTAGAAATAACAAAGTGAGCGTCTACACAGCAAGCCGTTATTTCAAAATAATGTCAGGATGGAGGATTTCTTACTCTGACTCCTGTAACACTCATTTCATGAGGAGCAAGCGAAGTGGAAGGAAGAGTATTCTTCCTTCAACTTCCTGCTGTGTAGACAGCACCCAAAGCTGAATTAAGCTTGACTTCAGCTACGCAGTTGACGTAGATGAAGTTACGTATCTTAATCCAACTTTAGCCCTGCAGTGTAAACATGCCCTAAGTGCCCTAACACACACACACACACACACACTGAAACCTCAATTTATACACACACACACAGAAACCTCAATTTATTTTCTGGTCAGCTTTTCTTCTTCAACTCTGAAACATAGTGGAGTGACTCATGAGAGAACTCCCCCGCTGCAGTCAGACAAGTTTTTTCCTATTCATGACAAGAAAGTATAACAACAAATATACTCAGAGAGTAGAAAATCTCTTCAGCTTAAGGTTCGATTCTGATCTATGGGTTTTGGCTGTGAAATCCAGAAACATTTTTTCTACTCTGTTTCCCAACCATTCTGACCTGTGGAAGGGAAGGGAAGAGCTAAATGCAAGTTATGCCTCCTCCCTTTCACCAAGGACAAGATACCCACCTGAGTCCTATCATAGCTTTCAGTCTAATGTTCTCTCCCTTCACATTACCTTAAAATCACTCTTACTAATATTACTAATGCCCAACTCCTCTGTCTTCACTCATCTTTTCAACAACTTCTTCTCTGTCTTCACTCTTCTTTTTCTTTCTGTGGCCTTTGAGAGGTTATTTAGTTCTCTCTTTCAGTGCCTTGGGCTTCCAAAATTTACTACTCTCTTAGTTATCATCTTACCTTTCTGACTGCACAGCCTTTTCCATCTGCCTTTCTCTGTTAGTCCATCAGAACTTTCTCCTAGATCCTCTTCTGAGCTCACTTAAACAAGTATTTATGTCTCACTGGCACACCTAAAGATAAGCATGCACTTAAGTAATTTGTTGAATCAGGGTAAAGGGAGCAGTTCGAAAGGGTCTGGAGCAATTCAAAAGGGCCTGGCAATTCAAAAGGGTCTGGAGCTCCCAGCCACTGCTGCTGTGACTGCAGCATCAGTGGCAGCTGGAGCTCTGGGTCCTTTAAATCACTGCTGGAAGGCTGGGTGGTGGTAAGGGCTGGCTGGGAGGGGGTGCAGTGCAACCCAGGTGGTGCTGAGGGCTGGCTATCCCCAGCCCTGTCCCTTCTGTCCAAGGCCCCACCCTTTCTGGAAGTGGGAGCTCCCCGCCTCTTCCTTCCCCACTGACCCAACTATTCTGTCAGCCCCCGATCAACATGCTCCAGTGCTGGAAGCTTAGAGCAAAAATTGTGGCCCTATTCAAGTCAATGACAAAGCAATGTTCACTTCCAAATTTTAATCCTAGCTCTTGATTTCTATGTTACAGGATACCTGGTCATGTTCCACAGCCAGTATACATTAGTGATCAAACAATCTTGAAACAATAAAAGGTGTAAAAATAGTATCTGATATACCTAAACTATGTGGAAATTGTAACATCAGATGAGCTTTATATTGTTTAAGATATATTTTTATGTGACAACAAAATGAAATATTTAATATTTTTCCATATGGCCTCATATATGTAGCTCTTCAATCTTCTCAATAATTTTACTGTTCTAGTTCTTTCAGTTTTCTGATTCATTATTATACTATTGTATATTGTTGGGGGATATAATTTGTTTTGAAAATTTAGAACACAGAAAATCCTCATTTTTTTCAATATCATTTGCTGTCCTGTGCTGCTTCTCAAGCAATAATATTGTAACATCAGAAACAGAAAAAGTCTGTCCATCCACTTCATCTGCATACTTTTTGGAGAGTTCCTATTGCTCTGGTTGTCAAAGCAATGACTGTCTTGGGTAACTGATTTACCTCAGAAGACTATAATGTTTATTAAAAAGAAGAGTCACAGGAGAAGCTGTGCTCCTTTGGGTTTGTACCAGGATAAATTACATTGGTTCTTTCCAAGAGTAATTGTTACTTTCTTTAAAAGGGGTTACTTGAAAATAAGATCCAAAATTACAGCTCCTTTTGAAGTAGATTGTTTTTCTGCTTCTTACAAGTTAGGAGCATGGCTTTCTGAATAGCTGCCTTTTTAAAAACATTTATAGATATGCCCCCTCGTGATGGGGCTTCTGCCCTGCATTGGCTCTTTAAAAGTAAAACCCAGCCCTGGAAGAGGGCTGAGAGCAAAGCCCACAGCTGAGATAGATACCGCCAATTAGGGTCCAGCTGGGGCTATATATATAAGGGCTCTGGAAGGGAGGTGAAGACAGAGGTGCTCTTGCTCTAGCTGGGGAGCAGGAAGACCCTGGCTGTTAGGGAAGCTGGAGGCTTCCTGAGACTGGGAGAAGGTGGGCTGGGAAGGCTGGCTTGGCCTCACTCCCAGGCTTCAGGGCCTGAGTGTATTAGGGCTGCAAGGAAACAGCCAGACTAGAAAGAGGCAGCAGGGCCACACCTCCTTGCCAATAATTAGTGGCTATTTCAGACTGCAATTTGCCCCTAAGGTAAGGGGCTAGATGAAGTTTGGCAGAGGATCACTGAGGTGGGTGTAGGGGAATGAGGGTCTTCTGAGGGGGGAGGATCCCAGACTGCAGAGACCCAGGACTGCTAATAACACCCCTCCCCTTTCTCCCCACCCGCAAGGGGGATGAGAGAAAATTGTAGTGGGCACTGCCAGAGGGCAGTGGCCCAAACAGGACACCATGGTCTGGGAGCAATGTGGGTCTGGAATGGAGAGTGTGCAGTGAGGACACTGGGGCTATGTCTACACTGGTGGGTTCTTGCGCAAGAACAGCTGTTCTTGTGCAAGAACCCACAGAGCATCCACACTGTCCACCTGTTCTTGCACAAGAAGATTTACAGTATGGCATGGGAAGACAGGGCTTCTTGTGCAAGAGCTAAGCTCTTTTCTAACAAGTGTAAGCCCTCTTGCGCAAGAGGGCAGTGTGGACGCACGGCAGGGGTTCCTTGCACAAGAAAGCACTAGGGCTAAAATGGCCATCAGAGCTTTCTTGCGCAAGAAGAGAGCGTCCACACTGCCATTGATGCTCTTGCACAAAAGCACATGGTGATGTGGACGTGTTCTTGCAGAAGAGTTCTTGTGCAAGATGTTCTTGTGCAGGAACCTGCCACTGTGCTGATAAATGCTAATTCCCAGTGCTACCAGCAGGAGGTGCTGTGGTGGTGAGTGACCAGCCTGTGACACCCATGTGCATTTTTTTATTACACAATTAAACAAAATAATTTAGAAGCTGCAGTGAAATTTATCTATTTTTCCAAAACTGTGTAACTAGTAGTTTTCAAACACTTTTATTTACATTAAAACCTTTTTCCTAAAATACAGAGAGAGAGAGTCTGAGAGAGATTAAATTTATACTGACTTGTTTACATGAAACGGTGTCATTCTGTGAAAAATACTGCAATAGCTTAATAAATAATGTCATATAAAGGATTGTTATTTTTGTAGAACATCATTTATGGCATTTATATTAACTGCTTGCTGTTAAGGAACTAAGGAAATTCACAAATAAAAGGCTTCATTTAACTTTAGTTAAGGTTGTTCTCATCAATAAACTGAACCATAAAATGTTAGGAAATAAAGAGTTATGATATACTTTTTCATTACCAATACCCTAGAGTAGTGGTTCTCAACAAGGTGTACTTGTGGGGGTAGGCAGAGGTCTTCCAAGGTACATCAACTCATCTACATATTTGGCTAGTTTTACAACAGACTACATAAAAAGCACCAGCAAAGTCAGTAAAACTAAAATTTCATACAGACAGTGACTTTATGTTGCTCTATATACTCTACACTGACATGTAAGTACAATATTTATATTCTGATTTATTCTATAATTATATGGTTAACATGAGAAAGTAAGCCATTTTTGAGTAACAGTGTTTGATTTTCTAAGCAAGTAGTTTTTAGTTAAGGTGAAACTTGGGGTATGCAAAAATAAACCAGCCTCTTGAAACGGATACAGTAATATGAAAAAGTTGAGAACCACTGCTCAAGAGAGCTGGATCTTTTCACTGCCTATGCCATTGAAATCCAGTATGGTGCCAAGCAAGTAATTTACACCAATTTTTTTCCCCAGATAGTCACTGCTGCACATAATTAAAGGCTGTATCATAATGTGTAATGCATAATGAATTTAGGTAAAAAAAATTCTAACTTGTTAGTGCTCAACTTTGCAAATCTTTTAATTTTTTTATTCACTAATTTTGTATTCTATTTTTTATGGTTTGTCAAGTAGAGCAATGAACTAAAATTAAATGAAATTTTGGATTTGTAAATAAATCTATTTTAGTTCATGTAACTGAAAAGAAAACCTCAATTACACTTGGTTCAAATCTTCAAATTGAGATTCTGGGATGTCCATTTTATTCTACAGTCTGTTTTACATAACCATTTACATCTATCATTTTTTGCTGGTGAATCTAGATTACATTTTGATAAACTTTAGAAATAACTTTATTTCAAGTTCCATTCTGTTTGTGCCTGGCATATTGCAGGTGAAATGTGAAGGTTGTTAAATGTATTTATTAAGTTAGTGGGATATGCAAAAATCTCTAAAAAGGTGAGTTTTTAAAAGGGAGCATTCTTATAGAGTCTTGTATTGCTAAAATTGCACAGATAATTTTTTTTTCTCTTTAAGAATTCATATGCCATGCAGAGGGCACACCCCAGAAAAGACTGTTTATGTGAACAGGGATCTCCATGGAGATCTTCAGGAAACTTTCATGGAGGTATTCTACAATGCTTCATGGAAGGTTTCTGGGGAAGGTTTCCTTATTTCTTTCAGCATGGTAGGATACTTATCCATACCAATGCAATATTCATTCTGATGACATCATTGCAGTGCACATCGTAGAAGCATAAGGATGAGATCTGTACCAAGAGGGCTGTAGCATATGCTCCCTTGCCATCTGTGTTACCCTCAGGAGACTGATAGACTGATATTACATAGAGTCACTTAGGAGAGATGGAGGAAATTTTCATTGCAAGGCTCATACTGAAAACAATAGAGCATGTGACCCCCCACTCATGGTCATTTACTGGTCCATCAGCCATGTTTTCACTAACACTCTGTTGGTTTGGGTGGCAGGGTTCAACACTGATTTCAGAATCTGCAAGCCCAGGACAATTGCACTAGCAGTGGCAAGAAAATGAGGGTCAGTGGGCTTCCTGTGTTCACACACACACACACACACACACACACACACCCTCCTCCAGAGTTGCCTCAGACAAAACACAATTCTGGAGGCTAACACATTGGTGTCTGATCTCTAAGCAACATCTATGTTGCTAGGGGAAGGGGACATTGTTCATTTGCCCACCTGTGCTCTTGACACTGGTTTCCCACAAGTTGCAGCACAAGCCCTGTTACTCGTGCTGCTGGGCCATATTCACCATGGGTGGAACAGCAAACCTGTTCATTGAATGACTAGGGATTCTGACTGTGTTCTGGATTGCACTGTAATAAGGAAAGTGTGTTCTTTAAATAACCTTGTACCAGACCCAAGATATGTGCTGACAATGTTTGCCTTGTTCTTTTGGAGAGGCTACAGTAGATTATAACGTGTAATGATATTCTCAACAAGATAATGAACTCCTCAGGGAGAGCTGTGATGGAGCTTAGTGCTTAGAAGAGCTCATTGCGAAAAATTGGTCTTGGACATGAAAATCAGAAGAGCATCCCAGAAGCATTTGCATGCCACGCAGGATGAGATGCTGAGCATTATGAAAGGTCAATGGGACATGTTAAGGTATCTGGCTGCATTTAAAAAAAGCAGGAAGCTAGAGTCCTTCTGCAGCCTCTGCACAATGGCTTGAAAACATTGATCTGTTCCATATCCCCCACTCCCAAAAATTCCACAATGTGGGATGGGTGAGGTGCAGCATCTCATTCACTCAACACTTGGAGGGGGTATTAAGAGCAAAAGCCATTCAAAGACTTTAATGGACAAGACTTTTGCACTTTCATAGACAAACTGACTTGGTTTCTCCCCTGCCCGTTTTACTCAGGTTATATTATTTTCCTGTTCTTTCAATCTGTTTATATTTGTGTCGTAAGTCATTATTTCAATAACTAGCCAATTAGCCTGTCATAAGACAGGAGTTTCAGGTCTCTCATTCATGTCGGTCTTCTCTCCTGATCCTCCGGTCTCTCTCTCTCTCTCCTCCTCCTCCTCCCTCTCTCTCTCTCAGCTCTCCTCCACCTTCTGCCTCTCTCTCTTTCTCTTCTCCCCCTCCTGCCTCTCGCTCTCTCTCTGCTCTCCTCTGTCTCCATTGGGGATGCACGCTCATCCAGGCCCCGCCCCATGGGCGTGTACGTCACCGCCCCACCCCCTTTCGCCTCCTGCTGTGGCACTCGGCTGACTTCTGCGCCGCTCAGCCGGGCCGCCGCACGGGAGCAAGCGGCGCAAACAGCCTCTCTCTCTCTTCTCCTCCTACTGCCTCGCCCTCTCTCTCTCTCTCAGCTCTCGTCCGCCTCCTGCCTCTCTCTCCTTCTCTCTCTCTTTCTCTTCTCCTCCCGCCTCTCACTCTGGCTATGTCTACACTGGTAGCTTCTTGCGCAAAAACTCTTTTGCGGAAGAGTTCTTGTGCAAAAACTCTTCCACAAGAGAGCATCTACACTGGCATGTGCTTTTGCGCAAGAGCATCCATGGCAGTGTAGACGCTCTCTTCCGCAAGAAAGCTCTGATGGCCATTTTAACCATAGGGGCTTCTTGCGCAAGAAATGCATGTTGCCTGTCTACACTGGCCTCTTCTGGAAGATCTCTTGCGCAAGAGGGCTTCTTCCTGAGAGGGAGCATCAGAGTTCTCGCGCAAGAAGCCCTGATTTTCTACAGTACAATGTCAGTTTACTTGTGCAAGAACGCGTGGCCAGTGTAGACAGGCGGCATGTTTTTGCGCAAGAGTGGCTGTTTTCACATAAGAATGTGCCAGTGTAGACACAGCCTCTGTGTTTCTCTTCTCCTCCTCCTGCTGTGTCTCTCTCACTCTCTCTCTTGCTGTCCTCCGCCTCCTCTCTGTCTCCTTCGCGTCCTCTGTGTCTGCTCCACTTTCCTCCTTTTGAATCTGGCACACTTTCCTGATGTCAGAGATGCACACTCGTCCAGGCCCCACCCCCTGGCTGTTCCCTCTGGGCAGCGCTGTTGCCTCCCGCTGTGGCGCTCGGCTGACTTCTGCGCCGCTCAACCAGGCCGCTGCATGGGAGCAAGTGGCCGTTTGGGGGTGCTGCATGGGGAGCACGGACCTCAAATGTCCGCTTGTGCTGCTTCTCCTGAGCGGTGCAGAAGTGAGCCGAGTGCCACAGCGGGAGGCAACAGCGCCACCCAGAGGGAACAGCCAGCATTTCAGCATTACAAAGTCACAGACATTGGGCTACTATATATATGATGAAGTATTCTTTATTCCAAGCATAGGAGTTTCGAAGAGGATGGACAGAGAAAGGCACAGTGCAGATAAGTGGAGCACATTTCTGTGGCTCATTATTAAAATGGGGTTTCAAAACCTTCTGGAGATGCTGAGCTCCTTAATGGGTTCTTCGTATTGCCCTAGTAACTGGCTATTCAAAATTAGCTGCCAATATATCTGCCTTCACTTCCTTCCCCTGTAGAAACATCTATCGCTTTGCCTCACAGATATTATGGAGCACACAGCAAGCAGTAATGACAATGGCGTTGTTACTTTCATTGAGATCTAACCTCATCAGCTAACTTCCCTCATGATCATTTAAATGCCCACAGACACATTACACCATTTTGCACTTGCTCAGCCTATTGTTGAGCCATGGGAACAAGAAGTAGGCTGTGTGTTCCAAGATCACTATTAGCATTTCAACATCAGCAGTGGTAAATTTGTGGTCTGGAAAGAAAGTCCCTGATTGCAATTTTCACAACAGACTTGTGTTTCTAAAGATGTGGGCATCATATACCTTTCCTGACCATTCCACATTGATGTCAGTGAAATACTTTTTGTGATCCATGAGCGCTTGTAACACCATTGAAAAATACCCCTTTTGGGTAAGGTTGTCATTTGCCCCAATATGGATATATATGTCATCTGTCAACCCACCATATTTAAGAAACCCCATTGTGCTAAAACCATCCACTGTATCCAGCTCATTGTCCAGAGTCACTGCCCTTCTTAGCAGAAGTTGATTAATGGCCCTTCACACTTGGATCACAACTCCTCCCACAGTGGATGTACCAACTCTCAATTGATTCCCCACTCACCAGTAGCATTGCAAGCTTCCAAAGAGTGATTGACACTTGTTTCCCCACTGTCAGAGTAGGTCTCATTTTAGTGGTGCTGTCGTACACTGGTGGGGAAAACTGCACAAAATTTCTGGGAAGTTGCCATCCTCATTAGAAAGTTCTGCAGTGACTGCTCAGAACAGGCCCTGTAGTATTGGTGGACAGTGTCAAAGACCCCAGGCCAGTAAGAGAGCTGCATAACAATTCAAAACCACCAGTCAGTATTTGGGTCCTGAAACCAGAAATGGCTCTCAGCTGCTGAGAAACTGCCAGATTTTTTTTCTATGGCTTACTGCAGGGCTGCTTGAAAGGCATCACAATGTTCCATGTTGTAGCTCCTATCTCAACCCTGGAAATACTGTGGGATAAAGCACAAGGTGGTTGTAATGCTCACCACAAGAGTGCACAGCTGAGCTGGATGAAAGCTTTTCAGGCTATCATATATGTACAGCTGAGTCAAGCTTCTTAACTGTGTTGTGGGAGGTCAAAGTCAGGTTTCCATTACCCCTTGTGATAATTATCACAATGTGAGGCATTGCAAAACTCCCTATGGCTAGTTGTATTATGGGATAGCTACCCACGATGCACTGCTCTGTATGTTGATGCAAGCACTGCTAGTGAGGATGCACTCCGACACAATGAGTGTTGTGTGTACATGCCCAACAAATTTAATTGCTGCAGTAGCTAGCAGATAACTTAAATTAAGTCAACTTAACTTTGTAACAAGCCCTTAGAAGAGATGTTCTGCTTTGGAGAAAATGAATGGTGTTCTATACAACATGTGCGATGAATTAAAATGTTAGAACAGACAAAACACAGATAATATAAAGGAAAGCTGTAGCAAGAGAAAAATATATTGCACATACTGTGTGGTATGGTTTTCATTTCTAAAGAAAAATAAATCATTGTGATACCAAGTAGAATGGCTATATCCATAATCATCCTTGTCATAACAATATAACATGATAATTCTTAGATAAATGAAGTAGTTTCTAGTACATTGGTGGGAAGGTAATGTTCATTTGAGTATCTCATCTACCAATAGATGGCAGCGATCGCTCATTTTCTTGAAGACATTACATTGTCGCATTGACCAATAGTCAGGTACGCTCAACTGGGCCAGTGCACATACACATCTTTCAACTCCCTAAATATTTCAGTCTGTAGTTTAACAGAACATTTCCATGGTTTCATATGCGCAGGTGTCAGGAAAGCTAATCCTCTCAGATGAGGAGAGCATATTTTGATGCTGTGGCCTACAGCATTGTCGTCTCCAGTTTAGTTTTTGATGTCTTGGCATTTTCATCACTAACTATTTATTCCTTCAGTAGCTTGGTTGGTCTGTGTAATTTCTTTTTGTCCATTGCTATTGACTAAGTGGCTCTGAGGCATCTCATCCCTTTCCATTGCTCCCTTCTTCCTTGCTTTGTGGCTTCTTCAGATTCAATGATAAGCCCCAGTAGATGAAGTTAAGAATACTGGAATATGGCTAGACAGTGACTACTTTGAGGGCCAATCACTGACTATATTTGAAGAGGGTTGATGTCTAGATAAAATTTGGGAGACAAGAATGGGGAAACATCTGGTGAACCTTTTCTGTGTTGTAAGTGGTCCGGTGAATCCTTTTCACCAGTGTCTGACAGATTCAGCATATTTTTGTTGTGTTTTCCACTTTTGTCCCAAGAGATGGTCTGAATCTAGACTGAAATATATCAAAGAAATCACACTGTTACAGAAGGAATTGGAACAGCTCAGTTACCAACATCTCAGTAACCTTTCCCAAAACAAAATATAAATT
The DNA here is from genome assembly GCA_019425775.1 of Rafetus swinhoei. Taxonomy (NCBI): domain Eukaryota; kingdom Metazoa; phylum Chordata; order Testudines; family Trionychidae; genus Rafetus; species Rafetus swinhoei. The sequence continues at coordinate 68,293,140 of CM033424.1, read as the reverse complement.
GGTAGGAAACGTATGAGAGTCTTCTTAGGTATAAATATGGAAAGAGTGGTTTTTAATCATGGGCTGCACATGTAAGGGTAGATGGAACCAAGTTCCTCCAAGCATTGAGCACCTCCATTAGTAGCAGATCCAATATCCAACACCTACACTAGTCATAAGAAAGAGAGGGGCCCCACCGTGCACATGGTTATTGGCCATATCTACACTACCAGGTTATTTTGAAATACATTATTTTGACATAACTTCTGAAATAACTATTTTGAAATAAGCTTATTCCTCTTCACAAGCAGGAGTTATTTTGAAATAACAAGCCCATTATTTCAAAATAGTAGGCTTGATAGAGTAGATGCTTGCCTTGTTATTTCAAAATAAGGGGAGTGATTTCGAAATAACTCCCCAATAGCTCTGATCAAGGATCTAGCCACTCTTTCTACCTCAACCACCTCGTGACACACTATTTACCTTTTAATGTTTTCAAGGAAAATTGTCCCCTTCCCTAGCAAGTTTCCTCAACCACAGCCCAAGTCTTCAGGAGTCAGTGGGGGTGGTTTTTCACAGCCTAATGGAGGATGCCAGCCAGGGGATGGAGCTGGCTGCTGGAGCTAGCACTGAGTCTGTGGAGGGTTGGGGCGGCTAAGGGCTGGTTGCTAGAGCCAGTGCTGATATGTGGCACACAGCTAACTAGGGCACCATGAAATTTGGGGTAATTTGGAGCCTGAAATTTCATGGCACTCTAGGCAGCTACATATATTGTGTATTGGCAGGGTCGGCCCTGAGCAGTATAGTGGGAGGCATACTTGGTCAGCAGAGAACTTGTAAGGTACATATTCCAATACATAGCTGAACCCTTCAAGTCTGTCTTTACTGGCTTAATCCTTGCCTCACCACACAGTGGGCATATTGGGGGGGGCACCCAGCTAAAGGGGAGGACATGTGGCTTTTCCATGTGACTTCTCCCTGTGTCACCTCCCTGTCCCGCCTCCAGCCAGGGACCCCTGCACTCACCCCACTCCCACCCCAGTCTGTGGGGCAGGAGGGCTCTGTCCTCCCACTGCACCAGCTTCTCCTCTCCAGCACATTCAGCTGCTCTTTCTGGCAGCCAGAACCAGGCAGGAAGCAGGCCGGAGCAGCTCCCAGACATGGCCCGGTGCAATGCAGCAGCTACCTGGGAGACTGCCTGGCTGCAGCAGCAACAGACTGCCTCCTGTCTGGGCTTGGCTTCCAGGACAGCAGCTGAGTGAGTCAGAACCTCCCTCTCCCTCCTCCCCACACACACACACACACACACACACTCACTCATCTCCCCTCCCTCCGCCCACTTTTGGAGCCAACTGCTGTTGCATATAGAAAGCCTGCTGAGGACTGGTGGCAGTGACAGCCCACTCCCTGCCCAAGCTCAGCTTCCGTGGGCAGGAGCTGACTCCATGTTTGCTGGAGGGAGGTAGGGCTCTGGCTTACTCAGACGCTATCACCAGAAGCTGAGCTAGTGGAGGGCAGCCTGCTGCTACCGCAGTCAGGTGTTCTCCCATTCAGCCCCGATGCTGCACTGGGCAGCGTGTCTGGAAGAGCCGCTGGCCTTGCCAACAAAACACTGCTTATACTAGAACTTGCCACAGCAAAGCTTTAATCATTGGGGGTGGGGAGGAAGTTTAAGCACCTATGAACAATAAAAGCTTTTTGCCACTCAATTGCCAGTGTAGACAAAGCCTTAGAGGCTACCCCTCAGTTTCTGGATAATAGACACTGGCTTCCTCCAGACCTGGGGGGTGCTCAACCACCCAATCTACCTCAGACGAAGTAGTGGATTGCAGTGTGCAGGCACTGGGAGTGAGGGAGAGGAGTTGATTGGCTGGGAGGGGTAGGAGGTGCTGGGGGTTGGTGGGGAGCTGGATGCAGGTGCATGCTAAGCACCTACTAATTTTTTTCTGTGCGTGCTCCAGCCCCGGAGCACCCATGAGGTCTGCATCTATTCTCTGGATAAAACCTTCAGTTTCAACTTTCAAGCCTCCTTTACAGCAGCCCATCCCCCCTTTTTTCCATCTCTTTCTTCTCACATGGTTATTTAAGGTGGGAAATATTAAGACACCCCAACTAGCATTTTACTAAATGCTAGTTGGGGTGTCTTAATATTTCCCACTCACCCTGATGTTCCATTATTTGTCTTTCTGCGTTCAATGCTACCTTCTTGAAGCTAGTCTCATCTGGTGGGGGGAGGCTGGTGAGTTGGAGCAGGATGTCGAAACACAAATTATGAGCATAGTTTTATATCTACACAAATACATTCACAACCACAGCCTGGATGTGCATCTCATAATAACCTCCAAGTTCAGAACTTTACAACCTCATAAAGGACTTTTACTTGATATGTTTTTATACACAATAACACTGCATCCAACTTGTTGATTTACATGCCTACTTTGCGGGGGAGGGGGTTCAACCCTCTTGCTCTGCCATTGAGGCATCAAGACCCTGCTTGCCACAATATTATACTAACACCTGGAAGCTCCAGATGAGACTGAAGCTTCCGCTCTGTATGCTAGGCTTTCTGTAAAGTCAAGTCATTGTTCCAAAGGGCTTATAATCAAATAGAGAAGACAGAGGATGGGAGAAAATCAATATTATTATTCTTATTTTATGGAAGTGGAACAGAGATAAAGTGATTTATTCACTTAAATCCAAGACAGAGCCAAGAATTGAACCCACATTGCCTTGGTCCCCACCTACTGCCTTAATCACTGATCATTCTTCTTGCAGGGCGAAGCAGCATCATATAAGGAACCTACTTAATAGAAAAGTGTTTCTGGAAGAGGCCTGAATCCTCTGCAAAGCTCTAACAAATGCAGGCTAATATTTTCTCTGTGGGCCCCCGCTACCATGGTATGGCCTAACACACATTTCAGCCGATGCATTGCAAACTTCCTAAAGCGTCTAAAATTCTCTCATATCCTCTTGCTACTATTTCAGGTGGCTGTTAACCTAAACAAACTTAAAAGATAAGCAAACCCAGTTGTTCACTATCATACGTTAAAAATAAGTAAGTTAGCCCATAAGAGACACTGAAGAACCTGTGTCTTACTCTTTATGTATTCAGCAAATAGGAGGCAATACTCTGCAGTCCTTAAACTGGAGAATGTTTTACTTGTGTAATAAATTAAGAATTTGGACCATGCTATTCTTCATGGAACATTCTGTATGCATTGCTACTTTTACTAGTGAAGCCTCCATAAAAAGTTTATGATACGTATTTCATGTTCTGCATCTGGTAGCAAGTGACATTTTGAATTTGGCAGTCCCATCTTCAGCTCTTAGAACATGAACATTCTGCACCTACAGCATAGTTTCCAGTTATGCAAAAGGTCAAACACACACACACACACACACACACACACTTGGGTACAGTATAATACTTCTCTGCTTAAAGTAGGAGGAAGAAATATATGTGATGCAATCCAAAACATGTTAAACCTGCTGGAAGTTGTTATTTATTACTCATGATGTAGTTGCTCAGGTTTGATACCTCCTGAACTATGTTATATACATACCTGCAAAGACACAGTTCCTGCCCAGAAAGTTGACAGCTTAAGATGGTGGAAATGAAGGTGTAGGCCCAGCCCAGTCCTGGGCCTCAGACCCATGCTCAGGCCCTAAAACAAACATTTGAAGGTTCCCTTCAAGCCCGGGCCCAGAGTACAGGGCTAGACAGGTACCCCAAAAGCAGTTCAGCAGTCTTTATACCAGCCCAAGCCCTGGTGCAGGGTGGGACCGGCACACACCAACAGCAGTTTAAGGGCTCAAGCCTGACTGCAGGCTGAACAGCAGTTTAGAGCCACGCCCTTAGTCAGGATGGGGCAGCAAACAAACAATACAAATAGTGAAACAGGCCTGAGTTTTATACTATCTACAGGCTGAGCACGGGTCGGGTCTCCTCGCTGGTGGAGACCTGACAAGTGCAAGGGTTCCTATCAGAGGCACCTGCCACACAAGGAGGGTGGGGGGGGTGGGGGGGAGACGCAGGCCCACCTGCTCTACTGTGTCCTAGTCCAGAGTCCTAACAGTGGCAGCGCAGGCTGCCCCTGGGTCAGCAGGGATACGGGCCACAATATGCTGCCCAGTTGACCTCCACCTCCTCAGACAGCCCTAGGTTGGCTACCCCTGGACTGCTCCCCAGTTCCCCTGGGGGCCTACCTGGCTCCACTTCTGTTCAGCAGGGTCTGCTGGGGACAAAGGTGCTGGCAGCATGTGTATGGGCTCCAGGTCATGGTCAGGCAGGTGTCTAGGTGGCCCAGGCCAGTCTTCAGAGCCCAGTGGGGATCCTGGCCAATCTTTGGGGCCCAGCAATAGTCTCTGCAGCCTAGGCCAATCTCCTAGGTTCGGGAGCCTTGGCCAGTCTTCTGGGCCCAGCAGTGGCCCTGGTGGCCCAACCCAGTCCTCCCTCCGAGGGCAGCATGGTTGGCCTTTCTTCGTCGGGAACTTGGGCCAAACATGTGGCCTGCTTAGTGGCCAGGTTCCAACTGAGCTCTGAGCTCTGATTCTTATACTTCCGGCCCCTCCTTCCTGAGGGTGGAGCTGGGTGAGTCTGGCCACGCCTACCAAGAGGTCTTAGGGAGCCCTTCTGGGTCAGAGAGAGGTCATATTGCTGGCCTAGTCTCACTACCGGAGAGTTACAAATCACATGACTCCCACCTAATGGAGATTTTCTTTTAGCACAAGAAATAGAGGACTGGGGTTTTGGAGATGAAGGTGCTAGGTTCTAACCTTATATGACTTGTGTGGCTTGGCTCATGACTAGTTACATATGTTTACAGTTTCTCATTTGTTATAGCTTTTGAGAGGATTCCTGGCTCTGCCTCAGATTTAAGTGAATGTTTCTCTTAAGTAGGTTCCTTTTATTACAGTGGTACCATCCACAAGAGGAAGCATTAAGGGACTGGAATGGAGCTCTGGTAGACCTCGGTTCAATTCCTGGCTCTGATTTTAATTCTATTACATTATTTTTTATAAATAGAGAAAGCTTCTTCATGTTCCCCCCACAAAAAGCTATCATTAATTAGCTGATTTCTGAGAGCACCTCAGCAGAAGCGGCACATGAGTTGGGATATGAAGGAAGAGAGGGTAGAAGGCAGAGAGACATTTGTGTGAGAAGCTGACAAAGTCGCAGGCATTAATTGATGGCATAGAGGAGGCAGAGTGTGTGTGTGCGTGCACATGCTCATGCTGAGCATCAGATACAGTAAGAAATAGAAGTAAATGAGAAGTGAAAAGCCTTGAAGTGAAGATGAGGATAAGAAACTTGAACTTAGTGCAGTGAAGCAAGGGAAGCCACTAGAAGAATCAGAGAGGGTGAAAGGAGGCGTGATGCTACAGAATTCAAAGTAAGGAAGATTAAAACCTATAACTATGTTTTAGTATAGACTAAATAAGGTAATGTATCTGCCAGGGAGATCATAAAGGAAAAGATCATGGTACACAGTATGGGAGATAATAAAAGCTTGGATAAGATTTTTAGCTGTCTAAACAGAATAAAAAGGATGGATTTTAGAAAACAAGGGAAGAAGCAACATGATTGAACTCAGCCTGGATGTGAGAGGCAAAAAAGTTGAAGTTTAATGTAGGTTCTGGGGTGAAAAAAACAGGGAGGATGAGGATATTATCAACAATGAGAGAAGTGGAGACCATTTCTGAGGTAAGAGAAGGCTCTAATGTTAACAAGATAATCAGAATGTGTCAGAGAAAGAGGTTAAACTGTGGAATTAAATGTAGGGAGACAGGTCAGAAGTGGAAAGACAGATTTGGGAGATAGTGTCATAACAGTAGTTGAAAATAGAATAAGGCATTGCCACCCAGATAACAACTGCTTTTACTATAGTAACTGCTAACACTACATTATTAAGACTAGAATATTTTCATTTTGCTTTTGGTCCTCAGTGCAAGAGAGAATTTAATCCTTACTCCTTTTGCCTCTCTCATAAGACTTCCTAACCAGGCTACCAGTTATGGCAATCATAGTGATGGCAGTGGTACATGTGGGGGGGGAGAGGAATGGGTAGGTTAGTGCACACTGAGGTAATTTGTACACTAGGAACAGAACCAAAACATTTTGTATTGGCCACCCAGCATTCAGTTGGTAACGGATTTTACTCACCACCGACTGCATTCAAATTGGAAACTTAGAAATGAATGCCAAAACTATCAAGAATTTGCAGCAGTGCATTATGCCTGTTGGTTTCCTTCTTCAAGCATCGCTGCAAGAGAATACAAGGTGTGGAAAGCTCCAGACTTGTAGTGCTGTTTGCACCAGTGGACACTTTCATTTGCTGGTGTAATTTCTTACAGACAAAATTGACAACATAGAAGTTCACTCTGGAGGAAGAGTCTCCAAACTGCACAGTACAGTTGAAATGGTGGGGTGTTGGTAAAGTAAAAACTGACCATATTGGTAGTAACAAATATTAGGTGGGTGCTAACAAGGTCAGTTTCTGATATGGATCCAGAAAACAGGTTTTTTTCAGTTAGCCTGTGTTCTGTTACATATGTAAATTTCCTATGGTGATAAATGAAAATATTTTATATTTTTTAACCAATCTTTAATAATGTAATTAAAATGAAAGCAAAGCTAAAATTACAGAATGCTACTCTATAAGCAGAACAAGCTGATAACGTGAAATTACACCCCGGTGAGCTAGAGCATAGGATATGCACTTAAACCACTAGCTGGTTCACACTTTGAGTCTATAGTTAGTATTAATGGTGATTCAATTAATTGCAACTATTATAGTCTTGGGAATGTGTTTCTGGGCAGTGAACTTTAAAAGAAAGTTCAGAGCCTCTACAATACAGTTTTAATATGAGATTTAGGTGTCTGCTTCAAAATAGAGAAACATCTCTATATTGACACCAAGTGGCAAACTAGATTTCCCTGGTGTGACGTAGGTGACATAACATAGCCATGAGGCTGGAAAAACCTCATCTCTCCCTCACTAATAACTTGGTGATCAGATAGGAGTTGCACTGTACCCCCTAAAGTCATACAATTCAGGGTGTGACAAACAATAGGGGAGGGGGCAGAAGAGAAGGGACATGATGTGCAGAACTGATGACCTTAAGCTGAGAGCTCCTTAGTACCACCCTCAAGATGTAGATATATAGCTCAGCTCAGGTATCTCCAAATGTCAAGATATATTGCAGAGAGAGGTGATCTAGATATAGAGATGCAAAGAATAATGTGACAGTTTGTTTAGCCAGTTGGGAATGGAATCCAAATCATCATGGTTGAGAAAAGATAACCAGATGGCAACATACTTGCTATTGGGCAAGTGAAACAAAGGCCGTCCCCTCAACTTGATGCCATTGTGATGTCTGTCTGGAGGTATTGTGATAACTTTTGAATGCCACATCCAATTTATTCCAAAATTTCATGGAGCCTTCTAGCTATAAAAGGCAAGATCCCTGTAGATTTTTGTAAATAACAGAAAACTGGAAAGATCTGATAGGGAACATGCAATGCCATTGGAACCTGGTTATTATGCCCACCAGTGTTAACTAGTTGATGGTAGAGATTAATACATTCCATTATAGCACCCCCACATCCATCACCATCTCAGCTCTGCCCATCACTCCAAATATTGACACCTGGATAACTTATCTCCCAAACAGAAAAAATAAATATTTTAATAAATCACAAATTATACTAGTTTAACTACCTCATACATCGCTGAGAGAGAGAGAGGGGGATTGGAGGGAGACACATTGAGGGGTTTTTTGGGGGGGAGGGGGAGGGAGAAATGGAAGGATTCAAGGAACCCCAGGTATGTGCAATGAGCTCACTCCCCATGCTCTACAAAATCGGTGATCTTCTAGTATTATTGTATTTAAAGAAAAGATTTGGGGCACAATTTTGCATCTTTGTCCCTGGATGAAGAATAAGGATATTTGATCTGATTGAAAACACCATATGAACCTAACATTTTAGTGCACTAGCACAATATCAGAGACATGCTAAAACCTGGAGGAAAGCAACAAGGCAGGCAAAGAATCAAGACAAGTGACCATGAGTATATCCCCTGCTTCCTTAAGGTCACATTAGAATCAGATCTCCTAAGAAAAGTACCAACAAAGTCGGAGATGCCCCAGAGAGATTGTCTGTAGGGAGATTTCCTGTGAAATTAATGGGACAACTGACATACTTAAAGTTAAGCACATACTTAGGTGCTTTACTGGAGCACATCCTTAATTCATTTGAAATGATGTTTCAAAGGAATTTATGGAATTTCTGACAAATATTTATTTTTTGTAATGGAAACATCTGTACAAAAATCAGTTCTCTAAATATTCAGGCAGTGGTTCTTTTCCCATTCTAGTAATTAAGTAACATCACAGAATGTTCTCAGTTATTGCCAAACATTTACATTCAAAAATTTATTATTGCAAAAATTAAGGAATTAAGTCCCAAAATGAAGGTCATAGACATACTGCTTAAATCATCCTTGTGCATTTGCAGTGCACTAAGTCTCAAAATAAGGACTTGATCCTTCAGGCTCAATCCTGCATACAGATTCTTGCCCCTCTGTAGAGTCTTGCTGAAGCCAGTATGGCTCTGCAAAAGAGCCCACACTGAACAGCTTGTGAGCTGGGGACTTTAGGCCGAGAGCCTGCAAAAACATATGTGCTTGCTTAAAATCCCCTCTGGGAGAAAAGGTTAGTATGTGTGTAAGTGGAGGATAATTCCAATTAGCATCCACTCTGGAAACATTTTATGGCTCCCTTACCACCAGTTCTGTAAGTCAGTTAACTATGTGGAGGTTGGCTTATTCCTCGTCAAAGTTGATTTACAACACAAACTTTCACATATGGTTTGACTGCAATGAGACTGGTTTATTGTGTTTTTACTTGCACAGTAGTTTGACTAGGTTTTAATGATAGAGCCACATGGTCTTTGTATTATTCCCTTTATAATTACAGAGTATAGGTCATAAAACTTAGAAAGGCTCTAAGCCTTCAATGCAGACCTTGGTGGTTAACAGACTGATTTTAACTTCTGCTGCAAAATGACCAACACTATTGCTTCCAGGTATTTGACTTGTGTTTTGTAGCATCCTGTGAAAGTAAGCACCTGCATGAACACGGCATAGAAAAATGTTCATATTAGCAGAGGTCCAGCAATTTGTTCTCGTTCTAACAAGTTGTGCATTGGTAGGGGAGCCAACAGCCTCACTGGCTCCCTGGGCAAGGTGTGGGGGCAGCTCCGTGATCTCGGAGGGGGTGGAGCCATGGACAGAAGGGGGAGTTGAGGGGTACACAGCCCTCGGCACTGCCCAGACGGCGGTATGCCCCCCTCCCAACCCTCAGTGCTACGTGGGGTTGCTCTCCCTTTGCCCACCCCAATAAAGGGCCTGTGAATTAGGCTAATTTCCATTAGGGACTTCAGGCAACTGGAAAGTGTACATAAAGGGACACAACATTTACATAAGGTACCCATCCTCTTCTCCATGAAGTCCTTTCTTAGGACCCATTTCTGCCATGATGGCGACAAAAAATTGATCACCTAAACTATTAATTTACTCTAAGAAAATTCTTACCAACATCATCCTGTATTTATTAGCATAAGCTTTCACTGAACGGCTGAATACATTTTCTGATATGATCTCCACCTTCTTCCCTCCCCACACACAAGTCCTTTTATGCTTTTATCTTATCTTGTCTTTCCACCATAACGAATTAGTTTGTAATCGCCTTGTGGAGGAATCCAGCTTTGAAAATGGGAGCTGGTATTATGCCTCCTTGAGAACGGATGATGGTGATCATCATTTTTTTATTATTCTTTCAGTCTAAAAAATCCTTTCCTTCTTAGCATGAAGATGTCCCAGCTCCCAGTTGAAATTGCTGTCTCCCTCAGTATCACATGGAGGACCTGGTACAACTCTCCATGTTGCTAGAGGAGGAATTAGGATGGATACTTCCCTGGCCATTTATGTAATACCTGATGAGACTTTGCATACATATTATAAAAACAGGCATGATTTTCTGTGGTGTAATCTGTATTGTTATTGTCCTACCATATCTCTATTTGCTCTCAAAAGCAAAACTGTCAAAATATCTGCCATGGTAATTTCATGTCAACATTTGGGAGAGGCATGCATATTTATGAAACTTGGAAACTAAAGTGAATGATGGAAAGTGATCTTTCCAAATTCTGAGGACCTCAGAATAGACCAAAACAAAAATATGTTGTGGATTCAAAAACACACACCCAACAAATGACAATGTTCTGATCCTTCCCCCCCCCCCAGTCTTAATGAAAATGGCAATTGAATGAGGCAAGATTAAATATACACACGCAGTCTTAACAATTGTATTTCCCATCATCTGTGTGCTTACTAGTGTCAGTGTTGCAAACTTTCTTGCACAGAACATCCTAATTTTGTTTTGTAGCAAAGAAATCATGGAATAAAACCACCATGTAAAAAGCCAACAACAACAAAGTAATAAGTACCAAAGTGCATGCCCAGGGGAAAGATATATCTGCTCACCACTGCAGAAAATGGTCAATAAGCTCTTCCATTACTGCAATTGCTGTTCAGTGTGGAACGATGATCAGGAGAAAATCATAGACATGGGCTTCAGTGTGTGATGCTATCCTTCACAAAGGGCCCCACAGAAATGGCACTGTGACAGAGTACCACCAACCAAAGGTCAGTGTGCAAACAGGCTGAGAATCTGGCGGACCTCTTCATTTAGGGAGTCTTCCATTGTGGAGGAGACCCCAGCATGTGAACGGCTCCCATTTGTACACACTCCTGAACTCAGGCTATTCTTTGCTGGTGAAATGGCCACTGGATGACACTGCCAGTCAGAACTAGTCCCAGAATACAAAGCTCAAAAACAAACACCACAAAGTTTCCCCCACACACATCCTTCCATGCCTCAATTGCAGCCAGTAGGATAAGCACCTGTACCAACAACTTTTCCATGTTATTATTAACAGGGAGAAGGAAAGTGTTGAATAGGAAATAGAAAAGTCAAAGAACTTTTCTCTGCCTCCCCACTTTTCCTTCACCTGTCAAACATTATGAAAGAAAATCTTTAACAATTAATGTGCTTGTATGACTTTATTTCTCTGCACATATTACTCTGTGTTTAATCTCTTCATTGGATTAGTTTTCTGGCTTGATACTAAAGAATTGACTTAGATTCTAAAAGCATCATTTTCTGGCATGCATTTCACAAGATTGCACTTAAGAGGCTGTCTCATCTGCCTGAATTTGCTCTTGGCTCCCACTTCCTCTGTCTGCTTCAGTGGATGGTCTCCTCAAGGACCACATTTCAGCATATATAATTTAAAAACTCTGGGGTGGAAATAGGGCTGTTTTCCCAGCATAGCGGTATAAGCCAGCCTGCTTTTTAAAATCTACATCTGGCTAGATGTTTACAATTACTTTTTTTTTTTCAGATGGTGACCCTCCCATAATAACCCAGACCTTCCAACTTCTGGTTTGCAACAATTTAAATGTGCTATTGTTAGGGTAAATGTGAAGATGTCTTGAAACTACAACTAATGAAGAAGGTGATATTAGTCTGAACAAAAGCACTGTGATTTCTCTAGGAAAGTTACTGGCCTCCCATTCACTCCTGAGTGCAGCTGAAGGCACTGATATTGATCTTCACATCCTTTTGCAGACTTTAAGTTACAGTTCTTTGATAAATCACCTCTTTCCACATATGTGGCAGCAGCAGCTGAGATCACCAAGGATATTTGAGCTAATAGGCCCTAGATTTAAATGATTTGGGGCTGGAAGCTGATTGATATCGGCAGAAGGCCCTCACTTCTGGAATTTGTTACCCAACGGAGCTGGGTTTGCAGCTGTCTAGCGCAGCTTCTTGCAAGGATGTAAGGTAAAGGGGAAGAGAAGGAAAGTGTGTTGAGAGCCTGACAACATCTTTTTCCTCTTTTTGACTTCTTGGGAAAACAAAAATAGTTATTAGATTTTGGTCTGTGCCATGAGACGTGATTAAATGCATTGCATAAGTCAAATAAATAACATGTCTGAATCAAAGAGACAAGATGAGTGAGGTAATGTCTTTTAATGGGCCAACTTCTAAATAAAGATATTACCTCAACAAAATCTCTAATATGCCCAGACCAACATGGCTACAACAGCATTTCAAGTATCATATATGATAAAGCAGTTTATTTCCAAATATTTTAAGCAGCTCTTCTCCCTGGTATCACAATTCTTAGGCTATATCTAGATTGCAGGCTTCTTTTGGAAGAACTTTTTTTCAGAAGAGATATTCCAAAAAAACTTCTTCTGAAAGAAAGTGTCCACACACAAAAGCGCATTGAAAAAGCGATCTGCTTTTTCCAAAGATAGCGTCCACACTGAATGGATGCTCTCTCACATGTAGCTGTGATTACTATGGATGGAGTGGGCATCTGTGCTTTTTCCTCTTTCTTCTTCTTTTGAAAGAATTCCCTCTTCCCCGTCCACACACGCCTTTTTCCGAAAAAACCCTTTCAAAAAAAGGCTTGTTCCTTGTAGAAAGAGGTTTACCAACGTCAGAAAAACCCCTCTGTTCTTTTGATTTTTTAAAAAATAACGCGATTGCAGTGTGGATATAAATGAAGTTTTTTCGGAAAAGCAGCTGTTTTTCCAAAAAAACTCAGCTGTGTAGACATACCCTGAGGTTCCATGAACAAAGTCAACAGGAAGAACTTAGGAACTATTTAATATTCCAACTAATAAATTGATGTCAGAGCTAGCAAAGCACACTCTGGCAGCCACGTCCTTTGTATAGTTTACAGAATGACTGAAGAAGAAGTCAGGTTATAATTACTAAAACATGGGATATAGTACAGTATATCAGTCAGAGTACCTTCCCCCTAAAGCGATCGGAGAAGCAGATAGGAGAAGCAGCAGTTCCATTGTTTGCTCTATGGCCTTGACAAATCACAATTTCAGATGGGTGAATTTTTTCATCCAAAATTTTTAAAATGTATTTAGATTAACCACTAATCCCTCAAAGAGCTCCTCTTTTAAAATTGGGGTTTCACAGCCCCCTTCTTCTAGGGGCAGAGTGCCTCTAATTTCGGTTTCCATAAACCCATAAACTCTCCCCTCAAATTTCAGGTCTTTACAGCCTCCTTCATGGGGCTGTGTGTGTCTAGTCTTGATCTCCCTGGCCTATAGAATATATACTTTCTGTATAGAATATATACAGGATTTCTGAGCCCTCCTTCTTGGGCTTGTGTCCTGGCAGAATTCTTCTCAGTCACAGCTTCTTCAGCAGCAACCTTTCTTGATTGAACTTGGAGCTCAACCTACCCAGTCCATTAATCACTCTTTTGATACTCCCGAGGTGGGTCTAATAAATCCAAACCTCTGTCGGCCATGGATGAGAGAGAGGAGTCTTCCTCTCCCCACTCTACAAGGTTCCTGGTTCTGGGCCCTGAAAGGAACAGTGCTCTTGGATGCCTTCCATTTCCCAGACATTTAATTGCTCCCAGGTATCATCTTCTCTTCCATCTGTTGCTTAAGATATTTTTCTGCCCTTCATCTGCTTTCCCTGGATACAGGGAGGAATATGGAAATTGGCTTCCCAACCTACCTCCTCTGCCCTGAAAGGTTAGGACCCTGTTACAGATGTCTTATCTAGATCTTGACTAGACCACTCCATAGCCAAAGTGACAAGACAGATGATGCCTTACAAAACAGCTACATATTGAGACACAGTGAATAAAATCATTATTGAAAATCATCCACCGGCAATTGCAGAAACATATTGGTCTCCCAAGATCAGTAACACTGACCACAAATTAGTCTTTGCTAATTTCTGAGATGAAAATGCACAGCCAAAGAGATGTTTGGGTCTGCAAAATTTGAAATGTCCAACCGAGATATTGACAGCATTTGAAAACCATTAGATGGTTGAAATCTCAAATAGATTTGAGACCTGATGTGAGTGTGCTGATGTGGGATCCATCTGGATGGACATCAGATCCCTGATGATTTATGACATCATGACCATTATTGATTTTTAAAAAAAGCCAAGAAGCCCTAGATCTCCATTAATATCTTAATCGGAATTGAAAGTGCCACTCAGCTCATGACTCATGACGTCTCAGACGAGTGAAGTAGTGCTTATAATAAAGCAATACACATTGATCACAGAGCTTTTTTGGAAGCTAAAGCCAACACAGGTAAGAAAGTTTCTGCCAGGAACAATGTCACCTCCTTGCATACACTTGTGTGATCTCACTGAGGAGAAAGGTCACTTGCTTGATGTGGTTTGTGTGAGTTCTGGTCAGCTAATCAATGAAGAAGTGGAGCATGTGCCACACTGGAGTGATCATTTCAATCAGCTGGTAACTGCACCCCCAATTTCTTTGGCTCTAGATTTTAAGACCACTAATGAGGTGACACATTCTACACAAAATGATCCTGGCAATTTTCTATTGACGAAAGCCAGAAATGTAAAGAAGTTGTATGGAAATCAGGTGTCAGGAATCTGTGGAAGGGAAATCAGATATCAGGAATCTGTGAATTTCCTGTGGAACTGTTAAAAAGCACTGGATCAGCCATTCTTTTTGTACCTAAAGATTGTGTTCAATATAACCAGAAGAAGAGAGTTGGTTCCATGCAACTAGCAAAAAAAGTAGTATTTTACCTCTTTGAAAACAAACATAGCGAACAAGAATGTCACAGTATAACTCTTTTATGCATCCCAGGAAAGTTTTAGAAACAAAGAATTCAGGCCAAACTTACAAGATGAGTGACTCTGTCTTGGGAAGCAGTGACTGTAGAAAAGAGTTGGGGATCATGGGGGATAAACAGCTAAACATGAGCCCCCTATGTCATCCTGGGATCCATACACAGGGGAATCTCAAGTACGAGCAGAGAGGTTACTGTAACTCTGAATGTGGCACTGGTATGACCCATGCTGGATATTGTGTCAGTTTCTGGTGCCCACAATTCAAGAAGGATGTTGATAAATTGGAGAGGTTCAAGAGGATCCACAAGAATGATTAAAGGATTAGAAAACATGCCTTACAATAATAGACTCAAGGGGCTTAGTCTCTTTAGCTTAACATTGAGAAAAAGTTAAGGGCTGACTTGATTACAGTGCTCTTTAGTGTTGTAGACAAAGGTAAAACAGGATCCAATGGCTGGCAATTGAAACTAGACAAATTCAAACTGGAACTATGGCATGATTTTTTTAACAGAGAGGGCAATTTACCATGGGATATGGTGGATTCTCCATCATGACAATTTTTGGTGCATTTATCACTACAAAGCCAATACAGGTATGGAACAGAAATGTGCATTTTAATGTTTTACATATACTCAATAAAACTGTTGTAGAGTCTATTCCAGAAGTACCATCTTAGTGATAATATACAAATTGGAAGAGCTCCATTTTGCTTTCCAACTCCTATTCTTAGTATGGCTTACGGTGTTGTTAATTTGAAAAATCTCATTTGTAAAATCAGAGCATTTTACATTGAAGGAGAATATATATGTGGATATTGAAATGTCATATGATTTCACAGTGAGCAGCCATTCCCAAGCAAACAAAAAAACCCACAATCAATGCAGACTGGGTCCTGAGAGATCAATGAATTTCACTGAATTGCAAGCGAGATGCTCAACATCTCAGGTGTATGACAGATATTAAGAAAGAAATAAGTAAATGTAGTCCCGTCATTAATAGAAATTACCTACCCTCCATGACTAACTGGAGTCCATGACTAAATCCTGTACTAATTTGGGATAACAAATCATCAGTGCTATAATTTAAAGATTACCTACAATCTTCTATTATCTAAGAGACATGTGACTAATCATAATTATATGTATATTGGACTGTAATAATTCATGACTGTGTTAATACATTTCTTGCATTTCTGCTGATAGAATATACCTAAGGCTATTAACTCAATGCTATACTCCCAAATACAGATTACAGTTCTTTAATACCATAAATATACTCAATAGACTGCTGAAAATGTCAATTTACAGTATTAGATATACAGCTGTAACTCTGCATTCTTCCACTTGTTGATTATTTACTAAATTTTACATAGTTATAATAACTGAAAGTAAGCTAAAGATTGTAATTAGCTTTTCCATTCAGATAATATTCTTCTCATTTGACATGGTGCATCACTCACCGCTAATTGCTAATTGGTCTTTCGAAGGCACTGAAATGGTTCCTTTTTTTCAGCAGCAACATTGCTATATCTGTTTAAAGAGTTTGTATGCAAACAGTTCACTTTATTAGTTTTGCTCTGGATTATGTGTTTGGGAAGGATTTGTTGCTCATTCTTACCATTTGACCCAGTTTTCTATTTGAGATTCAGGGGAGCCATCAATGCCAGAAATAACTAACTTCCTACCCAGAAAGCGAGACCTGAGTTCAGCTCCCTAATGGGGAACCTCCAATATGGACAAAGAAGTGGTCTGCTGCAATGTAGTGAATTTAGATACTTTCCCCTGATATTGTGCCAAATATACAGGAAAAAATTATTTAGAGCTTGTGGAACAAATATGATTTATCTGAATATTGAAGCTTCTAAAATAATATATTTCTTCTTGATAAACAAGATTTTACTTCATGTCAGGCATAAATCAGAGTATTATCTAGCCAGGCATAAATCAGAGCATTGTCTAGACTACCTGTTAGCCTTAGAGAAGCAACATGGGCATTATCGCTCTGATTCTTTTTCACCTTCCATTTTTGGGATCATTTTTCAATTTTAAACTAATTTGTGCTGCTACTTCTAGTTGGAGATACACAGGCTGGTAAACAAACTCTGACAGTTCTTGGGATACCCAGGATTAAGAGCCACCTTTTCACCCCTTGCTTCCAGCATGAGGGAGTCTTGCTTGTCATAACTGAATATTAGTTGCCTGACACCACCAGCCTTTTAACCATTCAAGCACTCTCCTCCAGCCCCCATATAGCAAGGTTAGCAAGAAGTGCTCCCCTTCCACAAGGTCGTCTTAATTTATCCCCCTGTGATATCTAGCTCTTGCCACAGGCCACTCACAATAATCCCAGGTCTTCTGCCTCCAAGGAAGCAGTGGATTCCAGTTTACCAATTTTAAACCACCACTCTTGGGGCTTGCTTCTAACACCACCACACACGGGGCTTGCTTCTAACAAAACAAAACAAATAAAGGATTATTTAAGAAAACAGATTCCACTACAAACAAGAGAGAGCAATGGAAACAAACAGCTTTACTAAGAAACAAAATAATCAAGTGTGAATTAGGCTCTACACTTAATAATTACCATTTCTAAAGCTTCCCCCCAAAGTTAAGTATGTTGCAGAGCTGGCTGGCTTCACAGAAACCAGGATCCAAACTTTCGTTAACCCCCACCCTTTCCTCAAATGTCTCCTCAGTTACTGGATCCAGAGGGCCTCTCTCCACTCTGTTACACTGAAGAGTATTTTGCCTTTATTCATAGACAGAGTGATCCCCTGGCCTTTTTCCTTCCAAATAGTTTTGGTTGTTTGCTGTTGTCTTCAAAGTTATTCCATTTCAAGTTCTGCGATGGGGCAATGGTAGCCAATGAGCCTTGCCTTACATCACCATCTCACCAGGAAAAGTGACAACTCCCTCCTGTATGAATAGGCCATCATTGAGGAATATTACTCCCTGGTGACTCTTTTTAACCATAAGCCATATTGCTACATTTTCCCTTAAATATTACCCGTGCACTTCTCACACTATGATTATGAGTATCAATACGTTGCATGAGTATCAATGGACCTTGGCTGTGTCTAGACTGGCAAGTTTTTGTGCAAAAGCAGCCACTTTTGCGCAAAAACTTGCCAGCTGTCTACACTGGCCGCTTGAATTTGCGCAAAAGCACTGACGTTCTAATGTAAGAAATCAGTGCTTCTTGCGCAAATACTTTGACGCTCCCGTTCAGGCAAAAGTCCTTTTGCGCAAATGTATTTGCACAAGAGGGCCAGTGTAGACAGCTAAAAAGTGTTTTGCGCAAAAAAGCCCCAATGGCTAAAACGGCGATCGGGGCTTTCTTGCGCAAAACCGCGTCTAGATTGGCACGGACGCTTTTCCGCAAAAAGTGCTTTTGCGCAAAAGTGTCCATGCCAATCTAGATGCTCTTTTGCGGAAATACTTTTAACAGAAAAACTTTTCCGTTAAAAGTATTTCTGCAAAATCATGCCAGTCTAGACACAGCCCCCATGTATTACTTTATGGACAAATACTCTGTAAGCAATATAGTGAGTTTGTCAGGCCTGCGACAAAAGTTATTTGCAAAGAACAGAGGGGCCCTGTCCAACAGGCCTGTGTGTCACAAAACCCCTTTAAGCTTTGCCATGGAGCTATCTGCCATTCGCCTTTCAAGTTAGACAGGAGGTTGTCATCATATGGACTGTTGATGGCCTACAAAGCTCTTTCAGATATTTCAGCTCCCTTGTGCTGCTTCTAAGACAATGATGAAGCATTTACTAAACTGCAGTGACAGTCTGTTGCTAGTTCCTGCTCTGTCCTGGGATCTTTGGGATGCCAGAGTCAAGGACCAACAAACAAATTTATCCTGTGCATGCTGCGTGGCTGATTCATGTGTCTTTTTGCAAATTAAATTATAATCCATTTGTGGAGAACATCAAAATTGGGAGAATAGAAAACTCTCAAAACCAGAACCACACTACACAATTAGTACTAGAAGATTTAAATCAGTGGACGCTAAAGCAGAGTGCGTCAATTCAGTAGTAATAAGAGTCCCACGCTGTGAGAAAAGGAAATGAACGGTACAATTTAAAAAAAACAAAACAGAGATACCCTACAAGCTGCACTCAGTCACATTTTATCTTCTTGACCCTAGTCTTTGATATTATAAAGCCCTCTAGCCTTCATTAGGAATGAGTGGGATCAAAGATTGGAAAAAGAGACAGTCAACCAAAAAAGAAGATCTTGCCCTTAAACTGCAGACCACTGTATAAAATCGCTGGTCTAGATCTTCATCATAAGCCTGACATCACAATTACATTAATTAGGACACTCAACCATCTTGTAGATTGGCTGAAACATTCAAACCACTTCAGGATCACAACCCAATGTTATTTTAAGTAGCTGGGAAAATATTGAGGGAGTGGCAAACCTGAAGTTGAGCAGGAATGGTGTCCCTAGCCTCTGTTTGCCAGAAGCTAGAAACTGCTGACAAGGAATGGACCACTTGGTGGTTATCTGTTCTGTTCATTCCCCCTGGGGCCGCTGGCATTGGCCACTTGTCAGAAGACAGGACAGTGGAGATGGACCTTTGGTCTGACCCACACAGAGGCTGCCACTGATTTTTATATTAAACGTGCAGGAGAAAGATAAGATAGGTTGATGTCTTGAGCTGCAAAGCAGCACTTTTAAGTGTTAGGTGTATGCGAGAGTGCTTTGATTGAATATTCTGGTAGTCAAAGAAAGAAAAAAAAAAAGGGGAACTTTAGTGTGAAAGTAGGACCAGTATTCTCAAGGAGTATGTTCTTGGATGATTTAAAGCAATCTCATTTAAAGCTGACACACCTGGTGCACTGTGAGAACCAAGCTCTTTTTTTTTTTTTTTTTTTTTTTTTTTAAAGGGAGGAGTTCCCAAATTTTCATTCCCCAAAAAATCCTGCCCACAGACTGACTACTAACCTGGTGCAGGACAAATGGATGTGTGGGGGGGGGAAAGTGTTTTATTACTCTTCAAGAATAGCACTGAGAAGCAAGTATGTCTTTCTACAGCAAATGTAACTCAGTACAGCAGTAGAAGATTAGGGTGATGGCATAGAATTATCCATAATTTCTATTGCGACACCACCCAAGAGTCTCAGGCTCGGGTCAGGATTAATTGTGCTAGATGTTATACAGACACAAAACCAAGGCTGTTGATGGGAGGAAGGGGGCAAAGAGGGCAGTTGCTCTGGGGCTCTTGGCCCTTTAAATCACTGCTGGAGTCCTGTGCAGTGCTGTGCAACAGCTGGGTGCGGGAGGTGAAGGTGTAGAGGTCTGGCTGCCCCTAGCCCCATCCCTTCTGCCCAAGGCACCACCCCTTGAACTGAACCCACTCCCATTGCCCAGGGCCCAGTGGAGTTTGTCACCAGCCCTGCACAGAACAAAAAGATGGTCCTTACCCCAAGAACTTTCAATCTTATATCTTACTAGGGACCTGAATGATGATTTCCTGTGGAAATGATAACCTCCATTTAGAACAGGGCTACTCAACTTTGGAAGCCCCAGGAGCCACAATTATACTCACAGCACATGCCAAGTGCCGCAACTTAAGTGCGGTTGCATATACATGCAAATATATGCAAATAGCTTCTTTCACACTGAAGGGTATGAATACAAGATTAAAGCAAGACTACGCAACACACAGGGCCCCAATTAAGTCAGTTCTGCTGATATTAATAAAATGCAATATTTTCCCGATTTCCACCCATATGACAGCACTTTTAATGAGCACTGACAGTCCAGAAATTTAACTACTATAACTTATATCAATAGAAGACTATTATATTGAATACTTTTTTGTTTTGGTTCCCACCTGCGGGCTGTGTGTTGAGCCCCGCGTAAACCCAAACTGCGCCACAGGCCACAAACAAACAGGCCGCGGGCTGCATGTGGCCCATGGACCACGTGTTGAGTAGCCCTGATTTAGAACAAACATGACGTGCTCAAAAATATATTGTTACCCCCAAGCAGATAGCAGGTTTCTCCAGAGCAGATAGATTTTCTCTCTTTTTCTCAGGCTGAAGATTTCAAAATCCACTGAGAAAAATGCATGATCAAAAATTATAACTATTGTGGCCATTTGGCTCAGATTTTACATCTGGGAATGACAGCTCACTTTAAAAATAGCTTATCACTTAAGAAAAGCTACGCCCTCATTGATAGGTTTGCTATGAGTGGACAAATGATGAAGTGGACTCACTGAATGAACTCTTATAATCTCTGTAGAAACAGTGTTTTGGTGCATCTTATAAATTTGAGCTGGATGACTTGTAGGAAAGCCTGCAAGACTGTTATGCCTCACTGAACTTAAGCCTACTGAGGAAAAAAATGGCAGTAACTTTGCTCCTACATCCTCTTAAAGTGTATGTGAATTAATTCAGACCCTTGAAGGTTTAACAATAACATATTGATCCACTAAGCTTCTTACTAATCTTTTTTCTAAGGCTGATTAACATGATTATTTAATACGAAGACTCTCTAGGGAGCCCTGTTGAGCTTTGTGGTGCTAATTTTTCACACTGTGGTGCCTTCTTTTGAACAATAAACCAGTATGTGATTTGATACTGCAGTAAGTCCCTTCTCACTCCTATTGAGTGAATTACCATTGGCATTAGAAAGCTAAGGTGGGTGAGGTAGTATCTTTTATTGGACCAACTTATTACTGAGAATGAAAAATTTTCTAGCCACTTGGAGCTCTTCTTCACATCTGGGAGGTACAGCTAAAAGCAAAATAGAGCAGATTGTTTAGCATAAGTAGCACATATTTTAAGGCACCATTCAAAGAAGAGTAACCCTGTAACATCACCACTAAGGAGATAAGTTTTAACCAAAGTTTATATATACTTCAGGAGCAGCAAGACATTCTGACAGGTGTACATGAAGGCAAAATATATGACTTAGAAATAATCCAGTGGCACGGATTTTGCTCTTATCATAATCTTGATCTATCAATTTTTGTTTTGTAAATAAAAACTGAAAGCCTCTGCCAACACTTTGATAACTAGTACTGACACCTAACTACATGGGATACAGAATAGGATAAAGTACAATTTATGGGGAGACAAGAGAATCTGCATCAATATAAAAAAGAGTAATGAATGTGTTTCATGTTGCTCATTTATAGAAACTTCACTAATACTTCCACTGTTAGATGTAAAAAGGATTTCAGCTTGGTGCAGTAGAAAGATTGATTTACACTTTAAACAAGTACTGTTTTTCTTACTAGCTCTGTGAATTGGATTCAAATTATGTATTGCAACACAGTATCCTTTGTGGAGTGAACCGATATGTTCTAGCCTGAAGAATTAGAAACTTCACTTTGTTTGTTTGCTCAAATCAAGGGAAATTTTCACTCAAGCAACTGAAGAAAATAAAAATATTGAAGTAACACCTATATATCTCGGCACCTATCTGTCTGTGTATATCTGTCTGTTCAATAACTCCTCCTAAATGGTAAGACCTAGGACTACCAAATGTGGTATGTAACTTCCTATTATAACTTAAAGCAAGGTCAGGGTTTGGTTATGCCAAGAAAATGGGGTGTGCCTGGAATGGGACTGCTTCTCAGAAAGCCATACAGAAAAGAGACAGAATCACTAGGCAGGTGAAAGAGGCTGGCTAGGGGGGACCCCTATCCAGGACTGCCCCAGCCCTTTGCCTCCCACCTCCCCAGCACCTTTTAGGGAGGGCAGGGGGGATTGAAGCCCCGCCCCCATTCATACAGGAACATTACTGGCTGTTCCCCTTTGTCAGGGAGCAAGGGGAAAGTGCACAGTTTGCTGCATTCCTCACTCTGGCTGGGGAGTGCAGGAAGCAGATGAACCTGGACTTGCACCTCTCCCCAGCTGTGCGTGCTGGAGCTGCAACAGCCATGCTTCTCACATGGCCTCAAGCTGTTGCATTGAGAGAAGTCTGGGGTTGTCCTCTCTTCCTGGGCCAGTCTGCATTCTTAACCCTTCATCCCCAGCCCCACCCCAGGGCAATGAAGCATGTACATTTTCATTTTATTTTCCAAAAAACAAATATTAATTGAGTTAAGGACCCAAGCAATGCTGGGTAAATCATCTAGTTATAAATAAATGACAAATAGTATAGAAAGGACCAATAGGCAAGTAACATAATTATACCTTTAATAAATCCAATAAGCTTCCTCCCAAATTCAGTTTGTTTAAATAATTCATTTGAATAGTTGCCTGGATTCAGAGAGGCAAAGATGAGCATAAAATTCAAGCAGTGGTCATTTTTGTTCCACGGCCTCTTAGAATTTCTTAAACTAGTCAAGTGTTTCCAGATCTCAAAACAACTTCCTGAGTGGCATTTATTGGATTATGAAATCCTTTTTGCATAATATTCTGGATAATAACTCATGGATAACAGGAGTTATCTAATCAGTTGATTAAGATCTGAAAATTAGTATAATTAAAAAGCTTGATTATCTCTTTGAAAGCTCTCCACATAATGTCTGAGTCTTTCTTTTCAAATCCTATGACAAAACTTTTCTGGCCATGTAAATGCCCCCACAGCTGGAACAGTATAACGACAAAGCAAGCAAGAGGATGAGTAATGATCCAATGTGCCTTTCTATCAAAACCTGTGTATGGCCTGATCTTGGAAAAATGGACTCATGTATTTTACTTTAAGCATGAAAATAGTCCCATGTCCATAAGTTTTTGCAGGACATCTGAAACATCACCATGCAATTTTTTGGTTGAAATTGACACATGGAGGTCACAATTTTCAAAGTTAGGTGCCTAAAGTTAGACAGCTAAGAGAGGAAATTGTGTGTTCAGCACAATTGAAAAAAATCAGGTCAGATGCTCAGATATGAAAATGTGCACCTGTAAGAGTACACATAAGCTTGATTTTTTGTTGTTGTTGTTGGCTGTAGAAATAAACTCACCTTTTTTCCTCAATGGGAATGACATATCTTCATTTACAGGCTGTTCTGAAACATTTTCCGAACATTATTCTCTTTAACAAAAAAAAATCCAATGTAAAATCAATAATTCCACCCTTTGTCTGTCTAGTCTATTTACATTTCAAGACCTTCTGAGCAGTGACTGTCTCACAAGGGCTGTGTCTAGACTGGCATGATTTTCCGCAAATGCTTTTAACAGAAAAGTTTTCCGTTAAAAGCATTTTGCGAAAAGCATCTAGATTAGCACGGACGCTTTTCCGCAAAGCACTTTTTGCGGAAAAGCGTCTTAACAATCTAGGCACTTTCACAAAAAGCCCGATCGCCATTTTCGCGATCGGGGCTTTTTGAAAACAAATCTCAGCTGTCTACACTGGCCCTTTTTGCGCAAAAGGGACTTTTGCCTGAACGGGAGCAGCATAGTATTTCCATAAAAGCACTGATTTCTTACAGTAGGAAGTCAGTGCTTTTGCGAAATTCAGCGCCAGTGTAGACAGCTGGCCAGTTTTTCTGGAAAAGCGGCTGATTTTTCGGAAAAACTGGCCAGTCTAGACACAGCCTAGGTGTTTATACAGTGCCTGGGGTACAATAAAGTCTTAGTCTCTGTAGGTGCCTCTAGGTGCTACTATAATCACAATAATATTTTTATAAAAATCAATAGAACGTCTAAATTTGACGTGAATGAAAAGTTTCATTTAAATATGCTCATTAATGCATGAAGCAAGATGTTTGTTGAAGTATGTATTGGTTTTATAGGCAAAACTGACATTACCAAAGTTTCTGCCCAAAGAGTCAGCCTGTCATAAGATTTTGATCAAAGCATAAACTTGTAGTCCTTTTCATGCAGGGGCTTTTCCATTTTATTGCTAGAGATTTAGCTTTCTGTTTCTGACTAGTATATTCAATTACAGAGACTTACTCAGCCGTGCACAAAGTTACAGCAAAGATTGCAGCTTACGTTGTAACGGAACACTTAAATATGACAGTCAGAAGGGTGTAACCCTGTTAGTGAAAATTCAATTGTGTTGCCTCAAAGCAGGATTTGATTGGTAGTGACTCATTTTAATAATTCCATCAAAAACAAAGGTACTTGGTTCTGTCAGCAACACGCAGATGCCGTGCCAGAGTTATACATTGAATCAAATAACACAAAACAAGTGGCATTAAAATAATTTTTAAAAATTGACATTAATATTATTACATTAAAGCACAGTGTCATTTATGATGTTTCTCTTATCTCATGGTATCTTGTCCAGTACACACTGGCTGTCCATCTGTTAGGTGGTGCTTCACATAGTGAGCACATCACAAACATTTGTTCTGCTACCTATCTGTTGATCGCTGGATTCAGTTTAATGTGCTGGTTTCATCTATTAAGTACCTAAAGGTTTAGATCACAATATCTTTAGAGCCCTGTGTGGACACAAAATTTATATCTGCATCTATATCCACAAAAATGAGCTGGGGGTATCTGTATTGACAGATATCTGCACATTTGCAGGGTTCTAAATACAAAATTTGCATCTGCATTCATATCTGCAAAAATGAACTGTGGATACCCGTGATATCAGGCGATATCCACAGATTTGCAGGGATCTTCACTCTGCATGTGGTTTCACAGCTGGAACAGCTCATGAGGAAATTGTCCATGCCAAAGCAGGTTTCTGGTAAAATATTTGACCATTTAAAATCTTAATATTTGGGCTAATCCAGTTTCCTTCATGCTGAATATTTTCACAGTGCAGTTTAACCGCACATTTGTGGATAACTTCTCCTTAGATTTCCACATGCTTTCCTATTTCAAAGACCAGGGCTGGAAGAACAGCATGAGAACTGAAGGAAAAGTCTTTCCGAGAATATATCAAAAACATTCTCAGACTAACTGCCATGCAAAATGGCTTTTTGCAAAGAAATATATGACACACTAGATAGATCAAAAGATATAATATATATATGGGGGGAATCACTTTGATATGAAATTAATTTCAGATCTGATTTGGGAAAAACAACAGTGAATACAAAATTAAAACAAAAAAACCACTTTAAGTCAGGAGGTGGTGCAGGTCTGTATGGTGTGAAATACAATGGGGCTACATAAGGTCTCAAAATAAAATAAAATAAAATAAAATAAAGCACTTCTATCTCTGAAGATGCTCACATGCATTTACTTGAATAACTTTACCTCCTTTGTATTTAAAAACATGTGTCTATGAATCTAGTTGGTTTAAGTGTTTCACTTCTAGTTCCTGGCTTACAGGTACCAGATTGAACTAAACACGGTTCTGCAAAATGAGACAAAATAGAAATAGTTATCTTGTATCCTTAGCTG
This sequence comes from Rafetus swinhoei, assembly GCA_019425775.1. NCBI lineage: Eukaryota > Metazoa > Chordata > Testudines > Trionychidae > Rafetus > Rafetus swinhoei. The sequence continues at coordinate 68,267,159 of CM033424.1, read as the reverse complement.
TTCTACACGAGAGAAAAGAAAATGAGCCAGACTATCAACATTCCACAGTAAGTTTGTATCATCTGCAAACTTTGGAAGCTCATTGTTTATTCTCTTTTCCAGATCATTTCTATATATGTTGGACAGCACTTGTCTCAGTACTGATCCTTGAGGGACCCCACTAAATGCTTCTCTCCACTACGAAAGCTGATCATTTTTCCTAGCCTTCATCTTTTATCTTTTTGCCAGTTATTAATTCATGAGAAGGCCTCCCCTCTTATTCTATCACAGCTTACTTTTGCTGAAGAGCTTTTGATGTTTGATTTTATCAAAGGTGGTCTGAAAGACCTACCATTAAGTAACATATCCGTGCATTTCTGTACTACATTGTTTTTTGAAACCCTTGTGGCTATTGTATTAAGCACTGACATTTTTCAACCAAGTAAATTTATAGTTCTTGAAAAGCATGCCATACTGGCAGCATTGTTGATCTGAAGCCTGGGGGACAGATCCAATACTCAGCTTGTCAGCATAGACAGGTGGCTCTTGGAGTTCTACAGTTCACAGTCTCCAGTTCACAGGTGCTAGTGCTCACAGCTCCACTGCCAGATCTTCAATTAGATGTCGTTCCTGATAAGTCTGCCTGGAAAGCTGTGACAGATAAAACCAACCTATTACATCTTCGGTTCACTGAAGCCCTGTCCTTAGACAGGAAACAACATGTAGTGCCAACACATAGGTCTAGTCATAGGCTCTAGGAAACCCACTCCTGCTGGCCAAGGTATGATGCCATGGCTAATTTTTTTATAGCTACAACAGCTGACATACTCTTGGACAAAAGCACCACTGGCCCTTTCCCATACACGGATAATCAGCACGGACAAGGCTTAACTGTCCTGATTTGCCTTAACTGTGTACCATCTTAGTCTGGCTTCATTCCTGTGCCATGATTGTAGAGAAGCATTGCAGACAATAACTGGCAATGGGAGAATGCCCAACCTGACACAACTCAAAGTCCCTTGATACAGATGACATCCTCTGCTTATGAACTCAGGACATCAAGCTTTGTTGTCTGCGTACAAAGAAGGAGCAAAAGATCCAGAAAAAAATGCCTTCCTTTTAAACCAATAAATAAAGAATGAGTTACAGCAGGACAATATTTCTCACACTGTGCCACCAGTGGAGGGACTATGTCTGGGAGCCGACACAGTAATATACCTTATTTATTTCTTGGCCTCTGTGAACAGTTTTTGTTTGCTAATTGAAGATAGTTGTGGAGATGATTATTTATGGTGTGGAAGAGAGGGAAGTAATCAATGGATCATTGGTAGCCAGTGTCAAGTGGCGGGCCTGAGGGGTTGGCCCTGCAGTCTCTTCAAACCCTAGCTATCTATGATTCCATGAGCCTGGACACTGAGAAGCATGTTGAAACCATTCATTAGGTCTCCAAACAGGAGATCTTAGGAGCTGGTTGCAGGACCGGATTAAGGCATGGGCTAGCCAGGCAGCTGCCCGGGGCGCCAACCTATGGAGGGGCACCTGATGGCAGCTGTAAGGGGTGCACAGTGCCCCTTATAGCTGCCATCAGGCACCACACACCCGGCTCCCAGGCTGCAGCAGCTCTCAGCGGCCACCCTGGGCAGGGGCCGTGTTAACCCCAGCAGCGCCGACCAGCAGCACCCTTCCCCCCCACAGCCATGGGGCCCTGAACGGCCAGGCTCGGCCCGTCCCGGGCTGTGCGCCAGCATCGGTAGCCGGGCTAGGCCGGGCCGGGCCGGGCACATGCATCCTGCTGCCGCCAGCTCCGCGCGCCCTCCCCCATGCACCAGCGTGGGGGCGGGACTGCGCATGCATCCTCCCCCAACCCGGGGCACAATTCAACTGTCTGCCCAGGGCACCGGAATGGCTCAGTCCAGCCCTGGCTGGTTGTAAGAACCTGGAAGGCTGGAACCTGGAGGTTTCTCTGGGGCTGATATTACCACATCACCACGGAAGGCTTAGGTTGAGCTCCCATGGAAGAGCCTTGTGAGGCTGGGCCTGGCAGGAAGCACTACCCATCAGGACAGGAGTGGGGCAGTCGTTTGCCTGGTGCTAGTTCTTAAACCAGGAAGCCATGATGGGAAGCTGTTTAAGCAATAACACAAATTGCCTGCCTATCTTAGCTGCAGTTCCTGCTTGTGAAAGTCCTTAGAATCTGGCTTCTGACCCTGGTTTTTCCTTGACTTTAGCTCTTCAATCGCTATTTATAACCTGGTGCCTGACCCCGATCTCCTGGAACCTGACTTGGCCTGACTCCCAACTCCAGCTCCGACCACTAGTTCTGACTGATCTGTCCCTGGTGGTTTTCATTACTACCTACCTGAGCTGAATGCAAATGAGAAATACAAAGATGAAAATCTCTACATTGAATAATCAATCCTCTCCATGAGTTATTTTAATAGCTGTGGACTGAAAATAAAGGCTTGCAGTCATCACATGAGGATTAGTTAACTGCTATAAATTTATTAGGAACACTGGCCATGCAGATTGCCTTTTTCATGGTGTGAATCACAAAGTGACTAAAATGGGATTATACTTTTGCTGTGAGTCAAGGACCTATCTCATTCCAAGAACCCACTGAATCACTTTGAACTTAAACCAGATCACCACTAGCCTCTCTTACCAGTCAATTGACTGGCAAACTGAAGGCTCTGGGTATCGCTTGCCCATACTAACCTTCCACAATAAAATGCAACAACGCCCATGGTGGCCTATTCTAAGATACCCACAAATGATCAGTTGCACCAACACATACAGGCAACATTCAATGAGGTATAAACACAAACTCATTTGTTGACATCACGCTTTAGAAAGTCCACATGATGTCACCATATATAAGAGTTCAGATGATTTTTCCTCTACAGTTCTTGTGTCAACTCATTACCACATCACATTCGTTAAAATTCTTAACAAGTATTTTATTGCACCAATATACAGCACCTCGTAGCCTAGTGGCCCCACCAAATCAGACGATGCACTAAAAGAGCTGCAACTTTTCTGTAAGAGGCACTGAAAGATGTGCACGCCTAATCACAGACTGCTTGGGCTTCCTCAGGGTTCCCCATTTGATCTGATTCCCTTGTCTTCCAGATGGTTGGCAATGTATATATACTCAAAGGCAGAGTAAGGTTTCCTGGGGCCCTGGGCCAGAGTAAGTGTTGGACCACTGTACCCCAAGACCAAAGAAACTGTGCCCCCCGCCAATCAGAGCCCCAGGCCTCAGCAAAGAGTCAGAGTGCTCCCAATCCTGAGACCATGGCAGATAGTGAGTGCTCCTCCAGTCCCAGGGCTGCAGCAGGAGTCCTAGCTCTGGGGCTTTTCCTGCAATCCCCCACACTTGTGGGGACCAGGGCTGGGGGCTTCCCCTGTTGCCTCCCAACTACGCCTGGGTCAGGGGCTGCTGGGGGCATTCTCTGCTGCCTCCTGACTGCTCCCTGGGAGTGGGAACATGGGAGTTTCCCCTACACCACATCTTTCCACCCAGCACTGCTGCCCAGTTTTCACACCTACCTTCAGACTCTGCACCCCCCACTCCTAGCCAGCCAGGGACCCTGGGCATGGGCTCTGTAGTCCCAGTGGCTAATCTGCCACTGTCTGCATTCACAGAGAAACCTTTAGGAGGCAGCACAGGCAACAGCAACCTACTCAAACCCAATTTTGCAACATGAAACTCAAAGTATGCCACTGAATGATCCTGCTACTCTATCCCATTTCAACACTATCTCAGTCTGAGAACTCATTTGCTGGATGTGAGAGATCAGTTGGGGTTTTTTTTTTTAAATAAGGAATGGTGTATTCTTTGACCTTTCTGGTTTTTATATGCTGAAATACTCTCATATAGCAGGTGGATAGTTTTATTATAGATGCCCCCATATGAATGATAATAAAGACTTTAAAAATCCCTATTTATGTTCCTGGCTACTAGCGATCTCTCTCAGCAGAGGTTCAAAACCATGATCTTCACTTTGTAAGCTGAGCTGACCTCTGCCTTTTTGACAGACTCCATATATGTTTCCTTTTGTTTAAAATAAAAATAATAACTTGGGTTCTGCGTGTTATTTAATGTTCAGAGTTTTTGCCATCATTGGTGTATGGTGGGCAATATACAATGGGCTTGAATGTTTCTCCTACTTTTCTTCAGCTGTAGTCATCAAAAATCACCATCCTGTAATGTGACACAATGTGATGTTACATTTCTCTCTACATCAATGTACTGCTTACCATCCAGACTCATTTAGAAAGTAAATCTATAATATTCCAGTGAATGGAGATTAGTTCATCATTATCTGCCTCCCAGGGAACAAATGATGATGCTTGAATGACCCAGATCTGCTAACTACACTGCTATCAGGCAACATTTTGGGAATGAGGTGGGGGTTGGGTGGAAGGGATGTAACATGCCATGTCAAAATAAGGAAAGAAAACTAAAGATTCAGAATACTTGCATTTTTGTCACTTTGCTAGCCAATTTCTTCCTCAGACCTATTGATTTTCTTTTTTGGTTTGCTGGTTTTGAACCAAAACAAAAATAGTCATTTTGAACAAAAACTAATTTTTGTGTGTGGTTTTTTTCCTATTAAAACAATAAAACTCCAAAAATGTGTTCCGGTCAAACAAAACTTTTTCAGTGTCACTTCAAATGACATTTCAAAACAAAATGAAATATTGGGGGAGGAGAGAAGTTGAAACTTTTTTTAAAAACTCATTGTTTTATTTGGCCAAAACTCTATTTTTTAGTGAATGCTACTTGACTGAAAAAGCTTGCCCATTCTACCCAGAATATTTTTAAGGGTTAGGTACATTTACCTTATAGATTTTTGACAGCCCAACATTTAGGCCCTTATCTGCAAAACACTTACATTCATTGATTTTAATAGAATTATTCCCATGCTTAAAGTTGATCTTTTACCAGAGGGCATATTCCAGAACAGGGCTACTCAACTTTTGAAGCCCCAGAGGCCACAATGATACTCTCAGCATGTGCCAAGGGCCTCAACTTAAGTGTGGTTGCATAAACATGCAAATATACATGCAAATATATGCAAATAGCTTCTTTCACACTGATAGGCATGAATACAAAGATTAAGCCTTAAGCCACAGCACCAGACCCAAAGGTAGCCAGTGTGAGCCAGTCAGCACCTCTCAGGCTCTGCCCATAAGGCTAAGCAGCCAGAACTTCTCATAATGCCCCAGCACTCCCGGTACCTCCTCCCTAGGGACTAGAAATACCTACACCCTCTACCTGTCTGTTCCAGCTTTCAATGCTCACTCCACCTGGGAGACTCCTTGCCTTTGTAGAGCGTGTTCCCAGTGAAAGCCATGTTCAAAGGATCCAACCTGAGGGCTGCGTGTTGAGCCCCGCGTAAACCCAAACCTCACTGTGGGCCACAAACAAATCTTACAGCAGAAATTGACCCTTTAACAGAAATACATAGTTCATTTTCCACACCTCTGATCACTTCACTTACTCTAGCACTCCAGATAAAGGTTTCAGAAGAATCTAATTGTGGGAGACTTTAATAATAAATGATTTAATATCTCCTGTTCAGGGACCTGAGGTTAATTACTTTCTACATGTGGATTTAATTAGCTCATCAACAAACCATATTTGCAGCAATTAACTGCATGGTAACTACAAGATCTATACAGGAGTCTAATCCCAGGCAGAAGCATGAAATGAAATAAGTCCTGCTTAGCTTGTTATGACCTACAAAGGAAATAAGGGAATTGAAATATTGAAGTTTCTACTGAAAGAAATCAGACATCCTCATTAGGGTATAATGTGCTGTACAGAAATCAGCTGGAATCACTCCTACTAATTCTCTTTATCCATTCATTCTCTTTCAAAATTCAGGTGTGTATGGGATGCTTTGCTATTTATAAACTCCTTTCTCCTTGCTTCTAAGTAAAAATAGAACAGATATTCATGTCTTAAAAGAACTCCATGCAACTGACCATTATTATGCAATGCTAAATTAAAGCTGATAAAAATCTACACATCTCTAAAAGTGACAGAGATTAAAAGAGAAACACAGAAATCTGTAATAATCAGTAGTCTCATGAAGGAAACTCGTTGCACTAAAACATCCATAAACTTTTAATGCCAATCAACTAATTTGTTCTCAAAATTATTTTAAATACCAAACATATAACAACATAAAAGTGAAAATGTTAGCATTATTTTAAAATGTGGGAAAGGATGGATCAAGTTTAAGATCAGTAAAAATTAGTCTCAAAATCAGACTATATTAATGAAGCAAACAAACAAAATAGATAAACAAATAATAAAATCAATCCAGGATTTTTATATCTGGATATCATTTAATTTAATGTCTGTGATGGCATACAATTTTACTTATTCCCTTATAAAATGTATATGGGTTGAAACTCTCTAGTCTGGCACCCTTGGGACCTTGGACTGGCGCCAAATCAGAGAATTTGCTGAACCATGAGAGGCCATACTTTCTAGAAGCATTACCAACACTTCTACTGCTCACTAGGCTCTTAGAAGTCATTTAGGGGGAAATTAGAGCTAAACAACAGCACAGAACAATGTGAGCCAGGACTGGTGGCTGTAAACAAACTTTACAGGACTGGGAAAGTTGCCACACCCATGATAAGTGGATATCCAGCTAATTAAAATCATGCTGGACCACAGATGTTGCCAGACCAGAGAGTGCCACACTAGAGAGGTTCAACCTGTACTAACAATAATTTTTCTTGACTACCAAGTTTTTATTGGCAACAATGAGAAGAACACAATTGAATTTTAACCCAGTAACTCTAAAACTAAAAAAACTGAACTAGTAAATAGGAGTATAGTTTTCGTCTAGCCATATAATTTACCATGTGTATGCATATATATTTAAAATCATTGTCTATACAAAGTTGAATGATACACCAGAAAGGTTCCTAAATAGCAACTGGAAAGCTCTTACAATAGTAATTAAAGGCATCTAATTGCTCTTTCTTCAGTATACTTATAAAAAATGAGGCCCAACGAATAGAACCTACCAAATAAATGAAACAGCTTATACAGACTCCCACAAAACACATCATCACCAGTTGTACATAGGAAATCAATAAATGATAGATGGAAATTAAACACCTAATTAACTAACAAAATAGAATGCATCATGGATCAGGAATAATTATACACTTTTTTTTCTGCAGAAGGCGTCAGGAAAGCAGGCAATTATATTGGAGCCTATTCATTGTTTTAAAAATTGGCTCCAGGTAAAAGGTTTGCAATACCATGACCATAACACAAGCAACTGGGAATTTCTATAAAATCTATACAGCTTCCAAGGCATTGATGACCTCCAATCTGCAAACAATCCCCTTGCTCTTATATTGTGTATTAATGAGCCTACAGAATCTAGACAATGAATCTACAAAATGTATTCCTATTGGGGAAATGAAAAATCAGTTTAAAATGAATCTCTCTAATTTATCTCTGGGTCTATATGGAGTCTCTGCAAAATTTCACAAAACCATAATTAACCTAATACTGCACTAAAGCTTATTGCCTATCTAAATGCCTGAAGCTAAAATTACAATATTATTTAACTAACCAGACCCCAAGTGATTTTGCAATTTACAGGCCTGCAGGCCTACTGAATAGGGTGAGCAACATTTTAGCTGAAATGTTAACCCACAGGGTTGAGAAACATCTCCATTTAAGAGTTAAAAGACTAGATTGTTCCTGTTTGCCCCCAGCCCATCTAGGCACCTATAAGGAGACAAGTTAAACCAAATGGGAATGTTAATATTAGCAACAAAAAAGAAATCACTAAGTTCAGTTTAGTGTGTGTTAATTAATTTGTCCCATGACTTAGACATGATGGTTAGTCTTGACACACACAGAAGAGGAATTTTGATGCAAAGATACTACGGGTCAAATAAAGCACCACAGAAGCGAAAAAGAACTCTTAAAACTTCATTAGGATTTTCTTGCATGGGTTTTGCCCCCCTGCCACAAGTTTCATTCATGTTAGTCTCACACAGACTAACAAGAGGCCTTCTGAACTCAAGAATCGGGAGGAAAAATGAACTCTGACCCTGAAAACACTTAGGCTATGTCTACACTCGCGGCTTCTTGCACAAGAAATATGCAAATGAGGCTAAGCGTGGAATATCGCCAAGCTTCATTTGCATACCTAATGAGCCGCCATTTTTGCTTTTGGCTTTTTAGGCAAAAATACCCCCTAAGTAAGAAGAGGAAATACCATGTAGAATAGCTTCTCCCCAGCTTCTACTGCTTGTCCCACAGAAGCAGTAGATCTCACACTAACTAGCTCCATGTCTTCACAGCCAAAAACAATCCCTCCTATGTATCATTCTGAATCAGGAAGTCATAAGTGAGTGGTGAATTACTAATAGTATACATTGAATAGCTGAAATGTGCAGTTTGGAAGCATCCCAGAATCTAAAATTCTGTTTAAATAATCTTGTATTCACCGAATACATTCACAGAAATCAGAACAATATTATCAAGTGAGTCACAGACAGGAAAGGGCTATGTTTGTTAGAATATATATTTGTAAAGAGTAATACCTCAGTGTAGTGTATTTGTAATGTATAGGTCTTTCTAAGGCATTTGAAAGGCAACGTTGTATAACAAGTAGTCCTGTACCACCTTAGAGACTAACAAATATATATCTAGTCTTAAGAGCTTTTGTGATACTAGATATATATTTTGTCTCTGTGGTGCTACAAGGACTACTGCATTGTTTAAAGTTACAGACTAACATGGCTACCCCCGTAACACTTTGTATAACAAGGATCAGAGTCTTGGTTGAGATACAGGAGAATGATTTCAAAGCGTTTTCATGTTATAACAGAGCCCTACCTCAGTAAGATGCTTTGCCTGCTATGCAGTTATATTTTGATATCATTACATCATTCCTTGTGCAACTGCAAATTCTGTTTAAATAATCTTGTATTCACCGAATACATTCACAGAAATCAGAACAATATTATCAAGTGAGTCACAGACAGAAAAGGGCTAGGTTTGTTAGAATATATATTTGTAAAGAGTAATACCTCAGTGTAGTGTATTTGTAATGTTTAGGTCTTTCTAAGGCATTTGAAAGGCAACATTGTATAACAAGTAGTCCTGTACCACCTTAGAGACTAACAAATATATATCTAGTCTTAAGAGCTTTTGTGATACTAGATATATATTTTTGTCTCTGTGGTGCTACAGGACTACGCATTGGTTTTAAAGTTACAGACTAACATGGCTACCCCTGTGAGACTTTGTATAACAAGGATCAGAGTCTTGGTTGAGATACAGGAGAATGATTTCAAAGCGTTTTCATGTTATAACAGAGCCCTACCTCAGTAAGATGCTTTGCCTGCTACATGCAGTTATTTTGATATATCATTACATTTCCTTGTGCAACTGAGCCTTTGGGGCAGTTTCCTCAGTTACAGGAAGTCAAGAACTATCAGTTCTCTTTGAAGATTCTGGTGGAATGGTCATGTGCTATAGAAATTCATGGCTCCATCCATCAAGGTTCTGAGAACTCCCAACTTTCACCAACATCAGTGAGAGCAGAGGGGAGCTCAGTCCTCCCCAGAAACATTCAGTATCTTGCAGGATCGCAAATCCAGTGTGAAATCTTCAACATTGTGCCATATGTTCTACTAATGCTCAGATTTCCCGAAGACTGCCTGTTGAGTGTAATATATGGCAACAACTTATGTAAGTGTCCCACAGAAGCAGTAGATCTCACACTAAGATAATTTGAAAACCTCAGATAGCAGCAGTTCCAAATAAGTTAAATGTTGGGAACAGAGTTAGTTTAAAGAAATTTAGTTTATTCTTTTTTTAAAGCAACATCAAAGAAAAAAAATCATTTCAATCTTTGATGTGCTCTATGTATTTGTTCCTAAAAGGTCCTACCACATGACTGGGTGCCTGAGAAATAATAAATAAGAATATTAATAGCCATTTATTTTAACTGCTGGCTCTATCATTTTAAAATGCTCAGACTGTAAATTCCATGTTAACCGCAGATGATTTATCAAAGGTGCTGCTGCTTTCTCGTTCAAAGGGATATGTTTTTCTTTCAGTAACCACGTGGATAGTCTTTCTGATTTTAGCCCACAAGCAAGACTCAATGAGACCAACCATTCAGCACAAAACGCTGGTAGATATAATCCAGGATTTCAAGACACAAACATGTATGCATTCTAGTAAGGTTGCCACATAAACCCAAACAGGTAACGAGAATGAAACATTAATTCAGATCCCTGATCAGAGGTCCAATATATGTACTCCTGTTTTTGTCCCATTCTAAAATTATTAAAGGTGATAGATGAAACAAAGGAGAAGTGTGTGGTGGCAGTGATCATTTTGTTACCAACAAATGCTAGTGGCATTGGGCAGATTATAGCATTTTATTATTGATGACTTTGTGGGACTTGAAAGTGACAAGAGCATACTGGTGTACAATCCAACAACAAAACCAAACTAAAACTGAAATGTATGAATATACACATCACATTGTTCTTCAGATGAAAAAGCTATAATGCCTACCCCCAGCAGCTATGACCTTGTGCTTTTTAGGTTTTTATATATATATATATATATATATATATATATATATATATTCAATAATATAGATTTCTACATTTGCAGCTGAAATTTAAGACATTGTGGTCTTAGGAACCCAAACAACCCCAGGACTGTTCCTTGTGATGTTCCAGACACTCTTGACCTCTTGATGCTTTCATTTAATTACTGTTTAAGGCAGTTTTTTCATCCAACAAGCTCTTTCATACTCTATTCCGTACCCTAGTCAATGACAATGGTATCTGAGATGAAACTTAAATTGCCGCCCGACACTCCAAATGTATTTTGTCTGTGTAATGATTTCATTAGAGGGATGTCTTCAAAACATTCCAGCAACTTAAGTAAGTGTGATCTCGCACTCGTATCACTATGCTGAATGTTTCTAATCAAATTATGCTTTACTATTGTTCAGATTTGTGAAGCCCATGTTGTGCTTGGCTAATAATTTGCCTACAACTGATGTTAATGTAGCAGTTCGGTTGTTTTCTAACACTGCACATCTCATGGCCATTTTCAGAAATATGTTGTTTCATGCTTTGAAATTCCTGGAAATCTGGGTGGAAAGTAACAACATTGATAAATATGATAGTCACCACTCTGATATTTGCATGCTGAGAATCACACGTAAGCCCTGTGATCAGTCAGACTTGTTTGAACCCTTCCATCCCGTGTTTTTGAGGCACCTTAAAGACTAACAGATTTATATGGTCATAAGTGTTCATGGGCAAGAACCCACTTTGTCAGTTGCATCTGATGAAGTGGGTTTTTGCCCACAAAAGTTTATGCCCAAATAAGTCTATTAGTCTTTAAGGAGCCACAGGACTCCTTGTTTTTGCAGGTACAGACTAACCAGGGCCGGTGAGATTATTTGCAGGGACTAGTTTGAATGGGGTGCTGTTGCCCAGGCCACCAGAGGCTGCACACCAGGCCCGGGGCTCCAGTTTTGCCTGCATGGAGCCATGGCAACTACCCTTCTAGCAGCACAAAGAGCTCCTGGGCCAGCAGCATAGAGGGCTGGGCTTCCTGGGGTGCCCTCACCACCAGCACCCACAGTAGCCTTCTCCTCTTCTCCCATGGGCTGGGGACCCCTCGGGGAGGTGCCTCTGCCATTTGCAGCCCTTGCTATGAGCCTTAGGTAGGACAAGCCAGTTAGGCAGGCTGGGCCAGTAATAAAGTACAGGGCCATCCATGGGGAACAAACTGCACATGCCTCACGCCGACCCTGAGACTAACATGACTACCCCTCAGATATTTCTTTCGAGGGTCAAAGACTCAGAGCACTGGGAACATGAGATCTGTAATAGCTCAGTGGGCAGGATTAGGTGGAGAGCTAGAGAGCTACACCGCCTCCATAGTTAAGCACCCAACTGTGGATTTAGACAACTTACATCCACACACCCTGATCCAAAGCCCATTACCATCAGTGGGAATCTTTCAATGGGCTTTGGATCAGACCCAAATGTAGCTGTTTCTTTTTTCACTTTGAAAAGCATACAAGAACTGGCCTTCCCTTTTGGGATCCATACAGAGACATTAGCTGTTACGGCACAGATGGAAATTAGATTGAAACTAATCCCTGGATCCAAAAGAAATCATTAATAAGGACATTTCTTGATGACTCTTTATGGTTTGAATGTGCCTCTATAGTCAAAAAAGCTAAGAAGATGTAAGACTGCATAAGAAACAGGATGGTGAATAACAGAAAAATATAATAATGGCTTTATGCAAATCAATGGGTGGCCTCATCTGTAATACAGTAAAGCCTGTGTTATCCGGCACACTCGGGGATTAGGGCGTTCTGGTTATCTAAAAATTCCGGTTATCTGAGGGTCCCATCACCCTCGGAAAAACCAATGACAATAATAGTAAAACTCAAGTTTTTAATATTGGTAGTTTTGTAATGTGAGGCAGTTGGTCTCACATTTCTATTTTGAGTTAAAGATTATTAGTACTTCTTATAAAAAATTGTTAAGACAATCATGGTAAACCAAGTCAGGCCTGTGCACCTGAAGATGTGACAATATTGTGGCTGGGGGCAATGCCAGTTAACAAAGTTTTCTGGTTAACAGAGTGCCGGATAACAAAGCTTTCACTGTACTACGTGCAGTATTGGTCACTCCCTCTCAAAAAGGATACTTGAGAATTGAGGAGTGGTCTGAAGTACAGTGGAAATGATCAAGAGCCTGGAAAAATTCTCATAGGAAAAGAGATGGAAAAATTGGGTTTGTTTATATTAGAAAGGAGATGAACAAGAGAGGATGTGACAAAAAGGTCAGTAATATCTTTGCCAACTGTCTTGTAACATCAGCATATGGAACGCTTCTATGGAAATAAAAGGTGGGGATATGCTTCACCCAATGTGTGATTAAATGTGGAAAACTCATTGCTACAGGAGGTCACTAAAGACAAGATATTAACAAGATTCTAAAAAGCATGGGGCTTTTATATGGATAGCAAGACTACCCAGAGTTCTCAAAATGAATGGTAAATTTAGCAGAAGGAATATTAAATCTCATGCTGTGTAGGCAGTCAATATGTACATTGCAGGCCAAATATGGACTACAGGTTGGGCCTCCCAAAACTGGGACTCTTTGGTCCAACAGAACCATGGATGTTCCTGGATGAGGGAGTCCTGGCTGGGAGCCCAGAGGCAGGAGGGCTGGCAACTGGGATCCTAGGGGGGCTGGCTGCAGGGGGCCAGAGACAGCGACATGGCAGCCTGGGCTGCCAGGACCACAGCAGCATGGCAGCCTGTCAAGAGAGGTGGGTTGTGGTAGCCCAACAGGGGAGCCGGCTGAGGCCAGCAGTGAAGAGGGGCGGTGAGCTGGAGGGCCGCTGGCAGGGGACCTCCCCTGGTCCTGCAAATTCCCTTGTTCAGAACCAGTCAGGTCCCAAGGGTGCTGGACCAAAGAGGTCCAACCTGTACTAGATGCTTTTGCCCAGACTTTGAAATGTTTTTTTATTATTTTTTGCTCTACAGCCTGGACCATACCTTGATGAAGAAAATTTGGACCTGAACCAAAAAGAGAAAAAAAGTTCACCTGCCATAGGGTTTAAATTAGGGTTGTCAATTAACTGCAATTAACACAAAAATTAAGTTGATTTAAAAAATTAATTGTGATTAATCACCACTTTAACAGCACTTTTAAATAATAATAGAATACAGTTTAAAGTTATAAATATTTTGCCTAGTGTTATACATTTTCTAATATATCGATTTCAATTAAAACAGAATTCAAAGTGTACAGTTCTCATTATTTTTACAAAATATTATAAAAATATTACAAAAATTTTCACTGTATAAAAAGAAGAAACAGTATTTTTCAATTCACCACATAACAACAGGGGTATGCAATAAGCAGCTCATTGACTGGACACAGTTCGCCATGGTTAGCCCCGATTGGCTGCTGGTGCTATATTTACCTAAGTATCCACAGGTACAACTGCTTGCAGCTTCCATTGGTGGCACATTGGTGTTCCCAGCCAATGGGAGTAGTGGGAAGTGGTGTCTTGGTCTGTGCTGCTTCCTGCAGCTCCCATTGGCTAGGAACTAGGGATGTAAGTCACTAGTTGAGTAGTGACTTGACTAGTCACTTTCCCCACTTGCTGCCTCTACCAGAGAGAGGCAGTAAGGGGGAAGCAGGAGACAGTGTTTGGGGGAGCTGGCTTAAAAGCCATTTCCCCCACAGCACCACCTCCATGGGGTCAGGGAAGGCAGAGGCTAGCAGGGGGACTGGGTGCGAGCCAGGAACCAGCTGTCCTGGTTTGCACCTTGTCCCCCTGGCTGTGCCTCTGGCTTTTAAATGTATTAAGAGCCTGGAGCCTCTTAATACATTTAAAAAACAGAGGTGCAGTGTCTGGGACCCAGTGCGAGCCGGGAACTGGCTGATTCCCGGCTTATGCCCAATCCCACCAGATGCACCTCCGCCAGGCAATCTTGATACATTTAAATGGCAGAGCCGCAGCAGGGCTAGCTCCCAAGACTAGGAGCTAACTCGACTATGGCTCTGCAGTTTTCCCCCTTATCAACTGATGGAGTAGTTGATGGAAATTCCATCGACTCCACTATTTGCTGATTAAACACAATTTAACATCCCTACTAGGAACAGAGACCTGCAGCCAACAGGAGCCGCAAGCAGCTGTATCTGGAGATGTGCAGGTAAATATAATGCCTGCAGTCCACCACATGCTAACCCTGGTGAACCACGTCCAGCCTGTGGGCCATTTATTGCCCACCTCTGTCATACAAGTACTGTTGTGCAATCACACATGAAAGTTCATCTTATAAATACAAAATTACATTTTTTACACAACTGTACTCAAAAAATAAAACAATATAAATCTTTTAAGCCTACATGCCCACTCAGTCCTACTTCTTGTTCAGCCAATTTGCTAACACAAACAAGTTTATTTACCTTTATGGGAAATATTTCTGCCTGCTTTTATCTGCAGTATCTCCTAAAAGTGAGAAAAGATATTCATGTGGCATTTTTGTAGCTGGGATTGCAAGGTATTTATATGCCAAATGTGCTGAACATTCACATGCCCCTTCATAGTTTGGCCACCATTCCAGAGGTTGGCTGGATTACAGTGCAAATATTTGTAATAAAAAATAATTATATGAATTGAGCACTGCACACTTTGTATTGTATTGTAATTGAAATCAATATATTTGAAAATACATCAAGCCTCCAAAATATTGAAATAAAGCATGTTCTATTATTGTTTTACAGTGTGGTTAGAACTGTGATTAATCTTGATTTTTCAGTCACTTGACAGCACTAGTTTAAACCAACATCTAATAACTAGAGATCAAGATGACACCTAATATTTGGAGCAAATTACATCATAGCTGCCTGTTTAGAGGGACTTATACTTCCTCTGAACCATCTGATATTGGCCAATCTCAGAAACAGGATAATGGATTAGATGGACTTTGGGTCTCATCCTGCATGACAATGATTATGTTCCTGTCCTGTTCTACCTGCAGCCTGTGGGATTCACTTCCAGCTCACCATAAATAAAGCAATGTGTATGTGCTGCCAGAACACCCACCAGCTGTGGATCTGTGGCACACAAAAGTTTTTCATTCTCTCCCTGAATCGGTCTTAATTTGCAGTTCATTTACATCTATGGTCATATTACACAAATAGTCCTTCATCACAGTGTCAGAAACTGAGCACTTCTCAAATTAAAAAACTCTAGCCAAAGATCCCCATTTTCTATAATGCTGACAAGGACTAAGGAATGAACAAGCTGGTGCAGGAAAAATATTAAAATTGAACCAAACTTTTTTAGGAATTAAAAAATGAACTGCTTCATCTCCCCTATTAACACTGTTTCTGAATTCTTCTTTTCCCATTTCTATGTGGGGCTAACAGTGAAAGTACACAAACATGCTAGAAATGTTGCACTTTCTGAGATTTCTAGACAAGTTCTGCAGATACAAGAGTTTGGATTTTTCATATGATTTTCACTATTATAAAATGCATCAGTCTATAATCTCAGAGCATGAGATTTGCAATAAAATGAAAGGAATTTGCAATAATGGCACTATCTAATCACCCAGAAATGCCTATTTTTGTTCTTCATTCTGTTTTTTTACTGCTCAAACAATAACAAGATCAAGACCCAGGGTAAATCCTGACCTCGTTGGTACCAGCGAGACCAGAATTTCATCCTGTGCTGTTATAACAGGACCAAGAATTGCACTCCAAGCCTATAGAGTCTTCAACCAAACTAGCACCCTGCCCCATGACAAGCTTAGGAGCCTCACTTTGGATAAGCATGCAGAAGTTTGAAAACATCACCAGCTCCATTATAAAGGATGAATGCAAATAAACTGAAGTACCCTAGTTTTGCAAGTCATGAATGGATTCCCAGGGCATTTTCATTTCTCCTTGTATAAATGTTACTTTTATTGTGCCGAATAATAAAAAACTGCATGCTCTGCCTTCTTTCCTTTTAACTTGGCCTGCAGACACGTATTGTATCAACCTCTAGTAAATGGGTAAGAGAACCAAAAGTTTGGGGTTTTTTAGGACTGTTCCAGTTTCCTGGGGCGTTCTTATTGTACTGAAAGTGGCAAATTGTTCCAGCTTCAGTGTATAATCAGGTCCTCAACCTAATCCCAGTTCTCTTGCACACTCCAGGGTCAATCTCTTCAGTACAGAAGAGGTACTGGATTGCTCCATTGCCCTTTCCCTGGGGATAATATTAAGTGAGACCAGTTTTTAAAAGACTGTTCATGAAAACACATGCCCGGAAAAGCCAGGCTCCTTTGTTTTGCCTGTAACAGACTTGTCCATGCCAGTCTACGCTATTCTTGGCACTTGGAGAGAGAAGTCGGGGATCAGATACATGACCCTAAGAGACTGGAGGCAATTCCCAAGAATCACTCCAAGAAGACAGGAGGAAAAGGCTCCTTCCATTCTCCCTACTACCTTACTTGCTGCTGAAGTCTAACCATTCTGCATTTATGTGACTTTCTGACTGCTAGGGGACCCCACACCTCCACTTTTCCAGAGAGATAGTGGGGCCCAGCTGCTGCTGTTTAACTAAAACAGTGGGCTCATGGCTCCCAACCAGAAGATGTCTATGTTTGGAAAAATGATAAAAGGTGGCGAACATTCACTAGAGTGTTGTTCCTTTTGTCAATAAATGTTTAAATTATGTATTACTTTCTGTGGTTGCAATGCATATACTTTTGGGTCGTGAAGCAGGATGCACGGTGTGGATCTGGATTGTAAATACTGGCTAAAGCAGAAAGGGGAAGCATCCTTTTGAGCGGTACACGCAATAGACTTTAGTTTAGGATTCCCAGTGATCTTCTACCTTTACCCAGATGCCTGGCTGAGACTTAGGAACCTCTTTGCCTGGGTGTGAGACAAGCCATTAATACACATCATATGGCTGTACTTGGTACACTCTTTTATGTCCTGTTTGTTTCTAATTTGAATCTGGTTGCTCACTAATATGTTCCACAACTTCATGACAATGTATTTCAAGGAGAAAACAGAGATGGGTTATTTAAACAAGTTAGCGCTGTAACCAGGAGACGTATTTGGAGAGCGCACACCTGCTGTGCTACCATATGTGAATGTAACACATATGGCCTAGCATTCTTTCCATTGAACAGGAATGTTAATGGACAATGGCAGCTCCATAGGTGCAATGGAGACCACCAGCAAAAGAGTAATGCAGTGTGTATGTGCACACACATGCATGTGTGGTGGGTATGATGTGTAAGTTTAATTGGTGCTTTCTTTTCTTGTCTTTCAAGAGATTTAATTTACCTGGCTGCTTTTATATAAACACAGTATGTTAAATGGCCGTGTTTCTCTTCTGGGAAGCCAATGTACTCCAACCTTTTTCTTTTTCATTTAGCCACATTTAGTGGCCTGTGCCCCTCGGACATAGGTTAGATGTCATTGGGCTGAAAGGAGAGTTCTTAAGCTCTAGTAAATTAGCCGGCCTAAAATAGGATCTGACAGAGGATCAGACATGAGATACATCTGGACCCGTATCCCATCTCCGCCAACTGCTGGCTCCAGATGCTTCAGAGGAAAATGTAAGGCCTCTACAGCAGAAAGATGTAAGGTTCTCTGTCCCCTGTCTAGGTCTCATCCTGTTAGTTAATAATTGGTGCTTGGGTTATAATCTGAAGCACAATATTTAATGCAGTATCCAAAGTTGTTAGCATTAATGATAACAATGCTGAATATTTTTGGCATCCATATAAACGTCTGTCCGATGGCTTCTTGAATCTTACTACATTCTTGACCACCAAGGCTTTCTGTAACTATGAGTTCAGCAGTTTAATTACACTTTGGGTGAAAAGTATTTTTTTGATCAATTTTGCATTTCTCACCATTTAAATTTGTTGACTGTTCATTTGTTCCTGTGGTACATGGCTATGGAGGACTGCTAGTATTTATCTACCTTCTCTAGAACATTTATTATTTTATATTCTTATTTCATGCCCCCCCCCCACTCATCTTATTTCTAAGGCAAACAATCCAAAGCTTTTCAATCTCTCTTCATATGATAGTTTTTCTCTGTCCTTGATCATTTTAATTTTCTTTCTCTGAACTCCTAATTTTTCAATATCCTTTCTGAGAACAGGTGGGTAGAGCTGCATAGATTAATAGATAAAAGCACTGTAATATTCATTAGATAGTCACCCTCCTGTTCTATAAAGATCTTTTAAACTTTTTTTTTTTTAAATAGCTGTACGTGGAAGAGAGATTTTCATTGATCTGTCTACAATGATGGCCAGGCCCTTTCTTGCACTGATATGATAAAGTAATTCAAACTGTGGAAATCTCATAAATGATTCTCTAACTTTTCAAACACAATTCTCAGTGTTTCAGTAAATTCATATGCTAATTTCCTTAAAACCCTGAAATTTTATCAACTAAAACTAGCATATATTTGGTTTTTCCAAACGTTTGCTTATTTTTATTTGGGAAATTGTTGTAATAGAACAATCATCTTGAATTCCTAAATTTTCCTTTCAGCTAAAACCCAAAGAAGTCATTTAAGAATAAAATTTAGGTAGATTTTTAAAAGCAATCTAGAGCATTCTGTAACAGAGATATAATTAGCTACCAATAATTATAAGCATTAGAGTTATTTTCATAGAACCCTGTTACTTTCACCCTATTAAATTCTTCAGTATTTTTCTGTAAGGGTATTTTCTACAATGTTCTTCTCAAGGACTGATTTTATTGCACTTCTTTTGTTCCTCTTTAATCTCTGTCCTACTTTATTAATAATACATTAATATTAATTAATAATAAGACTCTCTGCTAGTAATTTCCCCTGATATGTTCTCTTTTTCTTTATAGAAAGGTAAGGTCCATCTAACATTCAGAGAGTACAACTGACACTTCTTGTAAGACTTATGAGGCTTCAGAAAGAAGACCAGTGTCCTGATTATAATGAAATTGTGATACCACTTTTGGCAAGAATGGGAGCACAGCTGGACTTTGTCCTTCCAGAAAATTGTGTACGTTCTGATGTCAATGCTCTGATCTCAGAGACTCAACAAGTTGAAGTCATTGCTACCAGGAAGACAACCTTCCATAAGAGGAACAGCAGGGAGCTGGAGATCAGTGGCTCAAAGGGAGGACCCACGAGAAAAGAGAACCAGATTTAAATCCCACAGAGGGATTGGGTTGCAAACCTGGTGGTAGACTCTCTCCAAGCACTTTAAGAACCTAATCGTCATTTCATGGGAGAAGACTGATCTGCCCTGGATTGGAAGGTGGAAGCCAAGATAGCTGCCAAATGCACTTGATCAATGACTTCACTGATTTCATACCAGGCCTTGGTATTTGAAGTGTAGCAGGTAGTCCAAGATGGATTGAAGTGGGGATTGGGAGGGGGAAAAGACTCTCATCCAAGGCTCAATAGGTAAAGTGTTTCCACTTGGTTAAGTAGGTTGCCCTAGAAGACGGCTTCCTGCTACTCAACAGAAAGTACTGGACTTGTGCCATGCAGGCCTGTTCCTCTGCATGCAGTCATGCAGAAGCTATGCTGTCAGATTGAGGGAGACTAGGTTTGAGTGAAGCAATTGGCTCTAGTTCCATGAGAGCAAGTCCAGTTGAAGTTTGAATTCCAACAAGGTTGCTATGCAGAGGTCCCAAAGCATGCTGAACCAATACTGGTATATTCATGCTAGAGCCTCCAGGATGATTTTGACCTTCAGGAGGACATTGTGCATCAGTTGTATTGCCAGGAATCATATAGTGGCACTCCCATCTATGGGCACGTCCAGGGCCGTCCTGAGCCATTCGTGCGCCCCGGGTGTGCTGTGCATGCGTGGCCCCACCCCCACCTGGTCCGGCATCCCTGCGTGGCGCCCCCTACAATGGGGCACCCCGGGCGGTAGCCAGTCAGCCCGTAGCTTGGGCCAGCTCTGGGCACGTCTACACTGCAGTGTTATTTTAAAATAACGAAGTGTTCACCTACACAGCAAGCCATTATTCTGAAATAATTTCAAGCAGGAGGACTTCTTACTCGGACTCCTGTAACCCTCATTTCACGAGGAGTAAGGGAAGTCAAAGGAAGAGTGCTCTCTCTCAGACTTCCTGCTGTGTAGACAGCTCCAAAAGCCAAATTAAGCCATTTCAACTTCGGCTACGCAATTAACATAGCTGAAGCTGCGCAGCTTAATTTGATTTTAGCTCTGCTGTGTAGACATGCCTTAAGAGAGCAAGAGGTGATGGATGGGGAGCCTCTGGTGAGCTTGTGTAGCAAGCACAATGACATTTCCAGTTCTGTCTGGACACAAATAGATCCATCCAGGGAGTCCACACCTCCAGAAAATCATGCTGATCACATCTGGGTAGAGTAACCATTCACAGTGAGAAAAGAAGGAGCTGCTGAGGAGCTCCACCAGCAAATCCTGGGCTTCTAGGAAATGCCATGCATCTAGATGAATGGTATTCTGCTAACAGATGTACCACAGCTGAGGCACATCTTGATGTAGCCATGTAACTAATCTTATGCGATGGAATGTGCCTCAGTGTAACTTACCAGCCATCCTTTCTGACTAGCAGAAAGGAACAGCCTAGTGCTATTGGTAAAGATGCATTAAGCGGGCTGTTTGTGTTTGTTATTAATGTTAAGGTAGGAACAGAACAAAATGGTCTTTTTGTCACTATTGTCGCCCTTTTACCATTAGGATTGTTTTCTTTTTTTAATTTAAGGGTGTAAGAATATTTTTTGTATTATGGTAGAATTTGTTATAGTAGTAGTTAAAATTAAATAGCATTTAATTTTAGAATATTTTGTATTAGACCTGTTTTACAAAAGCAACTATATAATCCTTGCGTGTGGGAAGCAACTATGTAATATTTGATTGTGAGAGTGAAGTATGCGAGGGTTTATTTCAAAATAGATTAGTTTGAAGGCTAGCAGAGCATGCAGGTGATCGGGGATGTGGGGGAGAGTTGAGGATGCAAAGGAATGAGCCCATAGTATTCAGTGACAGATGAGGGGGAGATTAGTGACCCTGAAGTTAGAAGCAAGCAACCCAAAATGTGAAGATAACAAATCCCATCAAAACCTGGGTGGGGCAACAGGTCAGCAGGCTAATATTAAACAACAATAAAAACAATCTCCAAATGAACTTATGTTGCAGAGTGACTGATTACAGCAAAATCCATAGATTTGCATGAGAAAGGATTCCTATAAAAGATGCATGGTCTTGCGTGGTTCTTCGGGTTCATCCTGTCAAGATTTCCCCTAGAGCAACGTGTTATGAAAGACAGAACCCAGCTGCTCCCTAATGGTGAGTAATCTGGCTAGCCACGAGATCAATCTGGATCCTGGACTGATAACTATAACACCAAAAGGCAGGGAAGTGTAGGCGTGAGCATATGCTAATTGCCTTACTATTGTATTATTAATAAATGTAGCGTATTGCCTTTTCCCTTAAAAAGATCCTGTTTGCTTCTTAATAAGCATAGCATTGACATAGGACACATGATCGGATTCCATCTTGCTTCTTGAAGTGTAGAACATTGCAGCACTATTGTCCATTAAGATCTGCACTATTCTGCCCTTTAGGTAGGGAAGGAATGCCTGACAAGCCATATCCCTTTGATCCCTCTGACAGTTATATGGAGGGAGTGATTCTCCTGGGCCCAGAGTCACAGCATACCGAGGTTGCCAATATGGAGTCCCCACACCAGATCCAAGGCACTGGAGACCAACGTCACTGATGGGAATGGAGCCAGGAAGGGAACCCTTGCCAACACCAATCATAGTCTATCTACCAAGTTAGGGAGTAAAGCTGAGCCTTGAGCCTTTAAAGCCTCTTGCCTTTCTCCTACAGGAACTCTGCTGAGCTGGACCCAAAAATCTGGGTGGTGGTGATGCCTGGAAGTGTCTTCTTGAGGTTGGTGGTGTATATATAGCCCAAGGGATCATAGGGTGACCCTGATGTTCTTCAGACCTGGTGCCTGTCTGCTCCAATAGCAGAGTGCTGCCTTCAGATGGAATGTTCTGGGTAGATTGCTGAATCTTGTGAGAGAGCTCTAAGAACTGCAGCCCACAAACTGTTCCTCATGGAAAGAGCCAATGCTATTGACCACACAGCAGAATGGTTGCATCCAATGCTGCCTGAAGAGAGGCCCTAGCCATTGCTTTGCTCCTCTTCCATAATAGGCAAGAATTGCTGCCTTGACTCAGTGAGTCTTGAACTTAGCCATCAAGTCCCATATATTGTAAACACATTACTCTTGGAATGATTGTTGATTGGTGATAAACAGTGGTATGCTGGTAGTGGAATACTCCTTCCTACCGAAATGACTGAGTTTCTTTGCATCATTATTTTTAGAGTTGCACTAGATTTCCTGTCTGTCCTGTAAAATGGTGGCTGAGATCAACAGTGACCCTGGGGGTGGGTGAGAGTACATATATTGAAGCCCTGGACAGGGATGTAGTACTTTTTGTCTGCCCTTTTGAATGTTGGGGACAGAGAAGATGGGGTTTGCTACAATTCTTTGACAAGTTGCAGAACCATGTTATGCACCAGTAGGACCACCTTGGAGGGAGCTGCTGCAGACAGAATGTCAAAGAGGCTGTTGGTAGGCTCCTTGAGCTCCTCCGCCTCCAACCCCGACTTCAAGGCAAGTTCCTGGGTGCACCTTAAAATGTTCTGGTGGTAGTGAGTTGGCATGTCCCACAACTGCCTTGTTGTGGGGAGATGAGAGAAGGCTGTCACTGCTGGTGCAGCTGGCTCTTCCTCCACTGCTGGTACTCATTGTGCTGGAACAGGTAGGGGTTCGGTACTAGGGTCTGGTTCTGAGTTGGTCTCCAGTGCCAATAGTGTCAAAGCCAGGGCCCAACCTTCAGAAGTTACCAAGGACACCTACTGGGAATATGGTGCCAGTATAGAAGGGAACCCCCAGGGGTTCCAATGTCGTTACTAGGTCAGCCAGTGAGCCATGGACATGCAGTGAAACTGGGCCCATACAATTGGTGTCAGTGTTATCTCAGAGGAGGACTGGGTTCGCTCTCAGACCCCAAGCCTGACATCCCCCTCAGGGACCAAAAGGGTGAGTCATCACCATTTACTGGAGGCTCTGGTGAGCTGGAGAGCAATGCTGCACTGAGAGCAGAGATGCAAGGCCAGTGACTGGTGCTCTATAGATCAGTGCCTAGAGGAGTGGAGGCTGGTGAATAACACCATGGCAATGGGAAATGTAAAGCTGGAGACCAGTGCCACAACAGTGAGTGGCACCATGACAAAGGCCACGAGGCAGCCTCACAGAGGTTATTCTCTCAAGGATACCACCTTCACAGGCTCCTCCAGGGTCGGGCCTAGGCAGAATCAGGTCCCTTGCTGCTTGAAGAGTCTTTAGTGTCATGGAGTCTGGCAGATGCAATAGTCCAGACAGTGGTAGGTCCCAAACCAGGCTCGGTGCCCTCAGTGGTGTCACCATGGACAAGTTCTGGGAAGGACAAGTGGCCTGCCATGGGTATTGGCTCATTTGGAGACTCCTGTGTGCCTGGCTGAAGAACTGGAGAGCATCCCCTGGCAGTCGGCAGCTTCTTGTGCCTCATATTTGGATACAGATGGAGACGCGTGCCAAGAAGGCAGGGTGCTGGTGGAGCACTCTGTACATAGGCAGCTATCTTCCACAGGGCTTTCGGCCGAATGTATGTCCTTGAGATGTGCATGGCCTGAAGCCCTTGCAGATCCTGCATTTTTCTTTTGCATAAACCTGCCCAAGGCATCTAGGCAGCTTGTGTGTAGGTCACTCACAGGCATAGTTTCGTGACAAGCACACACAGCTTAAAATCCTGGGACCAGGACATGGCCCCTCCCAGATGGGACTGTAACTAAACAACTGTTTTAACTATTTACAAAAGAAAGTCTAAAAGAGTCCAAGAAACATAGGAGAACCGCTATGGAACTTGCAGTCATAGGGAGCATGCCAGCAACTGTCACAGGTGGTAAGAAGGAACTGGCAGGTTGGGGTGCTGATGGTAGCCCTCTACTGGCACGAGTGCTGTGCTCCAGTGGGAGCCAGAGGTGACCCTATGGGGCACACACATACCCTATCATGGAATCAACCTGAGCCAGCACTCATAGAAGAACAACACATAGTTCCCCATACACAAGAGAAGGTATGCAGAGGATACCGAATTTTGGTGAATAAACTTGCAAGCTAAATTCTAGCATAACCCAACTGGGTTTTGGCTGCTTTATTTTTCAGTCTTAACATTTTTAGTGCAGGTTTTGGATAAGGATTGTTTATATAATGCCATAAAACTACATGGCATTTTACAAAATTACAGATGTTCATATATATATTCTATGAAAGTGAGTAATTTAAACCATAACTTGTTTTAATAGCTGTTAAACAATTTCAATGTCTTTTTCATTGCAAATCATATTAAAATTACACACATACACTGACAATACAGTATAATATAGACAATTAGTGGGGCTAGTAACTTAATTGATTTGTTTTCCTGTTGTTGGTGTGCAAATGGCCCATGAACAGATTGTATTCATTGTTTACAAATATACATTGAATAATTTAGGCTGTAGCATGGTCATGAGTGGTTTTCATTAACCATGTGCAGTAATTATGTTTTTTTTTTAACCATACTAGAGAAAAATGGCTCAGGGTTTATTTGTTTGTGGAGAGAGACAGACAGACAGACAGACAGAGAGACATACCTATTACAAAATTCACTTTCTTCAAATATTCACTTTAAATTTGGCAAATACTCCTGACTGTAATCTTTCTAGGTTAGTCATGAAAAATGGCCACAAGGAAGCAACAGGAAAAGTGAATTAATTTTAAAAAGTGGATAGCTGCGGAAATGTATTTGAAGTGTTCTAGCAGCTATAATACTGCAATTCTGTTTGCCAAAATAACAGATGTACTATGATTTAAGTGTGCTTTGAGAAGAAGTTGGAAAACTGTCTGTCTTGTCCCCCCTACTGTAGGGTCTGAGGACGTCACAATCCTCCATGTATTTAGCCTCTCAGCAAGCAAGGAAGTTCTGATCACCTCATTTCACAAATGGGAAAGTGAAATAAAAACAGGCTAAATGACTTGTCCAAGGTCACACAGGAAGTCTGTGGCAGAGCAGAGATTAACACCAAGTCTTCCAAGTCCTACATTGCCCCCTAAGCACTGGCTGGACCTTCCTTCCAGAAGGAATTCTACTGGTAAGGTAACCAATCCATAACTGATCAAATGGTGTGAATAATAAAACGTAAGTTACTAGCAGATGTACCCTGAATTGCTTGGGTGTGTAATGGAAGTAATTTTAAAAAAATGAGAAATGTATGTGCTTTATTTCAATGATTGAAGGCTCAGGTGAGAGAGTTCAGGGCTGAGGAGGGGCAGGAGGTGGGTGGCTCAGGGTGGAGGGTTGGAAGGTGTGGGGAGCTCAAGGCAGGTGGTGGGAGGGCACAGGGCAGGTTGGGGAGGGGCTTACCAGGGCTGCCAGTGGTGGGAAGGGTGGCAATGCTCCAGTAGCAACTCCTCCAGGGGTCCAGGCAGCTGCCAGTGAGCTCCCTCCAGTCCCCACCAGCCTGCAGGCTGTGTAGGGGGGACCAGGCTCTGGAGGATGCTGACCGCTCCAGCAGCCCCCTCCCCCGAGCCTGCAGGCTGTCAGGGGGGTGAGACTGAGGGCTGCCCCCGATTCAGCAGCCCTCCCCCCTGCAGCCTACAGGCTGCCTGTGGGGTAGAGGGTGAGGCTCAAGGGGCTATCCCTGGCCTCCAGTGCCCCTTCCTGCAGCCTGCAGGCTATCCACAGGGCGGGGCTGGGGGGTAGGCTCCAGGTATGGGGGCTACTTACCTGGTTTGGAGGCAGGCTAGATGATGGAGCCCCAGCCCTGCTGGCCACTTTCCTGGTGCTGCAGCTGCCCTCCAGTGGCCACTCTCAGTATCACATTCCTCCTCTCTGCCCCCATTCTCAGCTATTCTCATTTTCCAGGCACAACCAAACCGGTTTAAGTTAAGTTAAGGGGAAGCTGTGTACCAAATGTGGTGGTCCTAGCTCTTTCAGTGTAGGAGTTCTTGAATAAATGGACTCATAGCTGCACAGACACACTCTAAAATACATATATAGGTGTTCTCAGGCACAGTTCTTTTGTGAGAAAGAAGGTTCAAGGGGAAGGGAGATGAAAAAAAGTAGTGGACAGAATGCATTGGCCATGCACAGATGTTCAACATTGGCATAGTCATTCCTCCCAACTCGATGCCTATCTTTACAGGGCACTGAGTGAAGAGAATGGATCTGACTGCAGGGGAGAAAATCAGATCCAGATAAGAAGTGGTTTTCTTCTGAGCCTGAATGATCTCACTAAAGTCCAGAGACAAGGAGAAGGATATAATAAAAGTGAACCAGAGGGGAAGACATTGGGAACAGCAGCATTGTCATCATGCATTAGGGTTCCCTAAGACAGAAAAGTTACAAGGGGGTAGATGAAACCAGAACAGTTTTCTCATTGAGATCCAGGAGCCCACCGGATAGTGAGCCTTGCTCTGTGACAGCAGAAAAACTTAGCTAGTCACAGAGCCAGCAAATAGACAGCTAGCATTTAACAGCACATCTACGACCCACAGCTGCATGGTAGGGAGGAAAGGAAGGAATGGCAAATGGCCAAGAAGGTATTTCAGAAGGGAGAGCTTTGCAGTAGGAGTGTTAGGGGAAGTGCAGGTAATACAGTCTGACTTTGTTTCACTGAAATCAGGGTGTTTTGCCTTTGACTCCACTGGGTGCAGGATCAGGCCTCATACAAAGTCATTCCCACATTCCCCTGTGAAAAGTGCCAGACCTACCAACCTCACAGTAGCTGCATGCCTAATTCACTGGGTAGTACTTCAAAAATATGCCTCAAAGTATGTGACGTCAGAGGGGTGTAATGTTGCACTTCTAACCATAGTTAAACTTTCAATGCAAAATATTGCCCCCAAATGCACACAGCTAACACCCACTGACGTCAGTGGAAGTTATGAGCCTGACTTGAGTACAGTATAAAGGTCACAGTATCGGATGCAATGCTCACACTAAGCCTGTTTAATAGGAGTATGAACTCACCGCAGTTACGCAGTTGTCTCTCACATGACGAAAGTATTGAACGTGAAAGGGTTTTTTTTTTTAAGACAATGTTTATATTTTGTGACATATGCACGCTGACATTTTCCTGAATCTAAAGCATGACAGCACTTTGTTTGTAGGTTTAGAGCTCTCCTCTGTGAATGGAAACATTAGCTACTGGTAAAAATATTCATGTACTCTTTGTCGTGCTGTTTTTATGGATGGAAATTCCATCTATATCTTGATCATGAACTCACAAGTAAAATAATCTTTGGTGAGGGTTAGTCACATTTTCCTTTATGCCTTTCATGGAACTAGTGGCACATGCATATTCAATTCAATTCTATGTAAATATTGAATTGCACCTTATCAGATTCTATTATCTGGAGCAACTGTTAAGAGCTTATAACTTTTTAACCATGGGGCTAAAATTTTTCAGGCTTACAACATTTGTATAGTCTGACTTTAATCAGAGCTTCTTTTAGGTTCCAGGCTGATTTGAACAGAACTGTGACATTTCCCAGGTTACACTCTAGACCTGGGTGGGCAATAAATGGCCTTAGGCCAGATGTGGTTCACCAGGGTTAGCCCTGGGCAAGCTGCCAGATGCTTTATTTGCTGGTGCGTCTGCACGTATGGCCACTTGCAGCTCCTGCCAATGGGAGCTGCAGCAAGCAGTGTGGACCAAGACACCTGATGATCCATGGCCAACAGGAGCTGCAAGCAGCTATACCTGTGGATGTGCAGGTCGATAAAACATCTGGTGGCACATGAGGTGCTAAGCCTGTCAAATTGCATCTGGTCTGTAGCCACTCATTGTTCACTCCTGCTCTAGACTGACTGATGGATAGGTGTGTTCTCTCAGTTCTCCAGTCTGAGGCATCTATTACCCAGGTTTGATATGAGAATGGCCACTCATGGTCTGATGACACATGGTCTGATAAGACACAACCTCTAGCATGTAAATCACTCTCAGCTACACTGTCTGAGTACTATTGCTGGCTACTCATGAATGTGCTTTTGCGCAAGAGAGCATCCACATGGCATGGACACTCTTGCACAAGAAAGCTCTGATGGCCATTCACAGAATGGCCATCAGAGCACCTGTGCTTTTTCTGATAGGGGTTTCTTTTGCAAAAACCCCTCCGGAGCGTCCACACCTGCCTTTTTGTGCAAGAGCTGCAGCGCAAAAAGGAGTTATTCCTTTGTGGGGAGAGGAATAATTCTACTGGCAAAAGCCCTCTGTTCTGCCAATTTACTTGCACAAAAACGCACGTGAAGTGTGGACGCTCTGCCGGTTTTTGCACAAAAACGGCCATTTTTGCACAAAAACCTTGTAGTGTAGACATAGCCTAGGAGTACACACTGTCACACTAACAAATACTCAAGTTAGATATCCTTACCCAACCTATGAAAATTTAGGCTTTCCATTTTTATCACTCAATATTAGAATTGTTTTGCCTGCAGATCTTATTGTCTAATTTCCCCCCAATTAATGTTATTAGTTTAGGACAAATATTATTCAGAGGAACATTACAGGGTGCGATAAATTAGATGC
The DNA here is from genome assembly GCA_019425775.1 of Rafetus swinhoei. Lineage (NCBI taxonomy): Eukaryota > Metazoa > Chordata > Testudines > Trionychidae > Rafetus > Rafetus swinhoei. The sequence goes on along the minus strand of CM033424.1, from coordinate 68,237,919 downwards.
ACTGAAATCCCCAACAGGCATGCTTTTTTTCCTGTAAGCCAATAAATGGTTGCTACTGTATGTATTTATCACTTTGTCACCCTAATATATATATCTATATATCTATATAGATATATTAGGGTGACAAAGTAAATCTACATTGGTATAATAGCAGTAAATCTGAGCACATAAAACATGCATACCTTTTACTGGATGTAACTATCTTGCCAAATCTATATAGCCCATCTATTGGTTAACAGGAGTTGGCAGTGATATATATAGCTTTCCAAGGTGATTGGTTGTTGTCACTCACTAAAGCTCTTTAACACTTCCACATTTGTTTTTTTACTTTGCATTACTAAAACAACGTACATTCCACAACCTTCACATACCGGGGCATTTTGTCTAACTTCCTAAGGCTACGTCTATACTGCAGCACTATTTTGGGATTCCGGAGGTATCCCAGAATAGCTATTCCGCATCTTTTGAGTTCACCCATTATTTTGAAATATAATGGGCTCCCTATTCCGACATCTCTGTAAACCTCATTCCATGAGGAGTAAGGGATGTTTCAGAATAGCAATTTATTTTGAAATAAGTGCTGTGTAGACAGTGCCATATTTCAAAAATTAACCATTTCAAAATTGACTTGAAATAACCTACATAATTTGCGTAATTCAAACTGCATAACTTATTTTGAACTACAGGTGCAGTATAGACTCATCCTAAAAGAAAACCAGCATTGTCCCTTTAAGAGCTCTTTTTGGAGTGTATTGTGCATGTACTCTGTGTACAGTTATTGGGCACAATAGAGTGGAACAGGCTTTGAAAAAAAGCAACCTTAAGGGAGCTGAGAGGCAAGAAGGGGTCCTATGTTTTGTACTGCATGGAGTCCTCCTTTTCCTATCTATCTTCAAGGGAGTAAAGGAAACGGGGTTAGGGCTCCAATATCTGGAACAATGGGGGGCTAACCTCCCCCCACGCAAGGGAGATTGGTGGGGTGCCAGCCCCAGGGCAGCTGGGACCTGGTTGGGGATTATTTGGAAATTATTAACGGACGTATGATGACTAGGACTGTCCAACTAGTTGCCTGGTATTCCCAGATATTTTAAGTGAATAAAGCTTTGGCCTAATTAAACCACTTCCATTGTCTCCTGTCCTTCCTGTGACTTGGCCAGATAATGTCAGTGAGAGTGGTTCAGATCTTCTTACTAGACAGGATACATCCAAATGTCCCTGTATAAACCTTACAGTTACCATAGAAGGGTATTACATCATTACAGTATCGTACCATAATAGGTATTCAGACTGCCATGACAGCTGAAGATGTTTGAGTTAATTTTTACCCTAGTATTAGTCACACTCTAGAATTTCAGAAAATTCATAATGGGGTTGCTTTGTTGAGATGCTGTGATTGGAATTACAGTGGAATGGGGGAGGAGAAAGAACACTTATTTAAGCTGTACGATCTTTCCTTCCAGGTGTTTTTATACAAGTGGAACTTTGTTAGATTCGCTCGTGAGCCATTCAGTTTGTAAGGGTGAGTTCTGGCAGAAAGACGAGGTGTTAGGCAGTAGATGTTATTGATTACTACCCATTGTACCATTATGCCTTTATCAAGTGGAAATGATTTTTCACAGGTTTAATTCACCCCTCTCTTCCCCTTCCTCCCCCCCTTCCCCGATCACACTCACATGCACACACACAGGGTATCTTGATATAATATTTTGTCCTACCTTTTTATTAGTTATTACCCCATACATCTGTAATGCAGTTTTTCAAACAGTTTGTGTTAGCTATGGGTCCTCAGCTGTCTCAGCTGCAAATTCCATAATGTCTGGAAGTTTAGTGGAAAAAAAGGAAGTTTATATTTTGCTAAATAAGGCTGATTCCACCTGGAGTGCAATGTTCTCAGAATAGATTAATGTCTCTGGTCTTTTTTTACCACTCACGTTTATTAGCTTTTATATACCCCAGGGGACATTTGGAGATTAACCTGTAAAGCAAAACTACATTGGAGATGTAACACCTACCACAGCGCTTGCTTCTGAGAGGATGTAACCCTAAACTGCATACACATCTGGGATTTGATTGTTTAATTGGCGCTGGTGCCACATGAAAAAGTAGTACAGTGGAGTCTACATAATGATATCAACCCAGTTGTTGGTCTTTCATCTTGTCTTAGCAAAATGTTTATGATGCAATCTTGATCCTATTAAAGTTAGTGGGAGCTCTGCCATTGATTTCAGTAGGGCCAGGTTTTCACCTTTGGTTAGCAAAGGGTATCATTTGCACCTGAAATAACCTCCATAGTTTGATGTGTGTTTCCCAGCAAACCTCTTGCCTCACTGGACTATTCACAATCACAGGGCAGACATTGAAAAAAAAGGTTAAAAGTGATTCTCTCCCCACCACCCCATAGATCTGACATATTTGAAACATACAGGTCACTACAGTTCAAGACGACGTAATACTGCCAGTTTGGAGAGAGTTAACTCTAAATCATGTTTGACAAGCTCTGCCAGGACAATGCAAAAGACATTTTGGTTGGCTGAGACACCATTAATAAAACACCATAATATTCAAAATATATTTTTAAATGAGCACAAACAAGCACCCCAATTGTGCTGTCCTTACCTTTAACTTTTAATTTCATTTCCTCGTGCATTGGTCTCTATCAAGATACTGGAGCGTACTTTATTTTATTTTAAAATGGAGTGTTGTCTGCAGTTTCCTGCAGTGCAGAGCTTGGTCTTCTAAAGCAGAGTCTGGCCATTGATCTCCATGGCTGCACCTAGGATTTTCACTTGACAGCAGCTGCTTTTGCACTCTTTCCTATTACATAGATCTGCTTGTAAATGCAAGTGAGGGATGGGGACCAGAATTCTGCTGTAAGCTAATGCATTGTTTATTTCATTAAACTGTTTTCAAAAAGAACAAACAGAAATTGCAAACATGATTATTGAAGTTAGGGCTGTCAAGCAATTAAAAATGAATTGCAATGAATTGCATTATTAAACAATGGCAGAACACTAGTTTAAATATTTGTGGATGTGTTCCACTTTTTCAAATACATTGATTTCAGTGACAAAATGCTCACTTTATTTTTGGTTACAAATATTTGCAATGTAAAAACCAAAAGAAATAGTATTTTTCAATTCACATAATACAAGGTCAGTAGTGCAATCTCTTCAGGTGCATCTACACAGCAGGGCTTAACTCAAAATAAGCTACGCAAATTGAGCTATGTCAATTGTGTAGCTTATTTTGAAATAGTTTATTGAGAAATTGGGAACGTCTATACAGCACTTATTTCGAAATAAAGCACTTTTCCTCCAACTTCCCTTACTCCTTGTACAATGAGGGTTATGGGAGTCAGAGTAAGAAGTCCTCCAGCTTGACAGTATTTCGACATTATTTTGAAATAATTGCCTGCTGTGCAGAAGTGGACTACATTATTTTGAAATAATGCTAATAATAATTCAAAATAATGTTGCTGTGTAGATGGTTGCTGTGTAGATGGTACCCGTTATCATGAAAGTTGAACTTACAAATGTAGAATTACGTACAAAAATAACTGCATTCAAAAAGAAAACAATGTGAAAAACTTTAGAAGTTTCAAGTTCATGCAGTCTTATTTCTCCTTCAGACAAACAAGCCCGTTGTTCACACAAACAAGTTTGTTTTCATTTGCAGGAGATAATTCTGTTAGTATCTTGTTCATAATGTCACCCGAAGATGAGAACAGGCATTTTCATGGCACTGTTGTAGCTGGTGGCACAAGATATTTAGATGCCAGATGCAATAAAGAGTCATATGTCCCTTCATGCTTCAATCACCATTCCTGAGGATGTGTGTCCATGCTAATGACAGGTTCTGCTTGATAACAATCCAAAACAGTATGGATCAACATGTTCATTTTCACCAGCAGATGCCACCATCAGAAGATTGACTTTCCTTTTCGGTGGTTTGGATTCTGCAGTTTCTGCCTCCGAGTTCTTTTAAGACTTCTGAATGCATGCTTCACATCCCGTTCATCCCTAATTTTGGAAGGCACTTCAGATTCTCAGACCTTGAGGTGAATGCTGTAGCTATCTTTAGAAATCTTACATTGGTAGCTCCTTTGTGTTTTGTCAAATCTGCAGCAAAACTATTCTTAAAACAATGTGCTGAGTCATCACCCAAGATAATAAATGTGAAATATATGGCTGAATGAGGGTAAAAATAAAACAGGAGACATGTAATTGTTCGCCAATGAATTCAATCACAGATTTAATTAATGCAATTTTCTTTACAAGCATCATCAGCATAGTAGTATGTCTTCTGGATTGGTGGCAGAAGCAAGAAGGGGTATATCTGGCACAAATACCTTGCAATGCCAGCTACAAAAGCCCCATGTAAATGGCTGTTTTCACCATCAGGTGACACTGTAAATAAGAAGTGGTCAGCATTATTTCAGGAAAATGTAAGCAAACTTGTTTGTCTTACTGATTGTCTAAATGAGAGATAGATCTGAGTGGAGCCTATCTGAGGCTCTGAAGTTTTGCATTGATATGTTTCTCAATGTAGTTAGGTAACAAAACCCCTACATTTTGTAAATTGCACTTTCATGATAATGAGATTGCATGACAGAGCTTGGAGGAGGTGAACTGAATTTTTTTCTCATACTTTTTTACAGTGCAAATATTTGAAATTAAAAAAAAATCATGTAACATGAGCAGTGTACACTTTGCATTCTGTGTTGTATTTGATCAATATGTTTGAAAATGTAGAAAAATATCCAAAACCTATTATATATTTTGGAGAGTTTGTTTGTGGATTTTGTTTGTTCAAAATAAAGTCTTATTTGCAATTACCTACAGATACCAAATTTTGCATAAACAATCCCACCACTTAAATGAGCTAAATGCACTACTTTTTATACCGGAATATGCTGGGCTAAAGGTTTAAATAATTATTTTTGTTTTTCATCAGGAAAAAGTTATGACTATTATTAGGGCTCGCCAGCCGCGCGGTTCTGCGCATGCGCAGATCGCTCCGCGCCGGCTCTTCTGGGGTGTAATCTACTCGCCACAGGCCTGACTATTATGATTAGTGTTCATAAAATTATTTGCTAACAAAACTAAAATTGAGTCACCTATTCAACTATCACTTTAGTGCAAAGAACATTTTTACTGTTACAAATCACAAAATAATTCTAATTCAAATTAGTTATGGAAAGAGTAATGGAATCTTTATGAGTTTTTTATTCAAATGTGCGATGTATGGTAATTATTCAATAAAATGAATAATATTTGAAGTTGAAATCTTACAAATTTAAAACCGTTATTTTACTTCCCTTTTGCAAGCACATTAATACAAAATTTATTTCATTTCTTGAACTTTCCTATAAGTGTAATCTATGCAAAATTACTTTGCCTGGTCACCGATGGGCCTCACCTGCTAGTATTTAATAAATTTTAATTGTATTTTATTGTTTAACAATGCAATTAAAACTGTGATTGAGATTATTTTTTTAACCATGATTAATATCTTGAATTGTTATTGACAGCCCTAACTTAAACACAAGCCATATGTCAAGAAATCTTACAGTTTTAGAGTGTGCAGTTTTTGCATAAAATTCCCCTCAAGTGTATATCACAATTGTACTTTGGCACAGATTTATACATTCAGTTCATACAAATTGTCCACTTTTTGGTAAAAATCTGGTCCATATTTTGGACCAAGATGAAGTTATGAAAACAATTTTTTTACTGTGCTTTATGTACATGAAGAGTGGTGCCATAATTAATAATCCAAAATAATAGCTAAGCCAGTTAGTGTTTGAGCCTAGAGCTAGGTGACATTTTTTTTGGACTTCATTATTTCTCACAGAAAAATGCAGATTCAGTGAAAATTTAATGAATGTATGTCGATCTCTGCAAATTATTTCAGTCAAAACAAAAATTAAAAAACTCAAATGTTGTGATATTGTTTTGACATCATCAGAATGAGATATTTGGATTTTGCACCCACCCTGCTCCCAGCTTCCTATACTGCCCCCTCTCCCACAACCCTAAGGCCTTGCCCCCACTCCTGCACTCCACACACCACCAGCCCCCTGCCCTGAAGGATCTAGGCAACATTGGGCAAATCTGATAGTAAATAAATACATTAATAATGTGATTGTGTCTGAAGAAGCCCAAAAAGGGGATAAATGTGCACCTGAGAATAAAAAGTCTGGCAGCAGAGGAACAAAGGTACTAAGTGTCCTGGTGTGATGGGGCAGTGATAATTCCAACTTTATAAATCAATTGTTTTCTAATCTTGAACAACTCTAGTTATATCAATAACTGACTATGTAGGCAATCAGTTTTTCCACTAGCCCACCCCTTTAACCTTGGATATACTACATACCAGGTCTGGTGTCCACATTTTTAAAGGATGTTGGGGGAAGATGGAAAGAAGATCCACAGAAACTATTCAAGGAAGGGATGAAGAAAATACTCTAAGGATATCAAAGTGTTGAGTTTATCCCAAAGAAGATTGAAAGCTGACTTGGCTGCAATGTGAAAGTACCTTCAGAGGGAGAAAATCATAGATATAGACAGGTCTCTGTAAAGTAGTGGAGAAAGGTGTAACAAGAACCAAAGGCTGGAAGCCAAACAAATTCAAATTAGAAATTAGGCACTTTTTATTTCAACATTGAGAGTGATTGATCACTGGAAAAAGTGAACAAATTAATAATGGAAGTGGTGGATTCTCCACCCCCGATGGTTTCATATCAAGGCTGGATGCCTTTTTGGAGGATATGCTTTAGCAAAATACAAGTTATTGGGTTCAATACAGGGCTAACCAGGTGAAACTTACTGCCCTAGGAAATACAGGTCAGGGTAGATCATCTAATTTTCCCTTCTGGTCTTAAATTCTATGAAGAAATAAAAGCAAGGAGAAAAATTTGTGTTCACTTGGATACAAGGGCATACATTTCAGAAAAATTCAAGGGTAAGGAGGAGGAGGCAAAGTTGTGCCTGCATACAGAACATTATATGTGGTTACATTATACATTGGGGATGGAGACAAAAAGTGGCAGACAGACGTATGAATAAGGCAGGGAGGGGAGGCAAATTGGTGTTGGGGGTGATGGGCAGAGACCTACCTTTCTTGCCCCATAGCAAATGAGACCCCTGCTTGAGTAACAGATTGAAAAACAGCTTACATTAGCTGTATGTTTACTTATTGTAAAACTATTACTATGTCCTAAATCAACAAAAACTTAATCACTGTATATTTCAATATAGGATATTCACTGAGTTATGTGAAACACATCATGTCTCAACTGAGATTAAGAGTAGTCTTTTTGCATCACATGAATTCCAGTAATAATGCACTTGAGCTGTTGGGGGCCTTGGACATTTCTGCAGAGTGCTGAAGGTGAGCTAAACTTGTATCAGAACACTTTTGCAAAGGACCAAGTCCTGCCATCAAAACACCGACTGGCTTCAGTACTCATTGTGCTTGAGCAAGATCTGAGGATTCAGCCACCTTTAAATAGTATGCGTGTGTTTGTGTGCACGCGTGTGCGTGGCCTCAGAGTACAACAACTTTTGGCCCCAAAGGTAAATAATGAACTCTCTCCTGGGTAAAATAAAGCCAATTTCTGATTTGTTTTTAGTTTATACATTTTTTAAAAATTCCACCTGGGGAATTTATATGGAACAAAAGCAGGTTTCTATAGATATCCCAGATGTCAGCTAATTCTTAACGACATGCTTGGCATGATTCTATTTATTGAAGAATTATATTGCATTTAAATTAGATTTCCTTTCCTTTTAGAAATCAAGCCACACAGTTGCAGGGATCAATTATTGAGGGACTTTGTTTACAAAGGATAGATAAGAAAAACATTCCTTCCGTTTATTTTCATTGGACTCTTTGGTATTCCATGCATTCCATTTGCATTCCATATGAATGAATACTTGTCCATCAAAATGATGTCTCTAAAATAAAATATCTGAAGATGGGCTGCTCCTCATGTACCATTGTATTTTGACATTCAGTATATTTCTCTGTACTATTCTTAGGGTATATGGCATTTTTAAAGAAACAATGTTAATATAGGGCCCTGTTACATTTTTTGTGGCCTTGCAACATCTCCCATTCCCGTCTGATATCTAGCTACTGAAAAAATATTGGCAACATACTCATTGTGAGCTAACTGATGGCTTGTTCACAGCATAGCAGATGTTGGGGGAGTCAAAGGTTCACCTGAACAAGATATTAGAAGAAACCATTCATACTGAAATAAGGACTTTTTAAAAATCAGTATTAGAAGAGCCAAATGTTAACTCATTAACTTGCTTATTTTGGATTGTGTCCAATAAAGAACACTTCCCCTTTACTCTGTAGGTGCACTAGCCACTATTGGTTTATTTTTCTTTCAAAAATATTGACTGCAATATATCTGTTTTCTCATTTTTCATGTTCAGTGTTTTAGCATCGTACCAAGTATTAGGCATTTCCAACCAGATCACAACCATGTACTCTTTAAGAATGAGGCATACTGAGAACACTTTCCAGGGTGTTGTTGCCCCTCGAGACAGTGCAGATAGCCAAAATATGGGGCCTTGCAGGGTTGTTTCTGTTTAGATGAGAAATCAGCAAGAGGAGTCGGCTGTATTTTTGGCATAGTTTTTATGCATAAAAACGTGCACAAAGTCTGATTCATGTTTCCCTGACCACTGTGGAAGTAAACAACAGCAGGCAGATTCCTTGTTTAGGGCTTGTTTTCACTACCAGTGTAAGCTGACCTAAGTTACACTACACCAGCTATGTGAATAATGTAGCTGCAGTCGACATAGTTTAGATCTACTTACCGCAGCGTCCTCACTTTGTTGTGTTGATGGGACACACTTTTTTGTTGACTTACCTTACTTTTCTTGGAGAGGTGGAATGCTCAGAGCACTCTGCCATTGAATTATTGGGTCTTCCCTAGACCAGCTAAATCAAACACCTGTTTCGATTTCAGCAGCATCAATCTCCCTTAGAAATCTCCTAGTTGGCTATTCCTGCTAGACTTGACTCATATCATGTTGCTGATAAGAAGCATTTAGGTAGTTGCATCTGTATCCTGTAATTTGCATACTAAGTCAGTAGACTCCATCTTCATCCCTAACACCTTGACCACATCAGCCCTGTTTCAATATACCTGCCAAGACACATCCCTAGCTCATTCAGGGCATTCCCCTCTCTAACCTGTCCTCCTTCCCCCTGCTGCAAGCATAGAACATGTCTCCCTGAAGTTTTCACTCTAGTATACAATGCTTCTATTGCCATTACTTCCCCTGCACTCTGGCCCCAAATAACCTAACTCACATGCAATATCTGGAGCATAGGACAATTGTGTAATGGGGGGAATCATGTTCCTGATCATGTTTCAGAATGTCTCTAGGGTGGAGTTTCTAGCAGGAGTGATGACAGAAATCACAGACAGGATTTCTGTTCCAAAATGTTGCTGGTTTTGTTTGAAAAAGCCTCTGATCTTTGTTCAATAGATGTAACCTATCTCCAAGAAACAGTGATCTTGTAGTATTTCTGTCTATGCCACACAGGACCCATTTTCTGCTACACCAGGAACTCTCCCTTTTCCTGATGTTTTTCCAACACCAATTAATAGCTTCCATACTGTCTCTGTAGCAGTTCTTCGGAAGCTCATCCAAATCAGGGGAAACTATCACAACTCCTGAACATGAATTTCTGATGCGGGCCAAATCTGCTTTTATATATTGTATGAGGTGTACACCAGGAATAATGCCCAGATCATTTTCATCCAAGTGATTCATTACAATATCTGCATGGTCTTGAATAGATTTAAGACAGGAAAAATACACCAGTCACAAATAGCAGGTTCATCACTCAAACTGGCTATTCAAGTTTAGTTTGTGTCCGACCAATCTCGAAGTCCTAAAAATCATAACCAAGAACCAAAGCCAGCCACAAATAAAAATATTGAGCAATAAATAAGCTATCAAATACAACACAATTCACAAAGATGATATTCTCCCAACATCATGGACTGATGAAAATGGAAATAGAATAGACCATCCAGTAGAGGTCACCATAAGCAGTGATGACAGTTTTGACTGGCTACAATGTCATTCTGACATCCCAACTGTAAGCATATATGTGCCAGCTTTTATCCCTCTTTGTTTATACATACTCATGGCCATATTTTATGAGGTCTCTCCACGTGGGCTATCTATGTAACCATAATTGCACTTTCAGTAGTTGATAGTGTGACAAAACTTCTACTTAAACTCAGGGGGCCCTGTGTTTTCAGATGAGTTTTGCTTGCTTCAGAGACTCACAACAGCCCTCAGTTTTAGGCACCACACCTAGGGCTTTAGTTTACTGTTTATTGAGCTCTTTTTATCATTGGCCAGCATATGGTAAAAGGGGAGAATAGTTTCCACAGTCCTATTTCCCCAGTGGAAATGTTGAAGTGGGTGTTGGAGGAAACCCGGGCCCACCCTGTACTCTGGGTTCCAGCCTAGGGCCCTGTAATAGCAGCTGCCTATGAGAGTCCCTAACACCTGCTACGAGACAGCTCCAAGACCCCTAGGCTATTTCCCCACAGAGGTCATCGAGGCCAGTTCCCTGCCCTCATGGCAGGACCCAGTACCATCTAGATCATCCTTAATAGATGTCTATCTAACCTGCTCTTAAATATCTCCAGAGATGGAGATTCCACAACCTCTCTAGGTAATTTATTCCAGTGTTTAACCACCCGGACAGTTAGGAAGTTTTTCCTAATGTCCAACATAATCCTCCCCTTCCTGCAGTTTAGGCCCATTGCTTCTTGTCCTATCCTCAGAGGCTAAGGAGAACATTTTTTCTCCCTCCTCCTTTTAGATACCTGAAAACTGCTATCATGTCCCCTCTTAGTCTTCTCCTTTCCAAATTAAACAAGCCCAATTCTTTTAATCTTCCTTACTAGGTCATGTTCTCTAGACCTTTAATCATTCTTGTTGCTCTTCTCTGAACCTTCTCCAGAACTGGACACAATACTCCAACTGAGGCCTAATCAGCGCAGAGCAGAGCAGCAGAATGACTTCTCGTGTCTTGCTCACAACACTCCTGTTAATGCATCCCAGAATCATGTTTGCTTTTTTTGCAACAGCGTCACACTGTTGACTTATATTTAGCTTGTGGTCCATTATGACCCTTGCATCCCTTTTCCGCAATACTCCTCCTTAGACAGTCGCTTCCCATTCTGTATGTGTGAGACTGATTGTTCCCTCCTAAGTGAAGTACTTTGCATTTGTCCTTATTAAACTTCATCCTATTTACCTCAAACCATTTCTCCAGTTTGTCCAGATCATTTTAAATTTGGAGGACGCTATCCTCCAAAGCAGCTGCAACTCCTCCCATCATCTGCAAACTTAATAAGCATACTCGCTATGCCAATATCTAAATCATTGATGAAGATATTGAACAGAACCGGCCCCAAAACAGACCGCTGCAGAACTCCACTTGTTATGCCCTTCCAGCAGGATTGTGAACCGTTAGTAACTACTCTCTGAGAATGGTTATCCAGCCAGTTATGCACCCACCTTATACTAACCCCATCTAAGTTCTATTTGCCTAGTTTATTGATAAGACTATCATGCGAGACCGTATCAAATGCCTTACTAAAGTCTAGGTATACAACGTCCACCGCTTCTCCCTTATCCACAAGACTTGTTATCCTATGAAAGAAAGCTATCAGATTGGTTTGACATGATTTGTTCTTTACAAATCCATGCTGGCTGTTACCTATCACCTTATTATCTTCCAGGTGTTTGCAGATTAATTCCTTAATTACTTGCTCTATTATCTTTCATGGCACAGAAACTGACTGGTCTATAGTTTCCTGGGCTGTTCTTATTTCCCTTTTTATAGATGGTCACTATATTTGCCCTTTTCCAGTCTTCTGGAATCTCTCCTATCTTCCATGATTTTTCAAAGATGATAACTAAAGGCTCAGCTACCTCCTCTATCAGCTTCTTGAGGATTCTAGGATGCATTTCATCAGGCCCTGGTGACTTGCAGACATCTAACTTTTTAAAGTGATTTTAACTTCTAAGCCTACCCTCTTCCCACTAACATTCACTATGATAGGCATTCCTTCATCATCAGACTTCTTGGTGAAGACTGAAACAAAAAGTCATTAAGCACCTCAGCCATTTCCAAGTTTCCTGTTACTGTTTCTCCCTCCTCACTGAGCAGTGGGCCTACTATGTTCTTGGTCTTCCTCTTGCTTCTAATATATTTATAGAATGTCTTGTTGTTTCCCTTTATGTCTGCAGCTAGTATGAGCTCGTTTTGTGCCTTTGCCTTTCTAACCTTGACCCTGCATACCTGTATTGTTTGCTTATATTCATCCTTTGTAATTTGTCCTAGTTTCCACTTTTTATATGACTCCTTTTTATTTTTAGATCATGCAAGATCTCCTGGTTAAGCCAAAGCAGTCTGTTGCCATGCTTTCTATCTTTCCTACACAGTGGAATAACTTGCATTTGGGCCCTTAATAATGTCCCTTTGAAAAACTGCCAACTCTCTTCAGTTGTTTTTCCCTTAGTCTTGCTTCCCATGGGACCTTACACCTACCAGCTCTCTTAGCTTACCAAAATCCGCTAGCATGGCAGTATAATTTGCTGTTCTGAGAAGCAAAGTACACTTTACGTCCCATAATGTTCATTTTTTTGTGGTCTCTGTCCTGTGGTGTTGATCTGATATTGGGCTGCCTGGCTCTGTGTCTAACGGAATCAACTACTAGGAAATTTGGTGGAGGGTGAGTGAAAAGGAAGTCCATTCCCTTTGGTATAATAAAGTACCTTTGGTCCGCTCTCTTGTTGGTTCGAGTGATGGATGCCGGGATTTGCCAGATGTTGTCTGCTGGGTCCATAATGGCCTCGTCCATGGGGAGGGCAATCCTGGAAACTGTAGGAGTTTGAAAGGTTCGCAAGAGGTGATACTGCTTTTCTTGGACCTCCTGTAAATCTTGCTCTTGTGCTAATGCCACCCCTTTAAAAAGATCTTGGAACTTTTTCAAGTCATCCATAGGGGGTGGTGTATTGTATATAACCACCTTGTCTGGTGAGGATGAAGAATTATGCACAGGGGACCTGCCTGCGCTTGTAGACAAAGAATCCTCCATCTCAGTCTGAATTGGGGAGTTGGGCATTCTCATAGATGTCGTGGGCTGGGGAGAGTGAGGTGGTTCTCTGGATATTGTGAAAGGTGTGATATGGTGACTCTTCCTATGAGAATGTGACTCCCATGGTTGCAATTGCCCAGGATAAGGGGGTGGCAAGTATGTGTAATGATGCACATACCAGAGTGGTGGTGGCAGTGGACATGCATATGCAATAGGTCCAGTATCCCAGGATAGAGCTCTGTATTGAGCTGGAGTGATGGGAGGAGAAGCGGTTGCATGACTCGGTGCCGGCTTCGCTTGGGGAGCGAGGCCAATTCGGAGATCTGTGTGAGTGCAACAACTGTATGGAGGAGCATGGGGATAATGGTGCTGGTGAAAGATGGCTCATACTAGGAGATTTGTGTCGTAGCTGCTCCTGGGATGGTACTGGGGTTCGTGTAATACTTGGTGCTGTTGATGTAGGTGGCACCGATTGCTCCAGAGGTGGCATGTTGGCACGGGGTCTCTAAGGTTCTGGGGCCAGTGCGGTGCTTGTGCAGGCTAGGTGGTGCAGTCTGTGCCATTGGTGCCGTTTGTTTTTGTTTGGGCTCCGAATGCGCCCTCTTATGTGGTGCCGACATCTTGAACGGTGCCATGCCCAAGGTGCTGGGCCTGTCCGCAGTGCTGAACCTCGTGGCAGTCAGTGCCGAGGGTAGGGATCTGGCTGGGGACAGTCTGGTTTTTGAGACAGAAGAGGTAGAGGGATGTGTTCTGTCCATACCTTTCAGCTATGATGTTGACTTTGAGGCAGATGATGTGTCCTCAGAAGGTGGCTGGAGCGACCTTTCGTACAGGAAGGTTTTTAATCTGTTAGCATGGTCACGGTGTGCTCTGGCTGTCAAGTTGGAGCAGTGAGGACAATTTTGTGCCTGGTGAGCTTCTCCGAGGCACTTTATGCATGCAGAATGCCCATCTGAGATGGGCATAGCATCCCAGGACAACTCTCACCTCTTAAAGCTGGGAGATCCTGGCATTAGGCATGACAAGAAATGGCAGGCTGCTGACTATGGAATTTTTTTTTGTTATAGGATTGGGTGAGTGGAGGGTCTGAAAACTTGGAAATCTGAGGAAACTAAGGGGAATTAACCTTTTTTTGTCATTTTTGTAGAAACAGAGGGGAAGGAAGAGAAGAAGCTCTGTCTGCTGCTGAGGACAGTAAAGAAGGAACAGAGGGAGCTGTGTTGTGCGCGTGCCCAATGGACTCTAGCAGCATGAGGGGATGCCACAGTGCATGCGCAGCATGGCAGACACTGCTAGAAAAATGTCCGGTTGCCGATACGAGGACCAGCACTCAGAGTGGATCACCCATGGGGACACTATTCGAAGATGGTTATATTTCCACAACCTCTAGCTCAAAATTACCCCAAATTTGGATTGTTAACCTTATTCTATCCCTTCCCAAGGGTCACCAAATTTCAAATGGATCAGACTAAGTATGTAGATTTTAGATAACTTAGAACAGTTAGCATTTAAACAGAATTCATAACACAACATTGACTATAGTCATAACACAACATTGGCCACAGATGTTGCCAGACCAGGGAGTCCCAGTTAAGGGAGGTTCAACCTGCACCCTATATCCACCGGATCCCCGTTGTCCACATGCTTGTTTACACCCTCAAAGAATTCTAGTAGATTGATGAGCCATGATTTCCCTTTACAGAAAGGGTGTTGACATTTTCCCAACAAATTATGTTAATCTATGTGTCTGACAATTCTGTTCTTTACTATTGCTTCCATCATTTTGCTCAGTACTGAAGTTAGACTTACTAGCCTGTAATTACCAGGATCACCTTTAGTGCCCTTTTAAAAATGGCATCACATTCGCTATCCTCCAGACATTTGGTAGTGAAGATGATTTAAAGCAGTGGTCCCCAATCTTTTGGGGCTGCCGGGCGCCCGGGGGCAGGGGCTGCGCATGCACCGGGAGCCTCGGGCACAAGAATGGCTCAGGCCGGCCCTGGTCACTAGGCAGGCACACATCAATGCCCCAGTGGGTGCCATGGTGCCTGCAGGCACCGCATTGGGGACCACTGATTTAAAGTATAGCTTACAAATCACAGTTAATAGTGATAAAATTTCACATTGAGTTTAAGAAACTGTGTGAATACGATCTGGTCCTGCTGATTTATTACTGATTAGTTTAGCAATTTGTTCCAAAATCTCCTCTAACAACATATCAGTCTGGGACAGTTCCCCACATTTGTCACTTATAAAACTGCCACCCAGGACTCTCAGAGAACGTCTAGACTACAGGCTTCTGTTGACAAAGAGTGTCTAGACTACATGCAGTTCTGTTGACAAAGCCGCTTTGTTGACATGACAGTGTAGATGCAAAGGACAGTGTAGATGCAATAACACCTTCTGTCGACAGAACTCTGTTGACAAAAGGTGTTATTCTTCGTAGAATGAGGTTTACAGCCGTTGACAAAACTGCTGAGTGTAGACGCAGGTATAGTTTTGTCGACAAAAGTCCACTTTTGTCAACAAAACCCTGTAGTCTAGACACACCCTCAAGTTGTAGAAACCTCTAGGCATTCAGTCCAAAACTCCTTTTTGTCTTAGATGGGCATTTTTGATTAACTTATCCTTAGGTACATTAATTCAAAGGCAAACTCACAGCCATCAATCTCAATGAGCTCTGAGATTCATTCGGTCACTAGTGCCCCTCAGAGTATGTCAACATAGCGCAGAAAAACCCATGACTGGCCCATGGCAGCCAACTGGGACTGGCAGGGCTCAGGCTACAAGATTGTTTCATTGTTGTATAGACTGCAGGGCTTGGGCTGGAACCCGAACTCTGAGACTCTCCCACTCTGCAGGGCCCAAGTCAAGGTTCCCATCTGAGCCTGGAATTTTACACAGCAATGAAGCCACCCTGCAGCTAGAGTCCTGCAAGCCCAGCCAGCTGGCATGAGCTAGATGTGGAGGTCTAGTTGCTGGGTAGACATATCCTCACTTTAACAGAACAAGGTAGTGGATGGAAATTTTTTTTTTTTTAAGGGGGGAGGTAGAACCTGGGACTTAGGAACCCCTTGGTAAATGACCCTGAATTTGATATTTGATGACTACATAGACCCTGTGGCCCCCATGAGGCACACCACATTTTAAAACAATTCAAGTTATGGGATTTTAGAAGAGTTAAAAGAGTCAAGCTTTAAAATCATATGAAAGGATGGTAAGGAAATCACCTAAAATGTAGATTTACTGAACTATCACTTTGTCTGGGTTCTGCAAAGATATAGTGGGTCCATGTACTGCTTTAGATGAAATATGACAGATTGAGGCCATTTTGATCCACATCACATCAAGAGTTTGATCTCTTAAGTCTGTTGCCTGGGTGATAATAATTAGAGGATGTTGTGACCCAAAATGGAGTCTATCTGGATTCCATTTTGTTTCTTTTCCCCTTGTACTATCCTTTCCCGCCAAAACATCAGGTGCACACCACACCATGCTATGTGCACCCCTCCCCTCTTGTTATGCACTCGGCCCCAAACTGTGCACTAGGCACTCAGAATGAGCTGCACACCATCCAAAACTGTGCACCCCTCCCTTTTGGAACGCTGCACACAGCACCATTCTGTGCACTCAGCCCTTACCACCCTTTTCCCGCCTTGAAGGGTTTATAAGCCCTGATCAAAGAGAGGTTCGGGTTCGCCACTGTCCGTCTGTTCGGGTTCGTCATTGTCCGTCTGTGTCTTTACCCGTCAGTCACTGTCTGTTGTTCAAGGTCCTGTCAGTGTTCGTTTGTTTCCCGTGGTGCTCCATTTTGGTTAAGTGGATAATCGGTTAAGGATTATAGCTCAAGTCGTGGGGACATAGTCGCCGCGAGTGTGGGGATACCCCACTCAGTTGGTTCTTGGCTTCCGCCACTTGGACTGGGACTGTATTAATTGCCACCTCCTTACCTGCTGGACTGGACTGAAAGTCAAAGGACTATAGTGCCAACTCCTGGAGGGATTCATCTTTTTCCACTGGAGGCGAGGATCCATCAGCGCAAGGACCTGGTTTGAGTGACCGGATCCCTGCCAGCGAGGGACGTCCTGTTGTCCTCCCCTAAGGCTTCACACTAGCCGCAGGGTAGAAGGTCACAGGCCTCAATCGCCGCCTCTGACATTGTAAAGTATCTCCTTATGTATTCGGGACCTTTCTTTCTTCCTTCTTTTCTGGGATAGGGTGGGTTTTATAGTTGTTGTTGTTCTGCTGTTAGTTGTTCAAAATACATGGTTTGGCCCTAAACATTGGTCTTTTGCCTGATTTGTGGTTACCCAATCCAACGGTGACTACATACGTAACACCAGGCTGAATCTGGCTTCTGGGGGGGGACAACCTGCCTTGAACCTTAGGCTTCATTACAGGTTTTGGCTTCCATAATAATTGCTTACCTAAGTCTCCCAGGTAACAAGTCTTAGAACTCAGGTCTTCTATCACTGCAACCCCAAGCCGAGGTAACCCATAATCTGCATCAATAGCCCTACCATGTACTTTACTAAGGCACACTAAGGCAAACCAAATTTCAACAGTCTCTAAATATGTCTAGTTTAGTGGACTTAGTAAGGACTTTAAACAAAAGCCATGGTGCAACCTCAGGCTCATGACACTCATTAATTGCAGGAGTACTCACATCAGACTTAGTCATTAGACATGCTCAGAAATATCACTATTGTTATTTGCATATTAACGTTATACTGTCTGATTTGGCTAGTGATTCCCATACCATAACCTATATACCATACATATCTGTCTTGTGCCATACTTCTCAAAGTATATTTTCTAGTACTTCTGCAGGTTTTCCACCTGTCAGCTACTATAATTCAATTGCTGAGTATAATTTGGCAATAGATTCTAATGACTTATTGTGGGCTTTAGCTGCTAGAGTTTTGTTTGTCCATTTTCCTAAAATTTACATCTCTATTTTCATAATTCCTCGGTAGTCCAATAATCCCACACAAGAGTTGTCATCAGCTGTGAAAAAACACTTAAAGCAATTGTCTTCTAATAGGACTTGCTCTATAATTATACAGTGAATATCTAGGAGAAGGAAGTCCCGGTCCGTTACAAAATAAAACATTAAACACAGTGATACATGTTGCATATAAGAAAAAAAAACATGTATGTGTTTGATACATCAGTTTTGTTCTTTCCAGTAAAATAAGTAAAGAAATTCCTTTGTGATGTTAGAAGATTCCTTCCAGTCTCTTTACATTTTTTTGCTGTTATGCTACTCAGGGGAGCAGCTTATAAACAGCTACATGATTTATATAGTTCCTTTGCAACTTGAGAGGTCAACTAACCTCCTCCCCCAAACAACTTCCCCCCCCCAAAAGATGACAAGACTTTTCTGTAACATATACAATTAAACATGCAAGAACAAATGTACTGCTATTGCTTTCCAACCTGTTAGCTAGCTGCTGTTGGGGATTTAGTTAAATGGTTTCACATTAGTAACCCAAGATTAGTATGTGGTGATTGCAGCTGACACTAGCAACTTGTTTAAAATAATAAATAATATTAGTTAACAATAAAATGGAAGACATATGAAGTCTGAACTGCTTGGGAAATTGAGGGAACAGTGAAAAGTGATGGAATAATAGGTTAGATTTACATCTGTGTGTTTGTGTGTGTGCGTATGTATATTTGTATATCACATTAATTTCCGTCTGTGATTACTGGGTGTTTCCTATGCAACATAGGTGTTCCCCTAAAGGTGTTC
Source organism: Rafetus swinhoei (assembly GCA_019425775.1). Lineage (NCBI taxonomy): Eukaryota > Metazoa > Chordata > Testudines > Trionychidae > Rafetus > Rafetus swinhoei. Next base: position 68,219,008 of record CM033424.1, on the reverse strand, counting down.
CTTGTCTGTTACACACCTTCTGGGAGACACCATTCTCAGGGAATGCATGGATCTTAATTCAGGTGCCCCACTATTGCAGCAACATATTCGCTATCTCTAGCATTGTTCAGGAAGAGCATAATACCATCTACAACCTCAGTTCATTGTAGTGAGCAAGGCGGAAAAACTGGAGCATTCAGCCTGGTTTGAGAAAGGATTTGGAAAGAGCCCCTCTTCCTGGGGGCATCCAGAGGTTATGGGAGCTCCCAGAAGGACTTTCTAAAAATCCCACAATCCACTGCTTCTAGGAGCTGTGCCAGGAACTGTGTGATAGTCACCCAGACATTAGTGCAACAGGGTAGTTCAGTGCAAACATGGACATGAAGCAAAACTACATCCAAAGTACTTACATCGCTACGGCCCCAGATGTTGCTTAATCACATATTCAGACCTCTAGCAGAGACATAGCCTAATTGCATTTCATCACACTCCTTTTCACTGTATATCTGAAACTCTAAAAATCATCCAATTAATAGTCCCACAACACACCGAGAAACTGAATTCTTGGGGAACTGAATTCACTAGTGAAGGACCACATGGGGAATGATGTTCTTGGGTAGATAATTATTTTAGTGTGTAACTGAAAACGTCAATGTGCTACGAATTATCAGCAGTCAAAACTTATCAAACGAATGACGAAAGCAACAGAACTCTGGCCATAAAATGCTCGTGTGCATTGCTATTATGGAATGTTTGCCACTGACAAAACACAGAAACATGGACACTCAAAGAACATTATATAGCCCAATCTGGAGCAGAAAGAAAATTGTGATTATTATGCTAGCATTTCTGTTACAATTCAGGCCAAAACTAATGTTTTTGGTCTCTAGTTGAAAAGTGCTGCCAGCTGATTTTGACACAAGTAATTTCAGCGATGTGCTGGCAAGACTCAATTTTGCTATTGAAGTGTAGTGGAACTTTGCCATCCAAATCAGCAGAAAGGAGATCAAGCCCAAAAGATAATTGTATGCTTTGCATTTTGCAATAACCAGCTAAATAGTGTAAGCTACCCACAAAAGCTATTCTCTCATTTTGACAAATTCTGGGCATCTCGTGTGTAAATAGCATGAAAAACAAAACTTTTACAGTATTTAATACTAACACAGAGAGTTGCTGTGAAAATCAGAAGAGCAAACAAATGTCCCTTTTTAATACATATCTCCATTCTATTGCCCAGTAATGCAATGATAAGAATGTTTTTAAAATTCTGTTTTACTACTCTAACCCACAGATCAATATGTGTTGTGTCCCTTCTCTGCCAGATCTTCAAAGGATGAGACTATTAGCTCTCAAGAAGCAAGTCCAGCTCTTTAGCATAAACTGTAAAGACTCATGCTTTTAGTTCTGGACATCTTCAGTTCAGTCCTTTGTGTTGACCAAAATGGCAAGTGTCACATCAGATCCCAGAACAATAAAGGGCTTTCTATTATGCTGGTCAAAGTAATCAGACTCATAAGGACACAGCTAACAAAACAGATCGGATGTTGCTTATACTGACCAGTAATGCATGTCTTCCAAGGAAGATGCAAGAACCCCAAATGTACAATTGTGGAATAGCTTGGCCATAGTGGAGATTTTCTCCTATCTTAATGAATTACTCCTTATTCCTTAAAACACAATAGTTTCTCTCTCAAAAAACTTTTTCATTAAAAAAAAAAAGTCTTATGTAATTTAACTCTGGATATTTTCATTATCCAGCTACATACTGTTTAATTGAAACGTCAAAGCTGTAAGAAAATTAAAAATCTGTAAGGCTATGTCTAGACTGCAGGCTTCTTTTGGAAGAAGCTTTTTCTGGAAGAGATCTTCCAAAAGACAGTGTCGACACTGAGAAAGCGCATCGAAAAAGCGATCTGATCTCACATCTAAGCTGTGATTACTATGGGCACCTGTGTACCTGCGCTTTTTCCTCTTTCCTCTTCTTGTGAAAGAACTCCCTCTTCCCTGTTCACACATGCCTTTTTCCAAAAGAGCTCTTTCGGAAAAAGGCTTCTTCCTTATAGAAAGAGGATTGCCAATGCCGGAAAAACCCCTCTGTTCTTTCGATTTACTTTCAAAAGAACGCGATTGCAGTGTGGACATTACTCTGTAGTGTAGACATACCCTAAATGAATATTTAGGTCTATAGGTTTAAGATCTAAAAATTTAACCTTCTGTAACAGCAAATGGAGTTGAGAGCATGCCGGAGAATTGCTAGAACGGGCCCTAAAAATGCAATTTAATAGGGATTGTCCTACAAACATATTTGTGGCTATAAAAACAATATTTTCTGTTCCCTGCAGGCCTATTTAGCTATCAGCAGTGATGTAACAAGAACCATCTCCTAGAGTTATGCTGACATTAGATGGTGACACCCCAAGATGTTTATTTAGAATAAAATGTAATATCAGTTATTTAACAAAAACAGCCCTGTTCATTTCATCTTCATGCGAAAAAAAAGTTAGTTTTTGCTAGATGGAAAAATACAAAATGAGTCAATGGGGAAAAGTTTCAAACTACTGAAAACATCAGTATCCTTCCTCACTGTTAAACATTTGAACTTTATTTCCAGTCTGAATTTGTTAAGCATCACCTTCTAGCCATTTAATCTTATCCTTTGTCTACCAGATCAGAGATTTATCCGAAATCTTCTCATGTAGTTACTTTAAAACCACGATTAAGTGACTGAAATGTTGGGGACCACCCAGACTAGAAATGGGCTTTGTGACTGCCTTCCCTCTAAACTTGGATGCCTTGGTGCTGTACAGCTGTGGTTCAGACTGACACGAGTAGCCTGCCCACAAGCATCAAGTCTCATCCTGGCTCTCACCAGCCTAGTTACTCCTTGCAGGATGACAACACACTTCCAGTCCCAAGGCTCCCCAAAGCCATCCTCTGCAAGTTCTAAACAAGACACTCAGATCAATCCCCCCTGTGGTTCATCACCCCCTGAAGGCATAAACTCCACCAGAACAGCTTACTTTGGCACACAGTTCGCACAACACACACCTGCTTGGGATGAAAATAATCTAACAAATTATTTAATAGAAAAGTCACAGATCCAAAGATAAAATAGCAACGGAGAGTCAACACATGCAAGTCACACAGAAAAGAAACGCAAATACACAATCTCAAGCTTTACACTTCCATAGTAGCTAAAATCATGTTTCTAATCCAAGTTATATATTGTTTTTGACAGGTTTCCCGGCATATTTGCCAGCCAGGTGGGAGATACAGCATTTGCAGACAGCTTGCCTTCTAGAGGCTATCCCTCAGTGTCTAGATGACCAGTCTGTTCCAAGCCTCTTTTAAAAGTGCACTAAAGATAATTTCATTGTGATTGTCTAACACTGTAGCATTTAATATATAATTAATTAGTATATAACTTTAATTCTAATATTTTAACATAACGAGAATGTAATATACACCCACCGAACTACTGTTTCTAGTTTGTAAAAGGCCTGGCAGTTCTTCTACATTAAAGTCACTATTTAAATGTACTATATGCATTTTTACTTAATTTGGAAAGCTTTACAAGTTTGCTGGCCTATCATTTGTCAAAACTCAGTGGAAAAAAAAAAGGTTACTCAGAGATAACAATAAATGTAAGGATTAGTAATACAATGAAAATTTCAAGAACTGACATTAAACAAAAGTATTTTAGTGCGTAAGCATTATGTTGATTGATTGCCTTTACAGGGTATAATGTTCTTATTCATAAACTCTAATTCACTCTGTATAAAAGGAAGTTGGGCAATAACTAATCAACTAAACCACATAAAAATAGAAAAGGTTAATATATACATGGAATCTCACTGAAGTAGACAGAACTGATTCTGAGGGGTAGCCGTGTTAGTCTGTTAATTGAAAAAACTTTAAAATAGTTTTGCAGCACCTTAGTCTACACAGCAGGGCTTAACTTGAAATAAGCTACACAAATTGAGCTATGTCAATTGCGTAGCTTATTTCAAAATTGGGAGCAGCTACACAGCACTTATTTTGAGACGGAGCACTCTTCCTCTGACTTCCCTTACTCCTTGTATAACAAGGGTCACAGAAGTCAGAGTAAGAAGTAATTCAACATTATTTTGAAATAACTGCCTGCTGTGTAGATGCGAAGTAAGTCAAAATAACGCTAGTTATTTCGAAATAATGTTGCTGTGTAGACATACCCTGAGAGACTAAACAAAAATGTAGATGGTATCATGAGCTTTCATGAGCACAATCTACTTCTTCAGATGCATGGAATTAAGGGGTCCAGTTTCCAAATAAATAGAGGGGATGGGAGGAAGAAAAGGTAAAAATGGGGAGGGGGAATTGTCAATTAGAGTGCCCAGGCTAAATGAGGCTGATACAGCGGGACTAAGTGCTCTTAAGTACCTTGTGCTTGTTTTTTATGTCATTAGGATGTGGAATGTAGTGGGCCATCCACACAACGTCTTTGTTTAGACCTCCGTTGCAGGTATCAAATTTGTAAATGAAATTTAAGTTCTATAGCCTTCCTTTTCAAGCTGGTTTTTTTAAATTGGCTTGCAATAATATGGTAACTTTGAGATCCATTAATAAGTGTCTGGGCAAGTTAAAATGTTTCCCAAGAGGTTTCTGTGTGTTGCCTTTTCAAATATTTGATTTGTGTCTGTTTATCCTTTCTTGTAGAGACTGTCCAGTTTGGCCAATATACATGGCAGAGGGGCATTGCTGGCACTTGGTGGCATAGATCACATTGGTGGATAAGCAGTTGCATGAGCCTCTGATTGGCACTGCTGGCACTTGTGGCATAGATCACATGCAGTTGCATGAGTCTCTGATGTGGTGATTTATGTGGTTAGGTCCTGTGATGATGCCACTTGAATAGATGTGTGGACAGAGTTGGCACCAGAGCTGATGGCAGGGGTGGGTTCCTGGATGAGTATGATGGAGGTATGCTGTGTGGTTACTGGAAAAAAATTGTTTGAGGTTAGAGGGTTGTCTGTAAGCAAGGCTTGGTCTGTTCCCCAAGGTCTGTGAGAGCGAGAGAGCCTTTCCCAGGATAGGTTGTAGATCGTTGATAATGCGTTGGAGGAATTAAGTTGGAGGCTGTAGGTGGACGACAAGTTGGGCCTATCTTGAAGAAGCTGATATTTGGGTACTCGTCTGGCTTGTTATTTTTTAATTTTTTTTCTGAATTTCAATTGAGTTTGTTCTGATTTACATCAATATTTTATTGTCTTTCAAGTTTAAAGTAGACTACATATGCAATAGAAACAAGATAAACCTCCTCTTGAATTTTTGGTGAAAAAACCAAAACCCCAAATGGATACATTATCAGTTTTCTAAAACAGTATTGGGAAGTTTTTCTTGTGATATTTGACAGAAAACAAACTTATAATGGGAATAAATTCCACTTATGTACTGAACATACATTTTGTCCATGCGGAAGAGATGTGGTATTCAAAGAATATTACAGTAGTCTGCATATGTTTGGCATAACTAAACTCTATTTGTGACAAAATGTTTTTAAAACAGAAAATGCCAATTTGTCAAGAAGGTCTCTTAGATTCAGAATGGAATTTCTGGTCAAGAGTGCCCAGAATAGCCAACTCCTCAGTTATTAGGGAACTCTCATAGGACGAGGGAGGTCCAAGTCCCTACTTTGAATTTGATAGACATTTGGAACCTGGGTTTCCCAGATCCCAGATGAGTGCTCCCAACACAAGATGACTGGCTAGTCTCACTCTTTTCACTCAAAAATAAATTTAAAAAAAATCCAGAAGAAGATCTCCTTCTAATATGAAATGGAAACAAATTCCAAAACTTCAGTTATTTTTGTAAAAATAAAATTTTGTATTTCGGTCAGCCACACTTCTGAATAGATTATTCACTTCCATTTAATGCGAACTGTCCTTTGTAGTTAGAAAGCCCTGATCTTCCATTTTTATGAGAAATGTAAATGTTACATACCTATAAACACTTTTTTAAAGCAATTGTTTCTTACTTGTTTGAGGTTTTTGATGCAGTAGATATTGGAGAGCTCAATTAAGTTATGCTATGCACAGCAATTCTTCGGTTACAGCAATTGTGGATTTTGGTTCAACAGGTGATTTCCAGTTCAGGAAAATGGCTGTGTTTATTTTCATACTCATAGGCTGTGTTTATTTCCTACTCATATTCCTTGAAAGTAGGAATAAGAGATCTTGCGGAAAAGGGTTTATTTTCCGCAAGATCGCGTCTAGACTGGCGCTTTTCTCCGGCAAAACCCCGAGCCGGAAAAAAGCAGCAGCCATGTTCATGCAAATGCCGTGGGGGATATTTAAATCCCCCGCGGATTTGCAATTGCGCTGTGTCTCATTAGCATCCCTTTTCCGAAAAAGGGTGCCAGTGTAGACACAGCCATATTGTCCTAGCTCCTCCTAGGCTTGTCTTTTGAAAGTGTTGTACAGGGTTCCTTTCAGGATGAGGACTGATAGTTCAGACAGAGTGATTGCTTTGTGAAAAGTTTTCACTCACAGGTGATAGGGTGTTTTTTATCTTATTTTCCTGTGCAAGTTCATTTCAGAGCATAGCTGTTGACTGGTGTCATTCATAGTTGTTATTGGGGTATTTAGTGCATTAGAGAAGGTATATCACATGCTGTGACAGGCATGGATAGGATCCATGGATCTTGAAAAGAGTGTCATTCCTTCCATATGGAGACCATAATAAAATACTTCAGCACTGTCCACAGAATCTGTTCATGTTAGTTATAGGCTCATACCTTTCAGTTCTGAAGGTCACACTCTTCTGCCAGAGCTGTTATTTTGCCTGCTAAAGACACCGAACTGGGTCAAACCAAAACTATTTTAATGTAGCAAAATGAAAAAAATCATTGGCAAAATGAAAAATACTGTCCTCAGTTTCCAAGACTTGAAAAAACAAGGGTGTTTTTTACCCTATAAATTTGAGGTAAATTTTAAAATGAAACCTCTTTCCAAAATGAAAACTCAGAACATTTCATTTCAAAAATACCAAAACAAACCACTTAGACACTTTAGAACTTTTCCTCCCTACCAAAACAATTAAATGAAGACAACCTGATTTCATGGATTGTTTTGGTTAACCTGAGTCACAAACATTTTTGCCTACCATGGCTCTGTTATCTATGGGTTTCAAACAGAGCACAATTTATTGTAGGCAGTGTTATTTTAATTTGTTTAACTTTACTCATGACATGCCTTGGGACATGTATGAAAAATCAAAGCAATTAATGTCAAGTTTAAAAAATAGCTACAAAACATTTCCACTTTGTCCTCATTGACAAATGCCCACCCAACTACTGAGCCAAATCTGAATATTCAGTGTGGAGGAAGAGCTGACACAAGGGTTTTCTCCAAAATTAATGAACAGAGACTATAAATTAATCCAAGATTAATCTGGTTCCACCAGATCCCATAGATATGCCAACAACCTCAAAGGCAATGAAAGGGTTTATAAAATCAGCATGAACACCTTACCTCTGCAATTCCTCAAAAGGGGCTTAACAATTACACAAATAATAAAATTTTAAAAGAATTGTATGAATGAAATCTAATACGAACTAACTTGTATTTCAGCAGTGTCTAAAGGCCAAACATGTTAGGACCCCTTTTGTGCTAGATGCTGCACAGTGTAAACAGCCTCTGCTCTAAACATATACAACTTTATATTCACAGCTATCAGAAAACATTATAAAAGGGAGTAAATTGTCACCCTTAGAGGCATGGTAAGAATTGGAGGATTAAGTGACAAGAAAAGCAGTCTGCTTTGGAAACAAGATCTAGATATGAAAAGCCTTGCAATCCCTTGTGTGGAGCTACCAATTATTGCATGCATAAATGTGCGCACACAGCCAAGCCTTTTTCAGAAGAATTTAACAAGAGAAGATGTATTTTGGCTTTCTTAAGCAATAATTTTGGGACAAATCCAGATTAAATTTGACACAGAGGGAGTGACATCTATTGAGAAAAAAGCATTTTGAGATAAATAAATAGATAAAAGGTAACCTAAGCAATGAGACATGCAGCTGCTGAGGAATAACCAAGGCAGCCTTGCTGTAAGTGTCATAAGTCACAAGACAAAAATGAGTAACCAACCACTAAGCAGCACAATAATCTTCCATAAATGCAATGCCGGAGGGTTCTGGTGTGACTATGAAATGAAATTTGTCAGTTTGTACAAATAACAAAAATAAACTCACTGTGTTTTCTGGGAATAAATATGGTAATGATATCTCCTCCAGCAGCTAATTATAATGATTCATTGTATTTGACGTTCAAAAGCCATTTCATGATGAAAACATGCTAATACCAAACCTTAATCAAAGGCAATTATTTGGCTTTGGGAAACATTTGCAAATCAAAAACTTTCTGTACCCACCACTTTTACCCTACTGTTCAAGGGAAGAAGCATGAAGTTTTATATAATCAGAAGTAAAATTGCTGCAAAATTCAACCATTTGTAACAGAATTACTTACATTTTACAATACCAAGGATGACATTTTGTTAAGCATGCTAACATACTAGCATTTTGGAACTATTAAGCAAGTTCATCCTGCATTTAAATGTACATTTATTTACACTATAGTACAATAGAGTTGATAAATGGTTACATGTAGATGTCATTAATATGCCTAGAAAAAAGGTTACCTACCTCTACAGTAACTGATATTCTTCGAGATGAGTGTCCTGTGGGTGCTCCACATTATGTCAGTGCGCCTCCACCGAGTCCAATGACGGAGATTTTGACAGCTGTATACCTGGGCCGCGCATGCACCAGCCGAGAGTGCCACGTGCTCACTAACTGTCTACACTGTGCATATGCGAGCCCCTTTTCCCCCTGCCCTCAGTTCCTTCTCTACTCCGGAGTCTGCTGCCATACAAGCATAACCCCGAAGTAGAGGGGAGGAAGCGAGGGTACTGGAGCACCCACGGGGACACTCATCTCGAAGAAAGTCAGTTACCGTAGAGGTAAGTAACCTCCTTTTCTTTCTTTGAGAGATGTCCCCATGGGTGTTCCACATTATGTGACTACAAAGCCATGTCTCCTCAAGGAGGTAAGGACTTCGGGTCAGGAAGGAGGGCAGTAGATAAAACAGATTTTGAGAATCTGAGGTTCGATAGAGGGCCATGTAAGAGTGCATAGTGTTTAGCAAATGTGTGGTCCGAAGACCACGTAGCGGCTGAGCATATGTTTGCTAGTGGAACCTTCCTGAGGAAGGCAATAGAAGTGGAAACTGCCCTGGTAGAATGTGTTGTTATTCTGTCTGGAGGAGCCACTCATGCTTGCTCATAGCAGAGCTTGATACAGTCCACGATCCAATGTGACAGTCTCTGTGAAGATATTGTGCTGCCCTTATTGTGGTTTGCTATGGAGACAAAGAGTCTAGGAGAGGATTGGAAGGGCTTTATGCATTGTAGATTGAAAGATAGTGCTCTATGGAGATCAAGGGTATGCATCCTGGTTTCAAAGTCATTTGCACGGGGCTTCGGAAAAAAGGTAGGTAAATGGATGATCTGGTTGAGGTAAAATGAGGAATATATCTTTGGGAGGAATCTGGGATGGGTGCGTAATGTGACCTTGTTCTTGAAGAAAATGGTATAGAGAGGGTCAGCCATGAGGGCTGCGATTTCTCCCACTCTTCTAGCCGAGGTAATGGCCACGAGGAAGCTGTCTTCATGGACAAGTGCAGCAAGGAGCACGAAGCCATGGGTTCGAAGGGAGCCGTTGTAAGCACGTTTAGTACCAGATGGAAGTCCCATGGTTGCATAGATGGGGCTACATCTGGATAAAGTGCTTGGAGTCCCAGAATGCTGGGGTTCAGTTGGTATTCATATTCCAGAGGAAGAGCTCGGCTCAAGGCATCGGCAGTAGTGTCAAGTATGTCTGGGAGGTGGACTGCTGTGATATTGATATTGTGCCTTATGCACCAGTTCCATAATGTGACAGCCTCCGAGCAAAGTGCGCGAGATCGTGCGCCTCCTTGTTGATTGATGTAGAACATCGTGGCTACATTGTTGGTGTGTAGTCGGATCTGGTGGTTGGCTAGAAGGGACAGGAATTCTTTGCATGCATATCGGACAGCCCTGAGCTCCAAGACATTTATGTGAAGGAGTTTTTCTGTTTGAGACCACAGGCCTTATGCGGTGTGTTTGCCTATGTGGGCTCCCCATCCTGACAAGGAGGCGTCTGTGGTCATGGAGATTGTAAGCTCCGGGGCACAGAAGGGGGTCCCCACGAGTAAATTGTGGGGATCTGACCACCATAGGAGAGATGTTTTCACCTGTGTTGGTAGTTGGATGGACTTGGAAAGGGGATGTATGTTGGGCCTGTAGACTTGTTGAAGCCATCCCTACATGCATCACATGTGTAATCGTGAGTTGGGCACCACAAAAGTGCATGCTGACATGTGCCCTAATAATTGCAGACATTCTTGGGCTTGGTCTGTAAGAAGTGGACTAGGTCCTTGATATTCTGCAGGCGTTCATGAGGAAGTGATGCTTTGGCATGGGTGGAGTCCAGTATGGTGCCTATAAACTGGATCCTTTGGGCAGGAATGAGGGAGGACTTTGATTCATTGATCAGAAGGCCTAGTTGGTAGAAAAGGTGTCAGGTTAGACAGGAGGCCTGATAAGCCTCTGTCTCTGAATGCACTACCAAGAGACAATCATCTAAGTAGGGGAAAATTGCAACATCTTGCTTTCTGAGGGCGGACACAGCAACGGCGAGGACCTTGGAGAAGACACGGGCCGGTGGAAAGACCAAAGGGAAGAACTCTGTATTGGTAGTGAGAAGAGCCTGCAACGAAGTGGAGAAACCGTCTGTGAGCGGGGTAAATAGTGATGTGAAAATACGCGTCCTGTAAGTCGAGGGACAAGAACCATTGTCCCCTTTCCAGCGCAGGTATGACGGTTGCCAGAGAGTCACCATCTTAAATTTTTGCTTCCTGACAAATGTATTTAAAGCATGCAGGTCCAAGATGGGTCTCCATCCCCCCGATGGTTTCTGGGTTAAAAATATTGGGAGTAAAAGCCCCTTCCCCGGAAGTGCTCCGGGACTGGCTCGATGGCGACTAGGTGTAGAAGGTGTTGGACCTCCTGAAGTAGTGTTGTCTTGTGAGAGTGGTCCCTGAGGAGGGACCGGGATGGGGGATAGGAAGGGCGTATGGAAGGAAATCGTGTACCCCTGTTTAATGATCTGGAGGACCCACCTGTCAGATGTGATATGTTGCCAATTCTGTAAGGGTCTCAGATGATGATGAAAAAGAGTGGTTGATGGAGACTGCGCTGGAATGGGGGAGGGACTTTCTGGACCCTCAACTATCTCATGAAATCTGTTTTGCAGGCTGCTGGGATTGCTGTGAAGTAGTTGACTGAGGGCGCCTATGCTGCTTTCTTCCCCGGCCCCTGCTATGTTGCCAGTGATACTGCTGATGGTATTGATGGAAGTGAGGTCTGGGATAGAGTTGGTACCTAAACTGCCTCTTCTTCTTCTGATAAGTGTTATTCTGGATGCCAAGAGAGCATAAAGTAGCTCTGGAGTCCTTCACAGAGTGCAGTAATGCATTAGTGTTCGCCGCGAAGAGTTTCAATTCGTCGAAGGGGAGGTCTTCTACCGAGGATTGTACCTCTCTGGGGAAAAAAGAGAGAGTTGTGAACCACGCTGCCCTTCTCATCACAATAGCTGTTGAAGTGGCGCATGCTGCTGTGTCAGCCACGTCAAGGAAGGCCTGCAGGCCCGTTCTTGCTATGGTCTGGCCCTCTGTCAGCAGAGTTTCAAATTGATGTCTCTTTGTCTCAGGAATATCAGCGATGAAGTCCTGGATCTTGGCATAGTTTTTAAAATCATATTTGCTTAGTAAGGCGGCATAGTTGGCCACCCTGAATTGGAGGGTGGATGAGGCATATACTTTTTGGCCAAAAGTGTCAAGCCTCTTGCCTTCGCAATCAGAGGGAGCAGACCTAAATTGCTGCTGTTTGTTCTTTTGGTGCACTGCTTCCACGACGAGTGAGTTAGGTGTGGGATGGGTAAAGAGAAATTTGCAATCCTTAGGTAAGATGAAGTATCTTTTATCTGTCCTTTTAGAAATAGTGGATATCGATGCTGTGGTCTGCCATACTGCTTCAGCTGGTTCCATAATGGCGGAATTGATGGGCAGTGCAATCTTCGATGGCGAAGCTGACTGTAAGATGTCTGTTAGTTCATGCTGGTTCTCAGTTACTTCCTGTAAAGGGATATTAAGTTCTGCCGTGAGCAAGTCCTGGAAATGAACAAAGTCATTGGATGTAGACGGGGTTAGTGGAGTAGCTGCGTCATCTCTGTTGTGGGCCTGGCCGGTAAGTTCTCGGTGAGCAGCCAAGCGTCTGCTTGAAATGGTTGCAACATTTGCCTTTTATACAAAGTGTGTTGAGAATGACTTGACTTAGATTTTGATCGGAGGTGCCAACCCCCCCCCCCACCCTTGGTATGGAGGGGTAAGCTTGGTATGGAGCAGGTGAGTATAGCGAATGACCTGACTGAGGAGACCCGTGAGGAGAAAACCCGATACCGGATTCTCCCTCAGAGTCAGAGGAGAAGCCTTGATTGAGACCTGCTGGAGAGGGGTGGCTTGGCAGGTAAGCCAATGTTGTCAAGAATAGGAGAATTGAGTGTAGAGGAGATCAGCAAGTCACCCTGCCGCATATATTGCTGTGGCAGTGTGAATGGTGCTGCGTGAGCAAAGCCCAGCGGTAGCATCAGCACCGCTTGAGGAAGTGGGCGGGGAGACGGCACGGAGCAGGATGCACCTTCCCTTGCAGTGTCGGCATTGGAATGTAGAGTGAGTGTTACTCCCCAAAGTGCTGCGTTCAGCACGGGGTGTTCCCATATCGGGAGGGGTGAGCAGCTGGAAGCCTGAAGCCCTGGAGCGAGAGGAGGATTCCTTAACCCTTGCAGGCACTGTGCCAGTGGTGCCGGAGATGCCTGGGGCGTCAAAGGTGCTGAGGCACGGTGCCACTGGTAAGACTGGCAGCAGTGCTTGGGAGACAGCCTCTCTGCAGGCAGGGCTGCATTCGACACGGAGGCGGACTGTTTCTTTGAGGGTGCCTTATCTTTACGTTTCTTGTGTTCTGGCTGGCCTGGGTCCGAGGCAGGTTTTAATGAATTTTCAAGCATTATAAGCTTCAGCCTGAGATCTCGGTCACATCTGGTTCTTGCCTTCATCTTGGAGCAGTGAGGGCATTTGTGACAGGCATGAGTTTCACCAAGGCATTGGATGCATTCCTCATGTCCATCCGATACTGGGATTGCCTCCCCACAGGTCACACAATGCGTAAACCCAGTGGATCTGGGTATTGTTACCCCTAAGCACTTTGTTGTGATAGGGGTTCCCTTAAAGTTCTTTTACTCCGCTGTTTTCTTTCATCCATTTCTGTTACCTTTCTCTATTTTATTTTTTTATTTTTAATTTTTTTGGTCAGGGAGTGTAAAACCACGGTTTGTTTTGAAGTCTGTCAGCCTCGTGTTGAGTTTGTTGTCCTAAATCCTTATGTTAGTTGTACTGTCAGTTGCGCTGTCTCTGTTTTTGTTTTTTTAAGCGGAAAAGAAAAAAAAAAATCGGCGCCGCAGTTTAAAGTGCAATGTCCGTAAGAAGCGAAAAAAGAACTATTTACATCAACAGGAGAACTCTAATACTAAAACAACTGTGATGAAAAGACAAACTAATTATGAGAGAGGGGTCTAATTTTCATAGAGAAAAACCATCTGAGAGAAAATACTGTCAGGAGAAATGAAGGTTCTGTCTGAAGCTAGAGGCGGTAGAGAAGGAAATGGGGGTGGGGGGGGAGCCTTGCGCATGCACAGCATAGGCAGTTGTTGAGCGCGTGGCACTCTCGGCCAGTGCATGCGCGGCCCAGGGGTACAGCTGTCAAAATCTCAGTCACTGGGCTTGGCGGTGGCGCACTGACCTAATGTGGATCACCCATGGGGACATCTCTCTCGAAGAACAAATATTGTGTTTCTGAAGAGACTGAAACTAAGACCTTTCCGTGTGTGTGTGTACTAACAAACCTCCAATTTCAGAGTAGCTAACAGCTCAGCAGTTGGGACATTTACCTGGGATGTGATTTGAATCTCTGATCTGCCTGATTCAGAGCAGGGACTTGAGTTTGGATGTCTTACTCCCAAGGTGAGTGCCCTAGCCACTTGTCTATTGGCTCTGCTAGGGTGGGTTTCCCTTTCTCTGACCGGAAATTCCTTCCAGGACCTGAGGAACCTTTCCTGTCAAAACCAATAACCTTGCAGGAAATGATTTGGTTTGGAAAAATTAGCATTTCCTGATAAAAAATACAGGTTGAACTTCCCAAATCCGGGACACACTGGTCCAGCAACGTGTGGTTCAGCAGAGCCATGGATGTTGCTGGATCAAAGACTGCTGGAGCAACACAGGAACTGGGGAGCCCCCAGCCTGGCCAGAACCTCCCAGCATCAATGGATCAAGGCAGTGGCTAGGGAGCCCCCCAGCATCAGCAGGGCTAGGCGGCAGCTGGTGAACTCTGCCCAGGCCAGGGAACCCCCGGCATTAGTAGGGCCACATGGCAAGAGAGTTCCGGCCCAGCCGGGAAACCCTTGGCTGTATCAGGGAGGCGGAAGCGGAGTTGGGGTGACTGGGCAGCCTCTGCCGGCAAACATCTGGCTGAAGCAGGCGGCCCCAGTCGGGGAACCCACAGTATCTCCAGCAGCAGCAGGGTGGCCGTAGCAGCGGGGTGGGGTGGCCAGATCAGTCCTGGCCGGGGGAACCCTCATTGGCAGCAGGGCAGACGGCAGCTGGGTGGCCCGACCTGGGAACTCCAGAGGACGACCTATGGCAGCAGGACCAGCAGCATCCAAGTGGTCCCTGCTGGGAACCCCGAGACACCCTGGGGCAGCAGGAGGGCAGCAAGGTGTGGAGTCGTGCCAGGCAGCTTTAGTAGGGCCAGCAGCAGGGCAGGGAGCCCCAAGGAGAGGAGCCCATGAGCGGAGCAGCCAGCAGAGAAGCACTGACCTCCCCTGGTCTGGCAAACTCCCTGGTCTGGGACAGCTCAGGTCCTGAGGGTGCTGGGCCAGGGAGGTCCAATCTGTATTTTGTTAAAAATTCTAACCAGTTCAATTAAGACATTAATTCATTACCATGGATAAAATAATTCATAATAATTTGCCACTTACTGTAATTTATCATTATCACATTGGTACTGCCGACTGCTTGGAGAAGCATGTAACAACTTCAATTAATGCTAGCTATCGCATACAGAAATGTCACTGGAGTTTAATAACGAAACAGGAGCTATGTATGTGATAAACTCCCTTGTTACCAAAATTAAACATTTCAATGTAAAAACTGGGAATAATTAAAATGCCTCTTTTTAGCACTTACTTGAAAATGCAGGGGTCTGGATGAACATTACAGGGTATTTGCTGGCTCAGAATGATTATTCTATTGTAGCCAATAGTCCTATATTTAGCCACTCTCTTCCATTTTAAACAATGCCTCCACCGGCATGGGAAGGGGGACACATGGAGCACTCAAGGAACTCAGTGCCAGGCACAAACACATTCTGAAGAGCACAAGGAGACAAGTGGCAGTCACAGAAGGGGTATTGCTGAGTGAAATGAGGATAGATCCTTGGTCCTGCTTCCTATCCATGTGCACAAGGATGTCTGGGTTTGAGGGAAAAACTAACTGCATGGGCCACATATATGAAGTCCCCATACTCTGCTCTCAGAAATTACTGTACTCTTCTGCTCAGGTGGTTCTACCCCCATGCCATCTTACAACCATAGGACCCGTAACTGAACCATAAGTACTGCTGTATACTGTCTTCTGCTACACCAGTTGAACCAAAGTGGTGCAAAGAACCTTAACCTGCTCTAAATAGGCAGTTGACAATTCTTTCTGCATGGAAAATTCCATTACTGGCATAAACTAAACAGATGGTTCTTGTAATCATTTTATCCTGGCCGATCTGGTGTAGGGGTTTCACCCTTGACATAATGGCTCAAGAGGGCAAGCATTAAAGACACTGTAAATCTCCTTGAAATGGTTCCTATCACTCTAGTTAAAATGGGGGAAAGGCATAAAAGTGGCTTAAAACAATGTGTTACTAACTCCAAAATCCTTTAGGTTATTTTGTTTGCTAAACTCTTATTAGGCTTGAAACAAGTAACTTAACCTTGATTAATAGCATATAAGACTTCTTCTGGAGATAATCACTCCAAAAACACAGAAAAGATCTTAAAAATAGCTCCCATGTGTGACAAAGTATATAGAATTGAAACTTTCTTTCAGCTATTTTTGAGTATTGTAACTCATTTCTTTTTAGTTTGCCACTCATTTTAAAAAAACAAACAAAAACCAGCAACAACAAAAACCCAACCCTTCACCACTGTTCAAAGGCCATACTGATGGATTAAAATGTGTCCAATTAGCAGCATGATATTTTGCCTTTAGAAAATATCAGTGACTTGCAATCAGGCAAGTGTATATAGAATCACAAAAATCAGCAATGGAAAGTACGTATTATAAAATCTAGTCCCTCCTCTACCCTTGGCAAAAATAGCTTTTGCAAAATATAAAGATATGTACAAGATTTTATTATTGAGGGGCACGATGAAACATAAAGGGGTGCATAACATTCATAGTTCCAGGAATTAGTAAGGCTGCACCATCTAAAAAGTATGTAAACCAAATATTTTTTAAATGACTGCTCAGAATCATTACTGAACATGTTAGGGTTTTGTTTGACAGAATTTCCATTTTAAATATACATAAAGATTATAAAATGAAACACATGACAAATATTCCTAAAAAAATCAGGCTATTGCTGGTTGTTTATATTCTAGAAGTATGACTTCATGTAACAATAATAGTCCACATCCTGACATTCTTTTTAGCAGTGAATATAAGCAAGCAAGGACTTTTCCTTTTCACAGTCTGCATTTATGATTAATAATTACAGTATTTTATTTCTTTAGGTGATTTATATATTTACTTTTTACACTCTAAATGACTTCTGGTTCCAAGCTTGAAGAATTATTACAGGTGCGATAGCTATTGCTTTTTACCGTTCAATTACCAGCATGTGCCTTGAGTAGGAAGAAAAGAGACATGATTTATATCTGTTAAATACACAGAAACTAAATCAAAGAAATGAAAAGGCTACTTTTATAACATCACATATTCTCGGTGCCTCCATCTCTGTCCACATGTAAGATGACTAGGTTTTAGAAGATTTTAATCAAACTATCGAGTCAATAACCTATGGGAATGTTCATAGGTAAGAGACTCATTGCTTAGTTAAAAACAGAAGATTAAAAGGAACAGACAAAAGTCTTGTTCTTACACAGGGGAGTGTTACACTGATTGACTGATACTGAGTCTGGCATGATATCTGGTTGTAGGTATCTGAGCAGCCACTCAGCAGCTGAGTTTTATGAGCCCCAAATGGGAGAAGCTTTGAGGCTGTAGTAACCCCTATGAAGTAACCTGTATGGAAGAGATAGAAGGAGAAGCTATTCAAGGGGCTTAAAAAAATCCAGATGTTGCTTGGTCAACACAGGAGAAGAAGGTAGTCTCATGAGGTGTTCTACCCCTTTCACTACCAATTAGCCGGAGGAACAAGTGTTTTTGAGTCAACAAGAGCTTTGTTTCAGAAATGTCAGTGTGCCCCTGTCTCTCAGGAGCTGGGAGTCACTTGATTGTCTTGCCCTCTCCTTAACTGAGCTCCCGGTCACAAAGTTCCTTCCTCTTCAAGAAGAATCACTGGGGGAACTTATACTTGTCTGCATTCCACCTGGGTTATAAAGCAAAGGAGGTGGATAAATCTGATTGCACATCTGGACGAGACTAGTAGAGTAGCTCCAGCTTTGCTTCTGTTGGGGTTCCTTTCCCTTCCAGAAATGCAAAAGTACTCTGGGTATGGAACCTTGCTGAGGTTCCATGTCTAGTGAGTTTGCGGATAACTACACTTAACTATAAACAAACTATTTAAAGGCCCTAAGGCTCTATGTCAGAAGAGACAAAACCATAGCTCTTGCTTTACAAGGAAAAGCACTAACTACGCTGTCAAAAGGAACCGAGAGGCTATTGGGTCAGTGCGCATGATATACCTATGCACTTGTACAGCACTCAAGGGAGCGCCACTACTGACCTTATAGATACTGCTGAAGCAAAAATCTCTAGCAACTGCACACATAGGTGAATGTACACTTAGAATGGAATTGACATACAAGCACTCAAAGAAGAATGGCGTGTCCCTTTGGGGAAATACAGGCATTTCTAATGAATTTAAAACTTACATGAGCAATTTATGATTGAGAAGTTGTAACATCATGTCAGTACTTACCATATTCTATATGAAGCATACATTTAAAAAGGCACATGTTATTCAGACATTTAGGGTTCAAATCTTTATTGTTTTAAAATTCTACATGTCTTTTACAATTACAATAATTTCTGTTACTCAAATGACTCTTGTATGGTTAATGTACAATGAGGTTTTTTCCTGAAACTCAACCATGAAATACAATTTTCATCAATATGATTTTTCTAAATAGATTAATACAAGACTTCTGTGTTGTTGGGAAGGTTCATGTGCTTCACTTTAAATCTAAAGGCACAGGAATTCTTCCCTTCAGAATCTATGTGATCAATCCATCAAAAGTGCTTTTGAAGATTGAAGATTTACCTGTGACTGATTCTCAGATCAGCCCATTAAATTACAAGGTTGTTTTTTTAAACATTAAAGGGCATTTTAATATAATGAAAGAAGATGCAGTAGTTATCTTTATTCATCTACTGAGGCAAACCCATGTTGAAGAAAAATTATAATTATTGGCATGCAATGAACACTCCTCTTTAAATAGATGATGAATTTATACATATTATAAAGAATCTGTTAAAGAGTGCAAGTACTTAAATGATTTCACAAAAGGACATATGCTGGTAATAATGGTAACTAACATTTAACATCTAAATACAAGCTAATGTATATTTAACAGGCAATTAACATGGCTAATAATAAGCCATGATGCACAAGGTTTGCCCTTTGAGAAAATGAACTCCTTTGGTCCACACTCCTAAAATTATCTTGATAAAAAAAACTGGAAGTTATAGGGCCGGGGATTTTGATGAAATTCTTGTTTCTAAAATGTAAGCCCATTAAAAAGTAAAAGTATATCTGTGAAGCATATTGTCACATGACCTTGGTATAAAAAGATGGCCCGGTACTTAGAGCGATGAATGATCATTGAAGGACAAGCCAGAAAATAATGAGACCGAATGAATACTGTGTTATACTTTTTTGTTCCACAGCACTGCTTTCACTCTGTAGAATTTTGTACCTAATGGGACTTTAAATCTGTTTTGTGCCTAAAGGAGAAACAAAAACATACAATTACTTCAAACTGCATACCAAAAACGTTCTATTTTGTTCTGCTTTCACTAAAATGTTTCAGAGCAGAAATTTATTTGCACTCTCCGCACTTTTAAAAATGGTACATGGAGGCAGACTAGGCAACCCTATTTGTCTGAACTGACAGCTGAGACCAGTCACTGATAGCTCATCATTAATAGGGAGATGTGCTGATTGGCTAGTGGCTGGTCTGTGCTGCTACAGGGGTTAGTCCTCTGGCCATGTGATGCAGCGACAGCTCAGAAATCAAAGCCATTAGAAATGAGTATTTTCCACCTGAATTATGCAGTATCTCCAAAACAGCTCATAAAAAGCAGTGGCTAGTGTACCAGGTAGGACTGCAAAATTACAGATAAGCTACTCCTTTTTGATAAGGCATTTCCAATTAATTGATAAAAACAAGTATAATCACCCTCAGGAACCTATCAATCGATGTGACTATTTCTAGCCACTGGTAACTACTGGTTAGATTCTGCCATATTTTTACTCAAGCTGAGTCAAACTTACTCCACAAGCAGTCTCATTCATTTCACTGGTGAAACTTGAGAGAAAAGA
Source organism: Rafetus swinhoei (assembly GCA_019425775.1). Lineage (NCBI taxonomy): Eukaryota > Metazoa > Chordata > Testudines > Trionychidae > Rafetus > Rafetus swinhoei. The sequence continues at coordinate 68,199,019 of CM033424.1, read as the reverse complement.
TAGTACTGAACAAGAGTAAGATTAAAGGAATCTGGATCCATTTTTTGCATACTGATTATAAATAGTTACATGTTTATTAGTAATATTTCCTTACCTTTTTTGCCTGGCAATATTCTTTTTCCATTACTTTTCCTAGCACCCATGGTCTTCTAGATGCACCTGAAGCTAAACAGAAACAAAACATTTATTTAATAACATATGATGTATTACTGTTCTCACAGAGATGGGTCAGCATTTTCAAACATGGGTGCTACAAAGCTAATCTTCTAAATAAACTGGTCTGATTTTCACAAGGACCATGAGGTGATATGTTTGAATTGTGGCTATGATCTATATTTCACACTGTAGTACCTTAGATTGTATAAAGTAATTTTTAAAAAGCTGAAATGATGAACTTACACAAACATTAAAACAAAAACTTTAAGAGCTTTAGAAACAACAGGACAACTAGAAATTAGAATAATTGTAGTAGTGCCAATTGGTAACAAAACTCTTCATGAAGACGAATTAAGTACATCTATATTACTACAGCAGCTAGGAAATGCATGTTCATCTTGCACTCATAAAAAATACTAAGTGTTAGTTATGTTACTCTCTTCAAATTGTCAGTCATCAGTGTGAAGGAAAATCTCAAAAAAGGTGCAAAAGTAACAGATCACATGATATACACACTATCCATATGATAAATTTTCAAATTGATGTATTAATAAGAAACAGCATGGTTGAAGCATTAGACTAGAGCCAGAAATCTTGATTTTTAATGTAATGTCTGAAATGGATTCATTATGCAACCTTGGTGAAGACATTTAAATTCACTGAGCCAGGCACTCCATTGCATGTGCTTTGAGCTGTGTCACTGGCTAATTTTGTCTATATTGAGAATATATACAGCCCTGAAACAATCACCACAATGAGACTAGTATTCTGGTGTCTAGAGCCTCTTACCCTATTATTCCTCTCTGCCACTGGTATAAGAAGTGCATAGATGGGACCTCTATCAATTCCTAGCTTTGGATTTGCCCTGTTGGGGTAAAACTAGAACACAGCACCCTCTCCCATTCATCAGTAAAACCACAGCATACAGGAAGACTATGAAATTACATGTCTTTAGTAATTTGTATTAAATAATTCTAGTGATCTCAGAACTCCACCAGCTTTCTGCAGCATGAGTGGAGCTCAATGCTTGTTTCTTCAACCGTAGTTCACATTTCTTTCACCTAGTTTATGTTCCCAAATATAACTTTTGTAAAGAAACGTGCTGGAAACTAGGGATATGAACATGTACCCTCTGCATCAGAGGCAGTGGGGTGCAGATAGGGGAAGGGAGGCAGAGCTGCCTCTCCCCCCTTCACTGATACCTCCCATAGAAGTAGCAGTGCAAGGTGGGGGCTGGCAGGAGCCAGTGCTTCAAGGGAGCTAGCTTAAAAGCTGACTCCCTGAGAGCACCGGCTTCCACCTGCTCTCCCCAGCATGTAAACACTGAAATTTTCAATGGTTACACATTTACAAAAATAAATGCATTATAACATCCCTACTGGAAATATTTAGGAAGCAGAATGCTGACATTCTACTGTACATTTCCAGTTCTTCCAAATGTAGGGGCCCCAATACCCAGGCATTGCAGGTGCTTAAGTAGGAAGAGGTGGAGAAAACGAAGTTGCTTTAGGAATAGAAAGGAGGCAATGGAATGGTAATCTTAAATTACAAGGGACTGACTTAACTGGTTAATGTTAAAATGTGTGCAAAGAATATAGCAATAATTTTCAGAGGTTACCATTAATGTGAAACAGTTGCAGTGTGCCTCTAAATCAGTAATATCTGCAAGAACCATACTGCATTTATTTTCTTTGTGAGATACTTTATGTCTATTATTGTGCCTGTCACCAACCTTCATAGCATTCCCAGTAGTTATTAAATTTATGACTAATAACTTAAAACTAAACTCTAAAAATGTGATTGTATGCACATCCTCCTCGCCACTATTTTTATCTTGCAAACTTTGTCAGATTCCCACAGAAAACAGGGAGAGAACAAATTTCCCAAATTTCCCTTAACAAAGTCTTAATATCCTTTACATTGTGTGGTTCTTCTAGACCTTAACATTATTTCTGACCAGAGAAGAACCATAACAAATTTCAAACTGAGAAGCTAAAGGATATTTGTGAGTGTGCATCAAATTTATATTTTTAGAGCCCTCTTTGTGATTAACTGAGAATGGGCAGTTCACTTCCTTTCCTCTTTTCCATCCATTCTTTCCCATACATCTCTTTCCTGTTTCCAACTTTTTTTGGTTTGCTTTTCAGAAAAAACAACTTTTAGTGAAGTTAGTACTGCTGCTTGAGTTTATTGTCCCATATACGTAAGATACGACTTTGGTCAGATGCTTGGAGAATGTTGAGGGAATAGACAGGGAAGATGGGCAGTGCTGAAGAAACTGCATGCCACTGTCCGTCGGCTATGTACACACATCCAGGCTCATGCAGCTTTCCATGCCCCAATACTCCTTTCTCCTGCCCTAGTCATACTAGACTACTCCCATACATTCCAGAGGGACTGCTCCCCATGGTGGGAAACACCAAATACATGCTTTACAAAAATATGGCAGAAGTCTGATTGGCTGAATATGGCCCTTTTTATGGAAAGTAAGTAGCAACCTTAATTATGAAGGGAGAGTACCCTCTCTCCACAGTTTAAACAAGTAATGTTATTGGGGGTGGGAAACTTGTACATACCCTATATTTACACAAATATATTCAGATTCGAAAAATATCAACTATAAGTCTGTGTTTATAATTATATACTCCTTAATATTATCTTTGCTGAGGATGTTTATGTAACCTTTTATGTATAAGACACTGGGTATCAAAATGAATTGGAGAAAAAAAACCCATGTTGGTTTGGATACCTCAGTTCCACTAGCCTTATTTCATAATTATGGCCATGCCACTCTGTCATTGTTAAGTATGCATTCTGTTTTGTATTTGACGTAGGAGTTCAACCTGTTTTATAAAGGATACATCTTGTATCAGTCCCAGGTTTTCAGCACAGTCTCTGTACTTTGTAAGTGTTTGGTAGGTTTTTGGGAACTATGTGATTATCTTGCTAACTAACAAAAAGTTACTAGTACTATTCACCATAACTATGCCCTGGTTTGCTAATGGAAAAAAAGTTCAATGCTGGCATACCTGCGGAAACCTATAAGAACATATTAGGAGATGAATGCAAAACTACCTTTTGATATGTGCCCTAAATAATGTTCTTTACATTTAAAACTGGGGGCACAGGGAACAGATTTTGAAAGGCCATATAAATATAAACAAACACTATAAGCATGTAGGGGCAAAACTAGAAAGGCCAAGGCACAAAACAAGATCAAACTAACTAGAGACAAAAGGGCAACAAGACAAACATTGTACAAATATATTGGAAACAAGAGGAAGACCAATGACAGTGCAGGGCCATTACTCAATGAAGAGGGAAAAGCAGTAACAGAAAATGTGGAAATGTCAGAGGTGCTTAAAGACTTCTCTGTTTCAGTGTTCAGCAAGAAAGTTGGTGGGAAGTGGATGTTTAAGAGTGAATGCCAGTGAAAATGGACTAGGATCAGAAGCTAAAACAGGGAAAGAACAAACTAACAATTACTTAGACAAGTTATGCATCTAACAAAGTGGGTCTTTGCCCATGAAAGCTTATGCTCCAATAGATCTGTTGGTCTATAAGGTAGAACACAACTTCTCATTGTTTATGCAGATTCAGACTAACACGGCTACCCCTCTGATATTAGACAAGTTAGATGTCTTCAAGTCACCAGGGCCGGATGAAATGCAAGGAGCTGACTGAGGAGATATCTGAGCCATTAACTATTACCTGGGAAAATTCATGAAAATCTATGAAACTCACAGGGCATGCCTCACCTCCTGCCTCTCCCCCCTACTGCCATCTCCCACCAAGTTTCATGCTTCACCTGGGAACTAGGGATACAGCATTTGCCTGGGGAGTGCAGGGTTGGGGCTTGAGTCCCACCCACCCTGGGAGCAGCTGGATAGCCAACACAGGGCTGCCCCAGGGATGGAGCTGGCTCCTGCATTTTGAAAGCCAAATAAGGGACCCTCTGAAGATGGGGTGGGTTCTGGAGTGTCCTAGGGGATACAGCATCAGCATCTTGAGCACAGGGTGGTGGACTCGAGTGCACCCCTCCGCTCCCCGGCTTCACGAGTTTCATGCTTCACATGTGTCCTATGTGTACTGTCTTTAATAAATAAAATGCATGCATTCAAAGCAATCTTTATTCCCTTACATAAAAGCAAACAAGCAAGCCAACCCTAGCAAAGCTACAGCGACTGTAGCACTCAGTACAGCATACGGACCAATCAGAGTAACCTCCTAGCAATGCAGCCACTGCTGCTGCATGCATGGCAACAAGTATTACTGACTTTCAGCATCAAATTGTTGCTCACGGCATCCCTGATCATGTCCCCATTCTGTGTTCCTCTAATAGCCCTGGTCTCGGGTTGTTCAAACTTGGCTTCTAGGTGCTGAGCCTCAGCCGTCCAGCTCTGAGTGAAGCTTTTACCCTTTCCTCCACAAATATTATGGAGGGTACAGCATGTGGCAATAACTATAGGAATGTTATTTTTGCCAGGTCCAACTTCTTGTACAAACAATGCCAGCAGGCTTTCAAATGAGCAACAAAAATGATTAAAGATGAGGGAAAATTCAAAGAATTTAGTTTATTTAGTCTAAAAAAGAAAAGATTGAGAAAGGACATGATAACTATTTTCAAGGACATAAAAGGATGTTAGAAGAAGAGGGAAACAGATTATTCTCCTTAACCTCTGATAATATAAGCAGAAATCGGCTTATATTGTAGCAAGTGAGGTTTAAGTTGCCCAGTAGGAAAAAATTCCTGCTAGGGTGGACAAGCACTGGAATAAATTGCCTAGGGAGGCTGTGGAATCTCCATCACTGGAGATATTTAAAAGCAGGTTAAGCTATAATGGATGGTTGAGACAGTGCTTGGTCCTGCCTTGAGTATAGTGAATTTCATGATCTCTCAAGGTCCTTTCCAGTCCTATGATTCCTTTATGTAGGATTGAGAAACTGCAGCAAATGTAGGCATTTAAAAATCAGGGGAAACAAGTTATGGTTATCCCCTAATTCTCTCACTCTGAAGATACAGATGCATAACATGCCATCCATGCTGCAGAAGATTTCTTTGACTGGAGGGAAAATAATTTTAAATAAAACGGAGTGTTTGGCTTTTGTTTTTTAAAGTCAATTTCTTCTAGAGCACAGGTGAAAGTTCAAACCTCTACAATGGGCTGAGACCCCAATTTTGTCTTCAGATATAGCTATGCAATTCCTCATCTAAAAATACCTCTAATAGGATATTAACATGCATTACATTATATTGCATACATTATATAAAGTTATATTAAGAAAAATATACAGAATAGCACGTGCAGCACAAGTAGAGTTTAAATTACTGTAAAATCTTGTTTAAACAAACAAACCAAACAAAATCTTAACCTCTCCAGTGACTTCATGTACTTACACTGGAGTCAACATATGTAATTAAGGAAATACACAGCAAGTAGCAGCACAACGACAAACCTACACAGTCATCATAAATACTTGGGACTTATTTTAGTACCATAAATTATAACATGACTAAGCCTCATGGTAATTTCATATGATATATGGATCAGATGTGCATGTATGTATGCATAAATATAATCTTAAATTTGTTTTACAGCATAAATAAAAAAGATAAATACATTTTGCTCTTATCATCCAAAATATTAACTTCTAGCACAAACTTTTCAGATAATTACTGAATGAGGCTATAACAGAAACCTCAATGTAAAACTAATTACAACTTTTGCTACACATATGCATTATGTCTATAGCTAAAACATACACCTATTTATGTAATTATTAAACAGCTGTTAGGAAAATAAGATAATAAGAACATGTTAAGTGCCTTAGAAAGTTATGCTCCACAGAGTTATCTGACACTTACCACGCTCACCTGGTTTGAGATCCAGCGCAGCAAGAGACTCTGAATGTAAGAAATACAATGTTGGACTGACAGTAAATAATACATAGTTGTCATGGCGCTCGTCCAATATAATGAGAACTAAATCTCCGACCTGAAAACTGGATAAAATAAGAGTACTTAACAGCAAAATATAAAAATACAGACCTACTTAGCACTGTTTAGCATTTATGAATATCTATACATTTTGGAATGCCGGTTAATTGAGTTGTAGGTTTCCTGAGGACAGCGTCAATGCCTCATGGTTTTAGTCATCCTGGTTGAAAAAAACCAGGAAAAGGGCTTTAGGTAAGCTATCCTATAGGTGTAAATGTTTTGGTGCCTCTTCTTTCTTCTAAGAATGTGCTTCAAACAAAATTTTCTGTATCAAGTTATATATGTCTAGAACAGGCATGATACCTGTTCTAGACAAGATTATTCTCCCCCCTGAAAGAACAGGTACGCAACTTGGGAGTCCTCCTGGACCCTTTTTTAACATTTGAGAACCAAATTTCTTCAGTGGCCAGGAGTGCTTTTGAGCAGATTCGTCTGATCTGCCAGCTGCGACCCTTCCTGAACAAGCATGGCTTGGCCACAGTGATCCATGATCTTGTTACATCCCAACTAGATTACTGTAATGCACTTTGTGTGGGGCTGCCTCTAAAGAGCCTTCGGAAACTTCAACTGGTCCATAATGCGGCTGCTTGAGTTTTAACTAATATTCCTTATACGGAGCACATTATGCTAGTGCTCCGGCAGCTGCATTGGCTTCCGGTATGTTTCCAGGCACAATTTAAGGTCTTGGTTATGACCTATAAATCCCTAAACAGGTTGGGTCTGGTGTATCTGAAGGACCATCTTCTCCCATATGAACCTGCTCACGGATTGAAGTCAGCTGGGGAGGCTCTGCTCAGTGTTCTCCCACTTATGGAGATAAGATTAACATCTATTCAGAGCAGGGCCTTCTCAGCTTTTGCTCCCAGGCTGTGGAATTCTCTTCCCCAGGATATTCGCATGGTGCCAACATTAGCATTGTTTCGGTGTCAGGCTAAAGCCACCCTTTTTACTCGTGGTTTTATTGGTGTTTGAGCCTGTGTGTGTGTGTCACTCCTCTCGAGATATCTTAGCAGGCTTTATGTCCCCCTGGGGTCTTGTATTTTAATATTTTATATATATTTATATTGTGTTTTAAAAAATGTAAGCCACCTCAAATATTTTACATAGAGAGGCAGGTAAAATATTTTAAATAAATAAATAAAATAAATAAATAAATACGTGTAAGCAACTGCGTTATTTCCCAGTGCTACCCAGGGTGGTGAAGCACCTTGTTATCAAGTATGAGGGAGTCTTGTCTCTGCCTGCTGTGGATTACCTCCTTAATTCCACTAACCACTGGCAATACAAGCACTACCTTACAAACCTCTGCAGGTCTCATTCTCTACAGGTTAGCAACCCTGACCATCCCTCTGGAGAGATCATCCCTGTTCCACTGAACATGTACTGAACTCTCAGGTCATTGTCTACTCACAAAGTAATAACACAAACCAGCATACATGATTCAACGCAGGATCACCACTCTGCTTAACTCACAACATTTAGATAGATTATACTGAAGGCAAGACTTTAATTTATTCTCAAATGTTAGTAAGAAAGGATACTGGAAAAAACGAGTACATATAAAACAAAATTGTACCTTGCTTTCTATAACCTAATTTAACTCACAAGACCTATAAGATAGCTTACCTAAAGCCCTTTCCCCAGCCTTTTTCAACTAGGATGACTGAAGTTTCCCTTTCATAAGATCAAATCTGCCAGCAACTTGTCTTCATAAACTGAAGGATGATAGGATGCGTCTCTGCCCCTTCAGATATATCAGACTAGATCTTTGATTGTCACCTGAGAACAGTGTGTTATACTTTCCTGCTCTTTGCCTTTTCCTGTGGATTATTTGTGCAGTCTCCAGCAGCTCTTCATTAGTAGCTGATTCAGCACTTGTCAACACCTAAAATGAAGCTGCGCTACTGAAGACGCTCCCTGCGGTAATGGGACGGATTCTCTTATCAGCACAGGTACTTCACCTTTCTGAGAAGTACAAGCTAAATTGACAAGAGATTTCCACAATGGTGGCTAGGCCAGTTTATTTGTGTCGGTTAGGCCATGTCTATACTAGGAAGTCACCAACTTCTCAGTCTTCTAAAAAAGACCGTGAAATTCCCATCATTGGAGATTTTTAAAAACAGTCTGGACAAACACTTGCCATAATTGGTCCCATCACAAAATGGGCTTGTTGATTTTGAAGACTCTTTCTATCCCTACATTTCAATTATTCTAAATTAACAAAGTCTTTGCAATTTTAAAAAGGCAATACAGGGCCTTTTCTAGTTATTTGGTAAAAGTATAAATAGACTTGTGGAGTTCACACCTTCGTAGCTATATTTTGTTGTGTTACACTCCTCTTTACATAATGGTGCATGATTCATAGGGAGACAGCAGAGGGACTCTTACAAAAACATCTATGTAATTAATTGGACTGGAAAAATATTTTTTAGAAGCGAAATATCTGGAGCCTGTGAAATTCAACTACCACAGAAAAACACCTTAAATCTAAATTTATTTTTACAAACTCATTTCTACTTCATGCACATAAAATGTATGAAAAGAGATTAAAAACAGATTTTAGAATTATTTGTCACCCAATTTCTGAAGCTATAATTCAAAAAAGTTGGCCTTCAGAAATCATTGAAACAGCAAAAGCTGTTGATTATACATCTATCTGGACACATTTAGATCTATTTTAATAACTTTACCACTTCTTTTATTAATGCAATTATATGGATTTACATTGTTCATAACAAAGGATGTATGAGATGCCATATTCAGCATCATTCCTGAAAGATTAATCTTCATTACATTCAATAAAATGAATACTACTAATCTAACTATATTTATTCTTACTTCCAAATCTTCTTTGAAATCTGACATTTTTCTAGAAATACCGTGTGAAACGTGAAATTCATCCGATGTCAGTTAATAAATTCTAACAGAGAAAATTTTCCACTTTATTCCCTCTGAAATGTTGTTTCTGGTATGAGCATTATATCTTAACTATGTATTCTGTTTTTATAGTAGTTGTAATATAATAAAACAATTCTGCAATGATCTTATGCAAAAAGTTTATCTTTTGAACAGAGAAAACTGCAACCATACAAGTTAAACCAGGGACATTTGATAAGGAGGTAAGAATAATTTATTTAAAAGAATCATCCAGGATTGCTTTTTTGTTCTCATAACAGGATACAATAATAAACTAAGAATTTGGGCCAACCGTCCCAGATTCTTGGTTATATTTTAAAGTACTCTTAGAATACTAGATTTGGTCCAGTAGTCAGGTATTTGAGTGTTTTCATACCTGACCCTACCTACATTGTAGAGGCAGTGTTCATGTTGCACTCAGACACCTGGTTTCCTTATATTATTCATCAGTTTAAGAACATAAGAACGGCCATAACAGGTCATACCAATGACCCAATTAGGCTAGCATCCGGTCTTCCAGCAATGGCTAGTGCCAGACGCTTCAGAGGAAGTGAAGAGAAACAGGCAATTTATTGATTGATTCATCCCCTGTCACCCAGTCCCAGCTTCTGACAGTTGAATGTTTAGATAAATCGAAAATTTGGGGTGGTGTCCCTGACCATCTTGGCTAATAGCCAAGAACTTATTTAACTATTTTTGAATCCAGGTATTCTTTTGATCTTCACAATATACTAGCAATGAGTTCCGCAGACAATATGTGAAGTACTTCCTTTTGCTTGTTTTAAACCTGCTGCCTATTAATGTCATTAAGTGCCATTGGCTTGTGTGTTATGTGAAGAAATAAATTAACATTTCCTTATTCACTTTCTCCACAACATTCATGATTATATGGACTTTAATCATACCCCTCCTCAGATTCTTTCCTAATCTGAGCAGTCCCCGTCTTTTTAATCTCACCTCATATGGAAGCAGTTCCATAACCTTATTTTTTGTTGTCCTTCTCTCAAATTTTTGTCAATTCTAATCTATCTTTTCAGAAACAGGGGTGACTAGAAATCCACACTGTATTCAAGGTGAACATACACCTTGAATTTATACAGAGGCATTATGAACTTTATTTTATTCGCTTTCTCTTTTTAATGGTTCCTAACATTGTATTAGGGGTTTTTTTTTTTTTTTTGATAGCTGCTGTATTTTGAACAGATGTTCTCAGAGTACTAGTCATACTCAATCCAAGATCTCTGAGCAGTAACAGCTAATTTAGACCCTATCATTTTGTATGTGTAGTTAGGATTATGTTTTCCAGTGTGCATTACATTGCATTTATCAACACTGAAGTCACATCATTTGTTAAGGATCCCTTTGTAACTCTTTGCAGTCTGCTTTGGATTCAACTATCTTGAGTAATTTTCTATTATCTGCATACTTTGCCATTTCACTATTTATTCCAATTTCCAGATTATTTATGAATATGCTGAGCAATACTGGTCCTAATACAGATCCTTGGGGGACTCCAATATTTATTTTTTCTGCTGTGAAAACTTACTATTTATTTCATTCGTTGTTTTCTTTTAATGAGATACTGCTCCGTGAGGGGATCTTCCCTGTTATCTCACAACTCCTTCTTTTGCTTAAGAACCTTGGTGAGGGACCTTATCAAAGCTTTCTGAAAGTCAAAGTAGACTATAACCACAGGATTGCCCTTGCTACATACTTGTTAACATCTCAAAGAATTTTGTTACGTTGGTCAGGGACGATTTCCCTTTAGAAAAGTTATGCTGACTCTTCCCTAACATACTGTGTTCATCTGATAATTCTGTTCTTTAGTACAGTTTCAACCACTTTGCCTGATACTGAATTTAGGCTTACAGTACTGTAATTATCAGGATTGCCTTTGGAGCCTTTTTAAAAAAATGGCATTATATTAGCTATCCTTCAGTCATCTAGTACAGAGTCAGATCTAAGCAACAGGTTATATACCACAGCTCTGCAATTTCATATTTGAATTACTTCAGAGCTCTTGGGAGAATACCATCTGGTTTGTGGAATTAGTATTGTTTAATTATCAATTTGTTCCAAAACCACCTCTACTGACACCTCGATCTCACACAGTTCTTCAGATTTTTCAACTAAACAGAACAGCTTACTTGTGGGAATCTTTCACATCCTTTGCAGTGAAGTCTGATCAATTGTATTTTATTTAGCCTTTCCACAATAGCCTTATTTTCCCTGACTGCTTCTTTAGTACAATTGTCCAATAGATCCACTGATTATTTGGTAGGCTTCCTGCTTCTGATGTACTTAAATATTTGCTGTTAATTTGGGTCTTTCACTACCTGCTCTTCAAATTCCTTTTTAGCCTGCGTAATTGCACTTTTACACTTGACTTGCCAGACTTTATACTCTTTTCTATCTTCTTCGGTAGGCTTTGATTTCCAAATTTAAAGGATGTCTTTGTTTCTGTCTCTTTTAATGATGATGGCATTTTTTGGTGCTTTCGCTTTTTAAAAATTTGCATTATGCATGTATTATGCCTCTATTATGGGATTTCTTAAAAAAATTCCGACCATTCCTTTTAATTTCCATTTAACTAATATACTCATTTTTGTGTAGTTCCCCTTTTTGACGTTAAATGCTACTGTGGGGTTTTTTTGGGGGTATCTTTCCCCCTATGAGCATGTTACATTTTATTATGTTATGGTTGCTATTATCAAGATGCTTAGTTATGGTCCCCTCTTGGACCAGATACTGTGTACACCTTAGGACTAAATCAAGAATTGCCTCTTCCTTTGTGGGTTCCATAACTAGCTTATTCAAGAAACAGTCATTAATGGTGTCTAGAAATTTTATCTCTGCATTTGGTCTTGAGATGACATGAATCTAATCAATTCTGAGATAACCAATAATAATGGGTGATATTAGCTTTCTATTTTTAATAGTCTCTCTAATCTCTGAGCATTTCATAGTCACCATAATTATCCCAGTTAGGTGGTCACTAATACGTCCCTATGGCTATACTCTTATTTTTCAAGCATAGGATTTCTAGCCATAGGTATTCAATGGTACTCTATGAGTAATTTACGATTTTTACTGTATTTGACTCTGTTTTGTTTTACATATAATGCCAATCCTACACCAGCATGACATACTCTATCATTCCTACATATTTTGTACTCTGGTATTACTGTATCCCTTTGATTAGCATCATCCCACCAAGTTTCTGTGATGCCTATAATATCAATAATCTCATTTAATACCAGGCACTTTTAGGTTTCCTATTTCTGCTTAAAGATGAAAATTTAATGTTTTTCTTAGATGCTAAAAGACTGCATGAACCTCTTTTGAGATTTGCAAAAGTTTTGCATCCAAATGCAAGCATCTTCTAATGTAACAACTTCCTAATTATGTTTGTGGTCTCCCTTTACTATAGGAGCCTCTGACTTTTATTGGGAGCATCCTTTGTGTTGCAATCTAGCCCTAGAGACTACAATTCCCAGGGGCCCTTGGGGAAGAAGGAGGGGAACTGTTGCTCTCTTCCAGGCAATGCAGGGAGGAGAATTGGGGTGCTCCAATATGGAGAGAGGAGATAGATTGCTGGTGTGAAGCCTTTTCCAGAAAACAAACTGACTCTGGATTCAAAGAGAGACAGAGTGATCTGCCAAGTGAACTAGAGCTGCTAGCATTTGGTGGGGCCTGCCCCAGTGTCAGAGGGATTTTGCAGTGGGTTGCCTACCTAGACTGACTAGGGTTGCCAGATGGTCTCCCAAAAAATACCCAACACACGAGCTAAAAATTGGTTGAGCCAAAAAACCAAACCAAACCAAAAAACCACACCACCCACACCGAACACATATCCTATGCGGCTACTACCAATACGACCAAGAGCCACCAAGCTGGGAACAATGGGGGAAGCAGTAGAGCCTGCTCAGCAAAGCAGCCGCCTGCTACCCAAAGCAGAAAGAGGCAGACCCCGGGGCAACACAATGGCAGGGCGGGAGGGGGGGCGACCATGGGTAGGAAGGTGACTTCCCCATAGCCAGGTCTTTGGGTGTCCCAGTGGGAAGAAGCAGAAATTCCACCCCAGTCAGAGGCCATGGAAGGCGCCTAAATGCAACTACAAAGCACCTGCGGGCTTCTCTCCTGGACAACGGTGCCACAATGTGCTTGAACAGCACTCAGGAGCAGGGACAGGGCTTCTCCTCCTCCCCAAGGCGTCACTCCTCCTCAGACGCAATCAGCTGAGAGGTCCCAGCGCCCATTGCGCCCCCGCCTCCCAGCCACTCCCCCCGCCTGGCTTCTGCACGCAACCAGAAGCTCCCAGCACCGATCGCTGCCCCGCCTCCTAGCCTGGGACTCCCTCTGGTTGCGTGCAGAAGCCTGGAGGGGGTGGGGGGAGTGGCTGGGAGTTCCAGCCACTCCCTCTGCCACGCCAGGCTTTTGCACGCTACCAGAGGCTCCCAGCCCCGATTGCGGCCCCGCCTCCCAGCCACTCCCCCCCCGCCCCTGCCAGCCTTCCGTCTGGCGTCCAGCTGGAAAAACAGAAAATACTGGACACTGCATGTCCAGAAGAATACCGGACACCTGGCAACCCTAGGACTGACACATACACAAGCTGCACATTGCTGTCTCCATTCCAACTGCAGATCTTCAAGCACGCCCTCGCGAGCAAGTGAATCCAGAGGAGTGCACACTCTGGGGTGGGATAAATGGTGGCAGTGTAAGTGCCAGTTAGATAAATTTCCTTTATTACTGTGTATTTTGTTAATTGATTTTATTCACTTTTAGTCTGTTAAACTCTGTTGCTTTAAGTTATTAAATAAAGGTATGTTCATTCTAATTTAATCAATTAGATATATATTATTTATAATTGTTGTTTTGGAGTTAGATCCAGATTATTACTGGAAGCTTTAAGAAGTATTTTCCTAATTCCAAGGAATAAGAGGAAAGAGTGGGATAAAGCTTCTCTGAATTGAGGAAGCTAACTACCAGCAATCCCTTCTCCCTTTCAACTTCACGTAATACTCTCAATGCAGCTTCTAATCTCTTGCTCAATGATTCTAAGCTAGACAGATAATAATAATAAAAAATACCAGCCACAGAACTACATCAAGAAGCAACCTGCCAGTTCAGATCCAACATTTCTCAGGCTTGCCTTTGCTTAATAACTGCAATTAATTATGACTATTATCTTGCTTATTCTTAATCACGATAAAATTACTTGGCACTCAACTTGAAACACCTCTTCCTATCTCACAATAAGTAATAATATGAATTCAGATGATCAGAGGTGGGTATTAACCCATATAATAAGATACTTTAAAGAAAAGTATGATCTTGTGGTATACACCAACAGTGAAATCTGGTTAACAGCAAAAAGCCCATTGTGGGTCCAGGATTTGCCCTCAATTTTTAATAGCACCTAACCAGTTCCCATGATACACATCTATTTGAAAAAAGGCATCTTCAGAAGTAAAATTATTTGTAGTCATATTTTAGCACTGCAGAGTTATTCTGAATAGAGTAATTATTTTTTGAACATAAAATTATAGCTGAAATCCCCACCTAGATTGATCATTACAAAAAAGCCATGAAATGAGAATAAATCCAAATTATGGTGATGAAGTTATACAAATAATTTAGAAATACATATTTAGCTTCATGGACCATTTAAGGAAAGCTTGATTGTAAAAGAATATAAAGAACTATACATTTAATAAAGATTTATTATTAAGGAAATTCATTGTAGTCTCAGATATGAATTTGAGGTTGTCCATATTTTACCTGTACATTTGTCATTGAAGACCTAAAATGTACTGAGCCATATCAAGAACAAAACTTGAGCATAAAAATATACCTACTAAAAATATACTTACTCTCTGATAGCTATTTTTTCAGAATGTCTTGAAGACACTGAAGACATGCTTTGGGACATCTGGAAAAGCAACAAAAAAGCAAACAACTATAAAATATTGGCCAACATTGTAGATAAGTGTCAATTAAGATTGTTTTGATTTACATATGAACTATGACAGAAATATTGAAAATAACACAACATGTTTTTATTACTATCTTGACCATTTTGCTTGCGTGTACACTTTCCGGTCCCCTCTTATGTTTTGCTTTAGTCATTTTAAAATGTAAGCTTTTTGAGGCAAGGATTGAAACACTGGACATTTCATGTTCTTTCATAATATAAAACTTTTATTAAAAATAATCATTACAATGCACAAAATTTTATTTTTTTATGCCTTCTCAAACTATAATCCAAAACGTTTTAAAGAGTTAATATCAGAGTGAAGGAAAACTTAAGAGATACAAAAAGAAGACATTTTTATATGAGATAATGCAGAGCATTACTGAGGTATAAAAAAGATGCTGCAAATGGTAGGCAACTGAACAGTTACTTTCTTACTAACCAGGGCGGGATGGCATTAAGGGTCAGAGAACTTGACAAAGCTAGAAAGAGAAAGGAGCAAGGAAGAGAATAAACTTTATGGAAGATTCTAGAAACAAATTAGAGCAATTCTCGAGTAGAATCTGCAATAATTAGAGATGAAATTAAGGTCTTCAATGATTGGGCACACTATAAATCAATGTACCTATGTTTGTGAGAAACTGGAGGAAAGCATTTAGCACATGCTGGTATTAGTAAGATAAAATCACAACTAAATTTCTGGAAAGATCAATGCTCAGGAGGTCAATCTTCTGGCATTTGATTTAGCAGGTCTTGTAAGGACCTGCTAAACTGAACACTGAGAGTGTCCCTATCAACCTCGGAACTCCTTGCAGTCATGAGGAGTAAGGGAAGTCAACAGAAGAGTTTCTCTTGTTGACCTCCCACTGTGGGGCTGCCCCAGAAAATAGATGCAAGGTACATCAACTCCAGCTATGCAGTTTATGTAGCTGGAGTTGCGTATCTTGCATTAATTTTCTCTGTCAGTGTAGGCTGGACTAAGACTTGTGGAGACCAGACTGAAAGGAGCTGCAAACAATGATGAAAGTTTCAGCAGAGGGGGAAGTGATGCAGCAGCGTAGCAGAGAAAGTGGAAAGCATAAAACAGCCTTTTGGCTTTGAAAGTACATGGGTTGATAGCAAAATTCTTCCACTGATTGACATTTCTGTGCTCTTCTTTAACATTTTCTGAACAAAGCCTTATATCTTTCTCTTAGGCTACAACACAGTCTTAGGCTATTTCTACACTACAAAGATAAATCAGAAAAAGAAATGCTATTTGCGCTATGCAAATTGCGTCTCTTTTTCCTATTTACTTCTGAAAGAGGCTTTTCTGAAATTTAGCCCATCTACACAGGGCCAAATTTCGGGAAAAAACCCTCTTTTGGAACATCCCTTCTTTCTCGTAAAATGAGGTTTACAGGGATGCCAACAAAAC
This sequence comes from Rafetus swinhoei, assembly GCA_019425775.1. Classification (NCBI taxonomy): domain Eukaryota; kingdom Metazoa; phylum Chordata; order Testudines; family Trionychidae; genus Rafetus; species Rafetus swinhoei. Next base: position 68,182,558 of record CM033424.1, on the reverse strand, counting down.
GCGTCCTCTTTTCCGACATTTTTTTTTGGAAAAGCAGATGCATTCCTTAGACGCAGCAGAGCTTTTCCGGGATACCTCTGGTATCCCGGAAAAGCTCTGCAGTCTAGACATAACCTCAGTGTCTACATTTTTCAGATGAGATACCCAAATCTAAGTCTTTTCTAGTGAAGGTGGGAATAGGTCTCAGGTCTTTCATAGGGAATGTCCATGTAAAATCAACTTAGCCAAACTGCCATTGTGTTATACTTTATTACTTAAATTCATCACTGATGTTCCTTCCCCTAGTGTTCAACCATCTTCTGGATGACACTCAGAAATGCTCCCTATACCCTTAAAAGTTACAGTTCCCATAATCACTTTTACAATGCAGTTATACATTCTAATGCAAATGGCATGTTGAAAATTTGGTGACTGAATAAAATACAGTAAAACTCCAATAGTCCGGCATCCAATAGTCCGGCACTCCTGATAGTCCAGCATCAAAATGGCAAGAGCCTAGTGAGTGAGCTTCGGCAAAAAATGAGTCACAAGGTAACAGCGGCAGCAGCTGAACTGAGCAAAAAGGGTAAAAAAAGGCTTAAAAAACCTAAAACATTACAGTATACTGTATACAGTATGTACAATAAAAAGGGTTAAGAACACTTTATATACAGTATATAATGTATACAGTATATATATAACCATCTTATAGTACCTCCTGATAGTCCGGCATATTTGATAATCCGGCACCACCTAGGTCCCATAGGTTCCGGATTATCGGAAGTCTACTGTAATTAAAAAAACACAGTACTTATTGCATTAGAGAGTTGCATATTTAATTCTGTTTTTATCGCTTTTTTTAATGCATTCAAAGTAGTCACAGAATTCCCAGGTAACTGCAGTAACTAGAATTAGACAATTTCTAGCAAAATTAGAGTCCAGTTTGCCAGAGTAAATATGATCCTGCTTATATAGTTGTGTAAAATTATTTTATTTAATATGTTTCATTTATTATTTAAAATTAGACTTTTAATTTGACTAGGTGACCCTGTTAAAGATACAGTGGAGTGTCTAAAGTTTCTCTAAATGTCTTCTATCCTGCAAATACATGCAGGCAGTCCCACTGTGTTTAAAAGTACTACTCATACGTTGTGTAAGTATTCGCATTAAAGGAACATAACCCTTAGTCAGTATAGAGGTATGATGTATCCTATCGACAGCTTCCTCTTATAAAAAGTATCAGTACTCTTTGCAAATATGGGCACCCCTTCATGACTAATTTTTCACATTACCCTTCTCCAAACTTTCTATTTCTATTCATGATGAAAAGACTAAAGCTGAAAGTGCAAAATTGGCAAGGAAGCACTGAACTTTAAATAATGACATTTCCGGTATTATTCTCTTTTACAGTCTAAAACCAGATTATGTTTGAGCACTGCTACACATGGGAGACAATGTCACCTTTGAATCATCCACAAAGTACAGGTAAGTCTTTTTTGCCCTGGAAGTTCATAACTACTTTTACACATTTGATAGGTTCCAAATTAATTTAAATTGTTCTTCCCAGTTTGCCAAATGAAGTATCTTGCACAAGCTGCCGTACTTGAGAAAGATATCTAACTACATTCAGATTTGTAAAGCCAAAATCCCTACATTTCTTGGTCTTTTATATGCATAACATTTTGTTCCAGATTAAATTTTACATTTTATTTTCACATTTTAACAGTTTTCAATTATTTAATTTTTGTTTTAGAACTACTTAACATAGTGTAATGCCAACAGATCCCAGTCTTTAGTAGGTGGGACTGAACTTGGGACCACTAAAGTTTAGTGCATTAGCATCTAGTCTGTTTACCTAAGACTGTAATAGACTTTGGGCAGATCTACACTACATAGAAAAGTCTATCTAAGCTACACAATTTGATTTATATTAGTATAGGTTGGACCTCCCTGGGCCAGCACTCTCAGGACCTGAATGGTCCTGACATGGGTGTTTGCTGGATCAGGCACTATCAATTCCAGCTCCTCTGCTGCTGGCCTCCAGGTTCTCCCCAGGGGCCACCAACCTCCCTCTCACAGCTACTGGGCTCCACCACTGGCCTTGGTTGGGGTCCCTGACCCCCCCAGACTGGCTCTGCTGCTAATCCCCTGGCCAGGCTCTCGGCCACTGGCCCTGTAGCCATGGGACTGGCTGCAATCCCAGGCTCCTGGCTAGGCTCCAGCTCCGCTGGTCCCCCAGCCACTAGACTAGCTTTACTCCTGGCCCCCTGGCAAGGCTCCCAGCCACTGGTTCCACTGCGACTGGACTGGCTCCACTTCTGGCCAGGCCCCCTGTCACTGGCCCCTCCACTGCTGGACTCCCAGCTGGCCTCTGCTCCCAGATGCTGGGGCTCTCCGGTTGAGGGGCTCTCTTGTCCAGCAACATCCATGGTCCAGCTGGATCAGAGGGCCCCAGACCAGAGAGGTTCAACCTGTAGTGCCTTTCATCAATGCAAGAAGCATCTACAATTATATCACATACAGTTTATAATGTGAAATGTAGACTTCCATAAATGACATGATTTCTCAGCAAACATCTGTTAGTTAAAAAATAGGAATCTGTTGTTGCATTTAAGCTACTTTTCTAGATAAATAAAACTTGGGGCTCTCTGGTCACTGTTTATGACATGTTCTCCTAAAATAAACTTTCATTCATTTGAATTTATTTATATCCACAGATGTACCTAAACAATCAAGTAACTGGACTTCTCTGCTTCATAAGCATACCTCAAATTACAACAATCCAGCTAGAAAGGCCAAGTAAATATGCAAGTTTTATTTATCTAGAAAAGTAGCTTAAATGCAACAACAGATTCCTATTTTTTAACTAACAGATGTTAGCCCTTAGTCTCTTCCAGCACCTGTCTTGCAACTATCTTACTCTGCTACCGGTTCCTTAAGCCAAATAGATTCTTTTTCAATAAAACTGTTAGCTCCAAGTGTTTGGTCACCCTTCCCAAATCCCAGACAGATATTTTTAACTTTATTGATGCACTGGTGTAAAACTAGATTAATGCAGTGGTGATTCAGACCCTTGTGTAATAATTTTATCAACTAGCTCTTTGAGTTCTAAGCCACAAGTAACAGAAATAAATTCAACGGTATATGGATTCATTGAAGGGATTTTGTAATAGGATATAAAGCCTTTCACTAGGCTGTAAGTTCCAAATCTGGTTCAACTTAGTAGTTACCAAAAATTATCACCCCTCTGATGGCTGTTCAGTGATGCATATGAAATATAACTAACACAATAAACCTGAGAGTTACAAACACCGAAGTCATGAACTGACCAGTGAACCATACACCTCATTTGGAACCATACACACAGAAAGACAGAAGACCTATATTTAAGGTAAACTACTAAAAAAGCTCCCAAAAAACAAACGAAAAAGTATAAAAACAGATTTGGCAAGGTAAGGAAACTGCTTCTATGCTTAGTTCATTTAAATGAAGATAGCTGAAAGCAGATTTATTTCTGCATACTAAAATTTCAAATTTTTTGAAAGCAGCCACAATGTTTTGTTCATAGTTACGAACAACCTCCATTCCCCAGGTGATTGTAACTCTGAGGTTCCACTGTAGTGTCATTAATTCCTAGAAAACTAATGCCAATCTTTGTGCCAATTCAGAAATCTCAATAGTGAGTCCAAGATGCGAATAAGTCATGAAGAAGATGACCCCTTCTCATGTTCAGAGGAACTTCTGTAGTTCAACGTTGAAGCATGCTGCTAAGAACAATTTGTTGAGAAGCAAGCTTAGGACCAATGGGTCAGGAACCAAGACTTGAACCTATGTACGGCTCTAAGAAGAATGAACGAACTACCACTTGGTGTGACATTATAGCATGACTAATGTTTGCCTAATCAGTGGCCCTATCACATTAGTCAGTATCCCCGGTTGAGAAGGGGCTTTTGGTCTTTCCTAACAGACTGACTGACAAATGAGGATCTGCTCTCAAGCAAACAAATTTGATCATCTAATTATGGATTAAAAAAGAAACCTCCACTCTTTGTAAAGAAATGATGCGAAAAGTAATAACTTGAAGAGATTCACCTATGCAAAAGTTTATAATGGGGACATTTTTTTAAAACATGCCCTCCTGCCCCCAACACATACACACACGTTCTACATTAGTTATGTCATACCAAAGTTGTATTAACTGTGTATTTCACAGCAAGCTCTCTCTTTCTTGGCTCAGAATCTCTGCACTTGTGAAAAGACGTACATCTGCTATTTATTTTATGCCAAAATGAACATTAGCAGATGAGACGACTATTTTGAGGTTTTATTTACCAGAGTGTTCCTGGCGTTAATTCAAGCAAACTACTCATATGGAAATGGTAATTTAATTGTTACACAAGTAGGCATAATTTTTAAATCCAGTCTTTACCAGATTGTTACGAACGTGTTAAGAATATTCCGTTCTCAAAGTACTAAAGACAAGAAACAGTGGTAGCAACTCAGGGGAGTGGGGAAGGAGACAGCGTGAGACCTCAGGTCCCACCCCATCACTCAAAGCACTCCTGTACCTACATGAACTTAATGCTCTTGAAGAGGAATGGTGGTGAGATGCATTCTCACTTCTCAAGAACTGCATGTACTGCTAGTTCATTGCTCCCTTCTGTCATTTTAGAAGTTCAAGGATATGAACTCTGATCTCCCAATGCATCCTCATGATGCAATAAGGGTCTTGTCCTTCCATTTCCTGTTTGGCCAGGAGGGGCAAACAACTACCACCACAACCACCTCAAGAGAAGCCCATAATCCTGAGGAGGAAGCAGGAAAAGGAGCCATTCTCCCTGGATGCTTGAGTCTATGAAAAACCCATTGTTCCCTTTAAATATAGGCTAGTATTTGCTTAGCGAGCTTCTGAACCTCCCAACAGCTACAGGTTAGACCTCCTTGGTCTGGAAACCTAGGGACCTGACCGGTCCCAGATGAGGGATTTTGCCAGACCAGGAAAGGTCATTTCTGGGCCCATCCCGGTCACCAACTCTCACCCCCAGCCATGGCCTCACTGCCAGCTTCTCAGCCAGCTTACCCTGCCTCTGGCCCCACCACCGGCATGCACAGCCCCAACGCTGGGATCCATCCCTGTGGGGCAGCCCCCCTGCTGGAGTCCAGTTGTGCCACGAGGTGACAAGCTCCCCTTGGGCTTTGGCCTCGCTGGGCGCCTCTGAGCCTCACGAGGCAGCTCTACCGGGCAGCAGTGGAGCTGTCAGGCTTTCTTCTGCACCGCCGGGCAGCCCCACTCCCCAGTTCCTGGCCCTCCCACCAGGCAGCCCTGTGGTCAGGCTCACGGCCTCACAGGGCAGCCACACTGCCTCTCAATCCCGCCAGGCAGCCCTGCTGCCTCCTGGTCTCGTGGGGCAGTTGCGCTGCTTGGCTCCAGCCCTGCTGCCTCCCACCTCCCCACCCCCACAGTGTCGGCACCGGGTGGCAGCCCTAGTGCTGGGCTCCTGGTTTTGCTGCCACAGGGCAGCCCCGTTCTAGCCTTGCTTCAGGACTTCGCACCATCAGCCCTCCACAGGACTCTCTGTTCCTGGGACATCTGTGGTCTTGCTGGACTAGGGATGTTGGCAGACCACAGAGTCCCAGTTAAGACAGGTTCAACCTGTACTGCTTTTCTATACAGTTCTGCAGAAAGCTCCAAACATATGTAATTCCATTAATGTACTATGTGAATGTACAGAGGCCTCCGAGGAACCATCATTGCTACCCTAAAAAGTCAATTATAGTGTTCCGGAAATACAATAGGTAATATGCCTTAGGACATATAATCAAGATTTTATTTAAAAGGGTGCAAAATTAGATAAAAATATCTACACCATGAGAGTCATTTAGATATTTGAAGTATACCATAATGACCAACAATTGGTTACATCAGACCACAAGGGATGTACAGTACTTCACAAATCCACAGTAATGCATTTCAGTTCACACAAAATTTGTGAAGACATTCCCAGTCTTGATGGTTAATTGTGTCTTTAAAGCACATCAATGCATTGGAGGGAGGTAGGGAGGCTGTGCTACAGTAGAGCAACAGAATAACTATCCTTTCAAACAAACGCAGCATGTTCTTTCTAGCCCAGCCAGCTGTGATCTCACTCAGCAAGTCTTTGTCCTGCTAAGAAAGCTAGTTCCACTAATGGCATTAGCAAAGAGCAATGGCTCCACTATTCAGTCACAATTCTACCGTCACCCTATCTGGCACACCTTGGGGAATTCTGTGCAAAAAATTAAAAATTCTGTGCATAATCTTTTAAAATTTTGCAATATTCTGCATATTTTATTACAATAACATTGTAGTGCAGCTGTATTTCCAAATTTAGATGTTTTTCTTATATGCTATTTCTAGTTCTTGTCATGTGCTATAATTAATATCAACTGAACTTGCAAGGAAAAGAATGAGATGTGTCATGCAACACCTTGCAAAAAAAAAAATTAGATTTCTCTTGTATGGCTATATATATGTCATAGTAGAAACAAAACACGTGTAATCAAGTACAGACTGGGACTTTGTTGTTAAAGAACTCATGAACTTGACTCAACTCACCAGAATTAAAGAACTGAAGTTTTCAAACCACATGATCTTTTCTCCCCCCTTCCAACTAAAATAATTAAAGAAACTTCAATTTAAGGTTCAGCTTTGCGATGGGCATCTGAGCATTCGCCTGTGGAAGCTGCCTTTCTCTCTCTGGTATCCAGGAAATGAAAAATGTAAGTACGGGCAAATCCTCATTCTGCTTGGGAAGGGGGGAGTCACACACTGAATTCTGAATGCTTGACACGAAGCAGATTTTAATATATATTCAACAATCTTCAAAATTAAGAAGATTTGTTTTAAATTTGCACTTTGTTTTGTTGCCAGAAAGTATCCAGAAAATTCAGAAAGACACAATCTTCATCCATGAGAAATCACATACTCACAATCCATCTTGCTTCCTGAGGCCACTATTCTCAAACCTGGTCAAGAACCTAAGATCAGCCTTCCATCTTCTGGAAGCACTTACACCAACTTCAGCACTTTTCCCCTACCTGCTATCCTAGGGTGAAATCTGAGCAGTTTGAATTGCATTACAATGACCGGGTGTTCCCATTTTATAGGGATAATCACATTATTTCGGATTGTATAAGTGTCTATAATGCCCCCTCCATCCACTATCTTGATTTTTTCACCTTTTATGAGGGCTCTCTGGTCACCCTCATAAAATTCATATGAATTGCAGTCTGACTTACTCACACGCTCCATTTGAATTATAAGATGTAAGTTGCTATGTCTTCTGCCGTATTTCTATTTGCTCACACATGGTTCTAATCTCCTTTTTAGCTACATTTATTTTTTTTTAAAACAGTTAATCCATAAACCATGTGATTTTTTTTTCAAAATTATGGCCATTTATTTCAATAAATGGCCATTAGTTGCACAAATGCCTGATGTGCAAATGTGTATGCATTTTTGAATGATTACCATATTAAAAACATGACCCTTACAGTTAATGCTTTTTGCTTGTCTTTTCAAATCACTGATTTGGTTTATATGCTTTGTGTGAATTAAAGTGTCCCTTTGCTTTCATCCCACCCATCCCCTTGCCTCCAAGTTGTTTTCTATGGAGAACTGCCCTGGTCCCAACAACAATCACAAAATCTTATATGAAATTAGATTACTCCTGATTGCCACTTTTTCTTTTCCTTTCTTTGTTCTATTCTGCATGCAAAACTTTTAAGATGTACAGAGACTTATTAGGAGTTTCCATTTTTTAAACTGTTTATTTTTGGAAAAATTATTTTATGAACAGACTAGTACACGCAATTCATGTCCTTACCAATCTTTGATTTAATCGCTTATTTTCCTCTTCTTTAAGTTGTAGTGTCTGTCAGAGACAATAAATATTAAATTGGTTATTCATTTTAGATTATATTCTTTATACAGCATAAACCTGTAATAAATAGCAGGTAGTTCTGAACTGATGAACACTGTACTCTCCATGTACAACACTACTTTTTGTTGCAGGTTTCGGATGTTAGGAAAACTTTTATAATCTTACAAGCAAAAAGATACACGTATTTAAAGTTAGAAAAAAACAAAACAATCACCATGGTGCTGCTGTGCCTATTGCTGAGCTACTGGGGGAAATGGCATTGCCCTGCTCCTACTAGAACTTAACCATGACACAGAAATAATCTGATTCTACTGAACTAGGAGCTGGTATGCAGCGCAAAATAGAATTTTAAGTGAAGTAAAAACTAAGCATAACTCTGAAGATAAAAAGAAGGCAGTTAGAAAGGGACTGGAACCAAAAAAAAGGAAATTGGAAGCGAGTTGTTAAGCCTTTCAGATTTATACTTAAAAAAAAGTCGAATCAATTAATAACAGCAGATATTTTTGATGATGTTCCCAACCATTCACCAAGATCCAATCAACCAGAGACTCCGTCCAAAGCAATACTCAAAAACACAACAGAAAAGAATGATTTACAGAGGGAAAATCATAATCTAATTTCCTGATTAATGAACTGAAATTCTAGGCTACAACACTGCATTTAAAAACCCCCACACAAAATAGTTGGACTTCATTATAAGAAACACTTACTGTTCTAAAGCCAGTTTTTTTTTTTTGTTTTTTTTTTAAGAACCGTCACATCAGGCTTATAGTATATTAAACTTTTAATTAATATGAAATAAATTAACATAGTGCTTGGGAGATGGATGGAATCCTTTTGCTCTGTTTCTTCAGAAATTAGTTTCAAGAATTTCTTATACTCAGTGTTTTAATTGCCTTGTTTTGAAAAGAGCAAACACAAATTGGATTAATATGTGAAAAGAAAAATTGGCCTGCAGTCACTTGCATGGAATTTATTTAAACTCTGATCACTTGATTATTTCCTTTAATATTACTGTAAGGATCCACTACTCTCTAGGAAACCCAGATATTTTCCTCTGTAACCTCTCCTTGGTTAGTTTTCTGCTATAAAAACATCAAACAAAACAGAAAACAATCTAAGAATGTGTTTCGACTACTTAAAATGGAAATACTAGCCCCGATTCTCATTCATACAAAGTGTACACATCATAAAGTGTAAGTGGTTCTTAAAGTGGGAGTAAATTATACACAGAACCACTTTCAGACATTATAAACTATGAGAATGGTGTGAACTGGTCTTAATGTAAATGAAAATCAATTCCATTATTCTTTGGATAAGGCATTTTCCTTTACAAATACTCTGCACCAGAATTTACTAAGCACTTTCTCCATCATAACTTCACATATGTACTTGTCATCTTTAAAACATTTTACATACTGAATGAATATAATAAAAAAAAAATCTTCTACTCACTCTTTCTAACAACATTATCCTCTGCTTTTCTTCAGATAACATATGGATATTTTCACTAAGAAAAAAAAGAACAAAAAAGAAAAGAAAAAATGCAGTTCTCTTCTTTCCAAAATGTTTATCTATTGGAAATTAAGGGTTTATGGATGTAGCTCCTGTCATATTTATGCTATTTAAAATAAATAACAATTATTTGAGGTTATTATTTGAAATACTCAAGCATATTTGAAAGCAAAATTGCCCATATTTAATGGCAAATAACATATGCTGCTGTCCTTATGATGCAAGAATTAGGGATGTGAGTAGTCCATTTAGTCGAGTCGACTACTCGCAGCCCCTCCCCACCCCTTGCTGGCTCTATATCAGAGGTAGCAGGGCAGAGGGAAGCAGGAGCCAGTCCCCTCCGCACTGTTGCCTTTAACAGAAGTAGCATCACAGGGGAAGGGACAGGCCCAGGCTCACCATGGGCAGAGGTTGCTCTGGCAGCAGTCCCTGACTGTAAGGGTCCCAGCGGGGAGCTGGGACCCTCTGCGGACAGGGGCTGCTGTCCGAAGCAGCCTCCTTCTGAGGTGGCCTGGGCTGGCCACGGGCAGAGGCTGCTCCGGCAGCAGCCCCTGTCTGCAGGGTGTCCTAAGTGGACCCGCCGCAGACAGGAGCTGCTAGATAAAAATATTATCGACTACAAAATTAGTGAAATATTCTCCTCTTAACACTGTTAACAAGAATATGGCCAATTAGCAAGAAATAAAACCAATTATAATTATAAAACCAATTACAAAGAGCCTCACTCAGGACTGGATGTCTTATGGACACCTACTAAATTTGTGTTCCAGTCTATCTTTAATAGGGCAGAAATATCAAGACCCCACATTTCTGCGGGGCTCCCAATGTGACCCCTTATGCCTATGGGACAGAATCCTTCCCCACAGCTGAAGCCCAGAGGACTTTTTACTGGGCCATGAAGTTTTATACTATATGGGGAGGGGGAACCTCTGAAAGAAAAAAATTGAGAATGCCTATTATGAACACAGGGCAATTTCAAAGTAAGGATCATGTTCTCATTAGTCATGATGGGTCAAATTGCAAATTGGGCAAAATATAGATTAATTCAATATCTCATGTTTGTAAGATTACCATAGAGAAATGACATCTGACTTCTCTTTTAAGTCTCTCAAACTGTTATAATTCCAGATTCCTTAATTTTTTCCCAAAAATGGGGATAAATCTTAATAAGGAGTAATGTCTTGAACAGGCTCCTTCATCCATTTGCTACTCATAGAACCACAGAATCATAGAGCTGGAAGAGACCTCAGGAGGTCATCAAGTCCAGCCCCCTGCCCAAGGCAGGACCAATCCCAACTAAATCAACCCAGCCAGGGCTTTGTCAAGCCGAGACTTAAAAATCTCTAGGGACGGAGATTCCACCATCTCCCTAGGTAACCCATTCCAGTGCTTCACCACCCTCCTAGTGAAATAGTTTTTCCTAATATCCAACCTAGACCTCCCCCACTGCAACTTGAGACCATTGCTCCTTGTTCTGACATCTGTCACTACTGAGAACAGCCTTTCTCCATCCTCTTTGGAACCTCCCTTCAGGAAGTTGAAGGCTGCTATCAAATCTCCCCTCACTCTTCTCTTCTGCAGATTAAACAAACCCAAATCCCTCAGCCTTTCCTCATAGGGTCATGTGTTCCAACCCCCTAATAAATTTGGTTGCCCTCCGCTGGACCCTCTCCAATACGTCCACTCCAAAAAGGAGTTTGAAGAACAGCTAGCCAAAAACTCAAAAGGTAATAACAAAATGTTTTTAAGTACATCAGAAGCAGAAAGCCTGCTAAACAACCAGCGGGGCCCCTGGATGATCGAGATAAAAAAGGAGCACTTAAAGACAATAAAGTCATTGCGGAGAAACTAAATGAATTTTTTGCTTCAGTCTTCACGGCTAAGGATGTTCGGGAGATTCCCAAACCTGACCCGTCCTTTGTAGGTGACAAATCTGAGGACTTGTCACAGATTGAAATGGCTTTAGAGGAGGTTTTGGAATTAATTGATAAACTTTTACAGTAACAAGTCACCGCGCGACCAGATGGCATTCACCCAAGAGTTCTGAAAGAACTCAAATGTGAAATTGCGGAACTATTAACTATGGTTTGTAACCTATCCTTTAAATCAGCTTCTGTACCCAATGACTGGAAGATAGCTAATGTAACGCCAATATTTAAAAAGGGCTCCAGAGGCAATCCCGGCAATTACAGACTGGTCAGTCTAACGTCAGTACCAGGCAAATTAGTTGAAACAATAGTAAAGAATAAAATTGTCAGACACATAGAAGAACATAATTTGTTGGGCAAAAGTCAACATGGTTTCTATAAAGGGAAATCATGTCTTACTAATCTATTAGAGTTCTTTGAAGGAGTCAACAAACATGTGGCAAGGGGGATCCAGTAGATATAGTTTACTTAGATTTCCAGAAAGCCTTTGACAAGGTCCCTCACCAAAGGCTCTTAGGTAAATTAAGTTGTCATGGGATAAGAGGGAAGATCCTTTCATGGTCTGAGAACTGGTTAAAAGACAGGAAACAAAGGATAGGAATGAACGGGAAATTTTCAGAATGGAGAGGGGTAACTAGTCGTGATCCCCAAGGGTCAGTCCTAGGACCAATCCTATTCAACTTATTCATAAATGATCTGGAGAAAGGGGTAAACAGTGAGGTGGCAAAGTTTGCAGACGATATCAAACTGCTCAAGGTAGTTAAAACCAAAGCAGACTGTGAAGAACTTCAAAAAGATTCACAAAAATAAGTGATTGGGCAACAAAATGGCAAATGAAATTTAATGTGGATAAATGTAAAGTAATGCACACTGGAAAAAATAACCTCAACTATACATATAATATGATGGGGGCTAATTTAGCTACAACTAATCAGGAAAGAGATCTTGAAGTCATCGTGGATAGTTGTCTGAAGACGTCCACGCAGTGTTCAGCGGCAGTCAAAAAAGCAAACAGAATGTTAGGAATCATTAAAAAAGGGATAGAGAATAAGACGGAGAATATCTTATTGCCCTTATATAAATCCATGGTACGCCCACATCATTAAAAAAGGGATAGAGAATAAGACGGAGAATATCTTATTGCCCTTATATAAATCCATTGTACGCCCACATCTTGAATACTGCGTACAGATGTGGTCTCCTCATCTCAAAAAAGATATACTGGCATTAGAAAAGGTTCAGAGAAGGGCAACTAAAATGATTAGGGGTTTGGAACGGGTCCCATATGAGGAGAGATTAAAGAGACTGGGACTTTTCAGCTTGGAAAAGAGGAGACTAAGGGGGGATATGATAGAGGTATATAAAATCATGAGTGGTGTGGAGAAAGTGAATAAGGAAAAGTTATTTACTTGTTCCCATAATATAAGAACTAGGGGCCACCAAATGAAACTAATGAGCAGTAGGTTTAAAACAAATAAAAGGAAGTTTTTCTTCACACAGTGCATAGTCAATCTGTGGAACTCCTTGCCCGAGGAGGTTGTGAAGGCTAGGACTATAACAGGGTTTAAAAGAGAACTAGATAAATTCATGGAGGTTAAGTCCATAAATGGCTATTAGCCAGAAAGGGTAAGGAATGGTGTCCCTAGACTCTGTTTGTCAGAGGGTGGAGATGGATGTCAGGAGAGAGATCGCTTGATCAGTACATGTTCAGTTCACTCCCTCTGGGACACCTGGCATTGGCCACTATCAGCAGACAGGGTACTGAGCTGGATGGACCTTTGGTCTGACCCAGTATGGCCATTCTTATGTTCTTATCCTTTCTATAGTGGGGGGCTGCTGTCTGGCTTAATCATCCCTCCCTAATACACCAAACATGTATGACCATCTCACCTACCATGGTGATTCACTAACATCCCTATGACAACTATAGCAATTCTTCACATGGAAAAGTAGCATGTAGATATTTGTGGTTTCTTATATTATTTAGCACTTGTAAACACGGAGCCAACATCGTATACTCAGCCAGTTTGCTAAAGCTGACTAGAATGTATCTACTGCAACTTTTTTTTTGTCTAGACTGGCAGGAAAAAGGGGGTAATGCCTACTTTAGTGGTCTTGCCCCTCACTCAGGGCTAAGAGATGGGGGAAAAAACACCTGAATTGGTAGGGCTCAAGAAAGCCATTGGCCCTGCTGCACCTGGAGAAGGGTATATGAGTCCTTTTCCTCTGGCCGGAGCTCCTTCCTTCATATAGTTTAGTATTTTCCACTCCTGGGATTAAGGTAGGACCATGGGTTTTTTGGTTTGTTATGAGCACTGCCCTAGGTCTTTTGTTTTGTTTGTTTATTTTTTGCATCAAGAAGGAATTTTTCCTTCACTGCCAGAGTTACTGGTATGGACCATGATTTTTCCCTTCTTCAGAACAGTTCAGGGACCCAAGAGGCTAAGTTAGAATGTAAGACTCAAGATGTTACAGCCTAATAGGTGACAGGTGTCCAGTTCAGACATTTGCTCCATAAGGGGTACATGTTCCCTGATAACCCAGAACTATAAGTGACTTAAGACTATATCTACACTGGAGTTGGAGGTATAATTTTCATCTATGACATACTTGCACTGCCTTCCACCAAGCACAACTGCATTTTGTGTGGGCAGGAGGTACAAGCATCCCTAAATATGTACCTAGAATTTCAGACATAAGTAGTGGATATGTCTAGCTGCTACACTGTTATTTTTAGTGTGCTAGTTCAATCAGACTTAGAATGGGTCTGTCTATCTGAGCTGGAGATTACAGGTCCAACATAGATGCACTCTTAGGCTACGTCTAGACTACTGGCTTTTGTCGACAGAGGTTTTGTCGACATGACAGTGTAGACGCAAAGGACAGTGTAGATGCAATAACGCCTTCTGTCAACAGAGCTCTGTCGACAAAAGGCGTTATTCCTCGTAGAATGAGGTTTACCGCCGTCGACAAAACTGCAGAGTTCTGTTGATGTTATGTCGACAGAACTCGGCGGTAGTGTAGACGCAGGTATAGTTTTGTCGTCAAAAGACCACTTTTGTCGACAAAACCCTGTAGTCTAGACACACCCTAAGGGTATGTCTACACTTGCACCCTCTTTCGATAAAGGAATGCAATGAAGACATTCAAAATTGCAAATGAAGCCGAGATTTAAATATCCCGCGCTTCATTTGCATAATCGCATTATGGTGCTATTTCGAAATAGCGCTACTTCGAAATGAAACACGCTGTGTAGACGCGTTATTTCGAGAGAAAACCCTTCTCTTGAAATAACCCTTATTCCTCATAAAATGAGGTTTAACAGTTATTTCGAGAGAAGGGTTTTCTCACGAAATAACGCGTCTACACAGCATGTTTTATTTCGAAGTAGCGCTATTTCGAAATAGCACCATATTGCAATTATGCAAATGAAGCGTGGGATATTTAAATCTCGGCTTCATTTGCAATTCTGAATGTCTTCATTGCATTCCTTTATCGAAAGAGGGGGCAAGTGTAGACATACCCTTAGGAAAGGTGCTCCATAAAGAACATGGAGAAACTTATATCTGTTACAGCAAGAAAAGACAACTCCAAGACAACTGCTTTTCCACAACAGCTTAACCTTCATATGATGGGATTAGTATTTGTTACATGAAAGAAGTAAGATTCAGATTGATTCAGTACCTTTCATTTCAACACTGGCAAATGTCTACTAAGAGCATTTTAAATTAGCAGAGTAAGTCAAAACGTTATCAGTTAAAATTAATTAATTTACTGTAAAATTGGCATGGCCTGGTGTATGCTACCTTCACCCTGCCCTAGTTACAGTCCCGAGGATGTCATATAGGCCACAGATGACCAGGCTGTGGATTGAGTACCACTGCTCTAACTTCCTTCTCTTTTAAGTCACCAAACACAAACATTTCTGGTAGTTGTGACATTTTAACAATTTATACATGCATCTAAAAAAAGGGCATTTTGAGAAAGAACATCAGATAAGTTAAAAAAAAAAGTTCACTGAACAGCTCATTGGTACACTGAAATATTCAACTCTACACTGGTGTAATGATCAAAATATTTTCTACATATTTTACTGTAATGCCTCATATACTCACTGCACAGCCATCATGCTAGTTTCCATTGCTGAATCGAGCCTTCCTTCATCAGAAATCTCTGAAACCACTCTCTCTGTTTCAGCTGAGAGATCAGGTGCACAGGCTCCACAAGATTCTGAAGCTGTAGATAAATATGCTGATGGAATAAAATTACTGCTTCTCATTTTGTTCAGTTCCTCTTCAAGTTTCTTCTTCTCTTCGAGTAATCGAGCACGATCTTCAGAAAGCGTTTCAATCAAATCTAGATAACAGATATACATAAAGAGTCTTATAAAAAACAGCTGAGGATAGTATAACAATTATTTGAATTTAAACTGAATGTAGATTAATGCAAAATCTGTCCAGATTGATAGAACATTTACTTACCCTTATCTCTTTCTTGTTGTTGGGTGATTGTTTTTAATTTGTCACTAAGATCGTTTATTATATTTTCCTTTTTCATTTTTTCTCTTATCAGCACGGTATTAAAATTGGTCTGAAAAGTCAGAAATAGCATCAAGTAGAAGTAGTACAGTGTAAATGAAAGCAAAAAATCTAAGAGTAAAAAGGAAGAACCTACAGTATTGCCATTTGCACTTCCCCAAACTAAACTGAAAGGCAAGGAAATAAGTTTTTAAAAGCACTTTTTTTTTTAATAAAGAATTATGTATACAATACTAGAAATGTTTTCCTGATTGTGTTAAATGGACTTTTGGGTAAGTGAAAAAGTTGAGTTGTGAAAAAGAGCTTTTGAGTAAGGACTGCTTCTAATTTTGTTTTCCGAGGTGTGGTATACATCTGTAGCCCTATACTAATAACCAGGGCTCGACAAACCGCTGAATCTACTCGCCCATGGCGAGTAGATTTCAGCCGGTCACTCCGAGCGCCCCATTCACCGGCGCTTCGCGCATGCGCAGTACCGGTCTGGCGCATGCGCAGTGCGGGGCTGGCGAGTGGCTCTCGCCAGGGTTTGTCAAGCCCTGCTAATAACCACAAAAAAATATACTAGCTGTGAAAAAGGCTTTTTGTATTCACGGATATAATTGAATTAAAACATTGAATCTGTACATTTCTGGTTCTTGACAAATCCAGTAATAACCTGTTCTCAGAATCAGTTATTCTTTACGGCTACAGTGGATGTTGTAGGGAATTTTGTACTAAACCAAGTTATTTACAATTAGAAATAAATAATGTCGCATTCATATTACCACATTAAAATATTAATACTTAGAATGAAATGGAAATGGATTTTAGAGCACTGCATGAAGCTTTGAAAGGCAGTTTTTCCCCAATGCCAAGCAGGTATATAGACTAATTAGCAAAAATTAATACAAACAAAACAGCTGTTTGTCAGTCTGATGCAATTATTTGCCTGTGTCTCCCTTCTCCATCAATCACTTCACTGGCTTTCCCTTTCTGCATTGCATCAAGTTTCCTGTCGACACATTCCACCTTCCAATTCAAAACCTTTGTTAAGACCTAATTTTGCTGCAATATGTTGATCACCACACACTAATAACCTAGCAGAGGGGCAGCTAGAGGTAGTAATTACATAATGAAACAAATTAAGATGTAAAACTAGACAGATGTGTGCCAGTCATCACCTTGACATCTTTAGCAAGCTGTGTCCCTTTCCCTCAGTCATCTAGTTCAATGCCTTATGTAAGCTCTTTGGGCCCAGGAATGTCTTTTCTCTGCGTCTGTACCATACATAGCATATTTGGAGTGCTACTATAGGTACAATAAAACAAACTTTATACAGTTCACTAAAAACTAAAATAATTAATTTTGTAAGATAATGAACAGAGATAACTGCCTAAATATCTAACGATTGGTATAGCAGTCCCATATGCTTTCAGGATTTTATTGTTACAATACTTTTTAAATCAGTGCAACGAGGCCACATTTTGTTGGGATTTGAAGCACGTGAAAAACAAACTGTCCTGACACAACTAGAGAGTGGAGATTTTAATAAAATGCCACAAGGGAGATGTTTCCTCAAATGCTCTTCTTCTGATGGGGGAAAATGGCATTCTATATATTGACAATTAAGGTGTCAGAAATCGTAGAAAAGCAAACATATGGTATAAAACATTATTAATTATCATCTATTCTATGCCATGAAAGCTTAAAATCCTGTACAAAGAATGCATAGATGGGCAGCTGCATTCTGCACTCCATTTACAGCCTACAATATTAAAACTGAATATGTGGATGTCAAACACTTTTATATCATTTGTTGCTCAGATTATTTTCTGTATAAGTCCTGCTCTGGTTTCAATGTATTTGAAAACCCACATTTTTAGAAAAATTTTCATTTGCCCATGAAGATTCTATCCACATCTCCAATCTCTCTCTCTTTCTGCCCATAGCAATTGATGGCTATAGTCCAAAAAAGTTGGATAGCTCAAATGACTGGAAACAGTGACACGTCTCAGTCCTTGTGCAATACTGATACCGCTAAAAAAAGAAGAGGTGCTAAAGTAGAGCTCCCTTGTCAATCCATTAATGAGACAAAGCTGGAAGGCAGAGAAGTTTCCACAAAGAATTGTATGTTACCCTTATTTTCACCCTGATTCCACCAGCGCTCACATTTGTTTACTTTCTAAGCATGCTGCAAAATCAATTGTTTTAAAAATACTTTTGCGGATAGTATGAGTTGTGAATATTTTTATGAGAACAAATTTTTTTGTTGCTTTTGAATTTTAATTTACTGAGTAGGCACTCATAGCATAAGATTCATTTACAGTGAATCTACAGTGAAATACAAAGTTGGAGGTTCAGTTTGATTCTAAAATACAATCTCTACAACACAGAACTGCTTGGTGGTGGAAAGAGTGAGTTTAGCATTGCTCAGAGATATTTTGCCATTAATCAGAAGTCATGGTCAATGAAGTTCACCTAAGAGTTCAAATTTCACCCTCTTGGCTGAAGAATATTTATGGAAACACAAGCTTATAGAAAAAACTATGACAAAGTAACACTTCCCCTAAAGTGCACTCCTTTCACTTATAAAAGTCCAGTACATTCCTCAAATGTGTAATTTAATATAATACGTTGTAAGATGACAATGTGACATTAAGTACCACCAGAAAAATCAAAATAAAAAGTGGAAGAAATAAAAAACAAAAATCTTTAAAATCCCATAAAGAACATATCAAATGTGATGACTCTTTTACCTGCTGTTCTGCAGTTAGAGACATTCTAAAATTTTGCATCTCTTCATTCTTTCTTTTCTCTTGCTCTTCGAGTTGCTCCAAAAATTTCATTTTCTCTTCCTCAAGTTTTTCTTGAAGCTCAGCAACCAAGCTTGATGCAGCAGATAATTCAATGGGGGGACTTTAAAAGAAAATGTTTTCGAATTTAAATATGCATTATAGAAATATAGTCCAAGAATAAATGAAAACAAGCAAAGACAAACCTGATGAGTCCCTGCTCCCTCCTTTCTACAAAAATAGATCAGTGGATATGCCAGTCCATTACATTGTTCAGCTACATGGACATGCCTTTAAGACATGAAATATGAAGCAATAATACTGAAACATGGACAACAAAGACAAGTGTTTTAAGTCTGCAAGCATGAAAGTGCTAAAAATAGGCACTAAAATGCAAAGCAAACTTTGAAATAAAGGAAGTAGGTGTCAAAACAAGCAGCAGGGCTTTGAGAAATAAGTCTCAAGAGACAGGATAGCCACTGAAAGTGCTTTAAGTGCTGAAATGAGCTGTTATTTATTAGTAAGTAGGCTGGCTGGAAGACAGGCAAAAAAAGAGACAGCACCCAAACAGAGTTCACTGATGGCGCTCAACAGGAATTGATGAGAAGATTCCAAGGGTGGAATTTAGCTTTGAGGATTGTGGGCAAGTCTGGTTTTCATTCCATGTGATTATTGCTAACCATAGGGGTGAAAAAAACTTCAGAACCTAAATTAGTCCTGAGAAACTGAAATTCAGGCGTCAGAATCCTGGTGGACTGTATCTTTAGAGAAAGAAGTAGCTCATATTTTGCCTATAAGGTTTTGCACATTATTTTTTACATAATATTCATTTGTCTATTTAGAATATTGAATTTCTTTGAATATTCTATCAGTTATATTCCTACACTTTCTCTTTTTAACATTCTTTGAAAGCTTAAAAAAGCATGTTTTTGAACTTATATCCAGATAGAGATATCAGTCAAATTAATGTTGTCCATTCTATATCAAAGAGCAGTTTAATTTTGAACCTTATCACACCTTATCCTCATGCAATTTCACTTATTTCATATATTTAGACTGTCATGTGGTTACATAATTTGTCATAACTGAGCATGTCACAGACTGATGTGTGACAATGCCTCAAAAACATGCCTTTCCCACTGCAATCAGAGAACATACCTTTAAAAAAAAAATCTAACTTGCATTATACAGACATCTGTCTTAAAAAGCCATTTGAAAGAACCAACAAAAATGACTGTTTGGTGAACATAGTCTAACAAAAAAGAAGATGACATTTCTCAAAAAAAGGGAGACTAAGGTAGTCTCTTAAGACAGCTTTTCTGTTCCACATAATATTTTACACACTTTTTCAGTGTCTATGCTACTGTCAAAATGTACACAAATGTGTTAAAACATTCAAGTTAAAATTCCCACAAACAGTACATGCAAGGGATATAATTAAAAAATTCCTACCACTCCTAATTAAAGAATTATTTATTAAACACTATTTTTTAGATTTCAAGCTAATCACAATACTATAGGATGGGGGGGGAAAAAAGACTGACGATGATGATGTAATAGCAATTTAAGAATTTAAGCCTGAACAGAAGATCACACTATGAGGAAAAAAATTGCAGAATGTATTCCTTTTTAAAGACGTCTTAAAACAAAGAATATTAACAAAAATTCTTTTGGCACTGTGATTTAACAGCTGGCATTTTTAAATACATGGAAATTGGTATGAATACTACCCAGCTACAGCAAAGGTTGATCTGTCAATCATGTCTACTATAAAAATGGTTGTTTCAGCATGCT
Source organism: Rafetus swinhoei (assembly GCA_019425775.1). Taxonomy (NCBI): domain Eukaryota; kingdom Metazoa; phylum Chordata; order Testudines; family Trionychidae; genus Rafetus; species Rafetus swinhoei. Next base: position 68,162,111 of record CM033424.1, on the reverse strand, counting down.
AGTGGAGCCTCTCTACTCCCACTTTTAGAAATTATTCATGAAAAGAATTGGAAATGCTATTCAATGGAAGAATTAACCTATATTAAATTATAAATGTTTGGCAAATTGGCTGATTTTCTTAATCTTAGGCTATGTCTAGACTACGTGGAAGATTCGAAAGAGGAGCGGAGCTTTGGAAAGTGCAAGTAGTCAAGATGCGACTTTTTTCAGCAACCTCCCCACTTTTTTCAAAAAGCCATGTAAACCTCATTTTTTGCATATCCTCTTTCGAATCTTCCGCATAGTCTAGACAAGCCCTTACTGTTTAAGGTTCCCAGCAGGCAGACTAACTCATTGTTTCTGACACCTTGGTGTCCCTGTGTGTCACACTGAAATGTATTTACCTTTCCCTGTGTGTCAACTGAATATTTTCTTTCTTATATAATTAGTGCCCTATTTGAATCATGGGATTATTGTCAAATAATTGTGGCGGAGTTGCGGACAGAGCATCTTAAATTGCAGAAAACTAATAATGTGCCTTTATTAATTGCAGTAATTTGGAAAAGCCAAAGATGACATATTTATTTAAGAAAAAATGTGGTGGAAAAATATGAACACTCAAATATTATGTTTCTCCTGCTAAGTTTGTGAACAAAAAAGCAAAATAGTGTACAGTAGACTAAGAAATATTCCAGTCATTGGCTTACAACCTGAACCCCAGCCAACTCTTAGCTCAGATAAATTATATTCGACTTTAGTAATGGGGAAATAATTGCATTGTAACCCTCAAAATGTATGCAAACATGTGGCATGTGCAAACTAAGCTAATTAAACTGTGATGGAAGTCTTATATTACAGGATTATCAACATACATTAAGTAGGGCCTTGTATGTAAATCGTAAACTTATCAATGTTCAGAGAATGTATACAATCTGATTGTGACAAAGCTACTTTTTGGGGGGCCGTATGTTCTAATAAAGTGGCTTACATGTGATTGTATTCTATTTTATGAGGGAGGGCTAACACAACTCTTCTAGAAACTAGAACTGAGTCGTGATCACAGCAAATCAGCCATCTTACAAGACCCACAAAATTACCACCTCCCATGGGGGCTTGCAAACACTAATTCAGGGGTCGGCAACTTTTCAGAAGTGGCATGCCAAGATTTAATTTATTCACGGATCTGTGTGCTGGGGGAAGGAAAGGGCAGGGACAGGCTAGGTATGGTATAGGGGTCTGAGCATAAGGTGGGACCTAGATTTGTGCCCCCTTGCAGCAAGTGCTGCGGCCACGCGATCTGGAGCTGGCCCCGGAGGCCCCTGCTGCTATGGCCACGCAGTCCCGGGCCAGCCCTGGAGGTGCTGCTGTGGAGCCTCAGTCCCAGCACAGCCTCCTCCCACCGCAGTCTAACCTGCTACAGGGAAGAGGGATGGCTCTCCAGTGGCTGCGTGGGGCAGGAGGAGTGGGGCTAAGCTCCCACCTCGCATGCCACTGAAAATTGGCTCGCGTACCACTTATTACATGCATGCGGTAGCTTGCCGACCCCTGGACTAATTCAAATTAGATTCTCCAGAGACCAACAGACAAAATAAAATAAAGCCTAAGTTTAAACTGTCTCAGGTCCTTCCTTCTTATCCATGCTTTCTGTCCAAGGTGACTGGGAGGGAACAGAGAAAATCTTTAATGATTAGAAAGTCTTGACCCTCTAGATCCCCATAAGATGGAAGGTGACCATTGGCAAGGCCTTAAAATATGTGACAGTTCTTTTACATTTTGTCTGTAATGCTTTTATCTTAAGAATAAATCTGTTTGTTTAGAAGGAGCTGTGTGGTAGTTTATAACTGCAAGTAATATTCTGGTCATAGAGCCTTTGGAGAGAAAACAAAATGCAGGAACTTGCCTGTTTGGGCAATGTGATTTGCTAGAGACACCACAGTATAAAGCCAAGGAGTTGTCCAACCTTAAAACTCTCAGTTACAAATGAGAAAGATGAAGGTCTCTGCCCAAGAAAGGTGATGGCTGGGAATTAGAAACCCTTAAGTGAGTGCCCTCAGGAGACCACAGAGGGGAAAACACAGGCATAGTTACCTATTAGCATAGTTAATTCTCCTCCCTCTGAGGTGGTAGCTATGTCAACAGAAGACGCTCTGGCATTGACATAGCACTGTCTCCATAGGGGGTTAGGCTGGTGTAAGTGTCTCTCTCTGGGTAGTGAATTTTCTCACATCCCTAAGTTAAGTAGCTATACCAACATAAATCTGTAGCCTAGATCTGGCCTTAAGTTATTCTTGGTGCTTTTTCTATAAATAAGGAAAATACCCCAAAAAACCACTTATCTGAAAATTTAAAGATGTTATTTAAACTTGCACCTCCTTTGTATTAAGGACTCTTTAAATTATTTCCACTCTTGAAAAACTGCAACTGGCATATTTTCTGAGGAAGAAGGGCTGGCAAGTATGAAAAAAATTGCTACAATCCACAGTGGAAGCGGCCATTACTTTTTGCACCTGAATACAAGTAATAACATATACTATAATGTGACATTAAATATCAGTTTTATCAGTGTGGGCCTACAAACACTAATATGCTTGGATGAATGGGTTTCTTGTATGATGCCACTACAGTTACAGTGACTACTGAAGGAGAAAGCATTCAATTATGAAGAAGCATTGATCCTAAAGTAAGTTATTCCTAGAAAATTATTTTCTAACTGCTGTAATTTTGGGAAAGATATTTTTATGTTTCGTATGTAACTAAGTTTGAATTCCTGCTTCCATTGCAAAATTCAATTTAAACCTCACTATAGAGTCTCTAATACTGCCTCCATAATGCTGATTATTTGTCCTGTTGAGAAAACATTTAGCTGGCCAACAGATGCTGTTCATGATCTGTTTTACATCACCATAAAAAAAAACTGCTAAAAAGCAATTAACAGAGGACATTAAAACAACTCATGAACTGCAATTAAAACACACAAGTTGGGGTTATTAGGGAACCAAAAGCCAAGCAACTATCTAATAATGCTGAAAGCTAAAACTACCTCTAGCCAATACATGCTCTATGATTAAAATGGCATTTGACATACATCTTAAGGTTGGAGGTAACAATACTTTCTTAATTTCCTATGTACTTTATATACCAGAATTAATAGAACACCTGGCCAAAAAAAGTGAGGACGGGCTTTGTCCAACATATCTATATATGCCTACATGCACACGAGTGCTCCAAAATATTATTTAAATGTGAAAAGTGATCCTCCAAAATCATAATCGGATTACATAGTTTAGACTTTTTTCTTGTCACACCCATCCATCAATTTCCATCATCAATTTTCACTTCTACCATCTGATAAATGGCTAAAGCAACAGGAAACGGTGGCAAGAGAGAGTTTGGTACATTTCCCTTATTTCTTTTCACAGCTATGTTAGAAAATCTTCCCCAAAAGTAACTATTATTTTTAAAAAGTCAGAAAGAAGGAAAAAAAAAAAAAAAAGGAGGGGGGAAGGGGGGAGTACAAGTCCAATTTTTAAAAAAGTTGGTCAGATTGCTTTTAAACATCCCTTAAAACATATATACACAATATATACATCCTTAGTTTCTCAGATACCTTTCACATTTCCTTCTGAGTTTAAACAAATACATATTTTGATTAAATGTATTTGACCGTATGAATACTTCTTGTGTAAAAAGACATTTTTCCTACTCTTTGCAATATATAGTCTACATGTTCCCTGCAGCCAAAAGCATCCAGTTTCTTGATCCTATTTTCACAGTCCCATAATTCCTATATGATTTACTTTTTAAAAACCCATATTTGCTTCTTGTTTTGTGGTGGTGTTCTCAGATTTCTCTCCCTAAACCTTTATCAAAGATTTTCTGTCCAGCGACTTACCATAATTGGAGTCTTATTTCCTGAAAAATCCCAGGTCTTGAAGTGCTGCAGATTTCTTGGCAGCATGCCAATTTCTAGGTCTAAGTCACATCTTTCAAAAACACCCAGCCTATCTACTGCATGTAATTGATAAAAGTAAAATAAGACCCTAAGCCTTTAAATTCAAGGTACAAGGATACGCACACACTATCTTCCATCCACCTTGTTGTTACATAACAATTACAATACAACATTTTATAGCCACACACTGTCTTTTTTTCTTGCTTTTGTTGGGTTTGGTGTTCTGGCTCCAGGCAGTATTTTTGTAGTGGATCCAGCCAGCATCACCTGACTTGTCTTGTGTCCAAATTCTTCAATACCATTATCTGACCTTTAGCTTTTCCTTTTTTCTGCTCTAACTCAGTAGTAGCATATCCAGGCATGTGGAAAAGTGTTACATGTTACAGCCATGCTCAGCTTCCCAAAGTTTCTTGTCCAATTACTGACTCTTCTCTTATTTGGGTCCTATCTGAACATGTTTGGATTTATTCATACTATTTGACCCGGCTTCCCTCCCTGTGCTGATTTTGTGAAATATCACATACATTATCCCTCAAATCTTTTGTAAGCCATAATTAATAGAGTTTCGATTGATTTACTACTGTTTTTCTATGAACAATCAGAGAAAGTGAAGGATAAAGTGGTGATGCTACAATATATATGAAGCTTTTAATCAAAACATTTTAATTATACCAACATACATAGTAGTATGTACTAAATTCATTTAAAAAAGGACTTTGCCAATCTGATGTAGTTTAAACTGTAATCATAGTCCTTGGGAAATTCTGTGCCACTGTGAAGGCACAGATTTCAAGTTCCTTTGAAGAAAATAGTCTGCCAGAGAGGGCTGCAACTATGCCTTTCACCTACCAGGGGCTGCTATGACAGTAGCTGGATCACCAGCAGGAGCAGCTAGCCGCGGACAGGGAGGAGGAAAAGCTGCATTCCTCAGTGCACCGTACCTGTGTGACCAGGTGAGAAGACACAGGATATGGGGGAAATTGATAGCACATGGAACACAGGGCTTCTGGGAGTCACACAGACTGGGGTTTAGACGGGCTAGTGGTGGAGAACACAGAATGTGGTGGGGTTGAATGGGAGTGGGCGTGCAGGGACACACAGGGACAAGAAGTAGATAAAGCGAGGTGTAGCAACATATGGGGAAGAGGCTGGGATAAGCCAAGGTCTGCATAACAATCCCTTCCCCCCAAAAACCCACCTTGTTCCATATTTCCCTCACCCATACCCAACAATCCTCTTCCAGACTCCTTCCCAAATATTACTTTCCTCTCCCTCCTCTCCTCCATTATCCCAAGCTTCTGCACTGTTTCAGGGGTGTAGTGAATAAGATTCTGCTTTGTAGTTTTAATTATTACTCAAGAGTTTTGTATTAATGTACCTAGTAAAGTATCTATTTGTTAAAAAATCCTCAATCTTTTCTTGTCTGTACTGTTATAGACACACTTGCTGACAGCTATTCTGAAATAAATTACCAACATAATTGAAACTGGTATGATTATACTGTGTTATTTTGACAAATAAGATATGCAGAATTTTGCAAAACTTTAAAATATTGAATACAGAATTTTTAATATTTTGGCACAGACTTTTCTCAGGAGTATAATCTAGATTGTTTTGCAGTCAATTTTAAAACAGTCAAAAGAAGGTTATTTACTTTTTAAAAAAGTTTTAATTGAATCCAAATATTAAAAAAAACCAGTTATAATAAGGACTAGAATCTACCTGCATAAGCATGTGAAAGCAAAGAATTTTGGCAAGTTTTCCTAGTAGACAGTCCTAAACCTGTGACTATAATTGATGAAAAATATGTGCTCTCTGTCCCCACCTCTGGAAGCAGATGAAAATACATCATGAGGATTGCTGTATGTGGACAGAGAGACAAGTAGATTTATACTTTTGATTAATAAAATCTGAAGAGTTCCACTATATCCACAACTATATATAAAAAACAAGTTCCAAACCTCTAGAGATTTTAAATATATGAACTTCTGTGGTAACACACCAAAGAACTAAAATAATGTGTGCCAGTCATTTAGAAAAATGACTTCGCAGGGATACTCTGTAGACTTCCACAGTTCTCTCAGAGAATTAAATTCTGCCACCTATAATGCCATAAATCATAGAACTGTAAGGGACCTCAAGAGTCCAGTCCCCTGCCCTCACATGGCAGCACCAAGCACTGTCTAGGTCAGCCCTGATAGATGTCTATCCAATCTCCTCTTAAATATCTCCAGTGATGGAGATTCCACAACCTCCCTAGACAATTTATTCCAGGGTTTAACCACCCTGAAGTTTTCCCCTAATGTGCAACTTAAACCTCCCTTATTGTAATTTAAGTCCATTGCTTCCTGACTTATCATCAGAGGTCAAGGAGAACAATTTTTCTCCCTCCTCCTTGTACCATCCTTTTAGATACTTGAAAACTGCTATCATATCCCCTCTCTGTCTTCTCTTTTTTAAACTTAAACCCAAGTATTTCAGTTTTCCCTCATAGCTCATGTTTAATCATTTTTGTTGCTTTTCTCTGGACCTTTTCCAATTTCTCCACATATTTCTTAAAATGAGGTGCCCAGAACTGGACCCAATACTCCAATTGAGGCCTAATCAGTGCAGAGTACAGTGGAAGAATTACTTCTTGTGTCTTGCTCACAACACTCCTGTTAATGCATCCCAGAATCATGTTTGCTTTTTTTGCAACAGTGTCACATGTTGACTCATGTTTAACTTGTGGTCCACTATGACCCGTAGATTCCTTTCTGTAGTACTCCTTCTAGACAATCACTTCCCATTCTGTATGTGTGAAACTGATGGTTCCTTCCTAAATGGAGTACTTTGCATTTGTCCCTATTAAACTTCATCCTGTTTACTTCGGACCATTTCTCTAGTTTATCCAGATCATTTTGAATGTTGACCCTATCCTTCAAAGCACTTGCAACACCTCCCAGCTTGGTATCATCTGCAATCATTGATCATCATCTAAATCATTGATGAAAATATTGAACAGAACCGGCAATCAAATTCTGGTATCCACTGTTCAAAAACATGTCTATCACTGCTAGCACTGGAAAAAAACCTGCATCATAATTAAAAAGCTATTTTAAAATATTGTTACATTTTATTAAGCATGAATAAGTGCTTCAGATATTGAAATTGCGGACTGTTGCATTTTGTAAAATTACTGGGTTTTAACTATGTATTCTCATCAATTTGTCATTGGTCAACTCATGGGGCTTACAATTCCTCTTCCTCCTTTCTACCCCCTCAACATTCTTAAGTATCTTTATAATTAATATAGTAGTTTGGCTTTCATGGCACCAGAGCTGTCCCGCCCATAGCACAATTCGGGGCATCCATCCCGGGCCCTGCATCATACACTGATAACCTGTTCTTTTGGCATATTCCTATAAGACAGTGCACAGACACCAGTTTAACCATTATCTCTGTGTTGACCACTTCCAAATGTCAGCACTCTTCCTAAACACACTTCACTTCCTTCATTCTTTAATACTACTGACAACTCTACCCTCTATTGCCAAATGTTCACAGTCTGGAGACATTCTCCCCACACCTCTTGACCTTTAAAAATCTTCCTGCATCAAGGAGGATAATTACTAAAATATTGTCTCCTATTATGTACGCTGACATGGTAGTTATAATACTCAGTTTCTATGCATCTCTGAGATTACTTCTTCCATTTCCATCTCTGTGCCTAGCATATGCTATGCAAATTCCTTCTCGTTCTCAAACTATACCTTGTGTTATTTTCTTTGTAATCAAAGCCATAGCTGCCTGTGAGCAGAAGAAACTGATTAGTTGCATTTCTCGGTTTCTAATGCTGGAATCAACAAGAGAGCATTTTCTCTAAGCAACAGAAACCATCTAACTCATTTTCCCCCTTTCTCCTTCCTTCCTTATGGACCTGTTTGACCTAATTTGTTATCAACTATAATGGTAGTTGAAATAAACCTGAGTCTCTAAAAGAGTAACACCAGCTCTAAAATTCATATAGTTTGGGGGAAAAACCCTAGATTTGATTATATTTAAATTATCAAAATTCCAACTTCTTTATGTAAAAGAGACAATATGCATTTTAATATGCATTTAAAATCACTAACTTTTGTACCAGAAATATTTTTTTCAAATTTTACAGCATATTAACTTGTAAATATGTTTGTTGTCACTTTTGTTTTTGTACTTTATTCATGCTAAAAGAAAGAGCTTTCCAATACAAAATAGTATTAAAAAACCTGTTTACCCAGTGAGTACATTTTTGTGTCTGAAAGATGAAACGAGCCACCATGACTTATCTCAATTTTGCCATTGACTTTAACAGGAGTGGAACTGGGCCCAAAGTCTTAAAACAGTTAAGTGTGAACGCACACAACTCCGTTTATCTACGAAGTAAAATACCTTTAATAGTTGTTCATGGTTCTTTAAAAAACAATAACATTTAAATATGAATTATTTGCAGAGCTAGATTATTAAAAATAGCACTTTACGCCCTACACAAAACAATGCATGTATAATATAGAAAATATTGCATACATTATGTATATACAGACGCTTGTGTACATGCAGAAGCTTGAATAAATGTTGCTTTCCTTTCTTCCCCTCAGAACTATGCAATTCAGAATGAATGGATTAATGAGCTAGGAACCAGATTTGAAATATCTAGGCTAGGAACCTGATTTGAAATATCTACACTACCCTGAGCTAGTTTAAATCATGCAATAATCAACTCAACTCTTAATTTAGGAAGGGAATTTATTTATTCAAGTGCAGTTTCCAGTGTGGGCATATTGGGGTTGAGATCTTACAAACAAGAACCGTTCTGTTTTACATGAACACAAGAGATTCCATTATAATTCATTGGGGAACTGCTCTATTCACAAAACTTTCACCATCCTTCACATTTTTGCAGCATTTTCTGCACTGTTTTCTTTTTTTATTCACAGACTAAAAAATACAGAAAGGAAAGCTTTACCACGGCTGCCCTGATAATGTGCCTCAATGCTGTTATACAAGTGTCTATTGGTGATCTCTGAAGTTACTCTTTCACCTTTCTAAGATGCCATCAACAAGCGTGACAATTAGAGTTAAATTTTAGAGGGTAATTTTTCTTATGCGGAGAAAAACCCTCTCTCAAATAAGAACTGGAATGGGAAATAATTATTTTACATATGGGTACTGTCCAGATATCAGTTGCTTCTATTTATCATTACCCCATAGTCCAGAAATGAACTAGTGATCTTGTAATGAAATTCTCTGTGTCCTATTTATCTCCTGAAGCATCGCACAGAAGAGCTCATGTCTGTTTCTGACAACATTAAAGGCTTATCTGTACAAGAAGATAGTGCACAGCGAACCAGGTTGTGAATTTATTACATAATTAGTAGTCTTAAGTATCCATATTGACAATCTGTACACTATAAAGTGCCTCTGACAGTTTTGCTTAGTATACTTTAAAGAGTATTAAGCTATAGCATGTAAGGACACTATTAGTACACAATAAGAGCGCCTTATCTTGATGCTCACTAACTTCTCCATGTAGACAAGCCCTTCTGGAAAATCTCCTATACTTGCAGTTTTATTGGGGATATGAGCAGGTGTATAGATTCTCCACAACTGTCATGGTAAGCCTCTTATTTGCCAGGAGTTACTGGCTCTCTCAAGTACTGTTTTAATGGGAACTTGTCTGATATATACAACTTACAGTAAAGATTGCTAAACAATTTATATTATAAAGATCCTGTTCTTAATTGATTATCACTTTGCACAACAAAGTGTGTGGGCTGAATTTTTCTATATTGGGTATGTGCCTCAGGTTGAATATTTTTGGAAAGCTTCAGCTCTCATAGTTCAGTCATGTCCAAGCAAAATTAGGGATGATATTCTTTTGCTTATATTAATTCCTACAACTATTTCACTGAAAAGCTCTACCACATCCTTGTCTTGGTATTTGGTATGGTGTCATACTAATATCAAGGATATGTCATACTAATATTAAGAATATGGTATTTGGCAAGGTGCCACCCTTGTGAAAAGGCCCCCAAATTTGGCAATGTCATAAGCCCCTGAAAAACTGATGGTCACTTAATGCTCACTAGAGCAGTGGCTCTCTACCTTTCCAGCCACTGTATCCCTTTTAGGAGTCTGATTTGTCTCATGCACCATCAAGTTACACCTCACTTAAAAAAAGTACTTGTTTACACAATCAGAAATAAAAATACAAAAGTGTCACCGCACACTAAGTGAAGACAATTACTTACTTTCTCATTTTTACCATATAAAATAAAACCAATCAACTGGAATATAAATATTGCACTCTAAAATATTTTAGAGTATAGAATAGAGCAATACCAACAAGTTACTGTGTGAAATAAAAGTTTGTATGGACTTCGCTAGTGTTTTTTATGTAGACTGTTGCAAAACTATGCAAATATCTAGATGAATTCATTAAGCCTCCTGGAAGGCCTCTCTGCATACCTTCAGGAGTATGCTTATCCCTGTTTGAGAATCACCATAGCATAGGATTGTAACCCCTTCAGTGAGCATCACCCATTCTGCAGACTGATGAGGTAGGGGTGCTATGGAAAAAATAGTATACGATCATTTAATTAAAGACTATCATAGTGCATAAAGGGGCTGAATTAACGTTGCCTAGAATTAAGTACTTGACTTCATAAACTTAATCTTTTAATGTAATTTTTTGACAGAGATTTCGCTATTGAAATGATATTGTGTCAAAATCAAATGATGTGGATAATACGAGTATTTAAATCAATTTTCACCTTTTACATTTGCAGTACAAAATTTAGAAATCATATGTATATGTGGTATATGAAAACGTATAATGCCTTTAGAGAAACAGTAATTTTAGAACTGTCACATTTAAAAAGCAAAGAAAGATCTTATTTAAATTTGTATATCAATCATGGGCCACAATGCTTCTCTGATGAGCTCTATATTCTCAACTTACTTCCCAAACCCATTTACCTGTTTTGTCAACCTACCACATCATCAAACCTGGACTGAAAAACTCACAAACACTGCCTTCTCCTACCCATGTGTACTATACCCTAGGGACTGAGATCTTTTCTTGGGGTTACTATGTGTTAATATAAATACAATCATATAAATAAGAAAATACTACCCTCTGTTATATTTATGTGACTACGAGAGTAAATGAAGTTTGCACAGTACTTAAAAAAAAATTGATCTCTTAGCTCTGTAAAGCTAAAGAACTTCTGGTTGCCATACTAACACTCCCTTTCAGAGGCATAAGATGTTGTATGTCATATAAGTTATGGAACAGCTGGCAAATGTCAGGTTTATCTGCTGCCATTAAATGAGTGGTTGACTGCCAAAAAAAGGAATATGTTTTCTTACAACAGCTTTAATGTGCCATATTCATGTCCTTTTCTTGGATAAGATGGCAAGAAAGTAATTTTGCATACTCTAAATGAAAGGATAAAAAGGTGTGATATTACAATGATTCTACCAAACTCTGCCTGTGCTTAGGATCTCTGCGACATGTGTAGTTTACAAATTTGGAATCCAAAAGACCTATTAAAAACATTTTTAAAAGTTTCAAACCTTAAGATTAACTATAATACACTGACTTTTTAAAAAAGGGCTTGAATTAAATGTGGTTTTAAATGTACTACTCAGAATGTTAAGGAACAATAATATAACCTATCGCTACAAAGTATCTTGAGTTAATTTATTAATTTAGAGTCCAATGATACAAAAAAAAGTTACCATGTATGAGTCTTAACAATTTGAAACGAATACAAAAACAGTTAAACTGCATCATAAATGGGTAGGAACTGAGGTTTTGTATTGAAGATTACCTTGAAAATGCAGTAAACCATAAGAATTGGTGAATAATCTTATTTTTAGATCACTTAAAGTACAACTTAATTCTTACAGTACCTCTGATTTACTTGCATCTCAAGTAGTTGTATTTTTTCCAAGAGTTCTTTTTCAACAGCTTCCCTCTTTAATTCAGACTCCTTAAGGGATATTCGTATTGCTTCCTCTTTTTCACTACTGAGCTTTTGAACAAATAGTTTTCTTTCCTGTTCTTGGTTAGTTATTAGCAGTTCTTTTTCCTCCTTGAGATTATGGATAATAACTTCAAATTTGTCCTTCTGTTCACACAAAGCCAATTGTTCCTCCTTTTGCTTTTCTAGGGCATTTGCTTCCACTTTTATCTGACTCTGTAGTTCTATTATTTGTTCTTTCAGACTTTTTTCTACTTCTAAAGCTTTTTGGTGTAAAGAGGTTATTTTGTTTAATTCAATTTTAAGCATATTTGTTTCTTCTTCATATCTGTTCACTAATTCTGAAATGCACTGGTCTTTCTCAATTGTCATTAAAGTTCTTAGCTCTGCTAGGCCCACTTCATAGTCATCGTTGTTAACTTGTATCTTATGGTTTAATTTATCTAACTCCTTTCTTAAATTTTCTGTTTCCTTATCAATAAAGGACGTTAGGAGTTCCTGTTGCTGAGTTCTGCTTTCTTCCATCATCATCTTCATTTCATCGGTTTCTGCTTCCTTTAGTGCAAGTTCAACTTCTAATTTGCACCTCAAGTCAAAGAGATCAGAAACTTTGAGTTTTAACTCCTCTATCTGTTGGTCCTTCTCTTGGACAATTGCTGCATGAGATTCCTGCATTTCTTCAAATCTCTGGTGGTTTTCTTTTTTTAACTGATCTAAACAATCCTTGTGCTCGGCTATTAATTTCTCAAATTCCTGTGTATGCCTGATTTGTAGATTGTTTTCCAATTCTTTAAGATGAGCATGCTCCAAACTCTGAAGTTCTGCTCTCAAAATTTTAATTTTTTCATCATTTTCAATATGAAGCTTTTTCAAATTTTCCAAAATCATCTCACGTGACTGCCGTAGTTCTTTAATTTCGCAATTCTGATCCTTCATTTGCCCTTCCAATGCAAGTAATTTCTGATCTCTCTCATTCTGCAGACAAACAACAGCTTCTTTTTCATTTTTCACCATTGCAAATTCATTATCTTTGTTTTGCAAAACTTCTTCGAGACCTATTAAGTCTCCCTTTAACTTTTTAATCTTTTTTTTGTTTTCCTCAACATCTTCCAGTAATGTACTAATTCTAGTTTCATACTCACTTTTCAAAGATTGCAATTCTTTTTCATGTTCATCTTTTAGTGTTTTTTCAAGTGAAAGTTTTACTTTTTGTATAATATTCCTTATTTCTACTGATGTATATTTTAAAGAATTTGAAAAGTCACACTGTTCTTTTTTTACAAATGTTCTAAAGTGGCAAAGATCTTCTTTTATGTTTCTTAAGTTAAACTGTGATTCCTGTGCAACAACTCTACATTTCTCCATGCGAGAATTTAGAGAATCTTCCTTTACACAAATATTTGTGTCTTGCATACGTCTACTGTCTATTGCATTGATAACTGAAGAATAGAGGGACTCCACCATCATTTCTGGACTTTGTGGATCACTTACTATATTAGGAGATGATGGATTTTCCTCTATTACAAACTCATTTACTGCTGACATAAAGTCAGACTCTGGACTTTCTGCTAGTGAATCCAAGTCTAAAGACCCTTGCTTAAGGGCTTGCTCTAAGTTTGGATGAGCGATTGTTTCGAAATCAAATGTATGAGCATCAATGCTGTCCGGAGACAATTCATCTAATGGAGCTGGGGGACACACAGGAGGACACAAGGGACCCTGAAGACTGAGTGATGGAGGAGTTCTAGAAGAGGTAGCAATTGTGGTTCCTTTAGCAATTTCCATCCTTGGTGTAGTAGCAGATTGTGGTGATGCTTGACTATTGGAGACCTGTAGGTATAAAATTTAAACCAAAACTTTACAAACTGAATAATAAATATATTTAACTCTTTTAGATTTAGCTAAAACTTAGCTATACTATAATAAAGTAATGTAAAAGCAGTAGAATGTGTCAATCATATACAACTATTCAAAAACTGACACTAAAAAGTTAAGGAAATGTATAGCTTCTTTCCTGGAATCTCTAGTTAGCATGTGTGCTGTGTGTAATACTAACTATATGCATATAAAAATGTACTATAATTAATGTTATTGTGTCGAATATGTAGTGTAAGTGTTATAGTGTAATTTTATATATTGTAGAAACACATGGAAGTGCTAGCAATTGCCAAAAATACTAGAAGCCAAGAAATTAAAGAAAACCATTGAATATTTGATATGAAAATTAATTTTTTGCTATTGTGCTTTGTTTTCTAGTAATGTCTGAACTTGCTTTCTGGAATATATTAAAGAAAAAAGTTGACTTATGGTTTACACCATAATATGAAGGATGTAAAATTAAAATGTAGATGAAGAGAAAAACATGTCTAATGAAGACTTCTGTGCACACAACTCAATGTACTGTTAAAACATTTTATAATCAAATACATTTTTAATATTTCAACTATATTAGATTTCCCAAAATGTTTATAAAAACTTCTTGACGTAGTAAAACCCATCCATAATAATACAGACATCAAAAGCAAAGCAGATTTCTCTTCTTTTTCAGAGGCTGAGAAAGATGCAATAATAGGGGTCTGCGATAGTACAGAGAAGGGCACACCAGAATGAAAAATCGCCTACCTGATGATTCTCTCTCTCAGACTGACTTTCCACTTTTTTGGCTCCCCTCTCTTCTTATACATATTGGAGAAAGTTCAGACTTTGATATGGAGCCCCGGAACTTGGCCATACCCCTTTAATTAAAACACCAAGGACCTACCCTTTATATTTAAAGTGTAATTATATTTAATTAAAACACTGACCTACCCATTATATTCATTTTCTGCTGCCAGAATGGTACAATGCAGACAAAGCTGGCTCATCTAATTTCCTAGTACTTTCCCTTTTGAAGTGGACTGAACCAAGCGGACTTGGCAAAATTTTCATGTAATCTAGAGAACTGCACGAAAGTCTCACTTTGAGTCTCAAGAGGGGAAGAAGACAGATTCTCGAATGAGAACGTGAATCTTATTCCAATGGGGTAGGATAAGTCATCACCCAGACTTGAATCTCTTTACTTGATAAAACCCTTGTTTTATCCCTTGGGTTCAAGGGCTAAGAATATCTAGGTTAAGTAATGGAACGTCATTTCTGAGGCTAACATAAATGATTTTGCATGTCTCAATACAGATTTTCAGCATCTGAATCACAAAATCCCCATCGCTACAAGTTGGGCTCCCAGCAACTTTGGGACCTGAGCTGTCCCGAACCAGGGTGTTTGCCCGACTAGGGGAGGTCAGTGTTCCCCTGCTGGCTGCTCTCCTCTAGGGATCTTCTCCCTGAGGCTCCCTGCCCTGCTGCTGGCCCCGCAAACACTGGTTCAGCACAGACTCTCCTCCTTGCTGCCCGCGCACTGACTCAGGGTCCCCTGGCTGGGATCACCTGGCCGCTGCTGGGTTCACTGACCATGGCCACTTGCCTCCGCCAGCCCCGCTTCAGCGGGGGTGGGGAGTAAGGGAATGATTCCCCGGCCAGGGCCCCCAGATTACACCAGCTCTGCTGCCAAAGGAGGTTTCCCGGGCTTCCCTGGCCAGGTCGTCTGCCACCTGCTGCAGCCACAGGTTTTCCAGCTACGACCAGAACGCTCTGGCTGCCTGGCCCAGCTGACGCCTGGTGGGGGCAAGAACTCCCCAGACAGCGCCTGGCCCAGTTGATGCTGGAGGTTCCCCAGCCCGGGCGGTGCTTCCCCATCTTCCATCTAGCCCAGCCAGGATTCCCCAGTTCCCGGTTTTTTTCAGCTGGCTTCTGCTCCTGCCTCTGGGGCTCTTTAGTCCATGGACCACGGATGTTGCTGAACCAGAGTGTCCCAGATATGGGAGGTTCAACCAGTTCTAGAGATGAATGAATACTTCCAAAAAAATTGAAAAAAATATATAGGGCCAGAGAGAGAATATGAGAATGACACTATAGCTTGGTAGTTATGGTATCTTTATAGGATGGGGGAACCCAACTTCAAATCCCTGATCCAATGAATAATTATTTATTCACAATGGAACAAACGGAGACAAAGATAAGAATATCCCAAAGCCCACTGGCTAGGGCTAACTCGTGCAAAGTGGATTACCAAATTCAAATCCTTTCTCCACATCAAGCAGAAAGGGAAATCAAACCTGGACCTCCCACATGTCAAGTGAGGGCTATAACCATGGTCTTAAAGTTAGAAGGAAGGCTTCCTCCTCCTCCCACCATTAAAGGCCTGAAAAGTTGAGGTGTTTTGTTTTGGTTTTTTGGTCAAAATTATTCGGCAGATTCATATCTAAGTTATGAAGAGGTTTGGGTAGACCAAAAATGTATTTTTCAGAGAAGCTATTCATTTGAAACATTTTGCCTGGCTGAAATCACTACAATTAGCTACAATTCACAAGCTTTTCTCAATCTCAGCAAAGAAAGCAAGGACTGAATAAACAGAGAATACATTAACTTGAGGTCTGGTTCAGCCCCCCCAAGGTTCAGGGGCCTCTACGCAGCATTGGGGAGCCTGTGCTGGCACTCCAGTCCTCACACTGTCCCAGTGCAAGGCTGGAACATACAAAATCTACTAGGTTGGATCCCCCTAGGCCAGGGGTCTCCAACCTTTTTACACCCAAAATCACTTTGTCAGGGCAAGCGAAGATCTACCCCACCCCTTCCTTGAGGCCCTGCCCTCTGTTCCCCTCCTCTCCATCACTTGCTATCCCTAGCCCTTATACACGCTCCCTGGATCGAGACAGGAGGTGCAGGCTCTGGGGTGGGAATGAGGGATTTGGGTGTGGGAAGGGATGAAAGGTGCAAGGAGGGAATTTGGCTGCAGGAGGAGGTGGAGAAAGGGATGCTGGCTCAGGGAGGGGGCTCCAGGCTGGAGAGTGTTTGGGTCAAGTGGAGGGTTGGGGTGCTGAGCAAACCATAGGCTTGTGGATGTGAGGGTGCAGGAATTTGGGCTGGGATGTGTGAGGGGCTCAGGGCAGGGAGATTGGGAGTATGACAATCTCAGGACTCAGATGTGCCTTGTGTGGCTAGAGCAGGAGTGTTGTGGCAGAAAACTGAGGATGTGGGTGGGGGTGCAGGAGTTTGGCGATGTGAGAGGCTCAGGACAGGGGGTTCCAGTATAGGATAGGCTCAGATTTGGGGTCTGGGGTGTGTGTGCAGGAGTGTTACGATGCTGCGGCCAGAGAGGGGCTTGGCCCCAATTGGGGGCTTGTTAGCCAGGCTTCATTTTTAAATAAAACTTTATGTCAAAAACAAAAGGTTTCAGCATTGTCTTTATTTATGAAAGGGGAGGAGAACCTGTTTTGAGTCAGGGGTCACTGGCCCACAGAAAAGTCAGTCAGGGCCACACAAGTGAGATGCAAAAACACAAAAAAACCCCAACCCTCCCCCCCCCCGCACACACACTCCAAATCCCTTCCCCCCCAAGCCTCACTAATGTGGCCCCAACTGTGCTGGTGGGGTATGGGACAGGGTGCTGGGGCAGGTGGGAGGGTGCTGGTGGGGGCAGGGTGCTGGGGCAGGGCACTGTGGATTGCTGGGGTAGGGGACAGGGTGCTGGGGCAGGGGACTGGTGGGTGCTGGGGGGGGAGGTAGCCAGGGGGAGGAGAAAGGTACAGCTAGGGCCAGTACCTGGGGATCCTGCAGCTGCGCCAAGTCCAGGTCTCAGGAAGCACGTGCGCTGTTCCCTCTTCCCCAAACAACCGGCACGTTTCTTGAACAGACAGGTCTGTCGCGCGCTGGCAACTTCTCTCCCCTGCTGCCTTCCTGCACAGGACGGGGGTAGGAAGAGTAGGAGTCCCAGGACTGCGCCAGCACCAACTGCTCAGGAAGCATGTGCGCCCTGCTCCTCTGCTCCCCACGGCAGCATGTGCTTCCTGAGCAATTGGAGCTGGCACAGTCCTGGGACTCCTACTCCTCCCCCGCCCAGGAAGGCAGCAGGGAGAAGGAAGTCCCCGGTGCACGACAGACCCAGCCTTTCCGGCTGCACGCCGGCTAACTGGGGCAGGGGAAGAGCAGCCCGCGCACTTCCTGAAACCCCAGACGAAGCGCGCAGCTGCAGGACTTCCCCTCCCACTCCGCAGGAAGCCAGAGCTACCTCCATTGTCGCTGGAGGTAGCACCAGCAAGGGCTTCTTCTTGGAGGTGCGGGGAAACGGGGGAGGCCCGAACGCCTCACGATCGACTGGTTGAGCCCCCTCCAATGGACCAGTTGATCACAATTGACGGGTTTGGTGACCATGGCCCTAGGCTTTAGTGGGGAAGGGGAATGTGGGCAGCGTCTTCCTCCTTCTCACACGGGAGCCACATCAGTGAGGGATTTTGTTTTTGTCTGGTTGGTTTTTTTTCTGTTTTTGTTTTTTTAAACTTGTCACTTGTGTGCGGCCTCCAATTGATTTTTCTGTGAGTCAGTGGCCACTGCCCCAAAAAAGGTTCCCCTCCCCTAACATAGGTCAAAGTTGAGCCACAAAATTAGGGCCTATGCCTTTTCTTCTGTGGATACCTAAAATACTTTATTCTCCAGGACTAGCAGCTATCAGTCACTCAATTCACACTCACGATTTACTGGATTATTCAGAGGTTTTTCCAGTGCTGTCACTCTAAGGGCTGCTTTTGTTGTACTACATATTAGTCTTTGTATATTCCAAAATAATTTTCTAATATAAAATTTTATTTCCTAAGCACTACCAACAGAAAGAGTGGTACAATTTTCAAGCAGGTAAAGTCTGAAACTCAATCACAAATAAAACTTAAAATAATCCTTTATACAAGCATAAAAAATAAGAAATAAAATGGTAGATGATTTTGCTCTGTGCTGACTCTGAATGTATGTTATGGTTAATGTACAGTTTTAATTTTAACAACGTTCTGTAACAGAGATTAAAACCCTATTTGCAGTGTCTGCCTTACAGTTAAGTTGGATAGAGAGAGAATGAGTAAATACTCTACTATAGGAATCTTGTTATGAAGAATTTGTTCATTATTGCAGAATTAAAAAGCACTTAAAATTCTGCTTGATATTCTGCTGTAATCCCAGTGAGTTGCTGCATGGCCATTAAAAAGAAACTCACATTTAATCCACACAGACCCTCCAAGATGTGCCAAAGACCAGAAGAATAACTGAAATCTCTATATCTCAAGGGAATACACAAGTAGAAACCAAAATGATTTTAATTCAAGGTATATTTACAATAATTTAGTGTCACTGCTCAAAGCCAACTGTTTTTACTATAGTATACCTACTGTATGTTATTAACGGTTCACAATCCTGCTGGAAAGGAATATCAAGTGGAGTTCCGCAGGGGTCTGTTTTGGGACTAGTTCTGTTCAATATCTTCATCAATGATTTAGATATCGGCAGGGCTCGACAATTAGTGTAATCTACTCGCCCGTGGCGAGTAGATTACAAGCTGCCACAGCTGCGCAGCACGGTCAGCGCATGCACAGCGTGGGCAGCGCATGCGCAGCATGCCAAAGCGTGCGGCTGGCGAGCAGGGCTCGCCGCCACTTGGCGAGCCCTGGATATCGGCATAGAGAGTATGCTTATTAAATCTGCAAATGATACCAAGCTAGGAAGGGTTGCAACTGCTTTGGAGGATAGGGTCATAATTTAAAATGATCTGGACAAATTGGAGAAATGGTCTGAGGTAAACAGGATGAAGTTTAATAAGGAAAAAATGCAAAGTGCTCCACTTAGGAAGGAACAATCAGTTTCACACATACAGAATGGGAAGTGACTGTCTAGGAAGGAGTACTGCAGAAAGGGATCTAGGGGTTATAGTGGACCACAAGCTAAATATGAGTGAACAGTGTGATGCTGTTGCAAAAAACGCAAACATGATTCTAGGATACATTAACAGGTGTGTTGTGAGCAAGACACGAGAAGTCATTCTTCCGTTCTACTCTGCACTGATTAGGCCTCAGTTGGAGTATTGTGTCCAGTTCTGGGCGTCACATTTCAAGAAAGATGTGGAGAAATTGGACAAGGTCCAGAGAAGAGCAACAAAAATGATTAAAGGTCTACAGAACATGATCTATGAAGGAAGACTGAAAGAACTGGGCTTGTTTAATTTGGAAAAGAGAAGATTGAGGGGGGACATGATAGAGGTTTTCAGTATCTAAAAGGGTGTCACAAGGAGGGGGGAGAAAAATTGTTCTTCCTGGCCTCTGAGGATAGGACAAGAAGCAATAGGCTTAAATTGCAGCAAGGGAGGTTTAGGCTGGACATTAGGAAAAAGTTCCTAACTGTCACGGTGGTTAAACACTGGAATAAATTGCCTAGGGAGGTTGTGGAATCTCCATCTCTGGAGATATTTAAGAATAGGTTAGATAAATGTCTATCAGGGATGGTCTAGACCAGTGGTCTCCAACCTTTTTACACCCAAGATCACTTTTTAAATGACAGACCAAGCCAAGATCTACCGCCCCGCCCCTTCCTTGAAGCCCCACCCCTTCCTTGAAGCCCCACCCTCTCTATTCTCCTCCTCTCCATCACTTGCTATCCCCAATCCTTATACTGCTGCTTTTTTAAAAAAAAATTCTTCTGTAGGAAGAATTCTTCTGTAGGAAGCCTGTCTAGACTGGACCAAATGTCAGAAAAAAACCCTTCTTTTGGAAGCCCCCTTATTCCTCGTGGAAAGAGGAATATAGGGGTGACCGAAAGAGCATGTTTTCTCTTCCACTAAAAAAAGCCGAAGAACAAACGCAACCCTGGATGCAGAAGAGTTTTTCTGGGATATCTCCAGAATCCTGAAAAACTCCTGCAGCCTAGCCGGACCCTGGCTGGGTTGAGACAGGATGTGTAGTCTCTGAGGTGGGAATGAGGGATTTGGGAGTGGGAAGGGGTGAGAGGTGCAAGCTCTGGGAGGAAATCTGGATGCAGGAGGAGCTGGAGAAGGGGACACTGGCTCGGGGAGGTGGCTCTAGGCCAGGCAGTGTTGGGGTACTAAGCAAGCCACAGGCTTGTGAATGTGAGGGTGCAGGAATTTGGGTTGGGGTATGTGAGGGGCTCAGGGCAGGGGGTTCCAGTGTATGATAGGCTCTGATCTACGGTCTGGGGAAGGGGGAATGCAGGAGTGGTTGTGGCCAGATGGGGGCTTGGCACCAATTGGGGGTTTGTTGGCCAGGCTTCATTTTTAAATAAAATACTATGTCAAACACAAAAAGTTTCTGCATTGTCTTTATTTATGAGAATGGCAGGGAACCTGCCTTGAGTCAGGGGTCACTGACCCATAGAAAAGTCAGTCAGGGGACACAGTACTGGGGAGGGGTGCTAGTGGGTTCTGTGGCAGGGAACAGGGTGCCAGTAGGGGCAGGGAAGTGGGGGCAGGGTGCCAGAAGGACAGGTTTCTGCAGCAGGGGACAGAGTGCCGGGGAGGGACAGGTTTCTGCAGAGGGGAGCAGGGGGACAGGTTTCTGCAGTAGGGGACAGGGTACCGGTGGGGACTGGTTTCTGCAGTAGGGGACAGGGTACCGGTGGGGACTGGTTTCTGCAGTAGGGGAGCAGGGGGACTGGTTTCTGCAGGAGGGGAGCAGGGTGCCGGTGGGGACTGGTTTCTGCAGGAGGGGAGCAGGGTGCCGGTGGGGACTGGTTTCTGCAGGGGCGGAGCAGGGGAGAGGGGCGGGGGCAGGAGGGCAGGTTTGGGGCGGGGGAGAGGGAACAAGGTTCGGGGGCAGGGAGTCCCCTACACCAGCCACAGAGGAAAGCCTCTGTCCCGCGCTCCCTCCGGTGCCGACCCTCCCACCTCCCCCCCATGAAGGAAGGAATCCCTGTTGCGCGCCTCTGCCGGGCCTGACCCCCCCACCGAGCAAGGAAGCCCACTCAGGTGAGCCCTCGGGGGTGACACCCCCCCCACGCGCACCTGCCCCAGGGCCGAAATCCCCACGCGTGCCTGCCCTAGGGCCAACACGTGATCGACCTGTTGGTGACCACGGGTCTAGACGGCACTGGGTCCTGCCATGAGGGCAGGGGACTGCACTCGATGACCTCTCAAGGTCCCTTCCAGTCCTAGTATTCTAAGATTCTATGTTAAATTTGAAATGCCTTGCTCTTAAAGAGATAAATTTAAAAAATTGAAAAAAAGAACAAAATATTTTCTATAAAGTATAAATTCTGCACCACTACCTCAGGTATTAGGATTGTTTGGAAATAGTGATCATAACCTAATAATATCCCTGTGGTGGGAAAAACACCTCAGCACCCAAACACTGTGGCATTTTGTTTTCGAAAGGGGAACTACACAACAATGAGGAGGTTAGTTAAACAAAAATTAAAGGTACAGTGACCAAAAGTAAAATCCCTGCAAGCTGTCAGGAAACTTTTCAAAGATACCATAATAGAGGCCCGATTTAAATGTATACCCCAAATTAAAAAACACAGTAAGAGAACAAAAAAAGTGCCACAGTGGCTTAACAAAAGAAGTTGTGGGAGATACAAAGGCATCGTTTAAGAAGTGGAAGTTAAATCATAGTAAGGAAAATAGAAAGGAGCAAAAACTCTGTCAAATTAAGTGTAAAAATCATATATATAGTATCCCAATGTCTGTGACTAACGCTGTAGCACTCAAATGTGAAAATGCGGAACTATTAACTGTGCTTGTAACCTATCTTAAATCAGCTTCTATACCTAATGACTGGAAGATAGCTAATATAAAACCAATATTTAAAAGGTCTCTAGAGGTGATCCTGGCAACTACAGACAGGTAAGTCTAATGTCAGTACCTGGCAAATTAGTTGAAACTATAGTAAAGAATAAAATTGTCAGACAGATGAACAGAATTTGTTGGGGGGAAAAGTCAATATGGTTTCTGTTAACGAAAATCTTACTACTAATCTACCAGAGTTCTTTGAGGGGGGTCCATAAGCACGTGGATGTCTATAAGCATGTGAACAAGGGGGATCCAGTAGATATAGTGTACTTCAATTTCCAGAACGCCTTTTACAAAGTTACTCTCCAAAGGCTCTTAAGTAAAATAAGTTGTCATCGGATAAGAGGGAAGATCCTCTCATGGATTGATAACTAGTTAAAAGACAGGAAACAAAGGGTACGAATAAATGGAAAGTTTTAAGAATGGAGAGAGGTAACTAGTGGTGTCCCCCAAAGGTCTGTTCTGGGACCAATCCTATTCAGCCGATTTATAAATCATCTGGAGAAAGGGGTAAAAAGTGAGGAGGCAAAATTTGCAGATGCTATTAAACTGCTCAAGATAGTTAAGACCAAAGCAGAGTGTGAAGAGCTTCAAAGGGATGTCACAAAACTAAGGGATTGGGCAACAAATGGCAAATGAAATTTAATGTTGATAAATGTAAGGTAATACAAATTTTAAAAAATAATCCCAACTACACATAGACAATGATGGGGACTAATTTAGATATAACCACTCAAGAGAGAGATCTTGGAGTCACTGTGGATAGTTCTCTGAAAACATCCATTCAATGTGCACCGGCAGTCAAAAAAGCAAACAGAATGCTAGGAATAATTGAAAAAGGGATAGAGAATAATACAGCAAATATTGTATTGCCTCTATATAAATCCACGGTACGCCCATATCTTGAATACTGTGTATAGAAGTGGTCGCTTCATCTCAAAAAAGGTATATTGGCATTGGAAAGATTCAGAAAAGGGCAACAAAAATGATTAGGGCTTTGGAACGGATGTCATGTGAAAAGAGATTAAAATGACTGGAACTTTTCAGCTTAGAAAAGGAGACCAAGGGGGACATGATAGAGGTCTATAAAATCATGATTGGTGTGGAAAAAGTGAATAAGGAAAAGTTATATACTTGTTCCCGTACCATAAAAACTAAGGGGTCACCAAATGAAATTGATAGGTAGCAAGTTTAAAACAACCAAAAGGAAGTTTTTCTCCACGCAGTGCACAGTCAACCTGTGGAACTCCTTGCCAGAGGATGTTGTGAAGACCAGGACTTTAACAGGGTTCAAAAAAGAAATAGATAAATTCATGGAGGTTAGGTTCATCAATGGCTATTAGCCAGGATAGGTAAGAATGATGTCCCTAGCCTCTGTTTGTTAGAGGCTGGAAATGGATGACTGGAGAGGGATCACTTGATGAATACCTGTTCTGTTCATTCCCTCTGGGGCACTGGGCATTTGCCACTGTTGAAAGACAGGCTCCTGGGCTAGATGGATCTTTGGTCTGACACAGTATGGCCACTCTTATGTTTTAAGTATTATTTAAAAAATACTTCATCCTAGGTCAAACTTCTTCTTTTCAAATAACTTTTAATTATAGATTGCACTTTATACCTTTAATGTATAACAAGCATCCCTTTAACAAAGCAGACATTTTTCAGAGACTGTTGCCCTTATGTCATAACTAATATATTTTAGGTCTCCATGTTGCAAAAAATTTCATGAAGATGGATACTTATGCCTACAAAGAGATCTCTGTGGGATTAGGGCTCTAGTAAAGTTACCACTGCCTGCAAGGATGTTCAGTAGAAAAATAAAGTAGGACAGTTAAAATTCCTCTGCTGCTATTTTCTGCCCTCCACTGGTTCATTTTCAGAAGATTATCTTCAACTATAAATGCTAGAAACTAAATGGAAACCTAGCACTCTGCAGAATCTTGTTATGATACAAGCACTTGTAATTATCAAACATAGGCTGGGCATAGAAGAGCCTTGACTTATATGGACAACAGTGATATCATTTGTAGATTCACTAGCACCAAACATAAAATTACCAGGTTGTCAAGTCTTCAAGCAACATGGCACAATTCCAAGTGGAAATTAGAAAGAATAATACAGTTAGGTATATTAAAGAGTTTTCATGCATCTCTTCTGCATCTGGCCATTGTCTGAAGTAGTATGCTATACTTGTGTGTTCCAGGAGGCAATTCCTGTATTCCCATACAATAAGGTCTTTTTTAGCAATGAACAAATGAGGTGAGTTACATATTTAAAAAAGGCGAAAAAGACTCCAAGAAGAAACACCACTGTTCTTAAAGGAATTGCCCCATATTTGACACTACTATCAAACATCTTTTCCTTTGGAGTTAAATGGCAATGTATGTCATTTCATTCAGTAAAACCTCTAAAAAAAAATGTTACAGAACCCCTGCTGCAGTGACAAGCATGAGGATTCACAACAGATGCTTTAAGAAATATATATCAGCAACACTTAAATATGTTTAATATTGGCCAAACCAGAAACATGTTTTAATGAACATGAGCCGGTATTGATGTCAGAGTGAGCACAGTAAATATCACTTCAAAGACATCTAAGGTTATGAGGTCCCAGTGATTTCAGAAATCTAAAATTTAAAAGAATGCAGTCGTCTTAACACCATATTTTAGGTAAGACAAAGCATCTCAAAAATTAGTTCAATTCAAAGGCAAGTAATTATTATTCCAAATTTGTATGGCACATCCCAGGCATGCATGATGAAGAGACACGTGGTCTCTTTTCTAAATTGAAAAAAAACAAACAAACCCAGAGGCACTGGGAAAAACAGAAGGAGGAAGGGAAGGAGAAAAAAAAAGAGAGTATACAATAAGTTTACCAGGTTGATTGGTGTACTTCATGTTAGTTATGGCATTTTAAAAAGCTTTATTTAGATATTAAAGCATAAACACACACACACTTAGCTACTGATTCTCAGATAGAATGGAAAATACACATTATATATTACAAACTGATCAGTCAACCACACACCTCATTTGGAACTGGAAGTATGCAATCAGGCAGCAGCAGAGATTTAAAAAAGGAAAATTAAGGGAAAGTTTTTAAAAAGTCAATTTCAATTGTAAACTTTTGAAATAACTAAAAGGCTTTGTTCAGAGTTATGAACAACTTCCCTTCCCAACATGTTCCTAATTCTGAAGTTCTACTGTACGATGAATAGTATAAGCTATGATACTCTAAATACTGTAGATTATTTCAGGGTTATTTAAATTTGTACATCATGCCAATGTTATACTACTTAAATTATGTTAAAAGAATAAAACAGACATTCTACGCAGACATTTATCTTCTGCACTTGGAATAGTATTTAAAGCTATTTCTGTAGTCTCAGTATAGATGAGCCCCTTTCCTTTTTTCTACAATTTGTCTTGTCAATTTTGTCTCTGATCCCATAATTCATTAAGTGTAGATGGACTGCTGACTCGACACACATAAAAAAAAAAAAAATCACAGGATTGGAACCTGATAAAAACATTGGTAGCAGTGAAAAGACTGAAAAATAATACATATGTGGTCTGAACTCAGAAGATACTTGTTGTGGAATATCTTTATAGGAATATGGAAATTCACCTCTCAGTTTGGGTACGTCTACACTACAAGCTTCTTTCGAAAAAGAGCGTCTAGACTACAAACAGATTTTTCGAAAATGCGAGCCGCTTTTTCGAAAGAGAGTCTAGACGCTCTCTTTCGAAAAAGCACACTTTGCATTCAATAGCACCTTTTTTCAAAAGAGTACTTTCAAAAAAAGGCGTTATTCCTCGTAAAATGTGGTTTACCTCGATCGAAAAAAATGCCGCGTTCTTTCGATTTACTTTCGAAAGAATGCAGCTGCAGTCTAGGAGCAGGTGAAGTTTTTTCGAAAAAAAGGCTACTTAAAAAAACCCCCCCAAAAAAACCACCCTGTAGTCTAGACACACAGTCTAGAGCAATGAGCCAATCTAAAGTTGACAGGGACAGAATGATTAGAAGACAGTTCAAGTTTCCTGATGTGTCTTGAGGAATAGAAGCAAAATTTTGTTTCTAGAGCTCAGAGGTACTCTTTCTAGAGCACCTGTACTCAGTAGAGCCTGTACTACTTTTTTTTTTTTTTTTTTTTAAATAGCCCTTTGTGGGAAGGATTCCTTAAAAAAAAAGGGAGGAAGTGGAGGGGCTGGCACGAAGGCTTTATATATTGGATTGATTTTTCTTGATTGTACCTAAAATCCATCTGTCCAAGGCAATAGTTGTCTATGCGTCATAAAATTTGGAAAAGATTTCTACAACCATAGATTGGGATACTTCTCGATTAACAGATCAAACCTAAGGCCTGGCATTTGGTAAGAAAGATGTGACCAAGGAGTTTTCTCTTTATATGAGGTTCTTACAATTTTTCCTCTCATGTCTGCAAAAGATGTTTACTGTTGAGGGCACTACTGATAGTAAGGCTGCCTCCTCTGGTTTCTACTGCAAGAAGGATGAAGAATGTGAAATCTATTGCCTGTGATATCTGAAAGCAGATGGACATCCTGTTTCTATAAAGAGATGCAAGTCCTAGCTACCTTCTGTGGACTGAGTCTCTTTTAGTTTTTCTAGTAATTCATCCATTTTTGCATTAAATAGACCAGTGGTTCTCAGGCAGGGGTCTCAAGTCTGCTTGAGGGTCCTGAGTAGTCTTGAGGAGGTCCATCAAACAGGGCCAAAGTTAGAAAGCTGGGACAAGGCAGAAAGCCAAAACCTTGCCCCATTGGGTTGAAGATAAATAGACTAACTTTGCACAGGCCCCTGTAGCATGGGTCCCCAGGTAATTCTCCTGTTTGCTAGCTACTCACCAATACCTCTCTTGCTTTTATATTCAAAAATCAGTTGTGGCACAGGTGGGTCAGGAAGTTTTTATAGCTATAAAACTCCTAAAAGGGAGATCAGACATCTCTCACATCTGAAATCTAGCCATAACCACCTGGTAGCTAGCTATGTGCACGTTTGGACCATGTGATGTGGAAGAGTTAACAGTGTGCCCTTGTAGCCAAGAAGGCTAACTGCATATTGGGGTGCATTAGTAGAAGCAATGCCAGCAGATCTAGAGAAGCGATTATTCCCTATTATTCTGCACTGGTGAGGTCACATCTGGAATAGTGTGTCCAGTTCTGGGTCCCCCATTGCAGAAAGGATGCGGCTGCATTGGAGAAAGTTTAGCAGAGGGCAACAAAAATGATCAGGGGGCTGGAGCACATGACTTATGAGGCGAGGGTGAGGGACTTGGGCTTACTGAGTCTACTGAAGAGAAGAGTGAGGGGGGATTTGATAGCAGCCTTCAACTACTTGAAGGGAGATTCTAAAGAGAATGGAGAGAGGCTGTTCTCAGTGGTGACAGATGATAGAATGAGGAGCAATGGTCTCAACCTGCAATGGGGGAGGTCTAAATTGGATATTAGGAAAAAACTATTTCACTAGGAGGGTGGTGAAGCATTAGAATGGGTTACCTAGGGAGATGGTGGAATCGCCATCCCTAGAAACTTTTAAGTCCCATCTTGACTGGCTGGGATGATTTGGTTGGGATTGGTCCTACTTTTAGCAGGAAGTTGGACTTGATGACCTCCTGAGTACTCCTCCAAACCTATGATTCTATGATTCAAAGACAACATTTCTGACCAGGAAATCAAATTCCTTCCCCCATCCCATCCCATCCCACCGCCCACACCTTTATCTATGGCTGAAAGACTGAAAACTTGATCTATACCTTGCATTGTTGCAGTTATAACTGAAATGGCAGTGTGCGCACATGAAAACAAGAAAATCCCTCCTACACGATTTGATATAATTTGTTGGCTTTTTAAAAGGCTGATTGTTGGTTTGGACCAAAGAGACTCTGCCAGTTGCCATAGACCTTCCATATAAGCAAGGAGACTTTTAGCCTTGGCAGTAGATACCAGAATATCATAAACTGGAGATGAAATCTACAAAAGCTACCGATGACAATTTTAAAGTCAATGCAATCCTATCAACAAATTCATAAAACTGAATTGCATTCTGAGGGTGATGATACTGTTGCTATCCCTACATTATCATCTGGAGAGAAGCTACTATGTCTCTCTGCATTGTCATGTAGAAAGCCAAGCTGTAAAGTTCCCTGTTGATAATACTCTTCAGGGAAGATCTCCTATTTTAGATGGGGGCAAGGGAAATTCTATAACTCTCAGATCAATGCTCTGTGGGCTTTAATCTTTGAAATCCATAGATTGCAGTGAAGATGCTCTGGCACCCACGAGTTTGACCTTCTAAGCTGGTAAGAGAAGAGAGAAGGAGTGACTCGTATAGTCAGGCCATCCAGGGAGGAATAGGCCATTCCTGCCAGTTTCTCCAATCTGGTATCATATGCCCAAAGAATATACCTGCAATCCGACATTATCCTGAGCATGAACACTTTGCTTGGGAAAAGGCTGTCTCTTTGGCA
Source organism: Rafetus swinhoei (assembly GCA_019425775.1). Lineage (NCBI taxonomy): Eukaryota > Metazoa > Chordata > Testudines > Trionychidae > Rafetus > Rafetus swinhoei. The sequence continues at coordinate 68,133,035 of CM033424.1, read as the reverse complement.
AAATCCTGGGATCTGAATCAGTCTCTGATTGTGGATCCAATCCCAGATTTGATATCAAAGCCAACAATAAGATCCACAATGGAGAGATGCTATACCCAGAAGGTGGAGAAAAGTTCTTCACTGGTGGCATTGTAGAGGTTTGAAGTGGTGGTAGTAATGACTCTAGGGATCTCGCTCTGTACTTTTCACCTTAGTTTTTTGTGGGGCAGAAAATGCAATCTGACTGGACCCAAAGAGTGAAAATTTGGACAAATTTGAGATGTACCCTCTACTGCATGTTGCTTTTGCCTTAATGGATCTGAAGGTCTCATCTTCAGATCTGTATTCTTGAATCCATCTTGAGTCTTTAGATTTCAGATTCACTGTGTACCCTGGATTAAGAGGACTGGCATACAACACAAACTGATTGAGCTAATTGCAACCATATTATATGCATATTCAGCCACCGTGTATTAGCGGGTTAATTTAAAAGCAGGTTTTTGGAAGCACGATCAAAATTACTAGCTGTCAGTTTCTGCTAATCAGAATGGGGTAAAAGGGAAAATAAGTCAACAACTGATATCAAAAGAAGGTAAATAGATGGAAAACATTGCATTTGAGCACCTTGATTAAGACTGTTTGGAATGTTTGTTGAAACATTTTATCCAAATTTAGAAAACTTAATTTCTGGACTCAGAAAGATGATAAGTAACAGTTAATATGCATTTCTTAGAATCAAAAAATACTGGAACCGGAAGGGACCTCGAGAGGTCATCAAGTGCAGTCCTGTGCCCTCACAGCAGGACCAAGCACCATCTAGACCATCCCTGACAAGTGTCTGTCTAACCTGCTCTTAAATATCACCAGTGACGGAGATTCCACGACCCCCCCAAAGTAACTTTTTCCAGTGTTTAACCACCCTGACAGGAAGTTTTTCCTAATGCCCAACCTAAATCTCCCTTGCCGCAATTTAAGCCCATTGTTTCTTGTCCTATCCTCAGAGGTCAAGGAGAACAATTTGTCTCTCTCCTCTTTGTGACACCCTTTTAGGTACTTGAAAACTGCTATCATGTCCCTGTCAGTCTTCTCTTTCCTAAAGTACACAAACCCAAGTCTTTCAGTTTTCCCTCATAGCTCATGTTTAATCATTTTTGTTGCTGTTCTCTGGACCTTTTCCAATTTCTCCACATATTTCTTAAAATGGGGTGCCCAGAACTGGACACAATACTCTAAGGCCTAATCAGTGCAGAGTACAGTGGAAGAATTACTTCTTCTGTCTTGCTCACAACACTGCTGTTAATGCAACTCAGAATCCGGTTTGCTTTTTTTGCAACACTGTCACATGTTGGCTCATGTTTAATTTGTGGTCCACTATGACCCGTAGATCCCTTTCTGCAGTACTCCTTCCTAGACAATCACTTTCAGTCTGATGTGTGAAACTGATTGTTGCTTCTTAAGTGGAGTACTTTGCATTTTTCCTTATTAAGCTTCATCCTATTTACCTCAGACTATTTCTCCAGTTTGTCCAGATCATTTTAAATTATGACCCTATCCTCCAAAGCACTTGCAACCCCTCCCAGGCTTGGTATTATCGGCAAACTTAATAAGCATACTCTCTGTGCCAATATCTAAATATTCAACAGAACCGGTACCAAAACTGACCGCCAGAGGAACCTCACTTGTTATGCCCTTCCAGCATGACTGTAAACCATTAATAACTACTCTCTGAGAATGGTTGTCTAGCCTGTTATGTACGCGCCTTATAGTAGCCCCATCTAGGTTGTATTTCCCTAGTTTATTGATAAGAAGATCATGTGAGACTGTATCAAATGCTTTACTAAATTCTAGGTATAGCACCTTCACTGTTTCTCCCTTAAATACCAAGACTTGCTATCCTAACAAAGCAAGCTATCAGATTGGTTTGACATAATTTATTCTTTACAAATCCATGCTGTCTTTTACCTATCACCTTATTATCTTCCATATGTTTGCGGATGAATTCTTTAATTATTTCCTCCACTATCTTAGCTGGCACAGAAGTTAAACTTACTCGTCTGTAGTTTCCTGGGTTGTTCTTATTTCCCTTTTTATAGATGGGCACTATTCTTTGCCCTTTTCCAGTCTTCTGGAATCTCTCCTAACTTCCATGACTTTTCAAACATGACAGCTAAAGGCTACCTCCTCTATCAGCTCCTTGAGTATTCTAGGATGCATTTCATCAGCCCTGGTGACTTGAAGACATCTAACTTTTCTGAGTAATTTTTAATTTGTTCTTTTTTTATTTTAACTTCTAAACCTACCCCATTTCCACTAGCTGTCATTATATTAGGCATCCTGTCACCAAACTTTGTTTTGTTTTAAACCTGCTACCTACTAATTTCATGTGGTGACCTCTAGTGCTTATGTTATGGGAACCCCCTGTAGCTTTTCCTTTTAAATGTAGTAAGAGTCACCCGGCTCTTACTACATTTAAGGGCAGAAGCACAGCGTGTAGGACGGAGCATGAGACAGGACAGCTGAGTCCCAGCCCATGCCCGGTCCCCCACTGTGCCTCTGCCTTACTAAATTTAAAAAGCAGAACTGCAGCAGGGTCCCACGCTCTGCCTCTTAAAAGGTAGCCCAGCTGAGGCTCTGCAGCTTCCCCCCTTATCGACTAGTTGATGGAAATTGCATCAACTACTCAATTAGCCGATTAAACGCAATTGAACAGCCTTATTGGATACTGGAATTCCTGTGGTACTGGACTTGGTACAAGCACCAAACATGTTGCAAAAGTTGTTGTGTGAGGCACTGATGTTGCTACCAAGTGGGTCAAGGATTCGATTGAAGCTAGTCACATGGTAGCAGTAGTAGTCATCAGTAGTAAGCCCTTTACTACTGAGCTATGAAGTCTTAGCACATTTCACGGGTACGGGTCCTAAAGTATTTGGAGCTTCGCTAGCATTCCAGGCTGATGTCTCCGGTGACCAGATCATCTTCTTTGATAAGTAACTCTTTGTTTTGCTCCTCTTATTCCCTTCCTTATACTTTGACTGGGAAGCTCTCAGGTACCAGCGGTTTGGCTATCAGTAAATCAGTAAGGGAAACTACTGGAGATGGAAGTTTTAATTCCTTCTTCCCCTTGGAAGCTCTCAGTGACTGATCTCACTGACAAAAGTGAAGGGGCACCGTAAAAGCAATTCTCTGTCATTTGATCAGAAGCTGGTTTCAAGGCATGCTCCTTTGTTAAAAATCTACATTTTATTTCTCTGTTTTCTGATTGCCTTTTAAAAGAAGAGAAGATCTTCTACTTATTGGGAACATGATAGTCCCAAACCATGAATGATTAGTGCCCATCACTAACAGGTTTGGCATCTTAACAAGAGAGGCATCTTTTAAAGCCTGGGGAACTCATCATCTCTGACAGCATTTGTTTCAGCCCCTCAACTAAAGGGGAGGGATTTTTTTTTTTTTTTTTAAAGAAAAATAAAAAGGGGGAACAAAAATTACAATAACTGTAAGGTACTAAACTAGTACTACTGAGAGCTATCTATAAAGCTTAACACACTAATACAAGAGGGAATAGTCACACAACAAGCGAGAACATGCCAGACTGTTTGTGGCCAAAGGCTACTGAGAAGCAATTCGGGCTGGTTTGCCCACACAGCAACCTTGTACCTCTTGGTGTGGGGTACTAGGACAGCAGGCCATGTGCAGGTGCTGACCACACACTACTACAAAAAATCTTTAATTAAAGGTACAGGAAAACATTTGCATATAACGTGAGGCACCCACGGGGACACTATTCAAAGAAGAATAAATGTTTCCCATCCTAAGACTGCAACAGTTGGAAAGAACTGAAGCAGCAATGGAGCCAAAGCCTCTTTTATATGACCATGCCATCTGAGTGTGCTCAATTGCAGTGGGCAGAAATGGGGAAGGACAAGGTGCTCCTCAAAGATACTGCTGCTATAAGCAGTGTCCCCTGAAAGCTGTGTACTTGTTTGGCCACTCAGGAGAGATTCAAATGCCACCCAGATAATTAGCAGAGTGCCCAAGTTAGGTTTTGTGTTTCTACTGGTGGTGCACATTTGCACATGCCTCAGTACACAAAAATCTATTACACAGAGGGATAGAAAAAAATCTGTGCTGATGGAAAACATTAGACAGAGCATTGGACTACAAGATTCCGTCGTCCTATTGCACTTGAGCAACACATTGCAAGAGTGGGGATATGCAGAAAACACCTGAAGAATTGGAGACTTCATAAAAGGAATTAAAGCAACATCTAAAGGTTTCCCAGAAAGAACTGTGATAGAACACGTAGTGAAAGTTAAATCTTTCTTCGAGTAGCAGCTCACAAAGTATCTGGTCAAATTTTGAAGAAGGACATCTACAAAACACCAATTCTTGAAAGGAACAATACTTTGATGACTGGCAATCTCACTGTCATGAACCAAAAGGTTTTCCAGGAAATAGGGAAGACAAAGAAAACATTGGATAACTTGAAACTTGTTAACAGATAATAGCTGCAGTAAAATCTTGGGCAGCTAAAAAATAAATCAGCTTGAAAGGGAACTGAAAGAGTAGTAAATCACAGTCAAAGTCATGCATTTTAATGACGAATTATACCAGCCAGAAAACTTGATTAAGACAGGATATTTACAACGTATTTCTACCCCATGTCAACCCACAGAAGCCCAGGGGAAGAGACTATATTTTTAGAGCCCACTGTCTTTGAGGAAAAAAATTCCTCTGAGGCTTATTTCACTCAATCCAACATCACAGCCCAAATGAATGGCTGGGGAGATGAACAGAAAGGGATTTCTAGAAGTCAGCTTGAGTGGTCCAGTTCTGATAGTGCCACAGAATTTACTTCAAAAATGATATCAGGTAATTCAGATCCAATGCAAACCCTTGATATGTGATTCATAGCCAGCAACCACTCTTATATGCCCAGGAAAAAGATAAATGCTAAAAGGAGACAGAAAGGTAGAGACACATCCTGAATTGGAGAACTCCAGAGACTTGTGTTCCTGTCTTACCCAGATGCTACTGAGGACTTCTAGGATAAATAGACAATGGACTAGTTTATAAATAGACAGCTAGACTAACACGTTAAGATCAGAAAAATAAGTCCAAAGATATTTTCAGAGTGTCTGGAATTTGCAAGAAACTTGAATTGTTGCAGCAGTCCCCAAAAGAGCTAAAACTAAACAGAATATCACAAGAGATCACTGAAAGTCTCTCATCCACTTTGGAAAATAAGAGACCACCAAGTTTAAAGGGCTCTACTGTAAAGTACAAGAATTAGCTCCAAATAATGGGAGTCTGACTGTTAAATATGTAATAGAATCTTGTTAAAAGTACAGGACTGATTTGAAGAGAAGTTGACCAGACATTTCTAACATTAGAGTGGAGTTCCAAAACTGAATCGCCTAACTAATGATTCCCAAAGTGTGGAAAACTAGGTTTCAAAATTGGACCTCTGGAATTCAACCAAGTCTGGATAGGCAATATGGCAGATGAGATAACTATTCTTAGTTTCATTATGGTTAATAACAGTAATAAATGCAGGAAAGATGTGCTACAAATTCAGTCTGTGGTTTCCTTTAAAAGGTGTTGGCATGTGAAAAAATATTGGTGGGCAATTAGTTTGCAGTATACAAATTGTCTTTCCTCCAGAAGCAGAAACCATGCTCTGGTAGTTTTCCAGCAGGGAAAGCATCGGGAGTGGTTGAGACCTGCTTTAAGATGTGAGGGCTCAGTGAAATTTTAGTTACTAAGTGTCTTGTGGTTCTGAAACAGGAACAAATTTGTGTTCATTTGCTGAATGTTTCTGACAAATAAAAATAATAAAGGGCCCCAAGTAGCAAAATGTTAACCACTGGATACCAAAAAATTGTGGTATAGATGAAATATGGAAGGGAGAACTGAGTAAAAGTGAATTCCCAGAGTTTCTACTGGATTTGTCCCACTGCAGTGCTCTACATTTAAATGAGATCGAGATGGACTAAGATTTCTCACAGTTCAAAAAAGATATAGACTGCACTGCAATAATCCCTAAACGAGACTGAGAAATCATCCCATTGAACAGCCACCTCACCAGTAGCAGTTGCCAAGACGAAAGAACCTTTACAGGTCACTGAGATGTAGTATTGGGAAGGCATAACAGCCTCAACTAACCCTTGGACTTCATCAACAGTTCCAGTTAAAAAAAGATGACAGTTCTAGATTCTGTGTGGACTACAGAAAATGAAATTAAATTTTAAAGGATTTTCTTATAAAATGCAATGGTGAAGGAAGTTCATTCTGATTTTCCACACTGGATCTTAAAAGAAGCAGTAGTGGCTCCAAAAGATTGGAAAAAGCCTACTTTCAGAGCAGGACAATGACTGTGGCAATTTAAACTAATGACGTCCAACTCATGTACTGAATAGCCTTTGGGAGGCTTAGAGAGCAGATGATGTGTGGCATGCCTCTTTCAGTCTCTTTATTATATCTAAACTCTATCCTACTGAACACTAACTTTTAAAACTAATGGATACATTTCAAGTGGCGATTTTAAGGTTATCACAACCCATCTAAAACTGAACCCAAAGAAATACGAATTGTTCCAAAACAAGGCAACCTCCCATGGAATTTCCCAACCTCCCCCCTCCCCGCCCAAAAAATAAAATACTGTGGCTGTGCAGAACTTGCAACTCCCCAGAGACTCCCACACATACACATCTGTAGGGCACTGCTTCTATTATAGAAGGGTTATTTGTGGAATTGCCAATATGCCAAACCATCAAGTGGCCAAAAGTGTGTAATTTAGCATTTTTAGAGTTGAAAATACTCATCTATCAGTCTACTTGTGTTTCAAACTGGACAGATGTTGGTCAGCTAAAGGCAGTAATGATATAAGAATACAAATTGCTCAAATTGGTGTTGACTTACTATAGCAAAAATTGTAATTTCTCTTCAGAGATATGACAAAGTCAAAAATAACACCTTGCAATGATTAAATCTGTAGAATACTTTTGGCACTATCTGTGTGGGGAAAAAAATGTTTGACTCCAAGACAGAACAGGAAAACTTTTGTTTCTGTGGGGTTTTTTTGTTTTTTTGAGATTCAGGAATGAGGAGGATCAGCTTAAGGGTTTGGAAAAACTGAGGTGTAATGATTTCACAGTCATATACAAGACTGGGAACAAACATGGCAACTATGATACCTTGTACAGATGGCCTTGTTGGGAGAATAATACCATAAACAAGAGAGCAAGGAATTGGCTGCTCAAAGGAGTGACTGCTCATAAAATGATGGAATTACTGGTACATTCACTGGAATAATGGAATTGGGGTGAGAGAATGGACTATTGGGAAAGGGTCTCTGAAAGAAAGGATCATAATGTAAAAATGGTGAGAAACTGGAAAAACCAAATGGCAAATGAAGACACCTTGGAATGTATCATCTCCTCAGAATGCCACAGTAAAAGCTTTCTGGTCACCATGAGAGAACTTGGAATTTAAAGATTAAATATTGTACTGGAGACAGGAAAAATGGTCAACTAGTATACCAGATACCTTGAAAAATGAGGTACTGAGGTTGTGATGTCATTCTAAGACTACTGCTTATTTTGCATTTTAAAAAAACCTTTGCCAAACTAAAATAATTTCTGTTGGGGAATGTAGACTGGTGCAGGAACTGTAGTGCTGGGAAAGATCCATCTAAGATAGGGAGAATCCCCTCCTACTCCGAGCAGCATTATCTCATGGGGGTATCAATGAAGTGCTTTTGATGAGGTTGGGCCCTTTGCCTGTGACAAAGGCTGGTATTCAGTATTTGATGGAAATCCTGAAATACTTTACAAAGTGGCATGAGATTTACCTAATAAGAAACCAAGAGATCATGATGGTAGTAGAGGGTCTGATAAAAGAATTATTCACCAGATTTGGTATCAGGGAGATACAAACAGATCAAGGGAGAAAATAAATTCCTGAATCTCACTTGCTGAAAGACACTACAAAAATTGCAATATCACCACAAATGTGATGGGATGGTGTAAAATGTTCCATTAGACCTCTATAAAACAGCACCCCAAAGGATTAGGACTAGAACAGCCCCTTCTTTTTGATAGTTTGCAGAATTTCAGTTTATGCTAGCACTCTTCATGTTTTGGTATAAGTTAAGGAACCCAGCAAACCACTTGTACGGTGTTGTTCCTGAAGAGGAACAAAGAGATGTAGAAACCCTAAAATCTAATATTGGGAAAAGCTCACACCCTGCTCATTTTATCAGGGGAGCATTTGATAAAATGAAAAGACTTTATATCATAAATTAAATGGTGAAACTTAACAAGAGGGCCTGGTCTGTTTTCACAGCCCTAGGAGAAAAGAGGGTAAGAACAGTTGATAAACCATGGGAGGTACACATTCTGAGACATATTCATGAAATGGTATATAAAAGGATACAGTAGGGTCCCAGAACAAATCCAAAGTCATTCATAAGTATTGTATGAGACATTAACAGGGAGTTAGAACCTCAGCTTGACCCTGAGAACATAGCTGTGGGAGCTGAGGTTGGAAGAATTGCAATAATCACAGATTCCAATTAGAACAGAAGCAAATGTCTCAGTCAGCAGAATCCATAGAAATGATAAGACTGTGTTCAAGAACCTGCTGAAAGCAACTACTTCCTATTTGGCTGAAAGGAAACCAGGTCAGAAAAGGAAACTCCAAGAAAATTTGAATGGTAGTAAAATTAATTTTGGTTGGTAATGTGAAAATGTACTAATAGAAAATACTATATAAATAAGCAAACAGTTAAACTCCTTGATTTTTTAAATGTGTTAAAAGCATTTCTTTTCTTTCTGTTTGGGATAAGTCATTAGTTTCTGAACGTATTAAACTGCATTGGGATGATGGCCATGCCTCAGCAGGGCAAAACCAGTATGTCTGAGGGGTTTCTCGGAAATTAGATGCAGACAAAGGAACTAAAGATTGCTTAGCGAAGTGTGCAATAGATGTAGAAGGGGACAAAAGTTGTGATGGTGCTTTGAGGGGAGAGCAGAAAGACGGAGCTCCTTGGACTCACTGAAAAGGCACTCTTGGAAAAGGAGTAGGGAAATTACCTGCTGCTTGTTTCTAGCAATTAAGAGAAACAAGTCTTTGTGTACATTCTTTGTGAATGATCTGGGCTGCACCAAAGAAATACCAGATTTGTGCAATTAATGGAAACAACCCAAAGACCCAAATAATTGCTATCAACTCAGGCCAAAAAGGAAACAATAAAAAAATAACAGAAGAAAATAAAGGTATTTAAAATAAAAAAGTAAACTACTTTTAAATTAAATTTCTGCTATTCAGTTATCTAAATATGAACTAAAAAGGCAAAAAGCAACACTGCACACATTTGCACATAGACTTTTGATAATTTGGCCAAAAATTAGGATGTGTGATCAGAATGATCCTAACATAAATTATGAAGTGTTATGCCTCCTGTATTTTTTTCAAAATGCCACCATTTTGCTCTCACTGAAGAGCTTAGCATACAAAAATATTTGGCAGCACATGATCAGATTTTCTCTACAGGCCTATGTAAAAAACATGCATTACCAACACATTAATCTTCGGATATTGGAGAAAATATTATTATTTAATGAGCAACCTACTCAAAAATTTTATGAAAATACTCATTTTGTCTTAAAACCTTGCTAAAGTAAAAACAAAATACCTTTTGCTCATTCAGCAGGTCTGTAATAGTCTGTGACATTTCATCCAAACTTTGTGCAGCTTTTACCAGGTTATGTAGAGCAAGTACATGCTGGTGAAGAGGTTCAAAGTCACAAAGTATGGGAACCCTTCAAAAACAGAACGTATTTTAAAATGTTAATTTATTCAATTCTACAGCATCACAAATTAGATTTTAAATTTATAGAAACAATAAACAATCTAAACCTGACTGACTGATTTTCTTTATTTTACCAGCTTTACAGGGAATAAACTAAGGCAACAACTTTTTTGAAGGTTCTTTACACTAGCAACTAAGTAGCGGTGATGTTCTTTTAAATGACAAAAGAAATCATTTAGATTTGAAGTAATATTTCTAAGGAGTTTTAGGTTAACTCCAAGTTATGTTCTACCTCCACCTTCCCTTCCTCAAGAGATGTTTATGAGTAATACATATAGTTACAATAACTCTAAGACGTGATGAACACTAAGTGAGGGAGATTGAATTACAACTGATTTCTCAGCAGTTTTTAATAAGAAATGAATTGGAAAGGTTTACTATGTATTACGGTGCACTATCAAAGCTGACAGAATTTAACACAACATTATTACACCACAAACATTTTTCCCCGAAATATGCCGATAAGGCTGTGGGAAAAGATATTAATTTTTAAGAGCTGAAATCTTGTTGTGTAAATAAAATGACAGGAGGATGCATTTGTTGTGATCATGATGCAAATGTCTTGTGCCAAGCCTCTATACCAGCAGTCTCCAACCTTTTTGCACCCAAGATCACTTTTTAAATGTCAGGGCAAACCAAGATCTACCCCACCCCATCCTTGAGGTCCCGCTCTCTGTTCCCCTCCTCTCCATCATTTGCTGTCCTCAGCCCTTACTTACTCTCACTGGGTTGAGACAGGAGGTGTGGGTTCTGGGACAGAAATGAGGGATTTGGGTGTGGGAAGGGTGAGAAATGCAAGCTCTGGGAGGGGATTTGGGTGCAGGGGGAGGTGGAAAAGGGGATGTTGGCTCAGGGAAGGGGCTCCAGGCTGGAGAGTGTTTGGGTCAGGTGGAGGGTTGGGATTCTGAGAAAGCCACAGGCTTGTGGATGTGAGAGTGCTAGAGTTTGGGTTGGAGTGTAGGAGGGGCTCAGGGCAGGAATACTGGGAGTATGATGGGCTCAGGACACAAATTTGCTGTGTGTGGATGATGCAGGAGTGTTGTGTCAGAAGACTGGGGATGTAGGGGTGCAGGAGTTTGGGGATGAGAGAGGTTCAGAACAGGGGGTTCTGGTGTATGATAGGCTCAGGGTTGGGGCCTGCTGGGGTGCAAGAGTGTTACGATGCTGTGGCCAGATGGGGGCTTGGCACCAACTGGGGGCTTGTTATCAGTCGGGGACCACACAAGTGAGACTGAAAAAAAAACCAAACGAAAAAAAACCCACCACCCTCCCAAAGCCCCAAGCATCACTGATGTGGCCCCAACTGAGACACCTCACTCCCCTGGCACTCCAGCCCCATGGGGGAGAGGGTAGGTAGGACTGAGGTTCGAGGCCTCAGGCCAGATTAACTCTTCTGGGGTTCCAGGGTTAGTAGTGGAATTTGTGGGCCTCTCAACACTCTGAGGTGGGGCCAAAAAATGAGGGAGCCAGTGTGTGGGACAGGGCTGCCAGTGAGTGGGATAAGGATGGGGGTGCAGAATCTGGTTGGGTACAGGAGCAAGGTTTGTACTAAAAAACAGATAAAGCATTAAACAAGATACAACTGCTAAAGCCTTAAACAAGGCTTGTGTGTGCAAAATATCATATTCCACCACTACAGATTCACAATAAATATTAATTTAACAATGCCACATCTTGTTGTCTGGCACTCTTATACAAGTAACTTACTGCAACAACAAATGGTGAGCTGAAAGAAAAAATATTGACCAATGTTTTGATGGGAACTGTTGGAAAATAAATGTAAAGTGAATTCCGTTCTGTGGAGAGTTTTTGTCAAACCAGGAAATTTGACTGAACCACTACTGCTCATTGCTAAAAGTAGCCAAGTTAGGCCCATTTCCAGCTTGCTATGTAGCAGCTGTAGCATGACCAAGTCAAGAGGAGAGAGCATTTGGGTGTCACAGAAAGAGCAGCTTGACAGAGCCCTGTAATTGCATAGATATCTGAGGGTATCTGCATCCACAGTGGCTCATTTCTGCAGATACAGATGAGGATACAGGGCACTACAGCTTGACCCTGTGTTCTTCCTAATTATTAGATCTCTGTCGAAATTGTTGAGATATGCATTTAGAAAACGGGGAGCTTAACTATGTGCCCTTAGAGATGTGTCCATTAGGTCCCCAAGGGATGCAAACTCTGGAAAAAAAATCTGGTTAACTGATCATCAGATGATCTGGTTAACTCTTGCCTAATCTTTAAAATTGCTTGCTCAACAAGGTTTTTTTGAGTAACATTATTGTAATAAGTATTATTGTAAGAAGTGGGTTTTGCCCATGAAAGCTCATGGATACCATCTACATGTTTTGTTAGTCTTTAAGGTGCTACTAGACTATTGGTTGTTTTTTAAGTTTTTCCTGTTACAGACTAATTCGGCTATCCCTCTGAAGTTATTGTAATACCAATGAATAAACAGGAAAGAAAACTTTGGGGAAGTTAGACTCTTCAGGAACTCTTCCTCTGGACACATACTTTGGTCCCCCTCCTGTAGATGGAAAATTGGCCATTAGAAGACTGCCACTGTGTGACCCAAGAGCCACACACAACTTTGATAATTGTTGAGGGTGTTTCACTAACCTCTTGTGGATGTGCGCAAGTGTTTGAGACTAAGACTTTGTTTACACTAGCACATTTTATCAAAGAAAAATGCCTTTTGTCAACAATGCTGCATGGGGTGACCAGAAATTGACCATAATAGATTTGACCTCACCTCGTAGTGCAGACCTGGCCTAAGCCACTTACCTGAGTAATGGTTGCACTTCTGAAGGACAAAAAGACTGCAGAAACTGCAAGTCTGTTAATGAGATATCTGGAAGTTCACTATCAAACCTGCGAGGCTTTCGTGTCTATATAAAGAGAAAATTTACACAGTCAAGAAATGATGAATGTAGTCAAGATGACAAAGAGTGAGGAACGATAGTGAATTAATAGAGCAATGATTTTTTAAAAATCTGTAAAATCTTAGAAGATTTTATTCTTCGTCTCATTTTTCCAGTATATTAGCATTAAGATTATATTCATTAACATTTTCTATGATATTGTGAGTAGTAGTTTTTTTAAACATTTTTAATTATAAAAATCATATATAAGATTGAAGAGAAGGGAAGGGAGACAAGAGTCTTGAAAGTTAGTGTGCTGTTAAATAACCAGCTAAATATTAACCTGAGGAGTTACAATATTAAAATAGAGGGTATCCTTTTTGATTATGTATGATACTATTATAAAATACCCACTTTATGGGACAGAAAGCCAGAAATATAACAACATTTCATAATGATCAGAAACATGGAGACATGCTATCAGAGTCAGACAAGTTGAATCAAAGCAGAAACCTGTTCAACCCACAATCATATTACATTTGCTAGCCACTCAGACAATTTAGTACAATAAATATGTATTATTCCACCACCCAGTGAATATGTGAAAAATATAGGAACCATCTGCTTGTTTTTATCACCTAATAAACCGCTGTATTATGCAAGTATGAGTAGATCATCATACTGATCTCTCCTGGCTTCAATTATCTTAATTTTTTTTTTTATTGAAAATATCTGTATTTATAAATGACAAAGTTTTAATTTCACTTTAAAAAGATGAGTACCAAGTTGCCTCTTCCCCCGCTCTCACATTGCCAGCCATGGACATTTCTGAATAAAAGTGTCATTACATGATTTACATCCTTAATTTTTTTATATTCTCTATACAAAGAGACAATACAGGTATTCTGAACTCAAGGCTCTGTGCAAGCAGGCTTAAAATGTGCTACTTAATACCAAAATTCAAAAGTGCTATCAACAAACCTCCCTCAATTGAGAGATTGGTATTACTTTAGTTTAAATATCTGAAAACTGATTTTTGTTTTGTTTCATTTTGCAAAAAAAGTTTTCCAATCCAGGAAGCCAATTAACTGATAGATTTGCAAAATAACTTTACCTTAGCTATCTTGTGAAAATTCAGATATTTATTTTCCTACAGAAATTACAATTATAAAAATACATGAAAAAGTCCCAAATTTATTAATGTAAGAACATAAGAATGGCCATACTGGGTCCAACAGTCCATCTAGCCCAGTATCCTGTCTGCCGACAGTGGCCAATACCAGATGTCCCAGAGGGAGGGAACACAACAGGTAATCCTCACAAGATCCCTCCCCTGTCACCCATTTCCAGAAAAACAGAGGCTAAGGACACCATTCCTACCCATCCTGGCTAATAGCCATTGATGGACCTAATCTCCATGAATCAATCTATCTCTTTTTTGAACTGTATTAAAGTCCTATCCTTTACCGCATACTCTGGAAAGGAGTTCCACAGGGTAACTGTTCACTCAGTGAAGAAAAACTTCCTTTTGTTTTAAACCAGCTGCCTATTAATTTCATTTGGTGACCTCTAGTTCTTATATTGTGGGAATAAGTAAATAACTTTTCCTTATTCACTTCTTCCACACCAGTCATGATTTTATAGACCTTTATCATATCCCCCCATAGTCTCCTCTTTTCTAAGCTGAAAAGTCCAAGTCTTTTTAATCTCTCCTCATATGGGACCTGTTCCAAGCACTTAATCATTTTTGTTGCCCTTTTCTGAACCTTTTCCAATGCCAATATATATTTTGAGATGAGGTGATCACATCTGTACGCAGTATTCAAGATGTGGGCATACAATGGTTTTATATAGAGGCAATAAAATATTTTCTCTCTTATTCTCCATCTCTTTTTTAATGATTCCTAACATTCTATTTGCTTTTTGACTGCCACTGCACACTGAGTAGATGTGTTCAAAAAAATATCCACAATGACTCCAAGATCTCTCTCTCGAGTAGCTGCAGACAAATTAGTCCCCATCATATTGTATGTATAGTTGGGATTATTTTTTCCAATGTGCATTACTTCACATTTATCAACATTAAATTTCATTTGCCATTTTGTTGCCCAATCACTCAGTTTGGTGAGATCTTTTTTAAGCTCTTCACACTCTGCTTTGGTCTTAACTATATTGAGCAGTTTGGTATCATCTGCAAATTTTGCCACTTCACTTTTTACCCGTTTCTGTAGATCATTTATAAATAAGTTGAATCGGATTGGTCCCAGAACAGACCCTTGGGGGACCCCACTAGTTACCCCTCTCCACTCTTAAAACTTACCATTTATTCTTACCCTTTATTTCCTGTCTTTTAACCAGTTGTCAATCCACGAAAGGACCTTCCCCTCTTATCCCATGACAACTGACTTTACTTAACAGCCTTTGGGAGGGACCTTGTCAAAGGCTTTCTAAAAATCTACGTATACTATATCCAATGGATCCCCCTTGTCCACATGTTTGTTGACCACCTCAAAGAACTCTAGTAGAAGGTATAGCACAGAATGTAGCAGAAGGTATAGCACAGAATACATACACAAAATGATGGAGGCCAAGAGTCAAGTCCCCTAAACAAACGATTCCTTAAAAAAGACTTCCCTGTGCAAAGAAACAAACTTTGGTTATTCAGTAGTTATGCACACAACAAGCAAGCCCACCACAAAGATGGTACACAACTATCTATTATAAATATAAGTGTTACACTAAAGTTAAGTACACATTTGCATTCTTTGACAGATAATAGTATCAAGTAACTGCAGGATTCCAGAGCAAAAAGCATGCCAGAATTCCTTCCCCAACTCAAAACTTTTTTTCATGGTTGCCCTCATACCCAATAAATCATCCTCTTATAGATTTCAAAGTGTTTTCTCTTTCAAGTTTTCCTCCAAAATCCCTCCTTAATCTACTACTTTGTTTGCTTTGAATTTATTAAAATGGGGCAAAATAAATCAATAAGCTGCTGCACAGTGGGTCAACGTTAGAGAAAGAGAAGACCTGGTCAAACTTGTATTTTGGCACTTCTGTCCACTTGGGGTCCCCACTCATTGCCCACATTGTTCTGGTTGCCACTTCAGACACGCCCGCAACACCCAATTACTTCTGCTGCCTCTCTTGCCTCCCTACCTATTCTCCGGGCCCTGATGCCTTCCTGGGTTCCCCATCCATCCTCCACATTGCTCCTGCTGTTTCCTCAGACTCCCCACTGATCACCCCAAAAGCCCTACTGACTCTCCAAGCTCTCCATCGATCCCCAGATCTTGCTTCCCTGCCACTGTCCCATGCTCCCTTCCGTGACCTTGAAATTCAGACCCACCCCCTCCTTGCTTCTTGACCACAGGGCCACCCTGACTGTGGCAGCCTAGATGGTCACCCATACTGCCCATAGTAAGGCTGTCCCTGCTTCACAGAAAAAAAGAGATCACTTTTTTATTGTTTTGGAGGGGGTTAACTTTTTATTTTTTGGGAGGTTAACTTTGTCCTTCCTTTCTTTTCTTCTGTTGCCTATTATTTCAAGTGTTTGCCCACATGCTCAAGTAAAACCTTTTTGTTGTTGTTTCTGTAAAGCACAGCACAAGTTCTGCCAGCGAGTATTAAGAAGCAACATCAAAAAGTAGTAAGATTAAAAGTTTATATAAATTAGTTTAAAGTAGCTGTTGCATTAAAATATCAACAAAGTTAAATCACTTAAGATATTTAACACAAAAATATTAAATTAATTGAATTTCTAACAGGATTTTGTATATGATATATAGCAAGGATAACTAATTTATTGGCATACTATTTTAATAGAAAGGTAACTCAATTTTTAATATATTTTGTTCATATCCAATTTAAAGTTATTTTATTTACATGAACATCAGTTATAGTATATATTATTCTGGGTGCTCTTTTCATCTCAAACTATGCTGTGAAGATACCTCAATTATACAGTATTCGTTATTTGAAAACAACAGAAAATAACTAAAACGGCAGGTTAAAAAGTCTCGGGGGGTAGCCAGGTTAGTCTGTAACTTTAAAAACAACAAGTAGTCCTGTGGCACCTCAGAGACTAACAAAAGTTACTCAAGTTACGAAAGAGGAAAACACTTACTAAACAATTTCCCAAAAGATTCCCTTTTTGCCTTTTCAGCTTCATATAGATGTTTTCCATCTTTTATTAAAGCACCAGCCCACTACAATAGGAAAAACATACAGTTAGCATGATAACTCAGTTCCTATGATCACACAAAAGGTAGAACGCTGAATTTATTTATTTAACTTTTTTACCTCCCTGTAGTGTTTTATAAACATTTTTCTCCTTACAACCTCAACAACAGCCAAACAGTACATTTGAGGAACGCTACTGAGAGCCTCTACGATCTTGACTCGTTCTAGCAGCTCTGTTACAAGGCGAAACAAGGCTTGTAGTTTCTCTCCATCTTGGTCCGCATGAAGCATCACAAAGCAACACCACCTACAGAATAAAGCATACCATTAGCTGCAAGATAATCAGAGTTTTAAAAGGAAAACAAGGTTACAAGGATGTTATAATGACGCATATTGATCATCACAATTAAGTTTGTACCCTGGATTATTTTTTCCCTGGTGTCTTCGTGTTGCTTTTAAAACATAGCTGTTGATCAGTCACCTGTTTGTTTATTTACACTTCAGACAATATATCCATTTGCTCAAAAGAAGTTAACACTCCTTCCATGGTTTTTGTCAGGGCTGTCAAGTGATTTTAAAAAATCATGACTAATTGCATAATTAATTGTACTGTTAAATGTATTTAAATATTTTTGGATGTTTACATTTTCAAATACAGTAGACTTCCGATAATCCGGAACCTATGGGAATTAGGTGGTGCCGGATTATCAAATATGCCGGACTATCAGGAGGTACTATAAGCAGGTTATAGATATACTGTATATAAAGTGTTCTTAACCCTTTTTATTGTACATACTGTATACAGTATATTGTAATGTTTTAGTTTTTTTAAGCCTTTTTTACCCTTTTTGCTCAGTTCAGCTGCTGCCGCTGTTACCTTGTGACTCATTTTTTGCTGAAGCTCACTCACTAGGCTCTTGCCATTTTGATGCCGGACTATCAGGAGTGCCGGACTATTGGATGCCGGACTATTGGAGTTTTACTGTATATTGATTTCAATTACAACACAAAATACTAAATATACATTGCTTAAATGTACAGTATTTATTTTGATTACAAATACCTAAACTGTAAAAAAAACATATTTTTCAATTCACATAATACAAGTACTATAAAGCAATCTCTATCATGAAAATTGAACTTACACATGTACAATTACATACAAAAAATAAATTACTTCAAGTATAAAATAATGTAAAACTTTAGAACCTGAAGTCCACTCAGTCCTACTTCTTGTTCAGACAATCGCTCAGACAAACAAGCTTGGTTACAAATTGCAGGAGATAATGCTGCCTGTTTCTTCTTTACAATTTTACTTGAAAGAGAGAACAGGTGTTCAAATGGCACTACTATAGCTGATGTCAGAAGATATTTACACGACAGATGTGCTAAAGATTCATATGCCCCTTCATGCTTCAACCACAATTCCAGAGGACATGCTGATGATGGATTCTGCTTGATAATAATCCAAAGAAGAGCATACTGACACATGTTCATTTTTATCACTATGAGTCAAATGCCACCAGAAGAAGGCTGATTTTTTTTTTTTTTTGGTGGTTCAGGTACTGTAATTTCCACATCAGAGTCTTACTTTAAGATTTCTAAAAGCATGCTCCACATCACACCCTTCTTAGATTTTGAACAGCACTTCAGATACTTAAATCTTAGATTTCGTTCTGCAGCTATTTTTTGGAATCTCACACTTTCTTTGCACTTTAATCAAATGTCCTGTGAAAGTGTTCTTAAAATGAACACGTGCTGGGTCATCATCTGAAAATGTTACAACATGAAACATATGGCAAAATGTGGGTAAAACAGAATAAGAGATAGACAATTCTCCCTTAAGGAGTTCAGTCACAAATTTAAACAACACTTAAAAAACACAGCAACAAGCAGCAACATCAGCATGGAAGCATATCCTCTGGAATGGTGAATGAAGCATGAAGGGGCATACTAATGTTTAGCATATCTGACAAAAAAATACCTTGCGACACCAACTACAGAAATGGCATGCAAATGCCTGTCCTCTCTTTCAAGTGACACCATAAACAGGAAGTGGGAGGTATAATCTCCTGCAAATTGTAACCAAACTTGTTTGTTTTAGCAATTAGTTGAATTAGAAATAGGACTGAGTGCATGTGTAGGCTCTAAGGGTATGTCTACAGTAGCCACCTCATTGCAGGAGGAGTAACGGTAGTCCAAATTAGGGGCTTTAGTTCGAACTACCTAGCCCGTGCCGCGTGTAGCCGCGGGCAGGGAGTTCGAACTACTGGGCATTTAAAAATGGCAGCGCCCGGGAACATACAAATAAAGCCCGGGATATTTTAATCCCGGGCTTCATTTGCAAGTTCGAATGACTACATTAGCCACCCTAGTTCGAACTAGGGTGGCTAGTGTAGACATACCAAAACAATGTAAAATGTTAGGGTATTACATGTTATATAACAAAAATTACACCTACTTGTAAATTATGCTTCCAGGATGAATAGATTGTGCTATAGTACCTATATTAGATGAACTGAAAAATACTATTTCTTTTGTTTACCATTTTTACAGTGCAAATAAATGTAATAAAAAATACTACATAGTGAGCACTGTATGCTTCATATTCTGTGTTGTAATAAAAATCAATATATTTGAAAATGCAGAAAAACATCCGAAGTATTTTAATACATTTTAATTGGTAATCTATTGTTTAACAATGTGATTAATTGCAATTAATTTTTTGAGTTAATCACATGAGATAACTGCAATAATCGACAGCCCTGGTTTTCATTTATATTTTTCATGATGATAATGCCCTAAAACATACAAGAAAGCTGCAGAGGGAGCAAGACTCTTTATTTTCCAGTGAACAAAGCTGAATATGTTTATAGTAATCACCATTTAGTTCTGGACAGCACGTGTCTCATAGTACAAATGTTAGACAATGCTTTCATTTTTCTAGGCTATCATTGCATGAAATTTTTATATTAACATACTATAAATAAAACACAAATTAACTAGTTTAATTTAATTTAATCTATCACAAACTACTGAAAAATATTCTGTTTAAGACATGTATTCTGAAAGCACTACTCCACTTTTAAAGCACCAAAATCTACATAACTGTTTAACATAAGTCACGAGACATTTTGTGCATTTTTTGCCCATTCCTTGAAATGTTTTCACCAACTTATATTAAGGAAAATAGTGTTAACTATTGTACAAAAACATGTATCAATCCATATTATTGTGCCTGATTCACATCAAAGACATCATACAATGTGTGTAATCTTCATCAATTTCTTCCCTGAAAAAACCTAAATGTATTATCCAGAAAAATATCTGTAAATACTGGACTTAAGACTTTTCATATGACAAATGATAATCTCCAATGACATATTTAAAAAACCTGACATCACTTACTTTAGTCTGACTTGTAGATTATTTGCAAGCTCTTGTTTGGCAGTGGTACATTTCTGCTTAATATCCAACAGTTTTCTGTGATTAGTTAACATAATCATCAGCTGATTTGCATGACTCAAACACAAATCAGGCAGCACAGAAGGATCTTTCAAGTTTTCAGCTCTCTTCTGATTAGCCAAAAATCCCTATAACAAGAGAAATGCTTGTTAAGTGGATCTGTGTACCAGAATGAAGAATATTCCTCCCTTACTCGGTTCCACATCAGTGTCACTCTTTACTCATTTACATAGCACATTTCACTATAAGCTTACCAGGTATCACTCAGATATGATGGGATCACTGAACAAGGTGGTATTATTTCAACCCTTAAACAAAATCCTATTAATCACCATTAACAAATAAAGAAAAAAGAACCAAAAAAGTATATTTAAATATTAACAAATACTGGTGTTATTTTGTAAATGGGCTAATTTAACATCCCACAACAAGCAAGGCAATATACAGGGCAGTTTAATTTGTTCCTAGGACTATAATTGGGTTCTTGTGCATTTCAAAGCAGAAGCGCCCTCGTGGAGCCCGGAGTCAGCGGGACTTTCCCCAGCTGACCCCAGGCTCTGCGCAGTATTTTCAAGGAACCGGGGATCAGCTGGGGACTCCCCAACTGACCCTGGGCTCGGCGAAAATGCCGTGCAAAGCCCAGGATCAGCTGGGGAGTCCTGAGCTGACCCCAGCTCTGCACGGCATTTCAAAGCGGCAGTGCAGCACGGACCCAAGATCAGCTGGGGACTCCCCAGCTGACTCTGGGTTCTGTGGAAATTCCGCAGTGAGCCTGGGGTCAGCTAGGGAGTCCCCAGCTGACCCCAGGCTCCACGCGAGCTGCCACTTTGAAATGCTGCGGCGACGTTTCAAAGGGTCAGTGCCGCACAGCTGATGCCAGGCTCTGTGCGGCGTCTTGTATAGTTGCTGTAATCTCACACATTTTTCTTACTGTCACTTGCAAACTAATATAGTATTTTATGGACCATTTCTCCTATTCTCAACAACATGGACCACTTCCTTACCTATGTAGAAATATTTTTAAAATATACTCCCAATAATGCGTATCTAAAAAATGTAAATAGTAAAAAAAAAAAATAATAATAATGTTCAGTTTGTTTTACAAAACAATAAATGAAAAATAAAATAGCAAAACATAGGCAGCACAATTGAAATAAATCTATCTAACGGGGGTTGATATTTCTGTAAAAGCACTCATATTCTTATTATGTAATGCCACCTATTGACCATAACTATAAATACAAAAATAATTCCCAGCTTGGAAAATGCTCTTTAAAAGTTATATTAACCTAGAGAGTAATGTTTTCTTTTGTCTTGGGCTTGAATACTTGTATTACCTGACTCCTACATGGAAAATAAGTAAAATATTTTCCACCTGAGAATCAAAGTGCAGACAAGTCAAGTGACTGTCAAATACTACAACCAACATTTTGGATTAATTTAATCTATTACCTGTATTTTTTGCTAAGCCATCTGGCATGCCATTTAATTCACAAATATAGTTTTAGCTTTTATACAGAATCAAAGTTAATACACTGACTTGCACCCAAATAAAAAAAAAGAGAGCATATCAATTTTCTGCAGAATTGGTGTAAACCTCAGGAAGTATATTACGCCACAAACTCAAACCAGGCAACTGCAAATCAGTCAATCATTTAAACTCAAAGGCATATGATGTAAAAAACACACACCTTTTAGTGTCATTGTTCCTACCATTTCCAAAACTGTGTTGGAGCAGGAAAGAACACAGGAGGATCAGAACAAAATGTGGAGATTTTCAAAGACACAAATGACAAACAGACACTGACTTTAACAGTGTCTAACATTCACCAAAGTGTTACCTGACATTTGGATCTTTGAAAATCTCCACCAAAATGGCTAAAAAGTTACTTTCTTGGAAGGTGACAACAGTAAACTTATTCCTGAAGTGTCCTATAAGTTTTTACAATTGCTCCAAGTAAGTACTTTTTCATCAATTTTGTAACATCTTAAAAACACAAATGTGCTAAAAATCGATAGTTTGCAAATGTTAAAGACTTGTACAATTGTCCTGGTATTTTAACACAGTTGTTCACTGCTCCTGGAAGTATGCAAAAGCAATCAGCAACTGTAATGCGACTACATGTTCTTCCTCTTTAATTACTGTGTGATAAACAATTTGTGAAAAAAGTGTTTTCCAATTATTTAATATTAATAGAATTCAGAAACTTCAATAAAAGATCTTTTAGATTTTAATCATTCCCTTTCTGGCATTTTGAACCCAAGCTCTAATATAGTTGTGCAACTAAACTGGCAAAAAAAACCAAGTTAATTTCAGCAATTTAGAAATCTAAAAGTAAAAGGCAAGGGATTTTTTTTTTCCCCATGTAGGTGTAAAGCTGATCAGAATCAGCTCTCAAAGTAATATTTCATAGAGCAGTTAAAAGTGTTTGTATATTAATAAAGCCATTTTTTCATGTTTTGAAACTTATCCTTAATAAATAATGTTCTTTCACTTCATGATATTAATTAGCTCTAGTACACACATTCTACATTTTGTCCTCAACACCATCATAATCAGTAACCAACCCAAAGACACATTCCTTAGCAGTTCCCTCCTGCAAATCCCAAATGGATTGTTGTCAGAGTCTCAAATCCTGATTTCCATCCAGAAACAAAACAAGATACTGCCTGTGAGCCTGCACATTGCCACAGAATCCCTTATTACTTGCCTCTGAGACAAGTTATGCTCTTTAGTCATAGTTCTTATTATTCCTTCTATACTTGTGCTGAAAAGCCCACAGGAAATCTCTCGTACTTTCAACTCTTGTTCTCCCATGACTTTTAAAAGCTGGCTCGCTGTGCACACCAGCTTTTGGGGAGCCGCCTACTACCCCTATGCTGCTGCCTCTGTATCAGAGGCAGCAGCTGGTTTCCCAGGAGTGGGGTGGCCGTGGGGAGGTAGTGCATGCTGGGAGCCGGCTTTTCAAAGTAATGGAAGAACAAGAGTTGATAGCTGGTTCCCAGTGCGCACCGGCTCCTGGGAGCTAGCTGTTGCCCCAACCCTCTGTGTGACAATGTAACCAATGAAATTTTCAGTGGTTACACAGTTAATCAATTACAAATATTTCAACATTCCTAGTAATTACTGATTCTGACTCGCTAATAATTGCCCTTACTACTGTTAACCAATATTCTCCCCAATATCCAAGAACTCAGTCTACTTGTTGGTCAAATCCACCTGCTATATCTGGTATTTTATAATGTTTTCTGAGCAGAACTCATTTACAGTCACCAATAGTTTTATTAGTAGGACCTGTCCATGCTTGAAGAAGTTTTCTAGGCTCCATATCACTGTGCAGAGCTGAATCCTATTTTATGCAACTCAGTTACATTAGAATTGTTTATGAAAAGTAGGCAAAATTTGGAGGCACACAATTCCATTTGTACCAGTATTTCTAAGTTAAAAAAAATGTAAATAAGAGGATTTAAAGTCTCTGAGTACAGTTACGTGTTGGCATGAAAAAAATATAGAAATGAAAATAAATATTAACATTCAAGAGCCACAAAATAATGCTTTTATTCTTATATTTTTAATGTAATTAATTCACCTCCGCTTTTTGGACATTATTTATCTACAGATTACTAAAAAGCATGCTGGACGAGCAGAATAGGAAAGCAAGCTGGTACCCCCAATGTCTCCAGGAAACTGAATCTACCACTGTACCATTGCCTTTGCTATTCTAATCCTGCAAGATATCCTGCCCAAACCCAATCAGAGGGAACCTGTTGACATCATAACTCTTGCTAGCTTCAAATACTTCTTGAAAACCACCATCATGTGAAATATGATATTGTCATGACCATGCGGGTGAGCCAGCAGCCTGGGGACTAAGGGGTTAACTGTACCTAGCCAGGTAGCAGTCAGCCAATAGAAATGCAGATAGGGATTTCAAACTGAGACAAAGGAATTTTGGGGTTTTCCCTCCTTAGTCTCTGTGTCAGTCTCCCTCCAGATATTGAGGGGGACAGACAACATGTCTCTCTCCAAGAAAAGACTCTTCACTATCTGTAAGTAGGGTAAAGTTTAGATACATCCTTTAGGTTTTATTGTTTTATGGTTTGGGAATGGGAATCTGATGTCTGTGCATTTAAAAATGGGGTTTCCTCTCCTTTGTAACTAAGTTTTTGGCCCATGGGAGTCCCCCATGAGTATATTAATTGGTTACTTTTCCATCTAGTCATTATGCTTGTAACAGGAGTATTGTGGTGATAATAAAAGTTCTTTCTTTTTTATTAACCTGGTATTGGTTAATTTTTGTATCCTGGTTTTACTTTAGGGCTGAGATTTCCTAAGTGATCTCTTCCCTGGTTTTCTTACCATTACTTGGGTGGTGGCAGAGGATTTTTATCCCCAAAATCTAGGTTTTTAGGATTTTGGAGGGAAGTTTTATACAAAAAAGCCTGGAGAGACAAGGTTTTGCGGGCCTCCACTTCTGCATTCATCGTGCCAGAGTGGGGAAACAATCTTGACAGATATTCTTGCCATCTCTACCTCTCTCACGTGGATCATTTTTCCTTCCTTTCCCTATTTCTTGCTTCTCACTTTCATTGTTTTGCCTTCTGTGTAATAAAAATCTAGCTTAACTGGCCAAGAAAAATCCATCATTGGCAATACTGAAAACAATGCCTTTGACAGTCCACTGCTGCAGAAAGGATGCCAAATCTCAAAGACCATGTGCTTCTCTTACAATTTCACAGCAACTAGGTTGCAAGTGAGGTAGTGTCAGAGACAGAAGTTGTACTTTCCCCCCCATTGTGCAAATTATTTCATTTGTTTGAAAAAGAAATGAACAGCACAAAACCATCTAAACAAACTTTCTGCTTTCCTTCAAAAGACAATACAATCTTTAGTAATAAGAGACTTAAGAAGATCATATACACCTAAACAGAACATGAGTAACTAAATTGTTCACAGGTGTCCTTGCTAAATTTTTATTTCAAATGCTTTCACTGTTTTCCTTTTTGCGTATTTTATAAAGCATTAAGAAAATGTGTAAAGGTGGTTGTTCAAATGGTAGAAAACCAGTTACTCAAGACCAGACCTGTTGAATGTTTTAACAATAAATAAGGGCTTGGGTGTTTTTTATATATATTTTATCCCTTTTGGGGTTAGACACCTTCTCATTAACACAACACTCTGCTTGTCATCTGGGTTAATCAAGAAATGGCAAAACTGATCAAAGGCTATACAAGAAATGTCCTATCTCCCTTTGCAGAAACTGCACTCCCTATATGCACATACTGCATCAGTGTGGGTTTTAAGCGCTACAGAGGAGACTTTGGTGGTTCTATCATAGTTACGCTCTTACTACATTTAAAATGCAAAGGTGCAGCAATCAGCGCAAGCTGTGACTGCGTAGCTCACACTAAGTCCATCAGACCCTGTTTGCGGTGGACAGCTGCTTTTTATCATAAGCAGGGGCTGCTTAGTCCCCACTTGCGCCGTTTCCCTGCTGTGCCTCTGCCTCCCCTGCCCACTGTGGAGACTGTGCTGGGGAAGGGGGGGGGAGGGGGAGGACGACAGCTTAAAGCCCCGGCTCTTTATCCCCACCCTGCTGCCTTTCTCTGATAGAGGCAGCAAGGGGGGGGCGGGTCTAGTTAAATCACTACTCGGCTATCTGATAAGCAACTAGTCAACTATCTGATAAGCAAATGCTTACATCCCTAAACGGAAGTATATATTTTTAAGGATAAGAGTAACTATTGGAATAATATATAATCTTTATACCTCAGAGCCTGCAACAAGTGTAACCATTAGGATTTTTCAGTTATACGGTTATACTTTTAATATCTCACTATAACATGTCTTCTAAACCTTTAATCATTTAATCAGAAGAAATTTCAGCCGAAAGGTTAATTTCTAGAACGTGTGAAGTAATAAAAAAATTGTAAGAAAAATGCACCTTTTACCCTAATAAAAACACAGCTATCATGATTTTGTAGCTCTTGGTTCATAATGTTAAATATGTTGGAAATTGTTTCAAAGACTGAGATACGTTTAATTGTTTTATTACAGTACTGTGCTATATCAGTGGTGAACAACCTGCAGCCCACCAGGGTTATTTTGTTCACCATTACCCACATGCAGGGTTGCTAACATTCTGCCGGTTTCCCGTTCACACCCCACAAATTCTAGATACACAAAGTGCAGTTAAAAAAAAATTACCCTATCCTGGGAGACCATCTTGGTTATGGAAACTGTGAGATGGCCCTGTTAGATGAAGGAGAACCACTCATCCGGCTCACTCATTAGCCTAGGTTATTCATCACTGTGATACATTAATCCATCTCCCCCACGGCAAGAAAAAAAGGTTACCTGAGCAAGGTCTTTTTGTTCATTTACCAGTCTGCTGCAACTGGCTATCATCTGGTCCAATGCATAAAGCCTGTCCTCAAGACCTTTAATCGCCTTCATGTTCTGATTATCTAATTTGGCAATAGTTTGTCGACATTCTACCAAAAAGGGCTGAATGAGCCGTGGATCAAGCTAAAAGATGGAAGAAAAGAAAGACTAATTTTAATTTTTTTATATTATATATATATATATATATATATATATATATATATATATATATACACACACACACACTTTAAAAAAAATATTTCACACTGTACACAACAGGTAGCAACTTATTCATAAAGAGATTACCACAGTACTATTGAACCCACACAGAAAAACAAAATGAATGTGTTACAGAGAAATATCAGAATTAGTGCAAATTATTTTGATCTCTTACAGAATGTTTATACTGAGGCATAGAGAGGAGGTGAGCTTCAAAGCCCAAGCTCCAGCACAAGCTCCAACAACAACACAGCTATTTTTATTGCCATAGTAGAAGCCCAAGTTTGTAGATCCAGGCTCTGCGACTCGCTATTACAGGCTGCTGCTCGTTTTGCAGATGTATCTATAGTTTCTTAACTTCTGATTTGGTTTTTCACTGGCAGTTTTTTCTGTAAACCACATTTTTCTATAAATTGTTATTTTTACAATTTAGTTTTTGTAATTATTTGTGGCAGAAAACAAGAAATAGATTGGACTCTATTAGACTATAATCCAGATCCTTTCTGATGGAACAGACATTAATTTTTAAAAAAGGAAAATAAAAGTGTCAGCTCTTCATAAGTTAGGCAAATCCACTCACAAACAAACAATTGAATGGTGTTGCAAAGCTGTACCACTTCTGAGTTTAAACTCTGACTAAACTTAAACTAATCACTAATGTTTTGCTGTATGAAAAGTTTGACACATCCACCCTTACAAGCCCAGTTACACTACTAAGAGACAGGTGTTTCTCTATTGGAAACAGAAATGGAACACCCAGAGATCTACAAGTTAATCTGTGAATGTGTGTATATACAGCTGGTGGTAGAAAACGTCAGCCCATTTAATGAGCTCAGTTTTTTCCCGGTTTTTTAAAATGATACAGGATTTAATGTTTTATGTTTAACAGAAATTGTGTTCTACAGCCATGGGACCATGAATATCCTTGATTACCCCACAGGTTTGGGTATATTTTGCTGGGTAATACCACAAAGTTGGCAAAGAAAACAAAGATATATTATCATACTAGCCACAAAAATAAATGCTTTAAAAATGTTTTGAAGAACTATTTATCATGAAATTATAACAATTCTAAGAATGATCAAATTTTAAAATTAAGCAGCCCTCTAGTTTTTCCTTTTTTTTGTTCCAAATGCAGAAAGTTGATGCAGAAACATTTTTTTTTTTAAATCAACATTTTAAGAACACTGGCCTCTGGAAACTAAACAGATTAAATGGGTAATGCCTATTATTTCATTAACATATTATTTTAAGTGTCAACTTACTCTGCTCATAGAATCAAAACATTTTCTGACTAATGATTCCACATCATTAGGTCTATCTTGAACATTTATCCAGTCCAAAAGAGAAACATTGAAGGAAGGTAGATCACTCTCGTTAAGTTCCTCTGATATTTTACTGTCGTCAATTGTAGTGTTTTGACTGGATTCCCTATTCTCTTTAACATTTCCAGGATCTGTACTATCCAGGGATGAATGTTCCACAGACTTGCAAAATGAGACTAAAAGTGATTTATTGTTCGTTCTAGATTTATCACAAAAAAGCACCAGTTCAGCAGACTTCTCATCTTCAGTTTCTTCATTTTCTGCCCCTCCATGCTCAACAGAAGAATCCAGTCTTTCTAAACACTCTCTGTAACTATGTCTGGTTAGGCACTCCAACAGTGGGATCTTGGCCATAATAGAAACAGCTGTCCCCAAGCTTAAATAAAAAAAAAAGGACAAACAATATATCTATCAAGAAACTAATCTTATGTAAAATAAGTTTGTTAGATTAGTAATGATGAAAATCACTAGTGATATTTTCTCAGACATTTTTGCAAAAGTAATCTATTTTCCTCAATATGTTTCCCTGAAGAGACTGAGAGATTGTTTATATAGTTACATACTTGTTATGAAGTGTTTTCAGTAATACTATGCATTCAGCTATGATGGCAACATTTGTTTGTAATTTGCCTTCTCCCATTTGGAAAATGTTGACTTTCCTACTTTTGTTTTCAACACAGCTGAAAATATTAGTCCTGGTCTAAAATCAGAATTTCAACTATAAATTGTTTAAAATGTCTGCCTGACTTAAAGTAAGGCTGTGTCTCACTGCAGGCTTCTTGTGCAAAAATGGCCATTTTTTGCACAAAAACCTGCGGAACGGCCACACCTCAAATGCGCTTTTGCACAAGTAAATCCCCAGTAAAACGGCAGAAGGTAAACCTCCTTCTACAAGGCATAACTCCCTTTGGCGCTACAGCTATTGCGTAAAAAAGGCAAGTGTGGATGCTCCTATGGGAAAAAGCACAGGTGCCCTGATGGTGCCATCAGAGCCTTCTTGAGCAAGAGTGTCCATGCAGTGTGGACGCTCTCTTGCGCAAAAGCACATCACTTTTGCAATGTGCTTTGAGGTGTGGACATGCTCTTGCACAAGAAGTTTTTGCGCGAGAAGCCGGCAGTGTAGACATAGCCTAAGTGATTCTAGTGGACAAAATTTTGCCTAGCTCAGAAAGTTTATTCAAACTTGTAAGAAAAAATTATAAAGAGTGAATGTTCTAATGTATTAAGTTACCTGCTGTAGGATACCGAATACAACAAAAGTAGTAAAAATGTACAGAACTCAGAACTTCTGTTGGGTTACTAAGAATTAATTATGGAAATACAAAATCATAAAAACTTATTTCTAAATACAATGATTGTGTAGGGCACTTTCTTTTTGATAAATCTAACAGCAAACCTACTGTGTGAGTTTCAGCTTAATATCATCTATGGACTGCAGATAATTTGAATATGCATTTTCAAACTTGAAAAGCAGCTTTTGATAAGAATATGTGCAATCTTCCAAATTGGCCATTATGGCAGCCCAGCCTTGATGCTGAAGATGTTCATCATGGACCAGACCTTCACAAAAAGGAGCAAAGCTTCTTGGCAACCTCATACATTTCCTATGCCAAAGGAGAAAAAAGAAAAAAAAGAAAAAAAAGAAGAAAAAAGTAAATTCATAGAATTAAGTTATGAATCCAAATTTTCATGCAATACTCAAATGTTTATCATACTTCAGAAAAACGTGGACCGTGTCACCTAACAGAAAATTAAACACTGAAAATCTAAAAGGAAGTGTTAAATATCAACAGTTGTTTGGTCCTCATCAGTCAGTAAAAACATTTACTGAAAGTAATACAAACTTTCTTTACATTTGGTTATTTTTTTTAACAAAAACGCATTAGATGACAGAAACTCAATTTACTTAGACTGTTTATTGAATGAAATTCTAATCCCAAAGAAAGCAAGACAGTCCTGGCCCCAATAAACCTGCAACATAAATTAGTCAAAGGAGGCAAACTTGAGGAAAATTTTTTTTTTGATAAAAAGTGATTATTTGGCTCAGAATGGGTAGGTGGACATAAGTATAAAAAGGCAGCTTGGAAAACAGCATAAGGAGAACGGGAAAAAGGTAGAAGGTAAGAAAATTAATCAAAGGAAGATTTAAATTAATTCTTAACTGAGTAGATGCAACATGAGTAGCAATTAAAAGAGCCCACAATACTACTGGACACAACCATAAATTTACTGCACATGTAATTTAACAGCTATCAAGAGTTTTGTTAGCATCAATTTACGATACATTTGATTCAACAGCAGAGATTAAAAGTTTCACGACCTATTAACAATATACTGAGTTTATGCTGTCCCCTTACAACTAGTTTTGTTTTTCGAGTTCAAAGACTGCAAATGTTCCTATTGGTAATGAAAAAAATAAGAAATGTACTAATTTACAGGTAATCATGTAGGAAAAAAGGTATTTAAATTTAGAGAAGACAGCAACATTAAGGGAAGTCTTTTGGTTTACACCTCAATCTTTACCTACCTTTGAAGTTGCATATTCTGTTAAGTATAATCAGGAGGACATTTCTTATGTGTTTGGTTTTAATATCAACCTCTCTACCTATGAAAAAAGAAAGGGAAAAAGTGATACTTATTGTAGATTCCACACTTAACTAAGCTGTGACTGCACATCATCCACAGTCAACTGTACACATGTACAGTTTTGTGTGTGGAAGCTAGAATAAGATTGATTTTCCTTTCTTAAGTTATTAAAATATGGTGAGATGAATATTAAAACACAAACACATAGGCATTCTGCAGAAGACATTTGCTATTGAGTGTGTATATAAGATAAATCTACTGTTGTTTAGTTCTCAAATCTATCTGGAATAAATTGTGTAACATTTTCACCCAGATTTTTAAAGTTATTTAGGAATTTCTGCACTCAGTGTTTTAACACCTGATTTGGAAGCCTAATATTTTCAAAGAGGAGCCTGACTCTTGGTATGGTCAATCAGATTTTAGCTCCTAATTGCCTAAATTCATTTCAAAATGAGGCAGGTCCCTAAATCAGTGAGGTGTTGCTTTCAGTTTTTGCAACAACACCTCAATGCTTTTAAAAACATAGGCCTCAAAAAAGTGTTAATCGACTTTAAAGCATCATATAACTCACTCAAAAGTTACTAACAACTTTTCAGATCCTGCTTCAAATCTCTAGCAACATAACAATATCCTACCAAATACAACTTAACCTTTCAAACACTGGTATCTTCCAGACTACCTGCAAAATGGGTTCTTGAATAGTATCTGTGTATTTATACAGTCTTCAGGAAAACAGGAAAATTTCATAGTAATGTCTTGAAAGCACTTAAAAAACCACTTTACCAGATATACCAAATGTATTTTGAGATACATTCTTAAGTTTGTTTCTGTATACCAGAATATTGGACAAATTCTAAACTGACTGGCAGAAGACTGGAATTGCTGCTACCCAGCTGTCATACCAAGCCACTGGAAGAGGGAATAGTTCACCCCATATTGTATATATGAAAGACTATAACAGGATTATAAACAAGCTACCAAGATAACAAAGTACCCTGCTGTAAATGAAGAAAGAAAGAAAGAAAGAAAGTTTTCTTTCTGTGTAAAGAAAACATTTACCGTCCAACACCACCCAGTTGTATTCCTCTTTTCATCATAAAAATGACATCAAGATGTTTAATTAAAAAAAGGGAAAGTATACACAGAGATCCCCAAGATTGCAGGGTGCCTCAACACCTGCAAAAATGAGTATCTGACATTCACAATCACAAACAGATTTATAGAGCAGTTCCTTCAATTGAACACAATGGGGTGGCACACACAAGATGTTGAGAAGTCTAAAATCAGTCATTTTGCCCAGCAATGGGGTTTCCCCTATCAACCTGATGACCATCTGAGCAAGACGACTTCTCCCTATTTAGGAAAAAAGACCTGATGCTTCTTGTACTCCAATACTTTGGATACTCATGTTTATAAACAGTAGTGGATAGTTATTTTGGCCCATGAGAGATCACTAGAAATCAAAGACTATTCTAGCACTGTTGGACTGTCAAAAGGGGTTATCTATTGGAGCTAATATCTGCTGATGTCACATGTTGGGGCTATGCCCTGAGATAGTTTCTGACATTTTCTTCCTCAGCTTGCATTAACATTCTCTAGAGTCCACGAACAGAATGCATTACAGTCCTTTCCTCCTTGTGAAAGCCTTCCTTTCCCTGTAGTGGATTACCATATGCTAAGCTTTGTAAACAGAAAATTAACTGATGCAACCCCCACTTCATCTGCTCAGTATGTTTTGCTCCAAGATCTGAACTTTCCTATTGACTGTGCCTCCTTGTACCTCACTCACCATTAAGGATGTTAAAGAGCATTTTTTGGCTAATCGTGTAGTCAATACACCTTGCTCTTACCACATTTAAAATGCAGAGATGCAGCGGTCCTGGACTGGCGGGAGCCAGGACTGCTCAGTCGGGCTCGCGCCGGGTCCAGCAATCCCTGTTTGCAGCGGCCTGGGCTGGACATGAACAGCGGCTTCTGCCAGAGCAGCGTCTGCCCACCGTGGGCAGAGGCTGCTTTGTAGCAGACTCCTCTATCTCGCCCCCTCCCCCAGCTACCGTTGATAGAGGCAGCCGGGTGGGAGAAAGGCCAGACAGCACCACGGAGTTGGTGCTGGGGGGAACTGGCTTTTAAGCCGGCTCTCCCCCCACCTCCCAACACCAGCTCCTGTTCTCCCCCCCGACTCCCTCCCCGCCAAGCTGTCTCATGCAGTGGCAGCAAGCGGGGGGAGCGTAAGCAAGTAGTCAAGTACTTGCTTACATCCCTACTCACCATCCAACTTATGCTTATCAGGTAGTTGAGTAGTCCCCTACAACCCCTACATTCTTACATCCCCTACTCACCATCCAACTCTGCTTTTTTTCTTCCCCCATCTTTCCTCCACTATTGAAAATGTATGTCCTCATCTTCTCAATTCTATCATACAAGCTCTCCTTCTCCCTCGCAACAGCCTCCATCTTGTTGAGGATAAAAGTCTCAGGAGAAAACATCCAACCGCAATAGAGGGAAATAATCCCATAGTTGGGAACCTCCTTCCAGATGATGATGTGGTATCCTTCCCCACTGACGATACCTCTTCACTGGAGGGGACTCCAGTTATTAAAAGCAGATAATAGTTATGGGGGATTCAATCATTAGAAACAGCTGGATTTGTGACGACGAAGTGGAGAATCATATGGTGACTTGTCTGCCTGATGCAAAAGTTGTGGATCTGTCAAAATATCTAGATAGACTTATGTGTTGGGGAGGAGCTGGTAGTCACGACACATGGAAGCACCAATGACATAGGGAAGGATAGGAGAGATCCTGGAAAGGCCAAATTTAGATGGCTAGGTAAGAAATTAAAGGCCAGGACCTCTATGGAAGCTTTCACTGAAATTTTTCCAGTACCACATACACAGGTAGAACTACAGTGTCTCAATGCGTGGAGGAGATGATGGTATAGGAAGAAGGAGTTTAGATTTATTAGGAACTAGGGTAACTTTTGAGAAAGGGGGAGCCTATACATGAAGGATGGACTCCACCTAAACCAAAATGGAACCAGATTGCTGGCACTTAAATTTAAAAAGGTTGTGGGACAGTTTTTAAACTAAAGATTGGGGAAAGCCAATAGATTGGGAGGAGCAAGTGGTTCAGGCCGAGACATCCCTTAGGGATGGATCTGTTAATAGAGATTCTCTATGCCCAAGTAAGGAGAAAAGAACAGAAGACGATAAAATACAAGTAGGATCTGATAAAAAAAAAAACAACAGTAAAATGAAAAATAATCCCATTCAATTATATCATTTAATGGCAGACAGCAAAAAAGGGACAAGTTTCTAAAATGAATGTATGCAAACACTAGAGTTTAAATATAAGATGAGTGAACCAAACTGCTTCATATTAAATTAGGATACTGATATAATCAGCACCACAGAAACTTGCTTGAATTAGGATAATCAATGAGATACAGTAATACTAGGACATCAAATATGTTAGGATAGAACAGATCATGCTGGTGGGAGGGTGGCATATGTGGAAGAAAGCATAGATTAAAATGAAGCAAAAACCATAATTGAATCAAACTGTAGCATAGAAACACTACGGATAGTAATTCCATGCTCTAATTCAGGAGTGGCCAACCCGTTCCAGATGAAGAGCCACAACAGCAGTGGAGACAGCGTGAAGAGCCGGGGCAAAGTTGTTGAGGAAAAAAAAAAAAAAAACAACAACAACAAAAAACACCATGCGCCGCGCTGGGGGAAAAACAGGTGCTGGTATACCGTCCCAGGGCATGGCTGCTTTTTTTTTTGGGGGGGGGTTAATAACTTTTCCCCAGGTCTCCGCGGCCCTACCCTTTTTTTTTTTGGAGGGGGGCGGGGGGCTCAACAACTTTGCCCTGGCTCTTCATGCTGTCTCCACTGCTATTGTGGCTCACAAAAAAAGCACTGGGAAGGGGTGAGAGGTACAAACTCCAAGAGGGAATTTGGGTGCAGGAGGAAGTAGAGAAGAGGATGCTGGCTCAGGTAGGGGGCTCCAGGCTGGAGAGTGTTGGGGTCAGGTGAAGGGTTGGAGTGCTGGGCAAGCCACAGGCTTGTGGATGTGAAGGTGCAGGAGTTTGGCCTGGGGTGCATGAGGGGCTCAGGGCAGGGAGGCTGGGAGTATGATGGGCTCAGGACACAGATTTGCAGTGTGTGGATGGTGCAGGAGTGTTGTGGCAGAAGACTGGGGATGTGGGGGTGCAGGAGTTTGGGTATGTGAGAGGGCACAGGGGGTTCCAGTGTAGGAGACACTCAGGTTTAGGATCTGGGGGGTGCAGGAGTGTTATGATGCTGCAGCCAGATGCGGGCTTGGCCCCAATTGAGGGCTTGTTGGCCAGGCTTCATTTTTAAATAAAATATGTCAAACAAAATGTTTCAGCATTGTCTTTATTTATGAGAAGGGTGGGGAACCTGTTTTGAGTCAGGGGTCACTGACCCACAGAAAAGTCAGTGGGGGCCACACAAGTGAGATGCAAAAAAACAACCCCTCCAAAACTCCCCAAGCCTCACTAATGTGGCCCTGACTGTGCTGGTGTGGGCAGCGGAGAGGGTGCTGGGGGAGGGTACTCGTGGGGGGGGGGACTACGTGCTTCCTGAGAAGTTGGAGCTGGCATGCAGTCCCAGGATTCCTACTCCCCCCACCCCCAGTCCCGCCCTGCACAGGCAAGCAGCAGGGGGAAAAGTCCACGGTGGTGTGACAGGCTTGGCATTTCAGGAAGCGTGGCCAGCTGTTTAGGGGAGGGGAGGAGGGGAGGGGAGGGGCAGCCTGATCTAACCCAGTCTCCCTTTCCCCCCCGCCCCCGCTCTACCCCAATCTCCCCTTCCCCAAATCCAGGTACACACACCACCAACCCAATCCCCCTCTCCTCCCCTTCCCCAAATCCAGGTACACACACCACCAACCCAATCCCCTCTCCTCCCCTTCCCCAAAGCCAGGTACACACACCACCAACCCAATCCCCTCTCCTCCCCTTCCCCAAAGCCAGGCACACACAGACCCCACCCAATCCTCCTCTCCTCCCCTTCCCCAAAGCCAGGCACACACAGACCCCCCAACTCAATCCTCCTCTCCTCCCCTTCCCCAAAGCCAGGCACCCGCCCACACCCGCTCTAGCCTAATTCTCGGGTCCCAAAGCCGCCGCTACAGCCGCGTGTTTCCCTCCAGGCACTGGGGCACGTGCGCTGAATGGCCGGCTTTGAGCATGAGCTGGTCGGGATGCCGTGTGCAACCCAATCCCCCTCCACACTCCTTCCCTTCCCAGAGCCAGACACTTCCCCTCCCTGCTGTAGCCCAATCCCCCTCAACCTTATATTCAGGCCCCGGAGCTAGCGCTGCTGCTCCGCATCTGGGATGCCATGCGCACTGCCCCTCCGCCCCCCCCCAACCTCATGCCCAGGTCCCGGAGCCACTGCCAAAGCCTCTGCCTGTGCTCAGCGGCCAGCTGACAGCATGTGTAGGCTGGGCCGCTGTGTGCGACTTGGCCTGCACGTGCAGGATATGACGCAGTGCGCTGGGGGCCGTGAGCGGAACAGTTTGGGCCGTGAGCATGCATGTGGCTCAGCTCCGTCCCGGTTCCGTCAGGAGCCGCAACTTTTTTCTTCGCGAGCCGCATGTGGCTCACAAGCCTCGGGTTGGCCACCACTGCTCTAATGATAAGAATAGAGCATAGGAATACATTTCAGAGTATCTGATTTGGATGGTGACAGTGACTATGAAATGCTCAAGGAAATCAGAAAGGCTATAATTTTTTTTAAAAAAGCTCAATAACAAAGTGGATTTCAGTTATCCCAATATTGACAGGGTAGATGTCACTTCAGGACAGGATGTAAAAAATAAAGTTTCCTGACACCGTAAATGACTGCTTCCTGGAACAGCTAGTCCTGGAATCCACAAGACGACAGGTAATTCTTGATTTAGGCCTAAGTGAGGCACAGAGTCTGGTCTTAAGAAGTGGACCGCTTGGTAATAGTGATCAAAATATAATTAAATGTAACATCTGTGGTGGGGAAAGCACCACAGCAGAATTTAATTTCTAAAAGGGGGACTATACAAAAGTGAGGGAGTTAAACAGAAACGAAAAAAGGTACATTGCCAAAAGTGAAATTCTTGCAAGCTACCCGGAAACTTGTAGGCTGTGTCTACATTGGCACCCTTTTTCGGAAAAGGGATGCTAATGAGACCAGTCGCAATTGCAAATCCGCGGGGGATTTAAATATCCCCCGCAGTATTTGCCTTTACATGGCTGCCGCTTTTTTCCGGCTCGGGGCTTTGCCGGCAAAAAGCGCCAGTCTAGACGGGGATCTTGCGGAAAATAAACCCTTTTCCGCAAGATCTCTTTCAAGTAGGCATAAGAGATCTTGCGGAAAAGGGTTTATTTTCCGCAAGATCCTTCTAGACTGGCGCTTTTTGCCGGCAAAGCCCCGAGCTGGAAAAAGCGGCAGTTATGTAATGCAAATACCGCGGGGATATTTAAATCCCCCGCAATTTGTAATGCGACTGGTCTCATTAGCATCCCTTTTCCGAAAAAGGGTGCCAATGTAGACACAGCCTTAAAGTATAGTGTAAGATAGGCACACTTAAATATATACCCCAAATTAAAAGAAAGTAGGACGTGAACCAAATTTTTAAAAATGACACCTTGGCTAAACTATAAAAGTAACAGGAGCAGTGGGAGACAAAAAGGAATCCTTTAAAAATGGTTAGTTAAATCCTACTGAGGAAAATAAAAAGGAGCATAAACTCTGGCAAATGAAGTGTAAAGATATAATTTGGTATGCCAAAAACTAAATGAAAAACAGCTAGTTGAAGACTCATTTGTTTACAAACATCAGAAGCAGGAAGTCTACTAAACAACTAGTGGGGCCACTCGGGATGCTAAAGAAGCACTCAAGAACAGAAAGAGCATTGAGAAGAAACTAATTAAATTCTTTGCATGAGTCTTCATGGCTGAGGATGTGAGGGAAATTCCCAAACCTCAGCCATTCTTTTTAGGTGACAAATCTGAGGGATTGTCCCAGATTGAGGAATTATTAGAGGAGATTTTGTAATAAACTGAAATTAAACAGGATGCATAGCATTATTGTTGTTCTATACTCATGTGTTAGCGGAGCTGCGCCAAGAAACACAGAGGAGCTAGTAAAGACATTGTCTTAAACACAGAGACACAATATATAGAAAAGGATGGAGGCAGAGTAGAAAGGAACAATGGAGTTGAGTGGGCTGGAAAGAAAAAAGGAAAAAGACACCTGGAAAAAAGGAAAAATTCTGGGACTCCTGGCCTCAGCCACTGTCAGAATACATGATACTGAACTAGATGGCCCATTGATCTGAACCAGTATGGCCGTTCTTACGTTCTATGCAAAACAGAGAACAGATAAGTAAAGAAAAACCAAAATTAAAAATCACAACGTCCAGAATTGACAAGAAATCTAACCAACTGGAACAACTCAATTTACATGTCTCCAGAGTCTTATACCCTCTTAAAAAAAAAAAAAAAAAAAAAAATCTATATAGTGGGTCTTAGAAACTGTAAGACATTCAGATCAGGGAACGTGGTTTACATGTCTGGATGGCAAGATGAATATAAAGTGGTCAATAAATTATCTCGCCTCACCATTTCCCATCTATATATCTGCTGACAACTGTTTCAGGTTCACATTCCATAAGCGATTTAGAAAAGGTTGAGATTCTTGATTCAAGTACAGGTGTGGGAAAACAAAGAGAAACGATTAAAAAACTGACTCACAACAGAATGGAAAGATATCACTGAACAGGTTTTGAAAAGGTAAAAAGCATGCCTTGTACAAGTTGAACTTTTCTTAACAGGGGCTCTCTGGTCTGGCAACATCCCTGGTCTGGCAGGACCATGGATGTCCAAAGACCAGAGAGTCCCGATGGAGGGCTAGTCGCTAGGAACCCTGCAGAGAGGCTAGAGCCCAGTAGCAGGGTTGTCCTGTGGCAGTGAAACTGGGAGCCCAGCAGTAGGGCTACTGCCCAGTGCCAACACTGCGGAAAGTGGAAGGGTCCGGGAGAGGCAGCAAGGCAGGAGCACAGCAGCGAAACTGCCTGGCGAGACTGGGAGGCAGTGGACCACACAGCAGTACAACCAGTGGCCTCGCCAGCCCCACTACTGCCGAGTAGCTCAGCTAGTGCAGCTGCCCTGTGGAGCTGGGAGCCTGACCCAGAGGGCTGTCTGGCAGCAGGGCCAGGAACCCAGGAGTAGGGCTTTTGCCCGGTGGCACAGCAAAGAGCCCAGCAGTCCCGCTGCCAACTGCAGAGCTGCCCGGTGAGGCTGAAGCCTAAGCTGGGCTATCACACAGCGGCACAGCACGACCCCAGCTGGGGGGGCTGCTCCGCTAAGGTGGGAATCCAGCAGTGGGGCTGTGAATATTGGCAGCAGGGCTGCCAAGGTGGGGCCAGAAGCCCTGTGTGCGGAGAGGTCGGCAGCAGGGATAAGCTGGCTGGAAGGCTGACAGCAAGGCCATGGCTGGGTGGACCAAGAAGTGACCTTCCCCTGGTCCGGCAAAATACCTCATCTGGAACCAATCAGGTCCCAAGGGTGCAGGACCAAGGATGTCCAACCTGTATTACTATGTCTCACCAGGAGGGCAATAAATATATTGCACTAATGTTCTTTGAAATTATTCAATAGAAGACACACAAGAGTATGTACAGTGAAAGCTTTGTTATCTGGCACTCATGGAGAATGGAGATTGCCGATTAATTGAATGTGCTAGATAACAAAGCTTATTGCTCTGACCCCGTCCCCTACCAATAAATCCGGGTTCCCAGAAGCTCAAGGCAGGGGGAAGGCGGCACCTGTTGATGTTGTCAGCCAGCAGTGCCAGCTGTCAAACTGTGCAACACCCAGCTGGACAGGTGGGAGTCAGGAGCATGCACCTGAAGACATGATGGTATTGTGGCTGGGGACAATGCTGACTAATATTTTTCCAGTTAACAGAGTGCAGGATAAGGCTTTCACTGTATATCCCAATTTTAGATGCAGAAGAAGGCTCTAAGAAGCATCTAACCTGAATCTACACATTTCATGGTAGACCACGAGTAGAATCTCTGACTCTCAGTCTTCTACTCTTTCCATTAGTAACTAAAACTTCAGAGGGGGTAGCCAAGTTAGTCTGTAACTAGAAAAAACGAACAATGAATAGTCTATAAGCACCTTAAAGACTAACAAAACATGTAGATGGTATCATGACCTTTTATGGGCATAACCCACTTCTTCAGTATTAAAAGTCCAGATCCAAGAATAAAAGGGGAGGGAGGGAGAGAATGTTAGAATTGTTTTTGAGGCTGTGTATAGCATTGCTTTCTGCATGACTGAGGTTATATGTTATATGATGTTGTTTGCTGACAATGTCAGCCCGTGCACGTTTGCGGAAGCAATTGATATAGCAGTCAAGACTCTGGTTACGACCGTGTTGTTTCAGGCTAATTCCACAAGCCAAATACACAGGGAAGGGCTGGAACTTAAGAATTAAACTTGTAAATGAAGTTATCAGAATGGAATGAACAGTGCTATTGGCTGACTCGCACACTACCTTCCACATCCTAATGACTGAACCAACCAAACAAATAATGGAGGTACTAATGTTCTTATCAGCCTCTTGTGACTACTTGAACAATGTATTCACTGTCTTTTTTTCTTCTTCTTTTCCTCCTCCCCCCGCCTTTCCTTATTTATTCTTGGATCTGGACTTTTAATACTCCAGTCATCTGAAGAAGTGGGTTATGCCCACGAAAGCTCATGATACCATTTACATGTTTCGTTAGTCTTTACGGTGTTTCTATACTATTCATTGTTTAAGTTTTTCTAGTTACAGACTAACTCGACTATTCATTGTTTTTTAAGTTTCATTAGTAACGAGTTCCAAGAAAGTCAGAGAACGAATATCCTCTACATGTCAGGAGCAATGCAGTTTCATTTCTGCAGGGTTTCTACAAAGGGCCCTAGACTTGATCTAGTTTTAACCAACTGACTGGGTGGAAAAAGAGAGAGAAAAGTCCTAGTAAAATTTGCTATGTGCTAGTCTGACAGCACGATCACCTGACATAAATATATCATGCTGCCTATGTTGTGTCATAATCAGTCAGGGTATGTCTACACTGCACGCTGGTTTTGAAATAAGCTATTCCAGAAGACATACTCTAAAATAGCTTATTTTGAAATAGCACATCTACACTACAGAGAATTCTGAAAATTAGTCCGAGGCAGGCTTCCCTAATGTGGATGTGTTACTTCGATTTAAAGCACCAGGAGGCACCGGGGAGTAACTACTTTGAATGGCCCTGGGGAGAAGCTATTTCAAAATAGCAGCAGTGGAGCGTCCACACTACTGCTATTCTGAAATAGCTATTTTGGAATAGGTGTTATTCCTCGTGGAACAAGGTTCACAGAAGTCATAATAAGCCATGTATTATTTCGAATTTAATTTGAAATAACAGAATTGCTGTGCAGATGCTCGCATTATTATTTCGGAATAATGGCCGTTATTCTGAAATAACGCTGCTGTGTAGACACAGCCTTAGTAAGTCTCCTACATCTGCCATTTATGAGCAAGCTCTGCCACCTGCTGGAAACTTCTCAAGTGACAGTAAGCAACTGTCTCTGAAACATGTGAGATGATATACAAGACAGCAATACTAACTCCATCTCATGACTGGATAAAACTGTCCCGGAGAACCTCAAATAAGGAGAAAAAGCTTAAATAGTAGATTCATGAAGAAAAGATTCTTTCCAGGTCTTACTAAAATAAGTAATAATTAAATTGTGCGCTGGCATGGAAAGAATGAGATAGCTTATGCTTCTGACAATAAAATGTTATAACCTTTATATACTTACCATTTCCTCTCTCATTACTAAGTCCACTATTCCTTCTAGGGATTGCCCTCTATTGTGCAGACTTAGAGGCAAGACCCTCCAATCAGTAAGTAGGATACAACAGGGTTTCTCTCATCTGAGAACCCAGTGAGGTTTTTTTTTCCTTACTCCAAGAACTCAGATGATCCTCAGTCATATTTATTTGTCTGCAGATATAGTTTGCAGTCAGATCTTCTAATTTTCCTGACAACTTAACTATTCGATAGAGCAGTGGTCTCCAATCTTCTTAAGCACAAGATCACTTTTTGAATTTAAGTGCAATCCAAGATCTACCGCAAACCAAAATACGCTTGCCGCCTCATTTGTGCCCCTTATCCGATGCCCCGCTCCTGCTCACTCCATCCTCCCTCCCTCCCTCTCCCAATCTCCCTCACTTTCACTAGACTGGGGCAGAGGGTTGGGGAGCAGGCTTTGGTCTTGGATTAAGGGATTTGCGGTAGAGATGTTAAGGACTAGTTGACAGGGTAGTCGACCAGTTGCTCCCCGCCCCCTTTGCTGCCTCTGTCAGATAGAGGCAGCAAGGGGGCAGAAAGAGGGGGGTACACTTCAAAGCAGCAGCGCAGCACGGAGCCTGGGATCAGCTGTGCGGTGCTGCCCCTTTGAAAAGCCGCAGCGACGTATCCAAGGGACAATGCTGCAGGGATCCTGGAGTCAGCTGGAGTCCCCAGCTGACCCTAGTCTCCGTGCAGTGTTAAGCCCGGGATCAGCTGTGCAGTGGCGTTTCAAAGTGGCAGTGTCATGTGGAGCTTGGGTCCCCAACTGATCCCGCTGTGGCACCATTTCAAAGGGGAAGGACCCCCCATCAACTAATTGAATAGTCGATGCAAAAATGCATCAACTATTCGATTAGTGAAATACCCAATACTTAACATCCTTAATTTGCAGTGAGAGAGGGGTTCTGAGATAAGCTTGGGGTAGGCAGTTGGGTGCAGGAGGAGGTTCTAGGTGCAGGCTGTGAGGTGATGTTTGCATTCAGGGGTACTCAGGGCTAGGGCAGGGGCTTGGGTGGAGGGGGTTCATGACTAGGGTAGGAGTTTTGGATGTGGGCTCCAGCAGGCCATCGCTTACCTCTGGTGGCTCCTGGGTCATGGTGCAGTGGGGATAAGGCAGGCTCACCCCTGCCCTGGCCCTGCACCACTCCCAAAAGCAGCCAGCAAACTCCATCCCAAGTATTGTTGTGCCCTCTCTCTGTTCTGTGGAGATAGGATGCAGAGTAGGAGGGAGCCCCTTGATATCAGCACCCTCCTCTCCCTTCCCTGCTCTGCACAGCAAGCAGGACATTTCCCAGGGATGTGGGGGGACAGCTCCAAGGCAAAGGGCAGGAGATGCGCAGCAGTGTGGGGAGGGGCAGCTGAAGTACTGGCACTTGATAGCACCTTGGCCAAATCAGTTAGGATCAGCTGTCAGAGGCTCCAAGATCTACTAGTGAATCCCAGTCTACTGCTTGGTGACCACTGCTATAGAGATTCATGGAAAGAATCTTGGGAAGTTATCCAGTCCAGTCCTCTTTACTCATGGCAGGACCAAGCACAGTATCTTCCTTGTGTCCTTTCTGGGCCTTAATTTTTGTTTTTAAACTCCTTTTGCTTTTAGATGCCACCTAACACCGGTCTGCCATCTTATTCAATATACCCACATATTCCTCAGTGAAAAAGAATCAACATTTATCTTGAGGTTTTCTATAATGCTTTAGTTCAGAGTCCTCTACAAATTGGGTCAAGAACAGTTCAAAAGGAAAAATGCAAGGGAGATTAGTCTATCCTATTTTTGGTATTAAAATACTTTATAGAGGCATCACAGCAATT
The DNA here is from genome assembly GCA_019425775.1 of Rafetus swinhoei. Classification (NCBI taxonomy): domain Eukaryota; kingdom Metazoa; phylum Chordata; order Testudines; family Trionychidae; genus Rafetus; species Rafetus swinhoei. The sequence continues at coordinate 68,089,448 of CM033424.1, read as the reverse complement.
TTAGATATTAAAAGGCTTAAAAATTATTCAAAACTGAAGATGGAGACCATACATATTTGTTCCATTATCCCCCATAACCTTTTCTCCAGATCTCAGAAAAATCATGTAACAACATTTCCATTCAGCCTTCATACATGAGGTTCTATTGTTTTTCCTGAAGTCAGGCTGGTTACCAAAAAAATAACTCTCCTGATAACCAAGGAATCAAAGTTTGAGAAAGTCCAACTATTTAAGGAACACCTTAAGCCATTTCAAACCATTTAGGACAAAGGTTGAGCAAAGGCCTTCATGGCCAAAACAGCTTTGAAACAATCTTTCTCCCATAATCAAGTCCTCTCCCTACAGCCAACAATAAAATCATGGTGCACAAATGCACAGCCTTAGCCAGTGTTATGGGTGGGTGGCCTTTGCCACTCATAATATAGTAAGAGCTACTATGTTGAAGGCAGACACTTGCAGGATGTAGGGCTCCCAATACAACCAGGAGGCACAGAAGAATCTTGATTACTTACCATGTGCCAGGGAGAACTTCCTGAAGGCAAAAGCAAAGCAGCTGACAATCACACTGCACTGCCTTGGGCCCCTCCTTAGTATTGGGGAAAATGAACAGATTGAAAAGTCAAAAGGGAATGTGATCATCTAACCTGACCGCTGAAGAATACAGACTAAAGCGGAGCAAGCATCCAATAATTTCTCCACAAAGCCCTTAAGTTCTGTTTGAACTACAGGACATTTTTCACAAAGATATCTAGTATCAATTTAATTGCTAAGAGTAAACTGAGAATCCAACACAGTCCCAGGGAAATTGTTCCAGTTATTAAGTAGATTTAAAATTGTTCCTCCTTTATAATTTAATTTTGTGTTGTTTTTACTTCAAAAACATTGACTATATTCCCTTTTTATCAATGTTAAAGAACCATCTACTACTTCCACTCTTCCCTGCATATGTTCTTGTTAGAATTTGTTCAAATTAGCTCTTAACCTTCTCTTGTATAAACTAAATGGCTAAAGAAGTCCCATGTATTCTCTCTAAGGCATTTTTTCCTGATATCAAATAATTCTTGTAGCTCTTTCCTGAAAGATTTCCACATTGTCAACATCCTTTTTTAAATGTGATTTTCAGAACTGGACACGGTATCCTAGCAATGGACTCACTAATGCCATATACACGGGAAATAACAAAAGAAAAAGCTTCATTTGGAAAGCAAGCTTTCATATCAATGGTAAATAGTAAATGGGCTGCCATGAATTATGGATTTAAATATTCCTTTTGCACCTCACGACCAATCCTATACTTTAGGGTTCTCTACAAAGTCAAGCTTACCCCTTAATTTTATTTGCTAAATGGGCAAGAAAAATGGCAAGTTACAAAGCCAACATTATTAAAACACTTTTTTATATAAAGTAGTTAGTGTTATTATTGTAAATATTTCCAATGGATTTGGAAAGATGTGATATTTCTCAGATCAGTTTTTCCAAATATAGAAAAATGAAACAGATAAGAAAAAACTAAGCATTTCTGGTCACTGCAAGCTTTGGAAGAAAACAAGATGTCCGCACAAACAACAAGTAAATGTAGTATATTATTACAAGTGGTCAAGGGATCAAGCAACGGTAATTCAAATTTTCTTGCAGTCATGTCAGGATATTTGCTTGGGACCATGAGGAGAGACCATGCAAGCAAAAAAGCCATGTCTTCATTCTCCTAGGGAGAAAGAATCCTAGAATACATTTCTACTAGTACTTCTGGTAGCAGAAGACAATCACAAAACCAAGGCAATAGGTTTGATAATATGATATCTAGGCAATTTGAATGCCCTGGCTAACATTTGTTCTTAGTTCTTCTACCGCAATTGGCATAGAGCTGCCTAACTTAGCCGGGCTGATTAAGCAGCTGTGGGGCTATGCTGCCCTGCAGCATAGAGGGGAGTTTTGGCCTAGACTACACTATCTAAAGCAGGGCTACTCAATACACAGCCCATGGGCCACCTGTGGCCCACAGCCCATTTGTTTGCAGCCCGCGGTGTGGTTTGGGTTTATGCAGGGCTCAACACACAGCCCGCACGTGGGAACCAAAACAAAAAAGTAGTCAATATATTGGTCTTTTGCTTATACGCATTTTAGTAGTTAAATTCCTGGACTGTAATTGCTCATTAAAAGTGCTGTCATATGGGTGGAAATTGGGTAAATATTGTATTTTACTAATATCAGCAGAACTGACTTAAATGAGGCCTGTGTTTTGTGTAGTCTTACCTTAATCTTTGTATTCATGCCCATCAGTGTAAAAGAATCTATTTGCATATATTTGTATATATATGCAACCACACTTAAGTTGCAACCCTCCGCACATGCTGTGAGTATCGTGACCCTCTGGGCTTCCAATGTTGAGTAGCCCTGATCTAAAGGCAGACCAGGGTTACTGGAAGCTCCTTTTTGTCAGGTTCATGTGAGACTTAATTTTAAAAAAAGTCTCCAATAAAATTATTTCATGTTATGGGTCATAAGCATGAGCCTACCATATGCAATGAAAGATCCTTATGAGCAACTTGGTAACTCTGGCTACGTCTACACTGCAGAGTTTTTGCGCAAAAACAGCCATTTTTGCGCAAAAACCGTGAAGTGTGTTTTTGCACAAGAAAATTTACAGTGCATCGACAGAACAGAGGTGTTTTTGTGGTACAAGTATTCCTTTTTCTACGAGGAATAACTCCTTTTTGCGCAAGAGTTATTGTGCGAAAAGGTGTGTGTGAACGGGCAGCAGGAGGTTTTTGCGCAAAAACAGCTTATCAAAACAAGCACAGGTGCCCTGGTGGCCGTTCTGTTAATGGCAATCAGAGCTTTCTTGCGAGAAAGCATCCATGCAGTCTGGACGCTCTCTTGCACAAAAGTGCATCGCTTTTCAGATGCACTTTTGCAGTGGGGATGCGCTCTTGCGCAAGAAGTTTTTGCAGACAATCTCTTCTGCAAAAAGCTTCTTACGCAAGAAGCCTGCAGCGTAGCCTCAGAGATCACACTGCTTGCATAGAAGATTGTTTTCCTACATACAGCAAGTATTGCTCAGAATTAGTTAACTGAAAGCTGTAGTAACCAATCAAGTTGTACAAGATAAAGTGATGCCACAACTCTTCAAATTCCTATTCAAGATGGTATAATGGACTACTGCCTCAAAATGAGACTATTGTTCTCCAAACATTCCCCCCCAACCCCACTCTCTTTCCATCTCTACAGTCCTCTCTCCTTTACACTCAATGTTCAAAGATCTTTGAAATGCAATTTAAACCACACTAAAACATAAAAAGTGACTTTCAACTTTGTATTTAATTTGACACCAATTCCTTAAGTAATGGTGTCAATAGAAAGATTATGTCTATTCTGCTGATCATATTTTATATTTCTATGACCTGACTGGCTTGAAGCCTGGAGAGTATAATTAAAGTTCAGTCCATGACAGATTGACTTCTTTTGTATTCCCCCAGGTTGTAAACACATGGGCTACGTCTACACTGGCATGATTTTCCGGAAATGCTTAAAACGGAACAGTTTTCCGTTATAAGTATTTCCGGAAAAAGAGCGTCTACATTGGCAGGATGCTTTTCCGGAAAAGCCCTTTTCGGAAAGCGTCCGTGGCCAATGTAGGCAGCGCTTTCGGAAAAAAGCCCGATCGTCATTTTCGCAATCGGGGCTTTTTGAAAAGACTGCTGGGCTGTCTACACTGGCCCTTTTCGGAACAGTTTTCCGGAAAAGGACTTTTTGCCCGGCGGGAGCAGCATAGTTTTCGGAAAAGCAGCTGATTTCTTACAGTAGATCGTCAGTGCTTTTCCAGAAATTCAAGGGGCCAGTGTAGATAGCTCACAGCTTATTCCGGAAAAGCGGCTGCTTTTCCGGAATAAGTGGCCCAGTGTAGACACAGCCATGATGCAAGGACCATGCAGCTGCTTGGCTTATGTCAGAGATGGAAATAAAGTGCTATTGCTTGAACGTAACATCTAGCAAAAAATCTTGTTTGGGCTTAGTTCTGCAACTTCTGTTTTCAAAAGAGGGGAGCATTTCTGATTCCTGATTCCTTTAGAATGCTCCTTACTTAGGCTAGTCCAAGTAAATTTTTAAATTTATTTTCGATGTATTCTACAGGCTCTTGAGGAGTTAAAATTGATGTGCAGCATATACGGAGTTATCTTACCTCATCTCTTTTACTACAAAAATACATCCTCACATTGTTCTGCCTTTTGCAGTTGCTACAATCAGCTTCTTTTTCTGACATTTTCAAGTGAATTTACAGGAATGACAATCCTGTGCAGGTAATACCTTCAGAATAAGTAATATTACTTATCTTGCAATGCCTTCCCTGAACATGCATGCAGCATTCTTTCTTAGCTATTCACTCCCTTCAGAAGTGGGGGAGGACTGCTTTGGTGCAGTGTTTTATCTTCTACTTTTAATGTTTCCTTTGTTCCATTTTAAGGTATTTTTCCCTTTTTCTTAAAAAACCCCCACACAACAACACCTTTAAGATTGGTTACTGTGGAGCCTTTGCATCCTGATAAAGGCAGGAACTGACTGGGACATTCCAATAATAGCAGGAAAGACATTCCATAGCAGGAGTGGCTCATGCTTCCACTAGTTCTGACACTGCTTTGGGCCACAAAATCTTAAAGAGTTTGGAATACTCCTCTCTTTCATGCCAGGGAATTCAGAATCAGAAGTTAGTATCCTGAAGTCTAATATTTTCACAAAAATTGAACAACAGAATAAGCAAAAGTTTCCATGTCTTGGGACTGATATCTAAGCGGAAGCAGCAAGAGAGGTTACAAGAAGAACGTTGTAACTACTTATGAGGCCAAAGGGATGCTAGTAGAGTACCTTTTTCTTATCCAATAGTTTGTACTGCAATGGAGATTAAAGGATTCAATAAAGATGGAACAGAGTAGATTAGTCAGCTAAGATTAAGAAAGATCCACTGGGTCGTGATTTGAGTGTCTGGAAAAGAATAGTTTTGGTGCCCTATTTGGGAGCAAAAATAAATCTTTAAAGGTAAATAATAAGATATTTGAAAGGTTCAGTTTATGTTGCAGAACTAAGTACATTAAATTCAGAATATACCAATATCTCTTGAATTGCCAAATTCCTACAATAGAACTAACCTCTTACTGTACTTAAAAGAACACCATGTACAAAAATACATCTGCTATTTCTTGCCCAGTAGGACTGAAAACGCAGGTTAATCTTCTGCATGCTGAATAATTATTGAAACATCATCCACTTAATTCCATCAGAAATTCAGAGATGCTCTCCAGAAACACACCAAGTGCTAGATGCTTTAACAGAGCCTATTTAAAATTACCTCACTCAGACTTTCCTAACTGTGATCACCTCAGTTCAATAAATCTGAGCCTCAAACATTGCCAATGGTGCTCCTTACATCATAAGCTACTGTATTATCTTGAACTGGAATTCACTGCTAAAACTAATTGATTTCCATAATTTTCAATGGGTTGGTTATCCTATTGCCCTTAATAATCCAATTCACCTGAAGGAAAAAAGTATATTACACATTGTTTGTGTACAGCGCTCTTCAAACTTACCTCAAAAGAACAAAAGTTTTCAGGAAACCCAGGGCTCTTTTCGTCCTCTACCATCCTGCGGTAAAAGGAAACAAGTAATCAAAGTCCTCTATTGCCAGGTGGCTGAAACTCTGTATAAAGGACTTCAAAGGTTTCAACATCCTAAATTCATCTCAGTCCACCAAACCAGGTCAGTCTTCACCCAGTGTTTGAAGTCGTACATATGTACAGTGTCTACTTTGTCTTCAGTCCAAATGTTACAGCAAATTGGACAGAGGCTACTATATATTTGCTTTCAGAAGACTGCACAAAGTAGCATCCCTAATTCACACAACTCAATCTAAAAATGTCAGTAGTTAAATAGTTCTGTTGATCACTACTTTACTATATTTATTGTTTGGTTTAGAAACAGCAGTGAAATCTAAACAACTATGAAAAATTCAATTTATCTGGCAATTTCTGTTCTCTTGAATAGTTACATTCATTTTTCTCAACTAATATTATTTTGGGTGATTATGTTCTGTAGGATGTTTTCTCTATGCCGAAGAGGGCCATTAGTATATGCTTGCAACTTACTGAATACATTCTCATGCTACAGGTTTGCAAGTACTGATTTGTAAGATACGAAGAACCAAATCTTATCTTAGTGACTGGCAAGTTTGGTTCTGCTTTGTAGGCTACACAGCTGAGGAGAACATCATAGTATGAATAGTGAATCTTGCTAATACTATTTGTGCATCATGTAAGAACAGGGGGTATCTAGCACATACCATGTCAGCTGATGTTTAGAGAAACACAGAACTGAGTAATAAAATTCAATGACCCTTGCATCTGGCTCTGATGGACTGTCAAGGGGAGGGAATGCCAAGCAGGAAGTCATCAACTGAAAAAATCCTAACACTGTGTAACCGCCACCAGGTGGATTTGAACCTGAGACCTCTGGAGATAAGTATAGGAGCCTCTACCCTTTGAGCTAAAAGCCAGCTGGCTCTCAGCCCCTACTGTAGAGGTCTTTTGTTCTTATCTGTTGCTGTGGTCTAGGTGCCACTACATGGCATAGTGAACCCACACTACGTGTGGGTGTTACAACTGGATATGTAGTATACAAAATTTCATATAATCAACTACAAGTTATTTCACAATTATCATGGGATACATGGGACAGATACAATGTCATTTCAGTGAAACGTTTTAATGGTTAGTTTAATGGTTCCACAAAATGCCTTTCCGGCTACAAAGGAGGAGCATCAGATTGAACTGAATGAAAGAGTTTTCCTCTTGAAAGTAGTCATACCGTAGATCAGGCCCCAGATCTAGTCCCAAAGCATAAACATCAATTTATGGAAGTGTCCAGACCCAACTAACTTAGAAAAGTTTAAGAACTCACTCAGTGATTTAACCAATAATTCAGCCACAGAGACAATGAGTGGTAATGGCAACTTGGTCAGCCAAATATTCATACGATTTTAAGAATGTCTTTTTTTTTAAATAGTCTTTTCAAGAGGATCTATAAGAGTGGCTTTCTGGTGACTGGAAAGATAGGGTTTCCAGAGCAGTGATTATTATGTCAACTTTAGAAACCAAAGACTTGTATATTATCTTAACATTAGAGAGCCTTCATAGCAGAGCCAAAAGAGTAAACTATATGAGTATGGTCATCCAAACATAATGGCTACGTCTACACTGGCATGATTTTCCGGAAATGCTTTTAATGGAAAAGTTTTCCGTTAAAAGCATTTTCAGAAAAGAGCGTCTAGATTACGCGGCGCTTTTCCGCAAAGCACTTTTTGCGGAAAAGCGTCGTGCTAATCTAAACAGCCTTTGTAAAAAGCCCGATCGCCATTTTTGCGATCGGGGCTTTTTTGAAAAACAAATCTCAGCTGTCTACACTGGCCCTTTTGCACAAAGGGACTTTTGAGCGGGAGCAGCATAGTATTTCCATAAAAGCACTGATTTCTTACAGTAGGAAGTCAGTGCTTTTGCGGAAATTGCGCCAATGTAGACAGCTGGCAAGTTTTTCCTCAAAAGCAGCTGATTTTGCGGAAAAACTTGCCAGTCTAGACACAGCCTATGAGAACAAATGAAACATCCAATTTTTCTCTCTCAGAAGAGGAAGTTGTTCTGAATTGATTGCTTGTTTCTTTCAGCTATAATGGTAACATCTTGAGGTACAAAAGGCAAATCTGCTAATAAGGGCAGTCCAGAGTAGTAATATGAGTCTTCTGGTGGTCCTTCAAAGAATAAACTTGATCATTTTCAGTATCTGAGGAGTACTACTAGTGTGAAAGTAGAAGAAGTTTATGGTTCTTTCAAAAGTAGATCCTCACATCCAGATTTTATTATTCTTTTTTCACTAGAGTAAAAACAATAATCTTGGTAATGGATTGCGATTTGTGGCACACCTGTTCAACTCATATAGGGAAATCTAACTTAGAGTTCTGCCTTACCTCTAATCTCTACAAAAGCATTTGCAATTTCCAAATTCAAAGAATAGCCCCAAAATGAATGGTGAGCAGAAATAGTATAGGTGAGTTTAGACTGACTGGAAGTAGACCCCTTAATTAGTTTTAGTAAACTAACCTCATCTTTGAAATTAAATTAATTCAACCACTAAAAGCTTTAAAGACTATGCGTAGCATAGCTTGTTATCAGAGAGAGAAAACCTAGTTAACATATGGAAGTAGAAGACCAGGAGCAGATCAATCAAGGTCAGTCAATATTTTATTGACTGTTCAGTGTATGACTGCTTGCCTTATCAAGAAGCATATGGATGCATCTGGTCCCAGCAGTATATGTCCCTCAAAAGCTTCAAACCAGAGTTGCTGAATTGGAACAGAGAGAGAATTGTTTGCAGAGTGAGCAAACTGGGTCATTGTAGGGGGAGCCCATTGCAGAAATGTAATTCAAGGGGAACCTGACTTTCGGTATAAAAGGTTTTAGAGTGTGTCCACACAGCACAGTTATTTTGAAATAATGTCCATTATTGTGAAATAACAATGGGAGTGTCTACACAGCAATTCGGTTATTTCAAAATATTTTAGAAATAATGGATGGCTTATATCTAAATCTGTAAACCTCATTCCACAAGGAATAACACTTATTCTGAAATAGCTATTTAGGAATAGCAGTAGCGTGGACGCTCCACTGCTGCCATCCTGAAATAGCTCTCTCCTCCTCCCCCCGCCAGGGCTATTCAAAGTAATTACTCCCCAGTACCTCCTGGGGCTCTAAATCGAGGTAGCACGTCCACATTAGGGAAGCCTGCCTTGGACTAATTTTGAGGCTTCCCTGTAGCGTAGACGTGCTATTTTGGAATAAGCTATTTTGGGGGGAAAAAATCTAAAATAGCTTATTTTGAAATAAATGTGCTATGCAGACATACCCTTAAAGACATTTAGGCTAGGGATGTTAGATAGCATGTAATTCAGTGGTCTCCAATATTTTTACACCCAAGATCACTTTTTAAATGTCAGGCCAAGCCAAGGTCTATCACATCCCTTCCCCGAGACTATCCCTTCTCGGAAGCCCTGCCTTCTCCATCCCTTGCTGTCCCCAGTCCTTATTCCCTCTCACTGGGTTGAGACAGTAGGTGCAGGCTCTGGGGTGGGAATGAGGAATTTGGGTGTGGGAAGGGGTGAGAGGTGCAAGCTCTAGGAGGGAATATGGGTGCAGGATGAGGTAGAGAAGGGGATCCTGGCTTGGGGAAAGGGCTCCAGGCTGCAGAGTGTAGGGGTGCTGAGCAAGCCACAGGGTTGTGGGTGTGGGGTGCAAGAGTTTGGGTTGGAGTGCATAAGGGGTTCAGGGCGGGGGTGTATGATGGGCTCAGGTTTGCGATATGTGGGTGGTGCAGGAGTGTTGTGGCAGAAGACTGGGACTGTGGGGGGTACAGGAGTTTGGGAATGTGAGGGGCTCAGGGCAGAGGTTTCAGATGTATGATGGGCTCAGGGTTGGAGTGGGGGGGGGGGGGGTGCAGGAGTATTATGATGCTGCGGCCAGATGGATGCTTAGCCCCCGTTGGTGGCTTTTTGGACAGACTTTATTTTAAAATAAAATATTATGTTCAACACAAAAGGTTTCAACATTGTCTTTACTTATGGGAGGGGCACGGAACATTGTTTGGGTCGGGGGCCACTGATCGACAGAAAAATCAGTCAGGGATTACACAAGTGAGATGCTAAAATAAAAAAAAACCCTCCAACCCTCTCCTTCCCCCAGCCTCACTGATGTGGTCCCAACTGAGACACCTCACTCCCTTGGCACTCCAGCCCCATGGTGAGGGGGGAGGGTAGGTAGGACTGAGGTTCAAGGCCTCAGGCCAGATTAACTCTTCTGGGGATCCAGGGTTAGTGGATTTTGTGGGCCGCCCTAGCCTCTAGGGTGGGGCCAAAAATGACAGATCCAGTGTGTGGGACAGAGCTGCCAGTGAGTGGGACAGGGATGGGACTGCAGATTCTAGGAGGGAAGTAGGATGCAGGAGCAAGCTGGGGTTAGGTGTCTGGCCAAGAGGGAAGGTGTGGGAGCAGGGTGCTGGCAGGTGTCTGGCCAGGAGGCAGGAGCAGGGTACTGGTGAGTGTCTGGACAGTGGAGAGGGGGCAGGAGCAGCTCAGCCAGTACCTGGGGATCTCCAGGGACGAGTATCACTGGGGCAGGATCTGCAAGCAGCGATGTAAGAGCGCATGTGCCATTTTAAAGAAATCTAGCTGCTCAAACTCCGGATCCTCTGCTGCCATGTTATTCCCTTCAAGCCCCCAAGCGTGCACATGCTTCCTAACAAGCCTGATATGGCATGGAGCCTCAGGATCCCCTTGCCCCCTCACCCCCACGCAGGAAGCGAAGCGCTGGCTACAATTTTTGCAAGGGGTGAGAGGCTGTAGCACCAGGATGGGCACCTTGTTGCGGGTGGAGGGAGAGCAGGGGAGCACTGGGAACACTGACTGTGTCAAGATCGACTGTCAGTGCTCCCCTCTCCCCCCAGCTCCTCCACTGCCTCTGTAGAAGGCAGCAAGGGGGGGGGGGGGCAGGCAGCTCCTGCCTCTCCCCCTCTCCCTCCGCACTACTGCCTCTGTATCAGATGCAGCAGCGTGGGGGTGGGGAGGAAATATGTGTAGTCAACAGGCTTATTGGTTAATCATGTAGTCATCTACACAATGACATCTCTAGCTTAGACTGAAGAGTTGGAGAAGCAATACATGTCAAGGAACACTAAGTTGGACACAATAGCTGCTAGAAATATAATACAAAAATATCTCTGTACCTAGTAAGACACATGATAGAAATTACAGTTTAAGTGTTACAGGGACAAGTTAAGATCACAGAAGCAATTTCTGATAAACCAGCAAATTAAGTTAAGGAGTTTAACAAGACTGGATGGTTTAGATGCAACAAATCCTGCAAACACTATGATTTTGTGAGGCCCATGGTCAAAAAAGAGAACCTTGAAACAGAACCTTGAAATTACAGGCACTAATGAACATAATGTAATCACCCCCCCAAAGAAAACAAAGAAAAAAAAGGATACTGAATGTGTGCTTATAAACAATACATGAAGGGAAATGGATTAAAAGGGGTAGAAATGCAGTGCTAGATGAAGACTTAAAAATTTCACAAAATGTACTGAAATTGATCTTCTCTGCTTAGAATTTCTGACAGTAGAATTCATATAAATACAAATTACAAGTTACAAGAATACAAATATTCTAGTAGACTTACTACTGGCCTCCAGTTCAGAAAAAGGATATTTATAAAAATAACATGCTGGAAATGGTTCAAGTGTTAATTATATTTCAGCCATAAGGACTCATGTATTAAGCTTAATAAGCTGGAAGAAAGAAAGGTACCAAAAATTAGTGCCATGAACTAAAATATAAATAGGAGAGTTTAGTTTTACTAATCATGGGAGTAAATCCACATTGTACTTGTAAATTGTAGGAAAAAGTCTAAATGCCTTGTATCAAATAATTTCCCCACTTTTTAAAACATGTTATTAGGAGGATTCAAATTTTTGAGATTTATAAAAGGATAAAAAGGAGTAGCCAGATTAACAGTAAATACTTAAAAAAATTAAACAAGGTTTAGAAGAGAAATAAATCTCTCATTACTCTGGACAACACACAATCTCTTCTAGCACTTAGGATAAAACTTCTCTTAGTTTACCCAAAACTAAGGTGCAAGAAAATCCTGCAGTTTCTCAACAGTATCTCATTCTGACCTCTGTTGGTGACAGGATACTGCAACAGACTTGAGTCTGATCTAGGGATGTTAAAATATACCCATAACACATGGTTAACCAATGTTCCTGGGCTCATGGGTTAAGGGCTCCCTTTGTGTGCACCAGTTCCCGGGGAGCTGCCTGCCACTGGAGTATAACTCTGAAATCCATATCAAAATCTCTAAAACAAATTCATAGGCATTATGGGGTTGCCAGGGGTTGGACACCAGATACGTAATCTAATATCAGGCAGCACTCAAAATTATGAATTTTCAATTATTGCCTTTAGGGTTGACAGGTCCTTTGTCCAAGGATCGGGCCCAATATTTCATTATTCTGTGATTGGGAACCCTGATGTGCATAGTTGCAACTCACAATATAAGAACTTTTGTATACTTACAAATATAGTTTATTAATACATTTAACACAGTCACAAACACCCCAACTTCACAAGACAGATAAGGAATGTAAATCTATATTTCCTTATACCGTTGCTTCTAGAACAATCTGAAGTGTTAGCCATCATCTTCCCCATCACCATTGGCAAGGATTCTGGCACCTCCTTCTCCTACTGCCCTTAGGCTGGGATGCCATTTTTATAATATGCTATGCTGACATTCTGTTTGATACATATTCAGTAGGGGATGTCTTCTTTTCTCCTTATTTGTATTTTCTTAACTTACTAATGGTAAAGTGTCTTTCTCTTAAAGGTCAACAATATATCATTGATCCCAACGTATCATCAAATACACCAATTTGTTACCATGGGTGTTGTGGTTATGTATGACATTTGTTATTTCTCTATCCTACATGGTTATTCAATCTTCTCTGAACCAGTTATTTGGGTTTTTTCTAAGTATTGAGACACACCTGTTATGTCTGAGGGTACTCTTGGAAGGCCCTGTGCCACTGAAATGTGCTTTATCTAGGTGAAAGCCCCAGAATATATGCACATTGACTTTGCTGTTTAAGTGAAATGGCTTGCTAGCTTTGCTTTAGCTCAACATACACCATGTGACATGCAAGTCCCTTACATTACAGCCAAACTGCCAATATAAACCTAGTATAACTTTTATTATAATAAACATTAATCAAAACCATAAGGAATTAATAAATCTATATAGTTATAGGCAAGGAACAAGTTAGCCCTATAGGCTACAAAAGTAACATTACAAAAAGAAAACAATTATTAAAATTGATGTTTGGGAGAAAGTTCATGTGAGAAGGAATAAATAATTTTATCAATGTCTAGTTCAGTAAACTAATTAAAATATTGAATTATTAATTATGGTTATTAATGTGAATGTACTCATGGGGCAATCCGTGTAAAATTTACCAAAAATTTACCCTCTCTCCCCTATACGTCACGGTATGCCACTAAAATAAATGAAATAAATAAATGAATTTGACTCTGAAATAAAATAAAATAAAATGTTTAAGTAATTAAAAATGACAAAAGGAACCAACTCTGAACTCAGTAAGAATTATGCAAATGAATTATGGCTAGCTAGAATTGTTTTTGGTTTGTGCTTATGTGGTAATGGGCCTGGGCCAACCACAGCAAAGGAGTTAATTAAAACATTGTCTTAAAGACCAGTAATATATAGGAAAGGATGCAGGCAGCATAGAAAGTGCACTGGAGTACACTGGAAAGAAAAAGGGATGACATTATTCAGCGCGCACACACACGCGTGCACACACACACAGCTTCCTATATTACCCCAAACTTTTGCCACAGAAACATTAACATGGCAAACATTAACAATAACATAGTTTTTTGAGCTAGCCAAAAACTCAAAAAACAATAGCAAAATGTTTTTTAAGTACATTAGAAGCAGGAAGCCTGCTAAAAAACCAGTGGGTCCCGTAGACGATCGAGACACAAAAGGAGCAATCAAGGACAATAAAGCCATTGCGGAGAAGCTAAATGATTTCTTTGCATCAGACTTCACGGCTGAGGATGTTGGGGAGATTCCCAAACCTTCACCATTCTTTGTGGGAGATGAATCTGAGGAACTGTCCTGGATTGAAGTGTCATTAGAGGAGGTTTTGGAACAAACAGAAAAACTTAACGTGAACAAATCACCGGGACCGGATGGCATTCACCCAAGGGTTCTCAAAGAACTCAAATGGGAAATTGCAGAACTGTTAACTGTGATTTGTAATCTATCCCTTAAATCGGCTTCCGTACCTACTGACTGGAAGATAGCTAACGTGACACCAATATTTAAAAAGGGCTTTACAGGTGATCCCGGCAATTACAGACCGGTAAGTCTAACGTTGGTACCGGGCAAATTAGTCGAAACAATAGTTAAGAATAAAATTGTTAGGCACGTAGAAGAACATAATTTGTTGGGCAAAAGTCAACATGGTTTCTGTAAAGGGAAATCATGTCTTGCTAACCCCTTCTTTGAAGGGGTTAACAAACATGTTGACAAAGGGGATCCAATAGATATAGTATACTTAGATTTTCAGAAAGCCTTTGACAAAGTCCCTCACCGAAGGCTCTTGCGTAAATTACATTGTCATGGGATAAGAGGGAAGGTCCTTTCATGGACTGAGAACTGGTTAAAAGACAGGAAACAAAGGGTAGGAATAAATGGTAAATTTTCAGAATGAAGAGGGGTAACTAGTGGTGTACCCCAAGGGTCAGTCCTAGGACCAATCCTATTCAACTTATTCAAAAACGATCTAGAGAAAGGGGCAAGCAGTGAGGTAGTAAAGTTTCCGGATGATACTAAACTGTTTAAGATAGTCAAGACAGAAGCAGACTGTGAAGAACTTCAAAAAGATCTCACCAAACTGAGTGATTGGGCAACAAAATGGCAAATGAAGTTTAATGTGGATAAGTGTAAAGTAATGCATGTTGGAAAAAATAACCCCAACTATACATATAATATGATGGGGGCTAATTTGGCTACGACAAAGCAGAAAAGAGATCTTGGGAGTTATCGTGGATAGTTCTCTGAAAACGTCCACACAGTGTGCTGCGGCGGTCAAAAAAGCAAATAGAATGTTAGGAATTATTAAGAAAGGGATAGAAAATAAGACCCAGAATATCTTACTGCCCCTGTATAAAATTATGGTACGCCCACATCTTGAGTACTGTGTACAGATGTGGTCTCCTCACCTCAAAAAAGATATTTTGGCCTTGGAAAGGGTTCAGAAAAGGGCAACTAAAATGATTAGGGGTTTGAAACAGGTCCCCATATGAGGAGAGGCTAAAGCGACTGGGACTTTTCAGTTTGGAAAAGAGGAGACTGAGGGGGGTTATGATAGAGGTATATAAAATCATGAGTGGTGTGGAAAGGGTGAATAAAAAAAAGTTATTCATTAGTTCCCATAATATAAGGGCTAGAGGACACCAAATGAAATTAATGGGTAGCAGGTTTAAAACTAATAAGCGAAAGTTCTTCTTCACACAGCGCGTAGTCAACCTGTGAAACTCCTTGCCAGAGGAGGCTGTGAAGGCTAGAACTATAACAGAGTTTTAAAGAGAAGCTAGATAAATTCATGGAGGTTAGGTCCATAAAAGGCTATTAGCCAGGGGGTAGGAATGGTGTCCCTGGCCTCTATTTGTCAGAGGCTGGAGACGGATGGCACGAGACAAATCGCTTGATCACTGTCTTCGGTCCACCCCCTCTGGGGCACCTGGTGCTGGCCACTGTCGGCAGACAGGCTACTGGGCTAGATGGACCTTTGGTCTGACCCAGTACGGCCATTCTTATGTTCTTATGGCTTCTGGGCCTAAGACAGACCCTATCTGGCAAAATTTTGAAGAAATTCATTCCCTGGAAAAAAAAAGGAAAACCTGTCAAGTGTAAGCAGCAGAAGGAGATGTGAGGCCTGGCTTCAAGAAGGAAACAACTGCTTATTGGAAGAAAATAATGTGGATGAAGATGTGGATATGTCTGAAGAACAATGTGAATCAACTGGTTAGGTTAATAACTTAAATAATTCACTTTGCAATGCATCATTTTTCAAGACTCTCTCCATACCATTTAGTAGAAGTGTGATTTAACAAGTAAATTCCCAAGCTGTTTGCTATGTTGGATCTTGCTAGAAAAACATTTATCTTAGTTAATCCTTATGGCTTGTTTAATTAGTTACCCATGTTTAGAATCTATTATCCAAGTATACGGTACAGAAAGCTGCAGTTGCCAGTTGACTCCCCTCCCCCCTATTATATATATAAATAATTTTTCCCCCCTGCGGGATTACAGAGTGATGTCAACACATCACTCTGTGTCGCCCCCCTCCCCCCACCAGCCTCAACAGAGTCAGCAGGGGAAGCGGCAGCCATGGCTCAGGGCTCTCCCTGCCCCTCTTCCAGGGACGTCCTGGGCTCTCCGGGCTCCCCCGCTAGCCCCTAGCAGGAGGGCCAGGGGACAGTGGTGGTTCCTCGCTGTGCTCTGGAGCCCTGGCAGGTAGGGTTGCCAGGTGTCCAGTTTTGAACTGGACAGTGCAGTATTTGAATTCAGGAAACAAATTGAGAAAATATAAATGAGCAAATATAAATGTCTGGTATTTTCTAAATAAGATGTAATATAGATTGTGATGTAATGTCAAGTGTGTCCAGTATTTTTGTTGAAACCATCTGGCAACCCTACTGGCAGGAAGCGGCTTCAGATCCCTGCTCATGCCTGCAGCCAATGGTGTCTTGGTGGGGAACAGCCACAGGATACTCAGCAAGCTCTGCTGCTCCCCCAGCCCCGCTGCTTCCCATCCAGTTGCCTCCAGCCCCGCTGCTGCTTCCAGGTCCGGGGCCCTGACGCTCTGCGACCTAGTGGGGAACCAGGAACTCAGGCCACTGCCTGCCTGGTACTCCAGTCTCGTGGCCCCACCCTCAGAAGATTAGAGCACCAGCACCAGCTTCCTGCAGAGGGGGGAGGAAGCACACGTGTTCCACAAGCCGGATTCAGCGCAGAATCTCGACGCTCTCTCTCCGCACCCCCAGAAAGCCAGTGCTGGCACTCTAATCTTGCAGGGGAGGGGAAAACACAAGGTTGGAACACCAGGGAGGTGAGGCAGGCAGCGGCAATTCCCGGCTGGGTCACAGAGTGTCGGAGTAGAAGCGGAACCACACTTTGGAGCAGTGGGGAAAGCCTACAGTGCCTGGAGCGGTGCATAGCACAAAAAGAACTAAGTGCCCCCCAGCTCCTCATGCTCAGACACTGCAACCCCAGCACCTCATGCACTTCCTCCCCTGCCTCACCCCCCGGCTAGGCACCCTGCGCCGAGCCTGCTCCTGCCCCTTCCCCCACCCAGACTGCCACACCACTCCCAGCCCACTCCTGTCCCCTCCCCCAGGCCAGACACCCTGCCCCCAGCCTGCTCCTGTCCCCTTCCCCTTGGACAGACACCCTGCCCCCAGCCTGCTACTGCCCTGCCCCCAGCCAGACTCTCTGCTCCCAGCCTGCACCTGACCCCTCTCCCCAGCCAGATACCCTGTCCAATTGGGTCCAGTCCCCATCTGGACACAGTGTCCTGTCTCTGTCCCCAATCCTGGGAGAGGCCCTATGGTCCAGCCCCTATCTGACTGCAGGAAGGGCTTATGGCAGCCCTCCTCCTGCTGCAGCATGGGTAGGAGAGAAGGCCATGATCCGGCTGCAACTGACAGGTGGCAGGTTAGTGAGCATAGCAAGCAGGGGGCACAGCCCCCTAGTTTTATATACTACTAGCAGATGTAACCAATGTTGCATGGGTCTGTAACTGAAGGAATGGGGTTTAAAAAAAAAAAATGAAACATACACATGTGTTATTTGAATGATTGCATTTTTCGAAAGTGAAAGAAAATGAAGGCTAGTTCGAGAGTTTAGGGGTGAGGAGGGGCAGGGGCTAGGTGGCTTGGGTTGGGAAGTGTGGAAGGGCTCAGAACAGGGGGCAGTGAGGCAGGGGTGCTTTATGGGGGCAGCCTGTGGTGATAAGGGTGGTGCTGCTCCAACAGCAACTCCTCCAATGGGGCCAGGGTACAGCTTCCTTACCAGTGAGTCCTCACCCCAACTGCCCTCTCCTCCATGGCCTGCAGGCTGCCGGAGGAGGGGGGGGAGAAGGGCAGACCAAGCTCCGGAGGCTACCACCCCTTCCTGAAATCCTCCCCCATGGCCTGAAGGCTGTCTGGGGATGGGGCGAAGCTCTGGGGGCTGCCACCCAGCCTCCAGTGCCCTCTCCACTCCCCCCCTCCCCCCCAGCCCACAGGCTCTCCATTAGGGGAGCATCAGGATTCAGATGGGGGGGGCTCCTTACCGGTTTGCTGGAAAGTAAGATGGTGGAATCCCAGCTCTGCTGGCCACTCTTTTGGTTCTACAGCTTCCTCCAGTGGCCACTCTCAGTATCACATCTGTCTCATCTGCCCCCTCCCCTTTCCATGTTATGGGAAATAATCCCATTTCAACACTTCCTGTTTTCCAGGCACAACCATACAATGACCATGGTTTAAAGTTAGGGTTAGAGGAAGCTGCATACCAAGTTTGATGGTCCTCGCTCTTATGGTTTAGAACAGTGGTTCCCAAAATTTTCGGCTTCATACCCCCTTTTTGATTTTTGAGAAACCCTCATGCCCGCCCCCATCCTCCCCCAAATAGCAGAAAAACTTGTTGAGGATAAAAAAAGGAACTGACTGGGGCCAAAAAACAAAAATAGCAGCCAAACTCGGGGGAGGTTGGGGGGAGGGGGGGGGCCTGGGTCGCCTTGCGCGCCTCCCACCCCGGAACTTCTTCACGCCCCATTTTTACTCACAAACGACTATAGGAAGGGGCAGCAAGCACCCCAGCCCCAAGGAACAGCTGCTTGCTGCCGTGCGGCCCCTGCCGCCCCGAGCCACCAGGTCATGTGCCTCCCACTGTTCCCAGGCAGCAGGTGCCAACCAGGCCACTCATTCCTCTTCCCACCCAGGTCGGTCCCGGACAACGCTGGGTAACTGCTCATATTGCATAATATAATGCCATACCCTGTATTTGGGAACATCATGGCCCCAGACTATAAAGTAATGCCATAAGTCTATTCCCTATTTTACTTCAGCATAGTTCAGCTTTTCCAAGGGAACCCCATCCTAAACCTGTTTTCTCAAAAAAAAAAAAAAAAAAAAAAACACACCCCGAATTGCCAGCGAGTTCCATAGGGCTTACTCTAAATGCAGTCTTAGCTTTTATGAGAATTTGGAAACGGATATGCATCCCTGATGAAATAAATGTAAATGATTAAATAAACAGAGTAAGAAGAACCATTCAAAATCATTTTTTAATTTCGTTTCACGGTCCCATTTAAGAGTAAGAAACTTAGTCTACCTGCAACAACTTTGAGTCATCCATTAGTACTTTTAGCAGCAGTGCTGCAACTAAACATATTTCAGATGACAAAGTATCAATAACAAGCAAAATATTTCAATCATCCAGTAAAACCACCCATCATGGATAGGTTTCTAGAAAGGACCAGCAAATACCAACCAGACACCAAAGATTAAAAGATTGCTTGGTTCGTTTATGCCACAAATTCTCCTTTTTGCATTGTTTGTTTACTATAAACACTTCACTGACATGGTCGAGTCCTTACATCCAGGCTACACACCACCTGGTAGAGCAGACACCAGTGGAAGACTGCTAAATACAGTGTATGAGAGGGAACTTGAACAGTGTTCAAGAAACACTGAGCAAAAATTTGCCTCTTTAAAGTCTTGATGAGTGGAGCAATGTACACAATGATCCAACAGTATGTGCCTGCATGACAAAAGAAGATCGGGTTGCATATCTTTCAGAAACAATATATACAACGGGAAATGCCCACACAACAGAATATTTAAAAGAAGTAGCAGTAAAAACTGTAATAAACAGAACAAAAATTCAACTGTTGTGTGTGCAATTTTGTCACAGACAATGCTGCAAACATGACAAAGATGAGAAAATACTTAGAAGAAGAAACAGATGTATGCTCCTTAACATATGGCTGTGGTGCCCGTTTAATGCATGGTTTAGCCAAAGACTTCTCCAGGAATAAAAGACAATGTTGTTGAAGTAACAAAATGCTTCCATGACAATGATTTTGCTTCAGCTTTACTGAAGAGAGCAGGGGTATACAACTAATTCTCCTTCAAAATCTTCTTTGTTTAAAACAATCAGCCACAAAATTCCAATTTGTTAATTGGCCTATTCTAATAAAACTTTGTTAAGAAAATGGATTAAATAGATGAATTTCATCCAAAATATCTAACATTGGATTAAAGAGGAATGTAGACTATATGATCAGAATACTGAAACCTATTATCCATGGCCTTAAACAAACTTACCAGAAATTGCTGCTGCATTGCAGATTACTGTTGAAATCTGAAAGGTACGTCGAGAGACTTTGACAAAAAAATACCTCACCAGAAAGTTAAACTACAGGCAATAAAGAAGCAAATGAATCAGACGCTAATTTTACCTCCTTTTCTTGTGACGCAGATACCTAACTTCTGAGGACAATACTGCTGCCATGGCATGGGCATCTCAAAATTACTCCTCAGTTATACCAGTCATAATAAATTTCAGTTATGGAGTGGAATCATATAATCAGAACATGTTTATTCAAAACACCATCAGCGAAGTCACTCCCCTGAATTAGTGGGAATCATAAGCCAAGTACCTTGAAATAGAGGTCCTTCAGTTACTAAGCCAACTTTTCACAGTAGTAAATTCCTCTGAAGGCATAGAGAGAATATTTGCATTGTTTGGTATTATTCACACAAATCTAAGATATTGACTGAAAGAAGGAAAACTCATATTTCTGTTTTAATCTATGAATCAAAATGACAGTGGGATTGGAGAAGAGGAGAGCAAGTTGTAGAAGTTATAAGGACACCATATCTTTGGTTTTCTGAGGACTTGTCTATTAGAGTTAAAAAAATTTAACAATTTAAAAAAAGAAAAGTTTAAGGACTGATGTCAGCAGCAAATCAGGAAACTGCTTTATTTGCAAATATGAAACATGTATGTAACATTTTAGTTTAATAAAATATAAGTGCTATTGTGTTTGTGTGGGTGATTTAGTTCTTACCATTTCTAATTTACTGCTGCTCTATCTTCAAGCTTGACAAAGGTAATGAATATTATGTATTATTTCCTAAATTAATAAAAATCAAGTTATCTAAAAAAGTTACACTAAGTATACCCTTCTAGATGTTTAAAAGAGTTGTAAATTAACATTTTTAGTAATCACATACTTCTTAAACAATGGTGCAAATCTGAAGCAGTATCAGTGGGAAACTTGATTTAAATCAATGATTTTTTCCTGGTGATTAAAATCATGGTGGCTTTATTTTAAATCAAGATGATTTAAATCACTGATTATAACCCAAGACCCACTCCTCCCACTCTGGCCCCATGGGCTATAGGGGGAGCAGTTTGGGTTTTTTATCATGGCTCCCCCTTGCCAGTGCAGCATTCCATAGCTATACAGATTCTCTGAAGTCCTTCCTATTCCAGTTGATCACCAAGGGGCGGGGAAGGGGAGGGTATTGGATCTGAAGGCCTTTCTTAGAGGATCTCTAGGTTTTGACAGCCCATCAAGGTTTACAAGTGCGTGCTGGGCTTAAAAACCATTGAAGTACCATTGAATTAAACCAACTTCCTCCCCAAGGGAGATAGGAAAACCACCTCTCCTCTCCAAAATCAGTGAGAGAATGTCATGTACATGTGTGGGTAAAAAGGCTTCATCCTCTCCTCCATCCCCAAGCTACTGGAGGTAAGTTTGGTCTCGGTAAGCCAAAAATTTGCTCATGCCCTCTAAAGACACATCAAAGTCAGGTTTTTAAAGAAGTTAAGGAAAAACTGCCCTCCATACCAGGGAGTGAATGAAGCTCAGCATATCAACAGCACAATTCCTATGAATACTGAGGCGTTATATTTAGCACTTTTATTCCAAAAATGGTTCCCACATTTTATTTTGGAGTGTAACAGTCCCTAGAATTAAGAGAACATTTTAGTACCAAGACAGAAAGCCTATTAAAATCCTATTGAAAGGAAGGATTTGGATTACCATTATGTATCAAGCTGCACTTCCCTATTACATGTAATAAAAGTTACCTGGATACAATGAAGATGATTAACATTTTTTATCATTTACTGCACTTCTATATTGCCTTCATTTAATCTCTACTAGTATGAAGAGAAGCAATCAGTCTAGATATTGAATGTAGAATACCACATTCCTGAACATAAACTACACAGTTGTCAATGCCATGTACTTCATCTGTAGATGCCTTTATTGTAGGAAACATTCATTTCCTATCTATATTAATAATACACTAATTTAGAGAGAGATTCATAATAGACCTCTGTGTTTTGCTATGTAAGTACAAAAGTAGACAAGCAACTGAAGAACCAAGATCTACGCAAACTTTTGGGAAATAAGGCACAGTTTTATCAATCCCTCCAAAACTTTGACAGGAGATTAGAAAGGTACAATTTTTTAAAAAATGAATCCACCAAAATTTTATTTGGTTTCATAATACTTGCAAAGCAACTGGTAAATTATTCTGTCTTCAAGCTGAGAGACTAAACATAAACAAAATTACTGGAAATAAAACAAAAGGCATTAAGGCTCAGAGAAGAAGTTACAGTGTTCATACCACAGCACATAATACACTTAGCAAATAGCATGAATCCATAACAATGTTTCCTGGAAGCTCAAAATGGCACCCTGTAATTCCATATTCATATACGGTTGTGATATTTTATAGAAAACATGCCGTGTACAATATCATATGAAAGGTCTGCTGAAAATTGTTGTTCTGTGCAATATGTATATCATTTAGCGTGAATCCAATTATGTGATTTTATTGTATGGTTGTTACTCAAACATGCCGTATGTTTGCTAAGGACTTATAAAAGTTCCCCACACAGGAGGGTGCTAAATAACCATTAATTAGCAAAGGAGCTGCAATCAAGGGATTTATAATTCAATGACAATTGCTCAACCATCACGCAAAAAGTGGGATGCTCAACTCTATGACTCTGTTGCCTGAGACCACAGCAAGAGGCTTGCTCAACCCTTGATTCAGCAAAGCCTACCTGGACATGTGTGAGCAAGTGTCTTCTAGGCACATGGACTGAGAATACGAGAGACAGTGGCATCTTTTCTTGGCCTTCTGCTCCCTGACCTACACTTAGAAGTAACGAGAACAGCGAAAATACAAAAATTTCAACTAAGGAAACAGGTCCAAGCTAGAGGGAGGCGTCTGTAGTAAGAACTGCAACATCCAGTGTGGGGAGGAAACTGCTTGATCTAGAGTAATATAGTTTAAGATTTAGATTGGGTGCTTATCTTTTATTTTCTCTGATAAGTGGTAGGCCAAGGAGGTCAGAGTTAATTAACACTGAAAATCTATCTTTCCACAGTTAATAAATCTGTTTTTATATTTTATCTAAAACAGTGTAATTTGATTGAAGTGCATGAGAAATCTCAGCTAAGTTAAAAAGGTTGGTGCATGCTCTCTCCACAGTAAGGGAGAGGGGCAAACATGGAAATAAATTTACACTAGTCAGGCTTCTGTCCAGGAGCGCAAGGCTAAAGACCTGGGGGGGAACTAGCTGGTCTTTTTTTCTGTATAATTCATGAGTGGTTTTGGGAGCATTCATGTAATCAAGTTGAGTGTGGGGCTCCACATGCCAAGTGACAGCGGTTCCTGAAGAGGTTCGCTGCTTGTTACTAGCAAAGCACTACGAGAGAGAGTCCAGGCAGAAGAGTTAAGGGAGTACGGAGGAAGCCATCACAATTATAATTTATGCTGAGATGAGTTGAAGATTCATCAAGATTCATCAACTGCCAACATTGATATGACGCATTTACCCGTTTTTGAATCAACTTATATTGACTACAAGCTTGGAGTTATTACTGATGGGACACAGAGTTATTCTAATTTGTTTTAAATCTATCAAATTCTGAAGGATTCAAACATAACTTACCACAGCAAGTTGTGTCCGTGAAGCTACCGTGTGAAAAACTGCAGGCATCATGAGAGATTCTTCAACTTTTAATTCCATCTCATTCTCTGCTGAAAATGTGGTTTTGGGAATAGCTGGTGGACGTTCACATAAGATCATCTCTTTGTTAAACAGGAAAATTGGGTTTGTGTCCTATATTAAAATAAAAAATGTTGAGTTTTGAGTAAATAAAATATGCCTACAATGCAATTAAGTAACTACACTAGTATGTTTACAAATTACTTATATGAATACTGCATCCATGAAAATTATATGCAAAATCACTAATTTTCTGATATTAAAAAATAAGAAAGAACACAAAAAAAGTCTCGGGGGGGAGGGGGAGAAAAGAAAAAAAAAAAAAGCACAATCCTCACTCCCGCCACTCAAAAAAAAAAAAAAAAAAACCCTCACACACTACTAGGCAACTGTAACTCTCATTTCTCCTCAACCCTTTAATAAGTAGTCTCTACTAAACCCATCATTCATTTTTGTCAATTTCGTGGTCGTAGGATTTTTAAAATAGTAAATTATTTCAGCTATTTAAATCTGAAATTTCATGGGGTTGTAATTCTAGGAGTCCTGGCCACAAAAAGGGATTGGGGGGAGGACTGAAAGGTTATTTGGGTGGGAGGGCTATAGTACTGCTATCCTTACCTCTGTGCTGCTGCAGATAGTAGCACTACTCCATGCTGCAGATGGAGAATGGTGGCTGCTGGCTAGTACCCCAGCTCTGAAAGCAGAGCTGTTGCCAGAAGCAGCACAGAAGTAAGGATGGCATGGTACGGTATTGCCACCTTTGCTTCTGCGCTGCTAATTGTAGAACTGGCCCCTCAGTAAATAGCTGCCACTCACCAGCTGTCCAGCTCTGAAGGCAGCAGTACAGAAATAACGGTGGCATGGTATGGCACTGTTACCCTTCTACACTGCTGCTGGTGGGGTGCTGCCTTCAGAGCTGAGCACCTAGCCTACAGCTGCTGCATTCTGGCTGCCCTGCTCTGAAGGCAGCAGAGAAGTAATGGTACCTCCTCTCTCTCTCTCTCCCTCGCTTTCTCCCTCCCCCCTGCAACTCCCTTTTGGGTCAGGAACCCCAATTTGAGAAACTCTGATCTCCCTCATGAAAGCACACAAAAGACCAGATTGTGACAACTTTTTCATGGCTGTGAATTTCATAGGGTTCTATTTATAAAGGGACTATGACAGGCTGCTGGCGAGGAAAACCCTGAACCTCTCACACCAGCTCCAATTAAGAATAAGACAGCTGGATCCTTGACTGGTAATGGGAAGCAGCTGCTGGCCTCATTAGCCAGGGTGCTAAATAAGGCTGGCAGAAAGGAAGTAGGGGGAGAGAGGAAAGGGAGGAACCATGGAGTCCTGGGTTGTGCTCCCCTGCTAGCTGCAAAAAGCTAGTACTCCCTGATGTTACAGGTTGGAAGCTCTGTGTATAGTGGTGGGAACAGCAACATTCAAAAAATAGCACAGTGATTGCAACACAGGAGAAGTCTCTGGCTGATTTGTGGATGCAGGAGTGGCAGAAACCAGAGCGGTACACTTCAGCTTTGTTACAGGGTCAAAGAGAAAATAGCATGCATGCACTTACTGTTCCAGCACTGTAACTACAGACTCTTCTATCTGCTGCCATACATTCCCCTCCATTGACAACCAGTACCTGGTGCTGAATGGCAATCTTATACTTGGTTTGGATTGCATGTTTAAGATCAGAGACGCTAAAAGGGAAAAAACAGGAAATTTAGTATTTAGGTCTTATTTAAACAACAGATCTTCTCGCAAACAAAATATTCCTGTAATATTCAAAGTAATGTTTAACTCTAGCAGTTGTAGAGAAAAAAATATAATTGTGAATAAGGACAAAATTCTTTGCCCTCATATTTTATGGAGATATTCTTTTGAATATGAATATGCATAACTCAAATATAATTTAGGCAAAACAAGGTAAGTAACCTATCATTCAAGATTGGTTCCTTGTGATCCCCTAAATGTGTATATTCCATTTATATGTGTGTATCATTCTTGTATGAGACGTTAAAAATATGAAGTGTAAGCCTCTTTATTAGTTCTAGATCTTCTAGTGAAAGCCATTCATGGTACTTAAGATATTTAATAGCCCGATGCGCAAGACAATTATCTGTAAATAGATTTGGTTTTCCTGCAAGCCTAAACTGTGTCTGGCCCTACAAAGACACATGACTATGCCATCTGGTGCTGGAATCCATCTTGAATTTTGCACTCTTTCAAGGATGGGGCAACAGATTGAACAAAGGGTTTCTGCCCTAGGATTTAAGGGATAGGAAGCAATTAAACATTTCCTTCAGATGGCTTTGCGCCTCTGCCCTAAAAGGATACATATGAAGATACTAGAAAACAAAGAATCTCTAATAAGGGAAGAAGCTGTTAGACTTCAGCCAGAGGAAAAGATCAGCTCTGACTTGAAGGATTTTACCTGAAATAAGAACTAGGGTGAAGAACTGTGTTTTGCAACAATCTTTCTTAGTGCATTAGGTTTAGCTGGTATATTGTGTTTGCTTTTTGCTTAGTAACTTGCTTTAATCTGTCTGTTCTCACTTGCAATCACTTAAATCCCACTTTTTATACTTAATAAAAAAAACCCACTTGTTTATTATCAAACCCAATGTAAAAAAATATTACCGGAAAGGAAGAGGCGGAGAGCAACAGCTGTGTGCATCTCTTTCACTGATAAAATGTATGAGCTCTCTCAGTGTACAACTTTAATACAGAGTAACATGGATTTATTTGGAATTTTGGGCCTTTTGGGGGCTGTGTTCCTGGGTGCTGTCTAGTCCCTATAGCTGAGCCCTTCCAGAGTTGTGCTGTTATTAGCATTTGTGTTATTTTGCTAGGGGATTGTTACCCCAATTCTGTGCCTTTGCTGGGGAAGACCAGAGCTTCTGGCCCAGCAGGATAGGGTGGCGGAGCACCTCAGGAAAGCGAGCTCAGTGGTATGATCAGCACAGAGTGATATATCACAGGGGTCACTTGGAGACTAACTCATCCCACGCATAATGTAATCCTTTGTGTTCTGACTACCCAATTCATAAATTAAGAGCAAACTAAGTCAGTCAAATTGGTTTACAAAATGATACATCTAGCTACCTATTCAAGAAGTATATCTGCAAGTGTAATACTGGAGTCCCAGATTAATATGCATTTCTGGCAGTTACTGCTAAGGTTATATAAAACTGTCTGAACATGCAGCCAACTACTGACTTAGTTTAATTCTCATCTTTCACAGTTCAAATACTTATTCTATTAGAAGTTAATAAAACATAAGAATAACCATATTGGATCAGACTATTGATTCTATGCTTTCTTTCACATACAGTGCCATCCTCTCACCATCACAACCTACCTTGTCATTCCTATACATTTTGTAACCTGTGTTACTATGTCCTTATTGATTATCACAGTTCCACCAAGTTTCTATGATGGTTATTTATATCAATATCTTCATTTAATACTAGGCACTCAAGTTCATCAGTCTTAGACCTGGTCTCCACTAGGAGTTTAGATCGAATTTAGCCACACAAGGTTGATTTTCTAAATGATGCGTTCACACTACCAAGCCTATCACATTGACCTTTAAGAGCCACTGATGTTGATGTCAGTTACTCCTGATTTCATGAGGAGTAACACTATTCCTGACCCTGACCTGGTTGAATTTACAGTAGTGTTGTCGTAGAGTTAGCAAAAGTCAAGGTTATTGACCTCTAGGAGGCATCCCACTCTGACCAGAATTTGTGCCTCCAGTTCTCAAGGTGAACAGGAAAAGCCTTGAGAAAATTTGAATTTAATTTCCTGTGTGTCCAGAATTGCAAGCACACCTCAGAGCGAGCAGCACACCATGGCAAAGTGGCCATAACTACTAACAGTCCAAATACTTCAATGATTTCAAATATTACTAGTCCCTTGGGCTCCAGGTCACAGGAGTGCAGAAGAGCACCAACGTGGAGGGTCAGGGAGATCTTGGACCTCATCAAAGCATGGGGAGAGGAATCCATTCTGAGTTCCATACCAACAAATGAAATGCAGACATTTACTCAAAGAACACAATCTGCCTGGTGGCCAAAGGATATTCCAGGAACGCCCAGCAGCGCAGAGTCAAAATTAATGAGCTGAGGCAGTCCTATCACAAGGCAAAGGAGGCAAAACAACAGTCTGGTGCAGCACCACACAAATGCCAATTCTACGAGCAGTTAGCTGAGATTCTCAGGGGGGACCCAACCAGTTTCTCAAGACTGACAGTGGAATCTGGCCAAGACACTCTTGGTGTGATGGTGGAGGAGAAGGAGAAAGAATGACCAGCCAGTTATTTCTGAGAGCCAAGATCTTTTCATCAAGTTGGATGTCTCCCAGTCGAGCACCGACCCCAAGGAGGGCACTTCTGGTGACTCCACAATGAAAGTGGGTTAAGGCAATTGAGTGTGACATGCGGTATGCTCTCTGCCTATACAGTACGAAGTAGGGATGTAAGCAAGTAGTCGATTCAAGTACTCTGTATGAGAGGCAACAACGAGGGAAGGGGAGGGGAGGCTGCTCCGACAGGAACCCCTGATGTGAGGAGCTGTGCTCAGCAGCAACCCCTGTCTGCGGCCAACCCAGGCTGCAGAGAACAGGGGCTGCTGGACCAGGTACAAGCCAGGACTGAGCAGTCCTAGTTCCCACCAGTCTGGGATCGCTGCAGTTCTGCATTTAAAATATAGTAAGAGGTGCCCAGCTCTACTATATTTAAAATGCAGAGCTGCAGTGGTCCCAGCTCTCCCCCAGCTCCTACCTCTGCTGCGGCTCTTCTGTTTCAATATAGTAGGAGACGAGCTGCCTGTGCACCCGGCTCCCACTACATTTAAACTGCAGAGCTGCATAGGGGGTAGCTCTTGAACTGGCATTAGCCAGGACAGAGCACCTCTCCTTATCGACTAATCATGTAGTCGATACAAATTGTATTGCCTACACGATTAGTCAGTTACCCAACTCTTAACATCCTTAGCGCGGGGGGGGGGAGGCCCAGAACAGCTTGTTAATGTGTTTGCAGATGAAGCGGGAATCTTGCCTACACGTCCATAAGGATCTCGGTTAGGAATTCTTTTATCCTTCTCACAAGGTTTCTGGAGAGGCCAGTCTTATTCCATCCTCCACAGTAGGACATTTTCCCATGCCAAGCCACCAATAAGTGGCCTGGCGTCATTGAACCACAAAGCATTACAGCGTAAGGCCCAAGTTTATGGCCACATTCTGTCAGCAACCACTCCCGATTACTCTGAGTGATTCAGAGAACCCTGATATCTCTCAATGGCAATCTGGATGAAGGAGGAAGGGAAGCTATTAGCACTCTTCCAGGAAACTGCATATGCCAGACCCAGCGTGCACTGGAAACACAGGGACACTACCCTGTCCTGTCTCCCACCTTTCACCTGCAGCATGCAGGCTCCTATGGTCTCAGAAAATAGCACTATTGCATAAAACTGCATGTGCCAGATGCAGGTCCCACTCACTCTCCCGCCTGCAGGCTCCTGCAGGTTGGGAAAGTAGCACTGTCCTGGGAAGCCACATTTGCCAAACCCAGTGCATGCTGGACACAGAGGAAAGCAGCCCTGTCCCTTCCCTGTTCCCCTGCCTCCAGGCTCCTGCCCTGTCAGGCCCCTTATCGTGCCTGCCTACCTAAAAACTGTATGAGTCCAGATGTTCCCCTGAGAATTCTGTGTATCTGCTGTAAAGTGACCACTTTAAAGTAAAAGTTTGGCCTTGCACAAAACACATCTTCATTGTCTTTAGAGACCCTTGCTCTACACTAACAGATTAGGGTTAGGTTTAACACTACTTATCTCCTGTAACGTGTGCTTTTGTAACTTTTAATTGGAGTGGGAACAGCAGCCAGCACGCTGCATAGTCCCGTGGCTCCAGCATCTGCCCGTCTGGTGCAGATCCACAGTTGAAAATGGACAAGGGAGGATATGGGAGCAAATGGAGTGCATGAACATGCTAGTGGAGGGGATGTGTGCAGAGCACCAGCACTGGATTGTAGAATGCCAGGAAAAGATAGCATGCGGGAACTGCAGGCAAGGCAACAAGAGAGCATCATTGCCTTTTTGACAACAGTAATGGAGCACCTGGTTGTATGCCTGGAGAAGGCCTACTCCCAGAGCCCTATCAGCCCTGATCAAAATACCTGTTCCTCCTCCCCCAGCTCAGTTGCTTCCACCTCCAGGGTCTGTTGGGGTCTTGGACATGGGGGAGGAGGGACCTCAAGAGCAACCTTTCCCCCCCTCCAAGACCTCAAGAGGCAAAAGGCTCTCCTTTGTGCATTGAGCCCCCCTCCATCCTTTGGGTTCCCACTTCTTTTATTTTCCTGCTGTTTTCCCTAAATAAAAATGCATGTTCTCTGAACAACAGGTCTCTTTATTGCTTGTACTGCAGGAGTGGGGTGGGGGATTAAAGGCAAACACAGGAATTGAGAGGCAACTTGTTGAGAGCAACATACATGAGAATTGACCATTCATAAAAACCAGTCCAAAAAGCCTGATTTGTTGCTCTGCCCTGTGCTCTCCTTATTGCTCTCATGGCCAGCAGTTCAAAGTCTCTGGCTAGGCACCCTGCCTCAGCACCCCAGCCTGTCAGATAACTTTTTACCTTGCTCTAGCAAAAATTATGCAGCACACAACAGGTGACACCACAAATGGAATGTTACCTTCACTTAGGTCCAATCTAGTCAAGAGACTCTTAAAACCTACCCTTTTAACATGCAAAAGCACATCCAACCATGATCCTGCACTTGCTCAGCCTGTAGTTGAACTGCTCCTTGCTGGGATCCAGACTGTGCGTGTACGGCTTCATGAGCCAGGGGAGCAACGGGTAGGCTAGGTCGCCAAGAATCACAACAGGCATTTCCACGTCTCAGATTCTGATTTTCCCCATCTGGGAAAAAAGTTCCCGTGTATGTCTTTCTGAAGAGGCAGGAGTTCCTACAGATGCATGCGACATACACCTTTCCCGACCATCCCACATTGATGTCAATGAAACAGCCCTTGTGATCCACCAGCACCTGCAGCACCATGGAGAACAACCCCTTGTGATTTATGTACTCCTTGGGAAGGTGGTCGGGAGCCAAGATCAGGATGTACGTGCCATCTATGGCTCACCGCAATTAGGGAACCCCCATCACGGCAAAGCCATCTGCTATGGTACCCACATTTCCTACAGTCACAACCCTCCATAGCAAAATAGTACTGATCATGTTGATTACTCGTATAGTAACTGACTCCACTGTAGATTTCCCCACTCCAAACTGATTCCTGAATGACCATTGCCACACTCTTCTTCATGGTCCGAGACGGTCTCGTTTGGGTATTCTGGTGCTTCCAGGCAGGGGAAAGCCATTTGTCAAGTTCAAAGAAAATGGTGTTGCACATTTGGAAGTTTCACATCCACTGCTGATCATCCTATCTCCGCATCACAATGCGGTCCCACCAGTCTGTGCTTGTCTCACGGCACCAGAACCGGCATTCCACTGCATCTATAGAACTGATTGGTGGCTGCAGTTGCATCACCGCCAGACCTTGCATGAACAGTGACTCCATGCCAACTTGAGATTTGCCTTCATCCACTTCCTGGTGGAGCGACATGCAAAGTACCGCAACATTAGGCACACCGTGGCAAACAGCATCATAATGGTTTACTGCAAAAAAGGAACCGTTCTTGCGCTGCTATGGCATCTGCATGGGCAACCAGGACAAAAAGGGCACAAAAAGACTGCTTCCCATTGATCAAGCAAGGGGGAAGGGACTAGTCGAGTGCATTTGGAATGCTGATGACGTGAACCCATACCCACCCGCTGCACAGTTTTGGTCCCAGAGGGCGTTGGGAGCATAGTCCACAATACAAAGCTACCCACAGTGCATCACTCTGAGTCAATGCTCAAAAAAGCTCCCCATGGAGACATGCTACTTTGGACTATATTGGATTCTTCCCTGCAGTGAGTGCACGGACCTTCAACTTTGCAAAATCGGGCAACCAGAAATCAAACATAAAAGGTTCGGCCTTGTCTTGTAGTGTAGACATGGCCTTAGTATTTAGACTTTGGGCACGTCTACATAGCAGGGCTAAAGCCAAAATAAGCTATGCAACTTCAGCTATGTAAATTGTGTAGCTTAAGTCGAAATAGCTTATTTTGGCTTTTGGTGCTGTCTACACAGCAGGAAGTCCAAGGAAGAGCATTCTTCCTCCAACTTCCCTTATACCTCGTAAAATAAGGGTTATAGGAGTCGGGGGAAGAAGCCCTCCAGCTCAATGTTATTTTGACATTATGTCGAAATAACTGCTTGTAGTGTAGACACGGACTATGTTATTTCGGAATAACGCCAGTTATTCTGAAATAACACTGCTGTGTAGACATACCTTTTATGAATTTATATATAAGCATTTACAAAAGTCAACATTATTTGTCTTCCTTCATATTATTAGTGCTCTGCTCTCTCGGACAGACATATAATATATTTACAGATACTTTTGGGACTTATCACAGAATAAATGAATGTGACTATTCATTTGACTGTTTCTCTTCAGCTCCTACATGTACTTGATCAAATTATGTCCTCATATGTTTACTACAGTATAGAGAATTCCCATTAACAGATCTCCCACAAAAGGATGTGTCTGACATAACTGTGAGTTCCTCCACAACTGTTGGCTTTCTCCCAGCCCTTAGTTTAAAATTAAAAATCTTGTAGAGGAGTTTTTACACACCAGCAATCTGGTTCCACTTTAGTTTAGGTACAACCCATCCTTCCTGTACTGGCTCCTTCTTTCCTAATGAACATAACACACTCCTTCCTACACCATCAATGGATTGAGATCTTACAGTTCTGCCTGTCTATCTGACTGAGAGTATGGAACTGGAAGCATTTCAGAGAATGTTACCACAGACATCCTGGACTTTTAATCTCCTATCTAGCAGGATAAATTTGGCACCCAAGGTGTCTTGTATATCTTTCCCTATGTCACTGGTACCTATATCTAACACAACCACTAGCTCCTCTGGCTTCACCCCAGCACTGTATGCAAGTCTGTCTAGATGCCTCAGGAGATTCACAACCTTTACACATAGCAGTGTTCTCCCCACTCAGCACAAATCCTACTTCTCATGCCTATGGAAACCTGCTGGCACTCTGCATTGACCTCTCCTGGTTTGGAAACTTCTCTAGTTCAGCATGGGTCAGGTACTGATGGTGCTAGAGTAGAGAGTTTCAACCTGTAGTAGTGGATAATTAAAGTAAGTGTTAATTGGGTTGAAACATCCAATTGCAAAAATTGTGCTGCTGCTCACGCACATTGGATAGATTTCAGTATTCTGTCTAGCATACACATACACACAGGCTTTATTTTAAACAAAACATATAGTAATTCACTCATTTTCTTACTTCTGTACGGCAAGTTCTGTGTCAAAAGTGAGGGTAGTTCCAGTGTTGACCAGAAATACATATAACTTCATGATGATTTCTTTACGTTCCTCAAGTTTATACCTTCCACTTTGGTAGTATCATTTAGAAACTGCAAAGAAACCCAAACACAGCACATCACTTACAGTTAACTCACTTTTTTTAAAAAAACACTGGGAAGGTAGCTCAACCACACACACACACAAAATTAGGGCTTAGGAATGTGAACGACTAGTCAACTATCCGATACGCAAATGCTTATCGGACAGTCGACACACTAGTCACTTCCCCCACTTGCTGCCTCTATCAGAAAGAGGTAGTAAGGGAGGGCGGGGTGTTTCAATGTGGCAGCACGTGTGGAGCCCAGGATCTGCCGCTTTGAAATGCCGCGTGCAGCCTGGGGCCAGCTGGGAGTCCTGGGGTCAGCTGAGGACTCCCCCGCTAATCCCAGGCTCCATGCAGCACTGCCACTTTGAAATGCCGCAGGGAGCACAGGGCCAGTGGGGGACTGAAGTCGTCCTCCTCTGGCCCCGTGCCCCCCGCAGCGCTTTTGACTTTGAAGTGTAGCAACAGCCCTGAGGCTGTTGCTACACTTCAAAGGCAGAGGCGCCCTTATCAACTAATCGATTAGTCAATGCAATTTGCATTGACTATTCGATTAGCCAATTAATCAAATTTTAACATCCCTATTACAGCTTCCAACTAACAACACTCATGGTTGGTTATTCCAGTTAGTACAGCTACACTGTGGAAGAACTGAAGTAGTTACACCCAAATCAACTGCTGTAGATGGTGAGGCACTGTCAGGTACTGCCATTTATTATGTATGACTATTTCGTGCCCATGAAATAAAAACTATACAATTAATGTAAAATGAACATAAAAAGCGTATCACACAAACCAATATTTGCTTACATCTCGAGTATGCGTATTTGTAGTTTATCATCTAAAACATGTTTTACTCAAAGTCCTCTTTTACCACACAAAATCCTTAACATATTTGGACTAATAACCTTTTAAAGGGCATTAGCTTTGTCCTCAATTTCTGTCAGGCAGAATTTGTTTAGTATAAAATTCATTTTAAATATATGAACAGAAAGTTTAGGGCAGCAGTTCCCACACTTATTTTTGTTGGTATTCACCTTACAGTGGATTGGTTGACTGGCGTCTCCAAGTTCCCTCCCCAGCAACATACCCCGAGAAAGGGCATGCCTACACAGCAAAAGCTGTGTATGGGCTTGCCTACCTGAGCTAGCTTGAATCTGCCTATAACAGCAGTAACAGTAATGAAGTATGAGTGAATAATACAAATCTGGCACACACCCTGAGTTTGTACTAAGCTCATTAGTCTAACCTGAAGTCCACATTGCACTGGTCTTCACTACTACTGTTGTGATAATAGCAAGATTCTATTTAGCACAAGGGTAGGTTAGCCCATGCACAATTTCTGCTGTGTGGGCATATCTATAGCTGCTACCTTCTATCCTTTATAATGACCCCTCCTCATTCATGTCCATTGTCCACTTGTTTTTAGGGTTTTTTTTTTTTTTTTTTTTTTTAATCTTTGCAACTACAGTGGGTCTAATTCTGACTTTTCTACCCACAGAAAGCAGAATGCTGCTTAAAATGATAATATGTCCACTGCTATTATGTGCCAGAGAATCTAATGTGGGAAGCCTGGATTGAGTCTATGGAAAGACACAGAGTTAGAGAGTCACTGGCATAGCAGTAAGAAAAGGCAATCCAGCCAATAGGAGCAGCAAGAGGCGGTGCCTGGGGCATGGTGTTGGGAACCACATGAAAGCAAGTAAATTGACCCCCCTTCACTCATGCCCAGATCCCATACCTCCAGCCCCCTAACTCACCACCCTGCCGAGACCCCGCAACCCAGCCCCCTCACTCACCGCCATGCCGAGACCCCCATACCTCCAGCCCGCTCACTCACTGCCCTGCCGAGACCCCAGTCCTGCACCCTGCTCCTGCACTACCCTACTGATACCCCATACCCCCAGCCTCCTCACTCACTGCCCCGCTGAGACCCCGCACCCCCATACCGCTCTCTCATACCCCCCCAATCTGAGACCCTGCACCTGCACCCCACTCACACATACCCTCCACCTAGACCCCACACTTTCAGCCTTCTCCTGCACCTCCTCCCTGGCCAGACACCTATCCCCACAATGCTCCTGCATCTCCCTCCTGGCCAGACTCTGCACCCTCACCCCCCTCCTACACCCTTCTTCTCACCCAGATCCTAAACCTCCATCCCTATCCCACTCACTGGCAGCCCTGTCCTGCACACTTAACCCCTCATTTTTGACTTCACCCCAGAGCCTGGGGGGGGCCACAAAATCCACTACCCTGGAACCCCAGAAGAGTTAATCTGGCCTGAGACTGGAGCATCACATCAGTTGGGGGCCACTTCAGTGAGCATTGGGGTTTTTCGGAGTGTTGGAAGGAGGTTGGCGAGCGTAGCAGCCAGACAGGGAGAGGGTTGGTGAGTGTAGCGGCCAGGAGAGGGGGAAGGGGAACTGGTGTGCATAGCAAGCAGGGGATGCAGCTCCCTAGCAGATACTGAATGGAAGGAATTTATGCTACTTGAGCCTCCACACTGTTTCTTTTTCTCTGCCTTGTACAAGAACATTCAACCTTAAGAAAACATTTCAATCCACAGCATCAATTCCAAATACTAAATCAGTGACTAACTGCAATCACTCCAGTCTTTTTACACAGCAGGTAAACTAAGTCAGGCACATAATCCAACATATCATCACATGTACTGGCCCTATGCTTCAGCAAACCTGAAGTTTATAGAGGTTTGTTTTGTTCCAACAAGTAGTTTCTCGCATCCTTCAATGTCTATCTCATGCAAGTCAAAAGGTGCCTCCAGGTCTTTAAGAGGAACAACAGTGCCTTTGGTTGGCACAATGTGGTAATATGATGATCTGACCTACCTATAGGAAAGAGTCATGCATTTAAGCCTATGAACAATTAAATCCTTCCGCTTTAATGCTGAGGAAAAAGGATTAAACACCCTACCAAAATAATACTAAATAGGAACAAATACAAACTAGGAACTCTTGTTTTTTGAAAGCTGAATTTGTTATCTTCCTAAATGTTATCTCAAGGTTGTTCTGTTTATAAACTAAGAGTGTCTGAGAGAATGACATCTACTAGAAGCAATTGCTATTGAAACCTGGGTCTTTCCATAGACTCAACAATTACAAAAACCTACACATTTTGCCAGAGCTAAAAACAATCACTACTACTCCATTATCTGAACAAAAATGAGTATTCTTTCCCTCTTTCTTCTCCTGCCTTCATTTGCACGTTTGTGTTTGGCTCTAGAGAAGCAGAGCTTAACAAAACTAAAAGCTTGTGAGCAACTTCTTCCAAACCAGTATCAACTTTGAGTCAGTAAATCATAATTGTAGGAGTAATTTCACAATTTGCTTCAAACATACCGAAGCTCTGTTGCTGGAGGACTTCTGGAAAGTTAGGTTGTGTCTACTTGGAAGAATTTTACTAGTTATGAAAGTATATAAGCCCATTTGGGCACACTTATTCAAGCATAATATGTTGAGCTTAAATTCCTTTCCAAGTGATACAAGTTAAACCTAAAAAACCCCACTATTATACTGGATTAAGTGAGTCCACATAGAGGGATATGGTAGTATAATTATATTGATGTAAAATCAAACTTCAGGCTATTCTAAAACTCTCTTCCCTTTACATACAAACACTAAAAATAAAATACAAGGGGCAGAAATAGCCAAACAAAAATGGAAGTTTAGGAAAGAACCAGAATAAATAGACATTTAAATGGAGGGTGAGGAAGATAAATGGAACAAAGAAAAAAGCTGCCACTAAAAAGCCTAGCTCCTGAGAAGTCCAGAAAAATTGTCCCCTCTAAATTCTCTCCCCATCTTTTCAAACATAAATTATAGGAAATAAACAAACTAGCCAAAACATCTATTTTCACCCTGGGTTTCAAAGATTAAAACATGGTTTTTAGTAGAAAAAAAGTGTTACATAAAGTATTCCCCATTCTGCACACTAATTTAATCCCAAGTAAATCACGGAATTTAGTGCTAATTTACACTGGTGAGAAGGACAGTCTTAACAAAATTTAGCCTGTGGAACAAACTGGTGGAATCTGAAGAATGGGCTAGCAATCATTGCTATAATTCCAAATCTTAAAAACACAATTTAATTATAAATCAGTTGCAGTAAGTGGTTTTCATGATCATATTTTAATCTCAATGATAAAGAATGTGAAATTGTTTCTATAAATCACACTCAAAGACAAACTTATTGGACAAAATATCCAAACAAAGCCCAGCAGAAATTAAGTTTGATCTGACCTCCTCTGATGTTTCAGTACGGAAACAGCTACTGGTACTAAACACCATCTATTCTCCCAAATTAAAATTCATCCCAATGCAGAGGGCAAGTACAAAACTTCTTTAACGCTTATGTGTAAAATGAGTCCTATTTGCCTAAAGTGGCACTCACTGGGTAAGGGGGCCAAAAGCTCTGTGCTCCCCTAAACTCAGGGTTTAATTTCATCCTTAGAATTCTTTCATAATCATCTACAACAAAGCTAGTACAGCCTTTTTTTTTTTTTTTTTTTTTTTTTTACAAAAACCCCCAAGAATTATTGGCATATTTTTTACTTGGTCTTAGCTATCTATAGGATAGCTGTCACACATCACTATATAGAAGACTTTAACCAACTTCAAGGAGGAAAAAAGGAATACCTTCAGGAGCTATGTAGAGCTACCGCCTTCTTTAAATACAGTAGGATAATAGGGTGTACATTTGCTTCAGTTGATTTTGGCAACAGAATGGCATGGCTGTTCAAAACGACTGTAAGAGACCTGCAAACAAAAGATACAGAAGTTTTTTATTGCCAGCACTCCAATTCACAGGAACACACTAATGTATCAATATTATAAGGAATATTTAATTACTCTAATTTTGTGACATAATATTGTTATATCACAAAGCAATCGTTATCTATTCCATTATATTTCCATTCATTCACCAACCTGTCACATTGAAAGGTTTAGTTTCTGAGTTTTTGCTTTTGAAAAAATACTTATTTTTGCTTAGTATTTGTTTTAAGCATTACATTTTCAACAAACGTTTTTAGCAACTACAAAAAGTCAGGCTACCTTAAGATGAGTCAATTGCTGTATAAACAAAAATTTAGTTACATATGCTAGACCTACTCACTTTAACTTGAGACAAAAAACCTCCACCAAATTATAGCTTAGATATACAAGGAGCAGAGAACTCAATATCAAGGAGATTCTTCCACAAGTAAGGAAATGAGAAATACAGTATTCAAAGAAACTGAGAACCAGTAGTTACATTTTAAGTTTAAAACATGCAAGTGTTTGTTCACACACTTCCCAAAGTACTGTTTCACTAGATTATCTTAAAATACTTAAATGGGTAGTCTCAGATTTTAAAAACATAAATCACTACACGGAATGAAAGCAGCACTTTTTAAAACAAATTCACATTTTCAGATTTTTTCTGATTGCTTAATTCTTTCCTTTTTAGTGGTGCTCGTATGAGTGTGACATGGGTGTGACAGAGAGAGAAGAGACAGAAAAAGGAAAAGGAAAGCGACAAGCACAAAGTGGAAAGACAAAAACAAAACAAGGGCTTGCATCAGATACTGAAGGTACAGCACAAGCATGACCTAACTTGTGATCAAGGGAAATCTATACATGAAACTGTCAAGTTACAAAATACAATACACAATTATAAATTATTCCAGTTTAATGGCTAAAGTGCAATTTAAAGATAACACTTGTTACAACAGACAATAGAAAAAACATGAATATGAAAGAAATGTAAAAATTAAAAATAAAACGAAACACATACCCAAATGAAGCAAACAATATAACAAAAAAAAAAAAAAAAAAAAAAAGTAAATATCTAACAGAAAAGTCAGACACGCCTTAACTATGTTATATTTTGACTTCCTGTGCAACATTTTCATTATTTTGTGTGGTGAGTAGCGATGTCAACATATAGACAACTACATGATTAACTGATAAGACTGGGCTTATCAGTTAATCTGGTCAATTACACTGCTCTACAGCCAAAATGCTTCTGAAATAAATGTACTCAAACTTTACTAATTCTGGGTCACTGAGAACGAAAATGATGCTTAAAATTGTTGATTGGCTCTAGTTTTCAAGATATGCTATTGGGTCAGCATATACGACCCTTGACTTGGGAATGGCGGAGGATAAGTGAGTTATAAAGGGAAGGGATCTCAATTTAAACCAGAAATGACTAAAATACATCTTTGACTGGATCTATGAATAAATCTATGACTGGGTTTGGACAGTACTTGCTTTTAGGCAAAACAATGAATGATGCAATCTGAAGCTGGTATTGTCATACATGATATGAATTGCATCATGTTATTCCTAGAAGTCATGGATGATGCAATCATAATGAAGCTTACATCACTCTGCTGAACAAATTGCCCTATATCAGCTCTAGAAATCCTACAGTGTCGTGCTCTCTTATTTGTCAGTGTTTGATTTTGCAAAGGGACACATTTCTGTTTAGCCAAAGTGAGCAGAGATGCCTCGTACTTGTGTGAACAGTGCAGATAACTTCTGCTATGTTTGTGGTGAAGTGACTTTTGCATCACAAAAGCGCAGTATAACCACTATGGTTAAGAAAGCCTATCACCTTTATTTTGGCTGCAAAATTGGAGATCAGGACAAGAGGCGGGCCCCACACATGTGCTGCAACACTTGTGCAACAAATCTTCGCCAGTGGTTGAACAGGAAAAGGAAATCTATGCCTTTTGCAGTGCCAATGATTTGGAGAGAGCCAACAGATCATACCAGCAATTGTTACTTCTGCATGGTGCCTCCAGTTGGGAAAGGTGTGTCAAAGAAGAAAAAGTGGACTGTGCATTATCCAAACATTCCATCAGCTATACGCCCAGTACCCCACGGAGAAGGACTGCGGTTCCTGATGCACCAGAATCATTCTCACTTGAGTCGGACGAGGAAGAGGAAGAGGATGAAACTTCTGGTCCTGAACCATCAATGTCACAGGACCCACATTTTCTCCCATCCTCCTCCTCTGAACCACACCTCATAACACAAGGTGAACTGAATGACCTTGTCAGGGATTTGGAACTACCCAAGAGTAAGGCAGAGCTGTTGGGCTCCAGACTACAGCAGTGGAATCTCCTGGCAGGTGATGTTAGGGTTTCCATGTTCCGTGACCGTCAAAGGATCTTGTCCCAGTCTTCTTCATGGAAGGTGATCTTGTAGCCTGCAACAACATCGATGGTGTGATGGCAGCCCTCAACATCGTTCACGATCCAGATGAGTGGAGACCGTTCATTGATTTATCAAGACGAGTCTTAAAGCTGTTTTGCTGCATAATGGCAATGTTTTGCCATCAATTCCAGTTGGTCATGCAGTCCATATGAAGGAAACCTATGATAACATGAAACAACTTTTGAGGTGCATAAACTATGACCAACATCAGTGGCAGCTTTGTGGCGATTTGAAGGTTGTTGCTCTCTTGCTTGGTCTGCACACTGGATACACAAAGTACTGCTGTTTTCTCTGCGAATGGGATAGTCATGCAAGAGATTCCCACTACATCAAGATAGATTGGCCACTCCGACAGTCATTGGAGCCTGGGAGGAAAAGTGTTCAGCTTCCACCACTTGTTGAATCAAGGAAGATTTTGTTACCACCCTTACACATCAAGCTGGGTCTGATGAAGAACTTTGTCAAGGCCATGGACAAAACACAAGCAGCTTTCAAGTACCTCCGTGGAAAATTTCCAAGGTTAAGTGAAGCTAAGATAAAGGAAGGTGTCTTTGTTGGTCCTCAGATTCGTGAACTTCTTCGAGATGATGCATGTGACCATGCACTGCGTGGCAAGGAAAAGACAGCATGGAAAGCCTTCCAGTTAGTGGCAATAAATTTTCTCGGAAACAACAAGGCAGACAACTACAGGTTGTTGGTGGAAAACCTCCTCAAGGCATACAAAGCCTTGGTTGCAACATGTCACTAAAGATACATTTTTGCACTCTCATCTAGATTTTTTCCACCGAACTGCGGAGCAGTGAGCAACGAGCACGGCGACGATTTCACCAGGACATTGCAACAATGGAGAAACACTATCAGGGCAAATGGAGCCCATCAATGCTTGCAGACTATTGCTGGACAGTGACAAGAGATGCTCCATTTAATGAATACAAGAGACAAGCCAAGAAGTGCGAGTAGACACTGAATAGGACTAAACTATGTACATAATAGTTTTTGCCTTTTGTTTCATAATAAATTTTATTTATATAACCCTTTTGCTGATTTTTAAAGTGTTACATAAACAGGACAGGTGAAATATTATCATGTAAAGCAACCATAAACACATGAAAAGACCTAGGTTTACAATTTATGATTAAAACTCTACTATCTACACAATATACATAGACGTAAAATGTAAAAACTTAAATATCTTGGAAACAGTAGCCAATCAGTTGTTTTAATTGTCATATTTGAATTCAGCACATCAAAATACATAATAAATAGCACATTTTATCTCTGAAGCAGACGACTTCTAAAAAATTGTAGACCAGTGTTATACATTCCCCCCTTTTGGCACCAGGGAGGCGAGAGCGGATGCCCGTGGCGGGAGAGCGGGGGACACCGGATCCCTGCCCTCCCACCCACGCACTGCTGCCTCTGATAGAGAGGCATCAGTGTGAAGGGTTAGGGGGGCCGGTGGGAGCCAATACACGTGGAGAATCAGCTTTTAAACTGTCTCTTCATGTGTGCTGGCTCCACAGACCCATCTGCCCCACTCTTGCCGCCTCCTACAGAAGCGGGTGGGAGAGGCAGGCAGGAGCCGATGCTGTTCCCGCTTCTCCCCTGCTCTGCTGCCTCTAACATCAGTAGCCTAGGAGATGGGGAAGGGGAGGCTGCCGAAGAGCAGCGTCTTGTCAGCAGGGAGCTCAAACCCCACAGGATCAGGGGCTTCTGCCATCCCACGCTGTTGCCTCTGTATCAGAGGCAGCAGCACAGGGTGGCATGGGGCTCCCCAGGAGTGGGACCAGGAGCACGCTGGCTGCTGGCCCCACAACTGGGGACTATTGAATAGTCATTGTCACCTCTAAAATTTGATGTGACTACATGACTATTCAATTACACGCTATCTAACATTCCTAATGCCCATACTCAGGAGTTGAAACTGGATTACTGCACTTCTGGATGTGGGACAGGACCAAATATAAACTTCCACAGTTCAGTTTTAAAGGGGCATGGACTTTTTTTTTTAGTTGCTAGAATTCAAATAATTCAAGTTTCTTATAGCACAATGTTTTAAAAACCATATACTGTACAAATTTTCTTTTTAAAATCTAAATATTGTTTCTGACCCTCTGTTGATTTGCATATGGGTCTTTAGTAAGGTTGCTAACTTTCCCAACTGGACAGCTGGGAACACCCTATTGATAAACTAAACATGCTCATACTTAGGTACATCCTTCCTTCCTGCTCCTCTGCTAATGTACTAACGGTAAAGGACAATGAGTATAATCAGTTTAAATGACATTGTAAGATTAAAAATTAAATGTAAACGAATGAATTTATATTGCTAATCCCTTAGTTTACTGAAATCTAATGTGTCGCTTTGTGCTTTGTTTACTCAGTTATCTAAGTTAGACGCTCTTAGTACACCAAACTTTGAGTGTCAAATTCTGTTGGGAGTAAGCATACTACATCTATTTAAATAGGATTTTTACTGATTCCAGGTTATTTCAGAGCTTTAAAAAAAAAAAAATTATTTTATGCTAAAACTCAAGTTGTCAGGGCTCCTTTAAGGCTGAGATTTTAATTTACAAGTGAAAAAACAATGAATGGCCCTGCAGCACCTTAGAGACTAACAAAAAAGTGTACAAATTTGACACCTGTAATCAAGGTTTGAACAAAGGCCTCAATTGGATGGGCCACTACATTCCACACCTTAATGACATGAAAAGCTAAGTACCCAGCACTTACAACCCACTCTTATTAGAGTGTCCCTGCTAAATAAGGCTAATTGACAAGATTTTTTTCCTTTTTTTTCCTCCTATTTTCTTCCTTCTCTTCCCCTCCCCATTCCGTCTCTTTCTCTGCTATTTATTTGTACCCTGGACCCCTTAACTCCACTCATCTGAAGAAGTGGGTTGTGCCCACGAAAGCTCATGATACCATCTACATATTTTGTTAGTCTCTTAGGGGCTGCAGGACCATTCATTGTTTTAAATTTTTTTCAGTTACAGACTAACACAGCTACCCTTCTGAGGCTATCAAATTTAAAGTTAGATGCTGCCATTGCAACTTCAACTCCATTTTCATGCTTGTGCATTTCAGGTTAGATAAAAATTGATTAAAAAAAGAGATTAATTTAAATTAAAAAATAAACTAAAAACAGAGTTTTTAAAATAAACCTATTTAAAAGTAATATCAAACTATGACAACTTACATTACTGACTAAATTTACTGTAATCTATTAAAATAATTTCCAACACTTTAATAAAATATTAAGCAGTATACTTTTGCTGCCAAGTTTTAAAGGAACACAAACTGGCTCAAGATGTGGACAATAGCTGAACCGGCTGCTAACAGCAAGTAGGGATGTAAAATCTCCTTTAGTTAACTGATTAAACACTATGTCGATTAAAGGACAGCAGGCAAGGGAAGCCGCTCCAGCAGGGCTGAAGGGGCCCTCCCTGCCACTGTGGGCTGCTTTGG
Source organism: Rafetus swinhoei (assembly GCA_019425775.1). Lineage (NCBI taxonomy): Eukaryota > Metazoa > Chordata > Testudines > Trionychidae > Rafetus > Rafetus swinhoei. The sequence goes on along the minus strand of CM033424.1, from coordinate 68,045,462 downwards.
CTGGGCTGGAGAGTCCCTAACTGCGATGGACGTGGGCAGGGCCACCATGGACAAGAGCTGGAGCAAACACACCCACGGCTGTCTGCTGTGCATGGGGGGCTGCTCCAGCCCCCACCGGTTAACTCATTGTAACCAGTAAGGGTAACCTTTCACATCTCTAATAGCAACCATACCATAATTCATGTCACTGTCTTGGGGGACCCAGAGAAGAGGCACCAAAGCAGCTCATCACAGTACCAATGAACTTCAACAAAGGGAGATACACAAAAATGAGACTAGTTAAACAGAAATTAAACCAACAGTCACAATACTGAAATGCCCAAGAGTTCTAAAAGGAACTCAAGTATGAAACTGCAGAACTACTAACTGTGGTATGTAACCTACTCCTTTAATAAGCTTCTGTAGCAGATGACTGGAGGATAGCTAATGTGACGCACCCTAGCACAGTGCTACTCAACACATAGCCGGTGGCCCGCATGCGACCTGCAGCCAGTTTGTTTTCGGCCCGTGGTAAAGTTTGGGTTTACATGAGGCTCAACACGCGACCCACAGGTGGGAGATAAAACAAAAAAGTATTCAATATAATAGTCTTCTGTTGATATTCATTTAAGCAGTTAAATCTTGGACTGTCATTGCTCATTAAAATTGCTGTCATATGGGTGGAAATCGGGTAAATATTGCATGTTATTAATAATCAGCAGAACTGACTTAAATGGGACCTGTGTGTTGTGTAGTCTTGCCTTAATCTTTGTATTTATGCCCATCAGTGTGGAAGAAGCTATTTGCATATATATGCAACCACACTCAAGTGGCGGCCCTCGGCACCTGCTGTGAGTATCACTGTGGCCCCTGGGGCTTCCAGAGTTGAGCAGTCCTGCCCTAGCAACTACCTACAGCAATTTGCCTAACTTCAGTCTCAGGTAAAGTCGTTGAAACTATTGTAAAGAACAAAAGAAAAGAATTATCAGACACATATATGAACATGATTTCTTGGGGAAAAAGTCTACATGGCTTTTGTAAAAAGAAATCATGCCTCAGCAACATATTAGAATTCTTGGAAAAGATCAACAAACTTGCAGACAAGGGTTATCAGATGGATATAGCATTCTTGAACTTTCAGAAAATCTTTGTCAAGGTCCCTCAGCAAAGAAAGCAATCATGGGATAAACGGAACGGGTCAGTAATTGGTTAAGAGACAGGAAATAAAGGGTAGGAATGAATGGTCAGTTTTCAGAATGGAGAGATGTAAAGAGGGGCAGTGTCCTCCACTGATCTGTACTGAATCCAGAGCTGTTCAACATATTCATAAATGCGATTATCTGGCTAATCGTATAGTCGATACAAATTGTATCGACTATACGATTAGTCAAAAAGCGCCTCTGCAGAGCTGAAGTGGGTGTAGCTCCAGAGGAGCCAACTCAAGCTGGGACTGAGCAGTCATGGCTCGTGACAGCACCACAGCCACTCAGGCTTCGGCTCTGCATTTTAAATGCTCTTACTACATTTAAAATGCAGAGGCACAGCAATAAGAGCAAACCGGGACCACTGGAACAGTGGACAGTTCTGTCCGCCGCTAACAGGGACTAGTGCTGCAGCACCCCAAGTTCATGGCAGCCAGGTCTGGCTGCCACAAACAGGGGGGTGCTTGGCAGCAACAGCCCCTGTCTGCGAGGGGACCCAGCTCCCCGCTGGGACCCCTGCGGACAGGGGCTGCTTTGCAACAGCATCCCTTATCCCTCCCCTGCTGCCTTTGAGAGGCGCGGGGGGGGCGGGGCAGGGCGGGACAGGTGGCACCCTAGAGACAGTGCTGGGGGGAGCCAGCTTTTAAGCTGGCTCCCCCCAGCACCGGCTCCTGTCCTCCCTTGCTGCCTCTATTGGGGGGGGAGGGGGAGGAAGGTGCCGCAGAGAGCATGGGGCGAGCGGGGACTGCTTGAGTCCCTGCTCGCCCCGTACTCCCTGCAGCACTTCTCCTTTTGAAATGTAAAAAATTAGACTGGAATGAGAATTTTTAGCTGACAATGTCCCTGTTTGACCACAACTCCCTATATTAACAAATCCCCCCTTAAATAAGACCATGTCACATCTGAAGTGCCCAACCCAACTATCTACTGCAATAACCCAACCCATCTGTGCTTACAAGCAGAACAGTGATTAGACTGACAATTAAGCTTACCAAATGTAGGAGAAATATGCAATATTAGATTGTGACATTATAAAAATGAACACAAATTAAAGAAACAAATGTAAACAAAACTGAAACTGTCTCTTCTGTACACAATAGCAAACAGTACTCCATTTTATTAAATGTGGCAATATTTTTGGAATAACATGAAAATAAAGAAGCTCAGGGACACATGCAACTCTCATTTTTGTAAAGCATTATGCATAACAAGGAATACTTTTAGGCCTTGCTTACAGTTTACAGTTAAGTCGAGCTATGTTGGGATGACGGACAGCCAGTTTTTTGAGTCCACACTACTCTCCTTCCTCTGGTGGTGCAAGTCCTCACCAGGACTGCCCAGCTCTCAACAGCCAGGCTCACAGCTGTAAATTCCACACAATGATGACAGGCAATACAAGCTATGCAGTGTTTACACAGACACTGAATTGCCCTAATTATACTGTCCTGTGCACTACACCTCTTGCGAAGGTAGAGTCATTAGGTCAGTACAGTGGGGAACTTAAAATAGTGGGAGAAACCCTAGAGCACAAACTTGGCCTTAGTGCCCTCCATCTAAGAGCAAGGCATTTAATTCCACTTAAATGCCTCACTCTTAGATGGAGGACACTAAGGCCAAGTTTTTATGAAGACATTTCCACTCATTTTCACAGCATCTCAGGACTGATACCAGCTCACAGTACAAGGGAAATATACAAATATGTGTTAAAGACCTAAACAAAGTTTAGTTAATCAAAAATCTATTTTAAAAATGTACATTAAAATTAATAATACCATTAATCCCAAACAGCTGCCATTACAAAAAAGGAGAAAGGAAAACTGATTAAATACTTCTCTTTCTCCAAAATAATTAGGGATGGCAATTTAAAATGGTATATCGTGTTCACAACTTGAGTATTTATCCGTGGCATAATCAACAAGTATCTTCGGACTGCACACAACAACAGAACAGTGACAGTATCAGGAACTATGCAGTTACACAGAAGAGTGAATTGACAAAAGTGACAAAAAAATTCTACTCGGTTTCACAGCACTATTACATTTCTGTGACAGCTGCTTTGCTTCCAGTAAGACAGGAAGGAAGCAGAAAGTGTTGCTTAACACTCAGGTTCATGGTGGGGGTGGAGAGAAGGGGAAGTGCAGGTAATCCTAAGAGTAACACACCACACCCCCCCCCCCCCACTCATCCCCAAGAGATTGACGCTTATCTAATGTATAGACAGAAGTTACTTTTCTGGTTGTCATTAACCTACACTAAAATCAACAACTGTGCATCCAGATAATTTAACAGATATATCAAGAGCTAAGAAAGTAGTAACACCATGTTCAGAAAAAAAAAATGTGGAGAAACTTCCTCTTGAACTACCTCCTAATATAGTGCCATTGACAAAAAAGTGCCATTCACAAACAATATCAAGAGCAAGTAATCCCATTTAGATGAAAACTCCTACAGAATACATACATAATTTATGACAAAACAAAATGAAACCTTACACTGGATAACATGAACCAACTATATAAGCGCATATGAAGTGTTAGTTGTTTTATGAAAATAATGGTACAACACAATTCAAACAGAACTGAGTCACAATTTAATATGCTGAACTCTAGAATAAATAGCTTCTCTCTCCATCAGGAGTTGAGGCATCTGAATACAGAACTGTCAATTCTGAGCTAAAAAGTTTCCGAAGAGTAGTCGTGTTAGTCTGTAATTTTAAATAGCAACGAGTCTCTCTGCTCATCTAAGGAAGTGGTTTTGCTCACGAAAGCTCATGATACTATATATTTGTTAGTCTGTAAAGTGCTACAAGACTACTCGTTTTTTACTTCTGAGCCAAGTTTGCACAGGCTGAACCTCTCTAGTCTGGCACCCTCGAGACCTGAACAGTGCTGAACCAAAGAATTTGCAGGACCACAGAAGGTTCATATTGTCTAGCAGCATTACCAACATTTCCAGTTCCCTGGGCTCTTAGAAGACATTTAGGGGTAGATTAGAGTTAAAGAATAGCATAGAACACTGAGAGCCAGGACTGGTGGCTGTAAACAAACTTTTTAGGACAGCAGGAAACTTGGCCACACCTATGATAAATGGACACCTGAGTTACTAAAATCATATTGGACCACAGATGTTGCTGGAACAGAGAGGTTCAGCCTATATTTTAGCTATACTATACAAACAATTACAAAAAATCATTCCTCATAATATCACGTGTTTCATCTGAGCATACTAGCTAAATAAAAAAAGGCAAAAGCAGTTTAAAGAGTGAAACGGTACCTTTGATCCAGCATCAGCCATTGTCAAAAATTTTCCCTGCACCCTTCTGTAAACTAACCAAGACACAAGGCTTTGCAGAAACCCCTAAACAAATCACCACATTTGCGTTAGTTCATGTTACGGCATGAATTTACCCTACACTTGAGGATTAAGTTAACTCCTTGCTGTGGGCTAAGTAAGCCACACTTCCCCTCTCCCCCACACACACACCTCGAATAGGCATGTTCAAGGTGCAGCGCTAATATAGAAAGAGTAGGCCAGGCCAGTCTGGGCTAACTGCTGAGGACAAGGATGCTTCTTGCTGGTTCCAGCCTAGAAACACCTGGAACCCCTGACTGCAGAAGCCAGAGGAATTGAGACCCAGACAGATGCCTGAGTGTACATGGATGCCCAAGAAGGACCAGGGGCACTAAAATCCACACTGGCTGAGACTTCCAGAGAACCCAACGATGCCAACTCTCAGGCACATGGTAGGAGAAACATGGGAATAGCTATAGTCCCATGGAAAGCTGACATGCTCTCTTCAACCACTGAGCTAGCAGGACTCTGAACTCTCTGCCACTGCTAGAGCTCTGGCAGAGCAGGGACGAACTACTTCCCCTATCTTGGCTACTACTCACACATATATGGTGACCCATTTCCCTAGTGGGCCACTAGGCCTTATAGCCCTGACAGCCAGGGTGATTCTCTTGACTCTGGCTGCTAGGCCTTACAGTCCTAACACTAAGAACAGCCTGGCAGAATTATTCATGGGATGAATTCATCCCATATTCAAGAGATACCTCCACCACACCACTTTTTGCAAGAGTGAAAAATTAGTTCCAGAAAATGCTCTTCATACAATCCCCTTCTCGCCCCAACCTTGTTTTCTTTCTTTATTTTATACCAGAACTCAAGCTTGTGCATCTCTGCTTATCACAACTGTAGAAACTAGGAATGTTAGCTATCGTGTAACTGAATAGTCATGTAACTGCATGAAAACTTAGCAGTTACACTACTATTCAATAATTCCCAGGGATGGGGTCAGCAGCCAGTGCACTCCCAGCCTCACTCCACCCCACACTACTGCCTCTGTATCAGAGGCAGCAGCACAGGGTGCCAGGCAGTAGCTGAGCCACGAGGAGAGCCAGTTTAAAAACCAGCATCCTGCGCAGACCGGCTGGCTGTTGCCCCGCACTGCTGCCTCTGATACAGAGGCAACAGCAAGGGGTGGCAGCAGACCATGTGTGTGAGGTCTGAGCTCCCCATGGACAGAGGCAGAAGCGGGGAGAAGAGGGGGGAGGGGAGGAAAGGAGAAGAGGGAGGGGCAGGGGAGGCTACCACAAAGCAGCCTCTGTTCCTCTAGGAGGCAGCAAGGGGAAGGTAGGTGGGTCTGTGGAGCAGGCACATGAAGGTAGCTGGCTTGAAAGATGGCTCCCTGCTAGGGATATTAAATTTAGGTTATTTTAGTAATCGAGTAGGGAATAGAATTTTTACTCACTACTCAATTATTTGATAGGGGAAGGCAGCTCCACTTAGCAGGCAGCCTGCTCCCCAGCTCCTACTGCATTTTAAATTGCAGAGCCACAGTGGGGTTTGGTCCCCGACCTGGCGCAAACAGCATCTTAATTTAGTAGGGGAGCCGGTACATGCAGAGAGCTATCTTAAAAGCTGGCTCCCCATGAGCACTGGCTCCCAATTAAAATTTCAGTAAGTACAAGTTTACCAAAATTTTAACATCCATAGTACCTAGGAATCATTTCATCTATGGTTGTACACAGACTTCCAAACCAATGACTATGTGATTAGTCAGAGACCTCTAGATATGCTTGGATCACAGATTTTGAGGCTAGATCATCAGGGTAAGACCCAGCCTGACAGAGAGCTGTGCTCAACCTCAAAGCTATGCTGACAAAAACGTCACCGAGTACTATCACTGCTACGGATGTCAATGAGGAGTCGACTAGACAATTAACTGATAAACCTAGGCTTATTAGTTAATCTAGTGGACTACTTGAATCCCCCCCTTGCTGCCTCTATCAGAGGCAGCGGGGGGAGGGGAGGGAAGGGGGAGAGCAGGAGCTGGCTTGAAGTAAGCAGAGGCAGCAGAATTGGGGTTGGGGGGTATATCCACCACTAATAAACTTCAAATATACCCAGTAAGTCATCAGAAAATGTTTCCCTAACACATACTCCTCCTTCTCTCCCGCCCTCCCCACTTTTTTAATTAGCGAAGAGGTCTAGTTGAGTAAGTACGCCTCATGCATTTAGAACTTTATAAAGTCACTGGTATTGATCCACACTCCCTCACAATTCAACAGGTAGTCATCACAGAGTCAGACGAGTGCAATATGTTAATGATGTGATAACCATGAGCTAACAAGTATGCATCTACATGAGTTGTACACATGTAATGTGCTTCAAAAGGTAGTAAATAATGCATCCTAATCCTAGTTTTAACAGTGGCTTCCTATGTTCTTCAGGACAAATCACTTAACTCCCCTATGCCATAACTTCCTTTATCATGCCTGATGCTAGCATGGTAAGTTTGGGTATGTCTACACAGCAAAGTTATTTCAAAGTAACAGCCCTATTTCAAAATAACTTTCCTAGTGTCTACACAGCCAAACTGCTATTTCGAAATAAATTCGAAATAGCGGAGTGCTTATTTCGAATTTGGTAAACCTCATTCTACAAGGAATAACGCCAAATTCGAAATAGCTATTTCAAAATAAGTGCTGTGTAGACACTTATTTCGAAATAGGGGGCCTCCAGCATTCCCAGGGTGCCCTGCTGGCCACTCCAGCCTCAATCAAGAACACTCCTCTCCCCTCCTCGCCTCACTGGAGCCCTTAAAGGGGTAGACTCTGGCCACAGTGCCTGTGCCAGCTCCAAGCCTGCCAGCCTAGAGCCAGCAGTCACTGCCCCTGACCCAGTGGCCCCAAAACATGAGCCAGCAGGCCACTGGCAGCCAGCCCTCCACCGCTCCCCAGGACCAGTCTGCCAGCTCCCATGAGCCTGCCAGGGCCTGGAGAAGGCAGGCGCCTTCCTGGTCCAGGGTGGAGATCATGGACCTTATTCAAGTTTGGGGGAGATGCCCCCAATGTCCATGATCTCTGCAGTAGATGGAGGAAGGTGGCCATCTATGGCAGGATAGCTGCCAGCTTGGCCACCAAAGGTCACATGCGAACCCAGAAGCAGGTTTGCATGACAATCAAGTTGGTCTAGCAAGAACCCCAACCCTAAGCCCTGAGCTTCCCGTCCCCCTTCTTCCCCTTGCTTCCCCATTCCAGCTCCCTCCTCCCAGGTTTCCCCATCCCCTCTCCCACCCTCTCTTCTCCCCTCTCCCGCCTCCTTTCCCCAGTCTCACCAGAGTTTCATCCCCTCCCCCCCGCCAGTTTTGTTAAATAAAGAGAGTTTGTGTTCATGAAAATACGTGTATTTTATTTTACATCAGGAAGGGGGGTTAGGGAGGGGTAAGTGGAAGGACATGAGGGAGGAATGAGGCACAAGCCCCCAGTGGGGCAGGCCAGGGATGCTCTTAGTGCTCCTCAGGGTGGAAGCTCTCCCGCAGGGCCTCCTGGATACTGACAGCCCCCCGATGGACCTCCCGGATGGCAGCCTGCAGAAAGTGCAGCCAGGCTCGCGGCAACACGTCCACAAGAAGCACCAGAGTGCCCAGGGGCAGCTCTGGCTCCATGTTGCAGAGTGCTGTGGTGTCCCGAGTGAGGGCAACCAGAGCACACAGAGACAAAATGCTTTGCTGTCCCTCATTGAGGTAGACAAGCAAGCAGGGAAACCTGAGAACTGGCTGTCCGGGGGTGTCCCTTTAAGCACAGACCTCAGATAGCCTCAGGCACCAGCCCCACACAGTAAGTCCTGACCTGGTGCCCTGCCGGAACTGGTTCCGGCCAGCCTTAAATGCTGGTCCTCTCAGTGTCCACTCAATGTGGACGCGCTATTTCGAAATAGCAAAATGCTATTTCAAAATGCATTGTGTGTGTAGACGTGTTATTTCGAAATATCTTATTTCGAAATAGCTTATCTCAAAATAACACTGTAGTGTAGACATACTCTTTGAGAGCTACAGATAGAACACTAAGCATAAATGTAACTACCTTAAATTTATGCCCAATTGGGTGACTGAATGAAAAACTATGTGTTGTCCTCCCTCTAAATGTCTTAATCCCTTCCTGTTTCATTAATGCATGCTCTTTTTTTAGCACATGTAATTACCACTAACAAATAGATGACAAGCCTTTGACAACAGAGTGGACCAGTGTTCCCTGTAAGCTGAGTGCTCTGGTTTTCGCCCAGGAGAGATTCAAACACTGCACAACTGATTAGCAGAGTGCCCACAACTAGCAGCATGTGTTTCTTCTGGAGGTGCACATTCATATTTGCCTCAGTGCATATAACAAAATTTATTCTGCACACAAATGAAAAAAAAAGAAAAGAGAGGAAACATTGGTGGGGACTTGCAAAAAAGTGTTCCAAACATCTGATATTTTATCAAAACTAACCACCTTAACTGTGGGGGAAAAACCTCACATTTTCCCTCAATAACTGAAGACATCTCAATTATCCAATTAATCAAATAAGAACAATACCTAACAACATTGGAAAGAATCTCCATTTCTATCCTGCAGTATTACTTCACTAGAAAATAGTATCTGTTTCCAATTCCAGTTTATTCATAAGGCGGAAGAAAAAAAAAATGTGCCTAACATGTACCAAAAAAAGTTTTAAATACGTGTAACTTTGAAAATTCCTCATTATAGCATCTAAGGTGAAAACCAAACTGGCATAACAAAAATGTACACATTTTCAAGAAGACTGATTTCAACCTGTCCATTTTCAAATTCATTGGAACAGCTGAGTTCTATTAATAGATTACAGGTCTGAATATCACATGGTTGGAACCACAAGTATATGAAGGCTGTTGGAGACTTACAGGAGCACACACTACTCCCTCATTTAATTTCAGTGTCCACATCTCCATTGCCCATTTAATGACAATTGCAGTAGACAAACGAGAGACTAAAACATATTATAGCATGAGTTTTTTGATAAAGTGGCTTGTACCCATGAAAGCTCATGATAGTATATATATATATGTTAAGTCTCTAAGGCTGTCTACACAGCAGCATTATTCCAAAACAACATAGCCCACCTCTACACAGCAAGCAGTTATTTTGACAATGTCAAAATAATGTTGAGCTGGAGGACTATTTACTCTGACACCTGTAACCCTCATTGTACGAGAAGTAAGGGAAGTTGGAGGAAGAGTGCTCTAACTCAGACTTGCAGCTGTATAGACAGCACCAAAAGCCGAAATAAGCTATTTTCACTTAAGCTATGCAATTGACATAGCTGGAGTTGCATAGCTTATTTCAGCTTTATCCCTGCTGAGTAGATGTGCCCTAACATGCCACAGTACTGCTCACTAGATGTACACAGAATCTAGATGTACACAAAAAGGCAAAGTATGTATTGTGAGATAGGAAGAAAGGAGCTCTATTTATTATATGTTCTTAATTGATCTTCAGATTACTTTCTTTAAAGTACATGCAGATGGGCTGAACCAGAAAATCTAGGGTAATAAACTGGTGAGAAGCATAGCCCATCTGCTACCCCTGTGCTGCTGGGAAAGAAGAGAAAAGTGGCATTTCTACCAGTATGTAATCCTTTTTGTTTTTTTAAATCAGCTTCTAGCTGGTATCTGTCAGATAAGTGTGATGCTCCCCCCACACACTTCTAGCTAATGAAAGGAAGAAATGGATTTTTATCCCGTCCAGCCTCCTTACTGCCCCCTCCTATTAAAGTTTCCTGGCTGCACTGTGTGCATGTATGGATAGTGATAGAAAATAGTCTCTGTTACTCTCCTCCTCTCAGCTGCCTATTATAGGCCTTCCGTCTCCTTTATTAAAAACTGCAGTTCTGGGTGCTGCTCTCCATCTCCCAAGAAGTCACATGAAAAGTAGGAGATGCACTAGCACAGTCTGTCTACACACGAATAAAAATAACACTGCAGTATGTAATCGATTCATATTTGGAAAAATTAACAACAAAAATTGTAAGCAGATTTTTAAACAAATGCTTACATGCTGCATAAATAGCATAGTTAAGCACACATACTACTCAAGGAAAATTTTAACCAGTTACAGACAATCAGACTTGCAAGTCAATTATCCTTGTTGTAAATGCATTAACTTCCATGAGGGTCACACATCCATAGTTCGGTCAACTCTCCCATTAAAAGTTTCTCAAAACTTGTCAACTGTTATTAAAATTTAATCATATTAGTTAACTAAATTTTACCTATGAAAGGTGAGATCTATAAGGTACTTGGTTTGATAGCTGCTTTGTGCAAAGAAGGTGCTTTCAGGTCAGACTTCAGTATGTGAAAAATCCAATATACAAACAACAGTACTACATTAAAAAGGAGCAGATCGCTCATGTAAAAAGTAGTCTGTCCAGTCCATACTAATAATGCAATTACTTAAGCATGTGTTTAACTTTACTAGAAACATAGAATACTAGAACTGGAAGGAACCTCGAGAGGTCATCAAGTCCAGTCCCCTGCCCTCATGGCAGGACCAAGCACCATCCAGATCATCTAGTATGAGGCCACTACTTAGATTAGTAAAGTTTAGTTTTACATAAGTGTTCACATTAATAGGGCTTTTCCTGGCAAAAAGCAATGTAGAGGATATAAGTATCCTATCTTTCTGCAAGAAGTTCACAGCAGGATGCTATTTGGAAGTCTAATGTGAAGATGTGGCTTACAAAATGTAAGACGTTAACATATTTTGAAATATCATAAATCTGTGCAATAATCACTGTACAAGAATACATATGACCTATTACTCCTTTTTAAATGTGCTCTGCTACTCACTACCAAATAAATTCTGTGCCCTCTGTAAAGTCTGTTCTGAATCCCAACAAGCAGTTACAAAAAAGCAAAGCAGATGAACCCTAGACAAGGTAAAAAGAAAATTCAACATGGGACTGCGTTATGCTTCACGTTTTGAAAGTATTCTTAAGTAGTAATGACAAGAATAATCCCAATGTGAAAGAGCACCAGACAACCTGTGATTCCTAGAAATTGGAACAAAACTGAAGCTGGAGACAAATCCGCACTAGCACCCTTACAGACCTAAGGCTTCTTACAAGGCTTGACTGTTGTCAAAGGCGGGCACAGAAGCGTGGACAGGCTGAGTCATTCCTCGTAGTAACTTCAGGGCGAATCCCCTTCCCGACAGCGGTGGGAAGGGAACCGAGGACACCCCCTCGCCCGTCTGTCCTGCCAGACCCGCTCCCTGGAGCTCTGTTTACAAACAGCCGCTGTCAAGCAGCAGGACGACCCCAGCCCTCCCCAGTGAGACGCTACTGTGTGGACACTCCGAGGGCAGCGCCTCGCAACCTGTTCACAGTGACCCCGTTCACCGGGGCAGGAGAGGGACCCACCTCCCTCCCCGCTCGCTCTTTCCCCATCGCGCCCAGCGGGGACCAGCCGGCCGCCGAGCTCACAGCTAGGGACGGGCCCACGCTGCCCGGCGAGCCACTCACCCCGCCAGCCTGCTGGGAGGGGCGACCCCCCTGGGCAGGGCCCCGCCAGCTTCCCCCCACCAGCCCCTGCCTGGCTCGCCCACCCCGCAGCAGTCGGAAGCGGGCTCCGCGGTCCCCCTCCCCCTGAGGGACACTCACCCACAGCGGCCAGGCGGCCCCGCGCACCATCCTGCGGTGCCCGGCGGCAGCGGCTCCTCACTGCGGCTGAGACCCGCCGGCGGGCTCCGGACTCACCCCACAGACGCGGCCTCTGCCTCGATGGGGGAGGCGGGGGGAGCTCCCTGAGGGCGCCGGACCCGAGTGGGAACAGGCGGGGCTGGGGGGGACTCCGAACCCCGCCACCGTCCTCCTGGCGCAGCCGCTGCCGCTGTTTGTTATTGTCGTCACTCTCTTCCGGCGCGGTGCACGCTGGGTGAGGGAAAGCCGGGAGGAGGCGGAAGGAAGGAGAAGGCTGCCGGGGGGGCGGGCGCGAGCGGCTGAAGCGCCTCGGAGCGGCTGGGCGCGAGTGTGAAGCGCCACGCACAGGGGCAGGCGGGTGCGCGAGCGGGGTCAAGAGGCTGGCTGTGTGACTGAGGCCCAGCGAGGGGGACAAGGCCTCAGGCACCCAACAGTCACTGTCCCCGCGGGCCCGGCCAGGCTGCAGATGGGGGTTCGTGTGGGGGACGGGGCCCGTCGTACAAGTGTGCACTGGGCCCGAAACTTTCTGTTTGGGCCCTGGAGGGGGGCTGCTGTGAAGGGGATGAAGGCCCGTGCCCAGGGGCCGGCTGGGAGGTGAGCGAGGTACGGGGAAGAGAAGAGACTGGCCTGAGGCCCACGCAGCCCAGAATACCTCTTAGTGTCCTTTGCCTAGTGTGACGCTAGTCCCGTTTCTGCTGGCCTTTGCCTGATCGGGGCTAGGTGGTAGGGCTGCAGTTGGAGCGGGGTGTGTGATGCTTAAGCTTCCATAGACATAAATCACAGCAGGCCCAGGCTGGCACAGACAGCAGCTAGTGGCCTCACAGGCACGGCAGGTAATCTGCCTGATGTTAGTGAGTAGGTGGTCAGGGCGGCTAACCCAACCTGCCTGTCAGCATTGGCCTTTCTGTACCTAGACTACACATGCTGGGAATTGCATCCCCAGCTCCAAAATACAGCCTTAGATCCACCTCAACAAGACCCTCCCAACTCAACAAGAGCCCATCCTTCTATGTTCAAGTTTTTACTATTCCTCCTTTGCTTCTCTGCTGTAGCACTGCTCTGCCTCTCTTTTCCTCTTCCTATATTTCTTTTGCTTTATAAAAGCTACACTGTTTTACTGAAGTAACCCAGTACTGCATCAATATACAGTAGTACCTAGGGCATAGTGTAGTCTTTTCCCCAACCTTTGGCTGCTTCCTTGCTAGCACTCTTTTCCAAAGCCTCCATCCTGTATATCTAGTCATTTTCTTCTGCATCTTGTAGTTATTCTTTACCTCATTAACTGTGTTATCATATATGGGTTTTGTACCATCTCCCACAGACTAGGTTATGCCCGGCTTAAAGATCAATGTGGCTGGGTGAACAGTAGCTTTAAGAGTTTCATGGCTGGCTAGTTACTGCTACTTGGCTGAAGACTTCCTTTCTTTTCCACAGTTGAGCTATTTCTAGTGCAGTGGTTGCCACTATTAAATAGCTGCTTGTAGGAGGCACTGCAGGAAGCAGTGATGGCTTCTGGAAAGCACAGTTATTAGTGCCCACATGCCTCTTGGTACTCTCAAGCCAGTCCAGGTGTACGTATTACCACATAGATAGGTATCCATATGAGTAGCTTCTGGATTTGGGATCAGATTCATAAATTAATTTTTAAACATGATACAGTCAATTTTAGGCTATGGCAGTATTACATTGGCTACTGGTAGAATACCAAATCAGGTAAGTTACAGTACACTTAACATCTAGCTAATGAAAAAACTTCACCCTTGAATTGACTATCAGCAATAATGGGGTCAAGATTAACAACCTAAACAAAACAAATTATAAAGGTCAGCTTTCCACTCCTATCACATTTTAATTTCCTGCTTCTAATTAATATTTTAACTTACTAATATACATGCTTTTGGCCCTGTTCCTGCAAACTATCCTACACATAAGGTCAATAGGACTTCACTTGCTCACTGGAGTCTACCTACCTAGGACTACTTGCAAGATTTGGGCCTTCTGTAGTGTCAGATATCTGTGTTTCACTTTTTTTCAGTGAGTATACTAATCTTTGCTGTATTACATCAACACATAATGCCAGACAGCAAGCCAGTAATATAATACTTTCTCAGAGTTACACATTTTCTAAATCTGCACCTACTATGGATGTATATCTTCCTCAATGTTTAAGCCAGTGCTCAGTGATCCTGAATCAGTTGTACCAGAACACTCTGTAAATACTATCTAGTTCTCTAATTTTTTAATAAATTGGATGAATACATAAACTTGAGTATATTTTGGAAACTCAGATATCCTAGCTATATGGTACCTCTGCAAGAAATGGTTAAATACCAGTTTTTCAGTTTTGAAAAGCATATCATTCTTTTCCTCTCACAAAAGCACATATGGGAAACTACTAACACACACTCATGTGGGGAAACATGCTATGGTAACTGCTTCCCTGCCACTTTTTTTCACATTTCCTCTGTTTTCTCCTCATCTGTACCAAGGGAAACAGTGTAGCATTTGGCCCTTTGTAAATAGTAAGCACTGATTTTCTCTTGGCAATATAGAGCTTGAACCACAAGAAATGCTGACAGTTACAAAAAATGAAAGTGAAGATCACATTAATGTCTTGGTTCTTACAAATTAAAATCTAGTTCAGTTAGAAACTTCCTATCTTGCCGGTAGTGTCATGTCAAGATGGTAAAAAGAGGCATTGATACAATTGTAACGTAGTAGATAATATTTAATCAAGGATGTACTGTATATGTGGGAACTTGTGATAACAGCATCATAAGATTCTAAAGAAAGCATAGAACAAACATACTTATGTAAAAAGCCCATGATGAAGAACTGAAAGCAAAGTAGGTTGATCTTGTTTATTCTTGGGTCATTTCTTCATCTTGCTCAGAGTGTGGTGGCTCATGACTGGTTGACATGGAAGTATCTAATTAAACATTTAAGATCCTGTCTGAAAAAGTCCAATTTGTAACATTTTTTGTATTAAAAGTAAGCTTAATGGTATTTAATTTATACTAGCACGTTTGTGAAACAGGAATCAACCGTTAGTGGTAGAGGATACCTACAACTATGGGAAGAGCTCGTAATGCTATATTAATGTTAACTTGACCATTGATTAAACCAGTGGCTCTAATCCTTTCCAGACTTTCAGGAGTCTGATTTGCCTTGCATATGCCCAAGTTCCACGTAATTGAAAAACTATTTGCTTATAAAATGTGAAATAAAAATTAGGGCTGTCAAGAGTAGTTAGCCTAAGCAATTAACTCAAAACAAATTAACTCGGTTTAAAAACTCAGTTGCAGTAAATCACATTTGAATCACATTGTTGAACAATACTATAGCACCAATTTAAATAATAAATATTTAAAATCTTTTCCTACATTTTCAAATATCTTGATTTCAGTTACAACACAGAATACAAAATGTACAGTGATCACTTTATATTATTTTTATGGCAAATTTTTCCACAGGGGAAAAATAATATTTTTCAATTCTCACACAAGTATGATAGTGCAATCTCTTTATCATGAAAATGCAGCTTTACAATGTAGAATTTTGTTTACATAACTCCACACAAATAAAACAATGTAAAACTTTAGTTAATTAAATTTGTGACTTGAACCCCTTGTGGGGAGAACTGTATGTCTCCTGCTCCGTGCATGTTTTTACCCACATTCTGCCATATATTTCATGTTATAGTTTTCTTGGATGGTGACCTAGCATATATTGTTCAGTTTAAGAATACTTTCATTGTCGATTTGACAAAAGGCCAAGGAAGTATCAATGTGAGATTTCTAAAAATAGCTGCAAACATTGACCCAAGATTTAAAAATCTGAAATGCCTTCCAAAATCCGAGTGTGATGAGGTATGAAACATGTTGTTATAAGTCTTAAAAGAGCAACACTTGAGTGCATAAAGTATAAAACCTGAACCACCAAAAAAGAAAATCAGCTTTCTGTTGGTAGCATCTGATTCAGATAATGAAAGTGAACATGTATCATTCCACACTGTTTTGGATAGCAATCAAACAGAACCTGGCATTAGCTTGTAGGGATATTAAAATTAGATCAATCAACTAATCAAATAGTTGATGGAATTTCGATAGACTATTCAATTAGTCAATAAGGGCACTTCTGCTTTGAAATGTATCAAGAGCCCACCCGGCTGTTGCTACATTTCAAAGGTGGAAGTGCTGCACAGCGTTCTGCCTTTGAATGTACAACAGGGGCTCTTGTGCATTTCAAAGATTGAAACGCCACGTGAAGCCTGGGAAGTTGCCCTCAGAGAGTCCCTTGCTGGCCCCAGGCTCCATGCGGTGCTTCCACTTTGAAATGTACAAGAGCCCCAGAAGGAACTCTTGTGCATTTCCCCCCAGCATGCCATCCTCTTTCTCACCCCTTGCTGCCCTTTTCTGATAGAGGCAGCAAGGCAGGGGGAGGGAAGCAACCAGTCAACTAGTGAAAGGGTGTCCAACCTGCGGCTTGTGAGCCACATGCGGCTCTTCAAAGAAAAAATTGTGGCTCCCGCACTCGCGGCTCATAAAGGGGCAGCGTGGATTTTTGGTTTTGGTTTTTTTGCTCAACCAAACGCAGCGCCTGGGGCTTTTTTTTTTTTTTCTCAATAACTTTTTTCCCTCAGCTCTTTGCACTGTATCCACCACTATTTTGGCTCTTCGTCTGTAACGGGTTGGCCACCCCTGGACTAGTGTGTCGACTATCCAATAACTTTTTGCTTATCAGATAGTCGACTAGTCAATTAGTCGCTTACATTCCTATTAGCATGGTCCTCTGAAATGGTGGGTAAAGCTCCTTTAGTTCTCCAATGCTCTAATTCAGGATGGGCAGTAAGACAGAGGAGATGCACCTGGGTTAGCCCCTGATGGGCTGCTGGCACTATATTTACCTGCGCTGCCACCAATATTCCCTCTAAACTGCATGGCAGCACAGCTTCACAGGTGATTAATCAGCCCCGCCCAGTCAGTCATCACCCTGCACAGAGCCCTAAGTCTCTGACAGCATGGGGCTGATTAATCACCTGTGAGCATGGGCAACTTAGAGGGAAACTGGCCACTGCAAGTACGGCTGCTTGAAGCTCCTGTTGGCTGCAGATTGCCATTGCTGCCCAGTGGGAGCTGTGGGAAGCAGCACAGACTAGGACACCACTTCCCACAGCTCCCATTGGCCGGGAACAGTGATACGTGCCAATGAGAGCATCAAGTGGTTGTGCCTGCAGAGGCAGCTTACAAGGGGCTAACCCTGACAAACTGCTTTCAGTTCACAGGCCAGTTATTGCCCACTAGTGATGTAATTCA
This sequence comes from Rafetus swinhoei, assembly GCA_019425775.1. Lineage (NCBI taxonomy): Eukaryota > Metazoa > Chordata > Testudines > Trionychidae > Rafetus > Rafetus swinhoei. Next base: position 68,027,965 of record CM033424.1, on the reverse strand, counting down.
ATGCTTAGGTAAGTCAATGCAGTGGAAGGGGCCCTCTGATTTTTCTTGCTCTAGGGCAGTGTTTCTCAAAGTGGGCCATGTGTTTCCCACTGTGGACCACATTTTCTCCTTTCTCCCCCATTGTCACCCACAACTTATTTCCTTTCTCTTCAAATGTTTCCTTCATCTGAGGGACCACTCCCTTAGGTTGCTGTACCGCTGAAGTTCGGTTTTGAGAATGCAGCTCCATCGTTTTCATACTTGAGTTTAGAAGCCTCACTGGTACATTTCCTTTGACGTCATTAGTCAGTACATTGGCTGGCAGGAAACCATTAGGTAGTCTTGTCCCAAGTGTAGGCTCTACAAGCACTCAATAGCCATTGATTTTTCTTGGTACCTAGCAGTGTTAATCATGGATCTTTTCTCTCCAGGGAAGATAACTGTCCTCGATCTTCTGCCCACTTTAACATTTTCAGTCTGCCCAGTGATATCCAGGAAGTGACTTTGCCTCTCCACTTGAACCAGTACTCTACTCAGCAAAGCATTCTTCTTAGCGTGCCCATGAGAATTCACCATTTTTGGTTCCCTCTTTCAACAGTAGCTCCTCTTCCTTCTATATTCTCCCCCTATTTGTGATCCTCCCTCTCTGATGCATGCTCGCCTTTCCCCATTATTGATCCCCTTCCTGTGTTGCTCCTCTTCCCCCATCCATGATCCTGCTGTCTTATGTACTCTTCTCCCCATCTCTCTCCCTGTATGCTCCCTCTGTTTGTTATTTTCATGCCCCATCCTTTCCCTGTGCTCAATAAGGGGTTAATACCCCCTTGCTAAAATTCTGGCAGAGCCAGAATTTCACACCAACATATCCAGATCCCATATTAACAACATTTACCAGCATCATGTTATATATAAAAACATCATCAATTAACAAAATAATATTTAACATTCCATTTCCACTTCTTTATACTAATACATGATAATAGGCATTAAAACTCTATAGAACCAATAACATTCACTCTTCTTCACTATAGTGGCAATAGCACTGCCCTCAGTTGGGAACCTGGAGAGTGGCAATGGCTGCCTGGGTTCCCAGCTACGAAGACAATGCCACTACCAGCAGCACAACAGTAAGGGTGGCAATATCATATCATGCCACTTTTACTTCTGTGTAATGCTTGACCTTTGTGCTAGAAAGGGTAGCTAAAGTGATATATGGCAAATTTTGGGGTGACTAGAGTCTCCACTGGTCTCCCTAGAATTGTCATTGATCCTGCTTCTGTCTCATTCTGCAATACCCAGTCTATATTTATTCTGCTGTGACCAGGTGTGCTTTTGGGCAGACCTCACTGGAAATGCCAAGGTCAGGGCAGTTTGCAAAATAAAGAGCAAATACTTACCCATGTTAGGAGTTAGACTCCCCAACCAATCACAAACTGTGCTTCTGATTCCCCACACTGGTTATTGAGAAGCCAAAAAAGAAATCACACAGCCTGCTTTATTGAATTCCAGCGCTCCAGCTCCCAGTCAGCACCTATGTCAAGTACAGTGAGAAGTTATTTCAAAAACTCTGCTCCCACAATATGCAACATGTTTTTCTGACCCCAAAGAGGTCACATTACTAAATCAGTATAGATTTGGACCTTATCCAAAATGCCATGCTGACAGTCAATCCTTTAGTGTCTGAAGGCTTATTATAATGTAAAAAAGAAAGAACAGGTGTTAAGTGGTAAAGCAATCACATACATATGGGGTGTGTCGACACTGCATGCTTCTTGCACATGAATGGCCGTTCTTGAGCAAAAACTTGCCGGCTGTCTACACTGCACACGCATTCTTGCACAAGTAAATGTACAGTATAGCGTCGGAAAACAGGGCTTCTTGCGCGAGAGCTCTGACGCTCCGTATCAGGAAGAAGCCTTCTTGTGCAAATGTTCTTGCGCAAGAGGCCAGTGTAGACAGGCAGCCAAGAGTTTTTGTGCAAGAACTGGCCTCCCAGGAAAAAAGCCAAGTGGCCGCTTGGACGCTCCATACCCGCACTCACAGCTCCATACTTCCTGGTTGCCGGACCCCTCCTTAAAGCCACACGCAGCCTGCAGTCTGCGCGGCAGCAGCATCAGAGCCTGCAGCTCCACCATGCAGCTTTGCCCTGCTGCACCCACAAGCCCCCCAGAAATGCCTGTTCCAGGGGGACACTGAGAGCCTGCACCCTCCTCCCAGCAGCCACCCAGGGCTCCCAGCAGTCCTGGAGGGGCACAAAGCAGCGTGCCCCTTGCTGGTCCGAGGCAGAGGTCGAGGCCCTTCTCGACCTGTGGGCCGAGGAAGAAGTCCCCCACAACCCCCATGCCCGTCATTGGAATGTGGACATTTTTAGCCGCATGGCCCAGGCGCTCTCCCAGCAGGGACATCCAGCCCAGATCCTTGAACAGGTGCGGGCTAAGGTGAAGGAGCTGTGCCTGGGCTATGTCTGGGCCTCTAAGGGCCAGGGGGCAGGAGCCAACACCTTCCCCCACTATGACCGCTTCCACGCCATCCTGGGGGAGATGGCTGTGGAAGGACCCTCAGTGCAGGACGACACCAGCCTGCGCGCCCCCCCCCCCCCCCCCCGCCAGTCACCAGGCCAGCCGAGCCAGAGGAGGAGGGTAACCTGCCCACCGGGTCTGGGTCGGAGGAGGACAAGGATGACCACACCAGCACCGTCACTCTCCATCTGGAGCCAGTGGTGAGCAGCCAGGACATCTCCTGGGCTTCATCCGAGGCCGGTGAAGGATGCTTCTCACTCACAAGGGCGGAAGGTGCCGGGTGCCCGGGGGGAGGGGGAGGGAACATCACTCAGCGTTTGAGCTGCACACTGTGTAACAGTACACAGCACGTGCAACCTCGTGTAGCCTGACTGTGTGGCATGTGGATGTGGCAGGCAGCTCCAGGGCATGCCTGGGACCCTGCTGCTCGCACACGTCCTGCCTGGGGGGAAAGGGGCGATGCCGGCTGGAAGCAGCCAAGGCTCCAAGAGCTCAGGCCAGACCCCACACCTCCCGAAGGGTGCTGCACACAGACAGCATGCAGCCATGCCTGCCCGTGCGACACAGCAGCTGCTCCTGGGAAAACCGCAGCGAGCCAGCCCTGTGAGCATGGCCCCCACGGAGCCCCGAGGCTGCTTCTAGCCCCGAGGCTGCCCTCAAGGGAAGCCCCACACTGCGGCCACGCGCTTCCCTGGGCTACTTGTGTGAGGGCTAGCAGGAGCGGGAGCAGGGAAGCAGTTGGCCTGGCCCTATGGCCGCTTGAGTTTTGCTGCAAGGACGGTACGCTTCCCAGTCACCCTGGCTCCATCTCCGAGGACATCAATTGACAGGGGTCCGAGAACCCAGACCTCGTCTGCCATACTTGCTCCCATGCAATGTGGGGATATGTACGCAAACATGACTACAGCCTGACAACAGTCGAAGCCATGTGCTCTACCTTGGGGAGGGAGTGTGCACAGTGCAATGCAGACACACATAAGAACACAAGAATGTAAGAATGGCCAGACTGAGTCAGACCAAAGGTCCATCTAGCCCAGTATCCTCTCTGCCAACAGAGGCCAGTGCCAGGTGCCCCAGAGGGGGTGGACCAAAGACAATGATCAAGTGATTTGTGTCCTGCCATCTATCTCTGGCCTTTCACAAACAGGGGCCAGGGACACTATTCATTACCCCCTATCTACTAGCCTGTTATGGACCTCACCTCCATGAATTTATCTAGCTCCTCTTTAAACTCTGTTATAGTCCTAAGCCTTCATAGCCTCCCCTGGCAAGGAGTTTCATGGGTTGACACACCACATGCCAAGTGTCCAGGACACAGACAAGGGGTCTTCATTCACAGTGATGTCTCCCAAGGGTTACAATCCATGGAAGATCACTTTACTCCCCAGGGGAGTACTGTATGCAACCATACACACAGGGGACCGATTAGGCCCAAGCCACAGTAGTGTGGTGTCACCTGGGCTCAGGGTGGAGGGCATGGGGTGCAGGGACAGGTGGGCAGGGCTGCCTGACTGCCTCATCATTTTCTCTGTTCTCTGCAGCAGGAGCGAGGGACCCTCCAGCCCTGTGGCAGCAGCTCCACCCACCACCCAGGCACCAGTCCAGCGGGCCAGGCAGCGGGACCAGCTCCTACGGCGGCACGTGCAGGCTGTCAAAAGAATTGAGGCGGCGGTCAGCCGAAAGATCGAGGCTGATCTTGACCGGCAGCAGCAGGCATGAGGGCAGTTTCTGCAGAGGTTTGACCACATGTGCGACGTCATTACCACCCTGACGTCACACATCGGTCACACCGTACACTATGGCATGGCCTTGCCATATCCTCCTGCCCTCCCTGCTATGCCCATGCCCCCTCCAGCCTCCCCTCCAGCCGCCCCTCCTGGTACCCCTGTAGCCGCCCCTCCAGCTGCCCCTCCAGCCGCTACCATGATGCCACCTGCTGCACCCCGTTCTGCCCACATCCCCGTCCTGCCTGCCCCGACCCGGCCTGAAGGACGGCGAGGCCTCCGCACCCGCGGAGGCACTGGCAGGAACCGCCCCTCCCAGCCATAGCTCCCCCTCCTAGTTGAGAGCCCCTTCCTCCTCCCCCTCCCAGTTGAGAGCCCCTTCCTCCTCCCCCTCCCAGTTGAGAGGCCCCTCCCGCTGCCCACCCGTCTTCCCTATTGTAAATAAAAATAAAAGTTTTCTGGTTTTTGAAGAAAAAAATGGTTTTGTTTATTGGGAGGTGAGGGGAGGCGGGGAAGGGAAGGGTTGTGGATGGGAGGGAGATGCAGATGGGAGACAGAAGTGACCCTACTGTGGGGCCTGGGAGAACATGTCCTTCAGGGCCTCCCGGATGCACACCCCATCATGGTGCACCTGGCGGATGGCGGCTGTGTGGGGCTGGCTGTTCAAATGCCCAGCCCTCGGCTGTCATCCACGCCGGGAGGAAGGCCTCCCCCTTCTGCTCCACGATGTTGTGGAGCACGCAACACGCTGCCACAACTTCAGTAATGTTCTGCTCACCCATCTCGAGACAGGTGAGCAGACAAGAGAAGTGCGCCTTCAACCGGCCAATGGCGTACTCGACCTGGTTGCAGGCCCAGTTCAGGTGGTCATTGAAACGTGCCCAGCCGGGATCCGTCCATCCTGTGTAGGGCCACATCAACCAGGGCATGAGAGGGTAGGCCGTGTCCCCCACAACACAGGCCTGTGGACGTCCCCAACTGTAAATTCCCACTGGGGGAAGAAAGTGCCTGCCTCCATCCTGTGATGCAGGCTGGAGTTACGAAGGACGCGGGCATCATGTGCCCTGCTGGACCACCCCACATAAATGTCTGTGAAGCAGCCATAGTGGTCCACGAGGGCCTGGAGCACGACGGAGAAGTACCCCTTCTGGTTAATAAAATGGGCCACTCGATGTTCCAGGGCACAGATGGGGATGTGGGTCACATCCGTGGCTCCCCCGCAGTTGGGGAACCCCAGAGCAGCAAAGCCAGCCACTGTTCCATCCACGTCCCGAAGGCAGATGACTCTCTGGAGCAGGATGTCATTGATGGTACGGACAACGTGTAGAAGGGCACACAGAAACACAGGGAACGCACCGAATGAGACAGGGTAGGTGCATGAGCCCTTGGGGGGTGCCCACCTCTCTGTGACGCCCTCTGTCCCCAAACACACCAGGGCCCCCTTGCCCCACAGCCCCCCCCCCCATACCAGCAGGCCTGTGTGAGGGAGGGATGGCACAAACCCCTGGGTGATGGGGCTTCCCCCACTCTCCCCACCCCCCCATCCTGCAGTCTTCCCTTCCCCGGGCAGGGAGTGTAGCACCCCCCGCCCCAGGACTTACCTGCATCACAACAGCACCAACTGTGGATCTGCCCACCCCAAACTGGTGTCCCACCGAGCAGTAGCTGCCGAGGTGGCCAGCTTCCAGAGGGCGATGGCGACCCTCTTGTTGACCAGGATGGCGGGCCACAGCCGGGTGGTACCTCTCCGGAGCGCAGGGGAGAGCCAGGCACACAGCTCCAGGAACATCTGCTTTCGCATTCTGAAGTTCCAGAGCCACTGCTGGTTGTCCCATTGCTCCAGGACCAGCTGGTCCCACCAGTCGGTACTGGTGTCCAGTGTCCAATAATACCTCTCCACAGTTGGGTGGGGATGCCACAGGGACGCCACCACATCCATGGAGAGGGAGTCCAGAGCGAGCTCGGTCACGAGCTCCTGCAGGAGTAGTGCAGCAGCATGGAACAGCAGCTGCAGGCACTCCAAAATGGCCGTGTGGGGCCACAGCAGGCACAGGGCCACCCCTGGCTCCATGGCACAGCAGTGAGAATGTCAAAGGCACAAAAGGCACTAGGGCAGAAGCTGTGGTGTCCAAAGAGGATGAGGGCAACCACAGCTAGAACTGCTATGGCTGTCAGTCCCTACAGGAGGTCCCAAAGCACACAGCAGGAGAGAAACAGCTGTCCAGGGAGATCCCTTTAAGCACACGTCTCAAAGGAACTCCAGCTCCGGCCCCCAGAAAGTCCTGGTGCCCTTTTGCCCTCTGAAAAGTAGTTCCAGGCTGAAGTTTTGCGCATGGCTTTTACGATGCACTGTGACCAGTGTGGACACTCTCTTGCGCAAGTACTTTTGTGCAAGAACTCTTGCGCAAAACAGTTTTTGTGCAAGAAGCGTGCAGAGTAGACGTAGCCACGATGTCTTCAAAATCCATCAAGTTCCTAGCAGTACTGGTGAGTTAGTTGGTTTGAAGGTCCCTCTGGAATACATTGTAGAAAGGTTAGGTAAGAAGCAGGAATGATGACGAGATGGAGAAGATGCAGATGCCTTTTATATTCCTTTTGCCATGTGACGTCTACTTTTTTTTATCCCAAATAAAAATTGAAATAAAATCTATCCAAATAAAACCTACCCAGCACATGACCTGGAATCCTTAGAGCTCTGTCCATAGACATGCCCCTACATGCCTTGCTGAGTCATAAGGTGTATTCCTTGCCTTCCCTCAATGGGTCATTTGAATAGTTGATGGTCCTTGATGGGTCTTCAAGCAGGCTAGGCAGTACATTACCAAACTGGGTGTGGTAATGCACAGAAGCATAGCACAAGTTTTGTAACACAGATATTATACATATCCATAACCCAAAATGCAAAGGTGATACATATACAGGAGTTTATCATATTTAGCAGATTATAGCATTTCTGAAGATATTTTACACAGCATATCTGGCATAACTCATTGCCATTCTACATTATTTATATTCATAATACCTAGTGTGTCCCCCAAATTCCATGCAGTGTCACATCTGCTATTATGGCAGTGGATCCAGAAGGATCCTGCAGAGTTTCTTCACACACTCCCAGAGAATTTCTTGCACCTCCCCAGGGAAGTGTGACCTCACTTTGCACACCACTGACATAGTCAATATAGGTACATCCAAGATAGTGGCAAGTGGTATCTAATACCTGTCTCCTTTGTGATAAAACTTGTTCCAGAGGACAGGAAAAGCACAAATATAGTAGCCATCTTTTAAAAAAGGGAAATAAGGACTGTGATATTGTACAGAATATGTAGAACACTTTGTGATATTATTTATACTAATATAAAATTGCAATGAATCTGACCAAATATGTTTGCATTAGCACAAGCTAAATATGAGCAAAAAGTGTAGCACGGTTGTAAAAAAAAAAAAAAACCTACTAGAATGGACTAGCAGGAATGTTGTAAGCATGACACAAGAAGAACTTCTGCTCTATTCTGCGCTGATTAGACCTCAATTAAACTATTGTTTCCTGTTCTGAATGTCACATTCCAGGAAAGATGTGGACAAATTGGAGAAAGTCCAGAGAAGAGCAACAATCTAGAAAACTCTAGAAAATGTGACCTATGAAGGAAGATTGAGAAAAATGGGTTTGTTTAATCTGGTAAAGAGACTACTGAGAGGAGACATGATAACAGTTTTCAAGTGCCTTAAAAGGTGGTAACAAGGAGGAGGGAGAAAAATTGTTTTCCTTGACCTCTTGGGATATGAAAAAAAAGCAACGGGCTTAAATTGCAGCAGGGCAGTTTAGGTTCGACATTAGGAAAAAGTTCCTAATGTCCGGGTGGCACTGGAATAAGTGCCTAAGGAAGTTGTATAATCTCCATCTCTGGAGATTTTTAAAAGCAGATTAGACAAACGTGTCAGTGATGGTCTAGATAATTTTTGTCCTTCCAGGAGTGATTTCTCAATGTCCCTTCTAGTCCTATCATTCGAAATAACTGCTAGGGAAGACAAAAACAGCTATGAAAACCAGTAGCGTGCAAATTGCGTACAATGTGGTCATGGTTGCTTAAATCAGTCTGTTACTTGCATGAAGACAGTGCAGCCTGGCAGTCAGTCCTCCACTCATGGAGTAAACAAATCTGAAAGCACACAATGGATTCCCTGTTTCCAGTGGGAAAATGATGTCTTACTGACACAGAGACTATGCCTACATCTCTGTGCTGTGGCTTGAGATTAATACAGTAAAAGTCTGTTTATATTTCTCAATGTTATATTTGTTTCCTAATTAAGAAACTGCAAATTGATATCAGATTAATAATGAAAAATGTTTAACAAAAAATAAACTTTGTTTGTTGAATATACATAACATAAAACTTTTAAGCAGTAGTAAGTCCTAAAAAACCCTGACCTTCAGAGTTTAAGCATGTACTTACAGTCCTAAGAAGCCTGATTATTTTTTCCAAATAAAGCTCATGTGCCCTATATTAAAATAGAGAGCATATTTTCTACTAGGAGGCTATATTGTTGGAGCTTAATCCCTGTTACTACTCCTTGTGTGTACAGATTATACACATCAATAGTAGAGACATTTTCCATGACTCAGAGGTCAGAGCATTAAATAAGGACATGTTCTGTTTAGTCAGACAGGTAGGTATTTGCACAAATTATTGCTCTCTGAGGTCACAGCTTCTGGAAATACTCAAATGTCATCCGTACCTTTCGATTAAAATAGTTTTTAAAAGACTGCATACTTTCTCTTACAAATGTTATTAAAATGGCAATTGATATATTTGTGACTCTGGCAGACCCATAGGCCTCTCTGAACAATGAAAATGCATAGCTGGAAACAAGTGTGTTGGCATTGTTAAAATAGATGTTAAGTGGATAAGAATGTGTTTAGACATGATGGAATGCTTGTAGGGTGCTACATGTCCTGATCTCACTTATAACATCTGTAGCCCATGGTATAAAGTTATAAGTGTTTACATTGTAAACTTCTAAGTAAACTTCTGACTCCAACAGGAAATAAGTGTTAATTAATGTAAAGTACTAGTCCTGCACACAGGAAAGCCAGCTGAAACCAAATGAGCCATTTTTAAACATCAAAGGACAATTTTGCCTTTTCTGCCACTATGCACTAGTTCACTACAGCTTAGTACCAACCTGTTTTTAATTTAAAAAAATATTTTTGGGGCCACAATTACAAAACAGGATCTTGAATTTCAACTCTAACTTGTTCCTTAGTATTTCTTGTGCCTTTTGCACTTGTCATAGGAGTCATTCTTTCTAATCATACTATAAGCTTCCAGCTGTACTATAGGCCTTTCAAAATTGGGACTGTCCATAAGGAGAACTGGAAACTAAAATCATGTCTACATGATGCCAGCAAACCATATTAGATGTATGTGATTTGTAAAACACTCCTGTGTTGTGTTTTAAGTGCCCTAAATAGCCCCTATTAGAGTCTTCTCTAAAAGGTAGCTCATTAACTGAGTCCTTTGAACTATGTTAACATAGTTTATTGTATGTTTCAAATTGGACTATGCTAATGCAAACTAGGTGCCTTTCAGAATCTACCAACAAGGGCAGTTAGAATGCTACATATTAAAGTGCATTACAAATCACCCGTATTTAATGCATTTTGGTAGTACCATTTAGACAAAGCCTTAGTTTTGCACTGTTGCTGCTACCAGTTCAACTATCAGTGGGAGCAACAGCAAGAGTGCTAGCATGTAAACAAAATAGAATAGGTGGACAGCATTTCAATTACCTTGTCATAATGATATGGCATTTTAATCAACAGTATCAGAACAGAGTGAGATCATATAATGATTATAATATTGGTAGCTGTCAGCATCTTAAATACACTTAAATCCATTGCTGCTGCCAATGGAGCTGAACTGGGGTAGCAATGGTATGACATTTTAAAGAAGAAATATTAATATAGATAAGGTCTCTTACAGAATGATCGTATGGCTTAGTGCAGTTATATTTATAAAGCAGTTTGAGATCCTCAGAGGAAGTTTCATAAAGTATTACTGTAGCTTTATGCATGACTGTTTAAGTGTCAAGTTGTGACAACTTATATCCTTGAACAAACATAACTTTCCAATTATATCAAAAACTGCTGAAACTTTAGCATGAATGTTTTAAATTATTCTATGAGCAGATATCCATTTTATTTCCCATAATAGTAGTTCCTATAAAAAGTAGACTTTTGTTAATGTAGAAAAAATAATCAATGGTCCTATAATGCAACATTTATATTTTTTTCTGTATCAACAAAGCTTTACTTTTACCTGAATTATATATATAACTTAAATCTTCATTTAAGGTGCATCTACACTGCACCATTATTCCAGAATAACAGCTGTTATTCCGGAAAAACAATACTAGAGTCCACACAGCAATTGCATTATTTTGAAAGAAAATCGAAAGAACGGAGGGCCTTTTCCAACGTTGGTAAGTCACATTCCACAAGGAATAACACCTCTTCTGAAAAAGCTCTTTCAGAAGAGGGTGTGTGTGGATGCTCTACTGCTGCTATGTCAAAATAGCTCTTCACCAGGGCCATTCCAAGTTATTCCTCCCCAGTGCCTCCTGGGGCTCTAAATCGAGATAGCTCATCCACATTAGGGGAGCCTGCCTCCAACTAATTTTGAGGCTTTCCTGTAGTGTGGATGCTCTATATTGAAATAAGCTATTCTGGAAGATACTTCCTGGAATAGCTTTTTCCAAAATAAGCTTGCAATGTAGCTGTACCTTCTGGCTGCGTCTAGACTGGCAAGATTTTGCGCAAAAGCAGCCACTTTTGCGCAAAATCTTGCCGCCTGTCTACACTGGCCAGTATTTAGAACACTGACTTTGTAATGTACAAAATCAGTGGTTCTTGCGCAAATGCTCCAACGCTCCAGCTCGAGGATAAGCCCTCTTGCGCCAAGTATTCTTGCGCCAAGAGAACCAGTCATCGTTCAACCGCGTTAATTTCTTGCGCGAAAGCCCGATGGTTAAAATGGCCATCAGAGCTTTCTTGCGCAAGACAGCATCTACACTGGCACGGATGCTTTTGCGCAAAAGCAAATCTTTTGCGCAAAGGCACATGCCACTATAGATGCGCTCCTGCGCAAATACTTTTAACGGAAAAACTATTCCGTTAAAAGTATTTGCGCAAAATCATGCCAGTCTAGACGCAGCCTCTGAGTATGTCTACTCTAGAGACTTTACAGCAACACAGCTGCACTGCTCCTGTAAAGTCTGCCATGTAACTTCTCTCTACACCCCTAGTGTAACTATGGTGGTGGGAGAGCATCTCCTGCTCGCATAGCACTGTCCATACTGGCATTCTGTCTATAAAACTTATGTAAGCCAGGGGTGTGTTTTTTCATATCCTTGACCAACAAAAGTGCTAGTGTAGTCATAGCCTTAATGTTCGTTGCCAGAATATATATTCTCAAACATGCAACAAAAATCTCCATGCACACTGATGCAAAGGGATTCAGTAGTAATACAGGTTGAATCTCTTTAGTCCATCACTCTGATCCAGCAACATCTGTGGTCTAGCATGATTTTAGTTAGCTGGATATCTGCTTATCATGGGTGTGGCCAACTTTCTCTCAGTCCTGTAATGTTTGTTTACAGATACCAGTCCTGGCTGTCAGTGTTCTGTGCTGTTATTTAGCTCTAATTTACCCCTAAATATCTTCTAGGAGCCCAGTAAGCAGCGGAAGTGTTGGTTAAGCAGCTAGACAATATTGACCTCCTGTAGTCTGGCAAATTCTCTGGTTAGATACTGGTCAGGTCCCGAGGGTGCCAGACTAGAGAGGTTCAACCTGTACTCTGTATTCTGTCTGGATCCATATACATGGCCTGAATACTGCTTCAGATCATTGCTGATAAGGTCACTATCAGCTCCCCAGCAGCTCCAGGAATATGAAGAGGGCAAAGGTGGCTTAAAGAAACCTTGAACACTCTTCTACAATCTTTGTTTCTGTCTCAAGAACATAAAATTGGTACATCATCCGTACTACTTTGTGTATAAGAGTTTTGATAACACTATTTATTTCTACTAAAGAAATAAAGTTAAACGTTAAAGAAATAGAGTTAGTATTGCTAAAGTTAAAAGTAGAAATCACATACTGTGTGTCTGTCTGTTATTCTATAATTGCCTGAAAAAATCATCCTTCTTAGAGAGTGTCATCTTTTAAAATATGCCAAATAAATGGCTAGGAAGTATGCTAAAGATATTACCATTTTATAACTGGTCTTTGTGGTTTATCAATTAAGCATTACAATTCTTTTAAGCCAACACTAGAGGTCAATATAAACCTATAATTTGAATGTTGAACTTCAAATATTTGTTCCGAGGCTACTCAGGAAAACTGCAGTATCCTTTCATGAAAACTAAAAACTCTGGGATCTGTTTACCTATTGTGGGTATGTGTTTGGCTTAAGAGAAAAGAAGTCTCAGATATGGAATGTCAAAATGAAAAAAATGTCAAGCAGATAAAAATCCTTTGCAATGTTTATGTAATGAACTGAGGGTGTGTCTAGACTACAGGGTTTTGTCGACAAAAGTGGACTTTTGTTGACAAAACTATACCTGCGTCTGCACTACTGCTGAGTTCTGTCGACATAACGTCGACAGAACTCAGCAGTTTTGTCGACACGGGTAAACCTCATTTTACGAGGAATAAATCCTTTTGTCGACAGAGTTCTGTCGACAGAAGGCGTTATTGCATCTAAACTGTCCTTTGCGCTACACTGCCATGTCGACAAAGCAGCTTGCTTTGTCGACAGAACTGAATGTAGTCTAGACGCTCTTTGTCGACAGAAGCTTTGTCGACAGTATCAAAACTTCTGTCGACAAAAGCCTGTAGTCTAGACGTACCCTGACTGTCCTTCATACAATGTAAGGACTGAATACACTATAAGGGTTCTACAGAACCTATATTTCACACCTTTTCTTCAATCCGTTACTTATCCTCTCTAGACCATCTCTTCTATTTGTTTTCCTGATGTTTTGAGTTAGGGTGAGTTTATCATACTAGCATTTTTATTAAAAAATCCTGATTTACTGTATAGAACTGACATTTTTGGTATGGTTAGGAATTATACATTTTTCACATTTATTTATATTACAGTTATGCCCAGATCCCTCTGTATGGTCCCCACTGTGCTTTGTCATGGATTTTACATTTCAAATTACTTTTACAGTTATGGATCATGAAAACATTTGCTCTCTCTTTCTTGCTCTTGCTCTTCCCCCTGCATAAATAGGTTCTGCACAAAGCAGCACTGCTATTTTCACTGTACATTGATAATTTTCCAAATGTGGGGAGAGGGAATTTAGAGGTCTGGAAAAATATGATATGTGGGGAACTAGAGTTCTGACCAGAACTGGGCAGAAGATGGAAATGTTATTTCATAAAATATTGAGCTTTCAAAATTTGGCTCAGTTTTGAATCAGAAGGAATTGTAAAAATTTCAAAGTTTTCTGTGAAAGAAAATTGAAAGTATATAATAATTATATAACATTTTTCACAAACAGTACATTCTGACTTTTAAAAATATTGGTCTAATTAAAACTGACAAAACACAGGATTTTCACATTATGGAAAAATTTATGTTTTCAAAACTTGCTTTTGCTCTGAATCAGATCATATCCACATTTTTCAAAATTTCCCATAAATCAAAAATCCTTTAAAAAAAAAACTGTTTCTAAAACCAAATCTGCTTCTTGAAAACCTGGTAGCTTTTGACTGAACATTACAAAAATGTCCCTTTCATTCAGCAGCTGCTGGAACACCCTGGATCTGTGGGTCTTGGATGTCAGCTGTCTTGGGAAGTCTAGCAGTCAGCATGGCTGGGCTGTCCCAGCATGGCTGCAAACCTTGGAAGACCAGGCTCCCCTGCAGCCCAATGAGATGGTAGATTTCCCATGGATTTGCTTTGATTCCCTCAACATTCATTGAACAAGAGCTGCTCACGTGAAACATTTTGAATTCAGCAAGTCAGCATTTTCCAGCAAAAAATTTTTATTGGAAATTTCCAACCAGCTCTAATTATAATATGATATAATGCAAAATAAAAGTGTCAGAATGAAAAATTAAGAACAGCACATTTCCATGCATGATCAAGACAGATTTAGTAAAATGTATATAACCAGAATCCATAGAATTTGTGCCGCTTAAAATAATTCTAAGGTATGGAAGTGCATAGTAGTGATTGCACCAAACAATCTTTGGAAGATATGAAAATAATTGCTGTGTCTTTAAAAATATATTTAATCTGAATATAATGACTAAATATGACTAAAATTCTCTAGTCATAATTATATTGTTATGACACAATGTCACTTTAGGACAAATATAAGGTTGTATGACTTAACTAGGTATTTAGCTACTTTAAAATATTTCTATTATGTACAACCTTAATACAGAATTTCTTGAGTTTGTCACACTTGATTTTAGGATCGTTACAACTTCCCTGTAATGTTTTATTTTTAAATTATTACTATTCACCTTAACATAATTTTTAACTTGGAATATATTGTAAGTTTGGGAAGGATTGAGCAGAGAATAAATCATTTTGGACTATTTTATCTTTAACTGCTACACGTTGAACCTCTCTAGTCCAGCACTCTTGGGACCTGACTGATGCTGAATCAGAGAATATGCTGGACCACGGGCGGTCAACATGGTCTAGCAACGTTACCAACATTTTATCTGCTTAATGGGCTCTTAGAAGACATTTAGGGGTAAATTAGAGCTAAATAACAGCACAGAACACTGAGAGCCAGGATTGGTGGCTGCAAACAAACTTTATGGGACTATAGGAAACTTGGCCCCACCCATGATAAGGCGATGTCAGCTAACGAAAATCATTCCAGACCACAGATGTTGCCAGACCAGAGAGTGCCAGACTAGAGAGGTTCAACCTGTATTCTAAACACAAAGACCCAAGCTCATCTTTCTTCCTCTGATTTAACACTACTGTATAGATCTCAAGAGATCATAACTCATGCTTAGCTCCCTTAAGGTATAGCTTGTGGTAAAAAACAGCTTTCCACTGACAAGTAGACAGATACTCAATGTTTGCTCACCTTCTGATGCATAGATTCCTTAAAGGCATTGGGAATCTCTTCCTACATGTGACATATCCTAGTTCAGCCTAGGATATTAACCTAATTCTCAGGGCTTTGACTGGGACTTCTTTTGAGTCTACAGCAACTTGCTCTCTCATACACCAATCCATGAAGACAGCATTTCTAATTGGCACATAGGAGAAATAGCGACCCTGAGGGCACACCCACCGTTCATGACTTTTTTAAGCAGTCTCTCTACAGCCGCGTCTCACACGCCACTCCTCCACTGCTTCCCCCTCGTGGGTCGCAGTGTGCTCTGGTTGCCTTTGTGGATGCCACAACGCTCATATCATGGAGCCAGAGCTGCTGGAAAGCAGTGCTAGGATCATGGGCCTCGTGCTGCGCCTCATGGCACAATACTTCCAAACTGCCTGCATGTTGCTCCAGCAAGACAAGGACGAGGATTAGCAGGGCGATCCCCAGCTTAGACCACATGCAAGAAGCCTGTCTCCTGCTGCCAGGACTTTTAAGCACTGCAAGAGAAGGAGAGAAGTGGAGACTCCAGGTGTGGCCAGAGTAGTCACTTCCGCAGCAGCAATAGGCCTCCAGAGGCCAATTATTTCAAAATAGTGGCACCGGCACGTCCTCACTATTGCTATTTCAAAATTACTATTTTGAAATTAGCATTATCCCATAAGAAAAGCAGGAGTACAGATTTTGAAATAAGCTCCTCATTATTTTAAAATTTTAGAATTTTAAATTTTAAAATAATGGGCATGGTAGTGTGGATGCTCCACTTATAAATTCAACCTTAGGGGGGTTATTCTGAAATAAAGCTCTAGTGTACACCAGGGCTCAGGTGGTATGTTTCAAAGAGTGACTATGAATTATAGCAGGGCTACTCAACACACTGCCTGCGGGCCTCATGTGGCCGATGGCCCATTTGTTTGCAGCCCACGGTGTGGTTTGGGTTTACGCAGGGCTCAACACGGGTGGGATCCTTTGAACATGGCCTCCACTGGGAACATGCTCCACAACGGCAAGGCATCTCCAAGGCTATGTCTAGACTGCAGACTTCTTGCGCAAGAAGCTTTTTGCAGAAGAGATCTTCTGCAAAAACTTATTGTGCAAGAGCGTGTCCACACTGCAAAAGCGCATCGAAAAAGCGATGCACTTTTGCAAAAGAGAGCATCCAGATTGCATGGACACTCTCTCAAAAGGAAACTCTGATTGCTATTTACAGAATGGCCATCAGGGCAACTGCTTTTTTTGATTGCCTTTTTGTGCACAAAACCCTAACCCTGTCCACATAATAATGGACACATAATAATGGTTTTTGTGCACAAAACCCCTGTTCCCTGTCCACATAATTTCTACAGAATTATTCCTTGTAGAAAGAGGAATACCTATTGCACAAAAAACCCTCTTCTCTTTTGATTTTTTTGTAAAAAAATGCACTTGAGGTATGGACGCGCCATATTTTTTGCAGAAAGACTCTGTAGTGTAGACATAGCCCCAGGCAGGGTGAGCATTGAAAGATGCAAGCAGATGGGCTGGCTGGAACAGACAGGTACAGGGATGTTGGCGTTTCTAGCCCCAAGGGAGGTGGTGCCGGGAGTGCCGGGGCATTGTGGGAAGTGCTTTGTATTCATGCCCGTCAGTGTGAAAGAAGCTATTTGCATATATTTGCATATATATGCAACCACACTTAAGTTGCAGCCGTTGGCATGTGCTGAGAGTATCATTGTGGCCCCAGGGGTTCCAAAGTTAAGTAGCCCTGAATTACAGTTTTCATTTTCTTCACATTATATAATAGAAACAAAGCCTTGCAAGTATTATGTTTTAGGGCATGTAGGGCAGACATTTTAATCTGATTACTTTCACCTGCTTGGTGTAATGTTCTTGTCAAGTCTTAGTGTAAGCTCTGTAAATTAATGTTTTATGAAATTCTCACATTTTCCATAGATAATTGTCTCAAGCTTATTGCATTGTAATACACTAATAATTTTACTAAATGCTTGTGAAGTTTAAACTTGCTAATAGTCAAACAAAATATTTAAGTATCTATAGACTAAACTGCAAAAATTAGCAACACAAGCAAATTACCTTTGGTTTGTTTTTCTTCTGAGCACAAAGAGCTGGAAAGAAGCAATTTCTTATGAATCTGACTAATACAACATAAATGTCAGAATGTTCCAGTATCAGAAGAGAAAATATATACAATGAAAAGGGATACATAGTATTTTGCTTGCCACTGCATTTAAATACTTTGCTTATTAAAGATCATTTATGTAGGGCAATATTTCTCAGACTCGAACAACAACATCTTCTAAGGTGAGAATGGGGTAAGTGAAGATTCCCTTGACACACCTCCTTAAATAGTATATATCAGAGTTACCCAAGGTGCTGTCAGCCCAAAGCTCAGAGTAACTGTGCTCTTTGTGAGGTGGTCCCGGAACAAATCAAAGGGAGACACTGCACATCTGTCTGATTAAAGATTGGCACAAATCAAATCCAAACTTACTATTTTATTAGCTCTCAAGCACACACAAATATGCAGAAAGGTTAAAGTACAATAGTTATCCATGGTCTGGAGAGGCCTTGACTGGTCAAATCACAAGGATAAAGTGGCCAGCTATTCACTTCTCACTGGGGATTTCAAGAGATGTCCAAAAAGTCCAATCCAAATCACTCACCTCTTGTCTACACTAGGGGATAAATTTGAATTAAGATACGTAATTCAGCTACTTAATTGCGCAGCTTAAGTCAAAGTATCTTAACTCAAATTTTGGTGCCGTTCACACTGTGCAGGAAGTTGAAAGGAGCACACTCTCCCTTTGACTTACCTTACCCCTCGTAGAAGCAGGACTACCAGTATTGATGGGAGTACCCTCTCAGTTCGAATTAGTGTGTCTTCACTAGAAAGATCGACTGCAGCTGTTTTAATCTTATCTGTACTATACACCTGTCCTCAGACTTCTCTCCGTTTTTATGCTCAAATTGTCTCATAGCTTGTCAATCAACAATAACCACAGAGCAGGCAGTTCAACAAGTAAAAAGTTTCAAGCCATTAGCTATACTGAATATGTTTTGCAAAGCCTGTGGTCTGAAGGGCCCCAATACATGCACACCAGAAGTCAAATATAGATAGACTTTCTGACTTTCCAAAACTGCATACCTCAGCAGTTTAAAGAAGAAACAGGATGCTGCAGATCAGGATCATGCTTAGTTCTTGTTAGGGTTATCAGGTAGCTTCAGAAAAAATGCCGGACACACTTGATTGGGGAGAGGGACCGGCCAGGAGGAGCAGGGCTGGCCGGGAGGAGGGGGAGGACAGGAAGCAGGGCTGGTGGAGGGGGTCGGGGCAGCAGGGATGGCCGGGGAGATCAGGGGTGGCTGGCAGGAAGCAGGGCTGGTCGGGGGGGAGGGTCGGGGGGCACAGGGCTGGCCAGGAGAGATCGGGAGGAGGAGAACCGGCCAGCAGGAAGCAGGGCTGGCCAGGAGGGGCCAGGGGGAGCGAGGGGGAGAGAATCGGCCGGCGGGGAGCGGGACTGACCCGGGCACATGCAGATCCCAGGGCACTGCCTGTCCCATGCATGGTCCCGGTGAAGCATGAGCAAGTCCCGCTACGGCTCCACAATGCACTTGAACAGCGCTCAGGAGCACAGACAGGGCTTCTCCTCCTCCCCAAAGCGTCACTCCTACATCAAATGCAACCAGAGGCTCCCAGCGCCGATCGCGCCCTGCCTCCTAACCACTCCCCTGCCCCTGCCAGGCTTCCGTCGGGCGCCCAGCCGGAAAACCAGAAAATGCCGGATATTGCACATGTCCGGTATTTTCTGAATTTTTTTACCAGACAGAGGGCCCAAAAACTGGACTGTTCAGTTGAATACCGGTCACCTGGCAACCCTAGTTCTTGTTATCACTCCCCCTTCTCTTCCAGCCTGCCTAGTTATGGTAAATCTGCTACAAAGGCCTTATGCATGCTTTTGGCAATAGGCATAATAATTGACATTCCAGTAGTGCTGTGACCTAGGCATTCTGCTGAATTGCCAATGTCCCCCCAACACCAGGGGAGGCCTAAATATTTGAACTGAGCCTTACAGAAGAATATTGTATACAAGAGACAATTCTATTTATTTCAACAGCACTACTCAATGTGTGTTTTTAAGATTGAATTGTAAGTATGTGAATAAACGCATAACGAACCTAAAGACTAAACCTGTTAGCATTGAACTAAACACAGGAGCAAATCCTCCAGTGGTATATTAAGATAAGTTATCTAAATTGAGATCTCAGGTTTCCTTTAGTGCAGAAGTGGGGAACTGTTTTTGGGCCAGGGGCTGCTGATCCACAGAAAAATCAGTCAGGAGCTGCAAAAAAACACACAACCCCCAAGCCCACAAACAAACAAACAAAACCCTCACTGATGTGGCCCCTGACTGAGAAGCAGAAAGACATTCCCCACATTAGAACCTATGGAGATGCAGCCCCAGACTAGTAGATTTTGTGTGCTCCAGCCCTGCAGTGGGATAGTGGAGGAGGGCTAGAACACCAGTACAGGCTCCTCAATGCTGGGGGGGGGGGAGGAGGAGAGCCCTGAACCTCGGGGGCTGCTCCAGGCAAAGTTAGGGGCTGCATCTGGCCCCCTTAGGTTTTCTACGCCTGCTTTAGTGGTCTTTCAAGCGTAAAAGGAAGTTCTACTCTGGAAAAATGACTGTACAAAATAGTATCCTTTTACTCAACAAATGTATATCTTGTTTGCACTCAGAGTTTGAGTTGCATGAGTTGTATAAGAGTAACAAATGTATTCCTTCTATTTGAAATTCAGAGGTACTATTGCTACCCAAAAGAGAGCATGATATATAATTAAATTAACTAAGTCTAATTTTGGGCCTAATTCTGCCATTAGCTACAATTTTGCAACCCAGTGAAGACAGTGGAGTATTCACAGGTATGTTTGAGGCCAGATTTTAAATGGATAATGCTTCATTATTAATGGACCAAAAGAATACAACTTGACTTTCAAATCCCAAACTGTTTGCAGGGCTGACAGTTTCCAAAAAGTGCAATTGGTTTTGCTTTTTGGTTTTTTTGATTTTTTGGGGGGTGCACTAAATACATTCAAACGGCTATAAACAGAATTTCTTCAAAGTAATGTCCACAATGTTAGTTTTCAGAGAGTTGCTGCCTTTAATGTTCTCCCTTTAGTATGTCTTTTTACTTCATTTTGTGGATTTAAAATCAGCGGCATTGGATTATCTGTAAGAGATTGTTTGTTTAATCAAAGACTCATAAATCCACCAGGCCCTTAAAATCCATCTACCTGCCAGTCAATGCAAATGACAGCTTTTGGTGATGGCAGCTGTCAATCACAATCTTTTGGGATCTCTTTGAAAGGAATGCTTGGAGCGTGGATTGAAAAATTTGCAATGGAATAGTTTTCCATTAGAAAATGATCATTCAATGGAACCAGAAACATTTTGTGGGACTATATTAGGGCATGCCTAGACTAGGAAATTATTTTTAAATAACTCCTGAACTATTTCGAAATAGAGTGTCCACACTGCAGTGAAGCCTCGAAATTAGTCAGGCACAGGTTCCCTTAATGTGGATGCACAACCTCGATTTAGAGCCCCAGGAAGCACTGGGGAGTAATCACTTTGAATGACTCTGGGGAGTAGTTATTTCGAAATAGCAGCAGTGGTGTGTTTATACTGCCACTATTTCAAAATAACTATTTCAAAATAAGCATTAATCTTCTTAGAAAGCAGGAGTTATTATTTCAAAATAACTAGCCCCTTATTTCAAAATAACAGGGTTGGTAGTGTGAATGCTCTGTTTGTTATTTTGAAGAAAGGCTGATGGAGAGACAGGATACTTAACTTCCAGGCTTCCCCACTGGCTTGCTTCTGGTTGCCAAACTTTTGGCTTGCTACCAGGCTCCATGACTCCCTGGCCAACTGGCAGGTGGACA
The DNA here is from genome assembly GCA_019425775.1 of Rafetus swinhoei. Taxonomy (NCBI): domain Eukaryota; kingdom Metazoa; phylum Chordata; order Testudines; family Trionychidae; genus Rafetus; species Rafetus swinhoei. The sequence continues at coordinate 68,006,665 of CM033424.1, read as the reverse complement.
CCAAAATAAAGTGTTTTCTTTCATCAGAAATTTGCAGTGTTTCATTTCATGACAGAACAAAATGAAAACAAAAGACATGTTAGGGGAAATCTTTCTAACTACAAGGATAGTTAAGCTGTGTTATACATTTCTAAGGGGGAGCTGTGGAATTTCAGTTACTGGAAGTTTTAAACACCTGTCTGATATATTTGGTCCTGTCTCAGTGAAGGGGCCTGGACAAGATGACTTCTTGAGGTTCCTTCCAGCCTGACATTTCTATGAACCTATATATAACATGTTAACATATATGTTAACAAAATGGAAATTATTTTCTGGCCAGCTCTGAATGATTGTAGCCATTTTAAAATGAGTTTGCTACAAGGCCAGGTTTTGTAGTTGACTTAACAATAGCTTGTGAACAATTGTTCTGCAGGCCCCAAACAGAAATAAGTGTGTTAGGACAGATGTCTGATCTCTGTCCATTTTTCTGAGGCGATCAAAGCCCATATAGACTAACACTCTGTTTCATGTTCTGGTTTTAAGTTTGACTGCTTAGGAATTAACAGACTTGGAATAGTAGATGGGTTTCAGTTAAGTAGAGGTTTATAAATTGTCTTCCCCAGAAAGGGGAGATTAGAGAATGAGTGGTAATACACTGGATCACTGTTACCCACCTTTGTTTTACTCTCTCAAATAATGCTAATAGATTGGTGAGACATAACTTCCCTTCACAAAAGCCATGTTGACTTTTCTCCAACAAAACTGTGTTCATCTGTGTGTCTGGTAGTTCTGTTCTTTACTACAATCTACATCTAAATATAGCTAGCTACATAGACGAGGGATTTGAAAATTTCATACTTCTGAGAGCTATAGTTAAATCATTCTAAAGCCTGGTATTTCAATGTAAGAATTCTTTGGTCAGCCCAGCTAATACCTTCTGAGGAGGGAAGAGATTAACTACAAAATTGAAAAAATCCCTTCTGTCACTATGGCAACTGTCTACACTATGGTGCTATAGTAGCAGAGCAGCAATACCGTAGCTGTGCTGCTATTGTGACTGTAATTGAGTCAAGCCAAAAGAATATTTAGGCTTTATCCGAAGCTGGTGTAGGTAGCAATATTGGCTGCCTCTTCCATTCTGGTCAGGACATCTTTCAGGATTAAGAACAACAGCAGTCTGGAGTAGCCAGCATCCAGATGGCTATTGTGACTCACTTCAGGACCAGCATGGCCTCCTTCATGAGTGTGTTCTTAGAGGCAAGAATACTGCTTTTTTTATACAAAAGTTCTGGAGTTATTGCTGGTCATCCCAAGGCCTCATCACAACACCGAGCTTCTGTGCTCACAGACCTGTTCCAAAAACTCAGTCTACATATGGAGAATATATAGTTAGGGCAACAGGCATAAAGAGCCGTCACATCTCTGTCACCCCTCTCTCCTCAGGAGAAGCATCTTCAAAAGAAAAAATAGTGCATCTGAAATGTTAAATACTAGTGCTTGATTCCTGAAATAGGAGGGAAACTGAGTAGGAGAAGTTCTTCCACCAGAGCTGGGTCCATGTTGATGACTCTGGTTTCAGGAAGACTTCAGATTCAAAAGTTGCTTGACTGGATGTATGGCAGGCTAGGAACACTTCTGGTCAACTAATGCAATTTTGATAACTCGTCTCACTGTACACTATGAACCAAGCCCTAGAGCAGCTACATCTAGTAAGGCTACTAAGAATCTTGGGATACATCTCCAGAAACAACATCTGGTTCATGCCTGCACAGTGCAGTCAGTGCAACTACATCAGGATAGGTCTGAGGCTTGAGTGGCAATGCAGTGTGGATATCAAGCACAAGCTTAGAAAGAATAAGTCTGCAAGGCCAACACATCCAGTTTCACTGCAATGTAGATGCATCGAGAGCAGCTTGCTCCAGCCAGGACTCCCAGGTTTTCTAAGCTCCCTGCTCCCCAGTGCTGGACTCCCTTGAGCCTGGGAAACTCCCCAGGGAGTCCACAGGAGTCAACAGCATTTCTGCTTTGTTTTAGAAAAAAAATTAAATTTATGTTTAAGGGGTTTTTTTCAGAATGAACACTTCAAAATTTCCTCCAGAAAGTGCTTCTGAAGTGTCTTTCTTTTCTTTTCTTTTTCTGTTTTTTGTTCCAATTTATAATGAAAACATTTTGGAAATGTCAAGACTAGCACTAGTAACAGGTTAATGTAAAAATGACCCTCTCTGTCATTTCCCTCCGGGTGTTGTGGTATCTAATTAATGCATGCACATTAACAAACACAAGGTAATGAACAAGAGGAAGAAAAATTTCAACTACTCATACACATTTCTTGATTGTAAATTAAGTCAAGACCCTCAGGAAAAAGCTCTGGGGAGTCAATGTGAATAGCTTAATAAAAAAAATCTGCTCAATATGTGGCAGTAAATAAAAAAGCTAACAAAATGTCAAGATCCATAAAGAATTAAATAGGAAACACAGAGACTGTTATAATTAATGCCACTATAAAAAAAAGATGCTGAACTAATTGGGATCTTCCCCTTTTCAAAAATATATAGCAGAAAGGGTCTAAAAACAGGCAGCAAGAGTGATTGCAGCACCAAAAGAGAAGACGCTGAGAAGATCTGGGCTGTTTAGTTTTGTCTGTCCCCTGCTGTGAAGAAAATAGAACTCCCTAAGGTCTCCAGCCCAGGAAAATATAAGGCACAGCTTTTTTTTTGAAGCCATCAATACAAAGTGGAAATTTTAGTCAATACAGTGCAACAGTTTTATGAGATAAATGTTCCTATAAAAGATCCATCACAAAGGAGAGAGATATACAAATTGCAGAAATAGCAACTTATGAAAGATATTGAGGCAGCTGTAACTGATGCTATTTGCTTTTCATGTTTCTCTCCTGCATTCTTTATTTCAGAAGCACTTATTAGAAACACAACTTTAAGTGTTGAATCTGAACTTGTGACCAAAGAACAGTGCATAGACATGGTTTTATACCCAACTCTTTCCCGTTATCTTTTTGTTTGTTTACATTTCTCCTCCCTTACCCCCATTTTTCTCCTTCTCTGATGTCTTCTGTTATGCTAGGGTTACATTTTCAAAAGTGACTTAGGAGCCAAAATCCTATTGACATTCAATGAGACTTACAGCAGGTCTATACTTAAAAAGCTGCAGCTGTGCAGTGGCACTGGTGTTGCTGTGCCACTTAGTACTTCAGTGAACATGCGGCTACCTTGATGTCAGAACTTCTCCTGTCAACATAGTTACCCCACCTCTGTAAGAAATGGTAGCTATGGTAATGGAATAAACGCTCACACTGATGTAGTGCTGTCTAGACCAGGGGTCAGGTCAGTATAACTGCATCACTCAGGAGTGTGCTTTTTTCTCATCCTTGAATAACTTAGTTATTCAGATGTATGTGATAGTGTAGAGCTGGCCCTTAGGCTCCTAAGTGCTGAACACAGGGACTTTTGAAAACTTTACCCATTGTCTCTGCTGATATTTGTCTAACCCAGGATAGCATAAAAACTTTTCGAGTTTATGTTACCACTTTGTTATTAGTATTTATTCCACTTGCTACGGCAATATCCACTATTTGAGATGAGAATTCTATGATCTTTATTACCACTTTAATTCAGAGTTCAAAACTGCTGTGATATTTGAATAGTACAGAGGAAGCTGAATCCATCTGAGATTTTGAGGGGACCCTCCATGAGTCCCCAGTTTCTTAAACAGAGTCCAGACAGTCTTACATCCCAGGTAGCTAGAGAGTCCCGTATGAAAAATAATAATGGACAATATTTATAGAATAATTCATTAAACTAGGAAATCTCAGATCACGTTCTTAAAAGCAAATTTACAGACTTTATAATGTGCAGGATTTGGAATTTCTCCTTTAATGAGGGAAGATTCCTCTGCAACATTTAAACTTTGCAAATCACTTTTGAGTAAAGCAATGTTGTCTTATAGAGACTGAATCAATGTCCATCTTTGTATTTGGTGTTGATGTGACCGCTGCTGGGATACTGTGTCTAGTTCTGGCATCCACAATTCAGCAAGGATGTTGATAATTGGTTAGGTTCAGAGAAAAGCCATGGGTATGATTAAAAAAAATTAGAAACTCTTCACAAAACCAGGAGAGCATAAGAGAAGCCCTAGTAGCATAAGGGGACACCAAAAAACAGATCTTCATTTAAGGAGAGTGGTGGTTAGAAAGGCAGGCTTGGAATTGTGAGCTAGACTACAGGCTTCTTTCAGAAGAAGCTTTTCCAGAAGAGATCTTCCAAAAAATAACTTCTCTGAAAGAAAGCGTCCACACTGCAAAAGTGCATCAAAAAAGTGATCTGCTTTTTCGAAAGATAGCATCCACACTGACTGGAGGCTTTCTTGCATGTAAGCTGTGATTACTATGGACGGAGTGGCCACCAGGGCACCTGTGCTTTTTCCTCTTTCCTCTTCTTTCGAAAGAACTCCCTCTTCCCTGTCCACACACGCCTTTCTGTGAAAGAGCTCTTTCGCAAAAAGGCTTCTTCCTCATAGAGAGGGGTTTATCAATGTCAGAAAAACCCCTCTGTTCTTTCAATTTTTTTGTTGAAAAAACGCGATTGCAATGTGGACATAAGTGAAGTTTTTTCAGAAAAACAGCTGTTTTTCTGAAAAAATTCTGTAGAAGAGACATAGTCCAAGAAACTACCTTCTGCTGTTTCTTCCTTGTGTTCAGGGAACCAGGACTCTGAGCACAAAGGGGACAGAAGCTCTGCACTGCAGTACCTAACTTCAGGTGCCCTGATACCTAGTGGATGCCACAGCTCCAAGTGAGATACCAGGCTCCCTACAAAATGCATGGGAAGACTTAAGCACCTAAGAATTGGTGTATAAAAACCAGTAAGCTGAAGGAGAAGCTGCCCAAGCTAGCCATTAGAAATGCTGAGGAGAGAGGTATGGCCTAAATTCCAGCCCTCAATGGGAGTTGGGCACCTCTCTCTATGTGTCAGCCATGAATGCTCTCCTGAATTTAGCTGCGTAAGTCAGCCCTTTCTTGGAAGAAAAGGAAGCAGAGAGAGGGACGGCTGCTCACTTATGTCCTGTAGTTCAGAGGGTAGACTACTCTTCTAGGATGTAGGAAACCTGGGTTCAAGTCCCTACTTCAAGTCAAATAGGTTGGGGATTCAAATCTGGGTTTCTCCACATGCTCGCTGAGCTATCTGGAGTGGGAGAAGGAAGCACATTGCATTCTTCTCCCGTTCTGTTTTGTGCAGAGCCCAAACATGTTAAATGGATCAGGCCCTGCAGGTGAAAGAACACTGAGTTTGTGAATCCCACCAGGTCTTAGATATGCGCTAGGTGCCAAGCAGCAGGATTCAATGACTGTGTACGTGTTCACCAGGAGAAAGTTAGGGGACTTTACTAGGCACCTACTAGGTTAAATGACATCCAAGAATCTCATTGACAATCTACATTTTGGATTTAAATACCTAAACCCCATAGTGGAGCTCGCCTTTGGAGTACATTCTTTGTAACTAATAAGGAAATCAGCAAAAAAACCACCTATCATTTTTTCCTCCTGATGGAAACAATCCAGGTCAGGTTAAAAGGGGCAACCATACTAAAAAGATTCAGACTAATGTTAAACATAGGATTGGAATCATGACACATTATTAAGAGAGAGAGAGTAAATCTGAAGGGATACCAAAGAAGCTTTTGGCAAGTATCACAGCAGCACTCTGTCTTGTGGGTGATAAATTTGTCTAATAAATTGCTGTAGCCTAAGAGCATCATCACCACCAAACAGAAAAGAGGCCTCTGAGTATGATAGCTCAGATGATGCGTTAACAACTGATGGCTGCATTTAATTCTCTTTCAGCAGAGTACTAATAAGCATCTGTTGTTCTCAATTACCTTATCAGCGAGTGACTGGATGTTGTCATTTACCACTTTCCCCCAAAAAGGAATAAAACTCCCCAGTTTTGACTTGTTTTTGTCCTCACTACATACTAGGGTTGCTTAGGAGTCTCCTAGAATCAGAATCAATCTCACGGTTGCTTTCAAAAGCAATTCGGGAGATTTTAATAGGCTGCTAAAGGTGCAGCTGGCTGTGCATCAGGGCAAAGGCAGGCTCCCTGCCTGTCCTAGCTCCATGCAGCTCTGGAAGCAGCCAGTATGTCCGTCTCTTAGGCATAGAGGTAGCCAAGGGGCCTCTTTGCACTGCCCCTGTCCTGAGGGTTGGCTCTGCAGCTCCCATTGACGGGGAACAGTGGCAGGCAGGCAGGGGCAGTGCATAGAGCAGCCTGGCTGCCCCTGAGTCTAGGAGCTAGAGGGACATGCTACAGCTTCTGGGAGCCACTTGAGGTACACAGTGAAAGCCTTCACACCATCCTGCACCCCTATCCCCTACCCCACCCCTAAGCACCCTCCTACACATAAACTCCCTCCCAGAGCCCATATCCCAGAGCCACTTCGGCACCCCCAATCCTCTGTTCTGAGCCCTGCCAACTCCAACCCCCTCAGCACCATGCCCCAGCCCAGAGTTTGCACCCTCTTCTGCCCCCCAGCACCCTGCCCCAAATCAGTTAAAGTGAGTGAGGGTGGAGGAGCGTGAGCAACAGAGAGCAGGGGAGATTAAGCAATCAGGGGTGAGGAGCAGGGTAAGGGTGTTTGGGTTGTGTGATTAGACTCTTGGCAAACTGATTACATCAATCTAATCTAATCTAATCTAATCTAATGGACCAGATGCCATTTACTGCAATGGTATCCGATTCGGAAGAGTTAGCAACACTGGAGTAGGTCTGGGAGGGAAGTGTGGGTCAGAGGAGCAGCATGTGGTCATGCAGCCAGCTGGAGAGAAGCAGCACTTTTAAGTGGAAAGCACCGTGTCTCTCCAGCCACCCACTGCACGGTTGCCCCCTACTCCATCGGACTTCTCCAGCCCCGTTCACCATCATTTGGTGAGCAGGGGCTAGGTGCTGAGCCCTGAGGGGGGCACCTGAGGGATGGGGACGAGATGGGGTTGCTGGAGTGGTGCTGAACTGGGGGGCGTGCCTGGGGGGCTGCTAGAGCCCCAGCACTGAGATTGCAGGGGTGGGGATGGGGGCTGCTGGAGTCCATAGGAAGCATGCAGCTGCATAGGGCACCACAAACAATTTGGTGCCCCAGATTTCATGGTGCCCCCTGGCTGCTGCATGTTTTGCATATAGATAGGGACGGCTCTGTTTGAAGTCAGCAGGAGGACTATTAACATTTCTGGTTTGGGGGTGGGGAAGGGGAAAAATCAACTCCCCTACAAGCAATATGACCACTAGAAGAGAGCTGACCTCAACTGGTTGCCAACACTTCAGTTGTAAATATGCTGAATGACCTGACAGATACACCATGATAATTTAAACTGCTATTCACTATGAAAATAGTGCTATCCTGGGGATTGGGCAATCATACCACTTTGTTGAAACTGTTCAGGGCAATAACAGTTCCATTCAGAGTAAGTGATAGACAAAATAAATGCTCTTTTGATGAGTGACAATCAAAAAAGAGGTAAACCACCACCCAAGGACTAGAGCACATGTAGGCCTGTGCAATGACGGGCCATCCAATCCAAGGGCTGACTCAGAGGTCTGATAACAATAAAGTGAAGAGATTTGATTGCAGTTGTGTATCTGGAGTAGGGGAGAGAAGTGGCAGAAACATCACCCAAGTAGGCAGACAAACAAGGCAGCAAGGAAATCCAAGAGACAGCCAGAGAAACATTGTAGCAATGGGAAGAGAGAAAGATAAACAAACCCTAAAAGCTTTTGGGTAAAATGCTAGCCAGAAAGAGGCTTAATTTCTTTACTCACAGTTCCATTTCTCACTGTCTGATTTCTACTGTATTCACAGAATCAGGACTTGATATCCAAACGTTGTAAATAGGATTGCATAAAATAAATATCTGACTTAATCATCAGTTTCTCCTCCAAATAGTAACAACCTACAAGACCTGAAACACTGGCTAGCTACTTGGGTCAAATGGGTGTAACAATATCTTAGAATTGACTGATTTTTAAAGATGTACAGGTATAATACTCATGATCAGTTATTTAGTTTTCTCATTGACACAGTTAGCCTTTAGCCAGCTGGTTAATAATAATGCAGACCAGATGTTGAATGTCAGCAATTTACATTTCAGTCTCTAAGATATGTTATTGTGAAGGCCAAGACTATTAATTGGGTTAAAAAAAGATCTAGTAAGTTTAAGGAGGATTGGTCCATCGATGGCTGTTAGCCAGGATGATCAGGAATGGTGTCCCTAGCCTCTGTTTGCCAGAGCTGGGAATGGGCAAGAGGAGACGGATCACCTGAGAATTGGCAGTTCTGTTCATTCCCTCTGGGGTACCCGGTATTTGCCACTGCTGGAAGACAGGCTACTGGGCTAAACAGACCTTTGCTCTGATCCAGTATGGCCCTTCTTATGTTCTTAATATAGTTAAAGACAATGACAGAGAGTGCCTTGATTTTTTACATAAACAGCTGATGGCATTCAAGTATTTTTCAGTCATGGTGTCAAAGTTGTTAACTGTTCAGTTTGCCAATTTACGAGCCTCTGTTCATAAGAAATTTGCTAAGGCTTTTTGGAGAGGTTACACAAGGCACCCTATATTATGCACCAAGATAGATCTAAACTCTGAAACACTTTCTGGATTTCTGGCAGAAATTTTACAGATACTTCAAATGAATTTTTAATTGATTGTTATTAAATTAAATATGAAAATGAAAAGTGGGATTAATAATATAATCCCCATGTCACTTTGTTTTATAATAAATCAGTAACAAAACTCTTTCATGTGCTCTTGCTGCTTTGTATTGTAAGGGGAAACTTAGATAGTGTGCGTAGGTAGCCAAGACAGCAGTAGGTAGCTGGCTGATTCAGTGATATTTTGAAATCATCAGAATATACACTTTAATGTATTAGAAAGGACAAGCAAAACAGTTACAACAATTAAGAGCCAAAGCTTGGAAACATGTATTAGCAAGCTTGCTGTGTGCAGCCATGATTAATCCCCTTTAATTCAGGATTATAGACTGAGCAACAAAAGGCAAAAAACAAGAACAAAAGTGAAATGCCAAACCACAAAGTTTGCTTCAGCCCAGGGTTGTGGAAGAGGTCCTTTGGTAACTACTCACACCAAGTCTACCATATGCCCCTTCTTTCTGATTCTACCAGGCTGACTGAATAAAGACTCTCCATATGGGTCTCCTTCTAGACAGTTAACCCCTTCCCTGCCTACTTAGTGGGAGGCATGTACACTATCACAGCCATCAATAAAACTTCCAGGTGATATGCACTACATTTGGTTCACGTGTTTGCAAGACAACGACACTCCCCACCCCACCAGTACAATGCGTAACCAGTCTCTGGAGCATCTTGCAAAACTGTCTGTTCTAAGTATGATATTGCTAGTATTTCTACTAAAGTAGAACAAGCCCCAACTGAGAGAGAGGCCCATTCTTTTATGTGCATTAAGGGACAGGCCCTTTCCTGAACTGTTCACAATCTAAGGCTATGTCTACACTGTGGGTGTTTTGCAGAAGAGGAAATGCAAATGGAGTGCTCATTTGCATACCTCACATTCTCATTTGCATATCTTCTTCCGATCCTTTTTGCGGAAGAGGTTTTTTGCAATAAAAAGCCCTGTGTAGACGGGGCCATTTGTCGGAAAAAAAACCCTTTTGTGCAAGAGCCTGTAAACCTCATTTTTTGAGGAATAAGGGATCTTGTGCAAAAGGTTTTTTTTCCAACAAATGGCCCCATCTACACAGGGCTTTTTATCACAAAAACCTCTTCCATAAAAAGGATTGGAAGAAGATATGCAAATGAGCTCTCCATTTGCTTTTCCTCTTCCTCAAAACACCCGGGCTGTGTCTAGACTGGCAAGTTTTTCCGCAAAAGCAGCCGCTTTTGCGGAAAAACTTGCCAGCTGTCTACACTGGCTTGAATTTTGCGCAAGAGCACTGACTTTGTAATGTACAAAATCAGTGCTTCTTGCGCAAATACAATGACGCTCCCGTTCGGGCAAAAGCCCTCTTGCACAAATGTATTTGCGCAAGAGGGCCAGTGTAGACAGCTAAGAAGTGTTTTGCGCAAAAAAGCCCCAATGGCTAAAACGGCGATCGGGGCTTTCCTGCGCAATACCGCGTCTAGATTGGCACGGACGCTTTTCTGCAAAAAGTGCTTTTGTGCAAAAGCATCCGTGCCAATCTAGATGCTCTTTTCTGCAAATGCTTTTAACGGAAAAACTTTTCCATTAAAAGCATTTGCGGAAAATCATGCCAGTCTAGACGTAGCCCGCAGTGTAGACGTAGCCTAAGTGTACAAGGCAGACATAAGGTGGAAGGAGAAAGAGGGGCAGAGAAGTCACTGGAAGAGCCAGAGATAAAATCAGGTCTCTTGTACACCCGGTCCAATACTTTTTACACTAGTCTATGTTGCTTCTCATATTAAAATTATCCATATATTTACAAAATGGAGGGGAGAAGGAGGAAGTGGAAAAATCCATCAAAATCAGAATGATGTGCACATTACTCGGTGTACCTTCTTTTGGAAAAACATTAGGCAAATGATTATAGAGATGTTTGTGTAGGGGGGAGTTGTTTACCACAAAAATGTGAAATACATTAGCAGGTTTATTTGAAAAATGAGGTGTTCATTTGAGTAACTGAATGCAAAGTAGACAAGACAGTAATTTAGCAAACAATGGTGCATAAAGTACAATACCACATGGCTGATTTATTATGTATGGCATATAATCTACTCAAATAGATAAATCCATCAAAAGGTAGAACCACAACATTTTTTGCTTTTAGATTCTTCAAGCAGTAAAGAAGTGCATTATCCATGATACTACAGTACTGAATCTGCTTTTAAAGAAGAACACAGCATTGTATGTGAAAGCACATACACACTTTCATTTCTGATGTGCATACCATGATTGTCTTGTGTACATTTTAAATTAAGTTTCAGTACATACTGATCTGTGCAACAGTGGGCAACAAAATGAGGAAATATAACCATAGCTTCTATTCTATAGGGTAGAAACTGACATTGTTTATTTTTTAAGAATGTGCCTTGGTTCCTCCCCCCCAATTTTAGTCAGAGTTGTATGATCATTTTATATAGATGAGCACAACAAACTCATTTACAGTAGATGGCCAGAGGAGAGTGTGAGTCTGAAGTAAACAGCCATAGGCAGCTGCTATTTATTTTTGAAGTTTCTTCTTTAATTAAGGGATCTATATTATATAAAAGAGTAGATAGGCTGCTTCTTTCCTGGACGTGTACCTTTTAGACTAGTTATTGTGTATTATAGAACATGCTACTGAGATACAGAGAAAAACTGTTACATAAATCTCTAAGAATTTCAAAGAGTGTAATGCTGAGTTATTTGATGCAATATATATACATACCTCAGGAGAATGGTTAATACAATCTCACGCTTATTTGGATCTGCTACTTTACAGCACTTTTTCATAGAATTATAGAAACTAGAATTGGAAGAGACCTCAAAGAGGTCATCAAGTCCACTCTCCTGACCTCACAGCAGGACCAAGCATAATCTAGATCATTCCCAATAGATGGCTATCCAACTTGCTCTTAAATATCTCCAATGATAGAGATTCCATACCCTCCCTAGGCAATTTATTCCAGTGTTTAACCACTCTGACAGGAAGTGTTTTTTTCTAATGTGCACCCTAAACCTCCCTTGCTGCAATTTAAGCCTATTGCTTCTTGTCCTATCATCAGAAGCCAAGGAGGAAACAATTTTTTCCCTCTTCCTTGTAACACCCTTTTAGATAATTGAAAACAGCTACCATGGCCTGTCTCAGTTTTCTCTTTTCTAAACAAGCCCAGTTCTTTCAGTCTTCCTTCATAGGTCATGTTCTCTAGGCCTTTAATAATTCTTGTTGCTCTTCTCTGGACCTTTTCCAATTTCTCCACATCTTTCTTGAAATGTGGTGCCCAGAACTGGACACAATACTCCAACTGAGGTCTAATCAGTGCAGAGTAGAGTAGAAGAATGACTTCTTATGTCTTGCTCACTACACTCCTGTTAATGCACTCAAGAATCATGCTTGCTTTTTTTGCAATAGTGTCACACTGTTGACATATTTAGCTTGGGGAAGGGATGTATTTTAAACAAAGCAAAAGGTACAAAGCTAAAGGCTATAACCACTAGATGCCTTTTTGCAGTACTCCTTACTAGACAGTCGCTTCCCATTCTGTATGTGTGAAACTGATTGTTTCTTCCTAAGTGGAGTACTTTGCATTTGTCCTTATTAAACTGCATCCTATTTACCTCAGACCATTTTTCATTTTGAATTATGACCCTATCCTCCAAAGCTTTTGCAACCCCCCCAGCTTGGTATCATCTGCAAACTTAATAAACATACTCTCTATGCTATTATCTAAATCATTGATGATAATATTGGACAGAACCAGTCCCAAAATAGACCCCTGCAGAACCCCACTTGTTATGCCCTTTCAGCATGACTGTGAACCATTAATAACTAATCTCTGAGAATTGTTATCCAGCCAATTATGCAATCCTCTTATAGTAGCCCCATCTCGGTTGTATTTCCCTAGTATATTGATACAAAGGTCATGCGAGACCATATCAAATTCTTTACTAAAGTCTAGGTATACCACATCCACCACTTCTCCCATATCCACAAGACTTGTTATCCTATGAAAAAAAAAAGCTATCAGATTGGTTTGACATGATTTGTTCTTTACAAATCCATGCTGGCTGTTACCTATCACCTTATTATCTTCCAGGTGTTTGCAGATGAATTCCTTAATTATTTGCTCCATTATCTTCCCTGACACAGAAGTCAAGCTGACTGGTCTGTAGTTTCCTGGGGTGTTGTTATTTCCCTTTTTATAGATGGACACTATATTTTGCCCTTTTCCAGTCTTCTAGAATCTCTCTTAACTTCCAACATATTTCAAAGATGATAGCTAAAGGCTCAGATACCTCCTCTATCAGCTCCTTGAGTATTCTAGGATGCATTTCATCAGGTCTTGGTGACACGAAGCCATCTAATTTTTTAAAGTAATTTTTAACTTGTTCTTTTTTTTATTTTAACTTCTAAATCTACCCTATTTCCACTAGCATTCACTATGTTAGGTATCCTGTCACCATCAATCTTAGTGAAAACCAAAACAAATAAATCATTAAGCACCTCTGCTATTTCCAAGTTTCCTGTTATTTTTTCTCCCTCTTCACTGAGCAATGGGCCAGCCCTGTCCTTGGTCTTCTTCTAGCTTCTAATATGTTTGTAGAATGTTTTCTTGTTATCCTTTATGTCTCTAGCTAGACTGAGCTCATTTTGTGCCTTTGCCTGTCTAATCCTGCCCCTGCACGCTTGCTTTATTTGCTTGTATTCATCCTTTGTAATTTGACCTACTTTCCACTTTTTATGAGACTCCTTTTTGATTTTTAGATCATGTAAGATCTTCTGGTTAAGCCAAGATCTTGCCATACTTTCTATCTTTCCTACACAGTGGAATAGTTTGCTTTTGGACCCTTAATAAGGTTCCTTTGAAAAACTGCCAACTCTCTTCAAAAGTGACGAGGAGTCCTCTGGCTAACAGATTTATTGGAGCATATGCTTTTGTGGGCAAAGACCCACCTCATCAGATGCATGTAGTGGAAATTCCAGTCTTATAGTAGCCCCATTTAGGTTGTATTTCCCTAGTATATTGATACAAAGGTCATGCGAGACCTTATCAAATTCTTTACTAAAGTCTGGAATTTCCACTACATGCATCCGATGAAGTGGGTCTTTGCCCACGAAAGCTCATGCTCCAATAAATCTGTTAGTCTATAACGTGCCACAGGACTCCTCGTCGCTTTTGCAGATTCAGACTAACACGGGTACTCCTCTGATACTCAACTCTCTTCAGTTGTTTTTCCTTAGTCTTGCTTCCCATAGGACCTTACCTACCAGCTCTCTGAGTTTACTAAAATCTGCCTTTCTGAAATCCATTGTTTTCATTGTGCTGTTCTCCCTTCTACCATTCCTTAAAATCATGAACTGTGTGATTTCATGATCACTTTCACACAAGCTGCCTTTCACTTTCAAATTTTGGAGATTTCTTGTGAGGAAGCATGGGGAAGGGATGTATTTTAAACAAAGCAAAAGGTACAATGAAAGCTTTCAGAAAGACAAAATAAATGCACCATAGGACATTGAGAGCTATTTGGTAAATGATTTAAAGCCTGATCTTATGCTCTCTGAAGTCAATTTTCTTTACTTTGATTTCAATGGGTTTTGGAATAGGCCCTTAGGTAAACTATGAGCAATATCTTGCTTGACTTCTCATGTGAATTTGATTCTTACGTATGGTCTGTTTGGCTGAAAACTCTGACTGCTGTGTGGTCAGATGATGCTACAAATACAAACTGGCTAAACCACATGATTAAGTTATGGGTGCAAAGAAGTGTCAAGGCTAGATTAGAAATGTGTGGATTTGTAGCACTAAGTGTTCCCCATCAATATTTCAACAATAGCTTAATCATGGATGTGCTGGGACATCAGTCCACAGAGCAAAGCTCATAGAACTTAACTCACACTTATATCTGTGAAATAGTGCATATTACTCTCGACAATAACAGAGTGCACGCAAAGAAAATGTAATTTCCCCAAAGAACAAAAACAAAACCCCAAGGCTAAAGTATCCCAAGATAAACTGTATCATACTTAGCTCATCCATTTGATAAGTATAATTTATTTTTCAATTATTTACTCTTGGTAATATAATAACTGTGCTGTAGTATATTTTGTAATAATGTTTAGGGATTTGTAAGCTCACTATAGTATCTCCTATGAAATGTCCACTTGAGAAGCTGGACAAAACCAGGTATGCCTACACTGCAAATAGAAGGTATGATTGCAGCACAAAGCATAACCAAACTGGCTTTGATTGAGCTAGCTATTAAAGCAGTGCAGGTGTAGCAGCATGGAGCTAGCTGCCTGAGCATGTACATAGGTTCCCAGGTGAGCTTGTACTCAAGAGGCTTCACATATTCTGAGGATTTTGTGAGAACTGTAGAATAGCAAGTGTTAATAAGATGCTACCAGATCTCCAGACACAAGCTTAACAGCAGCAGGGAATCAACATTTCTGTTGTATTGTCTGAGAATGATGCGCAAGAACATGGCATGCACATGTAGAGTGGGCAGTAATGTAGGCAGAAAGCTAAAAACAAAATTATCAGAGGGCTATTGCAACTTATTGAAATTAATGACTGGCATAGAAATTAAGAAATAACTCTGGACTGACTTGAATCAAAATCGCTGAATCAAATCCAAAGCTTTTTAAAGGGTATAATTGGCTTGAACATAGCAAAAATACATATGAAAACTACATACAAATACATAATAAAAGACATACAAAAGTTAGTTATAACTCCATATTGATCCCTGCTTTCTATATACTATTCCTTAAGAATTCATCCAATTAAACACTCTCCCAAAGATAAAACTGCAAGCACACATTTTGCTTCACCTCCAAGGCACAAGGGTTGTAGAGTTCACATTGCTGTAACAGGGTGGGAGCAGTGCCCATAGGGGAATTTCCCGCTCAGAAAGGGCATGCCTTCCTAGTCACAGCACAAGGCAAGTTACATGGACATGGGAGGGGATTGTATACAGATACTCCATTGTGTCTGTGCCAAGCATGGAGTCCTTTACATTGGAGCATTTCTGCCCACTATTTGGTACCTATATCCCCTCAGGGCATCATGATGGCGATGCAGCAAATCAGATAATTGGCTGCTAAATCTTGGGGCCTGGAGCCCCATATAATGGAGCTTTTCAGGAGGCTTCTAAGTTAACTTTAACTATTTTTCACCAAGAAATGTTTTTAAAACACTGAGGCCCATCTAAATTTCTTTGAGGATCTGAGCTTTAGTGCAGCCTGGTTACTTCTACAGGCAAAACAATTCCTCTCTGGATTTGTTTGCATTAGTGTGTCATCACTGGCAGAAATAATTTAGCAGTGTGCAGGGAGGCACTGAACTTTTTTGGAAGCAGGGAAATCTGTTTTCTTAAGCTACAAATAAGAAGCCACTAGGCTAAGAGGCCAACAGCTGCTTGCCTGAGTCACACAAATAAACTGGTGTCATAACTAAGAACGGCAAGGCACTATTTATTGAGAAACTGCTCTGCTTTGATTAAAGCATTCTAGCTAGTTTAGCTTAACCGGAGCAGCTTTGTAAAATATAGAACCAGCTTCAGTGGTGTAAGACTGTCTATGTGTTGGAGCAGTCAGTATTAGAGGCCCTTGTAGCATGCAGCTTAATTGTGTGGGGGTGGAAAGAGAAATTATGTACTAAGGAAAATTTGACTTGTTGGAAGCTTTGCTTCACTGTAATTACATTTTTCTGTCATCAGAGAACTTGGAGATTAAATGACTGCAATCAACTGCAGTTCCTGTTTTCTGGGGAAAGAATATACTAGAATTTTGAAAAAAAAACTTGTGAAGACAGGTAGGTTGCACATTCCTGTTTTGTAGTTCTTATTTTTCAGTGGTTTGTATTTCTCTAAATTCAGTTATTACTACTTTAATGCTTTTTTTCTCTTCTGGTACGTGACAAAGGACTGTACAATTTTTTATTAATCAGGCCCAAAGGCCTTCTGAAATTACCAGAAGTGCAATTTTGTGAAAATACGGCTATTGGAAGTGCGGTAGAGGCATTGGCTTCCAACAAGAGCGACTAGTGGTGAGAAAAGGGCTGATTTTAAATCTAACACTTATGATATTTATAATACTTTTCCAATGAGAAGAGCCAATGCACAATTTCATGAGATTTCATCATGTGTTTCTTAAAAAATCCATAGGAATAATATAGGAGTTTAGGCGTACACATAATAAGTAAATTGATTAGTTTAACTTACTGGTTCTTTGAAACAAATCCGGGACATAAATATACATCAGTTACTAAGCACATATAAGAATGGATATTGGATTTTTTCATGTAATTGTCGTCTCTTGTTCCCATTTATTTTTAAAATGGATGACTCTTTTAGATCTCTAGGTATGGGTAGGGTAATTCAATTCATTGTGCCATACAGATTATAAATGGCCAAACTGAAAGGTCTGTAGAACTTCATTGTGGCAAAGAGAAACCAATGTTTGGTTCCCATGTTCTCACTGTTCCTCACTTGGAGTATAAATTTACAACGAAAGCCATCCCATTGACATCAAAGGTGCTACCTGAGTAGTAAAGTATTACCCAGCCTGAGTAAGATCCGCAGAATACAGACCATAACACGCAGATGTACTCCCGTTTCCTGGGACAGGAAATGAAAGAGAGAGGTAACTTAACTCTGCTGAATTATACGTGAAGCTACAAAGCTGATACTGATACTTGATTTATATATGTATTTTAGAGATTTGTGCATCTGTCTGTGAGTCTGTCTGAAAATCTATTTGTTCAAGAACTCCTCCTAAAAGGTAAGAGATAGGACCACCAAATTTGGTACGAAGCTTCCTCTTCTCCTAACTTAAAGCAAGGTCAGGGTTTGGTTGTGTTAGGAAAATGAGATATGCCTGGAATTAGATTGTTTTCCATAACATAGTAAGGGAGGGGACTGAGCTTAGGGTACCACTGTACTGCAGAGTGACACTGCAGGCAGCTGCACCACCAAGGGAGTGGCCAGCTGGGGATGGGTCTCACGATCTTGCCTGCTACAGATGCAAGTAAGTGGCCCATCTATCTGAAACCCCTACCTCCCAGTCCTCAGTCCCAATGCTAGACTGGGGGGGGGGGGCGAAGGTGGAAGTCCCACTGGCCCCACCATCACAGACCTCCACCCTCCCACCAGAGGGAGGCCCGCATCACCCCCCCACCACAGGCAGGATCCAGGCAACACTGGATAAGTCTTCCAGTTATATATATAGGCTTTTGCATCCTACTGGAGTAGCATGGGAAAACGAGAGTTGCAAAATAATATTTTTATGGCCCTAACCTGCTGAAGTGATTTTGTACAGAAACAGAGGAGGGATAATCTAACCATTTGGTTGCTGTGGGATCTGTTACACTCAGTCCCAAGGAGGATGAGGAAGTGAGGGGAAGTGATTAGAGAACTGACTTTTTTTTTTGTGGTGGGAAAACAAATTGTAGGAGGAAGACTGGTCCAGTACTGCGGACACTAGCCTAGAACTCTGGGAATCTGGTTTCAAACCTCTGCTCTGGCCCAAGCTTCCTATTTTGATCAGGCTGGGAGGATAGTTCCCTAATCTAGCAGAAAACAGCATCAAATCCAATTCTTGGAATTTAACAATGAGGAGAAACCGCTGGAACAACTTAACCAGGATGCCTTCCCCAATACTTGCAAACTTTAAATCAATACTGTTATAGTTGAACTTCTCTAGTCTGACAACATCCATGGTCTGGCATGATTTTAGTTAGCCGGATGTTGCCTATCATGGGTGTGGCCAAGTGTCCCAAGGTCCTATGAAGTTTTTTTAACAGTCACCAGTTGTGGTTTTCAGTGTTCTGTGTCATTTAGCTTTAATTTACCCCAAATGTCTTCTAAGAGCCCAGTAAGCAGTGGAAGTGTTGGTAATGCTGCTAGATAATATTGATCTCCTATGGTCCAGCATCTTCTGGTTCAGACCCAAAAGTGCTGGACTACAGAGGTCCAACCTGTAGATCTCCTGCAAACAAGTTGTTATAACTCACACAGAAGATAGGACTTGATGCAGGATTACTGGTCAAGATTCTTTGGCCTGTGTTATGTAGGAGGTCCAACTATATGATCCCTTCTGGCCTTAAAAATCAAACTTAAAAGGGAGTCAGAGATTTTGTTTGGATAAACAACCAAAGTTCTGGATACCCAAATTATTGGGATTTTCTAAAGTGGATTGAAAATGTTGCAAGACTGCACTGTCTCATGAGATTTCCAGTGCTTCCTGCCACTTTTCAGGATAGATATATTACAGAAAAGCCTCCTGAGACTCTTCCACTATCAAATGTGGAGTGCAGATGTTCACAAATAATTAAAGTCATATGTGTGAGACAGCTATCCAGACTTTCTGATTAAACAGAAAATTAGTTTGTAGTTTGGTTTAAGTTTTGAATTCAAGTTTAAAGATTAGTTTGTATATTACCATTTTTAATCCATTCTGTTAGCCAATATTCAAGGTCTTGCAGGTTGTTTAATTCACAAGGAGAAGTTGAAGGCAAGGTTTTGTTTTTTCGCTATACAGTCCCATTTGTGTACATTCTTTGTGTTTCCCTGAAAACAGTAGGAATCAAACAGGAGATGGTTTCCTTGCTTAGTATTCCAAGCCTCTTTTATCCAGGTAACAGTCTACCCCCTCCCTCTCATGGTCATGTTACAATTGCTTCCTTGGCTATCATTGTGTAATGCCCAGTGGCTGAGGGGGGCTCAGAGGTAATCCAGAGCAACAGTCAAGTGTTATGCAGGTGTTCAGTCCTTACCACTGGCAGTCCAGGGCACTCATGTGAAGGAGCAGTAGCCAGAAGTGCCAGTCCAGAGGGTCAGGAATGCAAAGTCAAGTAAAGCAGCGAGGCAGACTCAGGTAAGGAAGAGTCAGGCAAGGCAATTTGAGCCAAAGACCATTGCCACAGGCAACTTCTGCTTCCTGTTGAGGCCTTTATAGTGTCCAAGTACCCAATGAGAATGCTTCCTGGCTATCCAATCCCATGCCTAGGGTGTGGCTGCTAAGGACCTAGAGCCTTTAACAACAAGGCTATTGGTCCTCAGCACCAGTTCCTAGCACAGGAGTTAAAGATGGTGCCAAAGGACCTGGCTGACCTGGGTTCTGACTACATGCTTTTGTGATGATTTTATGCCTTTTGTCTCTCACACACTCAGCAATTTGCCTCTCTATGTATTCAGCCCTGAGTGAAAACTCTCTGTTCACATTGCTCAGTTTCTGCCCAGCCTTGCATGTGATCTGTGTTTTGGGTAGTGGCTTCCATTGTTTCAACCATCTTACTTCAAAAGGAGCTTAATTGCCTCTTACATTTATCTTGAATAAAAGGCAGCTGTTATGCTCACCAGCTTAAATAAGACTGTGCCCAGCCCAGCATAATATTTTATATCTATTGGTTTACCCATCCCTAGTAGTCAATCAAATTGTTTTACTTTGGTGTGAACTGCTTCTTCCAAGATTTAAAATGGGATTGAGCTATCTGAAGTTGGACATCTTGAAATGCTTTCTACCACTGCTCAGAATGCCTTTGGCAAGAGAAGGTTATTGATTTTTTTTAAATGTTTTACTTTTTACTCTGCCGAGCATAATCATTGGTACACAGTAAGCTACTCACAGGCTCAAACAAGATGTAAATGGAAGCAATTATTTTGGATGTTGTGCAGTTTAGTAGAATCAACATTTTTAAATAACTTTTTATTTTAATGCAGTATAAGCAAAGTCAAAAGACAATGAACATTCTAGTTCCTGCAATACTGACACATTCCTGGGATGGGCCAATGCTAGTGTAAATGCCACATTTGAAATAAGAAAATAATCAGAGAATGTGAATCCTGAAGCTCTAGTGGACATTGAAAAAGGCTGGAAATAAACATTGCAGAGCAACTTGCATTACTCAGAATAAACAGTAGCCAAGTTTTGGGGGGTGTTTTTTTCTCCCTTGGCCATTTTATCAGCTCTAATACTATTAAAAGCCATTTGATAAATCAGCTTACCTTCACTGTTCTATATTAATCAGTAATGTGCCACGTTCAAGATAGCACAATACACAGACCCCTCTCAGAAGTATCACACTAGTAAGCTTGATAGCTAATACAAGAAACAAGGACTTTGCATAACATGTACTTTATAGCCAATATAACTATGTCCAGTTCAAGAAAAGAAGCTTTTCATTTTTGGGGATTGAATAAATATATACTGAGAAGAAACCCAAATACAGCAAAATTGAATTATCCAGAGTCCAAAGCAGCCTTAGTACAATTTTAACAACCATTTTATATTTTAAAGAACACTTTTCCTTTTATTTGTTACACATGCCTTCAGTTTTTAAAATTATTTTCAGACTTCCAACAAGAATAACTTATTTCAGAAATCTTCTTTGTTATTTTATGGCTTGTACACCTGTATATGCCAAATAAGAAGATTAAACAACACAAGGGAAAGACATCCCATCTTGTTGTAAGCTAGGTAAAATCAGAATCCTAGAATCAAAGAGTGGGCAAAGCAAATACAGAAAACACAATATAGGCCACATAAGAAACACAGAGCTGGTCATAAAATTTTTAGGAAACAATTTTCTATTGAAAAATGCTGCATCCTCAAAATCAAAGTGTTCCATGGTGATTAATTTGATGAAATTTGATAACTTTTTTGAAACAGTTGGAATCAAAATGGAGTATTGTGATTTGATTTTCTCATTTTATTCCAGCTTTTAATTTTTAAAAAATATTATAACTGATAAACTTTCAACATTATCAAAATATTTTGATAAAGTCATTTCAATATTTCCACTTTGAAATATTTTGGAATTTCTGTTTCTTTAAAATGTCAACTGTCGGTTCTGCTTTAGGATACAGGAAAATGTTGAAATGTCAGAATTTCCATTAGGACAGAAATTCTTTATTCTGACCCACTCTAGGAACATATTAAATAGGAAGAGTTCTAACCACACAACAGAGCACACCAAACCTGAATCAGTGTCTAAATCAACTCCTTCCCTGGGTTTTGCTTTCCTGATAAGTCCAAATAATGGACAAAACATAAACCTCAGCCTAAACTTCCTTCCCAAGTTTGACCATTTCTAAAATTCAACTCGACTTTTCTCAGGCTCTGTTCTTTTCACACCACCTCTCTGCAAAGAGACAAAGACACACACCTGCCTCCTATCCGGAGTGTATCCTAGGCCACAGAGGAGCCAGCAGAATTTAGTTGTGGTGCAGTGCTTTTTGAAGTCAGAGAGGAGTCCTGCCACAGTTTCAATAAAACCTAGACAACTTCTAAGACTTTTAAAGACCTTAAATAGAAATGCAGATCAGAGTGAAATACAGTTTCATAGTATAATCTGCAATATTATCCACAGCTGAAGAACTAACTATGCATCACATCAGCAAATGGCATACCTAAGGGAAAAGTATGAGAGAATATAAGAAAGATGTTGTGTTTTCTTTCTCTATTGCAGTAGACACCTCTAGGGGAAAAAACAACAAACATTGGTATGTTATACTCTGATACAAATGTAGCATTTCCATTTAGGGATTCTTCATCAGTGCTGCAATGCCCTTTTACAAATGGTCTCTATCTAAACTTTTTTTCTTTTTTGTTTCTTGTTTTTTAATGTGAGCAACATATACCAATATAATATTAAATGCATCACAAATAATGAGAAGAGTTAATAGAAGCTTCTGGCTGGCTTGCTTGCTTTCTTTATGGAAAGACATCTGTCAGCCAGAGTCTCCTTCTGGTTAATGGGATACATTCATACATATTCAGAAAATGTTACAGCTAATATATGCTGGAGGCTTAAGATAGGAACAGTCTGGAGGATCATGGCATGATTTTCAAAAGTCATTCAAAGATATTTGGCAGCTGGAATGATAGTACAGAAATGGAGGCACATGCATATGTCTTTATGTGGGATAGAAAAGGAGCTGATGAGAAACAAGCTATATGTATATTCTTTCTTGGGAGACAATTGAGAACTGAAGACAGAATGGTGATATTTATGCAATTACACTGTGATTATGAATATAAGCAGGGCTCGACAAATCAGTGAATATACTCGCCCGTGGCGAGTAGATTTCAGCCGGTCGTCCCATTCACCGGTAGCGCGCGCATGTGCAATGCAGGTCTTGTGCATGCGCAGTGTGGGGCTGGCGAGTAGATTTCACCGCGGTTTGTCAAGCCCTGAATATAAGAATGGCCATACTGGGTCCGTTGAGCCCAGTATCCTGTCTTCCAATGCCAGATGCATCAAAAGAAATGAACAGAACAGGGCAATTATTAAGCAGTCCATTTGCTGTCATCCTGCCCCAGCATCCATCGATCAGAGGCTTAGCCAGAGCATGGGGTTGCAGCCTCAGGATAGAACACATTTGATGAGAGAGCTCATCCAAAATGAAAACAGCATTTTGTTAATATTTTCCTGGAAAAAAAAAATTCTTCAAAATATCATTTTGATAACTGTCAAGCCAGTCTGCAAGTCTACCAAATTACTCGACTCTGAAAGCTGAAAATAATTGTCCTGAAAATTCCTAATTTGGCTAATAAATTATACTCTTAATAATGTATTAGGTATTAAAGAATCAGGAAGATAGATTAGACCAGGGGTGGACAATAATTTTCACAGGAAGGGGGGACTGTTAATGAATTTTGGTTCTGGTCATAGGCCGTCTCTCTCCTCCTCTTCCCCCCATAGAAGCGGTGGAGCCTGGTGTGGAAGGGGCAGGAATGGAGACTACATCAGAGCCTCTGGCCCCAGACATCTCTGAAGGGAGGCTAAAGTAAGAACAAAGGGCTCAAGGCTCCTGGCCCCACTGCTACTGTGTTGCTTGGCAGGGGCATGGGTTGCTGCCGCTATTTAAATTGCTCCCTGCTCCCAGGGTAGCACTGCAACTGGGAACTATTTAAATAGGAACCTGCTGCCTAAGCTACTGCCTGGAAGTTCAGTGGCATGGGCAGCAGGATATAAATAGAAAGCTGCCAGATGCAATCTGTGTGATCTGACCCCTGGGCCGCAACTTGCCCAGCCCTGGATTAGACAGAACATGAACTACTGAAATACAGAGGGGCTTGATTTGTGTGTGGGAGGGCAAACAAAAGCCAATTCTTTCTACCCCATTGATTTTCATCACTTTTCTTTGGAAATAATAATGTAAAACATTTTCTGTATAGAATCAGGAATTTTCTAAATAGTATGCCTACCAGAGTTTATTTTCTCTGGATGTTTATTTTCTATTTTCAACTGAAAACCTTATAAGAATTAGGCAAAGTTATTCAGTGTGCAAGACTAGGAACTTTGAAGTCTACATAGTCCTGTATGCAATAAATCAGTTAAATAAATTGACTATGACTATGCAGGATGAATAAAATAAGCTTTAAGGAGCATTTTCTCCCCTGTGCAATAAAATATATAGATAAACTGTGTAGCTGTACCAAATGCCACAATAGTTTATAATATTTCTGGATCAATTAAGATAGTAATGGTTTGAAAACAATCATAGTATTCAACATAGGAAAGTTAGTTTTTCATCAGAAAAAAGTCATGACTAGTATGATTAGAGTTCATAAAAAATATTTGCTAACAAAATTATAATCAAGTCCCCTATTCAACTGTTATTTTAGTTCAATGAAAATGTTTACTGTTACAAATCACAAAATAATTGAAATTAGTTACAGAAAGGGTAATGGAAGCTTTATAAGTTTCTGATTCAAATGTGCTATGTATTGTAATTATTCAATAAAATGAATAATGTTTAAAGTTGAAATCCTACACATTTAAAACTGTTCTTTTACTTTCCTTTTGCAAGCACATTAATACAAAATTCTATTACATATATTTCATTTCTTGAACTTTCCCATAAGTGTAATCTACACAAAATGACTTTCCCCAGTCAATGATGGGCCTCACCTGCTAGTTAATTATAACATGTTTTGAGATGTATGGATGAAGTAGACCATGTAAAAGCTAGGTGTTAAATTTAATAGAGTTAATTTACAAAATGAAATTTTAAGGCAAGATATTTGAGGCTGTTTGAATATAAATCATTGAAATATTTAGCACATACTGCTATTTGTTTAATTATCTGTTCAACTAATGTTTTCCCCAGCATTTGATCAGCTCATATTAAAACGCTCAGTTCAAGAGAGTTCAACATCATAAAATAAATGTGTTATTTTGTGTGTCACCCCCCTTTGTCAGGTTATTCTGTTCATGGTGAGTGAAATACACATATGTGTGACTATCAGAATGTGTTTTTTGTTTGGGTTGGGTGAATAGGTAGCTTCATTTCAGCTTCTTGTGAGATGTAACCTATCTGGCAGTAGATGCTATAAGGCAAATGGAAACAATGCACTATTTGTCTGCTATGTGCATTTAGGTTATTATCCCCAGAGAAATCTTGACAGTTTGGGACTTTCTTTTTAACAAAAACCATACCAAACACTATATAGCTCAAATCAGCCAACAGATCAAACGTACATGCAATTTAACACTTGTCATTGAACATACTCTTTTTATGTGTTTTGAAAAACTAAAATCTGCATTTTTCCAGAAAATGTATGCATTTTGGAACAAATTCAAAGGGGCAATGAGAATATGTAATCATCTTAACCACCTGTTAGAAATGCTCAGCATCCCCTCAAGACTAGCCAAATACTATTCAGACAGATTCAAGCTAAACAAATCCCAGGCCTATGGAATCGCAGAAATGTATTCTTCAAAACTAAGTTGCCAAAGTGAAGGGCTCCATACAGATACTTGATTCTGCTGATTAAGGGTTAATACTCTCAATACCCTACCTTCATAGTCAACACAGAAAGGCAAAGGGGGGCAATTGCCCCAGTCCCAGAGATTCAAAAGGGCCCAGAGCTCCCAGATGCCACCGCTGCTACTGCAGCAACAGCGGCTGGAGCCTTGGGCCCCTTTGAATTGCCACTAGAGTGACACTTGGTGTGGCTCTGCAGACAGGTGGGGGGGCACACCTCAGGCTGGAGGGTGCTAAGGACTGACTGCCCTTGGTCCTCTCCCTTCTGGGGGCACAGAGCCAGCCCCCTCCTTGCCCTGGGGTGGCTGTTGGCCATGCTGTTCACAGTGTACAATCGTTCCCAAATACAGAGGAAAGACTGTTGATACTTACCTGTGCAATAACGTGCTACTCCTTTTGTACACCTGCTAATGCTGACATTCCTTTTTGGAAAAACTTGTCCCTTTTTTATTGAATTTTTAAAACATTTCTGGACAGCTGTACTCAGTACACTTTCTTATCCCAGCACCTCTGATGCGGATTCTAGTCCCCATTCAGCTTTGACACTGCAGTTGTCTTTCAAGTGTGTACCTACCTAGATATTCTTCTTTGGGGAGTCACTGTGTCACTTCCCTGTTTGTTCTTCCCACAGCCTGTATTGAAGTCAAACATGCTGGTAGATTATAAACATTTCACTACCTCAATATGGGTTATATGGTCTCTCACAATAGCAAGAGGACACATCAATGTTCATAGACACATCAATGTTTTTACATAGGAGCACCTATAATATTTTAAACACTGTTGCTTATCAGCCTCATTACTGTCTTACTGTCATACCTAGATAGTGTCATTACTTATATTCCATCTTCCAGACCCTGTGAAAACGTCTCCAGGGATCTAGTGTCTGCATGAAATAGATGGAAAGCTGAGTAAACTAGCAGAAACTGTTACTATGAGCCTATGACCTGTATATCACCTCCTGGCCACACAGATTGATAAGCAAGATAAAACAGTCCAAAGCTATATTGCATTTCCTGCCAGGTACTGCCAAAGGATGTCAGGAAAGTTGCTGTCAGGGAAGTCGGATGGAATGTTCCCAACCTCTCCCCCACGCTAAGAAGCCAAAGCCGGACCTTTGTGCCCATTCACCAGATCAGCCAGATTTTGCAGATGGTCTCTGCCATGTTTTTTGGGGCGGGGAGGAGCAGGGGATTGGACTTGATGACCTTTCAAGGTCCCTTCCAGTTCTAGTATTCTATGATTCTATGAAACCTCAGCTTTCTGTGTAATGATGTTAGAAGATCTATGCAAGGGGCTCATTCTGGATGTTCACCCTGCATTGTGCCTCTTCACATGGGAGGGGATGATTTGTTTCTGAATGTTTATGTAACATCAGCCGGAGAACAAAAATAATCCATCGCTGAACCTCAAGAGTGTGATGGGGAGTATTCAATTATGCAGAAGGAAGAAGATTAAGATGGAGGCGCAGTCTAGGGGCTCACAAAACAGAAAATTTCCAATAAGTAATTAAGAAGCAAGAATTGAATTTCATTTTGTGGTCCTACTTCCTCATGTTTTCTTTTCTTCCTCCAATGAAAGTACAGCGGCTCAGAAGGAGAGATGTGTCAAGGCTATAGTGTGTTTTTTTGATGAAAGAGAGCACAAGCTGAAAAATTTCCAAAGTATTTCTAAATGTTCCTAAAAGTCTAAAACTGGATTATCTGGTTTTCCTTATGGTCAATGACTTTTCAAAAATAATATCACATCAATTTTGTTTCCCAGTGCCCTGGGGTCTATATTTTCTGGTGTTCTTGTCATGAACATATTTAGTTTTTCCAAGTACTCCCACACTTGCTTTTTAATCAACAGAGAACGAGACTGATATAATAAAGATCTAATAGCTCAGCCTTTTGTTGTTGTTGTTATTGAACAATTTTTAAAAGCAATCTACCTAAACTATTTGAGTCCTTCATTTAAGTCAGTGTATCTTACTTATAGATCTATAGTCCATTCTCTCTAGAACTTATTTCCATGGACTTAAATGCTCTTGTTATTTCGTTTCATTCCTTTGTTTACCTTTAACAGTCTGCTTATTTCTCCCCACAGTGCTTGTCTTTTTCTTAGCTAGCTTTCTATTCTTTTCAGTTGCTTCCTTCCTTTTCTCTTTATGGCTCAGGATTTTTTTTTTTTTGGGGGGATACTTGTTTCTTTTTAACCCCAAATCTTTGAAACCTCTTTCATTACGCCATACCATCTTTTTTTCTCTCAGAAGAATTGTAATCAGTTGCATCTTGATTGTGCCTTTTAGGATCTGTTGTATTAATTTTGATTGACTATATGGGCTAAAGCTGTTATCATAACCCAATCACTGTCCTGCATTCAACAAGGTTTGGGGGCTGGTGTACAGAAACCTCAGCCTGCTTAGTACCATGGCAAACATACCATTTTTCAGCTTTTGTTAGAGTTACAGAAAAGCAGGAATAATAGTTAAAGTATAACATATTAAGTAAAGCATTCATTTTAACAACACTGCTTGTTCCTTTTCCCTTTAGTTGGAGACAGTTTTAGAAGGAACCTCCTTCCCCTTTCTTTGAGATTCTCTTAGATGCTGTTAAAGATAATAACAGTCCTTTTGTGTGTAATAAGTTAGTTGAGATGGGCTGGAGTGATTGTTAAGGTCTGATCCTATTTCTAAGGTGATGAAAAAGGCAAACACAAGAGGAAAACAAAAACAGAAGATGATGCTAATGTCTTTGATGTTCACTCTTACCCACAACACTTACAGATGGAGAAACACAGGCCCAACACATGGTCCCATCAGCCACTGTACAACCTGGCAAATTCAACCCATCCTTGGGCTCTTTACAGTGTTGTTTTTAGTTGCCTCTTTCTGTTTACAGGCTTCCAGTGATGTTGCAAAATATCTAGTTTTGGCCAGCTAACCCTGACTCATAGGGTACGTTTACACTGCAACACTATTTTGAAATAACTAGCGCTATTCCAAAATAACTTAGTCCGCGTCTACACAGCAGGCAGTTATTTCAAAATAGTGTCAAAATACTGTCAAGCTGGGGGACTTCTTATTCCGGCTCCTGTAACCCTCATTGTATGAGGATTAAGGGAAGTCAGAGGAAGAGTGCTCTATTTTGAAATAAGTGCTGTGTTGCCATTCCCTATTTCAAAATAAGCTATTTTGAAATAAGATACACAATTGACATAGCTCATTTTGCATAGCTTATTTCAAGTTAAGCCCTGCAGTGTAGATGCATCCTTAAACAGAAGGGGAAAAAAAGGAGTGAGATAGAAAAGGAAAGAAATACAAATGGGGAAAGAAAAAAAATACATGGGAGGAGGGAAGAAAAAGAGTTTCACAACCCAACTGTTGTTGGGATTCACCTGCATCTAGTAAAGTTGTGATATCACCTGGGTCACCTTCTCTTGTGCAGTCTGGTCAGGATGTCTCTGGTCAGGATTAGGATGAAGATCCCAAGAGAAATTGGGATGGCTGTCATGATGGTGAAGCTCACTCTTGTAGCCAGAGTTTTTCCCCAAAGTCTCTTTCTTTAAGGATGAAAGGGAATGATGTGTGGAACCTTATTAATTATTATACACCTTTTATTTTGTCTTCCAGTTAGACCTAATATCTGATACACTAATTTTGGTTCTTAAATTTCCAGTCTCACATTTCCTGGTTTACCAAACTTGATCTTCTCCTTGAGTTATATCAGTTGGCCTTTTTTTTTTTGTTTTGACTAAACCAGTCTGTCATCCTTTTGTACCTTTTCCCATCAAAATTTGTTAGAGTATTCTAACATCATATGAACTTCCACATATTTGGGTAAATTTTAGGCCCAGTTACCGCAATAGATGCCCCAGCCTCTTTTCACTGTACTGGATTTCAATACTTCCTCCTTTAACAAGAGAGGGATCAAATTCTGACTCACCCGCTGCATGAGCATGAATCCAACTACCATTCCACTGCTCAGGGAAACAGTAATGGAACCTTGGGGCTGGATCCTCTCAGGGAATGGCCACAGAGTTTTTGTGGCCTGTTAGCTCTCACAGATGAAGTCTATATCACATCACCTTTCCATAACACATTGCACAATAAATTATTGTGGGAAACCAGAAGGTACCTGAATGGCCTTCTTAGTAGCAGACTGGAACCAGCTGAGAACTCTGAAATGGAACTTTTACACAGAAGTTGGTCTCATTGGGCCAAAGACATAGTCCACAGGGCATTTAGGGTCTACAGTCCTTACAGTCTTTGTACTCCAACTCTACCTGCCACCTAATGTGGTTTGCAAAAAGTTTCTGCTTGAGCTCTCCACTGAGTCACTGAGGAATCAAACTACATTACTACTAAGCAGCTATCCCACAGCACATATTCTTATAGCCCAAACTGAGCAGAGGAGGAGTCATGTTGATGAATACTTCCTCACAGAAGGAGCACAGAATCACTGTGTCCATATGATTTGGACCCTAAATTTATCAGTATCTCATAGTACTTGCCTCAAATCTGGACATCGTTAGGGCAGCAGGGTTTATACCACCTCTCTCAACTGTCAGCTGATACAGAAGGAAAGTTTAATTCTTGACTGACATTGCTTAACCAAGCTGAGTGCACACAATGTTTCATCTTATCTATTCCCCCCCCCCCCCCCCCCCCCCCCCCATTTAGAGGCCTATACCTGTATATGGTATATTTCAGAAACTTCGTCAACTTTTTCTGATACAAGTCATTTATAAGTGAGAAGAATATTCCTCATTCTTTAGAAAATGCTTAAAGAATTAAGACGACACACTCTGTATTGAAGCTGAAATTTTGAGGATATCTCAAAATAAAACAGATTACACTATTTGTATGTAAAATAATTGGTAGCAACTCATCTCAAAGGGAAAATTCTTTGCTATCCCTGTTGCCACTCCAAGTGCACGCACAAGAAATATCATCCACTACCCGATTAGCCTCCCCATTTTGGGCATGTCTACACTAGGAAATTATTTCAAAATAACTAAATTTGAAATAGTCATTTTGGAAGTTATTTCAAAATAAGCTTATTCCCCGAGGAAGGCAGGAGCACAGATTTCAAAATAACCAACCCTTTATTTTGAAATAACAGGCTTGGTAGTGTGGATGCTCCGCTTATTATTTTGAAATAAGTGGGGTTATCTTGAAATAACTCCTTAGGGTAGACCAAGGTTTTGTAGCTTTGCAAATGATCTGTGAAACACGATAGTCAAAATCAATATCCTCTTTAGAGTATTCAAAATCTTGTTGAGCAAAGAGTTATGATTCAACAATACAATTTGCATATAAACAAATGGCCTGCAAAACTGGCCCAAAGCCCATATAGCAGCGTTAATCATTTTGTTCGGTCCTCTTGGTATCCAGCAATCTGTTTGGCAACATCAAGTCCTCAGCTCAGTTATGCAAACTACATTCGGAGCAACCAGAGATCTACATTATCCTTTAATACTGTGAATGCCCATGGCAATCTCACATTGATAATGAAAAATACCTCTATCTCTCAAATCTTTAGTCACTGCTAGTATTGTCAATTTTTATTAGAAAAGCTGGATCTAAAAGTGGAGTTCACAATGTTTTACGTGCCATTGAAGTGAATCCCTCATTTTATATTTCTGGATCTATTTTTCTTTTGATCAACGATAGAGAAAGTAGGGACATAATCCCACGCCCCACCCTCAAATAATCTACTCTGACGCCTCTACATTGTTGCAATGCTACTCATAAATGCCTTTTCAGTTTTCAAATATCTGCATTGATGGTACCTTTCTTTGGAAGTCTCTTCCACTGACAGATTCCTCTTATTGTTATTTTTGTAATGAACATCAGACTGCTTGGGGGAGAGGGGTATGGGGTTATCGTTAAGCTTTAAAACATCATTCCTTTTTTAACCCCCCATCTGTGTGAACTGGGCAGACTTCTACCCTATAAATTTAATCTTTTCAGTCATCATTCACATGCTTCACCTTCCATCCTCATATCTCTTTTCCCTCTATACTGTCTATGTTTTCTTATAGTCTCACAAAACAATCAGACAGCTCAAGACTCCAAAACCTAATGTTTCATCCTAGAGAAATCTGCTGACATATTTAGACAAGCAGCATAACAAGGTTCTCAGCTGTTTTGTCAAACAAAGTCTCAACCCAGAAAAGAGTGACACAAAAGATACTGCAAGCAAATGGTCTGGTAGCACGTTATGGACTAACAAAACATGTAGATGGTATCATGAGCTTTCGTGGGCACAGCGCATCTTTCGCTGTGCCCACGAAAGCTCATGATACCATCTACATGTTTTGTTAGTCTATAACGTGCTACCAGACCATTTGCTTGCAGTTTTTTTCTGTAACAGACTAACTCAGCTACCCCTTGAAGCTACAAAAAGATACTGATACTGAAGGAAGCCTCGCACAAGGGTGAACAGTTGATCTTACCCCAGAGGAACAAAGTTGATGCTTTTCACTGCACTAGCCACCCAAGCCTTCTTCCCACTGAATTATTTAAAGGCTTCCGCCATTTCCATGCTCCCCAACTGTCATGTGAATATTGCTCCAATTTATTAGAGAAACGGAGTCAAGGGGATTCAAAACCATGTGTCCTACATGGTCTGTACCATCCTTCAGAAGTACACGCGCCACGTTTCCAAGAATGTTCCTATTTGGATGAATAAAACCTTACTTTTTAATTACCGTATAACAAAAATGACACATTTTCAGAAACCTTTTTTCTCCTCACTTTCTAATGCAAGGAACACTCCTTGGGAGAACCCCATTTCCCCCCTAAGTGCTGAACACATTGGCTAAGTACTTTCCTGTTGAGGGTTGCTAGGCAGTAACCCACAACGAAGTCCTTTTTAACAGGTGTGTCA
Organism: Rafetus swinhoei; assembly: GCA_019425775.1. Lineage (NCBI taxonomy): Eukaryota > Metazoa > Chordata > Testudines > Trionychidae > Rafetus > Rafetus swinhoei. Next base: position 67,974,339 of record CM033424.1, on the reverse strand, counting down.
CATTTCCCTTTCCTGCCTGCATCATGTGGTCTTTGGTATCCAAACAAAACAGAACACAGTTTGAATTTAAAAACTCTTGGAAAAATGAAACAATGGCTGTAGAAGCTTCTCATTCCATGCAGTCAGTACCAGTGCAATTCCAGTCCCTATGGTTTACCTTCTCTGCTGAGGTGAATTTTGGAGACAGCTGTTGAGAAGAGCTTTACAGCCTCTGTGCAAAGTGCAGGTCTCGAGCATCTTAGCTTGTATATGGTATATTCTTAATAACCATGTCATCTTTGCCTTAGGTACCACAACAAGGTTACTTCATCATTTGTTGCATTCCTTATATTTACTCCAGGGAATACTGCCAATGTTGAGGTAATTTTATTTAAGATAATTGGAATTGGCTATTGTAATTATGGCAACAATTTACCTTCTTATTTTATGTCACATATTTTCCCACTGTACAATATGTGGCCAGGGACAAAGTATTATCTCCATAACATATAGTGAGGTTGGCTGGTGGTCACCGAGGATTGCAGTCTATTATGCATAAAGGAGCCATCCTTTTAAAGTTTTAACTTCTAAACCACATTACAAAGGGAAACAGCAGAACTGCAATTCATTTGCAAATTCGACAATCAAATTAGGACTGGTTGAAGAGGATCCTAAAGGAAGCAGGAAAGAATCCATTGATCATCCTTCATGTAGGAACAAATGATACGGCTAGATTCTCGCTGGAACGAATCAAGGGGAGACTATGCCAGGTTGGGGAGGAGGCTTAAGGAAATAGAGGCTCAGGTGATTTTCAGTGGGATTCTGCCTGTTCCTAGAGAAGGGCAACAAAGGTGTGATAGGATTATGATGCTCAATAGGTGGCTCAGGCAGTGGTGCTATAAGGAGGGCTTTGGGATGTATGGCCACTGGGAGGCATTCACGGACAGAGGACTGTTCCCTCGGGATGGACTTCACCTAAGTAGGGAAGGAAACACACTTCTAGGATGGAGGCTGGCACAACTGATTAAGAGAGCTTTAAACTAGGAATTTGGGGGAGACGGTTGGGAGATGTCCAGGTAATCTCTACGCCGGATTTTAGCATTGAGAGGGAGGAAAACGAAGTAAGAAAGGATATAGCCGGGGGTAGGAGAATGTACATAAGGAGGAAGGGCAGAGTGGATATTGGAAGTACAATGTCCATGCCAAATGGGGTAAAGAATGTGAGTGAGGTGAAACAGCAAAAATTAAGATGTTTGTACACCAATGTGTGAGGAGCCTAGGTAACAAAATGGAGGAACTAGAGCTACTGGTCCTGGAAGTGAAACCAGATATTATAGGAATAACAGAAACATGGTGGAATACTAGGCATGACTGGAGTACAGGTATTGAAGGGTATGTGCTGTTTAGGAAAGACAGAAATAAAGGTAAAGGTGGTGGAGTAGCATTGTATATCAATGATGAGGTAGATTGCAAAGAATTAAAAAGTGAAGGAATGGAGAAGACAGAGTCTGTCTGGGCAAAAATCACATTGGGGAAGAAAACTATTAGATCCTCCCCTGGGATAGTGCTTGGGGTGTGCTATAGACCACCAGGATCAAATTTGGATATGGATAGAGACCTCTAATGTTTTTAAAGAAGTAAATACTAATGGAAACTGTGTAATCATGGGAGACTTCAACTTTCCAGATATAGACTGGAGAACAAATACTGGTAATAATAATAGGGCTCAGATTTTCCTAGATGTGATAGCTGATGAATTCCTTCATCAAGTAGTTGTTGAACCAACAAGGGGGGAAGCCATTTTAGATTTGGTTTTGGTGAGTAGCAGGACCTCATAGAAGAAATGGTTGTAGGGGACAACCTTGGCTCGAGTGATCATGAGATAATTCAGTTCAAACTAAATGGAAGGATAAACAAAAATAAATCTGAGACTAGGGTTTTGATTTCAAAAGGGCTAATTTTAATAAATTAAGGAAGTTAGTTAGGGAAGTGGATTGGACTAAAGAATTTATGGATCTAAAAGTGGAGGAGGCCTGGATTATTTTAAGTTAAAGTTGCAGAAGCTATCAGAAGCCTGTATCCCAAGAAAGAGGAAAAAATGTATAGGTAGGTGTTGTAGACCAAGTTGGATGAGCAAGAATCTCAGGGAGGTGATTAAGAAAAAGCAGAAAGCATATAAGGAGTGAAAGATGGGAGGGATCAGCAAAGAAAGCTACCTTATTGAGGATTGAGCATGTAGGGACAAAGTGAGAAAGGCTAAAAGTCATGTTGAGTTGGACCTTGCAAAGGGAATTAAAACCAATAGTAAAAGGTTTTATAGCCATATAAATAGGAAGAAAACAAAAAAAGAGGAAGTGGGACCGCTAATCACTGAGGATGGAGTGGAGGTTAAGGATAATCTAGGCATGGCCCAATATCTAAACAAATACTTTGTTTCAGTATTTAATGAGGCTAATGAAGATCTTAGGGATAATGGCAACATAACAAATGGGAATAAGGATATGGAGGGAGATATTACCAAATCCGAGGTAGAAGCCAAACTCGAACATCTTAATAGGAGTAAATCAGGGGGGCCCAGATAATCTTCATCCAAGAATAGTAAAGGAACTGGCACATGAAATTGCAAGTCCATTAGCAAAATTTTTTAATGAATCTCTAAACTCAGGGGTTGTACCATTTGACTGGAGAATTGCTAATATAGTTCCTATTTTTAAGAAAGGGAAAAAAAGTGACCCGGGTAACTACAGCCTGTTAGTTTGACATCTGTAGTATGCAAGGTCTTGGAAAAATTTTTGAAGGAGAAAGTAGTTAGGAACATTGAGGTTAATGGCAATTGGGACAAATTACAACATGGTTTTACAAAAGGTAGATCGTGCCAAACCAACCTGATCTCCTTCTTTGAGAAAGCAACAGATTTTTTAGATAAAGGAAATGCAGTGGATCTAATCTACCTCGATTTCAGTAAGGCATTTGATACAGTACCACATGGGGAATTATTGGTTAAATTGGAAAAGATGGGGATCAATATGAAAATTGAGAGGTGGATAAGGAACTGGTTAAAGAGGAGACTACAGCGAGTCATACTGAAAGGTGAACCGTCAGGTTGGAGGGAGGTTACTAGCGGAGTTCCTCAGGGATCAGTTCTCGAACCATTATTATTTAATCTTTTTTATTACTGACTTCGGCACTAAAAGTGGGAGTGTGCTAATAAAGTTTGCAGATGACACAAAGTTGGGAGGTATTACCAATTCAGAAAAAGATTGGGATATCATACAGGAAGATCTGGATGATCTTCTAAATTGGAGTAATAGTAATAGGATGAAATTTAATAGTGAGAAGTGTAAGGTTACGCATTTAGGGATTAATAACAAGAATTTTAGTTATAAGCTGGGGACACATCAGTTGGAAGTAACGGAAGAGGAGAAGGACCTCGGAGTCCTGGTTGATCACAGGATGACTATGAGCCGCCATTGTGATATGGCTGTGAAAAAGGCTAATATGGTCTTGGGATGCATTAGGCGAGGTATTTCCAGTAGGGATAAGGAGGTGTTAGTGCCGTTATACAAGGCATTGGTGAGACCTCATTTGGAATACTGTGTGCAGTTCTGGTCTCCCATGTTTAAGAAGGATGAATTCAAACTGGAACAGATACAAAGAAGGGCCATTAGGATGATCCGAGGAATGGAAAACCTGTCTTATGAAAGGAGACTCAAGGAACTTGGCTTGTTTACCTTAACCAAAAGAAGGCTGAGGGGAGATATGATTGCTCTCTTTAAATATATTAGAGGGATAAGTGCCAGGGAGGGAGAGGAATTATTTAAGCTCAATACCAATGTGGACACAAGAACAAATGGATATAAGCTGGCTATTAGGAAGTTTAGACTCGAAATTAGGCGAAGGTTTCTTACCATCAGAGGAGTGAAGTTCTGGAACAGCCTTCCAAGGGAAGTAGTGGGGGCAAAAGGCCTATCTGGCTTCAAGATAAAGCTAGATGGGTTTATGAAGGGGATGGTTTGATGAGGTAACATGATCTTGGCAATTAATTGACCTTTCACTATCAGTGGTAAATAGGCCAATGGTGGGAAGATAGGAGTTGCTATAGAGAACTTTTTTCTGGGTGTGTGGCTCGTGAGTCTTGCCCACATGCTCAGGGTTCAGCTGATTGCCATATTTGGGGTCGGGAAGGAATTTTCCTCCAGGGTAGATTGGCAGAGGCCCTGGAGATTTTTCGCCTTCCTCTGTAGCATGGGGCATGGGTCACTAGCAGGAGGATTCTCTGCATCTTGGGGTCTTTGAACCATTGTTTCAAGGACTTCAATATCTGAGATATAGGTGAGAGGATTATTCTAGCAGTGGGTAGGTGAAATTCTGTGGCTTGCATTGTGCAGGGGGTCAGACTAGATGATCAAAATGGTTCCTTCTGACCTTAAAGTCTATGAATCTATCAGACTGTATATGGCTTTAAATTGGTTTTCACTACAGAGGCAATTTCCCCTCTCTTGGTATTCATATCTTCTCATCAACTGCTGTGAGCGAGCCACATCCACCTGACTTAATTTAGAACGTGTCTGACACTTGATAAATAACTTCCTAATAATGCCCTAATGAATCTGTTAGTCTCTAAGGCAACATGTACACCGTGGAGCTATTTCGGGATATCGGAAGTATCCTGAAATAGCTATTTTGCATCTATAAAGCAGCCTGTTATTTCGAAATAGTTTTTGAAGTAACCGGCGTGCTCTTCCAGTGTCCCTGTAAGCCTCTTTCCATGAGGGTTAAGGGATATTTTGGAATAGCACTTTAGTTTGAAATAAGCTATGCAATCTGTGTAGCGCAAATTGCATAGCTTATTTAGAGGTAAGGGTTCAGTGTAGATGCACCCTAAGGTGCCACAGGACTCCTCTCTCTCTTCTTTTTTTTTTTTTTTTTGCATTCATTGTACTGTTATTTCATCTTCCCATCATTCCATATTGCCCTTTCCCTGGCTGTTTGCCACTGTTGTGTGGCCCTGTTATAGTAGACTTGGAGCTCAATAGAGGAGGGACTAGTGTCTTACATATGTTCACGCAGCACCTAGCACCATGGGACCTTGAGCAGGGCCTCTGGGTGTGTGTCTATACTGGGCTGGGCAAGTCTCCCCACATACTAGCTGGGCTCAAGCTAGCACGCTAAAAATAGAAATGTGGATGTTCTGGCTGGAGAAGAAGTTTGAAGCTGAAGCTATAGCCTGAACTACAATGTTCATGTTGCTATTTTTAGCATGCTAGCCAAACCTTTGCTAATGCTGCTCTGTCTTTCCATGCTGGTGTGCTCACTCCCATCTGCAGTGTAGATATGCCCTAGGAGCTACTGTAGCACAGTAAGCATTTCAAGTGTGGTTGTTAAAAGGAGGCCATATTACATTCGCTTCTTCCATGTTCTAATATACCTATGAATATATCCCAGTGCAGTGTTCACTCCTGCTGTGTACCCTGAAAGTAGCATAATGAGGTCATGCCTTAGTTTCCTTTCTCCACTTTTTCGCTTGGAACTTCCCTATGTTATTGTTTTCTAATCACATTCTTGTACTTGAAACTTCTTCATTTTCCACTTGTGTAGAAGCTTGTTGAAAAGCAAAACCTCATCCTTCACATTTTAGGCCAGGTCCTTACATTCTCTAGTATCCTTCTGAAAATCCCCTCATCCCCGTTTATCATCCTTCTTGAAATGTGAATGATTAAGATTCAATTATTTTGCACACGCAACATTATGTTTTTTAATCTTCCCTCACCTACATTTCAGAACACAAAGTCTTCATGCTTTGTACCAAATAAATAAACCTACAAGTACAAGCTGCTTAATAGGATTGTTCAAAAATATGGATTTTGCCTGTGTAACTCAAAATGGCACCATCCACAATACCATTGCAGAATCATTCCCTACAGTACATTTCCTAGTCACTTGTCCTACCTAGTGAAAGGATTCAAATGGTGGAGCTTTCAGTATTTCATTTTGTGAGCTATTCCAAATGCTGACAGATCTTACTATAGAATAGTTTATTCCTTTTTTCAGCTTTGACCTTTGCTTTGTTTCATCCCCTCACTCATAACGGTATTCCTTTTTACCAACAGTTTCTTTCCCTCATTGGTATCAACAGCATTACAGATTGATTCTAGTTATGGTGAATAGTGCCTTATTCTTAAGTAATTCATCTGAGTTTGAAGAAATTCATTTTTGGATTGACTCCATTATACTCGATTACAGATGGGGAATGAACTGAATTGTGTTACAGTAGGGATGAATTTGGACCAATAAGCATAGCCTGGAAAATTACTGACAAAGAAGGTACTGTGATTGTATGCAGCTACATGAAGTCTATTAATACAGAGGATAGAGAAAATTGGTTATGTTGGTAAAAGGGAGTATAACTGGGAGTGATGGGATGAAATTAATCAAAAGGCAATTAAGACTGAATATCAGAACAAGTTATTTAAATAGCAAAAGTTAAAAGACTTTGGAACTGATCATCAAGAGGAAAGTTTCATCATCTGAGCTATTTAAAATAGACTGGACAAAGCAATTAGAAACGTACCACTGGTAACAAGTCTAAGGTTATGTGCAAATTACAAATCACGGCCATTCAAAGAATAGGCCAAAGGCGAGGCAGTACGATTCATTGTGTGAATGACTGAGGGAACCACATTCTGTAACTGGGACTGCAAAACTGTTCAGCAAGTGATTTTACCTCATTGCCTCCCATTTCCCCTGCCACCACTTGTGTGTCTTATACATTTAGACTGTAAAGTCATTATGCATCTGTACAGCACCTAGTCCAATGGGCCCCGTGACTTGGTGTATTTAGGTTCTACCATAAAACAATGTCACCACTCCAATGAAATAGTGCAGAAATAGTATTTTGTTGCACTTTTTATAGGCTGTTGTGCCTAAGATTTCAGTGACTTTTCAACATTTAAGTGAGTTTAGATCTCACTATTCCTGTAATGTAAGGAAAGTATTCCCATTTTAGAGTGACAGAAAAGCAAAGAACTTAAGTGTTCACTTTCGGCAGTTGCTAACTGTTGTTTGGAAGGAGTTCTATAGCACTGCCTTGACTTATGCTCAGCACTGGAAGGGATTGCATGTCACAGTTCTGAGACCAGCACTCGCAGTATCATTCCTTAAGAAGGTGCAGTGGGCTCTATGTCAGACTGCATGGTTAGTCAGGTGTAAGAGGGAGGGCATGATCATGGGCCCATCTGCTTCTGCTCCATTTCCCACCCTCTTTAGAGAGGTTTCTGCTAGAAAGGACTAAAGGGCACCGGACAGGGAGAATACAAAGATGGCACCTATGCCCAGGTTGCGTGCAGTGGGCAATAAGGATCAGACCTTCAGATAAGACAGTCAAATAGGTCTGTGTGTTATAGAAAGAAAAATAATTCCTCTCATGCATAATAAAATCCCATAACCTTGAAGTAATTGGTTGGAAACACCTGCCTGTTACTTTATCCATATATGTGCTAGGCAAGCCTCTCAGCAGTTAAGAGATTTTCCCATTTCAAGAACCTCATCTGACCAGCCAGTCCACCATAAAAATAAACTCATTCTCTCTGATCACTAACCCTAAGGCTGCAGAATGCTTTGCCCACACAGAATGGCTTCAGGACAGCCCACCTGTGGCTTAAAATTTCTGAATTTCAGGCAGCTGATGGACCCATACTGGAACAGTCTAGATGTGCTGGGAGACGTTCAAGAAAATAAGGTAAGGCAGAAAGGAGTCGTCAAGCTTTCAAAAATATAGAGAGATCTATATACCCTGCAGAATCTCAACCCCCTGCAGTTTTGCACAGATTATACATTATATAATATACCACTATTTCTTCTGGACGAGGTTTTTATTTGAGTGGGTACTTATGCATAGACACTCAAGACAATATTCTGCCTTCCAAACCAGCAATCCAATTTCCAGACATGCTGAGCACATATCAGCTCCTACTGTTGGTGTACAATGCCAAATGAGTTTTCTAATTCTTCAGCACTAGGATGCTTTTTATGAATGTGTTTAACAACCCATTATTTAAATGTAAACTTTCATGTTTTGGTTACCTTGAGGGACTTAATTACTTAGCTACTTTAAATACGGTCATTTGTCAATACTTCAAGGGCTTATGACAAAATTGAACTATCATTTCCTGTGGGTAGACAGGACAAAATATTCTGATCGGTTCCATGAAAACCTTTTTAAAAAAAAAAAAAAAAAAAAAAAAAAAAGATTTTTAAGGCTTTTTCTTCAAGTGACTCAATTTTGGCAAATCCAGTTTCCTCAAAGCATTTTACTGCACATCTTATATCAATTCTACATGACTTTGAAACTCACCTAAATAAGCTGTAATTTGTAAAACAATAATCAGGGGAAGAGATAAAAACACACTGACTCATGAAACACTTAGTTTTTTGGTCCTACATGATTTCAAGAATGCTAAGATTTATTTAATGCTAGGTAATGCCAACACATCTTTCTCTTTTTGAGGCAAGATTCGGGACCATCCAAGATCCCTTCTTATTCGCAACATTCAAATGAATGATTAATTTGATAATGTCACTTATGATAACTTGTTTTTAACATTAGGCTTTTTGTTGGTGAAGATAAATTCATTTGGACTAGATAAAGTGTGATTCGTTACAGTTGAGTCATGATTACTTGTGGATGAACTATCAAACTACTATGGATCTCTCTCTCCCCACTATTTAATTTTGCACAATATACCAAGTCTTACTGAATAGATAATATACATATCCTTATATCCAAACCATCACATATTAGAAGTCCTAGCAATTTCTATCTTTCCACTTGCACAGCCTGCATAAAGGTCAGGTGAAACTGAGGTCCCTCTGCTTTGTGTGCTCCCTCTGGGGATGTGCAGCCCCATCTAACAACTTCCCCATGACTTTTTGGAGGGCTGTGAAAACAAGGCAAAATGACCCTGAGAAGGCAAGATAAAAATATTTAAAAGTATTAGCACCTAGGAAGCAGCTTTGAGAATTAAAAAGGGATGTCAAAAGATTCAGGGTTGGAGAAAATTATTAATACTACCTAGACTACGGGGAAGCTTTTGAAAGTGAAAGTAGTCTAGACGCAGGTTTTTTTGGCAACTCCCCCTTTTTCGAAAAGGAGCTTTTCCTCAAAAAATGAGGTTTACGCAGCTTTTTGAAAAAGGGGGGATTGCAAAAAAAAAAAAAAAAAAATGCATCTAGACTACTTTCACTTTCAAATCTTCCCCGTAGTCTAGACATAGCCAAGTGTGTTAGATGCGTTATTCTACTTATGGGACTTTCAAGCATACATGTGCTAGCATTTCAGTTCTTTAACAACCAATTGTACCCTAAGGCTGCTTTAACTTGATCTTAAGGATTGAACAAGCCTCTACTTGTCCTTAAGCCCCCTTTGCCCAGTGGTATTGTGCAAGCTTAAGTCTCTGCTGACTCTAAGGATTTGGCCCAATATAGCTATATCTCTGAGATATACATTACACACATAAAAATAGTTTATTTGTCTACTGCACTTCATGTTGATTGCTGTACAACTTGCTTCTGGAGCCCAGTGTCCTCAATCCATTGTTCCTGTCCTAGGTATGGGATGTCCTAGGAAAAGTAATTAATTGAGAATATTATAAAAATTATCAATTTTTCACTATTTCTCCTTTTAAATCACACAAACCTAGGACCCTTCCAATTAAATAACCTGTATTCCTTAAAGTATATTAATCTCTTATGGGGTATATTAAAACTTTGCTTATTCTATTTACTTGAGTTACCTTATTAAATTTTCAGTGTTATTTATTTGCAATTTACTCTTCTGTTTTGTTCCCTAATTGCATCTGGATCGTTACATACCAGTTTATTATTCTAACTTTCAAAAATACAAGGAACAATAAATATAAATTAAAAATGCTATCTTAATATCAGAAATGTCACTATGTTGCATTGTTAAGTAATATTTATTCACAAGGTGTTTAATATACTGGCTGAGTTTTAGAATTACAACATACTCCATAGAGCAATTAATGTCATTACTCTTCTGCACCACAGACAGAAAATGAAAAGCAAATTACAATGAATATTAATGTGATGTCTATTTTTTTTAAAGTGAAAAACACCCAAACAATCATTTTTAACTTGAATTGACAATGAATCAAATTGCAACCATTATTTCTCTCTGAAAAATAAAAACAAAAGACATCCGTGAGAGCCAGCAGGAAACAAAGCAAAAGCTTTGTCCAGAATTACAAAGTGTACATTTATTCTCTCATCTCCAGATATGACAGCAAGCCCCACTTATGGCTTTCAAAGGAATATGTTAATCCCTGAATAAAAATCTTTATGCAATATGACAGTTGAAATTTTTTAAATTTAATTTATCTAGTGCTTTTGCATGCCTGTGAATAATACTAGATGGAGAGTATTTACCATCTCCAGCTATCCAGAATTCCGATACAATATGGACAGCAGAAATGCTAGTGTCCTATACGTTTTCTGATCTGAATGCCTCAAACCCATTTTGAAAGGAATGTATCTGGGAGTTTTAGCATCGTATATTCCAGATCCTCAATCTTTGTCCCAATGAGGACTGAAACAATGAGTAGGTGTGAACATGAAGAATTAACATAAAAGCAACAACTTGGTTCTTGAGGATGTATTTTGTACTACAAATTATTTTCCCTGTTCAGTAGATTCCTCAATCACTGTTAGATGGAAAAGATTTAAGATCCACTTTTCTCCTAATCGCCTGTTTGAAATGCTTGCTTATTCAGTTTGGTCTTCAACCCTTCCCTGTGAATTTTTCCACTTGCTTGGGATGCAGGCTTCAGATACTTTCAATCAACATTGCAGAAGTTAATTCCAAGCCTCCTCCACATTCAGATCCTTGAATTCTTCCGTTCAATTCACTGTCCTAATTAATTGCCTTATTTTTGTAAAAGTTTGCCCTTTCGAAATCAAGAAACCTAGTAGCAATTTTTTTGGTTTATCCTTCCTTTTTAAAAACAAACAAACAAACAAAACAGAATTAGCTCATGAATACTTGAAAGAAGGTTGTCTCCTACAAACAGTTCTTCTGTGATGTCCTCTTTGGTCAATACCAAATCTAAAATGGCATCACCTTTTGTTGGTTCAATAACTGTCTCCTCTCTCTGTGAGGGAAGGCAATGCATTATTGGAAATTAAGTCTGTTTGGGAACCATGGCTCACAGAAGAGAGGCAGTTGAACTACAACTCGCATGAGGCATCACAGCATTCTCTCTCAAAGTGTTCCAGTTGAAAGCTGAAATATTTTGGTTGTAGGCAAAATACTTTAAACTTTATTTTTCAGGGGTTTGGTACTTGGATTATATAAATCTAAGTTGTCTGTGGAAAGCAAACGCTTCATTAAAATTAGCTTAGTTTAAGTTTCATATTTCTGTAGAAAGATAGTTTTGATGGACAATTTTCATCTAGAGTAGTATAAAATAAAAGCTGTGATTAAATGGCTTATAGTGTGCAACAAGACCCCTGGATGAGTTGGTTGTGGGAATTAAACCTAAAGATTCTGGTATGAAAAGTCTGAACCTGAGCTGAGAGAGCTAAAGGACTGTAACTCTAATTAGCAAACATTAGCAGAGTCAAATCTCATCTGTGGTCCAGGTATTGATACTCTGCCAACTACAGTTATACAACGGTTGCAACTGAAAAGTCAGCTTTTTAAAAGCTATCCCTCTCAGGGCCCAGCATATAGTAGTTATTTTCCAGTTAACTTTTCCTCGACGGAACCACAGTAGACTATAGTAGTTTCAACAAATTTGAGAGAGCTTCGCTTACGTCTCCAAAATTTTGGGCTGTGTCTACATTGGCACCCCTTTCCGGAAAAGGGATGCTAATGAGACACTTCGGATGCAAATCCGCGGGGGATTTAAATATCCCCACGGTATTTGCATTTACATGGCTGCCGCTTTTTTCCGGCATGGGGTTTTGCTGGAGAAAAGCGCCAGTCTAGACACAATCTTGCGGAAAATAAACCCTTTTCCGCAAGATCTCTTATAATTCCTACTTATTCCTTTCAAGTAGGAATAAGTAGGAATTCAAGTTTCACTTGAAAGTAGGAATAAGAGATCTTGCGGAAAGGTCTGCGGGCGCTTCTCGGCAAGGCCCGAGAGCGACGATTATGTAATGCAAATACGCTGGGAGGATATTTAAATCCCCTGCGGATTTGCAATTCCGAAGTCTCACATTAGCATCCCTTTTCCGGAAAGGGGTGCCAATGTAGACACAGCCTTGGAGTATTATCCATAAACATCAATGGAGCTAGACCATCCTTCATATCATATCAGCAAAGAGTGTGTGTGCATATAAGTATATTATTTTTGAATATAAATATGCAATACTAATAGGAGTATCATATGTAAGACATCGGAGGCATTTATTAGGCATCAGGTGGAGCAGTGTATCCAGTTTTGGGTGCCACACTACCAAAGATATGGACAAACTGGAGAGAATCCAGAGAAGGTCACAAAATAATAAATGGTTTAGAAGACATGACCTATAAGAACAAATGAGCATGTTTAGCACTGAAAAAAGAAGATTGAATGGGAACGTTTCACTTGATAAGTCTTCAAATACATTAAGAGCTATTATAAAGAGGCCAGTGATCAATTGTTCTACATATCCACTAAAGGAAGAATATGAAGTACCTGGCTTAGTTGGGAGAGCAGGAGCTTTACATTAGATATTAGAAAAGCCTTCCAACAACAAGGATAGTTGACACTGGAACAGGTAACCAAGGGAGGTTGTGTAATACCTGTCATTAGAGATTTTTAAGAACTGCTTAGACAAACATTTGTTAAGGATGGTCAAGGCTCACCTAGTCCTGCCTCAGCTCAGGGAAGGATGACTTGAGTCGCTTTTATACCCACATTTCTATAAATCTTCTATAGTGAAATGCAACTATTTGAAATCTTTAACTGTTGCTTTAAATTAATCATATTTTGTAGAGAAATGCCCTTTACACATCAAGTGTTATAGGAATTTGACTTTAAGCATACTATTTATTGAATTATTCACAGTAACAATGTTCAAGGACAACCATTGAATGACAACATGATGTTTTATCAGCAGCAAGATATAGAACTTCAAATGGTAAAGCTATGACAAGGTAAGGAAAAGGTCTCACTAGTTTTCTCTCTATTTAAGAAGTGTAGTTACTGTTTTGTAAGTACTTGGAGTAAAAGACTTGAAAAAACAATAATAGAATAATGAGGGCTTCCTGTGTAGGAGGGGGCTCTGGGCAGGAGGTTGGGGTGGCGGTGCAGTATTTGGATGGAAGTTAGGGAACTGAAGTAGACCGGGGCAGAGGATGGAGGTGCAGGCTCTGGGAAGGAGTTTGGGTGTGGGAAGAGGTTCAGGGTACTTACCCTTCAGTAGCACAGAGGGGTGAAGGCAGGCTCCCTGCCTGTCCTGGTCCCATGCTGTGCCACAGCTGGCACATCCCTGCAATTGTGAAGGGGGACAGGCAAGTGGCTTGGTGTGCAACCCTCATCTGCAGGCACCACTCCCGCATCTACCATTGGCCACAGTTCCCAGTCAATAGGAGCTATGAGCGTGGCACTTGCAAGCAGAGTATGGAGCTTCCCTGATCACAGTGAGCCAGCACCAGCTCCGGAGGAGGGAACGGAAAGGAAGGTGGCGGAGGAAGGGGAGAGAACAAGGCTCACGGCTTCCAACCTGCAGCATGGAGACTTGCCACAGGCCAGATGAAATTAAGCAGGGGAGTGGATCCAGCCCATAAGTTAAAGGTTTCCCACCCCTGTTAAGTCAACTACAGGTTGGACCTCACTGATCTGGCACCCTTAGGACTTGACTGGTCCTGAACAAGGGGATTTGCTGGACCAGGGGAGGTCCCTCCTCTCCTGACCCAGGCTGCCATCAGGTCAGGGCGCCAGCCTGCCCCTGCTGCAGCCTCAGTCCCCTGGGGCTCTTTAGACACTGCTGACCCTGCTGCTGCTGGGGCTGGAGCACCACGGCCAGAGCTCCGCAGTCAGAACAAAGCTCCGTAGCCGCCTTGCTCTGTGGCTGGGGCCAGAGTTCCGCAGTCGGGGCAGAGCTCCGCAGCCACCTGGCTCAGCGGCTGGGGCTAGAGCTGCGCAGCCAGGACTGGAGCTCCATGACAGGGGCCAGAGCTTGCTGGCTGCTGCTAGGGCTGGAACTCCATGGCTACCTCTAGGGCCAGAACTCCCTGCTGTGCCACCCATTCCTCCTCCCCCACACTCACTAGGGCTCCTGGCTGAGTCACCGGTGCTCCTATGGCTCAACTGCCAGACCTCCCTGTTCCTGGGCTCTGTGGTCCAGGAACATCCGTGGTCAATGCCGAACCACGGATGTTGCCAGACCAGGGAGTCCTAGTTAAGAGAGGTACAACCTATACATTATTATCCAACTATGTAATGAACTTTATACATCATACTATTTTCAATGGCAACCTGAATATATAGCATTTTACAAAATTCATCCTTTCCTTTTAAAAAAAAATCTATAGCAATGTGTTCCAGTTAAAAGGAGTGTACGAAGAAGTGGTTATGCAGTGAAAGCAAGCAGTACAAGACTTTACCTGAGACAATGTGAGTTAAATTAGTCCAGTAAAAGTTATTACCTCATCCACCTTGTCCCTCTTATGTCCTAGGACTGAAACAGTTACAACATGGAATGCTTCCTAATTGTAACTGATGCCTTTAAAAATGACCTGCAGTAAGAAGAGAAAAGTTCATTAGGATCAAATATATGAATAAATGCTCTCTAGAAAATTGACAAACTGCCACCTCCAACTCTCTAGCCTCCTACACATCACCAGTTTTTCAAACCATTCTTATTAACATTATCTCCTTGGCTTTTCAATCTGACCACATCACATATCCTCTAGATTGCTCTCTTAAGCATCCTGTCAAAATTAACATTTTTCCATGCTTTCAAAATTGTTCAGGTGTAAGCAGGTACCATTCTAATTATGAAGGAGTATGGTCATATTATCTGAACAGATGGGCTCCAATCATATCCTCATCAAAACCTTCATTCTGCTACTGATGCAAGTCTGAAGCACAGAGAAGCAAATAATAGCACTCTAAGTGGGGGGGGAGGGGCGGAAAACAGGGTTAATAAATATGTTCTTTTTATAACTATCACCCAAAGGTTCCTGTGTAAAACAACTAATCCTACAGATACCTATAAATATAAAACATTTAGATTAGCATCAAGGTTAAAAGAAAAAAGATATGAGACTTCAACAAAATGGGGGCACTGTAGCCACAATGTTAATGAGGTCTACAAACTCCATATTGAACATAAACAAAGGAGTCAGGCAGTCTCACCTGTTTATAAACAAGTAGCTTGATTACCTCCCCACACTGCTGCCAGTCATGAAGACAGGCACCCACAGCTGCAACCAGTAGAGGAAACAAGGCCTGCTACAAAGGAGAGAGTAGAGAGATGAATAGGGAGGCAGGGAGGGAGAAGTTGGGACATTTAGGGATCAGATGCCCACAAAGTGAAGGGCTGATGAACTTAATTAGAAGGGAGTGCCTAGGAACTGACTGAGTGAGAACAGTGGTGGATGAATGCATGGGTCCTCTGACCCCGTACCTGGGATTCCAGCCAATTTGGGTGCCCTGCAAAAATGGGCATCCCCCAGCAGAGCGCTGGGAGGAGTAAGCTCCTGGCAGTAGCCATGGGGTAGGTGAAAATCCCTGAGACCAGACACCCTTATCCATGGGGGAAGTTGTGAATCTGAAGTCCCCCAGTCTGGCACGTCAGGCCCTGGCAGAAGCTGCAAGCAGGTGCCCCATGTCTCTGCCATCCTGTTGGCAGAAGCCATACAGGTTTTTAAAACCAAAAGGGCCAGTGCCAGGTCTTCCTTGTTCCAGAGGGGAAGTAATCAGTTAATCCTTTATAAGGCATAGGATATTCCTCTGACTTCATTGGCTCAGCTGTACTGGTTTGTGCATTTGAGTGGCAGAGTTAAGGCTCCATTCATGTGGGGGGGAGGGGAGAGAGGTCCTTGTGAGCTCCTTTTCCCCTTGTGCAGTGGTATGTGATGCAGGCAGACCACACATACACTGCTGTTTCCCATGCTAGCATTAAGGAAAGCCCCTATCTTGCCTTAAAGAAATACTGATGGGTTGGAACAGAGTCTGGACACTGTGTATGAAGCAAGCAGGAGGGTTTATGACACACAGCACTGGTGGAGTGTCACTTCGCTTGTTAGGCTTGGTGAACACTGTCAGACAATAGGTTACAAATGATTATATAGGATGCTGATGGGCGGAGGTAAGTGACCGGGGGAAGGGAAGATCCCGGACCCCCTGGATAGGTGCTAACTGTGAGGCAAAATGGGAGCAATAATCTAAAAGGTTACATAGTGTTTTCCGCCCAGAGCTTACAGAATACCTTATCTCTAGTACATGTAGTTTAACAAGTACTTAAACAAAGCAGACATTAATTGTCAATTATGTGTTAAGTGGCGATGTATCTGTTAGCATCAGGATGGTGTCTTTGCACGGATGTGATCCATTGGTGTTATGCCTGGGGAATTAAAGCAGAAGGTAATAAGGGTACATGACAATTGCGCATTTGTTCTCAGCACCATTGGCTGTGATAGTGCTATGTCCTGTCTCTCACCCGCAAGGCCTTTCCCTGGAATGTGATTGCCTGGGTAGTTATCTCTAGGATGACCTTCCTCCGATGAGCTGGGTGGGCGGGGTGGTGGTGGTACCCTTCTACTCATGCAACTGTGCCTTTGACCTATGTGTTTGTAGGCCTGTTCCAGACTTGAGATTTAGAATAGGGGTTCTTAACAGAATATCATAGCCTGCCTCAGAAATTTTTATCCTACAGATGTAAGATATCAGACTCTATGATCTATAAGGCTGGTGTAAGACTCAGGGCACAAAGTGGTAGAACAGTTGTACTTGCTGTGTGTTCATAAAGAAAGTGACAGTCAAGAAGAGGAAGCATTGGCCCTATTTGCCAAAAGCATGCAGTTAATACTAATATCAGTAAAGGCAATAACCAAAAATAAACTAACAAAGACACTTAGGCATCTAGAACTGTATTACAGCTTGTTGATGGAATGGGAAAGTAAGACATATTAGCGTAGCCTTAAGGAAACCTTTCTTGATAAGTGCCAAACACACTTTTTAAAAATGAAATGAAAACATTTTTTTCTAGTAGCTGCCAGTCGTTGGGAGGAATGTTCTCTGTCAAAGCTGAGCTGCCAGAGGACAGGGTTATTTAAAAAAGCAGATTATGTCGGAGACATTTGATTCGATTTCTTTGGAGCTGCTTTTTCCTGCAATGCTAATAGCGTGGAAGTTTGATTTGGTCATTCCCATTCTCAAGGGACCAGATTCTGACACTCTTACTCCAGTGTAGTAGATGCTTACTTCCTGACTACTCCCACTGGGCTGTTTTCTAATAGCCTTACTCCTACTATTCAATACCTTATCACACAAATATTTCCTTTCAAATGTAATGTACAGTGTGATTAATGGTATCATAATCTGGTCCTAAATATCTATATGAAACCCCTACAATCCTCCTTCTCCCTTTTTAAATGTATCTTACAGGTGAATGTGAAGTCAGCACATAGCACAAATCTAGCTCTCTCTTCCCCTACCTCTGCAGTGCAGGTTTGCTGTAAGAGAGGGGAAAGATTTGAGGAGTCCATCCAAAGTGGGGTGGACAACAACTGATTTATAATTGACTAATTATGGTTTCTCTTACCTGCAGTTACTACTAGATTTACATAACCAGAAGATTAACCTCATAATTGGAAAGTACTACATAATTAATGTACCTGGATTTTAAAATTAGAGGTATTAATTATGAAACAAAAAACAGGACTATGTAGCACTTTAAAGACTAACAAGATGGTTTATTAGGTGATGAGCTTTCGTGGGCCAGACCCACTTCCTCAGATCAAATTGTGGAAGAATTTCTTCCACAATTTGATCTGTGGAAGTACATCTGGTCCACAAAAGCTCATCACCTAATAAACCATCTTGTTAGTCTTTAAAGTGCTACATAGTCCTGTTTTTTGTTTCAGCTAGACTAGACAAACACGGCTACATTTCTATTGGTATTAATTATGAAACCAAATGAATATAAAAAAGCCATATGAATTAGTGACTGATAATTATTTAACACATTGTAATGACACTAATGTTGTAATGTATCTGCTTGTTACATAAGTTGACAAATCCTGCTCACAATCCAAGTTTGTCCACACAGATAGGACTGCAAACCCCATACAACAGACACAATTGCTTTATGAATATACACAGAGAGCAAGTCAATAATAGATTTTTAGACCTCAACTCTACAACTATAAGCACCTCAACTCCACAACTACAAGCACTACATGAGTCATTTAGCCAACAGTCTTATTACAGCTATTTTTCTTTCTTTTGACCAGCCAATAGAGGGCAAAATCTTTCTTTCATTCAATATACCTAGCTGGTCTATTACAGTTGGACCTAATGTAAGGTGGGGCTGGTGGATACATGACTACATGGCTTCTCCAACCCCTAAAAAGAAAGGTCTAACTTGAATAGAAACTAGCATGGCTCTGCAGTTTTCTTGTGAGTTGGGGAAAACATTCTATAAACCTTGTTTCAGGATGTGTTGAACTCTGAATAACTACCCAGAGCTAAAACAAAAGACAGGACTATGCAGCACTTTAAAGAGTAACAAGATGGTTTATTAGGTGATGAGCTTTCTTGGGCCAGACCCATTTCCTCAGATCAAAATGTGGAAGAAAATTGGTACGACCATATATACCAAAGTGATACAATCAAAAAAAAAGTGAACACATATAAAATTGACGAATCAGATTTAAGAACAGAGGAGGGGTGAGGGGGGAAGGTTAGTGTCTGTGAGGTAATGACATTAGGGGTGATAATTGGGGGAAGCTATCTTTGTAATGGGTGAGATAATTAGCATCTTTGTTAAGACCCATACATAAAGTGTCAAATGTGAGCATGAATGACAGTTCTGAGGTTTCTCTTTGAAGTCTGGAGTTAAAATCTCTTTGAATCAATATGCATGTTTTAAGGTCATTGAGAGAATGGCCAGTCTGGTTAAAATGGCAAGCAACAGTTTTCTCTCTGTGAGAGAGCCTTATGTCTGTTTTATGTGCATTGATTCTTTGGCGAAGTGTCTGAGAAGTTTGTCCAATATACATAGCAGACGGACACGTTAGGCACATGATGGCATAAATTATATTTCTGGATGAACAGGAATATGTGTTCTTGATCTTTTAACTGGCATGGTTAGGTCCAATAATGGTGTCAGCATGCCAATTTTCTTCCACATATTGATCTGAGGAAGTGGGTCTGGCCCATGAAAGCTCATCACCTAATAAACCATCTTGTTAGTCTTTAGAGTGCAGCATAGTCCTGTCTTTTGTTTCAGCTAGACCAGACTAACACGGCTGCATCTCTATCACTACCCCATCACTACAAATGGGAATGGGGTGGGATAGAATTTTTTAAGTAATTTAGGGCTAAGACCTGATGGGGCATTTTGCATGAGTAAGGTTTTACTGTATTTTCTCTCTGGTTAAGAAAACGACATACCAGTAAAGTGACAAGCAATTAATTTCCATGCATACAGGCTTCTAGAAGATCTCTGAATGGTATCAACATGTTAGGAAACTTTTGCTAACCTACTAGCACTCTTTCAAAAGGCAGGGAAACCTTCAGAAGAGATGCCAATTGCAACCATGCTAATACTGAGCTAGAAAAAATGGAGATCATGATGCCAGTTTATGCAAACCTGTTTCTCACATTCATTTGATGGAAGTCATTGTGGGACATTAGAGGTACCTTAAAGAAGGCTCCCCAACAGCAGTACAGCAGGGTTACAAAGGAGTGAAAGTCTGCTAATAACACAAGAGGGCTTTCCAAATTTCTCAAATTGCCTGTGAATTCAAAGAGTGGAAAAACTTTTAACCTGTTCAGGGTTGCCGAACACCTTCCCCTTAATTTTCCAAGTAAAGCTTAGGGGTTAAGCAGTACATTTTCCATTAAAGTTGTGGGCTGGGTTGTACTGCAATCACAATACATGTTCCACGTTATTGTGATGTCGGACATTTCATTCAATTGTTTGCAATTACCTTGGACAATAAGAAAGATTAAGAATTCTAACATGAATATTACATTCCTCATGAACTCTGAGTCACCATGACAATGAGAAATCAGTACCCCTGATGCTGAGTAAGCAATTCAGTCAAGTAAAACACACATTAATGAGACGACAGGCAACTATTCCCTGTTAAACAGAGAAGAACATTTATGGGCTTGTGGGAGCTCTTCCATTTTCATGGTAAACAAATTATTCATCATATGCAGTCAGATCAATAGGTCGCCATGACTAAAGAAAACCGAGTATCTGAGCAGAAGGGAACTTAAAACTGTAGCAAACAGCAGATTCAAAACGTGATCACTACAGATCTCATTATGTAGAAAATTATTATTTTGAAGGTCAAGCCATATTAGCTCTATCAAACAAGAGATTTTTTTCTGATATGTAAGACTTTCAGCAGCAATTTAAGTTTTCCTGAATAGCCACAGTGTTGATAAACTATAAGACTATAAGACTGTTTATTTATACCTTCTGGAACTCAGTTTTCTGAAATGTGAGAATTTTGGTACTACTGGTTCCAAAGGGGCAGGAAAATCATATCACACCTCAACTTATAGGCTAGGTCTACACTGCAATGTTAAATCGGAAAAAGAAATGCAATTTGCGGTACACAAATTGCATATCTTTTTCCGATTTACTTTTGAAAGCGGCTTTTCTGAAATTTGGTGCATCAACGAGGTTTACAGGGATGGCGAAAGAGCACATCCGTTTTTTCAAAAAAATTTTTTTGAAAAAGCAGACAAGTTCCTTGGATGAGGCATTGCTTTTTCGGGATACCTCTGGTATCCTGAAAAAGAAATGCAGTCTTGACGTAGCCATAGTGACATAGAAATCTTAACATTTCTTCCTGCAACTTTAAAGAGGGCGTCCACGTCAGCATGTCACATGCATCTGACAAAGTGGGTCTTTGCCCACGAAAGCTTATGCTCCAATAAATCTGTTAGTCTATAAGATGCCACAGGACTTTTTGTTGTTTATGCAGATTCAGACTAACATGGCCACCCCTCTGATACATGTCAGCAGTCACTGTTCTTCATCACTAGAAAGTACAACTTCTTAGATAGTCTAACTCATGCTTTCCAGTTTGACATAGATTTTATACATTTTATTTCAGCTAAAAATGCCACAGCCTTGATTAGTAATGGCTTTCTATACTGACATGTGAGTGTAAGGTACTGCATTTTGTATTGCCTTATCTGTTTTTGTGACTCAGCCTGTCATATCCTGTGGAAAATATAGGATTAAATTATTAAAAAGTTAAAACTATTGGAAATGTTAATGCTGATTTTAATCTCATTCCATCACAGTCAATACTGATTTTCCTCGCTGAAGAGATCTGTTGAACAGAAGGTGGAAGAATAAGAGGAAAATATGATAGCTGAGCATTTCTTTCCTTACCACCTGTAAGTAGTAAATAGTTTGAATATGAAAAAAATAGAAAAATACGCAGACATATTTTTTAAATTGTGCAGTTTGTGAAATGCTACAAACTGAACTTAGTAGAGATATTGGGCAACAAAATGTCAAATGAAATTTAATGTTGGTAAATGTAAAGCAATGCACATTGGAAAAAATAATCCCAGCACTATATACAAAATGATGGGGACTAATTTAACTACAGTTATTCAAGAGAGTGATCTTGGAGTCATTGTAGATAGTCCTCTGAAAACATCCACTCAGTGTGCATCTAAGAGTATGTCTACACTGCAGAGGTTTTTTTGAAAAACGGCCATTTTTCCGAAAAAGACTTCACTTACATCCACACTGCAATCGTGTTCTTTCGAAAAAAAATTGAAAGAACAGAGGGGTTTTTCCGACATTGGTACACCTCTTTCTATGAGGAAGAAGCCATTTTCCGAAAGAGCTCTTTTGGGAAAAGGCATGTATGGATGGGGAAGAGGGAATTCTTTCGAAAGAAGAGGAAAGAAGAAAAAGCACAGGTGCCCTGGTGGCCACTCCGTCCATAGTAATCACAGCTTAAATGCAAGATAGCGGCCATTCAGTATGGATGCTATCTTTCAAATAAGGAGATCGCTTTTTCGATGCGCTTTGGTAAGTGTGGACATGCTTTTCTGGAAGAAGTTTTTTCAGAAGATCTCGTCCGGAAAAGCTTCTTTCGAAAGAAGCCTGCAGTTTAGATATAGCCTAAGAGAATATCTTATTGCCTTTCTATAAAACACTGGTACTCCCACATCTTGAGTACTGCATACAGATGTGGTCACCTCATCTCAAAAAAATATATGGGCATAGGAAAAGGTTCAGAAAAGAAAGCAACAAAAATGATTAGGGGTTTGAGATGGATCCCATATGAAGGGAGAATAAAAAGAGTAGGACTTTTCATCTTAGGTGGACTAAGGGTGGATATGATAGAGGTCTATAAAATCATGACTGGTGTCGGAAAAGTGAATAAGAAAAAGTAATTTACTTGTCTCCATAACATAAGAACTAGAGGTAATCAAATGAAATTAATAGGTAGCACGTTTAAAACAAACAAAAGGAAGTTTTTCTTCACAGAGCGAACAGTAGGCCTGTGGAACTCCTAGCTAGAGGAGGTTGTGAAGACCAGGACTTTAACAGAGTTTAAAAAAGAACTAGATAAATTCATGGAGGTTGGGTCCATCAATGGCTATTAGCCAGGATGGGTAGGAATGGTGTCCCTAGCCTGTCAGAGGCTGGGAATGGGTGACAGGAGAGGGATTACTTGATGATTCCCTGTTCTGTTCACTCCCTCTGGGGCATCTGGCATTGGCCACTGTTGGAAGACAGGATACCGGGCTAGCTAGATCTTTGGTCTGATCCAGTATGGCTGTTCTTATGATCTTATGTTCTTATTAATAGGCCTGGAGTGTAGCAGTGGGATACAAATGAAAATCTTATGCTACTTTTACAGGGCTGCTTTGGGTAGGGATCACCAGTGTGCATTGGGAGTTGACATTTCCATTCAAAAATGGTATCAATGCTCACAGAGAAGCTCTCACTTCTGAAGCCCATAACTTTAGTACCAAAGATAGGAAAGCCAAAAGGGACTTTAGCAGTTCTTTTAAATTCACTGAAGTTCCTTTCAGTTCCATTTCTGAACCAATAAGCCCAGTTGTTCTCCTCTTTCACTTTTATTGTTTTTTCCTTCAGCACCATGTTTCTTCAACCACTTTCCTTACATTTATTCTTATTACTGCCTCTGCTATGCTCAATATGGACAGGGATTCACAATTCAGGATGCTTCTCCAAACCTATCTGAACCTCATGTCTATATTACTGAGCTGGAAATTACACCTGTAACTGCTTTCTAATGAGATTTTTGCTACTCCCTCCTTCCTCATTTGAAAGCTAGGAAAATTTGGCCTGAGAAACAACTGCTGGATTTCATTCTGTAAAACATTTGCCTTCTCAGCATTTTGGTACTTCTAATCTCTGGTGGAAATTAGAAGGAAAATACTTTTGCAAAGATTCAAAGCCGTAAAGCAGATTCAATCTGAGTGTGTTTCTCAACAAGAATGAAAGTTTGTGGTGAGTGTCAGATGAAGCTTGGATCCCATAAAGCTCTGAGGTGCAGAACAGGGAGACATTACGCAATTATCTGTCAGATAGGCTTGAACATAGAGTAGACTCGAACATAGTGCACAGTTTCCTTATGCAGATGGTAGATTGAAGAGAGGATTTGATGGAGTGTTTGTCTGCATGGCTGACCCTTCAAAACAAGTCATGTGATTTGCCCGTGGGACATGAGGTAGAAAGCAAAACGTGTGTGACGTAGTTGTCTGACTTGAATTTTATAGACCATCTTTGCCTTAAGGCAAGACAGAGAAAATAGAAGGGGAAGTCTAGAGCATATCAATAACATGTAGTAACACAGAACCAAGCCTATCTAACCTCAGGATTTTAGCCTGTGGACTCAGACTTTTGGAGGATTCCACAGCTATACAAGCCTAGTTGCAAAACAGCAGGACTTTTGGCACGGCTTTCATTGCTGCAGGCATCATACCTATAATGGCTGCAGTGAAGAATTTGGTATCAAATAGGGAATAGAGAGAGAGAGGCTCTGTCTGTGTGGGTTGCAAAGGAGAGGCCCTGAGCACATTTTTAGCAGCATTCATTTAAAGTTGGGGAGAGATTATTTCCCTGATTAAAAACAATAAATAAAATTAGGCGCCTATTTATTTTCTGACTGGGACAGCTCAGTCAACAGGAAAATCTCAGGCTCTTTTTCCTTTTGTATAGGCAAGCATTCAGAGGAACCACACGAGCCCCAAAGCTAAAAGAAAAGGAAGGAGAACAGTGAGGATGATCTGGAACAGAAGTAAGAGTAGAGGATCCTGGAGGGCTTCGTCTGACAGACTTGGGGGGACTGGGAGGAAAAGTGACTTTTTTTAATGTGAGGAGGAAGGTGGGTGAGAGAAGCCTGGGGAAGCTGTGGGAGCAGGCATTTAAGGAGGGGGTAACAGATACAATATCTGGTTATTTGGAAAAATGGTTGGAAGCAAGAACTCAGGCCCTGAGAAGTGGGGCAACTGAGGCGGCTGTTTGCAAATCTACCATAGGCCATAAGGGGTGCTCAGGAGATGGCCAGCCAACTTACAATCATGAAAGGAAATTATTTGATTATATTGAGCAGCAATGGTCACCATTTATTCCAATAGTGGATATAACTGGAGTGGTAGCAATAGAAGTTTCTCTACCTCACCTAGTCAATGTGACTCAAAGGATCCCTTCTAGGGATGAAAGATTCTCCATGTCTATTTAACTTTGCCTCTGTCATGAGACTGAATCAACAAGCCATAGTTGTGGTGTGGACGCCAGTCCAGGACTTACAGTTCTATTCCTATAGGCTGTGTCTACACTGGCATGATTTTCTGCAAATGCTTTTAACAGAAAAGTTTTCCGTTAAAAGCATTTTTGGAAAAGAGCGTCTAGATTGGCACGGATGCTTTTCCGCAAAAGCACTTTTTGCAGAAAAGCCGCCCGTGGCCAATCTAGACGCTGCTTAAAAAAAGCCCCGATCGCCATTTTCGTGATCGGGCCTTTTTTGCAGAAAACAAATCTCAGCTGTCTACACTGGCCCTTTTGCCCGAACGGGAGCAGCATAGTATTTGCACAAAAAGCACTGATTTCTTACAGTAGAAGTCAGTGCTTTTGCGGAAATTCAAGTGGCCAGTATAGACAGCTGGCAAGTTTTTCTGCAAAAGCGGCTGATTTTGCGGAAAAACTTGCCAGTCTAGACCCAGCCATAGTGTAGACCACTAAAGGCACGTCTACACAGCAGAGCTGAAGCTGAAATAAGCTACACAACTTCAGCATATTTCAGCTCTTGGAGCTGTCGACACAGCAGGAAGTCTGACTTCTCTTGCTCCTCATAAAATGAAAGTTACAGGAGTTGGAATAAGAAGTCCCCCAGCTCAATATTATTTTGAATGTCAAAATAACTGCTTGTAGTGTAGACGTGGACTATGTTATTTTGGAATAATGTCAGTTATTCCAAAATAACACTACTGTGTAGATGTACCCTACATTCTCAGATTTGAAACCAGTTTTTGAACTAGGCTCTAGTCAAATCAATAGCCTACAAGTTAAAGGACCCATATTACCAGTCCTTTGAGTAATTCACAGTACACCATTTATCGATGAGTTTTCCAGAAGTGGAACTATTTTCTTTCTTTGTTAATGTGAGGAGCACTATTTCTTCTTAGTAATTACAATGCTCGCTATTAAGCAAATGAATTGTGATGGGCATTGCAGCCATTTTAATCTCTTCACTAATGATCTTGTCTTGTATCTTTTTCTAATCATTCCTATCAAACAAAACATGTTTTTCTTATAATCAGTTCTGTAGCAAAGTGGAGCCATCTGCTATTAGGGCTGCACAGTTTCCTTATGCAGATGGTAAGAAAGCTACCAAATAGCCATGAGGTGAATATTTGCAATGTGGCACTGAAAGGACAGAGTTTTGGAGATTTTGGACCTGCTCCTCAACTGTCTTGAACTCACAAGTGGGTCAGCCAGGAGACCATATGTGGAGAAGGTATCAAAGGCTATGTGTAGACTACCCGTGGCTTTCGAAAGAAGATATGCAAATTAGGTGAGAATTTGCATATCTTCTTCTGATCCTTTTTTCGGAAGAGTTTAAAAAAAAAAAAAGCAGTCTAGACGGAATTTTTCCCATGAGAACCCCTTTTTCAAAAGCACCCTTCTTCCTCAAAAAATGAGGTTTACAGGGTTCTTTCGAAAAAGGGAATCAAGCAGGGGGCAAATGTTCTTCCATCAGTGAGGGCACAAAACTCCTCTGGAGCGGGGCAGGAAGAGAAAGACCCTCTAGCCCTGGGCAAGAGATGACAGCTCCTCCAGCCCTGGTGTTACCAGGGGAGAGTCAGATCCTTCCTCTGCCAGGGGAGAGTGAACTCCACTGGTCTTGGGGATGAGGGGAGTGAACTCCTCTGGCCATGGGGGACACAGAAAGTGCCCCTCCAAAAGCAGCCAAATGTTTTATTCCTGTGCACACCCCAGTTTATACTTTATTTTTAATATGAACATTAAATTGCCTTGCACTCTCAACATTTCATTTCAATGCTTAGAGACAGTGCAGCAAGAAATAGTTACCGGTTTCATACATATGCTTTTCTCCTTCTCTGTATAAGACCTCAAAATCTAATGAGCCTCTGCCAAATCAAAATTATTTCAGCAAGAGGGTACTTTCCTGTCAAATAATACGTCTTCAGGTGTAGCTGATGTCATGCTTCTCAAATAAAATATTTCTCATAAAGTTGGGATTTATTAGTTTCATAGGAGTCTTTTGGGATCTAAAGTCCAGCATCTGTTGAAATCAGTCTGAGCCTTTTGATTGACTTCATGTGAATTGGACTGCGAAGAAAATCTTCACTTCTTTTACATCTAATTGTCAAATTGTTGCATAAGAGGTTCATGTGCACAATTTCCATTGAAGTCAATGACAGCTACATTGATTACATTAAAAACCTTTTCCAAAAAAATTCCTACACTATTATACACTATCCCCTGAATTAATTATTTAGGCCAGCTATGCATATGTAACTCTCCTAAGCAGTGACCCATTTTTGTTGGTCCTCTCTGAGCTTTGTTCATTGTGTCTGACCACATTAAGATCAATCGTTTTTCTTTTTTTCTTCTACTACTATAAAGGACATGTCTGGGGAAATGTGCAGTTTATTGTATTGATACTGTAGTTTTGTAAATCTTTCATTTACGAAATAATCACTCATTAGTGGCTGTACCCAATTACACAAAATCAAAGATTCTAGCTTGACCTTTCCTTTTGTCCTTACTGCAGTCTCTTAATAACTCTCAGTGGCTAGGAATCTGACCTTCATTACTCCATCTCTTCTTACTACACCTTCATTGTGCACCCCAATAATACCCACTCTCTGTACCCCAACAAAGTAGCTTTCACAAAAGTATTTTCATGTGTTTTAATTTTTAAAATTAAACCTTTCAAAGGACTGAATCATGTCCTTCTCCATGGGTAAGTAGGCAATCTCCTTGTGCTTCTCTTGTATGGAAATGAATGCTATATTCTTGGAATTGATAAAGCCATTGGAGTTAGGTGACAGGGTGGTAAATTGTGAAATTAGAATTATATTCCTGCCTCTGCTATGAGCTTCTTGTGTGACCTTGCTCAAGTCACTTAACTGTTTTGTGCTTAAACTTTTCCCATCTGTAAACTGGGGATAATATTTCTCCATCCCTAAAAGAAGCATTGCCAGACTTAATTTATTATTGCAATATGTTCAGATATTACAGTTAGGAGGTCCATAGGAAGAACCGTACATTATGACTTTTACAGTTTATACATACCATTATAATCTTTTAGGCATCACACTATCAAAGGCAAGCAATGCCATGATTAGTTTTATAGATTCACAGCAGCATTTATGAGTTTGTGAACACTTGCCTGGCTGTTGGCATTCTCTAGAAACTCCTTCAGTAGAGACATCAGTGGTGTTGGTTATAGGCACACTAGCATGCACCTCACATTTGCAGGTCTAGAGGCAATGCAGATAGTTTTCAGGAGGAGAGAAAACTCCTGGAACCCCTAAAATTCTCTCAATCTTTCTGTTTCTCCATTTGGTATGCAGGGAGATGCAACAAGTTCCCCACAACTGCCACTACCACAAAGGGAATGTCTGTAAAATAACTTGTCATTAGTGTACCAATTTTGGGAGGAAATGAAAGCAAGCTGCTCATCCTAACCAATGTTTCAAGGCCAAAACTTTTAGAGTGAGATTTTCAAAAGTTCTTAAGGGCCAGATTTTTAAAGTCCCACTAGTCACTAACTCCCACTGAAATCAATCAGATTGTGAGATGCAACGGGTAGCTGTATTCCAAATCTACAGATGAGTATTGCAACATCAAGAAAGATGTATGCCAAAATTTGCATCCTATTTCTGCAATTACTCAAGATATACTTAGAAAGTATAAGAGGGAAAGAGTTTAGAAGACATTCACCAGGGTATAATGGTCAAAGGCTTATATGTCAACAACATAAGATGCTGACAACATACTTTGCATTGCTTTGACTAGGGAAGAACTTCAGAACATGTGTACTGCTGTGAACAATGCCAGCAAAAAGTAGGTCATGAGTATGAAGACAAAATAATAGGTAAACAGTAATTCCCAAGGTAGGCAAAACCTATTTTTGATGCTCAGATGGTGAAATGAGTGAATAATCTCCCCTATTTAGGGATTTTAACAACATCAGATGGAAAATGTGATGAAGAAATCAGTAGAAGTATTTGGCAACTTCCAAAGTCCTCTGTGTTGTCAAAAGTTAAAACTACACAGCAGCACTAGAATACTGAAGTTCTACATATGATCAGCCCTCCTGTAGAGATAGGAGAACTGGACATTCTAAAAGGACACTGAAATGACTCAGAGCATTCAAGTTTTGATGTTACAGAAAAATGCTAGCTGGATAATCAAAACGATGAACAAAAAGGTAAGGAGAAGGATAAATTTTAAGAGCACAGTTACTTTAGAATAGCACCTCTCAACAGGAGAGATTGCTTGTTAATTGCAGAACTTGAGTCCAACATTTATATTTTCAGGCAAGGTTGCAGGCAAATCAAGAGGAACAGACTGAGTCAGCTGTTTTGCAAACATCACCCAATGGACCAAAAGAAGAGTAGAAGTTTTACAACTGTCATGACTGTTAAAGATGAAATGGAACAGGAGAACTGGGGATTCAGGCAAGAGTTAAGTGGCTATAATTTTTATCTTCATTGAACAGATTGTGCTGCTACTAACTTTCCACTGAAGGTATTTCAGTTTTAGCTAAGATTTATTGTTTCATGGAATGAATCCATTGACTACATGTGCTAATATGTGTGTCTAAAATATTAAGTTCTAATCTTCAAAGTTGAATGAAAACATATGGTAATAATAGCTGGAAGCAATAATAAAACTATGTATTAAGTTGGAATGCTAATACAGCCTCTCTCCAACTTACGAACCGGTTACGGACCAAGCAATTGGTCGTAACTCGGTTTGTTCGTAAGTCGGACCCCATAGAGTTACACACGACCACGCTGTTCATAAGCGCGGCTTGCGTTCGTAACTCGGGGTCCACCATTTATGACAGTTTTGGTCGTAACTGCGAACGGTCGTAAGTCGACCATTAGCAACTCAGGGACCGGCTGTATGAATACTAGAGCAGCCTAGATATTAAACAAATATTTTTTGCAAAATCTCTTTTTATACTTTAGGCATGTATACATTGAAGCATTGTTGGATTAAAGCGGGATATTTTAATAAACACTTTACATAATCTATAACAGTATTAGATGGCCCAAACAATCTCATTTTTGAATAACCTATACAGACCATAAATACTCAATGGACAATACACTGTGAACAAAAATGTCCCATGCAGAGAATCTTCTAGGAAGACTTTTCCAACATCTATAATTTATTTTAATAGAATTTTACATTGTATTTAATTAAATTGTTACAGCTTCTTGGGCAAAACTCATCCCTGTTGTATGCAACCTTGTCAACAGCATTTACCTGTCTAGACTTACATCAGGGATAAAGGGTGTGTCTAGACTACATGGCTCTGTCGACGGAGCCATGTAGATGAGTTTACTAGACATAGCAAAATGAAGCGCGGCGATTTAAATAATCGCGCTTCATTTAAATCAAAATGGCCGCCGCGCTGTGCCGATGATCAGCTGATCCGGCACAGCGGGGCAGTCTAGATGCGCCGCGGTCGACAAGGGGAAGCCACTCTGGTAAACCTCGTTTCACGAGGCATACTCATTACTCTGTCATGGTGAGTAGCCATCATATACAAAATGCAAGGTTAATAGTGATAAATTTAAGACAAACTAGGCGAAAAGCAAGGTCCTGCCTAATATCCAAAGGGTGACATTCTACTCACAGACACACCAGTACAGTTCTGTAGTCCAGAATATCTTACCGAAGAGGGGGGAAAAAAAGATGTAACAAGTACTCGAAGAGATATCATCTGTGCTGTTTAGCAGCTCAGTCTTTATGCATACTTATGTCATTCTGCTAGCAAACTAATCCCAACTGTGAATACCTCAATAGACAAAAACAGAAACAAGTTCTTAAAAAAAGCACTGATATCAAACCTATTTAAGAATAATTGAATTCTGCCAAGCAAAATCATTTACAAACTGATTTATGGGGAATTATTAGTATTTTAAGGAAAATTTGTATAAAGCTAGGTGCAGGTACTGTTAGCATGTTCTTTTTTTCCCGTTTGAACAGTTTTTCTTAGATGGTTAGTCCATGGATATGTTCCAGGAAGATCTAAGCATAGGGCTGCCAACATTAGAGAGAAAACACTGGAAGTTGGGGGTATGTTTGTTTTCCCTGAATTTAAAGAAGCTATTCAAAACTTTTTTTTGAAAGCACCTATTCGGGAGGAAGGAGGCAACTGTTTCAAGAAAATATGTCGGTTTGATTATGAGAAAGTGAGAAAAAAGTGGAAAAAGTAATATATGAAACAAGTTTGGCTGTAAAAATTGGGGGGAAAAATCCTTTCCTGTTTCATCTTCAATAGAGACCTCTCAAGTTGCAATAACTATGTTATAACAAAAATAAAGCTAACAAATCTTATGTTGATTCCTAATTAATATGTGTAACTGCCAATTGGCTAGTTTCCTGTGTATTGCATAAAAATGTTCAACTTGGTGTTGCAAAAATGGTGATTTTTCTGTGCAGAAATGAATTAATTCTCACTTAGGGAAAATGTGATATGTTTTAAAATGTGTGGCAGAAACCAAGCATTTTTTTTATTGTAGGCTTTTCTTTATTTCATGTGGAGAAAGTTGCTGCAGGGTATACTGCTTGCATTTTTTTATCCTCCCTTGCCTATAAAATATCTTAACTCAGAATTGAGAAAATATTAACCATAGCATCTATATGTAGGGTTGGGCAAGTAAAGAGTAGAAAAAGGCAGATTATTTAAATATGTGGCATGCTTACACTATAATTACACCAAACAGTAAGATATAGGAAAGGATAACATTTGTATAGTTTGGAGACTAATAACATTAAATGGCTCAATAATGTTTCTTTATTCCCAGCTCAGTAGAAAAGTTCCAATTCACAAGATGCTGACTGTCATTGATTAAAAAGACCCGACATATTGTCAGCTCAGAGTGGATGAAATATGTGGATAATAAATATGGGAGCCACTGTGAATCTAATCACACATTGTTGCTTTTATATAAGGATAATTTAGAATAAACAATCAAAAATTAAGCTTGAAGGAAAATCTTTCTCATGGTGATGATGTGAATGGATGATATCTAAGCTGCATTTTATTACAAAGGCTCAGTTAAATCTAGTTACTGACATTGCAACATTGTGCAATAACTGAGTTTGGTTCCTGCCTGAAAGGTTATGCTCCTTCTTCTGATGCCATTACCTATCAATTCATGTAATATTAGAAGGAATTTTCCTTCCAAAGGCAACATACAAGCATACAAAATACCATGTTGTTTTAAAATAATGTGCAGTACCTGAGGCTAATAATTCACACACACAATAATACTGTCAGTAATGTTGGCAATAATAAACATTCCATTTTTGATGCCATAGTTACCTGCATTAATGTTGACTTTTTGGAAGATAAAGCTAGACGAAGTCAGCCTGGAAATAAGGCCTACATTTTTAAAAGTGAAAATAACTAACTATCGGAACTACTAACTAAGGTTCATTGTGGATTCTCCATCATTGACAATTTTTAAATCTAGACTGAATGTTTTGCTAAAAGTTATGTCTCAAGAATTATTTTGAGGAAGGTCTATGTGCCCTGTGTTATATGGGAGGTCAAAACTGGTGATCACAGTAGTCCTTTCTGGCCTTGGAATTTTTATTCTTGGCTTTAGAATTAGGAAAGGCCGTAGTAGTCTGCTACCAATGTTGACTCTTTTCTGCCACTTGCTAGTCCTTTTGAGATTGATCTCTTTGGGTGTGTCTACACAGCAAAGTTATTTCAGAATAACAGCCATTATTCTGAAATAACTATGCGAGCGACTACACAGCAATTCCATTATTTCAAAATAATTTCAAAATAACGGATGGCTTATTCCAACTTCTGTAAGCCTCATTCTATGAAGAATAACGCCTATTCCGAAATAGCTATTTTGAAATAAGGCATGTGTAGATGCTCCTCTTCTGCTATCTCCAAATAGCCCCTCACCAGGGCCATTCTAAGTTATTCCTCCTGGGGCTCTAAATCGAGATAGCATGGCTGCATTAGGGAAGCCTGCCTTGGACTAATTTTGAGGCTTCCCTGCAGTGTCGATGTGCTATTTTGAAATAAATTATTTTGGAATAATTATTCCAGAATAGCTTATTCCAAAATAACTGTAAAGTGTAGATGTAGCCTTTCAGTGCCGAATAAAGATGATTAGTAGCTTGTTACTGGGGAAAAAAATCCTACCAAAATAGTAGGATTTGTCAAACAAAGGATTTTTTTTTTTAATGTTTTTAATAAGATTTTTTTCCTAATGGGTAATTTAATAAGAAACTGAAAAAAAGTAATTAAACCTTCCATTCACTTTGAAGGCAACATTTTTTGTTCTATAAAATTTCCAGTTTTGGAGTATGGTGACTTTGTTTTGTTTTTGTCCTCCTTTTTCACCACTGAGTGCAACAAAATAAGCATTTTGCAGTGGCTCCCATTTCTTCATTTTCTTTTTCCACTCTAAGTATTCATAAGTACTTCAACTATGGGAAAGGTTAGAGTGGCAAAGATGAAAGATTATTAATTTGACCTCAGCAATTTTTTCAAAAGTTGAGGAACTTTTGAAAAATTAAAGTGGAAAAAGGAAGGGGAAAAGGGGGGCAGAGATAGAAAAATATGAGTGTTGTGGTAGTGTAGTCAGTGGAAAGAAACTTAAACTTTGAAGATTCTAAATTTTTAAAAAACAGTTCCATGAAAAAAACTGTTGCATAGC
The DNA here is from genome assembly GCA_019425775.1 of Rafetus swinhoei. Classification (NCBI taxonomy): domain Eukaryota; kingdom Metazoa; phylum Chordata; order Testudines; family Trionychidae; genus Rafetus; species Rafetus swinhoei. The sequence continues at coordinate 67,940,707 of CM033424.1, read as the reverse complement.
ACCAACTCCGACATTTCAAATAAATACAAGAAAGAAAAAAATCTTCATAAAAACAACTTTTACTATCTCTAGTGCCAAACTTCAACTGTCACTTACTTCAATGGACATTGAGAGATCTCAGCATCTTGAACAGTTAATCCCTATATTAATATAACTCCAACTTTACTATTATACAATACAGTGAATATATTCTCTCTATTACTCTGTTAGAAAATACCAGTGGAAATATTTAGAGGTACATAGAATACGTAATCAACTCATTTTAATGATGATGTGTGTTAGAATCTAAGATGAACTAAGGGAAATTTAGGAATTTCTTAGCCAGTTGTGAACATTTATATACACAAACAACAATTATTTTTGTCAATAAAGTTTCCAACCTGAAGCATCAATGAATTTGGCATTACCAATGAGTATCTGAAAATCTAGCCTTTTGGCAGCAAAGAATACATACATTCATAGAATCATGGGGCCAGAAGGGACCTTGAGAGGTCATGCAGTCCATCCCCCTGCACTCACGGGAGGACTAAATATTAACTAGATCATTCCTGACAGTTGTTTGTCTAACCTTCCCTTAAAAATCTCCAATGATGGGGATTCCACAACCTCCCTTGGTTATTTAGTCCAATGGTTAACTGCTCTGACAGTTAGGAAGATTTAGAACCATAGAACCATAGAGTTGGAAGAGACCTTAGAAGGCCATCAAGTCCAGCCCCCTGCCCAAGGCAGGACCAATCCCAATTAAATCAACCCAGCCAGGGCTTTGTCAAGCCGAGATTTAAACACCTCTAGGGATGGAGACTCCACTACTTCCCTAGGTAACCCATTCCAGTGCTTCACCACCCTTCTAGTGAAATAGTTTTTCCTAATATCCAACCTGGACCTCTCCCACTGCAACTTGAGACCATTGTTCCTTGTTCTGCCATCCATCCACAGAACAGACTGTGAACAGCCTTTCTCAAGTCTCTTTGGAACCTCCCTTCAGGAAGTTGAAGGCTGCTATCAAATCCCCCCTCACCCTTCTCTTCTGCAGACTAAATAAACCCAACTCCCTCAGCCTCTCCTCGTAGGTCATATGCTCCAGCCCCCTAATCATTTTGGTTGCCCTCCGCTGGACCCTCTCCAATGCATCCGCATCCTTTTTGTAGTGGGGGGCCCAGAACTGGACACAATACTCCAGATGTGGCCTCACCAGAGCCAAGTAAAGAGGAATAATCACATCTCTGGATCGACTGGCAATGCTCCTCTTAATGCAACCTAATATGCCATTAGCCATCTTGGCTACAAGGGCACACTGTTGCCTCATGTTCAGCTTTTCATCCACTGTAATCCCCAGGTCCTTTTCTACAGAACTGTTACTTAGCCAGTTGGTCCCCAGCCTGTAACAATGCTTCGGATTCTTCCGTCCCAAGTGCAGGACTCTACACTTGTCCTTGTTGAACCTCATCAGATTTCTTGTGGCTCAATCCTCCAATTTGTCTAAGTCACTCTGGACTCTATCCCTGCCCTCCAGTGTATCTAACTCTCCCCCTAGCTTAATGTCATCCACAAACTTGCTGAGGGTGCAATCCATCCCCTCATCCAGGACTAGATTGTGGCATTTAGTCACAAAACCAGATTGGGAGTGAGGAAGAACTGCCTGATCTCTGGGGAGTCTGCCCATTGGTTCCTCATCTCTCCTGGGTTTCTATGGGTCCAAGTATGTTTTCAGGCATGCAGGGAGGAAATGTGTTTGGCCCTAGCTCTTTCACAAGACATGCAGGTGAATAAAGGGGGATATCTTCTATAATACAAGGATTATTCCCCTTTATTTGATACAGGTGAGGCCACATTTGAGGTATTGCATCCAGTTCTGGGCTCTTCCACTACAGAAAGGATGTGGCCACACTGGAGAGGGTCCAGCAGATGGCAACAAAAATGATTAGGGGGCTGGAGCACATGACCTACAAGGCGAAGCTGAAGGATTTGAGCTTGTTTAGTCTGCAGAAGATGAGAGTGAGGGGGGATTTGATAGCAGCCTTTAACTACCTTAAGGGAGGTTCCAAAGAGGATGGAGAGAGGCTGTTCTCAGTAGTGATGGATGGCAGAATGAGGAACAATGGTCTCAAGTTGCAGAGGGAGAAGTCTAGATTGGATATTGGGAAAAACTATTTCACTAGAAAGGTGGTGAAGCATTGTAATGGGAGGTGGTGGAATCTCCAACCCTAGAAGTTTGTACGTCCAGGTTCGACGAAGTCTTGGCTGGGATGATTTAGTTGGGATTGGTCCTGCTTTGGGCAGGGGGTTGGACTCGATGACTTTTTGAGGTCTCTTCCAGCCCTATGATTCTACTTATGAGATGTAAGCTTTTTTCCATATCTGCAAGATTTGCCTAGAATAAAATACCTTCTCACATTCCACAAGGTTTTTCTCATAATTTTATATTATACACACATTCACCATTTCTATATTATTTTCTAGTTCACCTATCTGCAGAATTCAGTACTTTTAATAAGATTCTAGTATCTATTCATTCTGGTATAATAAAAAAAAATCAGTTATCTGCCTTCAGAATCCTCAGGGATAGTTACACTTGTTTAGCTTTAATAAAGAACAAGAAAATCTGTCATCCAGATCTTGATAAAGCTGCGATTCCTAAGTTAAGCATAGGAAGAAAACCATAATTATCATAGTTAATTCAGGCCCTTGAGCGATCAATTTAATTAGGAAAAAAATCAGATTCTACTAAAGCTAAGTATTTAATTGTTCATACACTGTGCTGAACTTGAAAAACTAGAGAAAATTGAGACACTGAGACTGACTTTGTGTTTCCAAAAATACTAAATATTATAACTGTTTACTTGGGTTACAATACCACAGACACTCAGGGCAGGTTTACACTAGTGAGAAGACTGACCTGTTGAAGGTCAATCTTCTAGCGTTTGATTTAGCAGGTCTAATGTAGGGTAGCTCCCGCTGGCGTCTCATATTCCTCATTCTGTGAGGAGTAAGGGAAGCTGACTGGAGGGTTTGCTCCCATCAGCCCCCTGCTGTGTGGATGCTGCCGTGGCTCAGCTTAAGGGAAGCCAAATCCAGCTACTCATTTTGCAGAACTGGAGGTGTGTATCTTAAACCAACCTGCCTGTTCTACTATAGACCAGGCCTAACTGTCTTTTTAAGTTTCTTGGGTGTAAGGTTAATGTTCTCAAAAGACCCTCAACCTAACTTAAATTACAAATATAGGCCCTGATTCTGCAATGATTTACTTACATGCTTAACTTTACACACTGAGGGTGTGTCTAGACTACATGGCTCCGTCGACGGAGCTATGTAGATGAGGCAGGACGACAAAGGGAAATGAAGCAGCAATTTAAATAATGCCTTTATGCCTCGTGAAATGAATCTTACTTGATCTGCCAATAAAGGGTTCTGGGGTCGGCAGATCCCCGTCTAGACTGCCGCGCTGTGCTGACAAACAACTGATCGGCAGAGTGCGGCAGCCATTTTGATTTAAATGAAGCGGCGATTTAAATAATCATTTCCCTTTGTCGAGTAAACTAATCTACATGGCTCCGTCGACGGAGCCATGTAGTCTAGACGTACCCTGACTAGTCCTGCTGAAGACCAGGTTACTACTCCAGTAGAAAAGTTAGGCAGGTGCATAAGCGTTTGCAGGATCAGGCCTATAATAAATACCTTGCAAACTGGATTCATGAGAATGGCAGATTATAAAATGTTTCAAATCCTTTACTGTTATGGGCTAAACTAGTCTTCACTCATTGTGAGAAAGGAACACTATTATTATTATTAACTCCTTTGGCCAAATTCTGGCCCCATACTGCAGACTCCTTTTGCATGTCCAGTGGATCAAAGAGGTCCCTAGGGGAATTTCCCTAGAAAAGGTTGCAGCATAACATTAACGTAGGCAGACCCAAACTGCCTTTCTGTGACACTATGAAGAATGTGTGAAATATCTATATTGTTTTTATGGATATTTAGTGTACCTCTGTTTATTATGCTGCTTGCTATGTCTGTTCAAAGAGTTAACTCCTGAAGGAGCCCTCCTCTCCTCTACAGGAAGGCAGTCCATGGCTTTAGAGAACCCAGTCACTGGTACTTAGCTGACAATATAGATGTCTGACATTTTGCCTCTGGCAATCCAAATAACACACACAAAGATGAATTCTTCCTTGTGGAAACATCTTGTTTTTTAAGTTTGTAAAGCCAAGTCCCTTACCTGGGACTAGATTGTGGCATGTAGTCACAAAACCAGATTGGGAGTGAGAAAGAACTGCCTGATCTCTGGGGAGTCTGCCCATTGGTTCCTCATCTCTCCCGGGTTTCTATGGGTCCAAGTATGTTTTCAGGCATGCAGGGAGGAAATGCGTTTGGCCCTAGCTCTTTCACAAGACATGCAGGTGAATAAAGGGGGATATCTGCTATAATACAAGGATTAAAGCCTGGATCTCAGTGCTTTCTGAGGGGTGTGTCTAAGTCTATGTCTATACTGGGAAGGTTTGGCAACAAAAGGGCTGTCAATATACAAAAGTGAAAACTGGTCACACTGTTTTTTCTGCTTCCCATTGTTGACATTCCCTGGCCACATCGCTAGTTCCCCTGCAAAACAACGTGGGTAGGCATCCCACAGTGCAGTGTTGTGGGAGGACAGAGCTGATCCCTGCACTTCTTGGAATTCTCTCCAAGGTCTCTCACAGCATTCTCAGCTTCTTGGAGCAGCATCATTTGTAGCTCTGTGACCTTTCTGTGCTAAGGAATATCAAAGCAGCATAGCTGTCTCCCCAACCCTCTGCCTGCTGCAACAGTCTGCCTGCTGCATTGTTTCTAGCAGGGCAGAACAGGAGCATTCCAGTGATTTGCTCTTTGTTCCCCAAACGGAGCAGCTCACTCAGCTGTCAGATACTTCCCGGAGCTTTGAAAGGGATGGGGCACATTCCTGCAGGGCAGTAGAGATCAAAACACTGAGCACAGCCATGAGGACAGGCATTGTGGGATACTGATGGAAGCCAGTTCTCTAGACAAAACAGAGTCCACACTGGCTCTTCGTTGACAATAAAGGGAAGGGAAAAACAAAAGTCTCTTTCCAGAGGTGAAAGTCTTTTGTTGCCAAAACTGGATGGTTTTCCTGGACATAAGTTGTACTGTAGTGTGTATGCTCTCACTGTTTTGTCAACAAAAGACAATTTTTGGCAACAAAACATGCCAATATAGAAAAGGCAAGGAAAACCTAAGTACAGATCTCAGGATGCAGACACTTTTTTATATATTTTCAGGCTACAGATCTCCTATATTTGGTTTAGATGAAAATTTACTGGTGTGATTCAGAAAAGCTTTTCCTTTGACATTTAGAGTTCCTCTACAACAGGTTTGCTAAAAGTTGTGTCAAATTTTAAAGGTCATACACTGCAAATAGCTGAATATGCTTTTTTTCTTTTTGTGTTTCAATCAAAATTGTGTGAAGGTTAAAGCTAGTCAGTTATTGATCAATGAAAGTGATTGTGCAATACTGTTACATTTTGTTAATAAAAACCTGTCTTGTATTCTCTAGCCTTCACTGTTTTTTGGGGTTCTCTCCATTTCTTTCAATGTGTTTCACGCAAAAATATCACAAGCTGTGGTAGCACTAGACCCAGCATGTTTGGTATACATCCAATTCAACTTTGTTAATACAAAGTAATAATAAAACAATTTTCTGTGTTGCGGCAAGCAGTGAAGAAATTGTTATGAACCAATATGGTTAGGAATCCCAATTGTTATAAATGAACATTTCAGTATTCTACTTGAAAAATTACCATTATTGAAAGTCACGGAAGTCCATCAATACTTATTAGCCAGAATGGGTAGGAATGGTGTCTCTAGCCTCGTTTGTCAGAGGCTGGAAATGGGTGACAGAGAAGGGATCATGTGAGGATTACCTGTTGTGTTCCCTCTCTCTGGGGCATCTGGCATTGGCCACTGTCAGCAGACAGGATACTGGCCTAGATGAACCGTTGGTCTGACCCAGTATGGCCATTCTTATGTTCTTAACAATATAAGTTCATTTATTCTTATGTAGCACCTTTGACACAGAAGGTCCAAAATGCGTTCTTGGTTGTGTTATTGCAAAATGTAAAGCAATGCCATTTACTTTAACTCACAACATCATTAACTGAGCAAAATCTGGCCAAAGGCATCTCTTGTGCAGAGTCCCAGTTATATCGCAATTCCATGGCCAGGTAATTTGTTAAGGAATTCAATCCTTGTTGCAGATTTTCATTTTTTTATTTAATATGTCTCTCTAGCACTTATCTTTGCAAAGATAGCTTCTGAAAGTTCAGCTGATGTAGTGCTATCTTCCTGAATTTGCAAGGAGTCAGAAAGAGTAAAGATGGCCATCTGGGACATACTGAAAATGCAAGGATAGAATAACAAAAGCAGAATGAAAATATACAACATAGGGGATATGTCTATGAGTTGAATTAAATATGAAGATGAATAATGCACTCAGACACTGCTGTTGTTTACATTTATCTAAAGCTAAACTCCAATCAGATATCCTATTAAAAGAAAACAGCAATTTGAAAGGCACATTTTAAGGAGTTCAGCAAGCAATATATGTTCATGTACACTGGAAGGGAAAGCTGATGGAAGAACATAAGGCAGAAAAAGGAATATTTTGCATACATGGTGTGGAATAGTGGAATCAAAAGCACTGTTTATCAATGAAGAGCTTGGCAGAGGATGGTGCAGAATGGATAGTATGGTTCCAAACTTGCAGTAATGGAGATGCTGCATAAGAAGAAAGCTGTAAGAGAATTTTGAGAATTGTTACAGAATCTAAGGATTTAGCTACAGAAGTTAAATGCCTCTTGTTGCAGAGCATGGAGAGTTTTGATCTTATGACTTCACTGTAAGTCGGACTGCACATCCCGGTAAGGGAGTAAGAAATCTGATTTGGGTTCTGGGCATGCAGGAATACATGGATGCAAAGAATATGGGGCCAGGAAGAGAGCTAAGGCTCAGCTCCACCCTCAAAGCTCTGACTCAGCACAGCCGAGTCAGGGTAAGGGGAGTCATAGTTTGTTAGTGTTGTGGGGGTTTTCAATATATTTGTTGTTTTTTCTTAAAAGCTGAAGCTCCCCAAGGCAGTTTCTTAATCCGGTTGACTGGTTTCTCCAGGTATATTTAAAATCTGTCTCTAAGGATAAGGCTTTTCCACTCTTGCTCACATTTTGCAGGCCCTGTTATTAATCCCACTGAAATCAATGAGACTGCCACAGTTTGCCCTAAGAGAGGGCACTGTACAGAGACCTCCTACAGAAACTGTATTCATGTTTCAATGTTAGTATTAACCATTGAGCAGCAACATTGCAAAATGCATTAAATACATTGTGGAAAAGCTACTGAGTCACTTTCATTTGTTAGTTCATTTGACCTTCTTAAACAAAACAGAAGGGAAAGCAAACAAACATTGGTGGTTGCAATATCCCCATTATAGTGATATTTGTCCCTTTGGAGTCTTTGTTTAATCAAATGCAATTCAATATTGAATTCTCAGGGGCACCCCTGTTTACACCAGAGATTATATAGCCCTTATCATATAAAGGAGCATAATAATATCCAGATATAAGCTTCTTGTATCCTTTATATTTTGAGCCAAGGATCTTGGTGGTACATATATTTTGTACATCAGTTCCTTTGTGTAATCTCAGGCAGTCTCTGTTCACAGCAAAAGACTTTGGCTATGCCCTTTCAGCAATAGGTAACTTCTCTAACTGTACAAATGGCAAGCTTGAACTCTCTCCTTAAAATCCCCCCAAAGCCCCTAATCCTATGCAGCCTGGTCAAACTTTCACCTAGAGTATGTCTACACTTGCAGCCTAATTCGAACTAGGGCTGCAAATGTAGGCATTGGGAATTGCAAATCAAGCCCGGGATTTAAATATCCCACGCTTGATTTGCATCTTCCTGCCGGGCGCCATTTTTTGAAATTTATAGTTCGGTACTGCTCGTGTTCACACGCAGTGAAATGGGCGTTCGAATGTTTAGTTCGAACTACCTGTTAAACCTCATTGCAGGAGGAATAACAGGTTCAACTAGGCTTTATTTTCAAACCTCGCTTCACTGCCGTGTAGACGCGGGCAGTTACTTCAGGCTTGTAAATTTAAAAAAAAAAAAACCAACAACAACAAAAAACTATATATATATATATATATATATATATATATGGCGCCCGGCCAGGAAGATGCAAATCAAGCGTAGGATATTTAAATCCTGGGCTTGATTTGCAATTCCGAATGCCTACATTTGCAGCCCTAGTTCAAATCAGGCTGCAAGTGTAGACATACCCTTAGTCCAACAGGAGACTTCTGCAAGCTGTAATGAGAGTTGCTAGGCCAATCAAAGAAGAAGAGCTTAATTATTTATCCTGGACATCTAGAACATTCAACAGCTAGATGATACAAATTTGTGCTAAGTAGTATAACACAATATGCATAATGATTTAGCAGCCTTGTGTATACTCCTGCCTATACTGAGGACCAAAGATGTACATGGAATTAGGGAAACAAAGTAAATCTTATACTAAAAGTGAATAGAGAAACTTAGTAACCCACAGCCTCTTCTTTCATATCTCAGCTAAAATAAAATGCATACTCTGTAATTACTGATTTCCCTTATGTACCGAGATCACATACATTTATTTAATCTTTTGAAATTCATTCAAATGAGCATGTACAGGTGACCTCACACCAATGAATATTCTACCCTTAAGAATTAAGAGCTGTTAATAATTAATTCTTATCCTGAAGGAATATGTTGTGTAATTTGGTGACAGCCAATAGGATTAGACGTTAATTGAAAACATTTTTTTCTTGCTCTTTCCCTCTTCATCATAATTAAAGTAACAGTTTAATTGAGTAAAGCTATTAGATTCCTGTATTAAAATTACATTCAAGGCTGTACGATTACTTTAATAAGCTGTTGGGAAGAGTCATTTAGGAATAAGACTGACAATATCAGCAGCAATAAATACTACTGTGCATATGTTAAGGATGACTAGAACATTTTCCCCTTTCTCATTATTAAATGAACTAAAAAGAGACTATGATTAAATTAGAATTTTTTAGTAGTACATTATGCCCTCAGGCTGCAGAAAAAGAAGTGGGTTCCCCATTCAAGATATTCATATTTCTTTTATAGTTTTCCAAATTTTGTAAGGCATGATGAAGTTGCCTTGTGGATACCTTAGCTTCCTCCTGAACATAAATTCATTCTCCACCTCTTATTGGTAATAGGAGAACACCCCTTTGGCTACGCCTGTAAATGTTTACATGGAAATGCTATATTAGGAAAGTTATTGATGTATCTATCTTCTTCCAATGTGTTTTAGCAGGCAGAAACAAAGCCAAAGAGCTACCACCGTGTGGCCCTCCAGCTTTCCATAAACCATCAAATTCCTGAATGGACACAGTTTGGGATACATTGTACTAAGGAACTGAAACCATTTCTACACTTGAAGTTCAATTTTTCTACTTAGGAGGGGGCCCTATTTTTTCCTAGCAGTTACAAAGAAGGCAAAGCAGTTTTCACCTTTGCATAAGAGCATCTATTAAGGTTTATGAAAGGATTCCAGGTATGCTGCTATGTCCTGGTGAAATATTGTCACCACCTAAGTGGTGCAACCCCTCAGAAGAGGACAATGTTCAAGACAAGATGGATTAAAGCAAGTGCAAATATCCAGGGATTAGAGTTTGTTCTTTCCTGAACCAGTGGATTATGAGTGTGTAAAATGTGGGAAAATAGTAAGAATATTTTCATTGAATATGTGACGTGAATAGTTCTAAAGTAGGCTATTTTCAAATCATGACTATATTATGTATAAATAATTTAACTTTTAGGTTTATCAAATTTATCATTTGAATGATAGAGCTAATAGTACTGTTTCACACATTCACAAGCCAGCAGATTTGTTCTCTGTGGTTTCCATACAGAGTTAGTAAAAGAAGTTTAATAGGCAGCGAAGATGTTTTTATCTGCTTCCTGAAGAGGATTGAGTGCTCTACGCTTTACTGTTTCTTCTCACTTGACTGTAGCATCAAATTCTCTTGGAGTAGACACTTCAGTGGTGCGTTTGAAAGAGAAGGAAGGAAGCGTGGGGAGGAGGAGGGTTGCACAAGACCAAATTTCTCTTTATCTCTTTGGCCAAGCAAGCTGAGTAAGGTTCTTCCTGGCTTCTCATTTCTTGGGCAAGATGAATCTTGATCATTCGCACCTTCACTTATAATCCACAGTTAATTTGATCTCAACATGGAATCAGATAGCTTCAGAAGACGACGATGTTGGTATTCACACCTCTAAGCCATTCCAGACTGCTTGAGAGATGCAACATTTTGAGTTAGGAAATTGCCACTTATAATTTTTAGAAATTTGGAGGCTGTTTTAATACTGGCAGCATGAACCACATCGTGTACACCACTCAGATTGAAGTAGCCTGCGATAATGCAGCTTTTTCTCCCACATCTTAGAGCAGTGTTTTTCGGGCTACGTCTACACTGAAAGTTTCTTTCTGAATAAGTGCATTTCAAAATAGAGCATCCACACACACCCTTTTCTGAAAAAGCTTTTTCAGAAAAAGGCTTATTCCTCATGAAATGAGGTTTACTGGCCTTGGAAAAGTCCGTCTGTTATTTCAACTTTCTGTCAAAATAACAGAATTGCAGTGTGGACTCTAATATTGTTTTTCTGGAATACTGGCCATTATTCCGGAATAACGGTGCCATGTAGAAGCACCCTAAGAGTGGTCCACGGGACCGTTTCGGGAAAAGCTGCTAGTGGGCCCACGCCATTTTGTTTACCTAAAGGGTCCATTGCCACCGAGCCTCACCATTTTGTTTACTGAAAGGGTCTGTATCCAAAGTGGCTAACTTTGCCTCATGATTGAAAGACTGGAAAGCATACCTGATAGTGAAAGATTTAAAGAGCTCTATTTAGCTTATCAAAGACAAGGTCAAAGGGCTGACTTGATCATAGGTTATAATTACCTACATGGGGAACAGAAATCTAACAGAAGGCTCTTCAAGTCAGCAGGCAAACATTCAACAAGATCCAACACCTGTTTTTTTAAAAAAACACAATGAGGGCAGTTATCATTGGAACAATTTACAAAGGACTGCTATAGATTCTCCAATCATTGAAAATTTTAAAATCAAGATTGGGATGTTTTTCTAAAAGGTATGTTCTAATTCAAATGGGAATTAATTCAGGGAGGGTCTATGGCCTGTGGTATACAGGAGGTAAGAGATGACCAAAAAGGCTTTATAATCAACATGCTTATTTAAATCAAACAAAATCCTTCCAAAACAAGAGATAAACCACTGACCATGCTTCTTCCTCTAAGAGGATGAGAGAACACCCTGTGACAGACGTATACTTATGTGGCTTAATACACTGCTGCAAAGTGCTCGAATATTATAGTAATTGATGTGCTATAAAAGAACCTATACAGAACACAATATGTTTTTACCTGTCTGATGGCGATAGCCAGTTCGAAGCTCACCAAAGTTTAAATGCAAACACTGCACAAATTCCATTCCAGCATTTGTCCTGTTAGGAACTTACCTTGTGATTCCTAGCAATAAGTTGTGTTTGAAAGGCAAATTCTTAGAATCAAATACAAATTTGCATGCAAATTTTCAGATGTCATCTTGACCGAAGTGGCTTCTGAAACAGCCAGCCAGACGTACTTTAATATTTCATGGAGTTTAAATGAATGACAGTTATTGGATCTACTTTTTATTCTTTTATGAATACTAAAACAATTCAGGGATTTCTTCTCTTGTATTTCATGAAAAATTGGCTATAATATCAAGATATGGTCGGTTGGTTGGTGTGTATTTTGATGTTGTTGTTTGGGGTTTTTTTGTTTTTTTTATAGCCACAAGTTTAGTGAAGTGAGCTTTACCAGGAACCACATTAACAAGCCTTTCACGACATGCGACAGGTTCTTATTATTTTTCATATGTTCATTTTGCTAGTGTCTGAGTAGCAGATTCAATAGAAACTTCCCATCTTATATTACCACTGCCCTCCAAGATCATGCAAACCTCCTCCCAACTGATTTGCAAGGTTTGAAGGCTGGAGGTAGTGTTCAGTAAACTGGGCCCTGAAGAAAACAAGCACCTGAAGTATTATCACTGTTAAATTAGGAGTCCAGATCTGATGAATTACTTCAATAGTGTTACTCCAGACCCACACACTTATGAGAGTGAAACTGGACCCTATGAATCATCAGAGGAAATGACCACTACAACCACTCATATTCCCCAGCAATTACTGTACTCAGCTATGTTGTATGAATCAGTCATTCTATAACTCAGCTCAGTGTGTGGTTGATAAATATTATGAAGGACTACTCCCCTTGAGGAATGGCTTAATTTGCACGTCTGGTGCCTGCTACTGAATAAGATGACATTTTTGCAGCCTTTATTCATACCTCTTGTTTTACTACAAATTACTTGGTGAAGAGATTAGTGGAGATCTTGTTATAATATAGAACATTCTTTAACTGGAATTTTTAACTTTCTCCCTCTCCCTTAACTATGTAGCTTGCTCCCATTTTATATGGTTTCTGGTTTCTTCAAAAACACCAAATCAAGAAGAAAATCTGCTCACATCTAGCTTTTCCAAATGGCTATCAATATTTCAATAACAGGAATTTTCTAAAAAGTACTTTTCTTATGGCTAGATTGTGATAGCCTTACTCACATTGAGAAGTATCTTATTTCACTCGCAATCCTATTGATTTCAATGGCATTCTTCTTGATGTAAGGAGCAATATACTCACAAGTAGGCAGCACTGAATCATAAACACACAGACAAAATATCCACATTTAGCAGAGACTAATGTGTCTTATTTTTTAGGATTATTAATCTACTGGAATATTCAACCAGCACACCAGAAGACAGTGTCAATCTTTCCTGAAAAGCTTTGACAATATACACAGAAAACACTGAATGAGATCCAGAGAAGAATGGCATTTCAGAGAGCTTTAAGGAAAACCCCCCCAGCTTTTTACAGCTATGGCTATCATTTGTGGACCTTGACAAAAAGATCAAGGAGAAGTATTGGAAGTTTAAAAAAGGAAAGTAAGGGATAGTGACAAGGCTTTGTATAGGTGTTATCGGGTTTTTTCTACATTCTTAGTTCCGCTAGCCTAAACACCATTCACATAGCACAGATGTGAATTTCCCTTCCCTACCTGAGAAGATTGGAAACTTCTCATCTTGCTTTCTTTCATGAATAAAAAAGATCATACTTTGCAGTGCCAGAACTAGCTTCCCTACCACTCCCATACTTATGAGTTCTAGGCTTCTGTGGATTTTTTACAATCTGAGACGAGATCATACAAGCACTTGGAGCTTGCAGCAGTAATTTCACATGCTTCTATTTCTATAGATCTCCTGCCGTCAATCCCTGAGGCCTTAAACTGAGCTGCTGATGCTTTGAACAGCTCTTTCGTGAAGAAAAAATGCTAGAAATACATATTTCCGTAGTCCTAAAACTCTGACATATGATTGGATAATACCATGATTGCTTCCTGGCAAATAATTTTATTTCTTAACTCTTAATTAGAGAACCAAAAACTCATTTTTGAAAAGCCTAGATCTGACAACTTGCCATTTTGAAGATGAGTTTCTTGCCTTGTTATTTTGCTTTCAAACCCAAAGGAGATAGATATAATATTCATTCTCTCCTCCCCAACATTCCCTCTCCCCCCAAATAAAAGGCTTTCATCATTTTGTTTTCAATAGGCTGTCTGGAAAGTCTTCCAATACACTTATTACAACCTGTATTCTGCATATCCTTTCTTCTTAAACTACAGAAGCAACCATTTTCTAAATAAAGCAACCTCAAGTTGACTCCAGTGCAATTCAAGTTTAAGGCCAATGGTCTCAATGTGTGTATGATGTGTTGACAGAGATGTAAACTTCCTTTAATCTCCTTACCACTGTGAACTGTTTTTTTACATGCCTTTAGATTAGATCAGGGACAACGAGCAGGCACTGGGGGGAACCGACTCCAGGCCCCCTAGCAGAAGCAGGGCCTTGGGATGAAGGGGGTGGGGTTAGGGGCTAGCTTCCCCCAGCCAGCTCTTTGGCACTGCTGGGGTTGCAAGGCACACTTGTCAGGGGATCCAGCCATGATTTAAAGGACCTGGGGATTTGGCTGCTGCCTCCTTTCCCGCCCCCTATCGGCAGTCCTGGGTTAGATTTATTAGCAAAGAAAAGAGACCAAACGAGGGGAAATGTTTTAAAAAACCTGTTATTCTGGCTATTTGCCTGTTTTTCCCCATGAAAGAAACTTAAAGAACACTAGGTAAAGAACTATGGGAGGATCCAAAAGCCACTGACATCTATGGAAAAATGCCTATTGGCTTCAAAGGCCTTTAGATCAGCCCTGTAGGAGGTTACCACATTGAGGGAACAGTATTTTAATGTACATTTTTCACAAAGGCATGTTGCTGGTGGGTTCAGAAAAGTGTCACAGAAGTACGTGACACTGAGAGCTAGTTGAATGGTTTATTGCACTATTTTTTTCTCATGAACTGTTTGTAACCATATAACAGTTTTCACAACTGTTTATTTTGACTATGTTCTATTTATTGTTAGTTATATTGTGCAGTTGGTCACGCATGTTGCAACAAAAGTAAAGGGGCCTTAATATCCTGAATGGCAAGGAGATTAAACTCCTAGCAAACAATGATGGTTATTTCATCTGTTCTGAATGTTCCATGGAAGGGGAACACAGGTGCAGTTACTTTGACACTGGGACATAGGAGTTAATGAACTAGAGGAAAACTTCAAGATCATATGAATCTACAAAGATTCCCTTAGGCAGAGGAAAGCAGAATGCCTCTGATCCTAAATTGTGGGTACCAGAACAGCTAACTATTCAAGCATCACCATGGCTGTTCCTGGAAAGGACATGGTGCTCAGGGAGTCCCGTTTTAGTGAGACAAAGTGCACATGGACATAAGCATCACAAAACAAGGAGCACCGGAGAATTCAATTATTCTTTGTGTCTGCTGAAGGTGGAACAAGAAGTAATGGACTTAATCTGCAGCAAAGGAGATTTAGGTTAGATATTAGGAAAAACTTATCCCCATCATGGCAGGTTTAGGAAAAGGTTGGACAAACACCTGTCAAGAATGACTAGGTTGACTTGGTCCTACCACAGCACAAGCGGCTGGACCTGATGACTTCTTGAGATCCCTTCCCATCCTACATTTCTATGATTCTATAAAATTGACTTAAAATCGTGTGTGTGTGTGGGGGTACCTTCTTACTAGGGAGGTATTCATACAGAAATCACTTCTAAACCTTATTAAAAAACAATCAGTCTCTTTTATCAGCAAATAGTCCCAATGGGCCACCCCTCCCAAAATCAGTGTACTGGTTACTTTTCAGACCACCTCCTTACCTTTGTGTACAATACCTGATTTTTGTGTACAATACCAGCTTACTGTGGTGACACACACAGAGCTCACTCTGGGTGCTTCTCCCAAACCAGAGCTCAGATTCATGGCTTCTTCCGAGGCAGTCTGACCCTCCAATCACAGCAGTTGGCAGCAGGAAGTAGGCAAGATTTCCTGTCAGCTCTCAGCCAGCTAAGGAGGAGAGGAGAGAGGGAAGAGAGGCCATCTCCTCCTTTGTCCATCCTTCATCTGATCAGTATACCAGGGGCAGGGCTAGCTTTCACAGCATTACTGCTCAGCTATGGAATGGAAATTAAATAATTGGTGTCTTTGCATTTGCCTTCTATTCCAAAGTTTTACAGTTCAGAATTTCAATCTTTACTCCAGAACAACAAGAAGGAGAAATGTTTTAATTTCTTTAGTGAGATCTTAGATTCTCAACTCTCCAGCTTTCCAGAAGTTGAGGTTTTAATCAAAACATGACAGAAGAGTATGAAGAATTCAAGGTAATAGAATAGAATCTACTCAAAAGGAAACTCACCAAGGGAGCCCCGTGAGATACAATATTCTAAATGACTGTTGTGCTCTAGACAGTCGATAGGCTCCCACTGCAGCTTATAACTGTGACCTCCTTAGGCCAGAATGATTCTGTAGCCTAGTGGTTAAGGAACTCTCTTGAGTGACCTGGTTTCAAATCTGTACGCCAGTACATACTGAAGTATTTATACTAAGTGAAACAGCTAGAGGTTGAGAGACACCTCCCCCCATCGGAATATCCCACAGCCTGGTGGTTAGGATGCTCACCTAGGAGCAGGGAGGCCTGCAGAGATTCAAAGCCAGGTCTGCTCACTCCCAGTTGAGTACCCTAACCCTGGATAAAGGTTCTAAGGGAGATGTTGTGATACCCTTGCTCCTCTGGTTTTGTGAATGGTGTCCAAATCCCTCCAAACTAGTCATCCTACCCACTCGCCCGCAAATGTGTCTGAAACTATGTGTTAAGTTAGTGTTGAATTTGTGAATAGTTCCAGCTAACCCTGAAACTGCATTTTTTGGCAAAAACCATTCAACAATGTTCATACAGCTCTAATCTCCGCTGTAAGAGGTGGCAGCTGTTAGGACTACATACTGTGCCTATGAGAGCAGAACACATGCTAGGAAGTGCTGGTTGGAAGCAGCCTAGCAGCAGCTTTTCCACACATGCGGTGAGCAGTTCCTGGCTTGCCTTTAGCTTTTGTAACCCCCTTCTAGACCTAATGAAGCCTTACACCTAGGAGACCAGGCTGTTTCTCCATTTTCTGAATTCACAAGGCAACGCAGCAGAGACTCAGTACAAAAGGCAGCTCTCAGTGCACCAAGGCAGAGAATTCTTGGAAATTTGAAGGTGCAGTGCACAGGAAAAAACTTCATAACTATCATACAGCACAGTAGTACATGGCCAGCACCAACTGTAATCAGAAGGGATTCACATAGGTTTGGAAGGCCAGACCAACAGTTGAGGTAAATTAGATACACTAATTTATATTCACTCAAGATTTCAAAGGCTGGAAAAGACCATTATGATAATCTACTCTGAATCCCTGCACAACAAAGAACATGAAATCTAATCATTTTTGCACAGAGCCAATCAGTTGTTCTTTAATCAATGCATCTCATTTAGAAGTGTTCCTGTGCTGGTTTAAGACTCCTTGGAAATATGTTCCACAGGTTAATTGCCCTCACTGTTAAAATTTTTCTTCTTATTTCAAGTTCTTATTTCATTGAAAATGTCTCCATCTCTGTATGGTAGTAGGGCAAAGGCGAGAAATCCTCTAAATATGCCAGATGCCAAATATTTGCAGTGTCTTATAATATTGTTCAAGTGTTAAAAACTAAACACTCAATATGGGCATGAAGGCTGATAGATCATTACATTTTAGAGGTATGTTTTTATTAAGCAAGCATACAATCCATTTGTAAGTACAATCTTGATAGGACAGTGATATAAATGTACTCTTGATACTTACATTGCAGTGGTTCTAGTTCAGTGCTTTGGTTCCACACTATAAGGAGCAGAGCAGGAGAGCTAGAACTTAGCCCTAGGATGATTCCTTGAATAGTCTCTGTGGTAAAAGTTAGAGGAAAATATACAGATTCAACAGATTTTTCTTCTGGCTTGTTTACACTTGTAAGCTAATGTGAACTATGTCAGGGTGTGAATTTAAAATGCAATAATTGCTTTGAATAACTCAATGTGTGAAATACTTATTCCGGAATATGTGCTATTGCTCTTTAAATTCACACCTTACCTGAATTCCAGAATATGGGCTTGTCAACACGGTGTATTTGAATGGACTCACCATGTAGTTAAAGCCTAAGACAGTGTCCACACATGGAATTAATCAGGACCAACTCCATGTACAGACAACCCCTTACTCTCCTGTGTCAGCATGTAGCCTGAGACACAGTCTTCTCCAAATTGGATTAGATGCAAAGTGAATTTGCCTACCCATATGTAAAACATTTAGTAGCATATTGTACAAAGATTTGTTTTTATTCACAATGTATTTACTTGTTTTAGGTACAAATTCATCCCTGGTGTAATTCCATTAAAGACATGCCAGGGATGAATTTAACCCAGCAGGCTGAAGAAGCAATTAGAAGACAGCTCGTTTCATAGCTTATCTTGTCTTATTAAAATATAGTCATTAGACAAAATAAGGACTTATTATTGTACTTGACCATCCTCTGTTTTCAGCTTCTATTCTCACTTCAGAGTCATTAGTGCTGGTTGTCATGGTTACCTGCCCTATTCCTTTATGCTGTTTTTATAAGATGCTTTGAAGGAAAAAGTGAACCCATCTGTTGGAGGATTTGCCTCTTGAAAAAAACCTTTCCTTCAGTGTTCAGAAGCTGGGTGTGAAATCCTGGCCCCATTAAAATATATTGCAGAACTCCCATTGACTATAATGAGGTCAGGACTTCACCCTGTATTTTTAAATTCGGATGGACATTTGGCAATTATTTCATTGTGAAACTAGGCGTCGTAGTTTATAAAGTCACTATTACTATAAATATGGATCATCCTGTTACTAAGAGGTACACATCATCCTGGTTTGGCTTGCAAAACTCTCAGTATGAACTAGGATGTTAATCGATAGAGTGACTGGACTTTTTTTTTTAAAGCTAGTCATTATTTGTATTCTGTAATGTTTACAGGTTACAACTGAGATTAGGGTTGTGCTTTTCAAGGTGTTGTACATTCCTTTTCTTAAACAGTTCCTTCAAGGAAGATAGCTGGGGTGCCAAAGCAGTGAGAGAAAAGTGGCCTGTCCAAACTCACATAGAAAGAATATGTCAGATCGGGGAACTGAACCAATAGCCCTGTCAACTGTGTAACCACAGGACAATCGTTCCTCCAAAAGATGGACTGAAGCATAATTGACTAGAAAGATGCAGTAACGAATCAGAAGTCATAACATTGTGTCTAGTCATCCACACCAGACAGTATGGTCCCTTTGTTAGTGAGTCTAAGTCAAATGTTCAAACTCGGGCACAATTGGGCAGAAATACACCTGCAGCACCCATGCAAATCTGCTTTTGCTAAATACAAAATTACTATATTTTAATTTGAATTTTAGTTCAAATGCATTAACACAGGTTTTGATATGCGCATGTGGTTTTGGGGAATGCATCTCTTGCTCCTGCATCCATGGATTTGATTATCTGGGCCAGTTCTTGAACGGAAACAAATCAATATAGCTCTGGGCTTATAAAATTAACAAACTACAAACATGTTCAATTAGATCCTGGAAAGTCAGCTACACACACACAGTAGGATCTATCAGTTTAATACTTTTTTGATCCTTTTGTCATTCCTTGTTTGATACTTCATATTGTGACAGACCCAATAATGGCTACAATAATTGGGTGGAGGGCAGACATACTGGGAGCTGGGTGAATGGTTTTCTCTTTCCTGACTAAAATGCCAGAGACTGGTGCCACGTAATCAAGGCAGGCAGCCGCCTGAGGCTAATTAAGAGCTTTCCTGAAGCATCAGGCTAATCAGACACCTGCAACTAATTAAGGCCTGCTGCCCTACTTTAAAAAGTTTCCCTTGGGAGGAGGAATTGCATTGCTGGAGACTGCAAAAAAGAAAAGAATATTTGGGCTGCAGCAGGAAAAATGTGCTCAGGTACCAGGGAGAAGGTACAGTGTGGACCTCCCTGGTACGGCACCCTCAGGACCTGACCGGTCCTGGATGAGGGATTTTGCATGACCAGGGGAGTTTATTTCTGCCCCCCTTGCTGCTGGCCCCTTGTCCTACCCCCTATGGGCTAACTGGGCTGCGGGGGGAGCCAGGAGAGCTGTGTGCCAGCTCTGGGACCCTGCAGCCTACCTGAGCCACATGCTGGCTCCCCGCTCCCCACAGTCCAGCTGAGCCACATGCCAGGCTTCCCAGCTCCCGCCCCTCTCCCCTGTAGCCTGTGCTGGGCCATGCGTTGCCTCCCCCTGCATAGCACTGAACTCCCACCTCCCACAGAGTGCCGGGACTCTCTGATCCTGGAACATCTGTGGACATGTAACATGGATGTCCACCGCCTAGGCTTCCCCTTGTGGTGAGTACGGGGGGGGCAGATCCCTGTACACTGGGCCCCTCTGCTACCCCCCTGTCAGCTGCTGGTGGGCTCCTGACCTCTCCCATCCATGGCACTGGGGGCACATGACCCCTCATGCCTCCCATGAATTGTCCCTGCCAGAGAGCATAAATAGCTTAGTTTTAGATCTTTAACTCCCTGGCAGCCCCCTCTTGCACACTAAACTCCTCATTTTTGGCCCCACATGGGGCCCACAAAAGCCACAGGCCCTGGTCGTCCAGAAGAGTTGATGCACCCCTGGAGGTAAGCCCTGAGACTTGGCACCTCTTCTCTGGACTCATCTGCCAACACTATGCCCATGACGCTCAGCTATATAGCACATTCTCAACTCCAGCCATTGCTAAACTGCCAGAATGCTTACAGCTCTTAGATAAAGTGCAGATGGTCAAACAGTGACGTGATACTGTTCAGAAAAGGGACAGGCTTCAAAGAGATGGCAAGATGTTCTCCCCAGCTTCCATCAAAGCTTAGTGAGGATCCAAGGAGAGGTATAAATCTGACTTTACAGTTTTGGTGACTCTAAATAAAACCCATTTAAGATTCAATGAAACTTATTTAACGTGATCCTAAGTGATTTTTTCCTTTTTTAACTTCACCCACCCAGGATACGGGAGACGTGCATTTGTTTCTCTGTCTCCCTGAGGTTGAGAAGGCCTTGCTACTGGATCTCCCACACTGCAGGAAAGTGCCTAACCAAAGGGGTATGGGATATTTTGGGCCTATCTTTCAATCACTCTTGTTGAAGCTGTTCCATTTTTGGATCCCTGCATTGGAACAGGGGTTTGAATTTGGTCTCCCAACTCTCAGGTGAGTTCCCATATCACTGGACTATAAAGTCTCTCTCTTTATGGCTTTAAGAATATTTATTTACCCAAATTAGAACAGCTCCTACAGGAAATATTGAAAGACCTACCCCAGAATAACCAATTGCCTCTTGATTAGGACCCTCATCTGAAATATGGGAGTAAAGCTGGGTGAAGCAGATGTTGTACTTGCTGAGGTCCAGACTGTAGAGAGTAGGCTCCTAAACATCCCTTTTAAATGCCCAATCGCACATTCCACCACCATTCGGCACCTGCTCAGCCTGGTGTTGAAGTGCTCTTTGCTGGGGTCCAGACTGCCCATGTAGGGCTTCATGAACCAGGGAAGCAAGGGGTAGACTGCGTCACCCAGGATCACTATGGGCATGTTGTCCATCTCTCCGAGTCTGATGGTGTGGTTGGGAAAAAAGTGCTAGTGTGCATCTTTCAGAAGAAACAGGAGTTCTGGAAGATGTGGGCATTGTGCACCTTTCCCAACCATCCCATGTTGCTGTTGGTGAAGCGTTGAAAAACTGAATAATTGCCCATGAAGTTGCTTACCCCAAATCTACTGGATACAAGAGTTTATGTTTCTTAGCTTAGTTCACAAGATAGTATAAATGTCATTTTCTTCTCTGTGACAGCAGTAGGGAGGTTTAAAGGCTGCACATGCTGATTTTCAAATATATGACTTGCAGCCTAGAGATACTGCAGAAGTGTTTGGATGCTGTTCAGGAATCAGTAAGATTAAGTGATTAAAACAACAGAAAGTAGTTCTCAAAAGAATTTAAAAGGCTGACCCTCAGATTTACACACCATTTCAAGGGAAGTTTTGAAGCACAATAAAGTAATACTTAATAAACAAACACAAGGAGTCTCGAGGCACCTTAAAGACTGAAACAGATTCACACAGTTTACCACAGAAACCTAATACACAAGATTCGCTTGGCAGGGGCGGCCTGTGAGCCTAGGCGAACTAGGCAGTTGCCGAGAGTGCCACTGGCCCGGGCGCCCCGTGATGACATCACGGCCATTGATGGTCATGCAGGGGGGAGGGCGCCAATTGTGCTGCCCGCCTGGGGCACCAGCTGCCGCAGCCGGCCTCGAGCCGCTCCTGTTGTGAACCATGCCAGAAACTAAAGTTTTAGAATTAAGAGTATTCCAGAGAGAAATAAGGTGAGCTGGGTATATTCTGCAACAGATGATCTGCATGCAGTACCTAAGGAACCTAAAACAACTTAATTCAGGCAAGAAGATCCCAAATAAAAAAAGAGCCCTGCAGCTGTCTTCATAATGGGCAAAACTGCTTATGCATTTCAGTATGGCTACGTCTACACTGGCATGATTTTCCGGAAATGCTTAAAACAGAACAGTTTTCCGTTATAAGTATTTCCGGAAAAAGAGCGTCTACATTGGCAGGATGCTTTTCCGGAAAAGCCCTTTTTCTGGAAAAGCATCCGTGCCAATGTAGACGCGCTTTTCCGGAAAAAAGCCTCAATCGTCATTTTTGCGATTGGGGCTTTTTTGCGGAAAAGACTACTGTGCTGTCTACACTGGCCCTTTTCCGGAACAGTTTTCCGGAAAAAGGACTTTTGCCCGAGCGGGAGCAGAATAGTTTTTCCGGAAAAGCAGCTGATTTCTTACAGTAGATCGTCAGTGCTTTTCCAGAAATTCAAGGGGCCAGTGTAGACAGCTTGCAACTTATTCCGGAAAAGCAGCTGATTTTCTGGAATAAGTGGCGCAGTGTAGACACAGCCACTATGTATAGAAAGCCTTTCTCCCCCACTCCTAGAGAAGTCTGCTCACAGGGGTCCACATTTCTGTGGCTGGATCAGAACTGTGCCTGCACAATTTCTTGTCTCTACTGACCCATACAATCCGATCCACCACCTCCTGTGCAGCCCAAATAGGAGTATGTTTGAAGCACCAAGCAACTAGCCAGGAACACTCCATGCTAAGCAAACAGGAAATGGAATTTCAAAAATTCAGGTCCTTTTAAAAGGGACAGGCTTGTTCCTATGTACCTGGTCTTCGGGTAGTGGAGTTCAAAACAAACCAGAGCAGTTACAATGGGAATTTGTGGGGCACCTCCTGGGGGACATTTAAGTCAATGTAGGCAAGGTGAATCACAGAGGTGGACTTAAGTGGATGCAGCAGGCAAGTTACCTCAGAAGGAGGAACATTGTAGGGTAGATGCTAAAATAATTAGGTTGACGTAAGCTATTTTACAACAATCTAACTTTGTAGTGTAGTATAGACCAGGCTTTAGATTGACCTAGCTATGTTATTCAAGGCTGCAAAATAGTCCAGACCCTTGGTTGAAATGCAGATAGGTTGAAGAACTCTTCTATTGGCCTAGTTAAAGTGTTTCAGTGAGGAGGATTAATTACATTGATGGTGAAATCCCTTCCATTGATGTAGGCAGTAGTGTAGATAGCACGTCTCTCTTCCTAAAGTCCCCAAATAAAGTTTGTTAGAATTGTAAGTCAAATAAAAACAATTCAAGATATTTTAGCCCTTCCATAATTTCAACCCAATTGGCTCCCCCTCCCAAGTCTCTTGTAGATGTGGATCAGTCCCTTTGGTGTGTAAATGGCTACAAGGGAGGTCTGAGTTAGCTCTGCTTTTTACATATCGCATTTATGATATATGCTGCTCATCAATCAAGTGTGCAAATCTTGAATTAGAATCCAACTGGGAACAATACTGATGTATTGATTTGAGATTTTTCCTCTGTTTCTGCATCAGGATGCAACTGAGACCTTCTCAAGTTTTGAGTAAATGCTCCATCCAGAATAGCCAGTAGAGGCCCCCAATTCAAGTCCTTATTCCAAATCAAGAAGAGTGAGGCTTTGAACCTGGACTATTACATTGTGGGTCAGAGTACTAACCATGGAGCTATTGCAGGGCTGGGATGGGGGGTGGGCAGGTAGGAGTGTTCTCTGTGAGCATAAATTCTCATCCTGGACCCAAGAAACCTCTCAATTAATGTTTCATTGAAACCAAACTTCTCCAGTGAAGCTTAGATTTCAGCAGATCAGCATTTTCTGATGAAAAACCATTTAATCAAAACCAGTTCTGGCGAACTGTCCAGACCATCCCTTAGCAATTCGTATTTCCTATCCAAGCCAACTGTCTTCTTAACTGGCTTGGTTTGGGAGTCAGTTAGAATTACTGTCCTGGACATTGTCCGTGACCGTTTCACTGAGGCATCAAGATTTTTACCAGGCACATGCTCTGCATCTTCTGACAATCAAGTTCCTTTCCAGGTTTTCCAAGTACCCCAAAATGAAGGCACCCCACATTCCTAGTCACTTTTGAAAATGAATGTAAGGAAAGTCACCAGACTAGAATTAAATGTGGGGACAACGGATGAAAGCATGGCAGTAAAACAAGAAATTCAAGGACATTTTTTTTCTTAAACTCCTCCCCCCCTTCTTTGGAACAGAAGTGTACAAAAAATGCTTAACTGAAATCTGATAAAATGTATGAAAATATATTTATTTCCAACACTAAAGTCAGAAATAAAATAAAAAACTGACCTTTTAAACATCTTTCCCAGACTAGTCAAGAAGCAATAGGTGATAAGCAGACAAGAGTCTTGAGGCTGCTGCAATGAAGTCACTAAAGTAGCAATTGGATTTCATGTTGGGAAAAGGATCTGGAGAAAAGAGCTTTTCCAAATCACTCTGTTAACATACCCATTTTTATGGCTCTCTATATTCCTCCAAAAATCTCTATTCAAATAAAACTGAGTAAGCTTTAACTGGTATTGATTGAGATAGGATGTTTCAGTTTTAATCACCTTAAAGAAATGTCAAGATCTGCACCCTACCTTATTCACCTAATGTATCAAAGACTGTACTGATGTTTGATATTCTTTCATTATTCACTTCAAAGCTGTTTAAAAAGGTTAGCAGTTAGGTGGTTTAAAAGCTGTCTGGTGAAAAAAAAAACATATATCCAGGAGAAATGTATTTATATTAAGTTTTTTATACAGTAAAGTGTATGTATATTATCACAACGTGTTCATAAGATTAACAAAGTTATCCCAGGTTACAACTTCCTATTCTGCATGGTTTTAGATGGAAGTAAATTCAAGATAATGCAAAGAATCTAATAAAACAGCAAATCTAATGCTCATCTGAGAAAGTGGGTTTTACCCACAAAAATCATGATACCATATATTTTTGTTAGTCTCTATGGCCATGTCTATATTACAGATAAGCTTAAAGCAGCTGCAGTTGATCTTCCAAGGTATGAATTAGCGGGCCTAGTGAAGACACGCTAATTCTAACTGAGAGGGTGCTCGTGTCCATGCCGGTAGTCCTGCTTCTACGAGGAGTAAGGGAAGTCGAAGGGAGAGTGTGCTCCCTTCGACTTCCCGCAGAGTGGACGGCACCAAAATTCGATTTAAGATACTTTGACTCCAGCTATGCAATTAACGTAGCTGGAGTTGTGTATCTTAATTCGAACTTATCCCCTGCTATAGAACTAGCCTAAGGCGATGTCTGCACTACAGATAAGATCAAAGCAGCTGCAGTTGATCTTCTGGGGTTCGAATTAGCGGGTCTACTGAAGACATACTAATTGGAAGTGAGAGGGCGCTCCTGTTGATGCCAGTAGCGCTGCACCTATGAGGAGTAAGAGAAGTCAACGGGAGAGTGCACTCCCTTCGACTTCCCACAGTGTGGACGGCGCCAAAATTCGATTTAAGATACTTCAACTCAAGCTACTCAATTAACACAGCTGGAGTTGTATATCTTAATTTTAACTTATCCCGTAGTGTAGGCCTAGCCTAAGGTGTCACAGGACAACTCCTTGTTAGAAAACGTATAGAAGGCGCAAGACAAAAAAAGATTCTAAACCAAAAGATTCAGCCTAGTGTTAGGGCATTCCAATCAGTCTGTCTTCCCCATATTGCTGAATAGGAGGGGAGCTCCAATGGATCCTGACACAGGAGGTGCCACTTTGAATAGCACTAGAGGAGAACTACTATTTTAGGCTACATCTCAATGGCTCTCATAAATATCAAGCCAGGTACAGAACGAATGTTTAGCGTTTAACTTCTGTACCTTCCAAACTCCCAACATGGTCCTGTGCTTCATACGATCTGCTTAACACATGAATACAGCACAAAGGCAAATGATGGAATTTTCAAAATTATCCAATAAAAGTCACGGGTTGGAGTGAAGGAGTAAAGTCGAGAGTCTTCCTCAGCTAGCTATATGGAGGTAAATCTATGCTGTGCCTTGTCTCCAGTGGCAATTTACAACAACATCACTAACTTTAGCTAGCTTGACATGAACAACAAAATGAAAAACCTTATCATTTTTCTCTCTTGAAGACTCAACCTAAAAGGCTGTATAAGATTTTTAGACATCAGATGGCACATGAAGGGGAAGGCATTATAGCAGTAACCCATAGAGCTAGGTTTTATTTTCCACTGGAGAAAAAAACCCAGTATTTTGATCAACTGTCATGAACAAAATAAAATGATACCAGCTAATTTTAGTTATGGTCTTTTGCAGTACTCCAGCTGGAATGATTTATAATTTAACATTCTAGTAAGTAGTGCTGTGTTTTCCACTCCTCCATATCACAAACACATTGGCATTTTTATTAATCTTAGACACGAGTATATTGCTTCAGTCTGTACTGGTTTCAAATATATTCCTTATATACAAGGTTATTTGACACTATTCTGACCTGCTCTTTTATCATCTAAGATTGGAAAGAACAAGTGGATTCAACTAATCTGGAACAAGGCACTTCCATGCATAGAGTTGATCACAACTATCTATTCCTGAATAATTTCCTGTATAGATATGCCCTAAAGGTGAAATCAGTGGAATTATTTCATAAGTGGACTCTAAGCAGTTTGGACTCAATCTTGCAAAGTAAGCAACAACTCTAGAAGGTGCTCAGAATTATACTGAATCAAGCCCTTACTGAGGCCTTGCAATCAGAGTCAAGCAAACAGCAATACAAAGTGCTCATCATGATCTTTTAGAATTTGGCTCTAAATTTTCATAATAGTTTAGACTTTGAAGCTGCAAACCTCACAGATGTGAGTAATTTTATGTAATTGGTAACCCCATTGAGCTAAATTGCTCTACCCTGATTCATAGAGTCGTTCATGTGAATAAACTTGCAAGATCAATGCCTTAGCTTTAAGCTTTTATTCCTGAGGTTTTTGCTGGAGGAATATATAAAAAATTATGTAAGCCATTAGAAGTGTAATGAAGCAGCTGCACATAGATGTGCACCTTAGCCATTTGAAATGTGCAGGCAACCAATTTTATTCAACCCTGGTTTTTAAAGTATTCGGAACTCCAGCCAGTCAAATCTGGAATTTCTGATCTGTGTGAAGAGTTCAAACATTTTGTAATAACAAAAGTTAATCAAAATTAGAGAGACTGACTAATCTAAAGTTTCTCCATGAAAAATAAATCCAAAATCTTTGGTTTACTTTGTGTTATTTTGATTAATTTCATATTGATCCTTATATTATATATTAATGTGATATACACAAGATTTAAACTATGTATAAAATTTTATTACAATATTTTATTGTGTATAAATGTCAAAATGACATTGTTTAAACTGTCAAAATGAAATGTTTCAACTTTTTTCTGAGAAAAATATTGACAAAATTTCCACACTTTCATGAAAACTGCTTTTAAACAGAAAACTATTCATTAAAAATTTGACCATCTCTATTCATCACCTTATGTAGAAATTATTTCCCCCCAGTGCAAAATGAGGAGTTCAAGCTTTGAAGCCATATCTGCCACATCTGAAACACTGAAGTTCAAATATTTAACAGAACCCCTCCAAAAAGAAATAGTGAGAGATTTATGTTTGATAGGACTAATGTATTTTACGTATTTGTTTTTCACCCACAGGTATTTAAAATATTGAAGGTGTTTTTCCTGCACTTTACTTCATTTGTGTAGAGGAGATGCATAGAAAATTTCTGTCAAAATCATGAGTGTTTTGGAGAATAATTAACACACAAGGCTTTTGTAAAAGAAATTGTTTTGCACAATAAATTATAGCCATCATCAGTGTGAATGCTGCTATTAAATAAATTGCTTAATTTAGCTGAATGAGTATGACAGGCATTTTGTACAATTATTTTGGATACTAAATATTTACTCCATAGTTTGGATTGTTATTAGTATTGTGTTGTAAAACAGATTTAGACTGGGGGCCCAATAGAGAGCATACTGTATTATACATGTTGTAGGAAACACTTGGAGTTCACCAGCTAACTACAGGAGGCAAAGGTTGAGAGACAGAGGCATTGAGATCTTCATTGTACAGATAAAGAATTAAGACTTTCCTAAGGTCACAAGGAAATCTGTTTCAGAACTAGAAACTGAACCCAAACCTTTAAGTGTCTTAACCACAAAACAATCCTGCCTCTATGGATACTAGTAAAACCTGACAATTCCATTCAAGAAAGCACTTAAAGAAGGCACTTACATTAGCTGTTAACCCTGTGTTTAAATTCTATTGACTCTTCTTCTTATGCACAGTCTGTCTCAGATGGCACATGACCAGGTTTCATCACTGATTTTTTTCTGCTGGTTGGATCATCAGTTTCTCCAGTCCAGGCTGGGTACTGTGGGGGGGGGGGGGGGAGCAAGGGGCCTGAGTGATTTAAAAGGGCATGGGGGATCCAGCTGTCACAGCTGCTGTGGTAGTAGTGGTGGTAACCAGGATCCCTGGGCCTTTTAAATTGCCTAGACAGGGTGCAGCATTCCTAGGTGCTTGTGTGGTGGTACCAGTGGCAGCTGGGAGGGCATGAGGAAGCCTTCGTCCTGCTAGAAGAGTGTGCCCAGCAGCCCTGCTGGCAACTAACTGGGCACCAGCCAGCACAGCTGGCAAGTCACTCGACAACAGCCAGCACAGATGCAGCGCTGTCCAAAGTCGGGTGGACTGCATCCGTGCAGGCACAGCTTGTGTGGGCACAGGGGCCCATTGACAGTTCTGCCGTAGGGCCTGGAATTAGTGTCAGCAGACCTGCTGATGGGGAATGCAAAATGAAGACTTCCCAGGGAGAGAGTCATATGTGTAAGTGCTTTCCTGACTAGGAGGGCTCTCTTGAATCAGGGCCACATTTTATAAGCGCTGTAGCGTAAAATTCTTCACCGCCAGTTCTTATGGCAGGTACAATTACCATGTTAATATTAGGAAGCTAGGCAGCTGAGCAGCCTCTTTCTTAGGCAGTTTGAAATAGCCCACTTCTGGTTTCATTTTCAGTAGCAGGTTTATGTTTTGAGGATGTTCATGCAAAAATGTTGATTTCCTTCCATGGTATCTTTTCTTCTGAAGGTCTCTCTGTGCACAGGAAATGATTTGCAGGTATGGCTAACATACCCTCATCAAAGACTATTACTTTTCAGCCCATCCATGACATTGAATGACTCAGAGCAGGTTTACACTACTGCCTCAGTCAATATAACACACAACACTCAGGAATGAAAAAGTTCCCCTTCCCCCCAGAAATGCAAATTTCATGCTGTCTGGACCACTACTATATTGGTGGGAGACAGTCTCCTGCCCATATAGAGTCTGCTTCTTGCCAAAGTGCAGTAATTATGCCAGTGGGCAAGTGCTCTCCCATTGGCATAGAGTAGTGGTGGGCAATCATCTTTGATGTGGGGGAGCCACTCCAAGATTTTGGTAAGTGGTCAAGAGCCAAACTTTTCTATGGAGGGGATGCGGGGTCTGGGATGGAGGTTGAGTGCAGAAGGGAGCTTGGGGTAGGGGACTGAAGGGTGTGGAGCCTAAGTGGGAGTTTGGGTGAAGGAGGAGATTGTAACCTGGGGCAGGTGGTTGCAGGGTCCAAGAGATGGTATGGGTGCAGGAGAGGATTCTGGCCTGGGGGAGGGGTGTAGCAGGGGATGCAGGGTCTGGGAATGAGTTGTGACCTGGGGCAGGGGGAGCACAGGGTTTGGGTGGTGACCTGGGGTAGGGGATTGGGTGCAGGGTCTGAGAGGGCGTAGGGGTGAACGAGAGGACTCTGGCCTGGGGAAGAGGTGAAAGAGGGGGTGCAGGGTCCAAAAGTGAGTTGTGTCCTGGGGCAATGGGAAAGGAGTGCAGTGGGTTTGGATGGTGACCTGGGGAAGGGGATTGAGGAGGTGCAGGATCAGGAAGGGGGTTTGGGTGCAGGAGAGTATTCTGAGGGAGAGGTTAGGAAGACTGCAAGATCTGAGAGGGAGGAAGGAGGAGTGGTGAGGTGGGGTATTTGGCATGCAGAAAGGGGTGGGATGCCAGAAGCACCTATCTAGTTGGCTTTCTACTAGCAGCCCAGCATGGCCCTCAGGAAGGCTGATCCCTGCCTAAGGGTCCCAATGGGGCGGTCTGCAGGCTGGTCAAAGGCTTGGCAGGCCAGGTGCAGCCTGCGGGCTGTATCTTGCCTGCCCGCAGCACAGTGTGTCTTTACCAATTGCTCTGCATTGGTGCATCTTCACTGATGTAGCACTGTAGTGTAGATTTACCCTCAGTCCAGGGCTCCTTGAACACAAATAACTTCTTTTACATGTGAAAAAGATGGAGTAAAGCCATACACAGCTGGAGAAAACAATACTTAAATCCTGTCTAGATTACATGAGACTATGACAGGGGAAATGATGAACATATTTTTCTTGTTTTACTTTTCAAAATATAGCTTACTGTGTTTTATAGCATCACTCCATTAAAACTGTGTGACAGGAAAATGGTTTGGTTTTTTGGGTTTTTTTGTTAACCACAAGCAGCTATCCCACAGGGCTTAAAGACCTTTTCCCAGTCACCTTTTCCCAAACGTCTATATTCATTTTCTAGCACTGTTATTTTGAGGACTGACAATTCTGAGGTTAAATGCCTAGTGAAGTGAACAAATATCATGTTTAGAGAAGGTTTGTCAGAGGGCTTTCAATGATTACCAATCTTTTAGACTGCAACTAAATAAAGGTAACTTTACTTGCTTTTGTGGTGACATTCAGTGCAATGTTAGTTAATATTTTTAGTGCTGACATTCTAAATTTGATCCTAATTTATTATCAGAGGGCTCTGTACAAGAATCAGTTTTGGCATAATTGTGAGACTTTGCTCTACAGAGACTTGTGTTAAGTTGCTGAAAACCAAGTTTGTGTTGAACTGTTGGGGCGGGAGTTTTCACAGCCCCTGCTCATCTGTGCTTTACTCAAGCTGGTGACAGTCCCTTTTGGATGAAACTAGATTAAACCACAACCTATTTAAATGAGGACATCATTTGCATATGCACTTCACACACTCAGACACTTACAAAATCATTCCTGGTATTTTCCATTCAAATCCTGCAGCTGGCAACTTTGAGCATAGGAAGTGTGGACAAGCTAATGATTTGTCCAGAACAGATGTCTTTTCACACTGAATCTGCCAAAAAGTAAAATAATAAAGGAGTTGAACATCTGCTCATGTGTGGTACATTTAATGCACCAGCGAACATCTAAGTAGCAATTCATTTTGAAGACTCCTTGAGAACTGGGTATGTTGACAGGAAAAAATAATGTGATTTTTGGAATAAAGAATAATCCTGGCATTTATACATGTATGTCAAACACCAATACTTAGTAAAATAGTGAGCCAAATGAGAAATAATGTAAGAACCTAGAGAAAGAATGGATCAATGGATCATGAGAAAGAGGGTCTGAAAGACATGCTTAACTGTAAGCTTGTGAGTGGTCTCAGTGACTTCATTGGGATCACTTGTGTGGTTAAAGGTGGGCACATTCCTGAGTAACTTGTTGAAGCAGGATCTGACACCACAAGTTCATAGAATACAAATTACAGAAACCAACTGGATCGCCTAGTACAGTCACATGATAAGACGAGTTGATTAGAGGACAATGTTAGATATCCGACCTTCTGTACATGCAGTATCTGTAGCAGCTCACAAAATGTTGCTGGGAAATTAACTCAAATTGTCTTACGTCAGCACTGTCCCTTTGAAAATAGTCTGAAGAGCTGAGAACTATGTATAAGGAGTAGAAAAACTATGTATTGAGTTGTAGAGGGTAGTAGTGCATTAAGGGGATGCAGTGTAAGATGCTAGGTCTGGTATTATTTAATTTCATTATTAATGATCTAAGGGAAAAGATGCAACAGCTGGTTCATTAAAATAGCAGATGACAGCAAACTGGGAAAGGATGCAAACAAAATTCCTTACATATACTGTTGTATTGCTGACCAAGGGGGACTCAGGGAAGGATGGGGTGTGTGTGTGATATGACAGTACCTGTCATAAATTTAAGTACCTATCAGAAATGTAAGTGTGGGGTGGAGTGCAGGGAGCTCATGGCAGGGGGTTGGGGTGTGTGTAGGTGTGAGGGGGCTTAAGGGCAGGAAGTGGGGATGGGGGTGCAGGAGTCAGTGCAGGGGACTTGAGGTGCAGGGGGTGCTGCAGTCAGGGTTGGGAGTGTGAAGAGGGGCTCAAGGCAGAAGGTTGGGATAGGCAGAGGGTGAAGGAATCAGGGTAGGAGGCTGGGGTGTGGGGGGAGTGCAGGAGGGCAAGGGCACCCATTAGGGAGGATATGAAGGGTGGAAACCATCCCTCCCCCCTCCCTGATGCCTACTAATGCTGCTTGTTGCTTGATGTTTCCCTTCCCGTGACTGTCAAGGAGTGAGAGGAAAACTTGCAGCATGGATCACTCACTCCTCTGCCCGCTCCCTCCACTGGCCAGCAGGGAGAGCAATGCAGGGACACTATGAGCTTTCCACTTCCTCCCTGACAGTGACAGAAGGGCAACAGCAAGCAACAAGCAGCGTCAGTTGGAATGGGAGGCCAGCCCTCCTTAAATGGCTTCAGGGGTGGGGGGCTCAGGTGTGAGGCATGTTCCCAGCCAGCCCCTTTCACCTGCCTGCTCCTTGGAGCAGCAGCCTGTGGGAGAGCCACCGGAGCATGGCTGGGAGCGCACACGATCTCTTCCTAGAGTCAAGCTCCCCACCCAGCTCTTACCAGAGCAGTGCAACAGGGTGCATCCCCTTACTTTCACCTCTGACCCAGAGACTATAACAATATGCACAAATTACCAGCCAGCCTTCCCAAAGCAAATTGCATTCATTCTTAGAGCAACAGTAGTAGACAGAAAACATTTTAAAACCCCATAAAAGCATTGCTAAAATCTTACCAGGGGTCTCTGGGCACAGGCAATCTCCAGTCAAAGGCCCTTGCCTCAGGGCAGAGTTTCAATAGGCTGGGCTTGGGCATATCTGGCTTGCATTAATGGTTCCCTGGCTCTTCCACAGAAATCCCACTACGGACGTATTGTCCCCAAAATCCAGGCCTCTCACAAATTTAAACATGATCATTTGAAGTTACATTTCCCACATCTTCCATCTGTCACAGCTACGCACCAATGACAACTTATAAAGGCAAAAACTTTTGAACTTTCCCTGCCCTGCATTGCAATGTAGGAAGAAAGGTAGTCACAGCCACCAGACACCTGTTTGTGGCTCTAAGGCAGAAATCATGCTATTCACCTATTTTCCTGAGAGCTGGGAGGACAGACGGTGACCTCTCTATGTCACCAGGTAAGACTGGCTGCTGCTACCAGCCATGTGTTCCCTCCATTCTCCTAGCCTAGAATATTGACTCAACATTTCTATTTCCAGCACCACCTGCTATCTCCACAGTAAATCACAGGGCTAGAGAGAAGACTTTGAAGCACAGGTGGCCAGGGAAAGGGAGAGGGAACATGTTATGGTGGAGGTCCAGGAGGTCTGCCAGGTTCAGCAGAAGGAAGAGAAAGAATGGAGGAGCGAAGGTGTAGGGGAGACATAGAGAGACAGGAGCAGTGAATAAAAATACACTCAAGAATAAAACAAAGCTGAGAAGAACAAAGGAAACAATCCCAGAGGAAGAGGACTGAGAGCAGAGAGGACAGAAAGAGGTGAGTTAGTGGCAAATGCAAGACTAGAGAGAAGACTTTGTTGACATGTTGCTGTCCCGCGGAGGGTGCCCACACTTCCATCCAAAGAGTGGAACATGCATGGCCTCTTTTGCTATAGGCCAACACCAACCACACCCATCCCTCCAAATCAGATTATTAAAAATGAACTACTGCATGCTTCACAGGACAGGCCCTTCAATGGCTGCACTCCTGTCATTAACTGCTCGTTATCCTCTTTTAATCCCACTCATCTGAACGTCCTCATCAAGTGAACTTAAAAAGACATTTGCAATTAAAGTCATCCAAACAACACAGCAGTTAAGCACTAACAATGACTCGATTAAGATAATTGCCACGTGGTTCATTTAAAAAAAGAAAAGGTATTGAACCAAAACAGCTTCTCCTTCACACTGGGCTAAAATACGATGTTGTGCTCAGACAGACTGACTTAAATATATGAGAAAAGCAGATAGAGCAATAGCTCTGTTGGGAATGAGCCAGAATGACTGGGAAAATCTATCAGTAGTTTAGGCTGCTGAATGCTAGGACATGGCTTCCATATAAGGCCATTGAGCAACATTAAAAACTAGGCATATTTTCCCTGCAGGTTAGTTCTGTTTACACTTATTTGATACACTTTGCCATACAAGATATTTTTTAATCACTTTAGGAAGTGAGTGGAGAGTAGAGAAGAAGATAACTTGAGTGAGAGCATTACCCTTGATTGGACCCTTTTACATTGGCCAAAAAGTACTGGCCAAAAATTCCTGGTTTGAGCTTTCTAGGCGGCGGGAGAATATCTAAGTAAGGCAGTAAGGGTGAATCTACACTGAGCTATGCTAATTGCATAGCTTATTTTGAGGTAATTTTGAAATGGCTTATTTTGTAATTTGGCGCTGTGTAGACAGCACCAAATTTTGAAATAAACCACTATTCTGAAACGTCCCTTACTGCTCGTGGAACAAAGTTTACAGGGACGTTGGAAAGCAAGCCCATTATATTTCAAAACAGGCTTGCTCAAAAGATGTGGAATAGTTATTTCAGGATATCAGAAGTGTCCTGAAATAGCACCACAGTGAAGACGTACCCTAAGACAGACAGCTGTAAGTCTGCTTTCTGATGGCTCCCTCACAAGCCCACGCTCAGAAGATGTGCTGAGGGTGCAGTTTTAGGATCACAGGAACAGAACTGTGGAGAGCCTCAAAAGACCTCCAGTTATTCTAGAAAACATTGTGACTGATGGAGCCACATAGGATTGAGAGAACACAAAAAAGGTAGCTTAAAGCCACTTTACCCTCTACCGTCCTAATTGCTCAAAAGATAAGATAGAAACAAAGAAAACCACCCCATGATTGTATGTTTGATATTTGGGATCTAAATTAGAAAACAAAGCATCAAACACAGCTACGCAATATAGAAAACAATAACTAAGTTTCCTTCATGGCTGTAGCTCCAGGAGAGCAATCTGCTGGGTGAAAAACTCTGGGAGGTTTTGCTTTTGAAGTTTTCATTGGATCTGGCTGGGAAGGACGTATAGGCCCTGATACTCACTAAGACCATCTGCTCACCAGCCCAGTCATTGATTCTGTGTCTGCTCAATGCCCCCCTAGCTGCTCACATATATCTTTTAAAGTTTCTTTAAAAGGCCCCACCTCAAAAAACCCACCAGCGTTGAATATCCAGAGTCAGTTCCAGTAGGCTTATGTCTAGTAAGGAAATGGTCTTACCATGTCTAGTAAGGAAATGGTCTGAGTTTGTACGTGCCATTTGCTTCCATTCCTACTGTAGCGGCAAAAAAAAAAAGCCTTTGCAGGAGAACTCTGATCTCTCCTAATACAATTTGCAAACATGCAGAGAATCTGAGTGCACACTACAGCTAATTGCAAAGAGATATATGTATATTATGTACACAGTGCAGTCACAATTCAATCCACTTGAAAAAAACCAAAAACCAAAAAAGGTAAGGTGCAGTTCACCAGGATACAAAAGGACAAAAGATAGTTTCACACAGAGACATAACAATTACAAATTAAGCTCCAGATCTTCAGATTATGTAGATTGACAAAGCTGCACTGGATATCAGTGGTACTTAGGCCAACTGACAATCTGATTCTAAACATTTGCTTTCCATGGGCAGTCTGTTAGTATCTTCTTAAATATTTCTGTATTGATACCAGTCCTGAAAGGAAATTAATCCCCTATAATGTCTGCAAAAAGCAAGCACAAAAGTGGTATGAATACAGTCAATGCAAATTAAAAAATAAATCAAATGTTTCCAAATGATTTTCAGTATTTGCTCAGTTCTCGCACTAAATCAGCACCTACCTCCTCATTCCCTTCCTCCCCATTAGCCTCAGCAATGGCACCCACTCAAGAACATCTAGTAAAAAATGATGATGAAATATCCAGTATCTGATTCATTCTAACTCTTGTGAACTACTACCCATGATATAGCCTGTCACTTATTCCCTCAGCCTCAATATTTCCAATGTCTGGTGGACTAATATTGTGTGTAAGGACAAATACTGAACAGAAAATGGCCATTCAATGTACTTAATATAGGAGTGCAAGCTGCCCAATGCTAATAAAGCTAATCATGTAATCAGAGCCATTTCCAAATCTCTTGTGCATAAAGCTTAATAGCTCTTCCTCCGTAGTAAACAGTGCTCTAGATATAAGTTAGTAGCTGATGGATGAACAACTGAGATAAAACTCATAAAGAAGCCATATTACTTTTAGCTGACTGACTCCCTCAGTGGCTGAGGGGCTTCGTGGTAGTCTGTGACTATAGGTGTTGCTTGAAGTATAAGCACCAGCTTGAAATGTGACTACCAAATCCATTCTATAAGCAGATATTCATGGCTTCTCACTGAAAGAAGGTGTCTGAGTTAAGCTATTTCCCAGTTCCATCCCTCGCATCATCCCTATAAGTCTTTGGACACTGAACACTGAAACTAGTGAAGGAGATTCTACATTATCCCAACCAGAGACGGAGAATACAGAAGAGTCAACACACACATGGCCTTTGGGCTCTCTGGATGAGTCACTTGTGTTGTGCAGGCAGCTCTTGCAGAAATTGCCCTGAATTATCTATTATTATTAATTACTGATGTTTCTTTTATAAGCAGAAATACACGACACAGAAAT
This sequence comes from Rafetus swinhoei, assembly GCA_019425775.1. Taxonomy (NCBI): domain Eukaryota; kingdom Metazoa; phylum Chordata; order Testudines; family Trionychidae; genus Rafetus; species Rafetus swinhoei. The sequence continues at coordinate 67,903,748 of CM033424.1, read as the reverse complement.
ATTTGTTATAAAGGCTGTAAATTTAGTTAATGAACAAAGACATCTGGGGGGTTTTTTGTGTATGGAAGCTCTTTGTTTATGTATACAAAATTGACATAAATAGTTTCAAATGTACATTCCCTTTTCCTTGCCCTAGCAAAACACTGTATGGGCTAATAAGAAAGGAAACACAATGTTGCTAAGATTTTTCTTGTGCAGCGTAGTGTGTTACGGCAGACCTGCTCCTCCTCTGTGTCCATGGGGGAACCAGCCTTCCTCACTGCATCTCCAAGCATCACTCTTCATGGGGAATTAGTGAGACCCGGAGGGACAATAATTCGGACACCTAGCTGGGGCCCTAGCAACAATACTGCTTATTAGCCCTGACCTCAGTTCTGGGACATGATAGCACAAGTGTCACCTACGTCGGACTCACTCGAGGCTGAGGTACAATTAAGTTATTAGCCCAGGAATGGGCATAGAGTGGACAACACCAGAGTCAATGAGCCCATGCCTATACTCTGGGAGAGCTGCACCTAGTCTATCAGTCCCAGCTCTTAATTCCAAGTGTGGCAGCACACTCTGTCAGCTCCAGCCTGTACTCAGGGGAGCTGCAATCAGCTCAACGGTTCAGGCTCTTGGTTCAGAGCGGGGCAGCACAGCGTCTATCAGCTCTTGGCTATACCCAGAGGAAGAAGAGAAGGCTTCTTCCAAGGATGGGTCTGCCAGAGGTCCAGGCCAGTCACCCACTTCCTCTGAATGTAAGCTTAGGGGAAGTGTCTGTCTCCTTTAGTGGCTGGGCCCCAATTGAGCCTTCAGCTCCACCCTTCATTCTTTCAGTCACTTAGTTTTGGGGGGCAGGGAAGGCGGAAGGATGATAGTGATGTAGCTCTGCCCAACAGGGTAGAAAAATGCTCTTCCCCCTCTGGGTCCATGGGGGTCCAACTCACCTCACTACACATAGTATCTCTATTCATAATTCCTTTTTTAAATGTTGGTTTTACTTTCTTTTGCCATCATTGGTAAGGTTGCTACTTCATAGTATGTATTTTATTTATCTAACAAATACAGACTTGGAGTTTAATTCTGTCCTCATTGTAACTCTGATTGAAGGTCATGGGATATACATCTATGCAGCTGAGAGCAAAACTGGGACCAAACAACATTAAATCAAGCTTCATATTTGCGAGACTTAAACACATACACAGTAAGGACCAAATTTTCAGACAGATGCCCTAAATTATTCCTTTAAAATTTGTGGTCTGACCTACAAAACTTACAATGTTCCACATTTCTGATTGCAGGATGACTCATTGCACATTGGACACATATCACTACTGTTGGCATGCTGGCCAGCCTTCCAACATTTTTGATTACAGCTTTCCCTGGGCCATTGAGGAAAGTCTCTCCTGGATTATGTATAGATGCGCCAAAGTTACTAGCAAACAACATAGCTATATCTGGGGATGGAGGGCAGAAGGGTAAGAGAACAAGCAAAGCAAATGACTTGAAGAGCATTCTATGAAATCTCTAGGGAGCTAATTAGTAGCCACCAGATTTCCTTCTCAGGGACAAGATATGGGATGGACACAGAGTTTCTTAGCTAGAGCTGGTTTAAATGTTTCAGATGAAACTTTTTTTGGTCAAAAACTGTGGGGGGGGAGGGGGTTGAATCCTCAATTGTGATGAATTTTTTCAATTTTCTGTCAGGGTAAAAATAATTTTATACTGTCATTGATTTACAACTATTTAAAATGTCTTTTTGAAGTAATTTGTTTTGAAAAGACAATTTTGTTTCAGTCTAAAGGGTCTAAGTTTTATTTTGAATTTTCCAAATTCAGATTTTTTTTATGGAATGCAATATTTCAAGAATATTTCAAGCAGACTTTTCATCCTGATTCAGAATGGGGAAAAAAATCAAAATATCAGAATTTTCCATGAGACACACTTTCCATTTTCCAACAAGCTCTGCTGTAAACAAATGTGACCCTGCCATCCCAACAAGTAGCAGTACAATTATTTGTGTCCAATTACCAAAGACCTTTGGAGGGTAACAATACCTGAATAAAAGCTAGGCACTCCAGAAGCTTGACAGTTAATCACTCAGAGGGTATGTCTGGACTACAGGGGTATCCTGGAAAAGGAACATGTCTGCTTTTCCGAAAAAAAAAATCCTGTAAACCTTACATCCCTGTAAACCTTGAGGAAGAAGGGATGTTCCAAAAGAGGTTTTTTTCCCTACATTTGGCCCCGTGTAGACAGGCCAAATGTCGAAAAAGCCTCTTTCAGAAGAAAAGTGGAAAAAGATACACAAACTTTTCTTTGTAATGTAGACACAGCCTAAGATGAGGGACTATAAATAAGCCTAGTGAATCCTGCATATCTATGAACAATAGCTTTAATTTAAATGAATAATAATGACAATAAACAAACCTCTATATTCTGTTGTCCTGTGGAAAATTCCATGTCAGCTCACAAGTTTATAATGCCACTACATCACCATGACTACCATTTTACTCCTTATTCTCTTTAATGTCCAAAAGGGCTGTAAGGAGACAAACATGTAAACATCAAGCATATAGCAAGGACTGCCAAAATGTGGGACAAGGGACTGAGTACCACTGTAGCACTGCTGCATGTGATCTGGAGATTGAGGTGATGGGGCTCCCAGCTCTAAAGCTCATTTGGTGTTTGGGAAGATGAGACATGAGCTGGGTATTGGAAGTGCTGTTTCTGGGGCGCTTAGAGGGAATCTGGCATCACCCTCCCTTCATAGGAATCTTCCTGCCCTATGCACAATGGGGATCCTCTGAAATATCTCCCTGTTCTCTACACTTCTTCTAGGAAATAACCCCTGAGGCTCTGATTTCTGTCTCATTAAACCCATTCCTGCTAATCTGCATGTCCTGGCCCTCACAGGGCTTGCAGTTAACTCATCGGGTTATAGGAAATGCTGCCAACTTTATTGCTGCAGGGATTTAAGGGAATGAATCCCTGTTGCACAGTGCCCCAGGGCTTGACTGCCGGCAGAGATGAATTAAGACACGAGACCCTGAGCTCTGTCAAGTTTAAGAGGCCCCATAGCATTACCAAAAAATGTGTATTATTCTAACAGAAAGGACAATGAAAATAGAAATAATACTGGTTTATATTTGCACATATACTGGTACATAGGCAAGGATGCAACTAAAAACTAGTAATTTTTTGTTTTTGTTTTTAGAAGCCCCTCATAATCTGAGGCTTTAAACTGTTGCTTACTTATCTTGAGCACAAATCTGGCACTGAATGCCCATGGAGAGTTAGGCTGGAGGAAACATGTAACAGTTATCTGCACTGGGGCACAGAATCAAGAATCTATAATTGGTATTAGTTTCTCCTCCTTCCTATCTGCACCGTCCTGAGTGGCTGTGAGAGGGACGGGAGCCATTCAGGAAGTTCCTCTCCTGCTCTCACTGAAGCTGGGAAAGGACAAGAACTGGTCAGAGTAGGGCCAGATTATCCATTAGGCACAGTAATAAATTGATAACCGTAGTCACTGACACAGAATAGTTTGCATGTGTGGCAATACACTTTACCAGTTGAGGGAGAATAACAGTGTGGTCTTGCAGCTGTTTGATGAGCACCCCCAGGGGCTCAGGGGCAGCTTCACAGGGAGCTGCCTTACTGGGGAAGGGGTACTTCTCCCTTAGCAGCAGCAGCAGCTCTATGCTTGAGACAGAGTTTGCCTCTTCTAGCTGGTAGGGAGGGGACATAAGGAGGAGGGGGACAATATGGGGGGGGGAAAGAATGATAAAGGAGGGAGGAGTTTGGGGCCTCCTGGCTGGGCTGGGAGTGAAGCGGATTGATGTGATTACAGCAGCTGGGTTTGGCTGCAGTATCATAAGAGAAACCCAGCACTCTCCAGCCTACTTGGCTGGGAGGGGAGGAGAAAGGAAGAGGACTGCATGGGGTAGGTAGGTGGGTGGGTGCTGGCATCTGTGTGGTGAGGTAGCAGGAGTTTGTTGAGTGTCCTGACTCACTCCTGTCTGGCTACAACTGCTGGTGCAAGGGAGACACTAATATATGGTAAATTGTTAAAACTGGAAAAACTTTACCACCGAACCTGTTTATTTGTTTAGCCTTTCAAGTGGAGTTGGATTCCAGACAAATGATTTCCATTACATTTTAGAACTTGGGGAGTAGCAGTAAGGCCAGATCTTTTCTATATAGTATAGTTCTGGCTCTTATGTGTCAATGGGTGTACTAGATGTGATGCTAGGTGTGTTGTAGGCTGAAGCTCTTTAAAAAAAATGATCTGTCCATAAATTCTGAAGCCATGTGTTAAAGCTCTGCTCTGGAGTTGCTACTCTTTGAGTTGGAGAGAGACAGTGTGAAAGTTTTAAACAAGGATAACTTATCTATGTTTACAGGGCTCTGTTACACTTGCCTAGTGATTCTAAACATTCATTTAAAATACCCATCACCAACCACCTGCTGTTTTACTTCCCTTCCTATTTTTATATTTCTGGTTTTATTTGTTTGCTGTGTTTATTACTTATTTTTACTGTTCTCTGTGTAACCCCTCCTGTTCACTAGCCCAGTGTGAGGTTATTCAGCATAAGGGAAGCCTTGTGACTTCTTACACCACTGTGGCTGCTTGGGGTGTGTGTGGGTGCACGCGCGCCTCAGACCAGACCCACTCAGACAAACCACCAGGAACAGGCTTTATTCTGTAAAAAACGTAGAACAGGAAAACAGTACAGCAGCCCCTACTCTCAGCATGCAGCCTGTGTGCTGCTTCTAGCAGTCTCTGCTGAGACCTTGCTGGGGGCAGAGGTTACAGCACACAACACAGCCCCCTTACAACATGTTCCAAGTCCCACAGTAACTAAACCCCACAATAAACAAGTCCAGGTTCTCCCTTTGTGTCACTTAAACTCCTCTCAGGGTGCCTATAGCCCTTTTCTGGTCCCAACTGTAAAAAAAATAGAATAGGATCCCAGTTCAGCAGCCCCTCCTCTCAGCATGCAGCCTGTGTGCTGCATCGAGCACAGTCCCTGCTGAGACCCTGCTGGGGGCAGAGGGCACATCCTGGCAGGAACCAGGAAGTTCTCCCAACATGCTGCAGTTTTTGGTCCACAACTTTTAGTGCCCAGGGCTGCTGCTGAAGCACATTGGACCTTGGGCTACATATGTTTGTGCACTATTAATCAAATTCAGAGTTGACATACCAGAGAAAGTGTATAAGCCTGAGTGCATGCTTTTTTCTCTCCTTTAATATTTGCAAAGAGATTATGACTGTTTCCAGTCAACTCAGATTGCTTTAGCATCTTAAAGCTTGAGCTATGTATGGATAATATGCATTTTGGTGTGTTTATTAGCTTGAGTTGTTAGAAAGGATGATAAAATACATATAGTCACAGGGTAGTGCTAATTTTCTTTTTACAGTATTTGATATTAAATAAACATCATAAGGATTGCTCCTTGTTAATTATCCCTTGTTTTAAAATTTATCTTCCATTCTAATGAGCAGTTTAGAATATATATTTATATCTAGTTTTTTGTTTATACCGGTGGTGCACGTAAGAAAATTCAACATGCCCAAGGATGGAAAATGTTAGAGGGAACACTGCTTATTACTACTGTGTTTACATTTCACAGTTGTGTTTCAGAAACCTTAGGCTACTACTAAAAAAGTTTCTGGCGGACATGTATGGCCAGCATCAACCAATGTACTGTTATTTTGTAAATGACATTGAACAATTTTGAGACACAATGTTGCCAAATTATCAGCTCTGTGGCGCAATGCATTGCTCTGTGGTTTTTACAGTCATAATGGTGGCAACATCACCTTACTTTTCCCCTTATCAGCCAATTAACTATCAGGTGAATCCTAAGTACAGTTGTAGTATACAACAAAATGGCTGTCATTTCAGAATGAAGTGCCATGAATTTCTCACATGGTGTGACACTTTCAAGAGTGAAAATTAAAGTGGGTGATATTAGGTGTGGAGGTAATAAGGCATTTCTCCCTTATATATTTCTATATAATCTAATTTAAGGACTTCAATTATGAGAGTGCCTAGGGCCTACAAAGAGCTTAATCCAGCCCTGGATCAGAGTGCTCCTGGCTCACACCAGAGCTGCTCCAGGAGCTACAGTGGCAAACAGTCCCACAGCAATAGAGTTGATTCAAATAGGTTTACAAATCACAGAGCAGGGCTTAGGAAACATTTTCAGTACATAATCAAATAAAGATTTTCATATTCTCCCTGTCCACCCTCGAGGACCATAGTGCAGAGTCCTAATGCCATAAGCAAGACACCACCGGCATATGTATTAATGGTGCATTTCCTGCTATGCCAGGCAATAGTTTATAATGAGGTATAATTGACAACAGCACCTATATGGGCTCCGAATACAGTGTTTTGCATTAAGAATTATTAGAATTGTGGAGTTGGGGTGGGAGAAAAGGAAGGGGATCATTTATCATCAGTGCTCCACAGAGGTCAATGTTGTGAGCCATTCAGAATGATCTACACTCATTTCTTCTATGTGTCTATTTAGGGTGAGGTTCTTAAACTCTGCTGATCTCTTACATTGAGTAAACGGAACAGTGCAAAAAACCAAGAACCCACAAACTGCTGAAGGTCTGAGTTCCAGCTGAGAAAAGATCCCACTGCAGCAGAAACAGAGACAGACAACTAAGGTTGCCTTGTGAGGACTCTTTGTAAGCCCTGTGTAGGAGATTCGCTGGGGGCAGGAGGAGAATACTAGGAATTTTGTCTAAGTAATTACCAAGGTTAGTGAGTTAGATTTCAAGTGCCTATTTGTCAGTGAGAAAGTCAGAGCCAGTAGAAATTTACAAAAGGTTTTTTCCAAGCATCCATCTTTTAACTGATTTTACTTCACTCACGAAGTTTTTGTTGTGTCAAGGTATGCTTGGCTTAATCCTGCCACTAGGGAAATTAAATGAGAAATTTTATAGCCTTTATTACTCTACCACTCACTTGATTTAGAATACACGAGTGTTTTTCATTTGTTTTCATTCAAATGAATCTTGATCAGTCACACCTACAAAGCATATTCAGCTGTTCATATTTTTACACTCATAGTATTCCAAGTGTAGTTTGAAATTATTATACACAGAAAATTCAGTTTCTGCGTGATAGAGTTTTCCATGGGAAAAATTGAAATTTGCCAAATTTGTAATTTTTCAACAAGAAAAATGAAAAAAAATTGCTTCAGGTGGCAACTGACCCAAAAGAAACATTTTCATTTTTGAATTAAACCAAACCAAGTCATTTCAGGTCAGTTGAACTTTATATACACTTCTATAAATGACTGCATTCTGACATTCTCTCTCAGATGTAATCTAGTTAAAAACACCTGATTGGTAGATGCAGGTCACAGAGGCTATGTCTACACTCGCGGCTTCTTGCGCGCGAGTAATATGCAAATGAGGCTAAGCGTGGAATATCACCGAGCCTCATTTGCATACCTAATGAGCCACCTTTTTTCAGAAGAAGCTCTTGCGCAAGAAGGAGCGTCTACACTGCCCCTTCTTACGCAAGAAAAACCCTCTTGCGCAATGCCGTTACACCTATTACTTTTCAGGAAGAACGGCATTGCGCAAGAGGGTTTTTCTTGCGCAAGAAGGGGCAGTGTAGACTCTCCTTCTTGCGCAAGAGCCTCTTCGAAAAAAGGTGGCTCATTAGGTATGCAAATAAGGCTCGGCAATATTCCACGCTTAGCCTCATTTGCATATTACTCACACAAGACGCCACGAGTGTAGACATAGCCAGAGAGTAGACCACAGTGAAATGTGTCTGTGGCAGATTCAGAACTAAATGAAGCCATTACTGTTCTCATCTGTCATTGGATGATTCTCCAGTAGTAAGAAAAAAAGCTAAATAGTTCACAGGGTCAGAGCCCTGAAGGGAGGTCCTGAAAAGTCAGCTAAATGTGGAAGGCTAATATTCAAAAGTATGCCAAAAAGATTCTGCAGTTGGGCTTGCTCTATAAGTACCATACATTTACATATTCTGGTTTTGTACAGTATTCATGTTAGGTAAAGATATGCAATAATGGTCTAGTAACAGTGTGACTCACTGCTAGGGCACCTCCTGCTGCTCATTCTGGGAGGTAGCATCTCGGTGCTGGATCACCCCCCTTTGGCTGCTGTCTCCCCCTGTCTCTGCACTCTTGGGTTCTCCCCCTCCAGGAACCCCAACCCCCTACACCCTCCTTGCCTCAGTGACCCGCTGCTAGTCTTCATCTTCACCTCACAGGCAAGCTGCAGTCTGAAATGGCCATTGGCAAGGGGGGTGTGAACCTGCTGCCTTTGCCTTCCCTTGCTGTTTCTCTGTAGCCTTGTACCCTCAGGCCTTGCTTCAGGCCCTGCAGCCTGGGAGATTGCCTGGCCAGAGCTTCCCCAACTCTGCCTGCCTTTCCCCAGCCCTGCTCTAACTACATCCCTACTATTCTAGGGCCTTCTCTCAGGCCCTGTGCCCTGGGAGTGAGGTCTGGACAGTTCCCCAGCTCTGCTTGCTTGCTTGCTTGCTTCTTCCCTGGAAGACAGATCCCTCTTACTCCCCAGCCAGAGCAAAAATGTATCTGTTTCCACCCTCTCAGGAGCCTTTATTTATATCTACCTCAGCTGTGCCCTAATTGGCTTATACTCCCCACAGCTCCACTGCTCCAGCCCTCTCCCAGGCCTGGGTTTTAACCCTTAAAGGGCCAGTGCAGAGCAGACACCCCATCAAAGGCCCCATCTTGTAAACAAAGCATTTTCTACTATGAGTTTTGATGCATTGCCTTCAGTGACTCCATTCATGGTAGTAGTGTTTTCTCCCAGTAGCAAGTGATTGTAAGGTTCATAATGCTGCAAATGCCTAAACTCACAAGTAGCTCATTAGACACACTACAAGACCATTACATCCCATAAGTGTCTTCAAAGGGGGATCGGAGAACTGGAAGACAGCTAGACAAATCTGTTATTAGGCAGGAAAGCTTGCTGGAAGAAGTGATGGAAGGCATCAGTGCATATGGAGGATTAGGGCCTATTTTGGAGGATGAGGAATAATGACTAGGGAGGAGTATGTGATCTGGTAAGAATAGAAGTGAAGACAGACAGGCTGAGGAAGGTACTCTCTGAAGTCCCAAAGATAAAGAAAATTGGTCCAATGGAGAGGGAAGGTCTTCTTGACTAGAACTGGTCAGGAAATTTTGGAGAACTATTTAATTGGAAAATGCCAGTATGTCAAAACCAAAACTTTTCACAGCAATTAATCTACTTCAACAAGGTTTGTCAGAATGATATCATATATCTTCGGAATAGCTAATAATCTAATTTGCAGCAGGGACTTGAACTTGCATTTTCTTTATCTAAAGTGAGTACCCGAACTACTGGTCTATTGGGTATACTTGGGTGGGGTCGATCTGTCTCTCTATACTCCCCTCCTTGTCTTTTGCAAAAAGTGTCAGAAAGTCTGAGTTTAATCACAGTGTAAAAGGGAGAGAAAATTGGGAATCTCAAAAGTGTTCATGGCTCAGGTGCTGACCAGCGCTACTCTTGATTTATCCAGACCTTAAGGCTGAAGTTTTAGAGGTGGGCTGAGACTGCTGTCTTTTCGCATTCTGAGCCTCACTTATTTTAGGCATCATTTTCATTATTAATCATTCTAGCCACACCTTCACAGAAAGAAACGATTTCTTATATGGCTTCTTACTCAGTTGTCTAGGAGAAAAGTAATGGGGAATAAACATAAATATAAGTCCCTGCTTCTCAGTGTGACTTTGCACACTCAGGAAAAGTTTTCATTATATTGATACAAATCCAAACAAAAATGTATTAAAATTCCTTATAAGCTATTGGAGCAAACCCTCAGCTGGTGAAAAGTGTCATAGCTTCATTGAAATCAATGGAACTGTGACACTTTTCACCAGGTGTAGATCTGCCGCATAAAGTTTAGGACAGGTACAAAGAGAAAATAAATACAAGACAAATAAGCCATAGCCTGTTTCTTTGATTTTTTTTTAATCACTCAGCTGGGTTCCTAGAATTCTTCCCCCCCCCTCCCCCATTTGTGATTATTTTACATTATACCATCTCAGACATTCAAAAGCACAGTTAGGATTTATAATTTGCTTCTTATGATGATTTCATCATTAGATAGTTAAATTCACCTGCCCCTTATTTGAACCACTGGCTTGTAACTTGTGTTTCTGCTCAACAGCACCGTCAGCATCAAGAGAATTTAGAATAGTTCCTTGAAGCTGAAGGTTGTTGTGTTATTTGAGCCAACAAATTTACCCTAATTGTAAGTTCAATTGTAAAAAGTATATGACAGTTCATAAGATGTTGCAATAATCTATAATAACAAAATGTTGATGGAAAATATGTCAAATTGCTTTCAATGAAGAGTGTTATAAACAGGCGCAACAAAACCACATAAAAACTAAATTAGTCCAACAAAGGGGGCAGCCACTCTGATATGATTCAGGGGCTATGCTGAAATCATGCTTGGTAACAACAGAAGATATGGAACCAGAAGTTAATTGGTGTGTTGGATATTCAGCCTAATTAGTGTACAAAATAATGAGGGGATGAGCTGTTGTGGGTTTTTAAGAGAGAGTTTGCATGGATGAACACTAAAGAACAGATAGAGGCTGTTAAAGCAAGCTTCATTATCATAGCTGACATCCCTACCACTTTCTGGGATGCTAAGCTTTGATCCTCCAAATCTTAAGAGATGTCCTGACCATATCGGCCCAGAGCAGTCAAATGAATGTGCCAGCTCAGTGCAATAACTAATACTGACAACTGGCTGGGTAAAGATGATAAATCTTCTCCAACTAGCTGGCCAGACCATAATAGCATGTGGCAGATCTGAAACCATTAATGGAGTATCATCAATGGCAGAGAGTCTGCTTGTAGTGAAAGAAAAGGAATTAGGGGCATATTAAGGTTGGCATTTGCTAGGAAGAGAGGGGAATGCTGACAAAGAAGGCAGGGAGGTGGGAGATAGTCACAAGCTTGGACAGCAAGTTCAAAGCAGCCACACTTCTGGGTATTTGTCCAGACTGAATCAAGCCTGGAAACTTTTTCTATAGCATGAACTGATAAAGAGCTATGCGTGTTGTTATATAGAGGGATACAAGTACAGGTTGGACCTTCCTAGTCTGGCACCCTAGGACTGGTCCTGAACAAAGTAGTTTGCCAGACCAAGGGAGGTCAATTCCAAACCCTCCTGCCACCGGCCTCCTAGCCTGGCTCTGCTTTTGACCTTACAGATCACCCTCTGGCTGCCAGCCCCCCAGCTCCGCTACCAGCCCCCGGCCCCTGAATTCCCCTCTGTCTCCAGCTGCCCAGCTCCAGCCCCAGCCACCGGTGCCCCTCCTGGCTCCAGCTGGGCTGCCAGCCCCTTTGCTGCTGGTCCATCGAGGCTGCTGGCTCCAGCAGGGCTCTCGGTCTCCAGCTCTCCTGCTATTGGGGCTCTCTGGTCCAGTAGCATCCAGGGTTTGGCCAGACCCTTGATGTTGCCAGACCAAAGAGTCCCAGTTTAGAGAGGTTTAACCTGTATTATATCCCTGGCCTGATTATCAGTATTTTGTCTATATCTGTAATATATTTTACAGATATAGACAAATATTTTAGCTGATTAAACCATCTCTCTGGGCTTTCCTAAACAGGCACAAAAGAAAGCAAAAGGAGAATAAGATAATAGTCTTACTATTTTTATCTAAGCTGACCTTTGAACTAAAGGAATTGGAAATGTGCTTGCCCACAAATTAGACTGACAATGGCAATATAACAAAATCACAAGAACTGGAAACATTAATTAGACTTGCTAACAACAAATGATCAGGGCTGTCCACTGACTGGCTTGATTCTCACTGAGAAGAGGAAAAAAAACAAAGCTAGAGACTCTTTTAGACCCCAGTCCTACCACAATGGCTGGGCAACTCTACAATAAGGTCTCTTCATCCACACACAGTCCCTTGATCTTTCTTGGAGCCTTGGCAATGCTGGAACACAGAGCAGTCTTTCTTACTTGACAAATTCCAGTCAGGAGTTAGTCCCTGTGAAAAATGCAGCATACATATGAGCCACCAACAGATCCACTGTGCAGTCTGAGGGGGATGGAAAGGTGGGGAAAACAGGTAGTCACTGTTTGCATTGTATTCTGTGGTGATTTTTCCATTGCACATCAGAATTACTATGAATCTCTTCATGTTCTGAGCACAACTGAAAAGTCCTATTCTTGCTTAAGATGTATAGATAAACCTCCCCCACTTTTGAAGACTTGATGTCAAAGGAGGTATAAAGACTATAGAGAGAGAATGATTTCTGCTATCAAGCAACAAAGGAAAGGAGAGGAGCCAATTGTCCATATGTGGGTTCCTGTTCTGGCAGATCTGGGATGCCTTTCCTAATGAATCTCTTCCAGGTTGGGAGGAATCACACTCTAACACATCTAGGGCCTGAATAGCTCTTCTCCCTTGAGGGGGTGCTTCACAGGAACCTTTGTGATGGGAAGCTCATGGAGCTTTCCTACTCTTCTGGCCCATTGCTATAGCAAAAGTGATGAGGCCCATGATGAGGACAGTGCTTTGGTCACACCACACTTTAATTTGTTGGGGGAGGGAGGGAAATCACAGATTAATAGCAGCAAATTTTGGCCAAAAGCCAGTTTTGATCAAATTGAGTTATGTTTTCTCTTTTTTCTCTCTCCCCCAAAGGCAACAACAATAACACACTCTGGGGAAGGAGAAGTTTACTGCAGCTGCATTGAGAATTGATACTGAAAAAACATATGACCAGAAAGCTAACATAGTTTCCTTAGCAAATAAAATGAACACTTCTAAGTTATTCCAGATAAACAAAGCCTGCTGCTGCGTTTCTGGATGGGAGGGGGGGTCTCCTGTAGAACCCTTTGCCATGTGGGGCAAATGCCCTGAAAAATGAAGATACAAAGTGGGTGAGGTCAGATATTTTATTGGACCAATTTCTGTTGGTGAGAAAGACAGGATTTCTAGCTACAGTAAGCTTTTCTTCAGGTCATTCACAGACCCTTCTTGTTATCTCACCGCCCCTTCCCCCCTTGTTTCTGTAATATCCTGGGACCAACATGGCTATAACTACACTGCAAAGTAAAATAACATATCTTTTGGTCTTTTTGCAAAAGGAACAAACTCTCCTTTTCACAAACAGTAATTTGTGTGACAAAATATCACAAGGGATAAGGATACAATGTCGGTCAAAACTAGCTGAGAGAGCCATGTACTCTCTCTTCCCCCAAATGCCAAGTTATAATGGCCTCTGCTCATGCTCCTGATCACAAAAGGAGTAAGTTTAGCTAATTGGGGAGTCAGAGAAATGCCCCGTGAATTCTCCTGTGATAACTTTGGCTGTGAACGCTGTTCAAACTCAAAATACACCAACAAACAGCTGCCACAAAGTGTTTGTGGATACTTCTTGAGAGTGAAAAAGTTAATTATCCATTTCTGAGAAAAAAATTGTTTACACAAAAATATAAATCAGCTATTGCTGATTCATGAAAGACTGATTTAATTGCATTCAGGTCTTCTTGACTCAAGTGTTCCTCATAGCTCTAATCTTATTGCTTCAAGTGGTCATTCTATAATATAAGTGGCTCAGAGCTGGCCTGGGATATGCAGACACACAATTGATTTCAGTGAACATGGCATAGGGGTATTGGAGGGAGAATTGTACCCCAAAGGGCTTGAAATTACAATTCCAAGCAAGCCAAGTTGTGTATGACTAAGGGGAACATGAGCACTGAGGCTATCCCAGAAAGGAAAGGAACTCTGAATGCAGATGGTAGTGAGCTACAACATTGAGTCCCAGACATAAATATCTCTAAAATTAATTTCTAAGGCTTTGACTCAAGCCCTTCTTTAGAAATAAGGATGTATATGACACTGCTGCTGCAAAAGTAAAGCTTGGTAAAAATTTTCCAGGCAAAGAGTTAACTCATTCTCTCACTCATGCATTCTCTCTTCTAGTGAACGTTTACATATTTATAGAAAATGGAACAGTTTCAATAGAAAAGAGTAAGAGTAGAATAGCCTACAGGTTGGTAGCTATAATGCTCACCCTGTGGAGAGAAAATTAGAGCTTAAGTATTTGTTACAGAGCAGAGATTCAAGCATGGCTAGCCTATATCCACATCCCCTAATCACTGGGACAAAGGTTACATGGATGACCAGACTTTGCTGATAAATTCCACCAGTCCAAGTCTCTGCTCTGATTTTCTGGTTTGTTAATCAAACTGAGGATCAATTATTCATCCATCTATATTGACTAGCACATAGGAGTTTCACCTTTGACTTCAGCAGGCATTGATAAAGTCCCATGTGATCAGTAGAGTCTTGTTAACTGACAGCATTAAGGGTGCTTTTCTATGGTTAAAACATTAAAAATACATAAACTGTAAGAGCTGGTTTGGAGAGCTACAATTGTTTTGGATTGGATAAAGTATAGCTGCAGACAGCATATGATGGTGGCTCTAAAATAGAACTGAAAGGTCTTTAAGAGCTCAAGTCATGCCCACCGGGCTCAACAGAACTCTTTCCTTTGACTCAGATTGATGGATTCAAGGACATTATTGTCACTCAGTCCTTCAGTAACCACAGCAAAACCCCTAGCTTTTTATGCAAATTAGGCACAAAGACTAACAACTCAGAGTTGTGCATGACTATTATGTCAAATTATAAAAGTTTCAGCTATGATTTCTAAATGGAAACATCTCAACAAGAAAATGAAATACAAATGGATTGGCTTGATTCAATGCTTCATATTAAAATACAAGAAATAGTCCAAGCACTTTTCTGTCTTGAAGCAACAGTGTCAGATAAGGAAAAACTATTTGTAACATACACGGCTCTTCATACTTCACGTTCATTGGACTCACTGTGTACAGATTAAGTTGTTAAGTTTATATTATACTACATGTGTACCCTTTAGCCTTACAGATTGGATTACGGTCTCAGTAAATCCTTGCTTAATGACTACTAGCATGGAAATTATCTTAATACTATAACATCATTTCCACACCCTGTATGCAATTTTTTTTCCAACCTTGCTGGAAAAATCCTCATCCCTTTAAACAATAATAGTTAATGGAAATCGTAGTTTATGGCATTGTAAACACAGTAAGTTAATCTGTGTATTAAATTTAGGTCACTAAAACAAAAATGTTAAACAAACAAAAACTTATGTTAACTAACAGAGGACATCTTACTTATTTACTAGATCAATGGTGCCAGCAAGTTAAAGAAGTATGGTTTAGATGAATAAGGTGGCTAGAAAGCTGGCTAGGTCATTGGGCTCAATGGGTAGTGATCAAAAGCTCAATGCACATTTGGCAGCCAGTATCAAAGGAAGTACCCCAGAAGTTAGTCCTGGAGCCAGTTCTGTTTATCATCTTCATTAATGATCTGGACGACGTGATGGATTGCATCCTCAGTAAATTCATGGATTACAGTAAGATGGGGGAGAGGTAGATAAAATGGAGGGTAAGGATAGGGTCCACAGTGTCCTAGACAAATTGGAGGATTGAGCCAAAAGAAATCTGATGAGGTTCAACAAAGACAAGTGAAGAGTCTTGCACTTAGGAAGAAAGAATCGCATGCACTGCTATAGGCTGGGGACCGACTAGCTAAGTGGTAGTTTTGCAAAAAAAAAAAAAAAAAAAAAAAAGACTTGGGGATTACATTGGATGAGAAACTGGATATTAGTTAACAGTGCGTCCTTGTTGCCAAGAAGGCTAACAGCATATTGGGTTGCATAAGTAGAAGCACTGCCAGCAGATTGAGGGAAGTGCCCCTCTATTTGGCACTGGTGAGGCCACATCTAAACTATTGCATCCAGTTTTGGGGCCCCCACTACAGAAATGATGTGAATAAATTGGAAAAAGTCCAGCGGAGGACAACAAACATTATTGGGGGTTGGGACATTTGACTTATGAAGAGCGGCTTAGGGAACTGGGCTTATTAGGTCTGCAGAAGAAAAGAATGAGAGGGGATTTGATAGCAGCCTTCAACTACATGAAGGAGGGTTCCAAAGAGGATGGAGCCAGGCTATTCTCAGTGGTGGAAGATGACAGAATGAGGAGCAATGGTCTCAAGATTCTGGGGGGGGTGGGGGGCTAGGTTGAATATTAGGAAAAATCATTACACTGGGAGGGTGGTAAGGCAATTGAATGGGTTACCTAGGGAGGTGATAGCATCTCCATCCTAAAAGGATTTAAAGCCCTGGCTGGGATGATTTAGTTGGGGTTGGTCCTGCTTTGAGCATGGGGTTGGACTAGATGACCTCCTGAGGTAAGTCTCTTCCAGCCCTAGGATTCTATGATTCTATGAGGCCAAAGAGACCACGTGGAACTCTAATTTCTTCATGAACTTGTTGAGCTTCCACAGGTCTAGGATGGATCTGAGTCTGCCTTTGGCTTTCACTAGTAGAAAATACCAGAAATAGAATCCCTTGCCCTTCTGCTCCTGAGAAACTTCGTTCACTGTCCCTAGTCTAGAAGCTAGTGCTCCTCCTACAGAAGGAGTTGCTCATGAGATAAGTCTCTAAAGATGGACTGGGAGGAGGGGTGGAGGAGAAGAGGGCACAGAATTGGATGGAGTATCCTTTCTCTGTCCTGTGGCACACCCAACAGTCCAATACACTGTATGGTGTGAGACCATGCACAGTAGAAAGGGAAAGCTCCAATCCTTGCACTGGTACTCTAGCCTTGATCACACCTTCAGAAGGCCTCTTTTGGCCCTGAATATGGCTTGAATTGGCCACAGCCCTGGAATGGTGTAACCTCTTTCTGCCACTGCTCTTCCTTCTCCAGGAATAATCCTGTTGGTTCTGTGGTTGTAGACGCATGGAGGAGGTTGAGGCCTGAAGTTCTTCCTCCAAAGAGCCACAGAACACAGGTAGAAAATCACTGCTCTAGTCTGTCCAGTAAACCAAGATGAATACTTCTTTCTAGTCCTCTGACTAACAGCAAATTGTTGCTGAAAAAGCAATCATGTTCTCACTTGCTTCATTTTTGGAAGGGGAGATGGTGAACGTGAATTAGAAGTGAAAACTCAGCTGATCCTCCCTTAGGGTACATCTAAACTACATCCCTGTTTCGCAAGAGGGATGTAAATTAGACATATCAAAATTACAAATGAAGCCAGGATTTGAATTTCCCATGCTTCATTTGCATAATCACATCATGGCGGGTTTTTGTGAAAAACGCTATTTCGAACGTGAAACCGCAGTCTAGACGCAGTTCTTTTAAAAAGAAAAGCTTTTTTCGAAAGATCCTGTACTCCTCAAAAAATGAGGTTTACAGGATCTTTCAAAAAAGGCTTTTCTTTTTGAAAGAACCATGTCTAGACTGCAGTTTCACTTTCGAAATAGCGTTTTTCGAAAAAATGCCATGATGTGATTATGCAAATGAAGTGCAGGAAATTCAAATCCCAGCTTCATTTGTAATTTCAATATGTCTAATTTACATCCCTCTTTCGAAAGAAGGATGTAGTCTAGCCATAGCCTTATGTCAGACACTTTCCCCACCATTTGAGAAAATGAGAGAGAAAGAACAGATATAAATTAGTGTGGGGCCTAATTCCAAGGCAGACATCTCCTGCCTGACAGACCAAATCAGAGAAGGAAGATCACAGTTTACATTTCAATTGGTTAAGTTGAAGTAGTTTTGCTTTCCTTATTCTAACTTTGTTTTCCCAGTTACATCCATTAAGTGCTTGCAGATTTGCAGTATTTCATCTGTGAATTTTTGCAGCAGACATTATGAGACTGTGATTTTATCCTTGCTGTCTTTTTTAAATGATAGAAGTAATATTCAGAAATTGTATGTTGAAGGGATTGTTACATTGAATATTAATCTTAAAGCTGTTGACTCTAGGGATCTATATTTTTTTAACTACCAATCTCTTACTAAGGAAGAAGTTACCATTTGCAGATACACAAAAATAATTTCTGGTTGCCCAGACAACCTTAATTCTGGCGTCTCCTAAACTTTATATGCTCAATTTTGCAATCTGAATTTTCTTTTAACAGGTTTATATGACTAGTTATTAGTCCTGTTGATGTATATTGCCCAAAGGGAAGAAAGCACATTAGAATTATTCATACTGGCTTCTGTTCCATTGGGAACATTTATAATTTATACCATAGCAGCTCCTAGAGTTCAACTAAGATTAGGGGCCTATTGTGGTAGGTACCAAACAGGCACATGGTAAAATACAGTCTTTGTCCCAAATAATTCACATTCTACATAGACAAGATAGACACATGATGGGAATGGAAACAGGCACAGAAAAAGAGAAGTGATTTGCCCAGGATCACACACAAAGCCAATTAGACTCAATGGCAAACTTGAAGGAAGGTGACAGGAAACAGTACAGGTTGAACCTCTCTAGCCTGGCATTCTCTGGTCCAGCAACATCCATGGTCCGGCATGATTTTAGTTAACTCAGATGTCCACTTATCATGGGTGTAGCCAAGTTTCCCGTGGTCCTATAAAGTTTGTTTACAGCCACCAGTCCTGGCTCCCCATGTTCTGTAATGTTATTTAGCTCTAATATACCCCTAAATGTCTTCTAAGAGCCCAGTAAACAGTGAAAGGGTTGATAATGCTGCTAGACAACTTTGACCTTGGTGGACGGGCAGGGGCTCATGTGGACACTGAGGAGCCTTTAGAAGGGAGGGAGAGGTGGTCCAGGTGTGGTGGCTCAGCAGGGGCTCAAACAATGTTCTGTTGGGGATGAGTAAGCAAAGGTTTACTGCTGTGGTATCAGTCACATAGCTTCCTCTGATTCATGCAGGTTGCCAAGCGCAATATCAGTCTTCTCCGAATTACAGAGAGTGATAGAGAGCAGATGCTGACTGAATGTGGCGGCTCCCCTCCCTGCCTTAGAATTCCACGCAGCTGCTCACAGAAGCAGCATGTTTTCGGCACTGACCCAGACTGTCCATTTGCCTCCTTTGTCTTTTAGTATACCTACCTGAGCACCTTTATTTTCACTCGGCACTTCTGGGCGTCCCTGGTGTCTCCCTTTTCCACCATGACTGTGTGATCTTTATAGAGATATCAGAATTTCTTTTTCTGTTTCATAGATCTGCAAGAACACGAATCCTCCCCCCAAACAGAAAAGAGGTCCAGGAGCTCGTAAAGTTGGCCCTTAAAGTTGATAGGATGGGCTTGGTGGTGTGGACTCATTGTTTAGAAAATCGACCTAATGTGGTAAAGTTTAACCTAAACTCCTAGTGTAGACCAGGCTAAGAGTAACACTTTTCTGAAAGGAAGACTACAACTACTAAGTCTTTTGGAAAAAATATACTCGGGTGGGGGAGAGAGGGATAGGGGGTTGGATTTAATCCAAACATCTTCTTTACTTACTATGAGACAAGGATGTGAGGTCTTAGAAAGCAGCTCAGCTTTCATTTATTTTAATTTATTAAGCCATTAGGAGCAGCTATCACATCATGATTTATGCACTGGTAAAAATACAATTTCCACAAGAATAGAAAATACAGGTAAGGCCAGAGTCTGGTACCCTTATTACAGGTGACTATTGCCTCGCTTTGTGAAGAACCCAATGCGCTCCAAAGGGAAATCTCATGAAGTGTGCCACTCAATGTAAGTGAAGGGGCAGAGTTTGGTCCTTAATGTGTTGTTTACCTGACAGTTATAGCTCCATTTGCAGACATAAAACAATAAAAGTCACTCCAAAGAATTAATACAGTTGGATCCTTAGTTCTAATCCCAATCATTCCTTCTTACTGGAGCCTTCCCCAGTTTCTCAAAATGTAGTGAGCTTTTAGGTCACTTCAATGGAGTCTGGTTTCAAGGTTCATGATAAATCTCAGGGAAAGATGATGCTCTTTCCAATGCAAGATCTATTCTACATGGTTCATCAAGACTAGTTTTACATATCTCAAGAAAAGATTATTCTAGCACTTTCCTAGTCTACTGATATTAGCATTAAAGTGTTTCAAAAAGCTCCAGTTTATCTTTACTTGATTCATTCTGTAACTGCTCAGTAAGATCAGCTCTTGTTTCCAAGATTTACTATGATGACAGTTAAACATGTGCATACATAGAATGCTTATAGCCTTTGACAGCTAAAATATTAACACTGGATGGCTAATTTCTACTGTATTAGTTAACCTACATGAACATTGTTCCACACTGCAATCAAGGCCAGAAAAATATGAAGATTATAAGACTCTGTGCTGTAAATGCAGATAGACATTTACTCTGCGGGACTTTAATGGCAGCATACTTTTCCTCAGCAGGAAGGTGAGGCTGCTGCCTTAGCTTCCCCTCTGTGAATGCCAATTTTGAACTGATCGGATATGAATTTGAAGAGGTTTCGCCCTCTGACCAAGTCTGAGGTTTTCCCTTTCTCAAGGAGGACAGTCCAAATTAGATTCAGTTTTTAAAAAATTCCAACCACCACAACACTTCTTTTCTAACAGCAGGAATTTCCATATCACCTCCCTAAGCATCAGCATAAGGTAAAGAGGACTCCATTCCCTTCCTCTATCTCAGCTCCAGTCCATGGCCCTAATAAATTAAGTCATCGTCCATCTCAGCCTTCACACTCATTTCCCTTGCCCCCAGGGATACTTCCTATATTGGTTAGTTTGCCTCTTAAGGCATCATCCCAATTCCTTCTCTAGGGTCTTCTACCAGTCTCCACTTTCAGCAAACCACCACTTCTATTCTGGCACTTTCCCAGCCCTTCAGCTGGAAACAACAGAGTCCTTTGCCTGGCTGCAGAAAGCCTCTTCTCAATGTATAATGACTTCTATTCCTCTCCCTCATATTACATGCAGGCTGTCTTTATATCTCCCAGCAGCCATTGCTCTCGGTCACACAGTTAAACTAAGTGCAGGTGAAAGGGTGCCCAAGATCCAGTTCACCCTATAACAGGAACAAGGACTAAAACTTGGGAAATTTAATACAAGCTTTTTTGGGGCAGGGACTTGTTCTGGTTTTTGTGCAGCACCTCTCAAAATGGGATTCGGGTCCGTGAATTGGATTCCAAGGTTTTAACCGTACTTACTTTCTTATAATTCATGTTATCACCACCAACGGCTAGTTGGCTATGTTAAAAACGCGGGTTCAGATTCTGCATTTGTTTACACCATTTTGTACTGCTATAAACTTTGGATTTATACTAGTATAAGTGAGAAGAGATTTTGATGCACTGACTATAAGAGCAAGAAAAGTAAGACATTCTTAAAATCCTTTACAAGTTGATACATAATGAGCAAACCACAGGGACAGTGGTCTCTTACAAAAGCAGAAACATCAGTCAACCTCTGCTACCTGTCTGATTCAAGCAGCTTTGTTTATTTGAGACACTGTACTAAAGTTGTAGTTATGTCAGGCTGTACTGCAATGAGCAATTCATTGTAAGTAGCAAAAGTGGCAGATACCAAGTTGAAAGCACCAGCAATGGAGTGAAAGGAGCTGGAAGATGCAGAAATAAAAGAAGCAGGCGAGGATGTGGAGAGGAGATTCAAAATGGAAGCAAGCAAGACAAGAGAAAGGGCCAAAACAGAGTTAGAACCAACAGTTCTACAGATGTAGAAAAAGAAACTGATGCCAAAGAGATGACATATTCATATTGTGACGGACCGGGCCATGTCTGGGCACAGCTGAGGGCGTTCGCTCAGGGCGAATTGCTCAACTTCGGGGCTCCTTACAGCCCCCAGACTGGTGACCTCTCCAAACAGGCCACAAACCAGTCCCACAGAGTGCTTCAGCAGCCTGCCTGAAGCCTCACAAGCAAAACCCCTCTGACACCCCAGCAATATCCATGCCCCAGATGGCCCCGGGCCTCATACACAGGTGGGGGATCTTAGCACCCAATCCCACCTACCCCGAACGAGTTCTGTCCGGTTCCAAGAAACCAGCCACAGATCCCCAGTCAATTTACCCTCTGGATCTTACCCACAAATCACACTGAGCCAATCCTTTAGCATCTAACATCTAAAGGTTTATTACTACAATAAAGAAAAGCACGAGAGTAAGGTTGTTAAAGGATAGTACATTACATGCATCGAATCTCCCAGTTCTCGATGCAGGCTCTAGCAGAGATGTTATAACTGCTGGCTTAAAAGTCCTTGTTGTGCATCCTAGGATCAGGATGGGTCCACAGTTCTTTCCGGCTCTTCGATCCCTGCACTGCTGCCTCTGGGATGAAGTGCCGAGCTGAGTACCAAGGTGGAGTCAGCCACATGGCATCTTTATACATCCTTCCTGGTCTCTTCTTGGCTGCAGCAGGTCACCTGGCCAGCGGCCTGTCACTGTGTTCCCTGCGGGTAGCCCTTAGGTGTCGGTCACCATTCCCGAGGTGTGTCTTTGGCCCATTGAGTGCTATTGTCCCACAGGGCCTCGCTAATTAGCATGTCCATAGGCCGGGCTCTGCCCAATGCTCAACCACATTCAGAGAGACTTCCAGTCTCCATACAGATTACAGATTCCTAACTACACACACAGACATTATACAGATATATGAAGAGCAGATACAGAATCAGAAGAAAGTAAGCTTTTGTTTGACCCCTCACATGGCCCCCTTTGTACCACTTTTGGGGCGAACACCGCCCCCATGGGTGCAACAGTGACCCGGCTGCTCCCCTCACAATCCAATAATGTGACACATATCTTGTTTAAACCACAACACTCTGGCTCTCTCATAGGCTTAAGTTATTTCTAGATGTATTTGCCCACATACTTATACTTGAATTAAAGGCACTACACAGTAGGTCATTATTAACACTGATATTAAAAAAACATGGCTATATTCTACAGGACTAGAGGATCAATTGGAAAGTATAACTCGGTTCATGTTTTATGGCATCAGAGAAACTACAGCTCTTCATCTGACGTAAACTATTTCAATGGCGCTGTGTCAAGCCATACCTGCTGAAGTTCTATATCCCAAACCTGAGGCAAACCAACTGTGCTCTGATGTTTCAGTTCCCACTCTCTTCCTTCTGTAATTTTCTCCTTTTATTTGCACCTCAGTGAAGTTATTTAAAAACAAACTGCCTTCCCGAAGAAATGAAGTTTCCCAAAGCGATTGGACCAAATGCTGATCTCAGAATATAAACCCTAAATAAATCCCCTGATATTACTCTAGTTCTGCAGGATTTGTACTGTTGTGACGGGGATCAGAATTCCAGTCCATGATATGCAAATCTGTTTATAACCCTATTTGCTTTGCATTAACTTGAATTTTCCTTTCACATGCACATAAAATGCCTAAATCTTCATCATACATTTAGGGAAATGAATGGAGACACCTATTCTGAAACACCCATAACTAAGCATTTCAGTTGGTTTATTAAAATTATTCAAATGAGTAAGTTTCCCCTTGAACTGTCTTAAATGGCTTCAAATGAATAGTCATGTAAATAAATCAGAATTATAGAGATACACTGTACCCTTCATAGTTTAGGATCTATCAGTCTTTCCATTGTCAACAAAACATCCATATTAATGCATTTTGCATGCAAGGTTCCAACCTGGATGTATGTCTGATTACTTCCTTAAACAAGGTAAAAAATTATGTCAATTGTTAAGCAATCCCTATGTAATAACACAGAAGTTTAGTATAACTATGCATTCATTTAGCCCCCAAAATTTGGATTCTAACTATAACATCTAGAAAGAAATTAGATGAGATTCTTGGTGTGACTGGGCTCTGTTAAATACATTTTGCAGTCCTAGTAGAAATACATTTCTAGAAGGTCTCTGTAATGGGAAGTCTAAGCAGATATTAAATGAGCTAACAAGTTCCTTAATGCTCTTAATGGGTGTCACAACCAGAACATGGGTAGTCTGACCTATTGGAGTCAGAGTGGGTCACAAACTAGGAAATCAGAGGCTGCGATATGTCAGAGGACAGACAGAATCTGGAGACAGGAAGGGTCAGAATATCAGGAGATCAAAGTCAGGCAGGTGGCAAAGGGAAGCAGCTCTAAGCAAGGAAAACCCAATTGCATGAACAACTTCCTGGCCCTGTACTCTGCTGAAATACCAGCAGGAACCAATGAGGACCCCCGGAGTTTTGTCAATGAGATCCCAGGAAAGGTGTCTTCTGTCGGAATTCAGCTTCTAGTCCTGACAATTATGAGCTCGGCACTGGCTGGAAAGTTGGCACTTATTGGCTCCTAATCGCCTGGTGGCCTAGGGTTTGAGACCTGATGGTATGTGAAACTCTTTCCTCTACTGAGCTCCACATGAGGTCTATGCCTCACTTAACGCTCTTTAGAGCTATGCACATCCTTCTTCTGTGGGGGGAAAACTTAAGATACTGCAGCCTCTTTACCTTTCCTCTCTAACCCATCCTCTTTAACCCATCTCCCTGAACAGCTACCTAGTGCATAACCCCACATTCAGGTTCTGTGCTAGAAGAGAGGATTTATGTCTATATACATTCCCAGAAAGAGGGGGATAACAAGAGCCGTGGATTCTCTGAAGCTACCCCCATCCACTGCACTGAGCAGCAAGGAGTCCCTGAAGAGAAATGCTGCATATCTTTCCCAGTGGCATCCTCCCCACCCCACCACACAGGCCCTGCTCTCCTGCTGCACAGCAGAATGGTGCTAGTTCCATTGACAGGATTTGCCCCACAATGAGACAGGGAGAAATTAGTGGAGATGTGGCTTTTTGTCCAGTGCCTTTTATAATTAAGGAAATGTCACTGTGAGGGATTATGGTTATTCTCTCCATACATGACAACCAAGTTTGGATTTAGGAGGAAGGGTCATATTTTGGTACCCTGAAACACTGACAAAATGAATGCAGAAACTCTGAGGATTACCTGCTTGTCATCATAATGGTAAATAAAAATAATTATTTTGGTCATAATTGATGGAGTCACATCCCTCTCCTCTCCTTTATGCTTACCTAGCTCCACTGACTTCTGCAGAATTATTCTTGATTTACAGTTGTCTGGGGGAAGAAGGCCTTTAATTTTTACAAGGTACCTTGAAAAATCTCACATTCTTCCTTTGGGATCAAACTCAGAGAGTGTGAGCTAATTTCTTTGGTTTTGAAGAAAAATAGTCCAATGCTTCTGAGGTGTAAGACATATGGTGTATGTACAGTAATTATAAATAACTATCCCATCATGAGTTTGCAGCATAGGGAGTTAGTGTGCATGCATTTACAGCTGAACTGACACAACAGTTCCAAGTCTATCAACTGGCACAGCTCCAGTAATTTAAATTAAATTGTGCCTCATTGCACCCTGGATGAATTTGGTCTACAGACTTTAATGTGTCTTCAGAGCTGCTATAATTGCTTGTTATGACTCCAGATCCTATAAGAGTTGCTTCATAGGAGCCATTAAATTCCTACAACTAATTCAGTGCTCAGCTCTGAGATGTTCCATCAGGGATAAAATATCTACTGCACCCTTTGGAAGCTTTAGATGCATAGTTATTATATGGGCATATCCAGGTAGGCCTATCAACACAAAAGGAAAGCTTGCAAGTGCATCCACAGAGACTTGAATATGTGTAGCTGTAAGCAAATCCAAGTAGCTGTGTTAAAGTTTCATTTTTGCTTTTAAATGCTCATTTCAGCTTTGAGGAAGTACAAAACAGAGGTTTCATTTTCACACAAAAAACCTACAAATATGAACAGTTTTGCTTGTTGGTTTAACAGATTTTTCAAGTGATTCCAAAGTCCTATCTTATATACAAGGCAAGATGTTCCACGGGATCAAGCACTAAACTGGGACCCCAGTATATGAGTTTTTCTGCCTCATGCAACTCACTTGACTTCTGGATCCCCTGAGCGACTTTTTTGGGGGTCTTTTTTTTTTTTTATAACTTAATGTCTTCAGGGTACTTCCTGTCTCATAATATCTCTTTGTACAATGCCATGCACATGATGATCCTGATCATCACTGGGGCTTTCAGGCACTATATTAATACAAATAATATGTGACTTTGTGGCCTGTTTGTCAGTGGACTGACTAGTACAAGCAGGCACAATCCCCAGAAAATGACAATACAGGTTGAACCTCTCTAGTCTGGCACTCTTGGGACCTGACTGGTTCCGAAACAGAGAATTTTATGGACCACAGGATGTCAATATTGTCTAGCAGCATCACCAACACTTTGGGCATGTCTACATAGTAGGGCTAAAGCCAGAATAAGCTACGCAACTTGAGCTATGTCAATTGTGTAGCTTAAGTCGAAATAGCTTATTTCGGCTTTTGGTGCTGTCTACACAGCAGGAAGTCCGAGGCAGAGCACTCTTCCTCCAACTTCCCTTACTCCTTGTACAGGGTTACAGGAGTCAAACCCTCATACTTTTAATGCCAGAAGGGAGGACACAGATAGTTCCCCTTCTGCTGTAGTGTTACTATTACATTCAGTTTTCCCCTTGAAGACATAAAAAACAAACACTCCACCTAAGCATACACAAAGAATTGTATATTCCTGTCAGGGGCTTTTCCTATACAGAGGGATACATGTCTTTTGGCAGTTCTCTGTGCATTTGCCATGAAATACTCATCCAGCCAACATAATATATATACACCTTTTAAAAATTTCCTAACAAAGGCTATAATTTAGCACAGCACTTAAAGCATATGCCTATTTGAATCTAAGCTCTAGCTATCTATCTGGCTATCAGCATAGGCTCTGATGAAGCCACTGAAGTTATAAGTAATGGGATAAATGGAAAGGCTGATTTTCATCCTCACAATGTACCCCCCAGGCACTCAACTCTACCCTTAGGGCTGATCCATGTGTTCCAGCTCCTCAACTACAAGCCCCTCTCCCTCTCTCATGTTCCCAGTTAAGGAGCAAGCAGAGCAGAAGGGGCTGGAGATAGTGGTGCCCACCTTGTAACTTTCAGCCCACTGCTTAGAGCATTCACTTGGGATGTGAAGAATTTAGGATCAATTTCACCACGCAGACAGTCTCCCAGTTCTCAAGCTAGTGAGATATGGGATATTCTGATGTAAGGCTCCTTCAGTCTTTCCTGAGGGAGCAGGTCTATCCTGGATAAATAATTAAAGAGTGGTTGGATCATGGTGACTGTATTCGGGACTGCTACATCCCAGGTGGGTGCCTTATTCATCAGACAGCAGAGTCATTCTTTCTCTCTGGCCCAGTGTCTGAGAGTATTTATACATGGTGGAACAGCTTTGTCCTTTTAAATTCAAAATGTGACCCAATTTTATGTAAATTCTGTCACATACCTTGTACATTTTGATGCCTTTATTAAAAATATTGTGCAAAGCTGTTAGTGAATCATTCATTAAAAGTCTAAAAGAAAGTGACATGGGGTTGTTTCTCAATAAACCTTATTAGAGAAAAGAGACATTTGGAGTAGTGTTCTGTCTTGGCACAGCTAAATCAATGGTTTGAAAACTAGAAAAAAAATAACCCTACAACAAAAGAAGAAACAAAACCTTTTTATAGCCTGCACAGAAAATGCTCAAAACCCTAATCCTGCAATAGGATCCTCTTGATTAGATCAGAAAGATTAGACAATGGCAGGAGGATGAACTGTTCCAGAAGTCAAATCATATGGAGGAATGAGGACAGGAACCTATACCGGGAAGTTTTATTCCTACTCTAGGTAAATGGTATTTTCCCTATTTGTAGATGGCAAAGATGCAGATGAACTAGGCTTAGTTGAATAAAGGGTAGGATTTTAGAACTGACATTCAGAAAACCTAGGTTCTAACTCTGACTCACATCAATTTGGTGGCATTTATGTGCCCACTGACTTGTGAAGAAAACAGTAAGACTACGTCTAGACTGGCATGATTTTCCGCAAATGCTTTTAACGGAAAAGTTTTTCCGTTAAAAGCATTTGCGGAAAAGAGCGTCTAGATTGGCACGGATGCTTTTGCGCAGAAGTGCTTTTGCGCAAAAGCATCCATGGCCTATCTAGATGCGGTTTTTGCGCAAAAAAGCCCTGATCGCCATTTTCGCCATTTGCCAAAAGCATTTGCGCAAGAGGGCTTTTTCCCGAGCGGGAGAGTCATTGTATTTGTGCAAGAACACTGACGATCATACATTAGATCGTCAGTGTTCTTGCGCAAATTCAAGCAGCCAGTGTAGACAGCTAGCAAGTTTTTGCGCAAAAACGGCCGCTTTTGCGCAAAAACTTGCCAGTCTAGACGCAGCCTAACTGTGTGTTACATCAAACACACACAGTACTTCTCATGCTAATGTCACTGTATGTGTAAATGTACTGTTTTTCTTCAAACTTCACTTGATTCTTAAATCTCAGTGGGTATGTCTACACATTGAAGTTAATTTGAAATAATAGCCCTTTTTTTAAAATTAACTTTCCTAGCGTCTACACAGGCAAATAACATCGAAATAAGCAGGCGCTTATTTCGAATTTGGTAAACCTCATTCTACGAGGAATAACACCAAATTCGAAATAGCTAATTCAAAATAAGCACTGTGTAGACGCTTATTCCGAAATAGGGGGCCTCCAGTCCTTCCCAGTTTCCCCTGGTGACCACTCTGGGCCAAACCAGGAAAACTCTTCTCCTTTCCCCCAGCCCTGGAGCCCTTAAAGGGGTAGACTCTGGCCATAGTGCATGTGGCAGCTACAGGCCTGTCAGCACAGAGCCAGCAGTCACTGACCCTCACCCAGTGGCCCCAGTATGAGCCGAGCAGCCAGTGCCAGCCAGCTGTCCCCCGCCCAGTCCCCCAGCTCCCAGGAGCCAGCCAGGAGCCGGAGACGATGGGCACCCTCCTGGACTAGTGCGGAGATCATGGACCTCATTGAGGTTTGGGGGGAGGCCTCCAATGTCCATGATCTCTGCACTAGATGGAGGAATGCCACTGTGTATGGCCGCATAGCTGCCACCATGGCCACCAAAGGCCACATGTGCACCCAAGAGCAGGTGCGCATGAAGATTAAGGAGCTGCAGCAGGCATACGCCAGGGCCACTCGGGGCAGCTCCTTAACAGGGGCAGACACCTGCCCCTATTTTGATGCCCTGGACCGCATCATGGGGGGTGGCGCGGTCCGTGCCACCCCAGGGGGCACCTATCCGGGAGCGGAAGGCCCTGACCAGGGCATGGAGGAGGAGCCGCAGAAGCCGACACAGAGGGTGCCACGCCGACAGGACCCCCGAGCTGTCCCAGCAGCGGAGTCACCAGGGTCATCCAAGGAGGCCACACCAGGTGAGTGCCATCACTGTCCCCTTCCTGGGGGAGGCGGAGAGGGAGACCAGGGACAGCACACGTGGGCCTTGCTTACCACGGATCACGCATCAACCTATGCACGTGTGAGGCCACCCCTGGGCAGGTGGCTCCAGCTGCCTGCCACACAGGGGCCGTGGCCTGATAGCCACACACGTGTGTGAAGATACATGACATGCTCCTGACCCTGGGGCGGGACACAGCAAGACGCCCTCCCTTCACAAGCCCCCTCTACACAGAGGCAGGGGATATCTCCTCCCCCCCACTCCTCAGCTACACTATACACAGCACAGAGGCATGGGTGCGGTCTCGGGGCAGCTCCCACTCCTGGGGATAGCCGGACATTCCGACCATGGCCTCTGTGCAAGCACAGCGGCTCTGACGGTGCAGGGCACAGTCATCCTCACCTCGCAGGGGGGGCTGGGCTTCACCCACTGTGTCTCCTGGGAGAACTGACCACTTCTCTTGTTTCTCCACAGCCACACCAGCTGCACGTGCAGGGCGCACCACCCCACCCGGGACATCCTCCCACACCCGAGGGCTCAGCAGGTCCACCCGAACACTGCAGGGGTACTGACAGCAGCACCTGAGGGCCCTGTGAGCCCTGCACCGCAGCTTGTAGCACTGGTTGCAGGACGACCGGGAGTTCCTGCAGGAGCTGCTTGCCCAGGGTCTTGCCATCTGCGAATACCTGCAGACCTTGGTGCAGAGCGTGCTGCCTCGTGCCACTCCAGCGCTGGCTGCCTCCCCAGCTACCACTTCTCCTCCCACTCCTTCTCCCCCTCCCGCCTCTCCCTTCTCAACCTCTCACTGCTTCTCCTCCTCCACACCCTCCTCCCCATGCCCCCGGGGATGCTGGGGCCCCCGCACCCGCTGTGCTGGGAGACAGTTGGCCCGGCGAGACCCCCACTCCTAAGCCCTGAGCTTCTCCTCCCCCTTCTTCCCCCCTTCCATCTCCCTCCTCCCAGTTTTCCCCCTCCCCTCTCCCACCCTCTCTTCTCCCCTCTCCTGCCTCCTTTCCCCAGTCTCCCCATAGTTTCATTCCCCCCCAATTTTGTTAAATAAAGAGATTTTATATTTTTGAAAATACGTGTATTTTATTTGACATTAGGAAGGGGGGCTAGAGAGGGGTACGTGGAAGGGATGTGAGGGAGGAATGAGGCACAAGCCCCCAGTGGGGCAGACCAGGGAGGCTCTGAGTGCTCCTCAGAGTGGACACTCTCCCGCAGGGCCTCCTGGATACTGACAGCCCCCCGATGGACCTCCCAGATGGCAGCCTGCAGCAAGTGCAGCCAGGCTGATAGCAACGCGTCCACGAGATGCACCAGAGTGCCCAGGTGCAGCTCTGGCTCCATGTTGCAGAGTGCTATGGTGTCCCAGGTGAGGGCAACCAGAGCACTCCAAGACACAAATGCTTTGCTGTCCCTCATCGAGGCAGGCAAGCAAGCAGGGAAACCTGAGAACCAACTGCCTGGGGGGGTGTCCCTTTAAGCACAGGCCTCAGATAGCCTCTGACCTGGTTCTGGCCGGCCTTAAATTCGAATCAGTGTCCACTCAGTGTGGACGTGGTATTTCAAAATAGAAAAAGGCTATTTCAAAATGCATTTTGTGTGTAAACGCGTTATTTTGAAATAACTTATTTCGAATTAACTATTTTGAAATAAGATATTTTGAATTAACGCTGTAGTGTAGACATACCCAGTAAGAATTGTAAACAAGCCAAGTCTATGTATTCTGAATTGCATAATATAATCTTATTTCTATATTATATATTGTATTGAAAAATAAGAAGACATACATTATGTAGCATAAACACAATGAGGCAATGGTAGTTTTCATGCTGTTGTTTTTTATTTGTTTGCTTTTAATGAAGTTTCATATTTGTAATATCCTGATATTCTAGTGCATTACTTAGCAAATCATGGAATAATTAAAGTCAAACCACTTACGTTCAATAAAGCTCTCTCTGCATGCACTTGGAGGGATCAGGGATGTGAATTATATCATGTTGGCAAAACGATAAATATGCATACATCAGTAACTAGCATCTTCATCTAACAAAACAACCAACAGAGATGCAATAAAACAGCAGGCAACATTCTCACTTCTGATCTGGAGAGCTGCAAGATATTATCTGATTTCTATGATATACCATTATATTTTTATTTATATAGATTTCAATCAAATTTTTGAAAAACTTATTTCAGATAGCTTTGAGTAGAACTTATTCAGAGTCTCCACTCTATAGAGGGTATGTCTACACTGCATTCCTCTTTCGAGAGAGGGATACAAATGCAGCTGAGCAAAATTGCAAATGAAGTGCGGATTTTAATTTCCCGTGCTTCATTTGCATAATGGCATCTGGGCATTTTTTCGAAATACCCTATTTTGAAAAAAAACCCACCCTCTAGACAGGGTTATTTCAGAAAAAAAAACCCCTTCTTTCCAAATAACTCTTACTCCTTAAAAAATGAAGTTTAAAGGTTATTTTGAAAGAAGGATTTTTTTGAAATAACCTCAACTAGACAGCGTTTTTTGTGTTTTTTTTTAAATAGGGTATTTCAAAAAAGTGACCAGATGCCATTATGCAAATGAAGTGGGGGAAATTCAAATTCGCACTTCATTTGCAATTTCGCTTGGCTGCATTTGCATTCCTATCTCGAAAGAGGAATGCAGTGTAGACATACCCTGAGGGAAACTGGGTATTTGATACTGAGACATACTCAATAGGATAATGTGTTTGCATTTGACATTACTTCTCCAACATAAAGGGTCACACTGCTAACTACTTCCCCAGCAGGAATTCCCATGCAGTTTACCACTGCAGTTTCGCTTGCTTCCACTCACAAGCCCCCTCACAGAATTTCTTCCATGGAAGCCTCACTTGTTCCCTGTGGATTTCTTCTATTCGTGCAGGCCCCAACTCAGGGCTTCCCCATAGAAGCCTACTCTGATACCTACAGATTGCTTCTTCCAGACCTACCTCCTTTTCTCTACTTTTCCTGAAGCCCTGATTTCAGGACTCTGGGACCCTGTGGTCAGGATACCCACTCCAGCTCTCATCCCACAGCCTGATGACAAGAATTCTACCACTGTCTCTTTCCCCCAGGGATCCTGACAGTTCTCTTAGCACAAGCACTCTCTACTCCAGTCCCTCAATCAGGGATTCTTTTCCCCATCTATTCTGTCACCTTCCAGCCTGCCACAGCTGAAAAACTCCTCTCAAGGGTCCTGGTTTCCCTTTCTACCTAAGTAACTGTCTTTATACTGTTCAATCAGCCTCTTTCTAGCTCTGCTGTTCCATTACTAATTAGTTAAAGTTCTCAAGCTGGAGCATCCTACTGCTCTCAAGGGTAGACTATAGAGTTTTCATAGGCCAGTTAGATCCTAATTTGCCTGAAGGGCCAGTGGCCCCATGAGAAGTGGGATTTGTGTATTTTCTCAGTACGCAAATGCCACTTTGTGTCTGCACTGGAGCAGAAGGTTAACCTAAGATATGCAACTTCAGCTACTGTTAATTGCATAGCTGGCGTCAATGTATCTTAAATCACCATCCACATAGTGGGAGGTCAATGGGAACAAATGCTCCTGTTGGCTTCCCTCACTCCTTGTACCAGTGCCAATGAGGGTACCCTTTGAGTTTGATCTAGTGGGTCTATACTACACCTGCTAAATGGAAACCCAGAAGATCAAATGCAGCAGCATCAATCTTCCCTGTAGTGTAGACCTGCCCTTATTGTGCCTCTGTTTAACAATTTGGGTTATACACTTAATTGGGAATGTTAAGGTTATTACACGTTTGTGTTTTTTAACAGGAAGTATTAAAAATACTCCACCGATTCTCAGTCTGAGCCTATGAAGCCACCCTTGTATCTTAGGAACCCAAGACAGAGCAAAAGGAGGATGTTTTGATTTGTTTTTTATTAGTGAAGGAATGACTGGGTCCTGATTTTGGCTACCTGAAACTGAAGCTCAGAGATACTTGGATCCCTGGCTTATTAAAACCACAAGAGCTACTTGTATCTCAGATCAGATTTCACCCATTTCAAACTTCAGCTCTGGGATTTTCCTTTGGGTCAGTCTCTTGTCATGTATTACAGGAGCCTCTCTGGGTCCCATCTGAGAATAGGTCCCCATGGTGCTAGGAAGCGTCGAAAGCGTCCGAGCCAGACTCTTCTCTTTCCGAAGGAAGCAGGCAAGGCCAGGCGAAGGCAGTGGCGAATTTAGGCTGCTCACTGTATATTTACAGGTTCCGTGTCAGCCACTAGGACTCACTGTGCAGAGTCCGCTGCCTGCGCCGCTGCCTGTGGAATGTAACGCGCCGGGCAACTTTTCCGAGCGTGCGCTTGGCGCCGAACCAGGCTGAAGAGGACCGGGAGCGAGTAGGATTTTGAACTCGGGCGGCAGGGGACTGAAAGCAAACAACGGCGCGTGCTTCCCAGCCGACTCCCCGTACAAAAAGCTTACCAGGGGCTTGGTTCCTGCTCCGAGCGGGGTTACTTGCAGCAAGCACAACATGCCATGGGAAGGGACCCTCTTTGTCTCCTTGCCGCCGGGCTCAGTTTGACCGCTGACCAGCAAGCCGGGCTGGCTTTGGGCTGAGACTGCGCTCCGTGGCCGCGGGCAGGGGGCGAGCTGGGGATCCGGAAGGAGCCGGCCGAGACGCCAGCGAGTGGAGAGGCGCGTCCGTGAGCGGGGAGCTGTCCAGCATTTCAGCACCTCGGCGACGCTGCAGCCTGGAGCCCGCAATAAGGGCAGGACCCGCAGACCCAAGCTCCCAGGTAAGGGAGAGGACGGAATTCAGAAGCCGAGCCTGGGTGAGGGGCGTGGGAGGTAGATGGGGAGAAGGAGCGTGTGAGAGTAGGGGCGGGAATCCGGCGGGATCTCCTTTCGCTTCTGTGCGCCGCAACTCTCTTGTCTCCGTGTAAACGTGCTTAAGAACGAGCTTAGATCGCGGTTAGCCCAGGCACGCGTGTGTGGCGGGCTCGGTGCCCACCACACCGGGGGCAGCGGGGCACGGGGAGGTGGTGGGGCTGCGGTGGCGCGAGGTCCCTACTTTCTGACCAGGGACGGTTCCTTGGTGAGGAAGCCCGAGGTGAAGTGTGTGTGTTTCCTTGTCCCTGCAAGGCGCTGCCGTGAGGAGTGATGGGCGCACAGCTGACGTGACAGCAGACCAGTCCAGGTCCAGTGGGGGGCCAGGCGCTCCCACTCCAAGCCGAAGAAGCACAGCGCCTTGCCCGCCCCTTCCAGGTTCAGCCTGTGGGCTAGGGGCCAGGGGCACTCCTGCGCTGGGCTAGCTGGATCAGCTTCATACCATTGGGGACCCGTGACTGGTTTCCCTTCCCCACCGCAGCCCATGGATAACTTTTCCTCGGGCGCTGAGCCCAACTCATCCTGTGCGCCCTGTGCAGACAGGGGCACCCCTTGGACCAACGCCTCCACCCCGCAGCCACTCCCGGACTTCTACCTGGCCGTGCCCATCATCTACTCCCTCATCTGCGCAGTGGGGCTGACGGGAAACACGGCTGTCATCTACGTCATCCTGCGGGCCCCCAAGATGAAGACAGTCACCAACCTCTTCATCCTGAACCTGGCCGTGGCCGACGAGCTCTTCACCCTGGTACTGCCCATCAACATCGCCGACCACCTGCTGCGGCAGTGGCCCTTCGGCGAGCTGATGTGCAAACTCATCATCTCCATCGACCAGTACAACATCTTCTCTAGCATCTACTTCCTCACTGTCATGAGCATTGACCGCTACCTGGTGGTGGTGGCCACGCTCAGGTCAAGCAAGGTGTCCTACCGCACCTACCGTGCTGCCAAGCTGGCCAGCCTGGGCATCTGGGCTTTGGTCTCCCTTGTCATCTCGCCCTTTGCCGTCTTCGCCAAGCTCCACCACGAGCAGGGCCGCTCCCAGTGCGTCTTTGTCTTCCCCAGCCCAGAGAGCTTCTGGTGGAAAGTCAGCCGCGTCTACACCCTCCTGCTGGGCTTTGCCATCCCCGTCTCCACCATCTGCATCCTCTACACTGCCCTGCTGGCCAAGTTGCGC
Organism: Rafetus swinhoei; assembly: GCA_019425775.1. NCBI lineage: Eukaryota > Metazoa > Chordata > Testudines > Trionychidae > Rafetus > Rafetus swinhoei. Next base: position 67,868,496 of record CM033424.1, on the reverse strand, counting down.
CGTGTGCGCCTCCACAGCCACGCCAAAGCCCTGGACAAAGCCAAAAAGAAAGTGACCCTGATGGTGCTGGTCATCCTGGCTGTGTGCCTCTTTTGCTGGACCCCCTACCATCTGAGCACAGTGGTGGCCCTCACCATGGACCTCCCACAGAGCCCGCTGGTCATTGGCATCTCCTACTTCATCACCAGCCTCAGCTATGCAAACAGCTGCCTCAACCCTTTCCTGTACGCCTTCCTGGATGAGAATTTCCGGAAGAGTTTTCGCAAGCTGGTGGAATGCAGGGCGTCTTCGTAGAGCCCCTGTGCTCCTTGCCATTTTCAAAGGGGGAATGCACATCCCAATACTCGGGTGCCACTCTGTGAACCAGCCACGGAGCCAGCTTTAGAGCCCATGTACTCATGAAATCAAAAGCACAGGCGAAGTCATATTCCTTTCTGTTTGTCCTGCAGTCACTGACAGAGCATTCATATGGGACTTAATCCACCCTGTGCAGTTCACTAGGTGTGCTTTGGCATAGTCTTACCCATCACCTTCATTCTTTTTCCTTCAGGAGGGTATTCTAGATTCCTGGGGAGTGTATGTTATGGAGCAGGAGCAAAAGCCCACATTTTACAAGATTTTGGTGAAAACTAGCTACTTTGTCATCTATATATGACTGGAGCTCTATAAAGCCAAAGGAAGATATTTTATTAGGTGCCTTGCTTAATGAATCCTAAGCCTGCTAGTTTTATATCTGCAGTACTTACCTAGTAGCTCAGCCTCATTTCCTCACTCCAGTCTAAATAAATAAAACACAATTAATAGACCCTGTGCTTTCATAGCAACCTGATATTCCCCCCAGTCCTCTGGTTTGAGGTGCCTTATTAGTCAGAATCAGATCTCATATTTCAGTCCAAAATCAGCAGAAATAATACAGTGCACAGTGTAAACACTCAGGCTGCGTCTAGATTGGCAAGATTTTGCGCAAATACTTTCAATGGAAAAGTTTTTCCATTAAAAGTATTTGTGCAAGAGAGCATCTATACTGGCATGTGCCTTTGTGCAAAAGATTTGCTTTTGCGCAAAAGCATCCGTGCCCAGTATAGACGCTCTCTTGCACAAGAAAGCTCCAATGGCCATTTTAGCCATCGGGCTTTCTTGCACAAGAAATTAATGTTCCTGTCTACACTGGCCCTCTTGCGCAAGTATTCTTGTGCAAGAGGGCTTATGCCTGAGCGAGAGCATCAAAGTATTTGTGCAAGAAGCACTGATTTTGTACATTACAAAGTCAGTGTTCTTGCGCAAATTCTCGTGGCCAGTGTAGACAGGCGGCAAGTTTTTGTGCAAAAGCAGCCGCTTTTGCGCAAAGTCTTGCCAGTCTAGATGCACCCTCAGGGTGTGTCTACACTACACCATAGCTCAAAATAAGATACACAATTTGAGCTACACAAATTTCACATCTTATTTTGAAATAGCTTATTTCATACTTGGGTGCTGTCTATACAGTGCCAAATTTCAAAATAACCTGCTATTCCAAAATGTCCTTTACTCCTTGTGGAGTGAGGTTTACAGGGATGTCAGAATAGTGAGCCCATTTTATTTTGAAAAGATGCAGTTTAGATGTAGCCTCAGAGGCTACCATCTCCTTCTTTCTACGTGAATTATTGTTAAAATTGTTCTGCATGGAACACTAACCTGCTGGATAAAAGTTAATCTGGCCTTTCTAAACACATTTTTAAAAGAAATTGCTACTTAGCTGTAGATATTGTAGATTAGGCTATAATTCTACAACTTGAACCACCTTTGAAAGACAGATCTCTGAAGGAAAAGGAATAAGGGAAAGCATTAGTAACACAGCTCAGTTTATATGGGACCTAAATACGCCGATTAAAGTCTCCTGAAATCCCTCTGCTTTCTCTGAAGGTAGCAAAGAGCTCTCACACTGGCTTTAGTAAAGATAAAAATGGAATCATAGTGTGTAGGAATATGAATGTGTGTTTGGAGCCACCTTCTGTAGGAACTGGCTTTTTCAGCCCAGAAATCTATTCTATAATATAAAGTTCTCAGTTCCTATTTGTACCAGAATAGATGGTGAGTTTTATGTGCAATGCATATATTTATGATGTATTTCTCCATCTTCTCTCAAAAATGCTGAGACTATGTTTCCCCTAGTAGCTGTTTAAGGATCAGATATTATTTCACGATAAACCCTCACTCCACAGTTAATACTTTAAGGCTACGTCTAGACTGGCATGATTTTCCACAAATGCTTTTAACGGAAAAGTTTTCCGTTAAAAGCATTTGCGGAAAAGAGCGTCTAGATTGGCACGGATGCTTTTCCGCAAAAGCACTTTTTGCGGAAAAGCGTCCGTTCCAATCTAGACGCGCTTTTGCTCAAAACAAATCTGAGCTGTCTACACTGGTCCTTTTGCACAAAAGCTTTGCGCAAAAAGGACTTTTGCCCAAACAGGAGCAGCATAGTATTTCCGCAAGAACACTGACAATCTTACATGAGATCGTCAGTGTCCTTGCAGAAATTCAAGCGGCCAGTGTAGACAGCTGGCAAGTTTTTCCAGAAAAGCAGCTGATTTTCCAGAAAAACTTGCCAGTCTAGACACAGCCTAAAAGAAAAACATATCTACTTCCATCCACATTCCAGTTGCCAGTCACATATTAGCTTAATACTACTTAAAAAAAAAAAAAAAAAAAAAAAGCTAACATACTATTCAGTACCTTGCCTGAAAAGTCCTGTCAGTCTTAACTTGGACAATGAGAATAAAAAGACAAATTTGGTTCTTTTGAGATTCACCATTATTCACAGGCTAAAACAGTTCAGGGAAAAGTTTCATTTTTCCCACTTCACTTCTCTCCCATCCCCAGAAGGAAAATTGTGACAGGCTTAAAATATAGTTAGTGAAACTATTTCTGGAATACAAACTTTTGAAATGGCAAAAGTTTGTGGTCTTCTCCACTACTTAGGAGCCCTAGTCAGGGATCAGGACCCCATTGTGCTAAGTACTGTACAACATAGTCTTGTCTGCTTGATTTATATGGGGATTAAACTTACTCTATAACGATATAAAATAGTCCAATGTAAATGTATGGATCAGCTTCTGTTTCTAAAATGAGGCTATATAACTCAGTGTCAATTCTCATTAGACAAACATCAATCATTGCTACTTTTTTCTGAGGAATGGTGAAGATGATAGTTTGTGTTCTGAATAGTAGTGGAGATACAATTTCTTTAATTGCCCTAATGAAAAAAATTGTTACACTTCAAAAGCTGATAATTTTGAAAACACTGAGTCTTTACAAGACCTATTGAAAACATATTGAGTATTTACAAGACCTCCTCACACTTTTTTTGTATGTTTAGTGACTAAGACATACCAATAGCAAATGCTCAGTTAAAGTTACAGTGCAGCATTCATATATACATTTTCTGGTTAGTTGAAAGTGTAACAGAGCTGGTATGCTAAGCTGGGTATAATTGTGTCGTTGCTACTAATGTATGAAGAGATTGTTGTATATGTACACTGCTTTCACACGATGCACTCATTAAAAATCATGGTACTGTACATTTTAAAGATGCTCCAACTTCTTAAATGTATACATGTGAAACTCTAGCGCACACATAGCTTAATCAGTGTAATAACATTTTCAGGCCTAAATCCAGCTGCTGCTGCCACAAGTTCCCCTGTCAACAGAACTGATGCATTGCTAGTGTGCAATAAGGCAGGTCTGGTTTCCAGGGGCCATACAGGGGTCTGTACAATACTTGCACAGAGCAAAGCTGAAACCTGCAAATATTTTTTGTATGGCAGTCCAAAGGGGCTGCCTGTAACACAGCATCCAATAGTGAGTGGAAACAGGTAATTGGATTGTCTAATTGAAGGCTGGATGATCTGCTACTGATGGAGATCTTTAATCTTCCCCCTGTGAGCAGGATACAATATGGGCCTCATATGCTAATAAAGCCATTGGGAAGAAGTACCCCTTACGAAGCTACTCTTCTACCATTTCATGTTCTGTCATGGCTACCTGGGGTTGTGGTTGCAGGGGGAGGAATAATATAGAAAAATTAGTTTTACCCAAGGAGACTCTTTTGGAATCTGGGGGAAAAATGAATTAAAACAGCTGCACACTTTGTGGTGTTTTATTTTCTCTGAGAATTACAGTACTTTTGAAAGTCTGGGATTATCTACACTAGCTATAACCAAGCATTATGCCATCTTTCACTGAGAACTCAGCCATGTATTAGCACTGAACAGTGACATTCCTGATCCTCAGTTCTTGGACATTTCCAGAGCAAAGTATTAACAGTAGTCGGAGTGAGAAATGGGTCAAACAACCACTAAGAACTAATTTCAGCACCTTTACTTTATTTTATTTTTTTGGCACATAATTTGAATTGAAGACAATAAAAACAAAAAATCTAAAGAATATCGCTCCTCTTTGGTCACACATTTGATCTTTAACATAAGGAGTATGTCTCAGAGGGTACGTCTAGACTACATGCCTCTGCCGACAGAGGCATGTAAAATAGGCTACCCGACATAGTCAATGAAGCCGGGATTTAAATATCCCCAGCTTCATTAAAATAAAAATGGCCGCCGCACTGTGCCGGCTCAGCTGATCGTCGGCACAGCGCGCGAGTCAAGATGCGGATCGGTCGACAAGGGAAGCCTTTGTCGACCGCTCCTGTAAACCTTGTTTCACGAGGCATAAGGGAGCGGTCAACAAAGGCTTCCCTTTTTGACCGATCTGCATCTTGACTCGCGTGCTGTGCCGACAATCAGCTGAGCCGGCACAGTGCGGCGGCCATTTTTATTTTAGTGAAGCCGGGGGATATTTAGATCCCGGCTTCATTGACTATGTCGGGTAGCTCATTTTACTTGCCTCTGTCGGCAGAGGCATGTAGTCTAGACGTACCCAGAGAGGTAGCTGTGTTAGTCTGTAACTTTAAAAACAATGAGTGGTCCTGTGGCAGCTTAGAGACTAACAAAATATATAGGATCGTGAGCTTTTGCAGGTAAACCCACTTCAACAGATGTTGTCCAATTCATCTGTCCAACTCATCTGATGAAGTTGGTTTTACCCACAAAAGCTCATGACCCTATACATTTATTAGTCTCTAAGGGTATGTCTACACAGCAAAGTTATTTCAAAATAACAGCCGTTATTTCAAAATAATTTACTAGCATCTACACAGCCAAACCGCTATTTCAAAATTAATTTGAAATAGCGGAGCGCTTATTTTGAATTTGGTAAACCTCATTCCACGAGGAATAACACCAAATTCGAAATAGCTATTTCGAAATAAGTGCTGTGTAGACACTTATTTCGAAATAGGGGGCCTCCAGCCTTCCCAGGGTGCCCTGGTGGCCACACCAGCTTCAGCCAAGAACACTCCTCTCCCTCCGCCTTCCCCGGAGCCCTTAAAAGGGTTGAATCTGACCATAGTGCCTGTGCCAGCTCCAAGCCTGCCAGCCCAGAGCCAGCAGTCACTGCCCCTGACCCAGTGGCCCCAAAACATGAGCCAGCAAGCCACTGGCAGCCAGACATCCACCACTCCCCAGGAGCAGTCTGCCAGCTCCCAGGAGCCTGCCAGGGCCCGGAGAAGGTGGGCGCCTTCTTGGTTTAGGGGGGATGTCCCCAACGTTCATGATCTCCGCAGTAGATGGAGGAATGTGGCCATCTATGGCAGGATAGCTGCCAGCCTGGCCACCAAAGGCCACATGTGAACCCAGGAGCAGGTCTGCATGAAAATCAAGTTGGTCCGGCGAGATGCCCCCCAACCCTGAGCCCTGAGTTTCACCTCCCCCTTCTTCCCCTTGCTTCCCTCTTCCAGCTCCCTCCTCCCAGGTTTTTCCCTCCCCTCTCCACCTTCTCTTCTCCCCTCTCCCACCTCCTTTCCCCAGTCTCACCAGAGTTTCCCCCCCCCCCCAGTTTTGTTAAATAAAAAGAGTCATGAAAACACATGTCTTTTATTTGACATCAGGAAGGGGGGTTAGGGAGGGGTAAGTGGAAGGACATGAGGGAGGAATGAGGCACAAGCCCCCAGTGGGGCAGACCAGGGAGGCTCTTAGTTCTCCTCAGGGTGGAAGCTCTCCCTCAGGGCCTCCTGGATACTGACAGCCACCCAATGGACCTCCCGGATGGCAGCCTGTAGAATCTGCAGCCAGGCTCATAGCAACACATCCACGAGAAGCACCAGAATGCCCAGGGGCAGCTCTGGCTCCAGGTTGCAGAGTGCTGTGGTGTCCCAAGTGAGGGCAACCAGAGCACGCAGAGACAAAATGCTTTGCTGTCCCTCATCGAGGTAAGCAAGCAAGCAGGGAAAGCTGAGAACCAGCTATCTGGGGGGGTCCCTTTAAGCACAGGCCTGAGATAGCCTCAGGCAGCAGCCACACAAAGTAATTCCTGACCTGATGCCCTGCCGGACCTGGTTCCGGCCAGCCTTAAATGCGATTCAGCGTCCACTCAATGTGGACGCGCTATTTCGAAATAGCAAAATGCTTTTTCGAAATGCATTTTGTGTGTAGACGTGTTATTTCAAAATAAGATATTTTGAAATAACGCTGTAGTGTAGACACCCTAAGGTGCCACAGGTCTCCGCATTGTTTTTAAAAGGAGTATGTGAACGTCAACCTTTTGATAATAAAATATTTGTTAGTGTAGTATAGCCAATAGTGCCTTATCCATAATAAACACATAATAGATTAACATTCCATTCTTAATAGTTGATGCATGTCAATGGGGGACAAAAAGAGATGAAATTCCATTCAATCTGAGTGATCACTAATAGCATGTATATCACAAAGTTTGTTTGTTTGTTTGCTGTTTGTGAAGGAATCTCTATGATGAGCATCTCATGGCAGTGGCTGGGTAAGAGCTAAATGACCATTTCCATTAGAGGGTCTCATTAGTGTGATGGCTGACTCTTTCAGTGAGCTAAATTGAACACCTTGAACTAAGCTCAACAGGCATTTTGAATCTTAGGGTTTAACTTGTCCCTTTACCCTGTATTAATGTTTTAACTCGAGGTTGATTGGTTGGATAGTGTCACCTAGTGGTCAGGGGTTAGGCTTGTGACCTGCTGAGGGAAGGGGTTGTTGGTAGAGGAGCCTGGTCACTTTCACTCTCCTAGGCTCTGAACCAGGGTCCTTTGAGGGCTTTCAGTGATCTGACAGCTGGGGAGGCTTAAGTCTGCCTTCCCTGGGCCACTCCTCTAAAAGTCGCATCGAAGTTAAGGCTGCATAGAGGATGTCCACTTACCACCAGCCATCTCCTGGTAGCTGCATGCAGTGTGGTAGCTCTTTTTTGTTCTTGGGCAGCAACTGCCTTCTCCTGTGGTATGGCCCACACTCCTGGGCTAGATCAGTCCTAAGTCTTTCCCCTGATGGAGTTGGTAAGAGTGGGAGAGAGAAAAATATTTCCCTCTCAGGCTATCTCCGCAGCAGGTTCTCCCTTCGCTCAGGGAAGGATGTTGTCATAAGGGAGGGTTCTACCTTCCCTCTACCTTCCCTCCACTCTCCTCTCCTGGAGGGACAGGTTGCAGGTCTGTTATGTGCCTTTTGGCTGCCACCAAATGAGCAGCTCCTCTGCCTTTTAATTCCTCCCCCAGTGGGTGCATTTCCTACTTGTGTGGTGGGATGGTGGCTGGCTCAGTTCAGAGCAGTTCCTCACACCCTTGTTGCCCAATGTGGAGTTTGTACACTCCATCACACCTTGCTACCAAAAATTGACTTCACTGTGGTTGCATGGGTATAGCTAAGCATGGAATGTCATCCCTGAATACTACCATATTTTTTTTAAATAAAGATTTTGACGTGGGAAAAGAGGCAGACAGCTGCCATGTGCTGAGTTTGAGAATTATGAATTTCCATTAAGTGCTGGTCAGAAAACAGAATTTTCATGGGAATTTCATGGAAAATTCTGACATTTTGAAAGTTGTTTCCAGTCTGCATCAGAAGAAAAAGTCCAAATTTCAACATTTCTCACAAAACAGGAATTTAGAAACATTGAAATCATTCATTTTGATTGATAGCAGCAAACTGACATTATCAAAATGAAATGCTTTGGTTTGATAGGGTAATTTTTCTACAGATGTCATCACATTATGTATTTTATATCATAACTAATATTGTACAAAATAAATATGTTATAAATATAATCAAATCATATTTTAATATGTTATAAAACTTCAAAAGAAACAAAAAAGGGGAAACCATTTAGGCTTTTTCCCCATAGAAAATTTTGTGAAAATCATCAGACTTCCACCAGACATTTCAGTTTTGATAAAGCAGCTTTGTGAATAACCTCATTCAAAGAAAATTCACATTTTATTAGGTTTAGTTTTAAAGCATTTCCCCTTATGACTTCCTCAATGATCACTGAGACACTCAAAGTTCAGTTCAACAGCCATTCCATCACAGCTAAGATAGACATGAAAGGAATTCTTCTTTGGGGGCACGACATCTCTTAGAGCCTGATTCTGCTTCATTCAAGCCAATAGGGGATTCTCTATTGATTTCACTATGTGCCAAAGCTGCTAATCAGCTATCCCAGGAGGTATGGAGCACCCATTGCTATACGATATACATGGGAACTTGCTGTTATCAGTTAGTGTTGCTTCTTGAAACAAAATATCAGTGGAATGGCATGTATTTTTAGTATCAAGAACATGTGATCTCAACTCAACCTGTAAATTATGCTTATATTTATCTTTAGGAAATGCTTTGCTAATGCAAAGAGACTTGAATGCCTCAGCAGATTAATGTCACATCCATTTCACGGCATACTTCAATTTATGTTCCAGGAACAGTGATGAAAAAGACAGCTTCATGAGTAAACAACATCATTCAAAGAAAAGCCTTGTTTTACTTAATGATCAGCAGCTGTGGCTTAAGAACACAAGAGGAACATTCTTTCTGGTTAATAAAGTAATGAAAACAGCAGGCGACTTTCAGACATTAATGTGAGTGTTGTGCATGATGCCAATTGCCTGAGGGTTTTGTTCAAACCAATATGGAGTGATACTTATCCCATCCCCTACTGGGACTTTTTTTCACCCTGGCAATATGACTTGGATACAAACAGCTGTGCAGTACTTGTGTGAACTTAGACCTGATTCTATATACCAAATGTCCTAGTTAGCTGCCTAGGTCATACTAACAATAGATTAAATTCAATCCCATTTGTATCCAGTTTTGAATGACTGGATCTTAACCAGCTCTTGGGGCAGTGTTTATGTGGATCAGAAGGTAAAACCCCACCCGAGTATTTCTATTTAGGGCCTTCAGTTTGAGAAGGAACTAAATAAAACATTTCTCAGCATTTCCTCCCCTAGGAGACTGTGTTCCCCCTTTCCTTTCCTCTAAACATATTTCTCACTGCCTGGGGGGGATGCAATGGGACTGTCACCAATATGTTCAGCAGTTGCAGAAATATCATTTGGCTTGTCTGTTTGTTGTGCTGAAATGGAAACATACATTCAGAAAAACACTATTGCGGCAGATGACAAAATGCAGAGATAGCAGTACCTTCTTTGCTACCTCTGCCATGCTGAATCTATTTCTTATCTCTCCTAAGAATCAAGATAACCATCCAATCAGGGCTGGCTCAAGCCATTCTGCGCCCTGACCAGCGGGCACATGACGCATGCACAGCTCCACCCCTGGGCGCACGGCGCATGTGCAGCCCGGCCCCCCGGCACGCTGCACACCTTACAGCTGCAATCAGGCGCAGTGTGCCTGGGGCTGGGGGCCACGCGGCGCCTGATGGCAGCTCTAAGGGGCATCACGCGCCTGGCCGCGCGGCGCCCTTTACAGCTGTCATCAGGTGCCCCCCATAGGTTGGTGCCCCGGGCAGCTGCCTGGCTAGCCCCCCCCTTAATCCAGCCCTGCATCCAATAAGAGCTCCCTTTATGTGTTGGATCTCCCTGGTCCGACACTGTCAGGAACTGAATGACAGAATTTGCTGGCCCAGGGGAAGTGTCCCTGCCATGGGCCTGAGCCATCGGTCCCCCTGCCTCTGGCCCTCTCTGCCCTTTCTCCAGCTGGGCTGTCCACTCTGCTGCCACTGGCCCCAAGCTGGTTCTCAGTGAGCCAGGGTTCTCCGGCCCTGGCCTGCACTGCTGTGAGCTGTCGGGTTTCTCTGGCTCCGTGCTGTCATGAGCGACTGGGCTTCTACAGCTCCCAGTCCCATGCTGCTGTGGGTGCCTGGGGTTTCCCAACCCCCAGCTCCACACTGCTGCAGGCTGCTGGGATTCTCTGGTCCCTAGCCCCACTACTGCTGTGGGACTCTTCAGGCCCCATTGCCCTCAGCCCTGGCTGCGCTGCTGGTCCTCTTGCCTTTAGGCTCCTAGGGTCTCTGGTCCAGGAGCATCCATGGTCCTACTGGACCACGGATGTTGCCAGACCAGAGTGTGCCAGTTTTCAGAGGTACAACCTGTAGTGGCAACTCCCTTGTCATGCTCTGAACACTGGCATAAAAGTATATGACATATAGATTTGATAGTAAAGGTAGAATGTTCAGGGTACTAGGAATAACATTTCTATTTGTTTATGGGGGTACATGAATGCGCCTCCTTCCCAAAAACCATGAATGCATCAGAGACATTTATAATGTATTTCCCCCAGATCATTCCTGTGCAACAGGAAAGCATTATTTTCCCTAATTCTCAAAATCTGAGAGGCCTGGTTTTCAGCAAGCATGTGCAGCCTCCACTGAATTCAATCTATGAGTATTAATCATTAATGAAAGTCAGGTCCTACTGTTACATTTTCAGAAGCACCTAAGTGGCTTAGAAGCTTAAACCCCATTTTTAAAATGACTTTCTATGAGACTTGGGCTCCTAAGTGCCTAATCGCTGTTAAAATGGGACGTAGTTTCCTAAGCCACTTAGACACTTTTAAAACATTTGCTATGCCTACACTTGCAAGTGTACATGGTTGCATGGGTGTTCTGATGCCATAACCTGTCTATAGGTGAAGCCATGAAGCCCATTTCTGAAGGACAATCTAGTGCAAGAAAGCTAGCATGCTTTGGGAGCGGGGCGACCAGTATGTACACACCTCCGTGGTGGCATACCTGTTCTACATTGCAGTGTGGATGGGGGAAAGGGGAATGTGCTGTATCACAGTTGCCCCCCAAGGCTATTCCTACAATGCCTACAACCTTTTGCCACCTAACATTTACCTAAACCATACCATGGTTAGTAGCAACCTGCACTGTGCATTTCAAAACAGTTTTCTGCTAAAATCTATTGATGAGTATAGAGGATCATGGTGTGGTGGGCCAAGAACAGGTCATAGGTTATCCAAAAGGAGCTACCTGGTCTCTGGATCACACACAGGCAAAGATCAGTGTTTAGTCAGAGAACCTCATCCTCTATAACTTTGCCCTAGTCAGCTGGAACATTCACTGAACCAAAGCTGCAGGCATTCATCGGACTCCATTTCAGTACTGGGAGCATGTGAAGCACATCAGGCTACTGTACTGGAGGGTGAAGGACTCAAAGAGTTGCCCTTAAACCAGAATCTGAGGTTGGTAAGTTAATTTACATCCCCACACATCCTGGAAATATCTCCTCTTGCTCCAAGAATACATGCCTGACACCCACACCCTGACCCCCGCTTCATCCTGACATGGTCCACAAGCAGGCCAGAGTTGTTAAGTATTAGCAGAAGTTATTACACAGTATTGACATGCAGTCTCTGTGCTCCTGTGTATTGGTGCAACTGTCACTCAGGACTCCTCATAGTGATAGTCCCTGGGTGGAGCCAACCAAGAGAAAGGAATGGAGGGAGGGGAAGGCTGTGAAACGGCCATGGTGGGGAAAGAGCAGTTCTCAATATACGTGGTTGCTCAAAGATCCCAAATCTTCTCCCCTTGCAAACATGAGTCATGGGGAAGGAAGGCAGGAGCGGCCCTAGATGAACTGCCAGCAACTGGCGCCCTAGGCGAAACGCGCAATCGGCGCTTCCGCCTCCAAAGCCCTCAACAGCCATTTATCTTGGTGCCCTAGGCGACCACCTAGTTCGCCTGTATTGACAGGCCACCACTGGAGGAAGGGAAAGGGATTTGGTGGCTTGGGTGTTTTTCCCTGGGGAGGAAAAGAGAATCAACTGGTTCTCTGAGGAAAGTCAGAGCAGCCTATTCTCCCAGTGACCATTGGAAATACTTATTACCATTCCCAGTCCCTGGTGTGTGAACTCTCCCAGTGCAAAGCTACTCTGCAGAAGCCACAAGAAATGGATGGGTGAAGAATCCACTTGAGCCAATGCACAATCACAATGCCATGTCCCTTAGCAACAAAGAAGTGACTGTGGCTATGTCTACACTGCAGAGCTTTTCTATCCCGGAAAAACTCTGCCAAGTCCAAAGGAATGCGTCTGTTTTTCCGAAAAAAAATCGGAAAAGCAGACGTGTTTTTTTGGCATCCCTGTAAACCTTGTTCTTTGAGGAAGAAGGGATGTTCTGAAAGACTTTTTTTCCAACATTTGGCCCCGTGTAGACAGGTCAAATGTTGGAAAAGCCTCTTTTGGAAGAAAAGCAGAAAAAGATACACAAATTGTGGTTCGCAATTTGTGTATTTTTTTTTTTTTTTTTTTTTTTTTTTACTTTTCTTTGTAGTGTAGACATAGCCTGTGTGACAGTGTGCTCTCAGTGAAAATCTGGTGTCATGGAAATTTTAACAATAGCATCTCTTCCCAACTGCTTCTCTCTCAGTGCTTCAGCCATGAGTTTGGTAATATTTTTTTAAATGATCCTGGAAACAAAGAATGTTGTGAAATCATGATTGCTATCCAAAACACTACAACAAAAGCCAGAAGATATGCTAAACTGAAACATCATTATGACTCTGTTTATAATTAAGTGAGAATGCAGACAAAGGAAGCAAAAATATCTGTGAAGATATCTGGCGCTGAGACCTTTCTGACTCTCCCACTCCACCGACAGTTACCACTGGCAAACCACAAAAATATTTTTCCAGGAGTGCAATCATGCATCACACCCCATAAGAGCCCTGAGATGTGGTGTCAGACAGACTTATACAGATTGTATTAAGTCCCTCCCCCAGCCTCATGGAACTGTTTTTAAATTATGATAATGTTTAAGTGCTCCTCATCAACCAACCTAACACAGAGCAGTTAACACGAGAAAAAAAATCAATGCTCAGTGGTAACCTTAACATTTTTGATCAAATGCCAGCAATGCCCCACTGCAATATATATTGGACAAACTGGACAGTCCCTAAAGGAAAGAATTAATGGACACAAATCAGATATCCATAAAGGAAACATACAAAAACCTATTGGAGAACACTTTAATCTCCCTGGGCATTCATTAACCATCTTCAAGTAGCTGTTTTGTTACAAACCAATTCCAGAAGCCAAATACATAGGGAAGGACTGGAACTACAGCTCATTCACAAGTTCGATTCTCACACCCATGGATTGCATAAAGATACTGGATGGTTGGGTCATTATCAACCTACCAAACAATGAAGGCGACAATGGTTCTTTGTTTATGTAGAATCTCATGCTACTATCTACATGTTTTGTCAGTCTTTAAGTGCTACCTGACCATTTGTTGTTTGCTAATTAATGGTTCTTATCTGCCTCTTTTAACTATCTAGCCTTAGGTACTTAAACACTATTTGTTTTTCCTATTACATTCCAGCTCAGCTTTCCCCTTGATATATTTTACCCACTGCCTCTTCTTGTTGCCCCCCTCCCATTTTTTCCTTCTTCCACCCCCTTCCCTTCTTCCCTATTTATTTTGGTTCTTAGATATCCAGCACTCTGGTCATCTGAAGAAGTGGGCTGTGCCCATGAAAGCTCATGATACCATCTACGTGTTTTGTTAGTCTTTAAAGTGCTACCAGACTATTTGTTGTTTTTTTAAGTTTATGCATTACTTGTGACATTCTCCTGGTTAACGTGCCTCTTTGCCTGTGATTAGGCAATTGGCATGCCAGATGCCCTCTCTTTTGATATGAAAATGGGAAAAGTTTCAGTCTCTTTCACCTCATTCCATGAAGAAGTTTACCCTTCTGACATGAGTGAAGTCACTACCACCTGGGCCATGAAAGAGCTGTGCAATATCATGAAATTCTCTCCTGACTTGCAGTTAGTTGGTGCTGCCTGTCATGGGGAATGGTGGGTCTGATGGAATTATAATGATGAAATGTCTTGCGAGTAGCCTCAAAAACTGTTCTGTGCAGAGGGTGGCAGCAGACAAGCTTCTAATCCTCAGGGTGTATCCAACTGGTTCCTTGATAGATGCTTGTTGCCAAGATCACTTGGAATAATTTGATATATTTTTAATTTCATGGGCAATACTCTTCAGGCTTCCAATTTATTCTCCAACATCTTGACCAACTGAAAGTTCCTACCACCAAATCTACTTCCTTTCCTGGATAATGCATTTTTATTGCTACTCCTTTTAATGAGTGAACTCACAATTTTTTTGCTGATCAGTCTTTTTGAAAGCCAGTTTTATCCACACCTTTCTGGCGCTTAATTTTACTGGATCATTCTCCAGGCTAGGAGAGATAAATTGTATATCTTAAACCTTTCTGAGGACATTTGATATTTCTAGATACAGTTCCAAACAAGAATTGCACATTTTTGTCTGATTTATCTTTTATCAAATCGACCTCACAATATCCCAGTAATTGGTACAGTAGTTTGCATATGGAATTTAATTCAACCTCCTAACCAGCTGGAGTTTCTCTCATCAGGGGATTCAGAAATTCTGGGCTTCTCAAAGCCTGGTTGCAGAGCATAACAGAAGGGTGCCAGTTCTACAGTAAGCAATATTATGGGACATAAACAGTCTTATTGCATGAATAATTCAGCAGAATACTTCCCCTATCTTAGAAGTGAGAGGTTTGTTTAGATTAATTTCTCCCAAAAAGAAAGAAGATTCAGCACCTGATTTTAATTCAGCAAAGACAGAATACAAAGCAGAACTTACATTTCCACAGTTGAAGTTTATAGGTGAGACTGAAATCTGAATGTCAAAGTCTTCAATTTAAATGTTGTAGCTTAAATGTAGAATTAGAACATACATATCCATTGTACAGCTAAGGCTATGTCTACACTGCAGAGCTGTTCCAGGATACTGTGTCCAAGGAATGCATCTGCTTTTTTGAAACATCCCTGCATTCCTTGTTGTATGAGGAATAAGGGATGTTTCAAAAGAAGAGGTTTTTCTGAAATGTGGCCCTGTGTAGTCCTTCTGCCTCTGTTCTCCCGCCAAGCCTGGCCACTGGTCTCATGGCCAGCCCTCCCCTGTTGTTGGCCTTGCTGCCCTGGTCACACCGGGCTTCCAGCCCCACCAGGAAGTCCATACAGCCCTGATGGGCAGCCCCATGGTCACATGCAGGGCTCCCAGCCCCACTGTATGGAAAGAGCTCACAAAATTGGCCCATAAAAGTTTGAGACAGTCATATCCTGGCTCCTTAGGTCATGTAGTTTCTTTCTGTTTTATAAGATTATCATAATTCAGTTATGTCTTGTGAAAAACTTCTATCACCCTATTATTTCCTAAAACAAGATTGTCAAGTGGTCTGGAGTGGATCACAATTGTAAGTGCCAATCTCAGGGCAGGCTGTCAGAAAAGGTCACACACCACAGACACCTGACATATTCTATAATTAGATTTCACCAAGCCATTAACAGCATGTGAGTCTCCTGGATCACTAAACCAGTCTGGAGTCACAGACAGTCCCAGTAGCCTCTCCAATTATTTTGACATCCAGACAAACTGAACTTTGTGATAAAAGATTAGTAAAACAAACAAAAAAAAATCACACCACATTAGCAAAAACAACAGAGTCCTGTGGCACCTTAAAGACAAACTCATTTATTTGGGCACAAGTTTTCATGGACTGCATCTGATGAAATGGGCTCCAGCCCATGAAAGCTTATGTCCAAATAAACTGCAGGGGGTAGCCGAGTTATTCTGTACAGGAAAAAACAACAAATGGTCTGGTAGCACTTTATAGACTAACAAAACATGTAGATGGTGTCATGAACTTTCGTGGGCACAGCTCACTTCTTCAGATGAAAAATTTCTGTCATCTGAAGAAGTGGGCTGTGCCCACAAAAGCTCATGATACCATCTATATATTTTGTTAGTCTATAAAGTGCTACCAGATAAACTTGTTAGTCTTTAAGGGGCCACAGGACTCCTCATTGTCTGTGCTGAAACAGACTGACATGGCTACCCCTCTGAAACTTAACAGCACGTCAGATTTCTTCCAGTCCTAAGACGCTAGTCACTCGACCCAGATCAATCCATACATCAAATCTTACATCACAGACAATGTTGGCAGTCAAATCTATAGCAAACTAGCTGCAGGTTTATTAGCTTAGAGTATGTCTACACAGCAAAGCTATTTTGAAATAACAGCCGTTATTTCAAAATAACTGTATTAGCGTCTATACAAGCCAACCGCTATTTCAAAATTAATTCAAAATAGCGGAGGGCTTATTTCGAACTTGGTAAACCTCATTCCACAAGGAATAGTGCCTATTTCGAAATAAGCGCTGTGTAGACGCGGAATAGGGGCTATTTCGAAATAGGGGGCCTCCAGCCCTTCCCAGGGTGCCCTGCTGGCCCCAACCAGGAAAACTCCTCTCCTCCACCTCTCCCCAGAGCCCTTAAAGGGGTAGAGTCTGGCCACAGTGTCTGTGCCAGTTCTAGGCCTGCCAGCCCAGAGCCAGCGTTCGCTGCCCCTGACCCAGTGGCCCCAGCATGAGGCAGGCAGCCAGTGCCAGCCAGCCCTCCACAGCTCCCCGGGCCCAGTCCCCCAGCTCCCAGGAGCCTGCCAGGGGCCAGAGAAGGCGGGTGCCTTCCTGGTCCAGTGCGGAGATCATGGACCTGATTGATGTTTGGGGGGATGCCTCCAACGTCCATGATCTCCACACTAGATGGAGGAATGTGGCCATCTACGGCAGGATGGCTGCCAGCCTGGCCACCAAAGGCCACATCCGAACCCAGGAGCAGGTTCAGATGAAAATTAAGGAGCTGCGACAGGCCTATGCCAGGGCCACAGGGGGCAACTCCCAAACAGGGGCAGACCCAAAGAGCTACCCCTATTTTGATGCCTTGGACCGCATCCTGGGGAGCGGGACGGTCTGTGCCCCCCAGGTGGTCATAGACCCTGGGGCAGAGGGTCCTGACCAGGGCATGGAAGAGGAGGAGGAGGAGGGCCAGGAGCCACAGGAGCCTGGAGGAAGCATGCCGTGCAGCCAGGACCCCTGAGCTGTCCCAGCGGACCTGTCGCTGGTGTCATTCGGGGAGGCAACAACATGTGAGTGCCATCACTGTCCCCTTATGGGGGGTGGGGAGGGAGACCAAGGACTGTGTGTGTGGGCCTTGCTGACCACGGATCACGCAAAAACTTGTACACGTGCGAGCACGTGTCATGCCACCCCTGGGCACGTGGCCCCAGCTGGCTGCCACACAGGGGCCTTGGCCTGTTAGCCACACACGTGTGTGAAGAGACATGACGTGCTCCTAACCCCAGGGTGGGACACAGCAGGATGCCCTCCCTCCACAAGCCCCCTCTACAAAGAGGCAGGGGACATCTCCTCCCCCCCACACATACCCACACTATATACAGCACAGGGGCCTGGGTACAGTCCCGGGGCAGCTCCCACTCCCGGGGATAGCAGGACATCCCGAACATGGCCTCTGTGCAAGCACATTGGCTCTGATGGTGCGGAGACCGGTCATCCTCGCCCTGCAGAGCGGGGCCGGGCTCCACCCACTGTGTCTCCAGGGATAACTGACCACATCTCTTCTTTCTCCACAGCCGTGCCAGCTGTGCATGCAGGGTGTACCACACCACACAGGACATCCTCCCGCACCCGAGGACTCCACAGGCCCACCCGTGCAGTGAAGGGGTACCAGCAGGAGTACTTGGGGGCACTGCGAGCCCTGCACCGCAGCCTCGACCACTGGGTGCAGGAAGACCTGCAGCTCCGGCGGGAGCAGCTTGCCCAGGGCAGCTTGTATCTTAACTCATACACTTTTATTCAATAAGGCCAATTTAATAATCCACATAAGACCATTGCAGTCCGGAAAATTTTACACCACCAGAGGGAGACAGGAGACAACTTTTCAGATAAAATACTGGCTATGAAATGTTTGTTACTACTATCAGCCATACCACTACCAAGCTTTCCATAAAAACAAATCTTATTTTTTTCCAGATTTTACTTATCAGTTATTTCATTAACAGTATAAAGTATATCACAATAACATTAGGGCTGCATCTAGACTGGCAAGTTTTTCCGCAAAAGCGACTGCTTTTGCAGAAAAATTTGCCAGCTGTCTACACTGGCTGCTTGAATTTGTGCAAGAACACTGACGATCTAATGTAAGATTGTCAGTGTTCTTGCGCAAATACTATGATGCTCCCATTCAGGAAAAAGCCCTCTTGCGCAAATGTATTTGCGCAAGAGGGCCAGTGTAGACAGGGGAGGACTGTTTTGCGCAAAAAAGCCCCGATAGCAAAAATGGCGATCGCTCTTGCATAAAACTGCGTCTAGATTGGCACGGATGCTTTTCCACAAAAAGTGCTTTTGCGCAAAAGCATCCGTGCCAATCTAGATGCTCTTTTCCGCAAATGCTTTTAACGGAAAAACTTTTCCGTTAAAAGCATTTGCAGAAAATCATGCCAGTCTAGACGTAGCCTAGGAGTCTGAGATAAATCTCTCAGGACAAGAATATTCAGAGTTTAGAGTAGTTTTCTTCTGAGGTGTTTCAGAAGATGGGGTTGCTCTTAAAAACTCTTAACTTTTCCATGAAAGTAGGATCTAAGGTCATTTTTTTTTTTTTTTTAAATAGGGAGACTAATATTAAGTTCCTAAATCCACAGCTGGGTACTTAAGTGTGAGGCATGATTTTCAGATGTACACAATAATTAGTAGCTTCCACTGGAACCCCAGAGTGCCTGAGGTATCTTTTTCCACACTTCACAAATAAGGAGCATTGACCCCCTGAAGATCTTGGGCTAGGACATTTGGAGAAGTCACCTTGAGCCCCCAAAGACAGGACAAGGGTTCATGTGGCCCGAGGATGAAGAGTGGCTAGGCCAATGAGTTTCATCTTGAATATGTCTTTGTTAAACTGGAGTGCTACTGGGGGTCTGTGGAAGACAGGAGAGACTGAAAATGAAGTTAACTTTCTCCCCTTGCACATTCAAATTAATTTCTTTCTTAGGGCTTGTTTCCACTAAGCTGGGGTTTAATGCTGCAGCAATCGATCCACCGGCCATTGATTTATCACATCTCCTTAGACACACCAGATAGATCTCCAAATGCTCACCCATCAATGCAAGTACTCCACTAGGACAAGAAAAGTAGCCAGCATTGATGGGAGAGCAGCCCCCACCAACCTTACTGCACACAAGATGCTGTGGTAAGTACGTCAACTTCAGCTATTCTATTTGTGTACATTGTAGGGTTAGTACAGACAAAGCCTCAGTCTAAGTGAATGTACTGGGGTTGGATACTTTCCAGTCCTCATGAACCAAACCTACATAGTTCATTTTGAAAACATCTCAGTAATTGAAACTCACAGGGCTTACGTACATCCCATTGGATTCATACTGAGTATTAATGGCCACTAGAGAGGCAGACCAGCCAGAAAAGTTAAAATGACTAACTTGAAAATGTGTAGCTACCTCTCTCCTTTAGGAGTGAACAGAATGATCTGATGGTATATTACTAAAGTAAGAAATCTTCTGATTTCTGTCTTGAACATTGATGCATCTTACATTTGCTTCAATTTAATATTCAGACTATGAATATTGATTAATCACAATTAATAATAGAATACCAATTGAAATGTGTAAGTATTTTGGATATTTTTCTACATTTTCAGATATGGTATATTGATTTCATTTACAACACAGAATACATAGTGTACAGTGCTCACTTTATATTACTATTTTTATTACAAATATTTGCACTGTGAAAATGATAAACAAAAGAGTATTGTTCAATTCACCTTATACAAGTACTGTAGTGCAATCTATTTATTATAAAAGTGCAACTTACAAATGTAGATTTGTTTTGTTATAAAACTGCACTCAAAACCAAAATATAAAATATTAAAGCCTACAGGTCTACTCAATCCTACCTCTTGTTCAGATAATCACTAAGACAAACAAGAGTGTTTATATGTACTGGAGATAGTGCTGCCTGCTTCTTATTTACAATGTCACATGAAAGTCAGAATAGGCATTTGTAGGCACTTTGTACGAAGTATTGCCAGGCATTTATGTGCCAAATATGCTAAACATTCAGGCTACGTCTAGATTGCATCCCTTTTTCGGAAAAGGGATGCAAATTAGACGTATCGCAATTGCTAATGAAGCGGGGATTTAAATCTCCCCCGCTTCATTAGCATAAAAATGGCTGCCGCTTTTTTGACGGGCGAGCTTTGCGGAGAAAGCGCCAGTCTAGACGCTGATCTTTTGGAAAATAAAGCCTTTTCCGAAAGATCCTTATCCTCAATGAAATAGGGATAAGGGATCTTTCGGAAAAGGCTATTTTCCAAAAGATCAGCATCTAGACTGGCGCTTTCTCGGCAAAGCTTCGTGCCAGCGCAGTTATTTTTATGCTAATGAAGCGGGGGAGATTTAAATCCCCGCTTCATTAGCAATTGCGATACGTCTAATTTGCATCCCTTTTCCGAAAAAGGGATACAATCTAGACGCAGCCTCATACTTCAGCCACCCTTCGTGCTTCAGCCACCATTTCAGAGGTCATGATTCCATGCTGATGATGTTCATTAAAAAATAATGTGTTAATTAAATTTGTGACTAAGTTATAACATGTATATAGCATGGATGTATGGAGCATGCTTTCATGAGTCTTAAAAGCACAACACACTAGTGCAGAAACTATAGAACCCAAACCACCAACAAGGAAAAATCAACCTTCTGTTGGTGCCATCTGATTCAGATTATGAAAATGAATATACACTACTTTGGATCATTATGAAGTGGAATCGATCATTAGCATGGACACATGTCCTCTAGAATAGTCATTGAAGCATGAAGGGAAACATGAATCTTTAGCACATCTGGCACATTAGTATTTTATGACGCTGGCTACCACAATGCTGTGCTTTTGTCACTTTCAGGTGACATTGTATACAAGAAGCGGGCAGCAGCATCTCCTGAAAATATAAACAAACTTGTTTATTTTAGCATTGGCTGAACAAAATATAGGACTGAATGGACTTGTAAGCTCTACGTTATTTTATTTTTGAATGCAGTCATATTTGTGCATATGTCTACATTTGTAAGTTCAATTAGACTGCACTGCAATACTTGCACTGCAATACTTGTATGAGGTGAATTATAATACTGTTTCTTTTATTTTTACAGTGCAAATATTTCTAATCTACTATATCTTTGAGAGAGTTTGTGTGTCTGTGTGTCTGTCCATCCTGCTGTGAGTCCATTTGTTCAAGAACTCCTCCTAAAATGTAAAAGCTGCATTTGATACGCAGCTTCCTCATATCATATCTTAAAGAAAAATAAAGGTTTGATTGTGCCAGGACAATGTAGTGTGCCTGGAATTTGACTGTTTCTTATAAATGAAAAGGCAGGGATTTGGTAGGAGGGGCAGTTATCCTGTAGAATGACCACAGGAGGGAAGCAAGAGGCCAGAGATGGGACCTGGATAGCTATAATCCCATTGGGCCAGCAGGGATGGGGTGGAGAAAGGGATAGCTATCTACTATATATTTCAGAGAATTTGTGTGTGTGTGTGTGTGTGTGTGTGTGTGTCCAGACAGGGGACATGCACCCCTTCCCTGGCTGTGCCCACTGCACCTGCAGTAGCCATGGACAGGCAATTCTCACTTGGCCTCAGGCTGCTGCAATGAGAGAGGGCTGAGATAGTCCTCTCACAGCCCGGGGCACACAGAGCAATGATGTAAATGATGAAAAACAAGACTTACTTGAGTTAAGGACCTGAGCAATGATAGGTAAATCTTCTAGTAAAAAATAAATATAAAGAGAACACTATACCTTTTGTAATCTATGTTATAATTAAAGTAAATATATTTGAAAGTGTAAAAAAGGAAAATATTTAAATAAATGGCATTCTATTATTGTTTAGCAGCACAAATTAATCTTTGTAATTGCTTGAAAAACCTAATTCAGATTTTAAATAAATTGCTACACAAGAAAATAATTTAATTTGATATAATTTACAGTATTTCCGCATCTGTATTTGTTTACTAGGTCCTCAGATAAGGAATTTATTTTCAGCTAGGATTTTGGAAAAATCAATTTTGAATTCCAGGACCTGGATTGTAATTGTCCAACATTATAGTTTACTACACAAGTAGGATAATCTTTATTCTATGTGCTAAATATGTCCACTGGATGGCACTGATTGCCTAACCACACATTTATCCTTAGAAAAAATTACAATTTTTGTACAACAGCTGCTTTAAAAAAAACTAAGAATGGCAGAGTTCCACACATCTTTGAAGTGTACACTGAAATTAGTATGATTTTGCCTTTATCCTCCCTTATGGAAAAAACCATAATGTATTATCATAGCTCAAAAACATTTAAATTATATAAACATACAAAGAATATATAATAAATGACATTTATTTTTCTCAATATGAATCCAAACATGTGGGCAGAACTAAGTTCTAAGTTTTCAGTAGAACAATCTGCAGATTTTTCTAAACAGGGAAGTATGAAATGTGTGTGAGAAGGAAGGAGATCCATAGCTCATGAAAGTTTAAACACAATGTTAATGATGAAGGCCTCGACTCAGCATGTAAGCACATAGTTTTGAACACATGCTTAAATCTCCATGAAGTCACTGAAATTATTTGTCATACTTCAGTGCTTAGGAGTCCTAGCTGTACAGAACCTGCTGTATTGAATGCTGCACAAATACGGGTTGGGGGATAGTTTTTTATGAAATTAAAGCTGTGCAAATGGTTTGATGAATCAGGTCATATATCAACTGCCTACTCCATACAAGCAGAACATTGTGAAAATGAAGATAGTCATTTCCTCTGTACATGTGGTCACCTGTGTGTGGCCCATGCTCTAGAATACTATGTGCCACTTGCATTTCCACTACTGTTTTAAAAAGCAGACTGACAGAGGTGCATCTGCTGAGAGTTATTTAGAACACATAATGTACCCTGCACTGATTGACTGAAAGCCAATCTACATGAAAAATAATTAGGCCTCTGGAGCTCTTGAATTAAATTCTGGCTACAGCTACAAGAAAAAACCAAAAAACAAAAGCACACTTGTGTCTCATCACATGCTGACCAGACTTTTCTTTCCCTTCCAACCAAACTATTTGGCAGCCTACCCTCTGACTAGTCTCAGCATGGGAACAACAGGGATCTTGAAGGCTGAAATGGAGGCACATTGGCAATGTTATTCAAATTTAAGACTATAGACAAAGTAATTCTTAAAATTAAAAAAAAAAAACCTCCCCCACCTCCTCCCCATACTTATTCTGTAATAAAAGCAAGAAGTCTAGATTTGATGTAATATTAAGACTGAAAGGCAATATACTCAGCTGGTGGAAGTCAGTATAATTGTCACTGACCTCAATGGAGCTACACTGATATGCAGTGGTGGACCTCGCCCAAAATATCAAGCATTCAAAAGTCAATGCAAGCCCAAAAGCATTAGCCTGGGATCAGCCTAATAATTGACACAAAACCTTCATAAACACAGTTAAAGTACCCCAGTGGTGTCTTGCACTTCTCCAGAATTTCAAATTCAGTAAAAGTCAAACTTTGGAACACCAGGAAATGAAGAGTTAATGTCTGTCCCGTTAGATCTGGCAATAGCACTGGAAATTACCTGCCAGCACTCCAGCAGCATTCACTGTATTAGGTGTAGCTCTATTAAATAGGGCTGCCACTGTGATGTGAAGTGATCCTGGGGAGGTGAGAACCTCTACCCCTGTCCCCCATGTATGTGTAATCACAGGAATAGGTACTTATATGCCTTATTGCTGAGGTTCCCTTGAGACCTCTTCAACTCAGTTCCCCAAGTATTCAGTTCAACTCCAGCGTTATCACTAAGGCTCCCATATTTGCATGCAGCAAGCCTACACTGAATTGATTGATGCCTGTGTCGTGGGTGGATATAGGGCAGTGTTTCTTAAATTTTTTGAGACCATGGAACACCAAACAATTTTTTTTATGCGTAACACCTATGAAAATTTCAAAAAAAAAATTATTGTCAGACCAAAAAAGAGAAAAACAAAGAAGTAACAAAAACAAAGAAGAGGTCGCGGCACACCTGCGAGTTGTTCACAGAACACCAGTGTTCCGCAGAACATAGTTTAAGAAACACTGATATAGGGTCTAGCGCACATACAAAGTTACCCAGCAAACCTCTTTCTTTATATACATTTGCACATTGCATTACAATTATTATACATCACATCACACATTTGGGGATTAGCTTGGTTACTTTGTAGTAGCCAATCCCTGTACAACATACCCTGTCCACACTGGGGGGGGCTGAAAGAATTGCTGCAACCCTGAACAGGGTTGGGGGGGAGGGCTTGGTTCCATGCTCACATAATGGATGGGGCCTCATGCGGAAAGGGGCAGAATTAGGGCAGCCAACCCTCAGCATCACTCCTCCTCCCACCAGCCCTTAGCCCTGTCTAAAGCATGCTGCCAGCATTCCGGCTGCAATTTAAAGGTCCCAGGGCCCTTCTGAATAACTGGGCCCTGGAGCAATTGCACCCTTTGCCTTCCTCCCCTATCTACTTACCTCCATATCACCCCTTCTGACTAATTCCCATCCTCTCTCTAACCTGAACCCCAATCCTGCCCTCACCAGCCATTCCCATTTATTCCCCTCCATATAATCTCCTCACCCCTTGCTACAGCTCCTCATCCTCTACCTTCTAAATACCCTCTTCCCTCCCGAGAAATGTTTGCATATTTTCCTTTTGAAAATAGTTTTGAGAGTCTTCTGAATATTCAGCTGTGCTCCGATTACACGTCCCTTTGGGTATGTCTACACTTGCCCCCTACTTCGAAGTAGGGAGGCAAACAAAGCATACCGAAATTGCAAATCAAGCCCGGGATTTAAATATCCCGCGCTTGATTTGCATGTTGGTCGCCATTTTAGAAATTCACTAGCCGAGTAACTGCCCACGTCTACAGCGGCAGTGAAGCGGGAGTCGATTTAAAGCCTAACTCGAATTAGTTGGTATTCCTCCTGCAATGAGGTTTACCAACTAATTCAAATTAGGGGCTTTAAATCGGACTCCCATTTCACTGCCACGTGTAGACGCGGGCAGTTACTCCGAGCTAGTGAATTTCTAAAATGGCGACCAGCTGGGAACATGCAAATCAAGCACAGGATATTTAAATCCCGGGCTTGATTTGCAACTTCGGTATGCTTCATTTGCCTCCCTACTTCGAAGTAGGGGGCAAGTGTAGACATACCCTTTGAAAGAAGCAGATCGTAGCACCCTGACTACTTTTCTTAACCCTTTCAAATTTCTGCCCAGCTTGGTTTTTGAATTCATAGAGCTTGGGTGGGGCTCAGGGTCAACAGCTGTAATATAGTCCCACAGGCCCCTCAGGTTTTAGGAGTGAAAGCCAGCTAGCAAACCTCTTTGGCACTGTTATAAGATCCCACCTCCTGAAGGAGCCCTACATGCACAGAAGTGGCTTGCCGGTTAGCACCCCTGGGTGGCTGGGTGCAGGGTTGCTGTCCCTTCCCTTTGATCACCTCCATCAGTTTCTTCTATGCCCTGTCCTTTTCATGCCAGCTCACTCAAAAATTCAATCTGCTTCTGGGATATCCAGTTTAAGCTGTAACTGGTCAAGCCACATGCTGGCTTCTGCTTCCTGGCCTCTTCAAAGTCCCTTTTTTGCTCCCCACCCTCACCCCTAGGCTAGCAGCAAAGTCCTTCCATGTCAGAGAGAATCATGGTTTTCTTTCAGAGAGTAGCACGTCCCCAGGCTTCTCCTTGGGCCCCTCATCAGAGCACTGGAACTACAAACAGAATGAAGTATTACCAAACCCCTTCCACCCTCTCTCACTGGATCCTCTCATGCCTCTTCAGTTCCTCTGCGACTCCCTGCTCCTACTGTGGAACACTGATCCCTGGGCTGCCTCCTGGGAGCCTGGCCTCTAGGGGTCTCACCACCACATAAACTAACTCTGCACGCGTGGCTCAGCTCTCCCACCACAAGTCAGATCAACTGTTTTCCTCCACAGCCAGCCCCTAACTGCTAGGCTTCATCCCTTTTTAAGCCCTACACCCAGGCTAAATGTGGTAGGACAGGGCTGGCTAGTCACAGGCCTCAGGGCCCTTGAAGGGGAAACATGCTTGCTGCCTCCACATAAGCAGCATAATCCATTTGGTGGATTATCATTTGACATCTGCCTATCTTTTGTTAACACCATTTTCAGTGCGCCCTCATAGGGTTAGTGGGTGCCATGAACAAGCTGGGGTGAAATGTCAAAAGATTTTGGACTTGATTAGAGCCATGGTTTGATCCCTATATTGCACAGTTTGATCTCTGCACAAAAAACATTTGCAATTGGCTGAACCAGCAGTAGGTCCTAGTGGATCTGTAGGCACAAAAGTTTTATATTTTTTGTTTTGGAATGCACTTATGTAATTAAAAAAAAAATCTACATTTGTAAGTTGCACTTTCATAACAAAGAGATTGCACTGCAGTAGTTGTATGAGATGAATTGAAGAATACTCTTTTGTTTATCATTTTTTACAGTGCAAATATTTCTAATCAAAAAAATATAAAGTCAGCGCCATATACTTTGTACACAGTTTGTAACTAAAACCAATATATTTGAACATAAGAACGGCCATACTGGGTCAGGCCAAAGATCAATCCAGCCCAGTACCCTGTCTACCGACAGCGGCCAATGCCAGGTGTCCCAGAGGGAGTGAACTGAACAGGTACTGATCAAGCAATCTCTCTCCTGCCATCCATCTCCACCCTGTGACAAACAGAAGCTAGGGACACCATTCCTTACCCATACTGGCTAACAGCCATTAATGGACTTAACCTCCATGCATTTATCTAGTTCTTTTTTAAACCCTGTTATAGTCCTAGCCTTTACAACCTCCTCAGGCAAGGAGTTCCACAGATTGACTATATGCTTTGTGAAGAACTTCCTTTTATTTGTTTTAAACCTGCTGCCCATTAGTTTCATTTGGTGGCCCCTAGTTCTTATATTATGGGAACAAGTAAATAACTTTTCCTTATTCACTTTCTCCAC
This sequence comes from Rafetus swinhoei, assembly GCA_019425775.1. Classification (NCBI taxonomy): domain Eukaryota; kingdom Metazoa; phylum Chordata; order Testudines; family Trionychidae; genus Rafetus; species Rafetus swinhoei. Next base: position 67,841,201 of record CM033424.1, on the reverse strand, counting down.
ACCACTCATGATTTTATATACCTCTATCATATCCCTCCTTAGTCTCCTCTTTTCCAAGCTGAAAAGTCCTAATCTCTTTAATCTCACCTCATATGGGACCCATTCCAAACCCCTAATCATTTTAGTTGCCCTTCTCTGAACCTTTTCTAATGCCAGTATATCTTTTTTGAGATGAGGAGACCACATCTGTACGCAGTATTCAAGATGTGGGCTTGCCATGGATTTATATAAGGAGAATAAGATATTCTCTGTCTTATTCTCTATCCCTTTTTTAATGATTCCTAACATCCTGTTTGCTTTTTTGACTGCCACTGCACCTTGCATGGACGTCTTCAGAGAACTATCTACAATGACTCCAAGATCTCTTTCCTGATTAGTTGTAGCTAAATTAGCCCCCATCATATTATATGTATAATTTGTTGAGCCCTGCAATCTACTCGCCCGTGGCGAGTAGATTGTAACCCGGAAGAGTTGGGTTCGGGCGATCTGCGCATGCGGAAGAGCCGGGTTTGGGCGATCTGTGGGTTCGGGCGATCTGCGCATGCGGAAGAGCTGGGTTCAGGCGTTCTGCGGTTCGGCGAGCCCTGATTATATGTGTAGTTGGGGTTATTTTTTCCAATGTGCATTACTTTACATTTATCCATATTAAATTTCATTTGCCATTTTGTTGCCCAATCACTTAGGGTATGTCTAAACTACAGCATTATTTTGAAATATCTTATTTCAAAATAGTTATTTCGAAATAGCTTATTTTGAAATAACGCGTCTAAACACAAAATGCAATTCAAAATAGCATTTTGCTATTTCGAAATAGCACATCCACACTGATAGGATGCTGAATTGCATTTAAGGCCAGCCGGAACTGGTTCTGGCAGGGTATCAGGTCAGGAGTTACCTTGTGTGGCTGCTGCCTGAGGCTACCTGAGGCCTGTGCAAAAAGGAACCCCCCCCGGACAGCTGGTTCTCAGGTTTCCCTGCTTGCTGCCTACCTCGCTGAGGGACAGCAAAGCATTTTGTCTCTGCGTGCTCTGGTTGCCCTCACTCAGGACACCACAGCACTATGCAGGATGGAGCCATAGCCGCCCCTGGGCACTCTGGTGCTTCTCCTGGATGTGTTGCTGTGAGCCTGGCAGCACGTTCTGCAGGCAGTAACAGTCTCCCTGGTGTGCCCCACGGGGGGTTTGTGCCTCATTCGTCCCTCACGTCCTTCCACTTACCCCCCCAGCCCCTCTTCCTGCTGTACAATAAAAGACACGTGTTCATTACAACAAAGCCTCTTTGTTGAACAAAGCTGGGGTGGGGGGAGGAATGAAACTGAAGTGAGACTGGGGAAAGAAGGTGGGAGAGGGGAGGGGGAGGCAAGGGGAGGAAGCTCAGGGTTGGGGGTCTCGCCGGCCCAACTGCCTCCCAGCACCGTGGGTGTGGGGGCCTCGGCATCCCTGGAGCATGGGGAGGGTGGGGAGGAAGAAGCGGGAGGGGGAGGAGGAGTGGGAGGAGGAGCAGTAGCTGGGGAGGCAGCAGGGGCTGGAGCAGCAGGAGGCAGCAAGCTCTGCCCAGGGTCGATGACCACCTGGGGGGCACAGACCATCCCACTCCCCAGGATGCGGTCCAGGGCATCAAAATAGGGGCAGGGGTCTGGGTCTGCCCCTGGTTGGGAGCTGCCCCCTGTGGCCCTTGCATAGGACTGCCGCAGCTCCTTTATTTTCATGCGAACCTGCTCCTGTGTTCGGATGTGGCCTTTGGTGGCCAGGCTGGCAGCCATCTGCCTGTAGAAGGTTGCATTCCTCCATTTAGTACAGAGATCATGGACATTGGAGGCATCCCCCCAAACCTGAATTAGGTCCATGATGTCTGCACTGGACCAGTCAGGCGCTCGCCTTTTCCAGCCTCTGGCAGGCTCCTGGGAGCTGGCACACTGGTCCTGGGGAGCGGTGGAGGGCTGGCTGGCACTGGCTGCCTGGCTCATGCTGGGGCCACTGGGTCAGGTGCAGCGACTGCTGGCTCTGGGCTGGCAAGCTTGGAGCTGGCACAGGCACTGTGGCCAGAGTCTACCCCTTTAAGGGCTCCAGGGAGGGTGGAGAGGAGAGGAGTTTTCTTGGTTGTGCCCAGAGTGGCCACCAGGGCACTCTGGGAAGGGCTGGAGGCCCCCTATTTTGAAATAAGTGGCTATTCGAAATAGCAATTTCGAAATTGGTAATATTTCTCATGGAATGAGGTTTACCAATTTCAAAATAAGCCCTCCGCTATTTCGATTTAATTTTGAAATAGCAGTTTGGCTGTGTAGACGCTGGTAAAGTTATTTCCGAAATAACAGCTGTTATTTCGAAATAATTTTGCTGTGTAGACATACCCTTAGTTTGGTGAGATCTTTTTTATAAACATCCAAAAATATTTAATAAATTTTAATTGGTATTCTATTATTGTTTAATAGTGTAATTAAAATTGTGATTAACCGTAATTAATTTTTTAATCACAATTATTTTTGAACTAATTGTGTGAGTTACTGTGATTTAATTGACAGCCCTATTCTTAACCTTTGAGACAATTTGAAAACAGATCAAATTAACCATGTTATTCACTCAGATATTAGTATTAACAACTACAATTTTATTCAGACTCTATTTTAAAAATTAGATCACTCAGAAACCCTGTTATATTTATTGTTACCCTTTCCAGAAGATAAAACTTAGATCTAATGAGTGCATGTCAGGGCTATTTTCTGTTCAGCTAAACATTAGGGCTTCTGACATACTTTCCTTAGAGACAGGATATATTCTGTCTTCTAGTGTCTGGAATTGACTTGCCCCCATATATTTCATTTTCCCTAATGCTCCGTCTAGTGTCCTAAATGACTGAAAATTGGCTGGAGAAAACGGTAGCTGCCTTCAGAATGATATCATAATTGTGTCACCAGAGGAAAGAGATGCTTTTAAAGGAGGTGCTCTGAGACATTTTAGCAAGCTTTACACCCTCACAAAAAATGCCTGCTAAAACTTAATTGACCTCTAAGTTTTTAAAATGTTTAAAAAGTTTATTAATACTGGTCATGATCTGTCCAGTCCAAATATTACTTATGGAATTATGATCTAGTTAGACACTAGATTTGGTATAGGAAAGAAAATGTCTCCTTCAGTGTAGCTGGTGCAGTTCCTATTAACATTATTGGGAGTGGCACATGCAACTGACAGAATAGTCAGGTCCTTGAGTGGTAGCAAAGTCTGCAGTCCTTTGGGCTTCAGGCAAAAATCCCTTTGACTGTGATATTATTATTGTGATTTATTACAGTAGCACCCAAAGCCCCTGAAAGTGGGACTCCCAAGCACTTGGCACCATGTAAACACACAGTGAGAGACAGTCCTTAGCACAGAGAGTGAACAAGTAAATAGACAGCTGAAAATACTTGCCCAGGGTCATGTAGCTCATCAATGGCATGATCAGGAATAGAAGCCAGGTCTCCTAATTGCTGACTAGCAATGTTAGTGAATAGAGCTAGTAAAAATACCAGTTATTTTTCATGGGAAATAATTTTTGTTAAAATTTCCCATAATTTTAACATGTTTTTCCCACCTAAATACACAAAACGGAGGGGAGGGGTGATAAAAAATGGTTTCCAATAAAACCTAGGAGTTTTACAAATTTTTTTGTATTTTTTTTTTTCAGTTAAAATTATTAGCAAACAATAATAATGTTAAGTGTCTGGTTTATCTTTGGAAAACATTTTTTGCTGTGTTAATTTTTATTTTTACCAAAACCCCATATCTTTCTGAAATCTTGACCAATTCTCTAGTGACCTATGTACTAGACCCCCCTGACTTTACTGGGAATTTTTCCTTAGTAAGAAATGAATAAAGACACTGCAGTACTGAGACAGCAGGACTAATAGAAAGAACCAGAGACAATATGAGGGACAGACAATTTATCAAATATTTGCATTTTTTAAATGAAGGGATTGATTCATTGTTTGATCCTGAAAATGAAATAGAAAAAGCAATCAAGCTAATACTTATGTCCTGTAGTGATCACTGCAGCTAAGCATTTACCCCACTTGTAAGTTCAAATGTAAAATGTATATGCAAGTGCATAAAATGTCACAATAACCTACAATTTTTGCCTGCTTGGAAATTAACCTTGAAAATAGGTCAAGTTGTTTTCAATAAATGAATATTATGAGCAAGTACTAGAAAACCAGAGAGAATGAATCAGTCGAAACAAAAATCCCAAATTAATCTAATTCAAGGACTTCGTTAAAATCACACTTGCTAAGCAAGACATGTGGAACCAGATATTAATGAACAAAAGAATGTGTGTCCAATATTAGGCCTGCCTGGTTGACAAAATAATGTGGGGTTGGACTCTTGCACAAATTACTCCTTTTGGAGTCCTTAAATAAGGAGATTTTTCAGGAAAAATAAAGAAAATGACAGAGGTTGGCTACTGGAGTGAGCTTCACCTCATGACTGCCACCTTCATCATTTCATGGGACCCCAACCTTCATCATCCTGATCTTGAGAGTTGTCCTTACCAGTCCAGGTCAGAGAGAGACCCAGATGCACTACAATCTCCAGCTGAAACTCAAACACCACCTAGGATGAAATGGAATCAAGCTTTAAGAAAAGAGGCAACAAGAACAGCTCCAATCCTTCCTAGCTTCTCTTTTACTCAAAAGGACATTACCGCCATCTATGACACTGTTAAACAAGGGGGTAAGGTTCCTTCTAAAACCCTCTATTGCTAAAGAGAAAGAGAACAAGAAGTGTTATACTTTAACTAGTTTTCCTTCTTTTCTGTATATCAAGTAAAATTGTAAAGGACTTTAATGATGTGTTTACCATTGGACTAAATAGCCTGAGGTCTCTTGTATCAAACCCACAACCTTCTTTAACATTGTTTAATGTTGGATGGTGGAGAGGTTATTTTAACACCTTTGGTCCAGTTATTCCATCTAAATTAATGAATCATCAAAGCATTTGAGATTGGAGAGGATTAAAATTGTGTTCATTTTAGAATAAGTTTTAATGGAAAGATGCCTGTTATAATTCTCATGTGATTGTCTTGACAGTAATAGTGTTTCAAAGGTTGTTATTATGTTCTATAGAAAGGAGTCCAAAGAAATGTGAAGTAAATCACTGTAGATTATGTCTGCCTGAAATGAAGGCTATTGCAGCTGGTATCATGTAAAAAAATCCTATTAATTTATAAGGTGCTCTACATATTTTCTTTGGACACAAAGAATTGAGATCTGGTCACACATTGGGACTGAAAGGGCCAGTGGATTACCCAAATCTGAAAAGCAACATGGCTTGATTCCTTGATGCAGCATTATAATTCAGTACCAGCTCTGCTATATTTAAGAACTCCTTTCTGTTTAGAGATTGTCTTTCTGTGCATAGATTGCCTTCAGTGCACTTAATGGGTTAGAGCTCATTTGGGCTCATTTGAGCAAAGAGTTTCCAAAACACTACCCTGTGGGAAAAAAACAGCTTTTATTAAAGTTCACAGATTCTAATAATAGACCTGGGCTAACACCTATAGCTGTCTGGGTCCCATTATGTGTGACACTGTACAGTCATATAGAAAATGACAGTTCTTGCTCCCCAGAACTTACAATCTAAAAGTGATTAATGGGCAGTAACTCCTTTTGTTGGAGTACTGTGTCCTTGAATTTCTGTAACTTGTGTATGTTTTCTTCTTTCCCTGTGAACCTGAACAGAAGGAAACACATTTCCCCAAGATCCCTTCTCATTGGTATATTGATTTGGCTTGAAAAGTTGGGTTTGAAATCTGTACATTTGCTTTTATTCCATGATTATTGTGAAAATGCTAAATCCTCACTTAGAAAGCTGGCTTGAATATTTAAAAAAGGTAATTTCTGGTTGGTATAGGGATGCAGCAGCAAAGTATTTCATAAAGCTTTGGCAAGCATTGTCCCGACACCACCATGCCTTATGAAAATTGGTTTATGAATATGAATATACTTCAAAGATGCTTTAGATAAAATATAATGTGCAACGTATCAATTTACAGTTACGATCTCCTGAATCTGTATATCCTATTTTTGTGCATGTATCATTCTTGTTTGTGAAGTTAGAAGTGTGACTATTTCTAAGTATGCTAATGAAGTCAATTAGTGATACTTCAGGTACTTAATGACTCAGTACTCAAACCATCAACTTGTGAATGATTGTGTTTGTCCTATTAGCCAAAATTGTGGTTGGTCCTAGAAAGACATGTGACCATGCCACCTGGTGCTGGAATCCATCTTGAACATTGTATTTTTTCCAAAGGGTTTCCACCCTGGGGGAAAATCTATTTAAGCATTGGGAAGCAATCAGTCTTTGTCTTCAAGTGGCCTTTGAAACTGCTTGTCATACCCTAAAACAGTGGACCAGGCCAACACTCTTTCTCGTAGCTCCTGTTGGCTGCAAACAGTGAACTGGAGCCGATGGGAGCCATGAAACTCAATGACCACAAGCCGGTAAATAAACACACTGGATCGGCCAGTTAGCATGTTTCTCCAAGTAGTTTTGCAGACAGCTTTAAGAAACACTGACCTAAAAAGATGCTTGACAATGAAGAACTCTGAAAAGCTGAAAAGATCAACTCTGACTTGAAGTTCTTTACCTGAGATCAGAACAGCTGTTTAGGGTAAGACTTTGAATGTAACAAATTTCATAATGGATTAGAACTAACTAAGCATTTTTGTTCATTTTAACTTAGTAACGTACTTTGAACTGACTATTTTCCCTTGCAACCACTTAAATTCTACCTTTATATTATTAAAGCCACTTTTGTTTATTATTGAGCCCACAGTAAAGAGTTGTTACCTGAGGAGGGGGGCGGAGGAAGAAACCAACGTGCATATCTCTCTTTCATCGATAAAGCAGGCAGACCTTATGACCTTTCACTGTGTAAAACTTTTAGACAGATTAAGACAGATTTGTTTGCGGGTTTGGTTCCTCTTGGGGGCTGGTTTCCTGGGTGCTGAGTCCTTATAGCAGAGCCCGTCCAGAGCTGAACTGGCTCAGTCTGTGTTGCTCTTTAGGGAAATGGTAACACCAACTCTGTGGTTTAGCTGGGAGAGAACAGAGGATCAGTCCCACAGGACGGGGTGGTGAGGAGCCCCAGAGAGGATGAAGGTGGGCATCAGTGGCATGATCAGCACACCAGGGGATAACTCCTGGGACTTCTGTGATTCAACCTTTGACAAACATTTTATTAAATTTCTCTAAAAGTTATTCACTTCAGTGTTCTTAAGAATGAGCTTACAGTACCAAATGATCAGCGAGATCAAACCCAAATTTAGTGGGTCATCACTGATTCCTGGGGGTCAGATATATTTCCCCATTTGCTGAGTAAAATGTGAGTGGAATAGAAGAAATATAATAAAGAACATTTAGAAAAAACTGGAAAAATTTTTCTTCAAGAAACAGATTATTGCCAGACTTTGTTAATGGTCTGTAGTGTTAAAAAAAAGAGGGGAAATAAATCAGACCACAGCTATTGTCATAAGGCTGAGATATCTTTTTCAAAACGATAAATCTATTCTTTAATTTTTACTGTAGGGTTAAAATGACAAGTCTCAAGGAAAAAAAACCAATAACTTTTATCTTTAAAGCCTTGGATATGCCCAGCAAAATAATGTGGGCATTCATATGCTCCTGAAAAACCAGTTGCTAGTAAGCTCTCTTTCTTTCACAAAGAAAACTCGAGTCAGTTGACATTTGCTTTGAAGAAATAGCTATCAAAGAACTCAGAATAAATTTAAACCAAGTTAATTTTGGCAGGATGAGGCATCTCAAATAATTCTTCGAGAATTCACATTACATCTATGAAAATGTCTTTAAAAGAGCACTGGCACATGGTAGCTAATTCATTGGATACTTGGTGAGGACATCTGCTCCTGTAAAACATGGTTTAATATTAGACCAGATTCTAGACTTTGGGCATGGAACAAAGAACTGAGCAAAACAAACAAACATACTTCTACCCCTCATTCACCTGATCTTTGAATGTAAAATTCACAATCTCATTTGCATTTTCAATTTCTATTCAGAACACCTTAAAACAAGTCAAGCTTGAAAACACACACCGAGATGGCATAGCACATATTAAATCTCTGTCTGTGTGAGGTATTTTTGATATTTCTGATATTTTATGGTCACACTCTTTTGGAAATACTATAATAAGTAAGACAACAAACTGTGTGATATTGCGTGATTTTTATCACCTTCATCGTCAAGTACAAGTGGAAGAAATGTTGATCAATGGACTTTTTCTAGTGCAAATCAATTATTCAATTAATACAGTCAAATTACAATCTGATAGGTTCTAGCATGGCAGAGGTTCCAATATGCAAGTATTCTGGTCTTTAATTGCAGTTTTACACTAATATAAGTCTATTCATTTAGCATTGTTATTAGAGCTGGTCAGAAAATAAAATCTCTGCAGAGAAAACAAAATCAAGCTGCTGAAAACAATTCATCCTGAACCAGGATCAAAAGTCCTGGACAGGTTTATTTTTTTGTTTGTTTGTTTGTTTTGTTTTTGGTTTTTTTTGTTTGTTTTGTGTTTCTTTGTTTTTTGCAGGAACAGATGCCTTAAAGTAAACAAGTAAACATAGGAACACAAAGACTGTCATTCTGGCTCAATCCAGAGGCCCATTTAATCCAGTACTTGTCTAACGGTGGCCAGTACCAGCTGCCTCAGAGGAAAATGCAAGACAGCCTGCAGAAGACAGTTGTGGAAAAATATTCCCATAAGGAATGTTTCTTCTTAACCCCAGTTAGATACAGATTGGCTTATGGCTGGAAACACGATGAACAGTCTTAAATGAAATTGCTTGATTCTGTGTCCAATAACTGTTTCTAAGAAACATGATTGTACTGTGTACGTGTAGGTGGCATATTTCTCTACCTATCACAACTAAATAGCCATAAGGGAGAAATAAAAAAAATTAGAAATGGTTTCTGTTATTTGTCTGATGATTGCATGCAAAAGGCCCAGTCAGAATGGTGGATCTACTGGGCTACATACTGTGCAAATAGAGTAAAATATATTACAGACTAATAAAGACAAAATGCAACAAGAGGGTATAGCAAACAATTGGAAGGAACAGACGACAAAGAAAAACTGCAAAAAAACCTGTAACGTTTTACCGATTTTCTTAAGCAGTTACAAATGATTCTGATTTGTTTTTCTAAAGTTATTTTGGAGAGGAAGAATTATTGGAGAAATAGAATGGACTTACTGCCTAGCTATCCTGGCCAAGAAATCTAAGATGTGAAGCCAAAAAAAAGAAGAAAAAAGCAACACCAGTTCTTCAAGGACCAGAAAAAGAAATGTTATGAGCATAACAAGGTTTTAGCTCCTTTTTTATTAAAAAATTATTTGTGATGTAATAACATCTGTGCTGGTGCAAAGCTTTCCTCAGAATACCCTGAACCATAAGGCACCATGCTACTCTTTGGCCTCAACAAAAGAATTTTGTTGGGGCTTAAACTGGATGTCAGTTCCCTGCCACACCACTCTGTCCATCCACCTCACCAGAAACTCAAGATTCTGCCAGTTTTAACTCTGCCTTTCCATTAACAACCAGTGAGGCCCAGCTGGTGAGTTCTCCAGGGATGTCTCACTCTATTGTCCAGTAGTCCTTCTCATTGGACCCTTGCAACAATTAAGCTTGCTGCCTCCAAAGAGAGAATGCACACACCAGTCTGCTAGGTTAGTTGAAAACTAATCTTTACTACAGTACTGCACTGAGGTGGTTTATAATAACAGCCAACTTTCATATAGAAATAATTAATGGTCCAGCCTTTCTGGTTATAATGATACTCTTCCAAATTGTAAACCCAATATACAAATGTTACCTATTGACTCATTTATTTAAGCCACACACTTCAATTATGACTACTCCAGTCAGTAGCTGAATAACATGGCAGGAAAAGCATGCTGAACAATCCATAAGCAATTCACAAGATGGGGGAAGGAAGCTACCGACCACTTGACAAAGGTGCAAAATCAAACCAGTGAGACACCATTTGAAAATGAAATCTGTATTTGCCTGCTGTGATTTGTGTAAAACCTTGCCAGATACACCTTGTTGCCTATGCTTGGTGTGTTTTTTTTTCAACTGTTAAAAAAAGTTTCTTTCCATATAGCTCTTAATTAGTCAAACATTCCAAAATAACTGAAGTGCTTCAGTAATTAGAACATGTGACAGACAATTTGAATGCAAAACATTTCTTAGTAGCCTGGCATAATGTTACTTAACTCTTAAATTACCTTGAACAGTTCAGCTCCCAGCTTAATGCAGAGCTCTGTGGAAACACCAAGCTGAAGCCATGGTAGTCACAGAGCATTACACTTTCTTTGGGTCAGTCCTGCTCCCACTGCAATCAATGGCAAAACTCTCCTTGACTTCAATAGATGAAGGAACAGCAGGCCCTTGGTAACCCAGATTATCCAAGTGTACGGCAGGAATTGCACCGACTGGCTCCACAGGGTTCTATATTCAGCTCTGCCTATAAGAAAGCAAAGAGTCGCCTTGTAGCACCTTAGGGCATGTCTACACTGGAGAGTTATTTCGAAATAACAAGGCGAGCCGCCACACTACCAAGCTGGTTATTTCAAAATAAGGGGCTTGTTTTTTCGAAATAGTAACTCCTGCTTGTGATGAGGAATAAGCTTATTTCAAGATAGTTATTTTTGGAGTTATTATTTCAAAATAATTTATTTTGAAATAACCTGACAGTATAGACATAGCCTTAGAGACTAACCAAAATATATAGAATCATGAGTTTCCGTGGGCAAAGCCCACTTCATCAAATGAATTGGAGTGGAAATAACAGAGAGTAAAATATATATATTACAGCAGCAGAAGTACCTGTCAATTGTAGGATCTGTGTTAATGAGGCTAATTAAGAGGGCGGGATGTGCCCCATACATAGCTTTTGATGTGGAAATGCAGATGTTAATGGCAGGAAAAATTGGCTTTGTAATGGCTAAACTGGTTGGTGCATTACAAAACCAATTTTTCCTGCCATTATCATCTGCATTAACACAGGTCCTACAATTGACAGATACTTCTTCTACTGTTATATGTATATATACCTCTCCAATTCATCTGATGAAATGGGTTGTCCACAAAAGCTCATGATTCCATATATTTTGGTTAGTCTCTAAGGTGTCACAGGATCATTCATTCTTTTTAAAGTTATAGACTAAGATGGCTACTCCTCTGAGATTTATGAGAAGGCAAGTTGCCACTCTGCAGGATCTATGTAGATGGGGGTGGAGGAGTGTTGACATCTACCTGGAATAAAACAGGGGGGTAAAACTTGCTGAGCAGATGCTGCTCCCACTGTATTTGTCTCTAGCCTTAAAAAGAATAAGGAGTGGTTAGAAAGGATCAGTTCCCTATGTTTAATTCAATCTCTTTGTGTACCATAGGACTCAGATTCCTCTCCTTTTGTGGAACGTGCTCTGTGGATTCCTGAGTTGTATTAGGGAACAGCCAGACAGACCTCTCACTACCTGCAAGTGCAAACATAATGCTCTCCATAGATCCCATATTTTAATGTCACTCTCTAAATCTAAAATAAATAGTGGTTTTAAACTTAGGTTCAAAAGAGCAGTCACCAAGCACGTGGGGGATTAGTAATGCTGTTATGTAATAAACCAGGCTCTTCAGAGATTAGAGTTCATGATGCTGTTATCCATAACCCAGAACAAGTAAAGCCTATAGTATCAGCTTACAGGATTATACTGTACAAGATCTACAGGTGTTCTGCTTGGCAGTTGAATTTAGAGGGCTGAAATCTGAGATACCAGAGATGAAAACAGCCAGGTCATATTTATCATCCTATTCTACAAATAAATAAAAATATTATTATTTTATGCAAGATGAAAAACGTGTATTTTAAACACAACAACACTGAAATATTTAAGTGTTTCAAGTGTAATTTATGGCTTGCAAAAGTTTCTTTTAACTGTCTTGAGCATTCCTTGTCCTTAAGGAGTCACTACCAGGTGATGGCACACTTAAAGAAATATAGAAAATGATTAAAACATCAAAATGGCATGACTGAAGAACTCAGGAAGGATTATTCTAAAGAAGAGAACTTTCACTTAAACACATACATTTGATAAACAATGGTAACAAAAAGCATTAGTGAGATAATTACTAGCTCTGATATAGCATTTTTCACCATAGATCTCAAAGTGCTTTATATAAAAAGATCATTACACCCAATTTACAGATGTGGAAATGTAGACATATAAAGGGAACTACCTAGGCCATGATTACCCACCAGGCCACTATCAGTACCAAGAACAGAGCCCAGTATCCTACCTCATAGTCCCATGATGTTTTCATCACACCACTCTGCCTAGGAGATGGCTGCTTGCAGGTACTTGGTTTTAAGAAGAGGGGCAGCATATTCCAGTGCATAGGATAAGAGACTGTGAATCAAGAGACTTGTGATGTACTCCTTATTCTGCCACTGGTTTATTAAATGATCTTGAGCAAATTAATCCAATTTCCTACCTCAGTTTCTCCATTCAAATAGGATGATTTTTCTCACCCATATTTTAAGTGCTACATAGCTTAGGTTTTTTAGCCATAGAACTAAGGGTACGTCTACACTGCACAGCTATTTTGAAATAAGCTATTCCAGAATAGTTATTCTGAAATAGCCCGTCTACACTGCAGGGTAGCCTCAAAATTAGGCCGAAGCAGGCTTCTCTATGTAGATGTAGAGAATATAGATGTGCTATCTTGAGTTAGAGCCCCAGGAGGCTCTGGGGAGAAGTAACTTAGAATGGCCTTGCTGAGGGACTATTTTGAAATAGCAGCAGTGGAGCATTTACACATGCCTTATTTCAAAAAATCTCTTAGAATGAGGTTCACAGATTTTGGAATAAGCTGTCTGTTATTTCAAAATTATTTCAAAATAACAGAATCGCTGTGTAGATGCTCACACTGTTATTTCAAAATAATTCTAGTTATCTCGAAATAACGGTGTGGTGTAGATGCACCCTAAGTGTTTATATACACACGATATTCATTTTTAAGAAGTTAGCATGAACAAGGGGAATCTTTAGCACTTCAAATCAATCTACCAGTAATGAAATACTACAGTAAACATTCCTTGTAAAAAGCCATACATGCAGAATATTTAAAATTATAAATATCCAAGAAAAACATGCTCTGTTAAGATCAGAAGAACAGTGATATAGGGTCAGAACCAATAGTCCATCTAGTTTAATATCTTGTCTTCTGAGTGGTCCATGCCAGGTACTACAGAGGGAACGAGCAGAAAAGGTATCTAATCACCAAATGAGCCAGTCCTTGTTTCTCATTCCTAGCTTCTGGCAAAGATATGCTAGGGGCACCATCCCTGCCCATCCTGGCTAATAGCCATTGATAGACTTAGGGTATGTCTACACTGCATTCCTCTTTTGAGAGAGGAATGCAAATGCATCTGAGCAAAATTGCAAATGAAACGCGGATTTGAACTTCCCATGCTTCTTTTGCATAATTGCATCCGGCTGCTTTTTCGAAATACCCTATTTCAAAAAAAGAAACGCTGTCTAGATGCAGTTATTTCGAAAGAAGACCCTTCTTTCGAAATTACCCTTAAACTTAAGGAGTAAGGTAATTTCAAAAGAAGGGTTTTCTTTCGAAATAACTGTGTCTAGACAGCCTTTCTTTTTTTGAAATAGGGTATTTTGAAAAAGCAGCCATACTCTTAGTCTCCATGAATGTATCTAGTACTTTCTTTAAAAACCCTGTTATAGAATTGGCCTTTACAATATCCTTTGGCAAAGAGTGCCACAGGTTATGTGTTGTATGAAGAAATGCAGGTTGAAGCTCTCTAGTCCAGCACTCTCTGGTATGGCAACATCCATAGTCTAGCATGATTTTAGTTAGCTGGATGTCCACTTATCATGGGTGTGGCCAAGTTTCCGTCGGTCCCATAAAGTTTGTTTACAGCCACCAGTCCTGGCTCTCAGTGTTCTGTGCTGTTTTTTAATTCTAATTTACCCCTAAATATCTTCTAAGAGCCCAGTAAGCAGTGGAAGTGTTAATAATGTTGCTAAAAAATATTGACCTCCCATGATTCGGCAAATTCTCTGGTCCAGCACCAGTCAGATCCTGAGGGTACTGGACTAGAGATGCTCAATCTGTACTTCCTTTTCCTTATTTTAAACAGTTTGTTTGTTGTTTCTTAACAGGTCATTTTGATCTACTCTTTGCTAAACTTCTGTCCAACTATGGAAATCCTATCAATGAGAATACAAGTTATTGGTCATGTGCTGCCTTTGATAAATTCATCTGTCTTCTGTCTGAAAATGAAGAGAAATGGCTGCAGAAAGAAAGCATACTAAATGATATGCAGTAAGAGTGTAATTTGCTCTTGGCTGGAGAGCTAGCACAAGACTTGTACATAACATAAGTCTCGGACTTAAGCTTTGCTTATGTGGTACATAGGCATTGTACAAAATTTCTGCATTAGGGTAAATTTTATCCTAATAGTTGATTCAATGTCTGTCAAAGTAAAGCAGCTCTCAGATATCAACAGCAGATAGGTAAATCAGTTGGGTGAACCTCTCCAGCATTTGTTGAAGTTTTCCCCTACATATGGACATGATTAATATGGTTTTGTTAAAATGGTCACTTGTTTTCCCCTTAAGGAATTTGTCACTGAGGCTGCTGATTGTAGAAATAAGAGCTTTGGTAATGCTTGCAGCATAGCAGAAAAGTTACTGGCCTGTTGGCAACAAATAAAGCAATGAAAATATTGTCTAAATGTTTTTTGTGATGAATTCATTCTCACAACTTAGTTCTGCCACTGGTTGTCTCTTGTTGATGAACCCGATAGCAATGCATTTTCATTTTCAATAGCCTTTGAGTACAGAATAGATTTATTTCTGGGTGCACACAGAAATAACTCCCTGGTAAAGGGAAACAAAAAAAATATGTAATTTGAAAAGAGTGGGGAGGACATAATGTCAGCTGAAGATAATGCCACAAAAGGAGAAGATGAAAAAAGCACTGAATAGAAGTTAGTCCTCGACATTCAAGGCTTAACATACATGGAACTGCAGTAATGACTAATGTAGCATACAATTCCTCAACAAACAATGGCAGCCAAATACTGTAAGTACTGGACATCTTGAATGCTTTTTATAAAATTATTATTATCCAAGATATTAATGCAATTTGTTAGGTTCACTAACAATAATTATTCTGAGTATGGGGTTAAACTGTTCATATATGAAATTGCAGAGCCAGAACAGCACAAAGGAAAAGAAAGTTGTAATGTTAGGCAAGGACTTAATCCTGTCTGTGAGAACACTGGTTCTCCACCCTTTCCAAATCTGTGTCACCGGGTATTAGCCAAGTCAGAAAAAAATGGCTGGAACAGCAACTGTTTTATTAACAAAATACTAAATTTAAAGGGCAAACATAAAATCCGAGTGTAATAACAAACAATGGCATGGAGCCAGAATCCAAAATATGAATGGTCTAAACAAGAGGTCCTACCACCATCACGATGTCCAGTAAGGAGAGGTTGGTGAATGTCTTCAGGCTGGGGAAAGGGAACTCATGGAGCAGGACAGAGATGCAGAGACTGAGGTAGCTGAAAGGTCTTGATTCTGGTCTTCTTTCTTCCTTTCTTCTATTCTTGACACGTCGTCCTGGGTGCAGTGTGCGGACTGGGAGGTGAATGATGGTAAGTATGCATGTGTGTATGACTAGCCCTGCTGCAATCTCCTTAACCTTAAAAACAAATAACCTCTGCCCCTGCAGTTGTTACAAGCGTAGGGCACAGGGTTGCTGCACCACAGAGGGCTGTCCCAGACACTCTTTCTGGTGGGAGATGACTAACCTCTGTGGTGGGAGCAACCAGGCTTCTGCCTCAGATGGCCTATTAAGCCAAACAGCCTACTAGCTGTCGCTCCAGCACTGCTGAGTTGTGCAGATGACATGCACGCAGAGAGCCCTGAAGGGCGGGTGAACACTCCTTATAAGCCCTCTTGTCACTGGACAGATTAGAGTCAGGTGACCCACTTTTCCCGCCTTTTTTTCCTTTTCCCGTCTTTTCTCTTTTTCCACCCTTTTTTAGACAGGGGACAGTGACAGGGAGGCTGACCATCATCTTTAGAGGGAAAAATCAAAATGGTGGATATAAAAACTGGTGCCCTTCCCCCAACGTGAAGATTAAACTAATCCCAATATTTTCCCACGCAGTCAAGATGGATAAATCACAAAATTTCCCTGATAGGTAATGGACTTTCCAAATGTATGCCAACCAATTTTCTTAGCTGACATAATTGGGTCCATTTTAGGTTCAATACTGCTCCCCTTAATGTTATATTAATATATATAAATTACACTGTAATCACAATATAATTTTAAAATGGCAACTCTGGTCATTTTCATTTGCAGAGGGTTGCATTAGGTACACACATAAAAAGAGTAATTACAGTACATCATATTAAGAAACTACCGTTTGATCATGATTCATTTATATGATTAACCTGCTGGTTACATACATGTAGTAGTAATTATTATCACACAAACACTGTAATCGCAGTATAACTAAAGAGCAGTGATCGTCTGGTTTATAATGTGCAAAGCTTGTATTTCCATGTCTTTTGTTTTAACTATCGCTTAGTCTGAGCCAGTTTTCTTCTTCTGTTCAAGATGTTATCAGCATATTTTCCAACTGGGATTTGCCTAGAGTTAGCTTCAATGTTTGTTCTGCTGGAGTATGCATTTCCCAAGAACAGTTTAGATGCATATATTTTCTTGGCAATAAGCATACACAGTAATGAAAAAAAGAATTATATTCCAAAATTCAGCACAGGACTGGGGTCAGTGTTGAAGATGTGGGTGACTCGTAAAAGCTGCTTTCAGAGAATCTTAGCCAAAGGACAGAGAATGGGATGAAGTTACAGGCCTTATTTCTTGTAAAGGGAAATGTCAAGCCACATCAAAAATAGCTTCCTATTATTAAATAGCAAAACATGTTTCAAAAATATAAAATGTAAAGACTTCCTAACGGAAGGCCCATGGACCCTAAGCACAGCGTTTTCCATCCTTGATAGTACATTAAAATTAAATATGGGTCTGAATGGAAATCAGAACTACAAATATCTCCAAGCAAATTGCAGGAGCTTGTGGCTTAAACATAGCTCCCATTACAAATCACATTAGAAATGTCAATAACACCACTAGAAATCTTCAGACAGAAAATTCTGAGGGGAGGAAACATTCCCCAGTATAGGGTCACAGCAAAAGGTGAATGCACCTGTGGCATATTCAGAAAAATCTATATTGTTTATGAACTTGACTGTGTATGTGTGTGTGTGTGCACATTTATTTTTGATGGTTTATGGGTAACTCGCTGTGGAGTTAGTGCAAAAGTGGTTATTAAAAGAACCAAGCAGGAAAAAAGTAACACAGGAAAGAGTCCTGGAGGAAATAATGGGGAAGCTGTTAATTAGAAATGCTAAATGATTACATTTCTGTTGGCTGAGAAGCTTATATTTCACCCAGGGGTACAAAGTGCACAGAGAGAAGAGTTTCAGGAAGCTGGCTCTGAGTCACTTTAATCACCTCGCTGTTCACAGGTGCACAGAGAAAAAAGGTGCCCAATACAGTGAGGCCCATCACATTAAACAATTGGGAAACAGGGCTGTTGTTCACAGATCCAGGGTAAGACTGGTTGGACTGCATGATTCCACCCAAAGGCAGGTGCAGGAAGGCAGGCCTGTCACCTAAGAGGTACATTTGAGAGAGGCTAAAAGGCTCATAATTTGCCATTCATCCTGTAACCATGACAGCACCATTTAAGGAGAATGCTAATGGAATTTAAGTGGTTCCAAAGCCTGCACTGACTCTCTGAAGGGAGAACAAATTTCATGATATTGACTCAGGTGTAACTCCTCAAACACACCAGCTGGAGATTAATGAAATACCAACACATTTTCAGTTACAGAAACAGTGCCCTCACACAGTGAGCTTGTGCAATCAGGTTTAAGTAGGAATTAAGTGCTGTGTGGATGGGTCTTCTGAGGGCTCTATACAGAGAAGTGAATATTATTCTGAGAGAATAATAATAGCTAATTGAAAACACTGAAGTTTGATGATTGCCTAATATGACTAACAAACAATAGACATTCCAGCCAGGGGTCTAATGAATGTGGTGATTAAGGTTGAAATCTAGCATATGGGAAATGAGTGGTCACAGAAAATTCCATTCAGCATTGCAGCTAATTAAGGCAGGTCCGGCATCAAGTGCAAATTTGAGAGTCCTTTGCATAATCTTGTCACACAAAAATATTGCATCTTGCATTTCATACAACAACAAAGAGCCACATGAACCTAACTGAGTCCCAAGAAACCATACTTATATATATCACACAAGGCCTGCATTCTGCTCTGTCTTTGGCTGCTTTCTGTTGGCTTCTGAAATATAGTGAGTGCCATGAGGGGAGGGGCTCACAAACTATTCCTATATACTACTTTAATCCCTTTGCTGCTAAATGCAAATGGAAAGAATCCTTCCTATTCATGAGCCAATCCCATGCACATCTTTGTTTTCCTAATGGGAGCCAAGACAAACTATCTATTCATTTTTTTCCCGTCTACACAGGCACTTTCTATTTATGCTAATTTTTTTTACAGGCAGCTACCATGATCCAAAAAATTTCTTTTGGAATACAATCTCATAGGTGACTTTCACTCATTTATACTGATCCAGGTTTCAGAAATACTCCTAATAAAAATGTATGAGGGGAGAAATGAGTTATGCATGTCTGAAATTCAAATGTAATGCATTTTCTAAAATTATATTCATGTTCCAGGGCATCTCAAAGTTGAACTATTGCTCAAGGTTAATGACATGGGAGTGAATGAACCAATGAAGATTTGCAAATTAATATAGTTTATTAATAACGCTTTGACTTGAAAATGCTATCTTTACTCAATTGGACGTAAGGAAGGAATTCTGCCTGAGTGAGAACACCACTATCCAGCCTAGATTCTGACAACTGAATTATTTTAGCTGCATTTATGGTGCAATGGTCTTTCATTGTCACATTACTGTGCTTTAAATGCTTCAATACTTATGTTATCTGATATTCCAAAACCTTAACTCAGGAGGAAAAAAATCTATTTTTCAAACTCTATTTGTCAAATGGTATACACCATAAGGTATCATGGAAGCCTTATCACTGTATTACCTGACTTTCCATTCCTCAATATACTGTGCTTTAAGGAAAGGAAACCTAACATGAAATGGGACAGTAACAGGAAGACATCATTTCTCAAAGCATAGGGTGCATCTACACTGCACTGTTATTTTGAAATAACTAGCATTATTTTGTAATAACAATGTGAGCTTCTACATAGCCAATCTGTTATTTTGAAATAATGTACAGCTTATTCCAAAATCTGTAAACCTCATTCCATGAGGAATAATGCCTATTCCAAAATAGATATTTCAAAATAAGGTGTGTGTAGACGCTCCACTGATGCCATTTCAAAATAGCCTTACAAGAGCCATTCTAAGTTATTCCTCCCTAGTGCCTCCTGGGCTCTAAACTGAGATAGCATGTCTACTTTAGGGAAGCCTGCTTCGGTCTAATTTTGAGGCTTCCTTGATGTGTAGACGTGCTATTTCAAAATAAGCTATTTCAGAATAATTATTCTGGAATAGCTTATTTTCAAATAAGCGTGCAGTGTAGACGTACCCATACTGATTGGAAGCAAGAAATAGTTGCTCATCTATGGGGACAGGAATCAAATATCAATAGCAGTGCATCTTTTCAGAGTGGCTAAGTTCTAGATCTTGTAAACCCATATGTGTATACTGAACTTTATGTATATATAGATAGATATGCTATCTATCTATCTACCTACCCACCCACCCACCCACCCACCCCCACACAGACAGCCTCCAGAACTTGTTTAAGGCAGAGCTTCCCACAGTATTTTATCTTTTAATGATGCTTTTACTTCATGTATTTCATGCTGCCATACACTTGATCCACTCTCTGACCTTTTGCTGCTTCCCTGGTCTATATATCATTCATTTCCCAACTGTCTCCATGTCTTCTTTGTGCCAGACCACCTAGAGTCCTTTATCACCACCATCTGTATTCTATATTGGCTCCTGCAAAGGTCTGGATATAACCTTAACACCAGAACCCCTATTTAATTATAGATAGTATGTTTTTTTGTATTTGAAAAAAAATCAGTGAGAATAGAAATTCTGCAAAAGACACCTAGAAACCGGTTTAATTTTTGTTCTCTTGGGTATGAACACTTAATGCTGACATTAGTGGTAAAATTTTCAGAAAAGCCTGAGTCTCATTTTACGTTACCATTGATTTCAGTAGAGCCAGGATTTTACCCCAAAACCCATTTTTTGGAACTAGCATCCACACCGCTTAACTAGAATTGCAAGAGAAGAGAAAGCTCCCATAGATAAATATAAAGGAGTAATGCCCAGTAAAAAAGGTCACATTCTTTTCTCAGGTGTTCCTATAACTCTTAGCAGAATACAGATTTCCTTATGTCATAATGTAGTATTAACCTTGCCCCCCATTGAATTCAATTAGAGTATTCAGTGAGTATAAGTTCATGCTGAATTGCAATATAATTCTCCTACAAAATAATATTGTGGTCAAGTGAAAAGGGGGAAAAAAACACCACCATTTTATTCTTTAACAAAATCTGGTTTGTTGACTTCTTCCAATTGACTATAAAATGTACACATTTCCATATACCATTGGCAGAGCTAATCAAAAGATTTGTCCAAAAAAAGCCAACAATTTATGGTGTGAAAATACTGTTTTCATTTTTTGGGGGGGGGGGGGGTGAAGTTGTGTACTCTGATAAAATTTCCCATGAAAAATATTTTAAAGATGTTTTCATTCTGATAAAATGTTATTTAAAATCCATGTTGATTATTTTACATTACACAACCCGTCAATAGTAGTGCATAATAAAACATGATGTGACATGTCATAATGTAATAAAAATATTCTACAGGGTATTAATTAATTTTTGAAATCTTTAAGGACACTTCTACTTAATATTGATTGAAACCATCTTACTCTCTAGATGAAAATGTCTTCTGTTTGTGTTGAAATGGAACAGGAGACACTGATCAAGGAAATAA
Source organism: Rafetus swinhoei (assembly GCA_019425775.1). NCBI lineage: Eukaryota > Metazoa > Chordata > Testudines > Trionychidae > Rafetus > Rafetus swinhoei. The sequence continues at coordinate 67,820,004 of CM033424.1, read as the reverse complement.
GACATTTCACTTAGTACTAAGTAACAGCTGCCCTTAATGTTTAAAAAAATAAGTTAATAGAATATTTTGATTACATAATGTCACTGACATGAGAAGTTATATCTATATACTACTACCAATAACATGTCATTAAATAATGTAATAAAATTGAAAAAGATGTCCATTTTTTTTTAAAACATTCAAAATAATTATTTTCCAAAACGGATTTTTTTTCTGAATTTTCATTTTGTGGAAACTTTTGACATTTTGAAATTCATTTTGAATTGGATCAAAACCAGATATTTTCAGTTTTCTCCATGAAATGAAATTCCAGGTTTTAAACAGCTTGAATCATAGGCTACTGACAATGTCTTGTGCTTCATTTCTTTAAAATGTCTGGAAGTTAGGGACATTGTTTTTATCTGCCTTATGTTTGCCTTTGCAGAGTTGTGTTTGCTTGGGATGCTTCTTTTACGTGATTTGATAATTTCTCCTGTTGAATTAAAAAAAGTCAGAAGGACAAATAATTATCTAAATTACACAGAACCAAGTCAAGTTAACACTGAAAACAGTGGGAATTTTACCACTGATTTCAGTCAGAGTAGGATTAAACCTATAGTTTGTATCACAGGAAATTGATGTTCATGCAGAGCTTTTTATTCCAATTAATGAATGGTAAATATACCAACGTTTCACATTTCTCATGCTTTTATAATCAGTGTATCAAAAATAAAACAGCTGCCAAGAGAAGTGTTGGATAAAGTGTGATCTTGACTGATAAGTCAACTGATTCCTATTGCTATTTTTTCTGATACTCAGGAGGGAATGAAGGTGGACACAAAGTGTATGTCTACACTGCAGTGGACTATCTGTGTCTGGCCCAAGTCACAATGACTCAGGCTAGTTGGGTTCAGGCTATCAGGTTGTAAAATTGCCATGTTGATGTTTGGGTTTAGGGCTCCATGATCTTCAGTGGGATTCTTATTAGGCCCTAACTCAGTATCTGTGTGTTCTCTTCCAGATACTGCAGAGACACAGCTCACTGTACACTACAAAACCAGTCATACATTTGTCCATATGGGCTAGTAAAACATGGCAAGTTAAAACAGTATTACACCATTTATTGTGGATGGAATTCAACCCTGCTGCAGCTCTGTTGCATCCAAGGCAGTAGAAAGGGTTGGAGGTGTGGTTAAAATGTCACCAAGCAGAATCTTGCCCTTATCCTAGAAACTGCAGCCTCCTTTAGGACAGGATGCAGTGCCAAAGAAAAACCCATTTGTTGGTACAGATTGGCAGCTGTGTCATTTCATTCTGCTACTGCCAAAGGTTCAAATTTACAAATGTATTTGCACTTACAGTAATTTAGTGGAACGTGACACATGGTTTCCATGGAAACAAGATTACAAAATATTAAACCTCAAGCATTTAGCAACAGTTCCATCTGCCAGTCATTTTCAACCTGCTATTATTTCTACTGGGATGAGAGCCTTTATATAAGGTATTTGGGTTGTAAAGACAGCTTGCCACCTGATAGCCATCTTTGGCTCTAACTGATATTTTACTGAATTTGCCAAACATCTGTTTTGAAAGCAGTCTTTTGCCATAGAAACTGTGACTACATTACAATTTCACTGGAGGAGATGAACGACAGAGGTAAAATCTCTTCATGGACATTTTCAGTAGCTAGAGAATGAGTGAAATAATATCTATTATTGGACCAACTTCATGAGCTGTGTTTAGCTCAAAATCTTGTCTCTCTCACCAACACAGCTACAACACAATAATTTGCAATAAGTAAACATTATGGGAAGATTATGTAAAGGAAAACATACATTACATACATACAAACATCTGGATGATGGGATGGATTGCACCCTGAGCAAATCTGTTGATGACAGTGAAATGGAGGGAGAGGTAGATAAGCTGGAGGGTAGGAATAGGGCCCAGAGTGACCTAAACAAAGTGGGGTATTGGACCAAAAGAAATTGGATGAGGTTCAACAAGGACAAATGCAGAGTCCCGCATTTAGGACAGAAGAATTCCATGCACTTCTACTGCATAAATAGGACCTGAGAATTACAGCAGATGAGATGCTGAATATGAGTCAACAATGTGCCTTTTGTTGCCAAAAAAGCTAATGGCATATTAGGCTTCATTAAGAGGAGCATTGCCACCAGACTGAGGGAAGTGATTATTCCTCTCTATTTGATACTGGTGAGGACAAATTTGGAATATTGCGTTCCGTTTGGGAACCCCCACTACAGAAAGGATGTGGATAAAGTGTAGAGAGTCCAGTGGAGGGCAACGAAAATGATTAGGGGTTGGGACACATGACATCTGAGGAGAGGCTGAGGAAACTGGGCTTTAGTCCACAGAAGAGACGGGGCGGATTTGATAGCAGCCTACAACTACCTGAACAGGGGGTTCTGAAGAGGATGGAGCCAGGCTATTCTCAGTGGTATCAGATGACAGAACAAGAAGCAATGGTCTTAAGTTGCAAAGGGGAAATCTAGGTTGGATATTAGTAAAAACCACTCCGCAAGGAGGGTGGTGAAGCACCGGAATGGGTTTCCTAGAAAGGTGGTAGAATTTCCATCCTTAGAGGATTTTAAGGCCAGGTTTGACAAAGCCCTGGCTGAAATGGTTTAGTTGGGTCCCTAGTCCAGCTCTAGACTTGCTCTTCCTCCAGTATAGACTGCTTTGAACTCACTTTTGATTTCAGTTCTGGTTCCTGGCCTGACTGTCACTGCATTGATCAATAGGCCTGTATTGCTGTTTCAGACACTAGGGATGACCCTCCATATCTCAGTTTCTGAGTCTGGTGGGGGGGGAATGTGTGAGAGGGGTGGCCGGAGCAGCACCAGTCCCTCTCCCCATCAATTGCAGCTGCAGGAGTCCAGAAAGGTGCTTGGGTGGGCAGTGGGAGAATGAGGGAGTGTGTGTGCGTGCGCGCGCGCACGCAGAGGGGACGTTGTCAGACTACAGAGATGACCTAGGCCTGCTGACAGTGGCAGAGCAGAATGAGAGGCAACTGGCTTCAACAGATGTTGCTGAGCATGCTAAGTCCATGTGACCATGCTCAGTACAAGCCAAGCAGCAAATCTGGGGGCCACGTGACTCCACATGCCCCCTCCCCCCCCCACACACACGTCACATCTGACATATTGCACCTCCTTCCAGGTCAGAATTTTCAAACTCCACCTGAGTGCTCCCAGGAAGGAGCCGAGCTGTAGCCCTCACCCCCCTTTACACCTCTTGTGGCAGAAACTGCCATGTCCCTGCAAATCAACAGCCAGCCAGAAGGCTGGGTGAGATGTTCTTTGGCCCTGACAAGCTGCAGCTCTAGAGCTTCCTCTGACCTAGACTGGCACCACAGAGCCCAGCCAGGCCCCTCATTGGAGTTCCTCCTCAAGAGGTGCCCTGGAGTTACTATCTCCCAGCCAGATTGGGCATGTTCCTGAGACTAGTAACAGTACCACTGCTCCTCACCCCACCCTTCCCCCTACCTCCACCCATCAAGAGAACAAGGCCACACATGTCCTGTCATGAGGAGAAGGAAACAATGAACAGCAGGCTCTTAAAGGGCCACATCATGTTCCTGCTCAGGCTGCCCACAGGAAACATGAGCAGCATATCTTCTGACCTGGGACATATATCCAAATTTGTTAAACAGCCAAACATGCTTACAGTTTACAGGGATCATGTCAGACTTATAAGCAAAGTTACAAATGATCTTCTCCCTGGATTTTTTGAATTCTTAAGCAACTTCTGTAAGGTAGTTATCAGCAGGTTTCTTCCGGTGCACTTGTAAATCATATACCACTTGAATCACGATGTCCCACTGTGTGTTTTAATGTGACAAAGTACAAACTGTGTTCACTTATATAGAATTGGTTGTCATTTCTACCAAAATCATTTCCCCCCCTATTTCAGTACTTTGAAAAACAGCTCAAATGCAGTATGTCTGAGCCAATGGAGATATTGCTGAACTGACTTCAACAATTTTTCTTTAAGTGGACAGCTGAGCTGCAAGGGATGGCTAAGTAACTAGTTGATCTTGGCTGAAATCAGAACCGTGCACCTGTGGCACATTTTCAATTCCAAATATAACAGATTCAAGATAGGAGAGCTTTAAGATTATGAATAATTCTGTAGCCTCTGTTCAAGTGTTGACTGAATACTAGACATTGCATAATTGATTGCTTGATGTTCTTATAAAACTCCTTTGGGGAAATGGGTTCACCTGTCTCAACTTAAATTTTCTTGAGATCTTTTCTTCTGTGGAAGCTCAGGCATTCTGAATATCTCCTGGGCTACATCTATACTGCAGCCTTCTTCCGCAAAAGCTTATGCAAATGAAGTGCGGAGTAGAATATCGCCGCTCTTCATTTGCATAATTAATTAGCAGCAGTTTTTGAGCAAGAGGCTTTTGCACAGAAAGGAGCTGTGTAGATGGCTCCTTTTTGCGCAGCAAAACCCCCCTCTTGTGCAAGAGCCGTTCTTCCTCATTTTTTCCTTTTTCTACACAGCTCCTTTTTGCGCAAAAGCCTCTTGCACAAAAAAGGGCTGCTAATTAATTATGCAAATGAAGCATGGCGATATTCTACTCTGCGCTTCATTTGCATAAGCTTTTGTGAAAGAAGGCTGCAGTATAGACGTAGCCTAGTTGTGCATTAGCTCCTGGAATGAGTAGTAGCTTTCATATGATTGGATAGACTGACATGAATTGAGTGCTATTTTCTTAAGAGATTGGCCTTCTGTTGCTGAAATGTTTGACTCTTGCAGAGTTTTTGATAGATTTTCTATCATGGTTAGGACTTCTCAAACCAGTTCAATGTCAAAGAGGAAGTTAAACTTTTCCACTTGAGTGGCTATGCAACAACTTTGAGCTCTTAATTCAGTATTTTTTACTGTATCCTTCTCATGCTCCTAAAGTACACATAGAGCAAGGTAGTTCTCAGAAATAGAGCTAATGTTTCTGCACAAGCAGTCTGTCTTATTGGGCAGAGAATACAGTTGCCTGATGTGCTTAATACTTCATATTTCAAGTCCTGAATATATAGCATCTTGTCTAGGTGACCTTTAAATTAATGTTTTGCTTTCATGAACAGTTTTGAGAGTATCTCTTAGGACAGTATTTTTAATAGCATTCTGACATCCAAATTCAAAGCATGCCCATGATAATGAATATACATATAGTTTATTGTTTTTCCTGTTGCAGTCTGTTTGCTACTCCTTATACTATTATTTCCTGGTACAGGTTGACCCTCTCTTGTCCGGCACCCTGGGCCTGGAGTGGACCTGAACAGGGGAATGTGCTGGAGCAGGGGTGGTCAGGCTACACTCCTGGCTGCTGCCCCAGGAGAACCCGGAGGCCTAACCTCCTCTGGCTTGCCTGCCTGGCTCTTCTGCCCCCAGCCTGCTCCTGGTGCTCTGCTCCTGCGGCTCTGCTTCCTGCCCCCAGCTCTGAGTGCAGGGCGGCAGCTGCTGCTCCCGGGGTTCCCTGGCCCTGCACACGTGACAGCAGCTGCTGCTCCCAGGGTTCCCCATGGGGGAGAGGACAGGGAGCCCCAGGAGCAGTTGCTGCTGCCAGGAGGCCAGAGCTGGGGAACCCCGGAAGCAACTGGGTGGCAGCTGCTCCCAGGGCTCTCTATCCCCAGGTTACTGCCCCTCCATCCCAGCTGCTCCCATCCTCTGCACCAAGAGCTCTCTGGTATAGCAACATCCATGGTCCTTCCGGACCACAGATGTTGCCAGACCAGGAAGTCCCAGACAAGAGAGCTTCAAACCTGCACTTCCCCCTCTGTCTGTTTTCCCTTGTCTTATGCTAATATTGTAAGCTCTTTAGGTCAGGGATCATCTTTTTGTTCTGTGTTTGCATAGACCTTAGCATAGTGGAGTCCTTGGACATAATTAGAGCTCCTAGGCATTACGACAGTGCAAATAATACATTCTATTATTCTGGAACATCAGCAGCACTGTAATAGCATTGTCCATGACAGTAGTTGATCCCTAGATATTGGTGCAACTTACTAAATTACTGATATGATTTCCTCTGCTGATGTACAGGCTACATTGTACTCTGTAAGTTACTGACATTATTTTCCTCTGTTGATGTACAGGGTACATTTTACTCTTCATGAGCATTCATATAATCAACTAGACACTGGTTCTTTGGTAAATCTGTTTGATCTAACAATTACATACCATTTTTCAGAAATATCCCTCATGATTCTGAGAATCATTATGATTTCCATTATCTTATTTTGAATAATTTGACTTGTGGATTTGTCCTGACTCTCTTTCAGCCACTTTGATGTACCAGAGTTATATTCTGCCTGGAAACAAACAGTTGAATAAAGTCAACCTTTCCATTTCAGCTTCTAAAATATAATACCTTCACAGTGCACTTCCTTGTCTACCAAGATAACATATACTACTTAGCATTTTCATTAGGGTCTTCCTGTTTTCTTTTCTCTCTTGAGAGTACTAAAAACTCAGTATGTCCACAGTATATTTTATTGACTATTGAAGAATATGAATTGCTTTGTGATGCCTCAAATTTGTCTCAAGTCATTTTCCAGTTACAGAATCCAGACTGTGTGAAAGCTTCAGCTGTATACTTGGGCACAAACTACTTTTGAGTAAACACTGTACAACGGTAGAAACAAAATATACTGCCACTATCTTCAGAATCATGGAACTACTGAACATCTTAGTTTTACATAGTCATTGCAGTCTAGAACAGGGGTGGGCAAAATGCGGCCAGCAGGCCATATCCAGCCCATCAAGCCGCCAGATCTGGCCCTTACCTCACCAGGACCCTTACCACAGAGCAGCTCACACCACTTCAAACGGCTGACTGCTCTCGGCTCTGAATGAGAAAGTGTGAGGCTTTGCATACTGGCCCTCCTCCCCCCCCCCCAGCAAAATCTCTCAGCTTCCATTGGCCAGTTTCTGGCCAATAAGAGCTCACAGATTTTCCTGTGGCGGGCAGGGCAGAGTGCAAAGTCTCCTCCCTTCCCCCCTGCCGGAGTGGAGCCACATGAAGCAACCTGGAACTGCAGCAGACAGAGAGCCTGCCTCAGGTTCCTGCAGGGCTGTTGGCTGGGAGCCACCTAGGTAAGCACCTCCCAGCCAAAGCCTACCTCTGGCACCCTTCCCCCTCTCTCCTCCCAACTACCTGCACCAAGCCACCACCCCTCCTGCCTCAGGTCACCACCCAAACTGCCTCTAACTCCATCCCCTCCTCCAGGTCACAACTCCCCCTCCCAGACTTCCCCCTCCAGGCCAGAATCCTCTCCTGCACCCATAACCCCTCCTCAACCCTCCACCCCATTCCCCTGCCCAGGTCATCACTTAAACCATCTGCACCTCCTTTCCCCTTCTCCCAGGTCACAACTCCCTCCCAGACTCTACACCCTTTCCTACACTCCATCATGCCAAAATCCTCTCCTGCACCCATACTTCCTCCCAGACTCTGCACCTCAAAACCCTGCCCCAGATCACAACCCCTTTCTTCATCCAAACTCCCTGTCAGACCTCACATGTTTATGTTGAATACACTAGAAAACATTTGTTTTAATGTTTTGCTTATGAAACCCATTTGGTTCCTCTCCAACCCAGACATTCTGTCCAGGAAAGGACTACAAATATGACAGCAGTTGAAGGCCCTTTGACCCCAGATATGATGGGACCGGTGTCAGAGCCTTTGTGAAAGGACAGCCAAAAATCATGGCTTCATGTCTTGCCTTCCTGCTCCCCTTGTGAAAAAAACAAACAAACCACAAAATGGAACTTGTTTAGGAAGCAAGGAGAGGAAAGAGAAGAGTCAACTGGAGGCTCTTGGAATGAGCCTGAGAGCAGGGATGGTAGCTGGGTGGACCTATGCCAGGTCTCTTTAACGAGAGGGGCATCTGGAGTCCTCATGATTGCCCCGAGAGACTGGATCAATAATGTTTGCAGGAGAAGGGTGTAAATAGCCTGGCTGCAGAAAGAGTGGGAAAACCAGACAGGTGAATCTCATTCCAGTGGGATGAATTTCCCTTCTGAAAAGAGAACATAAGAACAGTCATATTGGATCAGACAAAAGGTTCATATACCCCAGCAGCCTGTCTTCCTACAGTGGCTAATGCCAGGTGTTTCAGAGGAAATGAATTATCAAATGACCCATCCCTTGTCTCTCTTTCCCAACTTCTGACAAATAGAGGCTAGGGACACCATCCCTGTCCACCCTGGTTAATAGCTGCTGATGGACCTATCTTCCATGAATTTACCTAGAGGTCAAATTGCTTGCTGAACCACTTCCAAAGCAGCCAGAGACTGCTGCAGGAGAGATTTTCAATCCAGTACCAGCTATGAAGAGTTCACTAGTACTCTGGTGGAAGTGAAGGAACTTCAAGAAGCTGAGAGCAGATGGTTGTACCCTTTCTGGGCTCAAGAGAAAAAAAATGAGTTAATGGGGACTGTCCATCGTTTAATAATTAGATACTGTCAAAGTGATATTCAACAGCTAGTTTATTAAGTGTAAAATTTATTTTCAACAATTAGTTTATTAAATTCTGTCACATCCCTGCTCCAACCAAAATTTAAAAACTTGTCTAGGACCCTGCTCTGTGATAACTCCATGGCAAAACATTATGTCAAAAGTTTCAGCTATGAATTGTGTACACCTTTTACACATAAAAATGTATTACTATTATGGTAACTCCCTAGGAGAGGTACTTTACAAACAGATAGCAAAAGACAGTCTCTGCCACAATGAGCTTACAAACTAGAAAGATAAAAGCAGAGGAGGAGAAAGGAAATGGGATACCACACAGTAAAGAGGTCAGTATGATAGCAGATGGAGGGTTCTAAATAGATCTAAATAACCCTTTTGATTGCCTCTCTTTCTATATATATAGAACACTCAAAATTGGCAGCTTTTTAAGTGTTGTCCTCAAAAGGTAGCATGGCCTGATCAAATAGTACACTTATTCATTAAGGTGCAACATGAACCTGTTACAGATGACAGGTTTTTTTCCCTAAATGGATACTTAGAATTATTTGAGAAGATAAAATTTGGTGAAACATACAGAGTTGAAATTATTATTATTTGAAATAATAGGAAATCACTATATACACTCACATGCAAGAAATACAGTAAAGTGTGTGTGTGGGAGTTTGCATACTGACAACTTACGGAAATCATCAGAAACAAAGATAGAAGGAAAAGTAGAGTCCTTCAGAAGAAAGTCCAGATTCAGTTTATACTGTCTTGAGGACCAGACAAACCTGAAAATAGAGAACTAAATTGGATTTTGTACACCTTTCCTTCATGTAATCTGTTGGATAGCTAACCATATTTGACCACCTTCTGTGGCCATAATACCTACCCATTATCTACAGGTGATGTTTCAAGGGTTCCAACTATATCTCTAGTCATTAATATTAATAACCATTGACACTCATTTCCTAATAATTCCTATCCATTACTGTGGACTAATAGCTAAGTAACCAGATTGCTAAAGCTTCCTCAAAACATCCTTCTTGCAGAACTCTGCATTGTACTGTACCCTTTGTAGTCACTTGGTTGTTTTCTCAGAAGGAGAGTACAGAATCTGTGACCTAGGCTACAGTTATCACTTCAGACTTACAGTAATTTGACTAAATCCCATCTTTTAGCATAACTACTCACTCAAGGCATCATTCTAGTGCAACAGGCCCTTAATCATAGCAAGCCTAATAACCACATTATTTGTTCTCCTACTTGCCCTCTTCAGCATTCCAAACTAAAAAGTCAGTTTTATGCTCCTACAATATCATTCTACTTCCAGCAAGTATAAAATCACTGACAAGACATGAGGCAAGATTTATAGGTCATAAGATCAAGTTGGGAGTCATGAATCAACAGTAAGAAAAAAAACTGAAACGGGCTAGGTAGGAGAGAGTAGAGGGCTAGTGTGCATATACCCAAGTGAAAGAAAGAAGTAATGAAGCAGGAAATCAGGAGGAGTGGTAGTGTGTGATTTGGGATTGATCACTTGACCTTCTTTCCCTTTTTTCCCCCCCTTTGAATTAAAAAGTTATTGGGTACTTATGCCAAGATCAGCCCCCCGCTCCACGCCCCCCACAAAGAGAGAGAGAGAGAGATGAATGGTATAGAAGGGCCCTCTTAGTCTCTGTTTACTTTGATTTCCAGTAACCATGTTCCTTCAGAATCATCTGCTAATGTAGCCTGGGGAAAAATCAAGTGTCAAGTTGGACAACTTCCTCACAAATCCTATTGAAATTCAGAGTTTTCAATAGCTGCCTGTAGGAGGTAAAAGTTTACACCAGATGACTTTGTCCTGAGTCACCAGAAGACTGGGTCATACTACTCTGAAATTCTCTGCTGCACCAACTCAGCTCATTGGAGCTTTAAAATGGGTAGTTAGAACCCTTCACAGATACAACATTTGTATCCCCATTCATATCTGCAGAAATGATCCACAGATAACCATATCTGCAGATGCAGTTACCTGTGGATATAAAGCAGATATCCACAAATTTTCAGAGTTCTAGCTACAAAATTTGTATTCACATCCATATCTGTGATAATGATATGTGGGTAAGTGCATCCACATCCATGGATGCAAATATCCATGAAAATAAAGCAGATACCTGCAAATTTGCAGGGCTCTCTGTATAGTGGACGTGTTTAAATACATGTAAATAAGATGTTTAAAAAAGGACTTTTCCAACCAAAACAGAATATTCTGAATTATTATTTGGGTTCTAGTTCTATCTTAAACATTTGCGCAAAAATTGTTCCCCTAGCTGTCTGTTACCCCATTGAACTGAAAGAATTACAGGGGGAAATTCAGTGCTCTACATGACATTTAGCGTATGTCTAGACTGCATCCCTCTGTCAGCAGAGGGATGCAGATTAGGCAGGTCAACTTTGCAAATGAAGCGGGGATTTAAATATCCTGCACTTAATTTGCATAAAAATGGCCACCGTTTTTGCTGACTGAGCACTTTGTCAGCAAACAGCAGCAGTCTAGAGGGGGATCTGTGCAGAAAGAAAGCCTTTTTCGACAGATCCTGTAAACCTCCTTGCAGGAGGCATAAGGGATCTGTTGAAAAAGGCTTTCTTTCTCGACAGATCCCCCTCTAGACTGCCGCTTTTTGCCGACAAAGTGCTGAGTCGGCAAAAACGGTGGCCATTTTTATGCAAATTAAGCACGAGATATTTAAATCCCACTTCATTTGCAATGTTGACTTGCCTAATCTGCATCCCTCTGCCGACAGAGGGATGCAGTCTAGACATACCTTTAGAATCCCTGGAAGAAGTACAAAACTAGGCAGTGATCATGACTTAACGGAAGAAGGAAGTAGTCTTCCCTTTTAGGCCCCAATCAGACAAAACAATTGGGACTACTCATGCTCAAAGCTAGATAAGAGGTTAGCTTGATAGAGCCAATAGGATAAATATTCAAAAATATGTACCTGCACAACTCAGTACATGCACAATTTGTTACTGGATGTACAGTTTAGTCGCATTTTTTAAAGACTGTATCTTTTAGTTACATTGTAGATTATCTTTAAATCGCATAATGCATCCAAGGGTATTCTAAAAAACAGTTTGCCAATAGTTGAAAGAAAATCAAATAACAAAAAACCCTCAGAAATTATGACTAAAAATGTCCTTATGATATTACTAGATATATTTTCAACCTAACGTGTAAGTTTATTTGCAAATAATGACTTCGAAAAATGGAGACTACAGAAAAAAAACCCTATTGAGAAGTGTTTTTTTAATTAAATGTGGCATATTGTGAAGAATGAAATAAACAAACTCTGTACACAATTCAAAAAACTTTCAGTGTACTGAACTCCATAGAGTGTTTTCCACATTAACTATTTCAGTAGCACTGAAAGACAGTTTTGGTTTAAATTATAGCTTAATTGGTATTAATGCACTTTTCAGAAATTGTAAGAGGAGAACAGTGTCTTGTCTTTTTTACCTGGGAGTCAGAAAAAAAAGGATATTTGATTTCTCTAAGGGAAATGACTGTTCCAGTTTGACAGGAAAATTGAACTAGCTACTATTAAGGATGAGTGAATTTAATTTTTACAGTCAAGTTTTTGCAGGCTTTACTGTCAGATAATAAAATAAAGTTAAACTTTTTTGTGGCTCAAGTGTTAATGCATTAATATTTGCACAAGCATGTTTTTATGAAAGGCAGACAAACATAGGGCTAAGCAAAATGAAAGGAAACTGGAAACACCTCACCAACCACTTAAACTCAGACATTTTAGAGAAGAAATGGAATCAGAATAAAAGTTAGACACCATATCCTGTACCCCTCTGAGTGTTTAATCCTCGCCCCCTGTAAGCAGCCTCGTTGATCTTAATGTGACTACTTGAGTTAATAAGGATTGTTCATAATTAGAAGGAACAGTCATCCCTAAGGTTTTCATATAACTCTGAAGTCACTAGTGTTTCATTAACCGCAACAGTCTTTTCAATCAGGCCCTCAGTGCCCAGCCCAGTACTGCAATCCTTACTCAAACCAGCTTTCCATTGATTTAAAAAGAGATTTGCCTGAGTAGGGATTACAGAATTGGGCTCAAATTCTATATTGCCTAATACCACTGGCTTGTAGAGTATTGGCACTGGAGCATGGAGTTTCTTATCTCAAGATCTCAGATTCTAATCTGAGCTACACAGATATGAGTGAACCAGTCTGGATAAAACAATCAATCTGAACCTTCACCCAACTCCTTTGTGAAAGTTAGAAGATTTCACTTCACAATTTTTTCTCTCCCTCCCCGTCACCCCTCATTTTTGCACTTGGTTGCACTACCTGATACCAGCTGAGACTGAAACCGGACGTAATGAATTAACATGAGAGAGAGGCTAATCTGCTTAGAAACAGGAAGCACCAGAAATCCCTAATGCTTATTGCCAAAATGTCTAACATGATTTCTAAAAAAACCTAAAAATTATAACTTCAGAATAGCATCTGATACAAAGCTTTTGTAACCTGTGCATCTTTACGATGATGATACATTAGAAAACAGCTATATCTCGGATTAGACAGCTGTTCAGTGACAGTGGCATGGTTATATATTCAAATCACAAGAATGATCTTTATAATTGCTGTCAAACTCAGCAAGACCAGTGATTAATCTAGTTTGTCGGGCTGTGGCCCTTCCAGCTATAAGCTGGCACATACACCTTAGGGGAAGTGACAGGGAAGCTTGCATTGACGTTACTGGTCCAGTGCTGCTCTAGTGATAAATTGGAACTGGTCATAGAGAACAGTTTATATCTCAGATACAGCTAAATAAAAAGCTCATGCTGCATTTTTTGACAGTTCATAATGTGTTCTTTGTAATTGTTCAGCAAATGCCTTTGGTTCCCTTTCCTCTGTGAACGATGCTGCTGGCTGTCCTCCTCGTCCTAGTGAGGCTAGTAGGCTGATGCATCACTATATGTCAATTTGGGTCCAGAGCATAGTTCCCTGTTGATTTAGATCCCTCCCTATCCCCAACTTTTGTCCACGCATATGATTCCTTGCTCCAAGTTTGGGCAGAAAGATAGTGAGTCAGATCCCCCTCTTAGGTGAATCACAATAGTCTTTGTTGACTGCAATGAAGTATGGAGAGAGATACCTGCAGGGGATCCAGCCAGAGTAGCTACAGCTAAACAACTTTTCTGTGGCTATGTCTACACTACACTGATCTATTGGAAAAAAGTATGCAAATGGCGTTCCGCAATTTGCATACCTTTTTCTGTTAGTTTTTTCGGAAGAGGCTTTTCCAATATTTGGCCCATCTACACTGGGCCAAATTTCAGAAAAGAAAAGCCTCCTCTTTCGGAAGAGCTCTTCTTCCTCATGAGAGGAGCAAGACAGGACTTCCGAAAGAACGTGTCTGCACTTCTGCAAAAAAAGAGCGGAAGAGCAGATGCATTCCCTGGACATGGTGGAGTTTTTCCAGGATACCTCCAGTATCCCAGAAAACCCGCATAGTATAGACATAGCCTGCATCTAGAGCACAGTATTCTCTCTTTCCCTTGTGATCACCAATCAGGTTGTTTTGTGTGAGGCTTTGTATAATCAGTTGCTTTTTCTTCACACTCCATCCCTAGCATCCTCTTTTCCAACCCTACCAGGATAACACATGCAGAATGCTAAATGATATTGCAATTACACTACACATCCTCACACAGCCACACATAATTGTAATTTTAAAAGATGTTTATGGATCCATTCATGTGAATACAGTTTCTCCAGAAACACCCATATTAAAATACGCACATTTGAACAATTCGTTCTAGGGGAGCAAATTAAAAAGAGATGAAAGAATTGACAAATGGAAATGGGATCTAGAATTTGAAAAATGTTTGCCGGCATTTCCCCTCCTCCCACATTCTTCACCACTAACAAACCTACCATTACCCTTAAACACTAAAACCACTAAGCCTCCATAAAGAATCTCCAAGACACTATATGGAGGGGGAGGAAATACACAAGCCATGTGCTCATGTAGATTATTGAGAAGATTCGAAATACCTACAGTCTGAAATATGAGAACTCCCCAGTCAAGCATTTCAATTTCAGTTTTTTCCTAACCCCCCAAAAGAAAATTTTTGATTCTCTGTGCTGAAATTAAAAACTATGGCAGGTTTTTTTTTCCAAAGAAACACCTGGCATTTCTATTTATTAATCTTCTTTCAAAAATTCATAATGGACATTGAAAAACATTCTATGATGGCACATTTCACTTTTATGGAGTGTTCTTTTCCCATAAATCTCCATTTTTGACCAATACAACCATTGATTAGTGATCAAGTTATCATAATAACTGAAATAGATTTTCCCTTGTGGGTGGAATTATAGTACCAACTATTTATTTGAATTTAAATGTAATTTGTTTGCTATGATCAAAACTAACACCCCATTATCATGAAGCATGAGACTATAAAGCTGCATGAAGGTGATGAAAGATTTCTGCCTTTTTTCCTTTGGGGTTTACAGAGTGAAGGAGCAAGTTCTGCAGATTTCTGAATAATAATAATTCTGTGCAACTATGGCAGCATCAGCAGGCTTTGGGGTGGGGGGAAAGGAAGATTATTAATAAGCTTCGGTGACTTAAGAGGCTCAGACTTGTTACTGAATGGGCATTTTCAACTCCCATTGAAGTTAAAAGAAAATAATGGAGTTCAGCCTCTCATTGGAATGGGTCCAAATACATAATAATGTTGCGACAAAATGTTCTTGAAAATGCTTTATGCAGTACCAATTAGGAAAGTTTTGAAGCCTTAAGTTCCTCATTGCTGAATTACAATCATTTTTTTGTCCAGCTGCATCAACCTTCTAGAAACCTTTCTGAAGAATCAATGTCTTTTATGGCTTTCACTTCAGGTTGCCAACTATGAACAACACACAATATTTTTCTGTGACTAAGGGTTTGTCTACACTATGCAGCTTTTAGCGACACGGCTTTGTTACTAAGGCTACGTCTACACTACGAGTTTTCTTGGCAAAAAATATGCTAATGAGGGACTCATTTTCATGAGTCGTGATCTCATTTGCATATTTCCTGCCGATCCGTTTTTGCACTGGGGTTTTTGCGCAAAAACAAGCAGTGTGGATGTTTTCTTTTTGTGCAAAAAAACCTTTTTCCACAACATCCTTATGCCCCAAAAAAGGAGGTATACCAATCTTGCGGAAAAAGGATTTTTTGCACAAAAAGAAAACATCCACACTGCTTGTTTTTGTGTAAAACCCCCAATGCAAAAACGGATCGGCAGAAAATATGCAAATGAGATCATGACTCATGAAAATGAGTCCCTCATTAGCATATTTTTTTGCCAAGAAAGCTCGTAGTGTAGACGTAACCTAAAAGTCAGGCAGTGTAGCTACTGCTTGCTGGCTCCTTTAAGGACAAAATACTTCCACCTCCATGAGCGGTGCTCACGTTGTCAGCAGAAGAATGCTCTTCAACTGGCACTTGCTGAAACAAAACTTTTGTCTTTCAGGGGGGTGAGAGAGTTTCAGTACCTCTGAAGGACAGAAATTGTGTCATTTAATTGCCAATGTAGCTAGAACCTAAGACAACAGAATCTTCACAGGCTACCCTTTACTGTATATTCAGGACTCTGATACATCTCAATGACTTGATAGCCAGAACACAGCATTACACATCTGTTCCTTTCCAGTCTAATACAAGTAACTGTCTGCCCAGCATTCCTGACCAAAGTTTTGCAGTCCTCCCATTAATATCAAAGGGAAATTTATCTGAGTAAAGGTTGCATAATTTGATCCATACACAAGCAATTTTTTTGATCCTGTGATCTTAGATTTAAACTCATAGCGTATGTCTACACTAGCCCCCTAGTTCGAACTAGGGAGGCTAATGTAGGCATTCGAACTTGCAAATGAAGCCCGGGATTTAAATATCCTGGGCTTTATTTGCATGTTCTCATCCGGTCACCATTTTTAAATGCCACTAGTCCGGACTAACTGCTCGTGGCTACACGCGGCAGTTAAACAGTAATTCGAACTAAGTCCTTAGTTCGAATTAGCTGTTACACCTCATTCCAGGAGGAGTAACAGGTAATTCGAACTAAGGACTTAGTTCAAATTACCGCTTAACTGCCGCGCCGCCGGGCAGTTAGTCCGACTAGTGGCATTTAAAAATGGTGGCGGATATAACATGCAAATAAAGCCCGGGATATTTAAATCCCGGGCTTCATTTGCAAGTTCGAATGCCTACATTAGCCTCTCTAGTTCGAACTAGGGGGCTAGTGTAGACATACCCATAATTACTAATGATCTTTCATTTGTTCCATTTATATTTTTCCTGTAAATGTATTCAATAGTTTCCAACACTTAAAGACTACAGCAATAATAAAGTGTGTGGGGATTACATAAAAAAAGGTATAATTTAATTTCAGGGGATATGACATTAAAAATACCAGATCTGTATTTGTATGATGATTAAGAATGTAGGACAAGCCTTTCACTTTTTTATTTCCTTTAAGGCAATCCTTGCGTGTCCATTAAACCAAGTGGAAAGCAGAAACCAAACCAGGTGACATAGGTGACCGACCTCACGTGAAAAAATAATGAGAACAGGTTTCTTCTCTGTACACTGGAACTCTCTGGTTTAGCAATATCTGTGTTCCTTACAGATGTTTGAGGATCAGAGAGTCTTGGCAAGCAGCGAGGGGTGGGTGGGAGGGCAGGGAGTCCAGTGCAATGCAGGGAGAGGTGTGATGCATGGCCCAGCTGGGCTGTGGGGATGGTGGGGGGGCTGGAGCTAGGAAGGCAGGTTGGCATGCAGCTCAGCTGGGCTATGGAGCAATGGAGCCAGCGCATAGCTCAGCTGGGCTGGGGGGGAGCTGGGAAGCTCAGTGGGGGGGGCAAGGCAGGAGGTGGGGCTGGCAGCAGGAGTCCATAAATTACTTCCCCTGGTCCGGAAAAATCCCTCCTCTGAGACCAGTTAGGAGCCGAGGGTGCCAGACGAGGGAGGTCCAACCTGTAGTTGAAATGACCGGTTCATTAACTTTTTTGTAGATTGAAAGCTGTGGAGCTAAAGTATTTAGAAGAATCTTACAAATAAATGAATACATTTTCAGAAGTCAGGTTTGTCTCACAAATAGGTTAAGAACAGAATAAGATATTGCATCAGCCCGATGATAGAGATGTAACCAATACATCAACCATCTCTAGCATTACAACAATATGGTGTGGAGGTGTGTGTTTCAAGGGAGAAGGGGGCATGGGATTAGAGAGCCTACTTATTTGGAGCTAGATTGTGTCTACCTCTGTGTAAGAGGGTGAGAGAGCAACCATATTGCCCTCCCCAAAGCCTGCTGTGTTCCCTTCACAACATATGGGAATGGGTGAATTATTTCCACCTGATGGAAAGAGCAATGCCCTGATTCTCTAGCGTTTCAGAGAACATGTTAGTGCCTCTAACTAAAAGAGGCACCTGTGCAGAGCCTTATTGCAATAAAATTTCCCAGAAGGCAGTGTTGATTTAGTATGTTTTGTAATGAACATTGATGGAGCCTAGAGAGAGAGGGGTCTCATTGATCTATGTCTAGCATTAAAAGTGCAAATGTCAAGTGAAACTGAACTGAAAATAAATTATCTCTTATTTGGCCAGTAACAAATACAGCATGACAATTAGCTAAAGGCAAAAGAAAATGAAACTGAACTACTTGGGAAGTTTCATTGGGAGAAGGGAGCACCATTTTTCAGAAAATGAAACTTTATGTCCTTCCTATGCATATTTATCCTGGAATAACGTGTTATTGAACAAGCAGCACTAATTTAATAAAAACAAAATGTGACAAATACATTAATCTAAATAGAAGTCCTGGTAGCTGAGAAAGAAAGGCATTTAACCCACCTGTCAAATATCGCCAAACCCATTTGAGGGATCCAGCTGATCTCTCCCATAAGGTTAAATACCATCAAAGCTCTGTCATCCTGCTGCTTGCTATAAGTATCACCAAAATACACACTGACTGGAATGGCTCAGAATATCAGCCTCAGGGCAGAGAGTTAAGAAGAAGAAGGACTCAAAGCCCAAAATGGTTGTGAGTTGTATACTTATATCTCACCAACCATATGAGTGTGAACTCCTAAGGCAGTACAAAGCCTTGATATGGAGTCACAGACAGCGCATTTGGGCACACAGATCTGTTTTGTCACCTGGACAAGGTTTATTAGCTATGATAAAGAAATGGGAGTTAGTTATAAAGTTAAAGCAGGCAACACAGAGAAATGGAGTTACCATCTTAAATGCCAGATGATAATAGAAACTTCTACAATAAGCAAACTAGGGGTACCCCAAGCTACACAGCTCCTCATTTATGTTTAGAAATTCTCACCCCTAAGGGTTCAAGCATCAAAAGAATAATAAATTCTTCTCAGCAGACAATTTTATTCTCTTTCCCCAGAGTTCAAGGTATTATGTATTCAGGGCAGTGAGGGGGAGCAAAGAAACTCTTGGTTCTATAATGTCCCATTTGAATTCAATAGTTCTGCCTCAGGAGCAGGAGATAACACCTATTGTCCTGAACCAGTATTCCACACTTGGCAATTCTTCTCTCCTGACTGTAGGGAGATTTGCAACTTTCACAAACGTTTTTATAACTACAGAGCAAACATTTAAACATAACCTTATAATGCAGAGTTCAGATATTAAAAGTAGTACTAATACCTGCTGCATCCTACAACCATAACGTTTAAACATGTTCTTTTAATACTACTATAATGGGTGGAGGATGGAGCCCTCCTTTTTGGGAGACTAGTCCTTAGTTCCACTCCTTCCACCCACCCCCCATGGCTGGAGCCCCAAGGCTCCCTGTTCCCACGATCCCCCCTAAGCAGGAGGAACTCCATGCAGATCACAGCCCAAGTCTCCTCCCCACCTACCTGGAGGAAACCTGGGCCTGCCACAGCTGTGCCTCCCTTTTCCTCCCCAGATGAATAGTGTCTCTTCAAATAGGCTTTATTATGCCCCATGCAGATTCGGGGCAGCAGAGGCAGCAGTAAGAGGTATTTAGCTTCCTGAGTAGGACACCATAGAGATTATTGAGCAACCCAGGAAGCCCATACCACTACCTCAGTCACCACAGGACCTGCAAGGGGTATAATAAAGTAAAAATTTTACCACCAAATTCTGCAGTGAGGGGTCCCGTCAGTACCAAAGGAGGCCTTTCCTGGCCTATTATCTCTGCTGCCCATGACTACTATCTATTTTAACTTTCCTGGCCCACAAATAAGCCAGACTGGTTTCCAGCTTTGCGTGTATCCGTGTTCAGGTGCCATGGCCCCAGAGGCCTCACTGCTCTGACAGCAACACAAATGTGTCTGTGAATCAAAACTCAGTTTCCTGGCAATGGTAGGACTGATCCTTACTCTGTAGAATGGAACATGCCGCCTCCTAATTCCCATTCAATGTAAGGATGAGGAACAAACTACCACAACACAGATCAGTTATGGATCCCTGCCACCAGCGGCTCTGAGCCCTGGGCTCAGACAGTAAGGTTTTATTTGAAGAAGCTGATGTTTCTAAAGGAGGAACAAGGTGGATGAGGCAATATCTTGTGTTGGACCAATTTCTGGGGGTGAGAGAGACAAGTCATTTCACTTCTATGAAAGGTGCAAAGAACATCACAGCTAAATACAAGACTGAGCAGACAGCACATATTCTACTTATGCTAATCTAATAAAGGGGATGTCATTACAATAATGAAAACCCAGCAGCTGAGAAATAGGAAACTTCCCATTCAAGTCCCCTGTCTGTCTAATGGATTTGCAGCCTTTTCGGTGAGAGTGTTCTAACCATTGAGCTATGGGCTCTTCTGATGTGGGGCTTCCCAAGTCTCTCCATATGATAATGAAGTCATTGGAGCAAGGGAACTCCCTCTCACCTCAGTTTCCTGCTAAAATATCTTAAGCTTCTGACTCCAAGAGAGGGTTTACAGCTGAAAATCCCAAGGAGAGGGGTGGTAGCTGCCTCTAGCCTGACTTCGGTACTTATCTCCAAGAGAGGGGTGTGGCTTAGCTCCTTCCCTTCTCTCTTGGCTTTGCATCCCCATTGGTTAGCTAAGGCAGGGAACCACCTACCATTCTGGCTTTTGTGAATCCCATTCTGAGATGTCCCTCTCCATCTTCCCTGTATAGGGATCCCAGGTGCTGAATTTTGTAGATCCCAGTAATTTTCTAGGCACCTAAAAGTTGGGTGTCCTAAATTTCTTTGTGAAATTAGCCCAGTCAAAATTAATATCTCTTCACGCTCTAGGTAAGGAGCATTTCCCATGAATTAAAAGCCTAATATAGAAGGCCAAAACATCAGAATATTTCTCCAAACATTCAGCACGTAGGGTGGAGAACTAAGCATTGCAACACTGAGCATCACAGCACCTAACTTTGAAGTGTTTTCTAGAAAAAAAAAATCACAGGAATGACGCTGTGATCCACATAAGGCTCCCTAGAAATGAGAATTTGGCCCATAAAAGCCTGCACGCTAGGCAGGAAGATGCCTAAACTAGGTAATGGGGGAGGCCAGGAATAGGAGTATATGCTATGTTCTGCCCTACTTATGGAGCCAGGCACCTAAGTCTGGGCTTGGGGGGGTACCTATGTCAGTTTAGTAATCCACATAGGAATCTGCTGCCTGGAAACTAGAGGCTTAGATGCCTAAATTGGTTTTTGAGGGAATGATGGCAACAAAATGGTAGCAGCAAGTGCAGGAGGAGGAGAATGATTAAAAGGGGGCTGGAAGCTCAGGCAGGAAACGGTCATCCAGATGCCTAAAATGCCGCAGCAGGGTGCATGCTCAGAGCCAGAAACTTAGGTGCTAAAGAAACTTTTATTCTGGAAAAGCAAAGATACTAATGGTCTGTCTACCCAGCAATTAAACATCTGTGGGTAGCCCATTCCAGCTGAAAAAGACTTGGAGGGCTGTTTCATTGCAGAGTAGACAATTGAGTCGCAGCCTGAGCCTGAAAGCCAAGCCTGAGCCCCAAGAATACGAGTCAGCAGCTGTAGGTCTAGCTGCAGCATATAAATATCCCAAGTGAGTTTTGTCACCTGCACAATTCAGCAGGAATTTTGTGGATAGCAATGGAGCCACAGTTTGTGGCCAAGTACCAACGTGGATCCCACTACTAAGTATCACTCAGCCCACATTACAGATCAATAGAATTCCCCAATAAAATTAAACCTGGTTCTGAGATAAAGAACAAAAATGTGAGCTTCAGTGTCTTGTGACTACAGTTATGAGAAAGGATCGCATAGCTCAAAATCCTGGCTGCCTTGTAGAAGCTTAAGATATAGAGTGAATCATCGCAAAAACAACAAAAGAGACAGAAACAATCAGTCTCATACATAAAGTTAACTTCTAAGATATAAGGGTAATGTACATGGGTAATAAAAAGTTATTCACATGGCTAACAGTAAATAATATATTGGGCATGGATTTGACCCCACAGAGGTCATTTAAAAATATCTCTGAGTATATTGATTGGTTTGTGTTTTTCACGTACAAATGAGCATTTCTCTCATCTGCTGTTAAAGAAGTGTGAGGTTCTTCTACAAACCATCTCTCGTTTGCTTTTGAAATTGTGAAGAGATAAAGGAGCTGCAGGTAGAATTGTTTTGTGTACTGTACAAACCAGGAGCAAAGATTTATTTTAAGGAGCACGAGATAAAAACCACATGTTATGTACAGTCCCTAGAGCTCAGTAGTATTAATGACCTGTGACCTACTACAGGTTTCAGAAGTGTTGTGAGTAATGAGCAAGTTCAGTACCAAGACAAACATGGGGAGCAAATTGGCAATGCTTACAAGGACGAGGTGGTGGAAGTAATATCTTTTATTGAACCAGCTTCTGCTGATGAAAGAGACAAGCTTTCGATCTACACAGAGCTCTTCTTTAGGTCAGAGACACACTTCAAACAATGATTCTAGGATTATTTTCCACTGGAAAAAAATTCATTCCTTCTCCACTACAACAATATTTCCCTCAGAACACTTGAGGTGACTAACTGATTACACAATAAAAGCATGTTTCCCTCTGCTTATTTATTTGGGGAGGAACAACTCACTGGCTTTTCTGAAAAAACACAAGAAATGTAGTAGGCACTGGAATTAATACAAAGTAATAAGCAGCCAACTTTTCAGCAGTGAGCCAAATGCCATTTGTGAATCTGGTCCTTTGTGTAATCTGTGTTATCGCACCACTTTACAAATTTATGAGGAATGAAATTCTAAATATTTTCAAACATTTTAATAAATTTCCCTGTAGGAACATTTTTAAAGTGTATGCTTACTGCCATAGAGATATACAATGATATATAAGAATGATATACAGATCATGAATTATTTGCAATTCTTCTATATATCAAAGCATGTCATTCAATTTTCTCAACATATTTTACAAACATAATTAGGCCTTGCAACCCTCCTGTTACCTACATAAAAAACCTGTTACTTATAGAAATCTGTCTTTCTGGGGATATAGTGTTGTCTTTCTGGCTCTGTACATAGTCACTGAGGTCTAAATTGCACCGTTAGGCAAAGGGTGATGTGCTGCTCTCCAGAGCAAACCCGCTGGAGGGACTGTCTCTCAGAGATACCTCTCTGAGCTGCAATTCACTTCCCGCTTCTTTGTTCCAAAGGCTGCCAGCCTGACACTCCTGCCCACACCAGCACATTTGGCCTGACAAATTCACAATCAATGTTGTGTGCAATCAGTATGCACATCATTTCTCATGCCCTTGCTTTATGTGCGTTTCCTGGGTCACAGATGGAACCCCAATGGCCTGCATGTGACCCTCAAGCTGTAGGTTGCCCACCACTGGCCTACAGTCTTCTCTATACTACCCGTCTCCCCTTCCACTGATATTCCTGCTATAAATGTAAAAGTACAACCACCTATCTTTACAGCGTGGATGCATCAACAGCAGTTCCGACTATGGAACTTAGCATTCTGTTGGGCCAACTAGCCCTGAACGCACTGAGACAAATTCAGGTCTCTCCACTGATTTAAGTGTCAATAGGGATTAATTTTGCTCACTATCTGATGGATAAAAAGATGACATCACGGGACAGATGTCTGGTGCTTTTGCCACCGGGTACTATTGTCTCTTTCTATACAACTTTGTAGTGATACTAGACATACTGTAGTGGGTTGAAATGCTGAATGACTGCAATCTTTCAGTGTTCTGTTAACATTACATCAAACAGCTCAAGTGCCATTGTTCCCCACAGGTGTTAGAAGACATTTTCAAACAAAGAAAGCAAATAATAATCAGAAATATCAGCCTGCAACACATCACTGGAAAACATTTTGTTTTCCCCCCGTCATACAAATGATAATGTCACTATTTAGGCAGAATAAGCCAACCAACTGAAGCTACTAGATTAGAATATATTAGAGCTAGAATCCCAGTCCATTTGGGGACCAAATCCAGTTTATCTGATGCAAATACTGAATAACACCATTAGATCCACGCTGGTTTAACAGAACACAACTCAATCCTCTCCCTTTTGGATTTTGTCTTTTTTATTTGTTTTACTTGAAAACTGACGTGAATTGATGAAGAGTTTAGAGATCAAAAACATTAAACTACTAAAATGCACTAACATTAGATTATCCTCCTGAGTCTTTAATGCTACACAGCCAAGTATCCATACCCCGGCTCCTTGTTGGATAGTACCTTACTTTGTCTGTAGCCCCACTGGCATCAGTAAGCCTGCTTATGGAGTAAGGTGTTGTTTAAGAATCTGGTCCTCAATCACCTTTGCTTCAAGTATTACTAGAAGCTCTTTGCACAACAGAACAGAGCAGTCTTGCTTTGGGATTTTGGTTGCCTGATCTTTATATTTTTGGCTTCTTTGAATTATACTCTGTTCCCTTAAGCCTATCCTGATCGTGATCGCCATCATCTCAATTCTCTCACTGGGACCAGTTTTACAGCAACTATGCTTCAATGCAACTGCTTCTTATTTACGGGTGTACAAGTGAGAAGAGAGTGAAGACCTTGGGCCAAATTCTGAGCTAGCACAAGTCAGCATAGTAGATCATTTTGAAGTGACACATAAAAAGAGCATTATAAGACAGTTATAAACCTATACTAATATAATGCTTCTATTGGCAGCATTTGACTCATCTTAGTCCAATGATTCCAGAGCCTCCAATAGTAAATAGAAAGAATAATAATAAATAGTTTGGACTTCCATAATACTTTTGATGTAAGGATCAAAGTACTTTACAAACTGTAAAGCCAAACCCCTGGGAGGTAGGTAATTTTACTAATGAAGAAAATATAAGGCAGGCAGATTAAAGACTTCCCCAAAGTCAATACAGCAAAGTCTCAATCCTGCAATCTTCAGCATGCTTTCACAGGGCCACATTTGGGTCAACAGGGCTCCATATAGACACAGCAAACTCCCTGTGCACTATTGTTTGCAAGGTTAGATACCTAGTCAGAAATCATGTAAGTCAAAATGCTTGCTATACTTTCCCCATGTGTAAGTTGTATTATCTTTGGGTTGTAGTTTGAGATCTGGTGAGCTGATACATTTTTAAATCCTAGAGCTCAGACATTTCCATGAGTCAATTATTTTTTTCAGAAAAGCATTTCACACAAGCTGTGGGAGTCTTTCCTGTACTTCAGCATTAATTGTAATCAAGTCATTAGCAAGAAATAATGCACTTTGATATTCCAAGCGTCTCTTTAGGAGCCTGAGTGACATCATCGCATTTGGAGTTAAACAAGTTTTGTCTTCTCTATAGACCTTACCCTCATTTCCATCAGTATTTTTTTAAATAGCTCTTCCCCCAAGTTTAGGGGAAAGGAGAAATATTGTCTCACAAATACCAGCCATTCAGGATCATCATGTTTTGTAGCATAATAACAATTACCTAAAGTTGAGATAGGTGCAGATCCTCAGCTAATGTTAATTACCATAGTTCCACTTGACTGAATGGTGTTATATACTCTCTCTCTCTCTCTTTCCACCTATGATACCTAATTCCTTATACTGGTAAATAATTGTGTCAAGCAGGCAAATACAAAATGCAAAACACAAGAATTGGAGTTTTCAAAGGAATCCGTGGAAGATAGCACTCAATTCTCTTGAATTTGCTTGATAATCCCAGTAGAAAATATTTATTTTTAGTGATCCAGTTCAATACCTACATCTGCTTCCAGGAAACTGTGATTGGTCTCTTATGGTATTTTAAAACTCTAGGAGACATTGACTTCCTCCACTCAAAACAAACTTAATTTATTTAGTTAATTTATTTATTTATTGTATATCAATACACAAATTGCTGATCAGAAAATTGCCCTTAGTATTCTGACTCACCTTTTAGGGAGCGTGGACAGCATTTCCATTCTTCTCAAACTATTCAGGATAAATCAGTTTTAATACTATCATGCCAGCTGTCTTCTCTTTTTGTTTTGTTTGGGTTTGTTTTCTTCTTCTTTTCACTCAGTCAATGAAAGTAAATATACTGAGTAGAGAGAAACAGGAAAATTTATTCTGTCTCTATTCTGTCCCACTCCAGTTTAACAGAAAGCCTCTTTTGTTAACAGCAGCCTGTAATTGGATGGCTATCAATATTTCTAGCAGCCAATAACAAATGTCATTTCCATCATTTCTGACAGGGATTAAGGAAATTCCAGTGGCAGGTAGCACCTTTTTGCATTGGCATTGAAAAACTTGGTGCTGCACAAATCATTTTGGACCACTGCCTCTGTTATTTTCCTCAGGAATGGTCCCTTCTTCCATGATACTTATGTTAGAAGCTTCTACATTCCATTCTCCACTTAAATAAAGAAGTAAACATTAAAGCCATGCATTAAAACATCATTAAGATATGGCTATTTTCTCCTTTTTCTGCATTTTAGAAAAGCCAGGAGTGGGGTGCCTGGAGAGGATGGGAAGAGGAGATGAAATATCATTGTCTGAACAGCACTATGGGATTGTTGGGGAAGAAATGAGTAGGAAGTCACGGTGCTGTGCAGAGGACTTTCCTATCCACTCCACTGTACAGACCATATTTTGTGATCAGGATCAAATGTAGCACTCTACTGGTATGTGACTTCACTACCAAACAAATGAACAATGAGACATGATCCAGGCCAAGCTTGCTCCGTAACCAGGGTGCTATTAGGAACAACCTCCCCACTATATCTTGTCTGCCTCCAATCCGATATCCATCAGCCACCTCATCACAGGACAGAAAAAACAGGGTCAAATGAGCTATGTTCACAAGCTTCCCAGTGCTAAAAGCCTGTGCTGAACCACAAATGCTATATTTGTGTGAATATCCAACCATTTTTATACCCTGTTCATGTAATTGTTTTATTCCAAATCAAAGTTGCAGGAGCCTGGGATCCCCAGAGAAGTATTTGATTATGTTATAGCTCAAACGGAAGTTATTGGCTTCAAGCAGAAATTATTGTGAATCATAGAATCGGAAGAGACCACGGGAATCATCGTGTTCACCCCCTGCCCAAAGCAGGACCAACCCCAACTTTCTTTGACATTACTGACGTGTGTCATGCCGGAGGTCAGACTAGATCAACATATTGGCCATTTCTGGCCTTAAAAATTATGCATTTTTATGTAGTTGTGAAAAAAAATATGTTAGTGGCTTCAGGACTCCTTTGGAGCCTCAAAACTGTATGGGTGGTCCAAAATCTATACTCCATTGGATCGGTAGAACATGAAGTCTACATACCTCACATGGTGTCATGCTGTGTTCTGAAGTGAATCCAATAGTATACCTCTACTGCCATGATATGATCAATATCACATATTGTCAGATTTGCATCAGGACTCAAAACTCACAACAAGGCTCTGAAATATTTCTTCCCCACTATTCAGCTAGCTCTAGTAATGAGCTATTGCACCGGATTCATTGCTGATGTAAGAGATCACAGTACCATTGACTTCTGCCAGAGGTGAATTACCCACTGTGTCTAAATGAGTCATATTAATTTTAATAGCTACATATGACTAACAGCTTTAATCTTTACTGTCAGTTCTTAAATAAAAATTGTGCATTCATATTGATCATTAATTGGCCACATGAATCCTTGGTGTAATGCAATTGAGTTAATGGAATTATACCTGGTATGAATTTGGTCTAATACTGTATTTTTTTAAATCCTTCTTTGACACCTAGATTAATATGTGCTGCATGTGAAACAGTGATAAATAACTGAAATTTATCTCTTCACTTAAGAGTGATCTCCTAGGACTTTAGGCTTCTGCACTCTCTGGATTCAATCCTTTCATTGGAAAATGAATGACATTTTACTCTGCCATCTCCGTGTGCTAAAAGGAAGGTCAATACAGTGTGATTTTAAATTGCTGAATGATTTTATACAAGCAAAACCAAGTTAAATCTGCTAGCTCTACCACAAACTTCAGTTGTGCATTACTTTTGGCTAACACATCATCTAGTCTTGCAATAAAACAGTAGAGCAAAGACAATTTTGTGAGCAGCAAGAAAAAAGCATAATATCCCAATCTGCTATAAGATCAGAATCTAAAAGAATGAACATATATAAAATGTCTAGGACATGAAGAGCTTTTTTTGTGACAAAGAAAAAAATAAAAATGTGTTTGTTTAGATGATGTGCTATATTCTTAAGTGGATCACAATCGTTACGACCTCTTCCCCAATAAACACTTGTCCAGAGTTTCTTTTGGAGCAGTCATTGCTCCACCCAACAACGAAATTGGATTGATAATCATGTTTTTTAATTTGGCCATAGGAATGGCAGATGATGAGTGACACGAAGAGTCCTTGTTCTCCGCCTGAAACAGGGAGTGAGAAACCAAGAATACTGTGGTCCCTCATATGGCCATGCAGAGCTGCTCTACTGGAGAAAGACTAAGAAGAACTATTGTAGTGCTGGGGGTAGTAAAAGGCCCTGGTGAGAGTGAGCAAGGCTCAAGAAAAAGCCACTAGGAGAAGAAGGGAGACAGGAACCAGGTGACAGTGGAAGAGAATGGGGCAACCTGAGCTGGATAAGAGTATGGGCAGGGAAAGTATGAAAGAGTAATAGTCAGGCTATTTGTACACTTTGAAACTTCCAATGGCACAGCTGGCCAGCTATGTATAGCCACACTGCTCTCCTGACAGCATATTTAAACCTTCCCCAATGAGCAGAGATAGCTATGTCCTCAGGACAACATATGTCTCTTGTCAACATAGTACTGTCCACACCAGTAAATCTAAAAATAGTGATAAATCCATACCTTAAAGAATCATCGAAGTTTAGGCTTGCAGGAGACCTCAGGGGGTCATCTAGTCCAAACTCCTGTCCGAAGCAGGACCAATCCCAACTAAATCATCCCAGTCAGGGCTTTATCAAGCTTGGCCTTAAAGACCTCTAAGGATTGAGATTCCACCCTTCCCTAGGCAATCCATTCCAGTGCTTCACTAGCCTTCTAGTGAAATAGTTTTTGCAAATATCCAACCTAGACCTCCCTCACAGCATCTTGAGACCATAGCTCCTTGTTCTGTCATCAGCCACCACTGATAACAGCCTCTCTCCATCCTTTTTGGAACCCTCCCTCACACGTAGTCAAAGGCTGCTATCAAATCACCCCCACTCTTCTCTTCTGTAGACTAAATAAGCCCAAATCCCTCTGCCTTTCCTCATAAGTTACATGATCCAATCTGTCAATCATTTTTGTTGCCTTCTGCTGAACTTTTTCCAACACGTCCACATCTTTTCTATAACAGGGGGTCCAGAATTGGACGCCGTACTTCAGATGAAGCCTCACTGCCGAATAAAGGGGAATAATCACTTCTGCTGGTAATGCTCCTACTAATGTACCCCAATATGCTATTAGCCTTCTTGGCTACAAGGGCACACTTGATTCATAACCAGCTTCTCATCCACTGTAATTCCCAGGTCTTTTTCTGCCAAACTGCTGCTTAGCCAGTCAGTCCCCAACCTGTAGCTGTACTTGGGATTCTTCTGTCCCAAGTGAAGGACTCTACACTCGTCCTTATTGAACCTCATTAGATTTCTTTTTGCCCAATCCTTCAATTTGTCTGGGTCACTCTGGACTCTATCCCTACCCTCCAGTGTATCTACTTCTCCCCCAAGCTTAGTGTCACCTGCAAACTTGCCTTACAGTCCATTTATCCAATCCATACTTCTTTAACTTGCTGGCAAATATACTATGGGAGACCATATTAAAAGCTTTGCTAAAGTCAAGATTTATATCACATCCACTGCCTTTCCCATATCTACAGAACTAGTTACCTTGTCATAGAATGCAATCAGGTTGGTCAAGCATGCTCCATGATTTTTCCAGGAACTGAGGTGAAAATGATCAGGCTATAATTCCCTAAATTCTCCTTTCCCTATTTAAAGACAGGTGGGTTTTTTTTTTCTAATGGTCTGGGACCTTCCCCAATCAACATGAGTTTTCAGAGATAATGGCCACTGGTTCTGCAATCACATGAGCCAACTCTCTCAATGCCCTCAAATGCATTAAACCCTGTTCCAGGGAGTTGTGTATTTCCAGCTTTTCTAAAAAGTCCTTAATCTGTTCTTTGACTACTGAGGGCTGTCCACCTCCTCTCCCTACTGTTGAGGGAGCTGACCTTGTCTGTGAAGACTGAGTCAAAAAAAATCGAGTATTTCAGCTTTTTCCACACAATCTGTCTCTAAGTTGCCTTTCCCATTTAGTAAGCATTATCTCTCTTTCTTTGGACACACCCTAAAAGGCCTGTTGAACTCAGTGAAACGTTCTTCTCACAAACAGAAAGGTGAGGCTGACATCAACATCTGACCTCGCCGAGGTACAAGAATCCATCACTTCCTGAAGGTTCTCAGACCTTTTTTATTTCAATACTAGCAAATAAGGGTGTGTCTACACAGCACCCTAAACTTGAAATAAGATACACAATTTGCGCTATGCCAATTGCATATCTTAATTTGAATCTATTTTGAAATGGCTTATTTTGAAATTTGGCGTGTCTACAGAGCACCAAAATTTTGAACTAACACGCTATTTCGAGCCATCCCTTATCCCTCGTGCAATGAGGTTTACCGGAATGGTGAAACAGCTTGCCCGTTATTTCAAAAAACATTTCAAAATAACGGGCGGCTTGTGTAGACACGGGATAGATATTTCAGGATACATCTGGTATCCTGAAATAGCCATGCACTGTAGATGTACCCTAAGACATTTCATCCAAAAAAGAACTCTTGTTTTAACTAAATGATGGTAATGTTTCTGTAGAGAACTCTCTTCGGAACATGTTTCTATTAAAGCAGGCTATGTCTTTATAAAACACTCTTGGAACTGGTTTTAAAAAAGATTAAGCAACATTCATTTGCTTGGGGAACAGAACAGGTTTGCTCTGCAAGGAAAGAATCCTGTTTCCTAGTTATAAATGTTTCCATTAATGCAATACACCAGTCTTACCTTTTTTTAAAAAATGTTCTACAAACGATTTTATTTTACTCCCCACAGAGTAGCTTGTTATCACTGACAATGTTCTTCTAATTATCCATGATGCAGAACTAATAAAGGGCACCTTCATACCATTTATACTCTCTTACTTTGACTTCCTTTGAAAAGGAAGTTTCAGAATCGACATGAAGAACTATTCATTTGGCAGATTTACCATTTTCTATTTTTCAGATTTGTTCATCACAATAGACATACATTTTCCTTCCACTCACTCTCTAGCACAGCAAGTCAGGAGGCCTAGGTTCTGTTTTTGCCTGATCTGCAGTGTGGTCTTAGTCAAATCAGTCACTATGCCTTTACTCCTCACCCTCCCTCCCTTTGTCTGTCTGGTGGCTGAGACTGTAAGCAGGGCCAGGAACTGTCTCTCTTTGCTTGAAGCTCAATTATGGAAGACACTTTACAATCTCAGCTAGAGTCTCTAGGGGTATGGTTTACACAGCAAAGAAAATCCCAATTCAGGTTCACAGAGCTTGTGCGGTGGGCATGTTTCATTGTTATGTAGACCTCCAGGCTGAAACTGGAGACCGAGCTCTGGCACCTGCAAATTATGGTTATGCAACAATTAAATACCATGGCTGGCCTGAGTCAGCTGTATCAGGATCATGGGGTTGTGAGGCTGAAAAATTGCTGCCTAGATGTTTGGACACAGGCCAGACCCTGATCCCGGGGGACCTAGTAAGGGGGAGTGTCCCGGAGCTCGGACTTCACTCCGAGTCTGAACTTCTACATGGCAAGGATTTGGGTACACTATAATATAAGCACAGGCATAGACTCTGGCTCCAGCCTAACCCCTCTTCCATCTACACACACAAACCATACTAACCTGGGGGCTCAGAGCTAGGGTCCAGGACTTGGGACACAGGCTTTGAGCCCTATTGTTTTGTTGCATAGACACAGTCCCACTTGACTTGCTTCCTTGTCCCTTGTGATCCCATGGGCTGACATCCTAGGTCCTTTGTATTCTGACAATCGTCAGTCAACTCAACTGAAGAGAGAAGCCAACCCCTCCTTGATGCAGAGCATCATCTCAGTGATTCAACATTAACCCATTGTCTTCTGACCACCAGCCTGCAATCACACCAACATGTGTTAACCTGACTAGCCCACTCCACTCAGAGATCTGTTTTCCAGTCACTATACTTCAGCTGCATACACTGCAGGTTTCACACCAGCAGCTTGGAGTAACATCTCCCTTTCTCCACTAAGGCATCTCCAGAAAAGTTACATCCTCAAAAGTGTAAAAGGCCAATAGGGAGTGAAGTGATAGAAAAAACACTTTGTTGCTAGGCCACTTGCCATGTGCTACCTGCCCCTCCCCCCATGAACCCAAGTAGTTCTGCAATTTTTATAAAACAGAAAAAGCTTGTACTTTAAAACTTACCATTGTCTCTGCACTTCTGCAGCTGTGATTAAACAGGCTGCGTCCAGAGCAAAGCAGTGGCCCCATGCGACCCAACAG
Source organism: Rafetus swinhoei (assembly GCA_019425775.1). NCBI lineage: Eukaryota > Metazoa > Chordata > Testudines > Trionychidae > Rafetus > Rafetus swinhoei. The sequence goes on along the minus strand of CM033424.1, from coordinate 67,787,540 downwards.
GGTAATATGCTGGCAGGCAGCAAGACATTTTGTTGACTTTGACTCTCTGCAGGCATCCCCTTCCCTTATCCCCACTCCCCACAGCTCCCAGTGGCCATGGTTTGCCATTCCCAACCAATTGGCACTGCAGGAATTGGAAGCCAGCACATCCCTGACAATAAATGAAGCTGCCACTACATGAAGCTTTTATGTCATCAAGAAAAAGTATATTGTTTTCCACTGCATCACATCATACCATGATGATTTGAGATAATAAAGCTAAAAACATGATCAGGAACAATTATACAAATTGGACCTCCCAGGTCTAGCACCCTTGGGACATGACCGGTGCAAAGGAGGGAGTTTGCAGGACCAAGAGTTGGCCCCTCTGCTGACAGATTCTAGGCTCTGCCCCAGGGCAACTGGGCACACAGCTCCTCCACCAGACCTGGTGCTGCTGGGGCTTCATGGCCCCAAGGTTGCCAGATTCAGCTGTTCCAGGACCACCAGGGCGCCATTGCTCCAGAGCCATCGGGGCTCTGTTGCTCCAGTGCTCCGCTGCTCCAGGGCTCCGCTGCCCGGGAGCCATAAGGGCTCTGCTGTCCTGGGGCTGCCAGAACTCAGCTGCTCAGGGCCCAATGGAGCTCCATGGTCAGCCATGGGCTGCCAGCACTCCACAGCCCCGAGGCTGCCCCAAGGTGCCAGGACTTCATTGCCTGAGCAAGGGCTTTCTGGTCTAGGGACTCTCTGATCCAGCAACATCTCTGGGCCTGCCAGACCACAAATGTTGCTGCACTGGAGAGATTTAACCTGTACATTACTAAGCAAAAACAATTCCTCTATGCAGCTAGGCACAACAATAAACAGGTCAATAACTTTTTATATGAATCCTACTGTATTTCACACTCCTCCCGCCATTCCTTTTTTAGCATGTCATTCATACAATCAAGACCACCCCCCTTCCAAACACTGGACCTCCCCCCCTCCATCTATTAGCCTTTTCCCCACAAGCACATTCTTTCTGGTGCTATTTCCCCTTCTCCATTGCACCAAACCATTAGTAAAGGAAAAGAGTAGAATCTGTGTGTTTTCCAAAGACCTGCTTCCAAAGATTTAAAATCCTGCAGCTTCCATTGATTTTTAGAAGCCCAGCGACTTTTGGAATCAGGCCAGACCCATTTTTGTAATCTCAGGAAACTGTGTCATGACTCAGAAATTATGGGATTTGGTTCTGATAAAAATCGCAGTGTCGTTTGTACATTCTGAATACCCCCGTTCAATTTATTACAGGCTATAAGAGTAACAGGTGCAAAATTAGCCCTCTGTTCCCGGGTAAGAGATTTTTGATTTATCCCAACCTACAGTTTCACAGGGCATATTGTGCTTCCAATAACTCATTCTGTTGCAGCGAATACACAAAATCTATTTCACACGCAGTGTAATAAATCCTGTGTCTGGTCACCAGCTCTGCAGTTCTACAATGTATGTTTTATAGCCCAGGATGATGTTTTGCCAGTAGACTTGAATGCCAGGAAGATATTAGTGTGAGGACAGAAACAGCTGTGCTAAACACTGTAGGCGAAACACTGAACTGCCTTGCTCTAGCCCAGGGGTCATCAAACTTCATCACAGTGCAGCCCCTTTCTGACTACAAGGTTCCACATGACCTCCAGAGGGGGACAGAGACTAAGCTTTGCTGTCTTGGGTGGGTGTGGAACTCAGGCATCAGCTTCACTGGATGCCAGCAAATCTAATGGAGTCCCGACCCACATTTTGAGAACCCTGCTCTTGTGGCAGAGGTAGAGGTGACACGGTCATCTCTACACCTCCACCAAACTTTTCCCCTGGTGTAATTTAGAGCAGTCCAAATACTCCTCCAAGCTGTGCAAGCTATAGCATCTCTATGAGACACCCTGGCCCCTTCCTTTTTGTCCCTCACATGCGCCCCATGCCAACAGGGGAGGAGCCCATGGTGTAAAGCCGTCTGTGCCAGCTTTATGCCATCAAAGGATATCCCTGCACTGGGGAAACCTGGGTTGCCTGATTAAGATAGCTGTGAGTTGTGGGACAGGAGCGCCACAAAAGGCATTTATTTTGTGAGGACTGAGGAACTGGACTGACATGCAAATCAGGATTCATTGTAAAATTGTAGGGGTACACACTATTACTGAGCATAGCGCTCAGAATTCTACATTATCTGGTTGTAGTAATATGAAGTGGTTGTCAACTTTTGAAGCACAAGATCACTTTTTGAATTTAAGTGCAATCCACAATTTACTTCAAACCCAAATACCCTTGCTCTGCCACCTTTCCTGCCCCAGTTCTGAAGACCCATCCTGCTCCCCCCTCCCTTCCACACACTCATTCACTTTCAGCAGGATAGGATGTTAGGGTACAGTCTCTGGTCTTGGGCCAAGGGTTTTGGAATGTGGGAGGGGCTCCAAGCTGAGCCAAGGACGGGGGTTGGAGTACAGTAGGGGGTTCAGGGCTGGGACAAGGGTTCAGGATGCAGGCTCTAGCTGGGTACCCCTTACCTCAGGCAGCTCCTGGGTGTTGCATGGTGGGGCTAAGGAAGACTCATCCTCACTTTGGCCCTGAGCCACCGCTAAAAGTGGCTGACATGTTCAGCAGCAGCTCATGGAGGGAGGGGCAGGTAGCTTTGCAAGCTGCCCCCGGGCTGCAAGCACCATCCCCGAAACCTCCTATTGGCAGTGGTTCCCCATTCCTGGACAATGAAAGCTGCTGTGGGGAGGCCCTGAAGGCAAGGGCAGCATGTGAAGAAACCTCCCTTCATCCAGAGTCCCATTGTGCCCTCCTTCTCTGTGGAGATGGGGTACAGCAGTCGGGGGAAGATTCACCCTGACATCAGCACCCCCTTCTCTAACTTCCTCCCCTATGCACAGCAAACAGGACCCTGAAACTATTGATTTTTTTCACAAATAAATTAAAATTCATAATTTTTAAGGCCAGAAAGGCCCATTATGTTGATCTAGTCTGACCTCCAGCATGACACAGGTCAATAATTTCAAAGAAAGTTCACAGTAATTTCTGCTCCAAGGCCAAGGGTAGGAGTGGCACAGGAGTGGTGGGAAGTGGCAGCTGAAGTGCTGGCACTTGATAGCCTCCCCACTAAACCAGTCAGGTTCACCTGTCAGAGGCTTCATTGGCCATTACGTGAATAAGATAGCGGAAGATAGTTAGGTCTGCTTACCACCGTATCTTCACGGCAGTAAGTTAACAGCTGACACTCTTGCTGTGAATCTTCTCATTCTGGTGGAATACCAGAGTCAATGGGAGAGTGCTCGGTGGTTGATTTATCACATTTATACGAGACACAATAAATAGGCCCCTGCTGGATCAATCACTGCCCGTCAATCCAGCCTGAGGTAAAGACATGCCTTTATACCATGTACACATGGAGTAAGCTTATTCTTAATCTGTTAATATTGCTTGGAGTATTTCTTTTTTTTTTCTTGTTTAATGTATATTTTACATAATTAGAATAGGAAAAATAATGGATATGCAATTGGGTTTAGAGAAGTCTATATGTTTGTGCTGAAAATCTTGTGAATTGACTCCACAACATTTTAGAGAGTAGATTGTCTTTTTTCACATTTACTGTGTGGTTCTGTAATTGTATGTGCAGCTGACCTGAGGGTACAATAATAATAATGGCCTGATGGGCCGCACTTGTCAAGTTTGTTGAATAACTTGTTGCTATTGATACTTAGCTTTTGCTAGAATGCTGTGCAACTCTCAAAGTTCAATCAACTGTTTGATCTTTGATACTACTGACTGAGGAAACCTTACAAGCAACACAGAAAACAAATATAAAATAGCGATTGGCAATAAACTGTCATATTCATTAATGACAAAGGCAGGTTTTTTTTATACTGCCACTAAAATACCACTAAAGTAGCAAAGCTTAGGAAAGTCATCCAAGATGTCAACAGAGAAAAACAATCCTTCTCCAGAATTTATATAAACAACCTGCATGATTTGTCACAGTTTGTCACACAGAAAGCAAGTATCCTCTGATAAGTAATATAACAGCTGATATTAACCACCTTTAAATATTTTAATCAGTTCTGTAATACAGTAATGATCTAATTCATCATTCAAAGATAAAAAATGTACAAATTCCCCATTTAGCTATTCAGTCCAAAAACTAATTAATGACAATTAAATCATTTAAAGAAACTTTACTCTTTCTTATCTGCAACCTCTTTGGAAAGCTTTTCCTGCTCACCCTGCTGTCTGAACATCATTAAGTACAGAAGTTACAAGGCTAATAACTCATGCTAATTGGAATGTTCTTTAGCTATTAAAAGAACCCATATAGAAATTAAAGATGTTACAGAATAAAAGATGAGATATTAATTTGACATTCTTATCAGAGGTGGTCTGTCACAAACACAGTATCCACTCACTAAAATAACTCAGGAAGTTTTCAACAAAGTTTTGTTAGGCAAAGCTGAGTTGATAAAACAAACTTTTCATGGCAAAGTATCATACATGACTGACTGCCCAAAGCACTTGCCTGTGGAGTCAATCTCTGACCCCATGATTTATTTATACAAAGTGCAACAGATTCAATAGGAGAGACTGACAGAGACCCAGAAGCGGCCCTAGACGAGCTGCCAGCAACTGGCATCTGAGGCGAAACACGCGATTGGCGCGCGATCGGCGCCCCCGCCTCCAAAGCCCTCAACAGCCATTTATCTTGGTGCCCTAAGCGACCACCTAGGTCACCTGTATTGACGGGCCGCCACTGCAGAGACCACATCTGTAACTTGGTGGTCAGGGTACCCATCCAAGATGTCAGTTGTATATAGAAACCTGAACCAGACTATCCTGCATTCCAGCTGTGTGCCCTAATTATTGGATTACTGGCTGTTTTGGAGTGGGTAAGTCTCATCATTTAGAGTGCGATCAGTGTCATTCCAAAATGGAATGAGAACTAATATGCTCAAAAGTTTTAATGAAACAGAATTTTTGTTTTCTGTTTCTACATCCTAAGACCTGAAAAAGAGCTCTGTCTCTCACCAACTGAAATTGGTCCAGTAAAAGATATTACCATTATGTCATTTACAAGGCAGACATTTTCAGGATCTGTATTGCTCGTTGGAAGGGATAGCTAATACTACATGCTAGCTCCTAAGGCCAAGTCTCCTCTGGCAATTTACAGCACTGTAACTTTCTATCTGAAAATATGCACACACCCCAGCACAGCAAGTTACAACTCTGTAAAGTGCCGATATAAACCAGGCTACAGCACTGGGAGCCGTGCTGTTAACTACTCCCCTTGCGGAGGTGGTTTAGATAGAGCTCTGGGTGAGCTCTTTCCCAGTGCTCCTGCCGTGGCCACACTTTCAGTTTAAAACGCTGCCGCGGCTGCCCTTTAAACTGTTAAATGTAGACAAATCCTTCTCAATACCAGCTAATCAGCATTTCCAGCACTGTCTTTCTTGGAAGTGATGCTTGTGCAGAGGTAGTATTTTAGATGCTCAAAAACTTGCTATGTACCAGAGTTCTGTACAGCCAAGTGTAGCCTTTTCCCATAGCTAGTTCAACTCATTTCTCATCGTTAAGGATCCAGTTCTGTATGTATGTGAGAGAGCTCAGGGAGGAATGGTGTCCCTTGGAGGCACAGTACTTCCCAATGTGCTCCTACTGGGCCAGTGCAGCTCCACTCAGTCACAGTCACAATGTGTCAAAACAATAACCAAACAATAACCACATTTCTGTGATCTTATACTGTATTTCAGGGATCCCTGTTCCTTAAAAGAACAAGAAAGATAAAAACTATTAAATCCATGCTTTTACTTCTGGCCAGGAAATCATACAAGAGCATCAGCCAATTTATTAACAATGTGGACTGCAGTAGCATCTAAAGTCAGCAGTGACTGTGGGCTAGGCTCTGAGCCTAGCCTAAAGCATGCTCCCTGTCCCAAAGAGCTACCCATCTAGTTGTAAGATAAGAGGCCACAGACAGACAGGAGACCACATGATAAGAAGTCAAGACTTGAATAACATGCTGCTGTTGGTTTAATCTGATTTTAGGAGATTTAAATCATTTAATGCTCGGGGTTTTTTTGTGCTCTTGTGTCACTATTATGAAAATAAAGAATTTGATTTTAACTCATGTTATTCTCCCTTGGCTCCCTCCTCACAGAAGTGCTTGGAGGTGCCTATTATATTGCTTAAAATAATCTCATCCCTATTTAAAATAGCATGATTGGCAGCTAAGGAAGGAGATAAGGAAATGCAATCTCATGATAAGAATAACTGAGGACTCAAATGAAGATATGACAATGAAAAGAACCACAACTTCTGTCTTTGAATATAGGCACAAAAGCCAGATTGAAAGCATGTGCAAATGAGAATATTCTGTATTTGGCCTATGTAACTTTGGGTGTCTTGAAAATTTCTTGATGGAAGGACAGCTTCAGCTCTGATCAGAAAAAAAAAATCCCGTGTATGACAAAATAATTGCTTGTGCAGCAGAGTTACAATTGATAACTAGAAAACAGATGAAATTTTATATCATGAGAGTTTTCTCATAGCTAGTGCAATGTGGATATGAATGGGAAGAAGAGGAGAGAAAAGGGTCCTTAAATGCCTCATTTTATGATCCCTGGACATAAGCAAAGAACTATTTCTTAAATGTATTTCTGTGAGCAAATGATCAGAGCTGTTATTGTCAGAATGTATAGGTAGAAATGCTGGATATCAGTGATGGAACATTCTGCATTCTGAAAAACAAGTGTATTAGTGATATATTTAAAAATTGACAAATGTGTCTATCTCACTGGAAATGCAGCTTCAGATCAATAGGAATAAGAAGTAGATACTTTGGAAAGGAGAAAAAAAGGTAGCTACATGAAGAAGGAAAAAAGTCAAAAGTAAAAGATGACAGGCACAAGGAAGTAAAGTGAAAATCTGTCTTACCTGTCTTCAGAATCCATTTCAGCTATCACTTTTCAGTTTTAACAACTTTGACCCCTGATCCTGCCAAATGGAATGAACTGGCCAGTGTCTATAATGGCACAAAGCACTATTCAAGCCAATACTACCATGTGTACAACACAATACAGGATCAAGGCCTTAAACTTTCCTCATAATTTTTCCCTTTTTGAGAATTACAGTTCTTTTCATAAATACTAGAGCTGGTTAAATTGCCTTGTGTAGAATGTTTGCCCTCAGAAGCCTCATTATTTGTGGTAAGACAGCAATTCTGATGAAAAAAACAACAACAATTCAACTCCCAAGAAAAAAATCAAAACAAAAACATTTTTTCTCCGTACGTCTACACTGCACAGTTATTTTGAAATAAGCTATTCCGGAATAATTATTCCGAAATAGCTTATTTCGAAATAGCACGTCTACACTGTAGGAAAGCCTCAAAATTAATCTGAAGCAGGCTTCCCTAATGTAGATGTGCTATCTTCATTTAGAGCCCCAGGAGGAATAACTTTAAAAGGCCCTGGTGAGGGGCTATTTCAAAATAGCAGAAGTGGAGCATCTACACGCATCTTATTTCGAAATAGCTATTTTGGAATAGGCATTATTTTTTGTAGAATGAGGTTTACAGAAGTCGGAATAAGCCATCCGTTATTTCGAAATTATTTCAAAATAACAGAATTGCTGTGTAGACGCTTGCATAGTTATTATGGAATAACAGCCATTATTCTGAAATAACTTTGCTGTGTAGACACACCACAAGTCAATGTTTCAAAACAAACCAGAAGCATTTCATTCGAACATAAATGTTTTGCATTTCTTTAAGGAACCCAAAACGATCATTTAAATTAAAACAAACTAAATGCGTGTTTCATTTTATAACAATCTGAAACAAAACAAACATTCCATTTGAAAATGTCAAATTAAAAAAAACTCTTGTTTTTGATCATTTTTAGGCTTTTGGAACATTTGAAATTTCAAGGGAAGATTTTTTCAAACTAAATTTCTCATTTTTTCCCCCAAGCTTGTTCTAGTAAATACTATATCATTCAAACCTTTCTTCCAAGAGCCTTGCTTGGTGACTGAGGTCTTATATACATTCAGGGCCAGCCCGCGGGTGATTTGGGGCCCAGGACAACCGTCCCTCTGTCCCACCCACACCCTGCCTTTTCCTGCCCCTCCTCCATGCCCAGCACACTCCCACTCCACCTCTTCCCCAAGCCTTGACCCTGTTCCACCCAGCCTTGGCTCTTCCCACCTTTGCTCCACCCCTTTCATGTCCCCATTGTACCTCTTCTCCAAACCCCTCCCCCAGTGAGGAAATTGAGGTGATTAAAAGGGGGCTGGTGCTGGCAACAGGGTTCTTCCCACACACACTGCAGTGGAAGGAAGAGAAGAGGCCTGGCCCCAGCCTGCTCCATTCCCCTGGATCCCAGCCATGTTGCTAGTGGGGAGAGGAACAGGTTGGGTCCATGTCCCTACACTTTCCACTGCCACAGTGTGGCAAAGTTGAGAGACCTGCAGCTGGTTTACTCCACTTCCAATGGCTCCCACTGTTCCTGGTGAGTTTGGGGGATGCCTGACTCCTGCTGCTGGTGCCTGGCTCCCTGGTAATCCCCAAACTGTCCTGGGCTCCTTGGAGCCTCCCAAAGTGCAGGGCTTGGGAGCTGTTGCCCAAGCCATCCAATGGACAGGACAGCTCTGTATACATCAGAAATTTTGGTCAGTGCTTAAAGGTGCATTTGTTTTTTTACAATGACAATTTTTATACTGACAAAGACACCAGTGTATAAAAGTGCTTTTTGCTAATATAGTTTCTCTTGTTTCGGGAATTGATATAAACAATCCCAGCAAAAGAAGCTATACAGCTATACTGGGAAAATATAGCTACACTGAAGTGTTTGCCAGCTGTATAGTTGTAAATTGTTTGTTTTTAGTGGACACATTAATTCAAAAATTAGCCCCAATTAGGTATTGATGGGGGAAGTACAACAGCCTGAGGGTATTTATATCTTCATTGAGATTATATCCCTACAATCTCCTATACATCTACTATACATCTGAGAGAGGTTGTCTGTGCGTAAGTGAGAAATTGAGGGTCTGTCTGTCTGTTTGTTCAAGAACTGCTCCTAAACAGTAAGAGCTAGTACCACCAAATTTGGTATGTAACTTCCTCTTATCATAACTTAAAGCAAGGAGAGAGGTTGATTGTGTCAGGACAATAGGATGTTTCTTATAACATGGAAGGGGAAGGATCTGCTGGCAGGAACAATTATACTGTAGAGTGATCACAGGAAGGCAGTAAGGGACCAGGGATGGTGAGCGGGACAGCTATAACCCCATTGGGGCAGCAGGAGGCAGGAGTGGAGAAAGGGACAGACAGCTATCTACTATATATTTGAGAGAGTTTGTGTGTCTATCTGTCTGTGTCTGTCTGTTTGTCCCCCAGCCAGGGGACATGCACCCATTCCCCTGGCTGTGCCATGGACAAATACTTTTCACCTGGCGCCAAGTTTCTGTGGTGAGAGAGGGCTTGGGTTGTCCTCTTTCCCCAGGGCAACCTGAATACTGAACCCCTCATCCCTAGCCCCACCGCAGAGCAATGATTTAAATCAGTGGTCTCCAACCTTTTTAAGCACAAGATCACTATTTGAATTTAAGTCAATCCAGGATCTACCTCAAACCCAAAAACCCTTGCCCTGCCTCCTTCCCTGTGGTCCTGCATCTATACTACCCCTTCTCCAAGACCCTCCCTGCTCACTCTGTGGAGATGGGGGACATGGAAAGGGGGAGGGGAACACCCTAACATCAGCAACCCCTTCTTCCACCTTGCACAGCAAGCAGGAGGTTCCTGGAGGCAGCTCCAAGACAGAGGGCAGGAGCAGCACAACAGTGGGGTGGGGGAGGAAGGCAGCGGAAGACAGCCTCCCAGCCAAACCAGTCAGGGTCCCCTGTCAGAGGTTCCAGGATCTACCAGTAGATCCTGATCTACTGGTTGGTGACCACTGATTTAAATGAAAAAAACCAAAAAGTTATTTGACTTAAGGACCCAAGCAAAGTCAGGTAAATCTTCCAATTATCCATAAAGCCCATTGCCTATGTATTTCAGTCTTGTCCTTCTACAAACAGAAGGGAAGTGTTGCACCAATTAACAACTAAGGTAAATGTTTCCCTTAGTTACTTCACAAGCCCACATGAATGTGTGTAGTGAGCTAGTAGTTACAGAAGAGCAGCTGCAATTAGAACAATACAAACTGACAAGATAAAAGCAGCTTAATCAATTGTTTTTGTGAGCACATAGAAGATTGTTTTGAGTTATTTTCCCTAGGAGTCAAGTGAACCATTGTAAAGGCAGAAAGAGTCACTTTGTTCAATGTGAGAACAAGGGTAAATACTATTACCCCTAATGCTCCTCTGTGTGACCCTGCTTCACTGAAGAGCTTCTTTCTCTGGAACTCTACCCAGATACTTCTTGCTACAGAGCTACAAGAAATAATAGCACACATGCTCTTTCAACCTCCCCAGGGATAGTCAGGCTCTCTGGGTGGAACTGGTGCTTGTTGTGCAGATGCAGTTGCCACCAGCACTCAGAATAACCACAGGAAAACAGCAGCTGGGCTCACACCCCATCTCATGGCCACATCTCACTATTATTTCAATGGGAAGGGGCATAGCGGGTCAGTAAACACCTTTTTCTTTCAGTCTTCATGGGAAAAAAATTATTAACTTTGTAGTATATTTGTTTCCAAGGACAACAACATTTCTTCACAAATGAGCAAAATAAGAATAAACTTGCTGTCTTCAGACTCGTTCAACAAACATTGATGTATTGTTTCAGAGAATGGCAAGCCACAAAGTTTTATTTAATCTTCATTATGTAGATAAAAACATCTTCAGTATTTCTAAACGCCAAGCATTTTAATAATATCCTGCTGTGTTGTAAATAAAGGCATCAACTACATCTTCTCCTCTGGATGCTAATTAAATTAATATTTTTCCTGGGCATTATTGATGTTCCCTCATTAGTCTGGAAAAGGACAATATAAAAACTCAGATTTCCAAACATGAAGAAATACAGATAGCGCAAAAGTAGAGATGGCTGAAAACTGGATGGAAAATTGAAATATCAAATTTTTTCAAGAAGTGGAAAGTTCAAAAAGTTTTCAGTGTGCAGCTCTCAAAATGTTTCTTTCCAATTCAGTTCAGCATTAATCTATATCCCCCTGAATTGCCACAATGCCTCTATAAAGTATAGTTCCCATGTCTTATGGCAACATTTTCCTCTATGGGCTGAGATCCCCAGATGGACTATATGACCCTGATGCATTATGGCCATGTGTCTCCCATGATGCACCAAAAAGGAAATTAGTGCATCCTGAGGGGTAGGCCACTTAGGAAGCTTGCCCTAGAGAGGCAAACGCAGGCGGGAGGCACATGAGCTATTGCACCTCTGATTAGTATTGAGCACTGCTGACCCAAAACAAAATATTTTGTTTCAGTTTTCACAAAGCACGGGGAGGAAATCAGCAAAATCAAAATTTTCCAGCAGAAAATTTCAATTTGAAGAAAGTACAATTTCCATCAAAAAGCCCTTGGGTAAAAGACTCCTGACCAGGTGTACTCATATTTCTGTGGAGGACACGTAATCAAATTAATTGTGATAGCTTTTTTACAAGGATTTTTATTTTTGCACAAGTCTATTAAATGTAATCTACTTTCCTTTCCAGCATTTTTGGTGTTTGGTATTATCCATTTTAATGCATTAATTTACATTTTAACCCTAAACAAAGAAATATCTTCAGAGCCATGTAGTTGTTTTGAGTTCTTTAAAATAAGAGTTCAGATGCCTAAATGATCCATGAAATTAATGTAATTTTTTAATTTTTATCAGAGAACAAAATCAGTATTTCTGAGTGACAAATTCTAGATCTTAACATTTAGGTTGTAAGCAGTAAAATGCAAATACTATGAATGATGCTTAGAAAAACTTAGAAAAGTAGCCACAATGTACTTGTGTCAGATCTAATATTTCTTATTAATTACATTTTAAAACACATTCCTAATATAAAACCCTTTTCTTAGACTAGAGCTAGAATACAAATACATAGGCAAATAGGATTATGTAAGTTCCATATGACCATGTCTTCATCGCCCAGCAACAGATGAATTCACATTTTTGAATTTTTTAGCATCCTGTGGTTTTGATACATACTAAACTCATGACTGACACCTATACACTGGAGGTAAAGCATAAGGCATCATCATTCCAGTCCTACTTTTACTCTACATCGCCTTGAGGAAAGAATAGTTTTTGATAATCATAGAAAGCTTTCAATACTTTCTGAGAACACAATGTGTTTCTTGTTAAAATAAGAACAGTGGGCAGGTATTTTCTTCTTTTAATAATCTCTTTATAGTGTGTTGGGATAATGCGGAAAATAAACTACTTCATTTACAGATTTCCAGGAAATTCAAGTAGACATTTCAGTACCTCTGACAGTGGATTATTATTATCCTTTTACATACAAACAATGTAGGCCATCAGCTAAATTAATTTTCAAAGGCCATTATGAAATGTACCTTTGCTACTTACATCAATGTACCCACTGAAAATCTCTAATGAAGAGGAGCTTGATTCAAAACCCATTGAAGCAAATGGAAAGGCTCCTATTGATTTTAATGTAACAAAAGTGGTTGAATATGTATCCTTTCTGCCAGATAACACCAGCAGCATCCAGGACCGCCTTCAATATGTAGGGGTTCCGCTCCATCCATCCAACACAGAACTAGCTCAAGCGCCCACCCAGAAACCTGGGAAATTCACACACACCCTTGGGTGCCTCTAAGAGGCAATGCTTCCCCACTTGCAAGCACAGAGTCTGATTGTAGAGAAGAAACCATTAATAAAAGAGGAGGGAAGTAATATAGCATTAATGTGGGAAAACACCACAAACACAGTTAATAACAAAAACCATAAGTAACAGTCCCACTGCAAGTAGGCTGGGCAATGTCCTTTTCCTCTCAGGTTCTTAAGTCCAGCAACATAAATGTCCCCTTCACATGCCCAACCCTTCTCTACACCCCACTGTGACGGGTCGCCCCCCGACCCGCACGGGGGACGGATGGGGCCGCCGCACTGCGGGAAGTGGCGGGCAGACCCAAGCCCCTCCCTCTGGCCTCGGCGCAGGCAGGGAAAGCCGGCAGGGCTGCGCTCAGCCTCCACGCCTCCGCCGGCAGGGAAACACTGGCCCCTCCCCGGCAGCTGCGCCGAACGGGGATGGGGCGGGACTAGGCGGCCGAGCTACGGCCGGCAACGCCGGCGCGCTGCCGGAAGGGGAGGAGCCCCGGGCGGCATCCGGCGCGGCGGGCCAGTTTAAAAAGGCCTGCCGCCAGCGGGGAAGGGGGCCGCCTCCTCGCAAGGAGGGAGGAGAACCCACGGTACCAGGACGGACCCCGAGTGGCACCGAGGCCGGCGATCGGTCAGCCCCGGCTCTGACGGGGATTGGACCCCGCTCCGGCAGCCCAGGGCTCATTTCACGAGGCATAAGGGAGCGGTCGACAAAGGCTTCCCTTGTCGACCGCTCCGCGTCTTGACTCACATGCTGTGCCAATGATGAGCTGAGCCAGCACAGCGCGGCGGCCATTTTTTATTTTAATGAAGCCGGGGATATTTAAATCCCGGCTTCATTGACTATGTCGGGTAGTCTAATTTACATGCCTCTGGTGACAGAGGCATGTAGTCTAGACATACCCTCAGTGATTTCAGTTCTTAGCTCAAAGTGTAGTTCAGCCACAAGAAATTCCAGCAGCCACTGGAGTAAATGTAAAATAATAAGAGAGACTCCTTATGGAGTCTGCTCTAGTTCTATCATTACAACAGGAGGAAGAAACAGATTGAACCAGTTTTACACCTCATGCCTGGAGGGCATGTAACCTGCTGATTCAGAGTCCTGCCCTCCCCACTCTCACTTTACAGAGCATTGATAGGGAAACCGTGTCCATCTGAGATTATTTACACTTACAGGGTATTTCTCCTTTGAACTGAGTTAAACACAGTCTGATTTTTTTGCATTCCCACAATAACTGCAAGCATTGGTGATCATCTCTCACAATTCCTGCATTTAGTGGTAACACAATTTGTGACCACACAACAGCCAAATTGGTTACAATGGGCTAAACACCATAGTAACAGTTGAATAGCTAGTAGGCCTAAGCAAATTGAGTGAACTGTATTTACATGCACATGCCCAGAATCTGATTCTTTAAACTAAGAATGTTTCCTGCCTTTGTGCCGGGTTAAGCACAAACTTTCTACTTTTATATTTCCCCAATAATTATAGACATTGCAATTAGTATTAACACATTTTGTGACCCAACATCAGCCAAGTTGATTGCAATGAGAAAAACACCATTGTAACAGCGGAATATCTAACACATCTAAGAAAAGCAGGGGCAAACTGTATTTACATAAACACACCCATGATTTTTTTCCCTTTCCAGCTGGCTGTAATGGAAGCATTGATTCAGACCCTTCTTACAAATAATAAGTGATTTTTGGATGCAGAGCAAGATGAGGGGTGGAGTCAGACTTGACTCCTTAGGAATAAACTTCCAAGAAAACTATACATATTTCTTTATATTTACTTATAAAATTTTGTTTTCCTTAGAAGCAAGGGTTTCTATTAGGAGGTATTCTACCTAAATATGCAAAGGCATGTTTTTATACAGGTTTTTAAAGTATTTCAGAGATTATCTAGACCAAGGTATTCGACAGGCATGCCAGAGCCAAACCCAGACTGTCTGCTTCAGCTTTTGAGTGGGTGGCAAAGTTTAAATGGGTTGAGGCCAAGCCAGAACAGGTGCTATGTGGAGCCATTCCCACAAGAGGCAGGCAGCTGGGCTGGGGTGTAAGGCACAGTGTGTACCCAGGCAGCTGCAACATCATCAGCGCCATCTTTTGCTGGCTGGCAGCTGCACACACACATAGGGCCATCTGGGCCATGTGGGTGAACAAGCAGGTGCAGCTTTCCAGGTTCAGTGTGGGGAGACGGTGGAGCCTCTGCAGGCAGAGTGGGGGGAGGGAGGGGGGGACGGGCGGAGAGGAGTGCTGGTAGGTAATCGGAGGGCTGGGGGAAGATGGGCCACCTGGCCATCAGATAAGCTGAGTTGCCAAGCACCTTTCAGGTGGGACACTTGCCTCACAATCCACAGAGCAAGGGTGACAGGGCCAGGCCCCAGTTCCTCACCCTGGAGAGGCCTGTAGGGAGGAGCCTACTGACGGGTGGTGCTGCATCCTCGGTATGCACCAGTTACTCTGCCACAGTAAAAAAGGAGCAACTTTGCCCCCCCCAGTGGGTCAATAGTTACCCCCTCGAGATCCCCAAATACCTCATCTCAGCACCCCCCCCAAATGCACCACCTCCTCAAGTTCTCCTTCCCACCCCTCAACAGTGTCTTCTTTTGGGGGACTTGAAATATACTACCTTAAACTGGGTGGGGGATTGTTGGGGGGGGGGGTTATGACTACAATAATTTTGACAAAAGCAAGGTTGATACTGTATTTAAACTGAAAACAAGTTTAAAACTTAATGTTTGAAGCATTTTAATGCACATGTTTGCATCCATTTGACATTTTATCTATTTACTTTCTCAAAGTCTCAGAGATAATTTATTACTTCTTTCTTGGACATTATTTTTAGTTTATACAGAGGTTTGATTTTATTTTTGATTTAATGCACTAAAAATATAGGTCATATACAACATTGCGTGTGTTTGTTGAACAGGGGCATTTGTGGTATGAAAAAAGTTTCTCTCATGTCTGGACCTTGATTATACCTTGACCAAGAAATTTGGACCTTGACAAAATATAATTGACTATCCCGATCTAGAGTGTAAATTCTTTAGAGCATGAACTGTATTCTATTTCATGCTTGCACAACATCCAGCAAAACATCGCCCTAACCACAGTAGGGAACTTCTATGCAACATTGTAATACAAGTGAATAATATGCAGTCTCTCATTTCATGTTAGGCAATGAAGAAAATAAGATCAAAGTAAAGGCACCTGAGCAGATTTGAAGGTTCACATCACCACACACTACATTTGCATTCATAAAGGATGTGTGTGTGAATCCATTTTTATTGACTTTGAACTTTGAAAATTAAAATAAAGTGCTACAGAGGTAAGAGGCCCAGAATAAGGAATGGGATGACAAATCTTTTGTCTGTATATTTAATCACGACTCTACATGTCTACGCTTCTCTAGTTCCGAACCAGGTGCCCACTTTACATGGTCCAGTGCTTTGTCAAACGATTTGTCACATTAACATACAGTTTCTCCGTGCCACTGATCCTCCTCCTGGATGGACTTTCCTGAGCTCCCCTGCAAACTCCCTCTTCTCTGCACTTTCAAAATAATCTCAGAAGACTTTTCTGTTGTGGTGATGATGAGAAATTCACTGACACTGTCACACTTCAGGAGTCGCTGGTCTACGTATATTTGGAATTACAGTGTTGTATTGACTCCTCCACTTCCTCCCTCACTTTATCTATTTATGTCTGCAGGTGGCTTGCTCCTCAGGTCAAGAATCATGTCTCCTATGTTTTTAAGACCTTCTAATACATTGTAGGCTCTACTAGACAATTCGGGTCAACTGCCCAACCATTAATAAGGGATGGGGTGGCAAGGCCCCCTTGGGTGTTAATGATCATAAGCAAAAAAGTTTGCAGGTGATCTTTAAAGAGGAAGGAAAAGGAAATTTCCCCCTAGCCAAATTAATGTAGAGATGCTGTTAAAAATCAGGCAAATATAAATTCCTACAAACAATGCATACCCTAAAATCATAACACAAGGCTACGGGGGAAAAGAGACTAGCAGAACATCATCAGAATTTGGTAGCTAAGAGACACAACAGTTGCCTAAGCACCAAGCATGCACACTAAATTTCTTGCATTGAGCAACTTTTTATCCCTATCCAAAATAAGTGTTCTGCATTTGGAAGTTCAGATTTACAACAGAGGATAAAAGATGCTGCCAATCTGGCACTCTTTGAGAGTATGTGTCTGCTTTAGAAAATTCACATCCTCAACATGATGTACAAATATTAACACCACCTCAAAAAGATCTTTGTGAAGTAGGAAAGTATTCACATCCCAGTTTTACAGTTGGAGACGCTGAGAATGAAAGGATTATGAGGTCCTGATGCACAAAAGACTCCCAGTGACTTCATATACCTAACTGATGTGCCCAATGCCACACAGCAAGTCAAGGATGGTGGAGTTAGGTTTAAAACTCAGCATTCCCAGAACCCAGTCTCACACATTAATTTTTAGATCACACTGACCTATCACACGAAGTAGAGATCTCATAGTATGGCAAAAAAAAAAAAAATGAAGTTCCTACTCCCAACTATAGTCTGGTACAATACATGCCAGAATGAGAGTGCCTTTTCATCTATTCTCCTTACTAAGGCTATGGCTACACTACAGAGTTATTTCAGAAAAATGGCCATTTTTCTGAAAAAAACTTCATTTACATCCACACTGCAATCATGCTCTTTCAAAAAAAAATTGAAAGAATGGAGTGGTTTTTCCAACAGCGGTAATCCTCTTTCTATGAGGAAGAAGCCTTTTTCCAAAAGAGCTTGTTTGGAAAAAGGCGTGTGTGAACGGGGAAGAGGATTTTCTTTCAAAAGAAGAGGCCTTCAGGAAATAACACAGGTGCCCTAGTGGCCACTCCGCCCAAAGGTGGGATGGCACAACCACCCGGGGACGGGGCTTTCCGCCCACCCCCACTCTACCCCCCACACCTTCCAACCCCCCCGTCCCTAGGGTCCCCTTTTTCCAGGACTCTCTCCCCTCCATGTAGGGACTGCATCCTGAGTGTGCCTTACCTCCATGAGGAGGGCCCCGATGGTGGACTTTCTCATGCCAAACTGGTTGCCCACTGACCGGTAACTGTCGGGGGTGGCAAGCTTCCAGATGGCGATTGTGACCCACTTTTCCAGGAGTATGGCGGGCTGCAGATGGGTGTTGTGTTGTTGGAGGGCAGGGGTGAGCCAGGCACACAGCTCCAAAAAGGTGGCCTTCTACAAGTGAAAGTTTTGGAGCTACTGCTGATCGTCCCACTGCTCCATGACCAGCCGGTCCCACCAATTGGAACAGGTGTCCAGCCTCCAGAAACATCTCTCCACAGTGGGTTGCAGTTGCTAGGGTCTTGCTCCCGCATCCAAGAAGAGGGTCCCCAGAATGAGCTCGGTGTCAAGCTCATGCAGGACCAGGAAGGCAGCCTGCACAAAGTTCTGCAGAAACTGCAGCATGGCCGTGTGGAGCCACCACATTCCCAGAAGCAGCTCCGGCTCCACGGCACTAACAAAAAAGCTGTGGCATCCAAAAAAGCTGGGCAAATACAGCACACACTGCAAGAGCTTTGTTGTCCCTCGAAGCGGTAGGCAAGCACGCAGTAAAAGCAGAGAAATGGCTGTCTGGGGGTGTCCCTTTAAGTGCATGTCTCAGTTAGACTCCGGAACAAGCACTCAGAAGCAACTGGTGACGTAAAGCCCTGGCTGAACTGGTTCCAGGTGGCTTTATATGCAAGATAGCATCCATACTGATTGGATGCTATCTTTCAAAAAAGCAGATCGCTTTTTTGATGCGCTTGGCCATCTTTCAGACATGCTCTTTCGGAAGAAGTTTTTTCGGAAGATCTCTTCTGGAAAAGCTTCTTCAAAAGAAGACTGCAGTCTAGATGTAGCCTCACATTGATAATGCCCTGACTTTCCTTGGGGGATAGATAAGCAATATGGCAATGCTAATCTGTAAGTTACTAAAATTTGTTTTGTGAGATTTCCAAAGTTTATGGGGACTTTCAATTGCAATATATTTATTCTAGGCCATTTCCATGTAAGAGGAAAAAACTATCTGGTTTATCAACTGAATGGGCATCTGCTGAAGTTCATTGTTTTTCTCTGGGAAACCTAAGCCTTAATGTCTCCTTACAAGGCCCTCCACAGACATGACATTCATGCTGTTTTCTATTCCCAAACCTCAACCATGACCTACCTGATTTGTTCTTTCAACCCATAAAGGATTAAAGGAATTATATGATACATACACGAAGGAAAATGTAAACTCAAGACATATTTCAAGTGATGAAGCTTTCAGCCTGAGATACGCTGGACTTTGTATTAAATCAAAAGCTAAGAGAGCTCTGAATCACGATGATGATTTATAACTCTGCCAGATCATATGTAAGCAGAATTATGTATCATCTTAGGAAAAAAACTAAGGCTAACTAGAAAATATTATTGCTAGTGAAATTTCTAGAACCCATGCTTCACAGCATACATATACACACCTTGCTATATAGAATTGGCTTCTAGAAATTGCATTAGCGTGAATGTGTATATATATATATATACATATATATATACACACACACACACACACTAACTACAGGGTGCCTTAGATTCTATATTAAGCTCCATGTTTAATATACTTATCATCTGTAAAGGGTTGTGAGTCCCAAGGTAACAAAATGCACAGGTTACAGAGTTATTTAGGTTAGTGAAAACAAGGGAGGACTCCAAGGAACTTCAGAGACACCTGAGCAAACTTGGGGAATGGGCATTATGATGGCAAATATGTATATTTGCCATCATATTGCCCAATTTATTATATATAAATAGTTCATTTTACAAGGCACATATGACAGTCTTTTAACCATTTTACTAAGCCAAACATATTGGTATTTTTAAATGTTGCATATTTAAATAAATTAAATCTGGATGCCTCAAATACTGAAGGAGTGGATTTGCTTAATTTACAATAGTAAAGGAGAACACAGGGACAGATTCTCTCTACTGCATTTAATTTTCATATTTTTACCATGTTCTCTTATTTGCAGTGGCATAAAATTATAAACTTAGGGGGTGTGTGTGTGGGTGTGTGTGTGTGTGCGTCTTCCTGTCTCTCCCAAACTGGACGTAAACACCAAGTTGAAATGTAGCATGTCTAATAGACAGAAAAAGGCCATTACAGATAATGAGCTAGTCCATCAACTGGTGTGGACTGAGGTATCAATTAATTATCTGGCCTGGTAAGTACAATTTGAAAGAAGTATTTTCTATCCAGTATGGATGTACAGGGATAGGAAGACAGTAGTTTGGATCTTTGACAGCAGAATGGAATTGGGAAGTTAAGAGACAGGCAGGAGCAAGTCATCTAAAGAGCTCAACAGCTAGGATGTAGATTGTGCGTTAAATTCTGAGATAAACTGAAGATAGTGAAGATTTCCAAGGTCTAGAATGAGATTATTTTAGTGTGGATTAAAAGAGAAAGGTGCCAACACTTGGGACAAGTTAGTTTGAAAAGTTGAGCCTGAGCATGATCTGACATTATGTGCAAAGGTGACGCCACAAGTGGCAGTTTCTGCATATTCATTTAGATAAGGCCTAATTGTCCTTTAATTTACATTGATAAATCAGAAACACAGTTTGAAGTAAACAGGCCTATACAGTGTAAGCAACATAATTAAGCTCGTGATATCTTATATGGGCAATGTTTTGGAAGTAACATTAGGAATTTTTACAAACTTGTGAGATGGGATAGGAGAAGATGAAGGTGACGCAAGTAAAGTTCTGGCTGATTGTGCTCTTATGAATTGTGAGAATATTAGTTCTGAGTTAAAGGAAGTAATAGCAGGAATTGGAATTGATTAAATGAAGCAAAAATGGGGAAAAAAAGCTGCAACATTAAAGGCTTTATACAGTTCAGGATCATATCTAGAAGTGTTTAAGTTAAGATAGAAAGAGGCTGAGGATAATACAGAATGTAGAATTCATAACAATAGCATATGTTAGGAATAAGATTGCAATTCAAATTCTAATAAAAAATTAGTAACAGTGGGACTAAGAAGAAAAGCTAACTGAAAGAGTTCAGTGACAAATGCTGTGATAACTTCTAAGAGATAAGGCATTTCCAGCTTCCTTACAGAGCACACACTGATTTGTATTATCCTCTGCAGTTTCTGCAGAAACCTTTGCTGATCTTCTTTTGTCAATGAAGTACAGTCCAGGTTTAAAAGTGAAGGAGTTAAGTGACTGCAAAAGAAATGCAATGAAACATCAAATGCTTTGGGACAGGTCAAGCTTTCCTTTCACTAGTGAAATGTCAAGTGACAACCAGTCTTTAATGAGGCAGCTTGACCTCCCGTTGAACCGGAAGAGGAAGACCACACCCAGGTACCCTGGTGGGCAGAGCCAAAACAATCCTGTCCCACCCCCTAGGTAGCAGAGTTGTGGGTCTGGAAGCAAAAAGGCAGGAGCTGAACTCCAGCCACTGAAGGAGCCAGATGCCTTCACCAAGCTCCTGATATGGGAGGCTGGTATGCACCTCCAGGAAGCAGAAGACTAACCAGGACTGTTTGGATCAGCGCCAATCCCAGAAGCTAAGGAACTGGAAACCCTGTTGGAGGCTTCACTGCCCAAGGACCCAGGGAACTGCTACCCAGCCAGGTATGCTCACTGGGGAAGTGGGAAGTAGCCTGATCTGGCTGAGGAAATGGAAATGAATTGAGTCAGTATGTTGGAGTCTGGATCTCCACTGACCCAGTGGCAGCCAGAACTGACACTGTTAGGGCCCCAGGCTGGGATACAGTGGAATGTGTGGGCCTGCCACCACCCGAATCCAGCGGTGACAGTTTCCTCTTTTGGGGCCAAGCACCTACACTTACTAGCTCTCCACCAGAGGTAGGAGAACCAGTTGCTGCTAGGCCTGAGAACAGGCATTAACTAATAAATCTTTCAAAAAAGTTTCAATGTCTGTACCTGGACATACCAGTATTTGGTAAGAATATGTTTATAAATTGGTGGATGTCATGGAGTCAGACAGGGAAATATTCTTCCATTGTTAGGATATTTTGCCATGGTCCTCCAACTGCTCTGAACGTACACTATGATTCAATCATTTAGCACCTTAGCAAGAAAATTATGATTCTTTGACTTCAACTGTTCATTCTTAAACTAGATTTTTCTACTTTGCATGGATTTCTTTGGAAAAAATAATTCAACCTTTCTCTGTGGTCTACTTACCTCTGCTATGGTGACTGCATCTGTTAATACACAATTGTTTTAAACAAATCTAAGACCAATTCAATTCTAATATCAGAACATAACTTACAACCAGTCCAATTGACCACTTTAAGGCTCAAGGGTCTATTTTTATCTCGCTTACATTGCTGTAACACTATGACTTCATTTACACGGACAGCATGATTCCCATTTTACATTAATGTATGAGAGATCAGGATCAGGCTGGTTTATAACTGAACCAATTAACTGTTGTACTACACATCAAAATCTTTGCACTATTAAAGAGTGCAAAGTACTCCACTTATGAAGGAACAATCCGTTTCATACATACAGAATGGGAAGTGACTGTCTAGGAAGCAATACTGCTGAAAGAGGTCTAGGGGTCATAGTGGACCACAAGCTAAATATGAGTCAACAGTGTGACACTGTTGCAAAAAAAGCAAACATGATTCTAGGATGCATTAACAGGAGTTCTGTGAGCAAGACATGAGAAGTCATTTTTCTGCTCTACTCTGTGTAAGCGGGGGAATGGTCCCGCTATTGTGGGGAACTTTCCTGGCTTCTATACTACCCCAGTGAAATGGACCAGTGAAAAGATCTGAGTCCACACTCCCACTTCTTTTACCCAAAGGCCTCCCTGACCCTGAGGGCTCCCCTTCCACTCTTCTGAGTAGCAGAGTCCTCGAAATCCCAACAAGGCTGGGCCCAGGTTTTCTGGGGCTGAATCCTCGACCTATAGTCACTTAGGGCAGGGGCTAGGGTGTCCCCTCTCCAGAGTGCTCTCTTCACACTGGATACTTTCCTGACCCACTGATCATTACATACAGTTCAAAGCGAATACAATTTATTCGAATACAATTTAATCAGCAACTGATTAAAAAGAAAAGTGTAAGGAAAAAATGAGACAAGTTAAAAGAGAACACAAAGCCCCGCTCTGTAGCACAGGGACATCACAAACAGCAGTTTGCAGAGTGTAAGGACAGTTCACAGTCTGTTCCTTATAGGTCCCAGGGCTCGCTCTCAGGCCCTGGCTGTGCTGCAGGGGGGGCTGCAGGTTGGACATGCTTGCTCTGGAGTGACCACATGACTTCAGGCTCTAGGTGGCAGGACCCCTCTCCCAGTTGGAGTTACAATCCCTCTCCAAGTCTGGCCTGCAGGGCCTCTTGGCTGGTGGTGTCTTCCTGCCCAAAGCCTCTTTCCCCCCTTTGCTGGTCCCAGCTGCTCATCACACCCAGCTCCACACCCATGCTGATTTGCCAGCCTCCAGCTCCTTGCGTTGCTTCTCTGACCCCTTTGGCTCTGGTCACTGCAGGTCTGCTTCTTAGCATAGGGTCTGTGCTCTGTGGGCTGTATGGGCCTCTGGCTCTGTCACTGCAGGTCTGCTCCTCAGCACAGCTTGCTCTCCTTGCTGCTCTTCTTAGCTCTCTCCCGCTTTGACTCAGAGACTCAGAAAATCCCAGTTCACACAGAGGACGGGATCTGGCCTCCTAATTCCCTCATTGGTCTGTCCAACCTGTCAATCAGGCTGACCTTGAGTGTTGGCCTCTTCCCATTGTCCCTGGGGACTGTCAGTCTCAGGGCCCTTATTTCTCATGGACCCTTCCCCTTTTGGTATTGGGAGCTGACCAACCAAAAACTCCCACTGAGTGTTAGTAAGGGGCTAACTGTCCCCTTACATCTGCACTGATTAGGCCTCAATTGGAGTAATGTGTCCAGTTCTGGGCACCACATTTCAAGAAAGATGTGGAGAAATTGGAGAAAGTGCAGAGAAGAGCAACAAAAAATATTGAAGGTCTAGAAAACATGAGCTATGAGGGAAGACTGAAAGAATTGGGCTTCTTTAGTTTAGAAAAGACAAGACTGAGAGGGGACATGATAGCGGTTTTCAGTATATAAAAGGGTGTTACAACAAAGAGGGAGAAAAATTGTTCTCCTTGGTCTCTGATGATAGGACAAGAAGCAATGGGCTTAAATTGCAGCAAGGGATGTTTAGGCTGGACATTGGGAAAAACTTCCTAACTGACAGGGTGGTTAAACACTGGAATAAATTGCCTAGGGAGGTTGTGGAATCTCCATCACTGGAGATATGTTAGAGCAAGTTAGACAGATGTCTATCAGGGATGATCTAGATGGTGCTTGGTCCTGCCGTGAGGGCAGGGGACTGAACTTGATGACCTCTCAAGGTCCCTTCCAGTTCTATGATTATTAAATATGTTGATACTTGTCATCACAAGGCTTTCAGAATTACTGTGGGGATTTAATTTAAGGTTAGCATTAGTGAATATGGATTACCATTGCCAACAATTGAGAGCAAGTAGAGCAAAAGACAGCGTGTGTTGTCATAACATGTAAGTTAATTTGGCACTGATTTCTTAATCAAAGTAACTTAAAATGAACTGCACTTTGTATTTTTAAAGCAAAATTCTTCAGATGATACCCTCAGCCATGGTAAATCAGTGCAGCTCTGTGACTACACAGCCTATCACCTGCTAAAGATCTGGCCTCTCAATAAATTTCACTAGGAAGCTTTGCTTAAAACCTGATCATCGGATATTGTACAGTATCTGATCAATGATTCCCAAGATGATTCAATTAAAAGTGAACTGGTTATCTTTTTTAGTTCATGATGTTGGTATTCCTCTTCTGAAGCTCATCGTTACAGTTATTGTAAAATAGCAATGCTCCCCCTACTCTGCTCCCAGAGAAAATTTTGCTAATTCCTTTTTTTTGAACAAAGTTTCCCGTGACATTGTATTGGTGAATTGAGCAAATAAGTGAAATGTGAATATTTTTATGGGATTTTTAAAATTTTATTTTAAATTACTTCTAGTTTTTCTTCAAGGGGAAATCCAGAATGTTGCCTATAAAAAACATTTTTTCCCCTTTTGAAGTGTTCATCTTGGTGAAAAAGTCAAAACCACCAAATTTGCTTATCAGAATCAAACACCTACATCCATCTTTGGTCCCCCAAATAAATGACCTCATTTTCAGAAACAACAACCATTGAGAATGGTCAACGGAAGCTGCACATTTTTATTACCTCTGGAATTCAAGTCACTTACTTAGGTGCCTACACTTTAGGAGCCCACCTCTGAAATTTAATTATACTTATTGAGACAAAGCAGTTCAAGCTCTCTATCAGCTGGAAAGGACTGGTGACTCTCTTCTGAACTACCTGAATAAATATAACCTCTGCTCAAGGAAGATATTCCTGTCCTATGTTAGGGTAGTTTCCTACAACTTGAGTTAATCTAACTTGTGTCTTTTGGGGTGTGTGAAAAAGACCCCTCTGAGCGATGCAGATTACAGTGCCCTAAAACACTGTCCACACAGCTGACATAGCTTCTGCTTCTCATAGAGATGGAGTTATTGTACCAATAGGAAAGCACTCTCTCAGGCTATGTTTACACTACGGGGATTTATCGGAAAAAGGTACATAAATTGCGCTCCGCAATTTGCGTACCTTTTTCTGATAGCTTTTTTGGAAGAGGCTTTTCTGAAATTTAGCCTGTCTACACTGGGCCAAATTTGGAAAAAAACCCTCTTTCGGAAGAGGCCTTCTTCCTCGTGGGAGGAGGAAGACAGGGCTTCTGAAAGAGCGTGTCTGCTCTTCCGCTTCTTTTTGCTGAACAGCAGACACGTTCCCTGGATGCGGGGGAGTTTTTCCAGGTGGTATCCCCATTGGCCTAGAGTATCTTCACTAGACACACTACAACAATGCAGCTGCACAGGTGCAGTTGTGCCAATGTAGTGCTTCTAGTGCAGATCTTCCTCCAGTCTTAAAAATTCTGCACCATAAAGAGAACAGAAATGTACTAGGCATTTAGTGGGAAATAATCACCTTCTTATTTTGCCTCTTCATTTTACGTAGAAGGACATTTTTATTTTGAACTTGATAAATGCATATTTTACCACACGCAGCTTCCAGGAAGTAATAAAATAACTGCATAATTTAAAGCTACATCTTTTGACTCTGAAGTGCAAGCTGTGACCATATATATCAATTGCCTAGGCAACCTGCCTAACTACTCAGGATAAATGCACTGGTTTCTCTAAAAACCCAAAATTATTATAAAGATTGGAGCTTTTTTCCTCAGTGGAGTAGTCTTTGTGTTTTGAGACATTGTTTTGTTATGGACTATTATACTCCAAATTCATTCAGATTGGTTTTGATATGAATGACAGTTTGGAGACTGAAAAAAAATCAATTATTGCTTCAAGGAAGAAGTGGATTTGAAAGAAGATTTATTGAAGCAAAGGAGGTTGTTTGGTGCACAAAGTGAAGTTTAGTGCAGTGTCTCCTGGAAGGAAGTCCACAGAAACCTACAGGTATTATGCTAATGCTCTTCTACTAGGGGAGCTCAAGCAGCTTGCACCACAGTGACAGTTCATACTAACTTCTAGCAATACTGGGATTCTCAGATTACAATATTTTACACCCTCCAACTAGGTTTTGTAGGCCTTCCAAGGATTATTAAAAGTAAGTCTGGATAGTTTTATTCTCATAGAAACCTGCAAGCTTTCTTTCCCTGACATCTTCAGCCTTTGGTGATACTCAAAGACTAGCTGGTCTGTTTTTAGAGGAGATCTTCTGTAAAAGATTTCTAAGGAATCACTGTGAATATGGAATCATTTTACTATCCACAGTTTTCTTGGCCACATTGTGGTATGGCTTTTCTCAAAGAATGCATGTTTGTTTATTTGTCTGTTTGGGTGAAAGACCCAGAATGGCGAAACCAGGATGTATTTGTCTTCCCAGTCCTACTATCAGGACATATTCAGAATTCATTCGGCAACTGTTTTGTTTTTCCTGTTGAGTCATGTTTACTATGGGAACTTCACTTTCACTTCAAAAACTAGAACCTCAGTTGATGTAAAGCAGAATAGCTCCATTCATTGAATCTGAGAGGAAGGGATTGGAAAATCTTCATGTGCCTCTATGTGCTCTTTTTCAAGTGTTTATTTTTCACAGAGCCATTCATTCTCTACTTATTTTCCATTTTGCCTTGAAAGATGATGCTGTGCCTGTGAAGAGCAGTCTCCTTTTACATTAAATGTTCTAGCTCATAATGGTGGCAACTCGTAAGAGATCTTTCCTTTCCTATTCTGCTTTCAGAACAGTGCAATTTGCATGAATCACAAAATGTCATACAAAGTTGTGGATGTGAGAAATTTACTCTGAATCAGCATTGCCTTCTATTTTGGCCATGGCCAGCACAGAATCCTTGCTATTTTGCTGTATATCTAGCTTGACCATAAAGTATGGTGTTCCCTTGTCTGTCTATTTTAGGTACTTATATAGTCTCCATGCCCATAGTACCTGTGCAACTCTGCCTGATTTGGCTTAGAATTCAATCAAGTAGGTTAGACAATGCACTTCATCAATTGGTTTCAAAGCTACATTTATGACATCTCCACATAGTATAGGTAGCCAAGTTTAACTTCCAAGTCAGCAATTAGAAGCTCTAGGTACTTCTCTTGCTCAGAATCTAGTGAGGGAATTAATGTTAATTTTTTTGGAAGGTGTTGAATGGCTGGGGGATATTTGATTAGATTTTCCATTTCTCCAAAGCTGAGTTCTTGACTCTTTCCAACTAAATTACCATAGTCCATTGTCATCCTGAGGCAAGACACTCCTAGCTATGTCTACACCATAGCCTTTTTGCGGAAAAACATATGCAAATGAGGCTAAGCATGGACTATCGCCGCACCTCATTTGCATAATTGAGCGCCTATTTTTGCGCAAGAGGCTTTTGCGCAAAAAGGAGTCGTCTACACAGTTCCTTTTTGCACAAAACCCCCTCTTGTGCAAAAAGGAGCTGTGTAGATGACTCCTTTTTGTGCAAAAGCCTCTTGAACAAAAAAAGGGCGCTCATTAATTATGGAAATGAGGCACGGCAATATTCCACGCTTAGCTTCATTTGCATATGTTTTTCCACAAAAAGGCTATGGTGTAGACATAGCCTATGTGTCCTTCCCACATGATCTGCTCAGTTGGGGGGGGGGGAACCCTAATTTTAAAGAGCTACTACCAGCTCTGAGTGCACTATGAAAGGTTCCATTCTGAGAAGTGTCCAGAAAAAAATGACATTGGAAGCAGTGCCTGAATTGAAGATACATTAAGGTCATGCTATTTCGCATCCTTAAAATGTAGTTTTTCTCTGAAAACTGGTGTTATCAAATTGGTGCTATAGCTCTCCATGTTTATTGTGTTAATATTTTCCATACCAGCTGGGCTCGGTTTACAAGTAAAGAGATTTTTTTCAAAATGGCCTACAGTCAAAGTCAAGCTGAGTTATTTTCTTCTCATCAGTAACAAGGGTCTGCAGGCCAAATTTTATCTTATGTTACAGCTGTTCAGTTTTCAGTTGTTCAGTTTTTGCATAGGCCTTCATAATTCCACTGCCTGAGTGTTGCTCAAATTATACTAATTGAGTTTGTGGTGGAACTTGGTAAATAAGTATGATGATTTTTGCAAAGGAAAACTAGAACCCAGCTCACTTCTTAGCTCTGTAGTTTTAACTACAGTAAAAGTGGGTGAAAACTTAGTTTTGTTATGAAGGTAAACAAATATGATTGACTGCACAGAGGAAGCAAACTAGTTAGAGACACTAAACAGTCATTTTCAGAGTAGATCTTAACTACATTTGGTTATGTTTGTATTTTTAACATTTTGATTTATAATTGTGGTAAATTTAATTAATGCTTAGTGCCTGGAGTTTGAGATAAGTACTATGTAAACTGAAGGAAATAGGTTACATGCTGTATTACACTGATTTAAAATATCCTTTTATTTTATTATTTATTTTAAGGCAATTAAATTCATTATAACCAATCTTTCCAGTGCAAAGGTCAAAATCTAGGGCAAGGATATAGAAATTATGTTGAACTTTAAAAAAAAAATCTAGGGATTGAAAATAAACTGTGGGAAAGACAGAAGTGAAATTGAGGTCCTGAACCTGCCCAGGTTTGTACAGTCTCCCTGTAACTTCCCTGAGGGACTCTACTGACATAATGTAAAACTTCCTAGGCTGGAAATTGACTATACCTCTTGGAATATGCAAGGGTTTTATTCATTTGTAGCACAGACTGGGCAGAGATGACCACTTCTGAGCTCCCCTTCCCTCCCAATCAAAACTTCAATGGTAAAGAGTATGAAGGAACTATTGGAGTATCATAGGGTATGTCTAAACTACATGGCTCTGTCGACGGAGCCACGTAAACTAGTTTACACGACATAGTCAATGAAGCGGGGATTTAAATAATCCCCGCTTCATTAAAACAAAAATGGCTGCCACGCTGTGCTGACAATCAGCTGATCCGGCACAGCGCGGCAGTCTAGACGCAGAAACGTAGTATAGTACGAAGAATTGAGAGACTGATCCCTTATGGAAATGAGGCATAAAGGAGCGGTCAAGAAAGGCTTCCCTTGTCAACCGATCCACGTCTTTTGTGAGCTACAACTCACTTCCTCAGATGCTGAAGAGAAAAAGCAAGACAGAAAGAATACAGAGATGGAAGTGTGACATCAGTGCTAATTAAATCAGAATGGATGTGGCTCATCTCCAACAGCGGTGAGAAAGCGAGAATACCTGAATGGGAAATTACCTATTGGTATGTAAAAACCACTACATGTGTTTGTTTAGACCTTGAATTCCAACTCAGCAGTTTCTCTCTGTAGTCTGTTTTTTGAAGTTTTTCTGTCTGAGAATGGAAACTTGCAAGTCCGAAACTATGTGTCCATAGAGGTTAAAGCGGCGAGGAGTCCTGTGGCACCTTATAGACTAACTGAAGTGTAGGAGCATAAGCTTTCGTGGGCAAAGACCCACGCATCTGACGAAGTGGGTCTTTGCCCACGAAAGCTTATGCTCCTACACTTCAGTTAGTCTATAAGGTGCCACAGGACTCCTCGCCGCTTTTGCAGATTCAGACTAACACGGCTACCCCTCTGATAGAGGTTAAAGTGCTTCCCCCACTGGCTTTTGTATGTGGCCATTCTTAGTGCTGGATTTGTGTCCATTTATTCTTTTGCATAGTCAGTCTGGTTTGTCTGATGTACACGGCAGAGGGGCATTGTTGGCACATGATGGCATGTATCACATGTGCACGTGAATGAGCACTCGATGGTATAGCTGATGTGGTTAGTGATGCTGTCACGAGGGTAGATGTGTGGACACAGTTGGCAACAGGATTTGTTGCAGGGATAGGTTCCTGGATTAGTGTTTCTGTTGTGGGGTGTGAGGTTGGTGGTGAGTATTTGCCTCAGGTTGGGGGCTGTCTGTAAGTAAGGACTGACCTGCCTCCCAAGGTCTTTGGGAATAGGGGATTGTCATCTATGATAGGTTGTAGATCTTTGCTGATCTGTAGGAGAGGTATTAGCTGGAGAGGGGGTGTAGGTAATGGCTAGTGGTGTTCTGTTGCTCTCACACTGACCAGTCAGGGAGAAGGAGCTGTGTCCCAGTAGAGGAGAGAACTAGCAGCACCTTGGACAGAGAAGTTCTGGGCAGACTCAAGGAAGCTAACAAGAAACTCCAGCATGATACCTGCCAGGCCGTAGGTCTTGATACAAGGGCCAAGAAAATGCAAGGGTCACTGGGAAGTGGCCCAGGGAACAGGAGTAGTCAAATGGAGAGAATGAGGGTAGGAGACGGCTGCTGATAAAGGGTCCCTGGGTCAGGACTCAGAGTAGTGGGCAGGCCTGTGTGCCCCTGTTCTCCTTGCATTAGCCACTAGAATCATAGAATCCTAGGGTTGGAAGAGACCTCAGGAGGTCATTGAATCCAACCCCCTGCCCAAAGCAGGACCAATCCCAACTAAATCATCCCATCACTGCAGAGCAGGGCTTTATTGACTACAGCTTGCCCCTGAGGTGAGGGGCTAAATCTTGGCTGCAGTCAGCCACAGACAGTTGCCAGGACTGAGGACTGCTGATGCCCCTGGAAGGGAGAGAGACTGGAGTAGCGGGTGCTGCCGGAGGGCAGTGTCCTGAAGCGGATGCTGTGGTCCAGGGAGTGATGCAGGTCCACAGACACACAGTGGAGACAGGAGAGCAGAGTGACAATGGGGGAAACACCACCTGTAGAGGATGCCATGCTGACTGGCAGAGCTAATTCCCAGACTAATTTGCAGCGGCGATCCAACCCCATTATAATGACCTACCTGTATTAAAATACCTATTGCTGGCATCCAGTTTACCAAGTGATATAGATTGTTCTGAACCAATGACCTGTTGTCTTCATTATTTACCACTCTTCCAATTTGTGTGTAATCTGCAAATGTTAGTATTCATGAACAACTTTATCAGTGACCTGGAAGGAAACGTAAGTTGCAAAGGGCCAAGAACCAACCCTTAAGGGATTCCACTGGAAACATGCCCGCTCAATGAGGATTCCCTTTTTACAGTTGCATTTTGAAACCTATTGGATAGCCAGCTTTTAATCCACTTAATGTGTGCCATATTAATTTTAAATTGTTCTAGTGTTTGACTTCTACTATATGACATTTTAAATAAATACATCACAGAAGTCTAAGTATATTATGTCAACACTATTACATTTCTCAGACAAATTGGTTAGGGTGTGTCTACACTGCAGGGCTTAACTCGAAATAAGCTATGCAAATCGAGCTACATCAGTGGCGTATCTTATTTTGAAATAGCTTATTTCGAAATAGGAAGCATCTACACAGCACGTATTTCAAAATAGAGCACTCTTCTTCCAACTTCCCTTTCTCCTCGTACAATGAGAATTACAGGAGTCGGAGTAAGCAGTCCTCCAGCTTGACAGTATTTTGACACTATTTCAAAATAAGTGCCTGCTGTGTAGATGTGGACTGAGTTATTTCGGAATAGCGCTAGTTACTTCAAAATAGTGTTGCAGTGTAGATGTACCCTAAGGGACAGAGCTGGATGTGGGTGAAGGTGGAGCTGTCAAGATTCTGCCAGTGCCAAGAAAACCAGTGGAAAACAACTGCAGTAACTTACGCATCCCGGCTACGTCTACATGACAAGGTTTTTTGCGGCAGAAAATATGCTAATGAGGAACTCCTTTGCATGAGTTGTGATCTCATTTGCATATTTTCTGCTGATCTGTTTTTGCACTAGGGGTTTTTGCGCAAAAACAAGCAGTGTGGACCTTTCCTTTTTGTGCAAAAACCCATTTTTGCACAAGATCCTATGCCTCAAAAAAGGAAGTATACTGATTTTGCGCAAAAAGGAAACGTCCACACTGCTTGTTTTTGCGCAAAATCCCCCAGCGCAAAAACCGATCGGCAGAAAATATGCAAATGGGATCGTAACTCATGCAAATGAGTTCCTCATTAGCATATTTTCTGCCACAAAAAACTGGCAGTGTATATGTTGCCTCCCAGATAAATGTCTGAGTTATGTCAGGAACCACTCCAACCCCTTGAAAAGCCTAAAGATCAGAAGGCAAAATTTGCTTAAAGACAACTTACCCATGAACATCATGGGCTGAGAGTTCTGTGCTGTACCTTTTTGGGGATTTTTTACTCCAAGTCCCCGAAGAAACAAAATAACTGAATCCCATTCACATCTGAAGGTTGACAGAAAAGAATTGTTCCAAACTAAATAACTTATCAGCAACAGAATGAACACCATAAGGAGCTTTATAGGGGCTATATGCCTCGTGGTTTCTTGTTTTGTTTAAAAAAAAAAAACAAATGACTTAGTAATTGAATTTATGGGATATAATCTGTTATTAATAAGTTAAGAGCTCCCTACAAAGATTAAAAGATGGTATTTTTTTCATCGATCTCAAACATTTCCCTATGTGAACACTTAAAAATAATAATACATTGCTATGACTTTGGGGGAAGGGTGTTTCTAGGCATAAGCAAGAGACCTCCCAATTGTTTAGCCTGGGTTAGCCCTAAAGAAAAAATAGAGCTTGCTGATTGTAGAAGCCTATATTATCTTTAGAAACCCAAGACTGAAACACTTTTGTGTATCTATATTTGATTGCTTTAACCTTGTAAACAACTCTCTAATTTCCTTTTGCCTATTTATAGTAAACTACATGAACATTTATTAATTTACAAGTGTCTTTGGTGTGAGACCTAAAGCACAATTGACCTAGGGTAACTAACTGTTCCTTTGGGTTTAGGAATAGTCTGAATATTGCTATGATTCTTGGGGTAAGAGGCCATTCATCACAAACATATGCCCATCTGGGTGGCAAGGCAGACCAGAATGCCCCCAGGGAACATAGGTGGCTCTGTGTTAAAGCTAGTAAAGCAACTGAGGAGTTTGCACTTGGTTGGTGGAATCTAAATGTAGAACTCTCAATCAATTTTATGTTGTTCCCTGGTTTTTAACAGTCTAACTTCAAGTTGGCTCTCGTATTCTTTGCCTTATCTTTGGGAGCTTCAAATCCTCTGTCTCAGTTCTTGCTCCACAGTTATGAATTGCATCTGACAGAGAAGGAAGTAAGTTACACTGCTTCTTTTTGGCCTACCACACAACTTTTGATAGAGCTCTTCTTTCATTAAATTTTCTGTGGTCATACCAAAGTATTCTGTATTACTTTGCTGTCATAGCAACAATGTAATAAGTCTAGGCTTCTTGTCAAGGAGTATGCACACCCCATCCTCCTTTGAGGGGGATCATGGGTGCACTGATACCATGGTTACAGTCTACCAGATTATCCTAGACCTGACAATATTGTGGCCTGATGGCCAGAGTAAAAGTCAGGACTTTTGGTTTTCTGGGATGCATGGCTAAAATGCCCTGAGATGACCTGGCTGTCTGCAAGCATGGGATGGTGTGGTCTGGGGGTCAGAGTCAATATAACAACCCTCAAATGCAGAGCTATATGTCCTAGTGACCAGAATCAAGAGAGTGGCCCTCAAATGCTGGGTAGTGTGGCCTAGCATCAAGAATCTATACAGCAACTCTTGAGCATAGGGTGTTGTGGCCTAGAGGCCAGAGTCAATATGGGAGCCCACAAGTTCAGAGGCTGATCTGGGGATGTGGCTAGGAATATGGGGCTCTAGGGCCTCATGACTCCACTGGGTCCCAACCCAGGGCCCTAACAGTGGCAGAGTGGTCTGCCACTGGGTCACCAGGGCATCCAACTGCAACACACTGACCTTACAGGATGGGAAACATCACTCACTCCACCTACCTGGCTTACTTCCAGCTGGACTCCCTGAAACTGAAATTCATATGATGTTGGGGTCTCTGGGCTCCTCAGTGCAGGTAATTCCCTGGGACTCCAACTTCAGTTGTAGGTGATAGCTCTCTGACCTGGGTATTGGGCTCTCCAGCTCCCACAGGCAGGTCTGTAATGTCTCCGGAGCTAGAACCTCCACCAAGTGTCCTTTCTGCTTGGTGGTCAGCCCACACTAAGCTGGGTTTCTCTCCTTTATACTAGCACAGAAGGTGGAGCATGCCCATCAGGGACTTTAGGGGTGGGACTTCCTCAACCTATAGTATGGGATTAACCTTTACCTGTCTAGTGCAGGGTATGCACATGCCATCACACTCTTTTAAATGAGAAATTTCATCAGACCCACATATTGTAGTAGCTATTGATATTGGGAAAGGCAATACAGAGACAGCATTGTACCTAGCAGTGTAATGTAGGGGTTGTATAATACATTTTCAACGTTTTGCTGAGTTTGGTAGAAGCAATTTAGAAAAAACATTTCAAATGATAATTCTCTAAATGGGTTCCACTTTTATGCATCTGTTTAGAAATTTAGCTATCTTGCTTAGGGTAAATGTCTTCATGACCCCTTTAAGGGTATGAAAAAGAAATCTATTGACTTACTTAAATTACTTAGAAGAAAAACAAAACATACAAACCAACACACACACACACACACACACACACACACACACGAACCAAGCCTTTCAACCTGTCAAAATCCAAATAAGTTATACAATGTGATAGACCCAAAATGAGAAAATCATTCAGCAAGGAAATTTTTAAAAACAATATTAATTCCTTATAATTTCCTGTAAGTATTGCATATCTTACTCTGTTCTATGATCTTTCTATAAACCTCAGTTTCATGTTTTTCTGTTTCTGAATAAATAATTTTTAAATAACAAAAGCTGTCTAGCGCACGTCACTTTGAGACTTAAATGAATGGTTTCTCTTAAAACCAGTAACATTTGAGAGGTATAACCTAAATAGACAGAACTAGAGGCACAAGCACACTTTTGGACAAAAAACTACACTGCATCCGTGAATATTGAGAACTTTTCACAACTGTATGGACTGTGAAGATAAAAAGACAGCATGATGGCAACTTTGTATCCATGATAAAGTCAGCCACAGATGCAAGATAAACAGAAAAGTGAAAAAAAGTTTTGAGATGATCAGGAGGAAAAGTATAGGCTAGTATGGTTATATAAAAGTATATTTATATATATATGGTTCATATAAAAGTAGTGAAAAAATGCATGTAAGGAGTTAAGAGGGTTTAAAGAACAGAAAAAAAAATTCTCTTTCCTTTATTAAGATTCTAGATAAAGCAGCTGTAAGATGCTATGATGAAGGGCAGGAGGAATTTGTGACAAAATTTATTAAATAAATCCAGTTAGAAAAGAGTTAAAAAATGAACATGCAGTTACCACAAGAGAAAAATATAAAACCAAATATAATTCTAATCCCATCCTTTGTAATTATCTAAGAATTGGCTTGATTAATTAAATCAGCACCATTTAAGAGCTTTTATTAATCTAGTTTGACTCCATATTCTGGCACCATAATATACATCACTAACATATGTGATTTCTATTTCCAATCTTTGGAAAAATAGCATTGAAATGCCTGTGATTCTTACAGACTCAAGTTGCCAATGAGATATAATGAGGGTCAAAAGTCCCCAGTTAGTCTGCACTAAACTGAATTTCACCCACATCCAAGTCTGCCTTTTTAATAAAGATTGGACTGCCTGTTTCAGAAAAGATCATTCAGAATAAAACAGAGGACAACCTACTCTGTTGCAAGGGAAAACTGAGTAGCTAACCTGGCACTAAAACTGGAACAAGGTTTCGTTTAGGGTTAAGAACCAGCACCATCACTTTTATCTACAACAACCTCTCCCAGTTGCTCGTGGCAGGAATAAAAACATAAGAGCCTAAGATGCAGGGGAGAAATGGTGTTCTGATCCAAGGAGACACTTTTTCTAAAGCTACAGCTATTAATAACTTGGGATGGAAGGAAGAGAAGGGTAAGAACAGTAAAGAATGACTAAGGCCAGTCTACACTACCACTTATTTTACTATAACTTACGTTGCTCAGGGGCGTGAATAAGCTGCCCCCCGCCCCACAACACATAAGTTACACTGACCTAAGCACTGAGTAGACAGCACTTTGTTGGTGGGAGAGCTGCTTCTGCTGAAATAGCGACCATCTCTTGAGGAGGTGGATTTATTATGCTGATGGGAGAACTCTCTTCACCAGATGTGCTACAACTACATGGCTGCATTGGTGCCACTGTGCCCGTGTAGCGTTGCTGGTGTCAAGTAGTCCTAAGAAGCACAATTGAAGTATCCCATAGACACACAGTTTTGCTGAGGTGGTGGAAGGAGAATAAATTGTGGCCTCCATTCAATTGATTTGTTAGGTTGCCTCGGAGCCTAGCTGGCTAAATTCCTCTCTCTCTACACTGGGGAAGCAGTGATTTTTCATTAGGGGAGAATGGCTTTGCATATGTCATTTATTATTTGGCATAAGGGTGCCACAGAATGTTAGATTGAAAATAAATGATGAAATGCTTCAGTGTGCCTTGAACATTCTGCTGTGAATAAGCTAGATACTATCAAGCTTGAGCAGCAAGATCTATTGCTTCATTGCATTGCTCCAGCAGCAAAGTTGTATCTTACTATTAGCAATTAAATAAGTTAAAAGGCAGTTTCAAAGCACATTTGAACAGCACTTTTCTTGCCCTATGTCACAGTCAGTTACCAATATACCCGTTTAGCCTTCATTTTCCACATTCCATGTTGACAGATTGTGTCTGGAATTCAGCTCCTCTGCCATAAGCGAATAGCTGCTTAGGTATTTATATGCCCCCTGTCACCATCGTATCCACACACTTCACAATCATTTTGTCCTTCCCACATCCATCATGGCATGGCTATGCTGCAGCTTGTCTGGGGTCACAAACTGGTGCTAGCACTCTAAAAACAGCTGTGTAGATATTGCAGCTCAGGCTGGACTGTAGTCCCTGAAGCCTATGGGAGTGGGTGAGCCGAGGTCCCTATCTAATTTTGTCAAAGCACCAGCCACTCTATTTTTAGAGCACTAGCACAAGCCTAGCAACCTGAGCTGGGCAGCTCACTCCCAGGTGTAGTGTGGACGTGCCCTCAGACATAGGGAACCACAAGCCCCATTATAGAGAGGAGTCAATATACAGAGTGCACTAAGGGTATGTCAACACTGCACTGTAGGTCAAAATAAGATACGCAATTTGAGCTATGCAGATTGCATATCTTATGTCAATGTTATTTCAAAATCACATATTTCGAAATTTGGCGCTGTCTACACAGCACTTATTTCGAAATAAATCGCTACTCTGCAACATCCCTTACTCCTGGTAGAATGAGGTTTACACGGATGTCGGAATAGCGAGCCCATTATATTTTTAAATAACGGGCACACTCAAAAGACACGCAATAGCTAAATAGCACTGCAATGTAGACGTAGCCTAAGTGACTTCCATAAGGTCACCTAACCGGGGGGTGTCAGAACCAGGAAGTATACCTCAGCCTCCCAAATCCCCAAACTGTATTCTCTCCACTAGACCATCCTCTCACATGGATTTACACATTAGACTGTACCAAAGATTAGCCCTACAGAGGGCAAAATACACAGCTTCTATGGGCCCATTGTCATATGCAATAGAGAGGTTCTTATGGTTTTCACAATTGAATTAGAATAGCAGAGCACTGAGATGGTGAGTTACCAACTACAAGTACAGCTATTTTTCAGTGATGCAAAATCCTTCACGATGACTACTAGCAGGCATCATACTTGCAACCCTCTTCCCCCCCATGCTTTGGTTAGCTACTTCCTCAAAAAAAGCAATAGCCACATATGCAAAATGATTGTGACCACTTCAGCTTCTCAACCACCAAAATCCTTCCAATTCAACCTCTCCCCACAGACCTCCCCATTCTGGCTGCTCCTGTGTTATTTGCTAGTATGGCACTACAATCTTCAAAGGCATTGCCTGTATTCACCTGGCCAAAATAAAAGGTGGACATTTACATATCATCTACCAACATTCCCCTGTACTCACAATGCCTTCTCTGCTTTCCTTTGAAAAATACAAAATAAGTTGCTGCCTTTTATTCATGGACAAGCAATGTCTACTTACTGCATGTGCTTTAGAGAGCAATTTAGGAACCTATGTAGATGAAAGACGTTTTGAAAAGGTACACTCATTATTTTAATTTCTTTCTATCATCTGTGCAGTGTAAGGTACATCAAAGAATGCCTCCTGCAGAACAGCGCAGTGCCTGTGCTGTCTATAGCCTAATTTTTTTAAAGGTCATATTATTGAAAAATACCACTCATTGCCTCCCTTCGTCTGCTTGCTCCTGTGCTGGTAAAGGAGTCAGACTGAACAGCTGTTCTTATGAGTACCCTTATCACATCAAGGGATTCTAACATGTCCCAGTGGATTACATGCATTACACTGTGAATAGTCAGGCTCTGTGCGTGACAACATAGGCCATATTTTCCCAGTGCAGACCAAATCAAACCCTTTTCCAGTCATGGCCAGAATTCCCGTAGGTAGAGACCTAAAAGTTAAGCACCTACATTTCTATTTAGGTAGCTAAATAAGGGGGATGATTTTCATTCGTGCAGAGTTATAACTCAGATTCCCACTGGTTATAACACAGTCTTAACATGGCTAAAGAGGTGCAATCCCATCTACAAGCTATAACAATTGGTATTGTATGGTCCTGATTTTTAGAGGGCTATAATATACATGGTTATAATTAACTTTGGTTGGCCCCACAGCTGACAGGTCAGACCAAATCATGTTATAGGTAGCTGGAGGAACAGAAATTACTTACCAGTAGCAGTGCTCTTTGGGAGCACTGACTGTGCCTAATGACATTTGCTTCAGTTTGAGGGCTGTCTGTAGCTGAGGATTGGCCTCTCAAGGTCTGTGAGAGTGAGGGATCATTTTCTAGGATGGGATGTTATTTTCCAGAAATCGGCCAATGGGAGTTGGAAGATTTTGCTGGGTCAGGGGCAGCATGTAAAGTCTCTCCTCTTTGCCCTGGGCTTGCAGTGTTCAGAGAGCTGATCTGAGCAGTGTGCGGGGGTGGAGCAGGCAGAGGCTGGCAGAGGGGCCAGATCTTGTGGCTTGCAGGCCGGATCTAGCCCATGGGCCATATTTGCCACCCCTGTTCTACATCCATAGTGACCAGGATGGTGTTTTCAGGAACATTGTTTTTTCTAGAGAGCAACGTTGCACTTGTTTTGATTTAATCTGGCCCAAAGTACCTGTCAACTAGTTAACAAGGAAGTTTAATTGATCTGGCCCATATAGGGGAGGTGATCATTGAGCTTTTTGTTTCTTAAAGGGTTGCTAAATGTAGCCGTGAAGTAAATGGGCTGCTAATCTAAATAATGATTTTCTAATAACTTAAGGCTGGGTAATAAATTCCCGAGCCACAGTTTTCAGCAATGAGTGGGTTCCCAGATGGATTATGTATTTAAACTCTCTCTAAATTGTCAACATAGGTTCCCTCTGAAAGCCCACCAGTATTGTATCTGTTTTAGGCATAACTAACAGAGTCATCCTCTGCTGGCACTTTGGGCAATTGCTGGGGCATGTCCTAGTCAAGCTTCATGTCCCAGGCCTGCCTTCATTGCCACCTATGCTGGGGATTTCCCCACAGGGGACCCAGAGCTGTCAGAACCATCAGGCAATGAAGTCTTTCCCAATATCTTCTAGTGCTCCTGACTGAGGTGTGGAATTCCACACTGTTGGGCTGTGAATTAAAGCAAAAATTTAGAACTGCTGGGGGACCATTTTCCCCAATAGGTAGTGTTGCTGCCGCTCTTGTGCACTGATGTGGGTCCTTTTGTGTAATGGCAAAGGGGAAAAAAAGGACAAACTTCACTGACTTATCGCTGGCAATGAATGGCTTTAATAATAGAGCTGGTTGAAACACTTTTCTGCCAGAAAATGTCACTTAGTCAAAAATAAACCTTTTCCAGGGGAACCTGTCAGTTTTCTCAAAATTTGCCATAGGAAAAAAAATAACTTAATATTGGTTGCCCACACAGGTCATGTTATACTTGGCTGGAGGGACTGAAATTACTTACAAGTGCGTGCTCTTTGGGAGCACAGCCTGTCTTGAGAGCTTTTATCAGGATCTAAGTTGATGGCAGAGAAAAGGCTTTTGCTTTTACTTTTTGGGACAGAATGAAGACGGGAGGAAGATAGAAATGGAGGAAAAGAGAAGTGCATTTTTTTCCCACATAAATGCCTTCTGCAGTTTTCTTACCTACATAACACTTGGACTGTCAAGGCATGCTAGGTTTTCAAATTATACAATACGTTTTGGCTGAAGAGTCAAGCCATTGCTGACCAGTGAAGAATTTGAGTGTCTTATTTCAGATATTTAGAATTAGTGAAAACTATGTACTTAATATACTTTTGTGGTCCTTATCCACAAAAGTAATAAGGACTAAGGTGCTACATTCAGCCCTGGTCTACACTAGGACTTTATTTTGAAATAATGCCCCCCCATAGTCAAATTTATAAGTGGAGCGTCCGCACTACCACATCCATTATTTCAAAATAAGGGGTCACTTAATTCAAACTCTGTACTCCTGCTTTTCATCAGGAGTAATGCTAATTCTGAAACAGTTATTTTGAAACAGCATTAGTGTGGATGCTCCGGTGCCACTATTTTGAAATAATTACTCCTCAGAGTAATTCGAATTAATTACTCCCCAGTGCTTCCTGTGTCTCAAGTCTGAGATAGGGCATCCACAATAACAGAGCCTGCCTCGGACCAATTTGGAGGCTTCCCTGTTGTATGTACACGCTAGTTCAAATTTGTTAAATTGGCAGTTATTAAGTCAAATTTACTAATTTTGAAATAATCTCCTAGTGTAGATATGGCCTTAGTCCAGATTGGCTCTTTGATAGCCTTCTGTCCTTGGTTTTCAAATATTTCTGCTCAAGGGAAATATAAAGAAGACATTTTGAGAGAGAGAGGCAGTCTGTAATGATGTAAATAACTATTCTTCCAGAATAAGCATTAGAAAGACAGTTATCCAACAATAATTCCACAGTATCAAATTTATTTTTCCTGTGTTTTGAGCCTTGACTTTGAACAATGGCACTAGATTCTACCTGATTCTCCTACTTTGAGTCCCTTTGATTTCATAACAAGTATTTTGAAACTTTGAAAGTGCCTGCAATCAGTAAAGCTGCACCTGAATTTGATTAGCTGTCTTGACGGCCATTCTGCTATTTCAAAATTTGATTCTATTCAGAATAGGAGCAAAACCAAAATGCCATTGTTTTCCCACAGGTGAAGTTTAAAGAATGATTATGGGTCAATTGAAATGTTCTGTTTGATAAAATTGAAATTGTTCATTCAAATTTTTTCCTTTTTCATTAATTCATTCATATAAAAGTTTGAAAAAATACTTCATTTTTTCTAGTCAATTTTGTGAAAATTAACATGTTCACTTGGAGAATTTTGACTTTTCATTAAGTGGTATTGTCTGATAGAAAAGTGTTTCAACAAACTCTATTATGAAAGCTATTCCATGCATAGATTGCACATAAGATGTTTGATCTCCAAGCCTTGCCCTCAGCCCTTTAAACCATATGGAAAACGTTGAACTTTTTTTTTTTTTAAGTTATCTTCATATTTTGCTCAAATTTTCACAATGAAACTGAACCTGACAAGGCAGACATGAAGAAATACCAGACCTTCAATGCTCTGATTATTTAAACCAATCACCGCACTGAGAACAATTACAACATTTCTTCACCATATTTTTTTTTTAAATTAAGTCAAATTTCTGTTTTCCCACAAAGTAGAAGCTTGAAACCACCAATATTTCAGTTCAGAAAAAATTGTTTTATTTAGTAGAACTTACAAAAAACTGGTACTAGAACACATGACACTCATATTTTACTGGCACCAATCATTTTTAAAAGGATTAGAACACATAAATCATTTCTTTTAAACTCCCAGGGGTTCCATTTCTGCATTGGCTGCCTCCCCCCCTTTCTTTTTAATCCCAGGGATACCAAATTCTGTTGGCATTTTTATAAGACCCTATTGATATTAACACTACCAATAAGTTCTACTTTCCAAAGGCTATTGGCAGTCTCTGGATATTTAGTGACCTTCTACAACTCTGAAATCATGAGGCCATAGTTTTATGAATTATACTGACCATTCCAAAGCTGGTGGAGAGCTGAGCAGATTTGAGACCTGTTCTGTATGAAGTAAAATCTGAAGCCAAACATTTTCAGCTTGTGCTAGGGAAGACTTCATTTGCTAACAATCAAAGTCAACATTTAAGTTACAGATGGAGCTAAATGAAAGCCTCAAATGTGAACACCTTTGTACTTAGGCAAATATGGATATAAGTCCAATTCTTTCTGTATTAGGGCAAAACAAAGTCTGAATTCAAACACTGTCAGCCATTTTGGCTCAAGTGACTAACCAATATTTGGGGGTTTGCGTTTGTTTACATTAGGAAGAAAAAAATGATGCTAGAGTAAATTATTTCTTGGATGCAATCCTGTTTATTTACCAATAATTTGTATAAAGTCCTGTTTCCCTAAATACAGTAGGAATCAAATTGCAGGAGACTGGGTTTTGGTTGCAGTTCTGAATATCTTTCTAGCCCGGGTCCATCAGCAGGTAGGATTAAAGCCATGAGTCTATAATGCATGAGATAAGAGCCAACTAGCTGTTAGTTAAGGTTGTCAAGCAGACTTCACTCTTCCTTTCTCAGGGCCTCTGGATCACACAGACATTACAGCAAATTTTGTTAATTAATAACAAAAACCATTGCTAGTCATAGAATTGTAGAATCCTAGGGCTGGAAGAGACCTCAGGAGGTCATTGAGGATGTGTTTACACAGCAAAGTTATTTTGGAATAATGGCCGTTATTCTGAAATAACTACGCAAGCGTCTACACAGCAATTCCATTATAATTGTGCAGTGTAGACATAGCCCAAATCCAACCCCCTGCCCAAAGCTGGACCAACACCAACTAAATCATCCCAGCCAGGGCTTTGTCATGCTGGGATTTACAAATCTCTAGGGATGGAGATTCCACAACCTCCATAGGTAACCTATTCCAGTACTTCACCACCCTCCTAGAGAAATAGTTTTTCCCTAATATCCAACCTAGACCTCCCCTATTCATGGTTTTCAAAAATTGCTCTGCTTTTGCTCCAAATTTTAAATTTAGCTGTA
Organism: Rafetus swinhoei; assembly: GCA_019425775.1. Classification (NCBI taxonomy): domain Eukaryota; kingdom Metazoa; phylum Chordata; order Testudines; family Trionychidae; genus Rafetus; species Rafetus swinhoei. The sequence continues at coordinate 67,744,050 of CM033424.1, read as the reverse complement.
AAAGAGGAGAATGTTTACTTCCTTGTTAGCAAAGTAATACATCATTGGAAGAAAATATTGCATTGCCTAGACGGCTCTGAAACCCATTATAAACATTTAACCTTTCTAATTACCAGATGCCACACAATTCTGAGCTAGCCTAAGGAAGATCTTGAAGCTGCCAAAATCTGATTTAGGTAGCATAACAAGGCTCATAGCAAATACTGTAACAGACAGAGACAAAAAAATGTTTTTCCTTATTAATGTTATTTTGTGGCATTCCATTGCCTTTGTTAACATTTGTTGTTAAAGTTTGAGGTTCATCACTTTACCTGACAGAAGATGAAACTTCCACCTATATACTACATCAAAGTATCTTCAAGATGAGAGTTAGCATGGAACATTTATGTCATAGAGTATGTGTGATTATGCACGTGCAAATCGTGATATATTAAGGAGCACCATGTCTAGATTTCATATTGCAAATGGTATATGCTCATCTGAGTACTTTGGTGTGAAAATGTGTTTCGACCATTTGGAAGATGTCGACCAAAAGTTTGTCATTTGAAAATAGTAATACAAAAATGTTATCTGAGGTCTCAGTTCAGTAAGTTGCTTACCCACATGCCTAATTTTTTGGACTATTAGGGTTGTTAGAGATAAGCAGATGCTCCAGTACCTTGCAAATCAGGGCCTGAATTTACATATTCCATCATTTACATAAAAAAATAGAACTTTGCATGACATGTTTACAAATAAGTATTCCTTGCACGTGCAAATGCTGTCATCTGAATTTAAGATATTTTGAGAATGAGCCTCAATTATTAAGTTAATTGTGATATTACTAAGCATCTGTGACAAAATGCCAAGTATTGTCATCTGCTTCTTTCAACTGTACGCCATTTTTGTACTAAGTAGAATGACAAGATGAGTGGTTTTGGTAACGAGTGTTTTTAAAAACTCTGGTCCATTCATTAGAGTGTAATACAATATATACAAATACAAAGTACCTACTGCAAAATTTGCCAGACAAACTCTTCTTTTTTTAAAAAGAAAATGAAAACACGATTTCCTATTTTTGTACAGGTTGAACCTCTGTGATCCGGGACTTTCTAGTCTGGCAACATGTGTGGTCCATCAGGAACAGCAGAGTCCCGGAGCAGAGGAGCCCTGGCTACCCCAGAGCAGCTGAGTCTGGCAGCCTTGGGGCAGTGGAGCCCCAGAAGCCCCAGGGCTGGCCAAGGAGCTGAGAGCCTGGTGGCCCAAGGGCAGGGGAGCCTGGCAGTTTGCTGACAGATCCCAGGAGAGCCCAGAGTCTGTCAGCAGAGGGGCCAACCTCTCTTCATCTGGCAAACTCCCTCCTTCAGGACCAGTCAGGTCCCAAGGGTGCCAGACCAGGAAGGTCCAGCCTTTAGTTTCCCTAAATATCAGCTCTCCATTGTTCTGCATGTAGGTAATGTGTCTAAACTCACAGGCTGCATCTAGACTGGCAAGTTTTTGCGCAAAAACTTGCCAGCTGTCTACACTGGCCGCTTGAATTTGTGCAAGAACACTGACGATCTAATGTAAGATTGTCAGTGTTCTTGTGCAAATACTATGATGCTCCCGTTCGGGAAAAAGCCCTCTTGCGCAAATGTATTTGCGCAAGAGGGCCAGTGTAGATAGCTAAAAACTGTTTTGCGCAAAAGAGCCCCGATGGTGAAAATGGCGATCGGGCTTTCTTTACAAAACGCGTTTAGATTGCACGGATGCTTTTGCACAAAAAGTGCTTTTGCGCAAAAGCATCCGTGCCAATCTAGACGCTCTTTTCCGCAAATGCTTTTAATGGAAAAATCATGCCAGTCTAGACGTAGCCACATACTCAAAAAGATAGAACATTAATCCCATCCATAACAATCTCTCTGGTTTGCCATTCATTCTGTGTTTTAGTTCAAAATGGCTATCTTTATTTTAAAACCCTTGTCTAACTTTTCCTTTCTTCCATATTTGTCTCAGAACTTCCCTCTCTCTCATTGTACACAACCTCATTCCTTTGTGGGGGGAAAGAGGAATGAGAATTTTCTACAGCTTGTGCTATGTAAAACTGTCTTCCTGGGTCTGAAACTCCTCTCTTCCTGTTGGTCTATGCATCCTAAAGTCTCTGCTTTCACTTTTTGTTTTAATTTTGTAATGGTGAATTCTAGGTGTCATTTTGGAACAGAGTGTATTGGAAAGACAGTACAAAATTGGCCCTTTCCTTGTGATGCTGTTTGAACCACTTCATGGAATTAGTCTTATCTTATTAAGGTGTGTTCCTATTTGGAGAAGGACAGCCAAGGCCTGCACACCTGGTTCACACAAGTCTCATATTGATTTGACTCTATATGAATGAAAAAAAAGATACACCACGAAATAAGTACCAAAGACAGTATTGTATAACAAAACAGAAATGAGAGTCTTAACGCTACCAAGGAGGTAGTATCTCTTTTACTGTACACAGTGACTGAAGACCTATTTATATTCTCAGAGAGGTAACTGAGTTAGGCTGTACCTGCAAAAACAATGAGGAGTCCTGTAGCACCTTAGAGACTAACAGATTTCGGATGAAGTTGGGTTTTACCCCTGAAAGTTTATGTCCTAATAAATCTGTTAGTCTCTAATAAGGTACCACAGGACGTGTTCATTGTTTCTTCTATATATTTAAGGCTACAACTTATTCATGGGTATGCTTAGGAAACGTTAGGGACCGGTCACAGTCAGTAAGCAAAAATTCACAACCCTTGATCTGTCCTTGACTTTTATGATATTGCCCTGACTAAAACTTGGGAGGGGGGGGGCCTCAGCTCATGGCAGTGCCACATGGTTGCTGTGTGGAGATGTAGGCTGAGGGGAGCCACACGGATGCTCACAAGGCGTGCAGTCTGGGGGGCAACTACCAGTGCATGTAGGGAGCAGACTGGGGGGTGCTGCCCATGCTTGGAGTTGGGGATTTGTGGGGGGAATACGTGGCATAAGGGGGCACTGCAGATGCTGGGAAAGTGGCCTGGGGGACACAGCAGGTGCTCACGGCAGTGGGGAATTTGGTGGAGCTAGGGCAGGCTCTCTACCCTGGTCCTGGAAACTTAGAAGCAGCAACCCCAGCTCACCAGCTCCACATGCTTCCTCTGCTGTGTCCCAAGCCCCAGTTCTGCAGCTCCCATGGGCTGGGAACTATAGCCAATGGGAGCTGTGAGGACATGCCTACAGGTAATGGCAGCATGTGCCAGTGGAGTGATGAGCTGAGCTCCCCAGGTAAGCACTGCTGAGAACCCCACCATCCAGCCTTGATCTCCTCCCAAAACTTCTGCTGCTAGGAGGGGGCAGAGAGGCCCCGAAACTGACCCAGCAGTGGCCGGTGTGCCTGGCGCAGGAGTTGCCCACCTCACAGAGGTCATGGAAAGTCATGGAACCCCTGACCTCTGTGACAAACACAGAGCCTTATTTATAGTATATGAAGATTTTCATTGGATACACTTGGGGAATGATCTTGCAAACCCTACTTTGAAGTGAAGAGATGTTCCAACTGGAACATTCATAATGCATTCAGGAAGAAAGAAAATAACTTGTAAGAGGCTGCTTCTTATAGAATGTGTTTCCTTTCCCAGCACACATTGCAGTTTAGCCTACTATTTCCAGAATGCCCAACTGCTTTGAATTAGAACTTGGAACAGAACTAACTGGACCCATTATAAGGTCTGAGGCCTTTTTCTACAGTAAGCAGCAGCCACGAGCTAAGAAACAGAAAATAACAGCCTCATATTTAATCTAAATTGCATCAAAACAATGTAATATCGGGCTCCTAAGTAGACACTCCCATCCTAATTGTACCCACCATCACCAGACAAAGAAACAGATCTTAAGATGTTTAAAAAAAAAATCATTGATAGTATTCTGTCTGGCCAGGAGTCAATTATCAACATATGTGATTGTGAAATCTATACTTTATTGGTTTGCTTTTATGCTCCTTACTTCTTTATTGTTTACTTGTGAGTTCTTGGTCTGATTCTCAATTGTTTCTATCTGTTGCATAACTAATTTTGCAAGATTTAAATCACCTAGGATGTTGGGGTATGATTGTTTTAAAAATAGTTTTGTAATGGGCTAGGATTGGTCCACCATATAAAGTTAATCTGCCTTACTGGGAATGGTGAGCATTCTATGCTTAGCCTGGGTATTCTGTTTCAGTAGCTGTTAAAAAAGGGTAAAGACATTACTGTGGGACTCCAGTATCTAAAGATATTACTGACTAGTTAAATGTAAGGCTCTTTCACTCATAAAACTCACAGAAGGATATACCCCCAGTTCCTAGGGCTCAGGGTATGTCAAGACTACAAGCCTCTTTCGAAAGAGGCTTTTTTGAAAGAGATCATCTAGACAGCCACAAGGGTTTCAAAAAAGCTCTCTTTTGAAGACGCCCTGTTTGTGTTCAAGAATGCCTTTTTTCGAAAGAGCTCTTTTGGAAAAAAAGGCATTCTTCCTGGTAAAAGTAGGTATATCAATTTCGAAAGGCCACTTTTTTTTGAAAAAGCTCAGTAGTCTACACACACCCTGGATAAGGGAGAGGGTGCCTAGATTAAGCGTATTGAAAGGTAAGGGTATGTGCTGATAACACTATGCTTATCCTTACAGCAACATAGCCCATAGGTGAAGTTTCTACTTTATCAGTTCTGTGTTGAAGATTGAAGCATGAAGATTTCCATTCCCTTTATTCTCCAACCTAAATGATTAATCTTTTTCTCAACTGTGATTGAAAATGCTCAGTGATCACTCAGTACTTAAGGTATTTATATATCAAACCAGGCCTACACTAACATTTTTATTTTCTTTATTGACTGCCACTTCATATGAAATAGAAGTGTACATCAAACTGTCCATACTAATGGATCTGGTTTTTTCCCCTATGAGTCTGTTTTAATAAAAAAAAAAAAATAGAGAGAGACATTTCTATGCAACAGGAGATCCTGAGGTTTCAAAATTTGGTTTTCTTCCAAATCATGACAAAATCAAAACCTCTATATTTCATAGAAATAATTCAAAGTATTTTGTTCTGACCTTTTAAAATGTGGTTTCAAGTTTATCATATATGCTCAATATAAATGTTTCAAATATTATATAACAAGTCAGTCAAAATAAAATATTTCAACCTTAGCAAAATGAAGCCTTGTAATAATATCCTATAAATAATTGTCAAGAAAAATAAACACATTCTCATGCAGTGTTTCAGTTTATTGAATTTTCAACCAGCTAGTGAGGAGTCATAGTTAATTTAGAATCTAGTAAGGCATATGAGTATTTGAAAATAATCCTCCCACTATGCATTGCATAGTCCTGAGGCACCTTAGAGACCAACAAAAATATATATCTGGTAGCATGAATTTTCGTGGGCAAATCCCACCATGCATTGCATTCATGTTTCTACAGTGGGTGGAGTCCTGGTCTCTCTGAAATCAATGAAAGTATTAAATTAGCTTTAATGAGACCCACAGTTCACTTTTTGTATTCAGTTATTGCGTTGGTCATTGACCTAGCTTGGTTGGGTCCCCATGGAACAATTATTCTTACTCTGTTTTCTCAGTCAGTTTCTGATAGGTAACAGAACTCTAGAAGTTCAGAAACTCATCTCTTTGTAGGTAGGTGGAACAGAAAAGGGCTATTAGAAATAATGTTTTAAGCTACTTAAAATGACTTATTTTTGTGCGTAATCAACAATTGGACTGAATCAGCAAACAAAACTAAAACTGAACTGTGTACCTTTAAGATCAGTGCTTTGAAGTTACTAGTGTGAGATAATTAGTTCTTCTTTCATTGCAGAGCCATATGTCTAAGTTGGAAGAAGCCTTATAGCTACATACTATAAACAGTAAATAGTCACAAAAGAGCCATAGCCCACTCACTTCCTTTGTAACTAAAGGTTTTCACTTAATCTTTCATAAGAACAGCAAAGAAAGAAAACAGATGAACAGCCAACTTGTTTTCTTTGGAAGAACAAACTGTCTTTATCCATTCTGAAAGAAAAATTAGTATTGTTCAGTTGATTTTTTTCCCTCTCCTTATTGTTAATGTATTGAATAATGGTGAACAAGTGTGTGACTAGCATTCTTACTAGGTAACAATCATTGTTTTTTCAGGAAGTGAAAAAGACAATTTGAGCATCAATAAATGATTAGAAAGTGTCCCCGGGTCAATTGCAAGAAGAAAAGTGACATGTTAACATTTTTAATTAACACTCAGAAAAACACTGTAATACTATAAAAAAGCTTCAGAGGGGTAGCCAAGTTAGCCTGTAACAGGAAAAACTTTAAAAACATCAATATGATATCATCTATATGTTCTGTTAGTCTTTAAGGTGCTACTAGACTATTTGTTGTTTAAGTTTTTCCTATAATACTTTATTTAAACTAAATTATGTTATATTGGCATGCTATGTCCTTGCTGGGCACCCAGTTTTGCTCTAGCCTCAGTCTATGCCTGATTACAGGACCAAAGGCTGGGAGGTCTTAGGTTGGAAGTCCAACACCAAGTCTCTGATTTTGGTCAAGACACTTTGTAGATGTCTACAAAGAGGATTTAGGCTCAACATTGCAATGCTCACTGGGTACCTTACCACACAGTGGAATCCTCAGCGCCTGGTTAGGTACACAGTCTCCCTCTATAATGCCAGGGGAAAGTCAAGAATATAATTCATAGCATCCAGGGGAGCCATCAGAGCTAACCAACAGGAAATGCTAAAGAGAAGGTATGACAGGATCCCCTGGGTTCAGCCTGGGACAACTGTGTACCCTTAACTCTCCAGCCTGGACTGTCTCTCACAATGCTTTGCTAATGACAGGCAGCAAACCTCTGCAAGCCCTGTTATCACTCAGCACAACTGCATGTTGAACCAGGTAGATTGCAGGAATGCTCTCAGAGCCACTCATGAGAAAGACACCAGCCAACTCCCCTTTAGTTCACAGCCTTGTACCTCATGCATATACCAACTTGCACTGATCAAGATGAGCAGTGCAATTTTGTTAATTGGTTCAACACTTCATCAATGGAAAGTGGATATACACCAGGCTGAGCAAATTACTAGACACTTCAGGCAAACTCACCGCAAAGACAAGCAGTTAAACAAGTTTATTGACTACAAAAGATAACTATTAAGTGATTAAAAGTGATAAGCAAAAAGTCAGAGTGGTCACCAAAATAAAATACAAGCATGCAGTGTGAACTCTCAGCCCTATTAGATGAGGCATTATCTAATTTCTCTCTCTCACCTCTTGACCCTATGCCCACATTCCCCTTCCATACCCACAGCTCCACATTCCCCTTCCATACCCAAACTCAGTGCCCATCCCAACACAGCTCCTTGTCCCCGTCTCTTTGCTAAGGTAATCCCACTTCTCCCAACACCATAGTTCATCAAAAAGCTGTCTCCCCTTCCTACTCATGTCCTTCCCCCATCCCACTGGTTCTCAGTCCCAGTCTTCTTGCTCAGCCAGCCCCATTCTACTCCCCAGCTTGTCAGGAGCCCTCGCACCAGCAATCTGGCTTAGTGGTTAGAACCAGACTGAGGGAGGCCAGGAACTAGAGCTAAGCATTGGAGCCAGAGTCAGGAAGCAGGAACCAAAGCTGGAGACCAGACAGAAAGCATAGGGCTAGCACAAGCCAGGAATAGCACAGGTGCTGTAGAAGCATTGAGCAGTCAATAACCTGCTGCTGTAATTGAATTTAAAAGCAGACCTAATGGCTCCCATTAGTCAACGAAGTAGGCCAGTCAATCCCATTGAGCCCATTATTCTGCTTAAAGCTGAGGCTGGCTAGTCCTCAGGCTTAGCTGAAGATATTTAATCCTCATACTATTTACTGATTCCCAGGCCCCCAGTTTTCTTCCCCAGCTTCAAATGCCAATACCCTTAGCCAGCCAGTCCCTGCCTTCTTCCCAACTCCCATTCCAACTTTCCTCTCCCGATAGCCTTCAGGCTCAGTTTTCACATACCCCCAGCTCCTTGTCCTAATCAACTCTCCTCAGACCTGCCTCTTGCAGGTCCAGCTCATGCCAAGTGCAAGGGGAATCTACGGGGAATTCAGCTGCTAAAAGTCTCTGCTGCGCATGTGCAAGCTGCCAATTTTCTTCAAGGGCTTATACATTGGCCCAGCTGTGGCAGATTTTCATGAGGAAAAGCAAAAGACTTCCTGTGACCAATTTTAAGTGCCTGCTGTAGGGGTAATAGAACTTTTCAAAGAAAAAGTCACCGGAATTTTTAATATGGACAAAATAAAATATTTTCCCTGATCTTCTCAGAAATTGCTGAACTGTTTTAGCTGAAATTTCCCAATATTATTTAGCCTGAGGCAGAGACTTGATATGAAACACTGAAGACGATTTTACTTGAATGGGCAAAGTTAAAAGCATATGAAAATAGGGAATTATACTAGGGAGTGTTGGGCGACCTTAATCATTCATAGTGCTACTAGCCCTGCCAATAATGACAGTTTACTCTCAATGGAATCCTACACTAAAAAATTAAAAAGTCTGCACACCATATTTTAAAAATGTACAGAATTATGCATGCTGTATTTGTCAAAATAACACAATATGATCACACCATTTTTAATTATTTTGGTCATGTATTTCAAAATACCTGTTAGCAAGTATGTCTGTAATAATACAGACAACAAAAAAGGTTCAGGTAATGTTTTTTGACAGATTCCTTAGTAGGCATATACCCCATTTATATGGCTCCACAGTGAGTGAGTGGAACAGTGTCTAGTTTGCACACCCACTTCTGCCCCCCTCATCTGGGTTTAGGACAAGTAGACTCAGTCCAGTGGGATCCAAGTATGGAGAGGCTTAGTATGGGGATGACAGCGTTTTGTGAGAGGACCGTCTGGGTGTGGGTGACTTGGTGTATGTTGGGAGGTCCAGATGCAGGGGGAATGGGACTCTGCTGGGGATCCATGTGAAGGTGATTGAGGCTCAGCAGGGGGCATCTGGATGTAGAGGTGACAGGACTCGGCATGGGGGTATGCATGTAGGGGGTTCAAGAGGAGATTATGGTGCTGAGGGGTAGGCCTTGGTGGGGGGGGTCTAGGTGCAGATGGTTGGGGGTCAGTGATGTGGGGATCTGGGTGCTGGGGGCTTAGTGGGGTGGTCCACGTATAAGGAGGTGGAGTTCATCAGGGTGGGGGGGTTGTGTGCATGAGGCTAAGTTGTGGTGGTCTGAATGCAGGGGTAAGGGGATCCAGCTGCAGGGAGTTGAGGATCAGTGGAGGAGTTGGGGTGCGTGAGATGAGGGGTCCAAATGAAGAGGGAATCTGGATACAGGGATGTGAGGCTTTGCAGGAGTGAGATCTGGTGTGTGTGGGATGCATGGCAATTGGGCTGATGTGGGCATCTCTCCATACAGTGCTCCTCCCCCACAGGTGGGGAACAATGCAGGGCAGGAAGTGAGAAAGAGTACAGAACTTCCTGCAAACAGTGGAAGTTCCTAGAGGTGACTGAGCTGGCCCCAGAAGCAGCCTGTGAAGGGAAGAGGCAGTTCCATCCCCACCCCCACTGGCAATAGCCCAGCCAGAAGCAGCTAGATTCCAGCACACAGCAGGAGCCACCAGCCAGGCCATCCCCAGCCTGCCCTTCCTCATCTCTGGGCACACCATGTTAGCGAGTGAGATGGAGGGGAGGATTGGGCTCACTCTATTCAAGATAGTGATTTACACCTCCTCTTCTTGCTTCCCATGCTCAAACCACACACACATACATGCACACACACATGCAGGAAGGGACACGTGAATCTCTTTTATACAACCCCTGTGTTTTTTCTGCAAAGAAAGAGTAAAATCTTTAGGGGGACATTAATTCTCTGCTTATGCATTTGGCACAGAATTCCCCAGGAGAAATCATTCCAACCCCCTGTATTAGAAATGAGAAATTAATAGCAAACTGTTTCCACCTAGCAAATGCCCCCATTTCAACAGTGATCTATTTACCTCTATAATGATTTTAAGTTGCTTCCCATGTACTAATGGATAGGGATATGCATGTCCTGTTTCCTTAAAGCCAGCCATTTTTGGATGTCCACTCTCTTTGAGCAAGCAATATAATCAGGATTTTGGACAACTCTTTAGCAATTGTAAAGTTAACATCAGGATCCAGATTTTTACCAGATTGAAATCAATATAACTCCAGGGACCTTTTTTAGTTTTAGTTTTGTGCAACTCTAAGCCTATTCTTTGAGAATCATAACCACCCCCATCTCTTCCTGAAGACAAGCATAGAAAAATATTGGGACCCAGAGCCTCAAAGACTTTTAAGTGCCTAAGACCCATTGATTTGAGGATCTGGGCCAGGGCTGATTGAGTCCGATCGCCTAAGTTTCAAATTAAATCCTATCTGTCTTATAATTTTGGGACCAGATTTTGTAAAGCACAAATAGGAATTAGGCACCCAAGACTTAAGATGATTTTCAATGGAATTGGCCTCCTAAGCCCCCTTTGTGCTTTTACAAATCTCTTCCCTGTTCCTTGGGATTTGAAATAGTACTTGAATGTGAGAATTTTGATGGGCTAATTTTGACAGGCTATGTCTCATTACCCTGTTTTGAAAACTGATTGAGCAACATGTGAACATGATTTTTTCAGCAGTTTGGGTAAAATGCTGTCTGTATCCATTCTTAGGCATATGCGTAATGAATACTGTTACTATTTCTGAACAAGGTAACTAATGCATTTGCACTTTTTTGTCTGACAGTTTAAATTATCTGACCCTTTTAAGTCTGCCAACATGGGATAACTTAAGAAGCTGTTTTCACCTAGGGATTTTCATTGAATTTCTGATGTTAGGGAGGCCAGAAATGATGTACAAGTTGCCTCTTCTCTTACTATTTTGCAATTCATGCAGAAGAATATGAAAATGAAATAAAAAATTTTAAATGTTAAGAGAACGTTTGTAAAATGCATAAAAGATTCATTCTATTTTGGCTTGAGTTGGTCTGTGTGACAGTTTACATTGACATGCTTTTTATTCAAACCATTTTGCCAATACAAATCAACTTTTTTTAAACAGTACCAATTACTTCAAACTAGCATGGGTCACTACTTGAAAGTCTCTGAGGAGTAGCCATGTTAGTCTGTAACTTTAAAAAAAAAAAAGAGTAGTACTATAACACCTTAGAGACTAACAAGTTTTATATATAATCATCATTGTGAGATTTTGTGGGCAAAACCCACTTTTGATGAGACACTACTTGAAAGTGAGCCCAGTTGTTCTCTGCTTTATACCCACAGATGTTTGCATTCACAGATGTGGATATCTGCAGCTAATTTTTGTGGATATGTATGAGGATGCAGATACAAATTTTGTATGTAAAACCCTGCAAATGTGCAGATATCTGCTTTATATCTGTGGATGTCCACATCCACAGATGTCAATGCAGATATCCACGGCTCATTTTTACAGATCCATATGCAGATGTGAATACAAATTAATTTGAACAGATGAGATGAACATATAGCATAATGCCTAAAATTTGTTTCTCACATTTTATTTAATGTGTGAGAAGTAATCCCCTAAACTGTTTTTTTTTAAATCAGTGAGGGGAAAGTCTCTCTCTCTCACTCAAATGCACTTCTGCAGCATAAGTGAGATCTGCTGCTGCTGCGATAGCAGAGATTGCTTACAATCTAATAATGTTTTCTCTTTGTCTGTGAGCTACAACTGTCTAGAAATTAGCTAAATAATCTCTCGTTCACCGCTTTCATTAGGTTAATAAGAAACATAACTGTGGCTGGATCATTAAGAAGCAATGTCCCATCTAGCAATTATTACTGAAGGCAACATGACCTGTGATAGCCCCTTGTTTCTAGTTTGGGAGTGAATTTTGAAGAGGACTATATCTATGTATCAAGGTGTTTCCAGTAATGTTGGTCTCTATGTACAATCTATATAAAATACATGGCAGCAAGTGAAATGAAGCAACATATCAATGGTACTGTAACATACCTGGATTTTAATTCTTTTTGTTATTGATCATATCTTATGGAATTCAAAACATCATGAAAAGAGGAGTTAATCTTTATCCAAAGAGAAGACTGAGCTGAGTAAAGGTATGGGAATCAAGGAAAGTGTGAACTACACCTTTAAGGACTCTTTGCATGTGTCTCTAGTTTGCACAACAATTATTACAGCTTGTATGAAAAATAAGTGTCAGCTACTGCTTATAGTGCTTTCAGTACACAACCATTCAACTGCTATTAGTCATTTTAACCAATCCTGTGGGTGAGATCATCTTAAACCATCACTGGGTGGCCAAAGAAAAGTCCGAGTGTAAGGCCAAAAGGAATCTTCTAGCACCATCTGACTTCTTGTAGAACACAGGCCACCAACATCACCCAGCCATCTATACCTTAATCCAAGAATTTACATTAGACCAAGGTATTATGCTCCTCAGGAGACTAAACTATTTTAAGCCACAGGCAAAGAATAGAAGGAAGAGACGTGCACTAATGCTCAGGGGCATTTAAGTGAGAAATACCCAGGTGATCCAAGCCAGCAATTCTGATCCTACACTACAGAAAAGGCAAGAGGGTTTTTCTTGCACAAGAAGGGGCAGTGTAGACAGCTCCTTCTGGCGCAAGAGCCTCTTCTGCAAAAATGGCATCTTATTAGGTATGCAATGAGGCTCAGCAATATTCCACACAGCCTCATTTGCATATTTCTCGTGCAAGAAGCCACGAGTATAGACATAGCCTGGGAGAGCTAACCATTGTATCAGAAAGGGTGGACCTAGAAGATATCAATATGGAATACCATGCAGTCAGACCTCTCTCCCCACTTGCTATCACCCATAATCTAGATTAGATTTCAAAAAAAGAGATTCAGTCTATGTCTATACTGAAGAGCTTACCTACCAGTGCAGCTGCTGCAATGTCTCTAATGTAGCTGCTCTATGCTGATGGGAAAGTACTCTCCTATCGACATAATTAAACCACCCCCAACAAGTGTCAATAGCTATGTTGGCATAACTTATTTTGCCTAGGAGTGTGTGGTTTTTTTCCCATCCCTGAGTAATGTAATATCGGCCAAAGTTGTAGTATATACGTGGCCTAAGTGTACAAGTTTCAACAACATTTAGTAATAATCACTTGAAATTTCGTTTCCTGGCAGTATTACCAAAACCTTTCAACTAGTGCAAAGTGTTTTATGCAAAATCAATTTTTTTCATGTTTCCTCTAAGAAATGTTTTAGCCTTGCACATGGAGTGAAGTAAATGTTGTAGGGTCACATCTTCAGCTGTTGCACAGTAGCACCAATGACTTTCTCAGCCCCTATTGCTTTATCCAGACTGCTTCCATCTTCCAGGAGGAAAAAAAAAACCCTTAAGAACATTTATATGATTCGTCAGCATGTGTACAAAAATTCTTTGCATATTGTACAAAAATTATTAGGTGCTGATAATTTTCCCCAATAAGTCAGGTCAGGTGATTTAAATAAATAACCAAGTAAAAACACAAATTTGATTATTAGAGTTCTATTTTACAATTAAGAGCTATATTCATTTTTCAGTACAAGGCAGGGCAATGCACAGAATACAGAAAACACCACCTCTATTTAAACACATATACATTTATACAGTACACTAGCAAAATGTGAACATGAATACATACTTTTAGAATGAGAAAAACTCCTATGAAAAACTTATGAATCTCTCCTTTGAAAGAGAGATTGTTTTCCAAACATTCTAATTGTTGTCTTTTGTCATACCATATTATTTAAATTTAAAAATATATAGTTAAACACTGTTAATGACTATAGATCTATTTCAGATCTATCCTGTGCCTGTCCAATCCACAATGAGGAACCTAATTGTGTATTTCTCTATCTGCAAACTGCACAGAACTTCAGCTTAAGAATACTTCATAAAGGAGGTCAGGAGTGAATATAGATCAACATTGACATTTAGATAAGAATTTTGCTCTTAGTACCTTAGACACATCTGGATAGCTTAGGGTAAAATCCACCCTCTCTTTGAATGTTAGATTATTTAGAAAAAGAGTACAACCATTTAGACAAAGTTGAACTAAAAAATTATGAGCCGGGTTTTCAGAATTGGGAATGCACAGCAATTGCGGGTTCCTGACTTATTCCTGCAAATCATAGAAGTGCACATGCAAATCAAATCACAGAATCGGCCATTTAGCCCAATAGCCTATACTCAAAGCAGGACAAAATAATAACTAGACCACACCTAACAAGTGTTTGCCTAACTCAGGGGTTCTCAAACTAGGGGTCATTATCCTTCTGGGGGTCACAAGGTGGTTATATGGGGGTCTGGAGCTGTCAGCTCTATGGGACTGACAGACCCAAGACTCTATTAAATTAAAATTATCTCCCATTTATCATTTATAAGGGAGGGAATTTGTTCTCCTATTTACCTACTATGACAGGAAGATTTTCTTAAAGTCCAACATAAACCTCCCTTGCTGGAATGGGAATGCCAATGCTTCTTGTCCAATCATGAAAAGTTATAGGCTATGTCTACACTACAGGCTTCTTGTGCAAGAAGCTTTTTGCGGAAGAGATCTTCCACAAAAACTTCTTGTGCAAGAGCACATCCACACTGCAAAAGCGCATTGAAAAAGCGATGCGCTTTTGTGCAAGAGAACATCCAGACTGCATGTACGCTCTCTCGAAAAGAAACTCTGATTGCTATTTACAGAATGGCCACCAGGGCACCTGTGCTTTTTTCGATTACCTCTTTTTGTGCAAAAAAACCCTGTTCCCCATCCACACACAACTTTTTGTGCAAGAGCTCTTGCACAAAAAGGAATTATTCCTCGTAGGAGGAAGAATACCTACACCAGAAAAACCCCTCTGTTCTTTTGTTTTACTTTGCGCAAAAACTCTGTAGTGTAGACCTAGCCATAGAGAACAGTTTTCCACTCTTCTCTTTGTAACAACCTTATATGTATTTGAAAACTGTTATCATGTTCCCCCTACCAGTCTCCTCTTCCTCAGACTAAACAAATCCATTTTTGCCAATTTTTCCTTGAGGTAAAGATAAAAAGAGGAAAGGAAACAGTGTGATATCATGGTAGGAGTCTACTATAGAACACCCAACAAGGAAGAAGAGATGGATCCAGCTTTTTTAAACAGCTAATCAAATTATCCAAAGCAGATGACTTGGTGATGATAAAAGACTTCAGTTACCCAGACAACTGTTGTGAAAATAAAACAGCAGAGCACAGATTATCCAAAAAGTCCTTGGCATGCATTAGAGACATTTTTTTTATTACAGAAGATGTAGAAAGCAACCGGGGAATGGCTGTTCTCTATTTGATTTTATCAATAGGGAGGAACTGGAAGACAACTTGTGTGACAGTGATCATGAAGTGATTGAGTTCATGGTTCTACGGATAGTAAGAGGGGAAACAGCAGACTAAAGATAATGGATTTCAAGAAGAAACTCTGGCTATATCTACACTACAGAGTTTTTTGGAAAAATGGCCGTTTTTCAAAAAAACCTTCACTTGCGTCCAAACTGCAATCGCATTCTTTCGGAAAAAAAAATCAAAAGCAGCAAGGGGTTTTTCCGACATTGGTAAACCTCTTTATATGAGGAAGAAACCTTTTCCCAAAAGAGCTTTTTCAGAAAAAGGAGTGTGTGGATGGGGAAGAGGGAGCTCTTTCGAAAGAAGAGGAAAGAGAAAAAAGCACAGGTGCCCTGGTGGCCACTCCATCCATAGTAATCACAGCTTAAATGAGAGATAGCGTCTATTCAATGTGGACACTATCTTTCAAAAAAGCAAATTGCTTTTTCGATGTGCTTTGTCAGTGTGAATGCTCTCTTTTGCAAGACTTTTTTTGGAAGATCTCTTCCAGAAAAGCTTCTTCCGAAAGAAGCCTGCAGTCTAGACGTAGCCTCTGAGACAGTTGGCAGTTTTCTCAGAGAGACATTATTAAGTGCACAAGAGCGAACTATCTCACTGCATAGGAAAGTTAAGAAGTATGGTAGGAGACAACCCTAGCTTACCCAGGAGATCTTCAATTATCTAAAACTCAGAAAAGAGTCCTATGAAAAGTGGAAACTATGTCAAATTAGGAAGGATGAATATAAACAAACAAGTTACAACTTAAGCATGTAGGGACAAAATTAAAAGAGTCAAGGTACAAAAGGAGATTAGACTAGTTAAAGACATAAAGGCTAACAAAAATCATTCTATAAATACAGTAGAAGCAAGAAGATGACCCAGGATAAAGTAGAGCCATTACTCAATGAGGCAGGAAAGGCAATAACAGAAAATGTGGAAATGGCAGAAGTGCTAAATGATGTTTTTATTTAATCTTCAGGTTAGTAGAGATCAGACATCTAACATAGTGACCACCAGTGAAAATGAGGTAGGATCTGAAGCTTAAATAGGGAAAGAACATATTAAAAATTATTTAGACAAGTTAGATATCCTCAAGTCAGCAGGGCTAATGAAATACATTCTAGAATACTTAACCAGCTGACTAAGGATATATCTGAACTAATAGTGATTATCTTTGAAAACTCATGGAAGACAGGAGAAATTTGAATGAACTGAAAGATGGCATATATAATGCCCATCTATAAAAAAGGAAATAAGGATAAACTAGGGAATTACAGACCAACCATCTTAACTTTAGTACCCAGAAAGCCAATGGAGCAAATAATCAAGCAACAAATTTGCAGACTCTTAGAAAAATAATAAATTGGTAAGTAACAGTCAGTATGGGATCAGTTCTCCCCACTAAGATCAGTTCTGGGTCCAATTCTGTTATGTTTGCCAATGACACCAAGCCAAAAAGGACAGCAAGTGCTTTGGAGGATAGGCTTGAAATTCAAAATGGATAAACTGGAGAAATAATCTGAAGTAAATAAGGTGAAATTCAATAAGGACAAATGCAAAGTACTCCACTTAGGAATGCACAATCAGTTGCACACATACAGAATGGGAAGCAAGTTTCTAGGATAGAGTACTACAGAAAGGGCTCTAGATTTCAAACTTGATCACAAGCTAAGTATGAGTCAACAGTAACACAGTTGCAAAAAAAGCAAACATCATTCTGGGATGTATTAGCATGAGTATTCTAAGCAAGACACAAAACAGTGATTCTTCCACTCTACTCCATGATAATAAATCCTAAACTGGAGTATTAGTCCAGCTCTGGGCATCACATTTCAGGAAAGATATGCACAAACTGGAGACCATCTAGAGTAGAGCACCACAAAAAATGTGACCATGTAGAAACAATCAGAAGTGTTAGATTTAGCCAGATATTGTAATCAATATTTTCAAGAATAGGTCCCTAAAGTTAGGATCCTAAATGCTTTTGTGGATAAGTAAGTAGCATGAATTTCAAAAGTGCTGGGAACCAGTTGACTTACAATACACAACTCCAGGTAGGAGAATAGAGTAGCTGGAGTTGACATACCTTAAGCTGAATTTCTGAGATGTCCCCACTGCTGAAAGTCAATGGGAGAAACTCTCCCATTAATTTTCCTTACTCCTCACAATGGGGTACCCGAGACAATGGGGGCCCCATCAACAGTCGCACAGAAGACTGATCTCCAAAGTGTCAATCTTGGGGTAAGAGTAGACCTAGCCTTAGGTACCTACATATGAATGTAGGAACCTACATTTAGACATCCATTATTGCAAATACTGGATGTGTATTTTTATTTAAAAGTCATACACGTCAAGAGGCAGCTTAATGCACCAATAAAACTGCTCCAGTTGAATTATACCATACACTATGATAGAGGATCTCTCGACTTTACTATGAATGATGAAAATAATCAAAGAGTTGACATTTACGTGGTGTCTAATTCTGGTCCCAATGAACACACAGCAACAGTCCCATTAACTTCAATGGGTAAAGATTAAGATCCTAGATGGTATGGTTGTTCTAGTATCTGGGAGACTTTAAGTCCTGTACTTTAGTCTCAGCTCTGCTATAAATTTACCTTAGGCAAGTCACATAAGTTCTCTTTGCCTTGGCTTCCATACCTTTATTGAAAAATCGAGGTAGTACTACTTACTCAATTTATAAGACTGTTTTGAGACTAAATGCATTAGTGACTAAAACTTCACTGAAAGCTTTCTCTAGCAGGTGCCAGAGTGTGGTACTTATAAATACAATTAATTCTCATTTTCAAATATGAATATTATGTCAATTTACTACAATTTTTAGTAACCAGTCCCCATATACATTCTTTGCTTTTTAAAATGTGCTTAAATGGTGTATATATCAAGGACAGCTAATATAATATTAATTTTAGCCTTGCCTCTTTGCTCTTTTACTGCTGGATCTTTTGTTAAACTGGTCGGGGGGAGGAGGGGAAGTCTTTTAAAAACTGAGTGACCAGTCAAGAACTCTTTGCGCTTTTCTAGCATTTTTCTGAAAAAACCTGTAATATCCATAATCAATAGATGTACCTCTTTTGGAGAATCACATATAAAACAGCAAGCATCGTATGTGATTTAACATATGCTAAAATATATTAAGAATTATCTTTACAACTTGATTTATTTTGAACATTGAAAAGTTTTCACAATACACAGACACAATAAAATAATTTTGGCCTGAAGGCAGATCATGCTTAACCTGGATCTCCAGATTATAGACTAACATATGTTATTTCACACAAAGTAGTTAATGAGAATTTTGATCACATAGCTCTGCCATGTTCTGTAGGCTCAGAACTGATACTGTTCATTGGAAAGCAGCAAAATATTTAAAGATGCTTTCTTTTTGTTTCTGAAGCAAACATTTTTAGGTCAAAACAAGAGTTTCTGCCATAACTTGATTTAGTGTTATCACCAAATGATGCTTGGTACAAACTAGGTGGTGGCAGATCTGTACTATTAGAACAGTTCAATATTATTCTTGTCCAGAGTCACCTAATGTGGTATGAAGCTCTTCCTTCCTTGCTGAAAATGGGTATTTTACTAGCTGTTCAACTCCATTGTAAATGTGGCTCCAAAATCTGGCAGCCAGAGTCTTCTTTTTTCATACAGTGGGAATTCATTGGGGAATTTCCTGTCATAAACAATGTATTTTAGTTCAAATTATGACAGTTCCTAAATATTATAAAAAATGTCTCAAACCACAGTGGTTATTTGAGTTAGCCCAAGATCATTTGATTCTCCTCTTCCTTGAGAACAGTAAGATGACATCTCCACGACTAGTCATACTGGTTTG
Source organism: Rafetus swinhoei (assembly GCA_019425775.1). NCBI lineage: Eukaryota > Metazoa > Chordata > Testudines > Trionychidae > Rafetus > Rafetus swinhoei. Next base: position 67,724,849 of record CM033424.1, on the reverse strand, counting down.
TTTGTCCCGTCCACTTCCCTCATGTACGCAGGGTCTTGAACTGTGTTTCTGACTCTGCTGGTGCTCTGCCTGTCCATCCTCATCTTAAAGGGAAAGCAAAAGTCCTTAAAGCAGCGCTTGAAGTTTTCATCCAAAAAAGCATAAAGGATAGGATTTAGACTGCTGTTGGTATAACCCAAAGCAATGCAGAAATAATAGCTAGAGATTGCTGCAGTGCTATGGGGCACATCCCCTAATGCCTCAACCAGCACAAAAATGTGAATAGGAGTCCAACAGATAATGAAAACTGCCACAACTACAAGAACCAATCTGGTAATTCGACGAAGGTTTCGGTCTTTTTCTCGAGACCCTGAGAGAAGTCGTACACTCTTCAAGCGTAGGATCATCAAGGTATAGCAAACAATTATAATGAGAACTGGAATAACAAATGCAAAGACGAAGACGCAGATTTTCATGAAGATGTCCCACCACAAATAATCAGTGTCTGGAAACTGCAAAGAACATTCTGTGCTCCCAGTGTCTATAAATGGAAGGGGAAAGAAGAAGAACATTTCTTTATTTTTAGGCATTCCAACCCATATCTGTATTACAGTATAAGCTTGCAAAAGTGATTAGCAAGTAACATGATACAAATAAATTGAGTTATTAAATCACTCCAATAATTGCTTTCACTTGTCATTGAAACTGGTTTTCCTCTGCTGTTTTAAATGATTAGTTGGAGAGTATTTTGAAAATGTATTATATACATACAAGCTTTAGTGCACAAGAGAGACATAAAATGTATAGAAGTACAAAAATGGAGTCTATAGGGATGGACTAAAGAGCTGTTAGGTTCTGGCTCTCAGTTTGATATGAGGCAGAGCCAGGTTTTATAGCTGGGAGAGTGGTGATGGGCTGCTGATGGGATGGAGGCCTCACACTCACTGGGAAGCAATAGCTCCTGTCCCAGAGTACAAGGCCTGGCTCTCAACTCTGGCCATTGCAGCCTGGGGAATGGAGCTGCAGCACCGTTCAGGTTTGGCCCCAACACCATGAAAGAAAGGCAGCTAGATCAAATTTTAATGAATGGCATTGTGACCTGAAGCATGGGGGTCACAGTGCCTTCAGGTTTGACTGGGATAACTCTTCATCATGATGGAGGTTTGACTGGGCCAAATTTGAGTAACAGGCACTGTGGTGTTGAACATGGGGTCTCAGCACCACACAACCCTGCACATGCTGTCACAGCACCTGGAGTGGAGAGTTCAGCCCAGCTATGTAGAAGAAGGGCTACCGCTACTGGATAAGAGTGAGGCGGAGGGAGATAATCTCCAGCCCTTTGTGAAAGCTGACACACATACTTTCAAAGGCCTGCAGAGTAGGAAGAGTTTCACACACACACACACACACACACACACACACACACCCCTCTTCCTCCTTATTTACTCCACTACTGGTTGAATTAAATTGAAATCTTCTTGCTTCTTTCAAGCTATTTCACCCCAAAAAGGGTCGATTTCTACCATCATGAATGATGGAAATCTCATGAGATTAGTTGATCTCATGAGATTTCTGCCATCATGAGACAGTCTTGCAATGAGACAATTGGATCGCAGAAATGTTTTCCCACATGCTTTCTGCAGTGCAAACACTATATAATCTAGGTGCTGCATTCCCTTTGAAATAACATCTTTTTAAATGAATCATAGGTAAAGCAAAGTAGTAAACGCAGAGTCTAACTGAATTGCTGTTCTGCTGAATACATTATTCTTTCAGGGTATGTCTACACTGCAGTGTTTTTTCCAGAAAAACAATACTTACATCCATACTGCTATTGTGTTCTTTCAAAAGTCAAAAGAACGGAGGTTTTTTTCCTGACAGCAGCAAACCTCTTTCTATGAGGAAGAAGACTTTTTCCAAAAAAGCTTTTTCAGAAAAAGGCGAATGTGGACGTGAAAGAGGGTGTTTTTTCAAAAGAAGAGGCCTCCAGGAAATAACACAGGTGCCCTGGCCCCTCCTAAAATGTTCTGTAGTATACTGAAATATTAGAAATGAGTTCTTAGAAAAGAATTATAATAGATGCAAAAATTAGTAGGGTGTGACTAAGGCTCCAATTTACTCACGTTACATTTTATATTATTTTAGAAGCAAAAGAATTTAAGTGCTCAAGATTATACTCACCTTCTCTCACTTTGGTGCCTCCCAGGACAATGGCAGATATACCGACAGATGAGGAGAGTAGCCAGATACAGATATTGATGATCTTTGCCTTGAGAGGCGTGCGGAAGTCCAGAGCCTTCACAGGGTGACACACAGCAATGTATCGATCAACACTCATCATGGTCAATGTGAATATGCTGGTAAACATGTTATAATAGTCAATTGAAATAACGATTTTACACAGCACATCCCCAAATGGCCAAGAGTTCATTAAGTATTCAGTGCTTTGAAAAGGCATAGTAGTGGTAACTAAAGCATCTGCCATGGCCAAATTGAAAATATAAATGTTGGTTGCTGTCTTCATCTTTGTATACCTGAAGTACAAGAAAAATAAATCTTAATTACAGCAACATATTCACATATGAAATTGGTATATTAGGGAAACAGTGTTGTAACAATATTTGGGCCAAAACTGCAAGCACGTTCAAGACTGTGGGATTATATTTAAAATGTTTCATTTATTCTCTCAGCTGTACTGCTGCTGCTGCATTACCAATTAGATTAACTTGCCCGCAGCATCATATAAATTAGTTAAGCTATTATAATAATGCAAGATTTAGTTTTATCCTCTCAAATCCAGCCAGAAATAAATGAGAATATAATTTGCTTTATTGGCAAGTGATAGAACATTCTAGCAGTTCCTTTCTTTACAAACATTTGAGACTACATTTGCATGCTATAAAAGATCCATAGCATGGCTGTGGTTGGCTCTGGTCAGCTATGTTGGGCTTGTGGGGCTCAGGCTGTGGAACTAAAAATTGCTGTATTGATATTCAGGCTTAAACTGGAGGTCAATCTAATTGATAATGTGGCAACAGCAATATAGCTGAGACACTAAATAAAACACATTTAATATAATCCCACAGTATATAGGCTATATAGTGTAGAGCATAGTAAATGGACAACTTGAGTCTATAAAAATTATAGGGCTCTCAAGCAATTAAAAAAATTAATCTCGATTAATCGCGTGCACTGCCCCTTTGAAATGCTGTGGCAGCATTTCAAAGGGGCAGCACTGTGGGAGCCCGGGATCAGCTGGAATCCCCAGCTGACCCTGGCTCTGAGCCTCGCTGCCCCTTGGAAATGCCACCCTGGCATTTCAAATGGGCAGCACTGCGGGAGCCTGGGGTCATCTGGAGTCCCCAGTTGACCTCAGGCTCCATGCAGCACTGTCCCTTTGAAGTGCTGCCTCAAAGGGATAGCGCCTTGGGAGCCAGGGATCAGCTACAGTGCCCAGCCTATCCCCGGCTCTGGGTTGTGTTGCCCCTTCGAAGCTCTGGACCGGTGCTTCAAAGGGGCAGCATAACACAGAGCCTGGGATCGGCAGGGCACACCAGCTGATCCCCAGCTCCTAATGCACTGCCCCTTTGAAGTGCCGGAGCAGCACTTGAAAGGGGCAGCGCAGCATTAAAGCCTGCGATTAATGCAATAAAAAAATTAATACTTTAATCCTTCCCTGGGTTAATCACAGGCGTTAATGCACATCAATTGGCAGCCCTAAAACATTACATTCATCATAATACTATTTTCTCAATATACATCACATTAAAATTGATATTTGTTTGCTTCGCATAACACTGATTAAGAAACATGGCCTGTAGAAGCATGGAAAACTATGGGGACTACATTTTCAACATGGGCCCTTAAAGTTTCTGAGGTGGCACACAACAGAATATTGATTGTTTCTCATCGTCAATGTGACTTTGCTGATAGAATAATAGTGCCCAACTAGTGTTTAAGGCAGTTGTGGTCTTGATGACTGTACAAGAGACTGGGACACAGGAAATATGAAACCACTTTAGACTCTACTACTTTTCTTTTAGAGTACTTTTTCTCTCTCTGAAAGTCTTATAAGATTCACTACAACTTTACCTTGTTCAAACTTGTTCTAACCACAGATCTCAAATGTGTGTGCAAGCAGGCATTTATGTGCTTACCTACCTGTTTGCGTGTATAATTAACTGACTTGTACATGAAAACCTAAGATGTGTGAGCGCCACATTTTGTGGAGGCAACACAGCCACTTACTCCTGAAATCTTAATTTTTAATATAGAAATAACTGTACAAAGTCTAAGAATGAACAGACTTTCATGAGCCATCCCCACACAACTCTCCACAAGTGCTCCTTCAAACTAAGGCCTGGGATCAGTGTCCAATCAGGTTACAGGAGCATATGTCGGTCACAGATTCTCTGCCCAATGGAGGATCAGACTGCTGTCCAAAGACTCTCATAGATTTGAAGGGGAAATGAAACAGTCTTTTCTGCTAGTCTCCTGAACCTGTAAGTTGAGCGAGTCAACAACACAAAAGCTCTAGTTTGTCAATAGAAGGAGCAGTTGCCTAGCACTTTATATTATCGTGGATCCTATGATTCTTTTTTGGAGTCATCATTGTTGACAAGAGGACTTTGATGCTTAGAAGGGGAATTCCCTTGAGCTACAAAAGTGCCTTTTCTTTATCCCATGAAATTCCATTCAGATTTGGCTGAGATATAAAGTGTTAAAACTGCTATTTTCACTCTCTCACTTGCAGCCACAAAGAATGTTTGGCAGCCTGCCAAAGTTCCTGAACATTCCAAAAATCAGGCTTACTTCTCCAGCAAAGCATCCCACGCTGCAGTGAGAATACCTGGCAGCCAATGGAGAAGAAGAGGGGGACAATCAACCCAAGTGCCCCCACCTAACCCCCTTAACCCACTAAATAGCCCTAGTAGTCCATTCTCCTTCTACCCCTTGAATTTCTCCCAACACCAAGAGAGGAGGAAGATGCTGGGGTAGAAAGAGAAAGCACTAATCAGTGCTGGACTTCCTGCACACACACATCCCAGCCCAGCACCTTATATCTTTTTGCTTCATCATTATTGATGTTGTAAGATCAGTTAACAGCAAAAAATATGGAATGGAGTTAAGCTGATTTTCATTGCTGTAACCATCTGCTGGATAGATTCAGAAACACTTCTATTAGCAGCTATAGAGTCTGAGTTGGAATCAGCTTCTTGGGAAGACAGACAATAAATAATTACACTGTAGAAGCAACCAGAAAGATGCCATAATGTTCTGATCCAACATAAAACAACAGATATCTGGTTGACTAGCTGTCCTCTCTCTCTCCCTGGGTTTTTTATGACCTCAGACAATGGAAGTGAGTGAAATATGGCAAGCCTAGTTTTCCAAGTAACCTGCTTTGTACCTGCAATTGTACAGGGTAAAAGTATTTTAGTATGTACAGCCTAAAAAAAAAACCCAGGGATGCTGGAGAAAAATAAAATTATTGATCCGATAGTTTAACCTCAGCTGTGAGGAAAATATCTGTATCTGTTTTAAAATGCCAAAAGTACAGGAATAAGAGCATAGTTGAATTTAATGAAGCAACTCATAAAAGTTAGAGTTATAAGATGACTCACATTTACTGTCATTGCTCTAAAGTATAATAACCTTAAGAAAATATTTATAAACTATGGATTATGTTTTACTCTCAGTCTTTGTATAGACTGTCATCTTTCCCCATTAACTTCAGTGGAAGTTCTGTGCATAGAATGAGGGTCAAAAACAGCCCATTATATAATGGGAAATGCAACAGAGTGATTGTTTTGACAATCCTTCATAAAAGGTGAAAAGGTACCTGTCCTCAATCAGCCTAAGCTCAGCTGCTAGAAACTTGTATGAAGATGCAGAAGGATTTCTGCTGTCTTACATTTGTAGGAGGATTTTATTATCTCCAGCTAGCACATAAGAGAGGTGGTTGGAACCTCTCTAGTACTAACATACCTGAGAAGAATAGAGATATCCCATAGGAAAAAAATTGGCTAAAACTTATGTTTGGATATTATTATTAAAGTTACCAAACCCCAGGAAGGAAGATGATCTTAAGTGTGTCCATTTTGTAAGTAGCAGAGTGAAAATGCCATTTGTCCGCTTATAAAGTATGGATAACATTCTCAAAAGCATCTCAGCAACTTCAGCAATTGGAAGCCTCAAGCCTACTGACTTTCACTGACTTTAAATAAACTTTGGTTCCTAAGTCACATAGGCACTTGTGAAAAAAAACTTACTCCACTTCTTATTTCACCCATACTGAAATGCACTTATTTCCAGAGTAGGATGTAGCAGCTATTTAATAGAACACATTAACACATCCTATAATACTCAAGGAGCTGACAAAAGAGATTTTAGAAGACTGGAAAAGGGCAAATAGAGTGCTCATCTATTAAAAATGGGGGAGGAAGGGGAAATAAGTACAATCCAGTCAGCTTCTATACCAGGAAAGATAATGGAGAAAATTATTAAGGAATCCATTTGCAAAAAATTAGAAGAAAAGGTGATAGAAGATAATAAGGTGATAAGTAACAGCATGGATTTGTAAAGAATAAATCATGTCAAACCAACTTGACAGCTTTCTTTGATAGGATAACAAACCTTGTGGATGGGGGGAAGCAGTGGATGTGGTATACCTATACTTTAGTAAAGAATTTGATATAGTCTCTCATGACCTTCTTAGCAATAAAATAGGGAAATACAACCTAGATGGGGCTACTATAAAGGTGGGTTCATCTCAGAGAGTAATCATCAATGGTTCACGGCCACGTTGGAAGGGCATGACAAGTGGAGTTCTGCAGAGGTCAGTTGTGGAACTGATTAAATTCAACATCTTTGTCAACAGTTTAGATAACGGCATAAAACAGTGTTTCTCAAAGCGGTCTGCGGATCCACTCTGGGTACATCTACACAGCATGCTTATTTCAAAATAAGCTATTCTGGAAGAAATACTCCGAAATAGCAAGTCTATACTACAGGGAAGCCTCAAAATTAGTCCGAGGCAGGCTTCCCTAATGTTGACGTGCTACCTTGATTTAGAGTCACAGGAGGCACTGGGGAGTAATTACTTTGAATAGCCCTGGAGAGGAGCTATTTCAAAATAGCAGCAGTGGAGCGTCCACATTACTGCTATTCTGAAATAGCTATTTCGGAATAGGCGTTATTCCTTGTGGAATAAGCCGTCCGTTATTTCGAATTTATTTCAAAATAACGGAATTGGTGTGTAGATGCTCGCATTGTTATTCTGAAATAACATTGCTGTGTAGATGCACCCTCTGAGAAAGCTGTCAATGAGCTACTATGGTTTAATTACCGGTGCTGCAGCCACAGAGCCTCGCTGCTCCCTGTGGCTTCCCTTGGCTACAAACGGCAAACCACAGCCAATGGAAGCCGCAAGGCTCCATGGCTGCGGTGCCGGTAAATAAACAAGCTATAGCAGCCCGTTGGCAGCTTTCTCAAAGTGGGTCCACAGACTTCTTTGACAAACACTGGCATAGAGAGTATGCTTAAAAAGTTTGTGAATGACACTAAGATGGGAGGGGTTGCAAGTGCTTTGTGAGATGGGATTATAAATCAGAATGATCTGGACACACGGGAGAAATGGTCTGAAGTAAATAGGATCAAATTCAAGAAGGACAAATGCAAAGTACTCCACTTAGGAAGGAACAATCAGTTCCACACATACAAAATGGGAAATGACTGTCTAGGAAGGAGTACTGCACAAAGGGATGTAGGAGTCATTTAGATGGACCACAAGCTAAATATGAGTCAACAGTGTAACATGGTTGAAGAAAAAAAGCAAGCATCATTCTGGGATGTATTAACAGGAGTGTTGTAAACAAAACGCAAGAAGTAATTCTTCCCCTCTACCCTGCACTGATGAGGCCTCATCTGGAGTACTGGGCACCACATTTAAGGACAGATGTGGAGAAATTGGAGAAAGTCCAGAGAAGAGTAACAAAAATGATTAAAGCTCAAGAAAATATTACCGATGAGGGAAGAAGGAATGAATTGGGTTTCTTTAGTCTGGAAAAGAGAAGATTGAGAGGGGACATGTTAACAGCTTTCAAGTATCTAAAAAGGTATTACAAGGAGGAGGGAGAAAAATTATTCTCAAGGTCCAATAATAGGACAAGAAGCAATGGGCTTAAATGGCAGCAAGGGAGGTTTAGGTTGGACATTAGGAAAAACTTCCTAACTGTCAGGGTGGTTAAACACTGGAATAAATTGCCTAGGGAGGTTGTGGAATTTCCATCATTGGAGATCGTCTAGCCTGCTCTTAACAAATCCCTGTCAGAGATCATCTAGCTCAGAGGTGGGCCATCATTTTTGATGGGGGGCCACTCCAAGATTTTGGAAAGTGGTCGAGGGCCGCACTCTTCCATGATATTAATGGAGATGCAGGGTCTGGAATGGAGGCTGGGTGCAGGAGGGAGCTTGGAGTAAGGGAGGAATTTGGAACGAAGCAGGCGGCTGTGATATAGGGCAGGGGACTGGAGTGCAGGGGTTTGGAATGTGACCTAGGGTAGGAGGGGATTGTGATCCGGGGCAGGAAATTGGGGTGCCAGATCTGGGAGGGGGTGTGGGTGTAAGGGGGGGCAGAGGGTTTAGGTGTGTTGAGTGGGGTGGGGCAGAGAGTTGGGGCAGGAAAGGGCTGGGGTGCCAGAAGCAGGCTGTGGCCAAGAGACTTACTTGTCAGCTGCCAAACTAGCCTGCCTGCCTGCAGAGCTTGCTTGGCCATGTGCTTCATGAATAACTGAGCCCAGAAGAGGGGGGCGTGATTCTTCTTTGCTACCTGTTATTCTAACAAGCAGCTTGCATTGGCTGGTTTCTGCCAGAAACCGGCCAATGGGAATGTGCTGGAGGAGGGGCGGCTCCTAAAACTTCCCCCCTCCCCTCCAGTTTCAAAACAGAAATGGATCCCTGCAGCCGCTTTTCTGCACAGCATGCAGGGCTGCGGGGCAAGCAGGGGAGCCTAACTGGGGCTCCCCGCTGCCCACGTGGGCCAGATCCGGGGGGCTTGGTGGGCCTGATACAGCCCACAGACTGTATTTTGCCCAGGCCTGATCTAGACAGTGTGTGGTCCTGCCATAAGTACAGGGGACTGGACTTGATGACCTTTCAAGGTTCCTTTCAGTTCTATGATTCTGTGATTGTAGGAACATTTAAGGCATGTCTACATTACAGAGATCGACCCTCCAGTGGTTGATCTTCTAGTATTCAGTTTAGTCCGTGTAATGTAGACCCCCTCGCATTGTTCTGCGAGAAGTAATGGAACCTGGCGGGAGATTGTGTTCCCATTGGCCTCATACAGTGTGGAGACTGTGGCAGCTTAGCTTAAGGTACTGTAAGGCAACCTGCCTTATCTAGTATAGACCAGGCTTTACACACTAAAAGGGGGAGCAGAGGAATCATGGCTAACCTAAACCTAAAGGAAAATTTGTGGTTTGGTAGGCACAGTGTTATTAAAAAATTAGAACACATTCCAGGAAAGTATCAATATATATTCCTAATATGTGAGGTTTCTTTGATAATATTATTGCAAGCAGCAAGAATGAAGATTTAGAAATTGCAGCATTGCATCAATGATTTTAATCAAAACTAAGAAGGTGATTCAAAATCATATTTCATCCAAGACATAATTTTGATAAAAAAATATTTTCAGAACGAAATGTTCTATTTCAATGCGAGATCAATTTGTTTTGCAAGAATGACAAATATACTAGGACAACATTCTACAATAGTGGTTAATATGTGATGTACAAATACATTAAACAGAATGAGGCATAGCAAAGAAGCAGCATAGGAGGCCATCTGTCACAGTGAATTAAAACATACAAACACAAATGTCAAACATTTCTATAAGTTACAGACAGATGTATTCTTGTTAGGCTTCCCTGTGTGAAATTACCATGGATAACAGCAGCAAGTGTTGTTTGAAAGACAAGAGTCAAAGGTCAACAAGAGTTAAAATCTTCATAGGGGCCTCCATTTACAACTATATCTCCAAATGAGACATCTATAGGGCTTGAACTCAGGATGTCTAGATCTAAACATTTGATTTTCTACCACTTGAATTAGAGAACTGAATCTCAAATGTGGTCTAGTCACTCTGATAACAAAAATCACACTGTGTTATGACTCCCCGTCCCTCTTTGGATAAAGAAGTCTCAAAGGGGTTGTTTGTGTTTAATTAAGAAGAAATCCTGTGTTTTACTTTACAAACACTAGTAAGCTCAAGTGTGGTCTCCCATGGTTTTTCAGAGAAAGCAACCAGAAAAACTCAAGGCTATAGTGATTTCTCACTCTTAAAGGAAAAAATATTAGATTTTAAGAAAAAATTACTAATATTTTGGATAAAGGAAGTAAAGTTAAATAGATTTTAATAAAAGCAGATAAATACAATTTTTAAACCACATGGTTACCAATTTAATTCTCTTCTGTTAGCTGAACTTTCTCTCTCTCAAATCTTGAGATGTTGCCATTTCACTAGTTTGGCAGTAATCACAGTCTCTCAAGATGAAAGCTTCTAATAGAAGGCAAAATGGGGGCTCTTGGAAACAATCTCACTAATGAGGAACTCTGCATATAAGGGCAATGCACCTGATGTGCTGCACTCATTTAGGTCCAGTTCACCACTTCCTTTGTGGATGCTGCTCCTTTCTCCATATAGCATTCTTCAGTCTCACCCTTCCTATTTCCTGCAGTGAGGTTTTGTTTTAGGACATCCTTACCTCCTTCTGTATGTGTCAGTGACTCTGGGACAAAAGGTATCAGAGTCTGCCTGTCAGTTCCTGAAAAACCAGGGGCTTCATATGCTTCAGTTGTTGGTCTAACAAGAAGAGACTCTATACTTCACTTGAATGGAGGTGCGTGGGCCAATGGATACTGTGGGCAGGTGTCACCTGGTGGAGGGCACAGGTCTCCTTGCCATGGTGAGAAGCAATAATGGCTCCAGTAGAAGGGTGACAGAGTATAATGTCCTCCTTTCTTCCTTTGCAAGGAGAGTGGTAATGGTTACCTGTGAAGATCTTGACTACTGGCAACCAAATCTTAAGGGAATTTCATTTGTTAATGCACATAAACAGAGGCGCTGCCTGAACACTACTTATGGGAAAAAGTCTTCAGCTTTTTCCTCAGAGCAAGGTGCCTTATTGTGGAGATAGAAGAGAGCACTAGCAGCTGGTGTTAGGTATGCTCTGTCAGATAATTGTGTAGTTGAAAATTAGGACACATGGAAGTGACATCTAAAATAGGCATTCCACTAATGCTTGCTGGGATATTTGGAAGCATTCAGAGTATAAGGGTAAGATGCTATTGGATGTTAACTTTGTTTGAAACAAAAAGACAACAGACTGCATACCCCTGTTAGGTATTATCTCCATTGTATAGATGGGAAAACTGAGACACAGAGAGGTGAAATAACTAGCCAAGGAGGCTAGAGCTGGTCAAAATTTTTCTAAAAGAAAAAAAAAAAAAAAACTTCTCAGGAAGTGTCATTGCATCAAATATTTCAACTTTCCACAGCAACATCTCAATTTCAATAATAATTTATGTAGAAAAAGTTGAAACTAAGCATTTCAAGAAGGTTGACCTTGTAAGAATGGACCATCTTGATGTTTCATTTCAATATTATTTTATTTCAAATTTTATATTTATAAATTATAATTAAATAAAACAAATTTTAAAAGACAAAATAGGAAGACAACATTTAAATTTCATCAAATTTGAATTCTCCAAATGATGTAGAACTGATTTTTATTATTTTAATAGGAATTAATTTCAAAATACTGGCATTTACAAGCTGGAAATCCCAACTGTCAGTCAACTCCACCAAGTGGGAGACTTGGCTTAGGCCCCTGTTCCCTCACAGACATCCTCTGTGCCTTTGGGCAAGTAATTTAGCCTCTCTGGGCCTCAATCTCCCAAAATGGGATTAATAGCACTTTCTTACATCCTAGGACAGTGGTGTGGGCCATGAAGAAACATTTAAGGGAGCACTCAAGTTAATAAAGGTACAAAAAAGTAATAAGAGGCTGAAAAGGGACAAAACATCTTTATAGCTGTAGCACAAAGATAATCTGAGACAAGTTGACTACATTATGACATTTCTTAATAGAATATTCCTGTTACATAGGATCCATTAAATTCAATGAATAAAAAGAACATGACACTTATTTTTTCTAAGACATTAGAAAAAACAGATACACACAAGCTCCTCTTTCCCCCTTAGGAATGAACACACATAACTGTGACGCTGCCATTTGTTTAAAATGTTTTAATCCTAGAGAATTATTCAGACCACTGGAGGCTTGCGAAATACTTTTCAAAGAAATACAGGATTGGCTGCCTCGGATTTTGATGACAGCAATTCTTCTCAATAGGTGACCTCCTGGAGCAATCAAGACAGAGCACACTGAAAAGGTAAATCCAGAATGAGTGAAATGACAGACACATCTCCCATGGTGGCTATGTACAATATTGTGATAGCAATTCCATAATTAAAGTTGTAATTCAGTTTCCATTACCAATACGCCTTTTCATCCCCTCAAGAAAGCACCATATTGCCTGACATTTTTCTTGTGGAGACTTGCAGTCAGAATACAATTTGCAGGGGACAGGAAAAGTTTTGGCATAAAGGGACAAGGGCTGTTTTCATATGAAATTTGAAAAATGTGTTTTGCCTTTTAGAAGCATATTCTAAGGTATTTGATGTTGTCAGATCTCAAAAATGGCTCGCTGTAGAAATGTACTACAGACACTTAGTTGTAAGTTAGTATAGACTCTTGCTCAGGTGACGTAGGTAGGCCTGGCCTGATGTGAATAATTGAACATGGATGAAACCTCATTTCTTGGGGGACAGTATCAGGAAGGTGAGTGGATCAGTAGATAGGAAACAGAATGTCTGTACTAAGGGGGAAACACTCATGGAACCATTCACTCTAGGCAAGATAACAATGGACAAATAAAGCCTGGAACGTAAGATTGAGGTAAAAAGTAAACTGTGTATGGACAGTGTAGCCAGAGCATGCTGTCCAGGGATTGTTTCTATGAAGTAACCAAGCCAATCGCAAAATGTGTAATGCAATGTAAAGTAAATGCTAATGTAATGTGACTTTAAAGGAAGACATTTGCTGTGCAAATATGAACATGTTACTCCTGGGCAGCAGAAAAATGCTTCCCTGCAGAATCCCTTTGCTTTGTTGCAGAAAATGGTTTCTGCAGGGAAGTAAAGACAAGCTGCACCAGTTAAGGTGCACTCACCCCTGCCCCATCTGTTCAGGCAGCCAGGGGAAAGAGGCAAATCACTAAGGTGAGGGAAATCTGGTGTCCCACAGCCGAACTGCCTACCCCAAAACTTACAAGGAACAGGGTTAAAATATATAAGGGAGGAGCAGCAGCTTCCTCTGATTGTCTTTATGAATTTGCCCAGCTCTACTTTTGAGCCCTAAGCCACCAGGCCACACCCCTCCAGAGGTCACAGTGATTTCTTGCTCCTTCAATATTCTGCCTCACTTCTACCTCCCATCCCATCCCATCCCATCCCAGAAGGAATGGCTGAGTTGGCGTTCTCCCTTTTCTAACCCCCACCAGTAGGGCATAGGTTTCTCCAAGGCCTGGTCTACACAAGAGGGGAAAGTCGACTTAAGATATGCAATTACATAGCTGGAGTCAATGCATCTTAAATTGTGTTTTTGGGAAGTCCACACAGCGAGAGGTCGATGGGAGCAAACGTTCCCATAGACTTCCCTTTAATTCTCCTGCTCCTCACGACTACCAGTGCTGACAGGGGCACTGTCTCAGTTCAAATTAGTGGGTCTTCACTGTACCCACTAATTTGAATGCTAGAAGATCCACCTCTGGAGGGTTGATCTTCTCCATAATGTAGACAAGCTCCAACAGTGGTGAAGGGCCTTGCTTTACTCTATCTGGATACTGACATGGCTGCTGTGTCAGACCAGCTTTCCCAGCAGCCTTTGCCCACCATCTCTCTCAGAACACTCAAACACGGCACTAATGAACTTAAGCAATAACCCCAAAGGAAATAAAGGAAATATAAAATAAATGAGTTTTCCACCCTTCCCAAGCTACCCTGCTCTTTCATAGAGTACTGACTCTTCGTACTTTCTTCCTGGGGGCCTTGCTCTTAACCAAGTCATTGATCCTTTGGGCTTCCTCCTTAAAGTTCTTCCCCCAATTTGGTTCTCTATAGGCTGGGAATAAGAATCCAGCCTATCTCCAGGCAGTCTGTCTATGGTTTAGCTCTCTCTACAGCCTGCCACAGACATCTCCTTTTTTCCTAGCGACTTTTTTTCAGGGCCAGTCATAAAAAAACAAAAAACAAACAAACAAAAACTCCTTTCTCTCGCTCTCTAACTTCCCCATCATCAGGGGTTCTTCTATCTTTCTCGTACTCTCATCTCACAGAGTTAGAGCCCCCCAGGTGGCAGGTGTTTTCTCCTCACTCTGTGTTTCTTAGGTACCAACTGCCTGGGTGCTCTAACGCTGAAGCACACATAGAAAAAAAAAAGTGGTGGGTGCTGAGTACCCACTGGTGGCTCCATTATCAGCACCTCCACCTCCCCCTAGCAACTGCCCACCAGGAGCCCCCGCAATCAACATTTCCCCCTGCCACTGCCTCCCACCCATCGTGACTCAGCTATTCTGCAGCATTCAGAGGGTGCTGAGGGGGTAGGGAGGAGGAGCAAGGGAAGGACGCACTCATAGGCAGAGGTAGAGTGGGGGTGGGAAGAGGCAGGCTTTGGGTGGAAAGAGGCAGGTTTGGTGGGGCCTTTGGGGGAAGGGGTAGAGTGGGGGTGTGGCCTAGAGCAGAGCGGGGGGGGGAGGGGGGGCGAAGTACGCCCAGGCTACATCTACACTGCAGGCTTCTTGGGCAAGAACAGCTGTTCTTGAACAAAAACTTGGAGCATCTACACTGCATGTGCGTTCTTGTGCAAATACATTTACAGTAAAGCGTCGGAACAGAGGGCTTCTTGCGCAAGAGTTATTCCTCTCCCCACGAGGAATAAGCCCTCCTGTGCAAGAGCTCTTGTGGAAGAAGGCAGTGTGGATGGGCAACACGGGTTTCTTGCACAAGAAACCCTATGGCTAAAATGACCATCAGAGCTTTCTTGCGCAAGAGAGCATCCACACTGCCATGGGAATTTTTTTTTTATCCAACAATAGAGTTTTAAACAAAAATTCCACCTCACTAAGACTTTTGAAAGGTGGTGGGTTTGTTCCACATCATCACAAAGACAAATATCAAAACCTCAGAAGTCTGAATGAAACAAAATGGACATTCTCAGGAGAGCTTGATTAGATATTCTTTCCCATTCAGCCATCTAAAAAGGGGAGAGAGAGCTAGAGAAGCAAGGCCTCCATATCACCACAGTCTGCTCGTATGCCAAATAATGCAGCCTTTCCAGGTCATGAAACGCCGCTGAAGAGACACCCCCTTTTCTTTGTGATTTAGCCAAAAGATACTTTAACAGCTCCCAGAGGGGTGAGGAATAGGGCAGACCTGCCTACTGTACAGCTTTTAGCTGGATTTCAGCTAGTTTATCAAATGTTCCAGACTGCTCCTCACTTCTTCTGCCCTTCTGCATGTCCCCCAATGCTTCAGTGAGTTTCCTGCATAGGATACAATATTGCCAACTTTCACAATCTTCTCATGCATCTTATGACTGATCTCTTATTTAAAGCCAGGCCTCTCTTTTAGGCAACTGATAGGAGCTCAGATTACATTAAAAAAAAAAAAAAAAGCGCCCGTCTCCCCATCCCACCATCAATGCCTAGCAACAGTACTGCTGTTAGGAAAGGAAGAGCAGCCCTAGCCTGCAGGGATTGTGGGGAATAAAGGAACAACAGTGAGGGACATCACATGAATTCCCCACATTTCTGGGGAGTTTAAAAAAAAAAAAAAAAAAAAAGAGGAGCAGAGGTGTGTCATCATCCTCCCCCTGAGGAGTGCTGGGGGTGGCATGGGAAGGAGAAGAAGAAAGAAATGAAATGGCAGAGAGAAAGGATTCTACCATGCCACTTTCTCAAAAGCTCCCCGCAGAGATGGTGTTTGTGAAGAAAAGGAATGTTTTTGCAATACATTTTTCACTAGATTATGAAAAAAAAATCAGATAGGGACACTCAGTGCAACACCAATTGAACATTTTTAAATTAGATTTTATATGTGCTGGAATATTAGCAACCATTTGCCACAGAGAAATAAGGGGAGGGGGAGGACAAATAACATTGTGAAAAATCTCAAGCTTTTCAATGTAAAAGTGTAGGTGGGGAGACACGAAGAGGAAGGATCAATAAGATTGGGTTGAAGAAAAGAAAGAAATGTATAAGTAGCAGGGGATACCAAAAACCCTCAGGAGGGAAGAAGTGAAAGAGAGATAGGAAACACACACATTCAAGTATAATACATGTTAGCTTGCATTCAAGGTTGAGGCTCTGAGTTTATTTTGACTGCCCATCGAGTTAATTGCCACTATTAAACTGACAGCTTAAAGAAACTCTCCCCTTATGACTGGAGTGTCAGGGAAAGACTCAGTCCTCCTAGTACATTAGGGATTTCATTTCTTACTGTATGTGAAGGACAGAGTAGATAGCAGGTAGGAATATAAAATTTGCAACTTGGAGCAAAATAATTATTTCACATTGACACACAAGCATATTATTTACTGTGATGAATTTAAAGGGATTTTTTTTTCATTTTCAAGAAGCTTTACCGGACTGTAAGTGATCTTCTCAAAGTAAATTGTAAATAACAACTACATTGACGATAACCGGAAGACACTGAGTCCATCATGACATTTTTCCCTCTTATTTTGGAATTGCTTGGCAAACACAAAGTCAGTTTTGATCACCAGAACCTTGTGAATTTATATCAGCTTAATTTTCATACAGAGACTTATTTTACTGAAGCATTAAAACACTCCAGAAAGCGAATTTCACAGTGTTTATTGCAGTAATCAAGTACATTATGAAGCAGGAGGACAAAGGGTTGAATGATTTCACTCACCAGAAAGTGAGGTATAAACCTTCTGAGCTGCACTACATGGTGTACTTTGATACAGTAATTGCAAACAGGAATTATAAAAATAGAGAGAAAAAAAGTCACAGCCCCATCATTTCCTAAGGATTAAAGATAAACATCAACACAAGTGTAAACATGGATGCATTTAAGTAAACTGTTTAGCATGAACACCAATTAGTGCAAATAAAAATCTCCTTTTTCCTGTTATTTGGAATATGAAAAGCAATCCTATCAACGCTTACTTTGATTTCATCACACCTAAAAGCAACAATGCCATTTAAACCTGAAAACTATTTTAATAGCCTAATTTAAAGAAAACCTACTCCCATCTTTATATTCAGATTTTCCAGTTTTTAGAAAGTTTATATTATAAGAGATACCATGATAATATAATAAAGCAAATCATAAACCGTTCCTTTTTTTTTTTTTTTTTTTTGGTGCATATCCCAGGGGAAGGATGCCTCATAGAAGTTTCCTAATTCTAGTGCATCATTTTCTGTAACATTAACTGCTTTTCAACTCTAGAGGGGGCTCTAGCCACACACTTCCAGTACACCACCAGCACCTCCTCTCCTCCAACTCACAGGCTAGAGGATTTATTAACTTTCTAATCCATTTCTCCTTTGGGTTTCCAGTTGTACTCCTAGGCAAAAAAACCAAAAATGTGAATAGCTACCAAACGGAGTGAAAGCACTTGGTCTCAGCTGGGTCACTTCCCTATGGCTCCTCAGTTTTGCACATTATATCTCCTAAAGAGCTTTTTCCCCACCCCTTCCCTTCCATCCCTCCCAACGGGGTATCACTTGAAGCCTCTTTAGTTTTGTACACAAAAGCCAAACACTTCTCCCCAAGATCCCTTACCTTATGATGACAAACATCACCAGAGAGTTGCCCACCAAGCCAACCACAAAGACCACAGAGTAGACAGCAGTGATGATAATAGGGATAGCTGGGGAAATGTTGGTGTGGTTCTGCTGCAAGTCTTCAAAGCCACCACTGGCATTGTTGCCATACTCGGCCCAGCCCAGGAGCCAGCTGCTGCTGCTGGGGAAGAGGCAGGGGCCTGGAGAGCAGGTGGAGCCTGGCTCTTCACGGAAAATGTGCACAGGGGGCTCCATGGGGTTCACTGGGACCACACACAGTGAGGCCAGAAATATGCTAGAAAAAGAAGAGAGAGAATGAACCACAGTGTGCAAACTTTCCATTCAAACAGACCTGTGTTTCTAAATCAGTGGGGAGGGGAGTGCTTTAATACGCATATTTAGATAAATGCCGTTTAACGAAACAACATTTTAACATTGCTTAATTGTTAAACGTAACAGGTAAGTGCTGGTAAATGCTGCCCATGAGATGCGTGGCTGAAGTTTTCTCCAGGTAACAGAGATTCCAGGTTGGGAACAAAACAGAAGAGCTACGATAACAGTTTAGAAACAGCTCAGTTCCACTCCTCTGCTTTCCCCCTCTCGCCACATTTTTAAAGTCAAACAGTATCCTAATCTCTAGGTTCTCCTTCTGCCTTGACTACAATGAAGAGGGAAGGGGAGTGGAATCCACCCCTTTCACCACAATTGCGTGCCGTTCTTCCCTCAGCTCTTACCACATTCAGATGTGACACCTTTCAATAAGAGAAACAACATTTCAAAAATTACCTCTTTCCGTCCTGAAAAAGGAGCAGTCGCCACACAAATGCTTTTAAGAGGAGTAAAGAAGCATCCTTTTGGCTCCTGGAGGTGCCACTGATCTCCTACGGCTTTTGAACCTGGAACATCTATGCCTCTGGAGAGCTGAAAACGTGCTAGAGATGAAGCTGAATCCCAGTCATGAGCTCCGAGGTGGCGGCAGCTGCTGCTGCTACAACTCCCAGCACTTCCCCCTTTTACACTCACTCTATCTCTGTCTCACTCTCACTCTGCAAGGTCTCCAGCAGCACGCTGCACTAACTCACACATTCTCCTCCACCTCAGGCTCCGCAGCTCACATGACTTCTGTCTAAACACCGACAGGCAGACAAATTGAAAGGAAAGACAGACAGTAAGTTCTACTCTACATGACTGTATCATTTCCATTCCCATACACTTTTCCAAGTTGTATTTCTCCCTTTCCCCCTCCTCCTGTTCCCCACCCCCCCCCCACCCCCTGCAATTTAAAGGCCTTCAGGCAATGGCACTTGCTCCCTTGTTGAATATTCCAAATTTTGCAAACTAGAAGACATTGGACAGAACAGAAATCTCAGACAAACCCCCTTTGGCTCCCCTCTCCCCCCTTTCCCCTTGAAACACAGGTCTGTTTGAATGGAAGGCATGCACATTGCATTTCATAATATATTTTGAGAGAACAGAATGTAGATGCATGAAACTTGATCCAAACATTTCCTCATTGAGAGGTTATGTAGTATTTCATTATATCTCTAACAAGAAGTCAGTTAGGTGGAGTCTAGGGGAAGTTAGAAGAAGAAGGTCTGCAGTGAAGCAGAGAGCGAGAGAGAGAGTAGATGTAGGTAGAATACCCTTGCTCTTATTCTCATAAACTTCCTTGTACAGTGTTAAAAGAAAGCAGCATTTTAGTGATTTTGCCTTTTTCACATGACACCATAATATTTTGTTCCATCAGAAATTAAGCCCCCGGGAAACTAATGAAGGTCTCTAGGGATTCCACCATAAACTATATCTCAAACCAGCAGCAGATGGGTGTAGGAGTATAGAACCCAAATCCCTAAATGCTTGAATATCAGGTGAAAATATTTAGTCATGCAGGTATTTGGATCTGGAACATCATCTGGGATGTTATTTAATTCTGATCCCAGATGGAGGTGAAGAGATGCACTATGTTTTAAGGATGTTAGCTATCAGGTAATTGAATAGTTGACTAACCCCATGAATTCTTAGCAGTTAGTTGACTATTCTATAGCCAGTGCAACCCAGCCACACTCCTGGGGAGCTCCCTGCTACTCCTCACTGCTGCCTCTGTATCAGAGGCAGCAGTGCAGGGGTGCCAAGTGGGAGCCAGTCCACGAGGGGAGCCAGTTTAAAAAACAGCTCCCCTCACAGACCAGCTGCCTGCCACCATGCACTGCTGCCTCTGATACAGAGGTAGCAGCACAGGGTGGCAGCAGTCCCTCTCTGCAGGGGGGAGTCCAAACGCCGCATGGACAGAGGCTTCTGGAGGGGGAGGGGCTACGGAGGCTGCCCTGAAGCAGCCTCTGTCTGCAGTGGCCCACGCTGGCTACAGACGGAGGCTTCTCCAGCACCAGCCCCTGGTCCGTGGGCAGCACCAACACTGCGGACAGAGGCTGCTTCACTGTAGCAGCCCCTGTCCGTGGGGGGCGGGATGTCACTCCTTCCCGCTCCCCAGGCTTATCAGTTGATCAACTACTTGTTTGCATCCCTGCTATGTTTCCCTCTAAATGCCAAATTGTGAGTAAAGCAGTTGCTCCTCTAGGCCCATGCTTTGCGATAGAGAAAGGAAACAGATTAGCTACCTTTGTAAGGCTGAGCAATGGGCTAAGTAGGTCTCCCCCCAAGAAGACTGATAAGTGTGGTGTGCTTCTGTGCATTTTGGTGGCATTCAACAGAGCTGCGAGTGTTCCGCTTGCTGCCTTTTGTAATGCAGAGACTTTGCTCCCTGTTCTGATTTCTGCTAAAGAGTTACGAGTGACTAACAAAATCTTAGAAAGGGACTCCAAACCCAAAAGGCAGTTGTGATTTGAAAACCAAATCACAATGCATGATGTTTTGCCAAAACCAAACCATGTGTCAGAGCATACTTCTCTGGTCCCCTATGGACATAGCTATAGCATTTCAAATAACTTTGAAACTACCACCAGCATAGCAGATGAAAGACAAAAATGTCCCTTAGCGAGTCATACACATTTTAAATATGTAGTATTGACCTATGGGCTGCCACGAAAGAAGCTGCTCCCCGCTGCCTCTCTTCTTCCCCCGTATGGAAGTCAGACCTGGATTAACTAATAGGTACTTCCACAGATGCCCTAAGGATGACTCCTGATGACAAGGAGAAAAAAAAAATTGAGTGGCTCAAATTTGGCCTGGCTGTCCCTCTGATATGATAGAGGGGCAGCTGTGCTAAACTTGAGTGGTGTGGGAGTTGTGTGAGTGCAGGGCAGGTGATGGGAGTGAGCGGAACTGGGCCACTAGGACTGGGAATAAGTGTCCTAGTCTGTGGATAGGAGCAAAGCACTGAATAGCCAGGGGGATCCTGGAGGCAGCCAATAAGCTACAGGTGAGTTGCTGGTGGGGATAAACAGGCTGTTGGGAAGCAAGCAAGAGCTGCTGTGGTCAGAGGCATGAGTTGGGTGCTACGACAGCACTAGGTGTGAGGGAGCAGTGGAGTGAGATGTTAGAGGTTCTGACTGGTGGAACTGAGGTGTTGGGGACTCCAATGAGTGTGATGCATGTCAGGACTTCTGGGTTGTGTGTGAGAGCTGGTGGAGGGATGTTGGGGGCATTTGTGAGGTGGAAGAGGCATTTAGGGGTGAAGAGTGGGGATTTCTGGGCTCTGTGTTGGGTGGAGTATGTATGGAGCGGGGAAACTTTTGCAGTCTAGTTTACAGCAGGTGGGGACTCCCCAGTTTCCACAGTGCACAGGCACCAGACACTTTTTAAGCTGGACCTGACTGAAGTAGAGTGACCAGAGAGCAAGTGTGGACAAAATCATGCTGGGATGGGGAGTATTAGGCACCTCTGAGAGACAAAGCCCTGACTACCGGGCCTGTCCCTATAAAATTGGGATATCTGTTCATCTTACATTGAAGTGTTCGATAGGCTGTCACTTGTCATCTTAAATTTAATTCAGTAATTTTCAATTACTTTTACCATTTTATTGGAACGTTTCCATTTTGCCAATGGAATAGATATCTATAAGCCAGAATGTAGCAATGTCTTTAACACACATTGGCTAACCAGGCTCACCAACAGTGGAGGGACAGAGGGGATAATTGCCCCAGGGTCTGGCATTTCTAGGGGACCCAGGGCTCTGGCTGTTGCCGCAGTAGCAGCGGTGAAGTCCACAGCCCTGGGCCCTTTAAATTGCTGATGAAGTGTTGGGCCATGTGCTCCAGCCAGCACTAAGAGCTGGGGTGGGGCGCACCACCTTCTAGGCAGCACTGAGGTCTCGGAGGAAGGGCACACCACAGTAGAGACAGCACTGAGAGCCAGTTGTCCTCCACCCTGCCCCGGGCCTCTCCCCTCCTGGGAGCACAGAGCCGGCCCCCTCCACCTTGCATAGGGGCCCACAGAGACTGTCAGCTCCACTGTGGCTAGCCATTTCATTGTGTGTTTTATAATAAAATATTGTTTCATTCTGAAAAGTATGAGGCTGCATTCTGGTCAATTTATCAATAAAGTGAGACTTATGATTGTTATATTGAAGATGGCAGAGGAGGAAGTGGTTTCTTGTTCTCCAGTTACTGTAGGTGGATTAGAAATGTTCTTATGGGAGGAAAAAAGCCTGCTATTTGGAATGTTCCAGACAAATCTAAAATGAAAAGGGTAAATAAATGCATTTAATTATTGTCCTCAAAGGTTTAGGTAAGGGACCAACCTTCTTCCCAATTTCTATTCTCCATCTAGGTGCTAGATAGGTACTGAGTATAGCTATGGCTTATACATCTCAAAGGATCTTCATGTACTAAAAGTGTATGCTAACAGGTATGCTCATCCTTAACTATGGTTGCCAACAGAGATCCCTCTAAGCTGGATGGCAGCACAGCTTCACGGCTGATTAATCAGCCCCACCCAGTCAGAGGCTCAGGGCTCCATGCATGGAGCTGACTGACTGGTCAGAGCTGATTAATCACCTGTGAAGCTGTGCTGCCACATCTTAGAGGGAACACTGGTTGCCAGTCCTCCCAGATTGTCCTGGAGTCGCCAGGAATTAAAGGTTACATCATGTGATGCAATCTCCAGGAATATGTCAAATGAAAATTGGCAACCTTATCCTTGACTGAATGGAGTAACAGTCCCCTACTTTGGAGTGGCAAATAAATGAGGTGGAGTTTCATGAGGCCACTGTGGTTTTACCCTTCTCTTAGGAAGAATACCATTTATGTGGGAGCTAGTGACCACCACTGTATTTAGAGTAACACTTTCCATTGCAAAAGATTCTTGCAACTTTAAGAGCTCGACTACTTTCATTCTTTGCTGCAGGCCTTTGAAATTCAACAGGAAAAGAGCCGAAAGCCAGAAGTGCATTTTCTTTAACCCATGAAATTACATTTGGATTTAGCTAAGTTATAAACTGTCAAAACACCGTGACGAATAGGAGAATATATATAAAATAGTATATTTAAAGAGTCTTATTTCAGTTGCAAATTCAAGCAAGCAACATGTTTTAAAATGCAGATTTGTTTCCCTTGTGCATATGTGCTGTGGTACTCCATAACCATATATTTCTCTCATAGAATCCCTGCCTCTGGTACCGCACAAACTAGATGCACAAAGTAGCAGGATATATGGTCACCTATGCAACATCAGTGTGGTTGCACAGGCAACCATACATTTGGCATCTCCTGTCAAATGCTTCACTTTGTGAGCTAATTAACACATAGTTTTCCTTATGCTCTAGTGTCTATAATGAAAACAAGCTGGCAGAGCCTCAGACTCATCATCTCACTAGAAAACAAAAACAAGGGCATATCCAGTAGCACAGTGCCCTCTAACAACACACTAGGACATTAATTCAGTACTGATTCAGATGCAAGAGTAAAAACTACTGAATCACCAGCATTACTATCCCCAGCACCAATGTGCCAGACTATAGCAAGGGACTGACCACCATCTCAGAAGATTAGATATCTTCTATGATCACCCATCTGAGTACTAATCCTATTCATTTTCTGAGAACTGACTGGATCATGGCAGGCAAGTGGTGTGTCTGCAAGCTACTTGCAGTTTCTGCCATTTTGCCAGATGATCAGGCTGTAAAGTCCTGTTGAATGGAAAAAAAAACCCTTCTCATTTTCTGCTAAAGTTTCCAATATTGTTCCCTGACAATGGAATAATCTTTTGAGATTTGTAAGCTAAACTGAGGAAAGCTAAAAACTTGAAGTCTAGCTAGGAGCTTTAATTTGAGGACTGTGGTCATTTGCAAGACTTCTTTTTAGACTTCTGGAAAACAGTAAGTAGTCACACTCCCCAGTATCTGCTAGCTTGCTCCATTTTAGTCCACCTGATAATTATTTTTCTCTTTGCTACCTGATTGACCAACGGCTACAATAAGAGAGAACCTGTATAAATGAAAGGCAGTTTAAAGAGCTTTCAAGTGGCTCTGGTTGCTAAGGGAACCAAGTTCTATCTATACGCATTCAGAAATGTTAGCTGTCTGGGCAAATCTAGCTGTCAGGAATTTATATTTTATCCTGTTCCCAGCCGGGGGGGATTTAAAATAATTATTCCTACATGGTTTATCAGCATGTAGAAAGATATACAGTATTGTAAACACTTAAACTTCATTCTCGTGAGGTTCCATTCTTATCTGCCAGTGATGGACATTCACATTTTATTTTAAAGTAAGTCATTGGTATAGCTTCCCATTGCTTCTTTTGGAAAAAAAAGTCTCATCCACACACTGGATCCTCTTCTCTTTTCAGAACCCAGACTTCCTCCAGAAGAAAGATGGAGCCCTACAGTGAAGCATAACCAACTAGGGAGTTTACAAGTACAATGACATTGTGATTGCCAAACATTTTCTGAATGAAGAGTGGTAAAGATGCAGAGTCTACAAAGGAAAGAAAGGGGTAAAGATTAGTAAACTGAATCTGACTAATCGTAACACAAGAATTTATTTAATTCCTAAATCAAATGGACAGAGAGATCCTTCTCCTCTTTGATAATCTCTATGAAGTCACAACCCCTACAACTATTTGAGATGGTAGTCCATAAAAAGAATCCAGATTGCTGTTAGTCAATTTCCCTATGGGCACTTCCTCATTGTGAGGAGTCTGAATCAACTTTACCTCATAAAATTAACCAGATTCAGAGGAATCTCTCAGGATCTAGGGTAATAATACAACTGCAGGAGGGAGCAAATGTACCTCCTTCCCTGACTGATTTTCATCCAGTTTCTGAAACTAGAGGCTCTAATGCTCCAGAAGAGCTACAGTCAGGCAACTGGGTGTTGCATCCAATATCTTCATGACTGCTGGAAGCCAAATGAGAATACTTGAAGCTAAGTCTAGACTACAAAGGTAAGTTGGAAAAAGATATGCAAATTGCAAACCGCAATTTGCGCATCTTTTTCCGTTTCTCTGTCGAAAGAGGCTTTTCCGAAATTTGGCTACACAGCGCCAAATTTCAGAAAAACCTGTTCTTTTGACACATCCCTTATGCCTCATAAAACGAGGTTTACAGGGATGGTGAAAGAGCACATCCATTTTTCCAAATATTTTTTCGGAAAGGCGGACACATTCCTTGGATGTGGCATTGCTTTTCCAGGATACCTCTGGTGGAGATTTTTCAAGCCTTCCTTGACAGAAACCCTCAAATATCCCACAATCCAACCCCTACACAGAAACCATTTCTTGTCTTTAATGTTTCTCTTAATTATGGTCTAGTATCTAACCACTCCTTTTGAGGAAGGTAATTGGGAAGGTGCTGTTTGATCAGCACCAACAGCATCTACTGTCCTCTCCAATTTCTTGATCTATAGCCAAGTAGGATTTAGACCTGGGCAAGATGTCAATAATGTTAATGGTTCATAATCTGCTCAGAAGAACAGATAAGTCAGCTGCTCTTACTGATACCATTTGATCTCTCACCAGACTTCTGTATTGTAGAACATGAAATGCTATAGAAGTCACTGCTGGATTTCATAGGAACAGACACAAAAATCACCATAAAGTAGTTCTATTAATTGCTTTTGGAAAGATCCCTGAGTTGTCTAGATTATCTTCTAAAATGACAACTATTCCTTCCAGATGTATTTTCGCTATTGGGCTGAAGAAGACTTATTCTTTTTTCTTTTCTTGTTGAATGTTTAAACAAAAAATACCAAGAGAGATTTTGAGTGTTTTAGACTGTCAGTGTGCTGATAGCATTCAATTCTTAGTCTTCTTTTTCATCAGCCTTACATTATTTACTTGCTTTTCCAATGTCCGACAGAAATAAGGAGCAGACAAGCGTATACTATGTTCTGAAAGAAGAGACAACCAGAAAATAGCAATTTTACTCAATCAGTGACTTGTCTATTGGTTACAGGAAAATGCATTGAATCTGCATATGCACTACCCAACTCAGTTCTCTTGTGCCATTACTTTTCTCTTTGCATCTTAATTAATGGTATGCACACAACACAGCTGTTTGCTTGACACAGCAGAACATTCTTGATTAGAAGGGGAATGGAATCAAGGAGGATCATCAATGCAGGGCAAAGATAATGAGACTTTCAAGAAGTGTTGGGATGGGAAGAAATTGTGAAAATTACTTTTTTTTAAAAAAGGGAGTGATACTGAAACAATAAATATACTACTGATGATACTACAAGTAGTGTCATCAGTAAAGAATTAAGATTCAGTGTGACTTTTCAATCACTGCTACTTCAGATATCAAATTGAAACTGAATGCCAAAATTTTATAAAACTGCATTGACAGTAAGCTAGCAACACAATATACAAAACAAGGAAGGGTAAATGTGTAACTGAAACTTTAGCATGCAGGGGGCAATTGCGGTATTTGAAGAATGCCACCAAATGAGAAAATAAGATGTGAGCATTTGATAACCACAGAGGGGCTTGGTCCTGACATCTTAATTCTGACTGTTCACGTGCACACAAATACTGTGACAAAGCTGGCACTGGATGTACTCCATTTCATCTTCTGAAGTGAAGAATAAAGAAACCAAAGTAAATGTAATCATTTAATAGCTATATTCAATACAAACAGCAGAGGGTGTAGATGCTACAATATGGTATCTATCATTGATAGGGATGCTAACCATAAACACGGCCGCAAGCTGTAAATGAATAATGGTAATTAATTGTGTGCCTAATTATATTTTAAGTACTCCCACACTAACTGACAGAAAGGCTTATGCTCAAACCTTAATATTGATCTACAAACATTGTGCCATGTAATAATGGAGCTGTTTGATTAGACATATGAATTGGCAACATCTGAAGATGAAAAACATAGAAAGAGATATTTCAACTCCATATGAGCCGCAGACAAATTGCTGGTGTATGCAGTGTTACACTGTGCAGTTTGTCTATTAAAGATATATTTGATTCTATTATGGATACTGAAATTAACTGTAATTATGGAAGCGAGACTGAAAAGCATGTTACTGTTTTGTAGCATATGCAAATGTGCCCGTGTGACAGACATTTGTTTAGACAAATGATGCAAGAAGAAAATGAGACTATGATCAATTTGTCAATCACTAAAAACGACATTGTGTATGCTGTAGATGATCACATTAGCAAGCAACTAAATGGATCATGTAAATTACTATGGCCAAATTATGCCACCATTACTCACTTTGAGTAGTACCTGACTTGATGAGTAGTCTCATTAAACTGAATAGTGCTTGTCAGTGAGGTTCTGAAAGAAATCATGGGAATATTAACAAAACTGTACAAAATTGTATGGGCAACTCAAGCAGAAGAAAAGTGGAAAGGAATGGCAAGATAAAGCAAACTGCATGCAAGAAACAAAGTATATAATGAAGAAGAACAAGAAAATAAATAGGGTTATAGCCAAAAAGGTCAAGCCTATCAAGTTTAAAGGCTAACCACTGCATTCCCCATCTCCATCTCTACCACAACCTCTGCATATTCTGCCTCTCACCCCCAGTTCAGCAGAACCTCACCAGTCCAGCTATTTGTCAGACAGTCAGCAGCCAAAGGAAGTAATAGGGAATCATTCATCCCTTAGTATTAAACTTTCAAAATTAAAAAAAAAAAAAAAAAAAAAATCACACAAAGTAGAATTGGAGAGATGTTCATGATTGTAAAGTTGATTTTGTAAAATGAGTTACACTTTACGCTGACTTCTCTCTGAACCTTGAGTCTTTCCCTCCCATCCCACTCTTACACTTGGTCCTGGGCTACTGCACCTTCTATATCAACCATATTGCCCAAACAAATCTGACTGGGTTTAGCAATTGTGGTTCTTGCCTTCAGAAGCTGGTGATCACTGGTGAATACTGAGATCAGACAGCCTTCTTAAATCAAAGCATTGTTGAATCTCAACAGTAGGAATAAAGCAGAACTCAAGAGAAAATGAATTAGATACCTATCATACCAGCCCTTAGAATGAGAGGCCTGGCTCTCCATAGACATCCTAAACTTTTGCGTGTCAATCTGTTTCCATCAACACTGCCCAAAAATATAGTTTGGTGAGCTCCATAGGGGTTTACAGACAGGCCATCAATGCAAAAGGCTCTTGCATGATTCTTTATGTATTGGCAGATCAGTGGTTATCTTGAGTTATTGTCCTGTTTCCCTCTTGTTTTTTCCAACAGCCTGCTATTAAACTAAACCAGCATATCCATATAATAAACCAGGTCACAGACAGTGGTCATAAATTATCGCAGAGCATCTCCACTTCTGCCATGGACAGGCTATAAAATGGCAAGATATTAAAAGGAGTTAAAATACTTATATTCATCTGGTGCAAAATAGTCAAGGTATAATATGTGATATACATATTGTGCATAATGTTTCAGATACCATGTAATGTATTTGTCTTGTTTCCATAGGAATCCTATAGACAAAAGCTCAGCACCTAGGAAAGATTCCATTCAGAGGGACTGAGGCATGGAACAAGTGTTCACTAATGGTATGCAGTGTTTAAAAAGAGCTGCAACACTACTAACAAGAAAGCATTTCTTCCAAGACTTCTCTACATGTTCAGTTAAATAGAAGCCTCTATGTAAGGCCACATCTATACTTACCCAGAAGTTTGAATTAAGATACGCACTTCCAGCTTTGTTAATTGTGTAGCTGGAGCCAAGTATCCTTAATTTGATCTTTCATGCTGGCTTTACAGGGGGAGATTGATGGGAGCAAATGCTCCTGTTGACTTCCCTTACTCTTTATGCGTCGAGGAATCAACACGGGCACCCTTTGCATTGGATTTAACCAGTCTTTACTAGACCTGCTAAATCAAACACCACAAGATTGACCATCGCATCATCAATCTTCTCGCTAGTATAGTATAGATGTGACCTAACAGTGCCATCTGATGACTCCAAACAGTACTGCACATTCTATAAACAAGTTAATTTGGATTCTCTAGTGATAGGCTGGCAAAAAAGACACCATATGACAAACTTTAGCACAGTTGGGATTGCTAAGTTAGCTTGACAGGATTTACTTTCCACAAACCCATTTTGATTGGTATTAACTAAATTACCATTCTTTAATTCTTTATTAATAGAGTCCCATATGAGTTGCTCTACCATCTTGCCAGTGATTGATGTCAGACTGACAGTTCTAAAATTATGTTGAACATCTCATTTATAGTATTGGCACAACATTAATTTTCTTCCTGGCTTTGGAACTTCCCCAGTGTTCCCACACTTACTGAAAAGAAACATTAGCAGTCTAACAAGCTGCTTGGCCAACTCTTTGAAACTTCTTGGTTGTCTGGACCTGCTGATTTTAAAAATGTCTAACAATAGTTGCTGTTTAACATCCTCTGGGATTGCTACTGTGTTTCATCTCCATCTGCTGTGACAATCATCTGGAATTTTCCCCCAAATGTAGAACACTTTTGTCTTTTTCTGTATTACTATTGACAGTTCTAACATTTCCATCTAGTAATTGCCCAATACTATTGCTAGGATTCTAATATACTTGAAATACTTATTGTCCTTATCGCTACTGGCCACGGGCAGCAGGTTTGCAAAAATTTTGGTAGTGTCCAATGCCCACCACCCCCCTCTCCCCCCCCACACACACACCTGCCTAAGGCTTTGAGATGGAGTTTGGTGGGGGAAAGTGCAGGCCCTGGTTGGGATGTTGGGTACAGGCTCTGGCCTGGAGGAGGCAGGCTCTGGGAGGGTGTTTGGGTGCAGGAGGGCTCTAGGGTGCTGGCTCTGTCCTGGGGCAGGGGATGGAGTCCTGGGTGCAAGCTCTGAAATAATAAATTCCCCTTAAGAATATGAAGCAGAATGAGAGAGAAGTAAAGAGAGAGTCTGGTCCTTTTCCAAACAAGTGATAATGTTCTACATTTTGTATGTTACCTGAATAATACAGTGGTGACTGTACTGCAAATAGATCAAAATCAGATAGCAGCCACTTTGTCTTTGATAAGAGCTGGAATGGGCCATAAGATTACAGTATTTGTTCTCTTAAAGATCCATTTTGTGGAGTTACTGAAAGTGGCATAGAAAAAAAAAAAAGCTTATAAGTACTTGTCATCACCATTAGATTTTTCATCTCACATCGCAGTAGCAACAAAAATAACCATGGTTGCCATTCGTTTCCGCATTTCCTTTGGAGGCTACTTCAGTTCCATAAATATTGGAAATGGTTCATTCAGACACAGGTTGTGTTTAACATAAGGTTCTTTTTCACAGATGTTGCCATGGAAGCTTGTCAGTAACTGTAGGCTCTAATAAGCCATTTTTTCTGTCTAATTGCTAACCATCACTATGGTTCAAAAAGCAGACTTTATTGCCTACAGCACTTTGACTGTGTGATTAATATGAAACCTTGTTAGCTTAATCCATCATTGAACATGGTTAACTGACATAAGCATTCTTCATGTTTGCTTTACCTTGATATTTTTACCTTTCATTTAAATCACAAGTCTCCCTGAAACACCTATTACCTGTTTAATTCCTACTCCGTAGTTATCAATTTATGAGCAAAGATTAATGTGTGATGCCAATAAACTGTAGGTATTACATAGCTTAAAGAGAAATTATTCAGGAATGCAATACATATTTAGCTATGAACTTTAATAAGTCCAATTAGTTTAATGGACCACAACTCCAAATTTAGGTACAATGTAACTATTACTGCTAAGTGACCATAATTTCTTTTGAAATAGGTTGAGATTTTGTCTATATCCATCAGAAGGTTTTCTGAAGAAGTATACCTCATTTAGCTAGCCATTTCTATCAATTAAGGCCAGACTTATTTTTCATGATTCACCTGAAAGTATTGCCATTGGAGACTTTTTTATAAGATGTTACCACATCTAGGTTAGAAATAACTCTTCTTATGCCAAGATGCATAACAAATAATTTAATATTAAAGAAGAGCCAGCCTTATTTTGATCAAGCCTGGCAAATGCATAAGTAATTTGGAGGAAGCAAGAGGATTCTTTGGAAAACATGCCAAACTCAACTGTCTCAAACTTAACTGACTCATGTTACACACAGTGGGCACTATAGTGGAGATATCCCCTTAGCTTCTGCCACAACAGTAGAGCCCAGCTGCTTGTCTTGGGGGTCTGTGCATAATTGCCAACATTTAAATGAGTTTTGCAAAGGAAAATTGTCCAAAGAAACTGGGTGTGGGAAGAAGCTAGATTCCTGATCAGTAGAGCGCTTTTTTTTTTTTTTTTTTTTAAATAATTTGCACTAACTGATTAATTCTGGCACATAGTGCTTTACGAACTGTTGAAATCACCACAACATTCCTGTAAGGTGGGAACGCCAAGGCAGAAAGGATAAGATTTAAACTAAAGTAATAGAAAGAGTTTATTGCCAGAGTCAGAATTAGAATGTAAAAGCGGCAAGAACTCCTGTGGCACCTTATAGACTAACAGAAGTGTTGGAGCATAAGCTTTCGTGGGCAAAGACCCACATCTCATCTGACGAAGTGGGTCTTTGCCCACGAAAGCTTATGCTCCAACACTTCTGTTAGTCTATAAGGTGCCAAAGGACTCCTTGCCGCTTTTGCAGATTCAGACTAACACGGCTACCCCTCTGATAATTAGAATGTAGAATCCCTTTCCTTTCAGGTCCAGGTGTAACACTTTGCCTCTCCTTTCCATAACCATGTGTCTGGCCTATTTGAAATGCTTCATATCATTTCACCTCCCGGGATCCCACACTGTTATTTGAAATGATTGCCATTGCTAAAATCATTGCCAAATGTGGGGCTTAATCTTTATCTCACACAGGTAGCCCACTTGAGGTAAATGGAACTACATACAGTAAAACCTGTGTTATCTGGCACACTCGGGGATTAGGGCATTCCGGTTATCTAAAAATTCTGGTTATCTGAGGGTCCCATCAACCTAGGAAAAACCAATGGACAATAATAATAAAACTCAAGTTTTTAATATTGGAAGTTTTGTAGTGTGAACCAATTGGTCTCACATTTCTATTTTGAGTTAAAGATGATTAGTACTTCTTACATAACAAATTGTTAAGCCAATCATGGTAAACCAAGCCAGGCCTGTGTGCCTGAAGATGTGACAGTATTGTGGCTGGGGGTAATGCCAGTTAAAGTTTTCTGGTTAACAGAGGTTTCATTGTACATAAGTATTTCCAGTGTTAGTGAAGGTTGGCAGGAACAGGAACTTTAAATAAGCCCTATTCTTCCAGATCATGAATAAAAAATTGCAATAAAACTGAACCCAACACCAGTGCCCATGGAATCTTTTATCCTTGGCATTTTACATCACTCACTTATTCAGGAAGTTAATAGCTTTCCTATTCCGAATATGGTTTTGTTCTGTGCAGGAGCATGAAAGGGGAGGTGTGAGTAATCTATAAATACCAAGACAAGTGGAAATTTAGCTATGTTAAAAAATTGCTTGCTTCTGATGCTGTATTTTTATGACAAGAAAAAATGCTGATTAGATTGCACGAGAATCACATAAGAAATTGAACGGTAACTCCGCTGGAGGTTGACTAAGGTCTCATCCAGCAGTCTAAGAAAGATTGTTATTTCAACAAACCAAAAATGTGTTTAATAATAATATATTAAATATTAAGAACAAGCAGTTGTATAATGCCTTCCATCTAAGAATCTTAGTCTACTATAAAGAGCAGGATGAGATGTTAAGCTTTCTAGGTCTCCTTTTATTTCCTGGCCAATATTATGATGTATGATCTGTTCATCAAATCTAAGTCACAGCAAAAACTTCTGTATTCCTGTGAGGCTGAGAAAGGATCACCTCGGATGTATGAACTCCATCCATGGAAAGTGTTTCTAGTCAGTTTTCAATGTAACCAGGCAGTCTTGGGAAATAAAGAATGTTACATTAAAAAGATTATCTGACTACAAAGTTTTGAACAATTGGTTTTGTAGTCCTCTTCCTAGAATAAAAAAGAACACAGGCATTGATACAGGCACATTATAATTTGTTGTGATATTTTTGGTATAGTTTCCCATAGATACAAATTATTATTTATAAATTAAAAACCTCACACTGCTGAGGAAGGTTCAAACTGCAGGTCTTAACAATCCACCTAACAGTTCTTTCTCTTAAATGCAGGAAATAAAAATAGCTCCACAGTTGCATCTTAACTTCAAACAATTGGCTATGTAGCCCTCTTTCTAGAAGTGAAGATGGATACATATACATATTTTGTTTCCAAAAATGGGTCTTGATTAGATGGTCTCAAAGGACTACTTGTTCCTGTCTCAGAATTCTATTGGTAACAGTTCTCTGCTTGTTGTTATTATTTCTTCTCTTCTCCTTTTGCACCCTGCAAAAAGGTCACATTGCACTCTTATCTATGCTACTGCATTTATTTTTGAACACTTCATATTTGATCCCTTGAACATGAGCTACAATAACCCAATTGTCATTGTGCACCTATTTTCCATTTGTTTTCTGCAAGTGAGATGGGTAGTGTTTTAATGACTTATTGGCTTCATTTATAACTCATTTGACTACTTGTGAGGAAAGTAGGTTATCCCCAATAAAGCCTTTAATACTATCACACACACACACACACGTTTTATTTATGCTATACTACAAACTATTTTAGACAGCTTTAGTTTTAATTAGTACTAACTTTCCCCTCTGCCTGTAAATCCAGTTGCCAATAGCACACACAAAAAAATCTAAATTACAAGAGAAGATTAAGGTCAGATGCTATCTGACTCTGCAAGGTTTATAAGGTGGGGAAGAGTTCATGAGGATACTTCCTCCTGCACAGGAACCAGCCACAATTGGAAAGATCTTCAAAAGCACACACAGCATGCACTGGCTTTACTTCGCTCCTGCTGAAATCAATGGTACAATTTCCATTTATGTCAGTGGGAACAGTGTTAAACCAATGCTGAGCACTCAGGATTTGAAATCACAGGCACTGCAAATAAGAATAAGGTCATTGCTCAACCTACCCTCACTATGCAGCAACCAACAGAACTGACCTAAATCAGGGTGTGTCTAGACTACAGGGTTTTGTCAACAAAAGTGGACTTTTGTCGACAAAACTATACCTGCGTCTACACTGCCGCTGAGTTCTGTCGACATAACATCGACAGAACTCAGCAGTTTTGTCGACGGCTGTAAACCTCATTCTATGAGGAATAACACCTTTTGTCAACAGAGTTCTGTCGACAGAAGGTGTTATTGCATCTACACTGTCCTTTGCGTCTACACTGTCATGTCAACAAAGCGGCTTGCTTTGTCGACAGAACTGGATGTAGTCTAGATGCTCTTTGTCAACAGAAGCTTTGTTGACAGTATCTGTCAACAAAAATACTGTCGACAAAAGCCTGTAGTCTAGATATACCCTTAGAGACGCCAAACCGATGCACCCTGAGGATAAGTGAACTCCAACTGCAGTGTGTACCACCCTGGAAGGGAATCTGGTCTTTATCTTACTCCATATATTTGGAAATACCTGTCTTAACTATACAGCATCTGCCATTCGAAGTCAATAACAGGCAGCCATGAAGCTCAAGGGACTCCAGAGCACATGACTGCAGCCTGTGTGGAGGCAGGGCAGGCAGGGAGGCTGATTCAGGAACTGCTGTTGGCTGGTAAGTCTCCTGGCAGAGCCTACCTCTGGCATCCCAGTTCCTCCCTTTCCCAACCCTCTGACCCCCACTCCTGCCCCTACTCCACATACCCAAATCCTCTGCTCCCCTCCTGTACCCATTTTCCCATCCAGATCTAGACCCACAATCCCCTGCCCCAGATCACGGTCCCCTTCTGCCCTAGCTCACAACCCAAATCATTGCACCCCCTTGTGCACCCCAATTCCCTGCCCTAGGTCACAATCCAATCCCCTCCATCCCAGTCCAGTGCCCCAGGTCACAACTGCCTCCTTCACCCAAACTCCCTCCCTTACCCCAAACTCCCTTCTGCACCCAACCTCCATCCCAGACTCCGCACCTCCTCCATTAATATCATGGACGAGTACGGCCCTCAACCACTTTCCACTTTTCTTGGAGTGGCTCCCCATAAAATTATTGTCCACACCTGAACTATAGAGTACTGAGGGAGTAGCCAAACATTTCACAGGGATATATAGTAGCCAGCAAACAGGTAGAGTTTGTCTGGAAACTGACTTTTTGTCTTAAATTGGAACAAAAGGTTGAAATTTTAAGATTCCCTATGTAACAGAATTTGACAGATATTTTATTTAGAAACAACAAAACAATTGCATTAACATATTTAGTTGATTTTTTTAAACTTTTTGCTATAATGCATTCATAAGTATAAATGTGTATATTATATTATGAAAGTTAAAACATTTCAAATTTATTATAATTCCTTGACAACATTTTGGCAAAAGACATATTCCCACACAGCATTTTGATTTAGTCAAATCAGCATTTTCCAAAAGAAAATTGTTCTGTCAGAAATTTTTGACCAAATCTATTAGCAGATAAATCCTGATTTCAGAATGTGCATTCCAAATGAGGCTAATGAGAAAAAAAATATTTGGAAATCTCTGATGCTGTAAGATGACAGTAACATAAAAAAAAAGATGGGGGGAAAGAATTTTAAAAGATGGGGTGGCATAGATTAGAGGAGCAGTTCTGGAAAATACTAGCTGTGGCAGTTTGGAAAGAACGGACACAAGAAGGCTGCCAGAAAAGGAAGAGGAGGAGATTGATCATCTCTTGTCTTGATACTAAGTATGAACAAGGCTTATCTTCCTTCTCCCACCCACCCCTTGCTTCCAGCTGGGAGCCAGGACAAGAAGCCAAAGTGGCTTACCTCTCCTCCAACCTGCTGCCCACTAGAAGCCAGGCAACCATAGGCACTGACTCAGTGAGTGCTCCAGGGCTGGTGCATCCACACACAAAAATAGTGGTGCAGTTTCCCCTTCCTCTCTAGACCCTCCTATTTGCTAGTCACCCAGTTGATCAGCCCCCCAGTTCCTCCTGGCTCCTGCACCTCAGCTGTTTCTTGGCATACAGGGGGTGCTGAGTGGGGGGGGGGGAGGAGTAAGTGTGGGGCTTGCTTAAGGGTGGGGGTGGAATGGGTTGGGAAGAGGTGGGGCAGGGAGAAGGGAGGGAGTGGGGTAAGGCCTGGAGCAGAGCCAGTGGGGCGCACCACCTGGCATGTTAGAGAGAGACAGAGTCAGCACCTTTGCAGGCAACCTTGTCAGTTTCACAGCTTGGAAAGCTGTGAACTTGACAAGGCTGCCAGGCTTCCAGTAGGGGGCGGGATGGAGGAACTGAGAACCTGGGGAACCTGGACCCTGCTCCCAGAAATTGACTTACATTTCTAGAAGCTTAATTCTGAGTTATTTCAGAAACATTGTAAGATACTCACGAGGGATGGCTGAGTGGCAGAAATTAGAGAGGATGGGAGAGAGGCAGACTAGGCAAGTCATCAACTAGAAGTGGTTGCTAAAATAGTGAAAAGGTAAATGTGTGAAAGTACAGAGGAAAAGAAAGGGCTTTCCTGAGAGTTACCCGGGCCTGGGGTACTCCCCTCCCCCCCAAAAAGCCTACATTACAAAGTAACTATTTTTAATACTTTCCACCCCATGACCTCCCATTATCCATCAGCCCATAACTCTTTTATAGCTTCTGTTGTGCCCAGAATTTCATTTGGTAATAAGTTCAGTGGCAAAAATAAATCCGCAGCAAAAGTTAATTATATCTGACATCAAAGCCATAACAGGAATTTTATTCCTTCCTACGCAAGTTAAATGATCAAAAACTATCTGCTTGTTCAATATAAATTTAATACATTGCCCTACACCCAAAAAAGTTAAGTTATAAATAAACATCCACAACCAACAACAACAACAAAAATCAATACAGGCATCATCAGACTGTTTATCAACTCAGTTTCTAGGAAATAAAAAACAAAATCCACAAGCTTTATCCTCACAAATGCAATTAGAAAAATATATTGCATCCAGATAATCTTTGTGGTCACTATAGATAGAATTTTTCTCCCTAAGCCTTGTGACTCCAGAAAAATAAGCATAAGACAGCAGCCTCAACAACATTGAATGACAGATAGCATCCATGCAGTGAATGAACAAAAAGGCTGGCTCACAGTGAAGTGACCAAATACAGATCAACCAGAATGCCAGAAAAAAAAATATATTAAAGATGAAGGGTTAAGACACAAGTTACATCTTCTTCAGAAGAAAAATATTTAAAGGTATTAAGAAGTGATTGCCAAAGGCCATTTGTCTTTCAGGGTATGTCTACACCGCTTATTTTGAAATAAGCTATTCCGGAATAGTTATCTAAAATAGCTTATTTTGAAATAGCACGTCTACACTGCAGGAAAGGCTCAAAATTAGTCCGAGGCAGACTTCCCTAAAGTAGAGGTGCTATCTTGATCTAGAGCCCCAGGAATTACTGGGGAGAAATAACTTAAAATGGCTCTGGTGAGGGACTATTTTGAAATAGCAGCAGTGGAGCATCTACACATGCCTTGTTTAGAAATAGCTATTTCGGAATAGTCGTTATTCCTCATTGTGACGGGGCAGCGCTCGCGCCCCGCACAAGCCTGGCACCGTCCCCGGCGTGTTGGGGAGAAGCGGCGGTCCCGCGCGGGCGTCGGCCCCACGTGGCTTGCTCCGCCCCCTGCAGGGGAGGGCCCCGGGAAGCGGGCAGACAGGGACAGTCTGGGCATTCCCGGCCCCCGGCGGGGCAGAGAAACCGCGGAAGTGGCGAACCGCCGCGGCACGGGGCGGCGCATGCGCCCCTCGGACGGGGCAGAGCAAGCAGCGGGGGAGGGCCCCGCCCCGCCGCACGAGACGTAGTGGCGGCGGGACACTTAAATAAAGCACCGCCGCCAGCAGGGAGGGGGGAGAGACCACGGGACAGAGAGCCCAGGAGGGCTGACCGGCCCGGAGGCATGGACCCCGAGGAGCGGAGAGTGGCGGAGCTGGAGGGAGACAACCGCCAGGGGGCCTGGCGGAGACATCACGAGCAGTCCCCAAGGAGGCCCCCGGACAAGGCCGTCCCAGCGTCTCAGTGGGGGAGGTAGGAAGCGACCCAGGGCAGGATATTGAGCCTGGAGGGTTGGTGTGTTGCGGGGTGGAGCTTTCCCCCCACCAGCCGGAACTGGGGCGCCAAGCCCCAGTCCTTAGGGCCCTGGGTCGGGGCTCAGAGTGAGGGTGGCACCCAAGCCCCCCTACCTCTCCTTGCCAGCCCGGCACCACACAGGACTGGGCGACTTGAAACGGACCAACCCTGCTGGACTCGGGGCAGGGGAGGTGGAGGGGAGCATGGTAGACGGGGTTTGGGGCACAGGATGGGCAACGGGCCGGGGCCTGTGCGCCCCCGGTGGGGCATTGGCCTCGCACCCTTCAACACTCATAGAATGAGGTTTACCGATTTCAGAATAAGCCATCCATTATTTTGAAATAACTGAATGGCTGTGTAGATGCTCGCATTGTTATTTTGAAATAATGCTAGTCATCTCAAAATAACGGTGCAGTGTAGATGCACCCTCAAGGAGTTCATTATAGATGTCAGGGGCATTATTCAAGATATCCATTTGAAAGAAGTTGCATTTGCAATGCATATGGTACTTGTTCAGATGAAGTTGTTAGTGATCTAAAGCAGGGTTGTGGAACCTATGGCCTGCGGGCCAGATCCGGCAGCTTGCTTTCATCTGGCTCATGAGGCTCCTGGTTGGCTCCTTCCCTGCCCCAGAATGAGCTGGCACTGGTGCGCCAGAGGAGAAAGTGGCTGTGCACAATGCATGGAAGCACTTCCTGCAGGCACTATCCCACCATTGCTTCCATTGGCCAGGAATCACGGCCAATAGGAGGGGGAGGATGATGCCCACAGGAAGTGCTTCCCCATGGTATAGATCCACCAGCTGTGCCCCTCGGGAACGGCACTAAGTCGGCAACACAGTCCCCTGCTGCCTCCTGCACCCTCAGCCCACTCCTGCACTCTTACTCCTGCCCAGACCCACATCTCTATCCCCAGTCTGCTCCTTGGCAGCACCCTCCCCTCATTTTTGGCCCCACCTCAGAGCCCCACAGGGACCCACAAAAACTACTAGTCTTAGGCCCCGAGAAGAGTTAATCCATCTCTGGGGGCAAACACTGAGCCTCACACCTCCTTCCCCCCATCCCCATTCACTGTGGAGCTGGAGCTTGAGGGAAGTGAGGTGTGTCTTTTTCCCCTCGCCTTCTCTGCTGGGGGCCACATCTGTGAGAGGTTCCCCCGCTTCTCACCAGGTCAGACTCTTGAATGAACTCACAGAAAAATGATAAAAGAAAATAATCATAACATCCATAGGTGAACACTTTTCATAAAACAATCACTCTGGGATCTGATTTCTCTGTTCTTGCCTTCAAAGGAAACCTTCACAATTAATTCAAGAGATGAACCTGAAAGCTTCAATTCACAATTTTGCTAAACTCTAAAAGTCATGATCTTA
Source organism: Rafetus swinhoei (assembly GCA_019425775.1). NCBI lineage: Eukaryota > Metazoa > Chordata > Testudines > Trionychidae > Rafetus > Rafetus swinhoei. Next base: position 67,685,036 of record CM033424.1, on the reverse strand, counting down.
ATAAAGACTCTGGCTTTATGGTTTATTACAACACCCCATAATCCACTAGCACCTCCCCCTCACACACACACTTTTTTTGGTCCTATTACTGAAGAGGTAATAAACAGGCCACTTCATCTTGTATGGTCCCTTAGAATATGAGTGAATATTTTATACTTAAATAATGTCATAATATACTTAAATGCCAGTTAAATATTTTTGATTGGTGTCAAGGGGTGCCCTATTCCTGGAGGCCCCTTGAGTCTAGTCCCCTTTCAGGGCATGACTTGACCTTTCCCCAAGACCATTCACAAGCCCTCACAACTATGGTTAATACAGCCTTTTGGTGAGAGTCCATATGCACAACCCCTTTCTTAGGGGTACAGCAGCCCTGAGGCCTAGTCCAAACACCCATCCCATTCTCTAGGGATAATACGGTCCAGAGGTCTAGCCCACAGGCAAGTCAGCAGACTTCCCTCACACAGTCTAGCTACGGGGGAGGTAGGGGGACCCGGGCCCTCCCACTCGACCGGGTTCCAGCTCAGGGCCCTGGTGGCAGTGGCGCAATGGCTTGTTCAGTGGAGAATCCTGCCACAACAATTCCCCACCCTGGGCTACTTCCTACCATCCCTGGTTCACCATTCTCCCTCGTCATCTCACTTGGGTGTTGTGGCTCCTCGGGTTGCCTCTCACCCTGGCTGCTGCTGGGAGGTCCCGCCACGTCTGCTTCCCTGGTTCCAGAGCTCTCTCTGCACCTCCTTCCTCTTCCGCAGTCAGCCCAGATTGAGTTGCTCCAGAGGCTTTTATAGTCTGCCTCCCCTAGGAGCATACCCAGCAGGGCTGTGGGGGTGAGGCCCACCAGCTCGGCCAAGACAATTCCCTGATCCTCAGTGCGGGGTTAATACACTCCATCACAATTGGGTTGAATTTGTTTATGAAAAATTGTTGAACCTCTTTGTTTCCACTTTTGTTTCAACTATACGTATGTAATGGGCAAAACAGAAAAGGTAGAAATAAAGCTGTTCAACCAATGGAATGAAGCTCTTCAATCATGTTCCTTTGATAGTTCCCAAATGATTTTTTGATCAGAATGTTCATTAAGAGGGAAACGTTGAAATTTCAATGTTTTGTCCCCGTGCAGCTCTATTTAGAAAGGTATATACCGTGGCTTTAATTTCTGGAAATTGTCAGACGTACAGCTACTACAATAAAACAAAGAATAACAGTGGCTCTTCTGCGTCTTTCAATGGTTACAGTCAATAATACATGATCAGCGTCTGCTCCCTGAGGAAGACAAGTAATAAGCAGACTGCATCCATTACAAAAGTATTCTCTGTCTTATCAATATATTTCTCTCCTATCAGTAACACTTATTTATTGAACTCTCCCTGGTATCTCAGACCTTTTCCCTGATATTTGTGTGGCAGAAGCTTTCAACAGAATGTTGTTCATAGGCACATTCATCCCAGTTCTAATTTTATTTTAAAATGGGAGTAAACTAGGAATTGTTTATTGATCCATGTATATCTATTCTCAGTGCACAGGGAGGAATGTAAGAAAGCAGTCTCTTTTTACCATACATTGAGACACCAAATCACCGCATTTACCACACAAGGAAAAAAATAAATAATTCATTAATCATATATAAGAACACGAGTTACAGTGGAACACACTACAGTATTTAGCCCTGTGGTGTCCAATCAGTTCTGAAGTGTGGCTACTGCTATAGCAAACTAGCCCCACACAACTGGCCAAATAGCCACATGTGGCTAGAGTGTTAGACACCATGGATTTAGCCCCTACCTCCCCTCTAGCAGTGAGGAACTTCAGAGCCTAGTAAGATTGAAATGTGCATCTAAATGTTACATCTCAGGGCTGCCTCTAAAAACAGTGGTGTCACTTATGTACCACTACTGGAAGCCAAGGTCTAAGTTGTCTATGACAGCCCACAGAAGGGGAAGGAACTGTTTTGTAAAGCAAACTACTTGACAAGTTTGTGGTTTCCAATTGCATTTCACTCACCACATGTTTCACCTTCATTTTCCACCAAAGCCTAACAGCTAGATCTTGCTCCCCTTACATGAGAAATCCTTACTACTGTGAGTAATCATGCTGGCTTAATTGAACATAAAGTACCACTCACATCAATTTAGTTGCATACAATGTCAAGAGATTTTATGGCACCCAACTACAGGTATAATCCACCAAGCACAGGAGGATAGATTATTAAAGATAAATCTACAGCATTAAGTATTTCACTTTAATTATGTACTTAGCAGGAGTGGCATAAAGTCAAAGGAACATTTCTGTCTGCAAATGAAAAGAAAGTGGCATTAAGCTCTCTGAAACTAAACAATAAGGTGTTCCTAAGCACAAATATATTATAAGCAGTTCTTTTAAGACAGCTTAAACTACCCTCCTTTATTTGAGTGAAAACCCCTAATAGAATGCTTCGGGATTTGTGGGATGGCTATGAGGTTTGAGGAAATAGCCTGTAGTTACTGAGAACAGGCCAGCAGCTTGAGTACTTCCACCTTTAACATTTTAATAGGCAGTTTTAACAACATACATTGCTCAAAAACTCTATGACCTGAGTATTTTCATCACTCTGCAAATTCTGAGTTGTAACCCTGAATGAGGCACAGAATTCTCTTTTATGGATGGGAAGGGGAGAGAAATGCTTGAAAGTGAAAATATATATTTTAAAGGGAAGAATGATTAATACACTTGTGAAACTTTGGTGCTACAAATGAGAAAGTTCAGAGCCCATGCCTCCTCTGAAGAGGTTACATGATCCTATAAGGAAGGATAAGGCAGTATACTAGAGTTTCCTAATAGTTACCTATGTGATTTTTGCTCATCCAGTTGTCTTATATTATATTTTGTCTTGGGAGAGGAGAGAGAGAAAGAGCTGTCTGTAAACACGGTTCATTTTTATAATGATAAACTGGAAGTTTGTGTTTCTTGGCTCCATGGGATCTCTTCATTTTCTCAGTTCTGTTGCACATTATTCTGTCTGAAAACTGGTCCTTTATTAAGCAGTATTGACTCTGAAATTACTATGATATTTTAAATCACTCTAGCATGAAAGTTTATATCCATGCTTGAATATACAAAAAAAATGCAGTTTTAAATCATGGTTGTGTTCTGAGGAAATAATAAATATGAAATATTTCCCCAGTCACATCCTTTGGTTGTAATTAAAGTGTATTTCTCCTCTGAAAAGTGATTGTAAAAATGGCATTATGTGATTTCATGTCTCAATGGATTTCTACATCCAAACTCAATTTAAAAAAAGATATTTTTCTATCCACTAGCCTTGCAAACTCAGCCTGATCTAGCAGCCAGGCTGAGTGTTTGCACACTGATTATCAACACCACATATTCTGTACATTAAATTCTACTCTCCGTTATATCAGTGCAACCCCCTTATCTCTGAAAGCATACTGTAAAGGCTATCTATAAAGCCTCTTAGCACTTTGGCATTGAGATTCACCAGCCCAATAGGGCATGTATCATGTTAGTCAATACATGCTCTCATGTGGTGTTACATTGTGTGGACAATGATACAGCGAAAGAGGTATAACACGATCCACTGTTAGGAAGTTGAAGCTAGTTACATTTTCAGACTAAATACAAGGCATAACTTTTTACCAGTGAGAATAATTAATTATTGGAACTTCTGGCTTGGGAAACTATTAATCTAACTGATGTTCAGTCTTATCTGTAGTATAGACATGGTCCAAGAGTAAAGCTGACACGGTCGATCTTCCCAGGATTCAAATTAGCAGGTATAGTGAAGAGGGTGCACCCATCAATGGCGGTAGTTTTGCTTTTATGAGGAGTAAGGGAAGTTGAAGGGAGAGAGTGTGCTTTCTTCAACTTCCTGCAGTGTGGACAGCACCAAAATTTGAGTTAAGATACTTTGAAATCAGTTATGCAACTTAAGCTACACAATTAGCGTATCTTAATTCAAACTTATCCCCTAGTGTAGGCCGGGGTGAGAGTCCTTAAAGTTCCTCAGCATGTTGCATTTTCCCCAAACTAGAGGGTTGAGCATGATGAACTAAAGCATTTTTGTCCTTGTCCACATTAAGAGTAAAATAGCATATAACATTGTGAGTTGAAGGGTTTTACAGTAGAACTTCAGAGTTACAAATACCTTGAGAATGGAAGTGGTTTGTAACTCTAAACAAAACTTTATGGTTCTTTTAAAAGTCTACAGATGAACATTGACTTAGAGCTTTGAAACTTCACCATGCAGGGAAAAAAAAAATAAATGCTGCTTTTAACCTTTTTAATTTGAATGAAACAATGTCCTTGTCAAACCTTTTTTAAAAAAAATTTAGTAGGGTATGTTTAACATTATATACCGTATTTCTGTTTTGGTATGTCTAGGTGCTGGTGCCTGATTATGTACTTCCAGTTCCAAATAGGGTATGTGGTTGATTGGTCAATTTATAACTGAGGTTCCACTGCATGTAAGGGTGTATCTAAACTGCAGCGTTTTTCCAGAAAAAATATCTATTTTTCTGGAAAAACAATACTTGCGTCCACACTTCTATGGCAGTCTTTTGACAAAAATGTGAAATAATGGAGGGGGGTTTTTCCAATGGCGATAAACCTCATAGAAAGAGGCATATGTGGATGCAGAAGAGGGAGGGTTTTTTTGAAAAAGAGGCCTCCAGGAAAGAACACAGGTGACCTGGAGGCCACGCTGTCCAAACTAATCAGAACTCTACAATTCCTGTCTCCTGCCAGCTCTTAAAGCTGCAGGCACCCAGGACAAGCCTTGTGGTAGGAAGCCAGCCCACAGAGCTGCACCTGACCACACAGCTCTGACTGCCATAAGCCTTTCAATAGATGGTCCAGCCACAAGCCACCCCGAGACCCCTCTGGCCTTCACAGAGAGCAACACCAGGGCTCCCAGGACCCAGCCAAGGGCAGCAAACACCATGGGCTTCTTGCGCAAGAACATCTTGCGCAAGTGTTCTTGTGCAAGAAGTCTTGTGCAAGAAAACGTCCACACTGCCATGTGCGAGCTGTGCTTTTTGCGCAAGAGCGCCCATGGCAGTATGGACGCTCTGTTGCGCAAGAAAGCTCTGATGGCAATTTTAGACATAGGGCTTTCTTGCGCAAGAAATCCCTGCCGAGCGTCCACACTGCCCTCTTGCGCAAGAGCCCCTGCGCAAGAGAGCTTACACCTGTTAAAAAAGAGCGTAGCTCTTGCGCAAGGAGCCCTCTCTTACCACGCCGTACTGTAAATTTACTTGCACAAGAGCAGGCGGGTAGTGTGGACGCTCTGCAGATTCTTGCGCAAGAACGGCCGTACTTGCGCAAGAAGCCGCGAGTGTAGACATAGCCCATGTGTCCTCATGGTCCGGGGCAGAGATCCTGTCCCTCCGGGAGCTGTTGGGTGAGGAGGGATCCTTCCTGCAGGATCTCCACTCCCAGAGGCACAATGCAGACAGCTACGGCCAGAGGGCCGAGGCCACTACCCCCAGACTTTAGATCAAGTCAGGAACAAGGTCAAGGAGCTTAGCCAGGGGAAGTTTTGAAGCCAGTGCTAGTCATCCCACTGCTCCATGACCCACCAGTTGGAACTGGTGTCCAGCCTCCAGTACAGTCTCTCCACTGTGGGGTGCAGTTGCAAGGGCATTGCTCCTGCATCCAGGCAGAGGGTCTTGCTGATGAGCTCGGACTCGAGCTTGTGCAGGACCATGAAGGAAGGCTGCACAAAGTGCTGCAGAAGTTGTGGCATGTGAGTGTGGGGCCATCACATGCCCAGAGGCAGCTCCGGCTGCATGGCAAGGAGTATGCTGTGGTATCCTGAAGCAGGGCAACCAGAGCACGCACTGCTAAAGCTTTGCTGTCCCTCGAAGAGGTAGGCAAACACACAGCAGAAGCAGAGCAATGGCTGTTCAGAGGAAGGGGGGATCCCTTTAAACACGTCTCAGCTAGCCTTAGGCAACAGCACCCAGAAGCAACTGCTGACCTACTGCCCTGCCTGAAATGGTTCTAGGAGGCCTTAAATGCGAGATATAGCATCCACACTGATTAGACGCTATCTTTCGAAAAGCAGATCGCTTTTTCGTTGCACTTTTGCTGTGTAGATGCTCTTTCGAAATAAGCTTTTCCAGAAGATCTCTTCCGGAAGAAGCCTGCAGTCTAGATGTATCATAAATCCCTTTGTAACAGTTTCTTAAATATGGATAAGCACAAAGGGTGAAACCAGGGTACCACTGAAGTCAATGTTTTGTTTCCACTATTATGGAAGGCTGCTGAGAATATATGGCTCTAGCAGATGCAATGACAGCTCATGACCTTTGGGATAGAAAGAGTCAAGCTGCTATTCTTCAAGTAGCAGCACAGGTTTAAATTGCTTGTGTGTGGGTTCTTGAGTAGTGTGATAACATTCGTTATGATCTAAGTTTGCAGAGAGTGTGTTATGTGATAGTACATATAGCCTTCACTACACTTATTTAACATGCAATTAATTTGTTCAGCCAGACATTTGAATGCCTGAGCATCACACAGGCTGGCCTCCAAGTGAGAATATCTCAAGGATGAATCTAATGCACCAATGACTAAACAACTTTGTTCCAGTTTATTGCAGCTGAAGTCATGAGAAACAGAGCTTGGTCATCTGCTGTTAGACATATGCTAAAAACATACTCTCTGGTAAACGAATGCCATTGTTAGCAATCCCCTACTTTAAGAGATCAACCATGTGACAAGTAATTTCATTGGCACTGAGCATACCACATTCTCAGACAGACATTTTAGCAGAGAGTCACAATCCATACTCTATTACACAGTTAAAGGGGAGCTGATCCAGTTTTCTAAATGGTGCAGCTGTGGGCTGGATACTGGCAATGGTGACAAGCTCCTGAGTGCTCATTATCCAGGTAGCCATGAACTGCAATTTAAATAAAGTATCAATAATGCAAAGCTGGCAGTTTATCCTTAACTGTTCAGCCTGTAAAACAGGTTTTATGAGAAGATTTAAAATGTGTGTGACTTTATCATAAGCAATGTCATATTTAATTCAGTGTTTCTTGCAAACATTAGTTGGTGGGCTAGATGCAGGAGCCACTGAGTGAAAGCCATGTCCCGAATTATGCAGGAGATCAAGCTGGCTTACATCGCTGTCTTTCCTGGCCATAAAAATCCATGAAAGCTGTTATATTGTCAATTGTACCATGTGGGTTTCAAAGCCAATGAACAAATTTTCCTTCAGATTTGTCTCGTTCTGTGGATTTCACTGAGACTTAAAAATCCAGCCAAAGCTGAAGAATTTTGGACTATACTTTTACTTGCTTTCTGTACATTTGTATAAAAAAAATTCCAGATGGTATCTTATTTCAAACACCACCCACCTCTCCCCCCCCCAAAAAAGAAAAAAAATTGCTTAAAAACAAAATTAAAGGTTTAAGTTACATGGTACTTACCTACTACAATATTTATAAAAACCTCAAGATTAAAAACAAAGTAATCAATAGTATATAACATTTCTTAAAAGGTAAATAAATAGATATTTTCTTAACACAGCCACATCCTGACTTGATAAATTATATATATATTTTGTTTTTTTTAAAAAACCTCTTGGTTTTGAGATCTGCATTTTTTAAAAAATATCTGTTAAATGGGAAATATTGATTACTGATTAAAACAGTTTATTCTAGATTGAAATACATGTCAAGGTCAGTTGGCAACCTTAACTATTTTAATTAAGTTGTTTGGGGAGTTTCCCAGATTTTGGGAGGGAGGGTGTTCTGTCTTGTTACATTTTTCATGATTGCACAACCTTTGTTCTTCGGGACAGCCCTGCTCGCCAGCCACGCTGTCCGGCGATCTGCGCATGCACAGATCGCCCGAACCCGGCTCTTCCAGGTTACAATCTACTCGTCACGGGTGAGTAGATTGTATAATTTGTCGAGCCCTGTTTATTACCATGCAGATTTTAATTAGATGATCACCTACTGTTTTGTCTATAGGACACCTACCTCATGCAGTGAACATATTCAACAGAATAAGACAGGGATGTGAAATGAACTCATCTGGGGTCAGGTCAATAGAGTCTCATCTCCTGCAGTTGTCGTCTGGAACACCGTGAATGAAAGGAAGCCTTTTTACAAGGAGGTCCAGTGGACTGCTCTTCATCAGCTCCCTAATTTGTGATCTGTAAGGTGTGTGGGACCCTGTCAGGAATTAAAAGTGCACCAACATAAGCTCTCCATGTGATTAGAACACACAAGCCTTCCCACTGTAAGAAAGTGCAGTTGCAAGGGAAAATGCCAAAGCTAGGGTCTTTTATTCTATTTTTTCCTCTGTTGTACATAGGTTCTGAATCTGTGTTCAACTGAATGCAGAACTAAAAATGTGTGATGCAGCCCTGTCTCACTTTGTGGGAAACAAGAACCTTAATGTGAACACACCCACGTTTTTGGATAGTTGAGATTCAAATCAAGTTCTGAGAGAGTCTGGTGCCCTGTATAGAAGTCATTAAGTAAAAATGTTTAGAAAAGATCAAATTAAATTCAAGTATATACTATTATTAAAAGATTGACTGTAGTTATTATTGAACCTTGAAGGCTAAGAGAAGTGAACAGTTTCTGGTCATTTTCCTTTAGTGAAATAGATATCCTTCAGATAAAAATCAATTTTATTCTTGTAGTAAGAGGATTTTGGTCCATTCTTTACAAAGGTTCACTGAAGATAATATTTATTTTTTATTACATACTTGTGCATCAGTCTTAGAATAATAATGCTGATGTGATATTCCTAGAAACCAAGTGTTAAGTCAGGTGAATGAACCACATGAAATCTATCATTTATGCAATAGTTTTTTTTTTTTTGTTATATTGCAAGTGTCAATCTATCAGATTAAAAAATGTGAACAGCTCTGGGATTAATGAATTAAACATCCCACGTAATCTTGGTGAGAGTGAACACATTTTCATACAAATTTCCACACATTTATCTTTTCTGTTAACAGACGTGGTCCTTCCCTTCTTGCATATAGAAGTGCTACCAAGTAAGTTTCTAGAGACAGACAAATCGCAAAGACGTACAATGAGATCAAATAGTAGAGGTTGATCTACCAGATGTGTGTTAGGAAGATAAATGCAGTGCTTCTCACAAGTGGCTGAATGTATTTCTAACTGAAGAAAGTAAAAGCAAAATCTGGCACTAATGAGGAAAATGAAAGCAAAATCTGGTGCTAGGCCATAGGAGAAAAGGTTTGACTATGCTTAGAACCTTAAATCAAGGAACCTATCCACAAAATTAGACTACCAATACTTGGGCCCATCAAGTATATAGAATGGGTAAACCTAGTGACTTGAAGGTTATAGTTGCCCAACTACTTGAAGATTCATCCCATCTTTAAAAGCCTACATGAAAAAGCCATATCTAAATCACTCCAACCCACCACTACCGCCCATAACAATCCACAGACAGAAGTACTTGGTCCACCAAATCCTCAACTCCCAGTGAATTAGTGGAGGGCTCCATTATCTTGTGATCTAAAACAGCTATCTAGGCTGGACAGGCAGATTTGGAACCAGTAGAGAATACCTACACCCTAGATCTATTGAGAGAGTTCCTTTGGAAATAGCCAGAGAAACCTGGCCCTAACGAGGCACCTTCATGGAGCTGTGGTTGTACTGTCAGGAACCACATTCTGCAGCAGAAACTGACTTTGGGCAACATGATGACTGCAGCTGTCCTATAGTGGCTGCTAGATTGTCTACAGCACATAACTAGTGAGAAGGGTTAATAGGCCAGCTCTTAAGTCCAACAGCAATAGCAATTTGGTGGGGCTGGACTCTGTCTAGTTGGTAGGGACTCCACCTGAGGCTGCTTTAAGCTAGCTGACCTATACTTTTGGGGCAGATGGAAGGTATAATGAAGAATACTAAAACCAGTCTAGAAAATGATGGAGAAAGAAGAGGGGGAAGGCTAATCACAGGTTAAGAAAAAGAAAAGGGTGACTATACCAGAAGAAGCAGCAGCAACAGCTGGCAAAAAGACATGAATGATAATGAAATCACTACTCAGGAATGTAAAGATAGGGGATATAAACTCTCTGAAAGTGAGTGGATTTTAAAAGTTCTGGAGACATTGAAAGAGCTGCAAAGCTACAATGAAAAGATCTATTAATTGACTGTAAAAGCAAGGAACAAGTGGGAAAACCATTACAGATTACAGTGCTAGGAAAACTGAGGTGAGATGCTAACTGCTTAAATATCAGAGACAGGAAGAGTTGTGTATGGGGTGCCAGATGAAATGACTGATAGAATCACAGAACACTAGAACTGGAAGGGGCCTCTAGAGGTCATCAAGTCCAGTCCCCTACCCACACAGCAGGGCCAAACACCATCTAGATCATCCCTGATAGCTATCTATCCAACCTGCTCTTAAATCTCTCCAGTGGAGATTCCACAACCTCCCTACACAATTTATTCCAGTGTTTAACCACCCTGACAGTTAGGAAGTTTTTCCTAATGTCCAATCTAAACCTCTCTTGCTGCAATTTAAGCCCTTGATTCTTGTCCTATCATCAGAGGCCAAGGACAACAATTTTTCCCTCCCTCCTCCTTGTAACACCCTTGATGATGATGTAAAGCAAAGAATAAGGGAATAAATACTATATGCTAAGCAGCTAATTAGCAAGAAGCAAGAAAAGAAAGCTAAGTTATGTGAGTTGCATTTAAAGGAGAAACACTTCTAAATAGGGTAATAGGTCACCAGATTTTTTTGGACAAAACCATACATTCCATTCCCAGTGAGCTGCTACAGAAACCAAAGGTTGGAACAGGTCATATAGTGGAAAGGGAAAACTAGATTCAGTACGTGTGCAGGGAAGCAATTCTATGACAATTGTAGAAGGAACAGAAATAAAGTATAGCAGCCATAGAGGAAAACATTGTGCAGCACAGAGACTGTATAGCAGCAAAACAAGTAATTCTTTTGTATCTTGCTTACAAGTAGCATGCCATACATAGAAGCTACTGAAAGCCATCCAAGTCCAAACAAGGGGAAGAGGAAAGGAAAACACAATAAGGAGAAAAAACACAGAATAAATCAAAAGATATGAGTGATTCAGGAAAAGACGACATTATGTATAGACAAATAGGTATGTAGCTTTTATGATTGAAGTAATAAACTGCACACTGCTGACAGGAAAAACAGAAAGGAAAATTATAGTTAAAGCAACAGAACAGTACTTGTTTCTTTTGCAAAGCTGCTAACACAGTTCCATGCATTTTAAGTGAAAAAAAATATTGAGGAGAGATAGAATACTGCTATTTACTGTGGTAATACTACAGGAACTAAACAAGAATATGTGCATCAGGCTGTTCTTGATAAGACTACTGTAGTAATAGGAGGGCCTAAAATTTAACCCCATGTATCACAGGCCTGGTTTAAGACCTGAGGCCTAGGCAACAGCAAGACTTTGCTAATATAAAGCAAAGTGAAGCTGTGAGCAAGAGGCAGGCCCTGCTCACAGAACTTGGCACAAACAGGGCTGATAGTGCAGAAACACTAATTGGTACTAGGCACAGGCTGTAAGCCCATTTCAGAGGGATGGTGACAGAACATCTAATTAGGAGATATCTTGGTTCCAAACACTCCCTACAGATAACAGGAACATACTGATCCAGATTCAGGATAGCATCCAACATGACAGCATGATGAATAGCAATGTTTTGATTGAGCCACCATGTATAAGGTAATGGGTGGCACCCTAAGACATCAGAATGTGTTCTCCTCATACATCAGGAGTGTAACTTCTTTACATCTTACAGAGGCTGTCATTCTCCATTGCTCCCTAGGCTGGACAATCTGCCAGTTGACTGAGCTGAATCCATTGTCATGGCACACATTCTTAGCTTAACTGTAGACATCTGATACAATGAGCAATTACTGTGTTTTGTTTACAGTGACATTCCTAGTGCATTCCAGCCTTATCTGATTCTGTGGTCTTTGGGGTTGTCTTGGTATCTGCTGTGCTATGCTGGCTCTCTGCTCAGAGCCTGCCCAACACACAGGGGGAAACATGGGCATGCAGCTGAACACCTATCATTGACAGAGCAAGGCACCTGTCAGGATACCACACCAGTGACTTCTGACCACAGCTACTAACCCCAATATCATTTGCATAAAAGAAACACAGTTAATAGGAAATTAGATTTCCTAATCCCAAAATATGGCTGCAATAGTCAAGATAGAGAAGTAAGAAAGATGGGGGACTTTGTACATTAGTTTTAAGGAAAAACTTAATTATTTTAGTTTCTACATCTTGATTTCAAGATTAGAGCAATGCTATTGAGATTCCAATGCAAAAATACTCCTGCAGCTTTGAGAATATTTAATTTATATCAGCCCTGTGGAAAACTGGAGATTAAGGATTTGATAGATAGTTAAAGGTGGAACAGGCCTGTATATTATATGTGGAGACAGAATATAAACAGATTGCAGGGAAGTAGAAAATGTGATTACAATGACAAATGTCTAGAACAATTCATCAATAAAAATAATTTAGTAATTCTGACTGATGGTATACCCATTAGGAGAGATTTCCATGGGTTGCAGTAAACCTATGTGGACATAGGAATTGTGTCAAGTAGTATAGCACGCAAAGGCAACTGGGAAGTTGCTAAAGAGGGAATGGGAAGAGATTGCCTTTTTCTTGATACAAATACAGAAACGTAATCTTGAGGATAGAGGATGATTCCTGCTAATTGGAATATCAAAAGGCAAACTGGGAAGCTAAGGCGGCAATGAAAATATTAATGAACAATGTATAAATGATGGCATTGAGGAGTTTAGTAGCAATATAACCAAAGGAGTTATGATGGCAGAAAAGTTACCTATACTTAAGGTATTGAAATTCCATAAAGGCAGAGACCATGTACCACAGTGGAATGAAATGTGCAAAAAAACAAAACAAAAAACAAAAACAAAAACAAAAACAATACTACAACACTACACATTTAAAGAAAGGAACAAGGTATATAAGAAAGCAAAATGACATAATCAACACTTTAAGTCAATGAAATATAAAGAAACAAGGCAATTGTGCAAAGGTCTGTAGCCAGACAGAACCCCCCCCCCCCCCCCCGCCACATCCATCTTGCTTGCCCCTCTAAGGTGCCTCAGAGCACACAGGGCACAGAGAGCAATAGAATCAGCATTGTCTTTGATGCCTTAACAGAAGGCCCGGATATGCTGGCTCATCGTGACCCTGGACAACTGCAAACATAGATAAGAGGGCCATCAAGCCAATCGTTGACCAAGAGGCTGCAGAAACTGCCCTTGGCTAGTGCCGATATTGATACGATCGCACAACCATCCCGGGAGAGGAATCTCCTGCTGAGTAAAGAATGCCCAGTACTCCCAATTTAGTTCTCTCTCTCTCTTACAAGTGTAAATTACGTTTAAAACTCCCTTGTAAGAACTGGTGTCACAAAGACGAACCAGCACAATTTGGCACCTTAGATAAGAAAGAGAATACGTGACCCCACGGGTATAAAGATGGGCCCAGCAGCGCACTCACTTTGAGTACCAATCTACCAACTACCTGCTGGTCGGGTTAGGTAATTGACTCCCGAGGTCCACACGGGGACGCCCAGCCTCGTATTCGTCTTTCCGAGGAATTGAGTGACCGATCCTGGCCTGACTACGCTGGAATCGAGAGACGCAGAGGGGGGTAAAAATTGTACCTGTATGTGTCCCTTTTGTCTTTGTGCACGCATAGAATTAGAGCTATATAAGACTAAGTTGTTGTTGTGGTACCATTATTTTGGTGAACTTATGCAACCTGTGTGTGTTTTCTTGTGACTATTTTAAAACCTGTATTTGCTAGCAGCTAAGAAGTAGAGCAATAGCCACTGTAACTGTATGTTTATAAGTTTCTTTAATAAACTCGGAACTGTTTAAGCACCAGCCTGACTCCTCTATTACTGTAACTCAACCGGCACAATCAAAGAACTTCCTGAGCTGATTTGACTGAGGAAATTCCCCGGTCATCGGCTGACAAGATCTTAAAGGAAGAAAAGAAAGCACTGCTAAAACATCAGAGGTACATAACTGGATTATGAAAACAAATGTAATAGAGAGTCAGAGCCATTCTATACCAGGTCTTATTGTAGAAGGCCAAGGGTCTAATAAATGAATTAAAAAAAAAATGTAGTCTCAGCAGAAATATTCCAGTGTCAGTTATGGTGAAAGTCAGAAGTATAGAAATCCACTTGAGGAAAAGAATTCATTAAAGAGTATCATGAGAACTAGAAGAGATGGATGGAAGACGAGGACACTATTTTGAACAAAAACTTCTGTAGGAGGGAACTTCAGAAAGTTATGTCTAGAAGCAAAATCTCTGCACTAGGCAAAGATGGCACATGTAATGGAATGCTAAAACACCGGGATGAAGGGAATCTGAAATCGTGCTCAATCTGTACAGCGGTGTCTGAAGGGAAGCTGAGTTACCAATCGAGTGCAAACATGTGGTTTTAGTCCCAACATGGAAAGCAGATAAGCTGCAAACGAGACTTGATGAGTACTGCTCAATTGCCCTTACTTCATCCATGGTTAGAGCCATTGTCAGAATAGTGACTGCAAGATCGAATACATATCTAGAGCAAAATGAACTTACAGATAACATGCAAAGCAGGCTCAGGAGGGAGAGTAAAGCTGTTCATGTACTATGAGTAGAGATGGAATCTCAAAAAAAAAAAAAAAAAAAAATTATACAGGTTGAACCTCCTAAATCCCGGACTCTTTGGTCCTGTTGCTGGACCAAAGAGCCCTGGAGCAACGCAGGGGCTGGGGAGCCCAGGCTGGGCCAGGTGGCATCTGGGGAGCCCCCAGCCTGGCCGGGACCCCCCCCCAGCATCAACAGGGCCAGGTGGTGGCTGGGGAGCCCTTGGCATAAGTGGGGCCAGGCTGCAGCCAGGGAGCTCCACCCCAACCGGGGAATCCCTGGCGTTAGTGTGGCCATGTGGCCGGCAAGTCCCAGCCACAGCCGGGGAACCCTTGGCTGCAGCAAAGCTACCTGCGGCCAGGTGGCTCCAGTCAGGAACCCCAGGAAACCCCCAGTGGCAGCAGGGCCATGGTGACCGAACAGCCTCCTCCAGCGAAACCCTAGCTGATGCGGGGCTGGCGGAGGCAGGTGGACAGACTCCCCAGTGGCAGCAAAGAGGCCTCAGCAGTGGGGTGGGGTGGGGTGGCCAGAGCAGTCCTGGCTGGGGAACCCCTGTTGACAGCAGGGCCAATGGCACTGGGTGGCCCCAGCCAGGAACCCCAGGAGACACCCTGCAGCAGCAGGACTGGCAGCAGTCTAGCGGTCCCAGCTGGGAACCCCGAGAGATCCTGGGGCAGCAGGTGGGCAGCAAGGTGGGAAACTGTTCCGGGCAGCTTTAGCAGGGCCAGTGGCAAGGAGAGAAGCCTAGAGTGGGGCAGCTAGCAGGGCAACACTGACCTCCCCTGGTCCAGAAAAGCTCAGGTCCTGAGGGTGCCAGACCAGGGAGATCCAACCTGTAGTAGCTTTGCTAAAGATTGAAAAAGCATATGATACATTTGAGAGACAGGACTTATTGCATAGAATTAGGCATAAGTAAATTAGCCAGAGGTTAGAAGTCTATTACACAAGTGGGTGGGTGAGATTCTCTAGCCTGCAATGTACAAGAGATCAGATTAGATAATCATCATGATCCATTCTGACCTTAAAGTCTATGTCTTAAGTGAAAGTCCCATTCAGGAGAGAGTAAGGAAAGCCTATTCTAGGTTATATACAAGCACAAATGGCATTCCACAGAAGAGCATCATCAGCTTGACCTTATTCAATGTAATGATAAACGATCTGCTGAAACAATGAGTGGAGGAATAGGCAATGCTTTACTTGCAGATGATTGTGCCACATAGGCTAAGGACTCCTTAGGGACAAGGATATAGCTGAGAAGTGGATTTAATGAAGCACTTAGGAAAAGTGCAGAGTGAAGAAACATGGGGCTTTAAATTTTCAAAACTAAAGGAATAATAGTCACTGAAAGGAAAATTTTAAAAAAGAATGCAAATTGTATGTATATAGACAGCACATAGGTATAGTTCAAAGTTATAGATTCCAGAGTGTGACATTTGATAGTCAATTAACATGGAAGGATCAGGTAGAAAATATTGTAGAAAAAAATGTAAAGGTCACATCCATCTACTTTAAAGTATTTATGGAATCACCTGAGGCATGGGGGAAAAGAGCTGTGATAATGCTTTATTGAACATTAATAAGACCAATAATTGAGAATGGATACCAAGTATTTAGCTCAACAATAAATGTAAGGAAACTAAATTCACTCCAAGCCTATTGCCTTCATCACAACCCTTTGTGTGCACGCAACACAAATAGGTTCTGGTGAAATGTCTGTCACATTAATGTAACCCTTCTGCCGGGTAGGCCTGGCAGCAACCAGGGCCGGGTTCAATATCTAGGGGTCCATCTCACACAGAACCGGCTTGAGCCCCCACCCAGTAACCTAGGAAATTCACACACCCCGGGTGCCTCAGAGGCAATGCTTCCCCAATCGCAAGCACAGAGTCTGAGTGTAGGAAAGAAACATTTAATGAAACAGAGAGAGAAGTCATACGGCATTAACTTGGGAAAATACCACAAACAGAGTTCATAGCCCAAACATGAGCTAAGCCCCCGGCCCCCCCAGCCAAGAATCACCCAAAGTCCCAAAGTCTGACACCCCAAAAGTCTCTGTCCCTGATCAGTGCCGCCCAGAGTCCAGAAGTTCACCTGCCGGGTTTTACCTCCCAACCTGGGGGGGTTTGGTAGGGGCACCTTACGTGGTCCGAGGCCGACGGCCCCACCTCTCCGTAGGGTTCTGCCGCAGTCTTTAATGCAAGCCACTCCGCCACGCTCCACCAGCTGTCTCGTTCCACTCCACCGGACGCTCCGCTGGTCACCTGCCGCCGCTCCTACCAGCGGCCTGCCGGTCATTTCTGCCAGCCGCTTCGCTGGCTGCAACAGGTCTGGCTCCCAGCCAAACCAGTGATTTCAGCTCTTTAGCCACCACCTAGACTGGCAAAGGATTCCAGCTTCCACTGGACTAGCAAAAAGACTCCTCAGGGAGTCTGCTTTAGGTCTGTCCTTAAAACAAAGGGGGAAAGGGGCAGGTTGGGCCAGTCTTACAGCTCACACCGGGCAGGTGTGAAGCAGGCTGAATCAAGCCCTTTAACCCTTCCCCCCAGCTCAGTTCACTCAACTCTGGAAGGGGGGTTGCTTGTTCCTCGGAGACCTCTTACAATGATGGGGTCTCTCCTGCAAGCACTGATGTCATGTTTTACAGTTCCCACGTTTAGGGGGTAGCATGATTTGTGACCCCCACAACAATCCCAAATTATTTACAATTCACCACATTCCATTCCAACACTGATCCTCCATCAGCCCTGGCTGAATTGGATTTACATAGTCACACCTCGTATTTCCTCCCCCTTCCTGGCATGAGCTGTATTTACATATCAACAGTTAATTATCTTACAGAGCTAAACAATTGTAGTGGGCACACCCACGCCCAGAGCAGCTCTCTCTCCTTTTAGCTGGCTGATAGCAGGCAACAGTTCAGCCCCTGCTTACATTAAGAATAAAATTATTGGACTAAAACCTTTGGGCAAAAGTCATAGGAAACAGGGAAGAGTAAACAATTGAAGAATGCTGGAAATTCAGTGGACAACGTGGGGGAGAAAAGAAAAATGCTTCATGATCATGAGATTAAAATATGGGCAAAGGAATTGAGCATATATAGCCATGCGAAGATGCATGGGGGTAGGGAGGAGAAATCACACACACACACACACACACACACCCCCAATATATATGTGGAACTATATAATCTTTCCATACTACTATAAAAGGAGAGGTGTAGACATCTGCCACAGAGAAGACTTGAGAACTTTCTAGGGGGAGGCAGGCCCCCAGCCCCACCCCCTCCGCTGAGCCCCTCCCACCACCACAGCGAGGGGAAGAGTATGCGCATGTGTGCCCTCCCCCTACCACCACCACGGAGAGGGGAAGAGCATACACGTGTTCCAGCATCCCCAGAGTAGCAGGGAGGGAAGAGGAAGCACAGCTCCCCACACACACCCCACACACACACGGGAGCAGCGGGGAGGGAGGAGGCCACATGGCTCCCACCTCTCAGGCCCCAGAGCAGTGGGAACGGAGGTGGCTGCTCAGCCCAAGCTGGCCCAAACCTCCTGGCCCCAGGGAGCAGCAGGGAGGTAGGATGCCACTTGTATGTCTACCATCACAATGGGGAAGGTAATGCTAGTGAAATTAAAAAGGGGAAAAGGAGATCTAAGTGTATTAAATATACAATTTTATAGAGAGAGAGACAAGCATTAGACTAATGCATAAATACTTGGCAAGGATGAAAAAACAGAAGGCGACAGTGTTCTGCATCTCAACACTTGAAATAAAGAAATCAATTAGACTATCAAATTTTGTAGCCATTATGATGGCTGAATTAGCAGAGATAATGTTGGAGGTATATTGGATACTGGATGTGCAACCTGCCTCCATTGTCATCTTGTCAGATTCTCTATCAGGCGATCAGATATGGAATTCACATAGCAGAAATGACATAATTAATGAAATGTTTCTAACAGCTCTGGCACAGGTGGAAGTACACACTGAAATAGCATATGCACGACGGGATAGCAGGAAATGAAGTGCAGGGTAGTAAATAATGCTGTAAAATTGACAACAGTCCCTCTAAGCAAAAAGGAGATAAAATAGCTAATTAAAAATGAATAAGAGAGGAATGGCAGAAAGTATGGAAGAGAGAAACAAGGAGGGAAAGATTGCATGAAGTATGCCTTGGATTGAAAATTCTGACATACTGCAAGAAGCTGAGTGAAAGAGTGAGGTAGCGCACCTCTGAATACTTACCAGACACAGGAGCTTGGCCTTAATAAATAAATACAAAGATGGGCAGTGTGAGACTTGTGAAGTCAAAGAAACTATTGAGCACATCCTCTCAGGGTGTAAAGTGAGTAATGAAGGAGAAAGGTTGGGAGACAAATTCAGGCACCTAAAAGTGGCCAAGCCTACACTAAAATTCTTGGTAAGATCATCAGGAAAATGGAGCACCAATAAGAGTAACATTACAAAAAAAAAAAAAATACTGAAAAAAGGAAAGTGGCTGTAATGACATATCATGAAATCCAGCATGTGAGGTCAGCAACAGCTGTAGTTCCATCGCAGGTTCAAAGCATTCACTTGTGGCTACAATAGCACTAGTTTGTTCCCAGCCTTGCTCCAGCCCTCTTCCTGCGAGGTCTCAGTCCAGATAATGCAGCTCTGACCTCCACATAGGTGCTAGAACTAAGGGTGCTGTGGGTGCTCTTGCACCCTCTGGCTTGAAGATGTTTTCGTGTATCATTGAGTCAATGGCTCCCAGCACCCCCACTATACAAGTTGTTCCAGCACCATTGGCCACTTGGCTTGAATTCCTGACTCCAGCTTTGACCCTTGTCTCTGCCATGTTGCCTCTGATATTGGCTCTAAATTTGGGCACCTATTCCTAACTACCAACTACTGCTCCAACCACTAGGCATGACTGCCCACATCTCAGTCACTGACACAGATTGCAAGCTCTTTGGGGCAGGGGCAGTGTTTGTTCTATACTTGTGGAAAACCCAATACAATGGGGCCCTGGTTCACGAGTAGGCTTACTAGATACTATTGCAATGCAAACAACAACAACAACATTTCTAAAATATAATCAAGCTGTAAGTTCTAGTAAACCTGATTCTTTTTGGAATGTTAATCATTTAAAAGGGTCACTGTCAGCTTAAACAGCACAATCAGTTGCACCTAAACAAATACATTTTTTTATCTAGAATCCTGCAAATTTGTGGATATCCACTTTATAGCCACAGGTAATCCACATTAACATGCGCAGATGTGGAATCTGTAGCTCATTTTTTGCAGGTACAGATGTGGATGCAGATACACATTTTGTATACAAGCAAGGCTCTAATGATGTGATAAAGGGTAAATCAGAAGCTTCTGAATACTCACTTTCAAATTCTGTACTTAAAGATTTTATGAAGTACATACAGATAATCTCAAAAAAAAAAAAAAAAAAAAAGTATTACCATCCCCTTATTTTCAGGGCAGTTTTTACTTACCTTTAACAAATATTTACATGTAGCCACATTACCATAGATTGAGCACCCTTAACATGTATAGTTGAAAAGATTTCCACTAAATTCACAATAATTCCCTGTTATAATTATAAAGATACCATAAATAGCAAATGATAAAATTTAAGTTTCTCAGGGCATCATTGTTTGCTGAAAGTTGAATCCACTGCTCACTGTCAGAAGTGATTTCTGAACAGTGTTTTTTCTTATTGATTTCAAATCAAAAATACAATACAAGGGCCAAATATATATTTCTTGTTTTATACAATGGTCCTTGATTTATACAATCATCCTAAAGAGCATTATGCTGTTGGATGAATGGAGCCAGACAAGGAATGTAGGACTTTCTCCTACTACCTTTGAAAGTCAATAACAGAATTTCCATTGACTTCCATGGAGCAAGCTCTTTGAAAATAAAAATAAGTGGGCTAGGTAGGCAAATGAGTTCTGTGTGTTCCTCAGTGTTGATTATAATGAAACTAAGGTAAAACAGATTTCAACTTAAGGTTAAAAATTTATATCAATACCCCGAGATAGGGTCCACTAGATTTTTAAGTGTGAGTCAGCAGCTTATCTGATTAAATATAATAATTTACTGTCTAATTGACTAGACTGGGATTTTGGTTGTCTTAAGCTGATGAACTATTAGATTCTTCCTAGCCTCTCTTCATTGCTGTTTACTTTACACCTTGCAAATGATAGAGAGGAAAAATCAAACCAACTTCTTTCATTAAGTTAGATCACATTACTGTGCATGACTTTGAAGCAATAAAATAGCTATCCAAATGGTAACAGACAATGGTGACATTAATCCAGAGAAAGGAGAAAAAAAAATCAATAATTATAAAACACTAGTGGGCTGAATGTCAGAAGCAGAACAGGCAGAAATATTAGTCTAAACCCCACTGGAAAACAAACAATGTTTCTAGTATTAAGACTCCATCTATTGCTTATCTTTTCTGCTTTAAATTGTCAGGATTCCATGCCAAGTTAAAGGAAAGAGGAAAAAAAACAAAAACAAAAACAAAAGAATGTTGATCTGACTGCAGATGCCCAAAGGGGTTTGGAGTCTTAAATTTCCAGAAGTTAGTTAATCAACAATGTCTAGTTACACAAGGCCAACTTCTACACTGTAGTTAATCACTAAGAAGAAGGCAAAATTACCATTTATATAGAGCAATAAATATTTCAGTAATTCACTGTTTTAAAATATGAGCATATATCCACCTCAAATTACAACAGAATCTTTCTTAACATTTTGAGCAACAGATAATCCATACTGTGAGTCAAGAGTTGAGACCAGCATATGGTTATTTCTATGTACAGCCTCACTTCATGCCCTAACCAATTTCCTTTATCAGTTTATTTTATAATAGCAATGTACAGATATTATATGACCAATTTGGGGATCTAAATATCAATTGTCTGAGACTCCAACGCTTCTGGGCAAAAATAATTGAACCAATTCACTAACTTAATTTCTTTCAGAACTTTATAATTGCAGTGTTTTATTTTAAATGCACTGCCCTTTAATTAGATCAAGCATCCCTTTTCTTACAGAAGTTAGATATACAAAAGACCTATCAGGTTATTCGTTCCAGTTCCCTGCCAAAGCAAGACAGACCCTGGTGCTTTATTTAGTTTGTTTTAAAAAAATTCCAAGCAATGAGGTTTCCACTGTTTCTCTTGATCTTGAGTACATATTTTATAACTGCCCTCTATTCTTAGTTATATGCACCTCTGTCACAGAGAAACAGGTGGAGGGGTTTCCAGAGTAGGAAATCTCAGAGAAGTTCTGCTCACAGAGATACTCTCCAGCATTCCATAGAAGAAAAGGGTTTTCTCTCACAGAATCCACTTCCGGATCACAGATGCTCCTGAAACTTGGCAATGCTGCTCCACCACGGGAACCACACTCTTACCCTGAACCTAGTGAATGCTCCAGTGAAACCCTCCCTCTCCATGACCAACATAAATAGGGAATCCTGCTGAGGTGAGAGCTCCTACTTCTATAACATATTAATGTGCTGTCAACACAAACACCTGAAATACCATTACATTCTACACCCTAATGACATAAAGAGCTAAGCACAGGGTACTTAGAGCCCACTCTGTTAGCCTCATTTAGCATGGACACTCTAATTCTGTGGTCCCCAACACAGTGCCCACAGGCACTATGGCGCCCGCGGGGGCATTTATGTGCGCCCGCGCCAGCATTTTAAAACTACTCACATTCACCCCTGCTTGGAGCAGGGTTGGTAGCCTGGGCCCACGAGGGAGCCCGACACGGCGCTTTGGAGGCTTGAGCCCCGCCCCCACCACAGCAGGCAGCCCGCGCAGGCGCCTCAGTCGCCGGAGCAAACCCCACGCTGGTCGCGTCCGGCTGCGAGGCAGCAACAGTCCCCCCCCCAAGCAAAACATCTGTGGCGGGGCCCTTTGTGGTGCAGGAGCTGAGAGCCGGCAGGGGAGGGTCCCTTATGGCCGCTTCCGCCTCAAGACAAGCCCATTGGCCGTACCTGGACAATGGGAGCTGCGGGAACCTACCAATCCCCAGGCACATGGCCAGGCAGGTCCTGTGGGAGAAACAGGAGAGCAGCGCATCTCGCTGGTAAGTGTCCGGCCCCCCAGCTACTCCCACTCCGATATCTTCACCCACAGAACTCTCCTCCCAGACCCTGCACCCAAATCCCCTGCCCTGAGGCACAATCCAAACCCCTGGCCTGACCCCCCAGTAAAATGTCTGGTATTTTCAGTTTCTCAGCTGGAAAGCCACTTGGGACATTCTTCCCCTGCCATGTGGAAGGGAGTGTGAAATTTAAAAGTGCCATGATTTTTGGGAAGAAGAGAAGGGTGCTTTTTTTGCTCAACATTTGGACATCCCCCCCTTTTTATTAATGCAGAATTTTAAAAAAAAATGAATTGCAATATAATTAAAATAAAAATTATCCAACTAAATTAAGTTTCTATCAAATTTACCCAATTCACATTTAATATGAAAATAGCCTTCAATTTCACATTTGATGCCTTTTTTTGTTGGCGCCAGCCGCGCTCTTCTGAAAACATGAATGTGCTATTGGCCACAAAAAGGTTGGGGACCACTGCTCTAATTAATAATATTTTTCCTTTTCTTTCCCTTTCCATCCCCTCTCTTTCTCTGCTATTTATTTGTACTCTGGACCGCTTAATTCCATTCATCTGAAGAAGCAGGTTGTACCCACAAAAGCTCATGATTCCATCTACATTTTTGTTAGTCTCTAAGGTGCTGCAGGACTATTCATTGTTTTTTAACTTAAAATAAATTGACTATCAAAATAAATAATACAGAATGGAAAGTATGTCAGACTACTGTATGCAGTTTTTTTTTTTTTTTTTAAGAATTCAATTTTAAATAACGCTACCTCAAAATTTAGGAATAGCTATAACCAGGGCTCGACAATTACGGCAATCTACTTGGCCGTGGTGAGTAGATTTTAGCCCAGCATGGTGCCGCAGCACGGTCTGCGCACGCGCAGCATGCCAAACCGCACGGCTGGTGAGCAGGGCTCTCCCTCACTTGTCAAGCCCTGGCTATAACTATATGGACCCTTGGTTATAGGCAGGTAAAAGGAAAGTTTTCACTTCAGTCCTGCAATCCCACACAATCATAGACACCTTTTGTTTGATAACACCTTTATACAATATTACTATTATCAATACTATCACAACCCAATGCAGCAGCTTTTTCTACAACATTTTTCAGACACCAACACTTTTTTCCAAAAAAAGCACAATCTCACCCTCCTCAGATTTCCACTGTATTGCTAGCTCCTTCCCCCTTTACATTGTCTTCCTATGCTTTTTTAATTACTCCTAAAAGCTGATGGGACAATTAGCTCATTACTGTCCTAGCCCACACTCTAATTTGGTAATTAAATACTCCATTCCTCAATCAAATCTCCTCTGGGGGGAAACAAATCAGAACTTAAGTGATCAGAGTGCTGGGACAGCTGTTCTCTCAGCACTGTCACCACACATTAAGATGAAAACAATCTATTCTCACATACCAATCCTGCTAACTCACTAATCATTTTAACTAGAGCAGGCTCAGACAAGGAATTAACATTTTGAAATTTGGTTTAGTTCTGATTCCGATTGCATGGCTTTCCCCAGAGCACTGAGATGGGATTCTCAGGGCTTCTGACTCCTGGCTGCATAGCTGGGATGCCCATAATTTTGCAGTTCCCAGCTCTTGGCAGGGAGACTGGATGCCCTGGGGTCCCAGACACTGTAGCAGTCTGCATTGCAGGGCTTCACCATAGCCAGACAGCCTGGAAACCCTAGGGCACTCTGCATAGCATTGTTGCCCCAGAACTGTGGCTTTTGGAAGCCCAGGCTCCCCCTGAAGCCCATGAGGTGAGCTACCAGGGAACTAGGCTGCTTAGCAGTCAGGGTTCTGTAAATGTTTCCAGTTTTACTGATTATGCTGTTTCGCTGAAAAATTCCCAACCAGCTCTAATTTTAATTACATACACCTGAACTCCTTCCAGTTAAGAGGCATTACCTCCATAGTGCTTTATATTCTGTTTTGGTATGTGCAGCACAAAACTACGTTGGTCTTTTTGCTGTACAGGCATATTGCTTTGCAAATTTTGGTAATATCTTGGTGCCACTGAAGTCAATATTAAAAACTGTCAATCTCAAAATGACGTAAGGACTTCATCCTTTATGCTTGTCTGATGTTCCCTCATACCCCTAACTCTCTTTCAGCATTAGATTTTCAGAGGCCTCTCCCTTTTAAGGAACATGAGTGGTTTGGATTAACTTCCCCCTGATATATTTACTTGTATTTTCTAATCTTAATCTAGTTTGATTATTTCTTGCCCCAAAATCTAATTAGTGTCAGTCCTGTGTATTATTTTTTTGCCATGAGTGGAGTTTGCAATTCCATCCTCTCCATCACCTGTAGATTTTGCCAATGTCTTCCACTCATTAACAAAGATCTTCCAAAAATACTCTGCTTAATCCAAGTGAGGGTTAAGGTATCACTGCAGGGAAGCACTGATGTAGTTTGTGCTCTAGGAGTTAGCTAAGGGCTAATAATATAAAATTAGTGGCTACAACTTTTCACAGTTGCTCTGTTTACTTATAAAAGGATAAATGCTATTTTTACAAGAGCCACCCATGGCAAATTGAGTTGTGTGGGTTTTGTTGTTTTGTTTCGGTTTCTTCTGGGGATCCCATGTCAAAATTTACAAGCTGTGTTCTGATCTCAATCACACCATTTTACTGCAGAGCAACCCCCTTGGTCTCAGTAGAATTACTTTAAATTTATACTCATGTGAAATCAGAACCAGGCCTGGTGCTCACAGCTTTTAATGAGAGCAGATAAGTACTCAGAATTCATTCCTCTTTTTTTTTTGCCCCAGGAAAACAGATACAGCTGACAGTGCAACCATGATTGTGATATTGTCATCTCAGTCAGGGAGCCATCCCTCCTTACACTTAGCATCACAGCAGGTTCAGTACAACAGGGAGGAAGCAAAGGCCATGTTTGACAGATTATGCCACTACTGGTAGTTATGGGCTATGCAATTGTAAATGTTCTCTTCCAGTAGGCTTGTTACTACTTAAACTGCAATTAATTTTGTATGTTTTATTAGGGTTTTTTTTTAATTGTGAGTATTAAGTGTCCATGATTCAGACATTTGGCTTTATAAATAAAGTGATATAATGAAGATGGTCAATAACATAATTCATCAGTCAAATTTTTGGGGCAGTAATAAGAGCAAAAATTCAAGGACAGCAATATAATCCTTTGGGTCACATGCTGGAAGCGGCTTTCACCCAAGATAAAGTGTCTCAAGCCCACATCCATTAAGATTCATCCACATGCTGTGTAAGACTTGAACTCCTGCTGGATGAGAGCAGAATGGCTCTTTCCCAGTTGGATGAAAATCCTGCAGTCAGGGGATGCAGGCCAGAGCTCAGCAGGGCACGTTTTTGTCTGGACTGTTAAAGTCCCTTGCTGACTGAGTGGCTCTATTAGCCCAAAATTGGAATCTACTATGTAGCTGAGAAAGTGTGTGTGTATGTGTGTGTGTTTGTTCAAGAAATCCTCCTAAATGGTAAAAGCTAGGACCACCAAATTTGGTATACAGCTTCCTCTTATCATAACTTGAACCAAGGATTTAGTTGTGTCAGGCAAATGGGATGTGCCTGGAATGGGATTGCTTCTCATAAAACCATACAGAAAAGAGACAGAATCACTAAGCAGGTGGAAGGGGCTGGCTGTAGGCACACACCCTCTTCCCCCATCTGGGACTGCCCCAAGCCTCCTACCCTCCAGGTGCCCTTTAGGGAGGATGGGGGGGGGGGGCTGTAACTCTCTTTTCCCCAATTCATATGGGGATATTGCTGACTTTTACCCTTCATCAGTGAGCCAGGGGAAAGTACACAATTTGCTGCATTCCTCACACTGGCTGAGGAGCACAGGAGGGAGACAAACCTGGACCTGCCTGAGCCGGAGCTCATACATCCCTCCTCTGTCCCCCTTGAAGCTGCAGAGGCCATGGAGAAGTGTTTCTCACCTGGCCCTAAGCTGCTGCAGTGACACAGGGGTATGGTTGTCCTCTCTCCCCAAGGCAGTCTGCATATTGAACCCCTCATCCCCAGCCACACCAAAGAGCAACAATTCAAATAAAGCATGTACATTTTCATTTTATTAAAAAAAAAAAACCCAAAATTTAATTGAGTTAAGGACCTAAGCAACACCAGGTAAATCTTCTAGCAGGGCGATAAGGGCATGTCTACATTAGGAAATTATTTCAAAATTACTAAATTCGAACTAGTAACTCCCAAAATAAAAAAAATCAAAATAGCATGTCCCCACTACAAGGGAGCCTCAAAATAAGTCCAAGGGGGCTCTGTTTTTGTGGATGTGCTACCTCAACCTAGCACCCCAGGAAACACTGGGGAGTAATTACCTTGAATGACTTTGGGGAGTAGTTATTTAGAAATAGCAGCAGCAAGGCATCCACATTAATGCTGTTTTGAAATGAAATAAGCGTTATTCCTCAAGGAAAGCAGGAGTACAGATTTCAAAATAACAGGTTTTGTAGTGTGGACACTCCACTAATTATTTTGAAATAAGGAGGGACATGCACCCCTCCCAAACTGTGCCTGCTAAAACTGCAGCAGCCATGGACAGGCATTTCTCACCTGGTCTCAAGCTGTTGTGGTTCGAGAGGGCTGGGGTAGTCCTCTCTCCACAGGGTAGCCTACATACTGAACCCCTCATCCCCAACCCCATCCCAGAGCAATTATTTAAATTAAGAAAAACAAAACTTAATTGAATTAAAGACACAAGCAATGCCTGGTAAATCTTCTAGTACAATATAAACAGTTATATGGGCTACTATTTCATATGGAACCTATCAATAAACAAAACCAATTTCTCTTTAGCCAAATAAATGATGATGTTCTGAGTTCATATCCCCTAGAAACTCAAGCAATTCTAAATTTTGACCCACAAGTCAAACAAATTTCTCAAGATTTCTTATAGAACTTAAAGTCAAAAGTAAATTGTGTGTGTGCCACATGTGAAAGGATACAAAATCTTGATGATGGAGGGAGGAGTTGCAGCTATCATCAAGTTGTCTAAATATATCAGCAGTCTTATTTCTAAGTCTCTTATCTTCATCATGACAAGGCCCTTAACAACCCGGTTAATGTCCTTGGAAGCATCTGACAATCTGAGGATCAGGAGTCTCCCTTGAGAAAATAATTCTCTTTCACTTGTAGTAATATGAAGGCCTAAAACAAAAGCCCATGTAGCACAGGCCTGGTCTGAGGCTTGAGGTGTAGCTAACACTGCACAAATATGGCTAACATAAAGCAAACCTAAGCTGTGAGCAAGAGCTCACAGAACTTGACACGAGCAGGGCTGAGAGTGTAAAACACTAATTGGTAATAGGCCCAGGTGTAGAATGGTAATTGCTACTGGCCATAAATTGAAAGCACATGGTACCACCAGCTCATTAAAAAAAACTTTGGTACCCACTCCCCACAAATACAGACCCAGGTTCAGGAAAGGGTCTTAAATGACAGCATGATGGATAGAGATGATTTAATCAAACCGTGTGGTAGAGGGTGATGGGTGATATCTCAGTAGCACCTGAGGGTGGTAATCTGACAGTGTCAGAGGGTGGCAACCTGACACATCAGGAGTGATGTGTAACTTGTTTGTATCTGTATATGAAGTGGTGTCTTGGGGGGACAGTCTTTGTCCAGGGGAGAAGGGCAGTGGGAGTTTCCTACTGGTTGAGCTGAGTCCATTGTTATGAGTACATGTGCGTAGTGATTCGGTAGAGTCTACTGACAGCTTTCATGGGTTGTGCCCATGAAAGCTCATGATACCATCTACATTGTTTTTAATTTCTAAGGTGCTGCTAGACTATTCGTTGTTTTTTAAGTTTTACCCATTACAGACTAACACGGCTACCCCTCTGAAGCTATTACTATACTTCGCTTAATAGTAAACCTGGCCAGGCACCTTCAATCCTTATCTGATTTGTGGTCTTTTGGGGGGGCCTTCTCAGGGTCTGCTGAATAAGTGGACACAGCACACACCATTGAGCACACATGCAAGCAGCCTTCTGGTTATCATCAACAAAAGAGCCAGAGACCTGTCCAGACACCATGGCAGTAAACCCTACTTTATCAGTGACTGACAACATCACTAAACACATTTGAACCATTCATTCTCAGAAATTCTCTAGAACTAGTATGGATTGTAAGCATCCACTGAAATACAAAACGTGCCTATGCTACGGGAACTAAAGTGACAGGGTTATGGTGTTTCAGCTAGGCCAGCACACCCCTACAGTGCAGGCACCAACCTACCATGGAGTTTTTTCATCACTGTAAGTACAATGCACCCCTGAGCAATGGTAGCTGGGTCAACTGGAGCATTCTTTCATCAACTAGTTGCATCTACACTTGGGAGTTAGGTTGGCATAGCTATGGTGCAAAGTCATTTAAATTTTTAACAGGCCAAATCACTGTAGTTATGTCAGCCTAAATTTTAAGTGTAGACCAGGCCGTAGTCTTTTGAATCTCACTGAAGAAAGTTAAATACCCTACACAGACGGGTAAAGCATTAATTTAATTTCAGATACCAAACCTAAAAATGTTAGAGGATAATTCTGTCTCCTTCTGTTTTCTTTAGCAAAAGTCAGTTTCCTTCATAAGAGTGGAAGTCACAAGTTCTAGATTCTATTCCAGACCCTGCCACAGACTTCCAATGTGTCCCTGTTTACTTAGGGTAAAGCTTTCAAATATAATTTCCACTATTGTGTACCCTTGTTAGGTGCCATATTCAGACATTGAGGCTACGTCTAGACTACATGGCTCCATCGACGGAGCCATGTAAAATAGTTTATTCGGCATAGTCAACGAATCCCCGCTTCATTAAAATAAAAATGGCCGCCACGCTGTGCCGATGATCAGCTGATCCGGCACAGCGCGGCAGTCTACACGCGGCGCGGTCGACAAAGGAAGCCTTTGTCGACCGCTTGGGTAAACCTCGTTTCACAAGGCATAAGGGAGCGGTCAACAAAGGCTTCCCTTGTTGACCGATCTGCGTCTAGACTGCCACGCTGTGCCAGATCAGCTGATTGTCAGCACAGCGTGGTGGCCATTTTTATTTTAATGAAGCAGGGATTATTTAAATCCTCGCTTCATTGACTATGTCAAGTAAACTACTTTACATGGCTCCGTCGACAGAGCCATGTAGTCTAGACACACCCTTACTGTGGATATAAACAGCAGTGTAGACAGTGAGGCACAGCCTAGGTGAATAGATTAAAGACACGCCTGAAAAGTGTGGGTATGTGCTGCATGGCTCTCTACTCGTCCAAACCATGCCTCCCTATCTACACTGTTCTTTTTAGCAGTGTAGTGTCACACTACCTCCTCACAGGAAAAGACTCCAGCAGCAAGGAGAGACTCTGGCAATGGAGAGGCATCTGGGAAAGACTCTGGCAGCTCCTCATTGCTGGAGCCCTTCCCCACCTCAGACTCCCATAATGGGAAAGGCTCAACTGGAGAAGGTGGTGGTGAAAGGCTCTGCCAGCTCTGCCATTGTTTGAACCTTTCCCAGCAGCTGGGAAATACTTTGGCACTGAGGAAAAGCTCTGGCAGAGGGGAGTCAGGGGGACAAGGCTCAGGTCTCCTTCCTGCTAGAGTCTTTCCTCATTGCAGTGAAAGGTCCCGGCAATCTCTACAGCTTTTCCCTGCTGCTTCCCATCTTCCAGAGCCTTTCACTTATGTGATAATAGCAACACGTACATGACACAACATCAACAGTGGTGTGTAGTGCAGCCATAGCCTTAAAGGGAAGCTTTTTAGGGGTGAAAGCTGGAACTCGAAGGGAGTGAAGGGTTTGGCGGGGGAAACAGGTGTGGTAGGAGGAATGAGAGATGGAGGAAGCAGCGATCTTGGGAGGTGAAGGACAAGCAGCTGGCATTAAAAGCAGAGACCCAGAGGGGATGGCAAGAAGCAGAAACCTAGAGAAGAGTCAGAGCAAGGAGGCTGGCGGAAGAAAGAAAGAGACATAGTGAAACCCTAATTTCCCAGTTTAACCGCCACAGAGATTGACTCTGGAAGGAAAAAGGGGCAAGGAAATCAATTCCTAGCCTGTATTGGATAGTATAGTAGTGTAAGGAGTGTTTCAAGTGAGGGAGGGATGTGAAATTCTAGGAACATCAGATTCTCTTTTCCTTAGCTAATATCATAAAAGTATCCTGACAATCTAACGTCTAGCAAAAGGGGCATTTGTTATTGCTAAGGATTGCATTACAGTGGGTGAAATCATTAAATTAAGTTGTATTAAACCAATACTGCTGCAAAATAGGCAATCCTTTATCCCTCCAAACATGGAAATTTGCTCAAGGGAGAGTGACAGTAAGTGATTAGAAAACAAGTGAGGAAGCAGTACACGCAATTGCTAATTGTCTTACCTTAATCAGAGATATGCCTGTGTAAAGAAACTGATGCCAGGTAGCAATTGAGTGATGCAGTGTGGTTAAATTATAACTGAATGGAAAGGCTGCCAGAATTGTGATAAAGGAGTAGCAAACACAGGTAATAAGGCTTCCTCGTTAGTCACCATCCTCAGGGCCCATCAGCAGAAATACAGAATCTTGCTGATTTCCTGGAGAATGACAAGTTAAAGCAAAATGGCACCTCCCTAGACCAGGTCTCTCTGGTTCGGCAACATCCGGATAAGGATGTTCCTGGACGAGAGAACCCTGGGGCAGCAAGGCCAGCAGCTGGGAGCCCAGTGCAGCCCAGCGAAGCTGGTGGTAGTTGGGTCGGAGCTGTGACAGCCCAGCCAGGGCCACGTGCCACCCAGAAGAGGGCCTGGTGCCACAGTAGCCCAAGCAGAGCTGCATACCACCCAACAGTGGGACTGGGCCACAGCAGTCCAGCAGTGGAACCAGAGCTGGGGCAACCAGGCTGGGCCCAGGGCAGCCCAGCAGCAGAGTTGGGGCCATGGCAGCCTGGCTGACAGCGGGAACAGGGCAGCCCAGCTGCTGAGCAGAAGCAGGGATGAGGCTGGGGCCAGCTAGCAGGCAGCTTGGCCAGAGCTGAAGGAGCTGGTGGTGGGGAGGGCCAGCAGGCTAAGGGGCAAGAGGCAGGCACTTCCCCTTGTCCGGCAAATTCCCTCATCCGGGACTGGTCAGATCCCAAGGGTGCCTAATCAGGGGAGGTCCAACCTGTATAGCCATTCCATACTAAATCACAGATGAACTGTAGCAAATTTTTCTAGGGCCACTGAGAAGTAGATTTGTGCAAATAACTGATTCTTCAGTGCAGTGGCTGGACTAAATAAGTGGGAAATGTGTGTTTTAGTAAAAATAAAAAGCTTTCCTGCGCCAAAAACAAAAGGTTTTTTTTCATTAGTGGAAGATAATGAACAGTATTCTTTTCAGTATGAGCAAAGATGACGGAAAAAATAAAAATAAATAAAAAATAAAATAATGGATTTCTTCTTAAATTAAAACATTTTACATAAAATGTGCTAATCAGTCTGCTTAGCATGCATACAATAATTAATCATAATAAGCAGCTAAAATAAGAAATTACTTCAATACCCAAATTATCAAAACATTATTTACAATCAGAGGTAGTGAAAGTGTTTTGACTTGAAAGTTTTATGACAAAAATATTTTTTTGATTGGCAGTAAACATTTTGCAGGAAAATTTTATTTACCTAAATATATTGAAGAAGATGAGAATTTTCATTTTGCTTTGAAAGAATGTTCATTTTAGTTTTAAAAATATTTTTTCCATTTTAAATTTTGGGAAGGTCCCCAAAATTTTTGATTTTCTTTCTTCCCCTCTAAATTTGTATAGGTTCACTTTTGAAATATTAGAATGGAAAATTAAATTGTAGCACTTAAAGGAAAAAGAAAAGAGTGCAAAGACCCAAGAAAATGTTGAAAATCTGAAATCCATACAAAATTAAGACAAAAAAGAACCATCCCATTTTAACCCTACAAAAGAGAAACAACTTTAAAAATCATACAACTATTTTCCCATTTTCCTACTAGCTTTGCTCAGACCTATTCCACCTCAGGAATTCCTCACAGGAAGCATCCTTGCACCATGCTGTGAAAGCCATCAAGCCTTGGTTCTGGCTGACAAATCAAAAAGCCTTAGGAAAATTTAAATGGTTCACCCACTGAGAAAAAGCAAATTGCAATCATTGTCATTTTTTGCTTTTATTCTCTTCGAAGTCAACTTGTGTAAAATATTTGTGTTTGTATTTTTCCTTGCTTCCTGTTTTCTTTTCTCTTGCAGAATTCCTCTGCTCTATTGTTGATGTGCAGCTACAAGCCCCATCATTGTCGCTGGTTCAGGCTTGTGTGTCATACACAGACAGATCAACAGATCCTGTTGACTATCAAATTCTCTCACTCCAACATTCACGTAAATTATAAATCTCAGGCTGTACTTGTGCATTAGGCATCTGTCTTGCTTAGCTTTAACCATGTGCATATATATACAGGAAAAACTCAAAGTTAAAGAAAGTTACAGTTGCTGGACAAGATCAATGAGGTTTGCTCTCCATTAATCCAGTAGAAGGTACAATTAAGTATTGTAGGTAGCCTGCTTATAAATGTCTCCTTGTGTGCACGAAAATCCCACCGTGAACAGCACGAAAGAAAATGAGTGAGTGAGAAAAAAAAAATTATGAGATTAACATAAAACCCTAATGGGGCTACTTTGGAGTAAGATACTATTCAGTGTGACTAAGGATGGCACAGTAGGGCCCTCAATAGATAAATACATATTTAACCTAACAGTGAAAAGTTCCCTTTGATGTAACTTTAATATAATGTTCTTTTATTTTAAAGGTGTTTTACTTTTATGTCCTGAAATATGCTCTAATGCAGTGGTGGGGAACCTCAGGCAATGACTGCTCCACAAAGCAACCGATTGCTTGCCTGGGTCTGGCCCCTGAGGCTCAGGACTCCAAAAAGCATTGGGAAGCCTATGCTGGTGTACTCCAGCACCTGCCCCTCGCACCCCCCCACACACTGCCCCACTGTGGGACTGGAGCACACACTCTACTAGCCAATCTCTCCCCCAAGGTTCTGGTGTGTGAGTGGAACGTGGGGAGAGCCTTTCTCCTTCTCAGACCGGGACCACGTTTGTGAGGGTTAGTTTTTTTCTTCTCAGTTGTGTGCGGCCCTGACTGATTTTTCTGTGGGTCAGCAGCTCCTGGTGCAAAAAAGGCTCCTCAACCCTGCCCTAATGTTTTCAGGATTTAATTGAAGAGTTGTCATTTCTAGGGGAAGTATTGTAACCCTCTGTGGTATTAAGCCCTTCAAGTTAGTGAGCAATAAATAAAAGTATTTTTGTTATTAGCTTGTGGCCTTCTTTATATTGAGTCTCATACTTCTCAAGTGGAGAGAATATTGGTTCTTTTCCCTCCCAATGATCTTCAGTTGGCCAAGTCCTTTTTCTCTCTCTCAAATGCAGGATACATTTCTCTCATTCATTCTATCTGCAGTTTCTTTCACAGCTACCCTTGTGTGGTCATCACTCAGCACTTTGTTTTACGCCTCAGGGTATGTTGCTGGATATGTAGTTGTAACAAGGTCCCATTCCCCAGATAATCCCCTTACATTTAAACATTATGTTTTATCTTTTCCATTTTTAAAAATGGATGTTTTCATTTTCCATTGCAAATAGGGATTATGGCTTGATTTTTTTTTTTTTTTAATCCAGCCTCTGATTCGGTGAGTTAAGTTTCCTACACCTCCAATAGGAAATCTACTAAATAATGCTGGAAACGAATAAAAAAGATTCTCAGTTGGTCACTAATGTGCATAACTGTGGTTTTAACCACATATATTAAAGTTATTTCAGAAAAGTGTTGATGGGCTTTTTCATTAGATTTACATAATCTGAGTGGGGGAGGAGGGGCAGCAGAATAACCAGCTTTGGAGGAATTGGCCTTTTAAAAAGCCAAATGCCACTGTGCAGGAGAGATAATATTTCTTCCCTCAGGGTCTGTCTACACTTACATTGCTGCAGCAGCACAGCTGCACCAATGCAGCACATCAGTGAAGATGCTATTAAGGCCAACAGAAGGGATTCTTTTGTTGGCATAGGCAGGGCCGCTGATGGGAAGAGCGGAGAGGCAAAAGGGACAATTGACCCTGGGCCTGGCGATTTAAAAGGCCCCAGGACCACAGCCTGCAACTGCTGCTACTGGGGCACTGGCTGGAGCCTCAGTGGCACTGTGGGCTGGATGTGAGGTTAGCTCCTAATCCCTCACTTGCTGGGGACCCATAGCTGACCTCCCCCCCATATTACCGAAGGTCTGGCGAAGTCTTTTACTAGCCTTGGACATAGGTACTCCACCTTCCCAAGGGGCAATAGCAATGTTGGTAGTAGAAACCCTCCTGTCGACATGTACCAATGTACATGCAGGTGTAGATAGCGCTCCCTGCATTGCTCAAGGAGGTGGATTTTCCACACCCCTGAGAGCCATAGTTATACTGACATAAGATGCTAGTGTAGACCAAGCTTCAGATGCAGTATCTGCTTTGCTCTTATTTGGTACTTTGAAGCATTAAGCTCCTATGAGTCTGTAGCCTCTTCGTTTTTCCAGAAGCCGATGCTTCATATTACGAAGGACTTGATCATTTAGTCGTTTGAGATTAATGTGTTACAGAAATTCCTCCCATCCCCTTGTGTTAAATAAAGCATGCTAAAGGATCACCTTGGTGGGATGGGAAAAGGGTCAGTTTGCCTCAGGCCCTCATTGAGAGGGTCCCCAAAGCAAGCAGCATTGTGACCTGGCATGGAGGTAGAAATGCCACTCTGTCAGCCTTCCTCAGAGTGGTAGCTGGGCCAAATGTGAGAGAGTTGCCTTGCATCCTGGTACATGGGGTGACAGATCCAAATATGAGTAATGTTGAGAGTTGGCTGAAGTGCCACTCAGGTTTGGTCTGGACACTCCTGTGATGGAGGAGTCAACAGGTCAAACCTAAGTGGGCTGCAACTCAATGCCTAGAGCAGGGAGCCAGGCTCAGCTCCTTGGGGCAGTGACCACTGCTGTGGGGTAAGTCTAGGGCAGACTCGCTCTCCAGCATCCTTTCCGTGCCCAGGACCTCCCCTCAGTAGCAATTTTTGTAGAAGAGCCTCAGGTTCCAATTTTGCCTCAGACCCCAAAGGCCTCTGAGTGGCCCTTCATGTTCCATTTCTGCCACCTGGTCACTACTGTATGTAAAGCAGTGTCCTATTGCATAAAGCAGATGAACATACTTTGTTCTTTGTACAGCCTTAAATTCCACAGCCATCAAGACATACAGTGTGAAGTGAGTTGTGTCAAGGTCAGAGTATATGTCTGTTATATATAACTCCTGAGGATTTAACTCTTCACAGCATTACATCTCGATACTAGAAAAACACACATGGCCAAACCCCATGCAGCACTTTGAAAATATCAACTAGTATTGGATCCTTCAATTCATTATAGTTTCAACATTGTAAGCCTAATTTTTGCAGATGCAGACTTTGACCCACAAAAATGGAGACTGAATTAAAACCTAGCTAAAACTCTAAACCTTAGGGCACTCTAATAATGTATTAGAACTGAGCAATAAGTTCAAAAAGCTTAGCCTCCTTCTATGTAACTCATTATCTAATATTAAACAGAGAAGAATTTACAGCTAACTTTGCTTCATCACATTCACACAAGGACAAACGTTTTCCATTCTAGGCAAATGTGGTCATACCCTCCTTAGGCTCATTCAACTGCTTCTGTGCCAGCTGCCAGGGAACTGGTGAGAGTTTTAAGTGGTCAGTACCCTTGCTGTGTCAATCAGTGTTTTATCCCTTAAAAAATCATAAACTTTCACTGCCAATACTCAACCATTTAAGATTAAGGTTCAGTTTCTGGGAGCTTGAATGTTCATTGAAGGCAAAGACAAAATGGCACATGAACAAAGAGTTTATATTTAAATTAGATCAAACCTCAACTTGTGTGGTGTTTGCCCAACTATAGTATTATGTAAATATTATTTGCTTTGAAAAGTTGGTTTAAGACCTTTACTGTGTATTAAGGATCTCAGAACTTTGTTCAGGGTCAAAGAAATACACCGTTTCTATGAGAGTGTTAGGGTGCATTTAAAAATCTTCTATCTGATTGTGATCACCAATTATTTCCTGGTTAATAACCAAGGAGTTACTTTGGCATGAGTAAATGTGTATGCATATATTTGTTAATCCCTAAGGTGCCACAAGACTATTCGTTGTTTTTAAAGTTACAGACTAACATATGGCTACCCCTCTGAGACTTTGGAATAAATAGCATGGATCAGCATTCACAATGCACTTCTCAGTCTGGGGAAGCTAATGACCCAACAGTGGACCAAATTCAGTGATGAATCTTAGTGATGTGGCACCTAAGGCATCTTGTGCATATAGTAACAAGTGGAAAGAAAGTCTTTTTCCTCCACTGGATTGGATTCAAGTAAATCCCTATGAAGGACAAAATGCAATGTACTGAACAGGAACGCTAGCAGTGTTTGCCAAGCGTTGGCACTCTGTTACCAGGACCGGTGTTCAGCAGGAGCTCTTTGCTGGCAGAGCTATACTATGCTGGCAGAGCACACATACTGTGGACTCAGTTTTTATACTAGCAAAACTGCATTTACTCCAGCCCCCTGCATGAAGCAAAATATGCTATACTGGCAAAACACAGCAGTTTTGCTGATATAACCACTTTTATACGAGGGGGCTTTTGAAGAATGGCTCTATCATTTGGGGCCAGAGCTCTTTACACTCGTGGCCAGTACAGCTTTGTCAGCAAAAGTTTGTAGTGAGGATCTGACCTCAAACACAGCAGTGTCTCCCTTTATGTTCTTAGAAATTAGAGATGCAATAACTATAGCTGGTTGAATTTTTCAATTAAGAACTTTGACCACTAAACGGACTTTTTGTAAGAAATGAGATCTGATTTTTTTTTTCCCCTCCATCTATCCAATGTGATGCTCTCTGAACCAGCACAGATGGTTCTCCCTGGAGCAAGGAAAATGCTCAGGCAATTCTCTTTGGCCTGGTCTACACTAGGACCTTAGTCCAAAATAGCCACCCTAAGTTTGAATTTGTAAGTGGTATGTCCACACTACCAAACTCATTATTCCAAAATAAGGGGCCACGGAATTCAAATTCTGTACTCCTGCTTTTCATGAGGAATAATGCTAATTCCAAACTTGTTCATCTGAAATAATGTTAGTGTGGATGGTCTGGTGCTACTAATTCAAACTAACTGGCCTCTGTGAGGCCTTCCGCAGCTCACCAGAGTGCCTCCTGGGGCTTTGAGTCTAAGGTAGTGTGTCTACTTGGACTGATTTCGATACTTCTCCATAGTGAGGACACGGAAGTTTGAATTTGTTAAATTGGGAGTCCATAAGTTGAATTTAGTAAATACAAAATAATTTCCTAGTGTAGTCATGGCCTCCTTGACACAGTCTTTCATTGGTCTTCTCCTAGGATAACACAGGGCAGACTGAAAAAAGCAACAAACTGGCCCTCTGCCTGCCTGACTGTGTGTTTGTCAGGAAATAGGAAGAAGTAATTTGGATGCCCTCTGTTCTCTCTAAAGAAGTCTAATCAACACACCTATCAGGAATGTCTTTATTTCTGCCCCCAAAGTGATCAGAGAATATGTTCTTTGTCCCATAAACATAAGCTGATAAGCACCTGATGCCTACTTCAATGACAGACATCGATGGTTTTAATCTTGAGGGCCCCAGCTGTGCATGCTTCTCTCTCTGCCACAGTGAGACTTATTTTGCTCTATATCCAATGAAAAGACTTCTTCAATTTCAATATCCTCCATTGTGGCACTAATGTTACATCTGAACAGATGTTTGTTTCACCACACAAGCCTCTCTTGTTTACAAGATTCTTGAAATGATTTCTTGTTGTCTCTTTAGGAAAATCTACAGTGGTTAATAAAACAAGTTTCTGGCTGTCCTATTCAATAATACTCTCCAGGGCTGGCCTGACCATGAGGCGAACTGAGGTGGCCGCCTCAGGTGCCAGACTGTGGGGGGGCGCCACTAGGACCCAGAGTGTAGAAAATTGTGTCTGCTGCTGGTGCATATGTATTCTCTCTGCAGTACCATGAGAGGAGTAGAACAGGAAGGAGGCAGAATTGAGACATTTCAAAGTTTTGGCCCAAGTGAGGGGGCATGGGGGCGTCACTTGAGCTCCCCGCCTCAGGTGCCAAAATGTTGTGGGCTGGCCCTGATACTCTCCACTGGTTTAATGAGATATACAGCATCAATAGTAAGTGCTAGATGCTATCTTTGAGCTAGGGATGTTAGATATCCTGTAATTGAATAGTCGTGTAACTGCACAAAATATTATCGGTTACATGACTATTCGATAGTCTCCAGGGACAGGGCTGGCAGCCAGTGCACTCCCTGCCCAATCCCGGGGAACCCCCTGCCAACCCGCCTGCTGGGAGCCAGTTTACAAACCAGCTCCCCTCATGGACTAGCTGCCTGCCACCCTGTGCTACTGCCTCTGATACAGCAGCACAGGGTGGCAGCTGCCCCTGTCCGTAGAGGGTTCAAGCTCCCGATGGACAGATGCTGCTCCACAGGCTGTGGACAGCCTCTGTCCACAGGGAGCTTGGACCCCCTGCAGGCAAGGGCTGCTGCCGCAAAGCAGCCTCCATCCACAGTAGGTCCAGGCTCACCGCAGACAGAGGCTGCTCTGTGGGATACGGAGCAGCCTCTGCCTGTGGAGCTCAGTCTGCTATGGACAAAGGCTGCTTTGTGGCAGCCTCCCCTATCCCTTCCAACGTGGGGGGCTGGGAGGAGGCAGGTGGCACCATGAAACTGGGGCTAGGGGGAACCGGCTTTTAAGCTGGTTCCCCCCAGCACTGGCTCCTGCCTGCCCCCCGCCCCGCACCACCACCTCTGTAGAAGGCAGCAAGGGAAGGGCGCAGGCAGGTCTGTGGAACCAATACACATGAAGAGCTGGCTTGAAAGTTGGCTTCCCGCATGTATCAGCTCCAGCCTACCTCCCTCACCCTCTACACTGCTGCTTCTCTAACAGAGAGGCTAATCATATTGTCGACTACACAGTGACATCCCTACTTTGAACATGCCTTTTTAAAGCAGAAAAGGTCCCTTTTTTGCACAAAAGTGTGGGAGCGTCTACACTTGCCAATGACTCTTGGTAGTGAAACACAAACATTTCACTGCAAATGGAAAATCAGCTCCATGAGAGGCGCACAGCTCTTACCATGATGCTTTTGCAGTGATGTGCAAGAGAAAACAGGTTCTTCCTGTTTACAGAGCTTTTAGCTTCTGCAGGATATCCCACAGTGCCGAGATGATCATGCTAGACAACACCTCTGCTGCTCTGACACCAGGTAAACAGATGTCCACCTCTCCCCCTATAAAACCACAAGAACTTTGAAACCCTCCTTCCTATTTTCTTGGCAAGTGCTCACTTATCATCTGGCCAGGAGACAATGCCTGCTCCACAAAGCAACCGATCGCCTGCTGGCAGCAATGTTTAAATACTGGAGCTGACCAGTGTTGGGGAAATGGGGCTTTGCAGGGACCCAGCATGCCCTGCGATTCCCCCTCTCCCCACTTTTCCTGTTGCCACAAGAGCAGCCCTGGGAGATAGCTGCCCTCAAGGCGCTGCTCTCATGGAAGTACTGCAGATGTAAGCATTCTGACACCTATAACACTGAGTACATAAACCAGCACTTTTCTTCTACAGCTTTCTTGACCCTGGTGAAAATGACAGTGAAAAAACTCTGCAGGGGTAGAAGTAGCCTTTGACTATATGCCTCAGCTGGGGAATAAAGGAGAGAAGAAAACTCAAACACACCCTTTCCCACCTGCACTTGCTCTCTGACCCTTGGGTTCTGGGATGCACAGTTATGTGGGCACCATCCACCTGCTCTCCCGCTGAGCCAAATGCCCAGGAAGGGACCCAGACTTACTGTGCCACCCTGTGCTACCCACGCAGGGGTTCTGTGGCATCTACACACAAGCAACAAACTTCTACTCCCTGGAGCAGCAGGAAGCAGAGAATGTTTTGAGCCTCAGTGTGTTTGAGACACAATGAATCCTAAGGGTGTTCATTATTCAGGACTCACTGGAGATATAATCCAGCCCTAAGTAGCTTTTAAACATTTTTTTTTTTTTTACATATAAAATAAAAACTCCTCTCATTTCTCTACCAGCAAAACCAAAATGTATTTCAAACCCATTCCTATTATTCAGCCTCTGTGACTCTGAAGAAACATTAGGTGGATTAGACAATGTGGTCTATAGAAACACA
Source organism: Rafetus swinhoei (assembly GCA_019425775.1). Lineage (NCBI taxonomy): Eukaryota > Metazoa > Chordata > Testudines > Trionychidae > Rafetus > Rafetus swinhoei. Next base: position 67,643,966 of record CM033424.1, on the reverse strand, counting down.
ATGCATTTGTTAGCTGGTAGTTAGTATTCATAGGTATTCAGCTCTGCCATGAATAGTTCTATACTTCAGAACAAAACTCAAAGCAATCGTGTGTCTCTTGGAATTGTTTGTATATCTGAGTCATAATGTCTTAATTGCCTGCTGGTGGCCCAAGGGCAAGTCATTTCTCTGTTTGTAAAATCGAGATAATGATACTTTCTTTGTAAAGCATGTTGAAATCTATTATAAAAAATGTTACATAAGAGCTAAGTATTAATTTATTATTATTAATTATTATTATTATTATGTAGCTTTGTATGTTTTTTTAAAAGATTTAAATTAAACCACAGTGATATTGAGGACAAAAATATTACCAAAGGCTCACCCACAGAGATGAGTATAGAATAATGGAGTGAGGAACATCTGGCTGGGTATCCAGTGTCTAAGTTTGTACATATGGTATAAAACAGTATGATAATAGTGAAGTAAACATTCAGATAAGAGAAAGTGCCATGAAATGAGGAATTATAGAATTGTAGAGGTTTTATTAAATGGAATGAACACAGAAGGACCACCAAGTCAACGAGTATGATATAACAAGAAGCTGAAAAACACAACACTTGAGACTGGATGCCTGACCTATCTGTGGAAGCAGGATTTTGCCAGACACAGTTCTCCCAATGTGCCCGTACCCTCTTGAGTATCATTATGTTCCACAACCAATGTGGAGTTGCAGGAAATAATGCCTTCCATAAAATGTTATATAAGACAACCTTGACATTTCTGCATCCATGAGAGATTTTAAAAAATGGCCCATGCAGTATCAGATGAAGCCCATATTTACATTCATGGAGGTTGGATCAGACCTTAAGTGAGCAAAGAGAACATATAATTTATCTTCAAATTGCCCTAACTCACTTTTAATTACAATTAAGGAATAGAGGTTATTTCTCCTCAAAGATTAATACATGCTCTACTCATATGAACTAGTACAGCAATTTTCCACTGATTTTCCACTGCTTTGCACCACTGTGTGGGTCTGTTAAACCTGTATGCAATAAGCAAAATTCATCCCTGTGCACAGAATAAGAATACCACCTTGTGTGCAACATAAGCCTTATGTAAAGTATCCCTACTAATGACTGCACCAAAACATGTCAATGTTTGAATATACTTTTCATTGAAAATCTTTTTTCATAACGAGGGCCTTTTTTAAATTTTACTTTTAAGTTTAAAATCTTGAAAATATTGTAATTAACTAAACAGTGGATTTTCTGTCAAAAAGTTCTCATTTCAATAAAAAAATTGGGGAAAAATTAAGATTTCAAATTTAAAAATTCAGAAAAAAAATCAAAGCAATCTGTTTCAGGCAGTCAATGTCAGATATTTATTGTTCAGCTAGTTCTAGTGGGAGCCACGTAATAAAATGTTAATATTGTATTCCCTATTCATGGAACCTTCCTGATTTTATAGTGAGGAAGATGACATCACTAGTTGGCAAGCCCTGGGATGTATCCCTTTCTTCCATCTCTACCCATGAAGATCCCCAGCTACATATTTTTCCAACAGTATTCTCTTCCTTTGAGTAAACTATACTTTTTACAAACAGGGAAGCTGACTTTAGGTCAACAAAGATTTCTTCCTAGATTTATTTACAGTGCTACACATCCTTAAACTTGCATTTTAAAACTTACATACGTGAGTGATTGTAGCCCATTTTATTTGTTCATGACATGTTAATCATTTAATAGTATTTAGCTTTTCTTGCAAAGGATACAAAATCCACACAGTGGAAGGATCAAGAAAATATAGCTTATAGAAAATATGTAAGAAAAGTAACAGACAGCCCTAATGAGTGAGGTCAGAGACAATGTGAACAAGGGGAGAAACTTCAAAAAAGGCCCATGAAAGACTCTTTGGAAACTAAAAATAGTCTTGAGAGGATTTATTCCAGCTACTAGATGCTCCATAGCTTTTACAAAATACTTATCTAGTGTTTCAGTGTCCTTTAGATCATATTATTAGCTGCATTCTCTTTAGAGTTTACTATGAGGGTAAAAAGAGAAGAACAGCATGTACACGGACAAATTAATAACCATTGGGTTTAGAAAGTTGCTTGCTGCTTTTGCATTTTGGGCCATGTTGTGAAACATATTTAGATGCCTTAAGATGCAGATAAATGACTAATGGGATTTTCAAAAATGCCTAAGTAGGTTAATTGATGCCTAAATCCTCAAAGATATTTTGGGCAAATCATTGCACTTCCATCTTTACACTTATATCTTACATGATGTGAAACTATGTTTTTAAGGTGAAGTGTTGATGACCGAGTTTACAAACTGTAAGTTACTTTACTAATCCTCTACTTAAATCTTAGAATGTTGTGTTTTATGCTAGTAATTAGGAGTAACTTTTAAACTGCCCTCTGTTCAGACACATGAATTTAATTGTTACATTTAATATAACTTCATTAGGATGCGAGTTACTGAGGACATTTCTAAGGTCAATTCTGAACTTCCCTCCAGTCAAGAAATCATTCTTCACTTTGCTATCCTGAACTGAGGCTTTATTACAAAAATTGCTAAATGTAAATATTATATAATTAATTAAAATGAAAACTCAAAAACTAATTTGCACTGTGCTCACAGAAGCAAGAAGTGACCCAAGGTAAATGTGGTTTCATTCTCTTGTTGTATATATTGTCGAGCTTAGATTATGATCCATGACAAGTAACATTCCTGGATATTCCACATATATTTCTATTTGCACATATAATTACTTATTAGAACATGGCTATATTATACTATATATCACTGGTTGTGACTATGTATGGCTCTATCAAAAAGAGATATAAAAATACACACACACACACACACACACACACACACACGGAAAGGATGCAATCAGTATAGACGTAAAAGATGGTAGCATAAGTAATGGTAGCCAATAATAGTTTTGTGGAAAATAGGTTTTGAGTAACAAATTTAATATTTGTTTTATAGGAAACTAGAAGATTTACCCAGCATTGCTGGGGTTCTTCACTCATTTAAGTTTTGTTTTTCTTCACTTAAACCTTTGCTTTGGGGCAGAGCTTGGGGCGAGGGGTTCAGTATGCAGGCTGCCCCCCGAGGAGAGAGGACTACCCCAACCCTCTCTCAGCACAACAGGTTGGGGCCATGGCTGCTGCACCTCCAGCGGGCACAGTCCCCCGGCTGGGAGATACCACAGACAGAACTACAGACAGACAGACAAACTCTCTGAAATATATGGTAGATAGCTGTCCCTTTCTCCACCCTACCCCCTGCTGCCCCAATGGGGTTATAGCTGTACCAGTCCACATCTCTGGCCCCTTGCTGCCCCCTGTGGTCATTATACAGTATAACTGTCTCTGCTTTCCATCAACTGCTGGCCCCATGTGGCCATTATACATCAGAGTACTCCCTTTCCGTTTTGTGCCTTTCCAGGAACATCACATTTTCCTGGCACAACCAAATCATTACTTTGCTTTAAGTTAGGATAAGTGGAAGCTTCATACTGAATTTGGTGATCCTAGCTCTTACCATTTAGGAGAAGTTCTTAAACAGACAGACAAACTCTCTCAAATATATAGCAGATTACCAGTTTGGCTGTTAAAGGTAATTGTGTTGATATATTATATTCAAACTTCTGTAAGGCATTTGACAGGATTTAACTGTGTGTACTTCCTCCTTCCTGGGTAAGTGAATTGAAGGTGTTTCTTGGATCAGGAATGCCCTCATACTTCCTACCTCATGTAATAGAAGAATGTGGAAAAACTTTAGTGCTTGGACAGTGAAACTGCAGCCTGCTAAGTTTTAGTCACTTTGAAGCACATTATATTTTTGCTTTATTAGTAACCATTTGTCTCTATTATTCTTGCTTGGTATCACTTACCTCCATGTTCTTTATTTTAAAACTTAGCCTCATTTTATTATAAATGTATCTCGGTGCTGTGGAGTGCACATCTTCAGCAGAGTCAACAGGCTAATGTATCACCTGTTTCACTGGAGTCAGAAAACTTGGTAATTGCTGTGAATGTCCAGTGATAAGGACTGTATATTGCTAAGGAACACTTTCCCAGGGGAATTTGGAGACTAGGGGAACCAAGTGTTACCTGCCAGGCAAAAGTTTAGACTGTTTGAAGTCCTGAGGTCAGGGCTGGATTAAGGGGGGGGGGGAGGCTAGCTGGGCAGCTGCCCGGGGCACCAACCTATGGGGGGCGCCTGATGGCAGCTGTAAGGGGCGCCGTGCACCGGGGGGCGGGGCCGCACATGCACTGTGCGCCCGGGGAGGAGCCGTGCATGCATCACGTGCCCGCTGCCCGGGGGCGCAGGAATGACTCGAGCTGGCCCTGCCTGAGGTAAGTGGAGTGGCAAGAAGTTGTCACTCGATTTCACAACAACAGATCCCTCCTGTGCTGAGGCAGAGAGGTAACATAGCATCCTACAGTTCTGGCTGCCCTGAGAAAGCCCCACAGTCTTATAGGGTGAGACTTATAAAGCTCAGTCTATGTAGTTTATCCAAGAGGAGATTAAGAGGTAACTTCAACACAGTCAGCAAGTACCTACATGGGGAAGAGACTACAGAGAGACAGTTCCTTAATCTTAGCAGAGAAAGGTAAAACAAGATCCACTAGTTAGAACTTGAAGCCAGTCAAAGTCATTTAAAACAAAATGATTCAAAAACCAAATGGAAAAATTAAACTGAAATTTCTTACAGGATGGAAATTCTGAAACTTGTTCTGGAAAGACAAGACACTGCATTTTGACCTTTTCAATTATTTCCAATGCCTTGCAAGCTTCCTGGAGCCCACCAGCCCACAAAGCAGGGAGCTGGGCAGCTTGGAGAAACTGGTAGCCGGCAGGTAGTGGGAGGATCCCTGACTCCACCCCACTAATTGGCCAGAGTAGCTGGCCAGCCGCACAAGGCCAGCTAGTAAACTTCTTGACAAAAAGGAGCAAAATACCTAGAGTAAAAGGAAGGAAATGAGAAATTGTGTCTGAGACACAAGTCATTCTTGTCTACTGCTGAGATGGTGCAACTACATACCCCTTATTTAAGGCACATTGTTGAGGTACAATCAAGCCCCACATGTTTAGAGTGAAAGAAAAGTGACCTATATTTTCAATCAAGCCACAGAAGCGCTGACCATAAAAACCTGACACATAAAAGCTTTAAATTTACCTATATTTGTAAAATTACCTAAGTCAAGTTTTATATTTTAATTGTATCTCTAAAATTGGCTTTCAGATTATCTTTTTTTTTTTAAAGTATGGGAAATTGTTTGTAATTAAAACTCCTGAGGAACTGTTTGTTTCATTTGATTGCTTTTAAAGTGATAAGGAGATGATTCCCTTCCCTGAAGAATTTGGCTGAAGTTATTAAAACAAGCAGATATATCAAGTAATATGTACAATTATGTGAGGGCAAGGTAAATACAGTGCCAACAGGTTCCGAAAGTGTTCATTTCATTATAAATATACTCTGTTCATACTGATGACACAGAACTGCATTTTATACGTCACACACCATGCTTCTTTCAAAAACAGAAGGAGCCTTTTACAGCTCAGAAAACAATATAACATGGGGCCCAAATGACTTTGTGGAGTCAGATTTTTGTAAAATTGGTGTAAAGGACCTCTTTAAAGACAGAAGAATCTGTCTTCCTGTAGTGTGTTTGGGTATTTGGCTATCCGATAAGCCTTCTGACAGATCTGCACCATTGTGTAAGATTTCACAAGGCACAATGGGTGAGATTTTCAAAAGGACTCATCACTGACATAACTTTTCCCACTGCAGCCAATGGCAGCTTTATCACCCAAGCAGACCTGGGCCAAAGTAGACAGCTTTTGAAAATCCTACATTATAGCTCTAGTATCTGACATGGTAACATTCTGTAAGTAACAGATGTCACATAAAGCAGAGGGATTGACACAAACAAAGCTATCAGCTCAACTGAAATCAGTAGGACTAAGCCAGCGAGTTAGGATTTTTATAACAGATATAGGTTGCTAGATCAGGACCAAAGTTTCTAATGGCACAAGGTTTTGTTTGTGGTAAACTGATAGATTACCTCCTTCCATCATCCTCACTGAAGTCAACTGGAGAATTTCTATTAACTTCAATGGGCTACAGATCAGGTCCTTTCTTTGACTCTTCACCTACAATGAGGCCTTGACATAGAAAAACTTCATAATGGTTAATAAACCCAACTCTGTTAGCTGAGAATACTTCCTTATGAAATTGAACACAGTACCATAATTACATTTTATATTGTTTTGCTTTTAATAAGTCTGATCTTATTGTTTTTCTTTAAGCTTGAATATGTTTATCCAGGCTGAATTGTAGTTATGCATGCAGGTTGGTAAGATGGGATTTACGAATCACAGTGTAAAATTTGCTTGCAACTATTGCTAGTATTTCTGTTTCAATAAAATCATTGATGAAACTGCTTAAGAATAAAAAAATGTTAGTTTGCAAACACAGCTGGTCACAGTTTTTTTCTGGTCAGATCTTTTTGACAAATTTTCATTTCAACAACACTGAAGCTTCTGGAGGAAAAAAAATGGAAAAAAAATATCAAAAATGAGAAAAAGTTTTAAATTGAGTTTAAAGTGAAAACTCCAACACTGCTTTTGAGGAAGGCTTTTTTTTTTTTTTTTTTGTGGTGGGGGAAACACAATTTTCACAAAATGATACCCTGTAATTTTTTTCAATACAATTAGTTAATTTTGGGGGGCAGTAAGGAAAAAAATAATTTCCCATAAACCCTAGTTATAATGTAATTCAGTTCCCATACAATCCAAGTGATGTTTTACCAGAACTGTTAGTTTTGCTGGTATTTTGTAGCTGAATAATAAAAAACACGATTAAACTGCAATTACACGGTCAATTTTAAAGTATTATGTAAAGGAATGAAAATTTCTTTGATGTAAAATGACCATGCAGGTGATATTAGAGACAGTTAAAGTATATCATCAGTAGCTACTGAAGAACAATGAAATATGAGCAAATCCGAATAGGATGGTCCTAGGTGTTCAGTTAAAGATAGTAGATCTCACTCAAAGCAAGATGCAGCTCAGATTCTAAGAATCACATGTTCCAGTCTACCTAGGTTTTTATATAATACTTTTCACCATGGTATCAAAGTACTATGTATCACCAAAAGCATAGTAACTGGCTACATAACCTGCCTAATTTTGCTGCTGCTCAGTAGGATAACCTGCATTTGGTCTACACCCAAAGAAATTGCATTACTGAGATGAGGAAAGGAATTTTGCTCCTGTAGAAGGAAGGAGCTATTACTAACAAGTGATATTAACACAGTGAAGTTAGAGCTGCTAATAGGAACATTATGTCTCCCTTCCCCTGCCTTCCCTCTCACCCCCCACCCCCCACCCCACAAAATCAGCATCATCATCAGACACTGGCATTAGAAAGGAGCCATTTTCACTACCCCTCCCTGGTACTCTTGTAGTTGCTGCTAGGGATCCTGAGGACTCCCAGCAGCAGATCCTGACCTGCTAGAAGTCACCATCAGGGAAAATATTACTCTTCTCCACTCCTACATCTGCTCTCAGCGATATACGTTCTCCCACCCTTCCCCCCTTTTTGTTGGAGAACGTGCTTGTAATGCATCATATGGTGTTAGCAGAAGTAGGGTGTTACTGGAAGTTTTGAAACCCAATTATTCTAAACTACTGTTTTTTTAACTAAAAAAAATGTTTTGTCTATTCCAGTACTAAAGATTGTGGCCTGTCCTGTGGATTTTCTAGGGAAAAAGCTACTAACTAAGGCAGCTAGCAATAAACTCTTTGAAAACAAAACTAGACGGAGATAAAAGTAAAAATGATTAAGTAAAACAGTAAATAGCACAGTTACAGTTTAAAGAAAGCAGTGCATCAAATAAAGACATGACACTGCATTAACAAATCCACTTTACTATGGCATATAACAATGTAACCGTAAAATAATTCACTTACTGTTCTATGACTTTTAACAATCTGACAATTAAGCATACAACATAATACCTATTACATATCAATTAAACATGTATCAACTAACATTCAACATAAATTACTTAAAACTAAACCAGGGATTTAGTACAGGGATTGGCAACCTTTGGCATGTGGCCCATCAGAGTAACCTGCTGGCAGGCTACAAGACATTTTGTTTATGATGGTCATCAGCAGGCCCATTGGCTAGAAACGGCGAGCTGCACATCTGACGAAGTGGGTCTTTGCCCACGAAAGCTTATGCGCCAATAAATTTGTTAGTCTATAAGGTGCCACAGGACTTCTCGTTGCTTTTGCAGATTCAGACTAACATGGCTACCCCTCTGATACTTGATTGCATTCCTATGGGATTTTTCTGCTGAGCTTTGGATGATTCCTAAGGTCCTGTTGAAAAATCCCATTGGTTTCTATAGGCTGCGTCATATTCTGTGAGGCTTTGCTCAGTCATTCCCCACAGGAAAGGATGCAATCCCTATTAATTTCTATGGGCTCCCACACATTTCTATGGGATTTCCCACTCCATTACATAACCTTATAGCCACCATTAATGTATTTTTCAATTTAAACTATTCTTAATTTTCATTTAGTTAAAGCTTTGTTCTTCAAACTAATTACTATTCTGAGCATGTCAGAGGCTCCTGACCCCATCACCACCCTTTTATGTTCAACTAGAAGATGTATCCAGGATTGCTCAGGTCCTTAACTCAAATAAGTTTTGTTTTTCTTCATTTAAAATCATTGTTCTGGGGTGGGGCTGGGGATAAGGGGTTCAGTATGCAGGCTGCCCCAGGGAGAGAGGACAATCCCAACTCTCCCTCACTGAAGCAGCTTGGGGTCAGGTGAGAAGCTCCTCCCTGGCTTCTGTAGCTGTAGCAGGCACAGCCAGGAGAGAGATGCATCTCTCCCACCTGCTGAACAGTTAGACCAGGGTTTCACAACCTATGGGTCGCGACCCAGCAGGGGCGACCCGTCCATATAGGCGAACTAGGCGGTCGCCTAGGGCGCCAAGTTAAATGGGGTGCCAATTGGTGACTCAATATCATTGAGGGGTTTGGAGGTGGGGGCGCCAATTGCATGGTTCACCTAGGGCGCCAGTTGCTGGCAGCTAGTCTAGGGATGCCCCTGCGACCCAGATATGGGTCACCACTACATTTCAAAAGGATTGCCAAGTGTCTCCCCAGGTGGCTCTCCCCCCCTTCCTCTGCTCGTTTTTGAATTGCCTTGGGCCACCACGTCTTCCTGAATTGTCAAAATGGGTCCCCATCTGGAAAAGGTTGGGAACCACTGAGTTAGACATACAGACAGGTAAACTCTCTGAAATACATAGCAGACAGTTGTCCCTGTCTCTACCCTTGCCCCCTGCTCGCCCAATGGTATTATAACTGTCTCAGTCCCTGTCTCTGGCCCCTGTGGTCATTCTACTGTATAACTGTTCCTCCTACCAGACCCTTCCCTTTCAATTTTATGAGAAACAATCGAATTACAGTCACATCCCATTGTCCTGGCACAACCAAACCCTTGCTTTGCTTTTAGTTATGATAAGAGGAAGCTGCATGCCAAATTTGGTGGTTCTAGCTCTTACGATTTAGGAGGAGTTCTTGAACAGACAGACTCACAGACGGACAGACAGACAGACTTCTAAAATATATAGTAAGATATATAGTAAGATTCAGCAATTTTTATAATTCTGGCAAATATAACCCCCTTCCAAGGTTTTTTGTAAATAATATCACTGTGTAGCTCAATGTATTTCCGACAACTATTTCTCACCACAATGGCTATTACTAATTGCTGGACTGAAGTTTTACTGAACATTTCTGAATCCTGTAGTCCTTTGCCAGATTCTGATGTCCAGGTAGCAGTGCATCATGCTGCATATTCCCCTTCATAGACTCCACAGCATTTTTTTAATCTTCCTTCAGTGGGTAGGTCTAGCCATGCTCATTGTCAGTTACTATGAACATCTCAGGATTAATGGCACAATATTAAGAAGTGAGCTGCTTAAAATATATTTTTCTGCATTTTTTAACATTAAAAAAATAGTAAAAGACTAAGAACTCCAGATTTTTGTTCCTTAATAGGGACTGAATATTCACAGCAGAGTATAAGGTCAAGAGTAGTACTGGACCAGGAATACATAGTCTGATCAGCCTGAGACTGAAGGTAATTAATGATCTTGCGGTCAGACTGGTTTACTATATGTGGGGGGAGGGGAGGGAGGGAGGGAGGAAAACTATGTTCAATAGCTTGGCTCTGATTTCAGTCACTGCACAGGTTCTTGAACTTTGAAAAACATCTTGACAGGTGAAAGTATTGATACATAGGGAACTCTGTGTGAAAGATCAGTAAGTTTCAACTTTTCAATCTACATAGAATTGCCCCAGGGGCAGGGACAGATTTAAAGGTCAGAGCACAGCTATGCTGCATAGGGCTAAATGATCATGTCACCTTAGCCTTTTTTAAAGTTAAAAAAAACAGGTCAAAAGCCTAAGCAAAAGTAGAATCTCACCCAAATCATGTTGACTTGTGTATTTCCAATTACCGGAACCTTGCACAACCATGACACTTTTCCTTGGCAGACTGTTCCAGCTAAAACTTTGCTTTGTCTTTTTCAATTGCAAAGAGAGCAAGGTCATTCAGCCATGTCTGATAAAACTGAATCTTGAAAGTCACTTTTATCAGATTGGAATGCCAAACCTATTTCAGCAGCAAGAATGCATTGACCGATTCCCCGGCAGCATCCTTTGTTTTGCTCCTTTCAAGTTCGCCTACAGGGCTGTTTTGTTTGTTTTAAGATAATCTATGAGATCTTTGGCTTTGTTGCTTTGTAGCTCATGGATGAGATATTTAGTTGTACCGATTTTCAAGCAAAGTTTCTCTGGAAATATCAACCGCTACTACCACATTTGCCACTTCAGTGGTACTGCACAGATCTTCTTAATTAAAACCTTGATACAGAGACATATTTGCTGAATTAAGGCAGCTCATGACTTTCTATTTCAGACTGCTAGAGATAGACAGTAGGTTTACAAAATGATTATTTCTCCTTCTTAAAATCTTTGGAGAACATTTTTTGTAGAAAAGAAAAAAAGATTTTGCATCTTTTAAAACTAAGACATATTTGTATTTATGAGTTTCATTTTCAGTATGAGAATAACTAAGCTGGAAATAAAGGCAGATATAAAGTGTATTTTTGTGCAGCTTACTTAGGGTGTGTCTAGGCTACAGGGTTTTGTTGAAAAAAGTGGACTTTTGTCGACAAAACTATACCTGCGTCTACACTACTGCTGAGTTCTGTCGACGGCGGTAAACCTCATTCTACGAGGAATAACGCCTTTTGTCGACAGAGTTCTGTCGACAAAAGGCGCTATTGCATCCACACTGTGCTTTTTCAAAAGAGAGTGTCTAGACTCTCTGTTGAAAAAGTGGCTTGCTTTGTCGACAGAACTGGCTGTAGTCTAGATGCTCTTTGTTGACAGAAGCCTGTAGTCTAGACATACCCTTAGTGTTGACATCGATACAGGTTTTACCCCGTCAATCTGGTTTTTGCCTTCTGGGTCCAAATGCCATTTAGTGTTGTCAAGTACTAGTTTTTGATGGAAAAAATGTCCCTTAAATATCTGGTTATTGCGAGGAAAGGGGAGGAGCTAGGTTCAGGGGCAGCCCGTGAGCCTAGGCGAGCTAGGCAGTTGCCTAGGGTGCGGCTGCTCCAGGTGCCCGATGATGACGTCACGGGGCGCCAGGGTGCCCTGTGATGATGTTATGGCCATTGATGGCCATGCAGGCAAGGGCGGCGATTGCACCGCCCTGCCTAGGGTGCCAGCTGCTGCAGCCGGCCTCGGGCCGCTCCTGGCTAGGTTACTAACAGGATCAGTCCCTGGTCAGCTGGAGTTGCCTCCTACTTGCAGGCATATTCCTTGAGATGATTCAGTGAGTGACAGGGGTGGTGAGGGGGCGAGGAGCAGAGCAAGCACTGGGGGTGGGGCCTTGTGGGAAGAGGCAGAGTGGAAGCGGGGCTTCCAGGATCTGGTTAGCAGCAATTCCAGAGGTGACAACCCTATGCTTACTTTCTCCTTCAATTGTGGAATAACCCTAAAAAGCGTGGGCTTTGTTTTGTGTCTCCTGTCCAGAATCTATCAGAAACGGGCAGCACTAGAGTGGGGCTGGTGGCAGAGTGCTATGGAGGTGGGAAAAGGCTGGAACAGGAAGATCCAAGGCAAGGAGGCGGCTGTGGAAATCAGCTACATTTCCCAGCAACACTCCATTGAGCACTGGTGCATGCGTAATAGCTGTGACCCCTATAATGGAAACTTCTGCAACTACATTGCTCAAATGCTGTGTGACTTTTGCAAAGGCATTTCAGGACAGGTGGCTGTGGGTACCCAGGGACATTCACAAAATGGCAGCCAACGGCCTTGAGCAGTGTTGGACACCTGCAGCTGCCTCAGCCCTGAGACAATGAGGGGACTCCTTGACTCAGTTACTTGTGAAGGTGAGGCCCTCAATGTGGAGGGAGAAGGCAACAACAGAGGAATAGCTGATGCAGCTGCTCAGGCACCCATATGCTTGGAGGGTCGCTGGATGCTCAGAGTTGGTCAGCCACACAGCATGTGCCTAATGCAGGTTGCTATCATTGTTTGCATCCTGCTGGAACCTCTAGGAAGAGCAGTGCACTGGTCCCCCACTGCCCATGTTTGAATTTGCCTGGGAAGGGGGCTTTCAAAATGGCAGCTCAGCCATAAATTCTGATTAGAGGGACCACCTAATAGGGATGTAAGTGACTAATCGATTAGTTGACTATCCGATAAGCAAAAGCTTATTGGATAGTCGACACACTAGTCAACTAGTCGCTTCCCCCCCTTGCTGCCTCTATCAGAAAGAGACGGCTGTGCCATAGGTGGCAAGGATGTTAAATTTCAATGAATTAACTAATTGAATAGTCAATGGGATTCCCATTGACTATTTGATAAGTCAATAAGGACTAACATGGCTTTCTGCCTTTGAAATGTACAAGAACCCCAGTGGGGACTCTTGTGTATTTCAAAGATTGAAACGCTGCATGGAGCCCAGGGTCAGCGGGAGACTCCCCGCTGGCCCCAAGCTCCATGCAGCATTTCAATCTTTGAAATGAACTCTTCCTTCCAGAATTAAGCCCTAAGTAACACTTCAATTGCAGGTTTCATACAAGGTTAATTGCTATTAAGTATATAACCGTTAACCACGGGTTGGCAATAATTTTTGATGGGGGGCCACTCCAAGATTTTGGAAAGTGGTCAAGGGTCGCACTCTTCCATGATATTAATGGAAGAGGTGCAGGGTCTGGGATGGAGGTTGGGTGCAGAAGGGAGTTTGGGGTAAGGGATTGGGGTGCAGGAGGGAGAGTGGGGTCTGGGAGGGAGTTTGGGTGAAGGAGGCAGTTGTGACCTAGGGCAGGGGACTGGGGTACGGGAGTTTGGGTTGTGACTTGGGGTAGGATGGGATTGTGATCTGGGGCAGAGGATTGGGTGCCAGATGTGGGAGGGGTATGGGTACAAGAGGGGGGCAGAGGGTTTGGATATGTTGAGTGGGGGGGCGGAGGGCTGGGGAAGGGAGAGGCTGGGGTGCCAGAGGCAGACTCTGGCTGGGAGACTTACTAGCCAGCAGCCCAACCAGCCTGCCTGCCTGCAGAGCTAAATGCTTGCAGAGCTTAAAATGTTTCTCAGCCAGACAGACAGACTGCCCTATGCCTGCACAGGGGAGCATGCGCTTGTGTGAATAACTGAACCAGAGGGAAGGGGGACATGATGCTTTGTGTGCTGCCTGTTATTCAAACAGGCAGCTCCCATTGGCCAGTTTCTGGCCAGAACCAGCCTATGGGATCGTGCTGGGGCGGGGGCAGTGCCTGGCGCCTTCCCTCTCCCAGCCGGGATCACAATTTTGAAAGAGAAACAGCCCAGCAGCTGCTTTTCTAAGAGGTGTGCGGGGCTGCAGGGCAAGTAGCGGAGCTTGCCTGGGTCTCCCTGCTGCATCCATGGGCTAGATCCAGTGGCTTGGTGAGGCTTCTGCATGGGGTGATATGGACAGGTAATTTTCTGGGTCAGGGCTGGTCAGACCCTCGGTGGAAGTGCACAGTGGTTGCAGAGACAAGGATTAGTTTCAGTTTCATTTTTGAGCCCCAGAACCTTTTTCATACTCTTCTGAGGACCCTACCCCTGCAGCTCTCTTTATATGGGCCTGCTGGGTCCTGATTGGCTGCTCCTCACAGCCTCTCAGATTCACTGCTCCCCGAGAAACCTCCCTAGGCTTCTTTTTAATCCCTTCTTTGCTAATGTGGGGTGGATGCCCCATCACAAACACTGTTTGGTTTTAAGCCAGTCAACATTCATAGGGCTGCAGCCCTTGTCTCCAGACTACTCCTCAGCTATCATCTGCCAGGGAGGGAGTCAGAAAGAGTTAAGTGTCAGCAGGAGGATTTCTTTGTGATGAGTATTTCTTAGTTAATGTAACCTTTTCCTTCCTCAGATCCTTTTTGTCCTCCTCCCAATAACATCCTCTCTGTTATATTGGTATATCATTTCTCTGCTAGGAGTGTGTTGGTGTACTTTATTGTTTCATCACTACTGGGTGATGCCCATAGGTAGCATTATTTGTTTTTCCCAAGGGACAGCACTGCTTGGGTCTCAGACACAGAGTGGCGTCATGTTGGGTGGAGACACCAGGCATCAGAAAAATAACTCAGGACCCAACCCACACAAGGAGAGGAGATAAGGCACCCCCAAGTCAAAAGGAGGTTTGATGCACACCTCGGGAGAGAGGGTATTACATATTCTTTGGTCCTCTGAGTCACATCTCTGCTGGAGAGTGGCTAAATTGTAACAGTTACTTTGGAATATTTATAAATGTGTGGCTGGCTGTTTTTTATTGTCTTTAGTGGAACTATATAGATTAACAAAGAATCTGCTTCAACTGTATTTTAGTGAAACAAAAAGCAGAATTTAGTTCCAAGATAGAAGCCTAGGCTTAAACTTTAATTGTTCAGAACACTCATTTATTAGGATTAAATTTATGGGAAAATTCTATTGGCTCTGTAATACATTTGGGAATATATCACTTTTAATTATTTATTATCAGTCTCAGCTATGAACTTTAGCCTTTGTTTCTGATACAAATCATCGTTTGGATGTATTTGTATTTTGAAACGAGTAAAAAGATAGTAGTAAATTACAAAATACTACAGGGCCATTAAACCTTCCCTCTCACGCACTTTCCTTTTTTTCCCCCTCCCCATACCTATTGTCATTCCACAAACAGCCCCCATGACTAACAGACAAAATCCTGAATGGGATAGATGGTAGCCAAAAGGCTTCTGTCAGACTGGGGTAAAAGAGGGAACATACTACACAGCTACCTACTGTTGCCCTCCGTACGTAGCCCTGGAGAGTTTCATCTGCTTCAGCTCCTCTGTGTTCATATGACAAAGGACCATGAATGCTATTCTTGGGAGGTTTTTTCATTCTTGCAAGAAAAGTAGGACAGATTTTTCATTAAGTCTTAATGGAAAGACACTGTTAAATTCTGCCCACAGATACAAGCCAGCAATTTAACTTAACAGCAGCTGCATATACATATCAGAGGGAAGAATTTAGCTTATAGCAGTAAAGAAGTCCAGAAAGATTCTCTTTTACAGTAAAACTTTCATCCTGCTCTCTTTTTTGGTCCCTGCATCAGTGAAGAATCTCAAAGAACTATTAGACTGATGAATGCCTTTGACATTCCTGTCCAAGGTAAGGCTCCCTCTTTTGATTGCACTCCTGGTCAGTAATGTGCACTTTCAGTGATGGAAGAGTTTCCTCATTATACTATACCCAAGTCATTAGGACACATCCACAGAAAACTCATTCTACCTCTAATGTAGGGCTCTTTTCAATATAATGGTTGAGTAAAGTAATTCCCTTTATTCAGCTTTTACTTTTAATGACAGTTGTCACATTAGAAAATTCCAGATGTGGAGCTGGACAAAAACATTCTCTGTGCAATAGAGAATCTCTGTGCCCAAAGACACCGTTGATTTTTGCAGAAGGATAGGTGATTCTTTGAACAATGCCCACCTGTCATCAAGATACAAAGATATTAAGGCAATTATATACAGAATATTGCAATAAAATAGAGAAAGTCTTAACAAAAGGGATACATTCTCCATCCTACCTTTACTGCTCTGTATATCAGCTCTCTCACTCACACACAGGGCTGGCTCTAGGCACCAGCAAATTAAGCACGTGCTTGGGGCAGCACATTTCCAGGGGCGGCATTTCCAGGTAAGTAGCCGCCCCGGCAATGCCTGGCCCCACCCCGCCCTGCCAATTTAAAGGGCCGCGGGAGCTCAGCTCTGGCTGCATGTCTCCGGGAGCTGGCTGCAGAGCATGGCGCGGCTAGGCTCCGTCCCTCCAGCTCCAGTCCTGCCATGGCCCCAGCCCCTTCGCCAGCGAGAGACCGCTCCCTGCCAGTCGCCCAGCTCACTGCGCCCGCCCCGCCCCATGCCCCTCTGGCTCCAGTCCTGCCACGGCCCCAGCCCCCTTCGCCAGCGAGAGACCACTCCCTGCCAGCCACCCAGCTCGCTGCGCCCACCCCGCCCCACACCCCTCTGGCTCTGCGCCGCCCATTCCCCACACTGCCCCTGTGCCCCGCACCCTGCTCCCTTGCACCCCGGTCCCCCTGCTCTCCCTGTTCCCTGCGACTCTCTGGCTCTGCACCATCCTTGTACCCCGCACCCTGCTCCCCCAATCTCTGCACCCCTCTGGCTCTGCGCCGCCCATTGCTTGCACCGCCCCTGCACCCCAGTCCCTGTGCCCCTCTGGCTCTGCGCCCCCTCTGCACCCTGTAGCCCCTTTTCCCTGTGCCCCTCTGGGTCTGTGCCCCCCATTCCCCGCACTCCCCTGGACCCCGATCCCTCTGCCCTTCCCGTTCCCTGCGTCCCATTTCCCATGCCTCCCCTGCACCCCGCACCCTGCTCCTCCCAATTCCTGCATCCCTCTGGCTTTGCGCCTCCCATTCCCTGTGCCACCCCTGTACCCCCCACACTGTTCCCCACACCCCTCTGGCTCTGAGCACCCCAGCACCCCTGCTTCCCCCGGTCCCCACGCCCCTCTGGCTCTGTGCCTCCCATTCCCCGCGGTGAACCCTGCTCCCCCATTCCCCATGCCCCTCTGGCTCTGCGCTGTCCCTGCACCCTGCTCCCCCTGTGGGTTGGGAGTGAGGGGTGCTTGTCCATAGGGAGGGGCTGGACAGGGCAGGGAAAAGGCTGTTGTGACCAGCAGTGAGTAAAAGGGGAGGGGGAGTTTACTTGAAGCGCCTTTGCCTTTATGGAAAAAAAAAATAATTAAAATTATATTTGCTATTTATAGGGCTAAAATGCTGGGACAAAAACAAAAAAAACCATTGCAAAGTGCAAACGTGTAAAAGCCAACAAAAAAGGGGGTGGCAGCAAAAACCTAGAGCCGGCCCTGCTCGCGCTCACGCTCGCTCTTGCTCTTGCTCTTGCTCTCTCTCTCTCTCACGCACAATTTATTTTTTTAGTTTTTATGGTAACTTCTAATCAAAATCATATCACACACCTTTAGCCAAAGCTATTTTATACATTAAATCCATCTTCTGATGACAGTCAGCTTGATCAATGGAAACTTTTGTAACTGAGAACATGGTGAACTTTCTAGGAGAGAAAGCAAATACAAATTGTCACGACGCACATTATTCCTCATTATAGATTCTCTGAATGAGGCAGCTGGCAGGATATTGCTAATCTCAGCAACTTTAATAACTAAAAAAGTCCACAATAACTTTTGTCAATACATGTTGGGATTTCCAAACAGAGCTGGGCATCTAGTTCTTTGAAATTCAGTTCCCTTAGGCACCGTTCAAAATCCCAGCCCAAGTGTATAGAACCAATAGGTGATTTGTGTTTATTCCAAAGCCTTGAATATTAACACCCCTCCAAAAAGGGAACACAGATGATCAAACACCTCCATGTTGGAATGATACCACTACACACACACCTGAGAAAGATTTTAGGCCGATGGCCAGAAACTTTCCAATCTAAGATCTCCAGTCAGCAAACCAGGTAAGCACACAGTTAATTTTAAGTCTGAGGCAATGGGATTTAAGTACATGCTCAAGTGCTTTGCTGAATCAGGACCCTAGGTGTCTATCTTGTAATTAGATCAGTACAAATGGCTCTTAGTGTCTATGTCAGGGACGGGCAAGATACAACCTGCAGGACAGAACCAGCCCACCAAGCCTTTGAATCTGGTCTGTGGCCTGCCCCACTGGGACCCAGAGAGAAGCCCCAAGCCACTCAAAGCAGTTGTCTGCTCCATGTGCCTCTCCTAGCTAGCGGGGGGGTGGGGGGGGAGTGGGATTTCACGTGCTACTCCTGCCCCTAGCACAACCTCTCAGCTCTCATTGGCTGTAAGCAGCCTGGGTCTGCAGCAGGCAAGGATTCTGCCTGAGAGTCCCACTGGGATTCTGGCTGGGAGCCACCTAGGTAAGCAGAGCCTGCCTCTGGCACCCTACCCCCCTCTCCAGCCCAAATTCCTGTCCCAGGTCACCACCTCCTCCTGCCCCAGGTCACCATCCAAATCCTCTGCACACACACACCAGGTCACAACTCCCTCCCAAACCCTTCCTACATCCCTCCCCCAGGCCAGAATCCTCTCCTGCACTCATACCCCCTCCTGGACCATGCACCCCAATCCCCTGCCCCAAGTCACAACCCCCTCCTTCACCCAAACTACCTCTCAGACCCCACAGCCTCTCCTGCATCCCAATCATTTACCCTCAGCTCCCTTCTGCACCCAACTTTCCATCCCTGACCCTGCACCCCCTCCACAGAAAAGTGCAGCCCTTGACCACTTTCCAAAATTGTGGAGTGGCCTCTCATCAAATATTGTTGCTCGCCCCAGTCTATGTGGAGCCTCAGTGACTTCACTGGGACCCTTCATAGGCACCAGAGTAGCCCCAAAAAGGTAAACTTACAGTAGATTCCACTTTAATAGCAACCCCCTTCCCTGTAGAGGTTTGAAATGATTCTTCTCTGTCTGTATCAAAGGAAGGCCGCTCCACCTCACTACACAACCTAATGGCTGAGAACTGAGCAAGAGGAGATCAGCACTGTAATGCAGAGCTTTGATCTAGGTTACGCAACTTCAGCTACATACATAAGGTAGCTGACGTACTTAGATCAATTTACCGCATTATCTTCATCGCAGTAAGTTGTCAGATGATGCTCTCCCATTGACTCCCTTTACTCTTCTCTTTCTGGTGGAGTACCAGAGTCAACAGGAGAGTGCTTGGTGGTCGATTTATCTCATCTATTCTAGACAAGATAAATCCACCCCTGCTGGCTCAATCGCTGCCTGTTGATCTGGCAGGTAGTGAAGATATGTCCTAAGTCAATAAGGAGTCTGTTGCCAGCTGGGCCCTGTGGCTGGGCCTGGCCGCAAACAGTGAGGCTCAGTGTTCTGGGCCAGGCCAAACAATACGAAGCACTCAGGCTCAAGCCCTTGGAACTGGGCAGAACAGAGGCAGACTGTGGCCTAGCTCCTGTGAGGGGGGGAAGGGAGCACACAGGCTCAAGCCCTGTGGGTGGGACAGAGCAAAAGCAGTCTGTGTCCTAGCCTCCAGGGAGGGGCAGATAGCAAACAACTCAGGCCTTCTGCCCTAAAGCGGTTAGGCTGCCACCCAGAGGTGAAGTGGGCAGCAGGGGATAGGAGGAGCCAACTACTCCCTACATCAGGTCCCAGCCAAGGGAATCCCGCCACTGGGCCAACAGGAATTCTGCTGAACCACGCTGACTGCGGCTTGAGCAAACACTATCAGACTAATGTCTGGTTTCCCTGGGCCACTTCCTGCTCCTACAGGGCTTCATCATTCATGGGTCCTCAGGCTCTTCAAAGTACTCAGTAGCCACCAGCTCTAGCAGCTCCTCAGAGTATTCAGCCAGAGGCATTGGTTGATACAGGTCAATCCCTGGTTCAGGGCCAGCAGCATTTTCCTTTCCAAGCTCTCCCTCTACTGAGCTGGAGATCCCACCTCTTCCATTTCCAGCACCAGGGGAGGGCCCAGCTCAACCCCAAGGGAACACACAATGGTTTCTCCCAATCTGCACCTGAGGGAGGCCACTCTACCTTGTTACTCCCCATATTAACAACTTCAAGTTAATAGCAACATTTTGCCGGGAACCAAGCCTGTGCCATTGACTTTGATGTTAATGGGATTTGGATATTGACACTGGCATGCTGCTTCTGAGCAACGTTTTTTTTTTTTTTTTTTTAAGAAAGTCCCCAAGGTGTGCAGAGCTGAAGCCAGGGAAAGAAGTTGCTGGGATGTGCCCAGACATGTGCTCAGCATGTCCCACTGCTTCCTGTGGGGGTTGCATCCTTGCAAATTTGCCAGTGCCCATAAGGCAAGGGGCTGCTGGCTGGTATGGGACAGGAGGATGTGGGCAGGGCTGGGGGAGAGGGCCCTGTAGCAGGGGCTGCAGCCCAGCTGCCAGAGTTTCGCAGTATTTTCCTGGGCTTCACCCTGCTGGGGCACTTTGCACAGAGTAGGCAGTGCTGGGATGTGCTGAGCCCCACCCCCGTGGAGAGTGCAAGGAAAGCTACCACGCCACTCTATAGACCAACAAAGCCCCCTCTTTCTATAGAAAGCCCCAGCAGCTGGGCTGCCACCCTCCTCCCCCCTGCTTCCCTGCCCACAAGCAGGTTTGTAGGGTTGCAGCCAGGGAACGCTCAATCCCAATGCTTCCTTCCCTGGCCGCAGCTTTGCCAACCTGCCTTCTGCTCATTATCAATTGCCAGAGAATCTTAAGTTTTTGCTGGAAACCAAGGGGTTGCTAATAAGTGGAATCTACTGTTCCTGATCAGGGCCTAAATTACACAGGAAAAAGCAAGGGAAGGAATAACAGATCAAAAATAGTCACATGAATCACATAAATGCTGATTTTCTTTTTTCATGGAGACTTAGTGCAATAGTGGAGAAGCAACAGTTAGTGCTGGAAAGAAAGCCAAAACCAGACAAGGAGGAAAGCAAAGATTCCTGGCACAGTAAGGGGGATGTTATTCCAGGCATAGGGAGCAATGTGACAAGAAGTAGGAGAGTGAAAGCATGAGCAGGCAGAGGGAACAGCTAGATGAGAACAAGGCAGAGCAAGAAGCAAGAAATAACAGGAAATGAGAAAATCAGACAGGGCAGTGAGGACCTCTTCATGGAAAGCAGCACAAGCCAGTGAACAGGCGAGAGAAGGTTCAGGGAGAGAGACATTATTTTAGCTGCTGTACTTTGGATAGGTAGACAAGAGTCAGGGAGGGAGAAATAAGCAACAATACATTGATACTAAGTGCAGATTCTTAGCATATATCTTCTCCAAGGAGGCCATACAATATTAACATAGGCAGAGCTAATTCAGACCCTTTCCTAATTATTCTTCAAGCCATCTTCAAATCTGGAAATATTTTTACATGGAACAGTGTGACTAAAACTAAGGAGTTAGACAACCCCATATTTTTCCTGTTTACAAATGAACAACAAAAACGCCATGCACAGTATGAATCCCAACAGACTGGTGTCATCTAAGGTAAGCAGGATTTGGTTTGATTCATGCAAGTAACCCCAAAAGGGATTATCCATGAAATCAGTTCTGGAAGAGAACTGATGGCTTAGATAGTGATATAGGGCAGAGGTGTTGGCTTTGTGGATCACTGATCCACTTTCTGTGGGGTGGCTGCACGTTGTGAATGGACTCCACTTTACTAGAAGGGGAACCACCGTGTTCTGAGACCAGCTGGCTTGAGCATTCAACAAACACCAAAAAGGGAGGGTAAAAAGAGGGAATATATGAGGGTTTTTCTAGCATGCTTACCTCTTCCACTTTCCCACATTCTCTACCTGAAGAATGCACCAACTGAAAAGGGAACTAGGAATACAAACTCCTATTCAACAAATTACCTTTTATTACAGGTAGAAATAAATGTCCTATATTAGGATATGTCCACATTTGCAACTGATTGACAAAACTTTTGTTGTTCAAGGGTGTGTAAGCCCCCACCCCTCAAATGACAATTTTTTTGCCATGGCAAATGCAAGTATGAATGCTGCTTTGTCAGCAGGAACACTCTCTTGTCGAAAAAAGCTAAAGCCACTCATGGGGGCTGGAAGTATTTTGTCAGAAAAAATGCCAAGAAACAGCTTTCACGCACCAACTTTTAGTTACAGGGTTGTGTTAACAGCCTAATGGCTAAAAGATGTGTAGTGTAGTGTAGTGTTACTTAGTTGAAACATTGTCCAGGTTAAAGTGATCCTTACATGAAGAATGTCTAGGAGTCCCAGCTAAAGATTTTTTAAGCAACATATTGAAAGTTTAATCCTCGTGTGATGGGTGGGGTCACAGAGAGCCCCTTGACTGTGTCACCTCATGGGCTGATCATATCACTGAGCCTGCCTGCCTGGCCTCTGAGGCACCCCACCCTGTTCTGCTGAGCCAGAAACTCTGGTCACTCCCAGCAAAGGCACAGATTTGGGGTCACAGCCCATATCAGAGCAACACACAGCTCAGCAGCTCAGCACTGGGAAGGCTCAGTCACAGGATCTTGGCACAGCACCCAGCTGCACAGTCCCAATGGGATATCTGTATATCAATGAAAGGAAGATGCTCAACTGTTGTCCCCCACTCCCAGCTATGTGTTTCTAAAGTGATTTTATTAAGTAGAAAAAGTAGGATTTAAGTGGTTGCGAATGATAGCAGATATATCAAAATAAGTCACTAAGCAAAATAAAGTAGAACGTACCAGCCGGCTGAGCTTAATAAGTCTAAAATACTTGTTACATGCAATTTCTTACCCCAACAGTAGTTTTAATCATCTTTCTCACAGTCTTGGCAGCCTCTTATTTTGGGCCTGATCCTTCCCCCTCTTCAGTATTAGATGTTTCCAGGAGTCATCTCAGCAGTTAGCAGGGGGTGTCTGTTTGGAGAGTGACATTGTAAGGGGTTTCGTGGCTCAGCACAGAGAAGACAAGCAAACCCTAAAATAAAAAAAAATCTGATCACATCTGACTAAACATTCCCTGTTCTACTTATTTTTATGTAGTTCCATCCTTCCCTAGGCATGGATGTCACTGGATTCTCCATTCATGGTTTCTGGTTTAATTCATGTCTCCCAGGTTCTCCTCTGGTCACATAATACCATGAATAGGAAGATCACTGTTTCCCATTCAAAAAGTGCACACTTTGTTTTCCACTGGCTCTCCTGACCTCCTGCTAACTCACTTCCTGCTTCCTTAGCTTTCCTGGGGACTCTTCAGGACCTGCTGTCTATAGTATTAACCCTTACAGGCAAGACCATTAGGGTTAGGTCTCTAGTTAACTATTGTGAAAAGACTTCAGTTAAATGAATGGCTAGAATGTCCAGAAAAGGGTATTATCCCTCCCATTCATCACAGAAGTCAGTATCATTACCTCCATTTTACAGGTGGGAAAATGGAAGCTTGAAACAGATAAAATGATTTTCTCAGGGTCAGCAGTGACTAAAAAAGGAATAGTACTGTTGTCTCCAGAGTCTCCACCACTGCTTTGTCTATAAGGCCATACTATCTTTCAAAACAGTTCCCATAAGCCTCACTCACAAAGCCAGCTAGACTCAATGGCAAACACGAAGGAAGATGACAGGAAAGAGTACAGGTTGAACCTCTCTAGTCTGGCAATCTCTGGTCCAGCAACATCTGTGATCTGGCAGGATTTTAGTTAGCTGGATGTCCACTTATCATGGTTATGGCCAAGTTCCTGTTATCCCATAAAGTTTGTTTACAGCCCCCAGTCCTTGATCTCAGTGTTCTGTGTTGTTATTTAGCTCTAATTTACCCCAAATATCTTCTAACGGTCCTGTAAGCAGCAGAAGTACAGGTAATGCTGCTAGACAATATTGACCTCCTGTGGTTTGGCAAATTCTCTGGTTTGGCACTGGTCAGGTCCTGAGAGTGCCAGACTAGAGAGGTTCAAGCTGTACTCCTCAGTCTCATCCACTGAGGCAGGGGCAGACTGGCCCGGCAGAATACCGGGAATTTCCCGGTGGGCCGTCCTCCGAAGGGCCGGCCAAAGGGCCGGCGGCTGGCGGCTGCTGGAGGAGGAGGAGGGGGATTGTGATGGGGCGCCGCAGCCCCGCACTTTAAATTCCCCGGCACCGGCCATGTACGGGGCGCGGTGGGGCCGAGGGAGCACATGGGCGGCGTGATGTCACGGCCCGGGACTTTAAAACTGCCTGTCCCAGAGTTGCACCGTGCAACCCAGCTCCAGGCCCAGCAAGTGGTCTGGAGCCCTGGAAGAAGCTGGGGCCAGGGCTGCAGGGACTTCTGAGGCCCGATCACAGACTCCAGCGCCACAAACTGGAAGGCAGAAGGTGGGGGAGGGGGAAAAATAGGGAGAAGGGGTGGGAGAGGAAGGGGCTTGTGCTGAGGGGAGAGGGGCAGGTCAGGAGAAGAAAGGGGAAGGCACCAAGAGACAGAGTGGAGGAGAGGCAAATGCCAGGGGGCCAAGTGGAGATAATGAGGAAAAGGGCAGGAGGGGAGGTGTCAGTGGGAGGGGGAACAGGGTTATGCTGGGAGAGGAGAGGGTAAGGGCATTGGGAGCTAGAGGGGGATGCTGGGAGAAGGCTTGAAAGAAGGGGTGGGCATGAGGAAGGCGGGGATGGAGCAAGTCATGTGTGAGGGCACAGGGGCATGAAGGGAACTGGGAAAGAGGGTGGTGAGCATCAGGGAAAAAGAGGGCAAAGGGGGCAGTGAGGGAAGGGGGGCACCAGGAGGGTGCAGGGGTAAGGGAAGGTGCAGGTGCCAGGGGAATCTGGGGGTGAAGCAGAAGGGCAGACACCTGCAGGGGAGGGACCAGAACCAGAGGAGAGCGGCAGGGCAGGTGTGTAGAGGGAGGTGTTAGGAGAGGGAGAGGGGAGGGGTAGCTCACATGATCAGAGTGGGGCTACTGGAGGAGTGGGCACAGGGGGGAGAGAAGGGCTGGTGGAGGGGGGCAGGTCGGAGGAGGGCTGAGGCAGTGAGAAGGGCAGGAGTCAGGACAGCAAAGGAGGGTGAGGGGTTGGGGGGCAGCAGGCACCAGAGGAGCTGATGGAGTAAGGGGAGGAGACATGGCAGCAGAGGGAAAAAGAGGTTTATAAGATATTTATTAATAACTTGGGTGCCACAGTGGCACATCCAAACAAGCCACATGAACTCAGTACTGGTGCACAACACAAAATTCATTCTGCTCATGGGAGGAAACTCTTAGAGGGAACACTTCCCCCAGCCTCTCCGCCCCCTCTACCCCTGAGTTAATGTCACACACATTGGGTTAATGCAATTGCAGGATAGTTACATGAGGGGTTTGGTGGGGGCCAAACTAATCCCTATTGGTAGGAGGATGGTGGGAAAAGTCCTTAGAGGGGTCACATGACACCTTTTACTTCTGGTCATGTGTCCATCTTGCCCTGAGAGTGTTACCTCCAGAGGCCTAGCTAATGGGGGTCAAGAGGTGTGGCTAATGGGGGTCAGGGACGTGGTTAACAGGGGTCAGAGGTGTGGCTAATGGGGGTCAAAGAGTAAATTTTAAAAATTCTTTGATGTGAAAAAGTGGGCCGTTCTCAACCCATTTCCCGGGCCCACTTTGATTGCCAGTCCGCCCCTGCACTGAGGTTTACACCACCAGATCCTACTCTATTCTTGAACTTCCCAAGGCTGATTCCACAAAATCAGTGCCATCAGATCTGCTACTGCCAGATTCTGATCCAAAGATGTCAGCACCAATAACTCTGCTAATGCCATATCCAGTTCCACAGTGTCAGATCCACTGCTACTAGAGCCAGTTCCACAAAGTCAGCTCCAAACAGGGCGCACAACCTCTGGGCATGGAATCCAGAGCAAAGCAAAGCCCCCATCCTCTCAGACAGTCTGTGGTCTGAGTGATGTGGGGCTCATTATCTAGTAAGACAAAAGGAAAAAATATGTAGCACCTTAAAGACTAACAAAATAGTTTATTGGGTGATGAGCTTTCGTGGGCCAGACCCACTTCTTCAGATCGTATACTGAAGAAGATCTGAAGAAGTGGGTCTGGCCCACAAAAGCTCATCACCTAATAAACTATCTTGTTAGTCTTTAAAGTGCTACATATTTTTTCCTTTTGTTTTACCAAGATCAGACTAACATGGCTACCTCTCTATTACTATCTAGTAAGAGTCCACTATCTGTCAGCTGAGCATGTGATTCTCTTTCCCCAGGCTGTGTCATATAAATACATTTATATGTATCATTTACTATTTCCAGAAAAAGAGCACAAGTCCAAAAAATACAACATCAAATACTATACAAAATGGTACTAGGGTCAAAGTATGTAGGTTAAGAGTGCCAGAGGAGTTTTTTTCCCATCCTACCCTCTCCTCTTTCTTATAAGAGAGAATGGAGACTTTCATTTCTCTTAAGCCTTCTAACTCTTTGGCTCATGTACACTCAATATATTACCACACCAGATTCTGATCATATGTTGAGGGGGACCTTTTCCTGGGAGGTGTCCTATTGATTTCTTTGAGAAAGTTCAGAGTAAAATAAAAAGGGTGGTACAATCTAGATTTATATATAGCTTATTGTCCTCCCTAAAATAATTTTGCATGCACCACACAAGGAAAAATAGGAAGGTGAGCTGTTTTTGCTCATACTTCTGTCATCCTTAGAAAGAGGCAACGCTGCAGTCTTTAAGACTCCTTGGGGTAGCAAAGATTTTGGGTACTATTGCAAAATAATTGCTGTAGTAAATTGCTCAACCATCATCCTGAATGGCTGCAATTAACAAGAGAAAGGAAAGCTCTCATTCGGACTATCATTCAATGCCCCTTTCCGTGGGAACAAGAAAGGTCACTAACTATGCAGTTTTAAAATTCACTGGAACTATATCTCTGCTGAGCCAACATCAGCTTCCATGGAAACAAAGAGAGAAACTGTAGCTAACATTGGCATAGAGGTTGGAACTTGGATCAGATTCAGCTAAGAAGTTGAACATGCCATGATTTGGCAGATAACAGCAATAGATTTTTGGAACTAGATGTCTATGGTACTTTTTTAAAAGTTTGTCTTTATGCTTCTTCTTTCATTCATCTTCATTTCCCATCATAAATGCATATTTGAATTGAAACAAAGAACCACCACATGGCCATGTGCTCCTACCTCAGATACCCTACTGTTCTTGGTCTGGCTGAAACCAGTGTGAGACATGGGGAAATGGTCATATTGGAGCTCCATTAAGATGCAGTACTGGGTAAGGCTGCGGAGCGCAAGCACTATCAGATCAAAGCATACATTTCTATTCCATTCTTTGCATCATTTCCTTCTTGTCTAAGAAAAAGTGCAACAGCTTTTGTTCATCTGGAGACTGGGCCTCATCAGAGAAATGGAGAGATGTTTAGCTTTTATGGAGCTGATTGAAAGCACTCTTTTCTTCTGACAGCTACTTGAGATGTGCAGTTACTGTTAAGAGTGTTGTAACAGCCATTGTGCTCAATGCTAAGTGTCTCTGTTCCAGAAAGCATACAATCTATCCAGCATGGGCCCACTGAGTCAATGGCAAAAATCTCACCAACTTCAGAGGTAATAAGAGGTGAGCCCTCTACCCGGCCTATGTGAAAATCCCTGCTATTGGCTGAAAGAGATGATCATTCAGTACAAGCTTTAATTGAATCCACTGACTGTTGACAACCAGCTCAGACTGCAGAGGGCTACACAGTTACCATGCTGTGTGACTCAGCTACAGTGCATCATTCTGGAACCTGCAAAATGGCTCAGAGTTTAAGGGCAGAAGGGAATACAAAATCATCTACATAAGAACGGCCATACTGGGTCAGAACAAAGGTCCATCTAGCCCAGTATACTGTCTGCCAACAGTGGCCAATACCAGATGCCCCAGAGGGAGGGATCACAACAGGTAATCCTCACGTGATCCCTCCCCTGGCACCCATCTAGTGGCCTTGACCCAGCCTTGTGCTATGGCTTATTTATCCCTGGAGGCAGGCCCTCTAAAAGAATGACAGAGTCCCAGGCCACTTTGAATTTAGAGGTCCCAGCCCACTCCCAGCTCCAGGTCCAGGCCCCCGACATATCTAACTTCTTACCTACGGGGTCATACTAAAAGAATATATGACATTTATCTATTAACATTTAAGTCATTATACCAATAGCATGTATATTAAAAATGTAACTTTAATTACGAGTTTCCACAGCAAGCAAAACGCTTCATTTTAGGAATGCTTTTCTGGCTTTGTTGTGTGCAAACTTATTTATAATTGAAGAAAAATCTAATTTACGTGCAACATCACTGTTAATGTTAAGCACTACGAGCCTCTGCTGTGAGAGTAAGAGATTCAAGCTCACTTAAAGCCTTTCTCACAAAGTCCAAATGCTATGCAACTGGTTTAGCACCATCAGTTCATGCTAACCTTCTCATTGTTGACATGCCATGAAGGGAAATAGGCAGATGCTGCTTCAGAATTTCCCACTTTTGAGGATTACTGCTGAAAAGGTTGTACAATTGCTGGATTGTTCCAAAGTATGTAATTGCTTCCTTGCATGATTCAGCGGAATCAATGCTGACAAGATTTAGTGTGTGGTTGCCACAACTTGAGAAAATACAGTTTGGATTTTCCTCAAGATGGGCAGTTTGTACTCCATTGTACTTTCCAGCCATATTGGATCCATAGTCATAGGCTTGGCCAATACAAACTTGAAAATTTAATTTGAAGCATTCCAGAATTTCTAATACACAAACAGCAATTTCTTTTCCATTTTTTTCATGAAATTATTGAACAAAATGAATCATTCTTCAATTGAAACCTTTGAACTTCTTGCAATTTTAAGATATTGAACAATCAAGGTTATCTGTTCTGAGAACAGTCTGGAGTTGCATCAATAATAATTGAAAAGTACTTTGCATGTTGTATCTCTGCAAGAATTGTTGTTTGCATCAATGTCCCACACAGCTCAATAAACTCGTTTTGTATTCTGGTAGACAGATAATAGACTTGCATGTATTTTCCACTGTCTTGTGATTCACAAACACGCTTTACATGGCCTGATAAAAGTGGGTCATACTTGCTAAGAAGCTCAAGTATACCAAGAAAGTTTCCATTTGTAGGGTCACCCATATGTTGACTGAAACCAAACAAAGCCAATCCCCATTCAGAAGGAAAAAGAATGGCATTCAATATGTGCTCAAGGAGTTTTTCCAGTTATTCATTTCTGTGCTTATTTAACTCAGGAGTAAGTTTTCAATTGAGCTGTCAGCTAGTGTTGCTCTGCTAGTTGATTTCCATGTAACAGTTATCTTTATGCAATATAGGTTGAACCTTTCTCGTCAGGCACCCTTGGGACCTGACTGGTTCTGAATGAGAGAATTTTCTGGACCATGGAAGGTCATTACTGTCTAGCAGCATTACCAACACTTCTACTACTTACTGGGCTGTTAAAGGACATTTAGGGGTAAATTGGAGCAAAATAACAGCACAGAACACTGAGAGTGAGGACTGGTGGGTGTAAACAAATTTGATTGGACTGCAGGAAACTTGACCACGCCCATGAAAAGTGGACATTCGGCTAACTAAAATCATTCTGTATGACATATGTTTCTGAACCAGAGAGTTCTGGACTAGAGAGGTTCAACCTGTACTGAAGTTTCATATGCATGTCTTCAGTCTTTCAACTTCCTCCAATCTCTACTAATGCTCCAACCAGATGGATCAGACCGTACTGATGCATTTGAAATATTACTGTTAAAAATGAAACAGGGTACACAGTACAGAGCATGCTTTTCCATGATCCAGCAGAGCTAGTCTCTTGTGTATATCACTCCATTTGGAAGAGTTTTTGTCAGAAGATGAGCGGCAAAAGCATGATTTTCAGCATCTTTTGGTATATTACTTGGAATCTGAAAACAACTAACTTTGAGAAATAACTATATTTGAGCAACATTGTTCTTATCAGGAAGTCCAATATCAGGTTCTGATGTCACTGTTGTTACACTGTGTCCTGTGCTAGTAATAAGTTTTTGCTCTTGCTGTGCAGCAGCTCCAAGGTCCTCATTTTCTGCCTGCATAGTCTGTAAATAGAGCATCTATCGTTACTTTTGGCATTTCTGTGTCTTGATTAATGACCTCATTTTGAGGAAGTGGCATTGAGTGAGTTGAGTGAGTGGCATTTGCGAGTACAAAGTTTTCATCATTAGAACTGGAAGTGTCACTGTCAGTATGGTCACCATCTAATGGCTAAGGCATCTTTTCTATGAGAAATGATGTTATTGGCTTTAAACTCTTAACTGCTGCTTCACTCTGTTGTTTTCACTGTCTCTTACTGGTACCACTTTCAAATCTTCACTTCGTTTTTATAAAGGGGTTCTTTTAAAACATAGTAACACACAATAAATTAATTTGCTAAAGGCTATTGGTTACACAAAATTTTAATTGTGTATACTTCACAATGAATATTATATATTAACAATTTGGGGGTGTTGTTTACTACTGCCCTTATAGCCTGATTTCAAAGTCTTGAAATTTTGTCTGCTAACATGTTCCCGTTATTAAATTCCTCTAATAACTTGTTCATTATTATGAATATGAACATGGGGCGATTGCCAGATTAGATATAAATTTTATTAAACAACTAGAATTAAAAGTTTATCATCACAAAAAAGCCTTTAAAGGTGACTCTAAAACTGGAAAAAGAGGTAGCTTACTGCTGAGCCTGACATGGTTATTGTATACAAAGACACATGAGAAAAAACAGGAATATGAAAATCTGCTATGCAGAGATAAACATCTAATTCAAAGGTTAAACTCACCTTCAGACCAAGCAAAATCACTTTACAGTAACAGAATTAATTACAACTTTCAAAACCTCTAAACTATGCAAAGACTGTAAACAGCCTTTCATAATGTAGAATCACTAATCACAGAAGCTACTCCAGTCTCCAGTCAGGCAGATGAAAATACAAATGTGACTGAAAAATTAGTGAAGACAATTTTTTTGCAGATATATACAACTTCTTTTGTTGTCTCTGTTACAATTGCAAGATATATACAGTAAAACTCCAATTGTCCGGCATCCAGTTGTCCGGTACTCCCCCGATAGTCCGGCACCAACTGGAACCCGGAAGTGCTCCGGCCAGCCGGACAATTGGAGCTGCTCTGCGCCACTTCCCCAAGTCCGCCGCTGCCGCTGCTGAAACTGACCAGCGGCGGACCTGGGGAAGCTGCGGAGCAGAGCAGCTGGGGTGCTGCCGGGCACCGAGCAGGGGGGTGAGGGGCGGCGCTATAGGACCAACCAGGCAGCACCCCAGCTGCTCTGCTCCGCGCCACTTCCCCAAGTCCGCAGCTCGTCAGTTTCAGCAGCGGCAGCAGCGGACTTGGGGAAGCGGCGCGGAGCAGAGCAGGTGGGGTGCTGCCCGGTTGGTCCTGCAGCGCTGTCCCTCACTCCCCTGCTTAGCGCCCAGCAGCACCCCAGCTGCTCTGCTCCGCAGCTTGCCCAAGTCCACCGCTCGTCAGTTTCAGCAGCGGCAGCGGCGCGGAGCAGAGCAGCTGGGATGCTGCCGGGCGCCGAGCAAGGGGGTGAGGGGTGGCGCTGCGGGACCTCACCCCCCTGCTCAGGGATAACTACTGCAGTCTGGGGGGGGTGGGGAGCCCACTCCTCTCCCCTCCCAGAAACTCTCAGCGGCAGCGCAGGGCTTCCCCCGCCTTCCTGCAAAACGGCGGAGGGTTCGACCCTCGCCGCGCCGTTCCCGCCCAGCCCCCAGACACAGTCCCATCACAGCCACTCCTGCCAGAGTACCTCCCAATACTCCAGCATATCCGATAATCCAGCACCAGCTAGGTCCCAAAGGTGCCAGATTCTCAGAAGTCTACTGTAATAAATGGAAATGACTTAGTAGAAAAATGTCAAAATTTGAGGCACCTTTCTCTCCTGAGCCATCCCCTCCCTGATAGGGCCTGCCTAGAGGAGGCAGAATTGGCATCATAACTTCTGCACACACACAGGCAAACACACACTCACACACACACACAAACACACACACTCTCCCGATAGCAACCATGGAGATTGGGTTGTGGCTGAGGCATTCCTGGCTGCTGTAACAGCACTTATGAGTCATGGGCAGTCATGTGCTCTGACTTGCACTGGAGTCCAGACTGGCCCTTGTAGCCAAGAACAGAGGAAGTATGAAGGTAGCAAATAACTACCTTTGCTCTCTTCTCCTTGGATCCTACACTACACTCAGCTCAGGTGACATGATGAATGAGGTCCCTTGAGCAAAAGGTGGATATAACATGCTATGAAACTGACATGGGAGCATTTTTCATGCTTTTTTTTTTTCGTGTAAGTGACCACAATGTAAGTGACCACATTAGGTGGAAGGCCCGGCACCAAAGTACTATCAGAGTGGGTGGGAAAGCATATGCTAAAATGTTCATAGGAAGTTCAGAAGCAATTTCTCTCAGTACATTACAGTAAATTATTATTATTTAGAAAAACACTTTTGTGGCTAGGGCAATTATTTTTGTCATTTAAAGCCACTTTCAAGTGGCGTTCATATTACAGAACTGTTGTGCATGTGCTGAATTCTGACACAGATAGCCTCTCTGTTCTCTAATTCAATCTCCGTGCTCAAGTGGGATTTAATATGGAAGCTTTAGAGCTGCTGGAGTCTGTAGAAGCCATGTACCATACTTTCAACAAGCAAACCTTCACACAATCTGTGGAGAATGGAAAGAAAGCCTCATTTAAGCATCAGAAGAGCCATTCCAGGCAATCAGATACCTGACTATTTTATATATTTTATTGATCTGCTGCCTTAAGTTGAAAAAAAGTCAGGCCCATTAAGGCTGCTGTGAAAAAAGGGTAGCACTTGCTTTGCTTACATTTTTAATTAGTTTAATTTTAAAGTCTCAGTGAATTACCATTCATTCTGTCAGTAATCCCTATCTTAAAGAGATCAAAAGCAGGCCTGCATTAAGGAACCTGCTCCACAATATATGATTGACAGAGTAAGCTGATTAAACTCTGAAGTTAAATTAAACTGTGAGAGATCAATTTTCTCATTTAAAGTTACTGTGCCATGGAAGTTCTGATTTAAGATAACCAAAGTACAGAAGTCCAAAAGAGCAGGTCATCACACTGTTCTTATGATAAGATGTTTATTTTCTTTGTTAGCCAAAATAAAGGAACCAAACAAGAACATGTGACACATTTTCAAAATGTCTAGAACCAAAGATCACTGTTTTACTCCTGTACATCAGCCAGAGTGACTTGCTGGTGGTAAACAGTGTCAGTTTCCTGACATGCAAAGTCAGTTAGCTACCCAAATACATTTCCCAGACACTGCCAGCACTTGCTCTACCTTGCAGGTTAACCCCAAGTGTATCTGAGCTCCTGAACTCCCCAGAAATCTCCCCCTGAAGTGTCTAGCCCCTGTCACTGGACATTCACAGTAATTATCAAGGTAGCCATACACAAAGAGACAACACACATAGTGGAAAGATTACAGCCCAGCATTAGGTCCTTAATAGCAACCCTTCAATAGTAAATTGAAATATAAGTTTTGTTAACAAAGATTCACAGATTCAAGTTAGTATTGAGTAAGAATACTGGAAACAGAAATAGTCACAGATAAAACAAGCATAACCCTTTCTGGAGACTAAAGCTTCACTTTAACAAGCTACAATCCTTGTTTGAAGCAGTTTCTCACCCTCCAAGTCTTTCTACACAGATTGCTGGATTTCAGTCAAACCAGGAGCTAAGCCAATCATGAATCACCCATTCTACCAAGAGTGTTCCTCTGTGAAATGGATAACAGTGTGTTGTCCTTGCACCCCCATCATAGTCTGCGGGGGAGGGAGGAGAGAGAATTGGCAACAGCTTCCATGAGCCCCAGAGCAAGGGGTGTGTGTGGTGGGGGCATATCTATGCCCCCAGAAGGAGTGGAGCTGTAGATGGAAGGGGCAGGGCTGGGGCAGCCAGCCCTCAGCATCACCCAAATCATAGTGCCAGACCCTCCAGCCCTCAGAGCCATGTGGAATGTGTGGTGCAGTGCTCTGGTAGTGATTTAAAGGGCCCATCCCCACCTTTTTTTGCCCTAAGACCCACTCCTTCTGGGAGCATGGAGCCACTCCCCCCCCACACACACGCCTTGTCCAGGGCCTGGAATATTTTTTGGCCCCACTATTCTACAATAAGCGATAGTGTAAACCTTGCTTAAAACAAGATCACTGTACCCCAACTGCTTTGGATTACACTTGCACTTCTCACACGAAGTGTGTGCAAGATCAGGGCCTAATAGACAAAATGTGAGGGAATAGGGGTAAAATATACAAGCTGAGTAATAAGAACCATATCTGGTGAGTATGCTATTTCCTTCCCACTCTCTTTTCCTTTGTTAAGGTTGCCTTGTCTGTTTTCAGTATTTTATCCCTTCCTTTTTTTTTTAATTAGAAAATATTTCCCCATCCATTACAAATCCACCATTTGATTTATATCCACTATCGTGTCTTTACTTTGTTTTCCTTTTAAGTCTTATCATAAAATTAAATACTGAATTTCCTTTATAGCCCTTTTAGGCATACAGTAAATAAGTTCCACTATATACAATTAAAATAGATATTTTGAAGTTCATAATAAATTCTCATCACTGCTTGGAGTTTGTCTCTTTAAAAATTTGGCTATGTAAATAGCAAAGCTATCCAGGGATTCAGTTGCAGTGATATTTTGTCTATTAAGCTTTACTTGTGTGTGATAGCTATGGATGTACTGAGCCAATAGTAAGTAAATCTTATTATTGGCTTGTGATATCTCAGTATTGGAATTTTGTTTACTCAGAGTTTCCAAATTTATAACTGAACACTTGATTAGACCTCTGTAAATAAGGATTGGATTTTTGCAAAGGGATAATAGTTTTAGGAAGACTTTTTCTATTACAAGGAAATGAAAAACAAATATAAAAACATTCACTTTTAAGGCCGTGTTATACAAACAAACAAACAAAACAAATATTTTGCCTTAAATCTTGCAAAACACTTCAGTATAGAATCATACTTGTGTAGTGCTGGAAGAGCTCTCAAAAGTTCATCTAGTGTGGCCGCTTTCACCGAGGCAGAACCAAGTAGACCTAGACAACCCAAGACAAATGTTTGTCTCACCTGGTTTTTAAATCCTCCAATGATGGGGATGCCACAACCTCCATTCAAAGTCTAGTCCCCTGCTTAACTATTCAAAAAGGTAAAAAGCTTTACTTAATATCTAACCTACCATGTTTTAGCATAGATAACCCACGGGTTATGCAAAGTTTTACAAACCCCGCTCCCCCGCGGACTATACTCGTCTGCGTGTAATACAGGGTGTTTTTTTTACTTCGGTGACGGATGAGGTTCCAAATCAGAATCGCTGCCGTAGCCTGAGCAGCTGTCACAGGGAGGGACCAAGCAGGCAGAGCAGAGCGGGATGAGAATTCAGGGAAGGGGTAATCAGCTGTGGGGAGGGAGAGGAGATTCCCCTGCTGTGGGAATACCCAGCAACCTTTCTTCCTCCTGTTGCGTCTGTCTGAACGTGGCTGGCTCTCCATGAGAGGGGGGGTTTAAGGACACAGCTCCTTTGCTCAGCTCCTGGCTCTGGCTGCCTGGGCAGACAGCTCACCCCGGGGGAGTGCACAGCACGGGCAGAAGGCAGATGGAGAGGGTTGAAGACAGTGCGAGGCGTAAGCCCAGTCACCCTCCCTTCCCATGCAGCCTGGGGGCAGACAGCTCACCCCAGGCTACGGCCATCTACTCTGCGCTTTGGCAATGGTGTATCTGGGAGCTCAAATGCTTCTGCGTGACAGCCTCAGACCATGACACCTGAGTTAATTACCCTCATTATCTTTCATTAACAGTACCTGCGGTTCACCTCCCGCAGGCTATACACGTGCGGGGGTATGTAAGACGTTTTTTACTCACTCAGGGAAAATCACAGGTAATACACGGGTGCGGGTAATACTCATGCGCGGGTTATATACGCTAATTCTGGCATGCTGCAAATTAGCCTGATCATGTCTCTTGCCTTTCATTGAACTACAGATGTAAAATCCCATTTAATCAGGTAACCGGTTAACTTAACATTTAACCAGTTAACCAACTAAACAGGATTCTGGGCAGGGGACCATTTCAGCTTGGATGAAGCAGCCTCCTGCCTCTCAGAGGGCCCAATGGGGCTGGAGCAGCCCTTCACCCACAGCCTGCCACAGGTGCTGGGGATGTTCAAGGGCACTGGTTAACCATTACCTAGTAAGTATCACCTGGTTACCCATTCCCAGGGCTCAACAATTAATGTAATCTACTCGCCCGTGGCGAGTAGATTACAAGCCGGGCCGGCACAGCCGCACAGTGCAGTCTGCTCATGCGCAGCGTGCAGAACCGCGCAGCTGGCGAGCGGGGCTCACCGCGGCTTGGTGAGCCCTGCCCATTCCCATCCCTACATTGAACACAGAGAACAACTGATCACCATCCTCATAGCAACCCTTAACATATTTGAAGGCTGTTATCCAGTTGTTTTCCCCTACCCCCCATCATCTTTTCTCAAGATTAAATATGGCTGTTTTTTTTTAACCTTTCCCAGTAGGTCAGGGTTTCTAAACTTTTTTTTTTTTTTGGCTGCTGTCCCTCTGGACTCTCTCCAATTTGTTAATGTCTTTCCTAAAGAGTGGCGTCCACAACTGCACATTCTATGAGACCTCACCAATGCCAAGCAGAAGAGAACAGTTACCTCCTGTGTCTTACATATGGCAGGCCTGTTAATACACTCCAGAATGATGTTCGCTTTTTTCCACAACTAACTGCATCACAATTTTGACATATTCAGTATGGAATCCACTATAACCCCTATTTCAGTAGCACTACCAATTAGCCAGTTATTCCCAATTTGTAGTTGTGCATTTGATTTTTCCTTCTTACATGTCATACTTTGTGCTTGTCTTTATTGAATTTTTTTTCCAGCTTGATGGCCAGTTGCCCAATTTGTCCAGATCCTTTTAAATTCTCATCTTGTCTTCCAAAGTGATAGCAACCTCTCCCAGTTTGGCAACACCCCCAAATTAATTTCCACGCCATTATCTAAAGCATTAATGAAAATATTGAACAACAAGGGAACCAGGACAGACCCCAGCAGGATCCAGCTCAATAACGGATAGCAAACCATCGCTAACTACTGAACACATTCGCTTTCTCTTTGTACATATGTGTTCCTCTGTCAGGGTGCTCTAGCATGCTCAGTGTCCCATGGTTAGTATGGGCTTTCAACCAGTTTTGCATCCACCTCAATTCCATCTAGACCGCATTTCTCTAGTTGGCTTATGAGAATCTCAAGTGTAACAGTGTCAGAAGCTTTACTAAAATCAAGACATACCACATCTACAGCTTCCTTCCTAATCACTAGGTCAGTAATGTAGACAAAGAAGGAAATTAGGTTAGCTTGGCCTGATTTGTTCTTGACAAATCCCTGTTGGCTATTCCTTATAATGCTATTATTCTCTCACAAATTGATGGTTTAATCATTTGTTCCAGTATCTTTCCAGGTATCAATGTTAGGCTGAGTTGTCTTTCCCCGCAACCTGTTTGTTCCTCTTTTAAGGCTAAGTTCTGCGTTTGACACTCTCCAGTACTCTTCTCTTTGAGAGCTCATCCTGAGTTCTCAAAGATAAGGACTAATGGTTCCAAGATTGTTCCATCTAGTTCCTTAAGTACCATAGGGTGATTTCATCAAACCCTGCAGACTTGAATATATGAAACTGATATCTTTTTCGTGAAAACTGATGCATTTGCTAATTTTCAAACAGCTGTGCTATTAAGGGCAAAATTCTGCTCTCAGTTCTGCATGGCAGATCTCATTCCAATATATGTTGCTTTTTCTACATTTGTAGGACTTCAGAAAATTGCCCCCAAGAGAATTACTGTCATTGGGGGTGGCAGGAAATCTTCAGCGATCAGCGATTTTCCTAGAACTATGACCACTTGCAATGAATGGTTGAGGGTCTGCTTCTTGTAAGTGGCCATAGCTCTGTGGAAGTCAGTGTGGAAATTTCAAAAAAGGAGTGGGAATGGGCAGCAGGGAATGGATCACTTGATGATTATTGGTTCTGTTCATTCCCCGGGACACCTGGCATTGACCACTGTCAGAAGAGAAATTACTTGGCTAGATGGACCTTTGGTCTGACCCAGTATGGCCATTTTTAATGGATTTATGACTGTTTACAGAAGTTAAGGATCTACCCATAAGTTTCTTTACTGCTGCAGAAATAGAAAAAAAATGAGTTGGGGAGAAATCATTATGCACTGGAACAGCATATATGAGTATATGTAGCTAATGCCGCATTTCTCAAACTGTGGGTCCCGACCCCCTGAGAGGTCGTGAGCAACTTAGATGGGGGTCGTGGTATCACAAAGTTTGAGAACCCCTGAGCTAATGGATGATTTTACCACTGAAGTTGCACTTGAGCCATTTCTTTACTGTAGTTAGATCAATGATCATCAAGTATCATCTATAGCACAAACCATGGCTGCTATTGCAGAAAGGCCAAGGCTTTTTCTCCCACGCTCACGATAACTATCTTGAAACTTGCTGTCCAAAGAATCTGTCCTCTAGTCTAGGCTAATAGTACTAGAATTACTCCTTGCTCCAGTTAGTACTGTGTGTTCCTTGGGCACTTGTGGGAACCTTTACAATTGAAGTGTTTAGAGCTGTACAAGAAGCAGCATTTCCTTCTTGTGGGGAAATTTCTGACATTTTTCTTGTTCCAGATTGTAACAAAAAGTCTGAGGTGCAATACTTCATTAGGAATAGAAAAAACATCACTTTTGAAAGAACCAAAATGGAGTTTTTCAAAAATTGCCAGCCCAGCTCCCTGGTCATCCTGGGCTATGTCTGCACTGCATGATTATTTTGAAATAAGCTATTCAAAAATAGACGTGAAAAATAGCACGTCTACACAGCAAACGGCCATCAAAATAGCACTGAGCTATTTTGAAATAGAGTGTCCACAAAGATTGGATGCAGAATCACATTTAAGACCACCTGGAAGCACTTCAAGCAGAGCATCAGGAGAGCACTCACTCCCTGGAGCTGCTTTCTAAGGCTTGAGCTTAAAGGGACCCCTCTGCACATCCGTGTCTCTGTTTCTCCTCCTGCTTGCTTATCTCTCTGAGGGACACCAAAGCACTCCCAGCTATGGAGCCAGAGCTGCCTCCCAGCAGTTGATGGCTCTTACAGCTTATGCTGCACCTCATGGTGCAGTTTCTGCAGGCTGCTGTCATGCGAGGAACCTCCTCTCTGCCCAGATGCTGCTCTTGCAGTGTGACCACTCCCACTCTCCCCTGCACACCATGCACTGCTGCTTCTAATGACTGGACACCAGTTTAAACTGGTGGGACCAAATTGTCCTGGAGCAGTGGGACGACCAGCAGTGGATTCAGAACTTCTGCATGCAGAAGGACACCTTTCTGGATCTGTTTGAGTGGCTCTCCCCTGCCCTCAGGCGATGGAACACCCACATGCAACCCGCCATCCCCCTCCAGAAGCGGGTCAGCATTGCACTGTGGAAGCTCGCCACACTGGACAGCTACCACTCCCTTGGGAACCAATTTGGTGTGGGGAGATCAACCATCAGAGTTGTGGTCATGCAGACATAACTGCCTTATGCCATTGTCCCGGGAGGGTGGTGAACTGCTGGAATGGGGTTTCCCCAGGGAAAGGGGGGGGAGGGTGCTGGTGGTGGTGGTGGCTCCCTCCCTGAAAAGTTTTTTGGTCCCACCCTCACCAAGGCCTGTAGGGAGGATGGGGCAAGTTGGTGTTTCTCCTGGTGTGTGCGGGGAGGGAGAAGAGGAAAAGGGGAACTAGTCTTGGGAACCCTGTGATTCTCTGTTGGTCTCCTTCTGCAGGTGGTGAGGGCCCTCAACACCATTCTGCTGCACCAGCTCATTGTCTTGGGTGACATGAACCCCATCATCGCCAGTTTGCCACCATGGGCTTTCCCAACTACAGGGGGGGCTATTGACAGCACCCATATGCCTATCCAGGCCCCCGACTATCGGGCATTGGATTACATCAATGACAAGGGTTACTTCTCCATGGTCCTGCAGGCCTTCGTGGATCACTGAGGCCAGTTAACTGATGTCTACATTGGCTAGTTGGGAAAGGCGCACGATGCCCGTGTATTTAGGAACTTCAGCATCTTCCACAAGCTTCATGCCAGTACCTTCTTCCCTGACCACACCATCAGGGTCAGGGACGTGGACATGCCAATGTGCATGGTGCGGGACTCAGCCTACACTCTGCTCCCCTGGCTGATGAAGGACACTTGGACTGCACCAAGGAACATTTTAATGCGAGGCTCAGCAGGACCTGATGGTTGTGGAGGATGCCTTTGGGCATCTCAAGGGGAGGTTTCGTTCCCTCCTCACCTGCCTCGAGTTCCGCGAGCAGAACGTCTC
Source organism: Rafetus swinhoei (assembly GCA_019425775.1). Classification (NCBI taxonomy): domain Eukaryota; kingdom Metazoa; phylum Chordata; order Testudines; family Trionychidae; genus Rafetus; species Rafetus swinhoei. The sequence goes on along the minus strand of CM033424.1, from coordinate 67,603,414 downwards.
CCAGGTGGTGGCTGCATGTTGCATCCTCCACAACACCTGTGAGAGTAAGGGAAAGACATTCCTGCCTGGGTGGGGGGCAGAAGCTGAGTAGCTTGCAAGGGCCTTTGAACAGCTGCACATGGCTGCCATCTGTCAAGCCCATCAGGGGGCTCTGCGAGGCCCTGAGGGAGAGTTTCAACCAAGGCCTGCTGTGAGACTTTCCCCTGGGCCTCCCCACCAGGGGCCTCTTTTGTGGCCCAGTGTGCCTTTCCTCCCCCACTTCTAGAGACAATAAAGCATACCTGTTGTTTTGAAACCCCAACAACTATAACTTTTTATTGAGGGTAGAGATGCTGGGGAAGGAACTTGGGGGGGAAGAGAGAGCTGGGATGGGGAGGAGAAGAGGCTCAGGGATGGGGCTGGGAGCGGTGCCTGCCTTGGGCAGTCCCACTGACTCATGTGTGGGGCTTTCATTGGTCATGTGGGAGGGCTAGGGGGAGACAGTGGGGGGGCCAGAGACAGGAGCAGGAGGAGGAGCAGGGGCAGGAACAGCCCTGAGGTGATCAACGACAGCCATGAACGCTGCACACAGGGACCAGCTCTGCTACAGCAGCTCCTGCCAGGTAGTATGCTGGAGAGCCAGGTCCTCCTGTAGCCTGCAGTCCTGCTGGTCCAGGGAGCACTTCAGGGCATACAGGCAAGCAACATGCTCCGGCTGCAGGTCCTCTGAGTCCACCTTCTCCTCCGGGTCCCACAGGGTCAGGAGGATAAAACGGGAGGTGTTGCCCACTCCCCACTCACAGATGGTCCAGCTGTGGAGAACAAAGAGCAGGGTGGTCATTCCTGGAGATACTGTTCCTGAAGCCTAGCCCTCATCCCTGAGCCAAAAGGTTTTGGATCAGATGAGGGAGATGTGCTTCGAGTAAAGCCGCCCTCATGCCCCGTGGACAAGCAGGCATGAGAAGGTGCCGGCCAGGCCAGGAACCTGCAGGTGGGGTGGGGGTACAAGGCAGCTCAGTTACCCTCTGTGCTGTGCACACACTGGGACCGGCAGTGGCAGAGTCCTGTACAGAGAGAAGACTTCTAAACCTGCCTGCTGGGGGAGAGAAGGGCAGGGTGTTTGGAGGGAGGTGTGTGAGAGTGGCAGATGCCACTTACTGGGAAGTGTGCTGCTGGGGTCCCCTCCACTTCCTTCCCCCAACCAGGTTCCCATGAAGAGGCTCGGTGTCCTCTGCCTTGCCACACTGTCCCCAGGAGTGGGTGCTGCCCCAGGAGTGCAGACAGGACCACGTGGTGTGCACAGCCCCACTGTGTGTGCCCATGACCGCATCCCCCTAACAGTGGAGGCATGTGGTAGGAGGGAATCATCCCACTCTAGTGTCAGGACTAAGGCAGGCCTGTGCACACAACCCGTGAGTAGGAGCACAAGGGTGCTCTGTGGACGGCTGCTGAGGATGTGTGCTGTGGAAAGGCGCACCATGTGCACCCACATGCATAGGCTGCTGTGTGATCCCCAAACCGAGAAGGAAGGTGCTGCTCCAGAGTGGGAGCTGCCCTCCTTTGCTCTGGTGTATGCCTTCCTCGGCTCCTTAATCTTCATTCACACTTGCTGCTGCGTGCATGTGTGTCCCTTCTGTCTGAGGCTTGCGGACATCCATCCATAAATGTCTGCATTCTGTCATTGGGTGTGGAGATCCTGTTGATTCTCCTCTTCACCCCAGATCTCCAGGAGATCCAGGATCTCTGCACCAGACCAGGATGGGGTTCGCTTCTTCTGCCCCTGGGCAGGAGCTTGAGAGCTGCCCAGAGCTGTGATGGCAGCTGCTGGGGTCTCGGCTGAGGTGGTGGGCTCAGCCATGACAGCAGGGAATGAGGATGGGGCTGCTGTGGGTGGCACCAGCCTTGCAGGGCCTCCTCTGAGCCATGAGCCCTCTGCCTGCAGCTTTAAGGGCTGCAGGAGAAGGAGGATTATAGAGCTCTGATGACTGTGGACAGAGCAGCCAGCAGGGCACCATGGGATCCCATGGAGGCCCCTTATTTTGAAAACACTGTCTACACACACACAATTTCAAAATAGGCGTGATGCCTCGTAAATTGAGGGTTACAGATTTTGAAATAAGCCACCCATTATTTTGAATTTATTTCAAAATAATGGGCTTGCTGTGTAGACACTCACTGTGTTATTTTGAAATAATGCTAGTTATTTCAAAATAACACTGCTATGTAGATATGCTCCTAAGGAGCTAGGCAGGCTGCCTGCCTCTTTTCCATCAAAAAATATAGGTTTCCCCAGTTCCATCAGATGACCATTTTCTGATAGAAACGTGGTACACTGGAAAATTTTCAAGCAGCTCTACTTGGAAGCATCACAGAAAAATACTTAGGAAGCATCAGCTCTGTTTACAAAACATTAGGTGAGTTGTTCAAGAAGGTCAGGCTATAGGCTGCAGAGATTTTTGGTATGATTAACAAGAAAAGGGGTATGATTAGTTCTCAGTATCTTGTTGAGTGGATGTAAAAAGCTCATTCAATAGTTGTCCAGAATATTATTTTACTCCCATCATCTGAGGAGATGGGTCATAACAATTTCACTCTAGCTCAACTGTCCAGCCATGGCAGGATTTATTTCGGTTCAGTTGAAATTGATTTAACTAGAGGAAGATCTGGGGGGTAACACTTCCCTGCATTAGGAAAAATATTGAGATCTGACACACACATAGACAATGGGAGAGAGGGTGTTTTGTAAAAATCCTTTTTTTTTTTTTTTTTTTTTGAGACTAATATAAGAGAGCTGCCATCACAGGGGGATAGCTCAGACACACAACCAGGACTTTAATGTTAGCGTTGTGAAAGCATGCTGAAAGCCAAGAGACATAAAAAACATCATTTCCTTTTTTGCTCTGATTAGGATTGTGGGGTTCTGGGTTTTTTTGGTCTGAGGATAAAAGGTCTCAGAGAGACATAGACCAGAACATTACTGATTACCTCACTCTCCAGATATAAGTCAGCCAACATAAAAACAAAAGTATAGCTGTTCATCGTCTACTTTTAGGGCCTTGTGAAACAAGGTTTTGATTATATATATGGACTTGATGACCTTCTGAGGTCTCTTCCAGCTCTATGGTTCTATGATTCTATAGAGTAAAGCTGGACTTAGTCTAAGACGCCATTCATGTTAAAATTCATAGAAGCTACATTTGCCACGAACAGGGTATTTTAGTTTAGATCATTGGGATATGGACAGAGAATGCCTCATCTTCCAAAGAATATGAGCCACCCAAGGCCTAACCATGTCTGGAAGAGATATCTGTGATTACATGTGATAGAAGAGGTCCTAAGCTATGTTGTATTTTAAAGGTTTTTGTATCTTAAGATCATGTTGCAAAGATCACAAGGTAAAGCAGGATGTAAAGTTGCACTGGGGGAGGTCTAGGTTGGATATTAGGAAAAACTATTTCACTAAGAGGGTGGTGAAGCACTGGAATGGGTTACCTAGGGAGGTGATAGAATAGCTATCCCTATAGGTTCTTAATTCCCAGCTTGAAAAAGCCCTGGCTCGGATGATTTAGTTGGGTTAGTCCTTCTTTGGGCAGGGGGTTGGAATCGGTGACGACCTGAGGTTTCTTCAACCTATGATTCTATGAGGAGGAGTCAGACATGCATGCTTGTGTTTTCACCTTTTTCTTGTGCGAGTGTTCCATAGCCACTCTGGCAGTGAAAAGGGTGTAGTAGCTGACTGAAACAGCTAGCTAGGGATTCTCTTACATAGGGGAAGTCCCCGAGTGGCATAGAACCAGTGTATCTAGCTCCCTGTCACCTCCTTTCAACCCTGCTGGAATCAATAGGTGAGGACAGAGTGCTCGAAGCTGCATTCTGCAGGGGAGGGGAAAGCATCCGGGATGACCACAGCTAGATATGTGAAACTGGGTGGGATGGGTTGTGCTGCAGTGGCAGTGAGCTCTCTTTCTCTCTCAGGTGGTTGGATAGCTGCTCGTTGATCACATTACCAGCCTCTAACTGACTGCTCTGTGTGAGGACAGGAGAGAATTTTCTTCTAGGCCAGCTTGGCAGTAGCCTTGGGTGGGGGTTGCCTTCCTGTGCAGTATGTGGGTACAGGTCACTTGCCTTTAGTTAATTAGAGGATTAACTACAGGCATTCTACTCAGACCTGAGCCCAACAATGACTGACCTGAGGTAAGTCACTAGTCCTTTAGGACTGGGAGTAATCCAAATATTGTGATATTTGGTATAAAGTGACCATCTATCACATAGATCAACTTGTCAGGTCACTTGCCAGGCTTAGCAGGGTCTCTCTCACGATCATTTCCCAGCCATTGCAGGGGCCTCAGACAATGGCACACCTCAGTCCTTCCTAATCTCTGTGACACATATTAGTCCAGTTTCCTGTGGGCTGTGATACAGTCTCATTTCAATTGTTGGGTTAGGGCATATGTGGTGTTGGTGGTCTACGATGTACAGGGGGGTCAAGACTATAGAGGTGGTAGTCTCTTCTGGCTTTAAACTTTATGCCTGTGACTGATTATGAGGACTGAAGTAAATGATTCGAGTTCTTGGGCCACTGAGCCTAGGTACATGACAAAAAGGAATAGCTTGTAAGCATTTCTGTGAACAAAGAGTCATTTATTCTGAAGCCTATACAGAGTTGAGCACACACAACAAACAAGAATAGCTCATTGGCTAAGGAGAAGGAGTTATCAGCAACCTTTCAAAACCCCCTTCCCAGCAGACTCATAGAGCAGTCAACATGAAAGAGTGATCGTGTCTTGGAAGAAAGTTCTTAATGACCAGAATGGAGGCAACAATTGGATTAAAATTAGTACCATACAAAGAAACAAGTTAGGCCTTGTGTACACAGGAGCTGCAGCTTGCCATTGAAAAGAAGGAATCTAACTTTTTGGCTTCACATGAAGTCACTGCAATTTGTATAGCCTTTGGGAAACTGCCAATTTAGCTCGGTAGGGGATAAGCTTGTTCCCTGCTCATTTAAACTTTGCCTCGCTATTCAGAGCAATTGAAATCTTTCCCCTCTGTTTTAATTTTGTGGTTGCATGCTAAAAATGCTAGTTCAAATAACACGGAAATAGAACAAACTATTCTTAGAATGACAAGGTGCCGGGGTACATGCTGCTCGGTGAAAATGTTTTTCTCATTTATATAAATGAAAAATAAAAGGTTTCGTGCAGCATAATTACCACTGTTAAAATGGCAGCAAGAGAGTTTTGGCAGCAATGTAACACGCGCATTTGTCAAAAACCAAACTAATTTTAAATACTGTACTTTCTGAATACCAGGCTGTTCTTGGCTGCTGGCTTCTTCTGTGCAGATGGCCTTCCCTTGTGAACTGGGGACGAGCTCCTGGAACAGAGACCGCTCCGGGGCTGGTGACCTATGCATAGGGTGACCATATTCCCTTATGCCAAATACAGGACACCTGGTAAAATGTCTCTGATTGCCGATGAACTCACTGAAATCAATCAGAATTATGCACTGCAGTACAAATGCTCTAACTAACATTAAGTCGACTGAGCCCCCATTAAAAGACATACTGCATTATTATCCGTCTAAATATTTTAGGAATGTGCATCCGTCTGTCTGTGACACCATTTGTTCAAGAACTCCTCCTAAACGGTAACAGCTAGGACCACCATATTTGGTATACAGCTTCCTCTTTTCCTCACTTAAAGCAAGGTCAGCGGTTGGTTTTGCCAGGAAAACAGAGGCTTCACAGCTGGAGCAGTGCCAGCCTCACCATCATAGATGTCTCCAGTAACCCCCTACCTCTCAGCCCCCTGCACGGAGCCCCCCACATCTCCCACCCCATGCCCGAAGGCCCCCACCCTTGCCTTGATTTCTGCACCCCCATCCTTGGTGCTCAGCCCCCCACATTTCCCATCCTTGCTGTGAATCCCAACCCCTGCCCTGAGTCCTACACCTCCCACCCCCATTTCTTACAGTGTCCCCCACATACCTCCAAGCCCACTGCCCAACTGCCACGTCCCTCACCATCTACCCTGACCCTCACAAGAATCTGGTCAACACTGGGAAAATCCTCTATTAACAAATAATAGGTAAAAAATTAAAAATATAAATTTCAATTAAGTTGTTATTGCCATTTGGAAGTGCCTGCCTTGGCCTCATCTTGCTGCCCTCCACAGTGGGATGCTTCTTGTGGACTTTCCTCAGATCCCACTGAGGAGTACTCAAAGAAACTATACCATCTGCTCAAGACACTCCCTACAGAAGCACAGGAACAAATCTCCACACACACACCCCTAGAGCCCCGACCAGGGTTATTCTATCTACTGCCCAAGATCCATAAACTTGGAAATCCTGGACGCCCCATCAGCTTGGGCATTGGCACTCTCACTGCAGGACTTTCTGGATATGTGGACTCTCTACTCAGACCCTACACCACCAGCACTCCCAGCTATCTCCCAGACACCACTGACTTCCTGAGAAAACTACAATGCATTGGTGATCTTCCAGAAAACACCATCCTGGCCATCATGGATGTAGAGACTCTCTACACCAACATCCCACACGTAGATGGAATACAAGCTGTCAGGAATAGTATCCCTGATGATGCCATAGCACAACTGGTGGCCGAGCTCTGTGACTTTATCCTCACCCACAACTATTTCAGATTTGGGGACAATTTATACCTTCAAACCAGTGGCACCGCTATGGGCACCCGCATGGCTCCACAATATGCCAACATTTTTACGGCTGACCTGGAACAACGTTTCCTCAGCTCTCATCCACTAGCACCCCTCCTCCGCTTATGCTACATTGATGACATCTTTCATCATCTGGACCCATGGGAAGAAGGATCTGGAAGAATTCCACCATGATTTCAACAGTTTCCACCCCACCATCGACTTCAGCCTGGACCAGTCTACAGAAGAGATCCACTTCCTGGACACTACAGTACGATTAAGTGATGGTCATAAACACCATCCTATACCAAAAACCTACTGACTGCTATGCTTACCTACATGCCTCCAGCTTCCATCCCAGACACACCACATGATCCATTGTCTACAGCCAAGCACTAAGGTACAACCGCATTTGCTCCAGCACCTCAGACAGAGACAAACACCTACAAGATCTTCACAAGCATTCTTAAAATTACAATACCCACCCGAGGAAGTGAGGAAATAGATTGACAGAGCGAGACGTGTACCCAGAAGCCTCCTGCTACAAGAGAGGCCCAACAAAGAAAATAACAGAACACCATTGGCCATCACCTACAGTCCCCAGCTAAAACCTCTCCAACGCATCATCAGCGATCTACAACCCAACCTGAACAATGATCCCTCACTCTCACAGACCTTGGGAGGCAGGCCAGTCCTTGCCCACAGACAGCCCACCAATCTGAAGCAAATTCTCACCAGCAACTATACACCACACCACAGTAACTCTAACTCAGGGACCAAACTCTGCAACAAACCTCGGTGCCAACTCTGCCCACATATCTACACCAGCGACACCATCACAGGACCTAACCACATCAGCTACACCATCATGGGCTCATTCACTTGCACATCTACCAATGTAATATACGCCATCTTGTGCCAGCAATGCCCTTCTGCCATATACATCAGCCAAACTGTACAGTCCCTATGTAAAAGAATAAATGGACACAAATCAGATATCAGGAATGGTATCATACAAAAACCTGTAGGAGAACACTTCAATCTCCCTGGACACACAGTAGTAGATTTAAAAGTAGCCATCCTGCAACAAAAAAAACTTCAAAATCAGACTCCAAAGAGAAACTGCAGAGCTACAATTAATTTGCAAATTTGACACTATCATTTTAGGATTAAACAAAGACTGTGAATGGCTAGCCACCTACAAAAGCAGTTTCTCCTCTCTTGGGGTACATCTAAACTACATGGCTCCATCAGCGGAGCCATGTAGATTAGTTTACACAAAAAAGGGAAATAAAGCTGCCATTTAAATAATCGCCGCTTCATTTAAATAAAAATGGCCGCGCTGTGCCGATCAGCTGATTGTCGGCACAGCGCGGCAGTCTAGACGGGGATCTGCCGACCCCAGAACCCTTCATCCGGAGATCCTGTAAGCCTCGTTTCACAAGGCATACAGGATCTGCCAACGAAGGGTTCTGGGGTTGGCAGATCCCCATCTAGACTGCCGCTGTGCCGACAATCAGCTGATCGGCACAGCGCGGCGGCCATTTTTATTTAAATGAAGCGGCGATTATTTAAAGCGCAGCTTCATTTCCCTTTGCCATCCTGCCTAATTTACATGGCTCCGTCGACGGAGCCATGTAGTCTAGACACACCCTTGGTGTTTACACCTCCACACAGCTGCTAGAAGTGGGCCTCCCTGACTAAATTGATCTCGTTATCTCTACCCTTCCTCTTGATTGGTACTCTTTTATGTTCATGTGCCTGTATATTTATACCTGCCTCTGGAATTTCTACTACATGCATCTGATGAAGTGGGTCTTTGCCCACAAAAGCTTATGCTCCAATAAATCTGTTAGTCTATAAGGTGCCACAGGACTTCTCGTCATTCTTGTGGACTGTATTTGTCATGTAAATCAGTTTTTCGAAGGATCCATTTGTTTTTCAACAACTTGTCATAAAACACAGCATGGTCTACGTCAACCATTCATTCACACAAACAAAATAGCCTTCATGGGAGAAACACTGAGACATGAGTTTTCAGGTGACCAAACTGCATTAATTACTGAAAGACACGTTCATTAGAGGCTGTGGTGCCTGGCACAAAATGAACTCAACTGCCTTTGCCAGATCTGAGTACTCTACTGCCTTAGTGTCCATCTCTTGAAATACATTCCACCACTTTAAAAATGGGAGTTTTTCTGTGTATTCCAGTCAGACACACGATAGGATATTTTTGGGTTTGCAGTTGTCCATTCATCAAAAAGATTATTCTCATCTATGAAACCTGGGAATTCTTGTGTGGTAAAGGCAAAACTGCTTTGTGTATTATCCCACACTGGCATGCTTCTCAACAGAGCCCATTCAAGTTAATCTGTGCACTCAAAAGTCAGGTTTCCAGTGTTCCAACTATGTGTCAAATAAAAATTCGCGATTGAATTGTAAAACTTCCCTTACTCCTCGTGACTGTGAGAAGTTCCAGGGTTGATGGGGGCACCCTCAACATTCAATTTAGCGAGGCCTTACTAGACCCACTAAATTGAACACCGGAAGATCGACCTTAGACGCATCAATCTTCACAGAAAAGTAGATTGTCTTGATGGGCAGAGAGAGAGAGGGATTGTACTGTGGTGTCTGTCCCTCTTCCTCCCTTTTAGAAGCATTTCCAGCTATCACAGCAAGGTGATAGTTTGTGTGGGAAGAAACTCCATCCTTTTCCTTTGTTCAGATGTAGTTTTTTGTCCCTGCCCCCTTTCTCACCAAAAACCAGCCACTTAGCAGATAATGGTCCATCGGCATTCTTTACACCTGGCTGAGGCTTCAGCTTGCCCTTTGTCTCAGAGGTACTGGTTTGGCCACTCCTCAGACTTACCTGGAAAACATACTTTTCATTATTTCAGTTTATGTTTCTAAGTTCATATATAGCCCTGCTATGTGCATTTTGCCATGACAGCAAATTATAAGGTTTTTAAATGATACCTCACAAGGCATACCTCATGTAAATATTATTACAGTACTGTGCAGGGTGTGAACCGAAAGGTATGTTCTGTCATAGTTAGATACATACATAAGAGCTTTGCTGAATGGGGGCCTAAGAGGACTTCAATTGGTTCATATAGTTTGGGCCAGCCTCCTCTACAGCAGTGAATGTCACCTATCTGAATTTCAAGCTGTGTTGGTTATTCTGAAGTTACTGGGACTACTCATTGATTATGGTGCAACTCACATTGAGGAAGGGTATCCAAATCTGGCCCTGAGCAATCCTGAAGAAGAATCCTTTTGCAAAGTACCAGGTACCATTTTCGTTGAATGAGCAATATTGTACTGGCTGCACAAACTTGATTTAATTGACCAGTGTGCTGATAGGTAGAGTCCTGCGTGGATACAAAATTTGTATACATATCCATATCTGCAAAAATGAAACATGGCTATCCTCAGATATGTATCTGCATCCATATTCATATCTACAAAAATGAGACGTGGATATCCACATCTACATACATGGATATGGATACCCATGGACATAAAAGCAGATATCCATGGATTTTCAGGGCTTCCCTGAAATTCCTCTTTCTAATGCTGCAGAAGAGAGCTACAAGTGGCCTTGAAACACAAAAGGAGCATGTCTCCCAGGCCCATAATCTGCTTGTGAATTTCACTAGCAAGCACCCAAAACACTAAATATCCCTGGTGTTTTACTTAAGCTGGGCAGTGTGTTAAAAAAATAAATGGACTGGTTGGCAGATACTCATTGCTTCTAGCTGCAACTATAATTCAAAACATGAAAGAGAAATGCTAGGGAACTAGAACCGGCAAGAAGTACTTAGGCCAGCAAATTTGTCAATTCAGTATTTCAATGGATTTTCATTATTCAAGCAAGGGCTTTGTGTGCCATGGCTGAACAACTCTGTCTAGAAAAGCATAATATAAAAAATGCTTTGAAGGGCTAGCATTTGAAATGTCTCTTCAAAAAAGGGATATGCAATTAGTGCCACAGAGGTTACAATTGTTAATGAAAATATCCTGTATTAAATACATGAGATTATTTAAAAGAGCATGTCGAAGAGCCTGGAGTAGAGATCAAGAGGAAAAAAAGGTATTTTGTTCCCCTCCACCAGCAGAGACATGATTATAATTAATTATTATTACATTGCTATTTAATAAAGTATAATGTTATCCATTCAATACTCCAATCATCTCCCAGTTGCATATTTCCCACCACAAAATTTATTTGACTGAGAAACTGAAAGACGTAATGAGATTCATTTGATTTTTTGCCAAAAATATACCTGCACATTCACATGGACCATGCTATATTTTCAAAAAACACATTTGTTATTTCAGTTCCAAATAAATAGCGTTGCAACTAAAACAACAGTCCACGATGGATTTTTAAGGGACAAAAACAGTAGATTTATTTGTAATGTATTTTAGTGTAAATGGACATTCACCCTACAGAACATACCCCATCCAGGGCTCCGGGAGCTCCTGACAATTTTAGGATGCACTTATGTAAGATGAATAGCATTTACAAAACACCCGTCTCCCAAATCAGCCACTCTTCGCCTTACAACCAGACATCATTCATTTATGTCATGTGACAAATATAATGTTTTAACACCCCACTGCCACACTTCTCCATCAGACAAAAAGCCCATCCTCCACTGCCTTAGCCAGTGCCCTGCCATACAGGTGAATGTTGGAGTATGACTGGAAGGCCATTGTATTGGGACTAGTTTAGCCTTTGGCAGTAAGGAGGCCTAAAGGCATGAGGCCTTTCATAGAATCATAGAATACCAGGACTGACAGGGACCTCAAGAAGTCATCGAGTCCAGTCCCCTGCCCTCATGGCAGGACCCAGTACTGTCTAGACCATCCCTGATAAACATTTATCTAACCTACTCTTAAATATCTCCAGACATGGAGATTTCACAACCTCCCTACGCAATTTATTCCAGTGTTTAACTACAATTATTGCAAATGCTCTTACACAAAGCCCCTCCCTTTTTTAAAGGCAGTTTTATATTGTGCATGGACTTTATATATTGAGGGACTGATCTTGTTAAATGTTTTCACTGTCGAGTATTTCCTGCCTGTATGGGAAGGAAACATTCTTGTAAACGTTTTTGCCAACTTCTGCCACAATTCAATAAATTGATCCTTTAGATACCGACAAAGAGCTATCTTTGATTGGGATTCATTCAAACGTAATTAAATCTCACTTTCTTGACATCTCTCTGAAGGCCTCACCACATTCAAAGTAGAAGCAGACATATTAAGTTTCTGTAATTGATGTAATAAGAAGGAAAAATATAATCCATATGATCAATGATTAGTACTTTGAAATAGATTGTGTCATGTCAAAGTAACACAGAACAGAACATGTTGTGGGGGAAAGTCTGCTAAATCACAAGCCTACAAACTGTTTCCCTCTCACATGAAACAGTCACTTAGCTGTTTACTCAGAAACTCCTCTTAATTTGTAGTTCTTCTGCTCTATAATGTTAACTCTCATAAATATGCCAGAAAGTAGCTGCTGCCTACAAACTGAGGCAAACTGTTAGATTAGTTTAAGGATAGATATCTGTATTTGTCGGGGGGTGGAACAGTGAGAGCAGCCTTGGAGACTGTGTTTTTCCTTTGAAGGATTATTCAGATCCATTAATTTGGAAAATCTCCCATTTCACGTTAGTGGGCTATTGAGTTTGTGTCAACCAACTGAAATTCAATAGTGTATAATTCTTAAAAGTAACAGTAACAATTGCTTTAAAGATATGATTTAGAAAATAAATGTATTGTTGTGAGAAAAGAATACAGTCCGGATTAATGAAAGGAAAGAGTCGGAGCATTCCAACATTACCTATCTCTCCTGCCACATTGCTTTAAGAGAAACCTCACCACCTGCAGAGTATGCCTACACCACTTTTTAAAGAACTCCCATTTAGTCCTGTCCCCATTAGAAATACCTCAATTTAGGTGCCCTATAATGAAGGTCTGCTTTGGTAAAGACTAGTGCAAAGAAATCATACAGCTTTTCTGAAGTCTGCTTATAACTTTCACTCTCTCACAGTCCCTATTCTCCAACAAAATTTATTGCACAATTCACTTAGAGAACATCTGGTCACATGAGTTTGTCTTTGCTACTAGCTCTTCTTTTCTCTCCTACTTTCCATCTTGCATTTCTACCTACTATTGTTCACATTCCTTTCAATGATTTCAGTAAGTCTGGCTTTCCATTTTCAGGAATGTACTGTAGGACTCAACCTCTTGATCTTTGTCATTTGACAACGATGATTTTTTTCTTCCCTTGTGTTGATTCGGTCATTTTAATGCTATCATAACCACACTCTGGCTTTGGTTTGTGTGTGATTTCATGGGGACTGGAGGTTCTAACCTTGTAGTAGGGCTGGTCAAAAATGGATATCAGTTTCCACACACAAAATAACTCAATATTTTTTGTTTCCTTCTAGATATATTGTAGAATTTTCTGATTTTTCAATTAAAATTACTTGAAATGAAAATGGTTTCAAATTATTTTATTTAAAAAAATCAAAATTAATCATTTTCCAATAGTTCATAAAACCATTTTTCATTAAAAGGTTTCAATTTAAAAATTTGTGACCAGCTCTGCCTTTTAGCTTTCTATACCTCACTAAAACATGAGAATTGCACAATCACATCCCCTACTGTTGATTCCCCATCTTACCTACTACCTAGGGATGTAGTAAGCGACTAGTTGATGATCCGATAAGCATAAGCTTATCAAATAGTCAACTAGTCCTTCAATTAGTCGCTTTGCCCCGCCCCCTTGCTGCTTCTATAAGAGGCCGCAAGGGGGGGAGCAGAAGCCAGTGCTGGGGAGAGCTGGCATAAAAGCAGGTTCCCCCAGCACCATCTCTGGGGGGCGCAAGGGGAACAGGGGGGTAGCGGGATGCTGTGCCTCTGCTTTTTAAATTAAGAGCCGGGAGCTAACCCCAGTGTGGCTCCCCCCACTTATCAGTTAATCGACTAGTTGATTAGTAGATTAAACTAAATTTAACATCCCTAATACTATTACCTATAGAACTACAAATCTTAACTAGATATTGTTTTAGAATTCAAAGAGGCATTTGTAAAATATACATGCCCATGAATTAACTTAATAACTGTAGAAGCATTTTTCCCCGATGCCTTCATGGTGCCCTGTTACCCTCGGGAAAACATTATCTTGTTCTGTGAATTATTGAATCATTCTGCATGTGCAAAAGTATACATATGGATGTTCTATTGTTACTAGGCTTACATGAAAGCACTTCTAATTAAAATGTTGGACATTTTCCACATTATAACAATCTGTTAAGTTTGTGAGTTCTAATACAATTATTTCTGATATGGCACAAAACCAGATTTTATTTGATTATTATTATTGAATTTTTATTTAAAGCAGAGGAAAGCTTATAATTTCCTGAAAGAAACAAAGTTAATATCACTCTGGAATGGACTTAATAGAACGTATATTTACAATACACATACAGGGACCAGTAGGAAGAGGATTTTCCTTGTAATAGCAGTAGTCGTTGTGTTTGATTCCTAGAAGTTGCATCCCATATGTCACTAGTTTTTAGACAGTTGTTACATGTCAGTGTAACACTTCACCACCCATGGTAGAAGTAATATCAAAATAGCGTGAGGCTCTGTTGGTGGTGAACCTGCAAAATCCTGGGGAGGAATTCTCCCACCAACAATGGTCCCTCTATGCTTTTTGAGTGATGTATTGAGACTAGGGATGTGAATGGTTACCTGGTTAATAGGTAAGCATCACCCTTGCTGGGTGATGCTTACCGATTAGTTAACCGGCCAGAGCTGGAGCAGCCCCCCCTCCACGGTGGGGAAGGGGGGTCCTCTACCTGTTCCTGTTTAATCAGTTAAGCAGTTAAACATATCATTTAACCAGTTAACTAAATGGGATTTTAAATCCCTAATTGAGACTACGGAAGCACCATAGAATTCCCCTCATGCAGCTGCCACTTAGGGTTGCTGAAGAAAGACTTATAGTAGTCTCTTGCAAGCGTCACTCGAGAGGCTGTGCTAGGGATGCAGTAGTGCACAAAGGGGTGTCTCTGTAGTGCTGCTGTGGGTATTTTGAGCATCTGTGGGCTGTGAAGCTGCAAATAGGCTGCCCAGGCAGGGCTGCTGAAATTCAGAGCAGCCACTGGGGCTGCTTTAAGTTACACTAGGGGTATACCAGCCCCAACCAGTTCACAATCCTGAAGGTGCAACAGTGATTTAAGTCCTTTCACCTGGTCTGTCCCATGTGTGGGTTGTGCTTCTTACAGGCATTACCGTCTCACCCATAGTTTTAGGACATTTCCCTAAACCACTGCGGATTTGCCCTCCCCTCCATTCCCACCCGCAGCCCTCCACTCTCTCAGCTCTAACAACCCATCCTGTTATACACTCAACAACAAGGATCAAGCCCTAGCCCTGGATTTGCACACACACTTAATATTGAGCACATCTCACTGGAGGCAACTGGATTACTGATATGCTTAACACTAAGCAGGAGTGTTTGCAGGTTTGGAGCCCCACAGATGCATCAAGTGTTTCAGCAGAGATTTCATAATAATTCAACTACAGACTCCAGAGTAGATAGCCAACAACTCACACCACCACTCCTATGCTAGCCCAATGATCCCTCCCAATTACAAAAGCCCTTAGCACTGAATGCAATCCCAATTTTTAAAAAACTTGCACTTCTCACTGTCTGGCAGGTGGCTTTTGTGAAGGTGGCTGGGTGGCTAGTTTTGATGATGGGGAGAGCAAAGTGTTTCTGTACACCGATAGCTGCCAGATAGACACAAACCAAGGTTCAAGTGGGTTCAAAGTCTGGCAAAGTCCATTCTCCTGTACAGTTCGGTGGTTAGTTCTAGCTAGAAATTCTGAGCAGTTCAGAGCACAGAAAAAGAAGAAATTCATGGGAGAGTGGGCAATGTGCAAGAAGCAATCAGGAGAAAGTAGTCTGACTTCAGAAGTAAAGGACGACAACATAGAATCTAGTGCAGTCAAGGACTGCAAGCCAACTCCCAGGAGGGGTTTGCTAATAAATTCGATGGAGCATGGTGTTTGCCCCATCTAGACCCATTTTTTTAAATAAAAAATTAAAATTAAAATTAAAAAATAAAAAAGCAGATAATTAATATGAAGCAGGGACAAGAAAAATACAAATGACAAAAAGAAGTCTTCAGATTTGGAAAGGCTTCAATTTCCAGCACCTTTTATGAGCAGTACATTTTTTTTAAAAACTGCTGGTGCTGTTACATATTGTTTGCTCTGCCGACATGGTGTCCAACTAGTTCTGAAAGCAGTTGCCATTATAGTGTCTAGTGCTATAGTGAACTAGCCACACACAACTGGCCAAAGAGAAACATTGTTCAAGCCAACTAGCCACACTCAACCAGCCAAATAGCCACACGTGGATAGTGGCTAGCATGTTAGACACCATGGCTGCGTCTAGACTGGTAAGTTTTTCCACAAAAGCGGCTGCTTTTGCGGCTGCCTGCGGAAAAACTTGCCAGCTGTCTACACTGGCCGCTTGAATTTGCACAAGAACACTGACGATCTAATGTATGATTGTCAGTGTTCTTGCGCAAATACTATGCTGCTCCCATTCGGGAAAAAGCCCTCTTGCGCAAATGTATTTGCGCAAGAGGGCCAGCGTAGACAGCTCAGGACTGTTTTGCGCAAAAAAGCCCCGATGGCGAAAATGGCGATCGGGGCTTTCTTGCACAAAACCGCGTCTAGATTGGCACGGACGCTTTTCCGCAAAAAGTGGTTTTGCGCAAAAGCGTCCTTGCCAATCTAGATGCTCTTTTCCGCAAATGCTTTTAACAGAAAAACATTTGCGGAAAATCATGCCAGTCTAGATGTAGCCCATGGCTGTACAGCCTAGTTATGCAAGGTGCTAATTGCCCTCAACCCCTGTTCACTTTAACAGGAATTAAGGGTGTTTTTCACCTTTCAGGATCAGGACTCTGTCAGTAAGATCCTTGATGCTGATTAGAGTTGCAATAGGTAGTATTGAAGACAGTTGGAAGCTCAAGCAAGAATAATAATTGGGTAGGTTGAAGGTACCTCAGAGAGGCTATTTTTCTGTTCTCACTACTTCCATGCCCAGGATCAGTGGAGAAGCCGCCACAGATCTAGTATTTGCCCTTTCTATGTCTCTTCTGCCCATTCTGAACTCCCTGCTTTCAATTAACAGGATACAGTCAGTCCCTAAATCTTCATCATTTTGATGATCCTGTCCTGCAAGGCACTGGGCACCACTTGCAATAGGTGTGAAGGAATTGCAACAGAAGCTGGAGGAAATACTCCACATCTTGCAGGATCAAACCCTGACATACAACTTTCCTTTAATCTCAGAGCAATTGGCATAAACTTTGCTGAACAACAGCTGAGCCTGTGTTACTGCTTGAGAATGATAATGTTCCTATGAAAAAGAAAGTGGGTGCTTTTCAGAGCCTCAGCCTACCTGGTATTTTGGCCTTTTGTGTTGTTGTGTGGATTCACATACGTAACAACAATCCATTTCCTGAGTCTGTGTGGAGAAACTCTACTGGCTTTTAACTGTATAAAGAACAGGGACAATTATTTTATACAAGGCATTCATTAGAAAGTCTAAATCAACTGCCATAAAGGAAATGATTTCAGCTTTATCTTTGTCTGATTTATATTGGCAAATGTACCCAACAGGGAATGGAAGAGGAAAAAACAAAGCAATATAACACACTGAATGGATGGCCCATTTTTAAATTAATGAGGTGAGAGCAAACAATCATTAACTGTAATAAATAATCCTCCTCCGTTTCTGCTACAATGCCTTGCGTATCAATCAATTGAAACTTTAGGGATAATTGAACTCCTTATTGCAGACTGGCAATTTTACAAGTGCATTCATGAGTTTTCACTCCTAGCAGGGATAAAAGCCTCTACTGGGCTCCTAAGTGTAAGAAACAGATGACTTAAAATCTGTAATCCCTTTCTGGCTTTTGTATTTTACAGTTTGAGGTGACAGTAATGTCAGAAAAATTAAATTTTATTTTCAAGAGTATACTTCACAAGGAATGTGAACCAGATTCTGCCCTCAGTTATAGCATTGATAATCCACTGAGTACACAGAAACACACTATATTGCAGTTATTGTGACATTCTAGAAAACAACTATGTTCAAAAGCTAGAAGTGAGTCCAAATCTCAGACCTAGGGGAATATAGTATAAAGAATTATACAGGAGACATGGCTATAACTGAAGGCAGAATTTGATTACTTGTGTGCTGTCTTCAGAGCTGGGAGGCCACAGATTGGCAGCTGTTGGCTGTGCACCCAACTCTGAAGACAGCACCCCACCAGCAGCAGCACAGAAGTAAGGGTGGTAAAACCATACTATGCCATCCTTCAGGGGAGCGACAGGATCACTGGGCCCCTGAGCAATGTGGGGGTGGCGGGGGGCGGGGGGCTCTGCACTCCTGGAAGGGGTGGGGCCTCAGGCAGAAAGAGCTGGGCTGGAGCAGCCAGTGCCCACTCCCAAGCTTGCGCTCAGAGCCCACCAGAGTGCGCGGTGTGGAGTTCCAGAGCGTACTGCCCTGTGCTCCAGCAGTCATTCTAAAGGGTCTGGGGCTCCAGCCACTGCTGTAGTTGCAGTGGCAGCTGGGACCCCTGAGCCCAATAGAATCACCAAGCCCTATAGAATCACCAAGGGCAATTGCTCTCTTTGTCCCCCTCTCTGCCCCCATTGGTGGGCCTGCCATACTTGCTTCTGTGCTGCTGCCTTTAGAGCTGGGCGGTTGATGAGGACCCAGCTCTGCAGGCAGCAGTGCAGATGTAAGGATGGCAAAAGCATACCACACCATCCTTCTGTACCGCTGCTGGGGTCAGCTCTGCTTTTCGAGCTGGGATGCTGGCCAGCAGCCACCACGACTCTCCAGCTGCCACAGATGTAAAGAAGCAGTACTGCAACACCCACTACAATCATGTTGCATCACTCCCCACACAATATCTTTTTGGATCGGGACCCCTGCAATTACAACACCATGACATTTTAGATTTATATAGTTGAAATAAAGAAATTTATGATTTCATTTTAAAAATCTTATAACCATGAAATTGTCCAAATTGGATCATGAATTTGGTAGGGCTCTATCCATGACTCAACAATCACAGAATTTGCTACAAAATTCACTTCTTGCCACAAAATTGTGCTCCAGAATCTCTGCTTTTTCTCTTTTTAATCCACATTTCTAGCTGTCATAATCGTGAAGAAAATCTTAACTGATTTAAGTACCATGGGCTTTTCCCAAATTTGGACCATTTCTGAATTTTTTAAATTGGAATCAGCTTGTTTAGGAGATGTTTTTTATTTCAGTTTCATTTTCCCTAAAAATATGCCTCTAGAAAGAATATAGATTTGTATTTTTAAATTTCAGCCGCAGGATTGTTTGTGGAGTCATGTTGAAGTACACCATACTTCAAGACACATGTGCTGTGTGTTTTACTTCAGTGACTATGACCTTTGAAAAAGACGGGAGCTGGTTTTCAATTTAATAACATTTCAACAGCAAATATATTTTAATGCCCACAGGACCATTCTCAAAGTTCACAAAATTGTGTTTGGGTAAGTGGGGGGAAGTGGCTAAAGGTTTATAAAAATAATTGCATTTTCTTCTCAGAGGTTTCAAATCTTTACTTGGACACTTGAGTTTACTCTTCAGGGACTTAACTCTGCAAAATGCTGAGCATCCTCAGCTCCCATTCAGACTCTCCCTTAATTACAGGTTGATCCAATCCCCACTGAAGTCAATGGGATTGACTTGATCCAAATGTCCACTGAAAGCAACAGGATTTGGAGCAGACCCTTAATGGTCACATATTCAGATAGTTTCCCCTGATGACATAAATGATCTGAAGTACATCTTTAAAAAGGCATCTCTCCCAGGTTTTTACTGGATAAGCATGTCATCTGTATTGCCATCTTGGAAGTCTGGAACTCTTAATACATGCTAAATTACATCATCACCAGACCATAGCAATTTCACTGATGCCGCATCCTATTAGAGTTAAGGGGTATACTTCATCATCTCAGTGTCAAAATAACATAAGAAATGCAAGTTGAACCTACCCTATCAATAGAATAGAAGAGTATCAGCAGTGACTTGTAACTAGAATTGATCAACAATTGTGTAAATATTGTCTTGCGAACACAAGTAGAACTGCTGCTCCTTTTTAATTTCTCCAAAAGTTCAGCAACACAGAGAATTTGCTAAGTCACAATCCAATACGGTTGATAAAAAGGGCATGATTCTTATTAGTAAGACTCCTTTACTCTTTTCTCTCCTTTACTCTTATTCAGTGTAAAAGGGCCTTAAAATGGAGCTCTGAAACAATTTGCACAGTGGGGGGTGCTGTGAGCCACTGAACCAAACTGTAAATCCTGTGTCTATATGGAAATCACTTCAAGCCAGAGGGTGCAGCCCTAGTTCCAGCACTTAAAATGAATGTAAGTGTAATGTTAGTCCCCTTTAAACAGTCAGAGTGGTATAAAGGGGCCTTAATATAAATAACAATCAGGGATACAGTCTCTCTGCGAAATCCTGACTCCAATCAGAGTTTTGCCATTGATTTCAATGGAGTCAAGATGTCGTCCTCTGTCATCTATTTTGCCTCTCTCATGCATTATGGAGTCAAGGATTTGCACTTTGGTATTTTCCAGGGTCCAATACAAGCAGCTGATGTTTCTGCTTTGGGAATAACACTTTGCACAAGAGCAACCTCTCAAACAGTGACAAATAGAACTTGGCTTTCATTTATTCCTAGAATAATTGGTTTTTTGAATAGAAAAATGTATGCATCTTTTGTTTGTATTCTCAGGAAATAGGGCAGCAACAATATGTGCACAGACGCTTTCCAATCAGTAACACTGAGAGATCAAAGGTAAAACAGAAAAATCATGGAATTGAAAAGCTGGGTTGCAAGACTATTGCATGATGCAAAACTGTAGAATGAAACCTTTTGCTTCCATATCATGTACTGTATTTATTTATATTATGGTGCTCTGCACTTAAAAGAATACATCAGTCCTACAGAGAGAGTAAAGCAAACTGGACTTTACAGGCAATCTGCTATAGTTTCTAGAAGAAAGGTATCACAGCAGACAATAGGCATTTCACCAAGGTTTAATACGGATATATAAAAGCGGTGAGTCAGTGACCAGGGAGCTTTGCGACCAGGGGCAGCAAACAGGGAGTTTTGAGAGGGAGTTTGGAAGGGGAGTGTGACAGGGCCGAGGTACACTTCCCATTCTTTATAGTTTAAAGGTTTTAATCAAAACTTCCTGATTTAACTAAAAACCCTATCAATAACCTAGGTAGCTGTAGGAGAGAATGCTGGCAGAAGCCCAGCAGCAGAATGGGGGCTATCCTGTTTGCACTCAGTGTAGCATGTATGATTACCTGTCCTATGGGCAGGTGGCATATATGTGCATTCGGTGCAAGGAGCTCCTGGCCCTCAGAGACCACGTACGGGCTTTGGAGGCCAGGGTGGCTGAACTGGAGGAGCTGAGAGAGACAGAGAGGTATGTAGATGAGGCTTTCCTGGACTGTAGAATTGTCCCATCTCCGGTCAGACAGCCCCTGTGCTTTTAAGGAGGATGAAAGGCTCAGGGAAGGAGAGCAGTCAACGGGAGCAGAGGAAAACCTTCTCATAGTTGGGACCCTCCTTCCAGAAGTTGGGGTATCCTCTCGCACTGAGGTTACCGCTCTGGGGGAGGGAATTCTAGTCATTAGGAAAAGGCAGGTGTTAGTAATAGGAGATTTGATCATTAGAAATGTAGATAGCTGGGTTTGCAATGACCGGGAGAACCGTCTGGTGACTTGCCTGCCTGGTGCGAAGATTCCGGATCTCTCGAGGCATCTAGATAGACTTATGTGTAGTGCTGGGGAGGAGCTAGTGGTCATGGTACATGTAGGTACCAATGACATAGGGAAGGGTAGCAGAGACATCCTGGAGGCCTAATTTAGACTTCTAGGAAAGAGACTGAAATCCAGGACCTCTATGGTGGCAGTCTCAGAAATGCTTCCAGTTCCACACACAGAGCCAGGTAGGCAGGCAGAGTCTCAATGCGTGGATGAGACGATGGTGTAGGGAGGAGGGCTTTAGATTTATAAAGAACTGGGGAAACTTTTGGGATAGAGGAAAAATGGGCTCCACCTAAACCAAAGTGGATCCAGTGCACTTAACATTAAAAAGGTCGCAGAGCAGTTATTAAACTAAGAGATGGGGGAAAGCCGATTGGTACAGAGGAGCACGTGGATCAGACAGATGTCTCTCTTAGAGGAGAGTCTATTAATAGAGATTCTCTAGGTTTTAGTCAGGAGGAGAGGATGGAAGAGGATAAACTATGGGCCAGATCAGACAAAAAACATTCACATAAAAAAAGAATCTGACATCAGAAAAGGGCAGACAAATAAACAGTGACAAGTTTTTAAAGTGCTTGTACACAAAAGCTAGAAGTCTAAAAAATAAGATGGGTGAACTAAAGTGCCTCATGTTAAAGGAGGATACTGATATAATAGACATCACAGAAACCTGGTGGAGTGAGGATAGGACACAATCATTCCAGGGTACAAAATATATCGAAAGGACAGAACAGGTCGTGCGGGTGGGGGAGTGGCACTATATGAGAAAGAGAATTTAGAATCTAATTAAGTAAAAATCTTAAATGAATCAATATGTTCCATAGAATCGCTATGGATAGTAATTCCCTGCTCTAATAAGGATATAACCGTAGATATCTATTATCGACCACCTGACCAGAACCGTAATATACCTAGTGAGGTAAATAGAAAGGAGCATAAACACTGCCAAATTAAGTGTAAAAATGTAATAAGAAACGCCAAAAAGGAGTTTGAAGAACAGCTAGCCAAAAACTCAAAAGGTAATAATAAAGTGTTTTTTAAGTACATTAGAAGGAGGAAGCCTGCTAAACAACCAATGAGGCCCCTGGACGATTGAGATACAAAAGGAGCACTTAAAGACGATAAAGTCATTGCGGAGAAACTAAATGAATTCTTTGCTTCAGTCTTCATGGCTGAGGATGTTAGGGAGAGTCCCAAACCTGACCCGTCCTTTGTAGGTGACAAATCTAAGGACTTGCCACAGATTGAAATGTCATTAGAGGAGGTTTTGGAATTAATTGATAAACTTAACAGTCACAAGTCATCAGGACCGGATGGCATTCACCGAAGAATTCTGAAAGAACTCAAATGTAAAATTGCGGAACTATTAACCATGGTTTGTAACCTATCCTTTAAATCGGCTTCTGTACCCAATGACTGGAAGATAGCTAATGTTACGCCAATATTTAAAAAGGGTTCTAGAGATGATCCCGGAAATTACAGACTGGTAAGTCTAATGTCAGTACCGGGCAAATTAGTTGAAACATAGTAAAGAATAAAATAGTCAGACACATAGAAGAACATAATTTGTTGGGCAAAAGTCAACATAGTTTCTGTAAAGGGAAATCATGTCTTACTAATCTATTAGAGCTCTTTGAAGGGGTCAACACACAAGGGGGATCCAGTAGACATAGTGTACTTAGATTTCCAGAAAGCCTTTAACAAGGTCCCTCACCAAAGGCTCTTACGTAAATTAAGTTGTCATGGTATAAGAGGGAAGATCCTTCCATGGACTGAGAACTGGTTAAAAGACAGGAAACAAAGGGTAGGAATAAATGGTAAATTTTCAGAATGAAGAGGAGTAACTAGTGGTGTTCCCCAAAGGGTCAGTCCTAGGACCAATCCTATTCAACTTATTCATAAATGATGTGGAGAAAGGGGTAAACAGTGAGGTGGCAAAGTTTGCAGATGATACTAAACTGGTCAAGGTAGTTAAGACCAAAGCAGACTGAAGAACTTCAAAAAGATCTCACAAAACTAAGTGATTGGGCAACAAAAAGGCCAATGAAATTTAATGAGGATAAATGTAAAGTAATGCACATTGGAAAAAACAACCCCAACTATACATATAATATGATGGGGGCTTATTTAGCTACACCTAATCAGGAAAGAGATCTTGGAGTCATCGTGGATAGTTCTCTGAAGACGTCCACGCAGTGTGCAGCGGCAGTCAAAAAAGCGAACAGGATGTTAGGAATCATTAAAAAAGGGATAGAGAATAAGACAGAGAATATCTTATTGCCTTTATATAAATCCATGATACGCCCACATCTTGAATACTGCGTACAGAGGTGGTCTCATCTCAAAGAAGATATACTGGTATTAGAAAAGGTTCAGAGAAGGGCAAGTAAAATGATAGGGCAGTGGTCCTGAACGCGGTGCCCGCGGGTGCCATGGCACCCGCTGGACCATTTCTGTGCACCTGCCAAGTGATCAGGTCCGGCCCCACCCCCAGGCGCACGGCGCATGGGCGGAGCCAGCACCTGGGCGCATTGGCGGAGCCAGCCCCGGGCGCGCAGCACATGGTCAGTGCCAGCCCCGGGCACACGGCAGTTAGGCGGCCTCACCCCCAGGTGCGTGGCGCGAGGTCTGTGCCAGCCCCAGACCCGGGCATGCGGCATATGGGGGGCCCTGCCCCTGGGTGAGAGGCGCGAGGGCTGTGCCGGCCCCGGGCTTGCAGCGTATGGGTGGCGCTGACCCGGGCACGCGGCATAGGGGCGGCACCAGCCCCGGGCGCGCAGCACATGGGCGGCCCCGCCACTGGGCGCACGGTGCATGGGTGCTGCCGGCTCCTGGGCGCATGGCACAGGCACCAGCTCCAGGCACGCAGCGCATGGGTGGTGGTGGTCCTGCCCACCAGCGCGCGGGACATGGGCTGTTCTAGCCCCAGGCGCACGGCATATGTGCGGCCCCATCCCTGGGCATGCAGCACAGTTGCGGCGCCAGCCCCGGGAGTGCAGCGCATGGGTGGCGCCAGCTCCAGGCACGCAGCATATGGGTGGTCCGGCCCCCAGGCGCAAGCGCAGCCTCGGCCCCGGGTGCCCGGCGTGTGAGCAGCCCTGCCCCCAGGCGCCCGGCCTCCCCAAAAGGATTAGGGGTTTGGAATGGGTCCCATATGGGGAGAGATTAAAGAGACTAGGATTTTTCAGCTTGGAAAAGAGGAGACTAAGGGGGGATATGATAGAGGTCTATAAAATCATGAGTGGTGTGAAGAAAGTGAAGAAGGAAAGTTATTTACTTGTTCCCATAATATAAGAACTAGGGGCCACCAAATGAAACTAATGGGCAGCAGGTTTAAAACAAATAAAAGGAAGTTCTTCTTCACACAGCACATAGTCAATCTGTGGAACTCCTTGCCTGAGGAGGTTGTGAAGGCTAGGACTATAACAGGGTTTAAAAGAGAACTAGATAAATTCATGGAGATTAAAGTCCATTAATGGCTATTAGCCAGTATGGGTAAGGAATCGTGTCCCTAGCCTCTATTTGTCAGAGAGTGGAGATGGATGGCAGGAGAGAGATCACTTGATCATTATCTGTTTGGTTCACTCCCTCTGGGACACCTGGCATTGGCCACTGGCGGCAGACAGGGTACTGGGCTGGATGGACCTTTGGTCTGACCCAGTATGGCCATTCTTATGTTCTTATGGATACATTCAGATTAAAAGAACTAGCAAAACCTTCTATATTAGTGCCATCTACCTTTTGTCAGCTGATTCTCTGGCCAATGGCCTGAGACATCAGCCACACGCCTTTATGGTTTTGATGAGATACGATCTTTATAGTAATGGACCTCTTTCCTCCATCCACAAGACATGCTCAGGCTGCCACCTTCCACAATAACATATATATAGAACTAGCACACAGACACCCTCCTCAGTGCACAGAGTATGTGAGGAACATTTGTCCCAGCCTTTCCATCCCTACCTCTATGTCCATTCAGCCCCAGCATCATTGGTGCAAAGACCCACACGTTGGCTCTCCACACCAAGATCAGTTTCAGCAAATATTGTCACACACCAGTGCATCAGCCATTTTTATGATGACATCACATCCCTACGGGGTGGTGGGAGCTGAGCAACCCTTCTTTCTTGCTCTGCGTCTAACTTGAATATTCTTCCTGCACGTTCGACATCACATATTTGTATGTGAGAAAGGGACAGCAATAATGACACGTGCAATCTCTTGAAGGCAGTCTGAGTGCTTCAAATAAAATTGTTAGCTCTAATTATTCATCTCATTAAACCATTTACCAGAGGAAATGCAGGCACTGGGGAGAGCATAAATAAAAGTGAAAGAGGTCTCCAGTGCAAGCCTCATAAGCACTAAATTATCTATGCATATAGGGATAATTATAAAATTGATCCTTATGGGGAAAAAAATTTGTTTCTGTTTATACAGGCCCAAAAGGAACACAAATGGCTGAAAATGTGTTTTACCCCCTGTTCAATTTGAAATTTGTGTTTTCGCTTAGTTTTCATGTCCACTGTCTCTTCATTCCATACAAGAATAAGTCAATGATATTAGGGAATGTGTATACACACACTCTCACACACATTCATTCCATGTAGTATGTTTGGGGTATATCCCCAGCTGATTTAAAATGTCATTGCTCACTGGAAGGCAACGCAGATATGACAACTGACGCTAGCAGAGGCTCTGCCCCTAAATATTGGCAATACTCAACTTTGCTACAGTTGCTCATCAAATACTTGAAATTCTGTTTGAAGTTTTAAATCATCCTTAAGAGTGGTTTATAGTACAAATTCTCCCTTGTCACGGACCCTTAATGATTTGTGATGGCCTGCAGCTGTAACCACTTAATTTTAAACTTTATACTAATTTTGAATCCTTATAATATCAATTGTATAAAAAGGATTTCAAGGTAATTTTCTTACTTGTCAAGGTTTTTTTCTTTATTATTACTACTACTACTACTACTACTACTGCTTGGACCTCCCTGGTCTGGCACTCTCAGGGCCTGATCAGTTCTGAATGAGGGACTTTGCCAGACCAGGGGAGGTCCCTCCCATAATGGGCCATGCTGCCCTGCTGCCTCCAGTCTAGGGCTCCAGCCTGGCCCTGCTGCTGTTCTCCCCTCCCCCAGCTGCCGCCAAAGCCGACGCTCTGGGGCTGGAGCTCCCTAGCACTGGTGGGGCTGGAACTCTGCAACCACCTAACTCCGCAGCTGAAGCCAGAGCACTGTAGCTAGGGCCGGGGCCAGAACTCTCCAGCTGCTGGAGCCAGAATGGAACCGGAGCCCTGTGGATGGGGCCAGAGCTCCCTGGCCACAGCTGGGCTGGAGCTCTCTGGTCACTGGGGCTGGAGCTCCCTGCCATGCTGCCCATCTCCCCCCCAAGGGTCTCCCGGCTGAGTCGCTTGTCTCCCGTTACCATGCTCTTGCCCCGCTACCAGACCTCCATATTCCTGGACTTTGTAGTGCAGGAACATCCATGGTCCAGTAGGACCAACATCCAGTAGGACCATGGATGTTGCCAGACCAGAGAGTCCTGATTGAGGGAGGTATAACCTATATTATTGTTATCATATTGATCACAGTGCCTCAGAAACCCAGACATGGACCAAGATTTCATTTCATTTCAAAGGATAACTAGTCCATTTGCTTATTCCATGATAAAATGTGCTGGGGGAAGGGGAGAACTATCTGTACTATTGGTTTACTAGTGAACAGAAATTAAGCTGGAATATCTTTATCATCTTAATTTATCTATTTTAACTCTTACTTTTTATGTACACATTTTTCTAAATAAATTCACCATCATACTTTTCCTAGTAAAAACAAAGCCTTGTTGTGCTGAACTTCTGTTCTAACGTCCATATGATAAACAGGCAGGGGATAAAAGATTCATAGAATCTCCTTTATGAAGTGCCATTATTCTGATACCACAGAATCACAGAACATTAGGATTGGAAGGGACCTCAAGAGGTCATCTAGTCTAATCCTCTACTCAAAGCAGGACCAACCCCAACTAACTCATCCCAGCCAGAGCTTTGTTGAGCCTGGCCTTAAAAACCTCTAAGGATGGAGATTCTACCACCTCCCTAGATAACCCATTCCACTGCTTCACACACAATAGTGAAATAGTTTTTGCTAATATCCAATTTAGACATCCCACACTTCAACTTGAGACCACTGGTCCTTGTTCTACCATCCATCACCACTGAGAACAGACGAGCTTCAATCCTCTTTGGAACCCCCCTTCAGGTAGCTGAAGGCTGCTATCAAACACACACATACACCTCACTTCTTTTCTACAATCTAAATAAGCCCAATTCCCTCAGCATCTCCTCATAAATCACGTGTCTTGGCTCCTTAATTTTTGTTGTTCTCCACTGGACTCTCTCCAATTTGTCCACATATTTTCTATAGTGAGGAACCCCCAAACTAGACGCAATATTCCAGATGTGGCCAAACCAGTGCTGAATAGAGGGGAATAATCACTTTGCTTGATCTGCTGGCAATGCTCCTACTAATGTACCCAATACACCGTAAGTCTCCTTAGCAACAAAGGCACACAGTTGACTCTTATCCTGCTTCTCATTCACTGTAATCCCCAAGTCCTTTTCCACAGAGCTGCCACTTACCAATCCCCAGCCTATAGCAGTGTATGGGGTTCTTCCATCCTATGTGCAGGACTCTGCACTTGTCCTTGATTAACCTTATCAGATTTCTTCTGTCCCAATCCTCCAATTTGTCTAGGTTATTCTGGATCTTATTCCTACCCTCCAGTGTATCCATCTCTTTGACGAATTTCACTTAGTGTGCAATTTGCATTTAATTTAGAGTTTATGACAACAAGGAGACTGATTTTTTTTTTTTAAGTGCAACACATTCAATGCTTACATAGACACAAAATCCTGCAGGCAGTTTTCAGTAGTACAAGACCAGAAAGCAAGAATTATGTTTCAGTTTCGAAAAATTCCAGACCAGCTCTAGCTTTCGATCCATGTGACAGTATTCACATCCAAACCCATTTCAATAAAGTTTGATAGTAAGCTCAAGAGTTTGTTACTAAATTCTCTCCAAAACCCAAGTGCCATATTTACCACTTCAAATATTCATTTAATCTCTCTCTCTCTCACACACACACACACACACACACACACACACACACACACACAAAAGAAATTTTAAAAAGCCACCACACACCAACCAGGCTAAATCTGTTCTTAAAAACTCCACACAGCATAGTCACCGCGGTACTTTTATCCTCCAGCCTATTTTCTTCTTAATATTTTTCTCTTACTTTACCATTTTAGGTCACACTGTTGGATTGATAAGGAGGTAATTGTCAACATCGCTCTTCTTTATTTTATGTAAAGACCAATTCTGCAATTGGTTTGCACCAAATTTCTGGTACCTGTTCAGTACTTACAAACTTTACAGAGGCAAAGTACTTTGAAGTTTGTTGATTTCCTCACTATTCTAAATGCACATAATCCAGACTGGCTCTACTCAAACTACTGTGGCCATTGGTTTTTACAACAATTAACCCTTAGGAAACCCAGACTGAAGACAAATTTAAGAATGTGTGTGAACCAATTCTCACAGTAAACTTAATTAACCTTTTGAACGCCAGTTGGCAGGAATTACAGATCTCACATTACTGAACCACTTTCTGCTCTTATTTCAACCACTGTCCATAACCATATGTATTTGAAGCTTTGTAGAACTCCCTTTTCTTATGACAAAGGATAGCATGAAAGCAGGTACATTTGTTTTTTCAATATAAACATTGCTGGAACTGTAGGAAGATGCAGGGCAGAATCATCTCCATGGCAAACAAAAGGCTATGCATTCTTGGACTCCTGATGATGCAGTCAGGTGGAAGAAGTATTTTTGTGAAGAGCATTTTTCCCTATCCACATGACAGTGACATGATATCTCACCTGCAAAGTGGGTAGTAAAAATGCAATAGATAGCGAAGAAATATTAAGGCAATATGCATTGACTCCTACATGCTGGACAATTTGCATCTCCAGTCCTTTTATGGAAGCAATATTTTAACTATTTTTGATCTTGTTCTTCATGAAATTATGGGCAGCATTTCACAAAGAAGAGGGTGAGCCTGCTGGGTGAATGGCAGAAAACTTTCCAACTTGCATGTAGGTGTTAGGTCATATACTTCTGTGGAAGAGTTCAGCCCTTCTCAAATACTCACCCAGTCTTTTGGGGATCACTGGGAGAGACAAAACAGACCCTGAGGAAAGTGTCCTTTCACAGCTCTCTTTCTAATACATTATATACTTCTCAGACACCTTTTCTGATTACAACTATAGCAGAAGCACAGAGATCAACTCTTTCCCTAAAATAAGATACTATGGTTTGGGACCTGCCTAAGGGGCTTTTTGCTGGATATGAGCTTGGTCTTTCTAGATAGCAATTGTCACTCTTTAAGATCAGCCCATTTTCCAGTCCTCTGATTGATTCCCCATGAATCTTCAAAAAATAATAATCAGTTAAGTAGATTATCTGGCCAATAAAAAAAAATCTTACCCATTGCTTATGTTTACAAAGTATAATTCTCCCCCAAACTTTATGAAAATTGGCTTTTGAATATGAATATGCATAACTTGAAGATGCTTTTATGCAAAAAGCTTATGTAACATCAATTTTAACATTGCAATCTGCTGAAACTGTATATTCTATTTTTGTGTGTGCATCATTCTGGGAGTTAGAAATATGAAGTGTGAATCTGGTTGTAATTCTAAATGTGCTAATGAAGGCCATGAAGGATACTTTAGGTTCTTAATGAGTCTGTACTCAAACCAACGACCTGGTCTTTTTTGTCCAGAAAGACCAAACTGTGGTTGGTACAGAAACATGTGGCTGGGCCACCTGATGCTGGAACCCATTTTGTATCTGGTACTTTTCCACTTGAAGTGAGAAAAGTTTGAATTCCTGCTTTAGGCAAAAGTAGGGGTGGAGGAGAAACCAAACAATAGAAAGAGTTGTCATACACCAGAAGACCCCCGCCCACTTTACCACCTACGATGTCTTCTGGAAACATCTTAGACTGAGCAGCAGGAAGCACTGGGCCCAAGCTAGGAGGCTGCCTAGCTTGTGTATGGTATTTAGAAAAACTATTTAGGCTAAGAATGTGTGTGAATAAAGTTTCAGTAGATAAGGGCTAACTAATGTTTTGTTTATTTTAATTTAGTAATTTACTTTGATCTGATTCTTTTCACTTGCAACCATTTCAATCCTACTTTTTGTACTTAATAAAAACATTTGGTGGTTATTAGACCCAGTGTAAATAATTGGTATGGGGCAGTGAGGAGCAACCACTATGCATCTTTCTCTTTCATTGATAAAGAGGGTGAACTTAAATCCATCTTACTCTGTGTAAAACCTTTACACAGAGAACCTTTAGGTCCCTTTTGGGGGTTGGTTTCCTGAGCCCTGATAGCCGAGTTGGCCCAGAGCTGAACTGGTTCAGCATCTGCATTGCTCTGCAGGTGGAGCAATTACTCCAACTCTATGCCTTGGTTTAGGGAGACCAGAACTTCTGTTCCAGCAGATCAGGGTGGTGGGGAGCCCCAGAAAGCAGGAAGGTGGTCAACAGTGGGATGATCAGCATACCAGGTGACAACCCAAAGGGGTCTTCTGTGATCTAACCCATCACACAGATAGGGATTCTGAAAGATCTTCCTTTTAATATCCATGGCTATGCACAATAATATATGTTATTACAAATACTGTGTGGTCACTATTACCACTTACTTGGGTGATATGAGAGTTCTACATTCATCTAGCATTTTGTGAGACAGTGGGACATGCTATCAAAGCAGCGAGTAGTCATTGCACACTTTATTCACAGCCAGCTGCCCTAAACATCAAAAATATTTAAAACGCCACAAAAACCTGTTTGGCTGAAGAAGACCTTCAGTCTGGAGTTTGACAAATAGTTGTATCAGTGCAAATCAAGTTTGCATTGCAAGAAGCTATTTCAGAAGCTCAATCTAAATAAACTTCAAATACAGGCAGTGGGCAAGATATTTCTTACTGGTTCAATAAACAACAGAAAGCAGAGAAGCTGGCAAAGTCCATCCTTTCTGCTGGTGGAATTGGCAAAACAAACTATCACTTACTAGATCCAATCTTAAATTCAGTAATTTTTCCAAAGATCTTACGGCTTTTCCAGCTGAACGCTGCAGTCGTCTTCATCAATAACACACAGCTGGTTTTTACTTGCAGCAGTCTGAAATTAAATTAAGCTGGTTTGCATTTGGAAATAATGGCCATTACAAATCAAATGCAGTTCGCACAGGTCACAGAATGGTCTGTTAGCACTTGATCAAGTGGAAACAGAGTATCTGGAGCCGAAACATTGTGGCTTGTCATGGAATTCATGGCTTTAATCCTTGAATCAACATTTCCATCCAAAATGAGAAAGTAAAAAAAAAAAAAATAATAATGAGATTGAGCTTGTAGCCTGTGTAACTAACCAAAAAATGTGGCATGCCAACATCAAACTCTTTCTAGATCAAAGCCACTTTATTGCCAAGGGGTAAAATGAGACTTTGGTCAATGCCCTGAGTTCCTCATATCCCCTAAGTGCTTTCTTTTGACACAAGTCAAAATAAATCACTATAGCACTGTAAGGAGATTGTTGGAACTCAGGGCATTGTGCACAATTTAATGTGGCAGGAAATTACAGCAGTTATTAGGACTCTGGGAAAGCAAGTGCCAGCTCTTGCCAAGGCTGTCAGTTCTTAGCAAATGCCTGCAAACTCATAGCTGGAGATCAGACCAATTCACTTATATGTTAGTGTTGCTCAAAATAGATATTAATCTTATAAGTTGATATTTCATGTTTAGATTCTACAGAATGTTTCTAAGATGCTATTTGTTTCATCTGTATTCCATGCTATAAGGAAATATGCAAGTTTGCTTTTTAACTTAGAAAATGTTTGCTCTAAACTTGTAAATTCAAATGGGAAGAACTGTCAAAACCAAATGAACTCTCAAAGAACATCACAATACAAAGGATTAGTGAACAGTCCTATTGTATCTTGCTACATGCAAGCAAGCTCATCCTATGGAGCTGGAGGATGAATGAAGGGAAAAAAACAATGACACAAGACAATTTTTCATCTCCTGGCTGTGTGTACTTTCACAGTGTCAGAGCCACTAAACTGAAGCCAGAGATACCCCTAGGCTGCCCTTCAAGAAATTTTGAATTAACAGAGCTCTGGTGTCATTCATAGGATAGATTGCAAGGAATCCGTGTGAATATGTTGCTTGTTTTAACATGTCAATAACTATTATTTACTCTTCTTCCTAGTTAATAAATTTCTAGTTAGTTTATTACAGGATTGGCTGCATGCATTGTCTTTGGTATAAGATCTAGAGCAATATTTGATCTGGGGTAAATGACTGGTCTCTTGAGGACGGGAACAAACCTGAATATATTGTGATTCTGTGTCATTTTTCACTAAGTCCACCTTGTCTGGGTGACATGATAAATGGTAGCATCTAAGGGGACTGTCTGTGATTCTATGGTAAGATTGTTACAATAATCCAAGAGTTCACAATTGTCACTGGCTTGGTGAAATCTAATTACAGATCATACCATCGGCTTGGGTTGTCTGCGCAGAGGTAGACATTCTCAACTGTGAATCACTTCAGACAGTGTGACACTTGTATCAGAGGGGGAGCAATGTAGCCTTTTATATTATTTTAAAAGTATGGGGTTGGTAAGCCCCATCACACAAGCATTTCTTAAGCCTAACGCCAGGTATGACTAAGCTAAAAACCTTGCAGGCCACAGCCTGTAGGCCTTGCCTTTCAGTCCTATCTACTTAGCTACCGAATACATAATTATCTTTTTAACTATTGATACACCTTGTACTTCCACAGTCCTATATTTAATCCTATTTAACATATGTTTATATATGACATAACATGTCAATTATATCACATAATAAATTAAACTAAAATCATCAGCTACCATAAATATCCAGGGGAGAATGATGAAGGAACTTTGTGTAAGAATGAAAAAAAGAGGATGCATTTACTGGAGGAAAGTGGGAAGAGAAGATTCAGGATGCTCAAGGAAAAGTAAAGGTAGACATAACACATTGTAACTAAATCCTTCAGACACAGGAGAATAGTGATTTCAGGTAACACTGAGCAAAATAAGAAAAATTAGGCTTATGTTTTTTCCTGCTGGAGGACAATTTGCCTGTAAGAAATCTTACACAGATTGGCAGAACCAGCCACAGGTGATTTCAAAATTATTTAAAAAGGACTTAACAGGAAAACAAAGAGTACCAAAAGAAGCTGGATAGTATCTGAAATGTTCATGCTATCTTTCAAACTTTCATTTTCCTGTGTACCAATACACAGAACATAGTCTCCAGAAAATGGTTCAACAAGTGTATTTTTTACCTTAGGTACCAATCTTACAAACATCTCTAGAAGG
The DNA here is from genome assembly GCA_019425775.1 of Rafetus swinhoei. Classification (NCBI taxonomy): domain Eukaryota; kingdom Metazoa; phylum Chordata; order Testudines; family Trionychidae; genus Rafetus; species Rafetus swinhoei. The sequence goes on along the minus strand of CM033424.1, from coordinate 67,569,329 downwards.
ACATGTTTATGACTGGCAAAAAAGATTGGAATTTAGTATCAGTAATTTGTCAGTTATGGCTCTAACTAATTATTCACCTGTCATTTCTAGAGAAAGCCAGTCAAGCTTATGAAATTTGTCATTGAGGAAGATGCCAATTCTGGTTACAGCATACAGATGCCTGAATACTTTCTAACTAATTGACAAGGATCTGCACCTTTTTTCTATCCCTTTCTTGTATGCTCCAAAATTAGTTAATTGGGCAGATGCGCACAGCCAGTATTTTTAGTTGGAGAAATTTTGCATGTACCATACAATGGGACTGTCCCTCATTCCAGCATATTTAGAGAGTGTTCAATTGCTAAAGCTGTGCTACCAAATTCATACACATCTTGTAATTCCTCTTCTTGCTTCTACCACCAGGCCACATTCCTACTGCATTTATTCTAGGTTTACACTGGTCAATGGAGTTACCCCTGTTTAACATACAACAACTGAGATCAGCCACGTCTCCAAAAAAAAAAAAAAAAATTCCATTGTGGTATGAATAAAGCCCCTTGTTCATAGAAGATTAGTCATTTTGTGCACTTCCATTGCAAGCATTTTCCTCCCATCATGGAAGACAATCACTGCAATTTGCAACCCACTCACATCCTTCTCTGATGTAACATACAAGTGCTGATTTGGAAGAATGCCTTTGCATTGTCAAAGTCTCATGGCATTTGCAATGGCTCCAGCGGCACTACATGCAAATCATTTTGCGTTAGTGTTACTCTATTCCAGAACTTTGAAACATTCACAATTGCCTCAATTCCACTTTTCATTTCTGCCCCTACAACATGCAGAACATTTCCTCAAGGTGCTGAGAGCTCTGGACTCCAAAAAAGTCCACTGGAATTCAGCCTTTCCTTCACAGGAGCTACTCAAGACACAACTCAATCGAGTCCTAATTTCCTATTTACCTCTGCTATAGAACTCTTCCTCAACCATAACCTCCCCTCCTCTCTTCCCCCGCCAGATGCCATGTTTCTCCATTAGCTATAACAATTCCTAAGTAAGGCCCTGCGGCACCAACCATCTGATCTGTGTGAGGAGTGAATGCTTCTGCCGACATGGAGCTCCACAAGTGTCTACCTATGGAGGTCAGGTTGCTGGACCAGCACTTAACAGGGATGAAATGAAGAATTCATATGTAGTGAGTATTCCACATAGCCCATTAGTGCAGTGAACCTAAACTATGGTTTCTCTGTGCAATCTGCTTACACGGACATAAGGGCCTAGCAGGTATCGTGTTACCAAGCAACCTCACGTACTCCTCATTGACTCTGTGAGAAGACTGAACTCAACTCATGAAAAACCCCTTTTTATGCCCTGAAAAATGCATCGTTTCTTCAGCCTGTACCTCTGAGAAGGGGATATAGTGCCTCTGGGAGGCTCTATCAAGCTTGCTCTTTTCTGGATGCAGTATTGCTGATTCTTTAAAAAGCCACACACAAAAAAGCAGTTTCCAAGGTGCAATGCTTACATGTAGTCGCCCTCACTTACTACACATTCTGTACTGCAACTGTGATGATTGAGAGTATTATTTTTCAGCCACTGGTCTAGGTAAACACAGTTCCAGAGACAGCACTATTGCATAAGTATTCTAATTCCCAGTAATGTTCCAGCTGTTACTTTTTCCTCCTTTACTGCTAATGGTGTAGAAAAAATACTATCCAGCTGTGATGGACCAGGCCGGGTCTGGGCACCGCTGAGGGAGTCAGCTCAGGGTGAATTGCCCAAAACCAGGGCTACTTACAGCTCTTGACTGGAGACCTTTCCCAAATAAGCCACAAGCCAGTTGCACAGAGTGCTTCAGCTGCGGATCTGGCCAGCAGGAAGCCTCACGAGCAAAACCCCCAGACACTCCAGCTTTCCCTATGCCACAATCAGCCCCACAGGTGAGAGGTTATAAAACCCCATCTCACCAACTCCGAACAGATCCTCCCAGTCCCAAAGAACCAGCCACAGTCCCCGGTCAATTTATACTTTAGATCTTACCCACAAGAGCACGCTGAGCCAATCCTTTAGAATCTAAAATCTAAAGGTTTATTAATAAAAGAAAGAAAAGGCTGAGAGAAAGATTGTTAAGGAGAATACATTACATACATCAGTCACCAAGTTCTTGATGCAAGCTCTTAGCAGACATGTTACAAACTGCTAGCTTAAAAGTCTCTGGTGTACATCCTGTATCAGGATGGGTCAGCAATCCTTCCCGGCTCTCTGTTCCTAACAAGGCTGCATCTGGAAGCAGGAGCAAGACTGAAGACAAGATGGAGAAGGCCTCATGGGATTTTTATATTTCTCGTGTCTCCCAAACTGGAGCTGGTCACATGATCAAGTGACCTATCTGTGTTTCACATGCCAGCAGCCATGAGGCACTTGCCGGTCTGCAGGCTTCCAGACGCATTCTTCAGGTGTGTATTGGCCACTCCCCAGCCAATACTTCCTCGCAATAGGCAGTGCAGGCCCATTGCTCCCTCCTGGACAAAGAACATTTACAGTCTATGAACAGAGCCCATATTCATAACTTCACATACTAAAATCATATAAATACACAAGTAGCATACACAGAATCAGTAGAGCATAAGCTTCCATTTGACACCTCACATAGCCCACTTGGTACAGAATTTGAGGCAAACACCACCCATGGGTGCAACAGTGATCTGTCCGCTCACTTTAAAACCCAATAACGTGACACCAGCTTCTACTTTGGTCATGAACATAACCAGAAATATTTTTCATGCTGCCACTTCGAAAGCATTGGGGAAAAGAATGAATTCTTGGCTTGACTGAGGCTCTTCCAGGAAATATTTACCCATTTAAGTTAACATGCCATGTTAAACAAGTCTCTAACATTTATGAAGCTAGATAGATTCACGGACGTTAGGTCCATCAATGGCTATTAGCCAGGATGGATAGGAATGATATCCCTAGCCTCTGTTTCTCTGAAGGTGGGTGACGGGGGATGGATCACGTGAGGATTACTTGTTGTGATCCCTCCCTCTGGGGCATCTGGCGCTCACCACTGTCCGCAGACAGGATACAGGGCTAGATGGACCTTTGGTTTGACCCAGTATGGCCGTTCTTATGAAGACATATTAAATACATGCACGCACACACAGACAAAGGCAAAGTTTATAAAAGAACAAGAGCCTCTGTGTTCAGAATGATCGGGCCAGAAGAGTGCTATAGAACAGCTTTAAGGAATTCTAACAGGCACAGCTGGCTGCGTGGATATAAGATTTGGAACAGTATTTTCAAATGCTTTCAGCATCGGCTTAACTGTGCTACTACGAAGTGCACGGGCTGTCTTACCTTTCTCTTTAGTCACTGATGAGTGCTTTTGAACACCTCTTCCCCCTCTCCTCCTTAAGGAATGAAGCAGGTTAACAAGACAGGTCTATTGTTTGGGGCACACAAGATCAGATGGACAGTTTAGCTGGGGCTGAGCATGCTGCTGTGACACCAGGACTCCATTTTGTACATGTCATGTGAATATAGCATTTATGAAAGGTGATGAACTGAGAATGGAAGACAGAAATGCAGGGGAAAAACACAGGCAAGCTGCAGTGGCAATATACATTTCCCTCTACTGCCATGCCACTGAGACTCAACCTCTGCTCACAGTGCACAAGCCCAGGAGCTGAAGAAGTGGTTTATGCCCCCCGGCTCCTCAGCCATGGACCTCCCTGTTGAGAATGCCACTTTCAGACACAACCAACTTATTTCACAGAGAATGTCTACACCTCGACTGGTGTGTGCCAGCTGACGCAGGCTTGTGTTGCTCAGTCTACCTAATTGCTCTGGAGACATTAGGACCTGAGCCACAATCTGAACTCTGGGACCCTCCCACCTCATCGGGCCCTAGAGACTCCAGACACATCCCCAGCCTAAGCACTTACGCTGCCATTAAACAAGGACAAGGCCTCACAAGCCCAAATCAGCTAAACAGGCCCGCCCTGGGTTTTAATTGCAGTGTAGATGTACCCATACAGACTCTACCTGTAGTAAACCCATGGTTTCCATGCAGACCTAGCCTACCCTTGTGTCTAGAGCTGAAAGGCTCAGAATCTGTCACCAGTCCCCTGAGCCATCCACTCCCCACAAGGGCTGTTTTGTTTTTGGGTCTGATTTTGTTTAATCCCATCTCAGCAGGCACTGGAGGATGGGATATTGCCCACCTCTTGCTTTCTCTGTTGTCCTTTGCAGACCAAGGGGGAAGATTTTACCTGCCATTTCTAACTAGTTGATGAAATATGAAAAAAAAAATGAGGTAAAGAAACCGGTTTAGTGGGAAGAGAAATTCTTGTGTGGAGGAAAAAAAACAACTTCCAGCTCTAGGAGCAGGTGGGTGGAAGGGAATTGTCCCTCCATTGGGAGCAGCAGGATGCAATGTTATCTGTGCCAGGTCCTGCCCCACAGTTCCATTCAGACTCACCCACACTCTATGGGTTTGGCTGCTATTTATGCCTCAGAGAATATTTTTTCTGCAAGCACAGCAAAGGGAAAGGAGAAGTGAATGAAGCAGCAGTAACCACTCCTGGCAGGAAACAAACTAGGACAGCAGTGTCATTGCAAAGTAGATAAGCTGGGCCGTTCAATTTCCATTCCTCCCTCCCTGTCTCCTCCGCAAGCTTTGGCAGAACAAGGTGGAAACAAGCTGTTATCCCTCCACCACCTCAGGCAACAGTATTTGTATTTAAAAAGTAAGGTGGTATGGGGGCACCAGTAGAATAGCAAGGCAGCTACCACAAAAACATTTCAGTGAAACCCCATTTAAACTAAGGTCAGCTAAGGCCCCGGAGGTTTTCAAAGGTAGCCAGAGAGGCTCTTTATCTTCTGCTTACATGGAAAACAGAAGCCACAGGCATAGTTTCTTTACAACATACACAAGGTCTCCCTGACAGGTGAATATACAGCTGAGGCATTCTTCATTCACTGCCTTTATTATATGCCTCTGGGGAACATTTATAGAATCCACTTATTGGAAAAGTCACTCTAAACACATTTATGATTTATAGCACCCAAATGCCTGACTCAGGATCAGGGCACTGTAGTGACAGACACTTTAGACACAAAATAAATGACAGACCCTATCCTCCAGGATCTCACAATCTACATATGGAGACACAATAAGAAAGTTGTGGGAAGAACTGGAAGGGAAGGAAGTCAACAGCCGAATGCAACACCAGGCTGCACACGAGGTAAATGTACAATTTGAAAGGTTGTTTTTAAAGAAACAAGCACAAATATTAATCAAACAACAAAGAGGGCACCTGCTTAGCCATTTCTTACAAAAAAGGCTGTCTTTGAAATTAATTTATGCAGCAGTTAACACTTAGCTATATTTGATTGTTGAGTAACTGAGAACTGACATAAACAAACAAGTTATCTCCATACAAGAAATTCTCCATTTGCAAATGGATTTTAATTTGAGATTACAAATACTGTCTCAAGTCCCCCTCAGAAAGAAACCCAAGTTAATAGATTAAATTTTAGATATTACACTGTTTATGATGCACAGATGTATTGAAGAAGAGATATTTCTGTTCCATATATGAGACAATACAGCAATAGATACAGCTTGAATTTTAAAATAATTTTATTTACTGTGCCTTATAATTTAGGAACCCCTTTACTATAGATTATCCTATTGGGCTACTATCAAGTCATGATCTATCAAGTCTGCCTACAATGCTCAGCATGGCAAGTACACTGAATCAGGGCAATAAATTGAGGTTATGGCCTTGCTGACAACATGAATAATATTTGCCCTGCTCCTACTGCAGAAAGAAGTGAACAAGGAAGTATTTTCTATCTCCTCAAAACACTACAAACGAAGCACTGTACTTCCAGTCACTGGTTCCAGATGAATATTGCCATGCCTCATTTGCATACCTAATGAGCCACCATTTTGCACAAGGAGCTTTTGTGCAAGAAAGTGCAGTCTACGCTGCTCCTTCTTGTGCAAAAACCCCCCTCTTGTGCAAGAGTCGTTCTGCCTGAAAATAAGCGGCAGAACGGCTCTTGCACAAGAGGGGGTTTTTGTGCAAGAAGGAGCAGTGTAGACTCCTCCTTCTTGCACAAAAGCCCCCTTGCTCAAAAATGGCACCTCATTAGGTTTGCCTCATTTGCATACTGTGCCTCATTTGCATATCTTCTTGCACAAGAATGTGCAATGTAGACATAGCCTAAGAATATACCTAGAAGTGCCATAGCTATTCCTGCTACTGCATTTTAAGTGCAGACCATCTTTGTTATTGAACATAATAATGGCTATACTGGGTCATACCAATGATTCTTCTAGACCAGCACCACGTCTTCTGACAAAGGCCTGGGGGGCAGATGCTTCAAAGGGAATGGACAGAACGGCGGCAACTATTAAGTGATCCATATTCTGTTATCCAGTCCCAGCATCTGGCAGGCAGAGTCTTAAGGACGCCCACAGCTTGGAGTGAGTCCCTGACCATCTTGGCCAATAGGCATTGATGGACCTATTCTTCATTAAACTTGTCTAATTCTTTTTTTAACCCAGTTATAGTTTTGGCCTTCATAAACATCCCCTAGCAATGAGTTCCACAGGCTGACTGTGTTGTGTGAAGAAGTCCTTCATTTTGTTGGTTTTAAACAGGCTGTTTATTAATTTCATTAGGTGACCTCTAATTCTCGTGTTACATGAAGTGGTAAATAGCAACTTTCTCCATCTCAATCATGATTTTATAGACCTTGATCATAGTCCCTCTTAGTTGTGTCTTTTCTAAACTAAATAGTTGCATTCTTTCAATCTCTCCTTGTACGGAAACTGTTCCATACACCTAATACTTTTCTTGTCCTTCCCTATACGTTTTCTATTTCGGAACTGCATGCATTGCATTCAAGGTGTGGGCTTTGTGTACTACAGATTTATATCATGGCATTGTAATATTTATTGTCTTATCTCTTTTCTAATGTTGCCAAACGTCTGTTACTTTGACTGCTGCCGCACACTGAGTGAATGTTTTCAGAGAACTATCCCCAAGGACTCCAAGATCTCTTTCTTGAGAGGGAATAGCTAATTTAGACCTCATCATTTTGTATGTATAATTGAAGAACATAATCCTAACATGTCCTACTTTGCCCAGTCACACAGTTTTGTCAGATTCTTTGGTAACTCTTCAGTCTTCTTGTCACTTTGAGTAATTTTGTATCATGTGCAAAAGTTGCCACCTCGTTGGCTACCCCTTTTTCCAAATCATTTGAGAGTATGTTGTACACAACTGACCCAAGTACTGATCTCAGGGGGGTACTGCTATTTATCTCTCTTCCATTCTGAAAACTGTTTATTCCTATCCATTGTCTCCTGTCTTTTAACCAGTTACTGATCCATGAGAGCACTAATATGTTAAAAATATAGCTTTAAATGTGTTGTTAAAGTTTAAGTCAAAATGGTAGGAGAATATTTCTAGTGCAAATTATTAATTTTCCTGCCAATTAGTTGAAGAATCGCAAGTTTGGGAAGCTGTAGCATTTTACTGAGAAAATGGAATCAGACATAATAGCAAATCTGGGATTTTTGATTCAAGATAGGGTAACTGTAAGGCTCACAAACATTTTATAACCCATCTGTTTTCCAATGATCAATTGCCAAACTAGACAAGTATAATCAATCTAATATGGGTGTCGGCTACCCTCAAGTTACTTCAATACATGAGAAATCTAAACAATTACTCTGTGTACCATCCCTTGAGCCACATATTAATCCTTTCCCTATCATTTAACATACCTGGAAGAGGAAACCTTTCAGAAGTGCTACCTTTGATACTCTCTTCATGGATTTATCTCTGAATTCTCAACTATGGTTTTGAAAATCTCCATACTGTTCTATCTTCCTATTGTCACTATTCTCAACATAGACCATCAGAATTAGGTCATCCCCTACTCCAGTCAGTAAACCAACTACCACAAAATAAAACAGGCAAAAACATAGCTACTCTTCCAAACCACTCATTAAACAGGTCTGCCAGGTGTCAGTAGAACAAAGCTTCCCACCTTTATCTTAGTGCAAAGAATCTTATCACCACTCAGCCATTTTTTTCTTTCAGTTTCAAAAGAGTAATAACACGGCAGTGGTTTACCAGGGTTAGCCCCTGGCAGGCCACCGCTACTATATTTACCTGCCCAGCCACAGATACTGGTGATCACAGCTCCCATTGGCCACTGATCGCTGTTCTTGGCCAATGGAAGCAGCAGGAAGTGGTGTGGACTAGGACACCACTTCCTGCAGCTCCCATTGGCCGGGAACAGCGATCCACAGCCAACTGGAGCAGCAATTGCCAGTACCTGAGGACGTGCAGGTCAATATAATGATGGGAACTTCCAGGAGCTAACGCTGGCAGACTGGAACCGTCCCATGAGCCAGTATTTGCCCACCTGACTCCTTTCTGATCCAAACCTATGTCAAATTCTTTCCTTCATTCCTTTCCTCCATAGTCTGATCTAGTACCACATGCTGACTGGGATGCTTAATGGCTGTGGGTATTCGACCCCTTATGGCCCAGCTACTGTGGCTTGTTTTGTGGGTATATTTGCCTAACACTCCTCTAAACTTGTAATCACTAACAGTCACTCTGTTAAGCTTCTTCTGTAGGCTAATAAGGGAATTTATGCATAGGAGAATCTAGGCGCCATGTGCTGCTGACTATTTATTAGATAGAAGTACCTGCAAGTCAACAGGTGGAAGTAGTTTACATGGGTCCCCATCCTCTCATTTAAGTCAATGGCAAGACTGTCATCAAGCTATTTAATGGCCCTCAATTTGCACCTACTTTAATTCTTGTCTAGCCCAGATTTCATTGGGAAGATGAAATGAATGTAGTGAATGGATATTATCAGTGCAGAAATATCAGTGTTATTTTTAACATGTCAGGCAGTTCTACATAGACAACAGGTAACTGCTCTGTAGAACCTGCCTAGAGGCAAAGTAGAAGTTTTGAAACCTGGGTACAGGTCTGGTAGTGGTATCCCTTATGACATAGCCTTTTGCTGATTCACAGCTGAACTGATACCATCACATATCTAAGTGAACATTGGCCTATCAATCCTGAACTGCAACACATCTAGTTCTTCCAAGTTACTGACAGCCACCATTTGTTCAGCCAGGCATGCAAATTATACTTGTGCAATTTTCATGAGCTGCTAAGAAAGCTCAACATTGCTAGACTCCAAACATTGCTAAAATCTTGGCAGTTGTGACATTTCACGCATTGCGAGGGGGACAAATTCAAATTCAAAGTTTTACTTCCCATTACTCATTTGCATTTCAAACCTAAATTTTCAGATAAAAATGAGCTCACTACCTACTGATCAGCAAGTCATTTTCTTCTATTGAGAATTATGTTGGTTGCATAATTAAAGGTAAACTCAAGGTGGCCTAATCATTCTATGAAAAGCCACACAAAATAAGTGTTCAATATAATAGGCTTCAACCTTTTCCCAAGGGCCTCCCTTGGGCTAGTACTTTTCTGGGTTAAGTGCCAGTTTAGCTGTTTGAATTAAGGTAGTACTTTGATTGTCCTGTCATGAATCGGGGCCTCTTTGTGCTGGGCACTGTACAAAAACATTAATATCCCCTGAATATTTTAAAATCCAAGTAGACTTCAATAGATTACTTGTAATTAAAAATCAAGTCCATGCAATAAAGGAAAAACACAAATAATTAGGGGTATGGAGCAGCTTCCATATGATGAGAAATTAATAAGAATGGGACTATTCAAGATGGGAAAAGAGTAACTAAGGAATATGCTAGAGGTCTATAAAATCATGATGGGCATAGAGAAAGTAAATAAATAAAGTGTTATTTACTCCTCATAATGCAACCAAAGGTCACCCAATAAAATTAATAGGCAGTATGTTTAAAACAAATGAAAAAATATATCTTCATATATCTTTGTCAGAGGGTGTTGTCAAAGTCAAGACTATAACATGGGTTTAAAAAGAACTAGATAAGTTTATATAGAATTGGTCCATCAAAGGCTATTAGCCAGGATGGACAGGAATGGGGTCCCTTGCCTCTGTTTGCAGGAAGCTGGGAATGAGTGACAGGGGAGGGGTCACTAGATGGTTACCTGTTCTGTTCATTCCCTCTGAAGCATATGGCATTGGCCCCTGTCAGAAGACTGAATATTGGGCTAGATGGACCTTTGGAGTCAGATCCAGTATGGCTATTCTTGTGTGATTCGCTTCAGTTGCCACCGCTGCACTTATGGTCTTCTTAGCTTCAAAAATATCCGATTTCACTGTCTTTACTTCCTTCTCTGCTCCCTTTAATTCTAATGTAAGCTCTCGTCACACATTCATTGCCAATTCAAACCTTGATCAGCGGTGTTCCCATTTCATTTTCAGATACTGGTCATTTTAAAAGTATTATAGAAGTGGAAGTTGTCCTCAAGTGATGAAACTGTGCAGTCTGCTGATAAAGACATTAAACATTTATTATAGGATAATTAAACCCCATTTATCTTGACACAAATTTCAATGAAAAAAACATAATTGTGTTAAAACTACAGAATTTTTGCCAAGGGGAAATGGAGTTAATATGGGAAGAGGCAATTATAGTGCCTTCATCAAACATGTCTCAGAAGCCAAGAGACACTGCCAATATGTCAGATTTCAGCAATTTGAAAACCCTTACATTATCCTCATGCAAGAAGGAAGCTGTTAATATACACTTTCACGCACAAAAGTCTCAACTTTGCATACATCCCTGTATCATATTGTATTGAGTTCGATGAACAGAGGCAGCTAACAGGGAGTTTTGTGAGAGAGTTTAGAAGGGGAATGGGAAGGGGGCTAGGTACACTAAACTAAAACCAAAACTACCTGATTTAAATAAAAACCCTATCAATAACCTCGGTAGCTGTAGGAGAGAATGCAGGCAGAAGCCCAGCAGCAGAGTGGGGGTTATCCTGTTTATTGCACCCAATGTAGCATGTATGATTACCTGCCCTATGGACAGGTGGCATGTGTGTGCATTCAGTGCAAGGAACTCCTGGCCCTCAGAGACCGCATACAGGCTTTGGAGGGCAGAGTGGCTGAACTGGAGGAGCTAAGGGAGGCAGAGAAGTACATAGATGAGGCTTTCCAGGACACTGTAGATCTGTCCTTACTCCAGTCAGATAGCCCCTCTGCTGTTAAGGAGGATGAAAGGCTGAGGAAAGGAGAACAGTCAACTGGAGCAGAGGGAAATGATCCCATAGTTGGGACCCTCCTTCCAGAGGATGATATGGTATCCTCTCACACTGAGGATACATCTCTGGGGAAGGGAACTCCAGTTATTAGGAAAAGGCAGGTGTTAGTAATGGGGGATTTGATCATTAGAAACACAGATAGCTGGGTTTGTAATGACCGGGAGAACCATCTGGTGAATTGCCTGCCTGGTGCAAAGGTTGCAGAGCTCTTGAGATATCTAGATAGACTTATGTGTAGTGCTGGGGAGGAGCCAGTGGTCGTTGTACATGTACGTAACAATGACATAGGCAAGGGTAGGAGAGAGGTTCTGGAGGCCAAATGTAGGCTGCTAGAAAAGAGATTGAAGCCAGGACCTCTATGGTAGCATTCTCCGAAATGCTTCCAGTTCCACACGTTGGGCCTGGTAGGCAGGCAGAGCTACAGCGTCTCAATGCGTGGATGAGATAATGGTGTAGAGAGGAGGGGTTTAGGTTTATTAGGATCTGGGGAAACTTTTGGGATAAGAGAGCCTATACAGGAAGGATGGGCTCCACCTAAACCAAAATGGAACCAGACTGCTGGCACTTAACATTAAAAACGTTGTAGAGCAGTTTTTAAACTAAGGGATGGAGCAAAAGCCAACAGGTCAGAGGAGCACATGGATCGGACAGAGACATCTCTTAGAGAATCTCTATTAATAGACACTCCCCTATGTTCTAATCATGAGGAGAGGACGGAAGATGATAAAGTATGGATCAGATCAGATGAGAAACAATCAAATGAAAAAGAGTCTAACATCAGAAAATGGCAGACAGATAAAAAGTGACAAATTTTTAAAGTGCTTATACACAAATGCTAGAAGTCTAAATAATAAGATGGGTGAATTAGAGTGCCTCCTATTAAAGGAGGATATTGATATAATAGGCATCACAAAAACTTGGTGGAATGACAATCAATGGGACACAGTCATACCAGAGTACAAAATATATCGGAAGGACAGAACAGGTCATGCTGGTGGAAGAGTGGCACTATACGTGAAAGAAAATGTAGAATCAAATGAAGTAAAAATCTTAAATGAGCCTAAATGTTCCATAGAATCTCTATGGATAGTAATTCCGTGCTCCAATAATAAGAATATAGCAGTAGGGATATATTATCAACCACCTGATCAGGACAGTGATAGTGACTATGAAATGCTAAAGGAGATAAGAGAAGCTATCAAAATAAAAAAAACTCAATAGTAGTGGGGGATTTCAAATATCCCCATATTGACTGGGTACACGTCACCTCAGGACGAGATGCAGAGATAGAATTTCTTGATACCGTTAATGATTGCTTCTTGGAGCAGCTGGTTCTGGAACCCACAAGGGGAGAGGCTATTTTTGATTTAGTCCTAAGTGGAGCACAGGATCTGGTTCAAGAGGTAAATATAACTGGACTGCTTGGAAATAGTGACCATAATGTAATAAAATGCAACATCCCTGTGATGGGAAAAACACCTCCACAGCCCAACACTCTGGCATTTAATTTCAGGAAGGGAAACTACACAAAAATGAGGATGCTAGCTAAACAGAAATTAGAAGGCACAGTGACAAAAGTAAAATCCTTGCAAGCTGCATGGAAACATTTCAAAGACACCATAATAGAGGCCCAACTTAAATGTATGCCATAAATTAAAAAACAAAGTAAGAGAACCAAAAAAGTGCCACCATGGCTCAACAACCAAGTAAAAGAAGCAGTGGAAAAAGTAGAAGTCAAATCCTACTGGGGAAAATAGAAAGGAGCATAAACTCTGTCAAATAAAGTATAAAAATATAAAAGAAAAGCCAAAAACCTGGCATTGGAAAAGGTTCAGAAAAGGGAAACAAAAATTATTAGGGGTTTGGAACGGGTCCCATATGAAGACAGATTAAAAAGACTTGGACTTTTCAACTTAGAAGAGACTAAGGGGGGGAATATGATAGTCTATAAAATCACGACTGATGTGGAAAAAGTAAACAAGGAAAAGTTATTTACTTATTCCCACAATATAAGAACTAGGGGTCACCAAATGAAATTAATATGCAGCAGGTTTAAAACAAAGAAAATGAAGTTTTTCTTCACTTAGTGTACAATCAACCTGTGGAACTCCTTGCCAGTGGATGTTGTGAAGACTAGGGCTTTAGAAGACGATTTTATGAATTACTCCATATATAGAAATAGACATATATTCTTGTTTTCACAAATGGACATTAAATAATGCTGAAAGAAAAAAAAATCAAGGGAGTCAAGACAGTGTCCTGGAATGAATATACTTTAATAAGGTTGTTATTATGAGACAACAATACATACATACATACAAAGGCAGTACGTATCAGCAATGTTTCTTCAGAACGTTCATAATATAGTAGGATGTCAACTGGCAGATTTGTCAGAAGTGGCTGAACGAACACTAAATTTTACTAGTTGACAGCACCAGAGGAAAACAGGAAAGAAGTTGACACGTTAGCAGCAGGAAATATTGCAACCAAGAATGTTTGCTTATTATCAATTTAACATATACATAGCCAACTATACTCAGGAAGGAAGAGTTGCACCGTACAATTTGAAATGTTTAGCTTCGTGCTGTGGCTGCTGGAGGTTGTTCCGACTGTAACTGCTTCCCAAGATATTCCCTGAAAGACACAAGATAAAAAAGTTTGTGAAAGATTCCCATGCAGAATATCTCAAGCCAAGTAAAGAAAGTTAAATCATAGAATACCAGTGTCTAGCGATATTGGATGCCCAAACTGAGATCCCCTGAATGGCCAGCACTTCATATTCAAAGGGTGGTTGCTCAGCAATTTTTGAAGTTAAGGGGAAAGGTTTCCATTTGAGCATCCCCGCCACCACCGCACCCAAAAAGTAATCCAAAGTCATTAGTCACTTTTGGCACTGCACAGCATGTTGACTAGTGTTCTAGCTCATCCATAACTGCTGTAACTTTGCACACTGCTGAGGGTCACATGCTGCTGGTAAACTGTTTAAAAGGTTATTCATCCTACTATGCACACATGTAACCCCTGGTAAATGTTAATATGCACACCCACTGACAGTATACGTTTCTCAGTTTGCAAGACCTCATACAAATTACAGGTGGAAAAGACCTACAAAATCTAATCAGGTTCATTCGCTACCAGGACACTCTTGTATTAATGGTGCTTCCTTCAGGTCAATGTAAAATATATATTAACTCCCCCCCACACTTTTTAAACATACCAGACCTATCGAAACCTGGAACTAAATTAACATCCAGAATCTTCAGTATTCCCAACATTTTTGAATCTTTGGTAGATTCCATCCATCACACAAATAATGAAGTATTTATCGATTATGAAATTCCTCTATTAATCAGTTTTCTAAATAGTTTTCAGGTCATCACTGCAATGTAGTGCCAATAAATTATACAAAAAAATAGGAGTCCAAAGCATAAAAATGATCCCAACGACCTAATTCTACAAGGCACTGCTGAATGCTTTCATGTCCAATTAGTTTTCAGGGGAAGTTGAGGGAACTCACTACCTCATGGATCAGAAAGGGGGTGGGAAGAGAAATTTTTAAAAGCAACCTGTAGCATGCTACTGACAATATGCTAGTACCATTTTTTCAATTCCTCAGTTGGAACGGGTGGTATCAAAAGTTGTTAAGTAAAGGAGCCATTCCCGCATTATATCACAGTTACTACAACCCTGTCATTTTTGCTAAAGGAGCAGAATAGTATATATTGCTTAGACGAAGGCAGAAAGCCACCTTGGGAAAAGACATTAAACCAAGTTAATGTGACTTCAGATTGCAAGTTTACCTGCATTTTTCAGATCACCATTGGCAGCCCGTTTTATTACCTACCTCTCTGCCCTAACTTCTAAGCGCTAAAGAAAAATGGTTTTCAAAAATCTTCAAAAACAAAGTTCAAAAGGAAACACGTCAGAAGCTTGCATTTTCAGTATTACACTACATCCTGTTAAACGTGAGTTTGAAAACCTTTACATAACTACCTTATAGTATGGATGTCCAGCTAAGGTGCCACAAAAGTCTCCAGAAAGATGACCAGTGACCATCTTCCTCACCCCTGACTAAAGTTCGGCTGAATTCTGGCACCTTATTAGAGAAAGTGCTATTCAGTTTCACATGCCCTCATTTTTATAGCACAGATAAAGCTCAGCACCAATGCTGCATTCACTCATAACTAGGCCATTTAATTTGAAGATTGGGTGTGGGAAAATACTCCAAGCGTCCACAAAAGTAATTTTACACCTTGCACTTTGCTAGCAGTAAAAACATGATCTCTCACACAATTTGAATGCTTTAGAAATGTAACACACAATGTTACTGTATATTAACTTTCCTACATAGTCAGATGGTTACCAGTATGTATTAAAGAAAAGCACCCACAACCTGAGGAAACAAATGTCAAATGTTGTCACAGGATCATAGTACCATAGTGTAAACAGATACCAGTCCTGAGACCTGCTAAGGATATGTGGCTCCTCTTCTCAAGCTACTAAATGCAGCAGTACAGGGAATAATATTAACCAGAGCCATGGTACAGTGGTTTGTGCCATAAGGTCATGAAGGCTCTACACTGCCATACTGTTGAATTAAGAGAAATCCCTTATTCTACAGGCACTTGGAATAAGAAAAGCAATTCATGCAATCCGTGAAATGCAAGAGCATTGATTCTCCTCTGACCTACACTTCAGGTCTGGTTGGGATGGCATTTTATAGGCTCTGGAAGGAGATGAGTAAGGCTACAAGGCAGTGGACTAAAGGCGTGGGTAGGTTAAACTGCGTGGAAGTTTATATGGTTAAACAAACCTCTCAATGTGCAAGTTCCATGTGAAAACTGTTCACTGCTGCGAAGAGGAGAAAGACCAGATTAATGGTATTCTTAGAGGCCTTATACATTTAATCAGTTCATCTCCTCAAGATTATGAAAGCAGCTCTTTCAGTACCCAACTGTCCTCATTCTATTACTTCTTGATGTTAAAGAATGATGCAATTGGAGTTAATTTTTAGATGATGGCACTGCAGCATGTTGGGAGATAAATAGCTACTGTGAGCAGTTCTGACTGCCTTCACAAACACAGGAAGAGATTAGTGTTATGCTTTACCAACTTCTGCAAGTTAGACAAGCTGGTTCTGTTTCAGACTCTTTAGTGAAACTCTTTCAGACCAACATTTTAGACATTCTGTTTAGAGAATAAGCAACTAATCAACTACCTGATAAACCTAAGCTTATCAGGTAGTTGAGTCACTACTCAATTAGTCGAGTCACTACTCAATTAGTTACTCCCCCTACTTGGGACTCTGTATTAGAGGCAGCAAGGGAAGGGGAAGGGGAGCAGGAGCGAGTGCCGGGGGGAGCCAGCTTAAAAGCCAGTTTCCCCCCAGCACCATATCCACAGAGGTGCAGGGGAGGCAGAGGTGCAGCGGGAGAAGCACTGTTTTGATATCTTAACTTTTATTTGGTAGAAGAAGCCTTCCGCTGCCAGCATAGTCATTTTCACACAGCTCTGGACCCGGCGTGAGTGGGGGGGAAACTGGCAAAAAAAGCAGAAGAGCAGATACGTTTCCTGGACATGGCGAAGTTTTTCTGGGATACCAGAGATATCTCGGAAAACCCCATAGTGTAGACATAGCCTGAATGTCAATGTATTGCCTTTAGAGATTATCAGTTAGAGCTTATTCAAATAGTATCCAAAAGATCTCTGGTATGAAGAGTTTGACACAGACATAATGGGCAGTTCATAACATTTTAGTAGACGGAGGTATTAAAGTAAAAGGCAGAGTGGTTTCCTTTGACAGACAGCACTGTGAAATGAAGATATATTGATGTTTTTGAACTTAACTGTGTATCTAATAAACAAATTCAATCCAAAGTTTGATCTTGTCAGAGGAATAAGCGTATGAATTTGAAAAGTTGGTTCAAATGCAACTCATCTTTTGAACAAATAAAAATGTCCGAGTCCAGGAACATAAAACAATACATAGCATGACTATCTACAAAAGATAAGTAACCACTAGGTGACCTTTTAAAAGGTAAGAAATCAGAAAAGAACAACAGGAAGCACATTTTTAAGGTTATTACTGGATATACATCAGTTCATTTGACTCATCCTATTAATCTAAACTTATTGCTAGTTACTATGAGAGACTGATTTTCTTAAATGTACTCAAAAATATAACATATATAGCTGTGGGTGTATCAGTGGTTCTAACTACATTGAACAGTCACTAGGGGAAAAAAAAAAAAAAAATCTATGGTTGAGAATGAATCTCCAGAATGTTCTGAACAACAGACATCAACTGCTGCAAAGTAAATTTAGGAAAACAGAGTTCAGTAAAGCAGGGGGAAAAACACAAACTCAGATCAACTACAGCTACTCTAGATGTCTCCGATGCCTTTTTTTGGCCATGAGAATTGGTCTGCACTATATACTTAGAAGCTAGCCCATTGCATATGCATCTAATAGCATATGCTGTGATTTACAAAGTCAAGCACCACTGTTGTTAAATGGGGATGAACTGAAAAAGAAAGACATCTTTGCTTAAGCCTTAGGACTGCAAGGAAGAATGGTCCAGTGGTTAGGACACAAGTCTGCCAGTTGACAGAGCCAAGTTCCTTTCCATGCTCTGCCAAGCGTATGACTGTGGACAAGTCTCTCAGGATGTGTCTATATTGAATATATATCCACATTATAATTGGGATCTGTGACTGCAGAACAAGGAGACAGTCAAACTAGCTTTGATCCAACAGCAATGATGTTGCACCAGCATAGGAGCCTGCATACGCTCGTCCTGCCCACCCAATACCATGGGTACATACTCAAGTGACTGCCACTCAGCTTGTTTCTCTTACTCAAGCTAGCATCTGCAATCACACATCCTGACTGCAGTGTAGACTTATCCTTATTAATCTGTGCCTCAATTCCCTGGGTCACCTCAGAGTTAGTTGCAAGGAAAAATACATTGAGATGCTCAGATACTACAATAATGGGAGCCATTTGAGTGACTAACAAATAAAAATGGCAGTGAATGTTTGCAACAGGAACAAAACTAGAATGCATTTCAGTTAGAGAGCATATCCTAAAAGACACAAAGCTGCAGATGAACTTGGCCTGAATGACAAAACATCAAGCAAGACTGAATTGTTAATCTTAACACTACTTATAGCATTAGGCACCTTTGCAGGAAGCAAAAATATCAAGAATCAGGACATCTCTCACCATATTTTATGTATGTAAGAAGAACATAGTAGTGGATCAAAAGACAGGACTATGTAGCACTGTGAAGACTAACAAGATAGTTTATTAAGTGATGAGCTTTCGTCACCTAATACACCATCTTGTTAGTCTTTAAAGAGCTGCATGGTCATGTCTTTTGTTTCAGCAAGACCAGACTAACACGGCTACATCTCTATTACTATAGTAGTGGATGTCTCTTTAAGTGGGATGCATGCCACAGCAAAGGGGATACAACTCTAGGTTAAAATTTACTTGTTTAAATGCCCGTTAAGTATCTCCTTGGCTGAACCCAGTATCACTTAACAGGAAACTATAGATTAATACTTAGTGATCTAAAAAGTTCATCACTTTGTAACATGCAAAATTTTGAGTTCAGCATGCAGATTGCTTTTTATAACATTTTAATACAAGCTATTAAGTACCCAGTAGGAAACTGAACTTTTCATGACTAATTTTCTTTCTAGGATACATTGTCTAAAAGAAGCTTTTTTTCACCAAATATGTTTCATGACACTTAAAATTAGATTTTCCTCAAAAACATTTTCCACATACTAGGTTTTGATCTAACCCAGTGTTTCACAACCAGGGTTCCACGGAACCCTGGGGCTCCGTGGACCATCATCAGGGGTTCCGCGAGAAATTGCGGAATAAATAATGCTGGGCGGGGCCTGGAGCGTCTGTCACACCCTTCGCCTCCCACCCTGGTGCTCGGCTGACTTCTGTGCAGCTCAGCCGGGCCGCCGCGCGGGAGCAAGCAGACATTTGGGCTCCGCAAGTGAGAGGCAGGAAGGGGAGGAGAAGAGAAAGAGAGTGAGAGGCAGGAGGGGAAGAGAAAAAGAGAGTGAGGCAGGAGGAGGAGAAGAGAAAGACAGGAAAAATGCTCCAATTTTTTTTTCTTACAATGTAAG
Source organism: Rafetus swinhoei (assembly GCA_019425775.1). Lineage (NCBI taxonomy): Eukaryota > Metazoa > Chordata > Testudines > Trionychidae > Rafetus > Rafetus swinhoei. Next base: position 67,549,933 of record CM033424.1, on the reverse strand, counting down.
CTGACATTTATTTATATATAAACAGCTCTTTACAATTAAATTTTCTTGAAAAAATTTAGCAGTAATTGAATTGCGCTCCCTGATGCCAACTTTTTCTGGCCAAGCAAACGTTTTCATAGGTAGGGGTTCCTCGGGATATGAAAAATTATTTTAGGGGTTCCTCCATGGGAAAAAGGTTGGGAATCACTGATCAACCACATGACTGCTTAGTAAGAATAGAGCAATATCAGTACAAGTTATTTTCACTCATTTCTATAATGTATTGTGACAGCGGAAGTTTATAAACACATTAAGGATAAAGTCTCAGATTTAGTATCCATCTAAACGGATTCATTTCTTCCCAGTAATTTCAAATTCAACTTTAAACTTAATTAAAATCAGGCAGCTTAGTTTTACATTTGTGTTTTACAGATCAAGAAGCCTTTATTTACCATGCTAAACAGAAGGCAAAAAACCACTTTCAATGTTTAAAAGCTTTAAATTTATACAGTTGGCAGAATAATTCAGGAAGGCTGAAATAAATTAGGTCTGACTGACAATTTTAATCAGACCTCTTAACATCAAGGAAAACTTTAAAGTGGCAATTATCAGAAGTGAAATTTCATCAGAAAAATTCTACCTTGCTGTCAACTAACAAATGACTTTTTTCAATTACTGTGCATGGAGCTTTAAAATGCAACATTAATTTGAAACAAAAATGTAAAACTACCCATGATATGGAACACATACTGCAAATGAGGAAAGCAAATTAGACCTACAGAAAAATAATAAGTAAGTTGTACAAGAAGTCTAGGTTTCAAGTAAACGATCATCATGCACTGTGAAATCCTGGGGAACACATGCAGAATACAAATTTCAATCACCCAATTACACAGACTGCAGCCTAAAATACATATTTATGTACAAACAACAAAATGGAGACCTCAAACATTAGTAGGTAGGGAGCAAGTGTCCTTGCAATCAATTACTTCTTTGCTTATTTGTCACCTAACTAGATGAATGGTCTATAACAGTGTTTCTTAAACGGTGTTCCGTGGCACACCGGTGTGCCACGAGGCAGGAGGAGGTGCGCCACGGAGAACAGAATTCAAAATGGCCACCCTTTTTTTGCTCAATAGCTTTCCTCGACCCTTTTTTTTTCCCCCCCCTCAATAACTTCTCCCCTCCCCTCCTCTCCCCACAACAAAAAAATCCTTGGTGTTCCTCATAAAAAAATAGTTTGGTGTTCCCCGGTCTTAAAAAGTTTAAGTAACACTGGTCTATAAAAACATTAATTTCATCTAATATAGCTATTTGCCCATCTTAAACTTTTCAATTAGCAAAATACTGTTAACTACACATTTTATGTTTTCTATTACTGAGAAATATGACAGCGTTCAAGATTAAAATTGTGTGAAGCTGGCTACATCAATATAGTTCAATTTTTCTTAATATGTGGATTGCATTATTATTCACTGAAGTACCATTTACTAGAATTAAGCTTACAGTTTTTGTCAGCTTTAATGACTGAGCTGTTCATTATTACAAACAGATGCAAGACAGCATAAGAGATACAGATTGGACCTCCTTGGTCTGGCACCCTCAGGAAGGTCATTTCTGGGCCGACACCTGTCACCAGCCACCCCCAGTTATGGTCTCGCTGCCAGCCTCCCAGCTGGCTTCTCCCTGCCACTGGCCCCTCCACACACAGGACATTAAAAGGGTTAAAAAATAATTAGATAAGTTCATGAAGGATAGGTCCATCAATGGCGACTAGCCAGAATGGGCAGGGATAGTGTCCCTAGACTCGGTTTGCCAGAAGCTAGGAATGGATGACAGAGGGTGGATCACTTGATTACCAATTCTGTTAATTCCCTCTGCAGCTCCTGGCATTGGCCACTGTCAGAAGACCAAATTATATTCTAAATGGACCTTTGTAGAATCTCATGCAACCTTCCTGACTTTGAAAACTATATTTTCCTTGAGCCTCCTAGAATGTTGTCAGACAAACCCTGGCAAGTATATGGCATGAATAAATACATGTTTACAGATCCCAGCATGTCAATTTATCATGCTAAAAAGTCATGAAATGGGTTAAAAATGCAATAAAAAATAAGGTATTCAAAAGTTTAACAAATGGAGGGGGAGCACTTCTCTTCGCCTGGGACACCATTTGGTCTAGGACCAGCCCTGCCTAATGATGGTAAGAAGCCAGCTTTGTACTGACTTAACCTGACCCAACAAAAAACGAACAAAAACCCCCCACCAAATACACATTTCCAAAAGGCTCCACAGTGGTATGGATCAATATATCTAAGGAGAAGCTGAGAATGTTTGACATCTACTCATATTTTCAACTCACTTACCAAAGAACTGACGGTATATAATGCCATATTACTTCCCTTATGCGCAAGATGAAGGTGAGTGTGCTCAGAGTCATGAAGAAAACTAAGGAAGCCATTTCCACTTTCTACAGAGGGAGGGAGCTTTTCCACCCTCCACTTATCTCTTCAAGGCATATGCAGAAAAAAGGGAAAGTGGAGCCAGGGGGCTCACTGAGCTTGCATGATTCATCCACCCTCACAACTGCAGACTAGCTTTCAGGAAAATTGGGAGTTAATGCTACCTCCAGAAACACCAGCATGTGCACTGACTCCTCTCTGAAGAGCCAAAGAGCACAGCTGGGAACACTGCAATGCTGGCTACACAGATGAGAATCGCTGAAAAGCTCCTTCGCAGAGCAACCTGAGATCTGTGGGATTCGGTGCTGCGATTCCTGAGAATCGCTGGTCTCCGCTGCTTTTTTGAAGCTTAGCCCACTAGCACTCCTGCCAGCTCCACAGTGACAATGAAGTCTCTGATCTGAGTGTTAGCTTGATCCCTTTGGCACACTTAAGCAGAAGGTAGGCCTCAGAGCTGTACATTGTACATTTCATTGTGGGCGACTGATGGGAGTATGAAGCACATATTCCAAGCATAACATTTAGAACCAAGTCGACATTCCGTGCCAGCAGTGGGATGATGGCGATGGCTCAATAAGTTAGCTAATGGGAAGCTACTTTCCAAGATTCCAAGACCAGAATGGACCAGGGTGACTTCCCATGTAGCACAGGCACAAAATAATTCCCAGAGCACATTTTGGAAAAATTCCCAATCTTGATTTTAAAAAGTCACAAGTAATGAAGACTCCATCACAAACCTTAGCTATTCCAGTGCTTAATTACACTCAGTTAAAAATGTACACTATTTCCAGTATGAGTTTGTCTAGCTTCAACTTCCAGCCACTGGTTCACATTATATCTTTGTCTGCCAAGACTGCAGAGCCCAAAATCAAGCATTTATTTTCCATACAAGTATTTACAGTCCAATCAAGTCATCCTTTAACCTTTGCTTAGATTGAGCTCCTAGAGAGTCTATCACTATAAGGCACATTTTCTAAACCTTTAATTCATCTCATGGCTCTTCTCTGAACCCTCACCAATTCATCAACATCTTTCTTGAACTGTGCACACCAGAACTGGATACACTATTCCAGCACAGTGTTTTAGTCCTACTTGAGATTCCCTCTTTACGCACCCAAGGATTGCTTTAGTCTTCTTAGCCAGAGCATTACACTGAGAGCTCATGTTCAGCTGACTGCCCACCACAAGCCCCAGATCTTTTTCATAGTCCTAGAACTCCCACCCCTAAGTAAGGCTTAGATTCTTTATTCCCAGATGTACAAATTTAGCCATAATCAAAACACATTGTTGACTTGTGTTCAATTTACCAAGCAATCTGGATCACACTGAGTCAGTGACTCTAAACTGCACAACCCCCCTCTGCACATGAAAAGTGAACCAAGGCTCCAAATACCTTCCCCAAAAAATCTCTGCAGTCCTACATAGTTTTCCTAGCTAGCAGTCCATTTTCACATTCTTCTGCCTTCTTTCACTCATGGGACAAGGAGATCACATGGGCATTCTTCTTCAGCAGCATGCCTACGAGTTCCCTGAAGTCATCTATTATCCGTGAGAGATCCCAGGATGCAGTGTCATTAATGTCAATATGAACCATCACCCACTGATCTTGGTCCATCAATTTCAGAAGCCTATCCAATTTCAGAGCAACATCTTGTGTCTTGGCTCCAGGAAAACAGCACACCATCCTATTGTCCATCTCTCCCTTGCAGAATGTTTTCAACTCTTCTGAATACTGAATCCCTAACAAGCAACATCTGTCTTTCATAGATGATTGGAGAACTCTTTGTGGGCAAACTTGATTCTCTTACAAGTTGAGTTAAGCTGTCATCCACAGGTATGTCCCATACATCTCTGTTCCTTTGGATCTTGAGACATGTCTTCTAAAGTTTCCACATTGCATACCTTGTGTGGATTGGAAACTTCTAGCAGTGTGAACTCCTTTTGATCCTTTGCTTTCAGGTGGCTACACAGTCTGCGTATGTTCATCTGTTTCCAACTGGGTAGAATGTAGCTGTGACCTTTTGCCTCTGATGGTTATGAACTTATCTCCTCTCTCTCGCAAACTCCTTGGATACTCCTTATTGTTCACAGATCTTAAAATGGGGTATTATGCCTTGAGGCACAAGAAAGGCATGTTGCTGCATTCATCAAACAAATGAACATGTCTATTGGCTCTTTTTGAGCTAGTATCTTAAAACTGCTTTAATTTAGAAAGTTAATGCTTCTTTTTCAAATGAAATTCTGCATTATAAACACGCTGTTGCAACTGACATTAAGTTGCTGATACTAATCCTTGGCCTCATTAAATGGATGCAGTATCCTGCCAGAACACAGGCACAGAAATTGGCAGAGAGAGATGGTCTCTCTAAAACACAGCTAACATGACTCTTCTAAAACATGATAGCGTGTAGCCACTTTTGATCAAGACTAATTTTGTCCTCCTTTAACTTCAACACCAGTGAGTTTTCTTTTGCTTCCCTTAAAACCTTTTAGAAACCAAAATCTAACCAAGTTGTAAATAGAATTTTCAGATGGTTTGGAAATTAACTGAATTTGAAGAGCAATTTTATAAGCTTTATAAACATATGTTTTAAGCAGAAAATCTACCATACCTCTCCCTCATTAAAATTCTTCTTTAGTGATAAGTGATTTGGTAGGACAGGCTACTATACAATCAAAACCTTGTGACATTCAGGGCTGGTAAGTCACTTGAGTAATTCCAAAAAAGCATTTCACCTACAACTCTGATTTACTAGTATTCTACATACTGGACATTTTGTAAGCATTAGCACCAAGCTTCTTTCCTTTGATACTTCCAAAGTTTGAAAGAGGACCAGACTGGTGCTGCCATGCAGAGATCACAAATGGTCTTCCAGAAATTTAACTGGCGACAGTGGTCTAAGTGAGGCAGGTGCATTTCCCCCCCCCAACAGAAATTACTGGATTTCCTTTACATAAGGGGAATGGAGACTAAAAATATGCTTGGGCTGCTTTGTCAGTCAGAGCAAAACAAGAACATGGACAAATGGGACCCAAAGAGGGTTGCTGATGTTTACTGGGTTATTTGTGTGTTGGCAAAATTGAGCTTGAATCTCCAAAACCACCAACTACCACCAGTTATGCACACTGCATTCTTAAAAAAAATTAAAAGCTTCCATGGGAGCACTCAGTGTTTCTTTGCACATTCCCCTTATGAGATGGGAAGCAACACAAATAGAATCAATACTTACAGGTCAAATCTGCGAAAACCTCATTTCCATGATCTGACTTCAGGAAGCTAACTGTAAATCCTGTGTACAAACTACAGGGTCAGAAACTCAGCCCTGGCCAAGCCCCTTTGTGCTGCTCCACTTCTATACCAATCTCTGTTCTCCTCCTATATATGGGGTAATATTGCTCTAGAAACCCCAAGCTCCTCAATGTCTATTCCAGCTTGTATAAACTAAAACAGCTTCCTTATTGCAGAAGACAGGGAGGTAGTTTAGAGACAGATTTACCTCCCCTACTGTGTGAGCACGCTAATCCCATTCATTTAAGTGGGAGTACTGCACGCACTGAAGGTGAAAGACAACATTAAGAGTGCAATTTGGCTAAGTGGTAATGTGCAATAAATTCAATTTGGCTAAGTGGTAACAATTTATAAAAAAAAAAACCCTGAGGGGGGTAAACACAAACAGAGAGAAAACAGCTATGGTGTAAGCTGCCAGAAATGAGCTGAATTTAAAATGGGAGCAGTTGGGCTATATATCTGAGAAACTTTTCCTGACCATGAGTGCTATTGCAAAGAATAGTGACAGAAACACCATTGTTTGGAGTATGTGTGATTAGATTTGACAAGGTGCTAGAAAATGCACAAAATGAAACTCTCTCCTGTTAGCAAAGATGGACTAGAAGATGATCAAATGAGTCTTTCCATCTCTAACTTGTATATAGTGATAGCCTCGTTATAAATCCTAAACAAATTTGCAGTGAACCCGAATGGCACATTCCCAACTAGTATGTGAGAAGTACAGGGTGACATTTACTACCATTAAACTGTGAAGCACATTAACATCATAAAAACATACAGTCTGAAAAATGTCAGACCACCATTTAATTTCCATCTATATTTGCTCAGAAATCAATGTTCCTTTATTCAAGTCCTCCTTATACAGTGAATATTCCTCCTGATTTGTACAGTATGTTGCTTACTTGTATCATCTTTCTGTAGGAGAGAAAGGATAGTAACGTGTGTAATGAAGGGAGGAGGATTATAATAAAAGAATGCTTGAGGACTGAAAAAGTGCACTAGGGGGAAACTGCTTTGTATGGTTAATTACATAATACAGGTCTTTTAACACACATTTTATTAGCCTGTCACTACAGTTACTAGGAAGAGATTTTTTTCAATCTATCTCTGTATGTTGTTACTAACACTCTCTCTCCACCTCCACACTATTATAATCATCAGTGCTTAACTCTTTAAATTGCATTACATCGGTCTCAAAACCTCATGCATAATCATGAGCAATTCCAAAAGCATGAAGTTCTCAAAATAGACAAAATTTAAATATGCAGTTTAAAGTCATAATAAAATAGGTGTTTGTCTTACAATATTTTTTCCTCTATTATACTTATCAGCTTCAGCATCCCAGCTTCTATATTAAATTTTATCCAAGCCATTTTGGAGTAATCTAGTGTAGAAGACAACCTTTGGGTATGTTTGCATTTAGTAGTCGGTATGGAATACACCACTTACTCAGACTCTGCTCACTATCAGCTCTACAATATGTATCTCCAATATATTTTGGATATGTATTTTCAGGACTGCTAAGATCAAGTGAAAAAATTAGGTCTTGTGAAATACCTCATTTCTGTGTCATGAAAAAGAGTTATTTCAAAAGGGAAGAATTCCTGAAGAAAAACGTGTTTATATAGGAATTTAGTTTTCCATCTAGTTCAACAAGTTACAAATTGGTTATTGTGTCTGGCAAACAAACTGCATAAGAAAGTGAAAGGTCACATTTTTCCTATGAGAATATCTGATTACAGTTTATAGCGTACATAGTTGATTTGAATGTGAAATGTACGCTATATGTGAAAAGGCACGTTTTTGAAGATCTTGCCACTTCTAAAGGTTGCCTTAGACATTAAATCCTTCATCCACAGGACATACAATTCTTCTCCCACTACAATGAGGAAGGAAAACCTACAGCAGCAGCAGGTTCCTAACACTTAGGAAGGATTTTCAGGCCTTGTTCAAAATTAGCCAGACAGCATAGCACTAAATGCTAGCCCCTTCAAAGGCTGTCAAATGCTATTCCTTAAGTAATTCAAGGAAAGGGGCATTAGTGAGTTACTCTGAACATTAACAACACCTCAGAACTTCCAGTTTCTAATAGTCATGCCTTGGAATTGAACCCAAATTTTTCAAATGGCAGGACAGAGCAAAACTGATCTATGGTAGGGATGTAAAATTGGCTGGAGCAGCCACCTCTGCCCCCTATGGCTGGGCTGGATCCCGGCTGCTTCCAACCCTACGCTGCCACTATTGACTCTGTGCTAGGTTGCTGACTCCTAGGGAGCCAGCAGCCCCACGGATCAGCTCTCGGCCCATGGCTTGGCTGCTCCTAAGTAACAGTTAACCATTCACATACCTAATTTATGCTTCAAGTTTTAGATCTTAATGACTGCCACATTTTAAGGACAATGGACCTTTATATTTCATCATCTAAAACCTATGTCCTCTTATCCCCTTGTTTATAACTGCACCCTGGAATCCTGAATCAAAAGCTTGCTTACAAAAAATCTGGCATTATTGAGACACATTTGTCAAAGTAGGTGTGTTGATGAAAATTACACTGAAAACCTTGACTTAAGAATGAGAGAGCAATGAAGGAATAGCATTGCAGAAGAAAAAATACAGTGCATACACTTTATAAGACATCTAAAGCTTAAACATAAGTTATGACTATCAATTTCCATAGAATAGCTACGTGAAATTGTAGTGCAATTTCTACCACAATGTGAAATTCAACAGAGAACCAGCAAAATCCATTTTGATTTACATAGTTCAAAGACATTTTGCAAACTCTGATTACACTGCATCAGTTACAGACTATGACCATTGTGAAACATTTAAATTCTAGCGTAAGTGTGATGTGTGTTCCGCTGAACCCTTGAAAAAAAATCAGACAACTTAATTCAATTAGTACAAAAGCAGGAAGGCAATGGAAGCCAAAATGATAATTTTTCATGCTAGCACAATTTCATGTAAAATTTTAAAATACTGGGTTCCCCAGAATGGGTATTTCACTACAACATTAGTTTAAATATTTATCTCTATAAAGAGGATCCTTTCTTTAAAAAAAAATTGTAAATGGGATTCTATCCAATTCCTCACAGGTAACAGTGACTAATGTAAGTTTTCACATACCAGTTGTGAACCATCAGCTTCTGCACAGCCAGAAGAGCATTATAGCGAACTTGCTGATCTTCGTGATGCATGTGGTTCATTACAAGCTGTTTACCACCAAGCTGCTCAATCACTCTGGAAAAAAAAAAAAAGCACACATTTTCAAATATCTTGCAATTACTTCAGCCTCTGCCTGCTGACAATCAGATAATCCTAACAGCTTAGGACCAAGGGATTCAAACAGCAGGCTTATGAGTCACAAAGAGAATGGTAAAGGCCATTAATTTCTTATTTCATATTCACAGCAAATGTGATGATTCCCTTATTTCTAAATACTTTTGTAGGCACACTCCTTGCCTCCCCTTTTTCAACAAGAAAGCCCTCCATATACAAGTACTACTTCTACAAAAATCCCAAACACCAGAAGCAAAACCAATCAAAACCAACCCTAAACTGATCTCTGAAGGGACACTGCTGAGTGCCTGACCCTGAACAAGGATACCAGGTCAACTTTCACCATAACCCCTAAGCCTTCCCCTTTGAAAGCATGCCACTACTTCTAATCACAAGTGGAGAGGGAAGTCTCATAAAAAGTGGGGAGGGTCAATCACTGTGTCTCAGATAAAATCCCTATCTGGTAGTTTAGTTTCTCCCCCCCCCCAAATGCCGCTCTTGCTTGCAAAATGACAGTAGCCACTCTCATCTAACCCACACTCCCAACAAGTGTTCTAATCGAAACAGCAGAAACTTCTCTCCCTCGACATGCCAATATCTCAAAAATAATTTATTCCTGTTCTCTCCCCCATGCCTTTTATGTCCCGTTCTCTGGCCAGGCCTTACAAAAAAAACCAAAGGAAAGAAAAGTTTATTAATGAGGTACATATACATGTTTATTGCATATTGCTCTCACATGTCTCAGATAATTAAGAGTAGTATCCTGTGAAAAAATTAGGGATAAACTCATCTCTTTTGCATATTAACTTGTTGCCTGCTACTGTACCTCAAATGAGTAGTCTGTATTACTGTCACTACCCTATATATTTTTGAATAACTGTTGAATAATGTTTAATAGATGAGCAACATAATTATTTTTAAATTAGGCAACAATATGGCATTATTGCTGGACTTCTTCACCTTCACTGACATTATAATTTCTAACTTGGCCATAACAGTAAATGAAACTTAAAGAAACATTATCAATATGTTATTTTACACAATTGTAAGATACTTTGTACAAAATGACTGCTTTCCAATACCATTACCGTTATTATATATCAATGTCCTCAACATGAATACTAAACATTCTTAATAGCATAGGAAGCTCATAAAGGTTTATTCCTGCTTAAGGCCTCCTCCTACCTTTCAAAAAAACCCACACAAAACAAAGTTATAAAATACAACCAATAGCTTGTTCTAGGGCTCTGATTTTTACAAGATGCTAAATTGTAAAAAAGTAGCAGAAAGATGTTCAAATGTTCTCCTCTTACAAGTTAAAAAGAAAATCTAAAATTCTCTGTCATCACAAATAATGCTGAGCACTCCAGGTGACAAACACTACAGTGGAGCAACACTGGGGCTGAGAATTTAAAGTCACGAAATCCAGTATTATTGTTCCTACATCAAGTATAACTTGGCTTACTTACACATATGCAATATTTTGTGTTACTATGCTTGATGTTAGCTCTGCCTTAATACAGAAGTAGAAGTTCTGAAAGCAACAGCTGCACTAGGAAACCCAACTACAAAAGTTTCTTCTCCAATCCATGAACACCTCAGATATTTATTTTAATGTCGCCTCTTCCTCTTCTTTCTCCCTCAAAGCTGGATAAAGGCAACCAGCTAGTCCAACTAGTGACAAGTCACAGGCACCTGCACTGTGGATGAATGACTTTCACTGTGAAATAAGGAGATGAGCAGTAGCATGAACAAAGAGAAAGAAACCTGAATTCATGCAAGCCATTCTAAGTTGAAAAGCGAGGAGTTCAAATAAACTAAGAGGAATTCAGCAGTGGAGCAAGGAAGATTATGCCAGCAAAAGGCATTAAAATGTACACTTTGCTTGCACGAGACCAGGCTGAGGTCAGAGAGATGGTCCTCAAGATGCTCTCTGATCTTAGGAATTAAAGAAGAGGAGAATTACTCCATGTGTTGTTCTTCTGGTGATAACCATGTTGACAGATCTCAGCCGAGTCATGAGTATACATCTTCTACTATAGTACACAGTGACTTTGAACACCGAAAGGGTTGGAGACCTCTTCCCAGCTGAGACCTGCCTCTTCCTTCTCTTGTCAGAGGAAGGTGTGCAAGAGAATGTGGGGTCCCCATTTGATCTCCCGATAAGCACTTTGTATTGGACCATAGGAATGATAATAAATAGGGTTACATGCTATTGTACAGTCATATTGTTTGGCAGTATAAATCAGCATAGTTCCACTGATTTTAACTGAGCTGAATAACTAACACTTGAACTTGAGGATCTGGTACATAATTTCTAAATGTTTAATATTTTTAGCTTTCCTTAAACCAGTGTGGTATTCTGAAATAACCTAATCAAAAGAATAAAAACAAATCTTTGGTCTAATAAACATTGTTCTTAGACAAATAAAAAAGAAGAGTGGACCATCAATAGCCAAGATGGGAATTCTAACTCTCTCCTTAATGCAATTAATAACTAAAGGACGTTTTACCTTTTTATATTTAAGCTTCACAGGCTTCAAGTTCTAAGGACAAAAGTTTTAAACTGCACTTTTTGCTAAACAATGGAATTCTTCTATTCTTCTGAACCAGCCTCCAATGTCACAAGATTCACTGAAAATGAAAATTGCCAATATGATCCCACATCTAGATTCAAATTTGATAATTTTATACTGAACTCCAAATATCACATAGAAGGAAATGGACAATTAAGCTTTAAGTAAAACACAGCTTTAAAGATAATATACTCAAATCACAATGAATAAAGATTTCATTAGTGTTCCCGTATGTGCCTTCTAAAGAACAAGTTTTAAACATCTGAGCAGGGCTCTCTTAGCAAGAAACATTTTGGTTCATATTTTGTAATAGAGAGCTGGCCCATGCAGATGTTTGTACCTAGAAGATATTACTGTACTTGTAGTATTCATAACTTAATATGCAAGTATGAATATTTCATTATGAATGTGATATTTTTAATGGACTGGAATGACAGGGTTATTTTCCTGCACCCTCTCACTTTGAAGTTTAAAGCTTTGCTGAAGAAGTCAAAAGTACAAAGCCATGGTGAGCAGGGTGTGATGGTAGCAACACGGAGTGCACCTGTAAAACTTCAGCTGGGGACTTGTGCGCACAATATGGTTTTGGATTATGGAAAAAGTTTAGTAACGTATTCCTATTTAAACCCCAGCCTAGGAATATAAAATATTGACTACACCCTATCTTCAGGCAAAATTATGGATTGTTATCTCTTCCTAAACTCTCATTGAAGGTCATAGATTTCTTTCAGCTCAATCAACAAACTCTCCAGTATTGTTCAATACATATGATCTGATGGCCACACTTGAACTTTCAATGGATTCTAGACAGCATACTTGATTTGCTCTTATATTTTAAGAATATCTGCCGTTCTTCTAGCTAAAATAAGATTAGAGCAGCTGTCAATTCTCCATACCCCATAACTGTGTACACGTTCCGTTCCCACAAGTACACAGTGAAATCAGTTACTAAAGTTTTAATAAGGCTCCAGTTGTAGTCAGGGATAGTGCGCCAATCTAGATGTGCCTCTAGTCCATGCCAGGAATTCTCTCTTATAAAAGACAAGAACTTTTCCATTTTTTTCATTTAGCCTCATCAGGAAATGAATTACAGCTCATCATTTCTTCACAGGGGATTTTTTTAAAATGACATGTATAAATATGACTTGCAAACATGAGAGCTGCAAAACCCTATCAAGGTCTCTGAGACAAAGGCCACAAGTGTCTCAGATCAAGATCAGCAGATGTGACTAAACAGGTTCTCTAACATTACATGAAAAGAGCTATAATATGGTGACAGGGTGAACCAGGCCCAGGCACCTCCCTATGGAGGCCTCATGGTCCTACCACACCTTGTCCCAAAGAGAAGCAGAAGAAAAGTCTTCCAAACAGCATAGAGCAGTTGCAGGGAAGCAGCCAATGAGAGAGATGTAAGGAACAGCCAATCAGTGCCATATAAAAGGAGCTGCAAAACAGAACAGTAATCAGTTGATGCCTAGAGCTAGAGGAGAGAACACTGTGTTCCTGGCTGGATGAGAGCAGCAGGACCATGGACAACTCAGTGTGGACAGGTACCTGAGGAGCCCCTGGTTGGCTACTGGGACTGAGAAAGGACTGAGCCTAGGGAGGGTCACAAGACAACAGTGTCTCCAGGAAGGAAGCTCTGGGGGTAAAGCCCCATACCAGGGCTGGACAAGTTAAAAACTGTATCCCAGAAAGGGTTTGTTCTGTTTCGCATACAGAGACAGAGAGACTCAACCAGAGGGCTGAGTCACTGAAAGACCACTTGAGAAGTCATTGACAGGGGGTCACCATAAACTAAAAGACAGACAACAAACCCATCTAGAAGGCAAATCAGAAAAAAGTGTGCTTGTGAAAGGTGGTTATCACATCCCATTAACATATGGTCTTTTAAAAACAAAGTATCTGACAGTACATATCTTGTAACCCTTTAGATACCTATATCTGACCTTGTAACCATTTAGATACCTATATATCAACTACTAATATTATGAACCTTGCCCTGCAGGAAGCATCTCACTTTTCAAGTGATAGGGTTCTAAGTTTCATAGATTTCTTCACTGACAGACCATTGTAACATTTGTATTTGTTTGCCTAATATAAAGAATAAGTTTGTCTGCCTTCATACTATATCAGGGATATTATACATTTCAAGTAAAATATGTAATATTTTGGGTAAGGTATTTAAATTTCTATGTATTTTAACTGATATTTTTATATGAAGTATGGTACCAGAATATAGTAGTTTAATTTATCTCAAGAATTACCAAAGCAATATTTTATGAGAAATAAATCTTAGCTTAAAAACAACAAAATGGTTATCACCACAAGAAACTGAAGGATTTGTTACTAAAGCTTCCTCACGACTAATGCAAGACTAATATTCTGGTGTTTATAATAAAATTCAGATAAACACTTTCAATATACAGCAGGTCTGTGACTGAAGTGATTATAATAGCTACTAAATGCCTGAACAATTTTCAAGAGCCCTTTAGATGTATTTTCTTCCTTAGTTAAAAGCCCCAGAAAAAAATTTGGTTTATTGCTCACAGGATCAAACAGCTATTTAATATTCCTAATTACCTGTTTTATAATTATGTTGTAGAAGTTGCAGTTCTTGTTGTACAAGCATAGTGTTTAGAGGGTGAAGTGGAGTATTCTGCTGCCTTGACAGTAAGCATCGTGAGTGATAAAGGCAAAGAAAGTGTTTAGCTTACCGCTTCCCCCTCGAGGATAATGTCGTACATATTCTCCCACATCATGAGCAGCTACAGCTAAGACTTGCGGATCATCAGAAACCTCCAGAAGCTTTGTCAGGATTCTACAACAGGATTTGAAACAATCAGATGCTAATTTCTCTACAAAGTTCTAATTTAAAGTAACTTCGTTCGTTTCAGAGACCAGAAATACATCATGCATCACCTGTTCAGTAAAACTGGGATTATAAACACAAAAACACACTTCTCAAGCAACAAATAGAAATTGAATAGCAAAAACTATCTACTCCAGGAAAAAGGACATCGCAACAGCATCTGCATGCAACTGTCTCAACCATTTTATACACAATGTTGTTCATATCACAAGCCTGCAGAATCAACAGTGAGAACTTGAGCTCAAGTCCAACAGTACCAGCCAAGCTTATGAAATTCAACAGTGTGGAGAAAAAACCACAGAATTTGCAGGTCTACAAGCTCTGTTGCTGCTAACTCCATTACATGATTAAGTGCCCTCTGTACCCATAGCCCTGCCCCAAGAAACAGGACAGATGATTCAGAGTCCCAGAATACATCATGGCTTTGTGGCTTGCTGTATGTAGCATGCCAAAATGGTCCTATCAGAATGGTTGTGTGGTTCCACCAAACTGCTGTCAACACACCTTTCATGCACTACCCCCCACAATGGTTTCCTTGTTTACTGTAAGCTATCCCAGTGACAAACACAACCAGATTTTTTGACAGAGCAGGATGACAATCATTACCCGTGACTGCAAAGAATTAAAGTGCATTACAAGAGTAGAGAATAAGACATGTTACTGGAGATGGAGAGTTACAGCATTTTAAAACTTTCTAATTGTGATTTTCTAGTTTCAGAGACACCATTAACAGCAAAGAAATATGCATCCTTTTCTGCACTTATCTACGCTTCAGCAAGTAACTCTGATTTTCTTAAAAACCAAGATTATAGAGGAGATACCACATCAGAATCTATGAGGACGTTTGTTAGTTATATCCTTAGCAAGACAAAAGATATAATTCTGTAAGTTTCATAAAGAAAAGAGTGCTCTTCAAACTTCAACTCAGTATGCAAAATAAAGATAAGCAATTTGAAGGCAATTCAACATGAAAACATTTGCCAGTGTAACTCTTCACTAACCACTAATAAAAATACAATTTGACATTCACAAATTATGGTGGTCAGAGACCACAGGTTGTTTAAGGTAAGTCACAGAAACTTGGTAAAAGAGGAGGCACAGATTGCCAGAAAATTTGATGCGTCTGTGCGCAGTGTGAAAGGAAGAAACATGAGAGCTCCCAGGATAAAATATTAGTAATTAACAGAAATATTAAAGTAGGTTTAAAAAGAGTTGTTTAGAACAACTCCACCCAGGTAGTTTCCACACCAAAACAATAATTATCCTAAAAGTCTGAAAGAAATGGTAAGTGAAATGGCTTCATAACTTGTGCTTCTCACTGGAATCAAATTTGAATTTCAAACAGGCCACTAATTCAATACAGAAGAGGAACAAAAATATTGTAGGATTAATTATTTAGCCCAGTCTTTGTTCCTGTCTGTTTACAGTTGGACAAGAACACCACTTGTGTAGAAGGTCACACAAGCACTTCGAAACTTCTGCTGTAATTGACCAAAAAAGACTAAAAGATCACTGATTGGGATGAAGAATGCAGAAATGGTTTCTGAACAAAGTTGTAAGGTTCTCCTCCCTTATCTGCTTAATGTGTAAAATTATAAATGGTCCTAGTACAGAAACAATCATCATTGTGTGGATAAAGATTAGGGTTGGGGGCTTTCTTCCACTAGCCCCAAGCTCCAAAATACAAATTAAAAAAAGACAAGAGCACCTCATTGTGCACTGAAGATACTAAAGTTACTTAAGTGTCTCAGACAGAGTCAGGGAGAGGGATTGTATCAATTCTAGGGCTGTTAATTAATCACAATTAACCCACATGAGTAACTCAATAAATTATCGTAATTAATAGCAGTTTTAATTGAACAGAATACCAACTGAAATTTATTAAATACTTTTGATGTTTTCTACATTTTCAAATGTAATGATTTTGACACAAAATACAAAATGTACAGCACTCGCTTCATATTATTGTAATAAACATATTTCACTGTAAATATGGTAAATAAAAGAAACAGTATTTTTCAATTCATCTCAGATACTGTACTGTAATCTCTACCATGAAAGTGCAATTTACAAATATAGATTTATTTATTTTTATTGCTAAACAACTGCGTTCAAAAATAAAACAATGTAAAACTATGGAGCCTACCAGTTCATTCAGTCCTACTTCTTATTCAGCCAATCGCTAAGACAAACAAGTTTGTACACATTTACAGGAGATAATGCTGCTAACTTCTGATTTACAATGTCACCTGAAAGATATTTATGTGCCCAATATGCTATACATTCATATTCTCTTTCATGCTTCAACCACCATTCCAGAGAATATTCTTCCATGCTGATTAGTAGTAGAGAAGTAGACGTGTTAGTCTGATCTTGCTAAAACAAAAGGAAAAACTATATAGCACTTTAAAGACTAACAAGATGGTTTAATAGGTGATGAGCTTTCGTGGGCCAGACCCACTTCCTCAGATCATATTCTGGAAGAGAATTAAAAAAAATATGTTAATTAAATTTGTTAGTGACTTACTTGGGGGACAATTTCAAGTCTCCTGCTCTGTTTTACCCACATTTTTGCCATGTATTTCATATTATAACAGGCTCAGACGATGAGCCAGCATATGCTGTTCATTTTAATAACACTTTCATTGCCGATTTGACAAGACACAAGGAAGGTACTAATGTGAGATTTCTAAAAATAGCTTTGGCACTTGACCCAAGGTTTAAGAATCAAAAGTGTTTTCTAAAATCTGAGAAGTTTGTGGGGTGAAAG
Source organism: Rafetus swinhoei (assembly GCA_019425775.1). Classification (NCBI taxonomy): domain Eukaryota; kingdom Metazoa; phylum Chordata; order Testudines; family Trionychidae; genus Rafetus; species Rafetus swinhoei. The sequence continues at coordinate 67,532,706 of CM033424.1, read as the reverse complement.
ATGCTGTCAGAAGTCTTAAAATCGCAATACTCCAATGTAGAAACTACAGAACCCGAACCATAAAAAAAAAAAAAAAAAAACAACCTACCATCTGTTAGTGGCATCTGACTTAGACAATGGAAATGAACATGTCGGTCCACACTGCTTTGGACTGTTATCGAACAGAACCAACCCATCAGCAGCATGGATGCATATCTTCTGGAATGGTGCTTGAGACACAAATGGGAATACTTCAGGTAACAATGTAAATAAAAAGTAGTCAGCATTATCTCCCGCAAATGTAAACAAACTTGTTTGACTGAGCAATTGGCTGAACAAGAAGTAGAACTGAGTTTGACTTGTAGGTTTTAAAGCTTTGCATTGTTCTATTTTTTAACGCAATTATTTTTGTACATAGTACTACATTTGTATGTTCAACTTTCATGATAGAGAGATTGCACTATAGTACTTAGAATGATAGGACTGGAAGGAACCTCAAGAGGTTGTCTAGCCCAGTCCCCTGCACTCATGGCAGGACCAAGCAACAACAAAAACACCCCTGACAGGTGTTTAACTTGCTCTTAAAAACCTCCAATGATGGAGATTCCACAATCTCCCTAGGCAATTTATTCCAGTGCTTAACCATCCTGTTAGGAAGTTTTCCTAATATTCAACCTAAGCCTCCCTTGCTGCAATTTAAGCCCATTGCTTCTTGTCCTATCATCACAAGTGAAGAACAATTTTTCTCCCGCTTCCTCATAACAAATATCAGAGGGAAGAACGAGAGTCATTCTGTTTTGCAATCCTTAGTAAAAGAAAGAGAAGCAAAAATGTCCTCAGCATCCTCCTCTTATACTTCTAGTCACATCTAGGTTCTATTTTTGGCTTGCTAGCACCTACCCAGGCCCCAGTCTCAAATAGTCATCAAAGATTAACTGAACAGGGCAGTGGAAGAAAGAGGTAAAGTTGGAGATCATCAACACAATGAAGGCACCACATACTATATCACTTAACTAAAGCCACCCCCCGGCATGCAGATTAAATGGGGGTGTTGCTCCAGAACAACAGATCCTAGTATCTCAGCAAATATATGCACTGAAAAAAAACTCCAAAAAAAAGGGACTCGAGCTTTTGAGGGACATCTTTTAAGAGAAACATTGTTTTAAATGATTGATCATAGCCCAAGGCACTCTGAGCACTACCAGAACCTCAGCGAGAGACTTTCTGCAACTCAAGCAGATGACTCCTAGTTCCTATTCTGTCTCCTCAAAGGTTGACAAGCTAGTCTGAGTCTGAGCAATCTTACCCAAAGCAGAGTGAAAAATCTGTTGTGGCATGAAACACTTGTTTCTGAAAGTGTGACAAGACTGTCCAGACACCCGCCTGCCTACTACTGGGACTCCATAGATTGTGCGCTGAAGGTCAAGAAACTCTGTTGCACAGCCACAAGCTGTCCAATCTCATGCCATGCCGCCTTCTTTATCACGCACTCCAACCATTTCCGGGCTTTACATGTTGTATAAATATTGGCTGCAACACTGACACAGAGGAACAAATTAGAACAAGAAGGGCCACAAAATCAACCAGACAATTAACAGAGCATTCACAACAATTTAAAATCCAACTCTCTTAACTGGATTCTGAAAGCCAGCCAAAAACAAAGGTACTGATCATGGACAGACTAGGATCAGTAGCTGCACTATTAAATCCCACCTCAGAAACTAGATACAGTATGGAGCGTAACGTATTGAGCCAAAGGTCACACAGAATAATTCCACATCTGTAATGAGATCCTCAACCTCAAAACCAAAAAAAAGGTATACAGAAGAGTGATGGGACGTCTCACAAAATGTTGAGTAAGGTACAGTGAAGTCAGATTTTGGGATTGTATTAGCGGGTGTTCCTTAAAGTTTATTTAACTGAAATAGTTCAAACGTCATGTGAGAGACTGCAAATTAAGCTGGGGTTTTTGACACTATATCTATTATATAATCAACAAAGTTGTGACGGGGTATATCAACCCCACACTGGAGAGCAGAGTGTGAGCTCTGCCCAACGGGTTGAAAGAGCCCCCTCCTTTACGGCCCTGCTGGGCATGCTCCCGGTGGAACCGGACTATTAAAAGCCCTCAGACAGCTCAGTCCGGGCGGCCCACTGATGGGGAAGGAGCCGCTGGGATAACCCTGGAGTGGTATAGCCACCTGTTGCCGGCAAGAGTAAGTCTCAGGTCCGACACTGGGTTCTCAAAGTACAAAGGACGCTACACAGGTATCTGTCAAACACAAATAGTTTATTTCCTGACAGCTAACAGCTGAACCCCTTAACTAGAAGGGCAACATAACAAAGAAGCGGCATATCTTACGTCCCTTCCTGCTAACCGGGGATCCCGTGTCAGCTGCGGACGAAGTGGGAGGTTGTCTCAGCTTCCGAGGTGCCGGTACCCAAAGCCCATCTGTGAGGTCCAAATTGCTGTGCTTTGGTGCAGCCTTAAATACAGTTCTCTTGCCTTGTTTTGCAGTTTGGAAATTTCCAAGGGTTACTCATTACGTGCTGATGTAGGGCTTAGCTGTTAGTTATTGATCTGGTTCTGATCTAGTTCTGCTTGTCCTTTGGCCTTGTTTACGTGATCAGTATGTTAGGGTAAAAAGAACTGTTTATGCGTTCTTGCCCTTTACCCTTATCTTATACTTGTTCTTGCTATACTGGCAACAATGCTTATCTTAAATGGTGTATGTTCCCAAAGACTTGCTTCTGGCTCATCAGATATAGGGAAAAGGGAAAGGGGGAAAGAATGCAGGCCTCATCACCTCTAAACTTGCACGTACAAAGTTCTTCCTCAATTAACCCCTACACCACCAGACCTTCCAGCAGCAGTCAAGCCTAGAGGTACTACCTGCAGGGCCAGTGGATTGCAGGGAGATGACAGGGGGGAGATACCCACCAGCCCCGGTAGGAAGTAGCCCAGGGTGGGGAGTCACCCCAGAGTGCTCAGCGTGTTGCTGCAGGAATCCCCACTGAGCATGGTGGCAGCCTCAGCCACTGCATACAGGGCCCTGGGCTGGGACCTGGTGGAGTGGGAGGGCCTGGGTCCCTCTATCCCCCCTGTAGCTGGCTTGAGGTGCCTACAAGCCATATTAAACCTGGTATAAGGGCCTGAGGACGGACTTTGGGCCTCTGGGCCATATTACCTCGAGCGAGAGGGACTGAGGAATAGACTTTGGCCACTGGACCATATTAACCTGGCTGTATGGGCCTGCAGATGGTCTTTGTCCTCTGGGCTGTATCGTACACAATAAGAGGGAACTGAGGAATAGACTTTTGCCGCCCAGCCCTATCAACCCTGCCATTAGGGCCTGGGTACGGACACATATAGAGACCCCGGCAGGTAGGCCACAAAGGGGGGGCTAAGCTTGAGGGGCCTCCCAGAGTAGGTCGCCCCTTGACAGAAGTACCTTGCCCAGTTAATGAAAACAAGCAATTCAACCTCTAAGCAGATAATTCTCATTTTCAAAAAAGCCACACACACTTTGAATACTAATGTTCTGACCTCCTCTTCTTCCTGGGTAATGTTTCTACAAAACTAAATTACGGTACTTATTGTTCATGTTGAAATAAATACCACGGTACACTTGGTTTGAATTTGAACACTGAAAATATACTTTAGAGAACAGTAAGGAGAGAGAATGAGAAGTTTATGAAAACTCAAGAACTTACTTCAATAGCTCGTAATTCTTTTCATTTAACCTCACAGCATTCTCTCGCCAAAATTTTTCTGATTTGTGTACAGGACTCCATTCCAATCTTCCTGACTTGAGTTCAGAACTGTACTCATCAAATGAGCTAGGATGCAAAAAAAAAAAAAAAAACACAGAGTAAAATACTAGTTTCCCAGGAATGGGCCCTGAACAATATATAAGGAAATGAGCTGCTGGAGAGACAGTAGGATTTGTTACGACAAACTGAAAATCATCGTTTTTACAAAGCTGTATCAAAATTCTTATTTGGATAAGTTGTTAAAACATTGATGGAACATCCTAAAAAAACATGAAAGTGAACACAGATTAAGGGAAGAGGACAAATATTTTTTGAAAGTTCTTTCACTTGGCCCACTTCAGAAATGTAAGCCTTAGGCCTGATGTACACTAGAAAATTAGGCAGGCACAACTACGTTGCTGTGGGGTGTGTGAAAAATCCACATCACGTGACTTGAGCCAACTTAAGTATTCTATCACCCTAGTTACTGCCTCTCAGGGAAGAACCTATGCCGATGGAAGAAACCCTCCCCCCAGTGAAGGTAGTATTTACAGTGAAGCACTGCATCTGTAGCATTTTAAGTGTTTACAAGTACTTAGTTACAGGGTTAAAAAAGGCACTATCCCCATATATAGAAAGAAAATCTGTTAAGAGTACACTTTTAGAGACCTAAATTGCTTAGTGCATTCATTAGTGGTTACTAAAGTCTAGAAAAGAATTCCTCTGATCAGGGCTCATGGACCCAACTTAAATATACTGGTACAGGCTGAACCTCTCTATTCCAGCACCCTTGGGACCTGACCAGTGCCAAACCAGAGAATTTGCCATACCACAGGCAGTCACTATTGTCTAGAAGCATTACCAACATTTCCACTCCTTATTGGGTTCTTAGAAGACAGTTAGGGGTAAATTAGAGCTAAACAACCGCATAGAACACTTAGAGCCAGGACTGGTTGCTGTAAACAAACTTTATGGGTCTGCAGGAAACTTGGCTATACCCAGGATAAGTGGACATCTGGCTAACTAAAATCATTCTGGATCACAGATGTTGCCGGATGAGAGAGGTTCAACCTATAGTGTGAATTACACATCCAGCATAAAAGTCAGGATAAATGTGTAGTGTGCTCATGTTAATTTGGCATTCTGTGAGTCCACACTAAATTTCATATTTTGTAAGTATGGCATTCAGCTGCAGTGCAAGCAGATGCAACTCCTGTTGAAAACCCCTGCCTATTAAACTGTCAGTTAAGCAGCACATGTGCATGAGCATAATTTTCTAGTCAGATATATGCCAGATATCCAGTTAGAAACTGGGCTGTCCATATACTGCTAGAAAGACAGCGTACCAGATCATCACCAGTGTATCTACATTTTCTGTTTTAAAACATAATAAAAAAATCAGTAAGTGACAGTGTTAATAATGTATTTCAAGTGACAGTGTTAATAATGTATACTAGAAAATATACCTAAGATCCTGGACACTCTCACCAAGTTTTTCCAGTAGAAACTTAATATCCTCACTTATGTCTTCATCATCATATTTCTGCTGATCCAAGTTCTCTAGTTGCTTTAGAATTTTGCATTGGATCATAGCGAGAGCATATTCTTGGCGAGTTTCTCTTTCAGTAGATTTTTCTAAAAGATTCTGGAAAAAAAGAAGGCCAATTTAAAAAATTCAATGTAAATAATCATTTACAATTTAAAAATACTAGTATTTATTACCTATTTATCTTTCAGCTAAAAACATCTAAGATGCATTTAAATTATGCAAGAAGGTATGAATTTTCATCAATAGTGTAAATCTTTTATAAAAATGCTTACTTGAGAGGGCAGTATTATGAGTCGACAAGGATTTCAACAGGTTATGGTCCTAATTTTCAGTTAGGTTAGTTCAATCACGTGCCTGACTTTGCAATGGTATGAAAATGACCGGTTTACATTAGTTCCCACATAACTTCCAATACAGAGAGTAATATAATGTTTTAGGAACTAAAGACAGGCCTTGCCATGTACAGTTCACATCTGAATCTAGAAGTCAGCTTCCTCAAAGTTTGGGCATATTCAGATCAGAGATTTTAGCTCAAGCCCATCTCTATTAGTAAGAAGAGTGCTGATAATCACATAATGCAGCAGCCAATGATTTCATTGATTCCCAATATCAGTTCAATTTAATCAAGTTGAAATTATGCTATTCAATCAAAGTCAGTCACTTTTTATTCTGATAATGCTTATTATCAATATAAAAAAGCCTCAGTAAGCAAAAGCCATGTTCATACGATATCTTTCAAGAGCAAGGGCGAATTAACTAGACCACTAATATAACGTATACACTGTGGTAGATCTGTAGGTCCCAGAATATTACAGACAAGGCGAATGAGGTAATATCTTTGACTGGACCTGAAGAAGAGCTCTATGAAAGATCAAAACTTGTCTCTTACCAATAGAAGTCTGTCTAGTAATTTAGTAAAATTTCAATTATCATTTCTACTAAATTTCCCAATACTTTGCTTAAATTATAATCAAGCGATGTTCATATTTAGGGTTCTTCAAACTAGGGATGTGAAGGACTAGTTGACTACCCAATAACTAATGCTTATTGGATAGTTGACAGTATAGTCGACTAGTCGCCCCCCCACTTGCTGCCTCTATCAGATAGAGGGAGCAAGGGAGAGGGAAAGGGGGGGTACTTCAAAGCAGCAGCACCGCACAGAGCCCGGGGTCAGCTGGTCTGTGTGGCACTGCCACTTTGAATGGCGTGGGAAGCCCGGCATCAGGATCCTCGTGGCGTTTCAAAGCGGCAACACCGCATGGCTGACCCCAGGCTTCAGCGCTTTCACCTTTGAAATGTAGCAACAGCCCTAGTGCTGTTGCTATACTTCAAAGGTGGAGGCGCCCTATCGACTGACCGAATAGTTGATGCAAAAATGCATCGACTATTCAGTTAGTAAATTACCCGATACTTATTTCTTTTAAATATAACCATAGTTTTTTTTTAAATTTACTCTCAAGTTCTACTGATGCCCTTAATGGACAAGCACATCTAAACTAGCTTAAATGGATGACAAGATACTCCCAATTTCATAACCTATCATCCTTTATATCCTGACAGCTGGAAGAATGTTTAGGCACAAGTGGTCAATGCAATTCAATGTAAATTTAATTCATTTCTGATACATTCTTCCCACCACTTTTATAAGCCACAGATTTTAGGTTATATGCAAAACCTCAAGTTTGCAATCAGAAATACCAAAACTTCTGATGACATGCAATGAGTTATGGATGAGAGGTTGTACTGAAATTTATGCAGCACCAGAATAGTGTCAGAAATCACAAGAACACATGGTCTCTCTCTGTTGAGAAGACAGTGTTACTTTGATATGAGAACTGGTTGATTGTATATTTTAATTATGAAAAAAAGCATAGATTTAAGCAACATGTTTAAAAAAATTAAAAAAGGTACCTTCTTGCTTGAGTCTATAAAAGAATTGTAGCAGCTAAAGAGGGGTTTTTTTCCCTGCGGGTCAACAGCATGGATTAGCAGTCCAAGAAACTCAGAAAAATGAGCTCCTTTTCTGGTATGTTAACCATTCAAGGATACAGAAATGAGGTGGAGCAATGGACTGCACTGGATATGGAGTACCCCTTTATCAGGCAGTGCATTAATCTAAGAAAGATAGGGGTATACCCCACCAAAAAGGAAGGGAAAACATTTTCGGATATTCTTTCCAGGCCATTGGAATGTAGCTCTTCCTCTGCTCTACACTGACAGTAGCAACAACCTTGTAAGTTATCGCAACCAAGGCAGCTTGCCATGAAACTGGTGACCAAGAGTTTCCACGTGCATAGTGGCCAACCAAGATTTCTGTGGTAACATTAATACACTTTTTTGTACTTTATATCCTAGAGCTTTTTAAAGAAGATTCACAAAAAACTCCGAACATGCATTTCCTGGAGAAAAAGGTATGTTATTGGACAATCCTAAAAACAAAAAGGTATGCTACTCGACAGTTAGCATAGACTGAACATCCTTCTCCAATCCAGAGCTAGAGACTGAGGAGGAGAGAAAGTGATAGGAACCCTCTCTGCAAAACAGGATGATGATGATTCAGGAAATATTTAGCCACCACAGAGCAGACTACAATGAGAAAGCAGATTCCTGTGTTTTGAGTTTCTCTGCCCAGAAGACCCCATGCATTGTAGGGCTCAAGGTCCAACAAGTATCAATTTGCATGTGACACCATATACTCATACACTATTATGGTAGTGAGAGTTTGCTGAGATTGTTATGAAGACCAGAAGGTTACTTTTCAACAAGTACAAAAGTGCAATGAATATCACTGCTGAAGTGCACACATTGCAATTTAAGTTCCATACTTCAAAGTTTTAAAATTCTTATACTTCTGTTAAATCAAAAACAAATTTTAAAACACCAGAAAGACTGAAATTCAAAATGAAGATTACATCTGTGTCAGATATCAAGTTTCCAAATGCAGAAATTACACTGGAGCCCAACCAAACCATGTACAACTGTAGTTCTTTCCATAAAAAGGAAGTTTCCCATGTCCCCACCATCCTCTCTCAATTAGCCATTTTAATTCACTATAATATACACAACCACATTTGAAAGGTGTGCACATAAAACATCCAACGCCTGAGAGCAAAATGGGATGAGACACAAACCAGAGATTTGTGCATGCTTAAAGATTCAGGAGATAACAATGCTTTGGTATTATAAAAACATCTGACAGGATCAGCCCTTTTCACACTTTATTGATATAATATTCACAAGTCAACCACTCAGCACTTTTGCATAGACATCTTATTCCAATACACAAGTCTTACAAAGTATCTCCTCGGAAAGTTTTGTTTTGGACACACACAGTCCTTTCTGGTCAATCACAACAAAAGGCCGGTGAGAACATTTTCTGTCAGAGCTGGTACATTTTTATGAAATATCTGCAAGGGCAGCTCACCCTTTACTAAGTGTTAAGGGGTATAATTCTTGTGTTGTAACACCAATTTTTCCAGCAGCATTTATTTAAAATACATTCTGTAAATAGATGAAGGAACATTCATATTGGGATCTGCCAGTTTAGGAAGTCACAGAAAACTGCATGCATTTTACCCTACAAAGAATCCACATATTGACTCTGGCTCTGAAAGGAAAGCCAGAATTAATGTGAACTGCACAGCCAATCCAGCACACCTGGAAATAATCTAGGGACACAGTTTTTCGGTAAGAGACAAGATCACGTAACCACAATACAATTACAGTCAACTACACTTACCCGAAATGCTGCAAGGATGATCCTAGTTACTTTCTCTTTGACAGATTCTTGGAGAATATCAGACAGAACTGGAACAATATTATACCTTCGCAGATATTCACACATTTGAGGACTGAACGCCAACAACCATATGGAAAAAATCATCTGATACTGGAGCTGGAAGCCACATTTGTTACTCAGGACTCCCATGATACTGAAAGACACATTTAACATATGTAGTAGTGCAAATGTTTAATGATGGGCAAGTACACCGTGTATATGACCCTGAACATGTGAGATTTTCTTTAATTTAGCAAGAGCTCATTGGCAAAAGCTACAAGTTATATACACAACCAAGGACTGAATGAAACCTGTAGTTCATGACACCCAGCACTTGCACTTATATGATCAACTTAATCACTTTATTCAGGTAAACTTTCATTTTTAATGAGTTACTAGGGGTCCGCACCCTCTGCTCCCTACTCTTGCCAACCCTCGCACTTTGGCTGCTTTCGCTTCACTGAGAGAACCTGTTGATGTCATTCTGTCACCTGGCAGGAAAGATCAGATGAAATCAGATTGACACATACATTTCCAAGCCTTATGGTTGCAAAGAATGTTTTCTAAATATGATCTAATGCAGTACTTCTCTAAAAATGACCTACTACAGTACATTTTCCCTCCTGCTTTCAGATTAACTGCCACTGCACGAATAAAGTAATCTAGAGAATGTTAATATAATTAATATACGTCACTGTCATTTTAGGAGAAACTTGCATCTATTCTGGGATTGCTTAGGGAGTTGGAGAGTGGTCAGAAAAAAAAAAAAGAGTAAGACCACGATCTTTGGACGTCCCCAGTTTTATCTTGAAATGAAACAGTTTATCACTGTACAATGTGCGCAAAATCCAAATTAATGTGCACTCTTTTTATGATGTGTCTTCTAATCTCAGTCTGTATTCAGAGTCACGCCAGGTCATGAAAGTCACAAATACTTATCACCAAGAAATTAGATTGAACTATGACCACAGTAATATCTGCTGAACAGAGCTTTCACATATGTGTAAAACAATAAGTAGAGCCGGTCACAAGATTTTAGACAATACCGTTTAATAGAAAATATTAATTTGATAAAAATATTGTGGGAATATTTTGACTCTCTCAATTTTATGAAAAACTGTCCAAGTGCTTCTTTTCAACAGAGTCAAAGCACTTTGTTTCAACTTTATTGTTTTGGCTATTAAATTGTATTAGTTTATTTCTATATGCTAATTGAAATACACACATTGAATTTACTAAAAGGACATGCATCAGGTAGATATTTGCCAGACAAACTTTTTCAGAATCTTCATTTCACCAGAAATTTTGACTTTTTGATCCACTTCAGGACAAAAGGAATTTTTGTTGTGAATTTACCATAGAATGAAAAATTTGAATTTCAAATCAGCTCTAGTAACAGGTAATTTACAATACAGAGATTAATAATGATTTTTTCCAGGTCAGGCCAGTGACAAGTTTTTGAACTCCTGAAAAACTATTTATTCCATTTTGAAAATAATTGTCAGGGTTTGGGCAGAAAATGATCTATTAAAAAACTGCATAATAAAATGGAGATATAATTCCAGAAATTATCACTCTTCACCAATCCTAACATTAAAAGATCACTTCAAGTTTCTACCGGACCTTCAATATTTTTTAAATCTCAGTCTCATATGTAACAAACCTCCTGCATAGCGCTCTAACCTTTAAGACAAATAGCTATTATCACCTTTAAGTTAATAGAACAATACTTTATTAAGACCCAAATAGCTATGTGGCCTCAATGAGCACCCATATTTTTCACTTATGTATTTGCATGCATAGATTTTATATGAGCACAAATAAGGGTTTCAGGCTCAAACACTATACCTATAAGGTGAGAAAGTCTTTTGAAAATTAAGCTTAAACAGTTACATTGCAAGGAAGGTCATTTGGGGAACAGCCTACTGAGCATGTTTGAAATGCAACTACGGGTTGGACCTCCCTGGACCAGCACCCTTGGGGCCTGACTTGTCCCAGACAAGGGAGTTTGCCGGACCATGGACGTCTGGGAGAGGGAGGTGCCAACCTTTTCACTGGGCTCTGCTGCCCTCTAGCAAACCACGGATGTTGCCGGACCAGAAAGTCCCAACAGAGGTTCAACCTGTATTCCTATATAGAGCAAGCAATACACTCACCAGTTTACTCCATCTGCTTCTACCCATGCAAAGCGATATTCATTGACCCGGAGCATCAGCTGCAGGCATCCAGCCACACACTGCACATACTGGGAACTCTAAAGTGGAAACAAGACCACCTTTATTTTAAGATAATTAAAGCATTAAATATTCTTGACATTTTATAAAAACCTCAGTAGGCCAGAGACTGAATTACATATTTTTCCTGTTCTGAAATTTATAAAGGTTCCAGTTTTGTCTCCACACACCAATGTTTCCTGAACTGTTAAACACAATCTCTATAAGGAGTTACAGAAAACAATATCACACAAGTGTGAATTTTTAGAAGAAAGCTTCAATAATTTGAAAGGCATTTTCTTTAAAAAAAAAATTTTTTAAAAAAATGGATAATAATATATGCCCTGTAATGGTGAGTTTGTAATTCAGTCTAAACTAGTGTAGGAGAATCATGTGTGCAGATGGATGCTAGTAGAAACTCTTGCAAAATAATATTAAACCTGTGATTGTGACCAGATTTGCTTTATACAAGTGTTCAAGTGCCATGAAAAAAACAGGTAAGTATTCATGCATGCAGGAGCATGCTTCGCTGTTTCATACACCTAAAAATGCTTGAAAACCTGTGCAAGTCCTTTGAAAGGCCATTGAATTTCTGACTTTATGCATTGCAGTTTGAGATGGTTACCTTCAGGAAGTGAAATGCTAACCAGCCTCTGCATCTTAAGAAATGAAGATTTTTGTCAACAATCAGCGAATCTCCTTTGCTAAACCCTTTAATAATACTTCTTGGGTACTACACTACTACTGCTTTGTTGGCATTCAGGAAAAGTTGACACTTGATTCCATGTTGGAAAAAGAATTCTGTCAATGCAAACAAGGTACATACATTCAGTGAAAGGTTGAAAATTTGTTATCCAGAGCGAAGAGAGGGAGAATGGAGTTCCTCTCCCCCCATCCCATCCCCTTCCACTATAAAGGGAACTGTGGGGTCAGTCAGGAACAATTCAGCATTTGAGCAACTTCAGTTTCAGCTGCAGAACTATTATTCAAAGCTTGCATTGAAAAAAAAGAGAGGTGAATCACTAGCCACCTTCCATTCAACACTCCATTGACTCTACAGCACTAGTGAGGCCATTGTGAGACAAAGTTACTCTAGTTAGGATCTGAAAAAAAAAAAAAAAAAAAAGACTGTCTATAAAGGAATATCACCTTGCCCTTACTGAACTCTTCGGAATTCTCATCTTCTTACATTTGTGATTTGCAAGTGTTATTAGAAGTGCCTTCATCTGATGGTGATCAATAAATACCTATACTTCAGAAAATCTTATGGCAGAATACTGAATGCGGAATATTGCTACAACTTTGGCAACTAGCAGGATTTCTAACAAGAGGCAGGTTCTCTGGGGAAATACCCCCTCCTTCCAGAACTCCAACTGTAATCTTAGCTCTGTCACAGACCCTCTCTGTGGAACTAGATATAAATTCAGAAACCCAGAGGCAGAGATTAGAATAAGAAAAGACAACAAGGTGATGGTCAGTCATGCTGGTTGAGCACATAGAAAAAGGATTAGGGGATAACAAGAGTCACAATGTATAGGGTTTTGATGCCAGTAACAGTACTTGCCCACTGGAGCAACTGTTGCAAAGATTGGATAAATGAATGTTAAATAAGCATTAAATATCTATGAGCTTTAAAAAAAAAAAAAAAAGATAGGATAGGATATAAAAAACAACACTGTATCTACACATGGTAAGAGACATTCACAATCCCCAAAACCCAACAATCTAAGTAGAGAAGAACTCTTGAGCATGAAAATATGTACACAAGTAGGACCATTTTCTAACACATCTGAATATGCCTTCTCTGTGTGTGAAACCGAAGTCCATTGTTTGCTTCTACACATTTAGAGCAGTTCCTCCCACTAAATTAATTCTTTGCCTTGTTTGCCAGTATGTAAATGGCCTGTCTAAAGCATCTCAACTTGATTTTGCATAAAAACATGTATTATTCCCCAAAAATCACCTCCACATTTTAAAAAGGGGTTTTAAATTATACACAAATTGTTTTATTGTATTAACAAAAGAGCCCATAAGTTGTATAACCAAAAAAGTTTCCCAGAAGTGAAGTCTGTTATATTGGAGAATAATCTCCAAAATAAAGCTGAAAAGCCCAATCATTTGGTATTATATGTTCCGCTGTATACAAACACTCTTATATATGAAGTAGTCAATGGGCTAGATTGATTGAGAGATGAGAGGGGAAATCTTTTTAATCTCAACAGCTCCATGACTGTGAGATACATACATGATAAGCTGAATGACGCTTAAAGGGTGATTTGGACTGCATATTGTACTTTTCATAGTCGCAGCAAAACTCTCAAGATGCCATGAGAATAGTACTTTACTCTGATTTTCTTCAGATTCTCAAACATTTTTACACTAGTTTATCAGAAAATATTTAGACATGGTTAAAACACTTAAAGGAAGAAAGACTTTTCAAAGCAAGTCCTATATGAAGCGAAAAAGTACAAAGCAATAAGAGATGCTGACACAGTTCCACAAGAACAGCAAATGAAGTTTTTCACCCAGCTCCCACTTCCACCTTTTTAGTAGGGGTGTAAAAAATGCTTTAAAATGTAATCATTGAACTGTTAAAAATCCTAGCAGTTACATACACTGTGGGCTCTGCAGTATAAAGATTATATTGCAGACCCCACAGCCCAGCCGGCTCCCCAGAAGCAGGGCCAGTAGCCGGTGAGCTCTAGGAGCCGGATATAAGCACTCCTGTTCCCAGCTGCTGGACCCACTCCCGGAGAGCCGGCTGGGCTGTGGGCTCTGCAGTATAAGCTTTATATTGCAGAGCCTACAGTGCAGAGCAGCAGCCAGCTCCCCGGGAGCAGGGCTGGGAGCCAACATGTAACTGTAACGGAAACCAATAAACTAATGTTTTATCAGTTAACCATTTAAACAGTTACACTCTTGCATCCCTACTTCATATAACCAGACCATTTATTTCAACAGATAGGTATAGGGGTTGCCAGGTGTCCGTTTTTGAACAGGTCAGTCCAGTATTTGAGCTTTCTGTTCAGGAAACAAATTGAGAAAATATAAATAAGAAAATATAAGTGTCCGGTATTTTCTAAATAAGATGTAATATAGATTGTGATGTAATGTCAAGTGTGTCTGGTATTTTTGTTGAAACCATCTGGCAACCCTAGATAGGTATTTGTTTTCATAAATCTGTCAACCAAAAGGCAATATGGATGGAAGCATCTGCTGTACACAACAAAACCCCTCACTCTTGCGACAAATTTACTGTACATATGTCAATCATTTTAGTCACTTATTTGCAACATAGGAAGTACCTCTCTACTACTGAAACTAGGAATTGCCACATCTTTAAGACACCATCTTCCATTACTGCTTTCAATTAAAATATAAACCCCTCATATCTTTCATTAGGATGAGCCATAATTTCCTTCAGTTTGTGTAAAAAGCTGTCACTGCATCTTGAATTCATCCTCCGTTTACAATTTTACATACTGAAGGATATGTGAAACTAAGATTAGTCACTGTTCTAAGGCCATCTGCATAAAGGAGACTTGAAACAGCAGTATTGTAAGGGAGTGTCTGAGAATGTTTCAATCTCCACTTTTAGGCCTTGTCTTCAAAAGGGGAAAAGAAAAAGAAGGAAAAAAAAAAAAGGGTATTTTAACCAACTTTAATCTAACCTGTATTAAAAATCTTAGTGGAGGCATTGGAAGCTGTAGTTTTAACCCATATTAGTTGGTAACCGTTGACCAATAAGCATGGGTTAAAATGAAGACATTTTGTCTTCATTAACTATCTAGTTAATGCAAATTAAAAATACATCTTTTTTCTTAGTGAAGATACTGTTTTCAGGGTTTAGTTTACATTTAAAGGACATGCAGCAACTCCAGGTTTATGCTTATAAATCTCAAAAAAAAATCAATGCCTTTAATTTTAAACACACTCTTTGGACCTTAAAAATCATCACGGATCATACTGTTTATCTTGCCACAGCTTTTGCAAAAGTTAGTTGGGTGACATTTCTTGACTATGCCACAAACATATAGAAAACTGATGTTATGAAGTTTACTTTCACATGCTATTTTGCCACACTGCATTCTGAATTGCACTGCCCACATCACAATGCAGAACTGAGCCTAATGTTCCCTTTTAAGCCAGCTACATGCTGCTGTTTTCCAGTGTACCGGCTGAGGAGACAAGGCATGGAATTCAGTTCTCCCCTTCAGAGCTCAATTTTCTCAAGAAAGAAGGCGTTGATAAGGCCTAAGAAAGCATGAAGCTTTCAAGGCACGTTTCTGTAGCTGCATATTGTAGAGGTCTATCCGAGGGGGATTTTATATGTAATATTTGCTACCATATTTATAATAGGATACATTAAAGAAAGAGAGCCACATTACCTTCTGAATTTCCTTTGCTGCCTGTCAGAGTTTGATACTGAACAGCTAGTGTTCAGTTTTTAATATTTAAATTGCCCCTGTTTCCCCTTCTCATAATCAGAATGATGCTACCACTGCCAGCTGTAATTGTAATATCCTGAATCAATGTGAATTGATAAGCAAAAGCACTAGTGTCCCACACATTTCATTATCGGACAACATCCAGCACCTGTGTTAGATAAATACTTTTGTTTCTTGGTGCCATCAAGTGGCAAAATTGCGTAGTGCAACTTGAAATCAAACTGCTTTGAATAATAACCATCAAAGACTCTGCAGTCAGAACTAGGGATGTTAAGAGATGGATATTTAACTAATCAAGTAGTCGATAGTAGTTGATAAAAATTCTCAATTAGCCAATAGGTATCCCAGCTCAGTCACAGCTCACACTGGGGCGCGGGACCAAACCCTGTTGCGGCTCTGCCATTTAAAAGGCAGTAGGAGCCAGGAAACCTGCCCCACTGCTGAGAATCCCCATTGACAGGGGCTGCTTCACAGCAGCAGCCTCTCCCCCCCGCTGCCTCCGATAGACGTAGCAGCAAGGTGGGAGATGGCCAGCACCATGGAGACAGTGCTGGGGGAAACTGGTTTTTCTCCTGCTTCCTTCCCACCTTTGCTGCCTCTGATACAGAGGCAGCAGGGGAGGGGGCAACGCGAATAGTCAACTCAACTACCTGATAAGCATAGGCTTACTGGGTAGTCAACTACTCCCTTACATCCCTAGTCAGAACTGTTCATCCATATGAAAATAAATAGTAACTGATCTACTGCCCAAGTAGATTCCTTTTTTCCCCCCACAAAATTCAATATAGATTTTAAAGTATTTAATATATCCTTCAGTTCATACAAGTGAATGTTTTTTGCAGAGCTATATTTTTGTAATTTAAGAGTTTTGATTCAACAGGTACAACATTTTGAACACAGAACAGAAAAAAAGTTAAACTATTTCACTCTATTCTGTCAGGTCTAGAAGATATCAGATGTTTCAATTCAATAAAATTTCAAAAAGACTGGATAATAAGCCGTTGGGGAAAGAGACAAAAGATCAGAATTGAAATATTGACTGTTCTCAATCAGATCACAAAATGATCAAACCAAAACTGGATTGCTTTGCATTCAAATGTCAGAATTTTTTTTTAAATCTACACTTATGCTTCACTCATTAAGCTTTCCTGATGCCAGGTCAGAAGATCTAACAATCCAGTTTCCTCAACAACTAGAGAAATCAATTGTTTACACCAATATTTAACAGGTGTATACACATTTTTAAAAGCCATCACCACTAGGACTATCAATAACGGAGTAATTGTAATTCTGCTCTCAGAAGCCAGTGATATTTCAACAGATTTATTGCTCTTAGCTTCCTTCCACAGTTCTTAGATTTCATTCCCAGGAGTCATTAGAACCTGGCAGAGTCCAGGTCAGACTACTCATCAGTCTCTCAATATCCCACTCTGCATGTTCTCATTAATTCCCTTGATTGCACACGAGGCAGAGGTCCTGAGGTAAACCCATACAAGAAGAAAACAGTATAAAAATAAGCTCCAAAGGGGGAGAAAAATCAATGTAAGGGTAAGCATAGGAACACCTTTAAAATCCATTTCCCCTTTCCCCATCTTCTCACCCCCAACATCTAGTTTTTAGGGCTGGTTATAATCTGGGCCTGTTTAACACTGATTTTATCAATTTGAAAACTCTGGTTAATAATAGGAGACTGTTTAATGTTTTGAGAGGCCACTATGTTAACATGTTACAAAGAGATACTCACATCACTTGTTGAGACTGTTCCTGTTTCAATAGCACCCATAGTACCACGAAGTTTCTAATGCAAAAACAAAAATGGTTACGTTTTGTGTTAAGTCAACTCTATTGCTATTAAAATAAACTTAGAAAAATCAGGATTGTGTCAAATACATTCTCCACTGTTTTGTCCAGGCCACTTGAGTCACAAGTGTCATTGTTCTCCACTACTTTCACTCCGAGACTATTCTACAACTGAATATTGATCTGTTGAAAAACTTTCTTGTTAAATCAATATCTAAGAAGGAAGATAATCACACTAATTCTACCCTTACAAAATTGAGACCAATAACTGGCAAAAAGTGCAGCATGCTCTCACAATCCAATGTTTTGTATTGCCCCATTTACATGAAGGACGAAAAAAAAGCAACAGAAGAGTAATATTCAAGTGGTCCAGGACAACGTTATGAGAAACACTGACGCACATTTTCTCCTTTGAGTTCTTATACAAAGCACTTACCAGAGTTAGTCTCAGAATGGTATAACTAGAAAGATTATAACCCTGCATTGAATAATATCAATAAATGACCATGAAACAGCTCAAAACTTCAGGAAGTAGAAGCAAAACTAAGCAGTCCAAAATATATAGCTTCACATTGGACTTGTCAAAGTATTATCCCTGCCTAGAAGAGCATCAGGGTTACTTCCAGACATCACAAAATACATTTCAAAATTTTTAAAAAGGTGCATTTATAACTATGTTTTTTATATGTCACATTTAACTGCAAATGATCTAAATATCAAGGCAAAATTTGGAGTTTTTAAAAAAGTAAGTTATTGTTAAGATTCTTGGTTTTCTCAGTTTCCAAAAACATTTAGGTAATATTTCTGAATCAAGTTTGTTCAATAAAGCCTACTGAACTGAGTCTCATAACTTATTAGATTTCAGTTTCATTCCAAATATAGCCTTAGAGAATGACCAACAATTTGCTTTTGCAACCCATCTTACACAAAAGTACCACAACCACAGTTCCCACTAAGGTGCGCACCTACACACAAAAAATTGGTCCCCCGCCCACCTCCTCTGGAGAGTAGCACAGCAGCACTCACGCAGAAGGCAGCTGCTATGGTGGGCAGAGCGGACTGAGATGATGTGATGAGAGCGCCGCTCGGGTGGGGGGGCCAGGACCTGCTGCAACCACGTGGCGGGGGGTGGGCAGAGGCCTGCTCTGGTGGCCAGGGCTGCCACGTGGTAGGTAGGGTCCGGGGCCTGTTCTGGTGGCTGGGGCCAGGAACGGGTCCTGCCGTGTGGCAGGGTGGGTGTGTCTGCTCTGGGGGCTTGGAACAGGACATGCTGCATGGCAGGGGAGGGGGGTTGTTCCAGTGGCCAGGAACATGTGTGTGTGTTAATAAACTGGGTGCCGTGGCACAAAGCCAAACCAACGCACGTGACCTCAATGTTGGTTAACAAGCCAAAACTCACTCTGCTCATGGTTGGGAAAATCTTAAGAGGGAACACTGACCACCTCCCATAGGAAACACAGTTTTGTTTCTAAGTAACAAGTCATTCTTACAATCCTAGAGCTATTGCCATATGTCAAAATTGCTCAATTATTTATGCACCTTTAGGTGGCTTCACAGTTTCAGATGTTTCAGTCCAAGCAGCTACATAGGGAGCCTTAAAAAAAAAACCCACTCTTCAATCTAGCAGAGAAAGGTATAGCACACTCCAATGGCTAAAACTTGAAGTCAGACAAAGTCAGATTGGAAATAAGGCATAAATTTTCAACAACAAGAATAATTAATCATTGGAATAAGGGTTGTGGATGACTATCACAGGCCATTTTTTTAAAATCAATATGGGCTCTTTTTCTAAAAGATATGCTCTAGGAATTATGTTTGGGAAGTTCCATGGTCTGTGTTGAACAGAAAATAAGACTAAATGTTCACAATGATCCCTTCTGGCCTTGGAATCTATGAATGTTCATTAGAGTGCTGTTCACTATAGAAAGCACCAAGAAAAGGATCTAAATTTTATCAACTCAGGATGATTTCCAAAACTGTTCAACACACAAGACGTGATTTTTCCCTGAGTGCAACCCTCCGAAACAAAAACCCCCATGAGATCTGAAATAGAAGGATGTCCTCTCACACTCAAGTCACCAGAAGTCAGCGACTTTGTTATGAAACATAAAATGCAGTTTACTCTCTCATAACTGTGCACTATGATGCTGGCATTTTTCAATCAATCACAAAAACATAACTGAATGAGAATGGGATTTTTCCCTCTCCCTCTCAAAAAAATCCTTTTTTCTCTAGCTGCAATTCAATACACTTCCAAATATTGTCTATGTGAAGATACAAAATCTTTTATTTTAAAAAGCTAGTCTAAGGATTTGAGAGTTACAATGGTAATTACTGAAGTCTAAAGCTTGTTTCTTTAAACAAATAATGCATATTTTGTTAATACAGTTACACTTTATATACCATTAGGGAAGTTTAAAAATGTAAACCTTTTAAGAATGCATTTAATTTTTTTACCTGTGAACTAAGTTGAGTTTTAATCCAGTTGAAGTAATAATTCAGATCACTGCCTTCCATAAGCTCTTTTCCCCAGGCAGCCAATTTAGCAATAATTCTTGCTGCCTGAAAAAGAATTTGATAAACGGAACTTCAGTTGCAAGTGATCAAAGATTGAGTAACAAAAACAAAACACACACTTGTAAGCTTTGGAAACCAAATTTCAGTGAAAACATTGATACTTAAAACAAATAAAGTTGCTTTACTCATTTTTTTAAAGCAAACCCTTATAATTTGATTTATACCCAATATCTGTCCTTCAGCTTTTTTTGTTGGCTCTGTACCTCATTAATATGAGGAAGTAGGTTACAGATCAGAGGTTATAAAGTAAAAGAAAAATCTGTGACAACACTGTTGCAATCTAGTGCTTGTGTCCCTCAACTAGCTCCTTTCAGAGGCCAACACAAAGCCAGTTGCAGGATCTGGTCCTAATTGGGTATATAGCATTGATTAACATCAATTCGCTTTACTTTAATTGTTTTAGGCTCACAACATTTCTTTGTGAATTGATACTGAAGCAATAAATATTGTTTTCAAGAAGAAAGATGATTTTTCCTTAAAAAATAAGATGGGAAAACCACAGTGGAAAAGAGACGGAATCTTCTGAGGAGGAAATTATACAAGTTTTCATAAGTAGTTCTTCATGATGACTTCATGATACGTGAGAAGCAACACACTTGATCAGTTTTCTAAGACTATTATCTTCTCAAGACAATTTATATGCATTCCAGGAATTCTTTGAAGAAACAGTCAAATTTTATAGCAGGACTTCTACATTCTGCAGCACCCCAATGCAGTGGACAAGAGACCCTATAGTAACCTCAACTTTTACAAATTATATATGAAAATGAATAAAATTATTGCCCCTCAGTTTTGAAAATATGTGCTACACATTTTTATACTTAAAACGCATAATTACAGAGAAATCTTTGGTTATCAGATTTTTTTCTAGTAAGTAAAAAAATCAGATATTTCCTGATCAATGGGACAGACATGATAATTCAGAAAAAAAGAACCATAGTTCCACATAACATTATTTTGATTCCCAGGAAAAGCAGCAAGTATTTTTTAAACAAAGGGTCATGCAAAATTTGTTGTGCAATAAAACTGGTTTAGCTGACTTGAAGAAAAAAAAGTATGCCACAAAAACAAATTATTTACGTTATGAATCTGTAAACTGCAAAAAGAAAATAGGTTTCTATTTTCACCCCAGCACTGATGCATTTTTAAAGCTTACCATGTGCACAGTGAAGTGATCTTGGCGGTTCAACATTGGCAGAAAGTAGGACCATGCGGTGTTCTTACCACGTTTTGCATAGTCAAAGAAGATACTAACACGCTGATGATTTTCCTGCAAAGGAGGGGGAGGGAAGGAGCAGCTCATAAATATTTCAGTCACAATTTTATGTTATTTTTCATTACTTTGTCTTATGTTTTCATAAGATATATTTCGTGCATCAACACCTTTCGTTTTAACTGCTACCATATAGCAGTTTGATATCCAAAGTGGTAAAAGACTTAAACTGCTATTCCATGCTGATTCCCCATCAACCTGTCAGACAGATGCCTCTCACACACCCTGGGTTATACTTCAGTTTATGCAGCATCCGTTTAAAGGAAAAGCATGCTCCATTCCGGCTCTGATATTCACAATGAAAGATTACATAGCTTCTGTGAAAGGGGCACCTTTTCAAAGGGTCATAACTCTGCCTCCATTGGAACTTCAACTCTGTGTGAACTTTTTCCACATTGTGTATGTATAACTGTGTCATTTGTGTGAGCAAGAAACAATTTGTATGCACAAATGGGGACAGTTTTACACTTTCAAGTGTCTGTGCATGCACAGGAATGTTCTACCTGGCCCTGAAAGTCTGTCCTGATGACCACAGTTGAGGCTTCTCTCTAAACGCAAGCTCCCATAAGAGGAATTAGACTTGTACAGATACACTAGCCACAGTTGTGGTGTTTTCTGTTTTGTTTTTAACACAAGTTTCCAGCTGCATGTGGCCCTCAGTGCAGTTTGGGTTTATGCGGGGCTGAACACGCAGCCCACGGGTGGGATCCTTTGAACGTGGCCTTCACTGGGAACACCCTCCACAATGGCAAGTCAATATAATGGTCTTCTGTCGATATGTGTTTTAGTAGTTAAATTCCTGGACTGTCATTGCTCATTAGAAGTGCTGTCATGGAAATCAGGTAAATATTGCATTTATTAATATCAGTAGAACTGACGTAAATGGGGCTTGCGTGTTGTGTAGTCTTGCCTTAATCTTTGTATTCATGCCTGTCAGTGTGAAAGAAGCTATTTGCATGTATATTTGTGTGTGTGTGTGTGTATATATATATATATATATATATATATATATATATATATATATGCAACCACACTCAAGTTGCGGCCCTCAGCATGTGCTGTGAGTATCATTGTGGCCCCGGGGGCTTCCAAAGTTGAGTAGCCCTGGTTTATACCATTAGCCTGACTAAGAGATAGAGCTTCCATCTGCCTGAAAAAATGTGCCCAAACTTAAGCCATGTCTAAAAACAAAACTGCATAATTTTAAACTAAAATCCTTAGGAGGTTGGATGTATGATACACAGTAAACAGGGCTGGGGCCACTAACTGCATGAAGATAAAGATATTCAACAGCTGCCTCATTCCCTGTAAGCATCCATTCTGTGCATTAAGTGTAACTGGAGTCCAATGTCATCATATACTTAAAGTCTTGAAGTATCATAATGCACCAGCACAAAGTTAAGTTTGCCTGTGAAACCTTAATTCTGGCATTTCCCAACTGTTGAGTGCTTGGCTTTGCAGCCTAAATATTTGTTATCTGAATACAGTATTGCATGCATAAACAAAGAGATCAAAATTACATCAACAGATATCCAAGCATCAAAGAGGAAAACAAACATGAAATAGTTTGACGACCTACTTGCAGCATATCATCAATCATAGTTAGAATGTACTGAACTGTCTGTTCCTTGGAGATATGAGTCATCAAGTTTATGAATGTTTTAGCACACTAGAAAATGAAATACATTGAAATTAATATTAGCAATTGATTTACAATATGCACTGGTATCACAAAACCAAAACGTGAATGTAAATTTTAGTATCCCAATGGCTTATTCGTATATAAACAATATGAATACATTTGACATTACATTAAAATGAAATAGGTTTGCCATACTGTTCATTGCCTTTTACAAATTGTTCTATGGTATTCAATGGCAACAGTAAGTAGTAACTAGTGGGAGTTAGCAAGGCTCCTCAAGGTTAGTTTTCAAAAGATTAAATCAGACACAATTAGAATCTTTCCTCCTTCAAATGTAATTTTTCTTTTTCTTAAATAAAAAAACAAAACAAAAAACAAAAAACAGGAAACAGGCAAATTTAGTGACAGATGCTAAAGGGTTTGCAAGTTTCTGTCAACGGTGCAGGACCAGCACTCAGAAAGCTTATCTGGTCTGCCCATGTGTTTGACTGGAAGAGAGATACAAATTACACCTTAGAGTTATTCCAACTGCTTTTGTCCCCCGGTACAATTTAATAGGGTTGCCAGATGGTTTAACCAAAAATACCGAACCTCCTCCCCAAAAAAAAAAAAAAAAACACGCCAGGAAAAAAATTCTGTTGAGGGGGGAAAAAAGAGGGGGAGACCAAAGTTGAGCAAAAAAAAAAAAAAAAAAATTAATTAGAAAAAATTAATTAAAAAGCATTAAAACAGCATGGCCCCTTTCAGTACATGCAGAGTCAGAATAGGGATAGGAACAGGTTGAGCACTAAGACCCAGGGAAGGCATTGCTTCCCCTTGGTCTTTAGGCTTTCATGCCATTTTGTTTTCTTGATCAAGCCAGAACGCAGCTTCCCTGCGGAACCAGGTAAGCAGAGGGTCCGGGGCCGGGGGGGGATGTGGGGAGGCCGGGGCTGGGCCCAGTTGCCAAGTGTGTCGTAGGGTTGCCAAGTGTCTGGTATTTTCTGAATTTTTTTACTGGACAGGAGGCGAAAATACCGAACTGTCCGGGTCAATACCGGATACCTGACAACCCTACAATTTAATCATGTGTTATGGAAATCATATAATCTCATAAACTGCTAGAGTTAGAGATTCATGCTTTATATTACTTGAAAAGAACATGAAAGCAAGCATCTGGAGAAAAGGGGGGATAAGGCTGAGGTGAAGGTAGGAAGAGTCACAAAAAAAAAACTTACCACTGCTCTTTACAGTCTATGTAACCTTAGGGCTACTATTTCAGACAATACTATGTCATCAGTTTCATGTACCACCTTGAATAGCTACCCTGTCCCTATGCAAACAGTGTACTTTACATTTAGCTATTTAAATACTACATGCACTAGACACACCTCAAAATTCAAATTCCGTTCATCTGAGTTTAAGAAGTTGTACTAAAATGCCCCCAACCATATCAGAAAACAAACATGTAAAGCTTTACCAGCTCCTTTTGGTCTCATCCCAGCTGAGCACATTTAAAAATTAAAAAAGCCTGTTATAAAATTGCAATTATTATTTCACAAAGATTCAATTGCAACAGATGTGTCTGAAGCCCTGCTAAAACTTGCTAAAGAGTGTAACACATATTTCAAACATTTCATTAGCGTTAACGTCAAGAGTTCCCCTCTTTCCCCCCAAAAAAATTTAAAAGGAAGCTGAGTTACCTGACTGCCTTCAGTTTGCAACATTTCTTGCTTTTCTTCTGGGCTCCTCTTCTGCTCAAATCTTTGAATAAATTCACAGTCTTCACCAGAAATCATCTGTCCCTTAAAAAAGTAAAATACTAAGCCATAGCAACTTTATACATTCTCGGTTATTTCAGGCCTTAATTATTTCAAGACGCTATTTGACACGAGAGGAGCTCTTCCTTTAATAAAGTTCTAAAAATGAATTTAGCCCTACCATGATGCATGAGGCACTCCTATTCTGCCAAGAGCCTTGTGTGCAAAGAAATAAAAACTCTCAGTACAGGAAATGATTGACAAATGCAATTCTGTGTCTCTTGACTACTCAACAGCATCACCTCAGTCACCCTTAGACTGCCCCTAGCCCAGGCCTGAGCAAAATACAGCCTGTGGGCCAGATTTGGCCAGCGGACACTGCGGGGAGCCTCACGGCATTCCTAGACTACGTTTTTATTTCGAAAGAGGATATGCAAATTCCGTGGGCATTTGCATATCTTCTTCCGATCGCATTTTCAAAAGAGGATCTTTCGAAAGTGAAAGTAGTCTGGACGCGGGGGGTGGGAGGGGTGTTTCGGAAAAAAAAGCTTTATCCAAAAACTGCGTAAACCTCCTTTTTTTTTTTTTTTTTAGGAAGAGCGGGGGTTTTTTCCAAAAAAGGGCTTTTTTCCCCAAAAAAATTGCGTCCAGACTACTTTCACTTTCGAAAGATCCTCTTCACTTTCGAAAGATCCGATCGAAAATGCGATCGGAAGAAGATATGCAAATTCCTCTTTCAAAATAAAAACGTAGTCTAGACATGCCCTCAGGCAGGCTCCCCGCTTGCCTCTCTCCACTTGCACACCACTCAAACACGGCTGTGGGATGGTTTCACTTTAAAAACTGAGGCGGGGGGAGGGGGGAACTTTAGGAGCTGCTTCCGCCCCCAGTACAATCCCATTGGCCAACTTCTGGCCAATGGGAGCTTCCTGTTTCAATAACAGGCAGCCACGAAGCACAAGGGGCTCGTAGTTATTCACAGAGCACATGGCTGAAGCCTGTGCAGGGGTGGAGCAAGCCAGGAGGCTGATTCAGGAACAGGCTGCTGGCTGGTAAGTCTCCTGGCCAGGCCTTCCCTTCCCCAACCCTCTGCCCCCCTACTCCACATACCCAAATCCTCCGCCCCCTCCCGCACTCATACCCCCTCCCAGATCCGCACCCCAACTCTGCCCCAGATCACAGTCCCCTCCTGCCTAATTCACAACCCAAACCTCTGCACCCTCATTCCCTGCTTTAGGTCACAATCCAACCCCCTGCACCCAGTCTAGTGCCCTAGGTCACAACTGCCTCCTTCACCCACATTCCCTCCAACACCTAACCTCCATCCCAGACCCCACAGCTCCTTCATTAACATCATGGAAGAGTGCAGCCCTCAACCACTTTCCAAATTCTTGAAGTGCCCCAATCAAAATTATTGCCCTTGGAAACACGTAAGGAACACTTGAAAGATGCAGTACTGTCCGTATGTATGTACCTGAAGTACATGCTGAAAACATCTGCAACACTATTATAATGTCATTATAAAAACGTGTACAAATATAAAATTTGCTAGCCTTATTTTATAAAATAAGTTTTAATGCCAAAAAATGAAGTGTGGAAACAGAAAAATGTGTGGACATAAAGTTGTGGTTTCCAGGTTAGATTTTTACTGTTTCAAAATTGTTAACACAGGCTTGTGGCTTAAATTGGTTGATTCATAGTAGAGTTTAGAAAGCTGTGAGTCTACCATTCTGATTCGACTTGAACTAGTTTTGTGAAGTTCGCAAAAAAAATTCCCCCTAGATCAGATTGGCAGCGACCTTCAGAGTTTTTCACCTTCCTCTGCAGCCTGCAGTTGCAGGTCACTTGCCAGGATTAGCTAAGTAGATCATACCAATTATTTCCCTACCATTTCAGGGCCTTTTGGCACTGGTGCATCTCATTTCTTTATATTCTCTGATGATGACACAGTCAGTAGTGTCCTGTGAGCTGTAATACTTTGTCTCATATCAGTTGGCTAACATGTGAGTTCTGGAAAAACTTTAAAAAAAAAAAACGAATAGTCTAGTAGCATCTTAAAGTCTAACAAAACATGTAGATGGATGTTTTGTTAGTTTTTAAGATGCTACTAGACTATTTGTTGTTTAAGTTTCTCCTGTTACAGACTAACTCGGTTACCCCTCTGAAGCATGTGAGTGCTGGCTAGTGTAAGTAGCCTGTACCACAGAAGGTGAGAATAGAGGATGGAGCGACTCCTCCTGCCCTCAAATTATTACCCTATGGACAGGTAAGAGATGGAATAGGGGAAGGACTTGAGGTAGCGTGTTCCACAGTTACTTATTTTATCCATCCAAAAATGTAACTGAAAGTCTGTTGTAGCCAAACATTAGCAATAACAAAGACCATTCAGGTAATTGAAGAGTCACCATTATATTTCCATTTAGCAAACTGAGCTATGGGACTAGCAGAATCTTCTACTTATGATGCAAAAGTTACTCCCATACCTGATTAATGAGCAAGATGAGGCAGCAGGAACAGCATTTATTGTCTAGGTATAGTAAGGAAAATGAAGCCCACAGCACTAAAACTTGTCAAATATCACAGATTTAAGGGACCAAGTTACAGAGCCTGAAACTCTTCAGAGAAATGGAGAATTGTGCATAAGCCATCCAATGTCAAAATTACACATGTTGGAAGTATGACATTACTACTCCTTGTTTCAGTGTTTCCAGCATTTTTAACTCTTCTTACATTTCCACTGAATCAAAGGTCTTTTCCACCATCCACAGCCACACAGAACAAGTTCTTCTCATCAGCCTTTTCCACAACCTGAGTCACTGCCTGCAGGTGGTCCATGATTAAAAACTGAGTAAAAACTCTGCCAGTTCTCACAACAGATTTAAGTTCAGTAATCCCTATAGCATGTTCACCAAGATTTATAAAGTACAGAAAATGGAATATCGATAAGAACATATTTATGCTTTTCCCTGTTCTGAATTAAATATCACTGTTAGTTGGCTCATCCCAACGTATCTGTCACTGGTGCCTTTAAGGGGAGATGAGGCCAGCCACAATTAGTTAGCTGCTTCCCAGTATGAGAGGGTAGGACTAAGGAAAGCAGTATGACACCTGGGCCTTATAAAATGATAGCATGACTCAATCTGGAGTATGACCTGGAATGGAGCAGGCTGCAGTGGAAGACCCTAGAGCAAGGGTCTGTAGGCCACTGGGTATTTCAGGAATCAGCCCAGGGGGCCCAGTGCTCTACATCAGAGTAGGGAAGGAATCGACAAACGAAAGCTCAGAAGGGACTGAAAACAATACAAGAGAGGAACTAGCCTAGGGGTGGGAATACTCTATCCCAGAGGCAGAAAGACTCACAGGTAATGAGAAAGGGGCTGGGAATAGGGACAAAGGTTGGGCTGAAGAGAATTCACCAAAAAACAAAAGAACATTTTTATCAGTTGGGACTCCAGCTGGACTTTTGCTACTCCAGAAAAGGTTAAACTGTATTTGTGACTTGGCCAGAGGAGTAGGCTACATCATTATAGACTGGCACGCCAACAGTTGAAACACCTCAGGACAGAAACACCTCAGGACAGAAAAAAAAAAATCACAAAGGGAGTTCCAGCAACTCCACACTTGGCAAACTGGGGATGCCACAGAGCAGTCAGGCCCCACAACCACCTCCTCCATTACATACTTTTGGCAAGTTCCTATGTCATATGTAGGGCACTACCAAATACATGGTCCATTTTGGTCAATTTCACATTCCCACAACTTTAAAAAAAAAAAAACACCACCACAAATTTCATTATTTCAGATATTTAAATCTGAAATTTCACCATGTTGTAATTGGTGGCGGGCTGACCCAAAATGGAGTAGTGGGGGCATTGTAAAGTAATTGTAGGAGGGCCAAGATATTGTCATCCTTACTTCTGCACAGTTGCCGGAGGCGGTTTTGCCTTCGGAGCTGGGCAGCCAGGGACTGGCAGCAGTTAGCCAGGTGCCTAGCTCTGAAGATAGTGCCACTGATAGCAGCAGCCCAAAAACAAAGATGGCATGGAATGGTATTGCTATCCTTATTTCTGTGTTGCTGGCTTCAGAGCTGGGCCCTCCAGCCACTCATTGCCACTCTTATTTCTGCGCTACTGCTAGCAATGCTGCTTTCAGAGCTGCGTACTGGCCAGTAGCCACCTCTTTGCTGCCACCCAGCTCTGGAGGCAGCACACAGGAGTGGGCAATACCACAACTCCCCCTACAATAACCTTATAACCCCTCCACGACCTTCTTTGGGGTCAGGATCTTCTGCTGAAAAACACTTGTCTCCCCTGTGTAATTTGTATAGCAAAGGGTAAAAATACAAAAGACCAAATTGCACAGTCTGTAATGTTTTCTTCATGGCCATGAATTTGGTAGGGCCCGACCTATAGGATAGTACTTAAAGAACATAGGAATGGCCATACTGGGTCAGACCAAAGGTCCATCTAGCCCAGTATCCCATCTGCCGACAGTGGGCAATACCAGATGTAATCCTCACGTGATCCGTCCCCTGTCACCCACCTTCAGAGAAACAGAGGCTAGGGACAC
Organism: Rafetus swinhoei; assembly: GCA_019425775.1. NCBI lineage: Eukaryota > Metazoa > Chordata > Testudines > Trionychidae > Rafetus > Rafetus swinhoei. Next base: position 67,503,386 of record CM033424.1, on the reverse strand, counting down.
CATTCCTATCCATCCTGGCTAATAGCCATTGATGCACCTAACTGGCAGAACACATTACCAGGTACTGTTTATAAAAGATTATCCAAAAAACAAGTTGCAAGGTATTGACACTGGTATTCCAAGATCATATCAAATCATGTTTTTGACAATTCAGCCAGCCTTCCCAAATTTTAGAGCTCTAGAATTTCTAAAGAACTCACTTGTTGAGGGGTCTTCAGGTTTGTATTCAGACTAGGTTGCTATAGGTCTGCAATAAATTATAGCTTCTGTATTCTTAAGGAGGACACTGATCAACAAGTCATGGCCTAAAAATAATGTTTTAAAAATATGTAACTGCATTTCAAAGGGTCCAATGCAGCCTAGTAATAAGATTTTTGTCCAGTCCTCCATCCCTCTCCCATTAAGAAAGCTACTTGGATTCAGAACACCCAAATAGCGTTTGTGTTTAGTGCTAAGCGTTAATGTAAATCTGTGTATATGCATGCCAAGCTGGACTACAGGGAAAATGAAGATGACTGAATTACCACTGCTCCCCCACAGGAAGAGGAACATCACACAATTATATTCTTCTGATGACCTCTTCTAATGTGCAGGTGGGGAGTGTTCCCTTACATACAAGTTTACTGTTGACACCAAGAACAGAAAAAAATATCCAAGATTTCATTTTTATTTCAAGAGAGAATTTGGGGAGGTATTCTAATTAGATTTCCCAGGAACACACAGTGAAGCCCTTTTTGTATTGTGTAATCTATTTTTGAGGGCTTTGACTGTTTTACTGTTCAATGTGATGTTCTTAACATTGCCTCAACGAGCCATTTCTCAGCGTATGTAGCAGGCAACTGACTGCTACCAAAGAGATTTATAAAGCCAAGTCTTATTGGTACCCTTAAGACACTGGCTTAAGTGTAGCAATGAAGGTGATTTTTATAACACAGCCTATGGAGTTTGTGATACCCCCAGGGATTAACAAACCTGTACAGAAGGGATGGAGAACCTATGGTCCACAAGCAGATCCAGCCCATGGGGCTTGGAGCTCCCCTCTTCCCCACAGAGGAGCAAGCTGGAATTGGTGGTCCAACCCCACAGCAAGTCTGAGCCACAGTGCCCCCCACATGGCTGGAGCACCAGCTCTGGCCCCTGCTATGGGGAAGGGGGGGAAGCATCCACAGCCAACGAGCGCAGAAAGAGGCAGTCCCTGCAAGCACAGGGTGGCGTGGAGTCACTTGTGCTTCCCTGGAGCTGCTCCAGGTAAGCACCCCAGTTCCCTGCCTCTTCCCGCACCCTCAACCTGCTTCTGCACCCTACCTCCTGCACAGACCTCGCATCCCCAGCCCAGCACGCTACTTCACATCCAGCCACCACACTTCCATCCCCAGCAGCCCCCTCCCACACTCTGAACCTCTCATTTTTAGTCCCATCCCAGAGCTTAGGGGAGCCCCACCAAATCTATTAGTCCCAGACCCCCAGAAGAATTAACCCAGCCATCAGGGAAAACTATGAACCTTGACACACTGAGTCGCATGAGCAAGAGGAGTGAATCTTTTTGCTTCTCAGCTGGGGGCCAGGTCAGTGAGGGATGTGGGGGTTTCATTTTGTGTGTGGTGTGCCTGGCCCCTGACCCAAAAAAGGTTTCCCATCTGTGCTGTACAGTTTTAGTCCACAAAGAGAATGGTATGGGATAACAATCAGCATTGGCTAAGTTTGAAAATTACAAGCAATGTAAAAAGTAATCAGAAAATAACCACTTCCCTGTTTTTAGAGCACTTCACATTACCATAGCTCGTCAGTTTCACAGAACATTACAAACATTAAATAAGATTTAAGAAGAGCCTTTGATTACAACCATAGCTCCCTCTAAGGTGCATGCCTGCGTGGCCACACACAAAAAATTCTTCCCCCACCCACCGCCTCTGGAGAGCAGCGCAGCAGCAGTCACATGGCAGGCAGCTGCTCCAGCAGGCAGGGCTGGCTGAGATGGCATCGTGAGGGAGCCGCTGCAGGGGAGAAAGAGGCCTGTTCCTGTGATTGGGGCTGCCCCGTGGTGGGGAGGGGAGGGCAGGGCCTGTTCTGGCAGCTGGGGCCAGGAACAGGACATGCCGCATGGCGGGGGGAGGTGGGGGGCAGGAAATGTTCTGCTCCATCGGCCAGGAACATGCGTGTGGCCCACGAAAGCTCATCACCTAATAAACCATCTTGTTAGTCTTTAAAGTGCTACATAGTCCTGTTTTTTGTTTCAGCTACACCAGACTAACACGGCTGCATCTCTATCACATCCACACCAGCGCACATGAGCTCAATATTGGTGCACAAGCCAAAACTCACTCTGCTCATGGTTGGAAAAATCTTAGAGGGAACACTGATTACAATTTCAGAGTTTGAGAAAGCATCAATGGAAAAATAAGGAATGCCAGTGTATTTGTTTAAAAGTGGTAGAAGTTTACTAACTGTCAAAGAAAAAGCTTTCAAACAAATAAAGCTCTGTACTTTGATCTAACATTAAAGCTCAGAGAAATCAAAGGCAGAGGAAGACATTCCCTAGAACAAAGGAAGAATTGAGGTTTAATATTTATTTATAAGTGCCAGTCTGAATAGACATTTGCAGCAAAGGCTGCATAAAAGAAGTTTGACAGTTTAGTAAACAATCCATGAATATTTCCATCAGAGGCTTCTGGAATCTGAATAATGGCTTACAAAATGCCAAAAATGCCACCTCCCAAACACTTCATTTTAAAATTAAAATTACTAGTTATCTAATAACCCTGAGGAATCTCATGAATACCAATGTAAAAGCCACACAACCATGATAGAAAAACTCAATCTTCCCCTCTGGGACCAGCAGTCATGATTTTTCCCCATTATTAACATGATGAGATTTACCAATTCTATACAATTAAGGGTTTAAGGCAGAGGTGGGCAAGATACGTCTCATAGGCAAGATCCATCCCGCCAAGCCACTGGATCTGGCCCACAGGCCCCCCTGCCAAGACCCTCAGGCATGCAGCAGCCACTGTTTTAAGTGCAGAGCTGCTCCACCTGCCTCACTGCTCTGGAGGGAGGGGGAAGCTTCATGTGATCTCTCCACACCCAGCCCAATCCTAAACTCCTACTGGTCAGAAACCACCAGCCAATAGGAACTGAGAGATTGGTCAGGGGCAGAGGTCGGCAAATATGACTCATTAGGGAGCCAGATATGACTCTTTTGGAGCCCTAGCTCAGCACCTCGCCCCCGCTCTCCACACAGCTGGCCTCGGGCTGCACACAGCATTTCAAAGCAGCAGAGCTGTGTGAAGCCTGAGCTCTGGCTCTGGGCTCCACACAGTGCTGCCACTTTGAAGCACCCCTCTCTTCTTCCCCATCTTGCTGCCTCTTTCTGATATAGGCAGCAAGGTGGGGGGAAAGCGATTAGTCGACTAGTGTGTCAACTATCCGATAAGCATTTGCTTATCAGATAGTCAAGTAGTCAACTAGTCGTTCACATCCCTAGCCATAAGATTGACAGAAGACAGCCTGAATGTGTGCATGAAGCTGGATTTGACCAGTTATGATATACACTTCAAAGAAAAGTGCAAAAAGATGCAGCAGCAAAAGTCCGATTAAATAAAGTCTGTGAACACAATGTTTCATTTATGCTATTGTTAATCATTATGGCTGTGTCTAAACTACATCCCTTTTCTCAAAAAAGGGATGTAAATTAGACACTTCAAAATTGCAAATGAAGCCGGGATTTAAATTTGCCACGCTTCATTTGCATAATGGCAGCCGCGGGGTTTCAAAAGGGGATTTTCAAAAGAAAAACAGCTGTTTAGATGGGGATCGTTCGAAAATAAAACCCTTTTTCGAAAGATCCTGTACTCCTCAATCGGTTGGAAAATGGGTAAATATTGCTTTTTATTAATATCAGCAGAACTGACTTAGATGACTTATGTGTAGTCTTGCCCATCAGTGTGCAAGAAGCTATTTGCCTATATATGCAACCTGCTTAAGTTGCAGCCCTTGGCATGTTCTGTGATTATCACTATGGCCCCCGGATCTTCCGAAGTTGAGTAGCTCTGCTCTATTCTATGGCCAAAAAACCACTGTGATTATGTGATGCACCTGTGAATCTTTAGACTAAAGTTATGATTTAAGAATGAGCCACTCACTGCTGCCCATAATCTTACTACAACTCTACCATTTACCCCATGGAACAATTAATTAAAAAAAAAAAAAACCTCTCAAAGTCAATATTTCATTCGTTCCCTGGATATAAGGCAGAGATTAGTAACTACTATTATATGTCTGAAGAAGGCAGATGTTGCTTAAGAATGATCAAGCAATAACCAACAAGAAGTGCTTATATGAGTATTTATAAAAAGCTTTTAGTCTGTGTAGTTGATACAGAGACGTGTGATTAATTTGGTTTTTCCATCATGCCTCTCCTCATGACAACTGTAGTTCCCATTTTGTTCACATGGCACAGCAAAGTGAAACCTGGCTTTGTTTTAAAAACATTTGTCAGGTGCACACAGCTAAATATGAGATATCTATTAATTACTACTACTTCCCTTCCCCTGTACTCATTTTATCAGCATGTCAAGATGCAAAGTTCTTTTCCCCATGTGCCTTTGGCTTGTGATGCTTTATGATAGTGTAAGAAAACACTCTTAAGATCTGACTGCTTGCCTGATTTAATAATCACATTCAAGTTTAAACACAGGGAATAGCTTCTGTGCAATTGTACCAGAATAAAAACTGCATTACACAAATCTCTATAAAAATATGCTTTAAGGGCAAGAAATTATAAAACACTGTAACATATTTACCAAGTCACCATGCACCTTTCCTAGTGCTAGAAAGCAAGTCAAATTCTTGATTTAAAAAAAAAAAAAAAAGTTTCACCAATTAGATTCAAATAGATTCTAAATTCTGATTTTAGTCAATTTTAAAAAAATGAAAGTTCATAGTATCTCTTTACAAATAAAATTCACAACTACCAAGAACATAAATATCCCTCTCAAACAATTGACAATCCTTGGAAAGCAAAGTATGAACTAATACGCATCACACAACTCAAATAATAAATTATTATATGTTTGCATCCTACAGTATTGTAATTTTCTAACTGCAAGAATTTTGATTCTGGAAAGGGTATCTACTATTTCAGTAGAGGATTATGTTACCATTTTTGAAACTCTCCTTCAGGAAAGGGAAACCTGGCTTCCCTCAATGGAGGTTTATCATATAGCAGCACCACAAAGACATTTTCTACAGTATATACACAAAATTTAGTGTAAACTACCACACAAAGGATGTTAGGTTTGGTTTTGTTTACACAACTGACCCTAGTTAGAATTACACCCCAAATCAGTTAAACAGAAGTTTCGGAATTAAAATAATGAATTCAATTAATTTGCAAAACTGACAATATATTCAATGGCAAATGCAGAAAATATTTTCAGTTACAACAATACTAAAAATCTCAGTTTCTGCAGACATGCTACACGTTATGGAATCAAACACTGCCAGTGAACACTGCTACATGTTTTGTGTAATCTGATCTTTTGTTTACATGCACAACATTCAGAGGCAAAATAAACAATATACTAGTTAGACTTAGTCTAAACTGACTCTGTGCTAGAGAACTCAGGACCTAGATACTGGGATATACCATAATTTGAGCAACTATGAACAAGCAACATTACTCCAGCACTGACTGCAGTGCAGAATGGGCAGAGTGAACTTAGGAAGCTGCCTTTCCTGTGTGCTTTAAAACTAACATTTTAATATAATTTCAAAACAGCTCTAAGCTATAATTGATAGTCTCTACATGCATATACCTCATCCAAGCCAGGACTCTGTCAAACCTGGCCTTAAAAACTTATAAAGATAGAGATTCTACCACTTCTCTAAGTAACACAATTCCAGTGCTTCACCACCCTCTCAGTGAAAGTTTTTCCCTAATATCCAATTTAGACCTCCCACACCGCAACTTGAGACCATTGCTCCTTGTTCTGTCATCTGCCAACATTGAAAACAGCCTAGCTCCATCCTCTTTGGAACCCCCCTTCAACTAGGCACCACGCTGGACACTATCCCTACCTTCCAACATATCTACATCTCCCGCCAGCTCCGTGTCGTCCACCAATTTGCTGAGGGTGCAATCCATCCCATCATCCAAATTATTAATGAAGATGCTGAACAAAACTGGGTCCATGACCGATCCCTAAAGCACTCCCCTTAATACTGACTGCCAACTAGACATTGAGCCATTGATCACTACCCATTGATCCCAACAATCTAGCAATATTTCTATCCACCTGGCCCTAACATCAGTGGACTTGGAAAGTAATTCACCACTGTTCTCACTATTCCAGCCCTTTTGCAGACTATTATTAGGTCCACCCTCTGTCTCCTTTTCTCAAGACGAAGCATGCCTAGTTTATTTAACTTTTTCTCATATAAAACATTTAGAAACCTTAAGCTCTTTGTAGCTGCTCTGGGATCTCCTCAGTTTGCCCACAACTCTCCTAAAATGTGGTGCAACAGCTGGAATCCAGATGGGGCTTCACCACTGCCAAGTAGAGTGGAGGAACAATTACTTCCTGTATCTACAAATGACATTCAAGTTAATATAGCCCAGAAAGATATTAGCTTGTTTTGCAACTGTATCCCACTGTTAGTTTGTATTCATTGTGTGACTCACTATAACTCCCAGAACCTTTCTACTGTACTGCCCCCAGCCAGTTATTCCCCATTTTGTAAATGTGCATTTGACATTTTCCTTCCTACCTGTAATATTTTGCACTTGTCTTTATTGAATTTCAGACCAATTCTCCAACATGCAAGTCCTTCTGAATTAGTCTCAGAGGGGTAGCGGTATTAGTCTAACTTTAAAAAAAAAAACTTTAAAAACAATGAATAGTCCTGTAGTAGTTAAAGACTAACCAAAACAAAAAAACAAAACAAAAAAGATAGGATCATGAGCTTTCGTGGGCACAGTATTCACCTGAAGAAGTGGGTTGTGCCTATGAAAGTTCATGGTATGATCTATATTTCTTGGTTAACTTCTGAATTAGAATCATGTCCTCCAAAGTGCTTGCAAGCCTGCCCAGCTAAGTGCCACCTGCAGATTTTATAACTAAGCATATTCTCCCCTTCATTATTAAAGTCTTTAATGAAAATATTGACTTGTACTGGACTCAAAACAGACCCCTGCAGGCCCCTATACATCTTCCCAGTTTGACAATGAACCGTTGAACCTTTTTAAGTGGGGTTTTTCAAACTGTAGTGCTCCCACCTTGTCTTAATTTAATATAGACCACATTCCCCTAGTTTGCTTACTCATGAGGCTCTCATGTGGAAGACTGTCAAAAGCTTTACTAAAAACCAAGATTAAAAAAAAAAAAAAAAAAAAAAAAAAGGTCACATATACTACTTCCCTCTAATCCACTGGGCCAGTAATCCTGTTAGAGAAGGAAATTAGGTTGCCTTGGCATGGATTTGGCTATTGCTTATCACCCTATTATCATAGTTGTTTTCAAACTGATTGTTTAATAATTTGTTCTGGTATGTTCCCAGGTATCAAAGTTTGTCCAACTGATCTATAATTCCCTGGATCATCTTTGTTTCTCTTTATAAAGATAGATACTATACATGCCATTCTTCAGTCCTTTGGGACATCACCCATCCTCCATGAATTCTCAAAGATAATTGCTAACGGTTCCAACATCAGGTCAGCTAAATCCTTAAGTACCCAAGGGTGAATTTTTATCAAGCCCAATCAACTTGAACACAGCTAAATCATCTAAATATTCTTTAACCTGTTCTGGCTTGTGTTCCTTTCCTCTTGTTGCTAATATTAATTGTGTTAAGCATGTTGTCACAATGTGTGTGAGGGTGCACTAGGGATCTGAAGGTTTAACAGGGGACAATTACCACTTGGGGCCAGCCACGAACAGGGGCTACTCCGATAGGGATGCCAGAGCAGCCCCTGCCTGCAGGGCACCCTGGCTCACCACAGGCAGGGACTGCTCTGGCCAGGCTATCGGAACCCCAGCCTGTGGTGAGGGGTGGACATTTCAGTCCCCCCCCCCACCCTTTAATCAGTTAACCAATATATTTAACCCATTCGCTAATTAAATGGGATTTTACATCCCTAGCACATGCACAGAAGTGTAGTATAGTTAAGCCTGCTTGGACACTTCTTTTGAAATAAGAGTGGCATTGTTCAGTTTTGCTTAAACCCCTTCCAAAGCAATGCAAGTTAAACCTAACAAAGCCATTTTTATTCCATAAGAACGTCCACACAAGCAGTTATATTTGTATAACTATCCCTCTCTAAATTCACTACTGTTCCAGGCAGACAAACCCCTAAGCATAGAGAAATCAAGTGCACACACTCCCACTTCAATGCAATTAGTTAGCCATTAAAAACTGGTCTACACCTAAAAGTTTTGCTGGCATAGCTGTGCCTGTTTGGTGTGTGGGGACAAAAATACTACACTCCTAAATGACAGTTATGCTGGCTGTTAACATTAAGCCAGAAAGGGTTAAGCAACTAGCAGGCTAAATGACTTAAACACAACCTTTAGAGACATGTTAGAACAGTATATAAATGGGAAATAGAGCCATGTCTTGTTAATAGGCAACAGCTTTGAAATGCAAATCAGTATTGTTAGAGAATTAGAGGTAATACTAATTCTGTGTGTTTACTTGTATCTTATTTGATGTTAACCATTTAAACAGATTGGCTCCTCTGTCAGCATATCTGTTGATTTAGACATCAAAAAGGAATATTGACATTTAGATGAAATCTGAATATATAAGGCTATTTTCTATATTTCTGTTTGAAGTTAGTAGTAAACTGGCTATGAACTGCTTAATGGATGCAACTGGTGACCTGTGTATATATACGAAATAGATAATTCTACTTATAAGCCACAATGCCTCACCCAAGAGCAGAATGCTGTCAAGAGTTTACCAGAGAACTATAAAGAGAACTTTTGGGACCTGATGCTTTCACCTCAGATCTGCTTAAGCTTCACCAGGGTAAGTTTGAGTCGCAAGACTGAGGTCTCTGATTCCATTCAGCACTGCTTGAGAGTGGACATGGATATTGGACTATAATAAACTGATTCTGGAAAGGACTCTGCAATTTTAAAGTTTTCTGTCTCTACTATGAAACTGATCTATGAACTCAGTTCATGTCTGTATATATAATGATCTTTTAACCAATACATTCTTCTCTTTTTTAATACACTTTAGTTAATAAGAACTGGCTGTAAGCATGCATTTGGTTATGATCTAAGATATTTATTGACCTGATGGGCAATGTGTGTAATCCTCTGGGATTGGAAGAACATTTTACATGCTGAAAAAGATCTTCAATAATCCTCATCATATTTGACTTGGCTTTCTGGGTGGGAGCTAAGGCTGCATTTTATAAGGGAACTGTATTTCTAGCTTCTGGGTAACCAGAGTCAGGTATTGTAGAAACTGTTTTGTTGCTGGCTTGGTGAATCTAATTGATGGATCCACTAGTTTTGAGGATTGTCTGCTTAATTTTGTCTGGAAATGGGTGATTGGAGAGGGATCACGTGAGGATTACCTGTTGTTCCCTCCCTCTGGGGCATGTGGCATTGGCCACTGTTGGCAGACAGGATACTGGGCTAGAAGGACCTTTGGTCTGACCCAGTATGGCGGTTCTTATGGAATTAGGGCAAACCTCAAAGAACAGCGCAATCTCAGCATGCCCCCAAGGGGACCTCCAGTCACACTGGCATAAAGCTTCAATGTCAATGCTGTTAAACCAGCAAAACTCTGCTATTGCTAGCATAGAAATTTTGTTCAGGGATTGGAATACAACAAAACTACACTTTTGTCAGTATAAGCTGTATACACAATGGGAGTGCTTTGCAAGTACAGTATATCTAGAAGTACTTCTTGTGTAAACCTAGCCTCGGTCCTGTGTTTTTCCTATTAGGCCATGCTTTCTCTGAGGAAACGCTGTTCTAATGGTAGGTGGAATGTAATCAGTTTTAGTAAAACAGTCTTCAAAGTAATACTTCCTAGGAAACTGTACTGAATTCAAAAAATGAAGTTCCTTTTCTTGTAGTATGTCACTTGGAAATTTTTCCAGTCATTTCCATTCCCTACAGTTTTTTTCCATTTTCATAACATGATGCTAGAATGAAACTTCTCATGTTACACATCATAACTAATATTCACAGGAATCCACAAACCAGAAGAAAATGCAGCAGTGATTGATTCATAGTCAGTTTATACTTACTGGAGATATGACTGCCAGTTTACTTTGTTTGCCCGAACTTCAGCAGCTTTGGCAGCAATGATGTTTGTTGGGACAGCAGCATCTACAGCACCTCGAATATCCATTTTAATCTCAATTTAAAATCTGTTCAGAAATACAAGTCAGATCTGAGACAACTACAACATATTAGGAAAACAAGCTAAGTGGCCAAGATTTTCAGCACTTTTTAAACAATAGTAAGTGCCCAACTTGGGACTCGTTAAAGGATCTAGTTTTCACAGTGTGGTTACCAAACAGCTTGCTTTTGAAAACTTTGGCCTGTACTTTTAAATTAAATATTTTCCTCTTCCATCAATTTTAAGTTGCAATGAAAAAAGTTTGTGCTCATTCAATGGTGTGAAAGTATTTCATGGGATCAGGTATACATTAAAATTAATTTAAATATTGATTGCTGTTTATGTTGCATAGAAAATTTCTCCAAGCCATCCACAATGAAGGACAATTACCAATATGTAAGAGACTAAAGCATTTGTTGCTGCCTCTGTAGTAGTCCTCTAGCTAAATAATATAAACTCTTCATGTGTTTAACTCTTGGCTGTCAATAAAGAGATGACATTCAAAAATACATACACCTCAATTCTTACAGTCACATCAAAGACAACACTTGAAAGACATACAAAAGCACTGAACAGTGGGAAAATAAATGAATCGCTTTCAACCAAGTTGTATTTGACAAAAAGTCTTCAAATTTTCCTTTAAAAAACTGAAAAATTCTTCACAACAAATCTCAGCTTTTCTTCTTTGAGAGCTGCAGAGTTTGACAAATATCCGCTTGCCTGTGGCAAAAAGAGTGTTTCTGAACAATGTAAGATATCCTTTTCTGTATTTAAAAAAAAAAAAAAAATCTGGCCTTCTGGTTAGTATGACCATCCCAAAGTGAACCTAACGTTCATTGATGTAGTGAGCATGCAGACATCTCTAGTGCTAGCTGCTCAATGTTACCAACCTATAACAGTGAAATTAGTGCTAAATAACCCGACACTGATTCTTTTCAATCTTATTTTGCTGTTGGTTTGTCAAGGTCAATATTGAGTTACTCATTGGGGATGAGAATGTCAGAAAATAGCAGACACTTCCCATTGCCTTCGTAACCATTTAGAGAGCATGGTGGAAGTGTATATTGAGAGAGTATCTAAGGAAGAAAGTTAAAAAAAGCCACAAGGCATGGAGATAAAAGGAACAGAAGTATGTGGAGGAAGATGGAAAGGAAACACATTAATGGGAACAAGTAAAACAGAAACATCACAGTCTATTTAGGGCAGAAACAAAAATGGAATGAAGCCAGAAAATAAAAAGGCAAAACGGCAGGAATAGTGGTCTTTGAGGCAAGGCAGCACAGATATTTTTCACTTACATGAGAACACAAAATTATTGAGTTAATACATGTTCAGTAAGCTTTTCAAGGTGAGTAACACCACAAGCCAGAAAGGTCAATCAGATACAGTAAAGAAATAGCCATAGGGTATGCAATATCAAGACAAGCATAGGCATGGGAAAAAGTCACAGCAAAATAAACTAAGCAGCATTTGCAATAAGAAAAACTGAAAGGGCCAAGCTCCTGCATTTACTCCACAACAAAAAATGGAAAGAGTTTGTGAAGTAACACAAAAAGTTTGTCACTGTTTCATTTAGACACAATGAAAGCAATGCATGAAAACTTTCTGTAAAAAGGAAAAAATAAAAATGCATCCGACTGAACTTCTCCTATTCTGCTGTTATGTATTTCTTTGTGTTCTGCTCCCCAGATAAGCCTGGCTGCCCCAATAATGAAGTTGCTCTAGCTTTAAAGATACATTTCCCAAATAGATCTGAGACACATTAAAACAAATTTCACTTGGACAATCAAGGAAATTATTTAAATGAAGAGTTCGTCAAACAATTGTATTTTTTACAACTCAAGAAGTAGCCCTAACAGTAAACGGAAAGCAGTATGACTTATACACAGGATCTCTCAATTAGAAAAAGCATGGATGTCCTAGTCAGTATATACCACATAATTTAGACCTAATTTAACTTAGTCATTTGTCTAAATCATTTCCCCTAGTGACATCAATTTTTGCATCTCAAGAACTATCCAAAAGTCAGAAGTCATGCTGTATAAATATTTACCCTTTGGCAATCACAGTCAGTGACCTTCACTACTTCTGTTTTCTTCTTCATTTGGCCTAATCTCCATTTGACTCTGATTCCAAAACAAGAAGTGTGTTGCAGCAGGCTGAAGTCTGGCAGGAGCAGGAACTCCACACCCCCTAAACTAGAACTACCTCACTCGACCAGCCAGACCCTAGAGTTTTTGGTGATAACCAAAGAACAAGTAGAAGTTCTCTCTGCCATTCTCTACTCCCCAGTACACACTCCTAACTTCCATTATTGAATGAAAAAAGCAACTTTACTTCCCATTATTTCAGTGAGGAAAAGTAGCCCCCAAAAAGGAAAACAATAAAAACACGCTTCAACACTGCACTTTTGGAAAATGAACACACCAGCGTGTTAGTTGTGTCCCTTAAAAGGCTCTGTGGTTATCTAGTTCTTAGATTAAGTAGTTGGGTCCATTTTAAATGCTCCTCAAATTAGTGGGGGCCGGAAGAGAGTTTAGGGGGCTCTAAAGTAGGGAAATATAGAAGCAAATAGATAGAACCAGCCCAAGAGGAAACTGGATTGTGGGTGCACCCCTTTGCTGTACACAAGGAGCCTGCAGAGCCCGGGTGCAGCAGTCACAGTGGGCTCAGCACGCTGCAAGATCCCAGCACTGATGTGCCCAGGCTGCCCACCAAACCTTACTAGGAGCCCCGGCGCTCCACGCATTGCTGGGGGCGGGGAGGGTCTGGATAAAGCAGCTTAAGCGCAGACCTCGGCGGGAGCCTCATCCCATTACCCCGGAGCCCTGCACTGGGGCAAGGAGATGCCGCCCCAAGCTCGGCCCCAGCCTGCTCCGGCTCCAGCCCCTCAGCAGCCCGGGCGTGGGGAGGCCGAGGCCGAGCTTGCTCCGCTCACACGGGGCGCAGCCCCCCCCCCGAACAGGGCAGGAAGACTCGGTCCCGCAGGGCCGCTCTTACCCCCTCGCTCTGTGGCCGGGCCCGCGGGGCGCTGAGCGTCTCCGGCAGCGGCGCTGAGCTCTCGGGCTCCGCAGCTCCAGGGCAGCTGGGGGACGCAGCTGAGACAGAGGGGGCTGTCATGTGACAGCGCCCAGCTGACTGCACCGCCCGACGGCGGCCGGGAAGGCCCAGTTCGCGCGGGGAGGACGCGAGCGCTGGGGGGCGGGGCCGCCCCCGGTTGCTGGGGTTACTTCTTTGCAGCGCGTTCCAAGGCTGTGGCTGGCAGAGCCACGTGCGTTCTGAGTCGTCCCAGGAACCACTAGGCTAACACAGCCTTGCCCAGGGGAGCCTCCCTGGGTCTTAGGCCTCCAGCCAGCACCTGGCCAGGGGCAGGGACCTGCATTCCACCTCCTCCAGCCTGGGGGCTACAGCCCCCTGGCAAGTCACTGTGGTCCGCCCAGTCACTCTGCCCTTAGTGCAGCAGCATCTGCCAGTCACTACAGTCACAGGGTAGTGCCAGGCCAGGCCAGTTAGTTTAGGACATTGCAGAGAAAACAAAATAATAAACAATCTACATGCACAGTGAGCTTACCAGATGCCCCTCATCTTCCACATGGAGATTCTGGCAGGCCCCAGCCTTTCAAACCCTTCCAGCTGGATTTTGACTTCTCAGTTACAGAAGGAATAAACAGAAGAGGCAATCATCTCGAGTCAGGGCATTCAGCTTTAAGCAATGAATGCAAAACAAATTAACTAGATTAAAAAATTAGTCGTGATTAATCACAGTTTTGTTTTCACCATTAGCAATAATAGAATACTAATTTTAAAGTTATAAATATTGTGGATGTTTTCTACATTTTTAAACATATTGATTTCAATTACAACACAGAATGTAATGTGTCCTATCCTCACTTTATATTATTTTTATTACAAATATGTGTGTAACCCACACACCTACTGGGTGTGGTCCACTGTCCCATGTAATGGCATTTAGACCACTATACAGAAAGGCTGTGTCTAGACTGGCAAGTTTTTCCAGAAAATCAGCCGCTTTTCCGGAAAAACTTGCCAGCTGTCTACACTGGCCGCTTGAATTTCATAAGAACACTGACGATCTCATGTAAGATTGTCAGTGTTCAAATACTATGCTGCTCCGTTCAGGCAAAAGTCCTTTGCGCAAAGCTTTGCAAAGGGCCAGTGTAGACAGCTCAGATTTGTTTTGCAAAAAGCCCGATCGCTAAAAATGGCGATCGGGGCTTTTATAAAGCAGCGTCTAGATTGGCATGGGCGCTTTTCCGCAAAAAGTGCTGTTGCGGAAAGCGTCCCGCGTTAATCTAGACGCTCTTTTCCGCAAATGCTTTTAACGGAAAACTTCTCCGTTAAAAGCATTTGCGGAAAATCATGCCAGTCTAGACGTAGCCAAAAAGAATGAGTGTGCTCTACAGCCTGAGCTGAGAGCAAGCTGACTTTTACCTCAAGTGGTAAAGACTGATGTAGGAAGTTCTAGAGGTCCCAGCTTTGGTTCTGCCTGTCAGGGTTACATGTACACTGTAAAAAAAGATAAATCAAAGAAATAGTATTTTTCAGTTCACCTCATTCAAGTAATGTTGTGCAATCTCTTTATGATGAAAGTGCTTACAAATGTAGAATTATTAATTTTTTACATAGCTGCACTCAAAAACAAAACAATGTAGAACTTTAGAGCCTACAAATCCCCTCAGTCTTACTTTTTGTTCAGCTAATCACCAAGGCCATGTCTACACTACAGATAAGATCAAAGCAGCCACAGTCGATCTTCCAGAGTTCAAATTAGCAGGTCTAGTGAAGACGCACTAATTTGAATTGAAAAGGTGCTCGTGTCAATGCCGGTAGTCCTGCTTCTAAGAGGAGTAAGGGAAGTTTAAGGGACAGTGTGCTTCCTTCGACTTCCAGCAGTGTGGACAGCACCAAAATTCTAGTTAAGATACTTCAACTTAAGCTACATAATTAACATAGCTGAAGTTGCGTATCTTAATTCAAACTTATCCCCTAGTGTAGACCAGAGGTATGACAAACACATTTGTTTACATTTATGAGAAATAATACTGCCCACTTCTTATTCACAATTGCACCTGAAAGTGGAAAAAAAGCATTTGCATGGCACTTTTGTAGCCAGCGTTGCATGGTATTTAAGTGCTAGATATGGTAAACATTCATATGGCCCTTCATGATTTGACCACCATTCTAGAGGACATGCTTCCATGCTGATGACAGATTCTGCCCAATAACAATCCAAAACAGTGCAAATCAATGGATGTTCATTTTCATCATTTGAGTCAGATGCCACCAAGAGAAGGTTGATTTTCTTTTTTGGTGGTTTAGGTTCTCTAGTTTCTGCATTAGAGTGTTGCTCTTTTAAATTTTCTGATAGTACGTTCCATACCTTGTCCCTCTCAGACTTTGGAAGGTACTTCATATTTTTAAACCTTGGCTGGAGTGCTGTAACTATCATTAGAAATCTCATATTGGTACCCTCTTTTGTGTTTTGTCAAATCTGCAGTGAAAGTGTCCTTAAATCAAACAACATGAGCTGGGTCACCATCGGAGATTGCTATAATATGAAATGCAGAATGCAGGTAAAAGCATGGAGCA
Source organism: Rafetus swinhoei (assembly GCA_019425775.1). Taxonomy (NCBI): domain Eukaryota; kingdom Metazoa; phylum Chordata; order Testudines; family Trionychidae; genus Rafetus; species Rafetus swinhoei. The sequence continues at coordinate 67,487,414 of CM033424.1, read as the reverse complement.
GGAAACATACAATTTTCTCCTAAGGAGTTCAGTCATAAATTTAATTAAACACATTTTTTTAATGAGCATCATCAGCATGGATGTATGCATCTCTCTTCTTGTCTCATCTGAGTTCACTCTCTCTCTTTCTCACACACACCCACACTCACCCACATACACACATACACCTTTTATGTTAGGTGGAGGCTTATGCTTATACTAATGTTAATGGAAGAGTGAAGTGAGTTCACACCTATCAGTCTGAATGGTATTTTATTCAACCCATTATGAAGTTTCATCCAGCTCATATCAATACCTTTGTGATTATGTTTACATTGTGATTAAAGACCAGTGGTACAGCCATGGTTGACCTGAGTAAGATGACTCAAGCTCACACCCATGCCCAGAAGGCTATAAAATGGCAGTATTCAGGCTCAGGCTGGACCTGGACTCTGAGACCCTGTCTCCTTGCACACTCTCAGAGCCCAGGCTCAGACCAAGCCTGAACATCTACACTGCAATTTGTAACCCGCAGACTGAGCCCCATGAGCCCACATCAGCTGAGCTGAGCTCTGAGTCTTGGTGCCACGGGATTTTCATCACACTGTGGGCAGCATTCTTATTTCCATGTGAACAAAGATACAATTAACAGATTTGTTAGTCCGATGCTGTGGATTAATTCCCACATTTAAAGATTTAATTAATACATCTGTGTGCTTTGGAAAATTGCTATCTATGTTAGTGCTTTGGCCATGCAAAAGTTCCATGGCCCTTTTCACTGTGTTTGTGCTGGACAACCATGTCTAGTTCATTTACATAGTCCTGTTCTGGTAGCTAGTGGGAAAGACTCCAATCATTCTGAATGGAAATCTGTTGCCAAGGAAATACACTTGCAAGCAGCTTTTGGTTTCTGGCACTGAATGGTCCACTTAGGTCTCATCTCATGCATTTGCAAGAGTTGGTATTCTGCTTTTTCATGAAAGTTAGTTAATAACCTCTGTTTGGTTCATAGATTTTGCTTATTGTTAGAATTCCACTGTCCTCGGCCTGCTCCCATAGAAGTACACAGGAGTTTTGGCATTGGAAGTGTGGTGTTTAGAAAGTTCCCTCCCAATATTTGTTCCATTTTTTAACTAGGAGTTGTAAGTCTAATTTTGGAGATATGCTCAAAAATGAGCATGTATCTAAGTGTTTGCAGGAGTGGGACTTAAAAAAAAATCCTGATAATGCCTATCGGAGAAACCAAATATAGAACCAGTTTTCTGCTTTGTCTGTTTCCTTGATTTTTTTCGTAAGTAACCCTCAGCAGTTCAATAAGTCCAATTCTCCATTCTTTTATGTGTCTATGAACAGCACCTAACATAGCACTGCACACCAAACCACCAAATGGGAGCTGAGAGATTGTGCTAGGGGCGGGAACAGCACACGAAGCCTCCTCCCCACAGCATGCATTGCAGAGAGCCACATGGAGCAGCCAGATGCTATGAGTGGTCTGGGGCTGCTGGCAGGCAGGGTCCCACTGCTTGAGGGTCCCACTGGGCTGCTGGCCAGGAGCCACTTAGGTAAGCACCCCCTGGCCAGAGCCTTCCTCTATCACCCCACCCCCTCCCATACCCCAACTCCCTACCCCAGGTCACCACCCCTTCCTGCCCCAGATCACCATCCAAACCCTACACACCCTCCCCGCCCCAGGTCACAACTCCCTCACAGACTCTGCACCCTCTCCTTCATCCCTCTCCCAGGCCAGAATCCTCTCCTGTATCTATATCCCTTCCCGGACTCTGCACCCCAAACTCCTGCCCCAGGTAACCCCACTCCCTCAAGTCTCAACCCCTTCCTTCACCCAAACTCCCTCTCAGACCACACACCCTCTCCTGCACCCCAACCCCCACCCCAAGCTCCCTTCTGCACCTAACCTCTGACCCAGACCCCTCATCCCCTCCATAGAAAAGTGCAACCCTTGACCACTTACCCAAATCTTGAAGCTGCCCCTCATCAAACATTATTGCCCACCCCTGCTCTTGAGTATAAGTTATAACTGTGCTGTGCTAAAGTAATTTAAAAATCGTCCCACCAGGTTTCAGTTATATGTTGTTGTTCATCATCATTTAATAATTGTCCTATGATTGTCTCCCATCTGCCTTGCAGGGATGTACGCTCTGTTTACTCACTACCCAAACCCATATGACAGAGAAGAAGAATGAGCAAAGACAGAGTTGGACACTGTCACAGGATGCTACTTCAGCTAATCTCTGAGCAATGCTCCCCTCCCCTGTTTTTTGTATTTCTTATTCACTAACACACACTGTTTCTTCTCACCACATGTACCTTTAATCCTGACTTTTCAAACATGGCAGGAAGTAGGACAAAGTACATAGGAGTTGGAGCCTTGCACACAGCTTTCTCTCCTCCATTCTGTTCACCCTTAAAGCTCCGTCCTCTGTGTGTCTCTCATTCCTGGTCATGCCTCTGCCCTTCATCTCTGCTAGGTGGCTCTGATATATCACTCCTGGATCCACCACTCCCTTCTTTAGTACTTCTCTTCTCCCCTCCCACCCTCTGCCTACAATTCCTTCAATTCTCTGAGTTTGATGTGATATCATTACACAGTACATCTGGCTGATTATCTGGAGCATCTACCATCATGATTTCTTTGCACAGACTGCAGAGTTGAGGTCTCCCTCTCTGTTCTTTTTACATAAGGGAAACTGAATCCAGTCAGGTCCTATTACCACATCACAGGCCAACATCTTTGGCACACCCGTGCTCCAACAGAACATTTCCTTACTTCCAATGGAGCAACCACCACAGAGCAAGTATGCTTTTCCCCCCATGTACACAATGGACTAGCACCCTCTCCCCCTTGTACAAGTTGAATCTTTCTAGTAAGGCACCCTTAGGATTTATGCAGTGTCAAAACACAGACTTTTTTTGTGCCAAACTACACAAGGTCACTATTGTCTAGCAGCATTACCAACACTTCCACTGCTCACTGGGCTCTTAGAAGACATTTAGGGATAAATTAGAGCTAAATAACAGCTCAGAACACTGAGAGCCAGGACTGGTGGCTGCAAACAAACTTTATGAGACCACAGGAAACTTGGTCACGCCCATGATAAGTGGACATCCAGCTAACTAAAATCATGCCAGACCACGCATGTTGCCGGACCAGAGAGTGCCAGACTAGAGAGATTTAACCTGTCTCACCACTGCAGTCTAACCAATATGCTCTGTATAAGGGAACATGCAGCAGCCGAAATCACCCTTCTGGTTCTCCAGTCTACTTTGACTGGAATCATCTTTATCCTTGACCTGCCTTTTACTCTTGTGCACCCACAGAACTCTGGCAATCCACAGTCTTCCCAGTATTGCAGCCACTTCAGCACCTTGGTCACTGCAGATAGACAACCTGTCACACACACAGAAAAGAGTCACAGTCAGAGTATATGCTTCCTAAGGCTACATCTATACTACATGCTTCTTGTGCAAGAAGCCTTTTGCACAAGAGTTTTGGCGCAAAAATTTCTTGCGCAAGAGCACGTCCACACCTCAAAGCACATCGCAAAAGTGATGTGCTTTTGCGCAAGAGAGCATCCACACTGCATGGATGCTCTTCCACAAGAAAGCTCTGATGGCCATTCATAGAATGGCCATCAGAGCACCTGTGCTTTTTCCCATAGGGTTTTCCTGCGGAGCGTCCACACTTGCCTTTTTGCAGAATAGCTGTAGCACAAAAGGGAGTTATACCTCATAAAAGGAGGTTTACCTACGCCGGAAAAAGCCCTCTGTTCTGCCATTTTACTGTTGATTTACTGGCGCAAAAGCGCAGTTGAGGTGTGGACGCTCCACGGGTTTTTGCACAAAAACCTTGCAGTGTAGACGTAGCCTAAATGATCACTATTACTCTTATGCCATGTCTACACTAGGGGCCAATGTCGAACTAAGGTACTCTTCTCAATCCGGTGGAGTATCAGAATCAACAGGAGCACAATTAGCAGTGAATTTAGCAAGTCTAGACCCACTAAATCGACCCCTGAGAAATTGCTTTCCACAGTGGTAAGTGTAGACCAGTGGTTCTCAGACTGCAGTGGTCTGTGGCTGCTTTGCAAGTGGGCCATGGCTTGAGGCTCAGCTCTCCCCTTCCACACACACCGGGAGCCCATGCTGGCTCTCTTGCCCTGCAGGTTCCCCTCCCCGCCGCGAGGCTGGTGTACCAGTGTTGGATTCCCACTGCCAGAAGAGGGTGCCCCAAGCCTTGCAGGCTGGATCCTGCTCGCGGGGGGAGCAAGCGGCTCCATGCGTTTCCACTCCCCCGTCCCCCTGGCTGGGGGAATGGCAGCAAGGAATCACAGCCAATGGTAGCAGCAGGAGGCAATGCCTGGAAGTAGTGGGGGGGTGTGGAGTCAGGTAAGTGCCCCCTCATGCCCAGACCCTGCACCTCCATTGCACTCATGGACCCCCCCCTTGCCAAGACCCTCCACCTCCAGCCTGCTCCTTCACCCTCCCTCCCACCACAACCCACTCAGACCCCAGCTGCTCCTGTACCTTCCCTCCCTCCCAGACACCACCTCCAGCCCGCTTCTGCACCCTCCCTCCTGGCCAGATACCACACCCCCACCTGCACTTGAATACTCTCTCCCAGGCAGACCTTGTATCCTCATCCCCTCCTGCACCCAAACTCCCAGCCAGAGCCCCCTCCCATCCCACTACAGCACCCTATCTCCCATCCAGACCCCCTGCCCTCACCCCTTCTGCACTCCCATCCCTATCCCGCTCCCTGGCAGCCCTCTGAGCCCCTCATTTTTTGCCCCATCCTAAAGCCTAGGGTGGCTCACAAAATCTACTAACTCCAGGACCCCAAAAGAGATAATTTGGCCTGTGGGAACCCTTGAATCTTGGTCCTCCCTGCCTTCTCTCCCCACCCTGTGGGGCTGGAACACCAGGAGAGTGAGGTGTCTCAGTTGGGGGCCACATCAGTAAGGGTTGTGTGGCCCCCAACTGATTTTTCTGTGAATCAGTGGCCTCTGACCCAATACAGGTTCCCCACCCCTGTCATAAATAAAGACAATGTTGAAACCTTTTGTTTTGGACATAAATTAATATTTTACTTTTTTTAAAACAAAGTTTAGTAAACTAACAAACACAATAAAGTTAAAGTGCTTAATCTGTTTAATTATTTTGATTTTCATTAATATTATTTCCTTTCTTACAGGTTATAAACAGACCCTTATGTTATGGCTACATAATTTAAGTGTTTATGTGCTAGTAGCCTAATATGAATAATATAGTATTTAAGACATTTAGAGATAAGCAAAGTCATTTTTCCATAATGTCTGGTGGTCCACAGAAAAGTTTGCATTGAGTTGGGTGGGCTGCGGGCCAAAAAGTCTGAGAACCACTGTAGACAAAATCTTAGTACCAAGCATATAATGTTCCTTTAATAAAAATGCAGGAGGAAATAATCCCCTCTGTTGAAGATTCTCAACAGCGTAAACCCAAGGAATATGCAGATCTGGAGATATAAAAGGAAGAGCTGTTGCCAGCTGTCAGCTCCTGAAGCCCATTAAATTGTGTACTTTGCAGAGAGTCATAATAGAATGCTCATGACAGAATCAAGACCTTAATCTTCGTGTTTTTGTTATGTGGCAAAAACCACAGTGATTCACTCAATTCATATAATTAGATTAGTATAAATACCAGTAAAGAAAAAAATAATAAAGGGAAAATAAAAACCAAAAGTACATGGAAATGCAGAAACAAAGTCACCAGTTTTGTATGAGTTTCAAAAGTGAAAAGCTCAACAACTTTTTCCCTTACCAGACTAAGCATAGGCCAAAATTCAGCAAATATGCAACAAAATTTAGTTACAACAATGGATGTCAACACTAAACATCTATTTAGAGGGTAAGACATCACATTTCATCGTCTGCATACAGTAAAAGGCTACAAATTGCACTTACAGATGAGAGACAGTCACTGTAGCCCGAGAATACTTAAAAGTTCCCTTTTATGTCAAAAAACTAGTTGAAGGTATTACAAAAAGCTTAAATTCTGATCCTGCAGAGCACTTGCATGTATGCATAACTGTCTTCCCACATTTGGCTGAGACTTGCTTCTTGTTTCCTTGTCCTTTGAGCACTACTGTAAGTTATCCATGTGATAGTTTCCTGTGATTTCTCAATAATGTGGTGCTGTCTTAGACACCAATCCTGCAAAGCAGTTGAGCACATGCATAAATGTGTCTACCATAAAATTCCTGCAAAGCACTCACTCAGTTCAAAGATATGCATGTTCTTAAGCACTTTGTAAAGGCTTATCTGCAATACAAAATTAAAATTGATATACAGTCACCACAGTAATTACTGCAGTGGCTCATGCCCATACTACAGCCTCTCAGTCAGTGGTGCACATCTTCACAAGCCTTCCACCAACTTAGCTGCATGGGGCATTTTGGGACACTGACAGACAGAGCTCCCTTCTCCCTCAGCCCTAGGGTTCACAGCTAGAGTCCAGCTACCCCAGGGTCAACAGCCCAAGGCAAGGTGACATAAGTAACACAATGTCTACACAGACACTGTGTTGCCCTAACTACACTAAGCTGAAGATTGATGCTGCCACAATCTATCTTCTGGAGTTTGATTTAGCAGGTTTAGTTAAGACCCACTAAATCAAACTCAGAGGGCATTTGCCTCTCCTCCCCACCTCCCCCCATTGGTGGCCAGTATTCCTGCTTTTGTGAGGAGTAAGGGAAGCTGATGGAAACTTTTGTTCCATCGGCCTTCCGCTGTGGGTTGGCAGGGGAAACTTGAATTAAGGTACGTTGACTCCAGTTAAGTTATGTTAATTACATTCAACTTTCCCCTTTAGTGTAGACCTGGCCTAAATGCTATGCCTCTTGGGAAGCTGGAGTTGTTAGGTAAATGTTGTGGGTGACTTACATCAGCAGGATCAGTGTTATAGGTCAATGTGAGCTGCCTTACGTCAACCTAGCTCTGCAGTGTAGACCAACCCTGAGAAAGAAAGAATTGTAGCCCTCAAAACACTAGATGATGAGGCAGTTCTCTAAGTCCTCCTCTAAACTATGGAAAATAAACAAAGCTATCATATTTCACCATCTGTGGAAGCTGTGACACAGTGCATTCTTGTGCTACATAACTCTCAAAAGAGTACCTTGACAAGGATTACCATCAAACTGACTTCAAATACATCAGTGCATTTTCCACTCAAGTTACCATTCAGATAATCAAGGTCAGATCATTGTTGGTCTAGTAAATACTGACAGCACTACTTGCATGAAGTCACAATATATGGAAGACCTTGCTGCCATGAGGAAAACAAAGCACAAGAGAAAGCCCTATCAGAGGACAGAAATAAAAGTTTCAAATTCCTTGATCATAGAGAGAAAAAAAATCTCGTTTAAGCATAACCCTAGTCTAAATGAAGGTGGATGATTCATCATCTGCAATAACAGCATTGACAGTCAGATCACAAGGCTTTTTTTCTGTTCTCCTCCCTTTCTTGTAATAAAAACAATTATCTCTCAGTTCCCTATGTATTTGGTGAATTGCAAAAGCATAGTGTACCTGTGCCATTTGACCTTTTCAGAATTTTATAACTTGCCTGGCTTTTCCATTGCATGCCTGAAGAAGTTTTTAGCCTGTGTAGAAGAAATAATTTGGAAGGGCGATCAAAAAAAAGTAGACTTAAAAGGTCAGGATAGCAGGACACACCTCTACTGTTCACAAAGCGTACTTGGCATTAAAACAAAAAAGAAACCAAAAATGGCAAAGCCTTAATCCATTTGTCCATGAGGAGGACTTGAGGAGCAGTGCAAAACAAACGTATTTCAAAACAAACGTGTTTCCCTCCTAATGAAATCTTATCTTAACCCATCTGGGAGACTGGATAGAACATTTTTCTTATTTCCTACAGGAAACCATTTCCCAATATTAAAAAGGATTATGCTTTCAAAGTGTTGCCTGTGCAGTGGAAAACCACATAGAGCGTCATTTCCTTCAGGCTCTGCTGCATTTAAAACCTGTATCAAAACTTCACTCCTGCCTGAGAGTGGTTCACTAAGGTGTGATATTTTCCATTGACTTAAACAGCCTTTGGATCCCACACTAAGGGTATGTCTAGACTGCATCCCTCTGTTGGCAGAGGGATGCAGATTAGGCAGGTCGACATTGCAAATGAAGTGGAGATTTAAATATCCCGTGCTTAATTTGCATAAAAATGGCGCCGCCGTTTTTGCCGACTCAGCACTTTGTCCGCAAAAAGCAGCAGTCTAGAGGGGGATCTGTCAAGAAAGAAAGCCTTTTTTGACAGATCCTGTAAACCTCCTTGCAAACTTAATAATTATACTCTTTATACCATCATCTAAATCATTGATGAAGATATTGAACAGAACCGGTCCCAAAACAGACCCCCTGCAGAACCCCACTTGGTATGCCCTTCCAGCAAGAAATATTGATTACAGAAAAATAGATTCGCTTTTTTTAAAAACAATAAATCTCTCATTTTCTCCCCAGCCATTCACCAGGATCAAATAATCTTGTCCTGTAAAGCACAATACAGGAAGGACTGTATATAAATAAGAGCTAGAGCAGGATCATCCTTACACATATGCAGAATATGCAGCTACATAGGGCACCCAAAAATTTGGAGTACCACTAGGTCTTAATATCCACCATACACCTCTTCCTATCCCTGTTCTGTGGCTCTTCTTCCTCAGGAGAGGATCTAGTTAACTTAAAAGTGAAAAAGCCTGCCAGACCTTTTAGCAGACACTGAACCTATGAAAGAGCCATTCAAGTGGTAATGAATCCATTTAACAGGCATTTGCCAGCCTCCAGTACATACTGTCAATTTCTGAATTTGCTATGTTTGTCTACAGGACCTTAGTTTAAAAATATTTCATTAATGTCTTGTTGAAGAGTATAAAATCACATCTCTAAAAATGGTCACCTCTCGGCTGACATTAGGCATAGGGGTACTAGTTTTATAGCACTGCATGGGGACTTATAAATCCTAAGGTCCATCCCTCAGCTAAAAGAAAGACTGTGAAGTTGCAGAAGCAATTAATCATTCTTAGAACCCTGAAAAATAAGTGGAGATTGGGGTTTAAATAATGGGGAGTAGTGATCTCTTTCCTCTTCTGAAAGCAATGGGAGATCATGCTTTGCACCCTCTCTGTCTCTGGCATGAAAAAGCCCTGCTCCCTTTCTGCTTCTCCATTGGTTTGTGAAGTATGATTTCACCAGACAAGAATCTGAAGTGAAAGCAACAGGAGAAGGTGGTTCTTGACTGAGGAGACTGCTTTGCTGCCAGTAGGTGGAACAGCTGCAGCATCTGGTGGAAGAAAAAAAAGACCTCCCTATCTGGACGTCCTCTATCTTCATCCTCCCATCTGTATGAAGGAGATGTTCAGAGCAGTAGCTTCCATTGCTGTTGGGAAGGGAAAAACTGCACCATCTAGCCTCACAGATAACACTGCCCTACAGCCAAAATGCTTCTGAAATAAATGTAGTCAAACTTTACTAATTCTGGGTCACTGAGAACGAAAATGATGCTTAAAATTGTTGATTGGCTCTAGTTTTCAAGATATGCTATTGGATCAGTATATACAACCCTTGACTTGGGAATGGCGGAGGATAAGTGAGTTATAAAGGGAAGGGATCTCAATTTAAACCAGAAATGACTAAAATACATCTTTGACTGGATCTATGAATAAATCTATGACTGGGTTTGGACAGTACTTGCTTTTAGGCAAAACAATGAATGATGCAATCTGAAGCTGGTATTGCGTCATACATGATATGAATTGCATCATGTTATTCCTAGAAGTCATGGATGATGCAATCATAACGAAGCTTACATCACTCTGCTGAACAAATTGCCCTATATCAGCTCTAGAAATCATACAGTGTCGTGCTCTCTTATTTGTCAGTGTTTGATTTTGCAAAGGGACACATTTCTGTTTAGCCAAAGTGAGCAGAGATGCCTCGTACTTGTGTGAACAGTGCAGATAACTTCTGCTATGTTTGTGGTGAAGTGACTTTTGCATCACAAGAGCGCAGTATAACCACTATGGTTAAGAAAGCCTATCACCTTGATTTTGGCTGCAAAATTGGAGATCAGGACAAGAGGTGGGCCCCACACATATGCTGCAACACTTGCGCAACAAATCTTCACCAGTGGTTGAACAGGAAAAGGAAATCTATGTCTTTGCAGTGCCAATGATTTGGAGAGAGCCAACAGATCATACCAGCAATTGTTACTTCTGCATGGTGCCTCCAGTTGGGAAAGGTGTGTCAAAGAAGAAAAAGTGGACTGTGCATTATCCAAACATTCCATCAGCTATACGCCCAGTACCCCACGGAGAAGGACTGCCGGTTCCTGATGCACCAGAATCATTCTCACTTGAGTCGGACGAGGAAGAGGAAGAGGATGAAACTTCTGGTCCTGAACCATCAATGTCACAGGACCCACATTTTCTCCCATCCTCCTCCTCTGAACCACACCTCATAACACAAGGTGAACTGAATGACCTTGTCAGGATTTGGAACTACCCAAGAGTAAGGCAGAGCTGTTGGGCTCCAGACTACAGCAGTGGAATCTCCTGGCAGGTGATGTTAGGGTTTCCATGTTCCGTGACCGTCAAAAGGATCTTGTCCCATTCTTCTTCATGGAAGGTGATCTTGTAGCCTGCAACAACATCGATGGTGTGATGGCAGCCCTCAACATCGTTCACGATCCAGATGAGTGGAGACTGTTCATTGATTCATCGAAGACGAGTCTTAAAGCTGTTTTGCTGCATAATGGCAATGTTTTGCCATCAATTCCAGTTAGTCATGCAGTCCATATGAAGGAAACCTATGACAACATGAAACAACTTTTGAGGTGCATAAACTATGACCAGCATCAGTGGCAGCTTTGTGGCGATTTGAAGGTTGTTGCTCTCTTGCTTGGTCTGCAGACTGGATACACAAAGTACTGCTGTTTTCTCTGCGAATGGGATAGTCGTGCAAGAGATTCCCACTACATCAAGATAGATTGGCCACTCCGACAGTCATTGGAGCCTGGGAGGAAAAGTGTTCAGCATCCACCATTTGTTGAATCAAGGAAGATTTTGTTACCACCTTTACACATCAAGCTGGGTCTGATGAAGAACTTTGTCAAGGCCATGGACAAAACACAAGCAGCTTTCAAGTACCTCCGTGGAAAATTTCCAAGGTTAAGTGAAGCTAAGATAAAGGAAGATGTCTTTGTTGGTCCTCAGATTCGTGAACTTCTTCGAGATGATGCATTTGACCATGCACTGCATGGCAAGGAAAAGACGGCATGGAAAGCCTTCCAGTTAGTGGCAATAAATTTTCGGAAACAACAAGGCAGACAACTACAGGTTGTTGGTGGAAAACCTCCTCAAGGCATACAAAAGCCTTGGTTGCAACATGTCACTAAAGATACATTTTTGCACTCTCATCTAGATTTTTTCCACCGAACTGCGGAGCAGTGAGCGACGAGCACGGCGATGTGCGATTTCACCAGGACATTGCAACAATGGAGAAACTCTATCAGGGCAAATGGAGCCCATCAATGCTGGACAGTGCCATTTGCTGGACAGTGACAAGAGATGCTCCATTTAATGAATACAAGAGACAAGCCAAGAAGCGCCGAGTAGACACTGAATAGGACTAAACTATGTACATAATAGTTTTTTGCCTTTTGTTTCATAATACATTTTATTTATATAACCCTTTTGCTGATTTTTAAAGTGTTACATAAACAGGACAGGTGAAATATTATCATGTAAAGCAACCATAAACACATGAAAAGACCTAGGTTTACAATTTATGATTAAAACTCTACTATCTACACAATATACATAGATGTAAAATGTAAAAACTTAAATATCTTGGAAACAGTAGCCAATCAGTTGTTTTAATTGTCATATTTGAATTCAGCACATCAAAATACATAATAAATTTCACATTTTATCTCTGAAGCAGACAACTTCTAAAAAATTGTAGACCAGTGTAATATGTCTGGCACAGAGGATATAATTAATATAAACGTTTTGGTTAAGCCTCATCAGCTTAGTAAATAGTTTGATTAACATACTGGACTACAGCATATGGTAATGATTTCTGGTGTAACTGGTCTCACCCAGACTAACTCAAACGACTTAGAAAGACTTTCCTCTCAGCAGTCCCTGCGTGTCTCCTAACAAGGTAAGAACACAACCAAGGAGCAGTTATTTCTCACTGAGAACAATATACGAGCATTACTTACCGCGTAAAGTATAACTCGTGTTTCCATATTATTTGAATGGAATGTTTGCAACAGTGTAATAGTCCCTCCTCTTTCCCCACTCTGCTCCCACCTTTATCTCAGAAAGCAGAACAAAGAAATAAATCATACAATCCAAATGCCAGTTCTTACACAGCTAATGCATGAATGCTTTCTACTCATAGTGTTGCACCATGGTCACACTGTATAAAGACAAGACCTTGGTCTATTAATAATCAGCCTGAAGTTTCAGTCTTTAAATTTAGTTTTAAGCCTTTATCTGCAAACATAGCTTCTGCTAATATGGTATTTTCATTGATGCTGGAAGGATTAACACTATACCATCTGTTCAGTAAATTGAGCACCATGTGATTGACAAATATCATTGACCTAAATTGAACTCTTCCACTTAATGGGGCATGCAAAGCAGAACTGTGTCACTCCATATCCAATTCCTTCTTTCTTCAAGAAGCTACAAATCAAGCCCATTACTTGTACAATGCAATTGTATGGCAAGTTTATGAAGAAGGCCTACATCTCCTGGAAGGCACTCAGTATGCACTCCTTCCTTTTGAATCCTGCCTCCACATACTAAGACAAACATAATAATGAATGTAACCTCTAAGATGGAAGGAACCATGAGTTAATGCTCTGTGAATAAGGCACTGGATCTTAGAAAGCAGATTAGTGCGCCTGCCTGTACTACTGTTAATACTGCAGTAAGGACCCAGAAAACTGCAGGAGGTCCAGGCATTTACCCATGTATGAAAGAGAAGATGTTTAACTCTTCTGATGCTGTTGCCATTCAGCCCCACATCTGGAATTTGGGTTTGTTTCCTAGTTAAAGGATAGTGCTTTTCCAAGAGTGTTCCTTGTGGAATCAGATCCAGGAAAAGCCCCTTATACAAGCAATGTGGAAGCCATATTTGCTCCCCTTTACGGCACTCAGCAATAATGCAGACCATTACAAGGCAAACGAAACCCTACAAAATGAAAATGAGGATGACTCCAAGGACGTTCAACAGCTTTTTAAGGTAAGAACAAAACCAAAGTTATCTAAATATCTTGGGGAGGTGTCTGAAAAGAATAAGAAAGCACTGATTTATTCACACCAAAAGCTTGGTCTTGTCTCTAAGCATTCTCTAACACTCTATGCATTTAGCGTTTCCTTATTACTGAGTCTAGTCAGCTGCAGTCTCATTTCCAGCATATGTGGTAATTGCAGTGAAAAATGGAACTGATGAGTTTTCCCCCAAATTTCTCAGGGTGTTTTCAAACACACGAGACAAAACTGTTTCCCTTTCAGAAAAAGGGATGATACTTTCCGGCACTAATTTACAATCATCAGTTGAAGGGACTAAGACAATTGTATGGTGGTCCAGTAGAATATAAAGTAAGATGAAGAGATCCAGATTTTTTACTGCCATCACCCCCAGCTGTGTTTTGTTCTTGAATGTCAAGAATACACCCCAAAGAGAATACAAGAAGACAACCTGGAACATGGATGTGCTCAGATATAGGGCAATACAGAAATCACTCAGGGGGGCAACATTAACCCCTTTTTGTAAAACTGCAAATCTCAGAGGTGAGAGCTGTCTGCTATTGGTTTGGAAGCTGCCTGAGGGTTTGAAACAACTCTATCCATGAGAAATATGACATGAGGCAGTTGCACAGGAAAGCGAGAAGGGCATAGAGGGTCAAATCCTTCTAGAACTCTGAGGAAGTGGTGCAGTTCTGCTGTGTTGCGGGCCAGACAACTTGATTTCTGGAATTCATGCAGGGGTCCCATACCTCCTCTGTACTGCAAAGCCGAGCTCCAGTGGCTCACTAAGCACCAGTGGGGAAGGAGGGAGAGAGTTTGGAGAGCAGTTATAAGGGGTTAGAGACAATAGAGCATGGATGAACCAGCTGTTTCCAGGACCAACACGTCATAGAATCATAGAGATTAGAGATGGCAATGGCTAGTAGCTTATGCATTCCATCTCCCTGGGGCCAGTGCAGGGTTGTCCCCTAGAGTCCATTTTTCTGGTGTGTCATCCAGAACTTGACCCATGACCTACATAGCCCCAACTCTGCTGCCGTGCTTTCTTGTAAAACTGAGGCCCTTACCATTACTGTCTATGCAAGAAGGTGATGTGTTGTCAGCAATTTCATTTATTGAGAGTACAAAGACATAGTAACTAAACATCCTAAATGTCAGCACTTCCACCACTTCCCTGAGGAGGCTATTCCACAGCCTATGACATCAATGGGAGTAAGCTTTTCCTATTACTCCGAACAAAAGTTTCCTTTCATAATTTCATGTCATTATTCCTAGTGATATGCCCACATGCTCCTATCTATTAATTATTATTGTAGTGGCCAGGAGCCCCAGTCTTGGACCATGACCCCCTTGCGCATTCTGATACCATATCACATCAGGAAAATAGAACATGCTTTGGAGCTACTGAAATGTGGAGGCCGCCCTAGCTGGCAGAGCCATTCCAAGGCATTTTATGCCCTGGAGATCAGAGAATTCCTTCTTTGTAAGCCCACAGAGAACCCCTGTACTAAGTTGATGTACTCTAGCAGGGCAAAGAGTTTGGCCCATAAGGCTATGTCTACACTGGCGGCTTCTTGTGCAAGAAAATCTTGCGCAAGAAAACGTCCACACTGCCACGTGGCGAGCTGTGCTTTTGCGCAAGAGCGCCCATGGCAGTGTGGACACTTTCTTGCGCAAGAAAGCTCTGATGGCCATTTTAGCCATAGGGCTTTCTTGCGCAAGAAATCCCTGCCGAACGTCCACACTGCCCTCTTGCACAAGAGCTCCTGCGCAAGAGGGCTTACACCTGTTAAAAAAGAGCGTAGCTCTTGCGCAAGAAGCCCTCTCTTACCACGCCGTACTGTAAATTTCCTTGAGCAAGAGTGGGCGGGCAGTGAGGAGGACGTTCTGGGGATTCTTGCGCAAGAAGGGCCATACTTGCACAAGAAGCCACGAGTGTAGACATAGCCCACAGGTTTAAGGCTTTGTATGTGATGACAGAACTATTACCCTTAGTTACAATATAGTTTTCATGTTAGGCATCATTAGCCTGTGGCTAACACCAACCTCAAAAGCAGTTTTGTCTGTTCAGGTACTGCAAGATGGGATTTTTTCAGTGATGTAACTCAGGAATCCAGCCTATAAATATGTAACACTCCCATCACCACAGACGGAGCTATGTCCAGACGGCAGGCTTCTTTCGGAAGAAGCTTTTCCGGAAGAGATCTTCTGGAAAAACTTTTTCCAAAAGAGTGCGTCCACATTGCAAAAGCGCATTGAAAAAGCAATCTGCTTTTTCAAAAGATAGCGTCCATTCAGTGTGGACGCTATCTCGCATTTCAGCTGTGATTACTATGGACGGAGGGCGCCTGTGCTTTTTTCTCTTCTTTCAAAAGAAGTTCCTCTTCCCCATCCCCCATCTTTCGAAAAAAGGCCTCTTCCTCATAGAATGAGGATTACCAATGTCGGAAAAACCCCTCTGTTCTTTCGATTTTCTTTTGGAAGAATGCAATTGCGCTGTGGACATAATTGAGGTTTTTTCAGAAAAATGACCGTTTTTCCAAAAAAACCTCTGTAGTGTAGACATACCCTGGGAAGCTGAGGCAGAGACATTAAATGACTTGCCCAAAGTCACATACATAGCCTGTGGCTGAGCTGGGGTGAGAACCTACATTTTATAAAAGATTCAAGACCAACCATCCTGCTCTAAGCATAGGCAAAGTCAGGTTTCCTTGTTTTTGAAGTCTATGTGAAACTCAGGTGCTGTCACTCTGGCAAAAGATTACTAAATATGACATTGCTCAGTGACAACAAATATAGTCTTTAGTTCTAGGAGTCTGGTTCACTGTTATTTGAAATGGATGATGGGAATTTGGAGTGCTCCCTAATTCCTGCTCTTGTTCCTTCCTTTGCTGGTGCATGTATTTCTGCCTTCAATGAGTTCTCAAACTTTATTCTTCCAAATGTGAGCACTGCATCTAATGCTAAACTGCCATATGATACATGGAGCTTAAAAACACCCAGTTAAACTATTTAATAAATGGGACTTAAAAAAATCACGCAAAGTGACTCTTGTGCAAGTTAGATTTTAATATATATTCTTGACCATTCTTCCAAAAATCATTTACATTTCCCCTGTAATGTATTTGAAGAGTGCTAAGCACCATTTCGAATACTCATTGTGACACTTCAATTAACTCTGTGAGCTGTTTATTTCTAGACTTAATTTGCAACTGCTTGATTTGCCAGGAGGACAGAGAAATATCCGCACACTAGGAACGAACGCGAGAGACTCCGGCAGTGGTTAATGCAACATTAGGGGGTCCAAGGTTTCCTGAAAGCTGTTGTTGGAGCTTAATTAATTACCATTCTAAAGTTCTTTGAGATCTTCTGATGAATGATTTTTCTGTAAAGCATCAAACCGTATTCATTCATGGCATGACCTTTGCTAGTCACACGGACCATGTGTGGTGTAAAAATTCCACTAACATTCTATTTGGGATCAGCTCACACATTTCTCAGGTAAAGTGGGAAGGTGTAAAAGTGTGGCTCTACCCTGTAGCTCCCACTGCTGGCTAAGCCTGGCTCTGAGATGCCCTGACTCAATCTCTCCTTCACGAGTTCCAATACCAAACCCTCCTTTGGGGAAGTGGTTCATCAACATAATACCAAGAAAAAGTTTCTTCCACCCCAGTCTCAGACTGGGCACAGCCCTGCCTCCTTAAAGTCTGTCTGGCTCCACGTCTCTCCACTAGGTGCAGTTATTAGACTTTCCCAGGCTCTGCTCATTTAATTTGTCCCCTGGAGATCAGGGGTAGCACAATGCCCCTTTTGGGCCTTTGTTTACTAGATTTTTGGTCTGCTCCTCCAGCTACTGCCTTCCTCAGCCTTTGAGCTGCAACTCTCCTCTCTCTTCCTAGCCTCTCTGCACTGAAAGAGGTCCGCAGGTGGTAGCCCTTTCCTGCAACGGTCTCTCCCTTTAGCCCAATTGGACAGCAGAGAGGGAATCTGGACACCCTTGCTCCCTCCTCCAGGGGCCAATCAATCCATTTGCATAATTCTAGCATATAAACAAATCACCACATTTCATTCTCAGAACACTTTATAAACATTGGGTCACACACTCTTGCTCACTGACTTGAGTTAGAGCCTCTCTGAATACATGAATGATCAGGGCTTAAATTAAACCTTATAAAATCCTGGGGAGATGTAATAGCTGTGCCTCAGTTTAGCTTTCTTCTCAGTGACATACCAGCTATGCTAGAATGCAACCCAAACATTTTGGCCTCAGCAGTAACCCCTTGATCACAAGTTCCTATACAGATCATTTTCCAGCTCCCAGCTTGTCTCTGTGTGCTCAGCATTCCAGTGTATTCCCCTCAAGTGAAAGAGTTTAATTTTAGCTCCTTTAAGAGGAATGATGCACTTTGATCTTTCGTACTTCTGCTTGAATGCAAGAGCTGAGGGTTAGCTTTGTCAGGAATGATTGTATTAGGTAGAAACAAAGAAAAAGATCGGCAAGCTTCTTTTCCATGCTATTCTGCAATAGCAAGAACATAAAAAATTAAACATGAGGCATTTTTATTCACAAAGGCTTTTACTTTAGCATCAAGAAAATCTGCTGAGAGATTTTATGACTATATGCAGTGTTCAGTGTTTTCTGAGAGCCTGGAATAATTCCACAGGCTATAATTAAAGGGCAATTTCTACATAAATAGTCACAGTGATAACTTATGCACATTAGTGGGCAGATTACTTGCCTATTAATTAAGTGTATGCTATTCCAGTCTTCAGACCATTTTGTACAAATTTGCAATCTTGCTATTTTCACAGTTGTGTGACCAATGTACTTTTTCTTTGAAATAGCTCCCAAATTCTCTCCTCTTGCCATGAATCTTTGAAATGTAAATATGCTAAATCCTGGGTTAATTAGGATAATACTCTTAAAAATGCAAAAATATAACCCTCTGTCACACTAATTCAAACACCTGAACATGATTCCATTCATTGTTTAGCAAAGCAATCCTAGACTGTCCTGTATCAAAGGGGTATATGTTTTCACAACTATACGCAGATCTATTTAAGTGAAAGAAAACATCATGTCAGTTACTGAATTCTTCTTTCAATCTGAATTCTGAACAGACTAACCATAGGGATATGGAAGATCTAAACACTCCTCCTCACTAACATAGGGAGACGGAAACAAGACCAAGCAACACCACATTGATGGTACAGGAGGGAAAAATCAGCAGCTCTGCTACTTCCTCCCATCTTTCCCCTACGACTGCCTGTTGAGTCCAGAGCAAGCCAGGGCACCATGTGAGGCATGCTCCTCAGACCTGGGTGAACGGCAACATGGTAGCATGTGGTGATCAAGGAAAATATTGAAGTAAAATGTAGTACCTTTGTGTAACCTCAGTCCTAGAAACACAGTCAGTGACTTCAGGGCTCACCAGAAAAAACTATTTAAAAGAAACAGAATAGTTTTCAAAATGATCAGCCTCAGAAGCAAGTATCACATTTCACTAATATCATACACATAAAATATTATTCTAAAGAAAGAACCAGTATAAGTACATTTCCACTGTCAATTGAGAAATATATGAACAGACTACAACCGACAGGCAAAGCTTGCCTGACAACTCCACCCAGTTAACAGGTAATGAATGATCTGGCTGGGAAAGGTTACACTTGTTTTGCTCACTCACTGTTGCAAGTGGTTCATTATCCCACCCACACCATAGGAAGGTGGGAGTGCCTCTCCAGAGACTGAAGATCTAGCACGGGGGCTGACTAGTTCACATGGAGGAATGTTAGATTTGGTTGGCGTTAAGGGGAAGGCTTGGGCAGGATTTTGTCTCATTTACTTTTCAGCTTCTTCTATAAATAAAACAAATCCCCAGAAAGAGAGCAAGATTTGGCCTGCTACAACATGTGTTCATTGTGTTTTGGAGCAAAGAGAGGAAGTCACTTGTCTACCCATTTGTATTTTATAGTATCTGTTGTTTGTTCTCAAACATTCTCTAAATAAACCTACTTGTGGTGGGGGTTTTTAATATTTAGATATCAAAATCAAGAACAAAACCCTCATAGGTCAGAGTTAGGTTGTTGTGTGGGGAGGAAATACAATTTTATGTATATATGAATAACACGTAGGCATTTACTGTGATCAGTGTCATGTTTATGATGCCCTTAACTATTTTTTTTAAGTGCTGGGTTTTTGTAAGTGATGTGATAGGTTCTTGTCCCTTTTCAACTTTAACTGTTTTTTTAAACAAGAGCCCAGATCATACCGCTGCTATGGAGGAACCCACAGAAGGGAACTCTGGTGAGGTACTCCATAAGAGAATTCACAGCGATTCCCTCCCCCAATCACTCCAATAAGAGGATGGTTATTATACCTTTCAGACCTCCCATGGAATAGGCTATGAGACATTATGAGGTTAGTGCCACCGGAAGTGGCAAAGTGGCCCCCTCCCCTTTTTGTCCTGGGGATCAGTCCTTTCTTTTGCACATCAGCCCTCCAGCTGGATCCCACATGCTAATCCACTCCTTTTAGAGAATACAAAACAAAGTTCAATAATATAGAAAGGGTTTTTTGGTGCCCACAAAGGTTTTCTCCTCAATTTCAGGCTTAGGGCCTTCCCCATCTGGATTCCCCATGGAGGGTTACATTTCTATTGTTGCCCCACCTCTAGGAGTTGGTAGGAGAGCCAAGGCCCACCTTCTGCACCAGCTCCAATCCAGGGCCCAAGGATAGGCAGCCAAGTTCTGCACCTTGGGGTGCTAAATAGCTGGGTCACTGTTGGCTAGGACATGGAGTAAGCAGGTGAAAAAGGGGACGTAGGCCCCCTGCCACTGGTGTTCCTGGTATGGGAACTCTAAAGCACTGCCTAGTCAAGTCCTTAAGTTTGGGGCATGTCCCCAAGAGTCCAGATTCCCTTAGCTGGGGCTTCTCAATAGGTTCCCCCCTTTTTCCAGAGAGGTGGGAGCTTACTTGCTCCTACGGCTGCCAAGCAGACAGGCTCTGGTTTGTGTCCTGTAGATTGCTGAACCAGCCTCCTACCTCCTTGCTAGTCAGCTCCTAACTGAGCCAGGCTCCTTCCTTTTCTCCTCCCTCCAGGCCTGGCACTGGCAGCATGTAAAGCAAGGTGGGGCTAGTTGGGCCCAAAGGCTTTTGTTAACCCCTGTGATACCAGGCCCTCCTTTCTTCATGCCCTCACAAGCTGCCTGTCTGGATCATTCCATAGCTGAGTGCCCCTTTTTCACTCCACAGAGTAAATTAAAGAACTGAATCAAAAATAAAATTTCCAACCTACCCTCATCAGTCTCTCCTTTGCAAGCTTGGTCAGGTCTCAAGCAACAAAAGCTCCGCATGATGATTTCCTCAGTCTGGAGTTCTGTTCCCTTCTTCTGGCCTGGTGCTCTGCTCCCCCTTTTAACCTCCACCTCCAGCTTGTGCAGGCTCTGAAGGCATGGCTGGGTAGGGTCACTTGGGACCAGAGCTCCTCCTTAATCTTTTGTTCTCCAGTCTGGGGTTTGTACATCCCATCACAGACTTGCCCCCAAACCTGGTGGATTTTTGGCTCCGGTGACATCAAGGCTATGTCTAGACTGGCCAGATTTTGCGGAAATGCTTTTAACGGAAAAGTTTTTCCATTAAAAGCATTTCTGCAAAAGAGCGTCTAGATTGGCATGGGTGCCTTTGCGCAAAAAGTGCTTTTGCGCAAAAGCATCCGTGGCCAGTCTAGACGCGATTTTGCGCAAGAAAGCCCCGATTGCCATTTTCGCCATCGGGGCTTTTTTGCTCAAAACAGTCCTCCCCTGTCTACACTGGCCCTCTTGCGCAAATACATTTGCACAAGAGGGCTTATCCCTGAGCGGGAGCATCACAATATTTGTGCAAGAACACTGACAATCTTACATTAGATCGTCAGTGGTCTTGCGCAAATTCAAGCGGCCAGTGTAGACAGCTGGCAAGTTTTTGCGCACCCTCAATAGTATAAGTTAGGGAAAAGAGCAATATAGTTGACCCTGTCATGCTCCTCTCTCCTGTTTATACCTGTGTATTCTTGTGTTAACAGTTAAAGTCAATTGCTTAAAGGCCTTAAACTGAGTTTCTGTAGCAGGTGCTCTGGGCTCCAAACAGGATGGCAAAAGGAGTGACTCACGTTAGGTCCAGAATCTCTGAGCATGGTTTAGGCTCTTTCTCCAGTTGAAACTTCGATGTGTGACTCATAGCCCTGAATGCCAAGGATGTTGGTTCAACCTGCCACTTGGACTATTTGATTCTGCAGATTGGTTGTCAGCTATTATAACTGACTAACCTTCCTGGAGGTCTTGGTTAAATAAATCACATAAGCATGTGCTTAATCTTATGTCCACGAGTAATAAATCCATGCTCCAGTGCATAATGTGATCAGCCCCAGCGTGCTTCTGTAGTACACTGAGCCATCCAAATCTCATAACTCCAAACCCTCAAATCATCACATTTATCTAATGTCTATAGTCTCTCAAAGCCTGTTTTAAAGACAATACTAGTTGTAAACAGCGACATTTAAACAAAAGCAAGTTCTTCCAGATTCTCCCCGGTCTCTGTATCCTCTTGGACGAAATAAGTATAAGCTACTGCAGATAGAGAAATTGATTTCTGTAAAGGGAAATCATGCCTTACTAATCTACTAGAATTCAGAGGGGTAGCCGAGTTAGTCTGTAACAGGAAAAACTTAAAAAATGACAAACAGTCTAGTAGCACCTTAAAGACTAACAAAACATGTAGATGGTATCATGAGCTTTCGTGGTTTTGTTAGTCTTTAAGGTGCTACTAGACTATTTGTTGTTTTTTACGTTTTTCCTGTTACAGACTAAGTTGGCTACCCCTCTGAAGCTTTTGAACATGCAAGGCACTGCATTCAGCTGTATGGAGTGGAAATCCATCAGCTACATAAAGAAACTCGCACAGATCCAAACAGACATCATCTTCCTTTCCAAGTGCAAACAGATGAACATCATACCTAAGGGACTAAGGGTGAAAAACCCATTGCAGTCTATGTATCCCACAGACTACAGCCAGAGATTATGCCACACTCTCGCTAAGAAACTTAGGAACCACCTTATCAGCATTCTATACTGAAGAAGTGGGTTGTGCCCACAAAACCTCATGATACCATCTACATGTTTTGTTAGTTTTTAAAGTGCTATTTGTTACTTTTTAAGTTAATTTACTAGAGTTCTCTGAGGGAGTCAACAAACATGTGGACAAGGGGGATCCAGTGGATATAGTGTACTTAGATTTCCAAAAAGCCTTTGACAAGGTCCCTCACCAAAGGCTCTTGAGTAAAGTAAGTTGTCATGGGATAAGAGGGAAGGTCATTTCATGGATTGATAACTGGTTAAAAGGCAGGAAACAAAGGGTAGGAATAAATGGTAAGTTTTCAGAATGGAAAGAGGTAATTAGTGGAGTCCCCCCAAGGGTCTGTTCTGGGACCCATCCTATTCAACTTATTTCTAAATGATCTGGAGAAAGGGGTAAACAGTGAGGTGGCAAAATTTGTAGATGATACTAAACTGCTCAAGATAGTTAAGACCAAAGCAGACTGTGAAGAACTTCAAAGGATCTCACAAAACTAAGTGATTGGGCAATAAAATGGCAAATGAAATTTAACATTGATAAACGTAAGGTAATGCACATTGGTAAAACGAATCCCAACTATACATACAATATGATGGGGAGTTATTCAGCTACAACTACTCAAGAGAGAGATCTTGGAGTCACTGTGGATAGTTCTCTGAAAACATCCACTCCTTGTGCAGCAGCAGTCAAAAAAGCAAATATAATGTTAGGAATCATTAAAAAAGAGATAGGGTATGTCTACACTACAGCGTTATTTCAAAATAGCTTATTTTGAAATAGTTAATTCGAAATAAGTTATTTCAAAATAACGAGTCTACGCACAAAATGCATTTCGAAATAGCACATCCACACTGAGTGGACGCTGAATCGCATTTAAGGCTAGCTGGAACCAGGTCCGGCAGGGCATCAGGTCAGGAGTTACTTTGTGTGGCTGCTGCCTGAGGTTATCTGAGGCCTGTGCTTAAAGGGACCCCCTGGACAGCCGATTCTCAGGTTTCCCTGTTTGCTTGCCTACCTCGATGTGGGACAGCAAAGCATTTTGTCTCTATGTGCTCTGGTTGCACTCGCTTGGGACACCATAGCACTCTGCAACATGGAGCCAGAGCTGCCCCTGGGCACTCTGGTGTTTCTCGTGGACGTGTTGTTGCGAGCCTGGCTGCACTTTCTGCAGGCTGCCATCAGGGAGGTCTATCAGGGGGGCTGTCAGTATCCAGGAGGCCCTGCGGGAGAGCTTCCACCCTGAAGAGCACTAAGAGTCTCCCTGGTCTGCCCCACTTGGGGCTTGTGCCTCATTCCTCCCTCACGTCCTTCCATTTACCCCTCTCTAGTCCCCGTTCCTGATGTAAAATAAAATACACATATTTTCATGAACACAAACTCTCTTTATTTAACAAAACTGGGGGAGGGATGAAACACTGGTGAGACTGGGGAAAGGAGGTGGGAGAGAGGAGGAGAGAAGGTGGGAGAGGGGAGGGGGAAACCTGGGAGGAGGGAGCTGGAAGGGGGAAGCAAGGGGAAGAAGGGGGAGGGGAAGCTCAGGGCTCAGGGTTGGGGGTCTTGCCGAACCAACTTGATTTTCATGCGAACCTGTTCCTGGGTTCGCATGTGGCCTTTGGTGTCCAGGCTGGCAGCTTTCCTGCCATAGACAGCTGCATTCCTCCATCAAGTGCAGAGATCCTGGACGTTGGGGGCATCCCCCCCAAACCTGAGTAAGGTCCACCCTGATCTCCACCCTGGACCAGGAAGGTGCCCACCTTCTCCGGGCCCTGGCATGCTCCTGGGAGCTGGCAGACTACTCCTGGGGAGCGGTGGAGGGCTTAATGCCAGTGGCTTGTTGACTCATGTTTTGGGGCCACTGGGTCAGGGGCAGTGACTGCTGGCTCTGGGCTGGCAGGCTTGGAGCTGGCACAGGCACTGTGGCCAGAGTCAACCCCTTTAAGGGCTCCGGGGCAGGGGGGAGGGAGAGAAGTGTTCTTGGTTGAGGCTGGAGTGGCCACCAGGGCACCCTGGGAAGGCTGGAGGCCCCCTATTTCAAAATAAGTGTCTACACAGCACTTATTTCAAATTAGCTATTTTGAATTTGGCGTTATTCCTCGTAGAATGAGGTTTACCAAATTTGAAATAAGCGCTCCGCTATTTCGAATTTATTTCAAAATAGCGGTTTGGCTGTGTAGATGCTAGTAAAGTTAATTCGAAATAATGGCTGTTATTTCGAATTAACTTTGATGTGTAGACATACCCATAGAGAATAAAACAGAGAATATCTTATTGCTTCTATATAAAACCATGGTACACCCACATCTTGAATACTGCATAGAGGTCACCTCTTCTCAAAAAAGATATGTTGACATTGTAAAAGGTTCAGAGAAGGGCAACAAAAATGATCAGGGGTTTGAAATGGGTGCCATATGAAGAGAGATTAAAAAGACTTAGACTTTTCATCTTAGAAAAGAGGAGACTATGGAAGGGTATAATAGAGGTCTATAAAATCATGACTGGTGTGGAAAAAGTGAATACGGAAAAATGATTTACTTGTTCCCATAATATAAGAACTAGGGGTCACCAAATGAAATTAATAAGTAGCAAGTTTAAAACAAACAAAAGGACGTTTTTCTTCATGCTGCGCACAGTCAACCTGTGGAACTCCTTGCCAGAGGATGTTGTGAAGACTAGGACTTTAACAGGGTTCAAAAAAGATCTAGACAAATTCATGGAGGTTAGGTCTATCAATGGCTATTATCCAGGATAGGTAGGAATGGTGTCCTTAGCCTCTGTTTGTCTGGAAATGGATGTCAAGAGAGGGATCATGTGATGATTGCCTGTTGCATTCACTCCCTCTGGGGCATCTGGTATTGGCCACTGTCAGCAGACAGGATACTGAGCTAGATGGATCTTTGGTCTGACCCAATATGGCCGTCCTATGATTCTGGACTCACTCTGGCTCCTCTATGCTATTTTGATAGAATATTGAGGCTAAAATGAACCTTAGGTGGTAGAGGTGAATTCCTCTCACTCAGGAAAGCATAAGGCCAATATCAATGACCCTGCATTGCTCTCCACATTCCTCCCACACACAGATATATGCACACACACAAGGCCTGGCATAGGTGAGGCAGTAACCATAGTGCCCCAGTCTTATGGGGATTTGGGGCTGCAGTGCTGCTCAGGTAAGAAGACCAGACGCGGGATCACATTGGACATATTTCAGCTCCTCCACTAGCCTAGAATCCATGTGAAGTAAAGCTACCTTTGTTCCTACTTCCCAATGATCCATGCTGCTCTCCCACATCTCTCAAGAGCCACCCAGAATTAGAACCAGTAGTAATGTACATTGTTTGTTCCCTTGTAGTTAGGGAAGCATTGAAGGGTATTCAAGTGATAGCCAAGGTCAGAGAAGCCTCTGACAGCATGTTCTAGCCTGTTCAAAGAGAAGTGTGTGATTGAGCAGCCAGGGGGAAGCAAGTGGACTACTAGCCTCCACAGGATCTCTTATGATACACCTGGCTCTCAAATGATACATAAGATACTGCCCCTCATTGAAAACTAAGGGAAGATCGTCAGCTGGCAAAACTCATCATACTCATCAGTTGGCATCAGTGGAGCTCTGACTATTTACACCAGGTGAGGATCTGCTACAAAGTCTATGACAAGAACAAAACTAATCTTTGCTGCCTCCAGTTCAAAACACTGTCTGCTCTCCTTCTGCATAATGCACACATGGTTTAAATGCCATGAACTCCCCGCTTCTCTGTGAGTGCACGGGGAGGAGCGGGGGAGACACTCACTGGCCACTATCTCTAACAGAAAAAATATCAGGAAACCCAGATAGTAGAAACTTGGGAGGGGGTTGACACTCTCCTAGGCAGGAATAGTCTACAAAGAGGCTAACACCCATAATCATTGGTGTTATTAGGTATAGTCATACTCTTAATACCCCAAGAGACTTATCATCATCAATGCTCACTTTTCCCAGTATTATCAGAGTATAGTTGTACTATTACCAGAGTTTAGCTGCTCTTTATCATTATACTGATCATCTCTACTTCATGCAGGAATCATTCAAACTTCTCACTTAAATATGTTAAAAGACACATTGCAAGGCAAAGTTTGGGAGTCACCCTGCACTTTGTGTGTTTGTGTGAGTGGAGGAAGTGCGATGTGGCTTTGTTGTATTCTTCCTGCTAGACTTTACCAATTCTGAATATGCCTGTTTGTTTACCATCTGCTTTTTTCTGCCTGCAAATAGTTATGTAACTTCAAATCTTTAAGCACTCCCTCACTGGCTTCTGCTCATCCTGTCAATCTTCTTTTTCAGGGTAACTAGTATATTTCATTGTAGTTATGGTGTCTTTTACTGCTCTCCAGCCACCTCTTACATGAGTGAATTATATTTCCTCTGATTGCACACTCCATCCTAAATTGATTGATTTTAGAAATGGGCCTGTTCTTGCTCTCATTTAAATCAGTTGCAAAACTCTCACTGGCTTCTGTGGAATAGTATCAGGCTGTAATATTCCCGTACTGCCAAGTTCCGCAGTCGTGGCTTCAAGTTATTCTTTGCTATGCTAACTTCAAGTTGCTCAGAAGCACTGCTTCCAAATTTTTCTATTGTTTTCATTTACTGAATAAATTCCTCATGATCAGGAGTAGAACTTGGCCAGTTTCTACTTTGGTTGGAGTCTGTACTTTTTGGATCCACAAGTGGCAATCACATTAATTTAGGAACCTCCATAAATAATATGTTTGACTGTATTTATTATTTACCAGTTGTCTGTGAAGTTAAAATTGTTTATTATGGCCTAGAGAACCCATAGAATTTTCTAGAAAATTTTTGTCCTTTCTCTCTTCATGATCTTAAGCAGATACCCAGCATTTTTGTTTTTTCTGTCCTATATGGTTGACCACCATACCTTTTGTTCCCATTGTTACTATAAAAACTATTGAAATGTAGCTTCTCCTCTGAATTTCAGCCTCACCGCTCTCACCTATGCAGAACATACTAATACAAATGAGAATAATCATTGAGGTATGCCCCGTAGAGCATGACAGGATAATATCTGTACTAGGTTAAATCTGACTATATGAAGGATTTTAATTTTTCCCTATTATCATGAAAAGAGAAAGTTCTCTGTTCTTCCCTCACTTAACAACATAGTGTGCAAGGCATGCACAATAAAAGAGGCCCCCTTGCAGCACAAGGAGGAATAGTACCCTAGGTTTAACTTCATTAATCCTCAACTGATTTTTCTTCAGAATTTAATTTATAGACCAATAGTGACATCTGCTGGAAATTTGTAATATGTTATTTAAATTAATAGTATACAATTCCATGCTCTGATCTCTAAGGGTGTGTCTACACAGCACCATAACTCAAAATAAGATACGCAATTTGAGTTACGCAAATTGCGTGTCTTATTTTGATGCTATTTTGAAATAGCTTTTTTAATCATTTAGCGCTATCTACACAGTGCCAAATTTCAAAATAAAGTGCTATTCTGAAATGTCCCTTACCCCTGTAAAAGAATGAGGTTTACAGGGATGTCAGAATAATGAGCCTGAAATAATGGGCTTGCTGTGAAAACGTGGGATAGCTATTTCGGGATACTCCAGTATCCCAAAATAGCATTGCAATGTAGACATACCCTTACTGTCTTTTGTTAATTGTGGGCTTTAAAGTAAAATAGGCATTTCCTGACCACCATTTGTCAGGTCTTTACTATAATATTTTATTCCATCAGAATGTGCTAACAAAGTTTTGCAATAAAAAAATGTGTTTTAAAGAATCTTGATTAATCTACAAAGTTTTGTAAATAAAACGGATGGCGTTCATACATGAATGTAATGATTTTAAAATATAATTGCATTACATTTGATTGATTGATTGATTGATTGATTGAAATGTTATCACAAAGAATATTGTATAGATTCCTATTAAATCTAGCAGGGCTTCTTTTGCACAAACATAGGAAATGATGTTTTCTGTCTTTATATCTAGTCAAAGATTCAAATTTTTAAAAGATTCTGAATGCAATTTCTCAATATATAATCATCTCCTAAGTAATCTAAGCTGCAGATTTTGGGGCTTTTCTGCCAGTCTGCCAGATGTCTGGATTCAATAATGTATTAAGCACATGAGCAGTCCCATAGACCAGAGTAGAAGTGCTTCATACACAGTCTTAAAGTTATCTGCATGCTTAATTGCTGTGGATTGGAGCCAGAATAATTAGCATAATAATTGTTGTCATAGATTGAATTAACTCTTCCAAACTAAACCCCTGTATTCATTATACATAACATTCCTTTTGTCTTTTGAGGCAATGTTTCTCATAGTTAGTTACTGCTCAGATTTTGTTGTTGTTGTTGTTTTTTAAGATTTATAAACCATTCCTGTTATGTAGAGGTGACTTTTTGTGACTGAACACAGCAGAGATAATTTGTCAAACTTTGTAGTTGCCACAGACTCTGGTCCAGATCCCCAGCTGATGTAAATGGTCAGTGATCCCTTGATGTAGGTAATAGAGGATGAAATTAATAGGCAGCAGGTTTAAAATAAACAAAAGGAAGTTTTTCTTCACTCAGTGCACAGTCAACCTGTGGAACTCCTTGCCAGAGGATGCAGTGAAGGCTAGAACTTTAACAGGGTTCAAAAAAGAGATAGATTCATGGAGGTTAGGTCCATCAATGGCTATTAGCCAGGATGGGTAGGAATGATATCCTACCTCTTTTTCTCTGGAGGTGGGTGACAGGGAAGGGATCTTGTGAGGATTGCCTGTTGTGATCTGGGGCATCTAGTATTGGCCACTGTTGTCAGACAGGATACTGGGCTAGATGGACCTTTGGTCTGACCCAGTATGGCCATTCTTATGTTCTTATGTGAGGATAGCATGATAGTTTATGTCAACTGAGTATCAACCCTTAGTTTTCGGTGAGGGCTAATGTTTTTGGTGTATCTTAAGAAATTTGTTGTACAGGTGACAGTGAAAGATGATTGAAGATGTGCTATTATAATTACTGTGTTGTATGTATGATGTGTCCAGACTTGCATCATTCCATATTGATCGCTTGGATTTTAGAAAAGGCAAATTACTATACAAAAAGACATCATGTAAGTATAACAGAGATTGTTCCCTTTGGCAGAATGTTCACTTGGGCTTGTCTGCAGTGGAAAACTACCTCATGCTAGAACACAATCAGGAGGACTCATGGCAACTCATGAAAGTTAAAACACCCGGGGTAAAATCTTGCGCCCCACTGAAGCCAAAGGTGGCTCTTGTCTACATTGAGTGCTAAGCCATATTTAACACCATGTTAGTGACCATGACTTCTCAAGGACATGTAATGTAATTTCCCAGTGCAGACAAGCCCTGAGGGTGAAATTTATCTTGGTACTAGGTCTCACATATGGCTGATGCATCACATTAGTACCTCTTAAGCTTTGTTTTGAGAACCAATTGGCCTTGTATGGGATTTCAGCGGAGGGGTGAATTTCACCCTTTGAAAATAAAAGGACATTGTTTGAAATATGTCCTTATTCCTGAAATAATGGATTGGCTCCAGTTGTTTTTCTGTATGATTACAATGCTTATTAAAACAAAGTACTAACAGGCAGTCTTCAGGCATAGTGCAATCATTTGATGTGAAGACTGCCTCTGCTTTAAACTTCATAGGCTTGAATGTTCAATCTGTTTACAAGTTTCTTGTTGATTTTAAGGGAATTTAGGAGTTCCACTGTAATTCAATACAGATTTTACAAATATTATGGTCCCTGCCTCAGGGTTTTGGGCTGCCACCCATTAGTATTGTATCCAGGTGCCTTTTAGCAACAGGTTCATTAAGGAAAGATAGGACACACTGAATGTTACTAGTTTTGATCTTAAATATGCTCCAATAAAGTGTTTCTGGTAATATCATGTGCAATTATGGTAACTTAAAATACATTCTTTTTAAAAAATTTAAATATATGGTGTGTATTTATGATTTCACTCATTAACAAAGTAACACACATAAAAAAAGAATTGCTGGCATGCAAACATTGAAATACCTTTGAAACAGATTTTAATTTTGAAAGCTTTCATTTCCCATGACAAATAAGGCACAATAATGGCTCCCTTAGGTTATATTGAAATAGTTACATCATCTTAAATTAACTAATCTTACTAAATAATAACTTCTGATAATTGGCTAGTTCCTGCAAGGACCCAGTCTTGCACTCTTCATCCAAGCACAAATTAATAGGATTTGGCTTCAGCAAGGGAGAAATCAGGTATGAGCCCCAAGTAGTTATACTAACTCTATTAATGCAAAAAAAAAAAAAAAAAAAAAAGGATGCTATGTTGTGTTTTGCAGTGTGATGGACTGAATATTAAAATATATCAGAAAATAACATAATAATTAGAATTACAGAATCAACTGCTACTTTACCCTATTTATGATCATCTTGATCTTAAGATTTCCAGCTAGAAACTTCAAAGGGATTGCATTTATACCTTGCAATAATAACAATCACTGGAATTTTCAATCCCATAAGGAACTAATGATGAAAATATATTGATAGTTCCACGCTTTGGAGACTGAACCAGACAGGCTAAGTATAAGGAAAATATAAATGACAATAATATATTTTGGTATAGCTTTCAGTAAAGTCTATTTGTATCCTTTCCAGAATAGAAGTAAAGGGCTGCATCCTAAAACAAAATTAAATTCCAAGTTATTTTAAGTATGTTATCACTAGCTTGTGTGAATTTAGTTGTTAACGTTCAGCAAAGGTTTACAGAGAGATTTTTCTGATACTCTTATAGAGCTGTTCTCTATTATTTGTTAATGCTGATGTTGAAATTGAGTCCTGAACTAATATTTACCTTGAATGGTGCACAGGGAACTGTCAATATTTGGTTTTATGATGTTTTATTCAAAATACAATCCATGTGTTATGACTCCATTTCTAAATCTTAACAATCTAATAATGCAAACATCGGCAGTGGATTATTGAATAGTGCAGTAGATGGAGAATGCCACCAAAGACCACCATTGCTTCCTTGAACATCTCAGACCTGAAGACAGTAAGGGGCTATCTACAGTGGGAGAATGGGTGGCCTTGCAGGACATATTAACTAATATATATTTTAATATATAGTGTTAGTAAATACAGTCCTGTTTCAAAACCTGTTAGCTGAATATGGTCCACTCTAAAGGGAAGCCTAAGATGAAGTGTGACCAGAAAACACATTTAAAGGTATTAAACCCTCTCTACACAAGTATAAATTAAAGCAGGTTAGTTAACATGTAAAAACACATTTTAGTTCTTACAGATTATTTTTAGCCTGGATAGGTTTTAAGTGAAACATTTCAGCTACGTTCTAAATGCCACTGTTTATAAATGGTCCCCACAGGCTGAGTGTGGCTCTGATTCAAAATCCAGTGATGTCAGTAGAAGTCTTTCCATGGACCTCAAGGAGCTTTGGATCAGTCCCAAAAAGATTCACCACAGACTTATCTCTAGGCATAGATGCTAACCTTGTCCCTGTTGTTCCCCACCCTCTCATCTAGAGACAGTGTCATTTAATCAAAGACTTTAAGGCTAGAAGGGACAATTGTGGTCATCTACAATGCACCCATAGAGTGGGTCTACACTGCACCCATAGTCTGAAATAAGCTACGCAAATTGCGTGGCTTATTTCAAGTGTATTTTGAAACAGCTTATTTTGAAATATGGTGTAGTCTACACAGTGCCAGATTTTGAAATAAACCACTATTCCAAAATGTCCCTTAATCGTCATGGAATGAGGTTTACAGGGACATCAGAATAGCGAGCCCATTATTTCTAAAGCTATTTCAAAATAACAGGCTTGTTTAAAAGATGCAGAACAGCTATTTCAGGATACCAGAAGTATCCCAAAACAGCACCACAGTGTAGATGTACCCTCTGTCTGACCTCCTGCACATAACAGGCCACACAGACTCACTCACTACATCTGTAATCGACCTATAACCTCTGGATGATGATGTTAAATCTGAAGACCTTAAACTGTGATTTAAAGATGTCTAGTAACAGAGAATTATGCTAATTCTCACCAGCACATCATCCATGCCCCATGCTGCAGAGGAATGCAAAACAAAACAAAAAACTAGGGTTTCAATTCCTTTCCAACCCCAAATATGCTGACCAGTGAGCCCCTGAGCATGTTGGTGAGATCCGTCAGCCAGACACCCAGGAAATAATTCACTGTCATAACTCAGAGCCCTTCCCCTCTCGCATCCCATCTCCAGTTGTTAAAGGTGTTTGCTACAAGCCATCACAAATAGGGCACATGCCACAGCAGGCAATCTCATAATACCATCACCTCCATAAATTTATCAAGCTCCGTTATTATTGTTGTCAAGCAAACCTCAGTGCCACGGAAACCTCTGCATGTAGGATCACCAGGTGGTAAGTAAGATTTAATAACTGTGAAGAATGGCATAATTAACATCCCAGTGGACACTGTGTATGGGGGAGCGGTTTTACAGAGAAGTTTCATAGACAGCAGAGTTTCTTTGAGTTCATAATGGGGAAATATTCAGCTGATAAAAAAAATCAAGCTATATTATTTTCTCCTGGGAATACAGGCCAGCTCATTCTCCCACAATCTTTGATAAAAAATGTTTGGTACTGTTCAATGTGACGCTCAACCAAAAAGGGATGGCTAATACAGTAATACAACCCTACCATCATTCTCTCTCAGGGCTCCTTTCGTTTCTTCTCAAGACATGCAGAACAGCACCTCTGGAAAGTCGTGAGAGATGGAATAGCATTGGGGGCTTTAACACAGAGATGAGTTCACCAAACAGCCCTCTACAGTTCCTGCCTTTTCCTAACAACTCCAGCCTGACAGAGAGATTCACTATAATAATCAATAGAAGCTGGCAGAGTTAGAACTATTATCTCTCTGGTTCCACCAGCTCAGGAGTCCCTAAGGAGAGATCTTCTCCTTTGCTAACCGGTTGGCTAGGGTTGGGTAGATCGGGGCTGAAATCAATGGCTTAGTGTGCTCCACCCTTCGGCAGGTTTTCTCCTGTTTTCGGGCCACTTATCCTGCCCGTTTGGAAGGCGTTTTCCCACATAAGGCTAATTAGTTTGCGGCCTTCCCCGGGCTCTGATTACGGCTGACTCACAGGCGTGGTTCCCCCCCACCCCCCAGTCCCCGTCTTAGCTTTCCCCATTGATCGTACCTAGAAGAAAAGCTCTGCTGCTAAGCAACCGCAGGGTTCCGGTGCGCGTAAGAAACAGCAGCTTCCCCTACTACCCTTCTCGAATCCCACAAGCCGCTTAACCTTGCAATAACAACACCGCCGCCGTGTTCTCCTGCCTCATTAACCAATCGATAGGCTTCCGCTGTGCACTGCAAGCGTGCCGCATAGCGGGCTTTGTGGGGGCGCTTAAAATGCTGACTTCGCGCCTTAGGGAAGCAAGTTTCTCTGTCCCCAATAGCACAGGGGAAAATGAGGATCAGGACTGAGGATGGGTTTACTCAGGCTTGCAGCCTGGACTGGGGAAATGCAAGATCTCCATGGTAGGAACGGAGGAGATAGCTCAGGTGTCACTTGGCCCCGTCCTCTGCCTGGCAGCATGGAGCTCCGTTCCCAGCTCCTTGCCAAGGCTCCCCCAGCAGGGTAGAGCTAAGGAGTGTTTGTGAAAGTGTGCACCCTGCAGCAATAGCGTAGGTAACAGTGTTCAGCAAGGGGCAAGCACAGTTTGCCCGCGTGTGTCAGCTTCAGGACCCTGGACAGCAGCTCTGCAATTGCTAGCGGCATTCCAAGCTGCCTAGATTCCTTATCGCTGGCTGCTTTCCCCTCCCCTCTTATTCGCCTTCCACTCCTTGCCTTTTTGTGGCATTATTCTCCGTTTCTCTCACCTCCTCACTGCTGCTTAGCATTGGCTGCGTAGGGTCAGGGAAGGGTTGTGCCAGGGCTGGCTACCCATCTTGGTACACTCAATTCTAGGACAAGAGTGAGGTTGACTTCTTGGGGTGGTTTGGCAAAGTTTATTAGTGTGAAAAGTTGATCGTGTCTTGATATTAACAAAAATATATAGGATCGTGAGCTTCCGTGGGTAAAACCCACTTCATCATCTGAAAAAAATTGATGAAGTGGGTTGTGCCCACAAAAGCTCAAGATATTATCTACCTATATATCTGTCTGTCTCTAAGGTGCCACAGGACTACTTGTGGTTTTCATAGTTACAGATTAACAGAGAGTTACCCTTCTGGGAAGTGTCTTGATATTGTTAAGGGGGGAAAGGGTGTCTCAGAAAACCTCAGTAGCATGGGTCAGGAAAATGCAGCATTAATTATACTGTAAGCTCCGTGTCTGCTCCTATGTGTCAGTGCCTTGCCCAGGGGCCCGATGCTGAACGGGTAACTAATGGCTAAAATACCACGTCGGGAGAAGCGTTCCGAATTGTCAGTCATGTAAAGGGAAGGAAACGCCGTAGTTGAGCTGTAACGCTAAAGGAAAACAAAGGGAGGGGGCGCCTCGCACTGTTTCCGAAGGGCTGTAGCAGCTTGCGGTCCCATCCTTCTCCCAGTCCCCAGCCGTATGTGTCCGGCCTCCGCAGGAATTCGCCCACCAGAGCCTTGGGTGGGGGAGAGTTGCGCGCTGAGCCGCTTTCACGCCTACAAAAGTGGGAGCTGAGATATGAAGGGGCCTTCTCCCCTTCCCCCCGCAAGCCGTCTCGGCGTTGGAGGTTACAGTGGGGAGCAGGCGTGTTTGCCTCTCCAAATAAGCCAATTGCCTTGGGGAAGCAGCATTAAATGGAAATCGTCTGACTCGGATGTGGCTGGTGGACCCGCTTAGTAATTAACGTTTGTTTTGTGTTTCTCTCTCCCCCACTCCTCCTTTAGCCTCCAGAAGCTTTCGGGGCCCTCTCCCTGCTGCCCCGCTTCTCTCTGCTCCCCAGCTCCTCCTTTCGCCCGCGCCTGTCAGCTCCCAGGCTCTGCCCTCGCTTTGCCACCGCCCTTCTTCCAGCTCTGCCAGCTGCCCCTGTGTCTAACATCAGCCCCTTCCCAACAGGAACGCTGGTCTCCAGGGACCAGGCCGCAGCCCCAGGCCAGCTGTGGGCGTTACTAGAAGGCCGCCGGGCCGAGCCCGCACTACGCAGCTGCCTCTTCTGGAAACACCTGAGATGCCCCAAATGCAAAGGAGCCGCGTTCAGGAAACACGGAACTTTCCCTGAGCCGTTCAGTGCTGTGAGTACCACTTCCTCAGACAGGCTCCCCCCCTCCTCCTCAGGGTGCCTTGATTGCCTGGGGAGACTTGGGTCTGCAGCTAGAGCAACCCACGGCAGCTAATTTGAACGAGATTTAACACTGCGATCCCGGCTGTAATTGGAAGATTGCGGGGGAGAGGGGGTGTCGAGGGACTCGCATAAATATTCAAGGCTAAGAGCGATGACAGCTTAACGCCCCTTGCTGGCCAATGGCAGAAGCAGGGCGGTTGTGACCTATGGGACTGTCGCAGGCCAGTGTTCCCCGCGCGCCGTTGTTTGTGGCTGCACACATGAAGCTGGTTACGATGGTGGTTTTGCCCCCTGGTGCCAATGCAGACGGAAATCTGTCATCATTGCCAGGCTGGTTGTGATCCCTCTCTTGTAACCAGGGAGCCTTGATTCCAGCTCCTGGGAAGTCGGAGGAAGTGACGTGAATGTTATTTATATATCATATCCATTTCAGTTTCAGGGAAATAGCGCGTCGCCTCCTAACTCCTGCCCAGGCAGAGGGGTCACAAAATAGCAACAATTTTGCAAGCCCTGAGCAGCCCTTCGTGGCGAGCCCTTACAGCTGTGCTCTGAGCATAGGACTGTGGTTTCCTTTGGAGCAGTGTCTGAATGCAGTACGTACGTAGGGATGTTTCCCTGAGCCAAATACAGGCTAGAGCAGGCAGGATCCATTGATCTCCACACGGATGCATGATTTCCCGGTTGCCGTTTATGCACAGTATTTTTGCACAGTCAAGCATAACCCTTCCTTTAGATCCGATTCATTTCCTGCTCCCTACGCGGCAATTTATCGGAACAGGGGCGGTTTTTACACACAAGGAAACCAGCGAAGGGGGGAAACTCACCCCTGCAATTACCTAAACGCGCCAAGCCCTACCCATATAAAGACGAGCCAGATTTAAGGGCGCCTATTAAAAGGAAACCCAAATATGGAACACACCGCCGCACGACCTCCTTCCCGTGCAGCCCCTCCCTCCTGCCCCCAACACACTCGCTTGTTTATCCCAGAATATCTCCTCCCTACCATCCGGTGGGGCGGGGAAAGGGGGGAAATCAGGTTGGATCCGTGGAACTCTCCACCCCCGTTCCCTCCCCAGTCGGTTGACACAATGTGTTTGTGGCAGATGTGGCCCCAGGTATAGGCTGCCTGTGATGCACACAAACTCGTGTGTGTGTTATCCTCTGGGCGCTCGCTGGGTTTAGGGGAAGAGGCAGCTCTCCTGTCAACAGGGCAAGGTGTTGTGCAGGGACTGAGGGAGGGACAGAAGCTGTTTTCCAGAGGCGCTTGTTAATCAGCCTCGCTGGCATTCATAGTGCAGTTCTCATTTACTCCGGGCTAGTCCCTTCCACCGCCCTGTGCGGGGCTGTTGCTTTTCCCTGCTCACAACTCGATCCCGGGCAGGCCGTGGGGGACGCAGATCCCGGGCATTCTGGTGGCTGAAGAGGGGAAGGGGGACACGCCAGTGGAATATACAGTAAAATAAGCATCCCAGAAAAGCTGGGGACGCATGCGCATGGCTGGCGAGCCGCCGTCCCTGGGTGAGGAGCCCACAGCTAACGGATGTGATCGAGGCAAAGATTTCCATCTGGCTCCCGGGACTGATGGTGAAATTGTAAGTACTCTGCAGCCCCAGGGGGCTGAGCCCGCAGGGCCCAGAGGCTGGGCACGCGGGGCAGCGCTCGGGGCTTTGGCTGGGGCTCTGCCGGCGCCTGGCGCGGTTTGTAAAGTGCAATTTTGGAGCGGGAGAATAACAAGTGGCTGTTTCCCGGGCTGCGGGACCGAGAGGCGCTTCTGGGCGGCACTCGCTGTCCCTAGCCAAGGGGGAGGCAGTGGGTGTCGCTTTGAATCACTCCCCTTCTCTCATCTCCCATTGGAGTTTGGGGGGTGCCGCGCGCTTCTTCCATTGTGCGCCCCGGGAACCCTCCTTCGCTTGAAGAGGAGGCTGCCTGGCCGCGAGCGGCAGAGCCTGGCCCTGGCCGAGAGGGCTCCAGGCTGAGGGAGAAGAGGAGCCGGGGGTGCGGGCACCCAGGTGCAACAGTGGCTCAGGTGTGATCTCACGCGGGCGGCGGGAGGGGCCCGGCAGCCAGCATGGGAGGAAGCAAGAGCTGCCCTGGTTCCTGGAGCTAGACCTGGCGGGCAGCGGGAGCTCGCTTCAACCGCTGCAGGTGGCTGTAGCTGGGGCGCGGAGCTGGCAGCGCTGTGCCCAGGGCGACGGGCTGCAAGTTCAGGGCGGGGAGGCGGCGAAGCTGGGACGGGCGGGGCGGGGTCACCCGGCCGGTCTCGAGGCGCCTTCCATGGGCTGCCGCCCTTCGGCGCTGGGGGGCAGGCTGCGAGGGCAGCGGGACTAGGGAGGCTGCAGCTGCGGCTTCTCCCAGCGCTGGAGTCCGGAGAAACTTCCGCCTGGCGCAGCCCGCTGGGGACTCCGAGAGCGCGGCCGCGGTGTCCGGGACAGGCGCCGGAGAGAGCCCCGCCAGCTGCTGTGGCCCCCGCCCGGAGGAAGGGGCTGTGCCCCCGGCGTGCGCTAGGGGGGAAGCTCCGCGGTGCTCGCTGTCTGGCCGGCCCGCGTGTCCAGCACGGCGGCTTTTCCCGCCCGCCCCACTGCCAGAGCTGGGTCCTCGCGCTTCACCCGCCTTCCTCGCCCCGCTCGCCGCCGCGCTCCTCTGGGCCCCCAGCGCCAGGGGGCGCCGTTTGGCACTGCAAAGCAGCCAGGGAAGGAGGCTCGCAAGCGGTCCAATTAACACCGGTGTCACCCTCCTCCCCCTCGTGGTCCTTTGAGTTTTCTAGGAATTAAGGAACCGTGGAATTACACCTAGAGGATACTACAAATCCGGTCCCTCAGTCCTTAGCCTTCTCTCTCCAACAGCAGCCTCATGGAGCTCAGTGAAAGTCAATAGGATGGCAGCCCGGTAAAGACAGCAGGACTGGCCCATTCCCTTAATGCCACCCACTGCCTGAGCCCAAACTTATGCGGAATGTCCCAAAACAATCAAGTAATAAAATAAACATTTATTTCAGGGCGAACAAGTGTGTCAGTGTCTCCACCCTCTCAGACCCTTTTAAATAGGGTTGTGAAGTATACATTCTGTGGGTAAGAAAAAAGGACGTTTGCTGATATCGGTCATTTCTATGTCATTAAATAGAGGGAAACAGGTAATGAAAATTAGACGGCTGCAGAGGTTCAATATGATTATCTTTGCACATGCCAGTAGAGATTACAATAATTTAATAGAGAGGTAATTTCTTCTGTACAGTCACTCCATTACTTCATTTTTGTTGTTGCAAAAATGCAAAACAAAAATACATAATAGCAGGTAATTTGTACAAATCAAAGACATATAGGTTACTTGCCTATCACTCATTTTTCACTACTCATTGTATTTACACCACACTATCACTGGCTTTCTAAATTGATAGGGCTATATACTGCTTGTGCAATACACTATATTATTAGAGTGCAGTTTGATGGAAGCCAGTACACAATACAATGCACCATCACTATGTTATGATAGAAGTGAATTTAAAATGCGGAATGAAAGTATGTTTCTAAACTGAGAATGAAATCCCATCTGAGAAATATATTCAAGTCTCCTGGATGGTTTGATGAAAACTATAAAGCTATGCTACCCCCCAAATATTATAACTTGCTACAGAAATAACAAGATATGGGCAATCTTATTTGTCCTTCATTCTACTTATCCACATCAATGTATATATGCATATACATATTCATTTGAAAGAATTATGCATGGAAACACTATTTTTTCTAAGTCTGTGGTTTCACTTCAAAATGTAATTGTACACACACTTGGAAAAATGGTCTAAATTGTCAAAAGTAATGTGATTTTGGGTGCCTCAGTTTTTGGTTGCTCAACTTGAAACACCTTGGCTGTGTCTACACTGGTGCAATCTTGCGCATAAGCGGCTGCTCTTGCGTAAAGACGTGCTGCCTGTCTACACTGGCCGCGTGTTCTTGCGCAAGTAAACTGACGTTCTAAT
This sequence comes from Rafetus swinhoei, assembly GCA_019425775.1. Taxonomy (NCBI): domain Eukaryota; kingdom Metazoa; phylum Chordata; order Testudines; family Trionychidae; genus Rafetus; species Rafetus swinhoei. The sequence goes on along the minus strand of CM033424.1, from coordinate 67,447,741 downwards.
GTATGAAATCAGGGCTTCTTGCAGCAGAACTCTGACGCGCCTGCTCAGGAATAAGCCCTTTTGCGCAACTGTTCTTGCGCAAGAGGCCAGTGTAGACAGGCAACATGAATTTCTTGCGCAAGAAAGCCCTATGGTTAAAATGGCCCTCAGAGCTTTCTTGCGCAAGAGAGCGTCTACACTGGCAAGGATGCTCTTGCGCAAAAGCACATCTCTTGCGCAAAAGCACATCTCTTGCGCAAAAGCACATGCCAGTGTAGACGCCCTCTTGCGCAACTACTTTAATGCAAGAACTCTTGCGCTAAAGAGTTTTTGCACAAGATCACGCCAGTGTAGACGTAGCCCTTAAGTGGAGTCTAATTTTCAGAGTATAGAATGCTCAGCCTCTGTGAAAATCAAATCTTTTTAAGACATCTCAAAATGGATTGCCAAAAATTGAGACAACAGAAAAATCACTAGATGCTTTTGAAAATTCAGGCCAATCTTTCAAAACACTCAAATTATCTGGGACAGTTATCCTGTGGAAGCAGTGCCTCTGGGAAGTATGGCTGAAATATGGTTGCACTAGTGTATAAGCAAAGTCTCAGTTATCAAAATATTCTTGTCAAGGATTGGTGGACCCTGAAGTTCTGTTTAGACAGAGATTGGGTTTTGAACTCTTTGGAGAGCTACCAGCCATTTGTTTCTATGACATCCACAAGCTATTATCACTTGATTTATTTTCTTATATTACACAAACAACCATTCTGGACCCAATTCTGATTTCACATCAGGTTTACACTGGTAATTTAATGGACTTCAAGTGATGCTGCTCCTATCTTTCACTGATGCAAGCCAGATTAGACTCAGGTGTCCTATGTCCAATGTAGCTATATATATGCAGGAATTTTACAGTGCGGTCATACTCCAGTATGGTACAATCTGAAGTGGATTGCAATGATCGGATCCAATAGGGCATGGTCTGTGAATCAGTATTTAATGCACTACAAGATGAGTCAGCCTGATGCAAACCAGTTTTCAGACCAGTACAGTGTCACTCAGTTCCTAACACAGTTCAATATGAGTCAGATCCAAGCATCTAGCACAATATGACTCACAGACTAAAACAGCACCATGTGACTCCAATACCCAGTGTGAGCTGTCAGAGTTCTGTGTGAAATGAGTCAGTTCATAGTACAGTAGAATGGGATTTTTTTGGAGGCCATTCATAATTAAGCATGATGTGACTGAGCACTCAGTTGGGTATGGTATGATGGGAATCAGCAGAGTGTATTAGGTTGAGTAGTAATCTACTATGTTCCATCATTGGTATAGTAAAATATCAATCTGAATGAATTTTTTTAGCCAAATGTATTCAGAAAGAATTGAGGCAAATGCTTTCATTCAATATGAAAGCCAGTAGTAGTAGTACTGGCAAATTTCTGTATTTCGGGTTCTTGCTTCCTTGCTGTTATACGTGTCACCTGGTAGATCCTCAGGGCATGTCTATACTGGGAGGTTATTTCAAAATAACTCCCCTTATCTTGAAACAACAAGGCAAGCATCCATACGACCAAGCCTGTTATTTCAAAATAATCATTCCTGCTTGTGAAAAGGAATAAGTTCATTTTGAAATAGTTATTTCTGGAGTTATTTAAAAATAACTTATTTTGAAATAACCTGGTAGCATAGACATAGCCTCAGCTACTATAAATTGTCAGAGCTCTATTATAGTCAACTACAGTTGTTACATGAGATAAGTAAATGAAGCTACAACAATTTGTATCAGCTGAGGATCTGCCCGGTAGTGTACTGTAGAGCCTGACTGTGATTTACACTGCTTTAGTATTGTGAAGAGGCATTGAAATAGGAGTTAATTATAATTACTCTAAAGCACTTTTGCACTGTCAGAACAGTGTAAAGTAGCTGTAGTGTTAAATGAGAGTCAGACCATAGGTATTTATCACCTACCTTATCCATGGGTATATTTGTGTATGTTATTTTTCTGTATATACAATATATGTAGGACTCTGTCTCCAAAGGCTATCACCATTTCTCTTCTTTCTAACTAAACTGGTACATGGATGCCAGGATAATGTGTGTTAGAATAACACACTTTTACTGAGGTCACTGGTGAAGCAGCTGAAGCCCAGAAAGAAACGTTTACATAAAGTTGGTGTAGTATGTGTGGGGCATCCTTTCAAAAAAAAAAAAAAAAAAAACCACTGAGATATGGACAAAATCTGGTCTATATAAGATAACGTTTCTTAGAAAGAATGTCAGGTTTTATGTAGAGGACAGTTTCAATGAGAAGATTTTTATGAGGATATAAGGCTGATCATGCAAGGTGCTCTAACTTGTTATGCTTCTTGGGCTACGTCTAGACTACATGGCTCTGTCGATGGAGCCATGTAAAATAGTTTATTCGGCATAGTCAAAGCAGCGGGGATTTAAATAATCCCCGCTTCATTAAAATAAAAATGGCCGTGGTGCTGTGCTGACAATCAGCTGATCCGGCACAGCGCGGCAGTCTAGACGCAGTGCGGTCGACAAAGGAAGCCTTTGTCGACTGCTCTGGTATGCCTCGTGAAACAAGGTTTACTGGAGCGGTCGACAAAGGCTTCCTTTGTTGACCACGCCTCCTCTAGACTGCCGCACTGTGCCAGATCAGCTGATCGTCGGCACAGCACTGCGGCCATTTTTATTTTAATGAAGCAGGGATTATTTTAATCCCCGCTTCTTTGACTATGCCGAATAAACTATTTTACATGGCTTCGTTGACGGAGCCATGTAGTCTAGACGTAGCCTTGGAGTGGAAGCATAACACACTCAGACTATTGGATCTGCCCTTCCACTGTAAGTGAAATGAGCTGTGTACAGTTCCCTATTACTGTGTAGGTGTGTTACATTTCTAAGTGTTCTCTTTAAAATGTAAAGCAATGCTTTAATCTGTATAGATGAACAGAGGGGAAAAAACCACAGATGAAGGCAACCAACCTAGTTTCTCTCCATCTATAAATTATTGTATATAATACTTCTGAGTTTGCCCTGACATGCATATAGAGGAAGATTACTTTCTTTTGTACTCACATTCACTGATCACCTGTTGGTCTCTGATCCAATTCTATTCCAACATGCTTTTTAATGCAGCATTCTAGGTGGCTGCTAATATCACCTATACAGGAAGCTGATCTTGTTTTCTCCATTCCCACCCACCTCAAGCCACCTAATTATCACTGCCATAACTCCAGCTGTACAAAAACAGCAGCGCCAAGTTTTTCCCAACTCTAGCTCATCAAAGAGTCCCAAAGTGTGTGCTGTTTATTAATATAAATGATAACTGCTCTCAAACATTGTCCTTTTTGATGCAGAAAGCTTAATCATTACATTAATCAATGGAGAAAAAGTGGAGTACCCATCAAGTTTTCTATGGTCACAGTTTTGCTCTCATTATGGTCAGTAACAATCTTACACTGACTTCAGTGAGACTATGTTCCAGCCTTAAGCACTCCAGTCATTGCAAGTATATACAAACAAGGCTTTTTGAAAGTAAGATTTACCTTGAATCTACACCCACATATAACTTTTTTGTGACAATGGTAAAGAATCACAGAATCATTTCCTTCTAACTCATTTATGATCACCACAGAAAAAACTATGAATAAAAATAGTGAATGACAATCAAGAGATTTACATAATATTCATAGTGAGCGTGATCCAAAGACCATTTAAGTCAATGGGAGATTTTTCATTGTCTTCATGGGCTCTGGATCAAGCCCAGTAAAATTATTGAAAGTGATTATGCTGTGATTATGGAAATCTATGCACTCTATCTGTGAGCCATTATTAGACACATAGAATACAGAGAACTCACATACTATATAATTATTGTAAATCAATCATACAGTAATGCAAATCAGATCTCCAGAACCAATCAGAGTTCAAGGGATTGCATAATTAAGGAAGAAGCAGGGGAAGACTATTGTACTTATGCTTCAGTAACTGTACAACATTTTTGCATTGTGGCTAGCTAAGAAAAGTCGATTTGTTGCAATATGAAACAAAGGACGGATTATGTAATATAAAAGCCTCAATCATTTTTTCAGTGCAATTTTGATTTTAAAAATCTGACCTCTTGATAATTTATACTGCATGTATTCCTCCTTTGGGTGGTGATTTGCACTATAGGGAGCTCACCTTCCTGCTACAGAAATTAGTAAATATTATAAATGTAATAATTCTCTCAACCAAACATCATTTAAGCAGCTTTTAACCAAAGATATAACTTTCATCCCTGATGCTTGTACTCATTTATATCGAAAAGGTTAAACATAGAAATGCCACATAATCTCAATGTCATATAGGCATTCATTAGGGGTGGAGAGCAGTTCATATCTAATATCTCAGCATTAGCACTAGGGCATATACTTTATCTTTTCATTATTTTTGGATAAGTATGTGGCTCATTTTAACCTTTGACTGAATTTCAGTAACAATGAGCAGCCGACAATTGATTATTGTGTCTTGCATTTATACATGAGACACACACAACCTATCTTGATAGGAAACATGGATATATCAGATGATTTTTCTTTATACAGAAGATGCTTGTTTGCAGCAACAGGTATTAAGAGCAACCATCGCTTATGAGCAACATTTCCCCTGGGAACTCTTTCCCTCCTATGCATTGTCCACTCAGTAATAGTAACATAGCCACCAAATAAGAGCAACATTTGTGGCATTGGGACTTCACATCCAGGGCTGAAGAGGCCTATGGGGGCATTTCCCCTCCAAACTGCATCTTTCTACTCCCCCTAATACTGATCCTTCAGTGCAGCTCCCAGGCACACTGCCCCATCCACTTGCTCTGCCTGACAGAACCTGAATGCAGAGTATGTGTTCTGAAGGGTATGAATGCAGAGTATGTGTAGGGTGGAGTTTGGAGGGAGGGTATGGAAGAAAGGGACTTTTCGGGAGAGGGAAGCTGTGGTCTACAGAAGTGCAGCAGCAAGGTTACCACCTCCCTTCCTCAGTGTCTGGCTTTCAGGCTGAGGGGGGGGGTTGATATTTTGCAGTAGCAAGTATTGGGAACCCCCTACTGTATTCACTGAGCTATCCCCCGTCTTGGTTTCTGGTGATGGATTGTGTTTGTGCTGTTTTGCAGTGGAGGTCAGGTAACCCACCCACCCCCTCCAAGGCACTGATCTGCCTCTTTCCCATCTCTGTTTCCATGTTAGGAGCTACCCCTACTTCACTGCAGACTGCACATGGTGGTGTTCTCTACAGACAGCCATTGCTTGCCAAGGTGGAGCATGAAGCTACCAGGGAGAGCATCCTCAACCTGTCCCCAGCAGCTGGGCTCACTCAACTGTTTTGCCAAGTGGGACTTTCCCTACCCCTTTCCTCCCAAATTTGGGATCCTCTTATACCACACCCTTTAACTCCCCCAATAACGTGGCTGCCCCATCTCTTCCACTACACTCTTAATGCTTCATACATCTTTGGTCAAATGACATTTGCTATAACAATAGCAGGTGCTTAGGAGCCACATAGCAAAAGGGTACCAATATGTTGGTACTAATGAGCATTTACCGTATCTGGTTCATTGCTTTTCAGGGACATTTTTTCATAATTGAGGAGGCCTAGTTTTTTTATATATGCTTGGGAAAGTGCCAGATTAACAGGACTGTAAACTAAAATCTTCCACTTTTCTACAAAACAAGCACACCGTGACCAAGATTTTCAAAAATAGGTAGATTCCAAAATCCTTCTTTAGGCACTAAAGGCATGTTTCCAAGCCAATTGAAATCAATGGATGTCTTTCCATGGGCTTTGGTTCAACCCCAAAGTGGCCTGATATTTTTTTCAATGGTACTGAGTATCCAGCAAGGGAAGCATTTGGAACTGGTGATCTACACTTCAGAAAATCCAGTCATTTACTTATTTGCCTAAATATGGATTTTAGGAGCCTAGCATTGGGCTCTTATTTTTGAGGATCTTTGCCCATGGCAGTGGGAGCAAAAGCTTCTCTGTCTTGGCAATCTGCCTCAGCCCAAACCTCAGCTCTGACCTCTCCTCTCAGGGCCAATAGTGGCTAATTAGAGGTGAGGGTTTGTGATGTGAACACCTTTCCGTCTGAATGAATGGAACCACCAAATTCATTTCCCATTGGCTACTGAACAGCCATCAGCTAGTAACGATTTTGGTTCATGCCCCACCTGGATTTGAATAGAAAGCAGGTAAATGAATAATGAGCCTATTATCAATTGCCCAAGTCATCCAATCCCTCCAAGCAAACATAGCATGCTGGACTGAATGGTAATTATTTTGATTGTTTATATTAGTAAAACTGAGTATAGATATTTGTTTGTTATTGAGCTTAGAAATCAAGATGTTTAGAATATTTGCCTTGACACTGTTAAGCTGATTGTTTGGATGAAGAACAGCTGGTGGAAGCTGAACCCAAGAAAGACAAAGGTGGTGGTGGTAGGCAGAGGAGGTTCAAGCATTTGCAGCCATCTCCACAATTGGCCAGTTTGGTCTGTAGTTTAGGAATACAGTTGGATTTCTTGTTGATGCTAAGCTTTCATTTGGCAGCGTTGGTGAATCAGGCTTTCTAGCCTCTCCAGCTGTCTAGGAGACTTTGTCCCATCCTGGCGGGTGATGACCTAGCCCCACACCTTTGTTACTTCTCAGCTAGATTGAGAAGTGAACTGGGCAGCAAGCAACCCTAACCCTTAAGCATTTAGAAAACCCCAACTGGTACAAAATGCACATTTTTTTAGCAGCACAGGCCACCACAAGCACTCCAGGCTTGCCATCCATTCTCTACTGTCTTGGTCCTTATCGTGAAGATACTCCATGAACTTGAGCCATGAAGCCTCAAAGACTGCTGAAAGCTTCAGGATGAAGACTATGGCTGACATCTTCACTTCTATGGTGCAGTGGAACTCTCTCCTGTGAGGGTAAAGCTCATCTGTGGAAAAAGCAGGGCTTTCTTGGAAGATGGGGGAATAGTTTGAGACTGCGGAACAAACTCTCGCAGGAACTAAGGACCATCCCAACCTCACCACCTTTCTCTCCAAGTGCAAGACACATTTCTTTGACTTTACCGTCTCTATCATAAATATACAGTAACAGGTATATTGGGGAGAAAACACGCCACTACCAAAACAAGACACTCTACTGCACACAATTCTCCCCCGGGGAGAAGATGAGAAAGCAAACATCATGTGACGGTTGTTAGTCACATCTCTTACTGAACTGGTGGTAGGCACTCCATCGTTATGGCAATTAGCATGCAATGAGAACCTGTATGGCCTAGACTAGTTTCCCCTTTTCTGTTCAGATTGATTTTGTTGGATGGTATCTAATTGATTGTTCGGCACATAAACTCCTATTCAGCTAAGACAAAACTTCCTTTGTCAAACAGTAACCAGTGCCCTCAGAGCACTGCTGAGTTTCCTGTTGCTGATGCTAAGCTTTCACGCGGCAGCATCAGCGAGTCAGGCTTTCTATACTCTGACTGAAGAGTAAGAAGATTATTCTTTTCTGGTCATTTTCCTTTCTTTCCAAGAAAGTCTTACAGGTCTTATTACATCAAAATCCATTTTGAGGAATCTGTCACCAGATGGAGTGGTAATCATTCTTCCATCCTCAAAAGAAGAATGCTAATATAGCATTTAGTTGCTTTCCATATATTTTAGAAATATGCCCAGATTCAGCTATTTTGTGTTGCTTTTGTAACACTGACAGGTGGAATTGAACATGGGACCTCTGGAACTTAGTGCACAAACCTCTACACGTGAGCTAAAAGCCAGCTGGCTGTTAGCTAAAGTGGTAGAGCAGATTCTTTCTCTCAGTAAATGGCCTCAGTGCCAGTAGATAGCACAGTACACCGTACCCAGCAGGTGATGTGTGGGTTTAAACTTTCTTGGTACAAAGCTACAGTAAAGACAGGTTAACTGTCCAGTTAATATGGGTGTATGGCCACTTGTTGTTTAGGAGTCTCTCCAAGCAGACAGAAAGTGTTCAGTGCCATTGGGAAAGGCAGAAAGTGTTCAGTGCCATGCTGTTGTGTTGCATTTCATTCTTTAATTTACTGGCACAGAACATTGTTCTATTATTTGCAGTATTTCCCAAAGAGATTATATGCAAGAGGGGGTTTGCTGGACTTCAGGGATATTTCTGTAGGTCTTGTTTACGTTTTGCCCTGTAGGTCTGACACAAAAGTCCCATTGACTTTGTGGCAGCTGGCCGGTCATTTGTCATCCTCATCAACTCTGTACTTTACAAACAAGAACAAACTCTGAAGTGAGGAATAGTGCCCCACTGACTTAAGTGCAGGGTATGGATGTCCCTCTCTCCTATGGAAGGAGATCTTGTCTGTATTTGCTATCCTATTCCCTCCTTCTTTCAGAATTTGCGTACAGTGCTTAATGGCTATGTCTACACTGCAGTGCTATTTCAGGATTCTGGAAGTATCCCAAATTAGCTATTCCGCATCTTTTGTACATACCCGTTATTTCAAAATATAACAGGCTCACTATTCTGATGTCCCTGTAAATCTTGTTCCACGCTTTAGAATAGAGCTCTTTTTCAAAATTTGGCAGTGTGTAGATAGCGCCAAATTTCGAAATAAGCTATTTCAAAATTAACTCGAAATAAGCTACGCAATTTGCATAGCTCAAATTGTATAGCTTATTTCTAGATAAGGGTGCAGTGTCTGGTCTGGAGATCTGAGAGGGAGAATAGGGCAGGGATTAGGCAAAATGGGGACAGAGTAGTGAGGCAATGCCTCTGTGTTATCCTTGTGGAGATTACCTGAGGAAAACTAAAGACATTGGGATTATATTATGTTATCCCCACAGACCCCTCCCTCCCCCCCAAAAAATGAATTTCAAAGATGATCCACAGACTTGGACTAAGAGTCAATAAGACAAGACAAAATCCATAATTCCTTATTTTAACAACTTTTTGTATTGAGTCTGGCCTAAGAGATAGATTCACTTTGATTTGAAACATTAACACAGGCACTGGGTCATATCTTTAGGAAGTGTAAACCCCCATAGCTTTGCTGATTTCAGTGACATTATACTGCTTGCCACCACATGAAAATTTGTCCCACAAGCGTTATCATTGTTAATATTTCACATAAAGGTGGGGGTTTTTCTAATCACACAGGATACAAATATTCATGAATAAAAGCACCTCTTTTTTCTTGTTGGTGAACATGTTGTACTTCAGTCAGAAAAAAAAAAAAGACAACATTACTATTAACCAGGACCTAGATCCATGTAAAAGTAGCTATTAATAACAAATAGCATCAAGTATAAGCCTTGTAGATGAACACCTTGGCTACGTCTAGACTGGCATGATTTTCCGGAAATGCTTTTAACGGAAAAGTTTTCCGTTAAAAGCATTTTCGGAAAAGAGCGTCTAGATTGGCATGGACGCTTTTCCGCAAAAGCACTTTTTGCGGAAAAGCATCCGTGGCAATCTAGACGCGCTCAAAAAGCCCGATCGCCATTTTTCGCTATCGGGCTTTTTTGCGGAAAACAAATCTCAGCTGTCTACACTGGCCCTTTTGCACAAAAGTTTTGCGCAAAAGGGACTTTTTGCCCGAACAGGAGCAGCATAGTATTTCCGCAAAGCACTGATTTCTTACAGTAGGAAGTCAGTGCTTTTATGCGAAATTCAAGCGACCAGTGTAGACAGCTGGCCAGTTTTTCCGGAAAAGCAGCTGATTTTCCGGAAAAACTGGCCAGTCTAGACACAGCCCCAATGTTTGAGCTTACACAAGTGTTTGATTCTCAAATGAACAATTATTCCTGGTTCTTATGTCACAGAAAGCTGCATTTACTGACTGCTATTTTCAGAGCACACACCTGGGAATAAGTAGCCAGAATATTTTAGCTGAGGGAACCACATTTGCACTGATATTTAAGGAAACATTAATATGGTAACTTCATTGTACGAGCAAGAAACTAGTGAGTGTTGATTAGCGATTCTTCTACTTTCAATGGAAAATTGACTAAGAAACATTTTCTTCTGTCAGGTTATGTTATGTTTGACAGGACCAGGTGCATAAGGATGTATGTAAATGTTATTTTTGCAGGAATAAGCTCTCTGTATTCAAGCTATAGCACTGAAGACACCTGCCCCTCCCATTCTCTCTCGTATTGCAATACTTAAGGCAAGTCCTTCTTCAAAATGAGGAACTCTTTGAAGTTCCCTAATTGAGTATTCAAGAGTGCAAATCCTTTACTCTCCCTCTGTACTGAAAGGGCTGAGCGCTGGTCTGACGCTGTAGCAGCTCGGTTCCTGTTTGTTCAGTGGATCAGAGCTCATAACGCAAGCCTGGATCTGCCCCATAGCACAACATAATCAATACTTGCAAGGAGGCTGGCTGAGCTGCAGGGGCCCCGCTTAAACCATCTTTATGCAGATGTATAAATAGAGGCAGGCAGCAAGGAAGCAACATTTGTGCCCCAGTCCATCTCTCCTGTGGAGTCAACACATTCTCCATAGCCAGAGTGCTGGAGAGGGCACTCTCAGCTGGGGCTATGTCTACACTACACCGATCTATCAGAAAAAAGTATGCAAATTGCGCTCCACAATTTGTGTACCTTTTTCCGATACTTTTTTCGGAAGAGGCTTTTCCAAAATTTGGCCTGTCTATACTGGGCCAAGTTTCAGAAAAGCTTCCTCTTTCAGAAGAGCCCTTCTTCCTCATGGGAGGAGGAAGACAGGGCTTCCGAAAGAGCGTGACTGCTCTTTCACAAAAAACAAAACGGAAGAGCAGATGCATTCCCTAGATGGCGGAGTTTTTCCGGGATACATCTGGTATCCCAGAAAAACCCCGTAGTGTAGACATAGCCTGGGTTGGAGCAGTATTTGTGCGTGTTTCTCAAGGTTTCTTGCCTTGTTGGGAGTAGTCATTTTTGTGATAGGAGTAACAGCCACCGGAAACTTGAGCAAAGGTTGTGCAACCACTTTAGAATACAAGTCTTCTCAGCGCTAATGAATACTATCTGCATAAGTATCACTTAGGGGCTGAACTTTGTTCATGGCCTTTCATTTAGTTAGTTCAGGAGCTTGTTAATATATTTCTATGCTTGTTGCTCAGTGGAAGGCACTTTGATCATTCTGTTCAATAGAGAGCACTTGTTTTATTGGTACCGTACATACATTATCTAACAGCAATAACGTTGGCTTGACATTGAGAGTTTTTTTGTGATAGTGAGAAAGGAATAAAGCAAAGCAAATTATATCTAAAATCATGTTTAGACCCATGTACAGCAAGACTCTTAAGTATATGTTTAAGACCATGAGTGGGATAATTCAAATTCTTAAACGGAAGCATATGCTTGGGCACTTTGCTGGGTCAGGCCATGGTACTAAAATAACTGGTCACACACTGCAGTGTTCCAATGCAGTGCTAAGTGCTACAGCACTGTCTATGGTAAATCCAAATCCACTCTGTACAGAAGGGGCTGTTTACTTTCTTTTTTCTGAATGTTCGTATGTGAATGTAATGTTTGAAAATAGTGCTGGATTGACACTCTGAGGTTCACTCATCTTAAGGGGAAAGAGTTTTAACTTCAAGGTCATTCTCTATTTAGCATCTCTGCTAATTTGCACCCTTGCTGTCACAGCTGTCACTAGACATGTCAGTTTCTACACTGGATTTATCCCATCCACTAGGAAATGAATGGAGGCCAAAATCATTTCACACAAGCTCTCTAAGCAACCAATGAATTGCACTCTGTATCTAGTTTTGGTCACTTACTTGATCTGAATTTGAACAGGTGATCATGAGGTGAAAGGCTCTAAAGACCATTGCTAAGAGGTCAAACAGTGAGAAACCTTCTATTGCTGGTGCTAGTTTGTATGAGTTTCCTACAACTCCACTGCACACTTCAAAACAGAGTTCTGGCTTGCAATGCTACAATTTGAAGGGAATAATGAGTGATATAGACAGGAACATATCCAGTGAGTCCGTGAGAAGTGCTGGTCTCCAAGTCTCAAAACCGGTGAAGGAAGGAAAGGGGCACTACTATTCCTTCAGATGGTCCACAGGTTACTTCACTATTTAAAGTCAGGAGTGAGAATTCTGGCTCTCAGCCTCTACACTTGTTATGCATATGGCAATTTTCCCTAGTATATAATCCATTCCTTGCAAGTTGCCTTCCATTGAGCAACTTGGTTTGTATGCTGAGCGACAGAGTGCCCTTTGTACCTTTATCCTCTTAGGTGTGCTATGACAGCCAAAGACAAAGAAACTGCTATCTTCCCATTGTTTTATAGATTCCACTTTTGGGCAGGAATTATATTTCTACATTCCAACCTTATGTGGAAAAATCATCTGGCCAGCCCTACCAATTAGGGAGGTCACACGCCTTCCTAGGACCAACCACTGCTAAGACTTAAAAGGACAAAAGAGGTTGTTTACAGTTCATCAGGTCATCTAGAAATTGAGGGTAACACTCTTGATGGCTTTCATTCGCACATCCCAAAACACAAAGCATTCCATACTCCATAGATCTAACTTTGCACACAAGCATGACATACACCAGAATAGGATACAGATCCTGTGGATTATGACATTAACATTAATAGGTTACATGACGGAATTTGTCCCAAGCATCTTTGAGTTTTGCGTATTTGTGTCCATAAGTCCATTTCATAAAGTGGTGGGAAGGGGTCTGTCACAAGGGCGTTTATCAAGTGATTCACCCTTTGTTTCCCATTCCCAGCTTCTGGCAATATGATTCTGTACTGGTTCTGGCATGTCAAGGTTCTCTCCCATTCCCATTGGAGCTATGCTACCAGGGACTCCTCAGCCATCCTGGAACTTCCTTTGAAGGATTTCCCCTACATTAGATGTGGGGCCCTAGGAAAGGTAACACTGTCCCTGCACTGGCTGAATAAATGCTGGTAATTTATTACATTTTTTAAAATTAAAGCTGATCATGCTGTCTTTGCTTACTGATATCCCTTCCAACAAATGGCCAGAGGAACACCAAGGCCAAGTGAGTCTGAGCCACATAGTTAGGATTCCCATCTCCTGGTTGAAATTACTGTGTATGTGATCAGAACAGCACCACAGTGAACACAATACTATTGGTCCTTCAGCAACAGCTTTCACAGGTCATGTTAACAAGAGCTTCCCTTTCTTTGATCCTGCAGGTACATGGAAACTTTCTCTTGCACACTTTATTAGTCAAGTTAAGATATTTAGATTCCATCGCAGAAATGTATTTTCAGTCTAGAGGTGAAATCAATTAAAGTCAAAGGAAATGCTGCCATTGACTTCAATGCATCAAGGTTTTCACCCTAGATAATTGTGATGAAAGCCTAATTAAGTGCCATACTCTCTGAACTGCAGTGTAAAAGCTATGCACCCTACCATCCCTGAACACTCCCAGTAGCAATTATCGAGAGTGATGTCACATCTCTGAATGGTGAAAAATCTACCAGCCACATCCTGAGGTATGTGAATCAGAGGAATGTATCAACTTAGTGCCTTAAATGAAAAGTTGTTGGAGCAGTTCAGGACAACTGTTACAACAGCAGTTTTCTTCTTTTGTATGGCTTGGGTCAGTAGCAATGACTACACATTTATATCTATATTTGTTTCTTTTAGTTAAAACAGTGATTGACCCCATCTGAATTTATCTCTGCTGCTGAACTCGATCCAGGTACATTCACCCAGGAGCATAGCATATCCCTATAGCTTGTTACAAAATTAGAAAACATTGAAACATAGTGTGCATACACCGAACAAACACTTCACCCCAGCTCTCCATTCTGGATGAGTTCTGCTCAGTGCAGGAACTCAGAGGATCAGCTTTAACTAGATAGGCTCTCCTAGTTGAACCAGAAGTTAGATTTAGGAATCATTGAGTGAAATTCTATGGCTTCCATTACACTAGGTGAGCATAACAGTCCCTTTATCACCTTAAAATCTATGTTCAGGATCATCCAGGAGTGATTTATTCCCCATCATAGGATAGAGCAGTATCAGGGCTGCTCTAATTTAGTCTGCTGAAACAGAAAATAGGTGGAACACAGTAAACTCTTGTGACATATCCTTCCCCAGAGCCTTGGCATAAGCACTATGCTAAGAATGAAGGAGGGAAGACAGCAATCATATCACACCACCAGGGGCCATTCTACCCCATTTGTTTTATACGGCAAAAAAGCCAGACTAGAACAGAGAACTGACCCCTTATCTTATCTGTCAAAAGAACTACTAGTGTGTCAAAGACTCCCATGCTCAGCAGTAACGAAGGCCACAGAAAGCATGTTGTTATTAAAAAGGCATTTTTGAGTAGTAGGTGCACAAGAGAGTTAATCACCCCTTCAACAATCTAAAGAACCTGAAAGGAGTTTTAAAAGCTCCATTCCAGTTGCCTCTTCCCTTTTGCCATGAATTACACCCCAAAGAGTAATGCTTTCAAAAACCTTGTAACTGCTTGCACATAAGGTCATTCACGAAGGGTACCCTCTCAATAACAGATTCCATGTCTGTCCACAATCATATCAGCAATTCTTTAGCATGCATCAGTCAGATTCTCAGGTGACATAAATCAAAAAAGCTCCACTGGAGTCAACTGAGGAGCTAACAGCATTTCTGTTGGACATGAAAGACTTGTACATTTTATATGACAGACCATTGATCTCAAGTATAGTGGGGCACAAATTTCTCCCCTTCCTAAAGTCAGGGCAGGTCTACACTTACTGGGAGATCGGCACTGCAGTGATCTATCCCCCGGGGGTCAATTTAGTGGGTCTAGTAAAAGACCTGTTAACCCAACCACCAATCACTCTCCCATTGACTCCAGTACTCCACCGGAACAAGAAGTGTAAGGGAAGTCAACGGGAGAGTTTCTCCTGTCAACCCCATGCAGTGGAGCAACTCAACCTAAATCAGGTTGCCCCGTGGCAACTCAACCTAAATCAGGCCTGGGCAAAATATGGCCCACTGGCTGGGTCCAGCCTACCAAGCCACCGAATCTGGCTCTGAGCCAGCAGATGTACTTGCTTCCTACTTGCCTTGCCCCTTTGCTCATAAACTCTTTGGGGGCAGGAACTGTAAACTGTGTTTGTATGGCTCTGATAAGCGTTAGGCTTCTACACTCTACTCTAAGAAATTAATAAAACTGCAATTATGGAGATGTGGGCATTTTGTTTTACTTTGAGGTTATGATCAGCAATGTATGAAAAACAGCAGCTTTAATTTAAGAGATCTGCTCCCTGTAGATATTTAGAATGCTTTAGTGAACATAGGAAATGTGAATCAAGTGATGTATAATACCAGCTGCTTTATTACAGTGTAGTTCATTTCTAAAGCCAAAGTGATGTTAAAAATATTACGGGGCCCAGTCATCTCGTCATTTGCAGGCACACTACTGCTATGGATACCCAGAAGAGCTGCAGGTGCACTATTCATTGCACTTTCCTTAGAACAAAGTATCTGCTTTGAACTAGCCATGTTTAAACCAACAGATACATTCTTGCAGGAACTTCTGCCTTAGGTCTCCACGTACTTTTTAACTCCTTTGTGCCATTTTATTGTTTAGAAATATTTACAAAAAACCATCTATGCTAGAGCAAGAAAATTACTTCATGTTTATTTAAAAAGCAAGCTAATGTTTCAATGTGAACATGAAGGCTATGTCTACACTAGTGGGTTCTTGCGCAAGAACACGTCCACACTGCCATGTCTGAGACGTGCTTTTGCGCAAGAGCGCCCATGGCAGTGTGGACGCTCTCTTGTGCAAGAAAGCTCCGATGGCCATTTTAGCCATAGGGCTTTCTTGCGCAAGAAACCCCTGCGGCGCGTCCACACTGCCCTCTTGCGCAAGAGCTGTTGCACAAGAGAGCTTACACTTGTAAGAAAAGAGCGTAGCTCTTGTGCAAGAAGCCCTCTCTTACCACACCGTACTGTAAATCTTCTTGCACAAAAGAGGGTGGGCAGTGTGGATGCTCTGCGGGTTCTCGGGCAAGAACGGCCGTACTTGCACAAGAACCCGCCAGTGTAGACAAAGCCGAAGTGTAGAACAGTTTAAATGAGATGCCAAATTGCGCCTTTATTTTTTCCTTCCTGAACCCTTCATAATCTATAAATTGGGATATAAATCATATGATAGTGTTGGATTTACATTCATCAAGCTTTACAGCTTCCAAATATCCTTTGGTAGAGTGAGTGCTTTAAAAGATACATTATAAACACAACACTATTTCAGGGAAAGATGAGAGAGATGGCAGGAGGCATTTGCTATAGAGATGTTTACATGCTCTTCCCTCATGCTGAAGTATACCACAGAATATCTTGGAAAAGAAATCAATCTGAAAAAGTATAATAAATCAAATATACATTATATAACAGTAAACATCTAAAATTATAATTTTATGAATATAATTATGGATCAAAATAAGGATTCTTTGTAATAATAGATATTTGGGATTAGGGGGTGGGTACATTGACTTATCCACCTCTTCCTCTTGTGCCCTTCTTCCCACTCCAAGCAAAATGCAAAACAAAAAAACCAGAAAACTAGCACTGCTAATCAGATCATATATCAATTCAGTTGCAAAGTGGGTTATTTATGTGTGCAGAAGCCAGATAGAACATCATCTAAATGAAGCTGGCTGAATTATATAAATAGCACTTATTTGATTCCAATTATAAATTAAACTTTTCTAATTGATAATAAGAAAATGTTTACTGTCTACCAGCAGCTGAGAATACATCAGATATACCATTGTCTCATGCAATGTTTTGTTTATAATTACTTATTATTGTAACCACAGACATTGCTTTATTTTTTCAGAAACAGTTACTAGGAGGAAAGCTGAAAATATTCCATATTTTCTTCTACTGTAATGAACTTGAAATGTAAACAAAGAAAACAGGATATTTTCCTTTTCATATTTATTCTTCCATATTTTAAAACTATCAAGCTGGTATTTTGGGAAGTATTGTTCTTGCTTACATTTTAGACTTTTGATCATGTAGGGACAGGTTGTCAAAGGGAGCAGATCCATAATGGGGCATCATTTTATGTGTTTTCTCCCTATTGTAGTGTAGCTATGCTGGTCTGATGTTATTCTACAAAATAGGTTCCTCTTCTGCTGTGCATGACATACACATTGTCTCTTGAACAAGGGGGTATTCTAGCCAAAACAAAAAGAATACTAACCTATATAATGCCATCAGTAAAAAGATCAGTAGAAAATGCAGTGATTGTGAATTAATGCTGCATTGAGTTGAAATAACGTACAACCATGATTTTGTAATTTTTGTAGCAATGCCTGCTTCATATGGATTGCCATCACTGTCCTGTATCATTTGAACACATATATAGGAAGGTAACTTAACATGATGCTCTCCAACCCATCAGATAGCCTCTTGTACTTGTTATTGAATCATGAACTCCTCCTCAAAAATCTGCTAATGTTATAGGTGTTTAAACTCCTCT
The DNA here is from genome assembly GCA_019425775.1 of Rafetus swinhoei. Taxonomy (NCBI): domain Eukaryota; kingdom Metazoa; phylum Chordata; order Testudines; family Trionychidae; genus Rafetus; species Rafetus swinhoei. Next base: position 67,430,276 of record CM033424.1, on the reverse strand, counting down.
AATTTTGATGGACTCAAGGAGGTTTAGCTACCTCCTCAACTGTGCTATAGGGAGGAATCTGTTAACCCCTTACTTGCTGGAGTGCCTTTACACCTTGTCTCAGAATCTCAATGAAGTGGTGGATTTCTAAGGAGAACAGTGGGAGCGGTCAGATTCTGAGTTCTTTTGAAAATCTGGCCTTAATTATACTGGTAAGTCTTTTGTGCAGAGATTAATCCCCTCCCCCCCCTTATTTTGGTTTTTGCAGCCCATGGGATCAGAGCGGATGGAGATGCGCAAACGGCAGATGTCTGTGGCCCAGGAGACACCGAGTGCCGCACAGGCACAGCATGGCATTGGGAATCGAGCTTCCAATGCCTGCTGCTTCTGTTGGTGCTGTTGTTGCAGTTGCTCATGGTAGGTTTTTTGGTGTCAACTCAAACCGGCAGGGGCGAATGACTGCCAATGGTTAGGACAACAAAAACAACACAGCACCGGGGGTAATAACACAAGTCTAGAACAACCGGGAAAAGATGGTTATGCTGCAACTCTCAAGGCAGGCTTCAGTGCCAGTTCCCATGGATTTTCCATTGAAATAATGAAGGATATGTATAAAAAAAGAGTTCTATATACCAGCATCAACTGAGGGGGGCGGGGGAGGTAAGTTGGCACTTCATGCAATTCTTTTGTTAGAACTGCTCTAGGCTACACACACATCATGGTAACAATTTCCTTGTGAAGTACTGCTCATGTGCTTGATGTTGTACAAAACAGAACAGTCTAGTCCCGGCGCTACAAAATAGGTTACAATCTAAGTAAGACAGAGTAGACAAGATGCACTGGGAGGTGCAGAAGGGGGAAGAACTAGCATTGTAAAAAGGTCTTCTGGGCACTGCAGAAGAAATGAGTCATTAGGAAGGATTCAGACTGGAACAAAATAAAGAGGACATTGATTTTCAGAGGTACTAAGCACCTGCAGTTTCTGGTAAGTCTATGAATCACCTTCAGGCATCCAAGTCTTATAATACTGGCCTCTGTGCATGAGGAGCTGTGTTGCAAACACTTGTAGATGGCTGTAGGAGAAATGTAACATTTAGTTTGGCATCACTGGTGAAGCAAGAAGATTCCTGTGACTTTAGCGTTGTTAGCTAATGAGCCCTCGTTTAATTCAAGGAAAAAACATAGGTATTTAAATTCCTTTGGAACTGACAATTTAAATGTTGTATCTTATATGATATATGACAGAATGGTAAGTGATTGTCTAGGAAGGGGTACTGCTGAAAGGGATCTAGGGGTCATAGTGGACCACAAGCTAAATATGAATCAATAGTGTGACAGCGTTGCAAAAAAAAGCAAACCTGATTCTGGGATTCATTAACAGTAATGTTGCGAGCAAGACACAAGAAGTCATTCTTCCGCTCTACTCAGCGCTGATTAGGCCTCAGTTGGAGTAGTGTGTCCAGTTCTGGGCACCACATTTCAAGAAAGATGTGGAGAAATTTGAGAAGGTCCAGAGAAGAGCAACAAAAATGATTAAAGGTCTAGAGAACATGAGCAATGAGGGAAGGCTGAAGGAATTGGGCTTGTTTAGTTTGAAAAAGAGAAGACTGAGAGGGGACATGATTTTTTAAGTATCTAAAAGGGTGTCACAGGTTGGAGAGGGGGTGATGATAGGACAAGAAGCAATGGGCTTAAACTGAAGCAAGGGAACTTTAGGTTGGACATTAGGAAAAACTTCCTAACTGTCAGGGTGGTTAAACACTCATATAAATTGCCTAGGGAGGTTATGGAATCTCCATCACTTGAGATATTTAAGAGCAAGTTAGACAGACACCTATCAGGGATGATCTAGATAGTGCTTGATCCTGCCGTGAGGGCAGGGGACTAGACTTAATGATCTCTCAAGGTCCTTTCCAGTTTTAGTATTCTGTGATTCTATGATGTAGTTAGTTCAGCCTAAACATTGGTGCAAATATGGCTAGGTCAATGGAAAAATTATTCTATTAACCTAGCTATTATCTGTTGGAAAGGTGGATTAATTACATGGATGGAAAAAACCCTTCCACCAAGTAGTAAGTGCCTACACCATGGCATTACAGTGGCACAGCTGCAGGCTGTGTATACACCCTAAGATTGGGTAGGGTAATAATTTTTGATGGGGGACCACCACTCCAAGTTTTTGGAAAGTGGTTGAGGGCCGCACTCTTCCAGGATATTAATGGAGGAATTCCAGGGTCTGGGATGGAGACTGGGTGCAGAAGGGAGCTTGGGGGAAAGGACTGGGGTGCAGGATTTTGGGATGTGACCCAGGGTAGGAGGGAATTTTTGATCTGGGGTAAGGGATTGGGGTGCCAGATCTGGGAATGGGTATGGGTACAGGAGGGGGAAGAGGGTTGGGGAAAGGAGGAGGTGCGGTGCCAGAGGAAGGATCTGGCTGGGAGGTGCTTACCAGCAGAAACCTGAGCAGACTGTCTGCTGCAGGCTGCTCACTGCTGTACATAGCTCTGCTCTGGGCATGAGAGGGAGGGGATCAAGGAGGAAGGGAGAAGGCTTCCTACACAGTGTCCTTGCTTCCAGCAAAAATTCTCAGCTCCTATTGGCCAGAAACTGAGAGATTGGCCAATGGGAGGGATGAGATTTTGCTGGGGCGCGGGAACAGCACAAGAAGTCTCCCTCCTCCCTCCCAGCCATCCTGAACAGAGAACAGCTGGCTTTTTAAAGTGTAGTCTGTTCTCTGCCTAAGGGTACCGGTAAGGTGGCTGTGGGCTGGATCCGGTGGCTTGGCGAGCTGAATAGGGCCTGCTGGCAGCCTCTCACCCACCCCTGCCCTAAGAGACACTCTAGTTCAGAGTCTCTCAACCTTTCCAGACTACTGCAGGCTCTCAGGAGTCTGATTTGTCTTGCAAAACCCCACTTAAAAACTACTTGCTTACACAAACACAAAAATACAAGTCACAGAACACTCTTACTGAAAAATTGCTGACTTTCTCATTTTACTTGTTAGCAATTTTAGTTTGTATTGACTTCACTAGTGCTTTTTATGTAGCCTGTTGTAGAGCTAGGCAATATCTAAATGAGATGTACCCTGGGAGATGTACTCTGTGTGCCCCTGTGGTATATGTACCTCTGTTTGAAAACCACTGCTCTAGCTCCAACAGATGTTATGGTCTTGATGCAGAAATTACTGGCTAGGCCCTATCACCAGCTATAGTAGTCAGTATAGATGACCATAGTGCTCCCTTCTAACCTTAAAATTAATTTTACCCCATTAAGGCAAATTTAAATTAGTCTGAGATGTTAAGTTCCTAATTTTGCTTCCTAGCATTAAAAACCCTTCTCAAATGTAGAAAAACATGGCTCAGACATTGTTATCCCAATTTTACCCTCAGAGAAACAGACACGTGGATACTGAGTTTCTTGCCCACTGTCACAAAGCAAGTTGGGATAGAGGTAGGGATTTAGAACCCAGATCTCCTACAGATTTTGTGCTGTAATCATGAGAAACAAAAGAGGAAATTGGGAGGGATAGAGATAGATGTGAATTAGTGTTGGGTCTCTTTCTGTGACTGGGTGGAGGACCTCTGACCCCTCCTTAATTTCATCTGGCCCACAACAAGTCTCCACACCATGGACTAGAAGCCTTGAGCCTTGGGTGGGAGCTGCAAGTGCAAGCTCATGTCAATCCAGGAAGCTCCACATGCTGTCCTCCCCTGCAGGTGCTGCTGCCACAGCTCCCATTGCCCGGAAACCACAAGCAATAGGAGCTGTGGGGGCAGCATCTGCAGGCAAAAGCAGCACATGGAGCCACCTGCCACCCCCTTCCAGGGGCTGCAGGGACATGCAGGCTGCTTCCAAATCTGGGAGTTGCTGAAGGTAAGCACCCCCACACCTGCTTCTGAACTCCAACCCTCTGCCCCAGCCCGAGTCCCCTCCCTTGTCATAACTCCCTCGCATAGCCTGCACCCTACCCTAACCTTCTGCCCTGAGTCCTTCCTGCATTCTATACCCCCTAGCCTCAGCTGATCCCCCCAATGCACCTCACCCCTTCATCCAAAGCTCCACCCCAGAGCCCGCAGCCCCAAAGCCTCCCACATCCCAACCTCTTTACCAGCCTGGATTTCCCCTCCTGCACCCTGAATCTTTCATTTTTGGCCCCATCTCTATGAGTCTTGCCAACTTTCCTGACCAGATGGACTGGACACCATTACCAATCGCGGGGTGCTGAAGATGGTCCTGGTGCCAGGGAGGTCCCTTCTACTGAACCCAGCACCAGTCCCACTTCCACTGACTGTGAAAAGGAAACATGGGGTATGTTGCAGACCGATCCACAGGGTCAGCAGCCTGCCTAACCAATGGGGCTAGAAAGGATGCGGTCCTGGCAAAGTCCTGGACCAAGGGTGAGGTTGGGACCAAAAGGCAGAGGTCTGTTGTCTTCTGCCAGAGCAGAATCCCCGTGCTGGTATTGTCCTTGTTGGTCCTGGAATCAATGGATTCCCTACAGCTGAAACCAGAGTCAACAATATGATATCTCTGACCTCCTTGCCCAGAACCAGTTGACAGGACCTGCTCTATCAAAGGCACCAGCATTTGAGCCATGCTGATTGTGATCTTTCTGGAGAATGGAGACAAATCCCTATGTGACTTGAAGCAGCAACCTATTCCTCAGGACACTCGACAGGGAGCCACTCCAACTCCTGCCTCAGTATTACAGCTGCCTGCATTGCTGCTGCTGCACCAGTCCACCAAGTGATCTCACTCTCCTGCTCGCCATCACTCTTGAGCATGACTCCTAGATACCTGAACTCATCCACTAAGGGCAGCTGGCTCCCTCACCTGGAGAGAGCAGTACTCTTTCTTTTTAAGTAATACACAACTAGAAGAGCCACCAAGAATAGAGGGATTATGAAGTGAAAACCACACAGAACTATGATTCCAGCCATTGGCAGTAAGAAGAAACTGAGGGGGTCAGGACAGCACCACCTCATCACATACACCTAAACAGAACACATGGCTGAATATAATGGAAGAAGTAATTTTCTTCCACACCCGTTTACTTCATACTACAAAAGGACTTTTGGGCATATATAAAGCATCAACTGAGCAGCTCCAATTAACATAAATGGGAATTGTGCTGTTAATGTTTCATGTGTCAGACTGAGAAAACATTCTTAACAGCAGTTTTCAAATTGTAGGCCAGGACCCCAAAGTGTATCTCAACCCCATTTTAATGGGGGTTGCCAGGGCTGACAGACTTACTAGGCCCAGGGCACTTCAGCCCTGGGTGGTGGGGGCTCAGGTTACAGACCCCTGCCTGAGACTAAAGCCCTTGGACTTTGGCTCCCCACAAGGGTGTATGGGCTCAAGCAGGCTCAGGCTTTGGTTCCCTGTCTTGGGGACATGTCATAATTTTTGTTGTTAGAAGGAGGTCACAGTTCAACAAAGTTTGAGAACCCCTGTTCTATAAAGATTTTTTTGTGTGCTTGCACTGCACCTGACTTCAAAACATAAGCATATTGGCTATCCAATTAATCCCCCTGCAATGAGCAAAAAGTCCAACAAGTATGTCAATAGTTTTCAAAGTATATGGAAAGAGTTTAACACTTTTTATACTTAATAAGGAAGGACTGACTGAGCAACAATTGGGTATAGTCCTAAGAAAACACTCAAATAATTTCCACACTCTATTGAGTAAACAAGCCTCAAAGTCCCAGTGTATTGACAGCTGTGTAATACTGCTCAGACCAATGACTCAAGGATGAGTTTAACCCACAGGCAATAACATTGACCCATGGTACTCTTGCTCCACCAATATTCAGAACATGAGGGCCCAGATTCCACCCATTTTTTATTCCAACCCTTCCCCCGACTCCTCCCCCAGAGCATTCCTGCATTCTGGGCAGGGGCTGGCTGCCATGCTCCACCATCCTCCCCTGGCCAGAGCCACAAGACCCCCCCCACCTGGAGAAGCCCCAAGCATCCTCTGCACCTGCTGGAGGAGCCCCAGGGCAGCCACACCAGCCCAACCTACTCTAAGGAGTAGCTTCAGTGTCTTTTGATTTAAAGATCCTTTTGATTTGCTACTCCACAGCCTCAGTTGTGCTGGAACCCGTATGGGGCATATTAAAAGATTCTTTGAATCAAGACACACTTTTCCCCAGAGTAGGCAGAGCTACCACGGCAGCGGCCAGGCCCCCTGGGCAACTGCAGCCTTCTCCCCACCCCTATCGGTGTAGCGGGCCTGGTCAGCAGCGAGAAGGAGGCGCCTCCCCCTGAGCTCACTTGCTGCTGGCAGGGAGAGGGTTGGGGTGGGGTGGAGTGGGGTGGAGGGGGGGAGGCCACCTCTGGCCCTAGCCTGAGGGCAGTCTGCCTGCACCTTGAACTCCTCACCCCCCACCCCATAGCTTGCATGCCCAGCCAGAGCCCTTACTCACCTGTACAGCCCACCCCCTCAAACTCACCTCAGAGTCCTCATCTCGACACACCCCATATATAGTGCAATACAGGAAAACTGTTAAATGCTTACTGTTTCCAGTCCATTTTTACATAATTGTTACACTTGACCCTCTGTGCTCCGGGTGACCCTAACCCAGGAATACCTGTAGTATGGATGAGGAAGTGGCTCTGTGCAGTGCTGCTTCCTCTCCTTCCAGCTGGGGGAATGGTAGTGCATAAGCCACTTCCCCTGAGGCTATTTCCCATGGCTCCCATGGAGGCAGGGGCAGTGTCTGGGAGCAGCAGGGAGTGCAAAGCCACATGTGCCCCTGGGAGTGGGGTGGCAGGTAAACACCACATCTCCACCTTCTCATGCCCAGATTCCACAGCGCCTTCCCTGACATGCCAAAATCTTTACTCTGGCATACTGTTTCGCAGGTTTGGCGGATTAAAGAGGTTCAAGTGTATCAGCTTACATGGTAGATATGTGGAGGGATGGACTTGGATCCATTGTTGGCATCACCAAAAACCATACAAACCTGGTGCCACTGTCTGTCTGTCTATTGTCTGTGTATCTGTCCATAGCTATAGATTTCCTAAGAAAAGGAAACAAAAGCACTTTATGTACACTGACAATGGATTAATATAAACTTCACTTCCCACTATTTCTTTTGAATGGCTGATAAATGCTCCTCTGCTCTTTTATCTGATACTCTCTCCGTTGGGCACAGAAAAAGCATGTGTGTTAAAGTGTACAAAGAAAGTTATTTACTCAATGGGGTGTTGAAATTACTCAATTTTGATGGCACTTAAAATTCCTATTCGCATTTAAGAATAGCCTGGGAACTGGGTGCTGGCTACAAACAGAGCAGCTTTTCTCTGCCTTAAAATCACTTCTAATTTTCTGAGAACAACTGTTTTATAGTAGCAAGGAATGCGAAACAAACTACAATTAAATGTTCTATTTATAATCCCTGTTCACAGAATGTTTCCTCAAAATAGCTTGAGTGCTTTCCACTGAAAAATAATGAATAGAGACAAAAATACCAGTCCACATGAGTCATGTGGCTGAGAAATAGAGCTTCCACAATTCATGGCCTTTTCAATACTAGAATTAGAACGAACCAGTATGGGACCAGAAACAAGTCCTAATGCCTGGATGCCCAGATCCTGTGCTGGAGTTACAACTTAAGTCATATACTTGTCAGCTTTTTGAAGTCTGAGATAGATGGAGCTACGAAAATAGTTTGTTCTCTCTGCTCTGCACCTCTACATTTTTAAGGAGTCTTCTGATCTGCAGGAGTAGCTACCATTTTGAGAGGTGCAGTAAATATTGTCTATTATAAAGGAGGCAGAATACTATCCTATGGAGACATTCATTTTTCTGTCTCCTTCAGTCTAAAATGTCACTCTGAGGTATATTCTTGATATTTGTGGAAAACACAATGTTTCAACAACAATAAAATGTCAGGCTCAGCAGTCACTATTATGCCCTGTATCTTCCCGTCAGCCCTACTTCTTTCAATCATCTTGAGACCCAGTGAATAAGGTTATATTATAGTTCTTTATTAATTATGCTACTTCTTCCTTTATACAGAAAGTGAATTAAGATAGCTCAATGGTTTGAAGGCACACATAAAATGAACTATAATGGGTAATGTGACCACCGTAAGTGATTTCGTTGCAAGGTTCTCCAACTTTCCACTATGTGGATACTTTGAAGGAGGCAAAGCATCTCTCCTCCTTGCCAACCTTCAACTGCATTGTCTGATCCTTTACATTTTTAAATTCTACAGACCTGCAAGGAGATCTCCACAGATTACAGACAAATGCTTTAGAAAGGAAAAGGTTAGAACTAATTCAGGTAGTGAAGCTGGAAGTAAGATATAAGCCAGAAGTTCAAAAGGAAGTGAGCAAATCAAATAGGTAAGCTAAAGATAAAGCAAGACATTGATTTTCAATTTTTAACCCAGAAATTCTATCAAACTCCCTGGACTGTCTGGTTACACTAGGGATGCCTTAAAATATACTTGGTGCCTTTTTCTCCTGAAAAATCCAAAAGTGCTTTACAGAATGATCAGTTTACTTCTGATCCCATAAGACAGAATACAACAGCCATTTTGTGCAAGGAAAATACACAAGCTTTAGAAGTTTTAGGTCTAGAAACAAAGGATAACTTCTTTAACTTAAAGCACCAGGGAATGTAAGTTAGTTAGAAAATTACCACTACATTGGAATATGACCAGGAACAGGACTTGACACCTGCTTCAGTGAAGAGTTCAAGAGAGCTCTTAAAGAACATAGGTGAGGAGACTTTGGTCTGTGATTATGCCTCATATTAATCCTGCAAGCACTGCATTTAGTGCTTATTACAATGCTGGCCCCACTATGTCAAGACATATATTCTTACAAGTAGCCCCACTCAGAAAACTACGCTGCAATGCTAGACTAGTCAGCATTTGTGGATTGCATCTAATGTTTTGAAGCACACACAAAACTCCTTCTAGAATGCACTGAGAAACTATACTGGATAACCAGATTCTCCAGGCAATTAGAATAGCTTTGTTAATGTTGCTGGATTTACAAGAGAATCATAAAATAAAAGACTACAGGTAATTTTTAATCCCTTTTAGGTAAGGTAAACAAACCAATTATGTGTAAAATATTAAATAACAATTTGATGTAGTTTCAAGCTCTTCCTTATCTAAATTTGATTGAGTTATTTGTTTGCTACCTTGCAGTCTTACTGTTAGGAATCAAGATGAAGAGAGAGAAAGGAGGACATCCCATGAACTAAGAGCAGAGAGTATTCCAAACTGTGAGGAGAGGTATCCTTTTTTTTTCCTTTGAGCATTTATATATAAAGAGCTAAATCTGCAAGGCAAATGGTTTGAAATGCACAAATTACTCCCTTGCTGTCATCCATACTCCATCTAAATTCGATTCTCAGTCATCCCTAGCTGAATGTTTCCTACTCTAACCCTTCATTAATTCATGGGCTGAACCAACGCCCAAACTTTAAAAATATTCTGTGTAGGGATAGCTTACGCTATGTGGTGATACAACAACAACAACATAGTAAAGAAGCAATCTCCCATTCTCCGCCTACATGTCTAATTTTTCCTCTCATTTCCATCACTTCATGAAATCTTAACCAATCCAATTGGTAGCTCCCAGCTTTAAATGAGGATTAATAAACAAGGGAGAATATCGATTCTATCACTAGTTAGCCAACTAATTAACTTTTGCTATTCTTTCCTGGGTGCTCTATGATGAAGATCTATACAAATCAAGATGAAGTAAAGCTTTTGTCGTAACAGCTATAAACATATTGACTGGGTCTACACATTACGTACTTCTAATGGGGACACTAGCTAACTAAAAAGATAACTGTTCATTTGAAGCCTAGAAAAACACTTTGTTCTGTCCCTCAGTGGGTTGTTTTTTTTGTTAAGTACATTTCAAGTATTTCTTTAAAACCGTGTATCTGAAAGTGGTCCGTGAATCCACCCTGAAAAAGCTGCCAATGGGCAGCTCCAGTTTATTTATTTACCAGTACCGCACCCTGGAACCTCATGGCTCTCACTGGCTGTGGTCTGCCATTTGCAGCTTGCAGCCAAGGGGGCCCGGGCCACGCCACTTCCTGCAGCTCCTGTTGGCTGCAAGTGGCAAACCGCAGCCAACGGGAGCCACAAGGCTCTGTGCCTATGGGGCTGGTAAATAAACAAACAGGAGTGGCCCATTGGCAGCTCTCTTAGAATGGATCTGTGGACCACTTTGAGAAACACTTAAAATAAAGCTGGTATAGTCAACAGAACATGTGATCGCATCTTTAAGAGTTTATCTTCCACAACCCTCCTATCCTTTTACTAGAGTTTCACAGCAGGGTGACAATATTGGGTATCTGTTAATAGAGTCTGACCTACCATGCATTAGACTCATATAAAGCTTTTTTTCTTTCAGTAAAAGTGAATGTCTCTTTTCTAGTGACTGAATTCTGAGAAACTAGCATCAATATCTCCTTTTCCATTCTCTCATTCAAGTCCCACTCCTACACTTGAAGAAGTAAATGCATGGGCTCAGTCATTTGACAAGCTAATGATCACTCCAGCTGGCAGAAATGCTTTCCGGGAGTTCCTCCGAACAGAATTCAGTGAAGAAAACATGCTTTTCTGGATGGCCTGTGAGGAGTTAAAGCAGGAATCCAACAAGAATGTCATAGAAGAAAAAGCAAGGTTAATCTATGAAGATTATATTTCTATCCTTTCTCCAAAAGAGGTGTGTGTCCCTCCCCAGCTCATTCCTTAATTTTGCACTGCACAGTGTTAATTGTAACATGAATAAAGAAAGGCAAAGACAGCTAAACCCAGAGATACAGGTCTTCTGAGGTTCAGTGGTAATAATCAGGCTGGACAGAATTTGATTTGTTTCTAATTGACAGAATATCTATTTTAAGTAGGAAAGTTAAGAAGCATGTCATTTTTTTATCGTGTAGTTAAACATTTTGTCGACTACACAATTAATTGATAACGGATAGCACTTCTACCACTCAATCCTGGCTTCTGCTGGGTCCCACAACTACCTTCACTTTGGCTCTATACTACAAGCACTAAGTCAACACAGGGGTTGATGCCAGTCCCGGCATGAACCGAGACTGAGCTAGTCTGTCAGCTAGCCCACTAAAAATGTATTGGGGGCGGGAGAGGGGGTAAGAGTGTTGTGTGTAGTGCATAGTGCTAACTGATAAGCAACCACTTACAGGTTAATCATTTAGTCAACTACACTATTAAATCCCTAAATTTAAGTGTAATTTGTATTTACATTTTTATACTTATGCAATATTATGGGGTTTAAGCATTTTTCAATTTTTATCCATTTACATTTTCAAAGTTTCAGGAAATTATGTCAGTCAAGGTCAGAGAATTATTTAATGATAGACTCTGGGGTTCAAATAGCTAACGTTTTAAAAGTATTAAAACACAAAATGTCAACATAAATATCAAAATATACAAAGTAAAATTTCCTTAAATCTAACTCTAAGGGTGAGCCTACACTGCACCACTATTTCAAGATGACTAGCGTTATTTTGAAATAACAATGAGTGTCTAGACAGCCATTCCTTTATTTCGACATAATTTCTAAATAATGGACAAATCTGTAAACCTCATTCTACAAGGAATAATGCCTATTCTGAAATAGCTATTTCAAAATAAGGCGTGTGTAGACGCTCCAAAGCTGCTATTTCAAAATAGCCCCTCACCAGGGTCATTATAAGTTATTCCTCCCCTGTGTCTCCTGGGGCTCTAAATCAAATTGGCATATCTACATTAGGGAAGCCTGCCTCGGACTAATTTTGAGGCTTCCCTGCAGTGTAGACATGCTATTTTGAAATAAGCTATTTCGGAATAACTGCTCCAGAATAGCTTATTTTGAAATAGCCGTGCAGTGTAGACATATGCTAAGACATTCTCAAGTAGCATTTTTCTTACTTTGCCTATCAATGCATTCTGATCATCATCGATGGAAATGTTGATGTGTTTAAACAGTAATACTGATGCTTATCTACATTTACAGTTAAAAAAGCCTACTAATAATGGAGACTTAGAAAGTGAAGGTATCAGAGTGCTATGATTGAAACTATCCTCCATCTTCCTGGTTAACAGACAAGGCAGCAGATGTGGTACTATAAAGCACTGATATTAGACTGTAATTCCTAGGCATAACAGTGCAAAGAGCATCTTCCTTGCTTAAATCAAACAAGCTAGATTTTTTTAAATAGCAGCAAAAAAAGAAATGGAAGACTAAAAATGAGTTTAAAATCTTTATATTTCATAGAAAATTCCATTTAAAGGAATTGCTCAAATATAATCTGTTCTGAGGACAACTAACTATACAACAAAAGTTAACCATAAGTGAAAATTTCTCTTAAAATCAGCAGATACACAAAACTATCTAGTAGTTTGATATTGGTAAATTTTTCATACACTGAACATTATACTACAAAGTTGAGTTTCTTCCTTTGGTTAATTTCTTGTTTAAAAAGAAATTTAGTACCTGTTAACATAGTATCTTTCAGACTACCACCTTAGTGAAATTTTAATTTTCACAATATCCATCTAATATGGAACCATTATACAACTATTTGCAATTCATATTTAATTCTGCCCACTCTTTAGTAAAGGGATTTGCTTAAACATTTCTGTAGCTTGCAGATGCTTTCTGCTTAATCCTAAGCCTCTGAGATATTCCTTCCCAAGGAAACAAAAGCTAGTCACACAAAATTCACTGATTAAGCAAAAGGAACAAAAATTCCAGCAATATCTTCAGAATTTAGCACTAATACAATTCCAGATGTATTGTTTAAAAGTAAGGGGGACTTTTTCAATTCTACTTCTGCTACTCAAGGTGACAATTGCATACAAAGTTAGAAGGCAGAGAGAATCGTTAAAAGAGGATTCCTCTACTGCTACCCTCAAGGTGATAATTGTATACAAAGTTAGAAAGCAGAAAATTGTTATCACTATGTGTATCTGACACACTTTACACTTTGTTTGAGGAATGAAGATTAAAATGATTAAAAGCGTTTTAAAATGGGTAGAGCCGGAAACGTGTGCGCACTTACCAATGTCAACAAATGCATTTTTAATATACAGGTCAGCCTGGACTCCCGAGTAAGGGAAGTTATCAACCGAAATATGCTGGAACCATCACAACATACTTTTGATGATGCACAGCTCCAGATCTACACCTTAATGCATAGAGACTCCTACCCACGGTTTATGAACTCTGCTATTTATAAGGACTTGCTTCAGTCCTTATCTGAAAAATCCATCAAAGCATAGTATTTTTATTAATGTATTTATTTAAAAAAAAAATCCAGAAATGGGACTCTGAGCTACATCAACCAACAAGGAATTTAGAGTTAATAGGATATCTACCTGAAAGTAACTCAGGTATATTTTAATATGAACTGTCAATATTTTAACCTGCAGAGGGCTCTGATACCACAAGCTAAATGCAGCCTCTGATCAACTAAGTGACACTTTGCAAAGGAGAATGTGGAGATAGATTTTTACAGTAGCAGAATGTACTTGGACATGAACTCTTGTACGGGAAGTTAAAATTACCACTCTGGAAAGAAGTAACTCTCCAATTTATTTTTTTAAACAGTGTTAGTTATGACTGCTCTCACCTTTCCTAACCATTGTGCAGCCACAGTAGAAACAGTTATGCTGTTGATAGTTGGACGACAGAAGACTGAAGCCTCACATTTTATAACAGTTCAACCTGGTCCTACTTTTGAAGAAGAGATGGTACTTGTCTTGGAGTGGCTACCTGATACATATAAACAATGTGCTCATGAAATCAAACATTACAACTTCAAGTTTATGAAACTAGTGGTTTGGAATAATACTGCCTATAGAATTCTCTTAATGAAAAGTGTTATTTTACTATCAGAGTCTGCTGAAAACATTTTTAAGTTCACAATGTTAAAGTTTATAAAAGCTGAAGAATTTAGGAAAGGGGAAGAATCTGGGAATTTATAATAATAAATAAAGCACAAGAATTCTCATGTGTTGTTCTATTCACTGCACAGGCACATGCTCATTTACTTGCTTGTTCAATGCACCATGCTGGAGATGTTTTCCTCTTTGTGTTAATCCCATTAAAAAAATTAATGAGCTTTGTCCCTACACAGTATCAAGGGAGAAGACCTGCTACAATGTGAGTTGTAAGCAACAGCATCACCTATTTCTATAAAACACAACAGCATTTAACATGCCAGTTTGAAAAAAAAAAAAAAAAAAAGTGATTTAAAACAACAACATTGAACAAGTAACTGGAAAACACTGCTGCCAGCAGCACATGAGGTTGGATGACTCAGTTAAAAAGAGCTCTTCTAGATCACCAGTTGAAATTTGGTCCAACTCAGTAGTGATTTCCAGGTTTTTTTGCTATATTTAGCTGCTGGATATATCAATTTCAATATCTCAGTCCAGTTCATTTACATACCCACAGCACTATTCACATTAACAGTTTCAATTTATTCTGCGTATTAACTGGCATACTGGCTAGTAGTTGCAGTGCTAGATAAAGATCAAAATAGATATGTTGATGAGGCAGCAATGGGAGAACTTGGGAGTATTAGCAAATTATTAATTTGGTTACATCAGACCTCTCAGAAGCACCGAGCTGACAAACGAAGTTAAACTAGGTCACTTTCAGCTTGCTGGTGAGATCAGACATACGTTAGAAAAATTCAAAGCTGTATCATTTCACAAAACTGACAATTGAGTTTTGCTCATGTTTTCCCTCATCTTTTTGAAGGTGCCTTATTAAGAGTTAGGAGACAAACAAAGCAAGTGTGCATCTCATGAAACACAATGGGTTCTCGTCTATTATATTCAATGGAAGAGACTTACTAAAATTGAAAGGATACTGTCCAGAATTTTTTTTAAAATGATCAGATTAGATTTTAAAAGTACTTTTACTTTTAATAATTTGCTCATTTCTACTACCTGTTTTCACTTTCTGCATTTCACTTGGACAATTAAGCTGGTCAGTTTTCTGGAAAAATAAAAGTTAATGGAAACATTCCCATTCAGTTCAGCTATAGTTAAAAGACATCCTCCTGTCTCACAATTCCAGGATGCTGGACCCAACTAACTTGACAGCATCCTGCAGAAGTGTTAAATATTAGCATTTTAATTGAATTTTATATATGTCTAAATAAGGTTAATTAAATCACACAAGACCACTTATTCCCTGTATTTTGTTTCACTATACATAACTGCAGAAGCTCATCTCTAGCGAAACATGCCAATCTTTTCTAAGGACCAAGTTTTAGTCCCACTGAATTGGGAGATATTCATTACATTGTTATAGTAAGCAATAATTATTAAAGAAATATGAAGACAAAGGGATCAGATTTACACAAGTTATATAGAACAAATAAAGTCAAAACCATTATCCCAGGATTAATATATCCTGGCTTGAAAATAAACATTGTTTGTGTTGGCATTTATCTAGCAGCAGGACATCATTAAGCTGCAATAACCTTCTATTCCACTGATACTAGCTTTTAAATATCTGCACTTTATATACCAATAACTCCCACAGAACATTCATACTGTTAAAGGGTGTTCTTTTCATGAACCTGCTAAGCAATATTAAAATTGCATGGACCCCTTCAGCTAACACATCAATTGATGCCATCAACATTGTGCTTCAGACTGAACTTTAAATTCCAAATTCATTAGTACAATATAGCAAAATTCTGTAGGTTACACATTTTAAATCAAATATAAATTTAGCATGGTATATCTAAGTGTTCTTTCCAATAATAGCAGGCACTCAGACACCAAGAATGACCATTAAAGCCTTCTTTATGTGAAATTTAAAAACTAATCATTCACCTAACTGAGATTGTTTTTAACCTTTTAATCTAAAGCCACAATCAAGTTTTAAACTATTAGTGACCAGTCTCAAACTTGTTAAGAAAACACATTTTATAATAAAATATACTACAAATAACTTTATGGGAAATGAATGACTCAATTTAAATCAGCAATCTGAGTCAGTGGGGATGAGGGCCCTTAACTTGTCCCACTGACATCTATGGGTGTTTTGCCTAAGTAGTTGCATGATCAAGTCCCAGAAGCTGTTTACTACTTACTCTTCATCTGAAGCCACAGTCAGTATCTCATTCCAGTTCCCATAGGACATCCACTTATCACGAAAGCCAGTATCACAGTTCAGACTCTTGTGGGAAGTTTTACAAAATCAAGCATGGAAAGTGAATTATTATTGTATCCTTTTATCAAGGCAGGCCATCCTTACATATAAGGTTTGGGATAGGTTAAGAGTAGATAGAATGTGAGGAACTTCATACTTCATGTTATGAGGAACTTCTCGTTGTGCTTGTTCTGTAACTAACTTAGATTTCCACTGCCTGTCAAAGTCCAACTGGCACCCAAGTAACAAGACTACCATTTGCTTAATACAATGTCTCAGACTTCTCCTTACAGAAGTGCCCAAAAACAAAGGACAGATACACTGACATTAAACATTTATAATTAAAGTTCATTTGTTATTATCTGAGGCGACTTAAAAGATCAAGATACTTTCAAAGAAACTGTACATAATTCAAACAGTCCTGCTAAGTTTTCATTGTAAATTACTGTGTTCACTTTTACAGTCAGTTTAATTTTAAAAATATCTTTCTGCATTATAGCACAAATATCAACCAAGCAGAGTTCAAATTCTTTCCATAAAATTATGCAATAACCTTTGAAATATATGAATAATTTCCTTCCTTTTTTAGGCAGATATATCTAGAGCAAGCTAAATTCTTATCCACATTTATTTTCCCTTCCAAAAGAACAGACTAGTCTTCTCTTTCAATGGGAAATTGCTTGATTTGCAATGTACAATTAAAGCTTTTAGCAAACCGTTTTTGGGGTCTCTCAGATCAGGTTTTTTCAGAATGTAATGCTGCCTCCTTTGAAAGCATGTCTCCCCCATTACAGAGCAGATCAGCAAAAGAAAAATCTGACTGCCCATTTCCGGTAAAGAGTTTATTCTCCAGAAACTAAATGGATTTACATGAGTAACTATCCACAAATTCCTCATGCACTGATTGGACAGATCTTCCCCACCCCAGAGCTTAAATATAAATATAAATATAGAGATGGCCAAAAATGTAAGAATCTTATGTCCTCTAACAATGCTGGCTCTTTGCTAAATAGCATTTGCACAGTATTTTAAAAGCTGTATTGTCAAAATCACATTCTAATAAAATACATCTTTCTATCATCTTGGATGGTGAAAGACCATAAATTTAATGATTTATTCTGGTCTATGGTTTAATCAATGGCATCAATGATTCTACATATCAAAATAAAGTTCATGAGCCGTTCACAGGAACTAATGCCATTTATATTAATTGATGTGAAGTAATATTACTTCCCCAACGAATCTTTTTTATCAGCTAGTTTACTGATTGCCATTTAAGCAGCCTACCACAAAATGTCTTTGCTCATTAACAAAGTCTAAAATAAACTGTGGTATCAAACACATAAGCAAAACAAAACAAAACAAAACAAAACAATTAAACCAAATTTAAACAAGCTATAAAGTCATTTCTCCAGAAAAAATCTGGTGGTAGTAATTTACAGACTTTAGGGCAGTACAATAAATTGGATTGATCAATGCTCATTACATAACCAATCTCATCCAAGTATTGTAACAGAAGAGTTCAATAGATCCATTAACAAAATTCCAAACTTTATGATTTGAATTTAAGCATTAAATCATAAACAGTATGTACAAACCAGACAGAGCCAACAAGCTGCAATTTAGACACCACAGCAGATTTGGTATAATTAAAATTAAGTTAGTTGTCCTCCCTCCCCACAAAATTAGTAGGAATATGCCAATAAGAAACAAATGCAGATTTCATTCATACATTTTTAACAGAATGGAGAGGTAAAATGTGTCTAGTGGGTATGTTTCAGACTGTAAAAAAATATACAGTACATTGTTCACATAGTTAAGAAAAACAATTCAGTTACCAAAAGTTTATTGATAAAAGTTTAATGTCAACTTACTTATAAAAATGAAAAAATATTTTAAACATACAGCGTACAACTGAGCATCCGGGCCCTACTATTAACTATAGGAAGGCATTTAAGGAAGGGATGGTTGTGTCAAAAACCAAAGGTTAACTCCAGGGATGTATGCTGCTTTAAAAAAAAAGTTTCTCGTTTGCAGGAACCTAGATGCCTGGCCTAGTTCTTAAAGCTAAATACAAAATCCTCTTTCATACTGGTCCAGATGTCTTCACAATTGTTTCTTCTAACAGAACTGTCAAAAGAAAGAAATATTTTATGAGATATCTGCATACAGCTTATTTCTAGCTCTTTGCAAGAAGGAAGAGAAGAACACACTCCTCTATGATGTGGTAATTACCAGTCTGAGCATTTGCTTACATCCCTTTTAGCATTTTTTCTTTCAAGAATTTCTAAAGGGACTGAAAAAAAAAATCCTTTTCTGTTCATTGGCCCACAGTGAGTGCAGCTAAAAATTATTCCGTCCTGAAGCCATTTGTATTGGTATGAAAGAACGTCTAGACTTGGCAGGTTGTTAAGTACTTTTCAGTGCGCATTTAACTTAACATTAAATAAAAGGGCAAAAATATATGGTAAGTATATAAAACTTCAGCAAGATGTATCAAATAAAGAATGCTTGTCTCCAATCCCCAGCAGTTTTCCCAATTTTCTTCTGCTGACATGTTTAGCATGGAGACAATATATGCGTCTGCGGTGCTACCACAGCCGAATAGGTGAAATAAATATTAGAATTAGGGAAAAACCAGATTGTGATACAGATTGAACCTCTCTCGTCCGGGAATCCCTGGTTCGGCAGGACCACAGATGTTACAGCAGAGAGCCCCAGCTGCAGAGCTTGAGAGCAGCTGGGAGCGGAGCTGGTTTGGTTGGTGGCAGCCTGCAGGGGCAATGACTGGAGGGTAGAGAGCCCTGGGAGCAGCTGCCACCCAGGAGCTGGGGAATCCCTGGAACAGTAGCCCTGCTACGTGCAGGGCCGGGGAACACCAGCAGCAGCTGCCACCGCCACCAAAAATGGGGCCAGGAAACCTTGGCAGCAGCTATTGCCGCCGCATGTGGGCCAGGGTTCCCCAGGGGGCAGCAGATCCAGGCAGGTGGGCTTGAGGTGGTGGTCAGGTCTCCAGGTTCTCCCGGGGCCGCTGCCAGAAGCGGAGCCTCAGGAGAGCCCAGACACCTGACCTCCCCTGGTCCAGCAAATTCCCTTGCTCGGGACCACTCCGATCCTGAGGGTGCCAGACAAGAGAGGTTCAACCTGTATTCACAATTCACTGCACAATGGCCCAATTAAGATAAGTAAAGGGGGGAAAAAACCCTTTTTTTCCTTCTAATTATAGTATCGTCTTCACTTTACTTGACCATTGTAGTTCATCAAAACTTCTGAAATAATTTTCCAAAATACATTAGTCAAAGCCAGAGTGCTCTTGCCAAATCTTCCCCCATTACCCACCAGGCGATCTAGCAGCAAGTCTCCTTGCCCTCTCCACAGAAAAAGAGAGAAGCCAAAAGGTGATCAGATCTCTTTACAAGAGTCAGAAGTTTTCCACATCAACGCTGCACACAAGTATGGACTACAAGTCATCAGGAACGATATCCCCAATGATGCCATGGTACAACCGGTTACTGAACTTTGTGCCTTTGTTTTCACCCACAACCATTTCAGATCTGGGAATGATTTGTATCTTCAAGTTAGAGGCACTGCTATGGGTACCTGAATGGCCCTACAGTATGCCAACATTTTTATAGCTGACTTAGAACAGCACTTTCTCAGCTCCCATCCCCAAGTGTCCCTCTTCTACTTGTGCTACACTGGCAACATCTTCATCATCTGGACCCACAGAAAGGAGGCCCTTGAATTCCACTGGGCTTTCGACAATTTCCACCCCACTATCCACACAGGAGATTCACTTCTTGGACATTATAGTACAAATAACTGATGGTCACATAAATACAATGCGGCGTGCCAGCTTTGAAATGTACACGAGTCCCCGGCATTTGCTTATCAGATAGTCGACTAGTCCTTAACATCCTTACTTTATTCCCCTCATAAGTCAAAGTCTCTGTAGCTGAGGACTCTGAAATATATCCTGGGATATGTATGGTACAAGAGCAATATTGGTAGCGTGTGCTGTGCCACCATCAGCTCCTTTCTGTGCATCTTCGATTCTAGGTGTGACTTGTCTTCTGTCATCTTCCTGCTTCCTTCTTCACAAGAGAGCACAGAGCTCCTTCCCCACCATTCAGGCTGGCCTCTTTCACAGCATCAAAACTGACTTTGAGGTGTCAATTTTGATGTTGAGCCTGATGAGGGCTTTGGGGCTAGGCACAGCATTAGTACTGATGTTGATTCTACGACTGGCTTTGGCACCACTGTCTCTGCTAAGGTCTTAAGAGTCACTTGCTCGCCAGTTAGATGTAGGTTTGAGCATTAAAGGAATTCGGCTCTTCTGTATCTGATGGCACTTTCACAGATTGCTCCAAAAGATGGAGCTTCAGCCTTGCATCCCATGGATTTGAGAGCTCTTTCAGAGAAGGAGAGGCAAAGTGAGCAGCTGTTTAGAATTCAAGACTCTCCCAAGTAGACCACACATCTGCTAGACCAATATTTCAGAGGAATTAGACAGTTACAGGATGGACAAGCTTGAATATTGTGGGCTTTGGATCCACTGTGCCAAGCTGCTGTCCAGTGAGGGTTGGGGAGTGTGCGTTCATGTGTGCGTGGGTGTGGGGCTTAAAAGCAGCTTTCTATTTGACAAGCACTAAAACTAGGGTAATAAAAATAGAATGAAGATGGTTCTGAAGAATTTCAGAAGATGTGAACAAGCATTTTGAGAAGTTTCCCTGGAGCTAATAGAACTAATAGGATTTATTGCTGAATCCTATTTGAGAATCTATGCTGAGTTAAATATGTAACTGTCTAGATCAAATAGTTTCAGTTTGTTTTCCTCCACATCTTCTGAATTAAAATTCTAGCTGTTCTAAAAGCCCACAAACCCTGCACTCAGTTTTACACAATGGTAAGCCTTAACAGAAAATGAAAGACAAAACGAGACTACAGGACAATCTGAAAACTGATTTAATCGATATAGCTAACGGGACGTCTCAATAACTGCAAACTATACGAGTTTCGTCTCCAAATATATTTCTAGGTTAAAGGTACTTGGCAATATTTATGATTTATCAAACTGGTTTGAGAAGAAAAACAAAAGATTAACAACTCATATAGGCTTTCTGTAATCAGAAAAGTAAACTGGAAATTTGACCATCTGCTACACAATATATAGAAGAGAACAAAAGCTTTACCTTCCATCTGTTTCCACATTCATTACAGAAAACGAATGTTGTCATAGGTTCATCAGCACTGCGAGTTTGAACCTACAGTAAAGGGAATGGGAAGGAAATGAAAAGGAAAGAAAAGTACTATCACCACAATCCTGTTCAATTATTCCATTTCTGTTCAATGTAAAGTTCTTACTCTACACTAAAATAAAACCTTTATATCCTAAACAAAAGCACTACAAGAGCTATGCACATATGCTCAAACAATTATACTTGAAATCCATTGTGTAAGAATGGTTCAACGTTCCATTGAAAGTATTTATAAAGTTTAACAACATAAATTCTGAACCTTTACAACCCACAAAATGGTTATACCCTCATACATGAAAAAACTAGGTAAGTTAAAATTTTAAGCACCATGTCAACTATGAACACAAGAGAGTACAAGTTAGGCAAACACTTAAATTGGAATTACTAGATTTTTAACAAAATAATTATGATCATTTCACTTATAGAAAAAAAGGCAGTAAAGTTTTTGTGCCAACACTTAAATAGGGAACCCTTTTGCTTGGCTGATTTAAGTACAAAAAGTATTAATTTCAATAATGAAGATCAGTGTAGAACTGTGCAAATATTTTTGAGGTTTTTTTTAGAAGTAGCAATTGTACAGTCTTTATAGATTTAAACAAATGTACTTATGATGGGGTGACCTAAAAGCACCAAGTATTGAGACAGATTTTTACTGTATGTGTTTGCATCAAAACATTTTACCTACTAGAAGCATACGCTTAGCTTATTATGGTCCAATATATACTCTATAGCATTACTGAAATCAATATGGACTTGATTTTGCAAGCTTTTTGCACACAATTCCCAATTAAATTAGCGGGAGTGGCACAAATAGAAGGCTTGTAAAACAGGCCCTATGTTAATAAAATCATAACTAATGTTAATATTCAGAGGCTTTCTACTAGGGATGTTAACAATCGTGTATTTGTGTAAATGTGTAGCCACTGAAATGTTTAGCAGTTACATGTTTACACACAGGCCAGGTGAGCACCAGCTCCCGCCTGCCCCTCCATCCCCCGCCTCTGACAGACAGGCAGCAGTGTGTGTGTTGGGGTGCGGGGGAGGAGGCAGGAGGGGAAACAGGCGGCTCCACAGGAGCCTGCATGTTCAGGGAGACAGCTTAAAAGCCAGCTCCTGTCTCCCCCACCTTTGCTGCCTTTGATACAGAGACAATAAAGGGTGGTATGTGTTTAACCGTTAGGATTAACCGATAAACCTGGGTTTATTGGTTAATCGTGTAAACGATTACACGCTAATATCCCTACTTTCAACATATAACATTTGCCATCACCACCAAAAAACACAGAAAGATAGTTCAAGCACATTAAAAACACTAGTTATATCAGTTGATTTCCTGCACAAATAGATAAAAGGAAAGTCTAGCCAAAAAAACCCACCAGTATTGCTGAAATTAAAAAAAAAAATCTTGTCAATGTTAAAGAATGTCTTTCCTTGGATAGAGTATTAATATTAGGCTTAATTGCTAATTTCTAAGAAGACTGAGAGAAGCAATGTAATAAGATGAGTATTTTCTCCATCAAAGCAGATACAAATCTATGAAATACCAACAGAAATAAGCATATTTGGAAATAAAAAATCGCTGTTTATAATTGGTTATAAAAAGAGGCTCTCTGTTGCCACTGTTTACTATTTCTCGAAGAGCAGAATATTCATTTGCTTTAGGCTAACTGGAACAAAGAAACATTTCAAAGCAACTCAAACACTGGTATATTATAAAAGAATTTCTTTCAGCTGTCAAGTTACAAGAGACTGAAATACAAATTCTTAAAAAAAAGAGAGAGAAAAGCGTCTTTACAATTGAGATTCAGCCTTGACAAAAGGGAACAAGAATGATTACGTACCTGTGTGTAAGTGCAATTCTTCTTTTTACATTTGCCGCATGTGAACAGGTCAGTCTGGGTGCCTCCTGTCCTAGCCATCTGGTGCTCTCTAATAGCTTCTTTGGTCAGATTTTTGCGCATCTCTTTCAGTTCATCGCTTGCCATCTCCTGTTATGGAAAAGAGACTGTCTACCATAACATTCTCAATTTG
This sequence comes from Rafetus swinhoei, assembly GCA_019425775.1. NCBI lineage: Eukaryota > Metazoa > Chordata > Testudines > Trionychidae > Rafetus > Rafetus swinhoei. The sequence goes on along the minus strand of CM033424.1, from coordinate 67,406,841 downwards.
CTGTTGGGTATTCTCTTCTTACAATTTTGATAATATGTCCCCCGCATATATGAGCCTAGCAAATTTCATTTGAAAAATGTATCTATTCATATTGAAGATATGATTTTGTTTTTAAATCCAGGAACACTTGTCCTTTCAAGCAGCTAAATCATTCTAGGAATCTTGGATCTTTTATCTTGGCTAAATTCAAACGGAACAAGGTTCAACTTGAAATGTCACAACTTTCACTAAGTTTGACAAAGATGCTACCTAAAGATAAAACATTTCTTCACTCCTTTATACCCCTGGTTAAACAGCAGTAGTTACATAATCACCAAACATGTGAAAAAGGCCTATATGTTTTTCACAAAGACCTAAGTGAACATACTAATTAGTGTGGGGATAAAGAAAAAAAGGCAGTAGAGAAAGGTCCCCAGGAATGAAACCTTGTGCAATTTTCTGGTTGTGCAAAATTTAATTTCACTATTTTTGTCTTTGCATAAAAGTTTATTTCCACCATAAATACTCACAATGTGAACAGTTTTGCAACACTGTCCTTTCATAAAAAAATAATACTAGCATAGTTATAATAGAACCTGGGAGGGGGTATGGGTGCAGCAGAGATTCTAGCCTGGGGGAGGGATGTAGGAGCGGGTGCAGGGTCTGGGAAGGAGTTGGGTGCGGGAGGGAGGTGGGTGCCAGAGGCAGGCTCTGACTGGGAGATGCTTATGTAAGCAGATCTTGGTCAGCAGCACACTTAAGCAGGCTTCCCTGCCTGTCAGCAGCCCCTAGTCGGCTATTCCATGTGACTCTCTGTTCTGCGGGGGATGGGAGGCCAATAAGAGGGCACTGGAAAACCTCCACTCCACATCCCCTAACTTCAAGGCTGGGGCTAGTCTAGGCTGCATTTTTTTATTTCATTCTAAGTATTTTTCCTAAAGCACCCACAAAGACATTATACCTGCCTCTTGCCTTATGCAAGCATCACACCTTTTGAATTATCCCACTATCTCTGAGTCTGCAAGCCATCTGACTGCTGAACGGACAAATCACAATTGAGACCTAAGTACCTATGTTTATGAGCATGTGCAGATACAAAAGTATAAAAAAGGCAACAAAATAAAATTAATTTTTGTTGATAGTTTCTATACTTAAGTCAAACAATAGTAACATTTACAAGACCTAATATTTACTTACCTCTGCTGTCATTTTGGCAAACCTGTCTGGAGGTATGTTCCCACATAATACGTTTTTTCTTAGATTAGGGTTCTTTGTGTCCTTGAGATTTGCTATCCTACTTCGTACCCGATTTTTGTATTTCATGTCAGTGTTTTTCAATTCTTGATATATAGGTGCTTATGACTTAAGGAATATATCAACAACAAGTAATATGCAGAACACAATATAATATTTCTTTCACAAATGTTTACCCACGCTTGCACAGGTTTAGCAGGATTAGATTTTATCAGTAAATGTCACTAAACATTGATCTGACCCTACACAGATGAAAAATATTTTCATCAATAATAATAGAAATGTACAGATCAGCATAGTGATAAAAATACTGCTTGAGAATGTATTAGTTTTACTGAAGTATATTTACTTTGTACATTGTGATGTGATGTTAAAGATTCTTCTTTTAATGGTCATAAAACTAACTTTTTAATCACAGTGTCTTATCTCTCCAATGTCCCATAACTGTGAGAATTTAAATAGATAAAAGTTTTAAAAAAACCACTTAAACACAAAACACCAATCCTATCTACTGAAATTATTTATTAAAAAACCCAAAGAAACCCCGAGCTCTGCTAAGTCTAGTCTTACAATGCTGATCAGTTTCTTTCCTTAGCAATGGCTACCAATGCATGTATTACATAATTTTCTCAATGTTTTCTGCTCAACACACGGCAACTGGATCAACACATTAAGAATCAGTTTTGCTGACCATTTGGAAGACTACAGTGTGAAACTGCAGATTGCTCAAGCTCTCTCTAACTTGTGGAAACCTCCCACAAGCGTACAACGGGCATCTTAAATTTACTCTTCTGAGGTACAGATTAGTTTCCAAAATAATGAATGGTTGATATTTGAGCATCAGTAATACCAACTCAAATTTCCTATGAAAAATTAAACAAAGTTTTCACCAATTTCTTAACAGAAGACACATTTTATGCTAAATGTCTACTTGTCAGGGTAGCATCAGGTAGCTTGGATTGTACTTCCTTTTTTACTCTATTGCTTAGTAACAGATATCGTCTATTGCTAGTTTGACTCCTTTGAAAACAATACATTTACTTCAATATGAAGTTGGGGGCAGGAGGAACAGCCCTTCTTTGTGAAAGCATTAACAGAATTTTAAAAAAACAAAAACAAAATAAAAACTAAGCAATTTAAAGTAAAAGACGATTTAAGCACTTTGATAGTTATACATATTTTTGGCATTAAGATTTCATCCAAGATTACAGGAACACCACCACCACCTAGATCCTACATAGTACTTGTCCTCAGCAGATTTCAGAGCTAAGAAATAGAGATAAGAAATGAACTTGTCCAAGATCACCCTGCAGGTCAATGGCAGAGGTGAGAATAAAACCTCATTCTGCCAAGTCCCAGTCCAGAACTCCATCTACGAGGCCACACTGCCTCTAGAATCTCACCACAGGTCACTTCAGTAAGATATCTGCTAAAGCTGCTACTAGCAGCAGCAGCCCTAGACCTATAACTTAAGGAAAAGAGTTCTGAATGTAATTTAATGTTCATATACTGTAAGAACACTAAACATTTTCACACTGCTGTATTGAGAAAAATTAATATTTTCCTACTGAATAAAATTAATATTTAGTATTTGGACCAAACATTTTTAAACATCAATATAAATCCATCAGCAAATACTAATTCTAGAGCAAAGGATATCTTCTTCAATCTGAGATCCCAGTTCTTCCTCATCAGCACCAATAGCAACGTAGTCATCTGAACAAAAGGGAAGTTTGATTATTAACATTAAGTGGACATTAGACTTCCTTAGCATCTCAAGGACCCATTGGGAACCCTGGAAAGAGTACATTATGCCATAACCCCGGTTTGCATTTAAAAAAAAAAAAATAGTGCAATATATACTGTACTTTTATGGCAGCAAAACCCCGTTAGCTCATTATTTTGCAGAATACACAGAGGTAAAAAAAACAAGATTGATAGAAAGTACTGGCCTAAAACCTTATTTGATCAGAAGCTAAATTGTAAATGTAAGTACCATACAAAGAGCTCTTATGTTATCAGTTAAGTCTTGAAGAATCTACTCAGTTTGACAACTGCCAATCTTTACTCTGAAAAAAAAGACTGAACCATCACTTCAATGTCAGTGATAAAATTCACTCTCAAGGGAGTATGGGCACATTCACTTACATTAGTGTTAGATGAAAGCAGAATCAGTCATTTATTTATAGAGAGGAGCCTAATAGACATTAAAATATACAGAAAGCAGACAAACTGAACTGCAATAAAACAGGAAAGTAAATATTTTACCTATTTTATTTACTGCTTTAAAACTCCAAAGACAGTATGAAAAGTTTGGCCTCAAATACACAGTCTTAGAAATCTTTGAGTAGAAATTTTGGAAAGAAAAAGAAAAAAAACATTTACTTTCTAATTTAACATTTAATTCCCAATCTGATGGGGGACAGGCTAGACATTGTGAGCACACCATCATCATTTTCCACCTTTCTTCCCTACACCTTCATTTGCAGTTTACAAAGATCAAAGAATTCCATCAATTTCATAAAGTTAAAAAAAATTCAAGTACCATATTTATCAAATGCCCACGACAATTTTTGTGTTGTGAAAGACCAACAAAAACAGCAGAACATGACTGATTACTAACGGGAAAAAAAACAACAAAAATGCCTACACTCAAAATGTCAAAATGCACAACATAAGAAAACTGAAGAGAAGAAATAACTCTTTTTAGTCCGTTAGACTTGTAATAATTTTAGGTAAGTTTCCAAAGACAAGCGTGTTTTCAACTGACCTTGAGCAAAGTTTGCAAAGTTATCTAAATGATTTAGGAGTCTAAATTACATTTCCATACGCACTTAAGTCAGGCAGGCATCCTAACTTTCATTTATCGCCAGCTAGACTTTGACACTTCTGTAAAATATTACTCCTGTCTAACTGCCTCTGAATGCTCTCTGCAAATGAGTATATACAAAGTGGATGACTTGGTATTTAGAAAGTGAGCCCTACTATAGAAGAGATAGTGTTAACCTGAAGGCAGAACTTGGGCCTACAAATAACACTCTTCTGGGGTCCAAAGAAAAGGCTCCATTTTCTGAAGAGAGAAAGTAGCAGGAAGGAGCCCAGCTGTCTGCACATACATTGCTTTGAACATCCTGATATTTTTGTACATATTCTCAATATTATCTGATTTGCCATTTTCATTCATTTACTGTGCATCATGCTCAAAATTCTCATGTATGTGAAAGAAAGAGATATTGTCCTTTACTCTTTATCACACAAAACAGTTTGAACCAAAGAGGAAGTTAATAATGAACAGATTTGGTTTCCACTGTTATGGGGCTATGTTTATTTCTGGAATAAGTTTTGAATTTAAATTTAAAATTGAGCGTTTGGCTAACGGATAGCTTTAGAAGGATGGCAGCATTAAACTGTACAATTATTTGAAGGGTGTAAACATAAGCAGTAACAGGAGAAGCTTTGATGTGAGGATCTCATGGAGATGTGCAGATTATGCATCAAGTTTATGGGTTATTTCTGTATTTTGAAAATAAAAAATAAAAAGGAACAGTGGGAAGGGCAGATGTAGGAAGAGCTGGAAAACAAAAGCCTTGACAGAGAGATCTACTGAATTATAGAATAATTCCCCCAAAGGAAGTAGTGAAGATTTTATTTTCCAGTATAAAAACACAAAGATGTGATAAATCTCCTGACACTGAAAGCAAGATAGAATAGATTATTTCATAGGTCTCGTTCACTTCTACATTACAGTATATAACTCTCAAAAGACACAGAAGCTTACACCCCTGAAACTGGACCAGAAGAGGATACTGCTGTTCTGGGTTAGATAAATAAATTTAATTATTGTAAGTATTTAAAATGATCCAAACACCAATGCCAGGTGTACTGTAGCAAAATTAAGTCACAATTGAAACAGAGATTCTGGCTACTAGAATTTGAAGTCACAGGACTCAAAGAGGCATAATGGTACCCTAAAAACATCACTGAAAGGATACCTTTCATGGAAACAGATTAAGTTGATGATACAAGGAGGTAATGGCTAATATGTACCATAAAGAGAATTATCTCCTGTTGGAAAGCATTTGTCAAATGGACTGCAACATGAAATGCACCTCAGCATGCTTCTAGGTTGCCAGGATTATGCTAATCTGGATGAGCCTATATTTTACTAGCCAGCCTGATTGTATAGGATTCTGACTGGTCCAACAACCACTGCTAGGATTCACAGGAAGAAGAAACAGAACAAAATCAAATATTGTGAGTAAGTTCTACAAAGCTCACCTCCTGTTCTGAGAGCAGCAGCTAGCATTTCTCTACATTTCACTCGTACAGAATCTGAAGTACTTGGAGCCCGAGGAAAAGAAGGGATGAAGGAATCTGAAGGAGCATTAGCCTCCTCTTTCCTGATGCTGGAGTTGCTACTGGAACTGCTAAAGTAAATGAAAACAGAAAATTAATATGAAGTGTCTCTTCTCCAACATGTTTCACCCTGGATCAAAATAAACTTTTTTTTTTATCTTTACATCTCATTAACAATATTCTCAAGACAGAAGACAACATTTATGCAATTATTTAGAGCTACAGAAATGATTAGTCTTCATAAAAAAAGAACCTTTGTGTGATCAGAGATGAAACAAGAATATTACTATAGAGGAGGCAAAGGTCAAGAGCTCAATCTCATGGGCTCCTATGTGTTGTGGAAGCCATTCCAGCCCCTCCAGGTCCTACTATTGTACTTAAAGTACTGCAAGGGATCTTTCTAGGGGATAAGGAAAAACACTTCATTCGTTCAACATGGCAATCAATTAAGGAAGAGGGGGTACAAAGATATCCTCTTTACCTTATATTCTACAAGATACAAAGTTTCTATGTTCTATATGACAACGTACAAAGTTTCTACATAAAAGGACTTGATACAAAGCTATATAAAATGACTTATAAAGGGACCTGATACAAAGTTAAAAACTTCAATGAGAAAATGATTAATACAGAGATGTATCTACACCCCTTACGCTTCCACCCCCTACATAAACACGTTGGGGCAGAAACACAGATCAGTCCACCACAGCATTTGCACTGATCTATGTGGTGGAGGTTCCCCCAGTCTGAGGCCCATTGCAGTCTCACAGGAATCACCTAATGGAAGAGACTATGGTAACGGTATGGCAGAGGAATGAATGGCAGGTACTGCACCTTGTTACAATGTGGGCTTTCCCTAAAATAGTACAAGAGGCATAGGTAGTCATTGCTGATCAAAAAGACGTGCCGGCAGGAACCACAAATTTTGAAGCCCAGAGTACAATAGCCAAACAGGGTGTGCATGCTGGGGAGGAAGGGATGCACACCTCAGTTTGAGAGTCAAACCTTATCTGATAATTTTAGCATTTTATAAACTTTAAAACTAGACCATAAAACCATGTACTCTATCTAAATACATTCACAGATAAGAGAAACCTGAAGATTCAGACACTGAATGCTCCAACCCAGACCACACAGCAGTGGCAAGGAAATGGAGAGGTGGTTGGCCTGTTCCACCTTTTGTCTCCTGAGCTGAAAGCACCAGATGAGCCAGGGCACATATGCAGACCAAGAGACACTGCTTTCAAAATTCTCCACCTCCAGGCACATGGAGTTCATGAGTACATCACAACTGAAGTCACATAGGGACCAGCACTCGAAGAAAAAAATTACATTTTCAAAGGTTTATTCTTCTGGCAACACACCCACACTTTCAGTTCATATTGTGGTCAATGACTTGACACTTTTTCATACTAAACAGCAGAACTGACTCGCCTTCATCCCCACTACAAAAGACCCTATATTTTGTCTTGATAATGATCACCGCTTTTTTATTTTACACTGATCTGTCTTTGATATAAAAACATGGCAGCCCTTCCTACTTCCAGATATACTTGTACCAAAATTAAATATTTTAGGGAAGCACCTAAGAAACTGATTCTTCACATTAATAATTCGTCAGTTGTGCTAGTTCATTTTATACACACACAGGTTCAAATACCTTTCTTCTCTTGCTTCAGGACTGTTTTGTGATGAAGATGCAGGTTCCTTTTTTTTGTCTTCAGAGTCTTTATCAGTTGAAGGTCCATCTGGAAATGTACAAATCATGAAATAAGCATTGCCTCTTATTGGACAGAAATGGCAGCTAAGTAAGTTAAATGCAATGTAGATTATTTTCATTACATTCAATTAAGTTCTGATGAAATACTAAGTAATAGCTAACTGTGACCTCCATGATCTATTTTATGTTGGTAACCTAAGGAAAGGTACCACAGTCAGATTTCCTTCTGCTTCCAAGGCACTTCCCAATACATGCTTAGAAATTTCTGCAACTGTTTCCATCAGAGTTGCTTAGAAGTAGAAAATTTTCAGTTTGCTTTCCCCACCTAAAATATCCCTCTGACAAAATATCAAGAAGAATTTGAAAAACCTTTAAATCATTAAAAAGATGTCATCAATACAGCCTAGTGTTCTACCCATTTTGTAGAAGATATTTCAAGCACCAATGAGTTGATGAAACCAGAAAATCAACTAGGCACCAAACTCTAGGGCTGAATTTTCAAGCCAGCGACACAAAACCAGGCACATCAATCCCCATTCACACACCTAAAGAACTTTCATAAAGGCTAAATCCCCACAATTCCAACAGGAATTGGAGTATGCCCAATATCTGTGAAAATCAAGCAACTTATTGAAGTATCCAAATTTGAAAACACTGCCCTGATTATTAGGATTCAATATCACATATTCAGTGCTTATTAAAAAATATACAGCTCTACAGTTAAGTCTACACAGAGAAGACCAAACAAAAATTAGTGGATCAAAGATTTAAGGGACTATCAAATCAAAAAATGAATTACTTAGTCAAAACTCATCACCCTGAATGAAAACAGAAAAGAAAACATAAACGTACCCAAATACAATAGATGCTGCATTAAAATAGAAGTGGTACAAGCTGAACCTCTGTAATACGGATTACCCTAGACCACAAACACTCCCTGATCTGGCATCATCAGCCACCCTGTGGGTCCTCCAGAGCTGGAGCACTCACAAGGGATTGCCACCGAGAACAAAGGGCCCTGCATTAACTGGGCCCTGAGATCTGGGATCTTCCCACACTGCAGATGTTTTCTTTGTTGTGTAGACATACCTAATGTAACTACTGATATCTGCCCAACAGAAAAAGGGAGGCAACATGTACAATGAAAAAGAGTGCTTTTGACTCTTATGTCAAAGCATCTCTCCTGGTTGTCTTTTTATAAGGCAATCGTATAAACCACACCGAACAGATTTTCCTGACTATCGTATTTGATAACCTGGAGTTTCTTGCTCTATTCCTGCTTCTTTATGAAACTCCTCTCTCCCATCTTATTCCTCCATTTATAACTATACAGGTTGAACCTCTCTAGTCCAGAACTTTCTGGTCCAGAAACATCTGTTGTCCAGAATTATTTTAGTTCGCTGGATGTCCACTTTTCATGGGTGTAGCCAAGTTTCCCGCAGTCCCATAAAGTTTGTTTACAGCTACCAGCCCTATCTCTAAGTGTTCTGTGTTGTTACTTAGCTCTAATTTTTCCCAAATGTCCTATAACAGCCCAATAAGCAACACAAGTGTTGGAAATGATACTAGACAATACTGACCTTCCATGGTCAGGAAAATTCTCTGTTAGAAAGAAGAGTAAGGGTCATGTAATCTTGCCCTCTGCCAAGGAGCAGGATCTATTTTTCTGAACTGTCCAAGACAGATGTGGCTGTCTAAACTCTTCTTGAAAACCTTCAGTGAGGGAGATTCTACAATGTCCCTATGCAGTTTGTTCCATATAACATGAGATTAATCTAGTGAAATTGTAGGTCAGTTGGTGGGAAAAGATGTTACTACAGACATGGGAGTTGGGAAGGGAGGGGAGGTGGGAGCTGAGGCTGTAGGGAAGGAGACACAGAGGGGAAGGGGGCTTGGATAGAAAGGTCTGGCAGGCCGGATATGGTCTGACCCCTCTGCATTACACTCTTGAATGAACTTACACTAGAAAATGACAGAACACAAAAACACTGTCACCTATGGGTGAACATTTTTCACAAAATGAATGCTCTATCAGACCTCTTAGCCCTCTTCCTCAAAGAAAAGCTGCACAATCCTTTTAAAAGACAAACATGGGAACTTAAATTCATAACTTCTTTAGACACTAAAGATCATGGAATGCATACAGACACCGGATTTTTACAACAATCTCTAACAACCCCTACACCTTGCCCTCAAGCTGCTGTCCTCTCCTCTTCCTTTCCTCCCTGTGTTTGGAGGAAGCCCGCACTTCTCCTTGAATGGTCACCTGAAATATTTGTTAACTACTTATGCTACACAATCTGTTCAAATACCATATAGCTCATAATACTTTAAGTTTCCTTAATCTGACCTGAAGAAGACCTCTGTGTAAGTGCAAAAGCTTGCATGTCTCACCCACAGATGTCAATCCAAGTAAAGGTATTACTTCATGCACCTTGGCTATTTATTACATACTCATTCACTTGAGCAATAGTTAGAACAGGCTCTTCACTCCAAAGATCAAACTTTCTATGGTAATGCAGAAGCTTTTCAGGAGTTTTTTTTTCTAAGTGATGTCTATATATACTTACACTAACACTGCACATATTTAAAAAAGTTATGACACAACTACATATAATTAGGATTTGGTTTTGTTCATAACTTAAAAGTTACTAGAAAAAATTGATTAGGTGTCGTCCTATAAATAATCTAGTATGCTTCATAACATAAAGGTAAGGCTCTATATTCAGAATGCTTTGGAATCACTCACCTTAAGTCTGATTTGGCTAGTACTATAATTATTCTTCTGTTTGGACCTCTGCAGAAAAACTCAGAAGAAACAAAACTGCTAGTTCATAACAATTTAAGGTTCTTTCTGCATTCATTTAAAAACTTTTTTTCTCCCCATTCTCTCGCCGTGGCTGTTGGGAGAGGCGTGTCCTGCTCTGCGTCTCAGCCAACCAATGCCGGGCAGGGGAGGGATCTCCTTCCAGACACGGAAGAGAGCTTCCCTGCGTCGACGGGAGGACCACGCAGAGCCCTTCTACTGCACAAGGAAGCGCTCTTCTGTGTCCAGGAGGAGACCCCCACACCACACGGCCCTCCCGCCACACAGGGAACCGCTCTTCAGCGGCCAGAGGAGACCTTGCCCCTGCCCATCACTGGTTGGCTGAGAGGCGGGACAGGACACACCTCTCCCAACAACCACAGCAAGAAGGAACACGCTGGGCAGTGTACCCCATCTCCAGTCCCCAGAGCCACCACGACACGGGCAGCAGGGTTAGATGAGAGGGGCAGGTCAGGCACTGGGATGGGGTGGGCAAAAGGGCCACGGAAGCCCTGCCGCTCCCCCAACCCCAGGCCAATTAGGGCCTGGGGGTGGGAGGAGCGTGTGAAGTTTCCTCCCCCCTGCTACAAGCATGTGGTGCTTGGAAGCGCCAGGTGCTCCTGGCAGGGCTGAAGGAGGCTTCTTCACGCGCTTCTCCACCCCCAGGCCAATCAGGGCTTGGGGGCAGGGGGGAACACAAGTTTCTTCTGCTCTGTCCCCGCCTTGCGAGCAGCGTGCGGCGTTTAAAAGTGCCAGGCGCTCCTGGCAGGGTGGGAGGAGGCTTCGAGCACTCCCCGGCCCCCAGGCCGATCAGGGCCTGGGGGCGGAGGAGTGTGCAAGGTTTCCTCTGCCTGGCCCCGCCCTGTGAGGAGCACACGGCACTTAGAAGTGCTGTGTGCTCCTGGCAGGGCGGGAGAAGACTATGCACTCTCCCCCACCCCATGCCCTGATTGGCCTGGGGGCAGGGGAGCGCGCCAAGCCTCCTCCTGCCCTGCCAGGAGCACGTGGCACTTTTAAGCAGGGCGGGGACAGAGCGAAGGAAACTTCGCATGCTCCCCTGCCCCGGGGGGGGGGGGGGAGGAGGGCGGAGCGGACAGGCCAAGGCCTTCCCCTACATCTAGACCAATTGTGGTCTGGGGGTGGGGAACCTGGAAGTATCCAGGCCCTGCCCCTTCCGCTCGAGGCTCCGCCCCTTCTGGTAAGGCCCAGGGCCACTTCAGAAATTTTTGAAGTGGTCCCCGGCAAAAAATTATTGCCCACTCCTGCACTGGGGGCTCCAGGGCCGGGGCTAGTGCTGGGGGCTCTGGAGGATGAGCTAGTAAGTGGGAGGGGGGGAGCTATGGAGGTAGGGTTGGCACTGGTGATGGGGCTAATATTGGGGACTGGCACAGAGGGAGACTTGGGGAGGGGGTCTGGTGGTTGGGGCTCTGGAAACAGGAGCCTGGCACTGGGGGGGTCTGGTGGCTGGGGACTCTAAGGGACGGGGGGCTAGCACTGATGTGATTGGAATGGAGGGCTGGCACTGGGGGGATTGGTTGTAGGGCTCTGGAGTCAGTGGCTGGCATGGAGGGGTAGTGGGCTCTAGGGGATAGGGCTGGCACTGGAGGCTGTGCTTTTGGCAGCCCAGTAATGTTTTATTTTCATATTTGCATATTCATTTGCATAATCAATATGCAAAAATGCAAATAAAATGTTACCAGTCCACCCAAAGTCTATGAATGACCTTGCTGGTCCCTGGTATCAAAAGGTTGGGAACCACTGCCTTAGGGGTGCTTCCCGGAATGCTGACAAAGCCACTGACATTTGACTCTTTGCTCTTTGGGGTTTCTCACCACCCTGCAGGGCCAGATCTCCTGAGTCTCCCCCAGCCAAGGCACAGAGCTGAGATCATCCCCCCTATCCCCGAGAAGCAATATAGACACTGAAATGCTTCAGGTCCAAGGAAAATGCAGTTTTGGGCCCAGCTTCAAAGGAAGCCACTCCCCAAATGGGATCAGAACCCCAATAAATTATTCTGGTAAGCCCCCTTTAACAATGATGAAAGGAGGATGTACACACTGATTGCTCCTCTAGGTAACAATTATTCACACTGGGCTTGATAGAAAATAAAAGTGATTTTATTAAGTACAAGCAGAAGGATTTAAGCAGTTGCAAGTGAAAACAAGCAGAGCAAAGTAGGTTACAAATTTAAAACAACAGAAAACACATAGCTAGTTCTAACACTAAAAGCACAGTAAAAACATATCCTAAAACTATTATTTCAGCTAAACCTACAAGCCAGGAAAGACTTTTTTCGCTGGGGTCTAAATACTGCTTTTAACAAGAAACAGTTTCCTTACAGTGTCAATTTTTTTAGAAGTCTCCTTCCCCCCACCACACACACCTTTTTTTAGTAGTTTACATTTACTGGTACTGCATTTGCTTTTATTTCTTTATTTTGATTTCTGCTGCTGCCTGATTGTATACTTCCAGTTCTAAACTAGATATTTGGTTAATCAGTCAGTTTGTAATTCTGGAATTCATAACACTGACATTCTACTGTATTCAAAATGCACATAGAAATAGTTTAATTCTTACTCTAAAGAGAAACACTTTCATATGTTTCAATATAGTCCAATACTTAAAAATCAGTCACCATTTAGGTAAGGACAGGTGGATAAGCAGAGCAAATACACTGAATCCAAAAGGAACTTTTGCTGTCTTCAAAGTGATTTCTGCTTTGATTTAATCAAGCAACACTTTGTCAAACTTTAACCTGGGCTATAATGTTACTCCGCTATCTACACAACTCATTCTTTTTGTGGGTCTTTGACTGATTCTCAGATAAGTGATTTTTTTAAATCTAGTGTCGATCTCTCCAAAAATAGCTAGCCTCACAGGCAGTGTTCCCTCTAAGATTTTCCATCATTGGGTGGGTTGAATTTTCTTTTGGGCAGGTTGAAATTTCTTATGTGCAACACCTATATTGAGGTAGTGTATGGATGTGCACAAACCATTACAAACAAAAACCATACATATAAAGATATATTTTAAATAATCCATATGCGTGGAAGAAAATATATTAAAACAAGGGATAATTAACAAGGAGCAATGCTTATGACTATTCAATATGAAATCAAATAAAAATACAATTAACAATATCTTTGGCTGAAGAAGTGGGTTGTGCCCACGAAAGCTCATGATACTATTTCTATATTTTTGTTAGTCTTTAAGGTGCTACAGGACCACTGTTTAAGTTTTTTTAGTTACAGACTAAGGGTATGTCTACACTGCAGTTTTTTCCAGAAAAACTACACTTATGTCCATACTGCAATTGCATTCTTTCGACAGAAAATTGAAAGAACGCAGGGGTTTTTCTGACAGTGGTAAACCTCTTTCTACAAGGAAGAAGCCTTTTTCCAAAAGAGCTTTTTCAGAAAAAGGCTTCTGTGGACAGGAAAGAGGGGTTTTTTTTCAAAAGAAGAGGCCTCCAGGAAAAAGCACAGGTGCCCTGGTGGTCACTCAGTTCATAGTAATCACAACTTAAATGCGAGATAGGACGCTATCTTTCGAAAAAGCAGATTGCTTTTTCACTGCGCTTTTGCTGTGTGGACTCTCCCTTTCAAAAGAAGTTTTACTGGGAGATCTCTTCTGGAAACGCTTCTTCCAAAAGATGCCTGCAGCCTAGATATAGCCTAACACAGCAACCTCTCTCAGATCTTGGAGTACATGTATCATCCTAACAGACAGATGCATGTTTCAAAGATCTGCAACTAAAGTTTCATCCTACAAAACAGGCAGCATCACACCTAGTACTTGCTACAGAGCCAGAATTCTACCAGATAGCAAAGATCTGGCCTTAATGCAATACAGTTAGTCATATACGAATTAGTAACAGGGGATTTAAAAAAAAAATACTTAAGATTGGAGTTTTAGATATTTGCAACACTCAAAAAAATTCTGTTAAAAGAATCCTTTTCTTTCTTATCTTAAGCCATTAACACCCATTTAAACTTTGTTTGAAATGTAATCCTGCAAATGTCCTGGCACACCCCCTGAATGCAGCCTGCTTCAGGTCCTTTCCAAGGGAAGTCCTATGGTACTAAAAGAAGTCCCCTCCTCCCTTAACTGCCTAAGATAACATCTACAGAACAAATTCACCCGAGGCTCCAGCTTGCCCTGTTCCCAAGGAAACACATATCTTCACAATCATCTTATTCTTTAATCCAAAGTCTTGCACCCCTCATAATGTCTCCTCACAACATGGGGTTCTTTTCTTTCCCCCAAAAAATCTTTACCAAATATCTTCATTTAATCAGAAAACTGCCTCCCTGCGACCCATTTGCAGCCTTTGCACATGTAGACTGTGACTGTCCTGTTTCCTGCAGTCAGGGAGGGAAGCTTTCCAAGCATGGAACTTGGAGATTTAAAAAGGGGTGGGGGCAGAGCTAAAGTGAGCAGGGAGATGGCTGCAATTGGTGGGGTGGGGTGTTTCCCATTTTCAGTGACATGGCAGGGAGAAGTTAACAAGGTGAAAGAATGAAAGCACAGAGAGGGGGGAAGAGAGAGGTGCTGTCTTGTTACCACAGAGGGGAGGTGCAAATTGGTAAGAGCCAGAGGAAAATAGGAGGCAGAGAAGTAAAATCAACTGTTATGCTCTGAATGTGCAGCATCGGAGTAGACACAGGGGAAAACGGGATCCCTGCCCATCCAATTCCCCAACGGGAGGGCTAGGGGATAAGCAGGACGGGGGGGGAGGGGAGGGGAGGCTGCGGTCTTGTTAGCAGTTTATAGGGCAGGGAAGGATTTGGGAGCAAAGTAGAGAAGTTGACCTGATCTGGCAATACCTGTAACTTACCCAGGAACTTGCCTGCTGGGGCTCTTGTACATTTCAAAAGCTGAGGCACAGCAGGAAGTGTGGGCCAGAGGAATCCCCCGCTGGTCCCATGCTCCCTGCAGGGCTTCTGCTTTTCAACTGTAGCAAGAGCCCAGTAGTAAAGCTCTTGCTACAGTTCAAAGGCGGAGGCGCCCTTATAGACAAATCGAATAGTCGATGGAAATCCCATCAACTATTCAATTAGTTAATCTAAATTTATCATCCCTACTTAGGGGATCATTTTAGGTTTATATGGGACAAAAAGGTGTAAGGTATTCAAATAGGACTGAGAGAAATAAGAAGTTTGGTGCGCACAAACTTTGAAATCCAGATAAAATTTATCTTCACTTTATGTATTGTAATTTGAAATTCCATACTATTTGCAGTTCAAAATCCTTCCTTCAACTTTAGAATTGCAACGTATTAGTTTATATTTTTAAAGCTATATTCATTAGCAGGGCTCGACAAACCGCGGCGAAATCCACTCGCCAGCCCCGCACTGCGCATGCACACACCGCCGGTGAATGGGGCGACCGGCTGCAATCTACTCACCACGGGCGAGTAGATAAACGGATTTGTCGAGCCCTGTTCATTAGGGCATGAACTGGTGATTAATCAGCAGTTTTATTACCTATTCAAGATCTTCCCCCAATTTCTAAAGTATGTCCAAGACCGTTCCCATTTCTTCAAAAACCTAAGAAAGATCTGTTACACCTACTTGTTAGTGAGTATTTGGACTATATACATCTGGAGTAGACATTCTGACCTCTAGTAATTAAAAATCTCAGTGTAAAGTAAAATTCAGGAGAAATTAGGGATCTTAAAATGCATTTATTCAAGTAAACATGTTACCACTGAAAATTTCAGTGGTTACATGGTTACATGTGGGGGAGAGGGGGCAGGTGGCTCCTCAGGAGCTGGTGCACATGGGGAGCCAGCTTTTAAGAGTTGGCTCACTGCAAGCACCAGCTCCTGCCTGCCTGCCTCTCCCCCCCATCCTCGTTGTTGCCTCTGATACAGAGATAGCAGCTCGGGGGTGAGGGAGGGAAGGGTGAAAGAAGGGCCTGCATGTAACCGTGCAAATTAACCGATGGGCCCAGGCTTATCAGTTAGCAGTGTACAGAGTTACATTTTCACATTTCTAAGAGAGATATGAACTACTCTAGCTTGTCCATGGTTTGCTTTTAAAAAAAGATGTGTACAGCTTTATGATCTTGAGGAAAAACCAAATGGAAGCCATTTGCAGTTCTTTTCAATATTTTCCAATTAATTATATTCATTAGATGGGGGAAAACACATCTTCACAATAACTGGAAAATGTTTCTCTGCTCAAAAAAGTTTGGCTCTCTAGGACATTTTGAGATTCTTGAAAAAGGAAAAACGTCACTGGAACAAGTAAATTTAAGATTTCTGAAATTTAAAATTATTAGCACATTTTGTAAGTTTTCACTGAAAATAATAAAATATCTGCTGTCTTAATGATTCTGATAATTTACTGATAATTTATGAAAAATGTTGTAAAGCAGGGTATATTTTTAATTTATTTTCATTAGAACAGCAGGGTGTTAACATTTTGAATATGAAACAAAAACATTTTGTACTGTATTCTTAATATTTACCAGCATTTTACCCAGTTGTTTTTACATGGAATCAAATTCCAGTTTTACATAACAGGTAGACAAAGTTACACTATGTTTTACATTGCCATAAAGGCATATAAAATATGCATTTGAATTTATTAGGTTACATTTACCAGTAACATCAGATCAAATTATTATGGAAAGTATCTCTCTTGGTAATAACAAAATAGGACATGGTATTAGAAGTTAGTTCACCACTACTCTTGCTGTACTTCTGCTTGTGGGCTTCAGAAAATGTCTGTTCAACCAGGTTTTGAGTACCATATTTTGTTTCATGCTTTAATCTTAGTATATATTTTAGAAATGTGTGTGTGTCTGTCTGTCCATCCATGAGTACATTTGTTAAGAACCCTTCCTAAATGGTAAGAGGTAAGACTACCAAATTTGGTATGCATCTTGCCCTTATCATAACTTAAAGCAAGGTAAGGGTTTGGTAGTGTGAAGACAATGGGACGTGCCTGGAATTGGATTGTTTCTTGTAAATCGGAAAGGAAGGGGTCTTATAGGAGGGAGTTATTCTGTAGAATGACCACAGGGGGCAGCAAGGAGCCAGAGATGGGGGGACTGCAACAGCTATAACCCCATTCAGCCTGCAGGGGGCAGGGGTGGAGAAAGGACTAGGGATGTTAGCATGTGGTCATTTTGGATTAACTCATAAACTCAGTCTTATCAGTTAATCCAAACAACTACACGCACTCTCCTCCCCTTGCTGCCTCTGTATTAGAGGCAGCAAGGAGGGTGTAGGTGGGTGCCAGTGCCCATGGGGAGCCCCTAAAATCCAGTTCTTCTCAAACACAGAATCCTGCAGAGCCGCCTGTCTCCCACACCCCGCCCCTGATAAACAGGCAACAGTGCGGAGGGTGAGGGGGGCAGGCAGCAGCCAGTACACACGGGGAGCCAGTTTTTAAGCCAGCTCTCCACATGCCGACTCCACAGAGATGCCTGCCCCCCCACACCTCCAGCTGTCTCCAACTTCGCTGAGTCGCCACCTCTCCGCACTCCTGCACTGCTGCATCTGTATCAGAGGCAGCCCCTGCAGGAGAGGAGGGCAGGCAGGATGCTGAACCAGCATCCCACAGAGCAGCCTCTGTCCATGGAGAAGTCGGGGTCCTCACGGACAGGGGCTGCTGCCGCCGAGCAGCCTCTGTCTGTGCAGGCCCAGGCATGCCGAGGACAGAGGCTGCTCTGTGGGATGCTGGTTCAGGCCCCCACCGGACAGAGGCTGCTGCCCCGCCATGCTGCTGCTCTGCTGGTATGTGTAGGGAGCCGGTGTTTAAACAGCAGTGCAGGGTTGCAGGGGGTTCCCTGGTAGTGGGGCTGGGAGCACACTGGCTGCCACACCCCCCAGGGACTATTAAATAATCACGTAACTGCTAAGATTCGGTGTGGCTACACGATTATTAAACAAAATGATATCTAACATCCCTAGAAAGGACAGCTATCTACTACATATTTCAGAGAGTTTGTCTGTCTGTCTGTGTGCTTCTCTGTTCCCCAGCTGCAGCAGTCATGTACAAGCACTTCTCACCTAGCCTAAAAGTGCTGCAATGAAAGAGGGACGTGGTTGTCCCCTCTCTCCAGGGCAGCCTGTACTCTGAACCCCTCATCCCCAGCTCCACCCCAGAACAATGATTTAAATGAAGAAAAACAAAACTAATTTGAGTTAAGGACCCGAGTAACACCAGGTAAATCTTCTCGTTCAGTATATTCAAGCCTTTACTTTAGAAACTCCCACATTAATAACACTCCCATAATTTGTCATTTTTTATTGAAACACTTTTCTAAAATGGATGCCAAACCATATCTGGAAGCATTTAGAAAAAAGAGTGAAGATGATGAAATCAGATCACCTTGAAATGCATAGCTAGCAAAGTTGGATGACAGCTGGCATAAAACATTTTTCTAGACCGAAAAGACTTCTATTAATCCAGCAGCTCTTTTAATTTCTGTAAATCAAAAGCAGACCACACATTTTAAAATTAAACTACCAGGAGAACGCCCTAAATTTAAGTTTATGTGAATGTGAGATGAAGTCACATTTAAGCTTTGTGAGTTATCAGTAATATTTGAAAAACACACTGTTCATAAATTTCAGATTCAGGTGTTTATTAATGTGCTAAGATTACGGTGATGTGATTTCTCTTGGCATAACAAGTGCTGAAAGAATTTTTCAGCTGTGTTAATAATTAGTACACAATATTTAAAGGTATAGTATTTACATGTCATCCACTTATTTCATTTGCCTTTAATGAATATTGAGGTTTCAGAGACTGAGCGAAAGGAACACAGAAATAGTCAGACTGTAATTTTCTTACTAGAACACTGGAGATATGTACTAGTCGTAGTACGAATAGCATTATGTCAATTTTTGATTTTAGTATTTTCATTTCTATAGTTTATGGCCCACTGACAGTCAAGATTAAAACCCTTTAACATTTTGCAGTAAAGAAAGTGTCAAGACTTCATAAGATACAGAACAGTTGATCTAGACCAGTGGTTTTCAACCTTTTTTATGCCGCGGACCAGCAAACCCACTCTCAAACGTTTGGTGGACCGGTAACATTTTATTTGCATATTAATTATGCAAATAAGATGTGGGCAGTCTGCCTATCCCCAACCCAGCCCCTTGCTCCCCAGTGCCTAACACCCTTTCACTCCCACTCTTATGCCCCATGTCCTTTGACCCTTAATCTCTCACTCCTACAGTCCATGCCAACACCCTCTTGCCCCGTGATCTCACCATGCCCTCACCCATTATTCCTTTGCACCCACCCCACCCCACCCCTGCACTCAACAGAGCAAAGCTGCCCTATCTAGGGAGTGTGGCCGTTACTGCCATGTGGGCAGAGAGTGGCCCTCCTCCTCCTTCGCACCCCCTCCCTGCCCAAGTGCGTCTTGCGCCCCCAAGGTTGGGGGGAGAGCGCAGAGTCCCTGTCAGCTACCATTACAGGTTTGGGGGAGGAGGCGCCGCCTGCTCTGCCTCCTCCTGCCACCGCCTCAGCCCCAATGCTACCGGCGGCAAAAGCTGCCATACAAGCAGGGGAGGAAAATCCCTAGGGAGGCGCCTCCTGCTCCGCCTCAGCCCCAGTGCCACCACTGGCAAAAGCAGCTGCGTAGGCGGGAGAGGGGGAAATCAGAACCCTGGGGAGGCACCTCCTGCTGCTGCTGGAAAAAGCGGCGTGTGGGCAGGGGGAGTGGCCATTGGCAGCTCACGCGCCTTCCTCCTTCTTCATGCCGCCTTTCTCCTCAAGCGCATCTCGCCACGCGCGCAAGTGGGAGGAGGGAAGAAGGAGCCTCCTGCTCTGCTTCCTGAGCCACCACGGCTGCCAGAGATGAGCTGCCAGGAACAGCCGGCTTGAGCTCCGACAGCCACCACCGCCGAGCAGTGAGCAGTTCATGGCCCAGCAATGGGCCATGGACCGGAGGTTGGGAACCACTACGCTAGACAAATGAAAGGTCAATAGCATTTTATGCAGCAGTAAAGCCACTGTGGCATTTAGTTCAGTAGCAAGAAGTAGCAATAGATATTAGTCACAGCAGAGAGATGTGCTTCCTGCTGCTTGATTGTGAGTGACACATTATTCCCAATGAAGCTACATGGACTGTGGCCCAGAGGTGACCCATGAATGACGGAGGGCAAAGGGAAAATGAAAATGGTGCAGGTGATGCACAAAAAGCTTCAATATTCAAATGGGAGAACTGGTGAGTTAAGAATCAAATGGCAGCAATTGTTTATAATGCCCATAATACACATGATCTAATGCCAGAAGGAGAAGAAAGATCATTAAAAAGCTTTTTGCACCATACCCAACAGCTTCTTCCAAGATTTGATGAGAGATTTTGCTAAAGATGTAACCTCTTCATCTGTGCTTTGTTTGCGTATTGCATTCACTGACATTCCAATTCTTGTGGACTGCAATAGAAAACAATATACATCACAATTTGTGAAAGGCATTTCACTGATACAAAAAGATAAGCTGCCTTTTGACAATGCAAGATAAAAATCTAAGCACCCAGTCAGCCATATACTTATGAAGTTGATTGAACTTATGTTATGAAGTAGGGATGTAAACAACTACTCGAGTAGTCAACTACCCGATATGCTTAGGCTTATTGGGTATTCGAGTTACTACTCAACTACTCACTGTATCAGAGGCAGCAAGAGAAGGAGCAGGAGCTGGGGGGAACTGACTTAAAAGGCGGTCCCCCCTCTCCCCCCTCCGGATCATCTCCATGGTGCATAGAAGGGGGACAGGGGAGGCAGAGTCGCAACAGGGGACTCAGCGTGAGCCGGGTCTCCCACTGCGTCTCTCCCTTTTACATGTAGGAAGAGCCAGGCAGCTCTTACTATATTTAAAAAGCAGAGCTGCAGCGGTCTGGGACCCAGTGCAAGCCAGGACTGCTAAGTCCTGGCTCATGCCGTGTCCCAGATCTACCCCTGCTGAGGCTCCGCAGTTTAAATATAGTAGGAGCCGGGCTGCCTGCAAGCCCAGCTCCTACTACATTTAAACTGAAGAGCTGCGGTTTATCGACTAATCGTGTACTCGATACAAATTGTATAGAGTACACAATTAGTCATTTACGTGCTTCTTAACATCCTTATTATGAAGTTGCAAAACCTTACTGAATTCATTTTCCCAAGTCACGCTGCACATTTGTACTGATATCATAGTGAGAAACTTGTCTCCCATTAGAACATGCAATCAAATTTGCAACTAAACATATGTTTTATGGTTTAAGTTGGCATCATTCAATATTCATATTAGATAGAGCCATCAAAAAAAAGGAAAATAGAAATTGCATCACTTGATGTTATCCTATAAGATGACTTTTTTTAACTACTATGTTGCCTGATACAATAACACTGAATCAAAGTAGCTTGAAATTCATTAGAAGTTTGCTTTCATAGCACAGGATCCCATACTTCAGTACCATTAATACAGGCTGAACCTCTGTGGTCTGGGACGTTCTGGTCCAGCAACATCCATGGGACCACGGATGTTGCTGGACCAGAGAGGCTCAGCAGCAGAGGTTGTTGATGGCTGGGAGCAGAGCCTGTGGGGCACTAGGGATGTTAAGTTTAGATTAATTGGCTAATCAAATAGTCGATAAGGGTGCCTCCGCCTTTTAAGTGTAGCAACAGCTCCAGGGCTGTTGCTAAGCTTCTAAGGCAAAAGCGCTGAGGGCGAGTCCCCTGCTGATCCCGTGCTCCCCATGGCATTTCAAAGAGGCAGTGCTGCATGGAGCCTGGGGTCAGTGGGGGAATCCCCAGCTGACCCCAGGCTGCACACAGTGTTTCAAAGCGGTAGACCCTGGGCTGCATGTGGCATTTAAAAGCAGCAGCGTCACATGGAGCCCAGAGTCTGGCCCCAGGCTCCATGCAGCACTGCCGTTTTGAAGTGCCCCCTCATCTTTGCCCTGCCTCTTTCTGACAGAAGCAGCAAGGGGGCGGAAGGGATTAGTCAACTAGCGTATCGCCTATCCAAGAAGCATTTGCTTATCGGACAGTCGACTAGTCGTTCACATCCCTAGGGTCACCTGAGCCCACAGCTGGCAGGGGAGCTGCTGGAGCTCGCAGAACAGCAGGGATGCCAGAGCTCATGGGGCCAGGAAGCCGCTAGAGCTGCTGAGACCGCTGGAGCTTGTGGGGCAGCAAAGCTGGTAGGGCGGCAGGAGTTCGCGGGGCTGTGGAGCCCACAGAGATGCTGCAGCGACGGTGGGAGGGCAGGGCAGCAGTGCAAGGTGGCTGGGGAGAGGAGGCCAGTGGGAAGGCTGGAGCTCTCCCCTCACTCCCAGACCTCCTCTGGTCTGGCAAACTCCCTTGTCTGGGACTGGTCAGGTCCCGGGGTGCTGGACCAGGGAGGTCCAACCTGTATTCACAAGAATGGGACTGGAATAGTATGAGAGATAGAACAATATGGATAGGCCTATCCATGATCATAAAGAAATCCACCTTTTCTTTGAGGCTGGCTGATGGCTCACTAAAATAGAAACAGTAGTCAAGAAACTTTTCAGGAACAAGTCATTTTAAGAAATGTCATTTAAAATGTCCATCTCCGCAGGTTTCTATATTTATACCTGTGAGTAATGACATATTGTAGCTGCCAGATAATTCTCACTATTTTCTATTTCCACTGGAAAACTGTTTTAAATGGCTATGTGTAGGGGTAAACTGAGGCAGTCCATGGTATCTTGCTGAGAACTGATATCCTCTGCTTGTTTTCACCTGCACCCAGTGTGTCCGGAATTATTCCCTACACTATGTTTATTGTCTATTTCTCTGTACTCAAAGCCAGTAAGAACTATTACTCAAATTTCCCAGAAAAATTCATCTTCAGACAGACTACTGAAAATTTCAGCCTAAAAAAAGGAGGAAAGTTACAGGATTTTTAAAAAAGAGGGTGTTTAAAATGAAAGTAATTATGCAACCTAAATCATAACAGCTTTCCAAAACATTAAAATGATATATAGATGTGTGCATAGCGTTAGAAATCAGAATTCTGTAATTATGAACAATTTCATTCAGTAGACTTTCGGTGGGATTTTCACATGCAGCTAAACGTGACTTCATGAGAGGGTGTTTTAAGTCATTTAGATGTTTTAGAACAGTTGTTTTCTATTGATAGCTAGTCAACCGCTGATGGTATGCAGACTACATGTAAAGAGCTTCAGTCATCTGAAGAAGTGGGTTGCACCCACAAAATCTCATGATACCATCTACATGTTTTGTCAGTCTTTAAGGTGCTGCTAGACTATTACCGTAAATTAGCGTATATAACCCGCGCACGTGTATTACCCACACCTGTGCATAACCCGCGGTGTAAAAAAGTCTTATATAACCCACGCACATGTATAGCCCGTGGGAGATGAACCGTGGGTACTGTTAACGAACAGCACCTGTAATGAAATGTTAATAAACCGCAGCTGCTGAGCAGTAAGTATGCTACAACCCTTACTGCTGGTATATAACCCCTTTGAACCACACGGTTTTACCATTTATTTATTCCTTTAGTAGTTTTAACTTGTAATGAATTTTTATAAAGTATTTAAAACTTCTTAAAACTTTTTAAACATGCCTAAGCCCAAATCCTACACAGCCGATTTTAAATTGTGTGTTGTGACATATGCAAAGGACAATGGAAACAGAGCAGCAGGGAGAAAATATTCTGTCAACGAAAAGTCTGTTCAGGAGTGGAGAAAGGAAGAAGCAGAGATTGAGAAATTATACCCTAGGAAAAGAGCGCGCCCGTGGAAAGAAAGCCAAGTGGCCGAATCTAGAAGAAAACCTGTTGAAGTGGGTTCGTGCACAGAGAGAGAACAAACGGACAGTGTCAATGGTAGCCATACAGCTCAAGGCTCTACTTATGGCTATGGAACAGAAAATCTATTATTTTAATGGGGGCTCGGGAAATTGGGTGTACAAATTTATGCGGAGAAACAAATCTGTCAGTTCGCACACATGGACATCTGTTGGCCAACATCTTCCTGACGAATGGGAGAAGAAAATGGATGATTTTAAAAATTTTGTACACGAAGAAATTAACCAGCTGGGCTTGAAAACAAACAACATGGATGAGGTGCCCATGTCATTTGATACACCCGCTACTCACTCTGTTGCGGAAACTGGATCGAAAACAGTCAGTGTAGCAACCTCCGGTAGTTGGAATTGGTCCTGCCTAGAGCAGAGGGCTGGACTTGATGACCTTCTGAGGTCTCTTCCAGTTCTATGGTTCTATGAACGCACCTGTTTTACTGTTGGCATGTAGTGTTGGCATGCACAGCAAACGGTGATAAATTAAAACCAATGGTGATTTTTAAGATGGTAACGATGCCTAGAGAAAAACTGCCGGCTGGTGTTTGTGAAGTTTGTAACAAAAAGGGCTGGATGAACACAGATGTTATGAAGATGTGGACATACAGCTGCTTTCGTGCACGAAAAGGTGGTTTTTTTAATCCTAAATCTCTGCTGCTTTTAGATTCCTTGGCCGCCCATAAAGAAACTTCAGTTCAGAAACATATCAACACCGTGAGTGCACATATTGCTGTAATTCCAGGTGGACTGACCTGCAAGTTGCAACAACTTGATGTGGCTGTCAACCACCCGTTCAAGTGCTTTGTCCGAAAGGAACAGGACAATTGGATGACAAATGAGGAACACACATTCACTCCGGCAGGTTGACAGCGCCGTGCAACTTACATGGAAGTTTGCAAATGGGTTTTGGCTGCTTGGGACAGAATAAAACAGGCTACTATTCGGAATGGATTAGGTAAATGCGAAATTCTTCCCAATGTTGACTCGTCTAGCTCCGAATCAGACGACAGCGATTTTGATTCGGCACCACAGACCTCAACCATCACAGAAGCTCACCTAGCCTTGGTTATGGATGTTTTTCAAGACAGTCACAATGACGAACATTTTGACGGTTTTGAAAACTAAGATGCTGAGGAGGATGCTGCTACCTCTGATTCTAGTGATGCAGAATGAATGAACTTATGTATTTTATGACAATGCGAGGATGGCTTTTTTAAACTGTTTTACCATATATTTATTCTTTTATTATTAGTTTCACATTAAAGTTTTAACTTTTAATGTACTTTAATGTATTTTAACATCACTGCCGCTATTATTAAATTAAAATATGCTGCTTTTATCAAGTAAGAGTCAGTCTTGTCTTCCTGTAATTTCAGTAAAAAAAAAAAAAAACTTGTATAACACGCGGACGTGTATAGCCCGGGTGGGGAGGTGGAGCGACGGGACTGTAAAACCCTGCATAACCCATGGGTTATATACGCTAAAAGATGGTAGTTGTTTTTTAAGTTTTTACGTGTAAAGAGTCAGCAACAGGTTATTAATGAAAATAAAATTTCCTATTCAGAAAAGACATTCCATTTTTCTGATCAACCAAAAGAATGTCAA
Organism: Rafetus swinhoei; assembly: GCA_019425775.1. Classification (NCBI taxonomy): domain Eukaryota; kingdom Metazoa; phylum Chordata; order Testudines; family Trionychidae; genus Rafetus; species Rafetus swinhoei. The sequence goes on along the minus strand of CM033424.1, from coordinate 67,381,314 downwards.
TTCCACCACCTATAGGTCAAACTCCAGAAGTGTTGTCATTACTACAGAAGCCCAATTTAGCACCCTTTTCACCCAATGCATCAAATACCATGCCAATGTTTACAGTTGAATTCTGTTCAGTCACTTTTCAGCCTAAGATTTCTATGGGAAAGGTCTGTGGACTACACACAAAATTTTCAAATAAATCCACACCTCTGTTGAAATTTTTAAGGGGTATGCAAATGAAGAAGGGTTGAAAAGTATTGCCTTAGAAAATCCCATCCTTCGGCAAAAACGATCTTAGAAAGCTACAATATTGATTGAGAGGACACTAAAACTCGACTACCACAACTTTTACCAACAGTCTATCCTTTTTGTCTTGTATACTGTACACATAATAAACTGGTTTACCATTGTGAGGCTACCTGTTAGTAGCAAAAATTAAAACACCAAGTGCTACTGCCACCTACAGTGTAAAGAAGAGATTCTTCTACAATCCACACATTTTATAACAGAGTGCACTGGCTGATGGTCCTGCCCCTGGGGACTATAGAATATTCAAGTAACTGATAAGAATTCATGAGGTTAATCTATTATTAAATTAACCAATATTTAACATCCCTAAGGTAACCCATCAAATAACCTCAGGCCTTGGAAATCTCGACTTAAAAAAATGTGCGACTATTAAATTTTAGAGTAAAGGAAATGGGAGGCATGTTTGGCAGAGAAATATGTTGATCAAAATGAAGCATGATATGGCTAATACAGAGCACTGATTAAAATCTTAACCTATCTGGCTTGTTTCCTCAAAGTCTGAATTTATACAGAATTTGTAAGGCTCTTCTGGATCCTTATAGAGACTTCCATAGCTACAAAAATTCTTTATATTTAGTATATTAGTAAGTAGCAAACATAAAACTTTTTTTTAAAAAAATGGATGGTATTTTTCTGCAATGTTAACACAACCACACTGGATGCACACAGCCTTTTCAAATTCTTTTTCTGTAAAGATAACAATATACGTGTATTCCACAAAATATACAGGATGTATGATGTGGCAAGGCTAGAACTGCCATTGAAACCATAAAATTAATCAGGAAATGTAAACATTATCTGTGCAATGTTAATGTTGAAGTGTCACTTGGGAAGACTGTTTTAAACACAATGCTTCTAATTCGAATTATTACAGCAGCAGCATGTATTACAATGTTACAAAGGAAACAGGCCTTCACTAGACTCTGCTAAAAATACCTATTGAGCTTTTCACAGTTATTATATATCCAATTATTTGTGCACAAATACTTACTCACTGCTGAAATCCAAGATAGCACTATTTACATGCCTAGTTTCATAGTCCATCTATTTTTAATCATACAAATGAAGCGTGGCAATTTTTTTCTTAATAGAGTGGGGGGGGAAGCATTCAGTTTTATAACTCAGCCCCAACTAGAAGGGTTTCCTTCAAACTGTAACCACAACAAAATGTATTTTATTTTTTTGCTGAAACTGGATTATAGAAAATGTTTTATTAAAGTTATAAGCAAGTAAAAACAAAGTTATACCTGAAATAATTCTCCAATCTTCATTATAGCACTTGCTACCAAGTACTACAATTATTACGTAAAAGTACAATACCATTACTTTAAAGTGTTGCTTCGTCATGGGACAATGCCAACAGCTTTGCAGATTCTGGCAAATTTCATCATCGTAGATTTTTCCCCCCCTCCTCATCTCAAAAAATATATGCTGGCATTAGAAAAGGTTCAGAGAAGAGCAACTAAAATGAGTAGGGGTTTGGAACGGATCCCATATGAGGAGAGATTAAAGAGACTAGGACTTTTCAGCTTGGAAAAGATGACACTAAGAGGAGATATGATAAAGGTTTATAAAATCATGAGTGGTGTGGAGAAAGTGAATAAGGAAAAGTTATTTACTTGTTCCCATAATATAAGAACTAGGGGCCACCAAATGAAATTAATGGGCAGCATGTTTAAAACAAATAAAAGGAAGTTCTTCTCACACAGCGCATAGTTAATCTGTGGAACTCCTTGCCTGAGGAGGTTGTGAAGGCTAGGACTATAACAGGGCTTAAAAGAGAATTAGATAAATTCATGGAGGTTAAGTCCATTAATGGCTATTAGCCAGGATGGGTAAGGAATGGTGCCCCTAGCCTCTGTTTGTCAGAGGGTGGAGATGGATGGCAGGAGAGAGATCGCTTGATCATTACCTGATCAGTTCACTCCCTCTGGGGCACCTGGAATTGGCCACTGTCAGCAGACAGGATACTGGGCTGGATGGACCTTTGGTCTGACCCAGTATGGCCATTCTTATGTTCTTATATGTGATAGTACTTGTGGCATAATTAAAAGCCAAGTTTTCAATTAAAGCTGGACATAATTGAGCAATATGTCCAGGGTTGGGCAATAATTTTTAAAAGGGGGGATCACTTCAGAAATTTCTGAAGTGGCCCCGGGCCACCCCAGAAGGGGTAGGGCTTCAGGTGGAAGGGGTGGGAGCAGGAGACTTCTTGTGCTTTCCCCCTCCACCTCCCCCACACTGACCAGGGGTTAGGGAGCCCCAGAAGTCTTCCCCCTTCCTCTCCCTCCCTGCCCCCTAGAGAGAAACACCAGCTATTTTCGAACAGCTGGCGTTCCATCTAGGTGCCTAGTGGGAAGAGAACTTGCACACTCTCCCTGCCCCTAGGCCAATCAGGGCCTGGGGGCGAGGGGAGCGCACAAAGTCTCCTCGCCCCGCAAGAGTGTGCTGTAGCTACAGAGAGATGGAGCAGCTGTTTTAAAACAGTTGGCGTGTCTCTCTAGCCCCTGCATGCTCCTTGCAGGGCAGGGAAATAGACGAGAGAGACTCGGCATGCTCCCTGCCCCCAGGCCCTGATTGGCCTCGTGTGGGGGGGAGTGGCAGGGCGGCTGCGGGCCAGATCCACCAGCTTGGCAGGCCCTTTGCTCACCTCTGACATAGGCAAAGTTCAAAAAGAGACCCAGATTACGTAACACTTTCACCTCACCCAGACACAAGGGAGAGGAAGGGAATATTAGTATTCCCCACATCTATTTCCATGGTGGTCTAAGACCTACCCCATTCACAGACGTACATGGAAAGCTGGAAGGGGCTGCATATCCAACACATCCCTCTAGTGGATGGGGCAGAACTATGGCTCCATTCCCATATGATCTGGTCAGTGGAGCAGACCAGACCCATGAGGAAGGTAGTATGCTACCACTGTGAAGGGTTGAAATAGGTTTGTCTCCTCCCTCAGGAAAAGAGCACATCAGATTAGTGTCTCAAGTATACATCCCTGAGACAACTTACCAATAGGCTGATGCAGTAGATAAGTTGCCTTTTGCTCGGGCTATGCCACAATGCACAATCTTTCTAGGCCAATTAACTGAAACAGAAAAGGTTTAAAAGAATCTACAAAGACTTGATTCTAGACTAGGGATGTTAAATTTTAATTCATCAGCTAACTGAGTAGTCAACAGAATTTCTATTGACTGCTCAATTAGACGGGGGGAGGGAGGAGGGAAAGGACGACAGTGTGCTCGCTATCCTGGCTGCACCTCTGCCTTTTAAATGTAATAAGAGTTGCCCGTGGCTTTTACTACATTTAAAAAGCAGAAGCACAGCAGTCAGGACCCAGCGCGAGCAGGGACTGCCTCAGGCCCCACTTGTGCCATTTCCCCTGCTGCGCCTCCGACTCTCCTGCAGAAATAGTGCTGGGGGGAACGGGCTTCTAAGCCAGCTCTCCCCAGCACCAGTTCCTGCTCCAACCCACCTTGCTGGACAAAAATTAATCTAAAACAACTGCCATATGTCAGTGTGGAGGAAAAGTCTCATTATTTACCACACCATAATTATGGTTCTTTGAAATGTTTTCTCTATGTGGATTCTGGTTGTGATGATGCATGCAAACTGTCAGAAAGACACAGTATAGGTAAATGGACAATTTATTTGGTTTTATTCGCAAAGCAACACAGCTATACAGCAATGTTCCCCCTAAGTTTTTCCATCCATGTGCAAAATAAATTGTGTTATGTGCACCAATGCATGTGCTGATGTGCACCACCAATAGAAACACAAGGTGCTGGCTGTGGTCAGCTTTGGGCGCTCTGCTAATAAGCTGGGCAGCACCTCAATCTCTCCTGAGTGGCTGCCCAAGCGCTCAGCTTACAGGGAGCACTGGTGTACACTACTGACAGGTGTGGAGGCAGTTCTCCACCCCAAAGATTGTGTACTCAAATTGAAACCTTTTCTATTGCAATCTGATGCAAGAAGCAGAGAATATTCTGGTGAACCTCCGATCCGTATCCATGCATCTCTTAGGTTTTATTTTTGCCATTTAAAAATTCATTTTTAAAATAGAACAGCAATATAAAAATTTTACCTGTAATAACTCAAGGGTCATGGGTATATTCTTAAGCTCCTTTAGCAAATCCAGCGCCCCAGCCTGTAAAACATACATAAAAGTATTATTACTCAAAATATATTGTATTTCCTACACAGTTGACTTTTAGAATTTTTAGCAGAAAACACATTCTCTCTTTAAATTCCCATGGTATACGTTTTAGTTTTGTGAAAGGCACCAGACTCATAACTTTGAAGATTTAAGTGCTATTTATCTACAGAACAAGCTCAGCACAATATGATACTGCAAGTTTCTCCAGACTCTTAACATCAATGTTCTTCCGCCCCAACTGGGCATACTATCTCAGGGGTGAGAACTATTTAGTATCATACCATTTAGTACTTGACTGCCATTTAATGCAATTTGAGGGGGAGTAAGGAGAATAGCGAGGTAAAAGTTTAACCAGTTAACCAATAAGAATTATTTTATCTGTTAACCTTACCAGTTAAACTGCCAACTGAGGTGGGGCCAGCGGATCCCAGGAGCCTGAAGGACTGGCCGCCCGCAAAGTTACTGTTTTTTGTTTTAATTTTTACCCCCTAAAGGGGAGGGGAGGTTAAAGTTACATCAATACCTGTACTCTAGGAAGTGGACTTACAGCAGACTCATTTCACTCAAGTTCACCAGAAAGACATCATACAACAGCAAGTTTCAGTCCATAATGACCTAGGCTAGGCTAGGCTAGATTAGAATAAGCCATCTGAAAATGAAAGGCTCTATATAGCCCATTACTAATCCTTAAGCAACAAGTTCTTCTATTAGAAACATTTTAACTGGATGTTTATGTTGGCAGGGGCTATATACATACATTTCTTTGAAGATATACTCAGGTGGGCAAAATACAGTATTTTACTAGAGTCTAGACATAAGTGTAGCTTTCCCCCCAGGACAAAGTGTTTATTTTTCTAAATTACTCATAATTGTGAAAGTGAAAAAAGTTGAATGAGGGCTTCCTTTCAAGCTATATCTATCTGAAATCACTCTTATTACGTGGTACGCAGAGTCGTAGGTATATACTGCAGGTGGCTCTTTCACATAAGACTTCAAATGAGGTTGTGCCCAAAAGTTAAAAATTGAAGGGCATGGATCCATACTTGTTTCAATCCTACTAAATCAAATCTAATCAGTTTAGATGTGCAGACTTCTTTTCCCCCTCTAATGGATAACACTGCAAACTCAACCTGGAATCTGAGTTCTTTCTAGCACATGTATCACTAATGTAGATCCATCATGTAATTAATTTTGTAGTTGATGCATAACCCACAACAGACTCACTCACTCAACTAAGCAGCACGGGATTAGGTCTATTAAATACCGTTTTAAAAAGTATGGAACTTCAGTCATCACTGTAAGTAGCTATTACCTACTATATTTTTGAGAGAGTTTGTCTGACTGTGTGTCTGTCTGTTTGAGAACTTTTCCGAAATGGTAAGAGCCAGGACCACCAATATCAGTATATACTTTCCTCTTATTGTAACTTAAAAGCAAGGTAAGGTTGTGCCAGGAAAATGGGATGTGCCTGGAATGGGACTGCTTCTCATAAAACCATACTGAAGAGAGACAGAATCACGAGGCAGATGAAAGGGGCTGGCTGGGGTGTCCACTCACCCCTGTCCAGGCCTGCCCCAGCTCTGAGCCTCCCACCACTCAGGCACCTTTTAAGGAGGGTGGCGGAGGGGGAGGGGGAGCTGCCCCTCCCCCCTCACTATTTGTACAGGAACATTGCTAGCTGCTCCCCATCATCAGGGAGCAAGGGGAAAGTGCACAGTTTGCTACATTCCTCATTGTGCCTGGAGAACGCAGAGGGCAGATGACCCTGGACCCACCCCAGCTGGGGACCAAGCACCCCGCCCCTGTCTCTGCCTACTGGAGAGGCGCTTCTCACTCTGCCCCAAGCTGCTGCAGTGAGAGAGGAGTGGGGTAGTCCTTTCCCCACAAGGCAATCTGCATTAAGGATGTTAAGAGATGAGTAACTGGGTAATCGTGTAGTCGATACAATTTGTATCAACTACTCAATTAGTCAATAAGGAAAGGTGCTCAGAAGGAGCAACCACCGCTGTGGTTCTGCAGTTTAAATGTAGTAAGAGCCGGGCATGCAGGCAGCCCAGATACTGCTATATTTAAACTGCAGAGCCGCAGTGGGGGTAGTTCCTGGACCCAGCTCAATTCAGGACTCAGCCAGGCTTGCTCAGTCCTGGTTTGCACCGGGTCCAGCAGCCCCTGTCCACGGGAGGGTCCCAGCAGGGAGCTGGGCCCTGCCATGGGAAGGAGCTGCTGTGGCGAAGCAGTCCTACTGTCCCACCTCTCTCCCTGCACTGCTGCCTTTATCTGATAGAGGCAGCAGCGTGGTGGGGAGGGGGGGAGAAGTAGCACTGTGGAGACAGTGCTGGGTGGAACTGACTTTTAAGCCAGCTGCCCACCACCAGCTCCTGCTTACCCCCTTCCCCCTTGCTGAGGTTGACTTGGAAGCCAAGACTTTTTTCTGTGGATACAACACAGCAGAGATAGTGATAATGTAGGCTGTCTCCAACATACTCTCATTGTACAGATTGAAACTCAATCAGGACTCCCTGGTCCGGCAACATCCCTTTGCTGGACCAAAGAGACCCAGTGGAGGCCAGAAATAAGAGCCCTGCAGGAGAAGAGCCAGGCTGGGGGGCTGGTGACAGGGGGCAGAAATGGTCCAGCAAAATCCCTCATTCAGGACCACTCAGGTCCCGAGGGAGCCAGACAAGGGAGGTCCAACCTGTACCCCTTTCCAAATCTAAAAGATCTCCAGGAATTAAAGTGTATTGGGTTTTCCTGTGTAGTTCAGGGTCTATTCAATTTTGTTTTCTGCTAAGATAAACATCCAATTAGTAGTATGTCAGTGTAGTGGTAGTGTCTACACCAGAGATTAGCTCAGTATATTTCACACTCCTGAGTACAACGTAGTTGTACTAATGTAAGTCTGTAGCGGAAACCTGGTTTAGGCTGTTTAGAACTCCTCCCTGCATTTAAGCGAACCTCTATCAAGCATACCTCACTCTGCTTCTGTGTGGTTAGAAGTGACTATTCTACAAGGCCAAATACCTCATCTTCCATTACTCCCAGCCCATAGGAATCTAGAACCATATCCCACAGCATGCTGTCTTCCTAACTCATTAGCACAATCCCACTCTCCTCACAGCCTGAATCTTCCTTTTTCCACTTTGATTTTGTTTACTTTTATTAAATGATGCCCGATGAAGGGTATGCTTGTGTTTATTATATACAAAATGTGGTTTAGAGGGTGTGTATGCACAAGGAAGCATGCTATGTCTCACCACCCTAGGAACATTCTAGAAAGAGGCCAAGGGGGAAGGGGCGCTCAACAGGTGGAGTGGAAAAGTACAAGCATTTGGTAAATAAGTCTATATATGGAAATGTTAAAGATGATTGGTCACACTGAGTATAGAGAATGTGATATGACTGGCCAAAGGTTCATGTTATGTAATTGCCATGAGCCATAAACTATCAAGGGAAGGGGCTCCTCTCTCGAGGGAACCTGGCTGATTTTGTACCAGGGGCTCGCCTTTTGTGCATGCTGAATAAAGATCTGTTGAATTGAACGAAGCGTTGAAGACTTGGGTACAACAAAATCCCAACACTGAAAAAAATACTGACATGTTTAATTGAACATTTACCTTTTTACACCTCATCCCTTTTTTTTTTTTTTTACAAAAGCAAAATTTTACTTCTGTACTCTGAAGCTCAGCCAGTAGTTATAGAAGTACTGCTGTACATGCTACTGAAATATGTTGAGTTTGGAAGATGTCCACAGCAAGTTTTTCAGTTGCAACAAAGGAAAACCTAAAAGGTGATGTTGGCTAATCAAAAAGAATCTACTATCCCAGAAGCTTCTCAGAGAAGGCGCATCTATCATGGTGGAGGAGTGACCCATGTCACAAAGATCTTTCTAGCAGCTAGAAGTATAAAAAAAGTGGCAATAACACCATCACTTGGCCCAGGGTTTCCCAACCTATGGGTCAGGACTCAAATATGGGTCGCCATTACATTTCAAAAGGGTCGCCAAGTGTCTCCCCAGGTGGCTCTGCCCTCCCTCCTCCCCCCATTTTTGAACTGCCTTGGGTCACCAAGTCTTCCTGAATTGTCCAAATGGGTCCCCATCTGGAAAAGGTTGGGAACCGCTGACTTGGCCTCTCTTCCCCCCACCCTAATCTCAACATCTGGAAGATTTTTGTAAGACAAAGACTTTGAACTCAAGAAGCTGGTCCCAGGCTGAAAAGCAGTCTGAGTATTGAGCAACTGTAAGTGCCTGTAACATGTTAGGGTGCGAAACTGCTTGATTCAAATTGCTTAGTCTGTTCAAGTTAGAATTTAGGACTGTGTTTCTGTTTTTATTTTTAGGTAACCAACTTTGATCTCTATGCCTTCTATTGATATTCAATTAAAATCTATTTGTAATTAATCAATCTGTTGGAGAATCTCACCTCAACTTGGACCTGTACGAGCATTTTGTACTTTCCAATGAATAACTAGTAAACTAAATAATGAGCTTGCACTGATCAGGCTTCTGACCAGTGCAAGACTGTAGAGTTCTGGGGTGAGGGGCTGACGCTGGGGCCTCTCTACTGATGGTTCATGAGTGGTTGGGAAATCCTTCAAGTAACTCAGTTGTGCATGTCCCTGTTAGAGGCATGTAGTTTGACATTAGCACCACAGTATCAAAGACAACCCAGGCTGGTGAGTTTGGAAGGGACACTCCAGCACTATTTCTGTTTTAATAAAGGGTTAACATTCAAAAGAGGTGGAAAACCACTTTGTTACAGCAATTGATTTGTGAAGTAGTGCCACAATTTTCTGTTTAAAAAAAAGGAGAGAGGGCAGTAGTTCAGTATTTCAGCTGGCTCTCATAACTGGTGAAAGAAAATATGCTTACAGCCCCACCTAGAGTCGTGCATACCCATTCACTTTAAACAGCAAATAAATGTTTAAATAAACTTTATTCCCAAACTTTATTGGAATAGTCCTCTCTCCCCAGGTGAAGCCTACATACCTAACTCCTCATCCCCAACCCACCCCCACAGTAAATGAACAAAAACAAAAATTGAATTAAGGACCCGAGCAATGCCAGGTTAATCTTCTAAAAGGTTATAAAATGAAGTAACTTTTTAAAAGAATCCCTATATGAAGTTAGTTACACAGTAATAGCCTGTTCTATTTAGGGGAGCTACAATTTAAATTTAGTAAGATTAAATACTCCTCTTACCTTTTCTTCTCAAAACTTACTCAACTGTCCTTGATTTTTGAAAATTCATATGTGCAACATTAACTCTGCCCACTTGCACCTATGCATTGCAATAAGGACGTTATTACACTTATGAAAATATAAAATAAAAATGGCACACATTTGTAACTAAGACTAAACGTCAGGTACTGCTGAAATAATGAATGGTATAACATTTTAATTTAATAATCTTATTAGAGGAGTTAATGCGCATTTGAGATGCGTGTCAAGTATTACATGTTATAAAACATAATATTTCAATACAATCTTGTATGATTGCTGCCGACTGAAAACTGCATATGTAAAACAACGTATTATTACTTTTGATGAATCTGAGTATATGAGTTCAACGCAGCTGCAATTTAACAAGTCAATTTATTATATACAGAGCACTAAGTCTACCCGTGAAAAGCGATTGTCCATGTTGATGTTATACTTTCCAAATCAGAAGTCAAATTCTGGACAACTAGAATACTATAGCTCAATCTTCTGTCATGAGCCAAAAAGCCAGATTTTCAATAGCAAGTTAAATAAAAGCATCCCTTCTCGTCTGTTCTTTGACAAATTCAAGGCACAAAGAAAGTCCTTGGAAATGCTTGCACACAGACTTTTACATCCATCACATCATTTCCACCAATGCACCAAGATTTTATTCAAGTGCTACAGTGCAGCATATTTAAAAGGGGGTACTGTCAGCATAAAAAAAAAAAACCAAAAAAACCCATAAAAGACTTTCTAGAAAGAGCAGTTCATACTGTGGAAAAATAGGCAAATATGACATTTCTGTCAGAAGCTTTGTTATAAGAGGTATGTGTGAGAAAGCACAATCCAGCTTCATCCTCCAATAAAATAATAATCTTGTGTATGTCAGTTTTGGGCATTTTCACAGGAATAGTCTATATCAGGGGTAGGCAACCTACGGCACAAGTGCCACACAAGCCAATTATGAGCAGCACACAGGGAGCTTAGCCCCGGCCCCCTCTTCCCCTACGGGAAGCTCAAGCTGCCGCTGGTAGGGTTACCAGATGATTTCAAAAAAATACCAGACACACTTGATCTCAGATGGGGAGGGGGCGGGCTGGCCAGGGAAATCCGGGGAAGGGGAAGGCTGGCGAGAAGCAGGGCTGGCCGGGAGGATTGTGGGGAGCAGGGCTGGCTGGGGGAAACCGGCCGGCGGGTAGCAGGGATGGCCGAGAGGGGTTGGGGCGGGGCTGGCTGGGGAGATTGGGGAAAGGAACCGGCTGGCTGGAAGAAGGGCTAGCCGGGAGGGTTGGGGGAGTCGGGGGGAGCAGGGCTGGCTGGGGGCAGGGGAGAACCAGCTGGCAGGGAGCGGGGCTGGCCCGGGTGCACGCAGATCCCAGGGTGCTGCCCGTCCCACACACGCACGAATCCGGCCCTGGGGATTCCATCCCGCCCCGGCTCCGCCCCCACCCCATCTCTTCTCTCTACTGTGTAGTTGCGTACTGCCTGGCTGGTAGACACGCTCACGCAGTACGCAACTACATACTGACTCTCATGATAATAATAAAACATACTTAATTAGAAAATACTGGACATTTATACGTCCGGTATTTTCTCAAATCGTTTCCTGGACAGAAAGCTCAAATATTGGACTGTCCAGTTCAAAACTGGACACCTGGCAACCCTAGCCACTGGAGCCCTTCCCCTTCCTCGGCAGCCTGTCAGTCTGCACCATGCCCAACAGCAGTGAGAGGAGGCAGTGCTGGAGCTGAGGCTGTGGCCAGCAGGAGGTGAGGAGCCAGCCGGGAGGCCAGCAGACTGGGTTGGGGGGGCCAGTGGCAGAGGTCCAGGAAAAAAAAAAAACAACAACTTTCCCTAGTCTGGCAAAATCCCTTATCTGGAACCGGTCAGATCTGAGGGTGCTGGATCACGGAGGTTGAAACTGTAGTATTTCTAAAGTGACATGCACATAAAGCAACGGTGTGTCAAATGACATGCGTGCTCATTGTACACAACATTGAAAAGTGAAAGCCATGCACTCCCTCTGCATCCAATTAAAGTACTGCTACAGTTCAATCAGCACACCCCGCAAATTCTAGATACACAAACGCAAAACCACTCTATCCCAGGAGACTGTCTCTGTTACAACAATCTTGCAGTCCACTGGTATGAAAAAGGGCCACTCATACAGACCACTCACTAGCCTAGGCTGCCCACTGCTGCTGTTAGGTATGCTACTAGGCAACTACCCATTCAGCTGCCCCTTCCCCACTGTCATGTTGCTCCTGCAGTCTGCCTTGGAGCTGTACTTAAAAGGGCAGTGTACTTGAAGTGGGATCAATGTACTTAAAGGGGCAATGCATGTCTCTATCTGCCTCTCTCAAACACACACACACACAGTGTGCATCTCTGTCTCACACACATTTGTACACCCTTGGCACTGTGGAGCTGCGTATGCCTCTTCTGAAGAAGAGAGTGGTGCGCTCCAGCATGACAGTGTGGATTCATCATCATCTTCAGTTTCTGCTGAGAAATGTTTGTTGCTTCTATTATGTGTCCTCCTTCCTGCCTCAGTCCATGGTGCCTTATTAAGTGTGAGGCTACATTAACAATGTGCTAACCCTCGAGGGCTTAGCAGAGTGCTAGTTCACCATTTAGTAGGAAGACAATTCCTGGGAAATATTCCATCCTCAGATTCCACCACTGCACCCACACATCATAATCATCACCTCAGATTACAATATTGTTTAAAACTTATACTCTATGTATATACTGTATTTTGTCTGCGGAAAAAAAGGTATCTGGAACCTAACCCCCTACATTTACATGGGGAAATTGGATTCTCTTACCATCATTTTGCTTAAAGTAGCTTTTTTCACGAACAGAACTACAACATTAAGCAAGCTGTTACTATACTTGCCCAACTTATGTGTTACTTCGCATGAACAAACTAAGGTCTCTAACACTACAAAGCTTTGCTTTCCACTTGAACTAACCATTGGGATGTAAGTAATTGTTCCATAAACTTCCATTCATATGGTGCCAGCTGCTACTTGTTTTCATTAGCATAGTAAACACGTCTGGCTTTAACATTCGCATAGAGTAAAAAATCTGAATTGGCTCAGCTGCCAGTGCGTGCAGCTGCATCTCAGAATCCCATACTTAGGTTGTACTGAGCATGCGCAATGGAACTGAGCATCCAAAAGCATGCTCAGTAAAAGCTGCCGTTGCTGCTGCCCTTACTTGGATTCAGACGCTGCTCCCAGCTCTTTACAGTCATTGAAAAGGGCTCAGGGGAGCAAATCGCAGCAGGGGGAAGGGCAGGGTGTGAGTGAGAGGCAGAAATTAACCATCAGGGGAGGGTGGGGTCAATTAACTGGGTGCAGCAGAACAGGGGCTGGAAGGGAAAATATTCGGCGAGGGGGGTAATTGGAGCTGGGAGGGAGACAGTGCCAGCCCCTGCATGGGGTTTTGCCCCCACACAGGGAGGGACAAAGGGTGTAACAATTACCCGGGGTGGGGGGGGGGGGAGCCACCTGCCAAGTATGCAAAGCCGGGAATTGGGGGGCCCAAAGAGGGGCAGAGAGGGGGTTTTATTTAATCCCCTCAGGGAAACTTATACCATCGTCAGAGCACAGGGTAGCTTCCTGAATGCTCTTAAAGGTACAGATTCCCTAATGCATTGTCTCTCCCTGCTAGCCCCTGCAGCGCCTCCCTCTCTGTTTGCTGCTGTTTTTTTAAAATTTCTTATATGGGTACTAAACAAGCAACCCATTGAAAGCACGAACACAATATTCCTAATGATTTGAAGATAAGTAAAGGTAATATTAATACAGGTTGAACCTGTCTAGTCTGGCACCCTTGGGACCTGATGGGAGGTTAGTGTTGTCTAGAAGCATTATCAATATTTCCAAGGCTTACTGGGGTCTTCGAAGACATTTAGGGGCAAATCAGAGCAAAACAATAACACAGAACACTGAGCGCCAGGACTGGTGGCTGAAAACAAACTTTATGGGACCGTGGGAAACTTCGTCACACCCATGGACATTGAGGCTACATCTACACTACAAGTTTTCTTGGCAAAAAATATCATTTGCATATTTTCAGCCAATCCGTTTTTGCGCTGGGGTTTTTTCGCGTAAACAAGCAGTGTGGACGTTTCCTTTTTGCGCAAACCCCCCTTTTTCCGCAAGATCGGTAAACCTCCTTTTTTGAGGCATATGGATCTTGCGGGAAAAGGGGTTTTTGTGCAAAAAGGAAACATCCACACTGCTTGTTTTTGCGCAAAAACCCCAGCGAAAAAAACAGATTGGCAGAAAATATGCAAATGAGTCCCTCATTTGTACATTTTTGCCAAGAAAACTTGTAGTCTAAACATAGCCTGAGTTAACAAAAATCATGCAGGACCATGGATCTTGCCAGAACAGAGAGTGCCAGATAGAGAGGGTCAACATATATATTTTATTTTTAAGAACAGATTAATCAGTTCAGCAGAGCATCCAAAAGCAGCTGAACTGTATTGGTGAATCTGGGCACTAATAACAATTGATGGATTCATTCAAAAGCCCAAGTTCCTATATTTTATAATTGTAACTATATGGAGAAAAATCTATATTATATTCCATGATTAACATAAGTTAATTCCAAGTGAAGACTGGTAAAATATGAAATATTTTAAAGGCCAATTTTAAGTCAAATTATTTAGAAAACTGGCTTGCACATTCTTAGAAAATTCATTAAAAACTCAAATATTAAGTGTAGTGAGTTTGGGGAGGATATATTGTATTTTTTATGCATAACAAGAAGTTGCTTTAAGTGCAAAGTGCAACTCAACCTGATTTATGGAACTACTCACAACTGGTGCCTCTGTTACAAAAAGTCTTACTGGTAATACTTTAAGAAAATGTTCTATATTTACTCAGAATCAAAATAACAATTCCGTGTTTTTATTTAAACATCCTCCTGCAATGTGTGAAAGCTATAGGCTGCAATATTGTGCTTATGCAGGGGAAGAAGAAAGTACTTAATAGGTAGCAGGTTAAAACAAACACAACGAAGTACTTCTTCACACAACACAGTCAACTTGTGGAACTCCTTGCCAGAGGATGTTGTGAAGTCCAAGATCTATAACAGGGTTCAAAAAAAGAGCTAGATAAATTCATGGAGGATAGGCCCATCAACAGCTATTAGCCAGGATGGACAGGAATGGTGTCTAGCCTCTGTTTGTCAGAAGCGGAGACTGGGCAACGAGGGATGGATCATTTGATGATTAACTGTTCTGTTCATTTCCTTTGGGGAACCTTGCATTGGCCACTGTTGCAAGACAGGATACTGGGCTAGATGGACTTTTGGTCCAACCTAGTATAGCCATTCTCATGTTCTTACATAGCTCTGTTCACTAATTGATCCTGCCAGACTCAATTATTTTATTGCTTTTCCTCTAAAACATTTTCAGACTGTCACTATCTTTTTAGGTAATGTGGTACCATAAATTAAATACCAAAGTTGCTACTGTACCAGAGCCATTTACTGAAGGACTATTACCTCCATGGTCTGTGATGTGTTATCTTCAACCCAACATCAAATTGCTTTTTTTCTCAAGGCAAACTCATGTCTAAATTACTCTCCACTTTCCTTCTATAACTCTCATGCAGCATTAATGCTCTTTGGGTTATTATCTCTGGTTGAATATCTGGTTTTTGGATTGTTATTCCACAAATGCAGTTGCTTCTATCATCTAAGGTGAATCTTATTTTATTTTCCATTCATATGTCCAGCCTCTTTGCATCCATTTGCATTATTTCTCTGCCCTCAGTGTTGTTCACAAGTACTCCTAATATACTTTTATTTGCAAATTTCATCAACATGGTATTTACTTCCTCTTTTAGGTCATTAATACAGATGGCAAATAAGGCATTAACACATTCAGCAATGTGCTTGAGCATATTGTTCCTTCCACTTAGGAAGGAACAATCAGTTTCATACATACAGAATGGGAAGCGACTGTCTGGGAAGGAGTATGGCAGAAAGGGATCTAGGGGTTATAGTGGACCACAAGTTGAATATGAGTCAGCAGTGTGATGCTGTTGCAAAGAAAGCAAACATGATTCTGGGATGCATTAACAGGTGTGTTGAGAGCAAGACACAAGAAGTCATTCTTCCGCTCTACTCTGCGCTGGTTAGGCCTCAGTTGGAGTATTGTGTCCAGTTCTGGGCACCGCATTTCAAGAAAGATGTGGAGAAATTGGAGAGGGTCCAGAGAAGAGCAACGAGAATGATTAAAGGTCTAGAGAACATGACCTATGAGGGAAGAGTGAAGGAATTGGGTTTGTTTAGTTTAGAAAAGAGAAGATTGAGGGGGGACATGATAGCAGTTTTTAGATATCTAAAAGGGTGTCATAAGGAGGAGGGAGAAAACTTGTTCTTCTTGGCCTCTGAGGATAGAACAAGAAGCAATGGGCTTAAACTGCAGCAAGGGAGGTTCGGGTTGGACATTAGGAAAAAGTTCCTAACTGTCAGGGTAGTCAGACACTGGAATAAATTGCCCAGGGAGGTTGTGGAATCTCCATCTTTGGAGATATTTAAGAGTAGGTTAGATAAATATCTATCAGGGATGGTCTAGACAGTATTTGGTCCTGCCATAAGGGCAGGGGACTGGACTCGATGACCTCTCGAGGTCCCTTCCAGTCCTCGTATTCTATGATATGCTTAAGCCTGAAATGAGTTGCTGAATAAGGATAGCTGAAATAAAGCATGTGTCCAAGAGCTGTCCTAAACTGTGGCGTAAGGCCTCAGTTCTGCAATTTACATGAAGGAAGTACCCTGTGTTTTTACAACCACTGCAGTCAATGTTGCTCTGTGCTGGTACAAGGCTTCATCTGCACATTGTAAATTGTAAGGCTGGGCCTAAATCATGACCTATAACATGATTAACTGCTCCATTCAACATATCTTACAATTCAGTCTAGTGTAGTGCCCATTCATTGCTTCGATTGTTTACAATAATTTCCCACCCCATGGTTATAGCCAGGGCTCGACAAACGGCGGCGAAATCCACTTGCCAGCCCTGCACCGCACATGCACGCACCGCCGGTGAACAGGGCGACCGGCTGAAATCTACTCGCCACGGACGAGTAGATAAACAGATTTGTCGAGCCCTGGTTATAGCCAAGTCAATTTGAATTAATTTTTGGGTAATATTTTTGAGACACAGCAGTAAATGTTTTACTGGAGTCCAAGGGTCTAGTTATGATGTCCTTCATTGTGTTGGTGAACACCTATTCACACAAGTAGGCTCATTTACTTTGACAGTAGTACTTGAATTCACTAATTTTGTAATTTTCCAAAAAGAAATCAAGTTTGCAGGTGAAGATTTGTTCTTCCTAAATCCATACTGCTTATTTGTAATATTACCTGATTCGGCACCTAATGAAGTAGGTGGAAAGACTCACATTCACTCTAATTGACATTGGATCAGCCTCTAAGGGCTTGATAACACAGTAAAAAAGACCAGAACAGTTATTGTGGAATAAACTAAACCATAATAGCTATACTGGAACAGTTGCCTGTGCCTTAGTCTATACTAAGGCTTTATTTTGAAATAACCCCACTTAGGTCAAATTAATAAGTGGCGCGTCCACATTACCAAGCTCGTTATTTTGAAATAATGGGCCTCTTATTTAAAAATCTGTACTCATTCTCTCCTTGAGGAATAACGCTAATTTTGAAATATTTCAGAGTGGTAGCCATGTTAGCCTGCAACTGACAAAAACTTAAAATATAACAAACAGTCTTGCAGCACCTTAGAGACTAACAAACAATGTAGATGGTATCATGAACTTTCATGGGCACAACCCCCTTTTTCAGATGAATGGAATCCAGGTTTCAAATAAATAGCAGAAAAAGAGAGGGGATAGGTAGGGAAAGAGAAGGAAAAAGAAGGAGAAAAAAGGGAAAAAATATTGTCAATTAGAGTGTCCATGCTAAATGAAGCTAATAAGAGTACACAGTACCCTCTCTAATTACCCAGTGCTTGGTTTCTTATGTCATTAGAATCCGGAATGTAGCAGGTAATCCAGTTAAGGCAGTGGTCACCAACCAGTAGATCAGGTTCTACAGGTAGTTCTTGGAGCCTCTGACAGGTGATCTTGACTGGTTTGGCCAGGAAGCTATTGAGCGCTGGCACTTCAGTTGCCACTGTCATGCTTCTCCTGCCCTGAGCCTTGCAGCTCCTCTTGCCCCCCGCCCCAAAGCTTCCTGCTTGCTGTGCAGCGTTTGGGAGAGGGAAGGGGGGAAGTGCCCATGTCAGGGTGTCCCTCCTCCCCCCATTCCTGTACCCAATCTCCACACGGAGAGAAGGGGCTGGAGGGAGCTTGGCAATGCAAATCTCTGTCAGTCTCTCAAGCTGTGTGTGTGTCTGTCATTCTCACAAACACACACTGTCCTTCACTCTTATCTCCAGACCCAACACATATTTGGGTTCTTGTTACTTCTTTTACTGCTTGCAAAGTGGGTTAGTTTTGGTTTCTGACTGGACTGTGCATTTCATAATTTTCATTTCTCTCTTACGCCTATATTTAATACTTTGAGTAGTGAGTTCTAACATGCCAAACCTATCGTGGCTGAAGTCATTATCCCTATGGTAATTGCTACTTCTGGAAGTGGCTGGCATGTCACTGCAGCCCCTGAGAAAGGCAGAGAAGGGGGTCTCCACATGCTGTTCTTGCCTGCAGGTACCACTCCTGCAGCTCCCATTGATCAATAATGGGGAACCAAGACAACCAGCAGAAGCTGAGGATTCAGTGCATGTAGATGAAGGGCAGCACATGGCGCCATGGAGCCATTGCTGTACATGCCAGCTGTCTTCAGGAGTGGTGCAGGGCCAGGGCAGGAGTAACTGCCTTAACCCCACTGCTCAACCATCTGTAAGCCATCTCAGTTAAACGGTGCCCAGCCACAGCCAGCTTCCTGAACCCCTGTCCTAGCCCTGAACCTCCTCCTGAATCCAACCTCCTGCCTCAGATGTGAGTCCCCCTGCACCCAAACTCCTTCCCACAGCTTGCACCCTGAAACCTCTTCTGGATCCCAATCTGCTGCCCTGGGCTAAGCCTGGTGCCCCTCCCACACTCCAAGCTCCTTGGCCCAATACCAGAGCCTGCACCCCAACCCCCTATCGCAGCCCGGTGCAAGTGAGTGAGGAAGGGGGATGGAGTGAGCAGAGTGAAACCTTGGAGAAGGGGAGGAGCAGGGGCAGGGCTGCAAAGAAGGGGCAGGAAGGAAGTTGGGCAAGGGTATTTGGGTTTGAGGTAGATCTTACATTGCACTTCAATTGAAAAAGTGATGTTGTGGTTAAAAAGGTTGGAGACCACCTAGTTAAAGTCTTTGTTTAAACCTCTGTTACAGGTATAAAAATCACTTCATTCCAAAATAATTATTGCACTCACAAAACATACTAATCATTCCAGAGTAAAACGGCTTTTATTCTGGAATAATGTGTTTACAAGTGGAACTATTTTGCAATAGCCGCTGAAGAATAATTTACTCTACAATACCTATTCTGGTCAATTTCACTTATAAACCAGCCCTTACTGGTGTTTTTCTGGCAATATTTGCCTCATTATCAGATTATTTTAATAGATAACGTATGGAGGTCAATTTTCATGACCATTCTTTTCTTTTTGTCAATGTTGGTATCACATGACAAACATTGATACCTGATTATCTTCCAGGAGATCATCAATTCTCCCAATAACTGTTAACATTTTAGCTAATTCCTTTTTCACCATAGGAGAGGAAAGTTAACTTCTATATGTTTACAATATATGGATTAACATTCCTCTTCTATGGTGAAGGTCTGTATATTCAAATTTTTCATAACTGCACTTTTGTTTGTTTGTGAATATCAATTCAAACTTTTAAATGAATTTACTTCAATTTTGACCAATGTCTGTGCAAATTCTTGTGAATAAGTTTACTTGTAGCAGGAATATTTGTGAAGCAACAAATTTTAGGCATATATGCCGAGTATTCTAGGAAAGAAAGCAGTGAGTGTTAATGTGAGAATAGACATTGACAGCCTGAAACTGAGTTATGATAATTCAGTCAGGTAATGAGTCAAATTTTATATTTCTGTATTCACTGAAAACTAACTAGCACAACTAGAATTTTGAATAGCGAATACTTGCAGTGAAATGCACAAGAACAATACACACCAGCGATGACTGCACAAACAGCAAAGTCTGACAAAATGCTGAAGGAACCGACCAGGGTCCATGCGTAGCTTGACCTGCTGCTCACAAACAGGGAGGAACTAGTAGGGGAAGTAGAGGTGGGTGACAACCTGGGAAGCAGTGATCATGAGATGATAGATTTCAGGATCCTGACCAAAGGAACAAAGAAGAGTAGCAAAATACACACCCTGGACTTCAGAAAAGCAGACTTTTGGATGGGTTGATTTAGTTGGGATTGGTCCTTCCTCGGGCAGAGGGCTGGACTTGATGACCTCCTGAGGTCTCTTCCAGCTCTATGATTCTATGACAGAGTGAACCCCTATCTGTCTGGATTTGCTACCCCTGGACCATAGACTGTGAAAGGTCCCTCTGGACCAGTGTGGGATGCCCAGGCCGCAAAGTCTGACAGAGTGAACCCCTATCTGTCTGAATTTGCAACCCCTGGACAAGAGGCTGTGAAAGGTCCCTCTGGACCTGTGAGACGTGCGTGGGTGGCAGAAACTGAGCTAGTGTGTCAGTAACTACTACCGGGTTTGGAGAGCAGCTGCTTCTGACTCTACATCGGCCAACGCAGAACGACTCGGCATTGTCCAGTCCAGGCGGCAGCATCTCACGTGACACAGCTCCACGCGAGGCAGTGAAAGCGACGCGCGTAACCGGACCTGCCTGCCAGCCCGGGCTGCGGGGCGTGAGCGAGGCTCCCCTGCCAATCCCAGCCCCGGCGAGCCGGCTGCTTCGCTCCCGCTCACGCTGGCGGAGGAGAGCGCCGAGCCGGGGAACCTAGCGAGGGGCTCGCACTCACCGAGGCCGGCAGCGCCTCAGCCCTGGCGCCCCGCAGCGGGGCGGGGGGGTTTCAGCGAAAGTGGGAGGCGATTGCCCGGCCCTCACCTCCGCCCGCGCACACGCGTCACTCGCTGCTGGAAGAAGCCCGCTCAGGAGGCCGGGACAGAGGAGACCCGGCGCTGCAGCGCCCGGCCTAAGGGACGAGCCCGCTCCCAACGCGCCCGGCGGGGAACAGGCCGAGCTCGCCCAGCAGCAGCGCGAGGCACCAACCGCACTTTCGGGGGACGGTTGGGGGGGAGGGGGCGCGCCTGGGGTCTGACAATTGGGCGCGAGGCACCGCGCGGCCGGGAGGGCCGGGGAGGGGCGAGCAGAGAATGGCGCGCGACCAGCCACCCCCCGGCGCCCGCTCACCGCGTTCTTCTTCTGCACCATCTTGTCCATCTTCTTGGCGATGCGGATGATCTCGTCTTCCGTGCTCATGGCTGCGGGGGCCCGGCCGCCGCGCCGAGGCCTGGGCCTGCGGGACGCACAGGAGAGACGAGAAGGGAGCGGGCCGCGGACGCCGCCGCTCAGGCCCCTCGGCTCAGCAATGGAGCCAGGTCGCCGGATCACAAGCGCACCCAGCAGCCCGAGCGGCGGCGCCGGCGCCAGGCAGCGCTCATCAAGCGCCAGTCGGCGAGACAGGCCTCAATCGGGCAGCCCGAGAGCATCCACCCGCGCGTGGGGGGCGGGGTTAGCGAGCGGCGGGCGGTGCCCGGGACTCCGGAAGCAGCTAGCGAGGGGTTGTGCGGCCCGCTCTGTACAGGGGCAGCTCTGCACCGCGCTCAGAGCTGGGCCCGGGAGCTGCAGGCTCCAGCCCCTGTGACAATTCGTCACACCCGGCTTGTACTGGCAAGCAGCGCCTGGCCGCCTCTCTGCTGAAACCGTCTGGATACCTCCTTGTTGTTGGGTCTGGAGCAGGATTTCCAATAAGAAGCTGCTTTCACCTCCACTTCTTGGCTGGCGTCACTTCCCTGAGGGCATGGCTGCTACAAACTTAAGTTGACCTAACCCAGGTCACCGCGACCAGGGTACTTGTGGTCATGGCCACGCCACTCTCGGTGCTGCTGCCTGTCCTTGCCAAGAATGCTCCCTCTGGCTTAAAAAAAATAGTGGGGAGGCTGGGCAGTAACTTGTCCTGGATTGGGGACAGGAGCAGCCAGGCTCCAGCTGGAGTCCCCAGCCACGTCTAGGATGACAGCCAGAGCTGTGACCAGCATCTCCTGTAAGCTGTGTGCTTGTGCCCCTGCTAGGAGAAATTCAGATGTGGTGCATGTGATTAGCAGAGCACCCACAGCTGGTTTGTGTGTTCTGCTGGTGGTGCACATTTGCACATGCCTCTATGCATCTAAAATTATTTTGCACTTGTATAGAAATGATTGGAGGGAACACTGACTGTGAGCCTGCTGTTTTGTCAATTTCATGGCACCTTGCTGGAGAAGTTACCAAAGTATCCAGGTGTACAGCAAGCAAACCTGTTTTTGCCCCACTGCAGTCTAGCATGTTCACTAGTCAAGTCCAATGCAGGGAAAGGGTAGGTATGTAGATAGATTTTCAGTTACAAAGATGGGATCCCCATAGTTGCAGGATACATCTTTTGACTTTTCATTAACTCATACTAGAAGAGGTATTGATACAGCCAAAAGAGGTAGAGTTATCTGCTTCTCATTCCCTTCTAGATTTGTGGGGGAATATGCAGAGTAGTTTGTTTACATACACAGAAATGTCCCTAGAATCCTTCTGAGATGTCGCAATAAAACTTTCATCAAGCTACTCTGCAATCCTCTGCCAAATGTTTGTAGAGAGGGCTGCCTTATTTCTTCCTCTGTGGTAAGATGTTTTCCCACACTGTTCAACAATAAGTTCAATAGTCACCGCTGCAGTACACAGGCTATCAGCATATGTGCCTAGGCAGCTTCATGGCCAGAAGCAGTAGCCGCTGTGCTCTCTTTGCCTTTGTTACCCTCTGATGTGAGATATCAGCTAAAATCACCAGCACATATAGAAAACTGCCAGTTTTCAGAGCTATTGCCTTTACTACTAGAATTATACAACTGAGAAAATACCCTCTCATTTTCATAGTCACTGTAGCTGATGCAGTGACTGGCACTGTGCACAAACAATTCCAAGAAGTAAGAATGTAGTGCTTACAGCTTATGGGGAGCATCTTAAGTTTTGGTTTCTGTAGTGTATTCAGTGACAATGGTACTTCTGTGTGTGTTATCTTCAACAACTGCTGTTTCAGCCTTTGGGATTCACACCCACAGAACACCAGAGTCATAACTAGAAGAAAGAAGAGGACTTGGGCTAACAAGTTCAGCAAGAGCCTGAAAGCTAGCATTGCATTGTAGCCTGAGTACAGAACCTGTAGGATGAACATTGCAGACAGCTTGGAGAAGGAAGAAGTGGAGAGGTGAAAGGTTCAAGAGTCCTAGCAAGAAAAGGAGGTGGTACACCAAGACATAATGTGGCTTTTCAAACAGCAAATACTGATGCTATAGATCCCATGTTTATTTCCCTCTGCCTCCGTCAGCTCAGTTCAGGACCTCCCTATTGCCCTCCTCTCCAACATTTCATGGGGAAACAGGGATTGTTGTACTTACCCCTCCACTCCTGGAGAAATTAAAGACAATCACAGCTTCACATACATTAAGTCAATGGTCATCAACCAGTAGATTGGGATCTACCAGTAGATCTTGGAGCCTCTGACAGGTGATCTTGACTGGTTTGGCCAGGAAGCTAGCAAGCTCTGGCACTTCAGTTGCCCCTCCCCGCATTGTTATTCTGCTCCTGCTCTCTGCCTTGGAGCTGCTCCCCTGGGAGCCTCCTGCTTGCTAGGCAGGGTGTGTGAGAGGGGGGAGGAGAGCGAGGGGCACTGATGTCAGGGAGCCCCTCCTCCCCCCACTTCTGTACTCTCTCTCCACATGGAGAGAAGGACAGAAGGAGCCTGGCAATGCAAATCTCTCACTCTCACACTGTATGTGTGTCTGTCATTCTCACAAACACACACTGTCCTTCACTCTCATCTCCCGACCCAACATATATGTGTGGGGTTGTTATTACTTCTTTTACTGCTTGCAAAGTGGGTTAGTTTTGCTTTTTGATGATCTGTGCATTTCATGATTTTCATCTCTCACGCTTAAATTTTTGAGTAGTAGTGAGTTCTAAAATGCCTACCCTGTTGTGGCTGGAGTCATTATCCCTATGATAACAGCTGCTCTTGGAAGTGGCTGGCATGTCACTGCAGCCCCTGAGAAAGGCAGAGCAGGAGGTCTCCACATGCTGTCCTTGCCTGCAGACACCATTTCTGCAACGCCCATTGATCACTATTGAGGAACCATGGTCAGTAGAAGCTGTGGGCTCAGTGCCTGTCGATGAGGGGCAGTACATGCCGCCATGGAGCCATTGCTGTACATGCCAGCTGCTTTCAGGAGTGGTGCATGGCCCGGGCCGGAGTAAGCCTGCCTTAACTCCATTGCTCCACCACCCAGCAGCAGTCTCAGTTGAACCGTGCCCATCCAGAGCCTTCTTCCTGAACCCCTCTCCCAGTCCTGAACCTCCTCTTACACTCAACCTCCTGCCCCAGCTGCAAGTCCCCCTGCACTCAATCTCCTTCCTAGATCTTGCACCCTTAAACTCCTCCTGGCCCCCAATCCCCCATGCTGGGCTAAGCTGGGAGTCCCTCTCACACTCCAAACCCCTTGGCTCAAGACCAGAGCCAGCATCCCAATCCCCTACCCAACTTGGTGAAAGTGAGTGAGGATGGGGGAAGAAAGGGGATGGAGTGAGCAGGGTGAGGCCTCGGAGAAGGGACAGGCAGGAAGTGGGGCAAGGGTTATTGGGTTTGAGGTAGATCTTTCATTGCACTTACATTGAAAAAGTGATCTAGTGGTTAAAAAGGCTGGAGACCACTGCATTAAGCTGTGAAAGCCATTGTTGCTTGGTGTATGTGTAGCTGAAATAGACATGAATGTCTTCCCATTCATTAGCTCACAGACATTTACCTCCCCCATTCCCCTTCTGTTCTGAAATTTGATTTGTCCTTTTCATATGTGTTCATTTTTTTGATTGCATCCTTTGGTATATATGGTTGTGCCAATTTTCTTCCACTATTTGATCTGAGGAAGTGGGTCTGGCCTACGAAAGCTCATCAGCTAATAAACCATCTTGTTAGTCTTTAAAGTGCTACATAGTCCTGTTTTTTGTTTCAGCTACACCAGACTAACATGGCTACATTTCTATCACTATTCCCATTCATAGTATCTATTAGTAAAATTTACGAAAGTTTTTAACGTTGTTTTAAAACTGTCCCCTTTTTGCACTAATTTTGTTACAGAATGTTTGGAACATAATTCTTACTACCATATGTTAGTTGGAACATTATTCATTTCTATTAGGTCACAACAACATTCATGTCTGAGCAGCATAGCTCCATCTTGAGGTCTTCAAATAGCCTTTGTATCAGGTTCAGACAGCTGCTCCACTTCTGCCTTCCACCCCAACAGAAACTTTTCCCTCTTTGCTTCACATATATTATGTAGTATACAACAGGGAGCAATAAAAACATGGGGATATTTTTCTTGTGAGCAGGGTTCACCATGCAGATCCAGGAATGTGATTTTTAGAGCCCTGCAAATAACAGCTTTTTATCCACAAGTATCCGCATCCAAATATTCACATACTCAAGCAATATAGTAACTATGGCAACTGTACCTGATATAACTTGAGCAGACATAAGTTTGGACTATAGACTTGGCCTATAATGTGTGAAATGATAATTGGTTCAAATAATAGCAGCTAAGCTAGAATAAGGCTACTATCTGTGCTGTTACAGGGATAGGAAATAGTTTTGAGGCTATATAGTTATCTTTGTTTTTCCACCAATGGTACCAAAGGTGGGAATTTTTAAGGAAAAGTGTCAAGTGGACTGTCAGAAAAAAAAGGACTAGATTTGGAAAAGCAATCAAGCATAGCTGAGGCGTGTTTACTGAAATTCTGTAAAACATTGTTTTGTACTGCTTCCAGCTTAACTTTGAATGTGGATGGGGCCAAACCTTTTGGGAAACGATGATTTAAACTAGATAACAATCACTTCCTATCTTAGTGAGCTGTGTTTATTCTGGACATCTCATTTTTACCTCTTTCCCTACACTGCTCTAGTGTAGTCAATCTGCTGGCACCTGCAGCCATTTCCCCAATCAGCATTAGATGAGACAATTAAAGTGTTGACAGCCAGTCTACGCTGAGGCTACCAATGGACAAACTACATGAATGGCAGCACTAGTGAGAAACAAAAAATAAAACTAGTGTAAATATAACTATCATGTTTAATCAGAGTTACTGTGAAAAAGGTTAAAATGTGACTAGAATGAAATGAAAAGTCTTCAGTCCTAGTTAACTATTTTCAAGTTGTTTTTGATTATTGGAAATATGCCAAACAAACAAAGCGCCCCTTGTATGCCTTAGCAGCTACAAATGCAACCTTACTAATGTTCATCCTGTAATAAGTAAGGAAATAATAGCAAGGTAACTTAAACGCTACTGAGTGTCAATGAAAAGCCAGCTACTTTGCTGGAGTATTACATGCATATACTTTACATTCAGACTGGTGGATTAAGAAGATTCCAGAAAATAATTCAAAAGAGAATGGAAAGAATGACCAGAATGCTGATTGCTGTACCAGTGCTACTGCCTATATAATACTCTTTTCAGAAGATGAAAGCAAAGAATAATCTAGACAAGCCCATAATAGCCACAGTTCCCACAATTTATATAATCTGCTACAAAGATTTCTGGATATTTATGTATCAGTAAAATTTTGTGGATTAGCCCTATTAAGTATTTTGTATTTAGCCAGTAACTGTATTGCTGACAGACACGTGTCCAACACCAAATTTTTTAGTCTCTTTCAGCTGCTATTTGGAGCAAGCTGTTTTGCACCAGCAGCTGTCTTATGCTAGAACAAGCTGCCAAGAAACAGAGCAGACGTAATAACAGACTTTGCATACTTCTTCATATTTTTATATTTTTTTAGAAAGACACAAGATTATATCTTCAGATAACCCACCAATATGGTAAGCAAAAAAAATGAAGACAATAGGCAAGGGAGTTGCTAAGACTTAGCAGATCCAAATTTCACTGATAGGATAGGATTTACTGGCTGTGTCTACATTGGCACCCTTTTCCAGAAAAGGAATGCTAATGAGACAAGTCGGAATGCCGCGGGGATTTAAATTTGCAAATGCGGGATTTAAATTTTCCCCGCGGCATTTGCATGAACATAACTGCCGCTTTTTCGGCTCGGGCTTTGTGGAAAAAGCGCCAGTCAAACAGCGGCTCTTGCGGAAAATAAAGCCTTTTCGGAAGATCCCTTATTCCTCTTAAAATCAGGAATAAGGGACTGCGTTTCAAAAGCCCCAAGCAAGCGGCAGCCATGTTCATGCAAATGCAGCGGGGAAAATTTAAATCCCCACGGCATTTGCAATTCCGACTTGTCTCATTAGCATCCCTTTTCCGGAAAAGGGTGCCAATGTAGACACAGCCCCTAAGGATAAAGTAGGAAAGAATGCCCTACTCTGGCTGGGCTTGATACAGCATAGCTGGGTGTCATTTAATATACAGGCAATTAGATGATGTGGTGGTCTTTTTTAGTCTTAAATTTTATGACTAAGTTCCAATGAATTGTCTCTGTGGCTATAAGGATAGCATACTGAAGAACTGGTGCAGTTTCATCTCAGTATCTATAACATTTGATTCTAGAGTTTTAACAGATAATGCTCTAAGAATGGTCATGAATATGGCTAAATCCACAGTTTCACTTTCCTCAAGACTGATTCTATGTATGAGAAACTAATAAGACAACAATTCATCATTCAAGGCAAACTCCAACATTTGGTTGCATGTAAAACTAATTTATCTAATTAAGAACGGCCATACTTGGTCAGAGCAAAGTTCCATCTAGCCCAGTATCCTGTCTGGCAATAGTGGCCAATACCAATTGCCCCAGACAAAGGGAACACAACAGGTAATCATCACGTGATCCCTCTCTTGTCACCCATTTCCAGACAGAGGCTAGAGACAACATTCCTACGCATCCTGGCTAATAGCCATTGATGGACCTAACCTACATGAATATATCTAACTTTTTTTTGAATGCTGTTAAAATCCTAGTCTTCATCACATCCTCTGGCAAGGAGTTCCATAGGTTGACTGTGTGCTGAGTGAAGAAAAACTTCCTTTTGTGTTAAACCTGCTGCCTATTAATTTCATTTAATGACCCCTAGTTCTTATATTGTAGGAAGTAAATAACTTTTCCTTATTCATTTTTTCCATACCAGTCATGATTTTATAGACCTCTATCATATCCCCCCTTAGTCTTCTCTTTTCTAAGCTGAAAAGTCCACATTTTAAAAATCTCTCTTCATATGGGACCCGTTCACAGTCTGCTTTGGTCTTAACTATCTTGAGCAGTTTTGTATCATCTGCAAATTTTGCCACCTCACTGTTTACCCCTTTCTCTAGATCACTTATAAATAAGTTGGACAGGATTGGTCCCAGGACAGACCCTTGGGGGACCCCACTAATTACCTCTCCACTCTGAAAACTTACCATTTATTCCTACCCTTTGTTTCCTGTCTTTTGACCAGTTATCAGTCCATGAAAGGACCTTCTCTCTTATCCCATGATAGCTTACTTTACTTAAGAGCCTTTGGTGAGGGACCTTGTCAAAGGCTTTCTGGAAATCTAAGTATACTATATCCTTTCGATCCCCCTTGTCCACGTTTGTTGACCCCCTCAAAGAACTCCAGCAGATTAATACGGCATGATTTCCCTTTACATAAACCATGCTGACTTTCCCCCAACAAACTATGTTCATCTATGTGTCTGACAATTTTATTTTTACTATAATTTCCCATGTGCATCTATGTTAACACGCCTAATTGCATGATCACATCTCAGAATTACACTCACTTTTTAACAATCTAGGATTCGAGTGATTGCTCATATCCATTCCATTTAGGTGTGCACATGCTGCATGCACAATTGTGGGAAGGTTTTTCCCTTATTGGTACCCATTGGGACAGCAGGGTTGCCCCCTGGAGTGGCATCTCCATAGTGGTGCTGGCCCTCTGCCCCCTCAGTTCCTTCTTACCACCTGTGATGGTTGTTAGAATGTTCTCCTCTTGCTACTGCATGTGCTTCCTTAGTTGTTGGTCTATAAATAGTTCGAATTTCTTCATTAATTGTACTTATATTCATAGTTGTGGTTGCTAATAGTGTTAGTGAGCAGGGTTTCCCACCCCTTGTTAGTTTCCCCAAACCAGAATATGCCCAGGTCTCAGGGCTTTAAGGTCTGCACAAATGCCTGAAGCCTATACCTCACGGTCACCTGGTCACCTGCATGATTCGTGCCTAAAGTTTCTGGGAGTGGGTCACAAGGCACATAGGTGCAGGATCTGCTGGGGATTTAAGCCTCACATGAAAAAGGAGACACACACAGCTAAAATCTCTCCTTAGGGATGCTGCTCTTCAGCCCCAGTCTGCCTCAGAGTCAGCACCAAGGCAACCATCTCCGACACAGAGATCTGACACCAGCGGGTAGCACCAATCTCAGTCCCTGGTGACCCATAAGAGGGCAGAAAGGAGCCATTCTCTATCCTGGCATGCAGCACGATTGCATCCCCAGGTGGAACGCTCTAAAGCAGTGGTCACCAACTAGTAGATTGGGCTCTACTGGTAGAGCCTGGAGCCTCTCACACTTGATCCTGACTTGTTTGGCTAGGAGGCGGTCTTAAGTGGTCTCTCCCCCCACTGTTGTGCTGCTCCTGTCCTCAGTCTTGGAGCTGCCCCCCAGGAATCCTTGCTTGCTGTGCAGGGTGTAAGAAATGGAGGGGGACACTGAAGTCAGGGTGTTTCCCTTTCCATGTCCCCAATCTCCCAGAGTGAGCAGGGTGGGGCATCAGTGCAGAGCTATAGGGGAAGAGGCTGGGCAAGGGTATTTGAATTTGAGAGAGATCCTGGATTGACTTAAATTCAAAATTCTTGTGCTTAAAAAGGTTAGAGACCACTGCTCTAAAGTGACTGATTATGGCCACTGGAAAAAGTGAGCCTGCAGAGCAGAGCTATACTGCAGAGAGACCACTAAGGGCAGCTGCATCACAGAGCGGCCAGCTGGGCTGGGACTTGCCGTCTTGCCTGCCACAAGACTAGATAAGTAGCCCTCCTTGCCACCAAACCCCTCTCCTCACCAGCCAGGGAAGTGTGGGGTGGGGAGGAAAAAAGGCCCCTGCAGGATGGGACTCCTCACCCCAAGCCCCTCCTCACCCTCCAACCACCCACACATCTCCAAGGCCCTGCCTTAAACTCCTGCATCCCCCACCCAGCCAAGCCCTGCCTTGAAGGACCCAGGCAACACTGGGTATGTCTTCTAGTCTACTGAGAGAGTTTGTCTGTCCGTTCAAGAACTTCCAAATTGTAAGAGCTAGGACCACCAAATTTGGTATACAGCTTCCTCTTATCGTAACAAAGCAAGATAAGGGGTTGGTTGGGCAAAGAAAAGGGGATGTGCCTGGAATAGGACTGCTTCTCATAAAAAAACAAGAGAAGCATGAGGCAGGTATAAGGGGCTGGCTAGGGGTGCACCCCCCCCCTTCCCCATCTGGGACTGCCCAAACCCCAAGCCTCCTACCCCAGGTGCCCCTTTGGGAGTTCAGGGAGACTGAAGCTCTCCCTCCCCCAGATTCGTAGTGGGACATTGCTGACGGTTTCCATTCACTTCTGGCCAAAGGGGGGAAGTGCAGAGTTTGCTGCACTCCTCTCACTGGTAGGGGCAGATGAGCTGTGCATTTTGCTCTTGATCCCTGGCAGGGAGAGGAAGGGGTACAGCAAGAAGCCCTGGTTCGATTCTCTGGGAAAGCTTCAGCCCCCCCGACTGTCTCCCTACACACACACACACACACACACACCCTCCTGCCCAGAGCTCTTCCTCACCCCCAACCCTGATTCACACACACACACACACACACCCCCTCCTGCCCAGAGCTCTTCCTCACCCCCAACCCTGATTCCTGCACCGCCCACTCCCTGTCTTGGAGTCCCTCCTTAAGAACCTGAGAAATGCTGGGTAAATGTGCTAGTTATATATACAGAAGGATCCACAGAGAAGTATCTTGAAGAATTGTTAGTTGTCCCACCTGTACCTTCCTAAATGAATCATGAAGTAAGAATGTATAGAAGTTACATATGTTTCTAGGTGAATTTTCTTGGCAACAAGATTTCCTTTGTCGGAAATCCTATACAACGATACAGATATGGAAACTTAGCGGAGAGAATTAAAACTGCATGTCCCTTCCAGATGCAGGAAAGATACCTATCCAGCTCTTAGTCCGACAACAAAAGGTGATAATTTATCTCTTACTTTCTGTATAGTGCTGCTGCACTAATTGGATTGATAATCTTAAACAATTCCAGTTGAGCCTGTTATTTCAACAGCATTGCGTTATTAACTCAGATGCACAACACTCAATTCATCACTGAACTAAGTATCAGATACAATAGAAAAACAGAAAGCCAGCACTCTGGCAAGTTGAACATAGCTGAGCACTTGGGTACATGAGATTTTCAAAGCTTTTTATAAACTGAAGCTTTTTTGCGTGTGTGCTAATTTATCCACAACTTCATCCTCAATTATATTTTTAGTTGAAAGATGTCCAGGTATCCAATACTATACCTTTATAACTTTTACTCTATAACTAATCTGGATCTTTATTCTTTGTAATTGATACACATTTCTGATATGATACATTAACCTTTTCCCCATACAGATTAGTGTTCCCTGTAAGCTGGGTGCTTATGCAGCCATTCAGGAGAGATTCAAATGCCACCCAGCTGATTAGCAGAGCACCCACAGCTAGTATTTTGTTTCTAATGGTGGTACGCATTTGCACATACCTTGATGCATATAAAAATTGTATTCCACAAATGGATGGAAAAGATTAGAGAACACATTGACACAGACTACTTGAAATATAGTATACCTACTCACATTTTTATAGAAATTGCATCACCACCCACTTCTGGAGTCTCTTACATTAACTTACAGTAAATTGGATAGTAGAAGTCACATCTCTTTTCAAAGAAGGAAGAGGTATATTTTCCAAACGCATACATTCTTTAGGTCCAGTAGACCCAGCAAATCAACTTTTAATAAATAGCCCCCCTCCCCTTTACTTTTTCTTTTGTAACTGAATGATGTATCTGAACCATCTTTTGGATAATGAAGTCCTCTAAAATTAGCTCTGACAATGTTTGATAGCTTTAAAAAATAGAGACTTCGGTGTCAGAGTTGCCTTTGATGTTTACTCAAGGCAATATTGCCTTTAGGGATAGAGAATATTTTGGGCCTTGTTCAGTACCTTTTTAGACTGTTACATAAATAAGAAGCGGAAAGACTGTTTTAAAGCAGCAATTTAGTACCATGTGCTGGAAAGGGATGTAACATCCATTTCATACCCAAGTAGTGCTTTTAGTACAGTATTTGCATTCAATACAATCGAAGTCAGCATTTAAATAAGTATTGTAATTTGCATATAAATTGCTTACACCTACTTTTTTTAAAAGTTAAAAACATTTAAAAACTAGGGATATTAGATGTCTAATGTAATAATCGTGTAACTGCACCAAATCTTATCGGTTTCATGATTATTTGATGGTCACTGGGGGATGTAGCCAGCAGCCAGTGCCACTCCTGGCCCCACCCTCAGCGAGTCCCCTACTGCCCCATACTGGGTGGCAGTCAGTCTGCAAAGAGAGCCGGATCCCACCTCCCCTCCCTACTGCCTCTGATACACACGGGGAGGCAGTAGGGGCCACTATATCGGCTCCTGCCTCCTTGCTGTAAGGGGAGGGGAGAAGAGTGCGTGTAGTTGTTTGGATTAACCAATAAACCTGGGCTTATTAGTTAATTGTTTAAGCACTATACTCTAACATTTCTATTAAAAACATACTACTGTATCATCACTCTTATCTGTTCCTACACCCAAAGCTTTTACTAGGTATCTGAGTATAAAAAAAGCAGATTTGTTACATCCTAATGCTGAATGCTCCAAGCAATACCAAGAAATTTCATACATTTTACACATTTCAAGGTTTCCTTTTTTCAGTTTATGGATCATCATGGCCACCCTCCCTAAAATAACCAGACTTTTCTTCATATGATGTCTTACATGATATAGTAACAATAAGGTACATACATCACTGAACAGCCATAAAAAATGGAGCCAGCTGTTAGGATCATATACAACTTATTACTTTGCAGTTTTCTATTGAAGTGAAAGAAGAAGTTACTCACCTTGTGCAGTAACGATGGTTCTTCGAGATGCGTGTCCTGTGGGTGCTCCACTGTAGGTGTCGGGCTTGTCCCGGCGCTGCAGATTGGAGATCTTTTCTAGACGTAGTCTGCCGGACTGCGCATGCGCGAAGTGCGGCTCGTGGCTTTTCGCGCCGTTTGAGCGTGGGCAGTCCAGCTCCCGCCAGTTCCTCCTGCCTCTTGATCTGAAAGATATAAAATAGAGAAACTCCGAAGAGGGGAGGAGGGCGGGTCGTGGAGCACCCATGGGACACGCATCTCGAAGAACCATCGTTACTGCACAAGGTGAGTAACTTCTTCTTCTTCTTCGAGCAGTGTCCCGTGGGTGCTCCACTGTAGGTGAATGTACAGCAGTAGCTCGCGAATGGAGGAGGGTTCGGAGCTAGTATGCCATAGCCGAGGATAACACCGCTGACGCCACCACTGAATCCGGTATTAAGAGATTGGGGATGGCGTAGTGTGTAGCGAAGGTTAAGTTGGAAGACCACGTAGCAGCTCTACAAATATCTCTCAAAGGAACTCCCTTGAGGAAAGCAGTGGAGGTTGCGACAGCCCGAGTCGAATGGGCCCTCAATGTCGACGGCAGTGGTTTGCTCCGCAGGTTATAGCAACTCCTTATACATTGCACAATAATGGAGGAGATGCGTTACGCGGATAATGGGCGGCCTTTAGCACGGTCCGCTATTGATATTAGTAGTGAGTCCGCCGTCCGAAAAGGTCAGGTTCTCTCGATACAGAAGGCCAGCGCACGTCTGACATCCAAAGTGTGTAGGCGCGCATGCTCGGGTGAAGGGTGTGGTTTGGGGTGGAAGATAGGCAGAACTATAGGTTCGTTGATGTGAAAACGAGAGATCACTTTAGGGAGAAAACGTGGTCGCGGTCGCAATATCACCCCTTGGTGAGTGAATATCGTATAGGGAGGAGAGGCTGATAGAGCAGCTAGTTCACCGACTCTCCTCGCGGAAGTAACTGCTAGCAAGAAAACAACCTTCATGGACAGGTTACGAAGATTGCATGTTGCTAGTGGTTCGAAGGGTTTGCCCGTCAAAGTATTCAGGACCATTTCGAGCTCCCAAGGGTCTGCAGGTTGGGTATAATGTGGGTACAAGTTGGCCATTCCTTTCAGGAACCTTTTCGTTATCGGATGGGAGAATACTGAACGTCCCTTGACAGGTTGGTGAAAGGCTGTTATTGCAGCGACATGTACTTTAATGGAAGCGCAGGTAAGGCCAGAATTTTTGAGGTGCAAGAGGTAGTCTAGGATGCACTGTATGGGTGCAGAAGTCGGATCCAGGCCTATTTGGAAACACCATGATGAGAAGCGGGGACTATTTAGAGAGGTAAGTAGTTCACATAGATAATTTTCTACTGTTTAGTAATATGTGTTTGACAGATTGCGAACATGCTACTTCTGATTGTTGGAACCAACTAGGTACCACGCTGTGAGTGCGAGATGGTCTACCTGCGGATGGAGTAGGGAGCGATGATTCTGTGAAAGCAGATCGTGTCGTATTGGTAGAGGATATGGAGGACGTATCGACATACGATGGAGGTAGGGATACCACGTTTGCCGTGGCCAGGAGGGGGCTATTAGGATCACTGTGGCTCCTTCTCATATAATTTTCTCCACGACCCTGGGTATCAAAGGTGTGGGGGGGGGGAACGCGTATAGTAGGTAACGCCCCCAGTTGTATAGGAAAGCGTCCCCTTTTGAATCTCGCCCAATTCCCACTCTCGAGCAATATTGAGGACATTTCGCATTGCGATGAGTGGCAAATAGGTCTACTGATGGAAATCCCCAATGTTGAAATATTGCAGAAAGCACTGTGGGATGTAACTCCCACTCGTGGTTGAGAGAAAAATGTCTGCTCAGGGGCGTCGGCAGTAACATTGTGCTGACCTGGGAGATACTCTGCGATTAAAGAAACGTTGTGACGGTTGCACATGTTCCATAGACGTACCGCTTCTGCGCACAAGGAGTGGGATCTGGCTCCACCCTGCTTGTTTATATAATAAACGGTCGTCATATTGTCTGTAAGGATTTGTATGACTTGTCCTCGAATGATGGGAAGGAAATGTTGGCAGGCTTTGTACACTGCCCTGAGTTCCAGAAAGTTGATGTGCATCAACGATTCATCAGGAGTCCATAGACCTTGTACTTGTTCGTGCCCGAGGTGCGCACCCCATCTGATGAGTGACGCATCGGTTGTAAGCTGCGCTGACGGCTGAGGGCGATGAAAGGGCACGCCCGACATTAGATTGCCTGGAACTGTCCACCAAGCTAGTGATGCTTTGACATGGGTGGGAATCGTTACTGTCATATGGACGTTGCATACGTTGGGGGGGCAAACCCCTGCCATCCAATGTTGAAGGCAGCGAAAACGTAACCTTGCGTGTTTGACTACATACGTTGTGGAAGCCATGTGTCCCATAAGTTGTAGACACCGTAGTATGGGAACCATTGGGCTGATGAGCAAGATCTGGATCAAATCCTGAATTGCCTGGAACCTTTCTATCGGTAATAAAGCACGCTCGCGTGTAGAGTCGAGACGAGCGCCAATGAATTGTATTGATTGGTGCGGTTCCAAGGAGGACTTCGGGATATTGAGAATGAGACCCAGCGCTTCGAAGACCATGCGTGTGGTCTCTGTAGCATGGCGTGCTTCCTGCAATGATTGGGCTCTGATTAAGAAATCGTCGAGGTATGGAAAAATCATTACATGTAGACGACGAAGATACGCGGTCACTACGGCAAGGGTCTTGGAGAAAACCCGTGGAGCCGACGAGACCGAACGGCAGGACCTTGTACTGGAAATGGTCTGTACCGATTTGGAAGCGTAGGAATCTCCTGTGTGCCGGATGAATCGCAATGTGAAAATATGCGTCTTGGAGATCGAGGGATGTGAACCAGTCCCCGTTCTGAAGTGCTGGGATGATTGTAGCCAAGGTAACCATTCGGAATCGTTGTTTTCGTAAGTAACGGTTGAGACCGTGAAGATCTAGTATTGGTCTCCATCCCCGATTTCTTTTCCATTACGAAATATCGGGAGTAAAATCCTCTGCCCTTGAACTCATTTGGAACAGGCTCTATCGCTCCGACAGTGAGTAGACGAGTAACCTCTTGCCTGGGCGAGAGCTCGTGAGATGGGTCCCTGAAAAGGGACAGGGCAGGGGGGGAGGGAGGAGGCAACGACGTGAATGGGATGGTGTAACCAAGGCAATTGTTTGAAGGACCCATTTGTCGGTGGTGATGTAGGCCCATCGATGGAGGTACGGCCTCAAACGGTGGTGGAAGATCGCCGTTGTAGCACTCAGACCGGTGATAGTAGGAATGGTTCTCAATCCCTCGACTGGCGCGTCAAACCTGCTGTCTATTACCCTGTTGGGAAGACGCTTTGGGTGGTGGACATCTTCGCTGTTGACGTTGTCGACCCCTTTGTTGCTCGTGTGGCCTATATGGAGGAGGTTGCCGGAGAAGGGATGTATCGTTTCCGACGGTACGGTGGCGTGTACATGCCCAACGTTTTTAAAGTGGTCCTGGAGTCTTTCCCCGAGTGGAGGAGTTGGTCCGTCTTATCGGAGAAGAGATTCTGTCTGTCGAAGGGTAAATCCTCGACTTTTGATAAAAGGTCCTTGGGGGCAGATGACTGCTGCAGCCAAGATGCTCTGCGCATAACGACCGAAGTAGCAGTCGTGCGCGCTGCAGTGTCGGCTGTATCCAGGGCAATATGTAGAGCCGTTCTGGAGGCTGCCTAGCCCTCTTGTATTACCGCCTTCAAGAGGTCCTGTTTGGCCTCTGGAAGGTGCTGAAGCAGCGGTACAAGTTCGGCATAATTGTCGAAACTATGATTCGCCAACAGTGCTGAATAGTTGGCCATACACAGAGCGAGTGTTGCGGAAGAATATACTTTGCGGCCAAATAAGTCAAGGCACTTACTATCCCTGTCCGCGGCAGTAGGCTTATGTTGAGGCATCTTTGCTTTTTGCTGTACTGCATCCACAACCAACGAATTGGGCTGTGGATGAGTAAAAAGGAATTCCATCCCCGTAACGGGGACGAAATACTTTTTATCCACCTTTTTGTTCGTGGGCGGGACGGATGCAGGCAGCTGCCAAATATCGTCGGCTATTTCAAGAATAGCTTAGTCTAACGGCAACGAGATCTTGGGCTGGTGAGACTGCTTAATATTACGGAGGAGGTGGTGTTGTTTCTGTTGCACATCCCCCATCTGCACGTTTTGACTCTGCCACTCTCTTAAAAAGCTCTTGAAACTGATGTAGGTCATCCGAGGGTGAGGTGTCTCCTTGAAAAACTGCATCGTCTGGGGACAATGAAGATTGATCCGTAGGTGATCGATCAGGTTTGGGATCTCGAGTGAGAAGAGGCTGTTGTAAGAAAGAACTATAACTATAACTTTTAACTATATATAAAGACTAATCATAAGCTCTCTCTGTCGTGAACTCCTGTTTCACAAAGAGAGAGCAGTCAGTCCGTCCGCAGCCGAGGACAGTCAGGAGGAACTGGTGGGAGCCGGACCCGCTCACGCTCAAATGGTGCAGAAAGCCATGAGCCGCACTTTGCGCATGCGCGGTCCGGCAGACTACGGCTAGAAAAGATCTCCGATCTGTGGCACCGGGACAAACCCGACACCTACAGTGGAGCACCCACGGGACACTGCTCGAAGAAGAAATATTAATTGTAACTGTTAATGATGTTGAAAACTAGACTGCTGAAAAAATGCCTTTCCTAAGGCACAGAACTGCCTGAAGAAAGCTGTGCCATTACAGCAGATTGGGAAGACTGACGTTCATGTTTGCTATTCAAAAACCAAGCAGATCATCATCATAATTTTCATAGCATTTAAAAAAATACTTCATTTTCTTTCAGTTTCCTTCCTGGAAGCATGAAGATGACAAAGTTGGATTATACTTTAGAACTAAGGTGACAAAGAGATAAGCTGTTGCTGACAGTTTTTCTTTCCAAGCAGAGGGAAACAGAATTCTTTGTATGATGGGGAGTGCAATTATACCAAAAAATAACCCCCTATATCCTTGAAGTGACTGCAATTACACATTGCTAATGAAAGTTGGCTTTCTAAATACTTAACTGTTTTTGCTAGTATGTTTTTCAAACACTGATTGAAGTTTATTTCACGACAAACAAAAATGTTTACATTTTCCCACTAATTTCAACAAAGCTCAAGATTTCTTACCATAAATAGAGTAAACATCTGTTGAACATCTGTTTATACTCTTGAACATAAAGGAAAGCTAAGTGTTAAAATGATTATTTCTAAAATTGAAGATATCTAGGCCTTAAACATATGGCTTCATTATCAACATCCCATATAGTACATTCTTAAAATTATATCCATTATATGTCAAGTAGAGCCTGTGTATAAAAGATGCATTTTAAGTTTAATGAAGTGCAGTACACTTCATAGACAGAACACATTTAAGAGCTCTAATATACTAGTTACACTATATAGTATTTTTCAGAACTGTGTTGTAATTATATAATACTTACAAGGTAGGAGGTAAAGACCAAATCTTCCAGCTCTCAATATGGCAATATTCTCAGTGACATCAATAGATTTGCCTCAGTAATGGATGTAGGATTTGACCCATAATATATAACCCAATTTGTGTTTTTGAACAAACTGAGTGTATTCAAGTAGCAGGTCCAAGGCCAAGGCTTCTGATTGAACAAAACATTTAATATCAGTCTTCTTTTGTTTGTTTGAACAACAAATTAGACATGTGTTTGATATTAATTTATGTCAGGAAATTACATAACTGAAGTCACAGAAAAAATGTAGCTCAAGGGGGAGTAAAATACACACAAGAAAAAACAAATTTTGTTTTCATTAGCTGAACTGCAGATGTCTTTCTTCCATCTGGGTGAGAATAAATATAAGTAAATTAATTCTACGAATGCACTGTACCGATTTCAAATGTCAAGCCTTGGCATTTACTACCATATAGATTTATCACCTAGTAAAATAATGGAACAAATATTGAGAAAAAAAATCACTTGTCTGGGCTCATGTTCAACCTAGCACATATGCTAACCCTGGCAAGAATCCTTAGTATCCATCTCCGCCAGTGAAGAGGCCCTGGCTGGAAAAGCATCCCCAAACCTCCCTTTATTTGAGAAGCTACAAAGGTCCTGCACAGCCAAAGAAGCATATTGCATTAAACTGGGAGGTGTGCTGATTCAAAGATATCCTTGAAGCCATCTTCAGCATCATGCTCCTATTAATCCCCATTGACTTGTACAGGAGCATGTGATGATTACAAACTGGCTACCAATTTGTAAACAAAATTTAAGAGTGGACTGTAATGTATCATGTTGGGAGAGGTATGCTGTGGGATTCAAACAGGGAACAGAGCTAAAACCAGTCTCATTTTAATATCTTTGTTAATGATCTGGAAGAGGAAAAACAGCACATTCATGAAGTTAACATACTAAACAGAAGGCACCGTAAGCAATACAGGGAAGGACTTGGAGATCAGAAACATGTACAGATAATCTTTGAAGAGACAAGTTTATAGAGAAGTCATTCAACACATGACAGGAAGAGAGCCAAGCAGCAATTACAATGTAAAAATTAGTGATTATAGTGGTAAGCAAGCTACACGAGTTTGCAATGTGAAATGACTGTAAAAGGAGCCAGTATAGTGGGATCAAGGCTTTGAGCTAAGAGGTATAACTCTTCTCAGTACAATTTTGTGGTGATGAAAACAGGAAAATGGTACTCCTCTGGGCACCACATTACCAGGAAAAATGAACTAGAGGATGTCTAGGGGAGAGTGGTTAGGGACAAAAGCACTGACTTACGAGAAAGCATTTAAAGTTAAAATGTGTATATTGGCCAAGAAGCGGGCATGAGAGTCTTCTAATAGCCTGAATTTTCCTTTTGCACATTTCAGCTATCTGGAAATAGTTTCCCAAAATAAGTTGTGTTGGGTACGCTGCAACATCAGACACTTAAAACTTGATTGATCAAAATACTATAAAGTAAGTTAGGAAGGATTCCTACATTGATCATCCAGTTAATATTTCTGCAAACATCTCTCTCATTTCTGGTTTTCTATTAGCAGGACACCATGTTAATTTATTGCTGAACTTCCATGAATTCCCAAAATTGTAACTTTCAGGAGAAAGAATTCTTTGTTTCAGAAGTTTGTTAGGACCCATTTCATATTCTTAGAATATTCCAGGGTATTAGAGAAGACTAAAGCACATCTACATGTGGAAAGTCATACATGTCATTTTCCTATTAGACAAGCTGAAGTCCCAAGATGAACATGCAGTAAAGATAAAGAAAAATAGCTGGTAGTTCCTCACTATAATGGCTAAATCATTTCAGTTCCATATTATATTCACACTACAGCATTTAGGAAATAAAAAAAAAAAAATCAGCTAATACCAGTGTTGTAGATGAGCCTGTTCAACAATACCCATAATTTGTGTGCAACATCTGCATTGCTTTTCCAGTTGATTACTCTGGAACAAAGCAAAATAAAATAAAACAAAACAAGACACTTAAATTGCCTATGTAAAACACATTGTCAATATTTCTACAAAAAATCAGTAAGATACACAAGACTAAACCCATGAGTGTTCAATTGTGGGAGAAATATGCAACATGAAAGCAAGAATTTTTAAATTATACTATGGAAATTTTCTATGTATTTTTCAAAAGCTGTTTCATGAGTCAGCTTTTGAGATCAATTTACACTAATAAATGTAAGCTATCACTGAACAGCAAAGAGCTGTTAATTCTGGTCTAATGACATACACCTGGGACCTCTCAGTTTCTGTGTTGTCAACCCATTTTAAGGGAGCTGGCGAGTGTTTTCTTTCCTGACATCAGACACTTTTTTAAAAAGGCAACCTTGAGGTTAAAAACTAGATTGGAATAAATGCTATAACGAGTGTCACTGGTATGTATTCATTTGTAGGTAAGAGAAAAAGCCTCTCACATGCAGTACCCATGTTTAAATCATTTAAAGCTTTATCCTCACTAATTCCACCATTACATGCCTCTTGTGTTTTACATGTTGCATACTTTATGTACAAGATATATAACAGGATGTCTCAATATACTTTCAACAAGTATTAGGAAAACATCATATCTCAAGCATACCAATTTGGTCATTATTTAAACTGCTCATTAACCAAAATGATTGTTGAATTAGCTATATGACTGCTTTAAAAATGGTGCAAAAATCAGAAACACCTTAAAATAGCACACTCAAATACATTCTGACATGCTATCTAGTGGTTTCATTCTTATAATCCAGTCCATATATGATTTACTTGAAAGATTACCATTTTTTGTGAAATATACTACTTAGTCCTTTTCTTGGTATACATTTACAATATACTAGTAGTAAAACTGCAAGTGTAGAAATAATGTTTTTCAATTGGGCATGTGAACAGATTAACATTCTACCACAGTTGATGCTGGTGTTTTTATATAGAAGGCATCTCAAATCCTGTCAATCAACTGGCGGTAAATGTTTGTCAACAAACTCCTTTACATCCATCATCTCCTGTTCAGGAACAAAATTATGCATTAGTCAAGTGTTCAACTAAAATCTTTCAGCAGTTAGCTCTCTCACTAAACTGGTACTTCAACACTGCAGTTACTAAATGCAACTGAGCAACAAACTGAGCATATAATTAGATTTCTTAAACCTCTAATTCTTTTCACTCTGCATAATTCAACTAAACTCAGACAGATTACTTCATTTAGAGCATAATACTCTGAATTACTTTATTAAGAGGAGACAGAGTCAAGGACAAAAAGCAGATCTTTTCTCCACAAAGTACTGAGAGATGCTAGTTATCCAATGTGGCTATAGACAGCCATGTGACCTGAAGAATGCCAGACTCTGTTACTCATTAATTTCTTAAAACCTGTTTCTTGAGTCAGCTTTTGAGATCAATTTACACTAAATGTAAGCGATCATAGAATTGTGATGAGCTGTAAACACAGGTCTAGTGACACACTGGAGTCCCCTTTGTTTCTGTGATGTTAATCCATTTTTGGGAGGAAAGAATGTATGAGATAGCGAGAGTTTTCTTTCCTAACATCAGACACTATTTTAACAAAGGCAACCTTGATTAGTGAAGTTATCCAATCAAGAGCTAAGACAATTAATATTGTATTCCCCATTGGCCTATTGGGAAACATCACCACACTGGTATTCAGTATGGCCCTGGAATAGGGTTAAGACCATATTAATAACTGGCTGAGTAAGATTAGATAGCTGGGAAATAGGACAGACTCAGTGACCTTGTGGCAGCTCTGCTTCTGCCAGTGAGTAAAAGAAAAATTTTTAGTGGCCTGAGCAGAGCAGTGAAGTCTTTATAAAGGTCTCCTCTCTCTTGTTTTTGTTTGAGGTGAACATCCTTTGATTTATTACCCTTAATTCTTTACCCCAGAATTAATATAGTGTTTACATTGTAAGAATTCCAACCCCTCTTCCAATTCACTTGAAACCACGTAAACAAAATCTGGAAATCATTCTGGGAAGAAAAATCCTAATAACCTGAAGGAAAGGAGAGGAAGCTAGAAGAAAGGAAGGCCCATGAGTTTGGGCATTTTTTTAACTTTACTGTAGAGAAATTAACAACTCATTTTGTTTTGTATAGTTTTCATTTCTTCTATTAAAGAAAAAGGGGTGTTTTCAAATTTCATTTTAATAATTCACTGATGCTGAAACTATTTTAAAGGAAATTCCTGTTAGTTAATAATCACTCTTGGCCTCACAATTTGTTAAGCCTCCAATGATTATTAATTGAGGCAGCATCCTCAAGTTATTAGTCATTCAAAAAGCATTTGTTCTCCTTGAAAATGAGCACTGAGGTTCACATCTTTTCCTGCCTTGAAAGAATATTTAAAGGAAGAATTCTCTGAAAACCATTCTTGTTTTCATTTAGGACATTACCTCAATACATGAGCTATGCATCATGCCTGAGTAAGTCTTGAAGGTTACATCGGCTGGATTGATCAGATTCTTTAGCTTCTCAACAGTGAGAGAACCAAACATTAGAGGAACCAATGGGTCACAGTCCCCATGGCACTGAAGAACAGGAATATCTTTGTTTGCACCACTGATAGTGCCCTGTCCAAAAACAAAAGCATGAAATGCCATAAGACTAGCATATACTAGGAAAAATTAGACTATAACATATGATAGCAAGTGTTGTATAAAGCCTCTGCCCTAGCTATTACTTGATTTACACATACATTTTCTGGAAATGCATTAAACTGTAAGGTCCTGCCAACAATGACTTAGAGAACGACAAAACCTGCTGCTGACTGTATTGCTGTGGACACTGTTTGAGGAGGGGCAGTTGTCTTCTAAGTCACTTTATTACTGATGATTTGTGGATGATTAAGAAGAAAATTGTTCTCATTCAGTTGCTGTGCTTTGGAAGGTCTCTTTGTAACCTTTGAAGCTTTGTAATTGTTTCTTTGTAACTTTCAGCTACCTTGCCTTTTAAATTCTGCAACTTGTTTTAAGATTGTTGAGCTTTGTAACTTTGCAGTCTTTGTAACTCTCAGCCACTTTGCTTTGTAAGTTCAGAAACTTACTGTAAGCTTGGTGATTGTTGAACTTTGTTAAACAACTAGCTTTGTCTAGTTTCCAGCTCTATTTCTAGTAGGCAGCCAGTATCAAGCGGAGTGCCCCAGGGATGGGTCCTAGGGTTGGTTTTTCTCAACATCTTTATTAATGATCTAGATAATGAGATGGATTGCAGGCTCATGCAGTTGGCAGATGTCACTACAGCTGGGGGGGGGAGGGGACGGGGTGGAAAGAGGTACATACCCTGGAGGATAGAGACCAAAACAAATTTGAGGACTGGACCGAAAGAAATCGGATTAAGTTCAACAAGGACACATGCAGAGTCCTTCACTTTAGATAGAAGAATCCAATACACTGCTACAGGCTGGGGACCAACTGGCTAAGTGGCAGTTCTGCAGAAA
Organism: Rafetus swinhoei; assembly: GCA_019425775.1. NCBI lineage: Eukaryota > Metazoa > Chordata > Testudines > Trionychidae > Rafetus > Rafetus swinhoei. The sequence continues at coordinate 67,337,261 of CM033424.1, read as the reverse complement.
AGGACTTGAGGATTACAGTGGATGAGAAGCTGGATATGAGTCAACAGTTTGCCCTTGTACCAAGAAGGCTAATGGTGTACTGGGCTGCATTAACAGGAGCACTGTCAGCACATCAAGGGAAGCTGTTATTCCCCTCTACTTGGCACTTGTGAAGACACATCTGGAGTATTGTGTCTAGTTTGGGGCCTCACCACAGAAAGAATGTGGACAAATTAGAGAAAGCCCAGGGAGGGCAACAAATATCATTAAGGGTCTGAGGTGCATAACTTAAGGAACTTGAGGAGAAGCTGAGGGAACTGGGCTTATTTAGACTGCAGAAAAGAACAGTGGAGGTGGGGACTTGATAACAGCCTTCAACTACCTTAAAGGGGGTTCCAAAGAGGATGGAGCTAGTTTTTTCTCAGTAGTAGCAGATGATAGAACAAGGAGCAATGGTCTCACGTTGCAGTGTGGGAGGTCCAGGTAGGATATTAGGAAAAATTATTTCACTAAGAGGGTGGTGAAGCACTAGCATGGGTTACTCAGGGAGAAGGTGGAATATCCATCCTTAGAGGTTTATAAGGCCTGGCTTGACAAAGCCCTGGATGGGATGATTTTTAGTTGGGGGTGGTCCTACTTTGAGTAGGGGGTTAGACTAGAGCCATCAATACCATTATTTCAAAGGTAAATTAACTAATGAATTAAGTAACTTTAAAAGAATGTGCAGCATAAATGTTTAACATAAGCAAAATTAAATTCTCTAATGCTGAAATAGGGTAAGTATATTCAAGATTGAGGCCAACACATCTAAAGTGTCACTCATTACCAATGAAATTTTGGCTCCTGAAACTCAAATAGCCAGCTCATCAGGTAATGGTTATCTAAATGTCATACACATGACATTTAACTTTTACTGATTAGAAGCATACTAAAAAGAGTATCTCCTCTTCTGCCTGCCCCAATTCTTCTATTTCAAGACTACTACTCAAATGGTAGCAGTACTTTGAATCTCACAGGGTATGTCTACGCTACAGTGCTATTTCAAATTAACGTAATTCGAAATAGTTAATTCGAATTAAGCTAATTCGAAATAACGCATCTAGACACAAAAACTATTTCGAAATAGCATTTTGCTATTTCGAAATAGCACGTCCACACTGAGTGGACCCTGAACCAAAGTTAAGACTGGCCGGAACCAGTGCCAGCAGGGCATCAGGTTAGGACTTAGCCTCAGGCAGTAGCCCCACACACTAACTGAGCTCCGTGCTTAAGGGACCCTACCCCAACCCCCGGACAGACAGTTCTCAGGGTTCCCCACTTGCTTGTCTACCTCGATGAGGGACAGCAAAGCAGTCCTGTCTTGGAGTGCCCTGAGTGCCCGCGCTCGGGACACGACAGCACTCGGCCACATGGAGCCAGAGCTGCCCCTGGTCACGCTGGTGCGTCTCGTGGGGTCGTTGCCATCAGCCCGGCTGCACTTGCTGCAGGCTGCCATCCGGAGGGTCCATCGAGGGGCTGTCAGGACCCAGGAGGCCCTGCGGGAGAGCGTCCACCCCGAGAAGCCCTCAGAGCCTCCCCAGTCCTCCCCACCGGGGGCTCGTTCCCCATTCCTCCCTCACGTCCATCCACTTACCCCTTCATAGCCCCCCTTCCTGATGTCAACTAAAAGACACGTATGTTCAAAAATAGAAACTGGGTTTATTGAACAAAACTGGGGATGAACCTCTGGGGAGACTGGGAAAGGAGGTGGGAGAGGGAAGAGAGAGGGTGGAAGAGGGGGGGAAACCTGGGAGAGGGAGCTGGAAGGGGGAAGCAAGGGAAAACACGGGGAGGGGAAGCTCAGGGTTGGGGGTCTCACTGGACCAACCTGACTTTCATGCTAACCTGCTCCTGGGTTCGCATGTGGCCTTTGGTGGCCAGGCTGGCAGCTATCCTGCCATAGACGGCCGCATTCCTCCATCTAGTGCGAAGATCATGGACATTGGGGACATCCCCCCCCAAACCTGAATAAGGTCCATGATCTCCAGGCGCCCGCCATCTCCAGCCCCTGTCAGGCTCCTGGGAGCTGGCAGACTGCTCCTGGGGAGCAGTGGAGGGCTGGCTGCCAGTGGCTTGCTGGCTCATGTTTTGGGGCCACTGGGTCAGGGGTCCCGGTGGCCACTGCTGGCTCTGGGCTGGCAGGCTTGGAGCTGGCACAGGCACTGTGGCCAGGGTCTACCCCTTTAATGTCTCCGGGCTGGGGAGAGAGTAAGCTTTCCTGGTTGTGCCCAGAGTGGCCACCAGGGCTCCTGGGAAGGGCTGGAAGCCCCTATTTCGAATTAAGTGTCTACACAGCACTTAATTGAAATAGCAATTTCAATTTGGCGTTACTCCTCATAGAATGAGGTTTACCAAATTCAAAATAAGGGCTCCACTATTTTGAATTTATTTCAAAATAGCGGTTTGCCTGTGTAGACTCTATTAAAGTTAATTTGAAATAACTGCTGTTATTTCAAATTAACTTTGTAGTTTAGACATACCCAGAGTCTCAAAGATTGGGGAGGTAACCAGATAAGCTAGTTACCAAACATGCAAAATTTTAAGGGAAAGACTGCTGCTAAACAAATGGGGCATTGAGGAAGCATATAAACTGTAACCCTCTGCAGGAATGGAAGTTGGGCTAGCATGTCTGATCTACCAACGACTTCAGGGAGTGAGTGAAATCCCCCATATAGCTGCTCCATAGCCACCTGGAGGACGGGAGCACACAAGTATTTAATGGTTAACTTCAACAGCAGACCAAAGGCATCAACACCTAACAACAGCTTTGATAAAGGACTATCCCTCATATTATGTCTGAGTTGTCTGACAGCAGCACTTTCTTACTCTATGGACATATCTAAAGTAGGGATGTTAGGTAGTGGGTAATAGTCAACTAACCACATGAATTTTTAGCAGTCAGTCGACTATTCTATCGTCCCCGGGGGTGGGGCCAGCAGCCAGTGTGCTCCAGCCCCGTTCCCGGGAGCCCTCTGCCACCCTGCTGCTGCTGCCTCTGTATCAGAGGCAGCAGCGCAGGGTGCTAGGTGGCAGCTGGTCTATGAGAGGAGCCAATTTAAAAACCAGCTTCCCTTATGGACTGGCTGACTGTTGCCCCACCCTGCTACCTGATACAAAGGCAGCAGTGCAGGGTGGCAGTAGCCCCTGTCTGCAGAGGGTCTGAGCTCCCCAAGGACAGAGCGGTTGGGGAGGCACAAGGGGTGGGGGAGACTGCTGCAAAGTAGCCTTTGTCTACAGTGGCCCAGGCTGGCCACGGACAGAGTCTACTCTGTCCACAGCCGCCTCACCTGCCCCCCCCCCTCCACCCCCACCTGTGTTGCTGCTTCTGGTAGAGGCAGTAGTGCGGGGGCGTGGGGAGGGAAGGGAGACAATACCAGGTCCTACTTCAGAGGCAGCCTGGGAGCGGGGCCGGGGGGGAGGGAGGGGCGCAGCGGGCAGGAGGGAATGCAAGTAGCTGACTAGAGTAACCAATAAGCCTAGGCTTATTGGTTAAATCATCTAGTCGACTACTCGTTGACATTCCTAATCTAAAGACTAGTTTACCTCACTACAGTATTCAATTCCTATCTAGTGTCATAGGGGAGGGAAAGTGTTGGTCTGTGGATACAGCGTAATGAAGATAAAACAAGATATGTTCAAATGCTCAACTTCACTGAAGACTGAGTTATGTTTAAGAAAGAAGTACAAATACCTGTGGGAAAGAGGTCCGTAGAGGAAGCCAACAACTGAGTGCTAGGACACCTGCTAATTTCTGATGTGTTGTAAGAGCTGTATACAAAGACAAAGCGCCTCCCTGATCAAGACAAATAAAACCAATACAATCTTGAAAATAAACATTTAAATTTAATTGTTAACTGCATTACTTTAGGATTTGTGGCCCCTTTTATTTTCTAAGAATATTTTCCAACTTCATCTGATTGCTCTGAAAAGTCCTTCTAAAAAGGATATCCGGTGATTCCATGTGTATTAGGTTTCAATTATTCAGTCAACTCAGTTTACAAGGAAAATGGCATCACTGTTCTAATTGATAATTGCAAACTAAACCTGCAATCCTGTATTCTTCCTGAGTCATAGTAACATCTTTTCTTTTAAAGGAGACTGGAGAATAAATGTATTTAAATTCTGTTGATGGTATGTGAACCAAAAGAGAATTTCACTCCCCTTAATGACAGTTCTCTTTTCTAGTCACTTGTCTGATCACAGCCACTTTAACATTATAAGTAACATACAAGAGTATGAGACCACAATATAATGCAATATAGCACGACAGTAGTTAACACTTTCAGTCCTGTTACAATCTGCAGGCAAATGAAAAAGAAAAGCAATATAGTAGCTTTGTTCACATTAGTTTTTGTGTAAGCTTATTAACCAGTTTATCACAGGACAACACAAAATCTATTGCAGGCCTTTCCTTGTTCAGGAAATAACTCCTTCCTTCTGAAGTTCAGATTTTTTTGTTTGGTAAATAGAAAAAGACTAAATTTATTTCTATCTTTTGGAATACAGAGTGGAGAGGACTTACAGAATCAAAACTACATGGAAATTTTAGAACTAATCCCCTGAAGTTACTATTCATCAGAGACTTAACTTATTTTAATATTTCTTAATAGCAGTTCTGTAATATGCAAACTCATTTGTTGCTAAATAGATTTTTAGAGTTGGAAAAGACTTACTACAGTGCTTTTGTGACCTTTTGGAAGTAAGTAAAAACTAATGACCTTAATTTTCAGAAACTAACAACACAAGATTTTCTATATCCAAGGAGACAACTTCAACCTCCTCTAGCAAAGAAACTGAAACTCCCTTCCTGAGAAGTACCTTACCTGAGAAAAGCCTCCCAATATTATTCTGTTAGAAGGAATCCCATTCTTCACTTCCTGATCTATCAGTACTTTAACTGAAAATCAAATAAAGTCCCATAGTTAATATATAGTTGGTTCTAAGTGGGAGGGTTCAGAAGAAGAGAGGTATAGTGGTAAAAGGCAGTGTTAATTTTCCTTATGACAGAGGAAAGCTGACAGATGGGAAGTTGATGGAGTATCACCCAACCAAAATATTCTGTACCAAAAGCTTTGAGACCAGGGACAAGAATTTTGGTGCTTTGGGCATCAGAATTTCTTGTAAAGCCAGGAGTGCTGGTACCAAGACAGAAGTTGTTGGCTCAGGAGTCTCAAAAATGTCCCAATGCAGAGAAAGTGGTGATTTCTGAGCATTTGGTGTCATAAGCATGCTTGTGTGGTGTCAGTGGGTTGTTCTTTCTAGGTGGATCCCAAGTTTACTGGCTCCTAGGCATGCATCTCACATGTGAGACTACAAAGAGACTATTTAATGAATCACTAAATTCACCCCCACAATTTAAGAAACTTAAAATCATTTAGTTAACCAACAGACCATATACACTATCGGCAACTTCACCATTTTAAATTCTTATTGCCAGCTTTGGCTAATTTTATTAGTCAAGTTAGAAACGGACATTAAAAATGCAGCTGAAAATGAAGAAAACATTTAATATATGTACATACATGCACAGAGCACCTAGCAAACACCCATTTAAATAAAATTAAAGATACATTAAAAATACTCAGATGTACCATTCTCTGCTGCCTGCTTGATCCCAGCTTCATCTTCCTGTGCATCAGGCGAGAGTCCAATAATATCAAACCTTAAAAAAAAAATATCACATTCATTCATGATAGAACTAACAAACCTTTCTACATTAACACTATCATACAAACAGTAATTAGTTAAGATTTGTCCATTTGTCACACTTTAATGTTTTATTATCCTACAGATGATTACTTAGCAATAGGCTCAGCTCTCTAATTAGCTATATAGGCTCAAAACAGTTTACATTTCTTAAATAGTGACTGAAATATCAGCGCCCAAAAAGGACTGATCTTAGGGAGAGTTTAAGCATATTTTATGTATTTGTTTTATTTAACTTTATTATTTTGGTACAGGAATTAGATGCTAAACTAAATCATTTTCATTTTAGTTGCTGCACTATATATAGTAGAGCTGCACCTGCAATTTATATTAACACAGTGAGTAACCTACTAGTGCGGACTACAAAAAGCTTCAACTTCTCAGCCAAATATAATCTCTTATGAATTTTTCCCTCTATTTTGTTAGAGAGAAATAGCTCTGTATTTTGATATTTAAGAGGCAGTATAAATCGAAGTATTCTTCATGATATTTTTGACCAAATATTAACAGGGACATGCTTAGAATTAACCTATACTTTCATCAGCTAGTTTCCAAAAGCTTAAAAAAAAAAAATCAAGAGGGAAGTTTTGCATAAAATTTCACATGTACCAATAAAAAATATGGATATCAACATGATTTTTTTACTGGAGCTTCCATTCTGAAAGAAATGAGACCTTTTTTGTGGTAAAAGGTCAGTCAGTTGTCCACAGAACAATACCACTTACTACTAGTAACAATAATTCCTGAATTTTCATTACTCTGTTTTCACAACTAATAAGTAGCTAAAAGTAATTTTCCTTTAAGTTTGAGCTGTGCCATTTAGATGTGTTCCACTTCTTGCATGTATGCAAGGTCCACTACTGCACATTCTCCTTTGATTATCTCAAGCCCTATTCCCTCTAAAAAAAGAAAGGGGGAAGGGCAACTCAACAAACCTCATTTCCCATGCCACTCAAGCCCAGGTTATCAGACTCTGCAGTAGTAGGGAAAGCAGGGAGGGTCACAAAATCTCTCTCAAAGAACTCGAGTTATTAAAAGTAAGTAACTTTTCTTTCCTGTTGGAGTGCTTTTGTGTGTGTTCTACTTCTGGTGACTCCCAAGCAATATGTAATGGACAGATTCTAGTACCCTCCTCTAATGAAACAGACTGCAACACAGCCCTCAAATTGTGCATCTGAACAAGATGCCTGAATTAAAAAGCAAAGACTAGGGAAAGTATTTAAAATACTCCAAGTAGAAACCCTATTTAAAATAAGCTGTGGGTATTCCCCTAAAAGAGGCTCCAAAAGTGATCTGTGGTTTTGTAGAATACAGGTTAGCTGAGTTCTAAATTGGCCAACTCATAACCTAACACTAGGTAACGTCACACCCAATTAGAGATTACCTGAGTCGAGGAACCCTTGGATCTCATGACAATAGAGACAGACTATGGGAATGCCTGAATAGTCTTGATATAGTTAAATAAAAGGAGAAAGCACAGCGGATTTCCAAAATCTGAAACACAGCTTTGCCCATGGATGAATGAGGCTGGAGAGCGAGCCAAGGGGAGGGGGGGGAAGACAGACACCTGAATTAATGGAGTGATTTAAATGAAAATCAAGGGATTATTCTGAGTAGAAATGTAGGGTGTGACTAACATGTAACTTTATCCCTGTGAAAAGTCACATACTGTGATCCTGCCATATCAGGATGCTGATATTTAAATTGTATAAGACACCTTACCTGCTTTCTCTGTGTGGGGAAGTTAAGCCAGGAGTTGAGAGATACAGAATGATTTAAACCCAGGCAGGACTATCATATTCCCATTGGTTTTTCCAGCTCCCTGTCAACTCCCTTGCTAGCTACCCAAGTTTAACCCCTTAGTCACCAGGTGCTGGCAGCACTCCTCCTATCCATTACATGAGCCTTGGGTTGGCCAGCTCCCAGGGTGAGAACGGGTAGGTTTACTAGGCCCAGCCACAAGAAGAAAGTCTTCTGTAGTCTGGGCTGCAGCAGTGAGTCAGGGTTATGCCGTCAAACCCAGGCTGTAATTGGTGTCGGCAAAATCTCCAGGTATTGCTCCAGAACTATGGAGCCCATGATCTCCGAAGGCAGTGCAGACCTCGGGTCATAGCCCCTCAGAGGCCCTGTACCTGAGGTGTTGAGCCATCACTCGGGGTTGAGCTCCGGGTAGCAAAAGGTTCTAACCGAAACCAGTGTCAATACATCTTGGGACATACTCCCATGCATCAAGGATAGCAGCTTTCATTGTCCCATAGTCAGCTGTGGCTCTATCATCCAGAGATCAGTATGCTGCTTGAGCTTCCCCGGAGAGGAATAGGCAGCCCAGGTGGTTCTCTCCCAGTCAGCCATCCTGGGTACACACTCAAAGGTGACAAAGTAGGCCTCTGGATCATCGTGCAGCCCAAACTTGACCAAAGGTATTCCAAGTCCTGAGTTTCCCGGATTAGCTGGAACTGGGACCGACAGTCACTGGAGTACTGCTTCACAAAACTGTTGTTCCTGCTGTTGGAGCTGAAGCACCTCCAGGAGTATGTTCTGCTGTTGCTGGGCAGCTTGCTGTGCTTCCAACAGGGTCCTCTTTGCCTCAGCAGCAGTATGCCGCTGATGGGCCAGCAGCCTCACCAACTCCTCCATTATCCCTTAGATACAGGAGTGGCTCGAGGCCCCACTTCTGGTACCAATGTAAATGGTTCATGCTCCTGTGAGTGCCCCTTTGTGGCCGAGGGCGCATCTGAAATTTTTGGCTGGCTATTCACTGGGAGCAGACATCCCCGGATTGTGACCTAGGGCAAGGGACTGGGGTGCAGAAGGGGGTTCATGGGTTTGAAGTGTGACCTAGGGCAGGAGGGGGTTGTAACCTAGGGCAGGAAGGAGTTGTAACCTAGGGCAGCTGGGCTCGAGCTTCAAAAAGAGTCACATATGGCTCCCTAGTAAGCCATATTTGGCTCGTGAGCCATAGGCTGCCAACCCCTGCTTTAAAAGGGTAGAAAACTAAAAACACTACACTAAATAACTCGTCTAAATAACTGTTTACACAGCCTTAATAAAATAGGCAACTGGTAAAAGGAGTTGGGTCGCTGCTATTTGGATCCATCTCATAGCCAGGAGCGGTTGAAAGGAACATGTCAGTTGGCTGTTCCATACACTTTCTACCTTTGGAGAGAGGGGCTCAAGGTCATCAAAGGAACAGGTGAGACCAAAAGATATGGCTGACTAAAGCATTACCATCTCTAGCACATGCAAATCAGAAGTGGAACATACGTAAATGAGCACACAAAGAATACTATCTTTCAAGCAGATTGAAGACTTTAACGTATATTATAAATCTCCTGTTTTCAATTTTAATAGTTGCATTTTTCCTGTCTGAAGCCTTATATCTTCCTTCTCAGAGCTAGTATTTCTTTTTTGCATCTGAGGAGACAATTTGACACTACTAATGGGAAACTTGTTAAAACAGTACTAAACATAAGATGTATATATTCATAGTTGATTAAAGCTAGCAATTCAAGCTCATCCTTGAGTTATCCAATCAATATAAACACTCAGAAATAATTATATATAAGTTCTAATTCAGAAAGTACTTACCAAGATGGCATGGCCATATTCATGTTTAGAGACACTGGCATTATTGGCCTATAAGGCAAGAAATAATTTGATATAATTTAATACATAAATTGGTTGACATAAGAATACATACCAGATAACTATTTCTATATTTCTGCAAGATTACAGGTTAAGTTGTCAAGATACATGTTTCCTATATTTTCATCCCATTTTTAAGGCATGTCCAGGTATACTTTCTCATTTTTTAAACTGAAGTTAAACATGAGTGAGACCCATTTTGGTCTTTTGCAAAACTACATCAGGTTCTGAGGCAGCAGATAAAAATAATGAGGGGCACAGAGATTTCTGCAAGAACAGAATGAAAATCCTGAGACTTCCAAAAGAAGGTAAAAAGTACAGACAATAGAAGCATATCATAATGAGTGGTACAGAGAACATAAATTGGCTACTTTTATTTACACACTTTCATGAAAAGAATGGGCACACAGATCAGCTATTTAGCAGCAAAAATCTCGAAGAATCACGGTTAACTAGCCAACTAACTATTCTTCAAATGGCATCTGCTCATTCCGACTTTATGGAACTTTAGCTAACAGCAAGAACCCGCCAGAAAAGCAATGTAAGAGTTTTAATTAAGCAGACCTCCCAAAGCAAACATCAGCTCTAGATACAAATTTGAGAGCCGTAATGTAAAAATGTATGCACAGAAATCAAGATAGTAGTCTGCTAGTAGTTTATTATGGAAACAATATGGAGGCACATCATTGATACTTTTATCCTAACAGAATAAGGCTTAAGACCCTGAGGCACTCTCAACCCAGCCAAGTCATAACAGGTATCATTGCACAACTGTTCCATTTCAGGCACTGAAAAGTGGAAATGGCATTTTCTTTATACTGATCTCTAACTGCTATAAGAACTCTTGCTGACTTCCTAAAGTCTTCACTTCCAGCTATATTAAAATTCCCTCAAACCCTCTTTACATGTAGATATGGAGCCTTGTTCTCTCCAGGAAATAATGAAGTTTTGGAAAAAACTATGCCATTGTCCGATTCACAGAAATCTCCACTTTTTCTAGACATCTGAAGTGAATTTGCAAAAAGTCCATCTCTAAAAAATATGATGAAAATAGGATAAATTATTAAAACGTGTGCAACTCTTCTCACAGATGTAGTCATGCTGTCATCAATAAAAAGAAGAGTCCCCTTGTAAGGGCTGAAATGAGTCCATCAGCCTTGTCAATAACAATAACAATTCTGTAAGATTCCATCACAGAATTGGTTCTCTAACCCACAGGAAGAAATGAAGGTATCTGAAAGATCTGGGCTTCAATAATCCAACATCTGGGAGACAAACTGAGAAGGAAGATAGATTCACCTACTTGAACACAAACTGATGGCCCTCCTACAAGCAAGAACTTCAGCAATACCAAGGGAGCATCTGCTAAAGTCTATTCCAAGACTATAAACTTTTTTGGTGCCAAGAAATTCTCCAGCCTCAATAGGTCCATAGATGCTTGATTAGTACCAGGTTTCTTAGACACCTAGCAATCTTCAGCTGTTGAACAAAGACATAGGCCCAAGAGTTCCTTAGAAGCCAAAAATCAGCACAAGCACTCATGAAATTCTAGCACCAAAAAACTCAATTCTTAGACTTAATGGAATCTTACTACTTAAAAGTATAAGCAAACCACCAATCTACATTTGGTACCGAATTTTCTAGTGCTGGGGTTGCATCTGACTCGCCTGGCAGCTTACTTTTTTCTAGTAAAAGGGCAGATGGCCAATCAAAGGTCAGATCCAAAGTGTGAACTCACAGGGTCTCATCAGCAGAGGCCCATAGCCTCTGCTGCCTATTGGTGCAGGAATGATGTGCGAGAGTCCTACTTACGAACAGCAGTATGAGGAATTGGCTTTCCCAGTCTAAGAGTTGATGTTTATATCCTACCTCTCTTTACACTGAGAAGTAGGAATGTGAGATAGCGGGTAATAGAATAGTTGGCTAACCACATGAATTCTCAGTGGTTAGTCGACTATTCTATAGTTCCCGGGGGCGGGGCCAGCTGCCAGTGTGTTCCGGCCCCACTCTCAGAGAGCCCCCTGCTGCCCCGCGGTGCTGCCTACCAGAGGCAGCAGAGTGGGTTGCCAAGCAGGAGCAGTTCTGAGAGGAGCCAGTTTAAAAACCAGCTCTCCTTGTGGACCAGCTGCCTGCCATCCTGTGCTGCTGCCTCGGATACAGAGGCAGCAGCACAGGTTGGCAGCAGCCCTTGTCTGTAGGGGGTCCGAGCTCCCCATGGACAAAGACTGCGGGGAGGAGGAGGGGAGGGAAGGGTGTGGGAGGCTGCCATGAAGGAGCCTCTGGATGCAGACAGAAGCTGCTGCAGCGGCAGCAGCACCTGTCCGTGGGGGATCCAAGCTCCCGGCAGACAGAGGCTGCTCCAGCTTCTGTCCAGGAGCTTGGACCCTCGTGGACAGGTGCTGCTGGGAACCAGCCTCTGTGCTCGGGTAGCTCAGACCCCCCCGCAGGTAGGGGCTGCTGCCACAAAGCAGTCTCCGCCCATGGCGAGTCAGGGCCTGCTGCAGGCAGAAGCTACTTTGTAGCAGCCTCCCCTTTCCCCCACCGCCCGTGCTGCTGATACAGGGGCAGCAGCGCAGGGTGGCAGGGAATTTCCCTGGAGGGGGGCCGGATTGCACTGGCTGCCGGCCCTGCCCCTGGGGACTACAGAATAGTCAAGTAAGAATTCATGCGGTTACTTGACTATTCAACTACCCGATAGCTAACATCCTTAATAGAAGCCAGTTGCTGAACTCCACAACTGAGTTCACCCTTTCCCCCAACCAACCATGCTACAGATCTCCCAACACTACTGGCTACTTAATGCAACCTCTCCACTACTTTCACCCTAATGAGGCAACATATTCATCTTCCTAAAAAGAAGAACAGTTGAGTTGTAGTATAGAGACAATCTGGGTTTCTCTTAAAATAGACCAAGACTGATTTTTACTCACCCTGATGTTAAATGTTAAAGAGATGCCAGACTTTACCGAACACAGCAGTAGTCCAGTTTGAAAACCCTTATGCTAACTGCATGAATAACCAACAGTGTGCATTTTATATGATAAAAAATGCATACAATTCAAAGATATGTAAAGATCCATTCTTAAAAATAGCTTCTTACAAATATTCATGCTGAGTATAACTTGGCCATTTGAAAGCTTTCAGAAAGACACTTACACAAATTGCCAAACTGAAGTTCCTAGGTAAATAGTAAAAAAGGAAAGAAAAAAAACAAAGAAGTTATATACTTACGCATGCGGACAAATATATTTTACATGTGGACTTCTGATACCTGCAAATGCATCTGCCCAGCCATGTCTGTTGGAGAAAAGTATATGAAAAGGCATTCTCATGAGCTAGTTCAACTCTGTTAACTTTAATAGTTAAGCATTCTTTCCATAACAATGCTGTAAGGGGAGTATCAGGGGATACTTTTACATGCAACATTTTAAAAAGAACATTTAAAATACAATGCATTACCAATGTTAAAACAGAAGTCCTTCCTTTGCAACCGGTAGCAAATGCATCTAAAAAACTAGTATCTTCTCCTACTAACAGTATGTGCCCTCTCTTTAAGAAAGCATCTGCTATAAGCCTGTCAACGACTAACACGGTAAACGTATCCAAAAATATATAGACAAGGCCACAATTTCAATTCTTTTCAAACTTTTTTTGAATATTGCTATAAAAATGTACATTGCATCAAAACATTAAAAAACATGTATAAAAACTGTGGATCTTTAGGATGTTTTGTGCATGTTGCTCTTACTCAGTGTGGCTGCATCTCTTCCGGAACAGTTCTGAACTTTAAAAGAAGTGTCAAAACAGGAGTTGCATATTTGCCATTCATGTCCTCGCACCCTCTCTCCTGAAGACATAAAGGGCACCATGACTTCAGTCACCCCCATCCCTCTCAGGTCTTTTTCATCACCCAGAATCTGAAAAGGTGTCTCAGCTGCAAGGCTGGAGGATGACAGAGGGATTCACATGCACAAAACATCTAAAAGAACCCCAAGTTATTATTAGCTAAGTAACAATTCTTTAGTTCCTGTGTGTGTGGCGTCCACTCGTGGTTATTAACAGCAATTCAGTGATCAAGGGGGTAGGGGCTAGAAGTTCATCTCTATAAATTGTAGGACTCATCTTCTCCTTGTCTCTTCACTCTGGAAAATGATACCAGAAGTAATGACTGCTGCTCTGCAGTTTTCTGCAACTGGCATACTATTGAAGCACCCTGCCTAAGGCATTTGTGCTCTGAGCAGTTACTGGAGCTGGATATTGTAGTTCATTAACCAGCTAAGAAATGTTTACAGTTTCTGCAAACCATTTAGATAGTTTCTGCACAAAGGTTGATTTTACCTCTGAAGCAATGCTACAAGTAAAAAAGAGCTTAGGGGATGTCCTAAATGGGTCTTGTTCTGTTAAGACAGCATAAGAGACCCTTTCTAACATCCAGCATATGTAACTTCTATTCATAAAGAGACTAAAGAGCGCTTGGAGGGGTGGGGAGAGAGAGACAGAGACACACACACACATACAAGTATATATATTGGTTAATATAAACGTCCAAAACAACACTCGGAATGCAGTAACTGTACAACCTTACCCAAAATGTATCTGCGTGGAAAACTGAATATGGACAGTTAGATGTTAATATTTGACTCAAAAACCCACTAATTAACAAACAGTGGAAAAAGCAAGATGAATGAAGTTCAGATGGAGGTTCCATCAATTAAGAGAACTAAATTCAAATTCCACGACAGTGGTATGGTGCAATACATGAATCTTTTGACAGTAGAATGAGAAAAATACTGAAGAACCTGAACAGTAAGGCTGAAATGATAGCTAGATGAACTTTTGAGTTGAAGGAGAGTCCTGAATGGATTAATGATAGGGTAGATAATCTAGAATGAATGGAATATTAATTTGGAGATGGTCAATCTGCTTCATCCTCACCGATAAGGGAAAATGTTTCCATTTAGCAATGTACAATTTTGTAGTGAATGGCTTTCTACATTCCATAGTGACCCTCAATCTCACCAGAACATTCCTTATCCATGGAAGCTAATCAGAAAACCTCCAATCCATGAGGTGAAGGAATTCTGGATCCGAATGGAGTACATGTCTGGAGTCATGAGAGACTGTATCTGTCATAAGGGGAAGAGTTATTGGTTGCTGAATGGAGAGCTACAATAGGTCTGGATCCCAAAACTGACAAGACCACAGTGGAATCATCAGGATTATCTGAGCTTTGTCTCGTCTCATTTTTGTTATTGCTTTGGGGCTAAGCAGAAAAAAATAGCAGGGATGTTAAAATGCGTTTGTGTAACCGCTGAAATTTCTCTTCTCTATTTAGCTGGTTTGCTAATGCACTGGATCAGTTCTGTGTAGCTTGTGTCTGACACAACACCTTCCTATAGTAATATAGCCCTCTTGACAGAGGATTGATTTTGCTTATCCATCTTTTTGTATAATACACTAGTGAAACACAGTCCATCAAAACTTTACTGTTCGGGTCTTAATTGCTCTCAGTTCTAAAACATCTGTGGTCTGAACAAGCCACAGGAATCCATAATCCATGGATCTGAAATCAAGACATATCAGCTCTCCCAATCCTTCACGGATACGTCAGTGACGACAACGTAAGTGAGAGATATCATAGCGAAAGGCATTCCCTGACAGACATGCCCAATTCTAGCCTCCATTCATGTGTGAATGTTTGGAAAATAAACTGACCTGTGTCAGGACAAAACAGGCCTAAGCCTAAATCTGGCCCTTGCTGTTCTGGAATCCACCTATCAATTCTGTGGACTGAGATAAAACCAGGTAGGATTTCTTTAGATTGATCTTTAGACCCAAGTTTAAGAATAGGTGAGGAATCAATCTTATTGACTGTAAGATCTCTTGAGCTGACCTTCCCTGATTAACCAGTTATCAAATACACATAAATCCTTTGACGATGAATAGATATTATCAACAGATATTTTGAAAACACTTACTGCGTAGTTTGTCAATACTGTAACTGCCCTCTGCTCCTTATCAGAAGGAAGTGCTCTCTGACACCAAGATTGAACTTTCTGATACTGTCTCAAGATTGAGGAAGCACACTGCTGGTGTTCTGGTACAAGACCATCTGACCATACCGGGGTAGGTTTAGATAGCTTCTACAGTACTGTGGAAGCCAATGCCAATGGAATTTTTGGTGATACATTAAGGCAAGGATAGGGAACCTACAGCCTAAGGGCTGGATCCAGCCCCTGGCTTCCCTTGATCTGTCCTGCGAGGCTCAGGGCCCCTCCTGCAACAGGGGGGAAGCAGTGGGGAGCAGGCATTAAAGCCCCCTGCATAGCTGGTTCTTGCCTGCAAGTTTTTCCCCCACTGCTCCCGTTGTCCAGGAATCATGGCCACTAGGAGTGGCACAGGACAGTGTCTGCAAGCACAGTGCTGCGTGGACCCACCTGTGGCTACCCTCAAAGCTGCACTGGGTAAGCACCTCAATTCCTTCCCCCTTCCTGCCAGATCCTGCATCCCCGCCCTTCTCCTGAACCTTATTGCCCACCCAGATCCCAGACCCCTACTCTGCTTCTTGACCCTACCTCCCACCCATCCTACCTGCTCCTGCACCCTATAACCTCCAGCTCCCTCCCCAGCAGTCCCCTCCTGTACAATGAGCTCCTCATTATAGTCCCTCTCAAGAGCCTACAGGGGCCCCACAAATCTACTAGCCCTGGCCCCCCAGAAGAGTTAATCCAGCCCTGGGCTTCAGCATCCCCACCCTCCTTGGGGCTGGAATGTGAGACTTTTAATTAATCTTTCATAACTTAAAATAGCTGACCTGATTTTGTTCAGCCCCCAAGAAAGTCCACCTCAGGATTGAGACAAACATGGAACATGTTGGTCTAATACATGAAGATGTCAGAGTTCTGAGTAACTAAAAACAAGGTAACGAATAGTCTTGTAGCACCTTAAAGACTAACAAAATATGTAGAGGATATCATGAGCTTTCATGGGCACAACCCACTTCTAAGTTGGCTACCCCCGAGGCTTAAAAACAAGCTGTTATTTTAAAAGTTTGTTTTAATTTTAACCATAAAGCAGCATAATGCTGTAACAGACAAACCTATCATGCCAATTATTTTCCATGGCTTAACTGAAGCTAGTTCTAAAAAGATTCAGACTTTATAGACTTGGGAGACAAAGACATATGCACATGTCTAACTTTAAACATGTTAAGCAATTCTGTTGAAATCAGTAGGACTAAGTACATAGTTAATTTTTTGCATGAATGAGGCTTAAGAATTAATATGAAGTTGAAGATATAATAATTCAGTGAGCATTCCCTCTTTCCCCACTCAAACTTTCAGGAAAGAATGGGGAAAAGAAAGCTAGTTCAACTTACTGATTAGTCCCAGATATGGATGATATTTGTAAATAAGCTTTAACTAGTTTAGTTTTGTATTACTAAAATACAAAACTAGTATTTAAAACTAGTTAAAGAGATGGAAAGGCTTTTAAGGTTTGCAGTTTATGTGGGACTTTTTAACACTACCTCTACAGCTACCTCTTTATCATTTGGCATAAATGCTGCACCTAGTGTTAGTGTAACATTATAATGAGTGAGCAAACAGCAACTGAGTTGCAACCACTCATGTGTTACAACTCAGAAATATCAAACTGTAAAATACGTTAGATACTCATCAGTAAGCCATTATACCTACCCAGTATCTCCCAATCCATGAAGAAATATGACCTACATTTTTAAAAGAATGCAAGTGTTAAAATAATTGTTTAATGCCTTGTTTGCTTTTTAAGGAAAAAAAAAGTTGTGATACTTTCATATATTCTACAGCCAAAAGAGACCATTATGATACTCTGATCCTGTGTACAATACAGTCCATAAAACTACCCCAAAATAATTCCTACATTCAACTGTTTAGAAAATATCCAATCTTGTTTTTAAAATGGTCATTAACACCATGACCCTTGTTAAATTATTATAAAACCACATACTATAAAATCTGTGCAAGATCAAGTGCAAGCATTATTCTGGGTACTTTCTCAATGCCCTAATAAAATTTGCATTTTTATCCCCTATTTCCCTTTCCATGAAAGCATCTCCCCCACAACTCGGTTTATGAGGTTACTACAATAATAACCGAGTTATTCGTATTGCTTCTGCTATTCATCTCTCAATTTCTCATTCTGGGAATAAGGTTTGTAACAAATCTTGCTTGCTCTCTCACTCCTTGTTTTCATTAACGGGAGCAACTCCAGATAGTAGTAGTTATATTTGTTTTCTTGCCAAACATCCTATTAAAAGAGAAGACAAATAGGGAAACTTATCAGTCAAAGGACATCAACGTCCTTCATCTCCTCCAACATCCGAACATCTATCAACTAATGAAACACTAAAAAAAACCAACAACAGTGTCTAAACCACCCCAAATCGCAAATTAAGGCAAAAGGCGGAAGGAAGAAGAGAGCCCCTAGCACTACACGTGGGTAGAAGTATAACGTCCCACCCCCGCACTGGAAGACAAGCAGGACGAGGCAGCAGCAGCCGGGCGGAGACGACACCCCCAGCGCTTCCATGCAGCGGCTGCCAGCTGAACCCTGTGCTCGGAGGGGCAGATCCCAGGGCGGAGGGCTGGCTGCCTGCGGGGGAGCCGCTCGCGGCGCAAGTAACTGACGGGCACGGCCCGGGTTCCCGAGGCGGGCAAGGAGCCGGAGCACCAGGAGGTCACAGCGGGGAACGGAGACTCGTCGCTCTGCGGGCCGCACGCCACAGCGTACCCCTCGCCCGCCAGGACCGAGCCGCTCACCCCCGGCTCCCCCGGGCCGACTCACCGCGGCGGTTGCCTTCCTGGCGGCCGGGACGATGGCGGGGAGCGGCGCGGACATGTTGTTGCCGCACATACACTGGGCTCCGGCGCGGCCAGCGGGACACACTGGCTGGGAGGAGGGGCAGGCGCCGGGCCAAGGGGAGGAGAAAGGCAGGCGCCGGGCCGGGGGAAGGCAGGTGGGGCGGCCGCGGGGCGCAAACGCAGCGACTAACAGTAACGGGGGGAGGGGCGTTGGGCTTGTGTCACCAACCCCTTCCTTGCTGTCCCCACGCGCACCGAAGGGGAGGGGGGGCTCTAGGGCGGCCGTTAAACTACGCGCGGGCCGGGCACCTGCAGCCCCTTCTAGACACGCCCGTCACTACTCTGCCCCCCGATTGGCTGTCGGGAGCCGAGGCGCCGCCATCTTGGATTGGACTCAACTCTTCATGTGGTTCCCTGACGGCTGGTGTAAGAGTCTCGCGCCAGAACGCGTGCGCAGAGGAATTACTCTGGTGCATGGCGCGAGGGGCACATGCACGCACCCAAGCTCTGACTTCGGTCTGGCCAGCGATCCGCAACCTGTGCGTCATGCTTGTGACTCCGTTTTAATGGGGTCACAAGGACTGGGTCAGACTTGATGGGACTTATCCTGGGCCAAAGCCCAAGGACTTGAGCCCTGGACAGCAGGACTGGGGTTAGAGCCTGGGATTCCCCCACCTGGGATGGTGGGGCTTGGGCCTTGCCCCTCTCCCAGCCTGGGTTACAGGTTTTAGGTTGTCTCAGGCTTCTGTCCCCGCTAACAAAAATGAGGGGTTCTAAGTGTGGGAGAGGGCTTAGGGCTGAGGCAAGGGGTGGTAGTGTGGGGGCCTGTAGCGGCCAACATATCCAACTTCTAAGGTGGAGGGGGCCAGAGGCTCAGGAGGTGGTGTCCCCAGACCTCCCACTGGTCATAGTTCCTTGCCAGTGAGAATGATGGGGACAGAGCACAGAGTTTTCCTGGTTATACCTGCACCTAGGAGCCAGACATGTCAGCTACTTAGAATAGCTGTACACAGCCAGGGAACTCCCTTTGCCCCTATTCCACCTCCACCCTATGCCATCTCTTTCCACCCCTGCTCCACACCCATTCCACTTCTTGCCCCTCCCCTGAGCACCACAGCCCAGGGGATTGCCAAGGAGCCTGGCATCAGCAGTAGATGTCAGACCCCCTTGCAGTCACCCTGGGAGCCATCTGCTGCTCTGCACTGCTGCCTCTGTATCCAGGTCAGGAGCCAGTATGCACAGGGAGCTGGCTTAAAAGCTGGGTCCCGGTGTGCACAGCTTATGAGGAGCTGGCTGCTGTCCCATGTGTAATCATTTTCAGCAGTTACAGGTTTAATCAATTACACACATTTTAACATCTCTAGTGAAGACAAGGCAATTTGTAACGTTCATATGTTAGCAGGTCAAGATAAAAGGAGCCTAAAGTTTGCTTCGACCTGCAATGTGAAAACTACAAACAGCCTTGGTTTTTGTTAGAATTTTACCAGGTATGAGTTAACAGATGCAAGCTAATGTAGGAACATATCTTTATTCTAGTGAAGACAGGTTGAGAAGACAGGTTGTATTAAGGAAAAGCTACAGACACACACTTCCCATATATGTCCAGTGCTGCTATACTTTCCTGTTAAATGGCATTTGTTGCATAATAGTTGCATAAGTCAATAGGTTTCTTGTGACTTAGGGTGACTTCATACACCTGGTCCTTTAATAATGGAAAAAGTGTAGCAACTGTATTCCAAATAAGAAGCAAAGAACTAAAAAACATCAGTTCCAATTGGTATCTCACACTCTTATTCTAAAACACAGACAAGTTTGTTTTTTGAATGTTTTATAAAGCTTCCAGTAAACTTATTTTATTAGAATTATTTGCAGCTTTTTTAAATAATAAAACATAACCATAGAATTCCTAAATGGGTAGATAGTAAACTGTATCTACCATATGAAATGGAGACGTTAACAAAAAAAGTCTATAAAAGCTGCAGTCTTATTAAGATGTTATTCAATCTATTTGTTCTCTATTAATGATATGTCCCTTGTTGCTTTCTTGGCTGAATTAAAGAAATCCTTTGGCACAGACTGAAAAAAATAATGCTCCCTATTCATCTCAGTATGTGTTATGCTGTTCAGGCTCTTTATTCTAAAATTACTAGAGCATTCCAGATCATTCTTAACATTTGTACTAGCTCTGTAAATACAACAAACACATTACTAAAAGTGTGTGAAATAGTGTGTTCTTTGTCTGCTGACGAATCTGTTTTGGGAAAAAAAAGTATGTGATCATGTAATTAAAGACTGTATCCTAATGCAGATGCACAGGGCTGTGGGGCAAATTACTGTTTCACCGGTCTTAATTCTGGCATTTTCTAACTTTGGAGTGCTTGATACTCCAACCATAATGGTTGTACCCATGAAAGCTCATGAAACCATCTACATGTTTTGCTTGTCTTTAAGATGCTGCTAAACTGTTAGTTATTTTTTAAGTTTTTCATGTTACACACTAACTTGGCTACCCCTCTGATGTTGTTTTAACAGTTTTTGTGTGTACTTTTGTAGATTTTTAAAAGGAAACTGATCATCTCGCCAAGATTCCATCACATGGTATACTGACACCTAAATGGGCCATCAGCAGTGGGGTTGAAATCTTTAGATTCACCATAGACTTAGCCACTTGGAACCTCTACTCTTAAAATAACAGGCACAGCTGTAGTACTTTACTGCAGACACTTGCTACAATGATGGAATGGGTTCCTGTCAACAGTTAATCCACCTCCTCTAGAAGCAGTAAATAGGTCAATAGAAGAATTCTTCCATTTATCTAGCGCTGTCAACACTGGGGGTTAGGTTGTGCTAGCTACTTCACTTAGTCATGTGGATTTTTTACAGCCCTGGGAGATGTAGCTAGTTCAACTTAACTTTTGAGTATAGACCAAGCCTTAAGCTAACTGAATAGCTGATATCAGCCTGTTTTCTTGTGTGAGCCAGCATTAGAAGATAGAGTCAGTAGGTTTCACAGATATTTACTAACAGCAGAGGAATGGTTACACTCTGGATTGTTGGGATCCCTTTACGCTTTGGAGGAGAGTGTGCTGTAGTGGGCACAGACCTTTCTATTTCTCCACAAGCTTGACCTCCTCTTTCCCTGTCATCTTCTCCACTTCGTTCTTGTTCCACCCCTTGTTCCTCATCAGTTCTATTCTCCTGACCTAGCTAGTTCCATTCTTCATTCCTGAAGCTTCTCATTCCAATTTGTGTCTCTTGCTCAGAAAGTCCTAGTATCCTTCCAGCCTATGAGTCCCAGTTTCAAGCTCCTCCCCTGCTCCGCTAGTCCCATTTCCCAGCCAGTCCCACACTCTACCTAGCTCTTAGGGCTAGTCTCTTCGCCGCCCTAGCCATTCCCATTTCCTCCCATTCTGTTAGGTGCTGCACAAATACAAATCAAGACACAAACCCCTGCACCCAAGAGATTACAATCCAAGTATAAGAGACAACAGCTGCCTCCCGAATGGCGTTCACTGTTTTCACGATGGCACAGTCACAAGCCGCAGAACCAGAGGACACGCGCTATCCTGCCACGAGCCACAAAGCAACGCCCTCTCCCCTGCCCACTTTCCCCGCTTCCCAGCCGCATCTCCGCCACGGTACTTGCTCAGCCCCTCCCTCCGCGACCAAGGCGCGGTGCGACAGTTGGGAGGGAATTCCGGTTGCCGTAAAGCAATACGCGCTGCGCTTTTTGCCCTTGCCGGGGGCGTGCGTGCTGTGAGGAGCGGCCATGGCAGCCGCATCGCGGGGCGGTGGCGGGCCCCAGGCCCTGGAGCTACTGCGCGCCCTGCCCAGGGTCAGCTTGCTTAACCTGAGACCCAACCCCGGCGCCAAGAAAGCGGTGAGTGCCGGGCGCGGCTCAGGCCTTGACTGTCGGGTAACGAGTCAGGGCCCGCAGCGGCACCGCTGGTTATTGTCTCCCTCGTCCTCCCCCAGCCAGTCTGCTTGGAGGCCCCGATACCGACCGTCTCTTGCGCTTGCAGGTTGCCCCGGAAGCCCTGTCCGTGGGGCGGGGCCTTGGCGTTTAAAAGCCGAGAAACTGGCTGAAAAAATTCTGCCGCCTTTCTGGGGTTTTGGGTACTCGCCCCATTGGAAGCTGAAATTTGTAACGTACAGATACATTGAGAGTTGCTAATACGGCTTGTTTCTCTTCTGCTGATACGGGTTGGAATCGCTCTCCTTTTTACGTCATTGAGGTGTGGGGCTTTTCAGGAGCAGGCCTCTGCAGTGGGGATGTTAAATGCATTTATTTCGGTAAATGAGTAACCGGTGAATTTTTCAGCGTTTACATGGGGGCCCCAGTGTAGGCAGTGCCTGCTCTCCCTTGCTCTGCTGCCTCTGTTACAGAGGTGGGGGTTGGAGGAAAGTACTGTGTGTAACCGTGAAGGTTAATCTATAGGCCCAGTCCCATCAGTTAACCGTTTACACTATCGCGGCCCTACTCTGCGGTGTTTCTGGGACTCCATAAACAATAAGAAGGTTGAGTAGCATGGGTAGTTGGCGCCTTAGTTTGCTGACAGTTGTAGCTGAGGGCCTTCACTTCTATTTAAGGCTCAAAGGGAAAAAGTGCTTTTGGTTAGGTCCATGATCGTTTTAATACTGCTGGTATACTGACTGAGCCTTTATTTATTATCCATTTTTTTATGTCTACCTGTACTCACTAAGGCCATGTCTACTCCAGGTGTGTGTGTGGTTTTTTTCTGGTAGAGGAATATTGGTGACTATACTGGCAGAGATATTGTCGTGCAGATTCACGTTACACCAGCAAAACATTACACTTTTAACAGTGTAGCTTATTTCATCATTCCAAACTTTTTGAAACAAGCTCTGTTGATAAAAGTACAAGTTAGCCAGAATCACAGTCTATGCCAGCAGTGTGCAATCATTGACCCACAGGCTGGATGCAGTTCACCATAAATACAGCAGTGGTGGCCTGCCAAGGACTGTTTACTTGCTCCTCCATAAGTATGGGTGCTTGCAGCTTCTGTTGGCTTTGGACCACCATTTCCAGCCAATGGGAGCCGCAGGAAGCAGTGTCCCAATCCGCACCCACTTCCTGAAGTTCTCATTGGCTGGGAACAGTAGTCCACAACCAACAGAACTGCAAGTGCCCATACCTGTGGAGGTATAGGTAAATATGGTGGTGGCGGCCTGTCAGGGATTTACTCTGGTGAACTCTCTGTGTCTTATTGCCCACCCCTGGTCTGTGCTAAAGATTTAGAAGATCAGGGTAGGAAGAGATCTTTGGAGGTCATCTAGTCCGGCCTCTTGCTCAAATCAGGACTAACCCCAGCTAAATCATTCACCCAGGAACTTGAAAAGCTGTCCCTTAAAAAAGCTCTAATGATGGAGATTCTATCACCTCCTTAGGTAACCCATTCCAGTGCTTCACCACCCTCCTGGTAAGGATGTTAAAATGCGGATATCAGGCTAATCGTATAGATCAGTGGTTCCTTTTTTTATTTTTGAAAAACCCTCACCCCCCGCCCCCTCCAAATAGCAGCAAAACTTGTTGAGCAAAAGAAAAAAGGAACTGAACAGGGCAGCAAAACTTGATTGGGGGGGGGAGGCTGGGTCGCCTCACGCCCCCCCTGGAATTTCTTCATGCCCCCCCAGTTTGGGAACCCATGGTATAGATATACCGTTTGTATCGACTA
Organism: Rafetus swinhoei; assembly: GCA_019425775.1. Classification (NCBI taxonomy): domain Eukaryota; kingdom Metazoa; phylum Chordata; order Testudines; family Trionychidae; genus Rafetus; species Rafetus swinhoei. Next base: position 67,313,353 of record CM033424.1, on the reverse strand, counting down.
TACGATTAGTCAATAGGACTGTTCTGCACAGCCTCAGCAGAGGTAGCTCCAGGAGCCAGCTCGAGCTGGGACTGAGCAGTCCTGGCTCATGCCAGCTCCAGGAGCCACCAGTGCTGCAACTCTGCATTTTAAATGTAGGGCCTCAAACAGTCCCCCACTCCCTGTGTTCCCACTGCGGCTGCTTCAGCCTTTGAAATGTACAAGAGCTGCCTAGCTCTTATTACACTTAAAATGCAGAGCTGCCGTGGTCCTGGACCAGCATGAGGCAGAACTGAGCCGGGCTTGCTCAGTCCTGGCTTGCGCCGGGTCCAACAGCCCCTGTCCATGGCGCGGGGTCCCAGAGGGAAGCTGGGGTACACACCACACACACACATGCCATGAACAGGGGCTGCTGCTAGAGCAGCCTCTGCCTGCGGATGGCCAGGGCTGCTGTGGACATGGGCTGCTTTGCGGCAGCACCCCCCCGCACCTCCCCTCAGGATCCTAGCTCTGAAGGCAGAGCTACCAACAGCAGCACAGAAATAAGAATGGCATGGTATGCTATTGTCACCCTTACTTCTGCACTACTGCTGGTGGGGTGCTGTTTTCAGAGCAGGGTACTTGACTAATAGCCACTGCTCTCAGTGTAAAAGTAAGGGTGGCAATACCACAAAACGCTCAAATAACCTTGTGATCCCTATGCAGCTCCCTTTTGGGTCAGGACCCTCAATTTCAGAAGTGGTGGTCTCCCATGTGTACTGTGTATAATATAATAGGGTAAAAGCAAAAACAGCCAGATTTCACAATCTAATTTTTTTTTTTCATAGCTGTGAATTTGGTAGGACCCTACTACACCAATGTAAACTGTAGTATGTACATGGCCTTACTCTAGCTTTGCACATATCCATGTAGACTTTTAGCCATTTGATTAGGTAACTATCTAGAATCACATTTTGTTTAATATTCTCCTTTAGTTCAAGAAGTGGAAATGCTTAACTTTTCTCACCAGTCTCGCACAGTTCATTAAAGAGCAGTCTTATATTTCCCCAGAATGTACATTGGCAGTGCTAATGCATCCATAGTGTAATTAGCTGAATGTATGAATTATTGCTTTGAAGGAAAGAAGACGTGGCCGTGGAAGACATGGGGGTAAGAAATGTGGTCGAGGTCATAAAGGAGAAACACAAAGAGGAAATCGTCCCCGTTTGGGCTTTGAGGGTGGCCAGACTCCATTTTACTTGATTATTCCAAAATACGGGTATAATGAAGGACACAGGTAAGTTTGCTTCCTAGATTTATTTCAAGTAGAATGTCATTTGGTTTTATCTTTCTTCTGGATTGGCTGCCAAAATTTAATTTTGTGAAAGTGGCCTGCACATGAGACAGTCTCCCCTTTCAGTTACTCAGCTGTCTTCCCCCAATGTGTCCCACTGTCCTCTTCCCTTTCCTCACACTTTCTGTAACTTGGAAACCATTAATCTCTCTCACATCTCTACCACTTTCTGAACTCTTTCCACTCTTTCCGTCACTCCTGCACTCATCTTAATCTGAAGCCTATTGGCAGACTCTCAGGGATTCTAGTAGGATTTGGATCAACCCTACAGGGTTCAGCATCTCTAGAAGATCACCTGCTCTTCCTTCAGCTCCTTGACAACCAACCCTAATCACAGTAACTTTTCCTTTGTGATGATAAAATCATAGAAGTGTAATGCTGCAAGGGACCTTGAAAGATCATCTAGTCAATCTACCTGTGCTGAAACAGGATCAACTATGCCTAGACCAGGGGTTTCAAATTCACTGTCTGTGGGTCATCTATGGGCTGGAGCATGTTTGCAATCTGGCTTGTGGGGTGGGGCTATCCCTGTCCCCCAAACTCCACCCTTTCCTACCACTGCCCCAGCCTCTGCCCTCCCGTTGCACCCCAGCCCCTGAAGAATGCAGCATTGTGATTACTGTAGGGAACCTGGCATGGGGCAGTAGCAGTGGTTGGGCCCTTCCACGCTGCCTAGGAAGATTGCTTCAGTGCTTGGCTATCTTTACAGATGGAAAGCCTTTCATGAGAAGTTAATCTAAATCTCCCTTGCTACAGATAAAGCCTGTTATGTCTTGTCCTGCCATAAGTGGACATGGTGAACAATTGATTATCATCCTTTTTATATTATCCCTTAACATACATGAGAACTGTTACCTGGTACTCCCTCATTTTTCTGTTCTCAAGACTACACATGCCAAAGTGTGTGTGAACCTTAAACTATGCAGAAATGCTTATCTAAACCATATTTGTAGCTGTCCTCTAGACTGTGTTGGCTTTCTCTACATCTTAGTGTTGCTAAAGGGTACTGCAGGTGAGACATCACCAGAGCCAAGTAGCATCACCGGAACAATTACCTCATGTCTTAATAGTAGTGTACTCTGTAATACACACCAAAGTGATACAGGTTGAAACTCCCTAGTCAAGAATCCTCGGCACTAGGGATGTCTACATGTAGTTGACTATACGATTAACCAATAAGCCTGGTCTATTAGTTAATATTGTCGACTACACACATCCCCCCCCCCCCCTTGCTGCTTCTGTATCGGAGTTGGTGCCCATGAGGAGCTAGCTTAAAAGCGGCTCCCCACGAGTACCGGATCCGCTTCGCACTCCCCCGCCATGCAGCTGCCTCTGAGAGGCTACATCTACACTGCAGGTTTTTTGCGGAAGAGGAAATGCAAATGGAGCACTCATTTGCTTATCTTCTTCCGATCCTTTTTGCGGACAAGGTTTTTGTGACTAAAAAGCTCTGTGTAGATGGGGCCATTTGTTGGGGGGGAAAAAAACCTTTTGCGCAAGAGCCTGTAAACCTCATTTTTTGGGGAATAAGGGATCTTGCGCAAAAGGGGTTTTTTTCTGATAAATGCCCCGTCTACACAGGGGTTTTTATCGCAAAAATCTCTTCCACAAAAAGGATTGGAAGAAGATATGCAAATGAATGCTCCATTTGCATTTCCTCTTGTGCAATAAACCTACAGTGTAGACATAGCCATAGAGAGGCAGCAGTGTGGCGGTGGTGGGGGGAGGGCAGGCTGGAGCCAATATGCATGAGAAGCCGGCTTTCAAGCCAGCTCCCCCCACGTTTATCGGCTCTGTGGACCCTCCTGTCCTCCTTGCTACCTTCTACAGAGGCAACGAGGCAGGGTGGGTGGGAGCTGGCTTAAAAGCTGGTTTCCCCCCAGCACAGCCTCTGTGGTACCACCTGTCTCCCCACCCCCAGATTGCTGCCTGAGCGGTGCAGTTGGCTGGCTTATCCACCAGGGATGGCAGGGGCTGCCTGGTGAACTGGCGGCTGGGCCAGCCTGGGAACCTTACTCGTGTAGTCACTGGCAACATCCAGAGTCCTGTCTGCGGCCAGCCATTCTTACCAGTGCGCCTGTCTCCCTGTGATCATTGTGCAGTGTAACTGTGCCTGCTAGCAGCCCCCTCCCTTAGGCTATGTCTACACTGCCCCGGTTTTGTGCAAAAAATATGCAAATATGCAAAAAAACCCTCTTGCGCAAAAATGGAGCCTCATTAATTATGCAAATGAGGTGCGGCGATATTCCACACTTCGCCTCATTTGCATATGTTTTTGCGGAAAAGGCTATAGCGTAGACATAGCCTTAGTGTTTTATGAGAGAGTCCTATTCCAGGCAAATTCCATTGTCCTGGCACAACCAAAACCTTACTTTGCTTAAGTAATGATAAGAGGAAGCTGCATACAAAATTTAATGGTCCTAGCTCTTACCATTTAGGAGGTGTTCTTGAATAAACAGACTCACAGGTGGACAGAAAGACACACACATTTTCTCAAATGGATAGTAGAAAGCCATGCAAGACTGAATCAAATGCTTTATCAAAGTTAGGTATGCCATGTCTACCATTTTCCCCCTTATCCATTAGGCTTGTTATCCTTAGGGGGTGTAAGTGACTAGATGACTACCTGATAAGCCTAGGCTTATCGGGTAGTCGAGTTGACTAGTCACTTCCCCATCTTGCTGCCTCTGTATCAGGGCAGGAAGGGAGGGGAGCAGGAGCCAGTTCTGGGAGGAGGTAGAGGTACAGTGGCAAACATGGTAAGCAGGGACTGCTTGAGTCTCCACAAGGCCCTTGCTACATTTCAAAGGCAGAGGCAGCAGGAACCTGAGGCAAGCGGGGACTCAAGCAGACTCTGCAGGAAGCTGTTCCTACATTTAAAAAGCAGAGGCGCAACGGGGATAGCAGCGCCCTGCCCCACCCCTTAAAAACTGCTTAAAAGCCGGTTCTCTCCCCTCCCCACCGCATTGTCTCCGCAGAGGGCAGCAGGGAAACAGTGCGATCGGGCATTCAAACAGTCCTGCTCACTCCAGGTCCGCTGCTGCTCCTCTCCCTTTGGAATGTACAAGAGCTGCTGTGGCTCTGGTACATTTCAAAGGGAGAGGCGCAGTGGGATAGTAAGCACCCCCCCTTATCGACTAATCAAGTAGTCAATGGAAATTCCATCAACTACTCAATTAGCTGATTAATCAAAATGTAATATCCCTAGTGAGGAGCTAGGATGAGGTGCTTTACTCATCCAGGGTCCCAGCCACTGGCCACAGGGCTCTGCTCCTAGCCCTGGACAGGGCTCTGCAGCCGTTTCTCCCCCACCCCCACCCCCCCCACTGTGGTCCTAGCGTGGGACAGTGAGGGACATGGAGAGGGGAAGTGCTGGGACCCTGGGTAGGGGGGCCCCTGAGCATTGGGCCATGCAAAGCCTTAGGATGCTGCAGCATCTCCCCCCAACTAGGGTTGTGAAAGGTTAACTGGTAAACATCACTCTAATGCTTACCAGTGGCAGTAGGGACTGGAGCAGCTTCCTGCCCATCCTGAGGATGGCAGGCCTGGGAGTATGGTTAACCAGTCAAACGTTGTTTAACCAGTTAACTGATTAAATGGGATTTTACCATCCCTATTTTCAGTTTCATACTTTTCAGTCCTAAACCTCTTTGCCTTTTTAGCCGCAGGCGCCAGTATCAACCCCTCAGTCTCCAAAAGCTGCAGTACCTTATTGACTTGGGTAGAGTGGACCCCACTCAACCAGTTGATTTAACTCAGCTCACCAATGCCAGAGGTGTGACAATACAGCCACTCAAAAGAGATTATGGAGTCCAACTAGTAGATGAGGTATGTCTGAAATACATTATTCTACTGGTAGTGTAAAGCCTGGTTTTGTTTTTTGTTTTGTTTTGTTTCATTGTCCTCTCTCCTGGAAGCATGATTACTTTTGCTTGTAAATAAAAGGCTAATTAAATTTGTAATGCTAAATCCACTAGAGGGCACTATGTAGTCATGAAAAGGTGGACAATGTTATGATTTGCAAGATGTTTTGTTTCTTCTCTTGGAAGAGTAATTTAATTGTTAAACCATGTAACAGGATATTGTATAATTCAGTTTTTGTATTCTCTACTCTGTAGAGAGATTAATATGGCTACCAAAATATTCAGTTTGTTTAATCTAAGCACATATTGTAATTTGCAGGGCGCAGATATTTTTTCAGCAAAAGTAAATATTGAAGTACAGATGGCATCTGAGCTAGCCATTGCTGCAATTGAAAAAAATGGTGGTGTTATTACAACAAGCTTCTATGACCCAAGGAGTTTGGGTAAGAATTTGCCTCTCATCCCCTCAATTCTTTTGGGATGATGTGTTTTTAAATGTAAATCCTAAATCCTAGACAGCGTTGGAAAGACTCCATTCATTCATTCTTTTTTATTCCAGTAGGAGTGCTGTTAAATCAATGCATTCTAATAGAGATCTGCTGCTCTCATAAAAGCAGTACTAATTCATTTTTCCATTTATTTACAGCTTGCTTCTCAGCCTTACCCAGTAACTGATTCCATATAAATTGAGTTTAGGGAAACTACATTTAAGCAGTTTAGATTTGGGCGTAAGGTTCCTTTTAGGTGTAGGGTCAGGAAGGGATATGTTACGCTTGCTGAATTCTGTAGCTTTTTTTCTTTTTTTTTTTTAACGTATCAACATTATATGCATATTATATGTGGGGAAAAAATTGATAGTGAAAGTTCAGTGCTTAAGCTCTTCTTTAAGATCATACTAATATGCAGAACTCCAAATCATGTTTTGTAAACTCTTTCATTCAAAACTAGCACTCTTCTTCCTGGAAAATGGTCCAGTTTTTTGGCAAAAAGCCAATTTATGGATTTTAAATGTTTTCAAATTGTAAAAATGCTTTGTTTTTGGATTTTTTTTCTGAAATAAAAGTTTGAGGAGCATGGATTTACCCCCAAATACAATAGCTATCACTTCTTTACAGAGCTTCAGTGAAGTATGATTTCTGTTTATCTTGAGTCTGTATTTTGCCCAACATTCAAATGTACTATCTACTGTATTAATGGTGGTTGCATTGAGAAACTGGAGGCCAGACATGAGCCTTATTGAATTAATTGTATTATGTTGGTTTTGTCCATTCTTTTAAACCAATCAGAAAACAAACTGTGACCATTTTAATTAAAAAAAAAAAAAATGGACTGTTCCCATCCTTGGAGATATTCCCAGTAAGCCATTTGGCATTTGTAAAGAGAGATTCTTATTAGGGCAGCATATTTGAGAGAGTTCTAAACTGAAGAATCAACAGCTCTGATACATGCAGCATTGTTGTAGTTGTTGACCCCAGTAGCTGTCGACCCCGGGTTATCTGAGACATAAGTTGGGGAGATAACATCTTTTATTGAACCAGCTTCTGTTGGTCATCCACTGTCTCTCTCTAGCCCTGTTATGACAGTCCTAAACTATAAGCAAGGCCTTTTAAGTACATGGTAATCTTCTAGTTCAGATTACTATACCATAGCTTTCTTTCCAAATGTGGCATGCTATCCATATTTGAAATTTTATTAAAACAGTGGTTCATGCAGGTCATTATAAATTTGGGAGTATAAATCAGTTTTTTTAACAATGTTTTAACTGATTCATTTGGTTTATTCCATTTAAACAAACAAATTGATGTTTGATATCCCAGACTAAGAAAATATGAAGAGATTATCTCTATTTTACCTGTGACAAATTCATTCAGGTGAAATAATCTAGCAAGAGACTCCAGGTATATGGTAGGCTTGTCCTTGAGGAAATATCCTCTAATGCTTTTGAACCTTGATTTTAAAACTACTATCCCTAATTCTTTCTTTCTTCTCCTTTGCTTGCACATAGAGATTTTGTGCAAGCCAGTACCTTTTTTTCTGCGTGGCCAGCCTATTCCCAAGAGAATGCTTCCACCTGAAGATCTGGTTCGCTACTACACAGATGCCAAGAATCGTGGTTATCTAACAGATCCATCAAAGATTCCAGAAGCCAGGCTTGAACTCGCCAGGAAATATGGTTATGTTTTGCCAGACATAAGTAAAGATGAACTTTTCCAAATGCTAAGCACACGCAAGGACCCTAGACAGATTTTCTTTGGTCTTGCTCCAGGTTGGGTGGTAAACATGAGTGAAAAGAAAATCCTGAAACCAACGGATGAGAGGTTGCTAAGATACTATAGCTCATGAATTCTGGGACAACTGCAGATGTACAGGAAACATCTGGATATGAAATAATGGATTAGAAGTGATGTTTGTGTTTTAAAGCACATTCTTATTGTACTAGTCAAAACATTAGTATACATTTGACTGTATAATACTAAAGGTACATCTTTTCTATATTGACTCAATACCATATAGTGAAAAGAATAGTCTTTCAAAAATAAACATCAAATTTTTTCTCTTGCTGTGATTTGCGACTTGTTTCTTTGATTAAAAATATTTTGATTCTCTTATTCTAAAGAATGCTAGCCTAAGGAATAGCTTGTGCCAATAACTTCATTTATTCCCCAAGATCAACTTTTAATCTGTACTTCCATCTAACATTTTAAAGCTTCTTAAAAAAAAAAAAGTGAAATGCAACTTGTAAACCACATTTCAGAATTTATTCAGTGTATTGTACAAAGCTGAATCCTCAACACTTTTGTGAGAGACCAGTAGTAGTCTTGTTTTACAGCTAGTGTTCCTGAAGCATAGAGATTAAATAACTTTCCTGAGGCCATAGTAGTGACTTGACTGGTCAGTGGCAGACAGAATTAGAACATGAACTTTTGATTTAATCAGATATTTAAAACCAGTTTAGACACACGCGTGTGTCTAATCAGGATTTTCTAAAATATTATAAATAGAAAATCTAAGCACAAGTAAAAATGTATACAAAAAGCAGTATCAGCAAATGTTGCTATTTTTACAGCCATTAACTTTAGATAAGGTGCATATATTAAAATTAGGAGATTAGAGATAGGAACAATGGTATAGTGGATAGGACATTGTCGCTGAGCTGATTCTAGTTCAATCATAATGTACAAGTTTGGTCCAGTTACTTAATCTGCTCTGTGTGTCAATTATTTCCCATCTCTAGAATGAGAATAATTCTTCCCTATTTCCCAGGAGTAGTTAGAATAAACCTCATTAATGAGGTTTTCATGAGGTGATTTTATATAATCTCAGCATGGGAAACTGGAAATTATAATTAAAACTTAATCTAGCTAAGAAATGGAATTTTTCATCATGATTTTCCATTAGGAAAACTGAAATTTCAACAAAATCAAAATTTTTCTTGAATTTTTTTGTCAACCATATTTTCTAACATGTTTTAGAGTGAGAATCTTTAATCAGCTCTACTTTGAACACTATATACTAATGTGAAGGAATATTTATTTGGATGCCAGATTCTCTGCCCTTTGCTCAATATAGGAGAGCAAAATAGTACTTTGAAGCATCTGGGGCCTACTCCATCAATAAAGGATTAATCAACGCTCACTAAGTTAATGGAATGATTCCCATCTGTTACAATGGAAGTTGGATAAGGCACTAAATAGGGAGAAGCTGTTGGATCTCTTTCTGGCATGTTTCCTTTTCTTTTCTGCAGAAAGTCTAGAAGACCAAGACAGGCATGCTGGAAGAATTTGTATAGTGGGGGTGCTGAGAGCCATTGGACTAAAATAAACACTGTATATGATCAAAACCACTTTGAGCTAAGGGATGCAGTACCCCTCGTTCCAGCACCTATGCCAAGAGTTAAATAATATCCCTCTTCCCCAAATCTAATTTTCAGGTACCTGAGGGAATCGTAAACATAGCTATGCAATCATCCCATATCCTAGGGATAAGCTGCTTATTGCCAGCACCCTTCTGTGCTCCCCCACTCTGACTCTCTAGGTTCCAAGCCTCTGCTGTATGCTTTAAGAAAAGCTATTTTTCTTCCTGCCTTCCACCTCCCTTTCTTTTTTTGGGTTGGAGGGCTTGATGACTTGGTGTTTATCAACCCAGCTTCTTGAGCTGCTCAATTCACAGTGGAATCAGAAAAACTAAGTGGGGAAAACCCTTCACATCTTCTCCATGCTCCCAGTGAAATCTCACTGAGTCTGACAAAATCTCGAATGGAATAAAATTTACATTAACAAAATAACTTGTAGGTTTCCATTGTCCCAGATATAGATGTTAAGAAATAATTGCCCCAGACTCCTGGTTTGCAGTTTAAAAGAAACTGGAATATTGTGGTATAAAAGTGAGACCCAATTCCTGCTATTCAGTGGTATTAATGTGAGCGTTTTTACAAGGTTCATAACTTTTTGGCATGTTCTTAAGTGATCCCATATGCCAAAAACATAGCTGGTATTATTTTGAGTGTGGAGTAAATAACTTTCTCATTTTACAGGTATCCTGTTATGCATCCTGATGATTGTTGGTTTGGAAACTTAAATGACAAGTGACACCTTTTTTTATTGTTACTACAATACTGGTTGCTCCATTTTTGGTGAGGCGCGGGGGGAGAAAATATTTATTGCCTTCCCTTATTTGTGCCATAATGTTTCTGTTTTTATGAATCAATTCACAATTGTACTTTGTGGAGGTAGTGGTACTCAACAGGAAGGCTACTGAGGTGGAAGCAAAGAAGGAAGTTAGTCATTTTAGTGAAGACTGAAGTGTGTGTGTGGGGTGCATTTTAAAATGATTTTTGTTTCAATGTTAGCTTTTTGTAATAAGATGAACACTTAGCAGGAGCAGTTCAAGTCAGTGTCTGGTACAGACACTCAGACTTCAATTGTAGTAGATTTCTAAATGGCCTTCAGGTGAAGGGGTAACTTGGATAAAATGATAACAGTGAAAGAATGAAAACAGGAAACAGATGTCTGGTGACGTCTGGTGATTGGATAGCACTTATTCAGTGAACATCGTCTTAGTCACAAGGCAGCTGTATCCTGGTCCTGATATTATTATGCTGCAAATATCTTGGAGCCAAAACAGCCACGTTCCACAAAATCCGGTTATTCTAACTTATAAAGGTGATCTTCTATTGACTTATACTTGGCTTTAGTTGCCTTAGTTAAAATATGCACTGCTTGTCTTTTTCTTCTTACAGTAGCTAGTAGTTAATAGCAGTGGTTCCTATTTTATTTACTAACTAAAAAATGGCAGAGCTATAAAGGAATTCCTGTTTGTAATTTTCTCTCATCGGCAGCACAAGTCTCCTGGAAACATAGTATAGACTTAATTTACCTGTGCTTTTGATATCAACAAGGTCTCTAACAAATCCATAACAAACTGCTCCCCAATGGAATGTCTTTCATACGCTGATCAAGTTCTCTTGTACATGGAGAAAAACAGCACCGGCATTTATGACCATTACATGTACTTATGTAAAAACATTGTGCACATTCTTAACATTCATAAGATAAATGATTGCACTGGGTTTCCTGTTTTGTTAGGCTTTTTCATATACAACAATGTGTTGCACAGCAAGCATATTGACTCTGCTGTAACAGGAAAGGCATTTATCAGGTAGCTCCAGGATAAAATCATTTCATTTGGGCCATAAAGTGTTGAGAGTAATATTTTTATTCCTGTATACTTCCTTGGAAAACATACAGAAAAGACAATACTGAAATCAAGATGACTTTTGAGAAAATATGTACTCACATTCCACTTCCAAAGCACCCAGTTCTTGAGAGCTAAGATGGACTTTGCTTTAATATTAGTCAATCAGTACTATACCTACTGTGGACTTTGTGGCTATGTCTACACTCGCAGCTTCTTGCTCAAGAACATCTTGCGCAAGGGTTCTTGTGCAAGAAGTCTTGCGCAAGAAAACGTCCACACTGCCATGTGTGAGCTGTGCTTTTGCGCAAGAGCGCCCTTGGCAGTGTAGACGCTCTCTTGCGCAAGAAAGCTCTGATGGCCATTTTAGCCATAGGGCTTTCTTGTGCAAGAAATCCCAGCCAAGTGTCCACACTGCCCTCTTGCGCAAGAGCTCCTGTGCAAGAGGGCTTACACCTGTTAGAGCATAGCTCTTGCGCAAGAAGCCCTCTCTTACCACACCGTACTGTAAATTTCCTTGCGCAAGAGCTGGCGGGCAGTGTGGACGCTCTGCGGATTCTTGCGCAAGAACGGCCATACTTGCGCAAGAAGCCGTGAGTGTAGACATAGCCTAAGTGAAGCTGTAACTCAAATGTGCCTCTTCCTCTTCTGTGCACTTGTATAATGAAGATAATTGCTTGAGACTTGGAGGTATTTGAGGCTTTATTGGTTTTATTGTGAAATACTTACATTTTGTGAAGCATTCAATTGGTGGTATGTAATTCTATTAAGTGGGTAAATTAATAGACTAATCCTGAATCTTCACTGGCTGTATGCCAATATCTTTTTGACATATGAGTGCAATCGATGTTAGAGCTACAGGAAATTATACAAAAGTGATCAGTTAAGACAATAGTTTCCCATTGCTATTTAATTTTCTTTACCAGAGTTAAAACTTAAATATACAAAATTATAGCTCAAATAAGGTGCTAATGCAAAGTTAAGACTTAACGATCAAATGCTCCAAAAAGTTGGGATTTCCCACAAATGTCCCCAGAGTGTTAAGTTGGAGATATTATACATCCTGTATGTATTGGATATTTTAACAGCATTAATATAGTTAACATTTACATTAAAAACATGCTGTGTGAATGGCCAACCTTTTTGTGTTCCAGAGCCAGCTTTAGCATATGCCCCACTTACCTAGCAGTTGGTGAAATGTACAAGTTCCTCATTTTTTTTACACCTATTCAACTCCTATTCATCACATGACCAGAACTTTCTTCTGTGGGCTGCCGGTGCAGCCTCCAGCCTTAGGTGCAGGATGGCATCTTCTCATTTCTCGTGCTCGCTATTACCACCATTCGTACAACAGTAGCATCTCTAGTGGGTGGGAGAAGAGGAATATTATCCTCCCCTTCCCCAGCAGCTGTAGTCCATATAAGCCAAAGGAGAGTATTCCTAGAAAGAACATTTTGCACCAATAGTGGGTGAATGAGAATTGGGCCAATAATACTTAGCTTTTCCAATACTATTCATTAGCAGAGCTCAGTGTTGTACAAAGGATGTTCAGTATCATTATCCATATTTTGCAGAGAGGAAGCAGAGGCAAAATGGCTTTCTCGGTATTATCCCACAGGCCAATGGCAGTGCTTGGGAACAGACCGCAGGCCTTCGGAATGTCAGTCCAGTACTCGCTCTCCTAGGAAAAAGGAAGGAAAAAAAGAGAATAAATAGAATAAAAAGATGTGGAGAAACAACAGCAACAACCTACTCATCTGTTTTCCTTTATTTCCCAGGCAGAAATCCTCAGTATCAGTGTTTCAGGGACAGGTGAGGCTAACATCCACTTACTAATGACTGCTAGTCTGGAATGCATAGTTCAGTAGTTGGACAGGGAGAAAAGCAGAGTCCTCAGAACTGCACATGACTCCAATGGATGATAAAAAGGGGTCTGTGACCACCTCCCCTCTGCCCCCCCCCCACCCCTTGCAGCACACAGCGCGCTGATCAAAGTCAGGGAAATGAGCAGCTCTGTGGCATTGTCCACCCACTCCACCTCTGCAGGATTCTGGCAAGGGCATAAGATTTTTTTTATATTACTTGAATAAATGATGTGTATTAACTAAGCAAGCCAGTGAATGTTAATAATGCTTCACACAAATACTGCTTGGAAAAAGAATACTTAAATAGAAACTAGGAAAAAATACCTCAAAGCACATTTAAAACAGCTATTAGCATTGTTCAACACTGTCCAAGATACATAGCAAAAGCCAAGTGTATGCAGTACAATCCTGTTGCGCTTTAAAAAGGTAGCACTTCGTGGATAACTGCAGTAATACACTAGGAAACGTTTTTAAAAGGATGCAAGTCTAACAATGAGGTTGAACTTTCAAGAACTTCTATTAAAAAGGGATTCAATCCCAGCAGTTCCTCAAAGGTATGTAGATGCTAAGCTCTTAATGAAAGTGAATGGAAACTAAGCATCTAAACCCTGTTTTGGGCCTACTTGCTTGCTTACTTATTAGATAGCATTCATGTCACTGTGATGGGATATAAGATAAAGAGTTAAAAGGAGTCAGTGGGCTCAATTAGTTTACCAGGTTACACCTGGTGGGTGTGTAGACTACATTTGCTATTAGATCCAGCTGTGGAGTAGCTATGTCTCTTTTCATGAAGGAATGAGTTCAGGGCAGTTAAAAGTGATGCAGGAGGATGGAGAACCAGGAGGAAAGTGGTGTGCTGTTCTCTTATTTTCTGAGGAAGAAACTGCAGAGAAGCTATAGGAGTAGAGTTGGCTCTTGGGCTGGGGCTGTGAAATAGCGGTAAGACTATAGGGAATGACTGGTAGTATTCTGCAGAGGAAGGGAGACTTGAGGAGGACCAAGGATGTATTAAATGCCCAAGTCCAGGCATGAGAAAGCAATCTCCTGCTTTTGATTATGATTGAGCTTCCAGGAAGAAGCCCCACAGTCTGACGGAAGCATGTACTGGAAAGAGGAAGTCCTGGAAGGCATGTCTACGTTAGGAAATTATTTTGAAATAACTTATTTTGGAATAACTCTCAAAATAACTGTTTTGAAATAGCATGTCCACACTATAGGGAAGCCTCGAAATTAGTCTGAGGAAGGCTTCCTTAATGTGGACGCGCTACTTCAACTTAGAGCCCCAGGAAGCACTGGAGAGTAATTACTTTGACACTGGGGAGTAGTTATTTTGAATAATAACTACTGCTATTTTGTCCACACTACTGCTATTTTGAAATAACTCTTTCGAAATTAGCGTTATTCCTCGTGGCAAGCAGGAGTAATTATTCTGAAATAACCAGTCCCTTATTTTGAAATAACAGGGTTGGTAGTGTGGACATTCCACTTGTTATTTCAAAATAAGGGGAGTGTAGACCAGGGTTGAGTGGCAGAAGACATCCTATTGATTATTAGTGTGTATAGTCCACGATTCATTTGGGACACTCCTATTCCAGAAAGGTGGGACAGAACATGCCCTGGCTGGAGATCCAAATCAAAAGAAGTGGATTGTCAGTTTGCCTGACTGGCATTTAGAAGAGGTTATTGAGAAGGCTCATTCACTGTACAAGGTGGGCATGCCAGTTGGCGAGTCTGTCTTCTACAGTCTCATTTACCAACACAGTGCACAAAGTAATTGGAGAATGAAATTTTGTTTTTAGTGAGATTATAGATTCAAACAATGTTAAGAATATAAACACTTGGATCTCTTTAAATAAAGATTTCAAAAACTGTAAATATATGAACAGCTGTAAACAAGTCTCTAGGTCTGCTTTATTTTAAAATTATTCATTGGCTTTTGTTTACTACACTATTACTGACCACAAATGTTCAAAAATTAGTCAGACCACAAAGCGAGCAGACTTTAAAAAATAAATAATGGGTTCCTTTTACCAGCTTCTAGTTTTCAACCCTTGAGGGAGTGCATTTTTTCCTTTTTGCAACTCAAAGGGCAAGAAAATTGCTTTTAAATATATTAAAAAAAAAAAAAAAAAAAAAGCCTCTCATAATAGCATTTCTCGAGAAGGCTTTGGTGTTTTTCCTAAATATTGCAAGTCATAATAAAATTCAGAGAATTGGCAATAATCACACATTTGCAACACCCTCTGATTTGTTTTGGCTAATTCCTATTTCATTGTTTCAGACTGTAACTTCTGATCAGTCTCAACTTTTCACTTCTAATAACCAGCTTCCCCAGCATGACAGGAAAATACAATCCCTAAAATTTTGTTTCTCTAATAAAGATTCCAAGCTTTGTTTTGCAGACTTTATATTACACAGTGCAGAGAGCTCCATCATTATGTAACCACCTGAAGAAAGAAAGAAAGACCAAACCAAACCAAACCAAAGGTACAAGTCATGAACTCTGGTGAATCAAATTTTGGCTTGTCCAGCCTGTTTCCCTCAGGTGTGGGCAAGGCTGACACCTAGTGACTAAATGCATTTATTCCTAAGAAAGAGCTCTGTGAAGAGGTTGCTGGAATCAATGCTGCCCACAGTCAATCTTCCAGGGTTTGATTTAGTGAGTCTAGTAAAGACCTGCTAATTCAAACTGAGATGGAACTCCTGTCCGTGCCAGTACTCCTGATACTCAGGCGGAGTAAGGAAGCTGACAGGAGCTCCCGTCAACTTCCCACTGTGTGGATGGAGATTTAAGACACATTGACTCCAGCTATGTAATTAACATAAATGGATTTGCGGATCTTAAGTCGACTTGCCCCTTTAGTGTAGAGCAGGCCTAGGAGTTCTTGGTGTTCTGCAGCACCCCCTGGATTGAAGTGGTTTCCATCATATACAGGGTTTACAGTTTTGTTGAATGGCTTCAGCACTGCTACCTTAAAAATTGTTCCAATGCTATGGAATGCTAGCTCTGTGGAGGCTCAAAAGCTTCTCTCCCTCACCAACAGAAGTTAGTCCAATAAAATATATTATCTCACCCACCTTGTCTCTTTATTCCTAATGGCCGCCTTATGTTTCAATGGGAATATTCTTTTTTTTTTTTTACAATAGTCCTACGTGTTAAAGCCTCACGCTGAATCCTTCATTTAATTCTCTGAATCATAGTTGTCAATGTGACTACTATGGGGTCTAACACATTAGTCATGAGCCACATGTGGCTATTTGGCCGGTTGTGTGTGACTAGTTCACTATAGCAGTACCACTGTAGTGGCTACTGCTTCAGAACTGGTTGGACACTGTGGTTCTAGAATACTCTTTTAAAGGTCAAGTTAAACTACTTTTGGAAATTTGTTGAACTGGCTGTATTATCTTAATTATTTGCCCTAGCTGACCGTATTAGCTTAATTTTTGGGGTGGGAAGGGGGCAGGAGGAGGCAGTTCCATCAGAGCAGGGGTGGGCAATAACTTTATGCTGGGGGGCCACTTCAGAAATTTTTTAAGTGGGCCCCGGGCCACACTAGAAGGGGTGGGGCCTCAAGCGTTAAGGGGCGGGGCCAGGAATTCCCTGCTTCCTCACCCACAGACCATGATTGGTCTGAGGTTGGGGGAGTGCATGAAATCTTGGCCCCCGCCCTCCCCCAAAGGTTCCCCCTAGGCGCCCATGCCCCTGTCTTCTGTCCTGAGGCTAATCAAATCAGGATTTGGAGGCTTCTAAGCATAGGCACTTCTAAGCATGGCGCTTCTAAGCACAGGATCGAGAAAACTTTGGGTGTCCCCCCTTCCCCCACCCCACCGCCAGGCCCTGAGTAGCCTGGGGCCGGGGGAGTGCGCGAAGCCTTCTCTGACCCTGCCAGCAGTGCCTGGCGCTTCTAAGCACCGCACACTCCTTGCAGGGCAGGGGCAGGGCGGAGGAAACTTCACATGCTCCCCACACCCCCAGGCCAATCAGGGCTTAGGGGCAGGGGAGCGCAGAAAGTCTCCTCCCACCCTGCCAGGAGCGTGTGGCACTTCTAAGCGCAGCATGCTCCTGGCAGGGCAGAGGAAACTTTATGCGCTTCCTCCTGCCCCCAGGCCCTAAATGGCTTGGGGGCTGAGGAGCAGCAGGGTTGAATCAATTTGCTGGGCGGGTCGAATCCGGCCCATGGAGGCCCTTTTGCCCACTCCTGCATCAGAGCATAATCGTTATATAATATATCCTCTTCCCGGAGCTCAAAGCGAGTCATTAGGGAGAGGTTAAGGAACAGGGAAATGTCACCAGTGAGGCAGAGTCTTGACAAATGGGGAATAGACAGAGACCAATTTCCCCCCTTTTGATTCCTTACAGTATGTAGGGGAAAGGTACATGCTAATCTGAACTCAAACTCTCATCTGGTTATTCGTAGGCACTCTACTCCAGATAACGTAATATCTCCTGTATTTTTATTTATTTCAAAAATAAATACAATGGAATGGTTTCAGTCCATTACAAGTTATTTTAAAGGGCCAGTCATTCACATATAACATTGTATGCAAGCTAACAAGCCTGTATTTATGCATATAAGAACTGAACATATTAAGACTGAGAGGCTTAGCTAGACATTTGCGAGCAGACCCTCAATTGCAGAATCTGTGACAATTTATACCAGCCTCTTGGATGTATAATTGCCCATTTGGGCAAAATTACACAATCAAAGGCACATAAGTGTCTGAAATTTCCTGTGCATGCACCTTGGTTTTTAGAACACTGGGTCTCCATCCACAAGCTGGCTTCAATAAGTACCATGTGTGCCTAGAGCAGTTTCCAGGATGGGAGCATTTTCCATGAAAGTCTAGTAAGTGCTGCTCCAAGTACTGGAGTTGAGAATTCGTTTGTTAATGTGACTTTCCCCCCCAGCACTACTTTGATTCTTTTTTCTTGAACTGATTCATAAGTGTTTGGTGACAATACTTCACACGTTCCCTATTAACATTATTATATTTTCTTTAACTGGATAATTATTTATACCCACAAAAGTTTGCTATTCTAGAATGAAGTGGCATGCAGCTAAATGGAGATGCTTAGCAGGCGATTAGAAACCAGAGATTAAAGCCTTATCAATAATCAAATATATTATCACAATATGGTATCTAAGTTATGTTTCCTTACTTAGCTATACAGAATCTATAGGGTAATGATTTAAAATCCTATAAGTATCCTAAAGTAAACTGTGTTTTTAATAGCTTTGGATATGTTTAGAATCCAAGTCTCCAGTGAGGTGACTTAAAAACTCATGATTCAGAAACATCTTTATCAATCTAAGCATGTCTTCAAACTTGTGAACTTTAATAAAAGTAGTCACTACTACATGAACTGTGTTGTATGTTCTGATTCAGATAGTCTGTCATCCTGTAGCCTGTATCTGGAAATATTAGGCCACAATTATTGACCAGTTTCACACTTTGTGCCAAGAATTATGATAAAATTTACAAACTAATATAATCCATTATTTTATTTGCATTATTGTCCATTATTTCACTTGCAAATGAGAGACACTGGAATTAAGTAAATAACACAAAACACTTCGTGCCAATATTCTTTATAATCAATGTACTATCAAGTTAAACCTATACCAAATAAGCCTGAGCTTGCAGTTTCTAAAATTCCTTTTACATCAGCGGGAGTTTTGCATATAAAAGGACTTCTGTACTGGATTCAAAAATACTAGGGCTTGCAAAAGTAGGAACCAATATTTGGCCTTTTCTCTGATTTCCTTGTGCACCCAAAGCTTAAAGTGGCTTTAATGAGAGTTTTGAGCATGTTAGGAATAAAAAACTCCTAACTGATTATATTATATTAATTTATTTTGGGGGGAGGATGAAGGAGTTCCAACTATTCACTCTTCACTCTACAAATTCTGGCCTGGTCTATACCAGACTAGGCAGGTTGGCTTAAGATACGCAACTTTAGCTACGCAAAATGCATAGCTGCAGTCAGCTTACCTTAAGCCAGGCTGTGGTGGTGTCCACACAGTGGGAGACTGATGGGAGCAAAGACTCCCATTGAGGAGTACCAGAGGTTGGCGAGGTTTGCCCTCAGCATTCGATTAACAGGTCTATACTATATGTCTAAGTGCATCATATGAAAAATTAAAAAGTGCAGGGCCTTTTTTCCTAACCCAAAATTAAGGAGTCATTGGAATTAGATCTGAAAAGGGCTGTTTGAACTTTTAGTCCCTTTTAATGTGATTGTTCCTCATTGTATGTTTACCTGGGCTTTATTTATCTTAGTTCTAAATGTACCAAATGAAGAGACTATTGTTGTAAAGATTTGTAGTGGCTTTTTTTTAAGCTCTAGTTCATGGTTTCCCAAACTGGGGGGCATGCCCCCCGGGGGGGGTGAAGAAATTCAAGGGGGGAGCATGAGGCGACCCAGCCTTTCCCCCCCCCATCAAGTTTTGCTGCCCCGCTCAGTTCCCTTTTTTTTTCTCAAGTTTTGCTGCTATTTTTTGGGGGTGGGGGCGTGAGGGTTTTTCAAAAATCAAAAAGGGGGGCATGATGCCAAAAAGTTTGGGAACCACTGCTCTAGTTGGAGTCCAGGCAGAAAGAGAGCTCAGAAAAGTTCTAGGCTGAAAGACTATTCTGACACAGAGAATAACATTGTTACTCTTTATTCCATTAAAGCTCCTCAGTCAGTTAGAAGAAAATAACTCTTTATGTAATTCTTTACTTTCATTGCATGACTGTGAAACTGCCTGATTTCATCCTTGCACAGGCTGTTCAATTAAACCCACAGAACAGCTAGAGTGGGGAGGTGACTTTACCAACTTCAAAACCACAACAAAACTTAAAATCTAGAGTGGAGTACAGGTCCACTAATTTACTCAATGGAGTGATAATGTATGTATTGTTTTCATTGAGGAAGGGGATAAAGATGACTGTAACTTCATATTTAGTTTTTGAGGAACATTTAATTTAAAAGCTTCAGAGAGGTAGCTGAGATAGTCTGTCACAGGAAAAACTTAAAAAACAACAAATAGTCTAGTAGCACCTTAAAGACTAACAAAACATGTAGATGGTATCATGAGCTTTTGTGGGCACAACCCACTTCTTCAGATCTTCAGATTTAATTTAAAAATATTACCACAAATGGGAAAGCTCTTACCAAAGAGGAGAAAATGCAAAAGTCCTATACAAAGCAGGGGAAAACCACCATTGTGTCTTTGGCAGAATACTTCTGAGATTATTTCATTAGTGTGGGATTAGAAAAATACCCCTCTTCCCAATTCAGTCCTCCAGAGTAATTAATGGAGCACTCTTACCAGGAGCTTAGCTATCTTCCTCCTTCATTTAAGAGTCCCATTGGACAAAAGTCATCTTTTAGTTAACTCTTTCAGTAGATCTCTCTGACTATGTCCTCTCACAATAATATGGGGGCCACACGAGGTTTACAGGATCGGTCAGAAAAGGCTTTCCATGTCGACTGATCCCCATCTAGACTGCCGCTTTTTGCCGGCAAAGTGCCACGTCGGCAAAAAGCAGCGGCCATTTCTATTCAAATGAAGCCGGGATATTTAAATTCCCACTTCATTTGCAATAGCAATGTGCCTAATCTACATCCCTCTGTCGGCAGAGGGGTGTAGTTTAGACACACCCTTAGAGACTAACAAATATATATAGTATCATGAGCTTTCATGGGCAAAACTCACTTCTTCAGATCCTGAGAAACCTCCCTCCGAACTCTTGCAGTGAAACCTATGACATTGTTTCAAAGATAATTTGACATAAAAAGTTTGATATTTTGGCAGACAGATTGCAGTACTTTCTTTGACAGAAACTTCTGTCAAATTACATTGGAGGAGGCATTTATACAAATTATATACTTACACAGAAAAGACCTCTCTACATCATGATCTCTAAAGAGAAAATGTTTTCAAATTGGTAAACTTCATTAAGAACGCTAGGGGGAGATGTTATGCCAGGCTTTCTATTTCATCCTGGAATTGTTCTTCTTGCCTTTTGGCTGTGCTGGTATGCAGTTTGATTTAGTTTTTGATGAAGTATTTAACCTAGCAAAGGATTGCTATGAATGGGGAAAACAATACCATATATAGCAAGTCTAGTTAAAACAAACAAAAACAACCT
The DNA here is from genome assembly GCA_019425775.1 of Rafetus swinhoei. Taxonomy (NCBI): domain Eukaryota; kingdom Metazoa; phylum Chordata; order Testudines; family Trionychidae; genus Rafetus; species Rafetus swinhoei. Next base: position 67,292,483 of record CM033424.1, on the reverse strand, counting down.
GAAAACTATTTTTGCAGCAAACCAGAAAACCTTATTTAACAATATACTAGGGGGCTGAACCACCCCCCCCCCCTCGCCCCGGCTCACTAGGCTCACCCCCCACCCCCACCCCAGCCTCCTGGAGCACCAGGGAGGGGGCCGGAGGGAGGCTGCGCAGCTCCTGCCCTTCCACGGAGCACTGGGGAGGAAGGAGGCCATGGGGCTCTTGCTCCCCGATGAGAGGGGAAGGGGAAGGCACTGGGAGCATCAGGTGGGGGGAGGCCATGTGGCTGCCTCTTACTCCTCCTACCCCGGAGTACCGGGAAGGGGGAAATGGAGAAGGCCACGGGGCTCTCAACACCCTGAGCAGTGGGGAGGCCATGCCACTCCTGTCTCCCCCCCAGCGCTGGGGAGAGGGGAGGCTGTGCTGCTCCGCCCCCCCACCCTGAGCACCGGGGAAGGCTGCACAGCTCTGCTCCCCCAGGAGCACTGGAGAGGGGGGGAGGCCGTGTGGCTCCTGCCCACCCAACCCTACCCCTCTGCACTGGGGAGGCCGCATGGCTACCACCCCCAAGCACCAGGGAAAGAGGGAGGGAGGGAGGATGCTGGGTAGTGGAGTGGGGATGGGTTGCAGGATGCAAAGTGACATGCTGAGGTCACTCTGTTGTCCTTCAATAAATGTTTTTTTTATATATAGAGAGAGAGAGAGAAATTTGGAAATACCCCTGCCCAGAATTTTTTGGTTTTGGTTTTTTGGTTTTTTTGGTTGTTTTGTTTTGTTATTGACCATGACAGCTTAACATTTTAAGTCAGATACAAAAGTGAACGAGGCAAACACATTCTGGGAGAGCTTCTAACAGAGAATGCTAAATAAATGGGAATGTAACTGCTATAAACTGCTGCTATGTTTTCTTGCATTAAGAACTGAAATCACTAAGGCTATCTGAACAGTCAAAAATGATAAGATGACTACAATGAACTAATTAAATTCTGAGTGAACCACTGAAAAAAAAAACTGTTAAGATAATACACCAGGGCCCTTAGCAAAGATGCATTTCCTTCCTCTGCTTTTTTATCTACTATGTACTTGAGAGAATGTATCTGTCTGTGCGTGAGTCTGTCTGTGTGTCTGTTTGATCAAGAGCTCCTCCTAAATGGTAAGAGTTGGGACCATCAAATTTGGTAGGCAGCTTCCTCTTATCATAACCTAAATCAAGATAAGGGTTTGGTTGTGCCAGGAAAATGGGATATGCCTGGAATGGGCTTGCTTCTCATATAACCATACAGAAACACCAGACAGGTGAAAGGGGCTGGCTGGAGGTGTGCCCCCCCCCATCCAGGTCTGCCCTAGCCCTGAGCACATTAATACAATGTGAGTTGGTAGATATTGATACAGATGCACTCCCTTTCAGGAGTCTCCTCTTTTTTTGAAAGTTCAAATATGGTAACCCTAGCCATGGGACATTATGCTGCATGATCCATTACTCTGCACAACTGTTTCCATGATCTCCAGTGGCACAACTGTTCTAGCACATACATATTTTCCTTGTATTTAGTAGTTTGGGCAGTTGTCTGAGAAGAATGATATCCATGCGTCCATTACTAAATAGACAGTGAGGTATGTGCTCATTCTTTATAATACAGCACAGCAGAGATTGGACTGGTTGTGTGTAGACTGTTTCTAGATCTCAACTTTCCCCAAGGTTGATGAGCTTTGAATCTGGGGTTCTGCTTTGAGTGCATTATAAAAATATGTTCAGTTTAGTTCTAGTTCTTTTGGAGGGGGATCAGGGCTCTAGTGGATTTGGATTCTTTCATTCTGGATGGTGATCAGCCTTAGCCAACTTTACTGCCTCTCTGAAAACCACTGAGACATGCATGTGAAAAGAGATGTGTTCTATACATGTTTTCCATTTTCTTTAAGAAAGTGTAGCAAAGCCCTTAAAATTCCCTTCCTGAAACTTCTTTACCATTAGCAGCAATAGGCCATTTTCTATGTCCTGAATTGCAGTCAAGTCTAATGGAAAACAACTACCTGTGCAAGAGATGATCGGCATTGGCATCTTGGGTTTTGGTACAAGTAAGTGTCTTCTGTGATACTTATAGACCTATGATTAAAGAGACCTTCCACTGATAACAGAGCCAGCTGGTTTACTAACTTGGAAGAGAGAGCTCCAGAGTAAGATCTGTATTTGATTTTGTTCTCACTTTTGTTTGTATGTTTAGAGATACCATGATAGGTGCTAACTGTACATTGCATGGACAAATATAGACTTGTTTTACTTCTGGCTGATGAGTAAAAGCACTTGCTAGCTAAAGTGCAAAACCTAAGATGGTCTCTTTCAAAACCACACATGTGATGCTGTAAACTTTCAGACAATATCTGGTTTGGAGCTGGACAAGGGAGGTATGCTCTAACTAACTTATGCTAGACACTGTATAGTGCCCACATGGGATCTTCATTTCTCCCTTCCGCTTGATTTAGACTTTTCAGTAGAAATTCTTTTAGGGTGTTTGGAAATGTAAGTCTATATTCTTATATCACTAGACAGGAATTTTTCCTTCACACTGCATAAGGGAAAAGCCACTGGAGAGCTCAGTGCCTGCTTCTGCCTTATGAATGGGAGAGAAAAGCCATCTTACAGCAATGTATGGCCAGGACTAAATGACCTAGCCTTAAAAACCTAAAATACTGGACTGAAACAAACAGCAAAGGTAGAACTTAATTATTTCTTACAGATAGTGTATGACCCAAGCCACCGTGAACAGCAATGTCAATAAGAAACAGACTTGCCATTTAATACACCCAAAGGGTAGGGGAGCCAACAGCCTTGCTGGACCCCTGGGCAAGGTGTGGGGGGACTGGTTCTGTACATGGGAAGGAATGGGGCATCAGGCAGAAGGGGCAGAACCAGAGCAGCCAGCCATCAGTGCAGCCCAGCAATCTGGAGGCAATTTAAAGGGTCTGAGGCTCTGAGGGCTGCTTCTGCCACAGTAGCATCACCAGCAGCCCCAGTACCTTTTGAATCACTGGCCCCTGGGCTAGTTGCCCCCTGTGACAAGATCAGGCCAGAAGACTGTTACAGAGTGGGGAAAAGGCAGCCCAAAAAAGCATAAAAGACCTGCTAAGTAGGGGTGAAAGGCTGCAGGACAATTAGCAACTGACAGGGACCAGACCAAGGCAAATTGGAGACAGCTGACTCCACTTCAGGCCTGCTGGAGGCCTTTAAAATCCTCCCCAGTTAGATGGTACATGGGGGGGGGGAGAAGAAGAAACAGAGTTTGAGACAAAAATACTACTAGTAGGCTATGTCTACACTGGTGGGTTATTGTGCAAGAATGGCTGTTCTTCTGCAGTGTCCACACTGCCCACCTGCTCTTGTGCAAGAAGATTTACAGTACGGTGTGGTAAGAGAGGGCTTCATGTGCAAGAGCTATGCTCTTTTCTAACAGGTGTAAGCTCTCTTGTGCAAGAGGGCAGTGTGGATGTGCGGTAGGGGTTTCTTGCGCAAGAAAGCCCTATGGCTAAAATGGCCATCAGAACTTTCTTGCGCAAGAGAACGTCCACACTGCCATGGATGCTCTTGTGCAAAAGCATATCTTGCATGTGGCAATGTGGACGGGGTTCCTGCACAAGAGTTCTTGCACAAGAACCCGCCAGTGTAGACATAGCTCTAGAGTTAGAAACAGCAGGGAAGGGAGTCCCAGAAGGAGTGCCTGGGCTTCCTACAGCAAGCCCTCCCTGGCAAAGGGGGAAGGCTACCCACCCAACAGTGGCCAGGGAAAGAGGAGCCCTTGCCCACAGCCCCTTTATGTGACCCTATTGGTGGGCCTGCCAAAGGGCCAGATAGTCCACAGCTGAAGTCTAGCTTTGGGGATGGGGGGGCAAAAGTGGGAGGGCACAAGGATCTGCCTACTTGCAATCTCTGTAATCTCTTTTATGGCTGGACAGTTGCAGATAAGAACTCCTACTGACATAAAAGGTGATATGAGGTGAAAGACTGTATGCACTACACCTCATGAGAAGGTGGCATAAATTGTTTCCCATTGCAGCTCATTGTATTCAGGTTATCTCCTATATACTGTGGATTTATACCATGGTCAGTGTGAAATCATTATCTTCCTGAAAAGGACCATGCAGTTTTATCAGACTATAGTTAAATGTTGAATAAGACTAAAGAAAATAATGTCCCCCCACACACACACACACATATTCAGCCAGTATCATTGACTGTTGCCTGGTTTCTAGTCAGGGCTACATCAGCAGAGTTTCATTTGAAAAATGGTCCAGGTTTGAAGAAAAGTTCCCAAATATTAGTGAGCCTGGCCTCAGTTGAGTTCTCACAGCTCAGTTCCAGTATGGTCAAGGAAGATCAAAATCTGCTCAGAGCTGATCAAAGCGATTTCATTGACTTCATCATATCGTTTAATAATAAAGCCATGCTATATGGAAACAGATGGAGATTCATAACAAAAACACCAGTGTAAATTCAATGACTCATTGAAAAACGTCTCTTGTAACGTAAGGAAAATCTTGGCTGAAGCAACCTTTTGGCTTCTTATTTGTTTCAGGGTCATATGAATTGGCAGAGAATGTCCTAATCTTTGTTCCGAGCACCCAATTTGACAACCTGTCCAGAGTCAGAATAACCCTGGTCTCACAGTTTTTCCTCGAGTCTCCTGCTGAGAGTAAAATATGGCTGTCCTGCAGTTTGTACAAGGTTTTTAAAATGTCATGAGATGTCACGGTCCATAGAAAGGGAATACAGTGTTCTGCTTGCTGTGAAACAGAAAAAAAGCCAACCGAACTGGTTCCTTCCTCCTAAGTACATAGTAACCAATGCACAGCTAAGTCAGAGAGAAAAAATTTAAAATCTCATTTTAGTTACAAAGAATATTCTTGAGATACAGGTTTATTCTCTCCTCTGTGTGTGCATATTACTCCCCTTACTTTGAGTTCAGCTTAATACCCTGAGGGGAGAGTAGCCCATGACTTCAGTGCAAGGTTAATTGGTTATAGCATCTATCTTGCTGTGTTTCTTTGTATGGAGCACTCCAAAAAATGTAATACGCGTCTGCTGGAGAAATCATGCTGTCCAAAAGTTCTATGTATTCCTAGGCACTCCGAGCATAGCTATGAGACTGGAGTCCTAAACTGTGCTGTCTCTACAGGGTCACAGACCTAAGCACAAAAGTAGAGAGGTCTGAATAGGTTGGTCATTGACAAGAGGATGAAGACATAACTGAGAATGAAATATGGTAGCACTTTGCTTATGGCAAATTAGTGTAGCATTGCTTATTCCTAATGCTGCTGTGTGTTCCTACAAGTTTCCTCTTTTCTCCCCTTCCCACCCCCGCCCCCAAACCCGAGGGCTAGTAGCCATGGTGTCAGAATGCACGTGTGTGGAGTTCTGTGTGCACTGGGTTTGGGTGACAAGCTGGAATGATGTCTCAGCTAGAGAATGACAATGCATTTTCAGGATGGAAATATAATAGGATGGATTCTGAGCCCTGTCCAGCAGCATAAAGGGGGCTAGAAAGATGGCTTAAATGGGAGTCCCTCTGAATGAGGATTCTTCTTCAGCTGGTGCAAAAGTAAAGTTCAGCTCTACATTTTGCTTGGGGAACAATGGTTAGTTCTGGATTTCTGAGGTGCTCGAAGATATCTTAAAACAATCTTTGTCCCTGTCCTGGACTATACCAATCAAAGCTTATACATAGTGAGGATTCTGGGTTCAGAGGTTTATTTTGCTGTCCAATAACTTTCTGATTCTGAAAATGGGGGCTGACAGTTTTGCCTTTTGTTAGCTGGGGAAAAGCTTAGCACGTTCTGCTAATTTATCTCTTTAGGCTCAGCCATGACTAGTTTTCATCTGAACAGACATCTTTTCCATGGAAAATTAATGTGCCATTTGCCCAAAGCTACTTCAGTCTGCAAACTACTACACTCTGCCCAGTTGCATATTACCTCAACACATTGGGTGCCCTCTGTTACTTCAGATGCCCTTGTGATGGCTGTTCACACCACCCCTCACCTGAAAGATTTAATGAGCTTGTTAGGCCAGGCAAGGCAGATGGCAGTAGAGGAAGCCTGAAATCACTTGAGTGAAAGGAGGAAACCCAGGGGATCCAGACCCTGAAGGAAGAGTTGATCCAGAAGGGTGGTGGAGCAGAAGCCTGCAAGAGGTGGAGTAGCAGAAGGCTCAGGGAAACTACAGCAAGGTGGGATGTTGCAGACCTTGTCTGCTGATTAGAAGGTTCAGGACCTGGAACCTGAAATAGCAGGCAGGCCTGGGTTCCCCTGTTAGACATTAGGAAAATGGTGCAGTCAAGGCAGTGGATTTGAAGATGCATGGGATGTCAGAACTTTGATACCCCTGGAGAGGGAAAACACTTCATCTTGGTCTACACTAGGGAGTTATTTTGAAATAAAAACAAGTGGAGTGTCCATACTGCTAAGCCTGTTATTTCAAAATAAGGGGCTGGTTATTTTGAAATAACTCCTGCTTTCCATGAAGAACAACCCTTACTTCAAAATAGTTATTCTGAAATAGTCTTGATGTAGACACTCCACTGCTGCTATTTTGAAATAACTACTCTCCAGAGTCATTCGAAGTAATTACTCCCCAGTGCTTCCTGGGGCTTCAAGTTGAGGTAGCACATCCACATTAAGGGAACCTTCCTCAGACCAGTTTTGAGGCTTCTCTGTAGTATGGACACTCTATTTCAAAATAGTTATTTCAGGAGTTATTTCAAAATAAGTAATTTTGAAATAATTTCCTAGTGTAGCCATGCCCACAGGGACCTGGCCTGAGAGCCACACTGTGAAGAGGGAGCTACTGAGCCTCAAACGGAGAGAGAGTAACCTGAGCAGCAGAGAGGTGGCAGGGTGTTCAAATGAGAGCTGGGAATAGGCGTCTGATGCAGCAGAGCTATTCCCCAGAGTAACTAGGACCCCAGTACATGACCTAGGCAAAATGGGTGACAACCTAATAACGCTGAATGTTTTCTGTAGTGCACATAGCTCCCAGTAAGCACAGGGTCTGTTTCATACTGCAGTGTAAAATGTTCTCCCTTTGATTGTATAAATGTCATAGCTGGCATGTGAATTCTTCTGTTTCTTGGGGAGATTATTAATATAAGCGCAGATGAGACAACTTCACTTTTAAGGGTGATTACATTCTTATAAATGGCTATAGTTCCTTTCCTGAGCCCTTCTGTGTCAAGATGACAAGTTGCTTATTGGTGTAGGAAATCTACACAGCAACACTGAGAATGTTTATTGTAGATGGGGAACTTTTGCCCTGTGAAGTCACCTCCTACTAGTCACCAGTAGGTTTCTGATATTCTATCACAGGAAATTCCTGGTGGTCCACAAAAGCAGTCCCCTGAGTGCAGCTGGTACAGGGGGAAAAAAGTGCTGCACTAAATTGTAAGGACTGAGGCTCAGTGTCCAGTGTGGAACCTAGCACCTGTGCCCTGCAAAATGCAAACCCTGTGCTCTGCAGACAATGTTAAAATGAGCTAAATAGGGAGCAAAGGTCAAGTGAGCCATTATTGTACTGCATTTTATGCAAACAAAAAAAATGCATTAGAGGATGTGCTTTGTGTTCCAACAAGGCACTGTAAGATTATATTTAGGCTTCAGAGCTTTGAAGCCCATGGTAACACCACTGTATAATCACATCTCTTGATGTTAATGAGGAAGTTATAAGGCACTCCATCTAACCAAACAATGTAGGAAGAGTTAGAAATCTCTTCAGAGCATGACAGCAGCTTTAAAGGCCTTGGGGCTTAGTAGGATTAGACCATTAGCTTCATTTTCAATACCTGAATATGTCTGCAAAGAAATGAAACATATCAGATTAGCAATATATTATTCCTCTTCCTGCAAGTCTCTTCCACATGCTTTGTCATCTCCCTGGTAGTTTTGCCAGTGAACTCCTCTTGCCTCCACTCTGTTTTCTTCTGCACACGCATGGAGGACAGTTGGATGAACCTTATAAATCTGCAGAGTAGCGAGCCTCTGCAGAGAGCTTGTGAGCATCCTTGATTTCCAAAGTGAATGCGTGGGGAGGGTGCAGAGGACTTTGCATGGGGCATGTGATACTTCACAGGATCATGCTCTTTATGATTCAAGGTTAGCTGCTGGCTGCTGAATGACATGAGGCTTTTCTTTACTTTTAGGGATGGAGTATGGTTCCTCTGTAGCACTCCCAACCCCTGCTGCTTCAGAGAGTAAAAGACAATGTCTAGTAATGGACAGCAGGTTTCTAGACTCTCTAGAGTACTGAAATTCAGCAGCCAAGAAGGGCCTATAGTTTGGTTTTTAACTTGAAAGCACTGATATCTTATTAGCTATGATGTCTGGATAAAATAAGAACTGCCTCAAACTTAGCCCACCCTTAGAACATAAATACAAAGCAAACTTTCTGTGTCTGGCTGTGAACTTTTTTTTGTCCCTTTTGGTTTTCACTAAAATGTTCAGATTATTTCCATGGTATTTGGGATTGGACTAAAATCTCAGAATACAATGATTTGTGCAAAAGGCCCATGTGATTTGGGGAAGGGGGGTGTCGAAGCACTGCACTCAGCAGGAAGGGATTATTAGGAGTATCTGGGCTCAGGGTTGTCCCACGTCACCTGGAGAGGTCAAGTCCGGAGGGAAGGACTAAAAGAGGAAAAGACCAGCTCAGCACAGGGTTCACGAGGAGGAAAGAACCATTGGGCTGGCTCCTTAAAAGAAGGCCTGGGTAGCATTAGGGCCTGTCCTGGAGCTTCCTGAAAGAAAGACTGGCTGGGATCTGGGGCTAACCCATGACTGCTAGCACCAAAGCCTCCCTGGGCCTGCTGTGGGATTTTTACAAGTGCTTTTACATGGAGCTTTTTCTTTTGGCATCTGCCAAACGCCTCTGGGTGGAAAGGCCTAGAGGGAAGCCATAGTAGGAGGCAGCCCATGGAAGAAATGGTGGGTCTGAGCAGACCATAGCTGTTTATTACAGGGTTCCTGGAGTTGCAGCAAAGGTGTCCAGTCTGTCAGGTTGGGAAAGCTGGCAACCCTAGGCTGGGCTGGAACCCAGAGCAGTGAGAAGGCCTGGGTTTCTTACCAGCCCATTGACAAAGATGGCACAAAGGCCCCAGGGGTAAGAGCTGGAAAGGACTGTTAAGACTGGAGTCAGACTGAAGATCTGGTGAGGAAGCTGCTGAACTATAGATCTCCAGCACTCTGCCAGCCCCAGAAGGAGTGGGACCATGTGTGACCCAGCCTGAAGGTTGAGTCATAAAAGTAGACTATCAGGACTGCTGTCAGCATGAGGAGCACAGACCCAGCTACACCAAGCCCTGCTGTGAGGGACTGTGCTGCCTAGAGAGTCACTTTATCACAGCTTGGCTTTGGGAGAAGTTTAGTTTGATTTTTCGGCTGTGCTATTCTGCAACCTCTCCAGGAAGGGAAGGTCTGGGAGTGGAGAAAGGGTTCTATGGATGGCATGGGTGGTCACAAGCACGGTGTTACCTTGCAGCATGTTAATGTTAACCTGAAGCTGTACACAGGAAAGTTCCATTTTAAAAAATGACTGCTGTCTATCACAATTTTTAAAACTGTGACATAAGCACTTTTGAAAAGTGTATCCCTTATTTGAAAAGAGGCACATGTAAGACAGCAGCACATTCACTGTCCTGCAGTCTCAACCGAGCCACAATCTACCACTCCCCTTCCCTCCTCACATACAACTTCCAGGAAAACTTGCAAAAGAAAAGGCATATTAGGGTAGGAGGAGACCTGCTTTAAATTTTCTGCCTCCTATTCAACACAATGCCATACAATGTACAGGATGCAGGTATCCCAAGGCACCTCACACAATGCAACCCAATAAAAGCGCGTACACACACACACAGAGAGAGAGAAAAAAACAAACCCACTCTACCATAGCAAAGTTATAAAACAAACCAAAAGAAAAACTCTAAGAAATGTTATGTAAGGAAGTCTCCCAAGAGAACTCTTCTTTGGGGAATGGGGTGGTATGGGGATGAGCAGGGACTTTAAGCACTTCAAGACTGGTGCTATCTATTTTGTATCAAACCCATGGGCTGGAGACTCTGCATCAGCCAAGAAGCATGTGGCGCTCTTGAAGAGTTGGAAACAAAGGTGATCTTTTGTGCTATCCCCAATTCTCTGTCTAATCTGCTAAGGGCTGACTCCTCAGTGCAGATTAGAGCAGCCTCCAGGATTTCACCAGCTCTAAAAGGCCCTTACAGCTGCTGTGAAATCACTATGGAAGAGCAGAGTCTTGGCCACCCTGTCCCTCAGCCAACCCCCCTCTATGTTAGCAGCTGGGAGAGGAGTGTGGAGTGTATGGGCGCTATTACGGCAACTCTAGGCCACTTGAGGATCCCCTGCTTAGGAGAGGGGATAAAACAGTGCCCAAAGGTAGGGTGCAGCGAGGCTGGAACACGACTCGGGATCAAAGATTGTCACCATTAAATAAATATATAAAAGCCTGATAAAGTTTTCTTTCTCTTTGCAGATATATTCAATCCTATTTCCAGGGCAGTGCTCTTCAGGTGACCTACCTGGAGTAGATCCCAGTCTCCATTCTGTGCCTTATATAATTAACTGGTAACAGCACTCAGGTAGTACAGAAGTAAACACCATGTTGGGAGCAGTATGTCTATGTTAACCACTTGACTAGAGAAGTTAAATAGAATAGTGGCAGCTTAGGAAAGGGCTTTTTAGGGTTGCCAGGTGTCCGATTTTCACCCGGACAGTCCGGTAATTGCATCTTCTGTCCAGTAAAAAAGGAAAAGAAAACATTTTCTGTTTTTCTTGGATGGAAGGCCGGCAGGGACATTTCTCCTGGTGCATCTGGCGGGGGGAACGGGGAGCACGGGAATTTAAAGGTACGGTGATCTTTTTTTTTTTTTTTTTTTTGCTCAGCCAATTTTTTCCACCACCATGTTCAGGATTTTTTGTGAAAGTATCTGGCAACCCTAGCTTATGTGGCTGTAAATATGAACAAAGGCAAAAACAACCCAGCAAAGTTGTAGGGGAGCTCTTTCAGTAGATTAATAACAGTGATTTTTTTTAAATCAACTTTTGAGACTCTTTCTTCATGTCATAGCAAAACAGAGAAAGGGCTGTAAGATATCTTAGCAGGGTGTCGGTTTGAGTTTCAAAACTAGAGCATAAAAAAAGTTAAAAGGGGAAATTTGTGAAAAGTTGCAGTCCTCTTTCTACTTTGGTGTATGTGCAATGGACTAACTTCTAAAAACTCCAATTTCTACAGCAGGATACTCATAGCCAGGTAGTCAGAGCTGGGACATTGTTCAGGAGCTGCCTGTATCAAATCTGGTTGCTTAAAGAAGTCTCAGTTGCCTCATTCTGAACCCAATATAAAGGAGCACTAAGAGTTCGCAGCTGTCACCAAATTCATTCATAGTTTCACTTTATCGAAACCCCTGGCTTCACACTAAGTATTTGGCTTAGCAGAACTAATTGTAATGCCATTAAGGAAAAAAAACTGTCATAAGGTGACACCAAATGAGACTGGACAAAAGAGATATGCAATGATCTCTGGGTTCTATTGGTCACAGAATTCACCAAAGGCCAGCATATGGAAATGTACATTTGTACCACTCCCTATCAGTTTGTGCTAATCAACAGCAGTTCAAATATCTGGGTTAAGGCAAGGTCTATTTCTAACTGTCCAAAACTGCTCTATGGAGTTTAACATGGGAAGAACAAATATTTGTGAATATCTTTGCAAAAAATGAAAGCCCGAATCATAGCATGTGGCTCGCATTACATGAATAATATTAAATAACTACAAAAGCCAGTATATGGTATCAAAATCAGTCTTCAGGCTTCTCTGTTGGCAGCATGGTATTTTCTATGCACAGATAAACTGGTGGCTATTGCACAGCTCTTACAATCAACAACAATACATGGAAATTAATAAATGTATTTATTGGGAGAGGTCACTAGTGAAACAGGAAAATCAGTTTCCCAGCTTCCAAGACAAGTGTTTAAAGATCAGCTCCTTTAGTTCAAGCCAGCAGAATTGTTCCTTTTCTTGCCCCCCTCCTGTAACAAAGAAAGGTAGTTCATGTTGTTTATATGGGTCAGCAATATTAACTATTAAGTACAACTGTCTTGTAACTTTCTGCTTCTATGGATGAAAAGTGCAGCTTCAATAGTGTCAACTCCTTCTGTAGTATGAGTGTAGGCGTTTGTGATGTGACCATCATTTATATGTTGGCACCCCCACATTGTTTTCTGAAGGGAAACTGCACTAAAGCTGTGTTGTATGCGTGTGTAGTTTCAATTCATTACAGAGTAACAGTTGGAAGGAAATTGCCTATCAGTAATTTTGCCATCATTCTTACACAGCAGAAGCTGCTTGCAGTGAGCTCCAGTTTAGTGAAGCTCTGTTGATGATAAAGAATATCCTGAACTAAAATGCCACAAGTAAAATCCTGGCTCTGCTGACATTCTGTGGGGCCAGGATTGCAATACAGATCTGGGCTTAGGGGTAGTTTAGATTGGGAGCCAAACCTGATGGCTGTTTGCATTTCTATAATAGACTAAACTAAGCATCCAGATCTGATAGCCTGCTTCTCTGCCCCATCCCACCCCACTCTCCCACCAAACTGAAAAGAAGTTTCGGTCCAAATCAGAACTGTGCATCTTTTGTCCATCAGCAATGAAATGTCTACTCCACACAGTTGAAGAAAGGGTTAGTGTAGACCTGAGAGATCACTTAACCTACCTAGGTGCACATGGAGGAGAGGGGACAGGCATAAGTAAGGATGGAGATGAGAGAAGACTGCTGAAACAAAAGGAGGTTGTGGGAAGAAGGGGTAAAAATTCTGCAGTCACTTTTTTGACCCTGAAGCAGGAGAGATCTGTGGGGAACAGGAAGGCTTCTGCAGAGCGAATAAAAAACCCAGGAAAGATACAGGATTGGAGCAAGCTCCTGTGACTGTCCCTGGCATAAGAATGTGAGCTAGGGAGAAGGGTAGGGGGAAAAGGCTCTAACGAAAGTCCAAAACTGTTCAAGAGGCAGAAGCAAGGTATCTGATGGAACAGACTTTGGCTGCTCAGCCTAAGGTCCTGGATTGGAACTCTGCATACCAGGTGGGTTTTGGTTCCCCTACCAGCCATAAAGGTGATGTTGTGAAGCCCTTTTTGGCCTAAGGGAGTAAGACTGATTTAAACTCCTGAGAAAAGTGGGTAAGGAAGGACTACTGAGGCCCAGTCTCAGGGTCAGAGACCTGAGAAAAGTTCTTGGGATTATTTATTGGTTGGCTGTGTTTTTTTCATTGGAATTTTTCATTGCAAGGAGTGGGACCAAAAAGTGATCTAGCTGAAGGGCTAGGTCCTGAAAAGCAGCATGGCATTGCAGGTCCACAAGGCCAGCAGGCAGTGGGCACTGGAGAGGGAGGATTCCTACATCATACCCAGTCACAAGGGAGGGTCCTCGTAATGAATCTACCCTTCCATTACTAGTTGTTTCAATGCGAAAAATACAATTGTCATATAGTGTTTATCTTCTGACAAAAAGACTTAACTGAAAGTGTGTCTCCCTGTATGTGTGAAATAAAATGTGAGTAACAAGATGTGGTGGTTGTGCATGGGAAAATAGAGAGGCATAAAAATATCTAATACAGTTCCCTGGTGTGTATTAATTTCAGGTAGCTTACACATAGCAATGCGGTATTTAAAATAAATTTGTTGTGATATAACTAGCCATGCAAAGTAGTCTTCTTAAAAGCAATATTTCCAGGAAATTAATTGGGTTCTTTTCCAACTTTTTGGCTGGGTAGTTGAGCTGTACAATTTTACTAAACTAATGATTAATTACTAAAGTTCAAACCTTTAAAGATTTCCACTGCAAGTTTACTGAAAGAGCCAGCACTGCATTTCATCAGCACAATGAACCAAAATAATGAGCAAAGACTCTAAACAGGCTCTTTAGTCTTAGGTTGCTGACTTGCTTAAAGGTGAGCAGGGGACAGGTGAAATCTGGGCCTGTCAAACTCAGGCAGGCTCAGGTTTCTATCCCTCCTCTTAGAGACATGTAGTGATTTTTGTTGTCAGAAGTAAGGCTATTAAAATGTGATTATCCGGCTAATCATATAGTTGATACAATTTGTATCGACTACAGTGTTTCTCAACCAGTGGTACGAGTATCCTCAGAGAAGTCTGGGGAGTACGTCAACACAACTGAAATTTGGAGAAAACTGAATTTTTGTTTTAAGTTTTGCAGTGCTTTATTGTTTTTGTACTTTTTACACTCAAAAATTTTGCCCTCCAGGCTACGATTAAGTTGTTTAAACAAATGTGTTGCAATGGTAGAAAAAAATTTTGTGTGTCTGAAAACTGTAGATACTGGGGGTACTTATAATTTTTTGTATTTTGAAAAAGGGGTACTTTATAAAAAAAGGTTGAGAAATACTGGACTATACAATTAGTCGATAAGCGCCGTTGTGCAGAGCCGCAGTGGGGGTAGCTCCAGGAACCAACTCCAGCCGGAAATGAGCAGTCCTGGCTCATGCCAGCTATGGAGCCACCCATGCTGCGGCTCTGCATCTTAAATGTAGTAAGAGCTGCTGGGCTCTTACTACATTTAAAATGCAGAGGTGCAGCGATCAGCATGAGCTGTGACTGCTTGGTACCGGCTCACGCTGAGTCCATCAGTCCCTGTTTGTGGCGGACAGCCCCAGTTAGTGGATAGTCAACTAGTCACTAACATCCCTAATCAGAAGAGGGTCATGGTGCAATGAAGTTTGAGAACTCCGGATCTAGAGTGTCTCCTGTCACCTTGCAATGCTGCCTGTAATTTCCACCAACATATCAAATGTGCCTTTATGGCTCAGAGCATGGCCTGTGATCTGTAAACAGTGTGATAACCAAGCAGTAGGCACTACGGGGTGAAGGTGAAAGTGATCGGGACAAGGATTGCTCTCCGCTAGTGGCCCAAAGAATGAAAACAGGTTGTAACTCTATTGAGCTTTTTACTTCTGTCTTGGGCTTTAAGACTAAATTGCAGTAAAATGGCAGATAAAAGTCTAGACGGTAACTAAATGCACATTAAATGTATTATCATAGCCCACTAGAGTGCTCTCTCAACCTGTTTGTGAGACAGTGTGTATCAAAAGCAGCAATGTAGTCTAGGTACGGCTGTATTAATTTTTCTGTGAATTGGGATTCAAGTTAAATGCCTAGGAGAAGTCCCAGGACAGCTCAGCATTACAGTGTCATCTGCACACTCATGTGGTCTCCGATACAATAGTACTAAGGTTGCAAGAAGGAAGTTTGTGTCTGAATGAGGACAAGAAGCTTTTCAGCACAGGGAAATAAATTGTCTCTGCTAATTCTCTGTGCTGAAAAGTTGCTTGGGGAATTAACAGAGACAATTTAGTTCTCTAAAATGGTGTGTTTCCTGACTCTACTGTCCTGATGCACTGCTCTGAAAATACACCATTCTGGGATGTAAGGTACCTGCGGGCATTTCTGAATCTCTCCCATTACTGCTCCATCACTGAGTTATCTTCACCAGTGTCAGCAGTAGTTGGAGCCTGAGTGCCAGCTTTTTCCCACTGCATTTTTTCTAACTGGTTTAGACAGGCAGTGAAAATGTTGACAGCCTGGCTAAACTAATGCTCCAGTGAGTAAATTTCTTCTACGAAAAAATGATTGCACAATGTTTGGATTTTTAAAGAGATTAGTTAAAACATTTAACAAACATACATGGGTTGACTTTTTCCATTCATGCATTGTAACCAATCCTGCTGCAGGCTGTCCCTTTGAGCATAGTGGTACATCCGTCATTGTGTCTGGCCAGGAGGTAGGTGCCTCCAAGCATGAAGTAGTACAAGTGCTGTCGTAGCTCCAAGCACTAGGTTCTTTTGGGGCTAACCCCAGTGGGTTCCAAAAAATAAATACACACTTCAGAAAAGGCTGCTATTTTACTAGAGCAGCCAGAAACAAACAGTAAAGTTGTCCTAGGCACAGTGTCTTCAACAGGTTTTTTTTGAACGACAAGAATGAAACATCTTCCTAAGTACAAGCCAATATGAAAATAAACTGGTTTCCTTGTGAACCCTTTCTTCCACTTGCAGCCATTAGGGGTCCCCTCCCAACAACAGGGTGGATTTTTTTTGCCCACCTCCTGGGTCTTCCAGATGCAGCTTTCCTGGTGCCAGCTCCCCAATAATCTTTCCTAGCCTGCTGCTCTCACTCTCACAGCCAGGTCCCTCTGACCTCAGGTGGGTCTTCCCTTTCCTGTGGCAGGAGGATTTGTGGAGCCCTTTGCTGTCTGGATGTTGAACTGAGTGGGCAGTTAAGCCAGCAGGTTGATGGTAGGGTTGCCAGATGGTTTAACCAAACATACCGAACTCACCTCCCCCCACAAAAAACAAACCACCGTTGAGAAAAAAAAGGGGGAGACCAAAGTTGTTGAGAAAAAAAAAGGCCCCCAAGAGTTGTTAAGCAATAATAATAATAAATAAAACAGCATGGCCCCTTTAAGAAATGCTTTTGAGGCTGTTTGGCCCTAACAGGCTGCCAGCAGCCGTCCACCATCTTGTCTCCCTGCTCCGGGCTGGACAGGTCCCCTGCAGATCCGGTAAGCACCTGGGATTTTCGCCTCCTGGCCAGGAAAAATTCAGAAAATGCCAGACATTTTAGGTGTCCGGTATTTTCTGAATTTTTTTACCGGACAGGAGGCGAAAATACCGGACTGTCTGGGTCAATACTGGCCACCTGCCAACCCTAGTTGATGGCCATACAATACTTTATCTATACTTTAAAACTGATGGTATTTGCTAAGAGCTGACCATGTGCTTGTGATCTACCAATTCCAAACAGAAGGAGGCCTGGTTTCTGTTAGCACGTAGTGTGGAATGTAACAGTTACATCCTAAAATGGGGCTAAAGTTGTGTGTAGTTGAAAGTATGCCCCTATAAGGGACTGATGACTCTGCCAGGCCTGGGGGAAGCTGGCTTCTGTCCCCCTGAAGGGGTGGAGACTCCAGTGGAAGGTGGAGAGCCAGAGGCTAACCTCCCCCAGCCAGCCCTTCACCACTGCCGGGGCCACAGTATGTGCAGTACCAGCGGCTCCACCTCAAATGGCAACTTAAAAGAGACAACGGCTAAGTATAAAACAACAGGTAGATATAGACAGCTGGCTGAGCATAAGGAAATAGTAAAATAATATTGATCAGCAAGGTAGCCAAGGATGCCATCAAATCTTTGTGAAATATTTTTGGGCAGATGATTGGTGGCCCAGAGGAAAGCTTCCTACCTTGTGTGCAAGTGGCCACAGTTTCAAAGTGTCCAGCTAATCTCTGCTAAGGATGGATGGACCTTTTGCTTGGATCTGGATTTCCAAACATTTTTCATGTCTCTGCTCAGTCCTAGACTCTTGTGTTGCTTTGTACACAAAATTTTCTTTGTGTATCAGCTCCTAATCTATAAAATGGGGCTAATAATACTTCATAGGAGAATGAGGAGGACAACATTTAAAAAAAAGAAGTCTGAAGCACTTATATTATGGTGATGAGGGGCCAGATAAGTACCCAAGGCTGCGAAAATGCTAACATTTGTGCTCACAAAGCTTTGCTCTCTGATCTCTACCTTATTCAGCTCATAAACATGGAGAACAGTTAAATGAGTATTTAAAAACGGCATTAATAGATCAGGATACCAATAAACCCCATTAAAGGATTATATACATTGCTGGGGAAATAACAATCCCCATTTGTTTCCCTTTGAGCTGGTAGGACAAACGCTATCCAGTATAGATTAGCTGCTGAGTCATAAAGTCACTATGTTGTAATTTTAAATATGCCTTATCAGGTGCTTTAGAAAAAAATAGGAACAGGCTAGATATAATAATTGAATGAAATGTCTTACCCGAGGTAGCACGAAGGTGAAAAAATATTTCATAACTTGTGGAGAGAGGCAAGGGCCATCTCCTGTGCAGCCTCCTAACCTGGGTCTCTACCAGAAGGAAGGAGGCTGGAGTGGAGCTAAAATGATAGGTATGCTGAGAATGTCTGAATGGAAGCCAGTGTAACCCAAGACTGATTGATTAATACTGAGGAACAGGTATGGAGTTTTCTGCCTTTATCTCTCTTCATCCAAACATTTTAAATACTCATTCTGATTAGAGACAAAATGTCAACAAATTTAGGACATTTCTGGGGGTGCGTAATCCAGGTCCCAGTTGCTAGATGGACCTTCTCATGACACTAGCTTGGCCCAGAAGCCTCTATTCAAACGTCCCAGTATTTGTAGGTGTTCAGAACCTAGACCTGAAATGGATTGAAATGTCAGGATTAGAAACTCTCATTAAATTAGGCTGGATCAAAACCCCAATTGGAAGACACCAATATGTGTGGGTATACAAAACCAAAATCCAAATTTATAGAGTTGGGCGCACTTCTAGGTTGAGCAGTGCTTGTATTTCTAATTAATCAACATAAACCAGGGGTGGAGCACCTTTTTTGGGTTGGGGGGCTGCTGACTCACAGAAATATCAGTCAGGGACCACACACATATGAACAGCAAAAAAACAAACCAAACTAAAACCAAAAACCCCTCTGATGTGGTCCCCAGCTGAGAAGGAGAAAGACATTATCCACATTCCCCTCACACACCAGAGCCTTGGAGGGCCCAGGCTAGTAGATTGTGTGCTCAGCTCTGCAGGGGAGGGGAGCGGTGTGTGTGGGTGGGTGGGGGGTGGTGGTGGTGAAGCACCAGTGCGGGCTTCCCAATGCTGGGGGGGGGGAGCCCAGAGCCTCAGGGGCTGGATCTAGGCAAGTTGGGGGCTGCATTCAGCCCCCGGGGCCTTAGGTTCCCAACGCTTGACGTAAACAAACAAATCTACTTCTCTTTCTAATTTAGCATTACCGCACATATGGCGCGTAGCAGGTCCTCCTGTTCTAAGACCCTCTGAATAGGAGATCACTTGGGCTTCTACCTTCGAACAGTAAGCAATACAACCATTTTCTTTATTGCTTCTATAACGGATTGATTGTTACCACCCAAGAATCAATAAATGACATTTCACTATTACACCAATCTTGAATTCATCTCATATAAAGCTATACCATGGAACTGAATTCCTTGCAGTTTTGTACATTGATAATTAACTTATGGAATGCAGAGGCTAAGAATAGCAAAATACCTCTTGTAACCTTACATTATCAATGTAGGCCAGTCTATTTTTAACATTTTTTCAGGCTGCGGCTTATAAGCTTCATCCTTTTTGTGGCAGAATGCTGTAATGTTTACACAGGTTTTTTTTTTTTTTGGCTACTATCTACTGGTGTTTGAACAAAGTTTATTGTATGTTGCTGTATCAGTTACAAAATGATCTCATCTATCAAAAATGCCAGTTATGAAGATAGGAATTCTTTATATCCAACACAAGGGAGAGGAAGAAATCTGTTGGCACATCTCTGCAATCCAGTAGTCCAGGGTGGCTCACACAGCTATCTGAATCTGATTCAGTTAAAGGTGACTTACAAAGCAGAAAAAAAAAATTGGGCAGGTTCTGTTTTTAAAGTGTAGAAAGATCTGTGACTTTTTTCATGTACTGTACATTTTTCCCCTCTCCTTTTTTATACTGAAGACAAAACCTGATCTTCTAATCAGAGTCTTACAGAAACCAGTGATACAATGTCACGAAAGAGTGAATGTTGAGCATCTGAGGGGAAAGGATTTTTGGTCACTATTTGAAATGGTTTTGGATGTGTTGACTGTATGTGTGTTACCATTTATTTAACCTTAAATGAGAGGACCTCTGTCTCCTCCGTTAAAGGGTAAAAGCATACATACACATTCTCTGTGTGACAAGGCACAGCATTAAATGCCTAGCCTAGGGGGAAAAGGGGAGGCTAAATAGGTGTTAAGCAATGTTGTGCCCTAATGACCTTGAACTGCTCTGTGGCCCCAGGGATAATTCAGACACTTGTGGGGATTTTTATGGCAGCATCCTGTGGAACCCTCCTTAGCACTATGTGTTATGACCCTGCCCCTGCTGTGCACTTCCTGCCCTCCTACAGCATATCTGCTGTACCTTAGCTTGCCAGGAGGTCTTTGGAAGGTAGCCTTATTACTGTTGGACTCATTTATTGTGCTGGGGAGATCCAGGCCTTCAGAGCCCCTTTATGCTGCTCCATATGGAGGTTGTGGTATCTCCACTCCTGGGGATATTTAAGGGCAGGTTAGATAGACATCTATCAGGGATGGTCTAGATCAGTGTTTCTCAACCAGTGATAAGAGTACCTTAGGGGTACTTGAGAGAAGTACCTCACGTGAGCAGTTTATGTCCAAAGAGTAACAGGAGGTTGGATTAGTGTTATTTCAGCGTCCATACCAATGTCTTCTCCTTTGTAGCTATAGATATTATTAGTGAACATTCAATTGTGCAACTTTTTTCCCAAGTACTGAATTGCAATGCACAATTCCAGAATTCGATAGCACAAATATGTGGAGGAGGAGGAGAAAGAGGGTTCACTTTCCTCAAAAGCATCCTTTACTGAGAACCGACTGAAGCAGGACTCCAGGGTCAACGATTATCTGATGTTTCAGGAAAAAACTCTAAGTTCCTAAACAAGAATGCTATTTATTTGTTAAAGTTTCACAAGTATCTCATTATTCCTTTGAATCTGAGCTAGTGATCTCCAGTCTGCAGCCATATTACCTCCCCCCAGCCAAGTAGGCTTGGGCCACCTAGAAAATTAAAGTAGGGATTTGACACAGTAGGTGGAACTCCAGCCTCTGAGTCAATACTGAAACAATGTTCTGCCCTGAAGATGTGGGACTCTGTGCTGCTGGAGGAGCCATCTTTTAGATGAGAAAAAGAGAGATTTGATAATGCAAGAAAGACCCCATGATGCTCTTTCACAAGAACTGAGGAATAAAACTTAGCATCCTGACTGAATACCAATATGGGTAACTATATTTACCAACATAAATATTTTCTATAGTTCCCTTGGTGCTGGTATTTTTCTTTACCAGTTCACAACTGCTGAGTAGATTGCTGTGAGTTATTAAGTAGCTAGGGTTCTGTGCCTGAGGGCATGTCTGCACTACTGGTGCTATAGCACGCTGATGTTGTGCAAATTGTAGATGCTTTCTTACGCCAAGGGAATGGTTTATTAAAGTTCCCTTAGCCTAAGTAATCTAATTCCCCAAGAGATGATAGCTAAGTCAATGGAAGAATTTGATCAAGCTGAGTCTACACCAGGGTAAGGTTGTGAATTTTTCACACTCCTCCTGCATGTTGTCATGCAGACCAGCTCTGGCCCCAGTCACAGCTCCACTCTGCCCTCATTTTCTCTCTATCTCCAGGCCAGCTCTGCTTCTAGCCCCAGCAAGTTCCCCATCCCAGTTCCACCTTCAGCTCCACCCTCAACCCAAGATCCTCTGCTGAACCAACCTGTTCAGGGTTCAGAATTTTCAGACCAAGGGAAACACTGATTTTGCAGTCTGTCTTCACACACTAGAACAGGGCTACTCAACTTGGGAAGCCCCGGGGGCCACAGTGATACTCACAGCACATGCCAGGGGCCTCAACTTAAGTGTGGTTACATATACATGCAAATATATATGCAAATAGGTTCTTTCACACTGATGGGCATGAATACAAAGATTAAGGCAAGACTACACAACACGCAGGCCCCATTTAACTCAGTTCTGCTGATATTAATAAAATGCAATATTTACCCAATTTCCACCCATATGACAACACTTTTAATGAGCAATGACAGTCCAGGAATTGAACTACTAAAATGCATATCAACAGGAGACCATTATATTGACTACTAGAAGATGCTTCTGTTGAACTGCCGTTTGAACTGTGACCAACAGAGGCTGCTAGTCTGGGCTCTGCTTCATCATTGCTTGTGCTGGTTGTATGGAGAGGGAAAAAAGAAGCTTACGGGACAGGCAAGGCTGCTGTGGTCCAGCTGCTAAGTCAGGTCCTACTCACCCCCTTTATCCCTGTGTACTGCTGCACTAGGATGCAGCAAAGGTGAGTAGCGGGGGCAGAAAAGATTCTAATATCATGTGCCCTGCCTTGTCATCTCCAACCTGTTGCCTCTCCCCATCCTCCACTCTTGCTGGGATCCACTACAAGGGCAGGGGAAGCAGTTGGCTGGAGGCAAACACTGAAACAGGGGCAGTAGCTGGGCAGAGAGCACTGGCAGTATCTAGAATTGGGTGCAGGAAGTTGGCAGAGGTGCTAGGGAAACATCCCGCTGATGAGTCAGTAGTAAAGAAAGGAATTTTCCCCTTCTCCTTATATGTGTATTTCAGGCTCTCTCCTGAAATTCCCATGTTCAAAAAAGGGAGGGTGGCCCTGAGTGCTCAACCCTCAGAGAAAGTAGACCCAAAAGAAATGTTTAAAGTCAAAACAAATTTCATGACTGTCCAACTAAGCTCAGGATTTGTGTGTCTGGGTTTTGTGTGATTATTTTTTAAATTGTAGGGTTCACAGTACTGCTGTGCACGTAAGGGAATGATACAATGGATTTAAAATACACAAAACTCTGGAGACTCTTTTTGCTTATACTCTCTTTTGCTCCCGTGTTACTCAGTTGAGTTAATCTGAGTTTACATTCATACATAATGAAAGAGAATTTGAGTCAATTGTTTCTATATTGCTGATCGTTACATAACATGACTGAATAACCTTTAAGTGTAGCAACTGTACTGTAGATAGTACACTTTTAACCCTAGCTCCTCAGATGGGGTCTGCACTGTTCATTTTTACTTGTCTCTATCCAGTTCAAGTTCATGGTGATAAATCTAGCTTATAAGGCACTTACAAAGATGGGTGTGGTGTGCTGATAGCTTTCATGATTAAATGCTTTCCTGTGTCAAATATAGCCTGTAATATACTACAAACAGGCAGTCGATTTTTATACAAACAGATCTGGCTGCTATCAGGCTCTCTGACATTTTATATGAATACTTAAAATAAATCCAGAAACAGGAAAGAAAGTACAAAATTATTGTTTTAAGCTAACTGCGAGGGCTTATCTTCAAAGTGGCAGAGTTTTCTATTGTATTTGGAGAAACTGCTCACTACACTGGCATAAAGGTTATTAGCAATGTGAGAGATTGGAGTTAAGTCCAGGCCCAGTTTTCACTTGTTGTATGTAGAATCCTTTTGGTTTGACTGTGAACACTACACAAAGTCATTGCATTATTATTGTTGGTTTTTAAATTTACTAACTTTGGACCAAATCCTAGTCCTGCTCCAGGCAGTGGGAATTTTGCCACTGATTACAGTGGGGCTAGGATGTTGGCAAAACACGGCAGTGCATTAGGAACAAGACAGACACGTATTTGAGCCAAGATCAGATGTGCCTAGTGACTTTTGTGTGCTGTAAATTTTGGCTCACAACCTCAGACTGGTTCAGCACCTGATTTTTAGAAAATGCTGAATACCCAATCTTCTGAAAATTGGGCCCCTTCAAGAAAGAGGGGCAACCAGAATTTTACTTCAGAAGGGGCTCATGTCAAGTGTTCCTGGGGATTCCTGGGTGCCAGAGCAGCTCCTCCAGCTCCCTTTCTTACTACAGTCCCCAGTGCATACACACAGTTTTACAGGGAATGATACAGAGGGGTGGAAATATTGATTGACACTGAACAGTATTTCCTTTGTACATCTTCACAGTTCCACAGCCTCTGGAAACTGGGGCCTCTCAGCATGTTGGAGCCATGTATAGCATAGGGAGCCCCGCTTGCCATGATGTAGAGCAGGGCATGACTGCCAGTCCCTACCCTTCCCAGGCAGTCAAGGCCTGAAGTATCAAGTTCCTAGGGCTTCCTCTCCCCTGGGAAAGGTTAGGCCAGCTCCTTCTGCCCCACGTGACTAAGCTCCTGGCAAGTGGTAGCCCAAGGGCTGTGATTCCTGGAGCTGGGTACCTCAGGCCATGGCTGACTGCATGGGGTGGGGATTGGCAGACCCTGAAGGAGCTTGAAGTCCAACTTGAATGTACTCCAGGATGTCACCTGCTGCACACCCCAGAGGCCAGGCCTGACCTATGCTGGGCTTGGATGTACTGAAGTGCTGCTATTTCTAGTAGTTGTCTCTGTGGACTTTTTTGCCTACTGCCATGGGGGAGCTGAGTCCCCTCCTTGTACTGCTGCTTCAAGGTGTCTCAGGTTGGCCACCCACAAACTAAGTTGCACAAAATCACTAATCAGCTTTGAAAATGTTGAGTCCCTAAAATATATAACATAGTAGGCACACTAGTAAGGATGAGAGAATAGAATATACTCTGTGATAAGATGCTTGAGAAACTGAAACCGTCATCTAGCTAAAAATCAAATGTATTAAAAAATGAATGCTTTAATGAGACTGGAAAAAATACATTTGAGCCTTGTAACTGAAGGGCACTTGACCAGGGGTGTCTGTCTATGGAAGATGGAATTCAAATGTGAGACACTATAAGAATTGATTTATGCTTTCCTGGTGGTCCTTCACAAGCCAGAAAGGAATTAAGCAATCATTGTAACTTGGACCTAGATGTGGATTTGACAATCTAATCTGGAAAAAACTGTGGGGCCCTTAAAAGTTAAAACAACCAAACAAAAACAGTGTGAAATGTATCGCATTAATCTTCATGTAAAACAAGAAAAAAACCTTACAGGGTTTTATAAGGAGTAAGGGTAATTTCAAAAGAAGGGTTTTCTTTCGAAATAACCGCGTCTAGACACCGTTTCTTTTTTCGAAATAGGGTATTTTGAAATAGAGCCCGGACGCGATTATGCAAATGAAGCATGGGAAAGTCAAATCCGTGCTTCATTTGAAATCTTGCTCAGCTGCATTTGCATTCCTCTCGAAAGAGGAATGCACTGTAGACATACCCTTTGAGACTAACAAAATATATATCTCTAATATCATGAACTTTCGAGGGCAAAACCTGCTTCTTCAGATGAGCTGGAAGCATTGGTAGATGTGAGCCAAAGGCATTGACAGAACTAAAACATAATATCAGCGTGGCTGCACACGTCAGACTGGGAGGTGATAGACTGAACTAATAATTCCTGGAATTTGACCAAACCAACACATCTAGACATAGTCTTTTTTAAAGGCTGAAATGCAAGATGGAAGGGAAAAGATGTTTTAAAGAATTTGAGAGGCATTTGCCAGACGTCTGCAACATTGCAATTCTCACTGTTATGGAACCCTGCTTTATGGTTTATCTCGGGTAAAGACCTTTGTAATTAAATCAGTATTAACTGTTGTGTCACTAACTGCTGGTAGATAGCCAAGGAAATGATAATACAAATTAAGCTAGGAACAGACTGCAGACATTAAAGAGTAAAGAATAAACTTGTAGCATGGGGTTAGTACATATAATTCTTCCACAACAGTAAACCAACACTGCCTTCTCAATAGCCATTCAGTCATGCTGGCTCTAATGCTCTTTTTTGTTAACACAATCCCCGTTTGTGGTGAGGATTTTGACAGCCACTTCATTACACTGGGACTCTGCTGAAAGGTGGTGGGAGACAATCTCCTTGCCTGTTTAATCATCTATGTTCATTAGCAAGTGCAAAGGCCTCAAAGCCTTGTTTGTGTTTTCCTGCTAGGAGGAAGATGCAGCTCTTGCTTTACCTCAGCATCAGTCAAATATGGAGAGAGGGGGGAGAGGCAGCTGGGTTGCCCCAAAAGGGACAAGTCAGGATCATGAGGCATTAGACACTGTGTCAATTCTACTTAAGGTTTTTTTTTTAAATTACCTGATTAGCTGGCAGCCCAACAGTAGCAGCAAATTGGAGGTGTGTATCTGAGGGGCAGTCATTGGAGCCACTTCCTGCCGTGCCAGTACAATGCTTCATCAGGCTTAGGCCTGTCTTGAGACTAGTGGCTGCTTAGATAATCCAGTGGGGGACTAGTGGAGGGGAAACTCCTTAACATGATTCACACATTACCTGAAACAATAGTCACAGCACAATTTCAGATTAGAAAATGTAATTACACTGATAAATTGTTTACCACAAAATTGTTTGAAGTTTTTCAAAGGCTTTATTTGCAAGCAAGACAGTATCTCTCCCATTGTGTGTTTTGTGTACTGGGCGAAAAGATAGTGGCATGAACTCTAAGAAAAGGACCCTCCCTCAAATCATCAAGCTTTGAAAAAAAAATGTTTATCACACAGGCCTAGAGTCACATGCAAGTTTTAAAAATGTAATAAAATTTAAATCTCTGGGTGCCACTGATTGATGCAATTTGAAATTGGACTCTTACGTTTTTTAAGGATTGATGACTTGATCCTGGGGATGCTGAAAGGAAAGGGAGCTTTGCGCAGGATTAGAGTTGTACACTATGGAAAATCCCCAGGTGGTTAGGTATCAAAATAACTTAGATAAAAATTCTACAGTTGGTGGGGGGAGGAACATGATAAATAATTTCTGGGCTATTTAATGTCAGGGGAGACAAAATGGACAGCTATTTCTGTGCTAATTAAACTTAACTCACAATCCGAGCTGTGCTAAACCAGCCCAGACTGGAGCTAACCTAGGCTGATTTATAGTTTTGCACCCAAACCACGAAGAACTCAGCAGCTCTGAATGATTTTCCTTCTGAACCTGAAATTCAAAGCTAAGCTGGATGCCACACAGCTGTCTTAAAAGGTGAAGGGCCATACTTTTATATGCTTGTGTACCTCTGGAAGCAAAAACTGACCTGAAATATTTAAATATTGAGACTTTTAAATGTTTGAGACCAAAATTGTGGCACTAAATTCCTGCCTCCCCCTTTCTCACTCTTGAGGGGAAAAGAATCCAAAATAAATTACATCTGTTACTTGGGGTATCCAGTCCCTGGGATTATAGGACAACATCAGTACCCTGATGCAAATAGAGCCCTGCCAGAGTTTGAGTTCAAAACAGGTTGGGGTTGGCTGATGTTTGTGGTTAGATCCCAACTCCAAAGGAGAAGATCTATGAGTTGGGTTTCCTATCCTATCCTATCCTATCCTATCGAGAAAGCATTTTAAAGTTGAACCTTGATAAAACTGGAATCCTAAATTTAGAACTCAGCTAATGTGTGATGAGTAAGCTGGTAATTGGGTTCAGTTCTCTGTATCTGAACTTGCTGCATGGTTCAGACTTCCACTTCACTCACTTTTATAAACAATTATTTACCTTAAATGAAACCATTAAGACTTAACCATAGCAAATGAAACCATATGAAACCATAGCAACTCCTTGACTGTAAATTTGTGTATGCCTAAGGGTATGTCTATACAGCAGTGTTATTTTGCATCTACACTATAAGTAGTTATTTTGACATAATTGTCAAAATAATGATGAGTTGGAGGACTTCTTACTCCAACTCCTGTAACCTTCATTTTACAAGGAGTAAGGGAAGTTGAAGGAAGAGTGCTCTTCCTTTGACTTCCTGCTGCGTAGACAGCGCCAAAAGCCAAAATTAGCTATTTCAACTTAAGCTACGCAATTGTAGCTCAAGTTGCATAGCTTATTTAAGCTTTAGCTCTGTTGCGTAGACTACCCTAAGTGATCGTTTGTGATATGTCTTAAGTCAGGGCTTCTCTGCCTTAGTAAGGAGGGGGAAAAAGAGATAAGGGAGGATCATTACCGAGGATGAAATTTGAGTAAAATTTGGCCAAAAAAGATTTGGAGTAAAATTTAGAAAATGCCCCTCATTGGACCTGTTATACTATTTGTACCACTCAATGTGAGTAAGAGTGGCTGAATAAGGCCCCAATATTTGCCAAGACATTTTTTTTCTCAGATTGAAGCAGGAAGTTTTGAAAAGGCTCCACCCATATTAAGCTTTCATTCCCCTCAATTCAGTGTTGTTCTTCCCCTCTAGTTCATAAATAGTTTAGAATAGGGGTGGGAGACCTTAGGCCTAGGATCGAGGCTCAGGGCTCCCTCCAGTGTTGGGGAGTCTGAACTAGTGCTCCAGTCCCCCTGCCACCCACCGCGGGGCTGGAGCACACAAATTTACTAATCTGGGTCCCTCTAGGCTCTGGTGTGCAAGGAGAATGTGAGGAGTACCTCTCCTTCTCAGTCAGGGGCCATGTCAGTGAGGGTTTGAGGTTTTATTTTTTTGCTTCTCACTTGTGTGTGGCCCCTGACTGATTTTTCTGTGGGTCAGCGGCCCACAACCCAAAAAGTTCCCCACTTCTGGTTTGGAGTGACTGTAGCTTTGTTACGTTTTCTTCAGTGGTGAACATTGAAGTAAATGATGGTGGAAGAAGAATGTAAATTTTCCCCTAAATTACACCCAAGCAAGAACAGATCTATTCTGACCTGCTAGCATGTTTTAAACATGGTGTCTGTTGCCAGTGTGGATGGCCACAAAGCCCCATTTTCCAAAACATAGTAATATCCCAGGACAGTGTAAAAGTGGTTTGGTCTTGCCTGTGCAGTCAGGCTCAAAAGTTGTTTTAATAGTTTTAACCATGCTGTTGAATTGTGTGCCAGCTCTGGAAAGTTCTGGGGGAAATCCAGCCCCAATGTGAGGACAAAGAAATTAAACTTAGTGACAGGTCTTTACAGGGATGCTCTTTATTTAACAATGTAATATTTTGTTCTGAACATTCCTGTTCTGTTCTATGTTGATTCATGTAGTTGTATCTATAGTATGATTTCTGAACACAGATCCACCAGCACTAAGAAAATTAGTCTTTGCTGGTTATCGGTTTTAGCAATGGGTGTAGATGAGCAAGTATTGAATATGGTTCAGCTGCCAATGCAGATGCAGGTAAACCATGTTCAGTGTTGTTTCTGCTTATAGCTAACCCCCCTGTATGCACTGATTGTCAAAAATGGGCAGCCTTCCTAGTGGAGATGAGGCTTTGGAAATTGTGTATAAAATATGGTTGTTTAACGTGGTTAAGGATGGCACCAAAATGTTTTAGAACCAGATTAAAAATCATCTTTTAACCATCACCTTTATCAAGTTCCCTAGCTGTGTGCTCACTGCTAATATGTCCCATTTCATAGGCCAGATGTGACCATGTTGTGTAGGCTCAAATTATATTGCAATTCTGCCTTTCAAACATAAAGGCCTTCCAGTGGATGGGGCCAAATTACAGTAAAAAGATGTTTGAAAATTACAAACCCTAACACCGCAGAGTAAGTCTGTACATACAAGCATGGAGCTTCCTTAAGAGTATCTTCTATGTTTCAGCTTGTCTGGAGGAACGATGTGTATGTATCAAACCTACAGACTGTAATAACTGTAAACAGTGTAATGTGCATATTAATTAACACAGCATATCCTACCCTGAAACCCATATGGGTCCAACTCATTGGAGCCACAGTCCTATCCATCTTGTATGCATCTAGTGGCCTATATGAATCAATTTGTAATGGCTTGTAAATGCATGCTCCTACATCAATTTGTTCTTGACCAAAAAGCTGGTACTGGCAGTCTCAGTGATAGCATTTGAAGTTCTGAAAATCCTAGCCTTCACATAGAGTGATCAGGGAAATCTTTGTTAAGCTCACCACAGTTTTCCACAGGTTCAGTGAATGCTCATATTCACTAGTCCTTATAGCTTTAGACCATTAGGGCAGCTCAATTAGTCAGCAGCCTGGGAGAGGGAAGCCTCTATGAAGTTCCCCATATACCTAGCATCTGTCAAATTATTCTATAAGGAGAGGGGAGAAAGATTCTCTCTCCCCCATTTTCCCTGCCCATCAAAGCAGCAGTTTCACCCTCCCTCTATAGCCCCTGTAGATTCCCTGATATCTGTGCAGACCTCACAGATGCCTCCAGAGTCTATGAGCCATCCTAATGGAGTCCTTTAGCCTTTGGAATGACAGCAGGGATTCCTGCCCACCCGCAAAGTCCCAGCTCCTTGCTGCTCTCATGCTAGGGCTTACACCACACAAAAAGATGAGACATGGTTACATCAACTTTTGTTTGACTGTACTGCTATTGGCAGGGGGAGGGACCATGCATGCTTCCCCAACCTGGAGCTACTCAGGCCCACCCTGTGCCCAGAAAGCTGGGATGGTTGAGAATCAGGTATTCACTGAAGATGTATTACTTGGATTTTAAAGTCCCTAGCGAGGTCTCACCTTCTCCGCAGTAAAAATTAGCAGCTCACTCCACCAGCAGTTCTGAACCATGATGCCACTCTGTGGTTAACTCGTTCTTAATAGTCCATTGGTTTCTGTAGCATTTTTGGATATTAGTGGTTGCCAACAAAGAAGCCCCACTTTATTTCTCTGTGCTTCTGTCTTAGAGCAGTCTTTCCAAGTGAATACCATTGCACATGTCCACTTCACACTGTACAATGATCCAGGATCTTCTCTTCTGTTGAAGGCCGTATCCTACAGTTTTGCATATAGAAACTGGACATCTTAAATGTGTGTTAATTGTGCATTGTGACCTGAGCAGTGATTTCCCTCCAGGTCTTTGAGTGAAATATCCATCCAAGTGAAATAGTTTGATAAGTCCAAGGTTAGTTTTCCAGGTTTGTAACAGCAGCAGTTCTCAAATCCTAAAAAGAGATTTATCTGGAATGGGGTAGAATAAAACTCTTGAAGAAAAGAAACCAGTGATCTGAAATGCTTGTCCCATCCATTTAATAAAACCCCCACTACTTCTGCAGCCAATAGATGAACACCCAGGTATGACTGTAATAGGAATATCCTAGTGTGTGCTGCACTAGAAGCCACTGAAAATGTGAAGGGGGTCTGAAAAACTGGTACTTAATGCACTGATCTTTGGAGCCTTCACAATGAGGCATTGTTAGGTATAGGATCTGCTAAACAATGAGTCCTTGATAGGGCATAATACCTATTCAGAAGCTCAGCTTTGCACACTTGCTCTTAGAACATCCTCAGCTCAACCTAAATTTACCTTTGTTGCACACAATGCACATGTGACAGACTGCTACATTCATTCATCTATTTTATTCAAATTACTGACAGGCTTACCTACTCTGACTGCTGTAAAGCTGCGACTGTTTCATATGGGTCCTTTAAATCAATAAAATTGTGAGTCACCAGCTGTTGAACTTGCTACTATCAGTGAGAGAGCTCAGTGACACCAGAACGTAATGGGTTAAAGTTTAAAAATGGTGCAAGAGAACATAACTTGTTGTTAAGCAGTTGGCTTTGGCACATACTTTCTACACACTCTCAGAACAGTTTTTCCTTTTGAATAACAAGTACAATATACAGCACATACTGTACTTTGTTACTGATTTCAACATTAACTCAAATGTACTGTTTGTTATTAGCAATCGGTTAAACGCCTCCTATTACTGCAGGCTGATCTCTAGGCTTCTAGAGCAGGAAAAAGTATCCGGGACATAGTATTCCCACTGTGCTTTATGTACTCTGCCATTCATACAGATTCTTCATTACAGAATACATGCACGCAATATGAAGATTTCTTTGTTACAGCTGCAGTTGACAGTTGCAAAAGTTTGCAGTAAAACACTGTCCTGCTGTTTCATGACCTTGAAAATTCATTTCTCTCAAAGTTCCTTTGAAACGGCCTTTTCTCCAACAAAACCAGTTCACATGTTAGATGGTTCTTGTATAACTTGATTTTTTTTAGTTGTCCAAAGCCAATGTAATAATTTGAAATTTAATCTTTCTCTGGAAAATGGGATTATTTTGGAGGTGAAGCATTGTAATTTTCCTCTTTTTAAGGTAAAATTGAACCATCTTCAAAATGAAATATCCAAATGTTGTTTTCAAACTTTTAGTATAAAATTTGTGCATATTTGAAGTTACAGTTATCTACTGCATTTATTTGAAATATGAGCATTGAAAGTACCACTACAGAATGTGGGGAAATATTTCTTGGACAGGTAGAATGTTCAGTTTTGGAAAACTACTTTCTGTAATCCATGGGTTATCCCAACAGTGTACCAGAGTCTCTATTGCTTTAACTAGAGGTAATACACTTCTATAAGGTGGTTAGAAAGGTATTGCCTGTGGTCCAAAGGTTCATGATTCACATCTCAGCTGCAATATGCACTCAGCATATTGAAGGATTCTGCTAACGGAACAAGTCCATTCTTGTCCTTTGGACTAGTCTGTTTTGGCTGTCTGTCAGATGAGAGACTGCACAATACTTGTCCTTATAATGCCAAGGTTAACTGTATTTAGCGAGGAAGTCTTGGGTAACTCGAATATAATGAGTTGCCTATTAGAGGGAACTGTGGGGTGAACGATGTTTATTAGCCCTATTGCATGAACATTGATTTTGACCTGATGTCTTCTTGATAAGTAAGAAGTCTATTCCCGCATGCACTTGTCCTAAAAAATTAGTGGACACAGAAGCGTGAATTAAAAAGTAGATGCCTTGGAGCCTCCTGAAAGCAAATATATCACAACTCTGTCATAAAGGAAGGGAATGAACATCTTAGCTCAAAATTGGATAAGAAGAAACGTCATTCACAGCTCTTGGAACCCCCTTTTAATGCTCACATTTGGTGCTGTCCTAGATATTGTGTATTTGTAAGGGCAAAGGCTAGTCTGCATCTTACACCTATTTCCGAATCCTTTGATACCTTCCACTTATCCCCTTACCTCCTACAGTGCTTTAAAATGACCTTTGGTATTTACATGTTTGATAGTGAAAAATATAAGTCTGCCTTTTACACATTGCTGAAGGTAATGTTGCCAAAGGGCCTGATCATTTGAGATTTGAGGGGAGGTAATGCCACTGGGATGTAAATAAGGTGCTTAGAGAGGTGATAGACACATGTGCTGTGTATTGGCACATAGCTATGTGAATGTCAGCACAGTGCCTATGGGCTAGAATCTACAAAGAAATAATCCAGTAGTAATTAGGCTCCTCTTCTATTTTTAGAGTTGTTTAGTGGCAGACATTCCTGTGTCAGATGTGATAGATCACCTCTGAACTGGTTGGCTGCCACTGTGGGGAGGAGACAAGCATAATGTTCTCTCTTGGTGGTGTTTTGGACAGGTTTTGTTTTTGTTCCCTAAAGTTCTGGAGGTAGCATAAGGGGAAGTCTATGAGCAGCCTGTTGGTCTATATTCCTTAGTGCTGGTAAAATGAAGCAGGGGAGGTAAATGACATTTTTTTAAGTTTGTTCACATGTTGAAGTGAATGAGCATCAATCCGTCTTAGGCATTGATATGTCCCTCTCTTCTAAAGTGTCAGTCTATAATGTATTATCCACACAAAGCCCTTGGGAAGTAGGACAGGCTTGGACATGGGTGGGCAATAATTTTTAATAGTGGGGGGCTTCTTCAAGAACCTAGTAAGTGGTCAAGGGCTGCACTCTTCCATTATATTAATGGAGGATCTGGAATGGAGGTTGGGGTCAGAAGGGATCTGGGATTGAGGTTGGGTACAGAAGGGAATTCAGGGTAGGGGACTGGGGTGTAGGAGGGGATGTGGGGTCTGTGAGAGATTTTGGGTCAAGGATGTGGCCTTGGAGGTGTAGGAAGGGGTGCAAGGGTTCGGGTTGTGACCTAGGGCAGGAGATTGGTATGCAGGATCTGAGAGGGGTATAAGTGCAGGAACAGGGACACAGGATGGGAAGGGCAGAAGAGAAGATGGGAGAAGAAGGGAGTGATGTGCCAGATGCAGGCTCTGGCTAGATTTTAGTGGTTCCCAAACTTTTCAGCATCATGCCCCCTTTTTGATTTTTGAGAAATCCTCACGCCTCCCCTCCCAAAAAAATAGCAGCAAAATTTGGGGTGGGATTGACGGGGGTGTGTGGGGTTGGGTCACCTCGTGCTCCCCTCTGGAATTTCTTCATGCCCCCCCAGAGGGGCACACACCCCAGTTTGGGAACCCATGCGCGGCTAGAAAGTGCTTACCTTAGGCGGCTCCTAGCTGGCAGCCAGTGGGACTTTGGGGCCTCCTCCTTGCCTGCCACACTTCTGCTTTCTGCTCAGAGCAGCTGGCTGGGGGGCGGGGGGACATGTGTGTGTCTGTGCACCCCTCATGGTGGGGAGCTCTCCATGCACTGCCTACCGTGCAAGCACTGCAAGATTATGCTGGAGTCAGGGGCACCCCATGCAGGGGTGCTCAGTGTACAAAGGCACACACATGACCCCCGCAACTGGCCACTTTGAGCAGTGTGGAGGGGTGTGGCCAGAGGGGACGACAGCCACCCCGAACCCCAGGGCAAGGTGAGGGAGAGCAGCTCCATGCCCCAGAAGGGGCAGGGCAAGTAGCAGAAGGGATGGTGCTGAGGGCAGTCAGCTCTTAGCACCACCCAAACTACAGCACACTCCTTCCCCTCAGCCCACAGAGCTGCACAGGGCAGTGCTCCAGTGCTTCACCAGCAATTCAAAGGGGCCCGGGGCTTCTGCCATCACTGCTGCCACAGTAGCAGTGGTGGCCAAGAGCTCTAGGCTCCTTGTAATCTCTGGGCCCTAGGGTAATTGCTCCCTTTGCCCCCACCCCCTGTTGGCAGGCCTGTGGGTGGCAAGCAGGGGGTCTGCCCAAGGATCCCTCTCAGCTGCGGGACGGTGGCGTGCCAGATCTGCTGGTTTGGCAGGTTGGATCAGGTCTGCTGGCTGTATTTTGCCCGCCCTGAACTCTGATTTATTTTAATATAGCCATCTTGCACACAGTCCTTCCCCACACCCCACTTCCACCACCTCTGCTTGCAAATGTGGAGCTGAGTGAGAGTCAAAGGGTGTGTCTACAGGGCTTTTAGTGACAAGGCTGTGTCAACACAGCTCTGTCACTAAATGTTAGCTTGTGCAAATGCTGTTCGTTGGCATGTTTGCCGACAAAATACTTCCACCCCCGAGAAGCAGATTTTGCTTTGTTGGCAGCAAAGTGCTCCTGCCAAGAAACCAGCATTCACACTTTCACTTGCCATGGCAAAACTTTGTCATTCATGGGCCATGGGTTAAGCACCCATGAATGAAAAAATTTTTGCCGATCAAGTGCAAGTGTAAACGTGATCTAAGCCCCAGTCCTACAAGTTACTGCCCTAACCATTGAACCATCCTTCCTCTAGCTGCCTTTGTGGCTAGTGGATCATTCACTGTATACTGATGGTTCTTCTAAAAATGGACTTGACCTGGAACTCTTGACCCCAAACCTCTTGCACTTTGAGACAGCTGGGATCTGGATCTGGTTCTGATCTATGAAGCTCTGGTCCAACTCAAACTTTTTTATATGATCTTAAAATTCCAAATTTTGACTAGAAAAATGTGTAGATGTTGCTTGCTCTGCTGCTTTGTTTTTCTTTCTAACAGTAAGTGTTGAAATACTGAAGCCTGTCTGTTCAGACTGTGTGAATATTTTGCTAGAAAACAGCTTAATTGTACAGGGTGAAGAGTTAAGGTTTATTTTTATGCATCTCTGTTTTTAGCTGCAAGTTGACATAGCTGGCTAGTGGTGGAAGCCCCTTTGTCTGAAACATCCCTTATCCTATCTGTCCCTTGAGCATAGTGTGTGCCAAATTATCATCCCTAATAGGCTGCATGATTTTCTGGATAGAGGAAACATCTTGAAAAGTTTGTTAAATGTGTTATGTCAGAGAAAGTGTTTCATGGATCTTTTATAGTGTACACAAGGACATCATTGGCCCAAGTCTGAAGTGCCATATTCCCCAAGCTCACCTGTTCAGCAAAATGTTATTCACAGCATCTGATTATCCAACTGTGTACACTTGCCTGCCATTTTTTCAGAGATACTTACGCAGTAGCGTTTTGCAATGACGACAATTCTTTTCCTGTCTGACCTAGAAGACTACAGTGACTCAGTGCTCGCTGGTCAGCCTTAAAGATTAAATCGAGGACACTAACCTAATTACTTTAACAGTTATTTTAAAGGATTTCCCAAGAATGAACATCATGACAAAATGTAGCTAAGGGGATTTTAGTAACTCCTGAAACTGAAGCTAATGATGCAACCCAAGATGAACTTCACTTTAAAGCTACAAATTGCCGATTTCTTAAACAAATAATCAGTATTGTGAGGAATATTGAGAGGCAGATCCTGAACCTAATAGGAGCCTAGTTCTGTGGCATTTACATAAGTAGCTCTATTTGCTGCATTGGGACTTCATTAAGGAGTAACAGTTGCGGGATTTGGTCATACAGGTTGAACCTCTCTAGTTCAGTACACTCTGGTTCAGCAATACTGGTGATCTGGCATGATTTTAGTTAGCTGGATGTCCACTTATCATGGATGTGGCCAAGGTTCCTGCAGTCCCATAAAGCTTGTTTACAGCCACTAGTCCTGGCTCTGAGTTCTGTGCTGTTATTTAGCTCTAATTGACCCCTAAATGTCTTCTAAAAGCCCACTAAGCAGTAGAAGTGTTGGTAGTGCTGCTAGACAACATTGACCTCCCGAGGTCCGGCAAATTCTCTGGTTCAGCATCGGTCAGGTCCCAAGGGTGCCGGACTAGAGATGTTCAACTTGTAGTATAATATGTGCAAAGTAAAATTATTCTTTCTAATATCTAACTCTCCCCTAAATATAATATACAGAAAATACTTCTGAGCAAATCCGTGGTGTTTTTTGC
Source organism: Rafetus swinhoei (assembly GCA_019425775.1). Taxonomy (NCBI): domain Eukaryota; kingdom Metazoa; phylum Chordata; order Testudines; family Trionychidae; genus Rafetus; species Rafetus swinhoei. Next base: position 67,256,007 of record CM033424.1, on the reverse strand, counting down.
AATTATTGTGAAACATAATTTCTAAAAACATTACTCTTCAAGTATGTTTTGTTTAATCTTTTGTTTATTTTTCAGAAAATTGCTATATTATTTGGTAGAGGTGAGAAGTCACAGAAGACTTGATTGTGGTGGTCAATATAGCTGCCTTCCTATTGATAAGCATATACATAGTAGGTCAGATTCTGATCTCAGTTACACTAGTGTAAATTTGGAACACCATTGACTTTGAACCCCCACAAACTGAGAGAGCAATAATTTCTCTTTGTACTGCAACAGTATTGTGGTTTGGTGTTTGTTTTTTAAATCTGGTTTGACTTCACATTTTATAACTTTGAGCAGAAGGTAACTAATTTTTATAGGCATCATATAATAAAAGTGATTTATTGTTGGTTCAAATAATCAAGAAATACTAATCTTGCTCCAAGTTAATCTGAGGTAAATCTGAAATAACTCCCTTCCAGTCTGTGAACATAAGAACGCCCATACTGGGTTAGACCAAAGGTCCATCTAGCTCAGTATCCTGTCTGCCGACAGTGGCCAATACCAGATGCTCGCCTAGAGGGAGGAAACACAACAGATAATCCTCATGTGATCCCTCTCCTGTCACCCATTTCCAGACAAACGAGTGGTTAGGGACACCATTTCTACCCATCCTCGCTAATAGTCATTGATGGACCTAACCTCTATGAATCTATCTAGCTCTTTTTTGAACTCTTTTTCCAATGCCAATATATCTTTTTTGAGACGAGGTGACCACATCTATATGCAATATTCAAGATGTGGGCATACCATGATTTTATATAGCAGCAATAAGATATTCTTTGTATTATTTTCTATCCCTTTTTAAATGATTCCTAACATTGTTTGCATATTTGACTGCTGCTGCACACTGAGTAAATGTTTTCAGAGAACTCTCCATAATGACTCCAAGATCTCTCTCTTGAGTAGCTAAATTAGTCCGCATCATATTGTATGTATAGTTGGGATTATTTTTTCCAATGTGCATTACTTTACATTTATCAACATTAAATTTCATTTGCCATTTTGTTGCCCAATCACTGTGGCTCTATGTTAGAGTTCGATCAGAGTAGATTAGTAGAATTTGGGCCTGTTGTGATTGAGCAATGGTATCTGCTCCATAATGAAGATTGGAATTGAGTTTCCATTGTAAGTCTGATATTTGCTCTCTTTTCTGCTGCACTGCCTACTGTTGGCCTCTTATGTCCCCAGTACTCCTCTCCTGGTTGCTGCACAAAGGTCTGGAGAAGTAAGGGAGCCAGTTCCTACAGATCTCGTGGCCTGTGGTCTGTGTGGGTTGGCAGTGGGGGAAGAAAGAGGAGGAGAGGCAGAGGAGTGCAGAGGTCTTGTGTTGAAAAGGAAGTCAGGGACATTTCACCCTTCCTATGATTCTCTTAAGGTTTTGAAGGACAGGAGACTCATCAATAACTCTTAAGCCTTGGCGGCGAGGAGTCCTGTGGCACCTTATAGACTAACAGAAGTGTTGGAGTATAAGCTTTCGTGGGCAAAGATCCACTTCGTCAGATGCATGTTTTTGCAGATTCAGATTAACACGGCTACCCCTCTGATTCTTAAGCCTTGGTCACTACAGACCAAGGGAGCATTCCCTTCCTGTTGACTGCCCTTAAGACTGTTTTGAAAAAGTAAAGTAATTCCCAAACAAAAATCTTCATTAAAGAAGAGTTAAGACTGAGAGCACATATAGGTGATTTAAGGGTAAAAATCCTTACAATAACATTGGAAGTTACATATATAATAAAATGCCTTTAAAAGGCTAGGAAGTTTCCAGTTAAGGTATACTGAAAGGAAACCCAAACATGGGACATTCATCGTTAAAGTATTAAACTCCAACTGAAATTACTCTGCATGGAAAGCAAAAACAAACAAACAAACAAAAAAACCCCACAACCAGTCATGTATCACTTTAAAGACTAACAAGATGGTTTATTAGGTGATATATGATCTGAAGAAGTGGGTCTGCCCCACAATAGCTCATCATCTTGTTAGTCTTTAAAGTGCTACATGACTTTTTTGTTTTGTTTTACCAAGATCAGACTAACACGGCTGTTTCTCTGTTACTTTTCTGCATGGAAAGGTGAGGGCAAGTGGCTCGGTTTGCAGAAGCAAGGCCTGAATATGTCACCATAAAAGAACAGCACTGGGAGAGCAAAAAGAGTTGTTCAGGAGAATTTTAAAGTTCTCTCGTGGATTTTAATTGAAGAGGCAGGATTTTTTTTTATTTTTAAAGTTGAATTATTCAAATGATAAGATAGGCATCAAGTATTGGTATTTAAAGTCCCGCTCTCAAAGAGCCACAGCATCAGACTGAATCGAGGCCATAGAAAATACTGGACAGGGTATGGGAGACAGCCGAGTGGAATGACTATGTTAAAGGCAGAAAGATACTGTGTTCTTTGTGCGCTGCTATGAAAAATCAGGTACAGTAGTTCAGTATGCTAGACCAAATATTCCTCCTGCTCTTTTCTCTCTAGTTAATTCTATTTATTTAGACAAAAGGATTTAATACAGAGTTATGATGATTAACCTGATACTAAAGTGCAAAAGTCTCAGAGGGGTAGGTGTGGTATGTCTACACTGCACCCGTAGCTCAAAATAAGACACACAATTTGCGGTATGCAAATTGAGTATTTTATTTCCATTCTTTTTTGAAATAGGCTATTTCAAAATTTGGCGCATCTACACAGTGCAAATTTTGAAATAAAACACTATTTCAAGACATCGCTTATCCCTTGTTCAATGAGGTTTACAGGGATGACAAATAGCTAGATAAATTCATGGAGGTTAGGTCCATAAAAGGCTATTAGCCAGGGGGTAGGAATGCTGTCCCTGGTCTCTTTTTGTCAGAGGCTGGAGATGGATGGCACGAGACAAATCGCTTGATCATTGTCTTCAGTCCACCCCCTCCGGTGCACTTGGCACTGGGCACTGTCGGCAGACAGGCTACTGGGCTGGATGGACCTTTGGTCTGACCCAGTACAGCCATTCTTATGTTCTTATGATGAAATAGCGCACTGCTATATTTCGCAATAATGGACGCGTTCAAAAGATGCAGGGTAGCTATTTCAGGATATATGTATAGTTCATGAGATTTCATGGGCAAAACCCTCATCTGATACTATATATATATTTGTTAGTCTTTCAGATGCAACAGGACTACTTGTTACTAAAGTGCAAATTATTTTTAAAATCTGGATTTGTGTGTTTCAAACTAGTAGCAGTTCACCATTTAACCCTATTACAGACACATTTCATAATGCATCAGCTTTAAAAAATGACTCTTTAGGACCCCAAGCCAGCAAATGGGTCCACTTGGGCAGACCCTTAACGCTTGCACAGATCTGTTTGCAGGACTGATGCCTTGTGACTTCCATGGGCTTTGGATCAGGTCTTTGAACATCTTCAAAATTCCAAACCTATTTACCTTTTGATAAAAGCAACAAGAAACACAAATAGAAGCATTTACTCTGTGTGATAGGTAGGGTTTGATGGTCTAAAGAGTTTTATAACCAGCTACGTGCATGGTACATCCCAGATTCCACTGTAGCTCACTTTAACAAGGTCTCAGATTCCTTCTGGTGACATCAGACTTCTCTCCGATTGATGTATGCTTACTCATGTTATCTGCTGCTTTACTTTGATTGAAAGCAACTGCAGCTGGCCTTCTTCATAATCTTTCCATTTAAAAAAAGAAAGAGCTATTCATGTTAACTATATATTTACCTGTGATATTTTTTCTTACCGTATTGAAAAGGCTGGACTTTTTTTTAAAATAAATTATGGTTTCATTTACAAACTGTCTATTGCATAGAGGGGTGCTTGGTGCCTGTGTGGGGAAGGGGTTCAGGAAGAGCCTTCCAGAGGGGAAGGGAAGGGGTATGTGGGGTCACCCTTTTTAGTGATTAAAGTGTTCATATGGGCATAGGGGAGGTGGTATATTCTCCCTCCCCCGCAGTGCTACCACTGGTCACCTGTGATTGCATAAGGTGTAAATTGCTGAGCTTGGCACCGTTATGTCATACAACTTATGTGTAAATGTAGGGTGGGATTTTCAGAAGTGCTCCATGTTGGCTTAACTCTGCTCCCAGGGGAGTTGCCATTGACTTCAACAGAAACAAAGTTAGACCACTGGGGATTACTTGTGCAAATCCCAGCCCCCCAAAGTAGAGAAATAATACCTTAGTAGTACAGGCGCAGACTGCAGCTTCAATGTTAATGTGGAAGAAATCCTTCCTGTAAAGCCCAGAAATGCAATCGTTATCTTCAAGTAGCTAGGGAAGGGCGGAAGTCACTTATAATAAAAGTAATGAGTCCTTATAGTACAGTGAATGAGAACAGCTAAAGTGGTGTTTCTCAGGGCTAATGTCCATCTGTCAAGTTGTGGAAAAGAGTTTCAGCTTGAAAAATAGCTTTTCTTTTCTTTGCAGCTCTTCATATTAATGTGAGATATTAACAAAGAGTAATCAGAAGGAACTTAAATTAGGAAGAAACTGATATGACTTGTCATGAAATATTCCTATCTTCACAGCTATTGTGCACTTTATCTAATGTCCATAGCTATCTGATCAGGGCTGTTTATTTCCCTGTTGAATTATTACTGAAGTCTGAGAGGGCACTGCTTTAAACAATGGAGCTGGTCAGCAGTGTTAGCAATTCATTTCCATCAAATATAGCCCTGTGCAGGCATGTAAAGCTTGACTTTGGCCTTAGAGCCTTCTTTAATACTTTATAGTTTTTGGAGATGCTACCAAACAGGGTCAGACTTAAATCACAGCAAGAAAAGTGACTCCTTGGGACCCTCTGCTTTTTTCAATTACATAATAAGAAAGTCTTGTGATAAGCAAGTTCTACTGCTGCACTGGCTACTAGTGACTTCCGGGTAAAGTTAAAAGAATTAGTTTTGAATGCTAAAGCCATAAATGACTTGAGTCCCAATTACCTGAGAAATTGCTGTCTTCCTATGTGAAACTGCACCAACTGTGATCTCCAGTGTGTTGGATTAAACAGCTCCCCCTCTCCTGGTTTAAAAAAGGGGGGGAGGGAGCTGGCTGTAAGGGGGATTGGCAGAGGGGGTCCTTGGCTCTGTAATTAGCTACAAAGATAGTTTCTCCAGAGACTACCTTTGGTACCCCTCAGGGCATGATACAAAAATGCATAGCAGAGATGGATGGATAGAACTACCTGTTCTATTGTAATGCAGATGGGAACTAATTGTGTCCCCATAACCTGCTTAACACCCTGAATTGTCTGATGCTTGACAAGTTATTGACCACAGTTATGTGCCATCTGCATTATAACTCTTAACCTGCTGTACCTGAGTCAGGAGACAGCAAATTTGTAACTAGGCCTCCTCATTTAGTATAAACAGGGCCTAAGAGTGTGCAAAGCCATGACTGGGTTTTCCACTCTGGCAGGCAATGAAACAACTTGCTGCTTCCATGCATTTGACAGCTGGAATTATTAACTGAATGGAACATTAAATCAATGCCTGTAACACTGAGGCTAGTTTTTCAACCCTGGTAGGTTCTGGCAAGTATGTCTGGAAACATTCCCTGCCAAATGGATAACCATCTGAAGAACACGAGCAATACTGGATCTAGGTCCCAGGACTCAGACAGCTCTGCATGAGGCACCTGGCTAACACCACAAAGGACTTATCAGATGGACATTTTATCTCGGTGTTGATCTGTCCAACTATTTTCTCCAGTATTTTTAGGAATTTTGGCATCTGCTGCACCAGAACAGCCATTTACAGGGTCTCCATGGTAAAACAGGGTCTCCATCTTTTTATGCACTGTTCCGCCTAAGTAAATCCCTTTGAAACCTGCATAGGAATAGCAGCCTCCTTAAAATGTAGATGGGTGAGTCATATGCTGAGGGAGCACAGCCCTTGCGTGCGTGAAATAGGAGTTTAAAAAGTGTTCCACACACTCCTCCGAAAATACATCACAAAGCAGTTTTTGCTCTTGCATTGAATTCATGCGCCACAGAGCATGGCACACTGACGTATGCAGCTGACGAACACAAAACGCCAGCAGAGAAGCTGGCTTGGAGCAGCCATAAACAAGACCACATAGGGAGACCCAGCCTTGCCTGAAAGCGCCGCTCTGCATGAGGCACCTCGCTGGACCCACTGAGAGCTCATCAGATTGTTGTTTTATCTCTGTGTGCATCTAACACCGTATTTGGGTGGGGAGATGCGATTTCTCAGCTATTCTTAGGGATTTTGGCACCTGCAGTAATTCACAGGAGGTCTGAATGGGCCTACTTGACACATTGTTCTGGCAGGCAGTCCCATTGAAACTCAATTGTCTCAGCCCTTTCCTGGGCCAGATTCAGCCCTACCAAAAGTGGAGAGCAACTCTCATTGACTTCAGAGGGGTTCTACCCCACTTACTCCACAGCTGGGTAAGGCTCTCTATCCCTTTATTAGCAAAACATCGGGGCAGTCTCTGCTGATATGGCATGCACGCACACTCTCACCCCACACCTCACATACACATTCTTTGCTCTTCGGACAATAGCACAGCTCCTAATGCTATGACTTAAAGGAGGCTTAATTGGATTTACTGTGCAAATAAAAAGCTCTAATTGGGTTTATGATGACTAGATTTGCAAGTCTGATTCCTCAGAGAAGTTGAGGTGCTTGCATTTTTCAGTTAATCAAGTTTCAAAGGTGCCCAAAGGGAAGCAAAACAGATACTTATTCAATCCCCATAAATGTGGATTCTAAATAATTCAAACATAACATGAACTCAGCAATATGGTTACATTACTTGTAAAATGACATCTTTGGGAATTACTGAATAGTGTCACTTGTTTTTCATCCTGAACATTATACAGTGCAAATAGGAAATAAAGTATTATTATTGGCAGAGAGAAACGACAGGCTTGTTTTTTTGCTTGTACACAAATTGTTTCCATGTTTCATTAGTCTCTGGAAGTATTCTGCTCCTTTCCTCTCCTTGGGGACAATAGGAGAAACTTAAGCTAATGAAGATTGTAACCCCGTGAATGCCATTCTCCTCTAGCTGAGTGGACAGAGCCTTGGAAATGTGTGCTTTTTTTTACCCCCATAAAATTATTAAATGTATGTGAGGAATAATATAAATCAACATGTGCCTCATTTTATATCTTTGTAGGACTGGAGAACATATGAAGGATCCTGACAGAGAGAAGAAAGAAGAGCAGCAGAATATGAACCCTGGACTTCAGAAAAGCAGACTTTGACTACTATGGGAGATATGTAGGGGGTCACCAGGGTCATGTGCGCCCCCTATGCCATGGGTGGGAGGGGCCGGCCAGCAAGGAGGGGGTGGAGCAGTGGTAGGGAGTGGAAGGGCCTGTTCTGGGGGGAAGAGGGAGATCACGTGGCCAACGGCTCCACTGGTTCTCCCTGATCAGTCTCCTCTGTTGACTCCCTCAGGAAACTGATGGGCAGGATCTCCTGGGAAGCTAAAATGAGGGGGAAAGGAGTCCAGGAGAACTGGCTGTATTTTAATGAAGCAGGCAACCAGCTTGGTTTAGCAGAGAAATCTTTAGTGAGCTTAAACACAAAAAGGAAGCTTATGCAAACTGGAAACGTGGACAGATGACTAGTGAGGAGTATAAAAACATTGCTTGAGCATACAAGGGTATAATCAAGAAGGCCAAAGCGCAAGTGGAGTTGCAATCAGCAAGGGATGTGAAGGATAACACATATCTATAGCTTCAGGGGGTAGCCAAGTTAGTTTGTACAGGAAAAACTTAAAAAAACAACAAATAGTCTGGTAGCACTTTATAGACTAACAAAACACGTAGATGGTATCATGAGCTTTCGTGGGCACAGCTCACTTTTTCAGAGGACCAGACTCTGGTCATCTGAAGAAGTGGGCTGTGCCCACGAAAGCTCAAGATACCATCTACGTGTTTTGTTAGTCTACATATCTATAGATATGTTATCAACAAGAATGTCAGGGAAAGTGTGAGAATGTTACTGAATGAGGAAGGCAACCTAGTGATAGATGATGTGGAAAAAGCTGAAGTGTTCAATGCTTTTTGGTTTTTTGTCTCAGTCATCACAGATAAGCTCAGCATTGGGCAGCACAGTATAGGGAAGAGGTGAGCAACCCTCAGTGATGAAAGAACAAGTTATGAACTATTTAGAAAAGTTGAACAAGTCCCTGGGGCCATATGCAATACATCTGAGGGTGCTGAGAGAGTTGGCTGATGTGATTGCAGAGCCATTGGCCATTATCTTTGACAACTCATGGTGTTTGGGAGAGGTCATGGATGAAGGAAAAAGGCAAATGTAATACCTATCTTTTAAAAAGGGAAGAAGGGGAATCCAGGGAGCTACAGACTGGTCACCCTTACCTCAGTCCCTGAAAAAGTCATGGAGCAGGTCCTCAAGAAATCCATTTGAAACACCTGGAGGAGAGGGAGGTGATGAAGAACAGTCAATGTAGATTCACCAAGGGCCTGACCAACCTGATGGCCTTCTCTGATGAGATAACTGGCTCTGTGGATATAGGGAAAGTGATAGGCGTGATGTACTTCGACTTAAGCAAAACTTTTGGTATCGTTTCCCTCAGCATTCTTGCCAGCAAGTTGAAGAAGTATGGCTTGGATGAATGGACTGTAAAGCAAATAGAAAGCTGGCTAGATGGTTGGAACTCAATAGTTAATGATCGGTGTCTCAATGTCTAGTTGGCAGCTGGTATCAAGCAGAGTGCCTCAAAGGTCAGTCCTGGGGCTGGTTTTGTTCATCATCTTCATTAATGATCTGGATGATGGAGGGATTGCATCCTCAGCAAGTTGGCAGATGACACTAAGCTGGGAGATGAGGTAGATGCACTGGAGGGTAGGGATAGGGTCCAGAGTGTCCTAGACAAATTGAAGGACTTGGACAAAAAAAAATCTGATGAGATTCTGATGAGATTCAACAAGGTCAAGTGCAAAGTCCTGCACCTAGGATAAAAGAATCCCATACTCTGCTACAGGCTGGGGACTGACTGGCTAAGTGACAGTTCTGCAGAAAAGGACCTGGGGATTACAGTGGATGAGAATCTGGATATTAGTCAACAGTGTGCCCTTGTTGCCAAGGAGGCTAACAGCATATTGGACTGCATAAGTAGGAGGATTACCACCAGATCTAAGAAAGTGATTGTTCCCCTCTATTTGGCACTGATGAGTCCACATCTGAAGGACTGCATGCAGTTTTGGGCCCCCCACTGCGGAAGGGATGTGGACAAATTGGAGCGAGTCCAGCGAAGAGCAGCAAAAATGATTAGGGTGCTGGGATGCATGACTTATGAGGAAAGCCTGAGGGAGCTGGGTTTATTTAGTCTGCAGAAGAGAAAAGTGAGGGAGGATTTCAACTACCTGTAGAGGAGTTCCAAAGAGAATGGAACTAGTTTGTTCTCTGTGGTGGCAGGTGAGAGAGCAAGGAGCAATAGTCTCAAGTTGCAATGGGGGAAATAGGTTGGATATTAGGAAAAACTGTTCCACTAGAGGTGCGTCTACACTGCACCTGTAGCTCGAAATAAGCTATGCAATTTGAGCTACGCAAAGTGCGTAGGTTATTTTGAGTCAATTTCAAAATAGCATATTTCGAAATTTGGTGCTGTCTACACAGCACTTATTTGGAAATAAATTGCAATTCCGAAACATCGCTGACTCCTTGTGGAATGAGGTTTACAGAGACGTTGGAATAGTGAGCCTTTTATATTTTGAAATAATGAGCACACTCAAAAGACACAGAATAGCTATTTCAGGATACCATAGCACTGCAGTGTAGACGTAGCCTAGGAGAGTGGTGAAGCACTGAAATGGGTTGCCTGGGAAGGTGGGTGAAATCTCCATCCTCAGAGGTTTTTAAGGCCAGGCTTGACAAAGCCCTGGCTAGGATGATTAGTTGGGGTTGGTTGTGTTTTTAGCAGAGGGTTGGACTAGAAAGATGACTTTCTGAGGTCTTTTCCAACCGTAATGTTCTATGATTCTAAAATGGCAAATGAGTACAAAACAAGCATAGAAAAAAATGGCTTGATAATTATTTGGCATTAGTTAGTTAGAATATAGCTTTTTACTGTGTCTGATCTTTCTCAGGGTTAAAGGGGCCCCATGTTTTCTGATTTACCTCTTAAATGCCTATCATAAGGAAAGTCTTGTCTTTTTTAAAAGGTATGGAAGATCAGTAGAAGTAAAACCAGTTCTAGTGAAGTTGGTTGAATTGCTGAGGAACTTCCAGTCCCCTGCTCTTACAAGTCAAAAAAGTCTTGGTATAAATTTCAACTGCTTACTTACATTGACTTCATGAAGGCAGCATTAATCTCTCTCTGTCACAGTGACACTTTTTTTTACCTGGCAATCGCACAGGTGGGCCTGAATCAAATCTTGAATCTGAACAATCAAACCTAGATTTCATGATGGGCTCCTTTTCTGCTGACACAAACTCCCAGACTTAACCTCACCGAACTTTGGGAAATTCATACCCACCTAGATGTGGATCCACACTTTTTGTAATTTAGATGATACTGTGATGAACCCAGTGCAAGTATATAGATAAGAATATAAGCATTGTCCACATTGGATCAGACCAGTGACTCACCCAGGCTAGAATTCTGACTCTGGCAGTAGCCTGACCCAGGCCTGTCAATGAAGGGGGTGGGGGACAAAGGATGAACAGATTATAAGGAAGATAGAAAGTTGGCTAGATGCCAGTTACCCTGGAACCCAGCAATTCAAAGGGGCGTAGGCTCCAGCTGCTTCTGCTGCCACTCGCCAGACAGCACCCCAACCTCTCTGCCTTCAGCCCTGCCCCTTCCGGGAGTAGGGAGCCAGCTCCCCAACACCTTGCTTGGGGGCCTGCGGAGGCTGTGTGCTCCATTGCTAGTGCCAGAAGTCTGAATAAAATTCCATAACTGTCCAATGCAGGATAAGTTTCTTCCTACCGGCCATGAGTGACTGGTTGTGTTATACCCTGAGGTTTTTCTTTTATCCTGTATATTCTAACTATGGCTGTTCTCATCCCTATAAATGTCCAATCCTTGTATACGTCAGTGATAAGTGGATAGGTAGAGACAATAGCTCTGACCAGTCATTTAGAGTAAGTGAGACTAAAAATAGCCTAAGTTTAAAAAAAAAAAAAAAAAAGTTGATGCAAATATGTAGAATAAGCCAACTACCTGGCTTTGGCATTTTTGTATGGAGCTCTTGGGAAGTTTTTATTGGCATTTTTGGCAGTAAATACTTATAAATAATATATACACGCCAAACTTAGAGTTTTGAGTGTTGTGTATTTACCAACCCATGTTCCTGAAGTCAGCGTGTGCATTATTTTCCCCTTCAGTACAGCAAACAGCAGCAGTACAAAATACTTAAAAAAAGTTCTTATCTTTTGTAAAACAGGGACCCACCCGACACTTGGACTGGTCTATGGGCCCCACCCCTGCCCTTTTGTTTAGAGCCTGGGGTCATGTGGTGAACTGGGTTAGCATTTTGCTGTTTATGCTTCTCAGACCTCATCTATTTTGCTTTACAAGAGTATGCCGTTTTCCTATGGGACTCTTTTGTGATGGTCATAGTAGTGAAAGGAATTGAAAAAGGGAGATGGTGGTGATATGAGACATTCAAACTGGAACAACCCATCTGGGGATTGAGACAGCACAATGCTGGCACTTTCAGATATTAAAGGGCCTTATTCTGACCTCCCACATATGTATACCAAGAGTACAGCTGAGTGAATAATTGGGAGGATTGATTTGGTGACTGAGCTGAAAAAACGGGGATGGGAAGAGAAGAGAAATCAGTTTTCAAACTATTATCTATATGGTAAAGGGCTGAGTTCAACTGAACTATGATGCTCAGGGTATGACATTTTTTCACAGCTCTGAGTGACACAGTGTTAGGTTGAACTAAGTTTTAGGGCTAGACCAGGGCTAGGTCAATAAAATCAAACTTTATGCCAGATACATGCAGGCTTACACTGGGTGCAGTTTAGAGTCACTGCCACAGGGGAAGCCCTAGGAGGGTTTGTGTCTAAAAAAGTTCAACCCCTTCTGAGTTCTGTCACAAATAAGCAAATGTGCCTGGTGCAAAGGAGAGAGTAATACAGTGAGGTAACAGCCCCTGCCTCCATTGGGTGGCTTGCAGCTCAAGGGCACTGGAAGGGAGTATTTTTTGCACACCTCTATGCATTGGGACTGCCACCGAGCCCTCCCACTATTCATGTCCCCTCGCATACAAATGTTAAGCTTCTTGTACATGCACTCAGGGTCAGGGTCCAGACCCAAGCTAACCAAGCCTTTTGTTTCCTCTGAAGAAGTGAGTTTTGCCCACGAAAGCTCATGATACCATCAGGAGCGGCCTGAGGCCGGCTGCAGCAGCTGGCGCCCCAGGTGGAATGCGCAATTGGCGCCCCTGCCTGCACGGCCGTCAATGGCCGTGATGTCATCACGGGGCGCCCCGGTGCCCCGTGACATCATCATCAGGCGCCTGGGCCGGCGGCGCCCTAGGCAACTGCCTAGTTTGCCTAGGCTCACGGGCCACCCCTGGATACCATCTACATGTTTTGTTCACCTTTAAGATGCTGTTAGACTGCTTGTTGCTTTTAAGTTTTTCCAGTTACAGACTAATTCGGCCACCCCTCTGAAGCTTTGGAACAACTCTTTTGGAGTCAGTTTACCTTGGCAAGGTAAAGGCATTGGGTAATGTAACTGTCTCGTTCTCACATTGACATCCTAATTTAATTGGGGTCTTGAGCATTTCTAGATACTGGTCCACTTTGGAGTCCTCATACACAATCCGTTCACACACTGTCAACATGCTAGCTTAGCTAGCTCAAAGGCTGATTCGACAAAAAAAAGGAAAGACAAGTTTTCTAGAAATAGCACATTTTAAATTGATTGAAAATGGACATCAGCAGGCCTTGCCCTTTAGTATGTGTGGTCTCAGCACAAATTGGTTCATTCGGTAAGAAATGAGAGTATTGACCAGGTAGCTAGGAAATCTTAAACCATGTATTACTGTGTATTGGCCCTGTAGTTACCTGCTGTAGAGGCCACCTTGGCCTCAACTGGAATAAATTTTGACAACTTGATTTCAGTCTGACAGGATAACTATGGTAACAGTGTGCTTCCAGGTATTCATGTGGGTAGTGTGAAGAATTGGGCAGATTCCAAACTTTGACTCATTGTTTTATTAACACCCTGAGTTCTGGTGTATATAGTGCTTGAGCAGCTGGGAAGCGAGGATTACAGAAAGAGAGAGAAGCCTGTAGGTTGGGGAATATTTTAATACCTTGTTTCAGTCACAGAGCAGTGTAGGTTTCTGGAAACAGAAACCTCAGGAAAAGCTTTGTGACTAAAACAATATGTTAAAACATACCATAATGCTGTGGTGGGCACTTAGACAGATTCTCACTACCTCTCTAAAACAAGCAGTACAGACATTGTGGATCCAGTGGAGACTAGCTAACCAGTTGGCCTTAGCTCCAAGGAAGTTGGGGGGCCATGAGAGCCCAGCCTGCTGCCAGAGCCATAACATCCACATTGCTATTTTTAGCACCTTAGCTTGACCTGAGCTAGCGTGAGTCTGTCTCTGGACTGAAAGGCCAGCTGCAGTGTACGCATACCCACAGGGTATGTATAGACTACATGCCTCTGTCACCAGAGGCATGTAAATTAGACTACCCGACATAGTCAATGAAGCCGGGATTTAAATATCCCCGGCTTCATTAAAATAAACATGGCCACTGTGCTGTGCTGGCTCAGCTGATCGTCGGCACAGCGCGGCAGTCAAGACGCGGATCGGTCGACCGCTCCCTTATGCCTCGTGAAACAAGGTTTACAGGAGAGGTCGACAAAGGCGTTCCCTGTCGACCGATCCACGTCTTGACTGCCGCACTGTGCTGACGATCAGCTGAGCCGGCACAACACGGCAGCCATGTTTATTTTAATGAAGCCAGGGATATTTAAATCCCAGCTTCATTGACTATGTCGGGTAGTCTAATTTACATGCCTCTGGCGACAGAGGCATGTAGTCTAGACATACCCTTAGTGACCAGAAGATGGAACTATCACACAGCTGTGCAGCATTTATTTATTTATTAATATTAAATAATCAAAGGGCTTCTGCAGCTGATGCGTGGCTCCCCAGAAGAAGACACTGGGTATGTCTACACTCAGCAGCACAGCTATAGGACTTAAGCTAACTTGTTCTTGTGTAGACACTTAGTACAATAATGGAAGGGAGTTTCCCTTAGGGCTTAGATCAGCTTCAAACTTCAGAGTATGTAGCTGGATCAAGCTAAGTTTTAGGTGCAGACAAAGCCTATGTATTCATTAAACAGCTCTCCCTCAGTAAAGCTTTCCATTGTATAGGGAGGAGGGATTTCTGTTGGAGTATAAGTCAATATATAAATTAGCTGTTTAAATTTAAAACAAACTCAAAAGCAGCCCTGTATTAGCCATATATTGCTTCCAAATAAACTACATGGCCAAAAAATTAAAGTGGTTCTGCCACAAAAGTGGACACACTCATTATACCCCTGCTCGGTTATTTGTTGATCTTTGTTTGGTCTTTTAGTCTTTTATATTTTTACAATGTTTTAATGGATTGGTTTTTTACTATATTTTAACACATGTGTCTGGGGACCTTGTACAATATCCCTCTCACTCTCCCCAAATGTAGCAAAGCATGTATTCCTCATTTAAAGCCCGATTCAGCAAGGTGCTTCCATGGCTTTACTGTTAGGCATTCTTGACCCAATTCAGTCATCCCTTTTGACTTGAAGGGGCATGGGAGGTTAGGTCTTGGGGACAGATCCGGCTAATTACTAATGGCCCAATCCTGCTAACAGTTTCTAATGAGTTGGCCCCTGATCCACAAAGGTGTGCAGGCACCTAAGTCCCTGTTTTGGCTCCATAGAGATTAACAAAGCTCCTGCTGACCTGATAGGTACCTAAACTCACTGAGTGCCTAAGTTTTCAGGGTAAAAGTTGCCTTGGCAGAAGATACACATTCAGCCACCTAACTCTTGTGCAGAACCCAATCCACTAGATGTGCTCAAAGACCTCCTACTATACAAGGTCCCATTCAAAATCCAGGAGGAGGAGGTAGTAGTGGTAGTGCTTCTCCAATTGCTCCTTTGTTATTTATCCACAATGGAATAACTTAAATGGGAGAGATTGGAGGAGCCCCATATCAGAATATATCCCATTGCTTGGTGGCTAGCACATGCACTTGAGAGGTGGGAGACCTATGTCCCTTTCCTCTGACAGACGGGGACATTGATTGTGGGTCTCCCATGTCCCAGCTGAGTGTTCTGACCTCTAGGCTCGAAATTATAACGTGACATCACCACCGTCTTTGGTCATTTGATTGGTGTGAGGCAAGCGCCTAACTCTTGCCCACAAGACATGCCTTAGGCACCCAAGCCATTTGGATCCAGAATATGTCACTGCAGGGTTTTGTAGGTTGTATTGTACAAAGGGATGGGTTCATTGTTTGGGTCGCTTAACAGTGGAGTGAATAAAGCACTAATAAACTCACGGTAGGGGACATTACTGCCATGGCAAAAAAGTTGGCTAGATGGCCAAGAGGTCTTTTCTGTCATTGGCTTACTGCTTCTATGGCTGGAGGGTACTGAAGGACGAAATGGAATAAACCACCTAGGGACGTTGTGAAAGCGCCTTCACTGCAGATTTTCAGAAGGAGACTGGATGGTTTAGACACAACAAACCTGCCCCTTGGCACAGAGTTACACTAGCTTATCCTTGCAGGCCCTTCTAATCTTAGGGTTCTATCATTCTATGAAAGAAAATAAGGTTTTTGACATTTTTAAAGTGTGGGTGTGGGTGTGGGGGTGAAGGGGAGAAATAATCCTGAGACTTGGACTGAGACTAAAACATTGATCCAATCCAAGGACCAAATGTTGGATGCTTTGTGCACAGAAGCACATGCCAGAAATCCCTCAGGCATGCAGGGAGTGGGAGTCAGAATGTTTTTCACCCAACTGTGACTCTTGCCAAAATGTATGGAGAAGATGCATTATAAGGCTTTTCAGTGCAGTGATACAATCTTCTTGTGTATGTATACATCTGCCTAGCCTGGCTGTGGGAACCCTAACGCCACTCTTTTGCAGAAGATCAGTGTGCCTACTGAGAATAGCCTGCACGAGGGTGCAGGGTGGGACAGTGAGAGTATGTCTAGACTACATGGCTCCATCGACGGAGCCATGTAAATGAGTACTAGACATAGGAAAATGAAGCGGCGATTTAAATAATCGCCGCTTCATTTACATCAAAATGGCCACTGCGCTGTGCCGATCAGCTGTTTGGCAGCACAGAGTGGTGGTCTAGATGCACCGTGGTCGATAAGGGAAGCCTTTGTTGACCGCTCTGGTAAACCTAATTTCACGAAGCATAACAGAGCGGTCGACAAGGGACACCCTTGTCGACCATGGCGCGTCCAGACTACCGCGCTGTGCAGCCAAACAGCTGATTGGCACAGCGCGGTGGCCATTTTGATGTAAATGAAGCGGCAATTATTTAAATCGCTGCTTCATTTTTCTATGTCTAGTAAACTCATCTACATGGCTCCGTCAATGGAGTCATGTAGTCTAGACATACCCTAAGACTCGGGAGAGGTACATACACTTCATGCCAATTCTGCAAAAAGGATTTTCAAAAATGCTTGGAATTGGCCTAACTCTGCCCCCATCAAAGTCAATGGGAGGGGCCCACATTCAGCACTTTTGAAAAGTCCACCCGACAAACACAGATTTTCCACTTTCCATGAGCCGCTTCTTTGACAGCTCAGAATTTGGCCATATATGGAGGGATATTGTTGTTGTGTCAGCGATGAATCATGGAGAAGCTGCTTTAATGGTAACCTTGGGGTATGCATAATTATGAAGTTTGGGGAAAACACATTCACTTCCACCTCTTTCTGGGCAATGGACCAAGTCAGGGGACCCAAAAGCTATGGGTAGAAAGGAGAAGAAGGTGCCTGAACATTCCCCTTACCTCCCATCCCAGTGAGTCTAAATGTAGCTCAGGAGCAAACTTAGTTGTGCTGCTTCCACCCTTCAGTTACTGTAACCTTCTTTGCTTTGGGGATCTCTTGGCTTTATTGTTGTTTTTGTTATTCTTGGTGTGGTGATTGGTGTTTGTCTTGGAGAGAGGGGATGGTGACCTTTGAAACAAGCCCATCTGCCAGCCCATCTTTAATCTCGCCCTTCGCAGCTGCTGGCAGCGAGGTTGAGTGAGAGACTGAGTGGGGGGATTTCTCCAGTCAGCAGCCAGAGGAGCAGCACGTTTCCAGTATCAGTCCTGTACAAGTGGTGTTATTTTTCCTGTCATGTTTGTTGGGGTACGACTTTTGTTTGTTTTTCTTGTAGAAAGGCAGGAAAGCGAATCTGGAAAAAATACAGCTCACATGTCATCGGTAATTACTTGGCCGGAGTGCCTGGCACTGGCTTGCTGACAGTTTAGAGGCAGGGAGTGGGTGAGACCCAGCTGCAGCCAACTGGGAGAGAGAGAGAGAGATCTTAATCTGACTCAGGCTTCACCAGCCCTTCTCTCCCATCTCCTCCCCCTTCAGCCTTCGCCTCCCTGGGGAACTATGGCTACGGCTTCACACAATTAGTTTTCTCCATTCTTCAAGGGGTCTGCTGTTCCATGGTCTCTGTTGTTTTCCATCTTATTTCTTCTGCTTGCTGACTGTAGTTATGTGAGGAAGCAACCCACCCTAAAGAGGGGATGCTCTCACAGAGTCAGTGAGGCCTAGAGATTTGTCCAGTGTGCAGGAAAGAAACACAGAGTAGCTTAACTTGCAAAATATGCGTGAAGAATGATGATGAGTCTGCAGATGGTTGTCAACCTTTGCTGTGAATCATTTGCAATTACTCCCCTCAAATCTGTGAAGTTAAATCTGATAAAAAACTGAAAATGGTGCCATCTACAAGGGCTAAACTGTGCTGGGACTAGAGTACAGTAAGCCACCTGGGATATGACCTAAGAAACCTAGGAAAGGGATGAGACAGATCAGCACTCAGGTGGGAGATGATCAATGAAAATCTTTAACATAATGAATTTGTCTTTCAGGGGACACATAAAGATTCTATTCTACTTTTATGCAAGAGCTTTGGAATTTAGGCCTGATGTAGGGTGACCACATTATGGAAAAATATAAAACCAGAACCTCTGACATGAGGGCGTGAGGGCATAAAAGGGAAATTTTTGATGGGCTTCAGGGAGGTGTCCATGGAATGAGGGAGGCTTGGTTCAAAGATTTGTGAGGAGGGTCTGGAGGATTCACTGGAAAATTTTCCTGCTGGCCTGAGGGGAAGAAAACTTTGAGATTCAGCTAGCTTGCTGTCAACAATATCATTGTCACTAGCTTAGTTATCTGGTTGGTGTCTCTGTCTGGTGGTCAGTCTACCTGGGTTACAAAATTCAGAACAAAAGCTATGGGGACTTTGGAACAAGCCATGAAAACAGGGTGCTTTCGGAACACATCGCTACTTTAACTCTGTCTGAATTCCAATGTGAATAGCTACATTCTTCCTATCAAATCGCCCTTTGTAATTTTAGGCTAGGTCTACACTAGGGGAGAAGTTCGAATTAAGATACGCAACTCTAGCTATGTAGCTGAAGTCCAAGTATCTTAAATCACATTTTGGCGACATCCACAGAGCGGGAGGTTGACAGGAGCACACTGTCCCTTTGACTTCCCTTACTCCTCATAGGAGCAGGACTATTGGCGCTGACAGCAGCGCCCTTTCAGTTTGAATTTTTGCCTTGTGTAGTTATCTTGTACAGGGTGAAACAGTCAGATGCTGAGAATTTCTCCTCTTGAGAGAAAACCTGGCACTTCACATGGGTAGATGAATCTTGATGGACAGTAGGATCCACACAGTTCTGCTGCACAGGAACGGCAACTCTGGCTGTGCTGTGAGGGAGTGCAATTTGTAGATATATCTTTACAGAGGTTCCTCCTACTCCCCACCCTGTCTCCCATCAAGCTAGTTGGTCCTGTAGAGAAGCAACTTTGTAGCAGCTCCCAAGCTACTTTAGGTACAATTCTCCAATTCTGGGTCCCCTTTATTCATACCATGCGAGTTTGAGGAAAGGTCCTTATTTGTTCCTCCCTTCCCTGCCCTTCAGCTGTGGGAGAGTGAAGGGGAGGCACTGCTTGGCCCTAACTGAGCATCTCCTCTTCATCCAAGCTGTAAGGCATGTTTCTTTCAAAGCTGTCATATTCCCCACTACTGGCCTGATCCTCTCTCCATTGAAATCAGCAATTGGCTTTATTGCTGCAGAAGCAAGCCATATTAAAGAAGTGGCTACCAAAATACCTTGCAAGGGCCCTGGTTTCCTTATGCTGCTTGAGATAACTCTTCCACTAACAGATGATGTCTTGTCTACTTGAATCTTTTTGCACCTGAAAAGGACACAGTCAGCAGACTCTTTCTGAAGTCTGTCTCTTTGTTGATATTTTTCTTCATCAAATACACAGATTTGCCCAAGATTGTTGGATTACTAACTCTTGGACTTTTTCTTCTTGTTTTTAAATAAAAGAATATAACAATTTTTGCTGTCAGGGAAAACACATCTAAAATAACTACATGGAATTTACAAAGAGGCGTATGGATATGGCCACTGGCATTAAAAAACCCAGGGCCCTGAGTCTCAGAGCCAAGGTCAACTGATCTGGGCTTGCAGGACTCAGGCGGCGAGGCTAAAAATAGTAATGTAGATTCACAGGCTGGAAACAGGGTTTTAGACCCTCCCTGCTCTGGATCCAGCCTGAGGCGGAATGTCTACACTGCAATTTTATAGCCTAGCAACCCCAGTCTGAGACACCTTGAGTCATGCCAGCCGTGATCATGCAGTGGGTCTTTTATTGCGGTGTAAGACATACCCTAAGAACACCCAGTAGTGTCCCTTTAACAATGCTTTTGCATGACCGAGAAAAGAACATTCTGCTACAGCGTGCTGGCACAGAGCCTTGTTCTAGCTGAGACAAGTCTGGCTCTAAATCTCAGCAAGAGGTTCTGCTTCTCAAGAATGTAATACCAGACATCCAGCATGGTCAGGTGGAACATTTCATGAGATGGAACCATCAGTTATCATCTCTTTTTTGCTCCTTCTCTTAAGCTTATTTGTGCCATCGTCGAATCTGCATAAATTATTCAAAGATTATTTCCAATAAACTCTTGTCAAATCTTTTCATTCCTAACTGAATGTGGTAATCATCATTTTTTGTTGTATACTGGTAAGTAGGATTGTGTGCTGCTAAACAGCTGCCTCCTTCTACCCCAAGTGGGATAAGTGAAGTTCTCCCTATTCACAGTGTAGGGGTTACCTAATTCATTCATGTTTGTAAGGGATGCGGAGGTTCTCAGATGAAATTAAAAGTGGATATCTTTGAAAGTCATTTACATGTAAGTCAGGCTTCCAAAAAGAATGAAATTAGTTTAAAAGTCATAACATTTATTGAAAAAAATCAATTTTTTATTTGCCTTCTGGGTTTTGAGCCTTTTAATATTCATGATTTTAGCTTTGTTTCCACACCCATAAGGGCTAAACATTTTGTTTAATGGAGCTGAGGTTCTTATGATCACATGACTCCAGGAGCTGGGCTCTGAAGGAAACCCCAAATATCACCAGAGTTGTGATAAGATTACAACAGTTTGCAGTACTGTAGGTTATGTTAATGCAAATGCTTACTCCAGCGTGAAGTTGTAGTGACATTCACATTCTCCAGGCTGTTTCCCAACTTCAGAGAAAGAAGTTGTTTAATTTGCAATGGTCTAGGGAATTCCTCCTCTGGGTTCCCTGACTGGACCTTGGAGCAGTTGTTTAGAATATATCTCAAGAAAACCCATCCCAGGTATTACTTTGAACCTAGAGCATTCTAGAGGAGTGGAGTGGAAGAAGATTATCCATCATTCCCAAACTCTGTTTAGGTGCAGAGGGAGTAAAATCTCTGTTATAAATATCTTGGTTCTGTTATTTCCACTCCAGATCACTTGATGAAGTGGGTTGTGTCCATGAAACCTCATGATACTATATATATATATATATATATATATTTGTTAGTCTCTAAGGTGCCACAGGACTACTTGTTTTTAAAATTTATAGACTAACACCACAATCCCTCTGAGACTTTTTAAAGTGCCCTTAGTGCATCTAGGAATTTAGACAGTGTAGTTTACAGTTATGAGTGCTTTGATTAAATAATTCCACAGTAAACAGGGATGACACAGCAGGATGTGCTGTTTTGTTTTTGTTTTTGCTTTCATCTGAGCAGAGCCTTTTTCAGGTATTCAGTTCTTCATGTGCACCATACAGCACTATAGGCCATGTTGAGAAGGCCAGGAGAAAAGTTAACACTGTACCAATTTACATCAGTAGATTATCTGGCCCACTGAATTTAATTAAGTTACTCCCAAATGATAGTGATAGAAGTCAGAGAGATAAGGGTCATTGTAAATAACTGGAAGTGTGTTTAGGAGTGAGAAGGACCTTGACTATAGATATAAGATGATATCACTACCCAGTTTTGGCCTATGTTAATCTTAGTGGTTCTGAGTGCTTGGTTAGCTGCTTTTTCAGTGTAAACACATTTATTTTTGGTGAGTGGTCCTACAAAGTGGGTCCTTAACAGGGATTTGAATAAGGCAAGGGTGGAGGCTTGGCAAATAGGTTTTTGCAAGGTCATTCCAATCTCATCCAGGTCAGCATTGACGAAGGTGTGGGTATGTTTGTGAGATAAGAAGATGAAAGGGGTGTGATGTGAAGGACAGTCGGGATCATTATGAAAACTTTTGCAATTAGGTTGTTAAAAGATGTAGTAAAATATGTGAATCGCTTTTTTTTTTTTTTTTTTTTTAAATCTCTTTTTTTACCTCGCCTTGTTTTCTTTACTACTCGGGAAATTCATCCCCCTTTTCTTGCATCTGTATGTCATGGGATTTTCACAAAATAGGTGTTATATACAGCTTTCTCCTTTAAATTATGTGTCATTTGTATTCTTTGCCCTTTTTAATAACTGGAATGAATCTCTGGACACTTGCCAGGCTTGTATGGGAGTGGAAAGAGGAGGGAAGGAAATGTCCAAGAAAAGGCCAAGAGAGTTAGAAAAAGTTAGGAGCTGGTTTACATGATCATGTTACACATTCTTCTTGCTGTGATTTTTTTTTTGGAAAAATTGGGGGGGGAAATGGTTTGAAATTAAAGCAACCACTAAACCGTTTAACTTGCATAACTAGAACTGACTCAGTAAATTAGCACAGGTCTCATTGACCCTGGCAGAATTACAGGGGTCATATTTTGTATGGATGAAATGTTCTATAATTTCTCCAGTGTATTATGTGCAAATAGGCTTTTCTTCAACAGCAGGCATGCATGTCTTCTCCCTCTTTCCACCTTTCTATTTATTTTATCAATGAACAGATCTTCTGTGGACAATGACAGTCTTTACTTTCTATTCATCTTTGTGTTCCCATATGTCAAGGGATTGGGCATTTATATAGAAAATGAGAACATCCACAGTCACATTAGAAGTGATGTAAACTTTCATCAGTTATGCCAGCCTCTGATAGGAGTAGGTAGAAACTTCTCCTATGGATAGGTTTTCTGCTGTTGTCCTCTATGAACTTTTAAGCTTCCAGTACTAGTCCCTGTCAGAGAAACAAAACTGGAATGGATGGACCACTGGTCTGATGATATATGACAATTCCTGTATACATGTATCTTCAAGACACCTCTGACATAAGTAGCCTCAATTGTACCAATAACTTTCAGACCTAAGAAAACCAATTAAAAAGAAATAAGGCAAGAAATAAGCATCATATTACTGCTGAGTTTGGTGACCAACTCCAAGTGTCATGTGTGCTGTGGAGGATAGTAATGTGACTTTTGGCTTATATGTAGCACTTTTAGTCCAAGCATCTCAAAGCACTTTCTAGGGATGTTTAAATGGTTAACCAATCAAATGAGAGTGCTTGGTAAACCATTTTGAGTCAGGTCCTGCTACCCAACCCTGCCTTGGCTGTGGGGTCTGGCCTGCTGGCCTCTCCATGACTGGGGATGCTCCAGCACAGTTGGCAAGGACCATACTGGTAAGCTTACCTGCTAACTGTTTAATGTCCCATCTTTACACACATGTTAATGAATTGGGCCTGAATTAAACAACCCATTGAAATTAGCTGGAACTTTTGTAGCAGGACTCACAAAACTTCTGACACATGCTAAACTTCTGTTATTTTTCCAGATGGGTAAAACAGAGGCCTAGAGAATCCAAATTAATTACCCAGAGCTACCTGCACTGCTGTAATGGCAGAAGGTATAGACAAGCAATGCCTGTAATGGCAGACAGCTAAATAGTGACACATTTTTAAAGTGCCTATGTACAAACCCTAGAAGTCTAAAAAGATGGGTGAACTAGAGTTTCTCATAGGGATGAGGATACTGATATAGTATGTATCACAGAAACTTGGTGGAATGAGGATAATTAATGGTACACAGTAATAGCAGGGTACAAAATAAATTGGAGGGGCAGAAGAGGTCATGCTGGTGGGGGAGTGGCACTATATGTGACAGAAAATGTAGATTCAAATAGAGTAAAAATCTTAAATGAACCAAACTGTTCCATAGATTATGGATAGTAATTCCATACTCTAATAATATGACTATAGCAGTAGGGATATATTACTGACCACCTGACCAGGATGATGATGATAGTGGCTATGAAATGCTAAGGGAGATTAGAGAGGCTATAAAAATAAAAAACTCAGTAATAGTAATGGGGGATTTCAATTATCCCTATATTCACTGGATATACGTCACCTCAGGATGGGATGTAGAGATAAAGTTTCTTGACACCTTAAGTGACTGCTTCTTGGAGCATCTGGTTTTGGAACTCACAAGAGGAGAGACAATGCTTGATTTAGTCCTAAATGGCGCACAGGATCTGGTCCAAGAGGTGACTATAACTGTATCACTTGAAAATAGTGACCTTATTTAGCTCACCAGGGCTCTGGGAGGGGCTCCTCTCCCTCAGGGTCAGTGGGTGGCCACTCCACTTCACTGCACTCCAGCTTTGTTCTTTTGGGGAATCAGCTATGCTGGGCTTCAGCCTCAGCTCAGTACACAGTTAGGGTTGCCAGATGGTCTCCCAAAAAATACCAAACACACGGGCTAAAAGTTTGGGGCGACCATGGGTAGGAAGGTGACTCCCCCATAGCCAGGTCTTTGGGTGTCCCAGTGGGAAGAAGCAGAAATTCCACCCCAGTCAGTTTTGGCTGAGAGCCCATGGAAGGCACCTAAACGCAACTACAAAGCACCTGCAGGCTTCTCTCCTGGACTACGGCGCCACAACGCGCTTGAACAGCGCTCAGGAGCAGGGACAGGGCTTCTCCTCCTCCCCAAGGCGTCACTCCTCCTCAGATGCAATCAGCTGAGGGCTCCCAGTGCCGATTGCGCCCCACCTCCCAGCCACTCCCCCCGCGCCCCGCCTGGCTTCTGCACGCAACCAGAGGCTCCCAGGGCCGATTGTGGCCCCGCCTCCCAGCCTGGGACTCCCTCTGGTTGCATGCAGAAGCCTGGCGGGCGCGGGGGGGAGTGGCTAGGACTCACAGCCACTCCCCCCCCCGCCAGTCTTTTGCACGCTACCACAGGCTCCCAGTGCCGATCGCGGCCTTGCCTCCCAGCCATACCCCCCGCCCCTGCCAGGCTTCCATCCAGCGCCCAGCCGGAAAAACAGAACATACCGGACATTGCACATGTCCGGTATTTTCTGAATTTTTTTACTGGACAGAGGGCGCAAAAACCGGACTGTCAGGTAGAACACAGGACACTTGTCAACCCTATACACAGTCACAGGGGCTCGGGCTGAGGATCAAGCCAAACCAACAGTTCAGAGGGACAGGCCCTGGCCCTGGTTCAGGGTGGGGTGGCAAACAAGCAGTTCTCAGGCCCAGGCCTGGGTTCAAGGTGAGGCAGCAAACAGTCAATAGTCCAGATTAGGGAAAACACTTGGATCTGCTTGCTTGGGCAGAGATCTGACAAATGCAGGCAATTGGCCTGGAACAGCCGGGTCAGGGGACTTCCACCCAAGGGCTGGGTGGCAGGGGGGACGCAGGCCCACCCACTCCACTGCATCCCAGTCCAGGGCCCTAACAGGGCCCTGGGTCAGCAGGGACTGCAACACGTTGATCCCGGCTCAGGCTCAACCAGACTACTGTGGGCTATCCTTGGGCTCCTTTCATTCTTCCCCTCGGCACATACCTGACTCCAGTGCAGGGTCTGGTGACAGGGGTGCCATTTCAGATTTTGGTGAGGGGGCTGACCTGTGCATGCCATGATGGGGAGGGAGAGAGAGTGAAAGCATGGGAGGGCATGGACTGAGGACGGAGGCTTCAGTAGTGTTACTGAACATGCCCAGTACAAGCCATGCACCAAATAGGAGGGGGAGAACCAACCCCAGCCACCCTCCCCCCTCGCCCCCCCACACATCATCTCTATCCAGGAGCTACCAAAATACTGGAAAACTCTACGTTTTTTGGCAGACAACTAAGCAGTTAGCTGACAGGAGCACTGTATCTAATTCCTATATAAAAGAAAATGAAATAAATATTAGACCCATTCAGCTCTAAGGGTACGTCTAGACTACAAAGCTTCTGTCGACAAAGAGCGTCTATACTACATCCAGTTCTGTCGACAAAGCAAGCTGCTTTGTCGACATGAGAGTGTAGACGCAAAGGACAGTGTAGATGCAATAACGCCTTCTGTCAACAGAATTCTGTTGACAAAAGCTGTTATTCCTCATAGAATGAGGTTTACCGCCGTCAACAAAACTGCCGAGTTCTGTCGACATTATGTTGACAGAACTCGGCGGTAGTGTAGACGCAGGTATAGCTTTGTTGACAAAAGTCCACTTTTGTCGACAAAACCCTGTAGTCTAGACACACCCTAACACTAACATATGCTGACATCTTGTGGCAAGTCACTTAAGCGACAGTAGTTAGCCGTAAAGCTTTAATGTATATTCTTACTTCATTACTAACTCTGGGGAGAGAGAGAGACCCTGTCAGGACTCCTGTGCTCTCTCTTAGCTCTGGAAGGGGAGTGGCCTCTAGTGGGCTGCAGCTAGGGGGCAAATACATTTCAGCTCTATACAGGGCTGGATTAAGGGGGGGCTAGCCTTGAAGTGGTAAGGGGTGCTGCGCACCTGAGGCAGGGCCGCGCATGCGCCACGCGCCCACTGCCCGGGGCGCAACTATGGCTCGGTCCGGCACTGGCTCTATTATAAGAACATCAGATCCTTCTAGACCAGTATCCTGTCTTCCAATAGTGGTAATTCCAGGTGCTTCAGAAAGAATAAACAGAAGAGGCCTATTCCCAGCTTCTGGCAAACAGATGCTAGGGACATCATCCCTACACATTCTGGCCAGTAGCCATTGATGGACTTATCTCCCTTGAATGTATTTTGTTTTTATTGGAACCTTGTTGTAATTTGGGATTTTCTACCATCTCCTGACAGAGTTTCACAAGTTGACTGTGAAATAACAATGTATTTTGTTAGTTTTAAATCTGCTGCCTATAAATTTAATTGGGTCGGCTTCTTGTGTTATATTAGTGAAGGAATAAATAACATTTCCCTATTCTATTTTTCCATACCGTTCATGATTTTCTAGACATCTAATGTATCCCCCCACCCTTTAGTCATTTCTTTTCCAAGCTGAAAAATCCCAATCTTGTTAATCTCTCCTCATATGGAAGCTGTTCCTTACTCCTTATAATTTCTGTTGCCCTTTCTGTGCCTTTTCCAAATACCATATGTCTTTTTTTAGATGGGGTGACCAGATCTGCACACAGTATTCAAGATGTGAGCATACAATGACTTTATGTAGCAGCAATATGATATTTGTTTTATTATCTATTCCTTTCCTAATGATTCCCAATATTCTGTTAGCTTTTTAGTTTTTAGACTGCCACTGCACATTGAACAGATGTTTTTACCCACCCTCCCAGTGCTCCTGGCTGGGGAGCCATGCTCCAGGGTTATGGAGGCTTGGGCCATGTATCTTCCTTCCTCCCTGTGCTTCAGGGACGGGGAGTCTTGTGCACGTGTGTGCACCCACCCACTGTCCCCATAGTTGTGGGGGGCACACATAAGGCACGCTGCCTCGCCTCTCCGTGGTGGGGGGGGAGGCAGCTTGGCTCCCATGGGGGGCAGGGCCTCAGCAGAAGGGGCGGGACTGGGGGTGAGGCTGGGGGCTTGCCTCCCTAAGCCCTGTCTTCACCGACCACCCATGCATGACTAGCGGTTGTTAAAGAGAAGTTTTAAGATCCTTTTCTTTCATTAGGATTCACAAGTCCAGTGCAATGTATTTGAGCCACACTTTTCTGTACTGTGTCATCTGAAAACTTCATTACTGTATATTTGCTGTGAAATTCTAGTCAGTCTAACTGTGATTTGGAACAATAAGATGACAAGGATTTAGGGCCAGATTTTTAGCTGATGTCAGTCAACACAGCTCTGCCCCTCGTTGTGCCCACTCACTCTAGGTGACACTCTGGCACTGAAAATGGCTGTGCCGAGAAGTTATTTGTGTAATGTACAATCATGGAATAGCACAGACTTGTAACAAGGGCTAAAATAACTAAACAAATCGATGACATACTTTGTTTGCCTTATGCTGCTGCTAGCCAAGCATTCTGAGGACTGAAATTCTGGTAGCAGCATTATACACAGAATAATGTGTGTTTTGATGTGTGGGAGCTTCTCCATCAGTGTCTTTAACAGTGGAAAAACCAAATGTTGATTTAAAAAAAAAATCAAACAAAAGGAAATAGGCTATCATCTCTGCCTTTGAATGCAATAGCCTCATGACAGGTTGATCTTGTGAGGGTTTGTCCCAGGGATGTGATGTTATTGTTTCGTATTCCTCCTATAGCAGTGTGTGGTCACAAGGAAACCTAAAACAATTTGAAGCAGTACAATAAGGTGGTGTTTGTTTGTTGCTATGCTATTTGAAGGGAAAGGAGTATTTTAGCACCTGATAGCACTGCTTAGATTAGGTTTGATGGGAGTCCTACCTAAAACAATACTAATCAGCATCTCTTTTATGGAA
Source organism: Rafetus swinhoei (assembly GCA_019425775.1). NCBI lineage: Eukaryota > Metazoa > Chordata > Testudines > Trionychidae > Rafetus > Rafetus swinhoei. Next base: position 67,227,845 of record CM033424.1, on the reverse strand, counting down.
AGCTCTTGCATCAGTACCTGATTTACTTCTAATCAAGATGGCATTGTATTGATGCTGCAAGTAGAACTGGGAGGCAGAGCATACAGTGGATTAGTTTTTCTTTCATCTCCTGAACTGTTTAAAAGGGGAACCTGCCTAGGGAACCAAATTAGGGTGAGGAAACATTCTCGAAGCTTTGAAGTGCTTGTTTGCCAATTGATGTTTGATTTATTTGTCCTTCACTTGAAAATATTATTATGGGTTGTGATCAAACTAATTTATAAACATCTTTCAGAAAAGAGAAATAGTTAAAACTATTTAATTGTTATCCAATGGCTATGTTGTGAAGGACAGAGTAGAAAAACTTATTTCAAAGAAAGAATTAGCAAGATCACCTGCACACATAATTCAGTGAGCTCTAAGATGACACCTGAAAAAAATGTTATTTTTCAATTGAGAAGTGTAACTATTCCCAATAGCTTTTTTTTGTAGGGCTGGCAGAAATCTTCCTCTCTGTTTTCCGATTACAAAAAATCATCATACTCTATTTATACTGTGCACTTCATCTCAAAATGTGTTACAACTTTAATGTGTTGAGGTACAGATTATACTCTGATTATTCTCTCCACTCCTTTGCCTAGCAATCTTCAGACAACCTGGGGTAACTGTTTAACAGTATATGGAGACACTCAGAGGGTGCAAGACAAAAAATGAAGAATGTCTCATCCTGTTGTAAATGGAGGGGCAATTTTAAGTAGGCAGAATGAAATTGATGAATTTCAGACAGGACACACCAAGGTTAAAAATTCTGTGCTCATGAAAGGTATTGTGGGATCTTTACTGGTCACAAGAAGTCAGGACCTTGTGCTGATAATCATTTTGTTTATGCAACCAGGAGTCCTGTGGCACCTTAAAGACTAACGGATTTGTTTGGACCTAAGCTTTTGGAGGTAAAAACCTTGTTCTTAGATTCATCTTATTTATAGCCATTATTCACAAAATAATTTGGGAAAAGTTTAGAAGAACTTGCAGACATATGTATGTTTTGTGTTTAGCAAACTGTCAAATGTATTTTTTCTATTTATTAAATACTATGCTCACAGTTAATTGTGTTAAGCTAATGGATTTCTACACAGTGAGCCAAATGCTTTCCCTGTTGCCCAGTCAAAGTAATTACACTGGACTGAGGAAAGTTGTGGCTTACGTGGAGGAAGGAATCATCCCCTTGAAGAAGCTATTCCATAAAATGGTCTCCACACTGCAGAAGTGAGTAGGAATATGTTTTCTTCTGAAAATGAACCAATCCAATTTCTACTGGCACAACAGCTGGGTGATTCTGGCTTGATAAACAGAAGTGTTCAAACAATCAGAAAGGTGTATTGTAAGGGTGTTGGAGCTGGACCATCTTTTGTGTTCTGTGTTTGTACAGTGCTAGCAAAATCTATGTTTGGGGCTACTAAGCACTACTACAATCCAAATAAAAATAATAATTGTTTATATATATAGACCGTTCTTCTATAAAAGGCCATTAATAGGAATGAGCGGAAGCCCAGTCACTTGTGATACTCTGTCCCAAAGAGCTTACAATCTACTTTCTGGTCTACACTGAAAAGTTGAATGGGCATAGCTACCCCTCCATCCAATAGAGGTATTCCAACCTAGGGCTTCAATTGATATAGCTAATGTTGTTCAAGAGGTGGTGTTCCTACACTGACAGCTAAACCCTATCTGTTGGTGTATGCCATGTTCAGCACAGATTCCAGAGTGTAGACATACCCTAAGTATATGTTATATCTTGCAGGTTGTCAAAATAAAGATATTTATCAAGACAACATCACCCAGCTCTTGTACCAGATCTAATCAACAGAAATTGGATTGGTTTATTTACACTCTCAAACACACGTTCTCAGTCACTGTTCTGTCCATCATCCAAAAGGTCTGTGTTCTTAGACATGCAACTTCTCCTGCAATTGTGTTGGTAGATTTCCCAAAATAATTTTGGTTAATTGTGTGTGCTGCTATGTGAAACAGGTAGGAAACTTGAGCTAATTAGAAGAGTGTATATTACAGTCAAGTTTGGGAGGCATAGGTTATCACTGCTGGACTACCTCAGATGTATATGTGTAACTGATAAACAGCTATTTGGCCAAATTAGGTTTTGCATATGTTTTCTATGAATCATGGATACAAATGTAAAATCAAACAGTCAGAGCCATTCTGAGGGCCTGAGACACTCCTTGGAGGAGTTGGTTTCAGTTAACCAATGAGTGGATTTTAATGATGCTTAAATCAGAGCTCTGGTCTTTGAACTCAGCCAATTAATTTGAATTGTCATAAATTTACTGTTATGATTAATAGTGCCTAAAAAGTGTAATTATATTTTAATGCAGATGGTCCAATCCTACTTCAGGTTAATAAGTGTTTTGTCACAGGCTCTAACAAGAAGACAGTACTCCTGAAAGCTTTAAGTTATATTCAGAACTTCTGAAGTATCTGCTTGCAACATTAGGGTTACCATATTTGAACTTTCAAAAAAGAGGACACTCCTGAGAAGGAGTGTATCAGTATCAGTATCAGTATCTACCAGTTTCATTGTATTAATGTGTTATACTATATAACTATATAACACATTAATAAAATGTGAGTTGGTTGCTATTGATACAGATACACTCCCTCTCAGAAGTGTCCTCTTTTTTGAAAGTTCAAATATGGTAACCCTATGCAACATCCAGTTTATTAAAAGAGGAATTTTGGCACTAGTCATTGAATTGCAATAATTCACAAACAGAAAAGGCCTAAGATTGGGTCAGTAGATTATTCATGAAAATAATTGTATCAGCTTTATTCTTAAATGAATGGAGGGAGCTCTTCGAGAATATTAGAGGCATTATAGTGAGCCTAAAAAATTGCCTCCACTAACAGAGTCATAGACTTTGAGTGCAATGATGATGCCCTTCTGACCAAGATGGAGGCTGATCTGTGGCCAAGAAAAGACACAGGACTCCCTCTTCCACTCCAGGGTACCTGTTCCAAATCTCCCAATGTTAAAACCATCATCCCCCATACTCATGCCCACCCCCGCCAGAATAGTACAACACATATACAAAAGGGAAATATTTATTTACAGAGGAATGAATGTAGGAAAACAATAGGGAGAGGAGACAGGGGGAGCAGTAAGACAGGATTACATCCGCCACAGGGACTTATGGACTCAGTGGTGTCACAGTATAACAAGATAAATGCCAAGCACTGAGTCTAAACCACTAATGTGCAATAAGCGGCCCACAGGCTGGACATCGTTCCCCAGGGTTAGCTGCCAGATGCTTTATTTACCTCAGCATGAACAAGTACAGCCACTTGCGGTTCCCGTTGGCTGTGGTTCACCAATCCTGGTCAATGGGAGCTGTGGGAAGTGGGGTAAACCACTCCACCACTTCCTGCAGCTTCCAATGGCCAGGAATGGTGAACCACATTAACAGGTGCTGTGAGTGGTCATATCTTCAGACCCGCAGGTAAATAAAATGTCGGCATTCCACCAGGGGTTAACCCTGGTGAACTGCATCTGGCCCTATTGTTCACTCCTGGTCTAGGCCCACTGTTCAGGAATCCTGGGCAGAGTTTTAGTCCAGTGGTCAGTCTTGGTGCTCCTGGTCATCTTCAACCAGTGGCGGATTTAATGTTAGTGGGGCCTTGTGCTCAGCTTCATTTTTGGGGTTCACCTGGAGACCCAGACAAGAAAAAGAACATTCATTCTTCCCATCCCTCCCATTTTTCATTCCTTTTTCTTCCTCCTCCTCCTATTTTATAAGTAATAAGAAGTAAATTAAAGTGAGGTACCTTGATTGTTTTTGTAGTCTAGCTTTTTTTTCACAGACCACTTGAAAATTGCTGAGGGTCTCAGTGGACGAGTGAATGATCTTTCCAAATATTGTTTGTACCATGAGCTAACGATTGTAAAGTGCTTTGGAAAAGAGCGCTTTGTGAAAAAAAACCATAATAACCTCTCCTCAGTCCACCTGAATGTAATTCTCGGAGCACAGTTTGAGAACTTCTGGTCTAGATGAAAGCTTGTATTTGCATTAAGCTAACGTGGAAAATGTGTAAAAATAAAATGTATAGATGATGCATGAATGGAAAAATAAATATTAACTTCCTCTGAAGAAACTTATTCAATGCGATAAACAATATTTATTCAGATAGCTTTCTTTCTATGACTTTTCTTTACAAAATTGTCAATTAAGTCATCGTAAGAAATATTTCGTAAAGAGGCACTTTCAATTGTCAATATTGCTGAACATGTCAAATGTTCCTGACTCATCATATTTTGCAAATAATTTTAACTCATTTCAATACAGAAAAAGAACATTCACCAGAAGTATTTGTGACTGGTATTGTTAAAAATATTTTCAGAATGGTTTCTACGTTTGGAAAGGTTGCCTGCAAACTGTCATGTACAAGTCTATACAAATCAATTGATCTTGAAGCACAGACCTCATCATTTTCAATAAAATGAATGAAATGTTTCACTTCATCTTCAAAAAGATTTGTGTCTATGTATTCTCAGTAGAATTCACTTAATTTCTCACTGTAGTGGCTTTTATCATCTTCATTCATACTTCTGTCAAAAACATGCAAAATAAATCAACAGTTTTCTTTAGAGATTCACCTCTACTCTGCAATTGCACTATTATTGTGTCACAAATAACACTGATGGTCTCAATGATGATCTTCTCTTTCCCTTTTAAATTGATTTCATTGTTTCTAGTTTCATCGAAAAATGACTTTCTGGGGTTTTTATGCTTCTCAACAGATATATCGGAGGAACCTATATTTGTTATTAATGTTAGTGCCTCTGCTTCAATGGACCTATAGTTATTTTGAACTTCCATGACGAAACTTGTAACTGAGGCTAACAACTGTGCAGCATTCCATAATTTTGTATCAACTTTTTGTTGTGATTTGCTGATGGCATTAATTCTTTTAAGTAAATGGTTCCATAAAATAGTAAAAACAGCAATAGCATACTTTTCAAACTTTTCTGTTAAGGATTTTGCTTCAGTTTTTGCAAGGTTTTTTTTTTCCAGAATTTGATGTGGTTTTGTCTAATAAGGTTCTCTTTATAATGTTATAGCTCATTTTCAATGCCAAAACAGCGTCTTCACAAACTGGTGTCTCAGATTCTTTTGGCTATCAAATGTTTTCCATTTGCCTGCTCCAAAACATGATTGTAGCATACTCCACATATATGTGTGTGGGGAAAAAATACGTGTTTTGAACATAGTCAAAAAAATGTGTAGCTCCCTCTCAAGATGTGGCTGCAGCATTGCAGATTAAATTTAAGGGGTGGCTGGAAAATGGTGTGAATAAAGCAGAGGGATTTGCATTGTTCAGTCTTGCCTGTAGACCTGAATATTTTCCTGCCATATTTGCAGTATTATCAAAGCTCTGCCCACAACAATTTTTTATGTCCAAACCTAAATTTGCAATGATTTCCAAAACTGTTGTCTCTAGACATTCAGAATTGTGGGATTTTAGTGGTACAAAACAAAGAAATTACTCTACAACTTCACCATCGCTGGTCACATATCTTAACATTAATGTTAATTGATCTACATGACTCATATCTGGTGCTGAATCAACTGTTATGGAATAGTACTTGGCATCCTTTACTTCATCAGTTAATTAGTTTCTGAGCTGCTCTGCCATTATAGTAATGAATTCATTGTAGGTTTGGTGCACTGAAAAGTTGGTCTTCCCTACAATTTTTCAACTGTTCATTGAGAAAATTGTCAAATTCACTAAGATATTCAAGGCAGGTTAAAAAATTACCTTTTTAGTTTCACACTGATGACTCATCACGTCCTCTTAGAGATAGTCCCAAAGAAGACAGTAGTTTCACCATGGCAATAACATATCTCAGTACTTTCTCCAGTAAGAACACTCCTTCTCAAACTGAGCCGATAACACAGAATCAATTCTTCCAGATAATTTACATCTTTGAAAAAATTTACACATAGCATTAATATAAGCTTTGGAAGTTTCATGATTGGCAATATCTCTTGCAACATTTCTCCAATTAGAGTGCCAGTCGACAAATGTTTTTTTCCTTTACTGTGGTCAGGGAATAATTTGCAAACATAACAGTAGACTGCCTTGGTGGTTTCCAAAAAAGAAAAAAAAATCAACCAATTTCTGATTTCTATGGTCTAATTTTTCTTCACCATCAGAAAATGGGATTAATGAAAACCTCTAATTTGCGTTTGTCCTCCAACTTCATACTCTTTTCTCAAATTTTCCATATTACCTATGTTTTTCAGTTTAGTTAATTAGTTAGTGCCTATTACGCCCGCTGGCGTGTAGGGCAGCAATGAAGGTTCTCTATGTTTTTCAGTTTGCTTACTAAGAAATATTCTATCATATCCAATGAAATAGATTTTGGCCATAATGCAATGTCTTCAGGTTAGATTTCCTTCCTTTTTTTTGACAAAGTTACCAATATTTTGTAGTTCCATTGCCACTTCAGAGTCCACTTTTTCAACTTTTGCAGTCGTTGGGATATCCCTGCAACTCGGCAAGGGATCAGATAATTGAGATGTTCCTTGCCCATACTTTTTGATGAATGTCCTCTATTCAGTAATTCAAAATTTTTAAAATAAGATGATAAACTGTCTTTTTTGCTTAGCTTCTTTTTGCCTCACCTTTATTTTTGTGTGTTTTTGACTGCCAGACTCATAGTATCACTTCATTATTGCTAAAAAACTGATCTTGATTTTTAGGCAGATTACAAATTTCTGGAAGAGCAGGGCTGTATCTATGGATGGGCTTGGGTGGGCCGTGGTCTGGGCCACCCATTCCCCTATTAGGTTTAACACGAGTGGCACTGGAACGTTTTTAATAATGGGGTGCTGAAAGCCAGCCCCTGTCTCTCCTAGGCACAGGTCCAGACTTGAGAGTGGGCCACAGGCACAGGAATTAGGGGTCCAAGCAGGACTGCTGACAGAATAGCCAGGCTCCTGGGCAAGGTGTATGTATGGGGAGGGGAGGTCTGGGCCCCCAGAAGGGTGGAGCCTGAGGTGGAAGGGGCGGAGCTGGGGGCCCAGCACAGGAGTGGGTTTGGAGAAGACTGACAGAGGATCTCCATGGCCACAGAGAACAGCTTCAGGCGCACGAGTGGCCCTGCGCTGGCTGGCCCAGAGAAGTGGGCAGAGGCCCACATGTGCTCCACCTGAAAGTGTGTGTGTGGGGGGGGGGCACAGTTCCATCAGCCAACTGAGTGTCCCTCCTCCCCCGGGCTCTCCATCCCCTGGTCGTTCTTCCCCTCACCCACGGGCAGCAGCCACTCACCAGGTGGCAGCCAACAGCAGCACAACATTACAGGGGTTGGAGGACTCAGGAGGAGGAGGCAGCATAGCCACATAGCCAGCTGCTGGAGAGAAGCGGTGCTTTCCCGCTTCAAAGGGCAGCTTTTTCCTGCCAGCTGTGCAGTTTGCAAGCTCTCCATACTCCAACCATATCCCCCCACCTATCGTGACAACTGCAGCTGGCCCCCCTCCTCACTCCGCGGGCAGCTCCCTCTTACCAGGTGGAAGCCAGTAGCACGAACATGGGCTGGAAGACTTCAGAGGAGCACGGGGTAGCCACACAGTTAGCTGCTAGAGAGAAGCAGCGCTTTCCCACTTCAGAGCACTGCTTTTCTCCGACTGGCTGTGTGGCTGCCCCATGCTCCTCTGAAGGCTTCCAGCCCATGTTCACACCTCCTGCCAACTCTCCTGTGGCTGAAGCCTGCAGGTGAGTCTCCCTGATCTCTTCCACCCTTTCCCCTAGCTCTCTCTGCAGAGGGACTGCCCCCGCTGCAGAGCAGCCACCCCCTGTGTGTGTGTGGGGGGATGCTGGACCCGGTGCTGGACTGCCCAGCCCTGAGGGCCTCGTGTTGTGCTGTGCCAGAGCATGGTATGTAGCACTGTAAATCTGCCCATCTTCAGCACTTAAAAACTTTCTCTCAGGGTCTCCTCCAGTGCCGCCTTCTGCTGCTCACCCCTGCAGAGTGACAACCTCCCCACTTAGCTACAGCCTCCCTACTTATTCCCAATGTGAAGACACAAGCCCCAGTGCTCATGGCCCCGTACACCTGGGCAATGGTGAAACTGGGTCTGGTTCCAGTTTAAACAAAAGACAGGACTATGCAGCACTTTAAAGACTAACAAGTGCTGCACAGTCCTGTCTTTTGTTTCAGCTAGACCAGACTAACACAGCTGCATCTCTATCACTATGGTTCCAGTTTGTCATTTTCTAGTGATTCCTTCCTGGCACAGTCCTCCTATTGGCTCCTGCCCTGAGATGACTCCGACTGGCCACTCTGTCTCTTCTGGGCTGGGGGGAGAGGGCTGGTTCTCAGCTGTTTCACTACTGGCCTGGCTGCTATAGGCCCTTGTATCTGGAGCCTTGTATCTCCCTCTCTTAAACATTGTCTTCCTGGAACAACTACATTTCCAGTGTATATACCCCAGTTACTGTGTGGCTGGGACCCAGTGTACTAGAGGTCTTCAGAGAGAAGGAGGAAATTCTAGCCAACTGACACAGTGGTACTGTGCGAGAAGAGAGGTGAGAAGGGTGGGGAAAATCTCTTGCAAAGACTTGTTAACAATCAGAACTCACTGTAGCATGTGGCTAAGACTTTAGCTTTTACAAAATATACTAAGAAACACTCTTCAGTATAGATTATAAGGCAGGGGCGGGCAATAACTTTTTGCTGGGGGCCACTTCAGAAATGTTTGAAGTGGCCCCGGGCAGCACCAGCAGGGGTAGAGCCTCAAGTGGAAGAGGCGGGGCCAGGATACTTCCCGGCTTCCCACCCCCAGACAATGATACTCACAGCACTTGCCAAGGGCCGCAACTTAAGTGTGGTTGCATGTACATGCAAATATATATGCAAATATATTCAAATAGCTTCTTTCACACTGATAGGCATGAATACAAAAATTAAGGCAACACTACACAACACGCAGGCCCCATTTAAGTCTGTTCTGTTGATATTAATAAAATGCAATATTTACCCGATTCCCACCCATATGACAGCACTTTTAATGAGCAATGACAGTCCAGGAATTGAACTACTAAAACGCATATCAACAAAAGACCATTATATTGACTCGCCATGATGGAGCGTGTTCCCAGTGGCAGCCATGTTCAAAGGATCCCACCTGCGGGCTGCGTGTTGAGCCCTGCATAAACCCAAACCACACCAGGGGCTGCAAACAGGCTGTGGGCCGCATGCAGCCCATGGGCCACATGTTGAGTAGCCCTTCTCTAGGCGCCCATGCTTCTGGCAGTGGGAGGAGACTCTATGTGCTCCCCCTTCTGCCCCAAGGCCAATCAGGGCTTGGGGGCAGGGAAACGTGTGAAGTCTCCTCCCGCTCTGCCAGGAGCGCGTGGCGCTTCTAACTGCTGCGTGCTCCTAGAAGGTTGGGGGCAGGACGAAGGAAACTTTGTGCACTCGCCCCACCCCCAGGCCAATCAGGGCTTGAGGGCAGGGGAGCACACAAAGTCTCCTCCCGCCCTGCCAGGAGCGCAAGGTGCTTCTAAGAGCTGCGTGCTTCTAGCAGCGTGGAGGAACCTTCGTGTGCTCCCCTCCGCCCCCCAGGCCCTAATTGGCCTGGGGGCTGGGGAGCAGCAGGGCTCTGTGGGCCGGATCAACCCGGTTGGCAGGAGAATTGTTCAGGATAGGAATAAATATATTTTTTGTTTCAAAATTCATTTTGGGTCAATTGAAATATTTTGTTTCAATTTTGTTTTATTTGTATATTTTATAACATAAATTTAAAGTAAAATTTAAAATACAAAATACAGTAAAATAATATAAATTTAATGTATAATAGATATATTTCTAATGAAATGTCACTTTGAGAAGTGCCATCTAAATGTTCTGATAAGGTCAAAATACTTCATGTTTATTTGTTTCTAACTGAAATATTGGCAGTCAATAGATTCCCACAGAATGCTGGGATTACTGCAAATTGGAGTCTTCTGATAGGAAAATATTCAATTGGAAAAATTTCAACCTGCTTTAGTAATAAATGGTATGGAGTATGATTATTAAAAACTTTTAACTAAGCTCCAGAGCATGGTATGATTAAGACAACAGGTTTGGTTATTTTATTTTGATAAATAAGAATTCCAGAGTTACTATAATAAGAATACCCTTCTCTGCAGAGCTTTGAAAGGGATCTAAACCCTCATGCTTCAAGGAATAAACCAGCCTCATACTGATTGCAGTTAGGAAGAAACTTTCCCACAGGCCACTTTTCCCATAAATATGCACTCCATGATTTCTTGAGCCTTCCTCTGAACTGCCTTTTGTCAAATGGAAAAACATTTTGTGAGCTTGTTGCTTCTGTTACCTTTTGCTTATTAACTGAGGGTATGTCTACACTGCAGAGTTTTTCCAGAAAAACGGCCATTTTTCCGGAAAAACTACACTTATGTCTACACTGCAATTGAGTTCTTTTGACAGAAAGTCGGAAAGAACGCAGGGGGTTTTCTGACATTGGTAAACCTCTTTCTACGAGGAAGAAGCCTTTTTTCCAAAAGAGCTCTTTCAGAAAAAGGCACGTGTGGATGGGGAAGAGGGTTTTTTTTTCGAAAGAAGAGGCCTCCAAGAAAAAGCACAGGTGCCTTGGTGGCCACTCCATCCATAGTAATAACAACTTAAATGCGAGATAGCATCCAATCAGTCTGGATGCTATCTTTCCAAAAAGCAGATAGCTGTTTCGATGAGCTTTTGCTGTGTGGACACTCGTTTTCAAAAGAAGTTTTTCCGGAAGATCTTTTTTGGAAAAGCTTATTCCAAAAGAAGCCTGCAGTCTAGACATAGCCTGATTAGCAAAAATCAATCATTCATATCAAACCTGCTATGCTGTAATGAAAGCAGGGCATATTACAATCCACCTTGTATGCTACACAATTTGAAATTTGTTATCCCCAAATGAGGTTATTCTTCTTAACGTCTTCATATTTTTTATGAATAAACATCCTTGATATAATAAATTAAACATAAAAAGGTTTTAGTTCTCCTAAAAGAAGACATATCTTAAAATTCTCAGTACACAAATCCCTGCCAGATCTTCATCAAGTCACTCAAAATCCTCACAATATGTTTTCAGCAGAGCCCTTATATTCATTTTTTCCCCTTGGAACTGATTCAAGTGTACTGACATGACTGCAGCTAACATGCCTGTTCCTGCCATCTTCATTCAGGCAAAATTCCCACTGTGGTTAACAGTTTTGCCAGATAAAGAGTGTTTCTTAACTAAAGTCCCATCAGTCCATTTTAATCAATTAAATCAAGTAAAATTAAAGTAAAAGCTAAGGATAGCTGTTTTGACTAACTGAAGGTAGCTGGATCGGGCACCATTATCTCTCTCTCTCTCTCTCTCTCTCTCTCTCTCACACACACACACACACACACACACACACACACACACACACAATTCTTCGAATTCAAAGTTATAATTTACACCCAAGTCAAGTTTCTCCAGGAACAAAGTTTGTCTAATGAAAGGCATTGTTTTTGGCATTCCATTTCCATTTTCTGCATTGGGCCACTGTGGCATTCTAATAATCTGGCTTATATGAATTATATTCAGAAAAACAGTGGATGAAGAAATGTTACCTGGGAATATTGTGGGTTGTACAAGGAGAAAAATCGGAGTAAGAAAACTCACAACTCTGACCGGTGCAGCTAGTCTTTGTTTGTTTGTTTGTTTGTTTGTTTGTTTTAAATAAAATGATGGTGTTTGCTAACAGTCTTTTCTCACAGATTTATATTCATTTTTAACAAGGGAAAATAAACCTGAAGCAATGATCAAAGGGATGAAGATATATTTTTCATATATCTTAATGGATATATTTTTATCCATTTATACTATTAAATGGATAAAAATCTGTCAGAATAATTTTCTATGTTTAATGGTAAGAGATTGAGTAACTGAGGGGGTGGAAACGAATCTTTCCTGCAAACATAATACAGCAATAAGTGACACCCACTCTCCAGCACTGTTGGCTGCTTTGTGATTCGTTCTCAATTCAAACAAAGCTGTATTCAAAACAAGGATAAACATATCAATTCTAATTTTATATAAGACTCTTCCTTGTATAGTAATTTCACCAATTCTACTCACGTAGCAAGGAGCAGGATTTCTTTGATCTCTTCCTGTCATCTACATTTTGCAATTAAGGGCTACTAGTAAATGTCTTTTGTTCTGGTATATACTTGCTAACAGTGATAGATCATTTTCCTTATAATCTACATTAATGTCTATATTTCAACTGCCAAATGTCAACTGCTTTTTCCTGTTAAAGTTCTCAGAGATATATCACAGCAAATAGTTCAATACCAAACAACAAAGTGATAATGTCTTGGTTTCCCATGTGAAAGTTAGTATAAGTTGGAAGTAGTTAAGTTCATGCAGGGCCGACCCATAACATTTTGGCACCTGAGGCGGGGAGCTCAAATGATGCCCCCATGCTCCCTCGCTTGGGCCAAAACTTTGAAAGATCTCAATTCTGTCTTCTTCCTGTTCTACTCCTCTCATGGTACTGTAGACAGAATACATATGCACCAGCAGCAGACACAATTTTCTACACTCTGGGTCCTAGTGGCGCCCCCCCCCCATGGTCTGGCACCTGAGGCAGCTGCCTTAGTTCGCCTCATGGTAAGGTCAGCCCTGGCTTCATGCATGATTCTGTAGAAACAAAGCTACAAAACTCAGCTGCCTCTTCATTTCTTGAACAATTTGTTTGAATATTTAGCCCTTTTTTATTTCAAACTGATTTACAGATCATTTCTGACTTTTTTCCAGATGAATTTGTTATTCCTAAGAATTTGTTAGGCATTTTCTAGCTTGTGGGTTATCTGTGAACTGTTGCTCTTCCTTCTTCATGTTTTGTGTGTATAAACTTAAATGAATCACATGGTACTGTTTCTATGCCTTGATTGGATGAGTGAACCTTTGTACACAAGGAAATGGTTGTCTTACTGTTTGTCAATAGGTAGTACAGATTTGGGGTGTGTGTGAATAAACATTTGTGCTAAACTTTGTGATGCTCTAAGGTAGAGGTGGGGAAAAATCAGTCAGGGGCTGCACACAAGTGAGAAGCAAAAAAAACCCAAAACATTCTCACTGATGTGGCCCCTGACTGAGAAGCAGAAAGACACTCCTCACGTTCCCTTCACACACCAGAGCCTAGGGGGGGCCCAGGCTAGTAGATTTTGTGTGTGCCACAACATTTTTGTGGGAGGATGGGGGTTGGAGTGTCAGCATGGGCTCCCCAATGCTGGGAGGGGGACCTGAGCTTTGGGGGCTGAATTCAGGCAAGCCAGGGGCCACATCTGGCTCCTAGGCCTTAGGTTCCCCACCCTTGCGGGATTCATGAATATTTTCACAAATACCTGGAAACTATTCAAATACTAGAGAATAATAAAGATGAGGAACCCAACAAAGCAAACTTGGTACTTTATTCATTAATAGTTTTCCCCCTTGCTACTCAGCAAAATTTTTCTATGAAGTTGTAGTCACTTGGCCTTAGTAATAGCCACTGTACAATGTTCCTAGAAGTTTTTAAATGATTAAAATGACTTCTAAAATCATTAGACCTTTCAAAAACAAGAGCTGACGCCTTGCCTTCACCAGTCAGGAAGTATGGATGGAGAAATGCTCCTTGTTGGTGGAAATTGTCAGTGTTGAAGATGGCTTTTTGAGCATAGATTTAAAACATGCTTCACCTTTCCAATTATTGATCAGTGTTTAATTTTACACATTAGGTTAAGAAGATTATGGACAAGATACCGGTGAGACAATATTCACTATATGTTGATGTCTGATTCTCATTAACTTAGTTAATTGGGATCCCACCCTGGACATGGCACAGAGATTGCATTGGTTGTGTTGCACAATGACCATCTCCTGGTGAATTCAAGAAAATGGTGAAATCTCGGCTCTGTTGAAGTCAATGGAAAAACTCCTAGCACCGTCAGTGGAGCAGGATTTCATACCAGGTGCTTATGCTAATATCATTAGATGTATCAGCTACTTTTGATATTAGATATCATGATATACATCATGAGATTTCATGTGCCTGAAATCTCTGATGGGAGGGAGAGAAAATTGGAAACAAGGCATACATTTTTAATAGTGAGGATAACACATTAAGGTTCCTGGTGGATACTCCATCATGGTCAACTTTTAAATCAAGATTGGCTGCTTTCCTGGAAAATGTGTTCCACACATGAATTATTTTAAGGAGATTCAATGGCCTGTATTATGCAGAAAGTCAGACTCATAATCAGTGGTCCCTTCTAACCTTGGAATTTCTAAATATGTGTGTTTCTGTTTCTTTTCTCAAAGAGATCCTGGAGGTGATTGTTGGGCAGTTGTTCTTGTGCCTGAAAGCTTCTCTCCTGGAGCACCACATTGTTCTGTACCACCACACAGCTTATTTATATCAGGGGTAGGCAATAAAACAGTGGCGGTTCATCAGGGTTAGCCCCCTGGCAGGCCACTGCCGCTCTATTTACCTGTACTGCTGCAGGTATGGATGATCACAGCTCCCATTGGCCAGGATCAGTGATCCGTGGCCAATGGGAGCTGTGATCTCTCTCATACCAGGTAAATATGACAGTGTGGAGGTCCACCAGGGGCTAACCCTGGCAGACTGGATCCAGCCATGGGCTGGTATTTGGCCACCTCTGTGCTATATATCTGAAGGCATTTGTCTGTCTGTTTTTCTGTCCGTTTGTTCAAGAACTCCTCTTAAGTGGTAAGAGCTAGGACCACCAAATTCAGCATACAGCTTCCTCTTACCAGAACTTAAAACGAGGTCAGGGTTTAGCTGTGCCAGGAAATTGGGATGTGCCTAGAATAGGATTGTTTCTCGTAAAACCACACAAAAAAGATACAGAATCACCAGGCAGTTAAAAGAAGCTGACAGGAGGCACTCCCCTCCTCCCCCATCTCAGACTGCCTCCCACCTGCAAAGCACCCTTTAGGGAGGAAGTTCATGCCCTGGATTTGTATGGGAACATGTAGCCTGCTTGTTAAATGCACTGACCATGAACACGTGACCTCTGTGATCTAGGTAAGGTTTTAAGGTGTCAATTTTGATCTTAATAGCTCTGAAGAGACTGCCTACATAAGAGCCCATCTTTCTTCCATGCTGCCACAGATGCAATCAACAAATGAGTTTTATCTAGAGATCTGGTACTACTGTGGATCTCCAATCACCAGCCCTGATCCTACTTGGATCCTAGCTCTTGCTTACTGAACTCAGCTCTAGAGATTTCTCTGACTCCCACCCACTGACTATTGTCCCTGAGATTTGGACTCCAGCCCATTTGTGACTGCTAGGCCAGACTGCCTACATGCTGAGCCCTTACTGAAATGAAATCAGGATCTATAGCACAGTTGCTAGTAAAAAATGCTAGTCTAGACTAGCCAGGGAAACAGTGTCAGAATTCTACTGTCAGCAGCTGTGTCTGAGGATGGATGTAGCTAGCACATGTCTCATGTCAGTATGGAAGGGGCTATGGAGCCCTCTAGATCACAATTAGGTACACTTATGGGATAATTGCCTGCACTTACTGCTATTTATTCTGTAGCTATAGAAAGAAAGTCTTCAGTTTCCAGGGTCAACATCAACTTTGTGCTTCTTATGAGTGCTAAAATTCACTCCATTTAAAAACAAAGCCATCCCCAGTGCACAGCCTTAAAGAATAGGGCATTAAAGATTAAAGCTGTTTTCATGGAACTGACCAGCTTGCACAGGATTTGTTGTAACTCCCTGACAGAATGCCAGTGAAATGAAGAAATGCTTAGAGGAATTTTGTGGCTTTGGATCATTATCTATTACGTCTCCCAAAAGCTCCCTAAAGTCCAAAACAAATTCTAATGGTAAATAACATCCCTCTAAATTTGCCTCTCTCAGTATTTACACTTCTCCCCTAACAGACCCCACCCTCTGTGCAGAAGGAAAGAAGATTTCATTTTCTGTGGTAAACTGGAGAAATGAAGATACTTGGAATGTGAGTGAAATTGCGTTGTGCTTCATAATATGGCAAAGTAATGGAATAGCAAGACATAATGAAGCAAAGATACATTTTAAAACATCGTTTTCCAGCTCAGACTTTTTTTTGCTAATCCCATCATTGAAGATGACAACTCATGAGCTATGACTTAAATATCAGCTATATAGCAACAAATAAAAGGGGCTTAATTATTGCAGTGTGTGTGTGTGTGTGCATGTTTTAAAGCAGAGTTTACTTCAGTGCATAAGTTGCCCTGAAATTTTCCTTTGTAATGATACTCATTGGTAATACCATTTGATTTTTGCTTGAGATTTTTTTCCTCCTAAAGAACTATGCACAAGAGCAAGAGGTATACAACATGACCTTTATTGTCATTGGGCTAAACGGTAAAGGGCTTCACTTCAGGACAGAGAAACCCATGTTAGAGAAAATTCTGTATAACTTCCTGTTTTAAGAGATTTGCCCAAAGTATCCTATAACTGATTCATATAGTTTTGCTCCCTTTGTCTTAGATCCACGTCAATCCCTTGGCCAGTCACTTAAAACTGACTGCACTGTAATCATGTGTGCTTGGTGTTTTGTAGAGATCTGCATCTTTTGTTGATGTACTCAGACAGGTAGTCACTAATGGGTCAAAGGGCACTCTCCATTTCTCTACGTGGCAAAAATCCATTTGATTACAACCCACAAAATTCACAAACCCCCCATCTCATATTGTATGGCTAAAGGTTCTAGAAAGCAAGGTTTATACACGATAATGCTGCTCTCTGGGGTCTTGGGAAATGTCAATGGGATATGGGAGAAACCACCTGTACAATGTAGATTTTCTTTGCATTTCACATCGTCTTTAGGAAGAGCTTCATTTTGCCACTTATTTGCACAGAGATTTTTTTTATTTTTATAGGATGTGAGTAAAAAGGCACTTTTCTAAAGCACTCACATTGACTTCAATGCAAGCAAAGTTAGGCCAATACCCAGGGCTTTTGAAAATACCACCCATTGTGCATGAACACGCTGTATATAGATAAATGATGAGAAAAAGATGTGTCCAAAGGGTTGTTAGTAGAGTTGGAAAAAACCCCACAATGGTTTGATTTGCGGGGGTTAATGGAAATGGTGTCGCTGCATCTGACCCCCGTATAAGTTTCACTTTGAGATTTGGGTTCAAATAAATGTAAAAATATAAACTTCTTATGTGGCCAAATATTGACTGATTTTTTGCATCAAAGCCAATAAATTTCCACCCCAATTGTGAATTGTCCCAAGTCTGCACTGAATCTGGCTCAGGCTTGATCAAAATTTTGTCCCAATTTGCCAAACTCAAGTTAGCCAGGTATGAAAGTGTCACACAGGTCTGTTAGTAATGGTAGTAACAAAGAGTTGTCTTTCAATAAACTACATGACTCAGACCACGTTTTTCCTTCAGTTGTACCCATTCAACCATAGTGAAGTCAATGGGCTCACATTCTTGTAAGTAATACAGAATTTAGCCCTAAGCATTCTGTAAGTTATCTAGCTACCTTTTCTTTTTCATTTGCTCCAGCAGTATTAATTCAGATAATCAGAAGTTTCACTAGCTATGGCAGCCTTACATAGGTTATATAATCTTTCAAAGATGAACTACTCTTAACCTTTCTCCATTTCACTGGGCAGAAAGAGACTAGGGGTGTGCCTGGATAGCACCCTTCTGTTGGTATAAGCTATGCAATTTGCGCTACACTACGTGGAATGAGGGTTACCGGGTTGCCGGAATAGCACGCTCATATTTCCTGAAATAGCTGGTGCTTTTAAAGACGCGGCATTGCTATTTCATGCTACTTCCGGTTCAAGTTCTATTTTCAGAACTCATTGCAGGAGGAGTAATGGTAGTTCAAATTAGGAGTTTTAATTCGAACTACCTAGCCCGTGCCGCGTGTAGCCGCGGGCAGGGAGTTCGAACTACGGGGCATTTAAAAATGGCGGCGCCCGGGAACATGCAAATAAAGCCCGGGATATTTAAATCCCGGGCTTCATTTGCAAGTTCGAATGCCTACATTAGCCACCCTAGTTCGAACTAGGGTGGTAGTGTAGACATACCCTCAGAGAAGGGACCTTGTCTTTTTTGCCTTGTACAAGCTGGATTTTCCCCATACTTTAATAGAATTCAAAGCTGGCTTATGTTCATGGTTTTTTTAATTGTGAGTCTGAGGCTATGTCTAGACTGCAGAGTTATATCAGAAAAAGATACGCAAATTGTGAACCTCAATTTGCGTATCTTTTTCCGCTTTTTTTTCTAAAGAGGCTTTTCTGAAATTTGGCCCGTCTACATGGGGCCAAATTTTGGAAAAACCTTCTCTTTCAGAACATCCCTTATTCCTCATACCATGAGGAATACAGGGATGCCGAAAGAACGCATCTGCTTTTTTGGAAACTGTTCTGAAAAAGTGGACGCATTCCTTGGACATGGCAGAGCTATCCCAGAAAAGCTCTGCAGTGTAGACATAGTCTTAGAGTCTGTCCATGTGGGTGTCTAGAGGTGGATTTGACTGTGAATTGCTTAACAAACTTTAATGAAAGGAAAAAAGTTTAACATTGGACTGCAAGGGATGTTATAGAGAGTGGGAAATCGGTGACTGCCCTAAGGGAGCCACAAAGAACTACACCCTGAACTTATAATAAGAGTTTTAATTCATAAGCAAATAGTAACCATTTCAAAAATAAATTTGGAGACATAGGCTCAATTTTCAAAAGTTGGATCTGGGACCTGGAATAGCTTATGTTCAATGCTTTTCTTTATCTTTACAAAACATACATTGTTCTTGTCTTCTGTAAAAAAAATAAAACTAAAGATGCTTTGCTTACAAAGCAGCTGTTAGCTTTTGCAGTTGCTAGTGATAGATCTATGGCTTTATCTAGCTGAACCATATCCACTCATTGACTTTTCCTAATTGTAATGACAAAATTGCAGCCCCAGTTTCTGCATGTAACCATGCAAGACAGTGTGTTGGGTGATCTGCACAATAGATTGGGCACTAGGATTCCTGCTCCTAATCTGGCCCCCAATGTTGCAAACACTGAAGCATGTGACTCATGTGAGTAATCCCATTTTTAGTGAAGTCTTTGGAACAGAGGCTGTTGCTTAATATATGTGAAATCTACCCTTCACTTCAGTCAATGGGAGTCTTGCCATTGACTTTTGTGAAGCTGGGATTTCATCATTTGTGTTTTTACAGTACACAGTACAATGGATTTTACAGTTCATACCTAGGCATGCTGCAATATTATAATCAAGCTAAATCTATCTCTATTTGCTAAGCATTACTTTTTTTTCTTTTTTTAAATTTACTGATGGCTCATATAGCTTGGTAAACTACCATAACGTATAGCCTTTTAATAAAACACCAAGGTTGGACAATGCAGAGGAAGTGGTAGTGGTAGATGTGCTCCCCTAAATGCTGTGGAAAATATCAACGCTGATGTTGTAATCTGGTACAAATTAGTTTGTGTCTTTAATTGGCTCTCTAGTAAGTTAACATTTGTAAGAGCATTCCCTTTCTTCCTATCTGGCACTATAACCATTTTCCCGTCAGGCAGTGAGCTGGGAAACAGGTGGCATTTGGAAACATGCCAGCACAGTCTAAACCACTCGTCTTCAGCTGTGGCATAATGGATCAAATTCAGTATTAAAGCCATTTCCTTCAGAATGCCGAGGGTCAAACTGAATTGCCATAAGCAAGCTGATCTGCATTGTAGAGCTAAAGTTTATATGGAATAGCACACTTTCCCCCACTTTTGCTAGTTGCAAAGCTGGTAAACACAGCAATCAAAGATTTTTTTTTTCAGCAATCTTAAAGGGGTGCTTGTGCAGATTTTTTTACTTGTAACTTTGTTTATCTTTGGCAAACAGTGTAGTTGTTACATAGCTTGGATACAAGAGACTGTGCTGCTCCCTTTACTATTCTGTCCCCTCTCAGGCCTGATAGTACTTCCTTCCTGACCTCTCATGACTTCCTGCTTCTAGCCTTATCGCGGCAAAAAACTTGACACTGTACTGGCCATGCCACTTGGAATGTGCTTAAATTCCATAAATGGAAATCTCCTTGCCTTTACATTTGCAAACAGCTATCATCTGTAGAGCTCACTCAGTTATTTCCTACTGACACTCTCATTCATCTTGTAGGTGCAGTGTTTAAAGTACTAAAAAAAGGAAAAGGGAAAGTCTCCCCTCTTTTAATCTCAGTGTTAAGCCACCTGAGAATCTAGCCCAATGTGTTACAATCAATCCAACATAGCTGCATTAACTTTAAAAGAGTTACACCAATTTATGAGAGATGAGGATCTAGCCAGTTGAGCCAAATATTTAAATAAGAGTACGTCTACACTGCAATGCTATTTTGGGATACCAAAGTATCCCAAAATAGTTATCCCGTGTCTACAGAGCAGGCCCATTATTTCAGGCTCGCTATTCCGACGTCCCTTTAAACCTCATTCTATGAGGGGTAAGGGACATTTTGGAATAGCACTTAATTTCAAAATTTGGTGTTGTGTAGGCAGTGCCAAATGACGAAATAAGCTATTTCAAAATACAGTAGCATCAAAATAAGATACACAATTTGCATAGCTCAAGTTGCATATCTTATTTCGAGCTACAGTGCTGTGTAAACATACCCTAAGAGAGAGGAAGGAGGAATAAGTATGAGACATACAGTTAGAGCATCTGAATCCAATGATAGTGAAGTCCCAATGAGTTTAGTCTAGACACAGAACTCTGCAATTTCAGCACAGTTTGCTTCACTCAAACCTACTGAAAAATATGACATGTGGTATTTTAAGGTCTGATTTAACCTCACAAACATCAAAGCAAGACTTCCACTGACAGCAGTGGATCCGGCCCTTAATGTGGAGATCTGAATAATTAGTTATTAGAACACACATGGCTAAATTTGTTGAAGAGAGAAGCCAATTTAGTTTCACATTCTGATAAATTAGCCACAGAGTCGTGTGGAATAGTGTCGTAAGCAGCTGAATGGCAATTAAAATGATGCATTGTCCAATAAAATTCAGTGGGGAAGGAACTTGTAAGGAACTTCCTATAGTTGTTTATGTCACAGATTTTTAAGACAGAAGGGACCATTCTGATCCTCCAGTCTCACTTCCTGCATCACAAAGACCATAAAACCCACTTAGTACTTTCTCCATCAAGCCTTCAAGCAAGGGAGGTTTAGGCTGGACATTAGGAAAAAACTTCCTAACTGTCAGTGTGGTTAAGCACTAGAATAAATTGCCCAGGGAGGTTTTGGAATTAGAGATATTTAAGAGCAGGTTAGACAGACATTTGTCAGGAATGATCTAGAAGGTGCTGGGTCCTGTCATGAGGGCAGAGGATGGGACTTGATGACCTCTTGAGGGCCTGTCCAGCTGTAGTATTCTATGATTCTATTATTCTATTATAAGCTTTTCCAATGGCTAATTACCCTCATTTTTTAAATAATTGGGTTGGGGACTAGCCTTCCCCTGTCAACATTTCTGGACTGCCCAGACCATGAGGCCAATGTCTTCAGCAGTGATTTTAAAGGGCCCAAGCTCCAGCCACTGCTGTGGCTGCAGTAGCAACAGCAGCAGCTGCTGGGAGCCCCAGGCTTTTTTAAATCACCAGGCCCCGGGGCAGCTTCCTCTTTTGACCCTTCCTTCCCCCATTGGCAGCCCTGATGTCTAGCTTCAACTTCCAAGCGTTGCATTTTGTTATGCCTTTGTCTCTTAAATAAAAGAGCTGTTTGCTATCAGAAATCTCTTTCCCATGTAGCTACTTATAGACCATGATATGATTACCTCTTGAGCATCTCTTGGACAAAGTAAATTACAGTGAGTTTCTTTGATCTCGTTATAAGACATGTTTTCCAAAATGCATATCATTCTTTAAACTCTTTCCTGAGCCCTTTCAAAATGTATTAGCATCCTTTCTGAAATGTAGGTACCAGAACTGGATTCAGTATTCCAGTAAAAGTCTAACTAATGCCACAGATAGTCATTTCATTATTCCCTGCTTGTATATCAATCGATCCCATTAGCCCTTTTAGCTACAGCATGTAGGAGCACATGTTCATCTATTTACCATTATTCCTAAGTCTTTTTCCATGTCACCGCATTTCAAGATATATCTTCCCATCTTGTAAATGTCACCTATACTCTTTGTTTTTTAGGTGTAAGACACTGCATTTGGCCTGTATAACTGACCTGTCCCCATCACTAGTTATCATTCAATTTTTTGCACTGTACTCTAGGGAGTTATTTCGAAATAACTCCCCTTATTTCAAAATAATAAGCAGAGCATCTACACTACCGAGCCTGTTATTTTGAAACAACAGGCTGGTTATTTTGAAATCTGTACTCCTGCTTTCCTCGGGGAATAACTCTTATTTCAAAATAGTTATTTTGAAATAACGATTAATGTGGATGCTTTGCTGCTGCTGTTTCGAAATAACTACTCCCCAGAGTAATTTGAAGTAATTACTCCCCAGTATTTCCTGGGGCTCTAAGTCAAGGTAGCTAATCCACAATAATAGAGCCTGCCTCAGACTAATTTTGAAGCTCCCCCGTAGTGGAACATGCTATTTCGATTTTGTTATTTCAGAGTTATTATTTTGAATTTAGTTATTCTGAAATAATTTCCTAGTATAGACATGCCCTTTGTATAATTTTCAAATTTTACCTGTAATAATTTTACATCTTTCCTTTTATCACTGATAAAACATTAGATATCACTAAGCCAAGAAGAGTCCTCTGTGAGACTCCAGTAGTGACACTCCTATAAGATGATGATTCCTCATTACAAGTACTTTTTTCAGATCTATCAATTAACCAAATTGTAATCCACTTAATATTGACTACATTGATTTTTGATAGTGCTAATTTTTATCAGAATATCATCTGTGACTCAGTCAAATGCCTTACAAAAGTCTAAGTGTGTTATGTCAACCTTTATCAGCCAAACTTGTAATCTTGTCAGTCAATTATATCAAGTTTGTTTGATGAGGTCTATTTGCCATAAGGCCATTTTGGATGACATTAAGTATGCTGCCATCCTTTAAAGTTTTTACTGATTGCATTGCATATCAGCCTTACCATTAACATGATTGGATCAGTTTTAGGCTATAGTATTCAAAGACTTATCCTATTTTTTACTTGTCTTTTTAAATCAGAATAGTATCTGAGCTCATACTCTTTAAGATGTCCCTATAGTTTAAACTTGCTATAGTGATTTCCTCATATCTAAGTAAGATTATAATGGATATGTAGCTATTATGGACCAATTTATATCCTTGGTTTTGCCAGCATAAATGCATAGTAAATCCTTTGTCTTCATGGATTTGATCCAGATATACTCCAATATACAGTAGACTTCCAATAATCCGGAACCTTTGGGACCTAGGTGGTGCCGGATTATCGGATATGCCGGACTATCAGGAGGTACTATAAGATGGTTTTATATATATATATACAGTATATACTGTATATAAAGTGTTTTTAACCCTTTTTATTGTAGCATAAGCACTGTCCAGCATCACACAATGCCAGTGGCAGACTGACTCGGTCCTGTCCGGTTTCGCTTGGTTCAGCTGCTGCCGCTGCTGCCTTGTGACTTGTTTTTTGCTGAAGCTTACTCACTAGGCTCTTGTCATTTTGATGCCAGACTATCGGGAGGGCTGTACAATTGGATGCCGGACTATTGAAGTTTTACTGTAAAACACATCAGAAATACCCTGTTATTTTTTAGTTCTCAGAAAATTTCATTGACAAAATCATACTGACAGTGGATCTGGAATTCCTCATCAGAAGATGCTTATATTTTGCAAGGGTGAATTATGGTGTGATTACCTGCGTCAGCTGGAGGGATAGTTCAGTAGTCAAAAAATGCAAGCACAAGGCTTTCTGAAATCACAAGATGAATTCTTCACAGGGTTCACTTAATCTTTTATTCTTGTCAGATAATTCTTTGCACGAGACTGGCTATAAAATGCAGTTATCACAAAAAGCTTGTCAAAAGTGGGTAAGCATGGTTGGTCCTAGTTTACAGATGGGGAAAATGAAGCACAAAAAAGGATTAACATTCACATTTTCAAAAGTGGCCACTAGTTTTGGGTATCAGTTATTTTGTGTGACCAATTTTGATACTTAGATATCTTAAATTGGGCAACCAGAGTTAGTCACAACTTTTGCAAATGTTGCCTTTCCACGGGCGTATAAGGTGGGGGAAGACTCTGCCTTCCCAAACTGCCAGCCTGGCCCCACCCACACTCCATCCCCAGAATGCCTGCGGTAGGCATATTGGGGGCGGAGTGTTGATGCCCCCAGCGCCTGCCATCCCAGTGCTGGAGAGGCTGGGCTATGCCATGTGGCATGGCCTCCCTCCTTTCTGTGCTCCAGGGCTGGAAAGGCTGGGCCAGGCTGGGCCACATGGTGCCCCTCCTCTGGGGATGGGGAGGTGTGGTGTTTTAGATGCTGCTTGTAATTATTAGAACTGGGAGCACAGGAAACAGGAAGGAGGGGGGGGAGGAGATGAGCCGGGGCTGAGTGAGAGCTACAGAGGGGAGCAGCAGCAGCTTTGTAAAGAGGTTTGACTTTTGGTAAATAAAGGCCTGTTGAAGTTTGTTAATACCTTGCTTGCATGATACAACAGGAGGCTGGGGTGAGCGCTTGCCCGCCCATTCCCCTCCCCGTGGTTGGAAGGGGGAAACACACGCACAGCACGCCACCCCACCTCTCCTTGAGGAGAAGGGGCAAAGCCTCAGCAGAAGGGGCAGAGCTGGAGGTGGCGGTGGGGGCTTGCTTCCCCCCAGCCCTTCCTTCACCAACCGCCCATGTGCCTTTGTGCTAATGGAAAAGTCAATGGTAAATAAAAAGATTCACACATTGGTTATCTAATATCTCATGATGCCAAAGTCAATCAAATTATCTTTGGGTCCTGACTCATGATTTTTGAACACACTTGAGTCTGGCAAGCCTGTTTCCTGTTTCTTTTTAAAGGATATCAATATGTGACTGTATTCTTCTTCTCCACCATCTTTCTGAATGCCGTGTAATCGAAATATTAAATAGTAATAATAAGAGGTAAGTATCTCCACTTCCCTTCAATGTGCTAAAGAAAGAACTCCCAAGTGAGAGTTCCCAAGCCAATTTCCCAAGGTAACATTTTGGAGTCATAATATCAGCCAACTTCTGCATGGCCTGCTTCCTGATTAGTTAGCTGGAATACCATAATCAGTGATGTCATGGTACTGATGAGGTTTTAAAGGAAGAGCATCTGAATTAAAGCATCCAGATGAGGAATACTTCCATAGAATGGGTTCTCCAAGGTTAAACTGATCTTTATATTTCTGAATCAGTGATATATTTGACTGCTTTGGACAGATGAACTATTGAGCTCTTCTGACAAGATGGGAATGTGACTGAAATTTCAAATAAAATGATACGCTGTGCAGCTTCAAATATTCAATGCTTATCTCTAAAATGTCAAAGCCTGAGGTTTTCCAGGAGCTCTTGCATCAAGTCCAGGGATAAAGTTAGAAAGACGTGCATGATTTAAGCAGAATCCTACTTACTTCCATACTTGCTAAACTTAATTCCCAAATGATCCTTATTAATGCACCACACATACTGGCCAAGGAAGGCTTCTAGATTTTGATTATGATGATTTTAAATTAATCTGATACCTAGTTTGATCCAAAACAATGACGGAACAGTTTTTTTTCATCCTACAGTAACTGCTGCTTCTGTCAGCTGCTTGATAAGGTATGGAACATGCCTGGCACCTGGCCCTAGAATGACAGCATTTTATTGTTCCAGTGGCATGGCTACATTAGGGCTCCCTGGTTTGGGGATCTGGCTACAGAATGAGAATATAGGGGCATACTTGGCACTCCATGGACATGGGTAGAGAGGAATGCGGAGTGGGCAGAGCCATGGTTTGTTTCTAGCACCACACTGGCCAGTGGAGCAGAGCTGGCATAAGGGCAAGTAACAAATTGTTGTGTTCAAAGTCCAGCCCACTAGAGTCCTAAATGAATGTAGTTGTATTGTCTTTACATTGTACATATAGCAAAAATACACTTTTCTGATAGAGGCAATTGATCTATTTAACCAAAAGTTCATTGTACTTCCCTGCTAGAAAATTAGGAACTCTGTTCTGATTTATCCAGGTATGACCCCTGTCACTTTGTATTATATCTGACTGCCTCACAATCATTAATGGATTTTATTCTCACAACACTCCTCTGAGATAGGGAAGCATAATCCCCAATTTGCTATGATTGGCAAATCTCCCAGGGTGTGTCAAGACTACAGGGATTTTTCGAAAAAAGGCAAATCTTTACCTGCATCTAGACTGCTGCCACGTTCTGTCGACTGTAAATCGAAGGAAAGCGGCAGTTTTGTTGACCACGGAAAACCTCATTTTACGAGGAAGAACGCCTTTTTTCGAAAGTGCTCTTTCAAAAAAAGGTGCTATGTAAAGCAAACTGTACTTTTTCGAAAGAGAGCATCCAGACTGCCTGGGTGCTCTCTCTCGAAAAAGCGGCTTGCTTTTTCAAAAGTACTGGTTGTAGTCTAGACGTAGCCCCAGTGACTTCATGTGCAAGACAAGGATCTATATAAGCATCTTTTGTACAGGAGAGAGTCCCTATAACGACAATCTTCCTGTCCCACATCCTTTAGGCCTGATTGAAATTCCCAGTCTTGTTAATAACAGCAGGAGTTGCTGGGTACTGACTACTCCTGAAAACATGGTTACATCACTTAGGAGGCTAATTGAGAGCTGATTGCTCTAAAAATCTGGCTCCTATTGCGGGTGCTGAGGCTATTTAAAATGTATAGTGAGGCTTGTTGCTCTGACTGATATCTGGTGTAACAGCCTTTCTCAAAATCTTATTTTCTTCCAAAACAGGGAAAGAAGAGCTTATAGAAAATAACAGTGATTTCCACAAAGGACTGTGTAATTAGAGAGAGGGTGGATGAGGTAATATATTTGATTAGAACAACCTCTGATGGTGCAAGAGAAAAACTTCCAAACTTACACAGAGCTCTTCCTCACTTTCTCTCTCTGCTGTCCTGGGACCAGCATTGCTACAACAACACTGAATGTAATAACTTATTAGGCATGTTAAAATCCTGTAACAATATGGAGGTATCCAAGCCCAGCAATGGAGGGAGAGGGGCAGAGGAGTTAATTGCTTCAAGACCTGGAGATTCCAAGGGGCCCAGAGCTCCCAGCTTCTGCAGTTACTGTAACACCCATGGTGGCCAGAGCTCCGGGCCCCTTTGAATTGCTGCCAGAGCATCAGTGCTCCACCCTCCTATTGCTCCAGGTGGTTTTGAGGGCCTGGGGCCGGGGCCACACGCCACAGTCTGGGCAGTGCTAAAGGCTGACTGCCCTCAGTCCCACCCCTTCCAGGGGCAGGGAGCTGGCCCTCCACCCCACATCTTGCCTCATGGTCTGAGGTAACTATCATGTGTGCAAGATCTAGACAAACCAATAAGACTTTAGAGCATTTTTTAAAAAAGCCTTAATATCCTGGTACTTATTAAGGAGATATACAGATTTTTATTTTTTTTTGCAATTAGGGCTAGGTTTGAAGTTTATGTGCACTTTCAGCATGTCCTACTGTACTCTCTTCTGATTGCTTAGTAGTAATCTTATTCTGTGCCAGAATTTCTTGAGTTTATTAATATTCCCTACACATTGTGTTTGTTTCTGGTTTTTAAAGTTATTGCCAGATTATGGCCTGTCTGTGTCTGATAATGGTAATGTTTGTGTATGAGCACAGGGTCATCTGATAACAATTTTTAGCTGTGGCGATAAGCTCTGTTTAAAATGGGTACAAGCCAGAATCAGATGGCTCCCAGTATACCCTGAGAAGGTCCCACCAACAAAAGAAAGAGTTCAAGGTATTTCGGAAAAGGTCATTGATTACAACCAACTTCATGATCGTCCTGGATGTGTTCCTTCCTGCAGAGACATAATTAAATGTTGTTTTACAGTCGGAATTATTTTCAGCATTTGAGCAAGGACAGTCACTTTCAGTCCTGATTCTGATCTCTGCTCACACCAATTTTACACCACTGCAAACTCTCTTGAAGTCAGGGGGGGCATACTAATCTAAGTGAAATTTCACTTTGAGTTTAAATGTTCAGCCTAGGGTTTGCGAGCAGCCCTGAAGCATTTCCCTTGCAAAATGTGTACATTGACTTAGAGTGATTATAGAAAACCTTCCATTAACTAAAACCTTTCCCCCAGTGTCTTTTGCTGTTATTGTTCAGACAGCTGTGCCACTGTCACTGACTTTTAAACAGCCATTCAGTTAAACAGCAAAACTTTCCAAGCGAATCGCTAAAAGGACATGATCTAAGTATGGTTTGTGATCTCTTCAAGGCTCTGTGGTAAAGGGGCAGTCCTTTCCCCTGCATCTCAGCTTTCCTTGCTTTAAATTGTATGTATTAGCCTGTATTGGTCTAACTTCTCCATACTTTGGGTTGGATGCTAGTTTTGACGCTTCGCTGCGGCCCACATGTAGAAATACAGTTCCAGATTCTATATCCTCTTTTAGAATGTAGTCATTAAGGCACCAATGCGGTTAAGAAGTAATACATGAAATTAGAGAATAGCTCACCTCTTACTCAAACCTCAGTAACATCTCAAGACAGGCCCTTCCCCTGAAACTTTTCAAATGCTATGCATGCCCCTCTAGACTCGGAAGATTCTGGCAGCCGCGGTCTCAGTGTGGTCAGTGAACCTTTGGCCTGGCTGGTGGTAAAAGGTCTCTCTCTGCCCCTGCTATCCCCTTGCCTTGGGTAAGGAGGTGCCAATTGCAAAGACCATAAGGGGAACTGGGGACAAGGGAACCCAGTCCTCACTACCACCCTTGGCCATCTCCAACGCTGCAAGAGACCCAGCAGTCACTAGTTCCTCTTGTCCATGCCTGACACAGCAGTGCAGGCAGCCCCATTATGAGGATATAATAGACTGGGTGCACCTGCTTCTATAGGACTGGATGCCCTGTCACTTCTCTAAGCCCCCTGCCTGGGTGGGACAGCTGTGTGTGTGGGAACCACATCCTTTTCCATAAGGAGTGGGGACACAGAAGGCTCATGGGGCTGCATTCTACCAGCTCTCACACACTCTCCAGGCTGCACCATGCCCCAGCACTGCGGCAGGACCCAGCACATCTGAAAATCATTTGCGGGCAGGACAGACTCATCCCACATGCCAGAGCTGGTCCTCAGGTGCCAGTTGCACCAACCCAGCTAGATCATGCCTCTTTAATCCCACACCCCATGTGGCAGCTTTAATTTTTATAGGATTCTTATTTGTTTAGAGAATCCATGATAAACAGCCCGTCACATTTTTCTGGTCTTACATACACCAGGCTTCTACAGCAGTGAGTTGGCAGGAGCGTGCTGCAGGGCACCAGTGACTAACCCAACTTTTGGGCCTGAATAAATTAATGATGATGAATGGATGAAAAATGGCTAAGTTGCGCCTTGTAGACAGCCTTGAATTGAGGCAGCATAGGGTATGGCTTCACTGCTCAGTTAGCCAAAGTGACTGGCCAACAGGTCTGAGCATCCGAGTTAGCCTAGTCCAGGTGCAAGCAAAGTCTTCCCTACCACACCTACCTGGGTGTATTTTGGGGTGTGTCTTGTATTTCTTTGTGCTGCAGGGCTTTTGGAATTCCCCTTTGAGAGCTGAGGGAGAACTTGTCAGTACTGGGGAGGAATGGGTGGACTGTGGGAAGGCATGGGAGGACTATCAGCAACTCAAGATTTTTTTGCCTGCATCCTCACTGCAAATTGTGTGGGTTCCAGCCTTATTGAAAATGAAAACTAGGTTTTAACTCACAACCCTAGCCAAATAAGATAGCCTAGGCTTGGAGCAACTGCAAATAGGTCTCGGAGGGTTTTCTGTGCAGATGGTGTGTGTGTGTGGGAGAGTCTGGGGTTAGCCTAAAGCCCCAGGCAGAGTGAGTCACATATACCCTCAGAGCCACACACGCTGCCCTCGGCAAGCATAGAGAGATGAAATGTCTCAGGAATTCACAAATGTACATGATGAGGTGTACACCTGCTATTTGAACCTCTCATGGGGTGCAGCTTGCTACTTCTCTGCTCTCATGGCTAATGAATGGGAGCCAAAGTACTACCTCCATCTTATCTCCTTAGGAACATCATGCCTGGGCCTTAGATAGATTGTGTGATGGGCTCCTGAGCCCTCCTGCACCACAGCACATGTGCATGTCCATACACTCGTCCTCATATTGTGTACGCTCACATAGGCACAGACAGAATGTGGATCAGAAGGCGTTCAGGCAATCATCACAGGACTGACTGAATTCCTACCTGTGAGTATAGCTAGATTCTTATAAGCTATGCCAGAGTGTGGGGAAGTGCTAATATAAACACACAGCTTGGAGGGGAGGTAATGCACAGGGGAGGGATTCACTTACTCTAGTGACTTAAAGAGAAAATAGTTCTGGCAATATATTTATTATTAGTATTATTTGTATTGTGGTAGCCCTGGAAGCCCCAGCTATGGACCAGAACCCCTTTGTGTTAGGCACTTGACAAACACAGAACCAAAAAAATGGACCTTGCCTCCAAAGGGTGGGTACAGCCAGACAGGGGAAGTACCAGGCAACAGGAATATGTGACTGTGCAAGTGACATTTTACAAGCATGCACTGATATTTCAGAAATGGACACACTCCATATTAACCACAACCTGGAAGTTACCTGTGTCAGGACCCAAAGACATCATTTCATTCTCCATTTTTTGTGTTCACTTTTGACTTGTTTGGGGACTCCCAGGAACACTGTTTATATGAGAGGGGGAGAAAAACTGTCTTGGGAGGGGGGTTGTTTAAAAGGAGAGTTATATTAAATATTGCAGATTTTGTAAATATGTAAAGCAACTAGTATGTGTATGGTAAAATTTAATGCAGAGCGGATATGTACACTAGGAAGTGTAACAGTGGGGTACCAAAAATCAGAATCCTACAGCATTTTCCCATTCCAGACTTGCACTGTTGCCAAACCTAGGATTTCATGATGCAAAAGTCTGAGCTCTGAACCTTCAGCCCACAGCATGGAGAACATGCCGCCTGAGTGCTATCAGTTTGGCAGACTAGCTACTGAGGCAGCTACAGAAAGCTGACACTCCTAGATTATAAAACATTTCCAGAGGCTGAGCTTCTGGGATAAAATAAAGTGGCTCCAAATAATAGAAGTGAAGAATGGGTCCAATACTGTATCCTCTATGTTTTCTTTAGTCAGAACACGGAAGCTCAGCTCAGAAGAACGAGCTTCTGTAGTAACTTTGTTCAGTATTAACTAGGAGTTTTCCATGCAGCTCTGGAATTATTCTCAGAAAAGGTAGATCATTGGCAACCTCTCTGCACTGTGGGCTTCTCAAACTGCAAAATTGGGATGATGATAATAATATCTATCTTACTTTGGTATTGGAAGAATTAATTCAGTCTATGTGTGTGTATATATAAACTTTGAGGCTGTCAGATGAAAGGAAATATGGAAGTGCAAGTTACTATCTTGTATCATATTATCCATATCAGCAGACATAATCCATGTATCATTTGCTGTCTGTGAGGATCAGACATTCTCAGCAGAAGTCCCACAATTATGGAACAAACTTCTTTAGGAGATCAGAAGGAGCCTGAATTTTACCACCTGCAGAGCACCCTGTAGCTAGAAGTACGAAAGGAGTAAGCAACCCCCCTCAAAGAGGTGAAGTAAATTCCCCCTTCCTCCCCAGCACACCCAGGGGGCTGCAGGGCTGTGCACCCCATGCCCACTGAAATCAATGAAAAGGCTCCCATTGATTTTTTCAGAATTCAGACCCATAATACACAATTTAACCCATAGTAAAGAAATTAGGATTAAACACTTATTTATTATGCACTGTTAATTATGGTAATCTGCAAACTGTGCATCCTATTAATAAATTCTACTGTTAACTTTGTCCACACAGTGCCCAGTTTCCTTTGCAATCTACTTTTTTCTTCGTTTCTTTCAAAATAACATGCCAACTTTCCAACATAAACACTGAAGGGAAATAAAAGAGTGGGTACGTCATCGCAAAACTATCTGAGGCAGCCGGCTTCTGAAACATGTTGAAATCCCAATCACAACATCCATTTTTGCTTTTGCCAGTGTCTGATGAATATCCTTGTCATTTATGTATTCTTTTGCCCATTTCCCTTGGAATAGTTTAAATATAAATTACCTTTTTAAAGCATAGTTTCCTATTAAACAGCTGGAGCCAACATGCAATTGTTAATAAGGTGATAGATAACAAACACTAACAGCTTGTATAAAAGAGAATTTCTGCTAGAAAGTGACTTTATAGTTTGAGAGCCAAGTGTGAAAGAAGTTAAAATCTGTAACTTATTTTATGAGTTTTTAACTATAAAATCTAGACCACAACATTCTAACAGATTCTTTGTATTGTAAGTATTGTTATGACACTTCAACTGACATTCTTACTCAGATTTATCCAAATACTGAATGCTTACTGGCATGTTAGATTTAAAAAACTGAGGGTATGTCTACACTAGCCCCCTAGTAAACCTCATTACTGGAGGAATACCAGCTATTTCGAGTTAGGGCTTTATTTCGGAATCCCGTTTCACTGCCGCGTGTAGACGCGGGCAGTTACTTCGGGCTAGTCAATTTCTAAAATGGCGATCGGCCGGGAACATGCAAATCAAGCGCGGGATATTTAAATCCCGCGCTTCATTTGCAATTTCAGTCACCCTCATTAGCCTCCCTAGATCGATCTAGGGGGCTAGTGTAGACATACCCAGTGATACATAATTTAAAGTGGGGTCCAAAAAACCCCAACAACAAAAAACCCTGATGGTTGAAATGGATCCAATCAGGGCCCCTGTGATACAGAATAACTTGTTTTAAAGAAGGTCAGAAATCTGGCCACTTCTGTATATATTTTCTTTTCTACCATTCTTCTGTTCTCAAGCCCACTCAGCAAAACACTTTAATAACAAAGCCACCACAAAACTGAGTTAGAGAATCTTTGCCATCATCATTGTAATAGATTATAGGACCAGAAAGGGATCTTAGCAATCATTTGGTCTCATGGCCTTCATAACGCAGACCATGGCACTTAACCGAATTAATTCCTGTTTGAACTGTATCATATCTTTTAGGAAAACATCCCATCTTGTGTTAAAAATCCATAATGTCTTTCTTACTCTACCTCACTTTTCTTAATGTGGTTTACAATCCCGGGCCTACATCATCTACAGTAGAGCTTCCCTAACAGAATAGTGAAACTTCATGGCTAACCCTGAGATTGTTCAATGATGTCATCATCTAATCTCACCCTTGGATCATCTTCAGGCTGGAGGAAAGGTTCTGGTCTTCTGAACTGCTTCTTCTTGTATGTCTGAAAGCACGCAGAATATGTCCCTTGGTGGCTGTCTGACCTCTGTGGTTGACCCATTTCTTTTCTTTAAAAGGATAGGTCTACACTATGTCTACACTTTTTTCTTTAAAAGGCTATGTTTACACGGGGCCAAATTTCAGATAAAAATCCTCTTTTGGAACATCTCTTATTCCGCTCACCAAGAGGAATACAGGGATGCCAAAAGTATCCTGGAAAAGCTCTGCAGTCTAGACATAGCCATACTTCTTTATTATGGCAAAGTTATAATAAAATGTTAATATATGACATTAGACATTT
The DNA here is from genome assembly GCA_019425775.1 of Rafetus swinhoei. NCBI lineage: Eukaryota > Metazoa > Chordata > Testudines > Trionychidae > Rafetus > Rafetus swinhoei. The sequence continues at coordinate 67,194,046 of CM033424.1, read as the reverse complement.
CTTATTCAGGATTGGATTAGTTGTGAGAGAACCTGACTACTGATTCTGGCTTGCTGGCTGGAGAGCTCTGTTTCTCTGAATACTTTAAAAAGGAAGTCCAAGTTTCTAAATATCTGTCTTCTCTTTGGTACATCTCATGTATACATACTTAGCGTGCAAACGTTTCCATTACAAATGCCATCCATATTTTACTATACCACAATTCTGTAGAAAGAGTAATCACATTTTAAAAAAATGCAGTGCAAAGCCTTGCTGCTAACAGAAATAAATTAATTTGTCATTCTATTTAGAGGATAGACCATTTACTGGTGGATTAGAAAAGCAGATCTGAAGCCTCTAGAAGCTTGTGTTTTGACTGACCTATTTCTTCATATTTGCTGTCTTTCTTCCTCCTTACAACAAAAAAAATTTGCATCTTTTCTTTTGACTATCTCTTGGTTGGTTCAAACTGGTCTGGTCTGATCCTCCTTAGTTGCAGCTCAGTTCTGTTAAAATACCTCTAAGGCTGAAACTGCAAGTATTCCCACAATATCTTCAATTATTACAAATGCTCCATATCCATATGCCATCAAAGTCTTGTAGAATTTGCTAATCCTTCTCCTGGTTACTACCTGACCTGCAAGCAAACAAGTATCCCCCCCCCCCACCTATTATTGTCAAGATTTAAAAAGAGATTATACCTTTATGTGGATGACAATAATATTCTGAATTGTGGCAGTAAGTTATTACAAGTAAATACATTTTGGATGGGACACAGCCTTTCTGCTTCCAGGCATAAGCCAACCTCTAACTAATGGGATGAGGAGATACATTTGCTGGTTGCAGCTTATCCCATAACTGCCTGCTACACCCTGCTTTGAAAGTGTCACTGCTAGCGATAGGTTACTGGACTGGACAGGCAACTGGTCTTCTCTAGGAAGGGAAGTCCTATGTTAATATGCTAACATTTTTTTTTCATCATGCATACATTCATTGATTTCCCTCAGTTTGCCTCCCCCCATGGACTGAATTGGATCCCACTGACACCAGTATAAATCAGGAGTGGCTCCAATGAAATCAGTGGAGTTGTTATATCAGTGTAAAACTGATGTGAGATCAAAACCAGACTACGATATTTGAGGCCAGACATCTGGTCTTTAGCCATGTCCCAATTTAGGCTTCTCCAGGACCTTCTGTAAAAATGGTTTCTAAATGAACTATGGGTCTCCTGGTCTAAAAAACAAACAAACCATGGGCCTGACAGGAAGATGCTACACTTCAAAGTAGGAAAGGCAAAAAAAGTATTTGTCATTAGAAAATCACTATTTTATCATCAATAAATTCTACTACTTGGGGTATATTAAGAGATAACAAATGTTAATGTAAATGGGCGTAAGTTTGTGCCATTCACATCCCAAGGGCATGAAAGAATGGATGGAAGGTAGGTTTACAGTAAGGAAAAAGCAATGGCCAGGAGGGCATAAGAAGATGCAAGAGATAAGACATGCTTTGACTCATAGCCTCCTGTGTGTTGCTTTTTCCTGCTATAAACCTATTATTCGGTCAATCTTTGTGTAAAACTTATATTGTCGATTATGTTAATTCAGCATTTGACCCAGGATCAGCGCTAGACTAAACATTGCCCTTGGCAAGCAGCATCTTAGATGCTCCCCCCATTTTTAAAAAACTTTTTAATACCTTATTTTTATTGCATTTTTAGCCCATTTCACAACTTCGATGCATGATTTTCATGCATGATTTATCCCTATCATATAATACAATAAATTATATACATAATCTGTAAATCTGTATGACACATATCAGTGTATTAAAATTGTTTCCTCTAAAGTGTATAGAAACTTTTTAATTTTAAAAATAACTGAAATGTACTAACATCAAGAAGTTGAACTGTGCATCAACATTGGGTGGACCAGTATTAAACAGTGATATTAAATAGCCGGTGACAATCTTAGAATGTTAACCCAAGGCCTTTTGGGTATGTCTACACTACAGCGTTATTTTGAAATATCTTATTTCAAAATAGTTAATTTGAAATACGTTATTTCAAAATAACACGTCTACATACAAAATGCATTTCGAAATAGTGCATCCACACTGAGTGGATGCTGAATCGCATTTAAGGCCGGCCGGAACCATATCTGGCAGGGCATCAGGTCAGGAGTTACTTTGTGTGGCTGCTGCCTGAGGCTATCTGAGGCCTGTGCTTAAAGGGATCCCCCCCGGACAGCCAGTTCTCAGGTTTCCCTGCTTGCTTGCCTACCTCGATGAGGGACAGCAAAGCATTTTGTCTCTGTGTGCTGTGGTTGCCCTCACTTGGGACACCACAGCACTCTGCAACATGGAGCCGGAGCTGCCCCTGGGCACTCTGGTGCTCCTTGTGGATGCGTTGCTGTGAGCCTGGCTGCACTTTCTGCAGGCTGCCATCCGGGAGGTCAATGGGGGGGCTGTCAGTATCCAGGAGGCCGTGCGGGAGAGCTTCCACCCTGAGGAGCCCTAAGAGCCTCCCTGGTCTGCCCCACTAAGGGCTTGTGCCTCATTTCTCCCTCACGTCCTTCCACTTACCCCTCCCTAACCCCCCCTTCCTGATGTGAAATAAAATACATGTATTTTCATGAACACAAACGCTCTTTATTTAACAAAACTGGGGGGGAGGGAATGAAACTCTGGTGAGACTGGGGAAAGGAGGCAGGAGAGGGGAGAAGAGAGGTTGGGAGAGGGGAGGGGGAAACCTGGGAGGAGGCAGATGGAAGGGGGAAGCAAGGGGAAGAAGGGGAAGGGGAAGCTCAGGGCTCAGGGTTGGGGGTCTCGCTGGACCAACTTGGTTTTCATGCAAACCTGCTCCTGGGTTTGCATGTGGCCTTTGGTGGCCAGGCTGGCAGCTATCCTGCCATAGACATCTGTGTTTCTCCATCTAGTGCAGAGATCCTGGACGTTGGGGGCATCCCCTCCAAACCTAAATAAGGTCCATGATCTCCACCCTGGACCAGGAAGGCGCCCGCCTTCTCCGGGCCCTGGCAGGCTCCTGGGAGCTGGCAGACTGCTCCTAGGGGAGCGGTGGAGGGCTGGCTGCCAATGGCTTGCTGGCTCATGTTTTGGGGCCACTGGGTCAGGGGCAGTGACTGCTGGCTCTGGGCTGGCAGGCTTGGAGCTGGCACTGGCACTGTGGCCAGAGTCAACCCCTTTAAGGGCTCCTGGGAGGGGGGAGGGAGAGGAGTGTTCTTGGTTAAGGCTGGAGTGGCCACCAGGCCACCCTGGGAAGGCTGGAGGCCCCCCTATTTTGATATAAATATCTACACAGCACTTATTTCGAAATAGATATTTTGAATTTGGCATTATTCCTTGTGGAATGAGGTTTACCAAATTCGAAATAAACACTCTGCTATTTCAAATTAATTTTGAAATAGCGGTTTGGCTGTGTAGACGCTAGTAAAATTATTTCGAAATAACGGCTGTTATTTCGAAATAACTTTGCTGTGTAGACATACCCTTAGTTCAAAAAGTCACTTTTCTCACCTTTGCCCTCACGAACTGAAGCACAGCATCAGAGAGAGCCAAAGAGTTGCCAATGGCATTTTCAAGAAATAAACTAGCCAGTAATTTCAGTCTCTGGTTGACCCAGCAGTGTGGCCCCAACCTCCCCAGCTCTGGAGAGCTGGACAGCATCGTCCAGCCTCCCCAGGCCAAGGTCCAGCCTTCCCAGGCTAGACTCCCGGCCATCATGGCCCCTCACCATCCCCAGCACTGGGCAGGCAGTGTGACCATATCAGCCCCAGTGCCGGGGGACGGGTGATGTGGATGGCATGATTCCAAGCCTGCCTTCCCCAGCCTCTGGCAGGGAACTTCAGGTAGGAGAGACTGGAGATGGACCATGAGTGGGGACTCGTCAGGCAGAACCTTCCCATGCCTACAATACTCGCTGCTGTATCTGATACAACCAGGTTAAGGGAATGGGAACCACAAAGAATGAAAAAAGCTCTTGGTTTCTGCCCAAGGATCCTTGCCTGAACACCGTTTCTTTTCTTCATGTTTGTGCCATTGTCATAACCTTGGCCGCGGCAGTCTGACGCTTATTGTGTTCTCATTTGAAATGTTAATTAACAGTGCTGCTAGGCCTTTTCCAGTAGAGCTGTCCACAGACAGGAAACAAATAAAATGTTCCTTTACTTGGATATAAGCCTTCTTGTAACTGATATCTTTTCACTGTGACTGATGTGGGGAGTGCAGTCCATTATTGTGGCATGGTACTTTGCTTTGCCAAGCCACATCAGTATGTTATCAAGCACCTTCCTTGCCTAAGGTCAATCAATTCCTGCTGAATTGTTTTGCTGTAGCAATGGTCCAGAACTTCTTTATGAATTACTTGATGTAGATGCTCACACGAGATTGTCATATTTCCTTAGCAGCTCTACCAAACCAAGGAAATTATCTTGATGTTCCATAAACAGTTTATCTGACGAGCCCTGGACGGCCAAATTATTCTTTGCAAGGAAGGTGGTAATTCAGATCAGAAGCTCAAACACTTTCCTCCAAAGCTGACTTCTTCATTAATAATGTATCTAAGTTATGCCAGTAATTGTATCTGGAAAGTGCAAGAAACAATTTGGAATTCTTGTCAAGTATTTTGCAACAAAATTAGAACACTTTGTGAATTGATTTTGAGTAAAGTAGCTAATGCGGATTCAGTTTCCCACTATTCTCAAGCAGTCTTTTGCAGTGTGACTGTGAGAAGTGTTGCTTCTTCACATTTACTGGATATATCATATCCTTGATTTTGTCTGGCCCATTCAAAATTATCTGATCAATATCAGCAGAGTTTGAGATCAATCTCAGCAGAATCTGATGTGTCAATTTTGGGGGCACAGTTTTCCCATTGCTTTTTCTGTCTTCATGTGTTGCTGGGTCTTCTTTATCGTTACTCTCCCTTTCATATAAACCAGATTTTTCTTTGTCATTACTGTCCTTTTCATGTTAGCCATGTTCTTCTTTATTGTCACTTTCTATTTTGGTGCCAGGAAAACTGGATCATTCTCTATCACTTTCTTTGCATTTCCATTATTTATCTTCAGGTAACTCTTCTAATTCCTTAGTAATAGGACTTCCATTATTTATGTTTAGCGCCTCAATTTCTGCTGCACTGGAATGACTGCTACTGCCTAAAGCCTGGCCTATGTTGTTCTGTTGCAGATATTTTCTTCTTATATGTGCACCTTGCTGTAGGTTGGATGGCAACTGAACTTTTTAACTTCCTATACTGAACTCCTGAAGGCTTGGTCAGGGTCATCTTTTATTTTCTATTACACAGCAAAAGTCTATGTTCTTCAGTCTTAGAAAGTCATCAAACATTATATGTTAAGCATGGCAAAAAGAAGTAACAATATTTCTTTTATACTGTTGAGTAGATAGAGTTTGGTAGATATCTCTGGCACCTCATTATGTATGTCCTTTATTAGCTGCTACTTACACTTTTTGGCTGTGTCTACACTGGGCCACTTATTCCGGAAAATCAGCCGCTTTTCCGGAATAAGCTGCGAGCTGTCTACACTGGCCCCTTGAATTTCCGGAAAAGCACTGACGAGCTACTGTAAGAAATCAGCTGCTTTTCCAGCAAAACTATGCTGCTCCCGCTCGGGCAAAAGTCCTTTTTCCGGAAAACTGTTCCAGAAAAGGGCCAGTGTAGACAGCACAGTAGTCTTTTCGCAAAAAAGCCCGATTGCGAAAATGGCGATCGGGCTTTTTCCGAAAGCGTGTCTACATTAGCCACGGATGCTTTTCCGGAAAAAGGGCTTTTCCAGAAAAGCATCCTGCCAATGTAGACGCTCTTTTTCCAGAAATACTTATAACGGAAAACTGTTCCGTTTTAAGCATTACCGGAAATTCATGCCAGTGTAGACGTAGCCTTGAAGTCTTAAAACACAAGTGCACTTTGGCAATTATATAATAAAACAAGTTTCACAATATCACAGCTGTATCACAGATACAGATATTCTTGTATCTGACTGACTGGCGAGCAATGCCTCGCCCACAGTCATGAGGCGATGGCTGACAGCATTCTAGGAGGTTCAAAGAAAATGAAAGTCAGGAAAGTTCCACAGGATTCTACAAAGGTCTAGAACATTGTAGCGGGCTAGTGAAAAATGATTCCACATACAGAATACCTGAAACATTTTATTTCAAAGATTCTATTTCTCCTTTTGTCACTAAAAGTAAAAAAAAAGCACCCTGAGTCCTGTGCACCCCAAAGTTCAGCATCCAGATGGCTTCCTGCCCCTAAATCCAGCCATGATTTGACCCATAAACCTGTTTGACCAAAAAAGTTTTTCTTTATTTTGTCCAAACCCATTCACTGGATGGAGGAATTTCTTCTTCCTTCTCTGTGTAGTTATGAATTCTTCTTTAATTGAGGTCAGAAGTTACTCTTGGCATGTGTGCACATAGATATCTATATGGGTTTATGCACGCACAAACCTTTGTCTTTATTACTAACCCACAAAGTAAAGGGAATACAGCAGGGGTATATGTTAATGTGCTCCCTGAATTCCCTGTGGGAAAGGTCTTTATCTCTGTCACTTTGTAGCACGTACGCTTTGTAAATAAACTGGAGTTTTCACTTCCCTGCTTTGTTACTGAGAGCCATAGTCAGGGACTGGAGCCATTCTGTCCTTTCTGTAAAAGGACACTTGTTTATGTGTCGTCTAGAAAATTGAGGGAGGAGGGGTCAATATGCCAGAGGATGTGCAGTGAATGTGTCATGTCAGCACAACATATCTTGTCTGTCGTTTCACTATTTGAACACTTTGGAGCATCTGTTATATAACAAAGCAGGTCTTACAGGCCAAATTCCCATTGGCAAAGGAATGTAAAACAATTTCTTACATTGTTAGGGACAGATTCTGCGCTCAGTCTCAGTGGTGAAAATCTGGAGTAACTCTATTGATTTCAATTCTGGATTTATACCAGTGTAACTGAGGGCTTGCCTACATGAACTGGGGTATGAATCTATTCTGGGTTAGCCTGCTGTTGTCTAACTGTTCAAGTGTACCCTACGCATTAACAGTTCATTAGGGCATTTTGATCTATCCAGAGGACTACATGAAAACGCATTAGCAGACTGTTAATGCAGGTCAGTAGGGGGGATGTGTACAGTTAGACCACAGCAGGCTAGTGCAGGCTAGATTTATACCCTGGCTTGCCACAAACTAAATATTCATATAGACTAGTCTTGAGATCTTAGTCTGGCTCTATGTCTTCAAGATGAACAGAGTTAAAATGACCATCCAGTGGTAATTACTGTCTGTAGAAGAAAGGACCAATCAATGGTGGTTATCTTATAAGGTGCTGAATTCTTCTCTCAAACGGCTAAGCACCTTCCACTCCCTGTGAAGTGCTGAGCACACTTCCTTCCCATTGAAATCAATGCATCTGCCCCTATGGGACATTGCCATTTTAGCCCTATCAGAGTATGATGAATGTCCTAAGGGGCTATTTGCATACTGTTCAGCTATGCTGATGACATTTGGTGCTTATAGCATGATGAGAGGAAATAGCATGATGTTAAAATAATAGAATAATTGGAAAGGCAGCAGTTTGTTGGGATATGCCTATTAGAGCAACTGTATCCTACTGTTCAGTGTGTGGTACGCATTGTCCTCTCTCGGCCTGATCCACAGAGGATATGAGCATGTGGCCTGTGGAAGTTTAAGGGACTTAATCCTTTAGTTCAAGCCAGGGAGTCTCATTCTTTATCTTTGGAAGTCTGGATTTAATCGTCAGTGGCTACATAATGACCATCATTGTACAAGTCCTGTAATGAAACATCCCTGTAGAATGGTTAACTACCACACACACTTTCCAACAAGACCGACCTCAGATGTTTGCATTCTCTGTGTCCATAGAAAGGCTTAACATTTCTGCTAGTGTACTTAGGTTCCTCTTTTCAGATATATTTTCGATGACACAGGTGTTCCCCAACAGTAATCATTTAGAGAAATTACATTTTACAAGGGCAAGTAACAAATTTCCAGAATGTCACACACCCTATGTAGTAAGGAACAGAGCTATAGTGCATTGTTACCCTGAGATTACAGCTGGAGAACAGACTCTGTCAGAATGTGTTTTTGATCTTCCAGGGAAGGTCAGATTGTAAGCTATGTGTGGCAGGGACTGTCTTTGTTCAGTGTTTGTCCAGCATTTAACTTTCCCAAGCCCCAAATTCCAGGTCCATGACTGGGGCTCCTAGGAAAGGCCTGGGGCTCCTAGGAAATAATACAATATAAATAATGATGATCAGGTTCCACTGTCAAGCTACCTTGTGAGTTCCTTTTCTTTTCCTAAGAGAAAAACTTTGAGGCTTTAGGATACCTATTGAGAGAGGGAGCTATCGGTTTTGTTGGTTTTTTAAATTATTATTAAAAGAAATATCAGGTTTTGATAAGTCCACAAAATAACTATAATTTCATTTGAAGCCCGGAGGTTCACTTGACCTGTCACTTTAAAATACACTGCTCTCATTCTGATGTAATTTTGAAACTGGTTCTTGTGTGGTGACTCAGTGTTAAATCAGGAGTAGGCATATTTTACAGTGACAGGTCTAATTTTCAAACACAGCCCTCATTGTTTTAAATTAAATAATTATCTGAGGACATAGGCCAGTGTTTTTAATGTGATCATTCCCGATAAACTCTCCCAAGCCCGAAAGCCTATGCCTAAGAACAGCAAAAGCCTTCTAAGAGATTCTATAATAGGAGCCACATCTGGACGCAACATCTGGAGTGTAAGTGAATATGTTAAAAACTTTTGAAATCTAGCTGTAATTCTTCCCCTAAGGACTCTTCCCTGTCTTTTCAAAACCTTAAAGGCATCCTCCTTTTAGCTAGCGCACACACGCTCTGGGAGAGTAACCATTTACCTGGTTTTTAATGGCTGTCGCCTTATTTGGGTCCTTATGTCCCATAAGGAACAGCAGAGAATGATCAGATAAAAAATGTTTTCAAGCAATAATCATGCAAAAGATATAGCTGCATGGTTTTGTACCATGAACACTTGTGAGGTGGGCTCCCATTAGGAATATGCTTTGTCCCACATTTTTCATGCAGCTGTTCTTTATTCCCATTTCTGGTTGACAGCAGTGCCTCATGTCATGAGTACCATTCTCTGGACAAAAGGAACGGGTGTTACTTCTTCCGGAGCTGTCAACCCCACTCCTTAATCAAGCAGAAGGAATTCTGTAGAGCAGCATGAAGGCTTCTCTCCTCCAGGAGCTCTGCCCTCCCTTATTGCCTTCCCAAGGAGCAAGATAAAGCGGCATTTTATTAAGGTGTTTTTAATAGAGAAGCCACAGTGCTTAAATCCAGTTCTGATCCTCCCCAATATTTGAGAGGACTTGTGGCTTGGATTTAAGTACAGGTCTCTGTTTCTTAGATTCATGACCTTGGAGTGTTAAGAAAATACACAAAAAGAGAAAGAGAACCGCCTACCCCAAGGAGCTAATTACACTGCATAAGCCCCAGCCATACTGTAATATTTCCTCTCTCCCATTGGGTAAGGGCAGTGTAATACCTCCCCATCTGATAGATTTGCATATGGGTGGGCTCTAGAGTCACAGTGGAACATTTGACTATTAGGCTATGTCTACACTATGTGTTTTGTCGGAAGAGGCAATGCAAATGAAGCGCTGATTAGCATTTTGTTGCACTTCATTTGCATAATCTATTTCCAATCCGTTTTTGCGCAACAGGGTTTTGCGCAAAAACATGCAGTGTGGGCATGTCCGTTTTGTGCAAAAACCCATTTTCGTGCAAGGTCCTTATGCCTCTCCGACAAAACACGTAGACATAGCCTGAGTGACAACACTCTTGTACACTGCTATGACTTAAATGACTTCCAATTGTCTGGGGATGGAAATGTCTCCTAACTGCTCCCCCGGGAAATGTGTGTGCACTGTAGAAGTCAAACAACTTGTTCCAGTTGATTAATAAAAGAGATCCTTGTTGAAACTTCAGAAAATCCCTCTACTAACCTTGGGCTGGTTCCCAGTGTTTTATCCGGTTTGCTTCCTTAACAATTAATTAGTTCAGGACTGATCCTGAGAGGTGCACAACACCTGCAACTCTCCTTGACTTCAGTGGCCATTGCTGCTAAGACGGAAAGGAGATATGTCCACATATTTTGGGGAAGGGCAGAGTTACACAGAATCCTCCAAAGCAAAATAAATTGCATGCCAGGGTGCAGATTCAAAATTCATCATGGAGGTCTGGCCAAATTTTTCTTGTCCAGGAACAGCATCGGAGGGAGAAAAAACTATGGTTACATCAGTCTGATTCTTTTTTCCCAATTCAAATAACCTGCTTTTTTATTGCCCTGCATCTTATGTATATAATAATTTCCCTTACACATAGGAGGTGTTTAAAACAACTAATTCTGATTTAATAGCATTTGATACCCTTTTTGTACCGGTATAAATGTCTATTTAAGATGCAGTGCAACAGAGAATCAGGCTCAAAATTTTATTTTCATGAAACTTAAAACATCAAGAGCATGTTACCAATGTTTCCTCTTGCACAGCTCAGAAGAATCTTCTCTCCAGTAGAGTAACTGCTAGCTAAGCAAACCCATTATATATATATATATATATAACCCAGTCTGAGTTGTCTAGGTGTGAAGAAGTGGGAGATAGATTTTTGTCCATCACAACGTCTTTTATACACCAGATACTACCCTGGATACAGCCATAAGAACATAAGAATGGCCATACTGGGTCAGACCAAAGGTCCATCTAGTCCAGTATCCTGTCTGCCAACAGTGGCCAATACCAGATGCCCCAGAGGTAGAGATCACAACAGGTAATTCTCACATGATCCCTCCCCTGTCACCCACCTCCAGAGAAATGGCTAATAGCCATTGATGGACCTAACCTCCATGAATCTATCTAGCTCTTTTTTTAAGCCTGTTAAAGTTCTAGCCTTCACCGCATCCTCTGGCAAGGAGTTCCACAGGTTGACTGTGTGCTGAGTGAAGAAAAACTTCCTTTTGTTTGTTTTAAACATGCTGCCTATTAATTTCCTATGGTAACCCCTAGATCTTTTATTGTGGGAATAAGTAAATAACTGTTCCTTATTCACCTTTTCTATACCATTCATGATTTTATAGATCTCTATCCTATCCCCCCTTAGTCTCCTATTTTCTAAGATGAAAAGTCCAAGTCTTTTTAATCTCTATTCATATGGGACCCATTCCAAAACCCTAATCGTTTTTGTTGCCCTTTTCTGAACCTTTTCCAAAGCCATCTGTGGTCAGGCATCCATACAGCCACACCAGTGTGTGTATTCCTAGTGCATAAAGCAGTGATTTATGCTGATGCCACTTACATAGCTTGAAACAAAGGTTGACTACATTGCTGAAGATTGTGGCTTTGCCAGCATACACTAAGTTTGCACCAATGCTGTTACATGGAAATCACCAGTGCAGACTAGACCTGAGTGTATGATTAAGCCTCTACCAATTCAGCAGATAATAATTTGTTATTGCAGCACTTAGAATAGTGGGATCCTAGTTCGTGCCATGGTACCCTAGGTGCTATGGTAATACAAGCAATTTTGTGGAGAGATGGAACTGCTGATTTAGAAGCTTGTGCTGACTGGTTATCAATTACCAAAGTTTTCTCTCTTTACTTAAACAGGGTGAAGAGGCTCTAGAAGAGTAAATAAGTGAAATTCTTTTGAGCAAACTGGGAATCTTACAGGTGGAGCTTCTTAGTCAGATGTTGCAAAAAAAAAATTACCTTTCCAAAGATGTTGGGTAAAATTGTCAGTAGTGCATAGGCACTTAAGTCCCACTGACTTTCAGTGAGACTTGGGATCCCATGTTCCTAAGTAACTTTTAAAAAGGTTACTCAAAATTTCAAGCATGAAATTTCAGTATGTGTTATACTGCACCAATGTTGGATTGTCATTTGCTAGTCAAAAACTTCAGAAGTGTAGCCGAGTTAGTCTGTAACTGGAAAAACTTAAAAAACAGCGAATAGTCTAGCAGCACCTTAAAGACTAACAAAATGAGATGATACTGACAGATCTGAAGAAGTGGGTTGTACCCATGAAAGCTAATGATACCATCTACATGTTTTGTTAGTCTTTAAGGTGCTGCTAGACTATTCATTGTTTTTTAAGTGTTTTCATTTGCTAGTCAGACAGTATTCATCACTTTATCTGCAGAGTGGTGCTCTTCTGCTGTCGTTCACAGAATAAAATAAGGAGAATTGGGAGGAGAGGGGAAAATGTTGTATGTACTAACAGAGAAGATTATAAATGGTTACATTACTTTGCTTTGTGAATTTGTGGTGCTCAAAGTTTTTACTAAAGATATTGCATAGAAGGCTTTGCGGTACCACAGGTTGGTGATAAAAATGTTCCATGTGAAATGAAAGGAAATAATCATAATACAGGATTCTCTACATTGCCTGTTTTTCATCCTGAATAATTTGTATTAATGGATCCATACCACATTAGTCTCATGAAAACAGTAAACATTCATTCTGGGATGTGAAGGGGTTCCTTACAAACAGCTTTCAGAAGGATGGGCACGTTTCTCAGTGGACAGTCATTAAAATGTGTTTTGTGTTGTTTTTGAACTGCTACTGTATTTCATACTAGGCTCTGGAATTAAAGGTGGTCGGCATTTTTTAAACCAGTTTCTTGACATTCTGCTTAACTGGAGAAGCCTATTTGTGATCAAACAAGCAGAATCAATATGAAACATTTCTGAGATCCTGGAATGTAACTTTAAGAAATTACAACAGTTACAAATTGAGAGCCAAACCCCTGCCTTACACAAAGTATACCTATGATAAATTAAGGTCTTACTGACCTAATGAAAAGCTACAGATTGATATTCCTTTTGTTGAGCAGCCTGTAATTTCATTACTTTTATTGACAGTAATTATAACAGGCTGAATTTATGGAGGCCATAAAGAAAAGTTAGTGAACCACATGAAAATGTCAACATGCTCACTTTGGTATGAGCAGTTCCAGAATTTTTTTCTCCTTGTGCAATTATGTTCCAAGACAGTTCTTAAAGTCTAGGGAGCATTATTTTAGAATTTCCCCATAGCAGTTCCATTTTTTGAAATAAAATGGCTTCTGGTCTCCTTATGACTTCAGGTATATCGTCTAACACTTGCCTTATTAGAATTGATCATCTTGCTATTTTATATAGTCACACTTCCATCAGTTATATCACCTCCCTCTAGCCCCATCTCATTGGGTAGTTCTGAAATCTGATTGAGGGTTTTCAGCCCTCCTTTGAGTATGTTTTGAAGTAATTAAATTCGCCATATAGGCCAAATCCTACTCTTCATAGTCAGGCAAACTGCCCATTTACTCAATTACTGGAAGGTTTGCCCGTGCTAGGATTACAAAATCAGGCCTTCACCTTGATCATGTGCCAGAGTTTGTACATGTAGCTTTGTAAGGATAGGTGTCAAGTTTACTAGTACAGGAGAGTTTGTACAAACAAGCTGATGTAATGCTGATGTAATGCTACTATGAATATCCTAGCAGGGCTGGAAACAGATCAACACCACCACTTGTAAGAAAAGTATTCGAGAATAAGAAATTAGCATAGAGGGCACATGTCTAATATTTCTTCCAAATTAGCAGCATTTCTCATTAAAATGAAAACCTAGTTTTGTATAGACAGGGAGGCATAAATGAGAGGCAGGGTGTATTTTAGTAAAGAGGGCACTTGACTGAGGCTAAAAGACCAGGTTCTATTCTTAATTCTGCCACGGGTCTTCTGGGTGACCTCTGTGCTTTTGTTTCCCAACCCACCCTATATCTGTCTCATTGGCATATATATTTAAGCCCTCTCACCACACAGTTAGGCTACATCTGCACTGCCCATTTATTTCAGAATAAGCAATTTCGGAAGAAATATTCCAAAATAGTTTATTTCAAAATAGCGCTTCTACACACCAAAAGCTCATTGAAATAGCGCTTAGCTATTTTGAAATAGAGTGTCCACACTCATTGGATGCTGAATCGCATTTAAGGCTACCCGGAACCACTTCAGGTAGGGTATCAGGACAGCAGTCACTTCCTGGAGCTGCTGCCTGAAGCTATCTGAGGCTCATGCTTAAAAGGACCCCCTGTATAAGGCTTTTTTCCTTTGCCTACTTCCTCTAGGGACAGCAAAGCCTTTTCTTGCAGACACCTCAGCTTGCCAGCCATGGAGCCGGAGCTGTCTCTGGGCAGGGGATGGCTATTGCAGCTTGTGCTCATGCAGCAGTTTCTGCAGGCTGCAGCCCACACCCTGCAGGAGCCCAACCCCCTACTCTGCTTGGAGACCCTCCTCGCCTCTCTGCAGGAAGGGCTCATGCTGCTGGATCCCATCCGCCTTCCCCTGCACACTGTGCACCGCCGCTTATGGCGACTGGACACCAGTGCAGAGTGCTAGGACCGGATCCTCATGGAGCAGTGGGGCGACCAGCAGTGGCTCCATGAATTTTCAGACGAGGAAGGAGACCTTTCGGGAGCTCTGTGAGTGGCTCGCCCCTGCCCTCAGGTGACAGAACACTCAGATGAGACCCCGCCATCCCCCTTGAAGTCACCATTGCCCTCTGGAAGCTCGCCACACCGGACAACTACCGCTCCATCGGGGACCAGTTCAGTGCAGGGAGATCGACTGTCGGGGCCCTGCTCGTGCAGGTATGATGCTCTTGGGCTTCTGTCCCAGGAGGGGGGTGGACTGCTGGAATGGGGTTCTCTAGGGAAAGGGTGACTGGGAGTGGTGGGGGCCACGGGGAGGCTGGCTTCCCTCCATGCCATGCGCCCACAGGGTCTGGCAGTAGCAGTGTCCCACAAGGAGAAAGCTTGTATCCCTGCCTGCTGGGGGAGAGGAGGACAGAGTGTTGGGGGGGAGGTGCGTGTGAGTGGCAGATGCTCCTGCACCTTGCCACTCTGTCCCCAGGAGTGGATGCTGCCCTGAGAGTGTGGGCATGCCTGTGTGCCGTGTGCAGCACTGCTGAGGGGGTGTGTGTCCATGTCCCCAGCCTCATTCTAGTGGTGGCTTGTGGAGGGACGATGTCCCACTCTGGTGTCAGGAGTAAGACAGGCCTCTCCAGACACCCTGTGGCCAATAGCACAAGGGTCCTCTGGTACAGTCTGCTGGGGCTGTGTGCCCTGGACCATTGATCCATGTGCACCCACATGCACAGGCAGCTGCGCCATCCCCAGACCGCAAAGGCCGAGCGAGGAGCATGTCCCATCCCCTCGCCTCCCGCTCCCTCCATCCTGTGTGCTTGGGGAATGTGATGGCACTCACCTGATGTGGATTACCTGGCCTTGGACAGTACCTGGGATACGTCTAGAGTGTGGGGTACTGGCTCCAGGGTCAGGAGGGTGACAGTGCTGGCCTCATCTGGCTCCTCGTCTCTCTCCCGCAGGAGAGCGACGACGGGTGTCTTGAGCCCCAAGTCCACTACTGGGTTCAGGGGAAGGGACTGCCCGGCCCCCCAGAATGCAGTCCAAGTCATCAAAGTAGGGGCAGGTGTGGGGTTCTTCCTTTGAGTGGAAGCTGCACTCTCGGGCCTTGGTATAGGCTTGGCAGAACTCCTTCACTTTCATCCACACCTGCTTTTGGGTGTGGATGTGTCCTTTGGTGGCCAGGCTGTTGGCCATCTGACCATAGTCATCCACGTTTCTGCATCTGGTGTGGAGATCCTGGAGGTTTGCCTCCTTGCCCCAGACCTCAATGAGGTCCAGGATCTCCGCACCAGACCAGGAAGGCACATGACACTTTTGGGGCCAGGCAGGCTCCTGGGAGCAGTGGAGGGCTGGCTGGGAGCATCACACTGGCTTATTTTGCCAAAATTTGAGGCAGTGGCAGCTGTTGTGTGGCTCAGGGCTGTCAGGGCCTCCTGCATGCCCTAAGCCCTTTCCCCTGAGACTGCAGCTGTAAGGGCTCCAGGGGATGAGGGGTCTACAGAGTTTGGCTGAGTGTAGACAGAACAGCCAGAAGGGCACCTTGGGAAGGGCTGGAGTCTCCTTATTTCGAAATAACTGCAGCTACCCTGTCTACACAGCCTCTATTTCAAAATAGCTATTTCGGAAAAGGCATTATTTGTTGGAGAATGAGGTTTACCAGTGCTGAAATAAGCTGCCCATTATTTTGAAATAATTTCAAAATAATACAATTGCTGTGTAGATGCTTGCATAGTTATTTTGGAATAACAGCCGTTATTCCGAAATAACTTTGCTGTGTAGATATATCCTTATACAGCTTTTAGGAGAATGAAGACATTATCTTCATACTACCACTATTGGACTGCAATCAACAATTTGGATAGATTAAAAAAGATCACATCTCAATCCCAAAATGCTTCAATATTAACACTTCCAGAAAGAAACTAAGTATGAGGGCCACACTTTGCTCCTCATCAAAACAGCAACAGGCTAATGCAGTGGTTCCCAAACTTTTCGGCATCACGCCCCCTTTTTGATTTTTGAAAAACCCTCACGTGGCCCCTCCCCCCTCCAAAAAAAATAGCAGCAAAACTTGAGGGGAAAAAAAGGAACTGACCAGGGCAGCAAAACTTGATGGGGGGTGGGAGGGAGGCTGGGTCACCTTGCGCCCCCCCCTGGAATTTCTTCATGCCCCATGAGGGGGGCACGCCCCCCAGTTTGGGAACCCATGGGCTAATGGGATGTCTGAGAGTGATACGGGCAAGCAGGCAAATGTATTAAAGAAAGTTAAATCTGACATTAAAGATTCAGAATGAAGACGATCAGCTTTTACAGCACTTATGCCACTGGGCAGAGAGAGAGAGAGAGAGAGAGATTTTATTTCCCACAAGACCTCAGCTGTTGAGCCATGTTAGTGATCATTTGCTGAGAAAACCAGGCAGATTATATGCAGGACTGAAATAAACTGTAACTGACCAAGTAATTTCTTAACAATATATTCAAATGATGTTATTTGAAAGTTTAAAATTATTTTCTTAGAGGAACTATAGTAGCTTAAAAGTAAAGAGAACTACTACTAAGTTATCTGTGTGGCTATGGGACTAACTATGCTAATTCCTAAATTAACCCTCTGAGGTACAAAAATAATTGTGTAATTGCATGAAAAGGCCCCCCTGTCTTTGGGAAATGCTGATTAATGTATGAAATGATATAACATTCAGGCAAAATGTTCAGGCAACATTCAGGCAAATTTCTAGTATAGAAAAAGGCCCAGTATTCAGCCAGGACTGGGTAAGAAGCCATCTTTAATCTAAAGGCATAATGTTCCAGTCTTTAATGTGTTTCATAGTATGTTGGATAATGTGAATAAGGAAAACTAACTTTCTATGTGCAAGTCAACATCTGTGGAAATTGCCAGATGGGCTATTGCAGATGGCCTTGCTTGTTTTATTTATTTGGACACATAGCAGTTAGTTCTTAAAGCAGCCCTGCCAACAGGGTGGGGCAAAGGGAGCAACTACTTTGGGGTCCAGCGATTCTAAAGGGTTCGTGCTCTGGCCCCTTTAAGTCACCACTGGAGCCCTCTGTGGCTCTGAGGGCTGGGGAGGGGCAGTGCATTTTTTTGGATGTTGTGCTTGTCATAGTAAAGACTCTTTTACCTAAATCTCCCCCTCTAACTAAGAATAATTGTTTAGGTGCAGAGCTGATGTTTATAGGTTATATGAATGCAAACAAACAATACATGACATGGAGTCTGTTGTCTGTATAACTGGAAATGCTATATCTAAAACTTATAGACTGCACTAAGCCAGGAAATGGTTAATATACTGTATTAAATAAGAGACAATTCATACATTCTATTCAGAAACTCATTATTTTTTAATTGTTTGATTTACATACTTGAAAATAGCCTTAAAAAACAATGTACTTATATTTGCCCAATTAATTAATCTGGGTAAATAGCTTAAACCAGATAAAAAAACCTCAATTATAAATGACAATTTTATGATAGAATAGGGAAAGGGTGTCACTAGAATCCTTGTACAACCAACCTAAAATAACCACATCTCATCATTTCTATAATATAAATGCTATTAAGGCCAGGAAAACTTGGATTGGTTGTTGTAAAAAGACCTTACTGCGTGTGCATTACTTTATTTCCTTACATTGTGCTGCTGCAGTGTCT
The DNA here is from genome assembly GCA_019425775.1 of Rafetus swinhoei. Lineage (NCBI taxonomy): Eukaryota > Metazoa > Chordata > Testudines > Trionychidae > Rafetus > Rafetus swinhoei. The sequence goes on along the minus strand of CM033424.1, from coordinate 67,175,908 downwards.
GTCAGCAAGTGGAGTATGAGTGAGCCTCCCACTGTCCCAGTTTCACTATACAGATACAATATCTGCAGATCAGCTACTGACATATATATCAGTATATATATATACACACATGAATACAAAACATGAATGCATTTGTAATATATATATTTATATGTACAGATATAAAAATGAACACAGGACTAGATATTCAGCTAGTATAAACTGACTTGGTTCATTGAGGGCCTGCCCTACGTACTGAAGAATGTGTGGCACTAAGCTGGGTGGAAGAGCAGAAATTCCCATTCCCATACATGCTTGCTTACTGTTTCGGCCTGTGAAGATGCAAATCATGTAATAGGTTCATTGCCTTTCCACAGTTTTGCTTACCTTAATGAGCATTCAGATGTGTATATGTCTACTCTTCTGTTTGCTTATAACAGGAATAGTGTATCTTCCTCTATGCCTCATTCTCTCTTCAATTATACCTTTGCCTGTTCTGTATATTTAACTAAATATGACAGTTTTAGCTGGCAATAAACCTGATGGGTGCTGATGCTTTTCTTTTTTTTCTTTTTTTCCATTCTTGCTATTTTCCCTTTACCAAACCTCATGGAACCAATTGCCACAATTTCTTTTATATCTCCATTCCTATAATGGGTTCTTCTTCATCTCTGCTGAGAGAGGTCAACTTGGAGGTCAACATGTTTCTGCATGGTAGAATTTATGTTTTTATAGTTTGTAAAAAATGTAAAAAATTATATTGAACCGTTAAAAGAATGTTAAGGTTAAAAAGTGAAGCATTCAATTATGGAATTCAATTCAGTTAGGAAATGGAAGAATTAACTTTAATCAGCTTCTGGAATTTTAATTCAGCCTCCTTGTGCATATGCATTAGGATATAGTCATATGATCACATACTATTTTTCTATGCTAAAGGCCAGAGGCAACTTGCTCCAGGTCACACAAGAAGTCTGGGAATTGAACACAGATTGCCTGAGTCTCAGGTGCATTACTTCCGAAGGCCATCCTTCATCACCAAAAGACAAGTTCAAACTACAGGGTAGTTTGCAATCCTGTTCTTAATACTCTGCCTTTAGTATGGCTTTACTCCCACTCTGTGGCATGCTCTCTTAACTCTACAGCAGTGCTTCTTCTCGTTGCTGAAAGGCCATGTGATCTCCATCCTCCACAGACCTGAATATTGATTTCGGCACTTCAGAGTGACACTTCCCGAAAATTCTGAAGCCACCGAGTACTGCAACATATTGATCACAAAACTCCCTGTCGCCAGCTTGCTCTAAAATTAACATTTAAGCTAGCACTCTTTAGCCCTGTAAAACCATTCTGAGACTTGCAGGGGCGAAAGGTCAGAGATGAAAGGGTTCCAGTACTTATTGTTTGTAATAGGCCCAGGAGGGAGCAGAACACTTCTGTTTACACCTGTCCCTCTTTCTCCTTTTACATTTTCTGTAACTTCCTCTAAAGGGAATTCCATAGTGCAGATGATAGAAGCTAATGTAGCTTCCCGTATTATTTGTGAAAGCTGCACACATTTAGTCTGCATCATCATTAGAGTTGTGCTTAACATTTGAAGGAACATGAACATTTTTGGGAGAGATTAAACTGAAATTTGAAACTTGGTTGGACCAAAGGCTTAAGGGTTCACTGAGTTTGACAAAGCTGGGCTGAGAAATGATGCAGAATTTGATTTTGCATGGCTGAAAGACAGTAGGCAAAGGAAAGAGTGTAGAGAGGGCTTCAAACCTCCCTCTGCCCAGCTGAGAAAAGATGAGTCATGTGGCACCTTAAAGATTAACAAATTTATTACAGCATAAACTTCATGGGCTGCAGCTTACTTCATCTTATGCACTAATCAATTTGTTAGTCTTTAAAGTGCTATTGGACTCCAAGGTGTTTTTGCAGAAACAGACTAACACACGACTACCCCTCTGAAACTTGAGAGAAGAGATGGGAATCTTTCAACACAGCCATTACCACTGCAGACTTTTGATATGCTTCTCTTTGACTATGTCTACAGTATCCCAACACAGAAATATTCAAGGGTGTCACCTGCTGTGTGTTTGTTTTTTTGGTTTGTAGTTTAGTGTCTTCTGCTTCTTTTTCTATCATTTAATTTGAAATTAGTCTTAATGAATTACACGGAATTAAAATGAATCACAAAACCTAGCTATTATTAATAACATGTCCTTTTGCTGAAAGACAGCCAACCCAAAGTACTTTATAGAGAAAGTGGTGGGGAAAATAAAAGGGTATGTCTATACAGCAACGTTATTTCGAAATAACTAGTGTTATTTCAAAATAACTTAGTCCGCATCTACACAGCAGGCAGTTATTTCTAAATAATGTTGAAATACTGTCAAGCTGGAGGACTTCTCTGACTCCTGTAACCCTCATTGTATGAGGAGTAAGGGAAGTCAGAGGAAGAGTGCTCTATTTCAAAATAAGTGCTGTGTAGATACTCCCAATTTCAAAATAAGCTATTTCAAAATAAACTACGCAATTAACGTAGCTTAATCTGCGTAGCTTATTTCTAGTTAAGCCCTGCTGTGTAGATACACCCGAAATCATGAAGGTTTTTGAGGGTTATTAATGCAGCCTTGTTCTTCCTTTTTTCTTTCTCTTTCTTTTACTTTCTTTCATAGCTGCCACAGATATAGATCTGAAAGACATGTTGCCAGGATATAATTTGAGTCGGGCACACATCTTTTTAAAAAGAAATTTCATGATGGAGAATGAAAAAAAAAAAAAAGATTCCTAAACAACTTTCAACCTCAAGTTCTCAAAGGGATAGAATGTTTAATAGACAAAAGTTAACATAGAGGCTACGTCTACAATGCAAGGTTTTTGCGCAAAAACCTGCGGAGCGTCCACACCTCAAATGTGCTTTTGCGCAAGTAAATCAGCAGTAAAATGGCAGAAGAGAGGGCTTTTGCCGGTGTAGGTAAACCTCCTTCTACGAGACATAACTCCCTTTTGCACTACAGCTATTGTGCAAAAAGGCAATGTGGATGCTCCAGAGGGGTTTCTTGCACAAGAAAACCCTATAGGGAAAAGCACAGGTGCTCTGATGGCCAATCTGTGAATGGTCATCAGAGCTTTCTTGTACAAGAGCGTCCATGCAGTGTGGATGCTCTCTTGCACAAAAGCACATCACTTTTATGATGCACTTTGAGGTGTGGACGTGCTCTTGCGCAAAAAGTTTTTGTGCAAAAACTCTTGCGCAAAAGGCTTCTTGTGCAAGAAGCCTGAAATGTAGACGTAGCCAGAGAGAAGTCTCAAATAGATAAAATCAGATGGAACTTTGGCAATATGGTTTCTTTTAGGTTCTGTGTGGGAAGCAGCTGTGGAAAGCAAAGAGCCTATATTAGTTATTATGTGGCCAGCTCCCTGACAGAGTCCCAGCCTTCACAATGCAGACTGAATGGAGATAAAATGTGTAGGTCACGGTCATGAGTAGCTGCATGCTGTCTATCCTGTGAATGCAGACCTTCTCTGTTAGCAGCCACTGTTTGTTTTTCATTGTTGACATAGAAAACTGAGCTGTTGTGTCTTGTTACCAGCTCCATGCAGAAAGTGCCATTTCCTTACTCTGTGCAGGCAAATATTTACTGGCTGGGGAGACAACCAGGTGGATCAGTGCTAAGGAGACAATCACTGAAGTACAGCAAGGTCACTCAAGGGTCATAGCACTGACTGCTACTAGGTTTCTCCTGTTGTTAGTGCATACAAACAATAGCTGTGACTAGGGAGGAATTCACTTAACCCCTTATGGAATTCTTTACTTTCCTGTAACAAAAATTCCTACTTGAATGAAAGAAAACCTAATAAATGTCGATGGTCAAAATGTTCATAAGCAATCCATAGTTTTGAGTGCAACTGTGTTTGCATAGTTGGTAGAAGAAAGCTTAAAAACGTGATAAAGGCTCAGAAGACAATTTTTTTTAAAAACCCAAAACCCTGTTTTTAAATTTCATGATGTTAAGCTGCTCTCATTATTTTTGGGGCCTAATCAAGATTCTTTGAATGCTTGGGGTTGTCAATACTGTAAAAGGTATGGAGAATGCCTCTGATGGAGTAGATCTCACCCTAGAAAGCCCCTCCATGGCTTACAGTTAGGGTTGCCAAATGGTTGAAACAAAAATACCGAACATCCCTCCCCAAAAAAAACCTGGGAAGGACTCCAAGGACTTATTAAGCCAATAAATAAATAAATAAATAAATAAATAAATAAAACAGCATTAAAACAGTCTCCTTTAAGAGCGAGTGCAGGGATAGGAACAGAAAGCAGCTAAGCACTAAGACCCAGGGGAAAGCATTGCTTCCCCTAGGTCTTTTGGCCGGCAGACATTTTGTTCCGGCAGCCTTGGGAAACCAGGAAAGCATGAGGGCTGGGGTCGGGGGGCTGGGGGTGTTGGGAGCCAGAGGAGGGCTCGGGCGGGGAGGGGAGGGGGAAGGCCGGACGCTGAGTGTTTGTAGGGTTGCCAGGTGCCTGGTATTTTCGCCTCCTGGCTGGGGAAAAATTCAGAAAATACTGGATATTATGTCAATGTCTGCCTTAGACATAATAAAATTATGGGGTGATAATTAGTATACTTAAAATAAAATTAATAAATAATAGGTCCAGATAAGTTATTTCTCAAAACACTAGAATTGTCCCTAAGAGTTATTCCTATCTCACATCAAATTCTGATGTCTGTGACATAGCTGTGGTGGAGCACAGAATGAACTTTCATCTTGAATGGTCACTTGTAAGTCTTCTTCCTTCAGCATGAGTCATTATGGGAGGATTTAGGCATCTTAAATCCCTCAGAATTGCACCTTCCAATCAAGCCTTATTCAGGGTGGTCTCATGCGCTGCTTCCTTCAGTCTCAGCTCTATAAACCTTCTATAACTGTGTATCATCTTCTGCACATTGGACATGACCCCAAACACTGCAGTTGTCTTGTTCTCAACTGATGCAAGTCTGCAGCTTGCTGGGGTCACCTCCTTATTTGTGACCAAATCAATCCAACAGATGTTAAGAAAATGACATAGCTTTTGACATGGAAATTAGTTTAGTTTCCCCTCATCTTGTTACTTTTTAATGGTCCTGTTTCTGCTCCGGCACTGCCACATTGAACACTTGTGTCTTGTTGCACAGACGTCCTGCTGCCCGAACAGTTGCCTTTGAAGATGTTGAAATACCATTTACACAAGACCAGTCCAATGTGTGTTTCAGATATAACAGTTCTACCATCAACTGACTACCCAAACAGATAAAGCTATTCACCCATTCAGTGTCATTGCCATCTACATGCAGCATCAGCCGGCCATTCCCCCTCTCCCCCGCCCCATTTTATAATGCCATAGATTCTACAGTTTCTTCCGGCATTGGCTGGAGTTGGTCAGTAATCTCCACATAAGGAGATGTTATTAAAAATTCAGCTGCCTTTTGTCGCACTAGTCAAGACCATGTTTATAGACTTTGTGTCTGCTTTTGACTCAGTGCATTGATCAGAATTGTGTCTCTGGTTACAACAGCATGGGATACTTGCTGATTTAGAATCATAGAATCATAGAATCATAGAGCTGGAAAAGACCTCAGAAGGTCATCAAGTCCAGCCCCCTGCTCTAGGCAGGACCAATCCCAACTAAATCAACACAGTCAGGGCTTTGTCAAGCCGAGACTTAAACACCTCTAGGGATGGAGACTCCACTATTTCCCTAGGTAACCCATTCCAGTGCTTCACCACTCTCTTAGTGAAATAGTTTTTCCTAATATCCAACCTGGACCTCTCCCACCACAACTTGAGACCATTGCTCCTTGTTCTGCCATCTGTCACCACTGAGAACAGCCTCTCTCCATCCTCTTTGGAAGCTCCCTTCAGGAAGTTGAAGGCTGCTATCAAATCCTCCCTCACTCTTCACTTCTGCAGACTAAACAGACCCAACTCCCTCAGCCTCTCCTCATAGGTCACATGCTCCAGGCCCCTAATCATTTTGGTCGCCCTCCGCTGGACCCTCTCCAATGCGTCCACATCCTTTTTGTAGTGGGGGGCCCAGAACTGGACACAATACTCCAGATGTGGCCTCACCAGAGCCGAATAAAGGGGAATAATGACATCTCTGGATCTGCTGGCAATGCTCCTCTTAATGCAGCCTAAAATGCCATTAGCCTTCTTGGCTACAAGGGCACACTGTTGACTCATATCCAGCTTCTCATCCACTGTAACCCCCAGGTCCTTTTCTGCAGAACTACTACTTAGCTGGTTGGTCCCCAGCCTTTAACAGTGCTTGGGATTCTTCCATCCCAAGTACAGGACTCTGCACTTGTCCTTGTTGAACCTCATCAGATTTCTTGTGGCCCAATCCTCCAATTTGTCTAAGTCACTCTGGACCCTATCTCTGCCCTCAACCGTATCTACCTCTCTCCCTAGCTTAGTGTCATCTGCAAACACTAAGGGGTCATCTGCAATCCATCCCCTCATCCAGGTCATTAATAAAGATATTGAACAAAACCGGTCCTAGAACCGAACCTTGGGGCACTCCGCTAGAAACCGACTGCCATCCTGACATCGATCCATTGATCACTACCCGCTGGGCCCGGCCTTCTAGCCAGCTTTCTATCCATCTTACCGTCCATTTATCCAATCCATATTCCCTTAACTTGCTGGCAAGAATATTGTGGGAGACCATATCAAAAGCCTTGCTAAAGTCAAGGTATATCACATCCACTGACTTTCCCATGTCCACAGAGTCAGTTACCTCATCATAGAAGCTAATCAGATTGGTCAGGCATGACTTGCCCTTTGTGAATCCATGCTGACTATTCCTAATCACTTTCCTCTCTTCCAAGTGCCTCAAAATGGATTCCTTAAGGATCCCTTCCATGATTTTTCCAAGTACCGAGGTAAGACTGACCGCCTATAGTTCCCTGGATCGTCCTTCTTCCCTTTTTGAAGATGGGCACTACATTTGCCTTTTCCAATCATCTGGGATCTCTCCTGATCTCCACGACTTTTCAAAGATAATGGCCATAGGCTCCTCAATGACATTTGCCAACTCCCTGAGTACCCTCGGATGCATTAAGTCCGGACCCATGGATTTGTGTACGTTTAGTTTTTCTAAATAGTTCCTAACCTGTTCTTTACCCACCAAGGGCTGTCGATCTTCATCCCTTCTTGTGTCACTTAGTGCATTAGTCCGGGAGCCGACCTTGTCCGTGAAGACAGAGGCAAAGAAAGCATTGAGTACTTCAGCTTTCCCTACACCATCTGTCACTAGGTTACCTCCTTCATCCAGTAGGGGTCCCACACCCTCTCTGATCACCTTCTTCTTGTTAACATGCCTGAAGAAATCTTTCTTGTTATCTTTCACATCCTTTGCCAGTTGCAATTCCACTTGCGCTTTCGCCTTCCTGATAACCCCCGGCATTCTCGAGCTATACATTTAAACCCCTCCCGTCATTTATCCAAGTTTCCACTTTTGTAAGTTTCCTTTTTGTGCTTAAGTTCACCAAGGATTTCCCCTGTAAGCCAATCTGGTCTCCTACCATGTTTGCCTCTCTTGCTACGCATCGGGATGGTATCTTTCTGTGCCTTCAGTAAGGCTTCTTTAAAATACTGCCAGGTGTCCTGGACTCCTTTCCCCTTCATGTTAGCATCCCAGGGGATTCTACCCATCAGGTCTCTGAGGGAGTCAAAATCTGCTTTTCTGAAGTCCAAGGTGTGTATTTTACTACTCTCTTTCTTCCTTTGGTCAGGATCCTGAAATCTACCATCTCATGATCACTGCTTCCCAGGTTGTCATCCACCTCTACTTCCCTATTAGTTCCTCCCTGTTTGTGAGCAGAAGGTCAAGCTGCGCATTGCCCTGGTCGGATCCTTCAGCACTTGTACCAAGAAGTTATCCCCAACATTCTCCAAAAACTTCCTGGATTGCCTGTGTACTGCCGCATTGGTCTCCCAACAGATGTCAGGGTGATTAAAGTCCCCACGAGAACCAGGGCCTGCAATCTGGAAGCTTCTCTCAGTTGTCCAAGAAAGCCTCATCTACCTCATCCATCTTGATTTGGTGGCCTGTAGTAGACACCAACCACAACATCACTGCTGTTGTTTGCACCTCTAAACTTAACCCATAGACTCTCAACAGGTTTTTCTCCCTCTATATACTGGAGTTCAGAGCAATCATAGTGCTCTCTTACGTATAGTGCAACTCCTCCTCCTTTTCTCCCCTGCCTGTTCTTCCTGAACAGTCTATACCCTTCCATGACAGCGCTCCAGTCAAGTCATCCCACCAAGTCTCTGTTATCCCAATTAAATCATATTTCTTGGACTGGGCCAGGGCCTCCAGTTCTTCCTGTTTGTTACCCAGGCTTCTTGCATTAGTGTACAAATACCTCAGGTAACCAGTTGATCGCCCTATCTTCTCCATTCGAATCAGGGGTCCTCCTTTCTTGCTCATTCCTCTTTGCATTTCTTCCCGATATCCAACTTTCCCACTCTCCTCAGGGTTTTGGTCACCGTCCCCCAACGAACCTAGTTTAAAGCCCTTCTCACTAGGTTTGCAAGGCTGCCTGTGAAGATGCTCCTTCCTCTCTTGGTTAGGTGGATCCCATCTCTTCCTAACAATCCTTGTGCCCGGAACAGAGTCCCATGGTCAAAGAAACCAAAGCCCTGTACCTATGGGTGTGTATTTAGCTATTTGAGGCTCAACAGTTGTATTCACATGAGGAACACACCAGGGATATGTTCTCTTACCTATTTCATTTAATGTTTGAATAGACTTTCTGATGACAAAGCTGATTGAGATCAAACTAGGAGGTGTGAAATTTCAAGTTTTGTTTCAGTGGCGTAGCCAGAAGGGCCTAATTGGTAGACCCTGACTTCATGTTGGTGGGCAATGATGGGGGTGGGTATTAAGCCCTCGCACCCTGGCCCTGGTCTCCGGCCAGAGCAGTAGGTGGAGTGGGGTCAGCCCCGTGCACTCACCCCATTCCCCAGCCAGAACACCAGGCAGAGAGGGTCAGCGCCAGCATTCTAGCCCCACTCCCTGTCCTCAGGCCCACCCATGGCTCCTCTACTGCTTTGTCTTTAGAGGATTTTGAATATGTGGATGATATTGCCTAACTTGGAGAGACTATTCCTATCCATGAAAAAATATTAATTTAATCACCTTCTATAAAAGGTGTGTTCTCCCTTCCCTGCCCTTTGTAAAAAATGAACAATGAAGTGAAATAAGAAATGTTTCAGTCATTGCCTTTATAACTAGCTTGAAGTGTGCTGGTACACAGATTTGAACAAAATAGGAGTTTTCAATGTTCTTTGAAAAGCTATATTATGTTAATCTAACAGAACAGTGGAAATACACTGACACTGAGAACTATATCCATTACTCTAATACTCTCATCTTTTAAGTGCCACAATCTGCCACCTATATCCCGAGTAGTACCTTACTGTTCAACAGTCCTTCTGTGCTCCTTCTGGGACTTAAGCAGGGGAGCCAACAGCTTCCTCGGACCCTTGTGCAAGGTGTGTGGGAGAGTTCTGTGCTCCTGGAAGGGGCATGTTACCCTGGCAGTGATTTAAAAGGCCCAGGGCTCTGGCCAGAGCACAGGATCACTTTGAATCGCCAGGCCCCCGGGCAACTGCCCCATCGGCTCCCCCGTTGGCGAGCCTGAACTTAAGCACTTGCTTAATGTGTTTCACTGAATAGGGATGAACTTAAACATGTGCTTCTATGCCTTACTGAGAGGACTTGTGGTTTAGGACAGTGTTTCCTAACCTGTGGTCCGCAGACCCCTGGTGGTCTGCAATGGGCCCAATCCTTACTTTTCTTTTCTCTTTCTCTTTTTTTTTATCTTCCTCTTCCCTTTCTCTGTCTCTTCTTTTTTCCCTTCTCTTCTTCTTTCTCTTCTCCTCTTTTCCCCCAGGGAGGAGGGTCTGTGAAATTTTAATAGATTGAAAAGGGGTCCATGTGCTCGAAAAAGTTGGGAACCACTGGTTTAGAATATAGCTTAACTAAGAGTAGCAATAAGCCTGCCACATTGTATTGCATTTGTTTTGATTTTTTCCAGGGTTTAAGTTCTAAAGAAAAAGCTTCAGTTCAAACCTTTAATGCCTTTTCCTCACTGCATCAGTATTACAACCTTACAGTTAGTCAAGTGTACTGTTTAAAAACCTATTTAGCACGCTGGATTGTGAAATGGCCACTAAGTAGCATTTCTATCATGTTTTGCCAGAGAGACTGACACCCTCGGAGCATGGGGAAACACACTGATGCCACATCCTTGAACTCTTTTGTGCGTTAAGAACAATGTCACATTTAAACAGAGAACATAGCTCCTAAATAAATCTTAAAAAATTAAAAAAATAAAATAATCAGGGTGATAGAAAATTAAAACCTTTTGAAGCACCAGTTGGCTACAGTGAATATTTGATCCGGGGCTAAGAGTGGTGATGACAACAGTATGTCATTGTTACAAAGTGAGTGGAAGGTGATTTGCATCAAGGGGCAGCAAAGCAGGCTCATCACTAATAATCCTGTCATCAAATCATTTATTGCTTGTGGCTTTAAATAGTTCCCTCAGAGCCCAATGTGAATACCCCACCACATCAACATGGGAAAAAAAGGGGGGAACTTGCAAAGAAGAAGTCATAAAGTCTGGAGCTCTCGCCAGATTTCCTTTGCAAGGTGAGGTGTGGCCTGCACTGTGTGTGTGGGACTGCTTGGGAGGGACACACATGCTCCCCCCAGACCGGAGAACCTAAGACTGGCAATGGGCCAAGCAGTCAGACGCCAGGCTCCAGGCTCTCAGCACTGGGAGAGGTCGCTCAGCCTGGTTATACAATGGTATTATCTCAGGCCAACCACCGCTGCAGAAACTCTCAATGCTTCCTGTCCTTATGGTAGCAGCACAAACTGTCCGCTTTCCAACCACTTTCTGACACACTCACCAGCACTTGGTCGCCAGACTAGCTGTGTAAATGTCTAAAGCTACTTCTTTCCTGGGATTTTCCAGACACTGCATGCAGTAATCTATTGTATTTTTATCCCCTTCTGTCATGGTCAATGTGCTCATGAGTCACATGGGGAAAGGGAGTAGCTCCTTATTCAGTTTCTGTAAGGCCAGCAAAATCAGCTTTTACTGTAAAAACTCTTTAGTGTCACTTGATATGTTTTGCGCAGGAAAGCGCTATATCAATGCTTGTTATACAGATGAGATATATTTAAGGGTCAGCCCTTTTCTTTATTGTGATTTTAAATTTATGGATAGGTATTCTGAGAACTGGGTGGACTCATGTAGCTGTCTTTTAAAAAATGTGAAGTTCTAGTTGCAGCAAACCAGTGTCCAGGGTTCACTATCCATAAGGTAGACCTTCTATAAAAACCACGAACATGCCTTTAAAAAGAAAATGAAGGGATCACATACAAAATGAAAGGAAAACTCCCTATAATTAAGTACCACGAAGATCAAATCACTAGAAACTTTGATGTGAAAATAAATAAATAATAATAATTAATTATTATTATTAATAATAATGGAGCCAGTATCTTGTTTGTGGTATGTGTGTTTGTCTGTGTTCTCTGTATTGTTCTTGAAATCCATTTTGTCTCCTAGTGATTAGCCTGAACAAGAGAGAAAAAGAATTCCACTTACTGAAATAACTTTGAGCATATTAAAAACTATGGAAATGTTCTTTTTAAACACTCTGATTTAGTCAATGATATAAATAATCAGGAGAGTTTTATTTTAAAAGGGCAGATAATCTAGAAAATCCAATTTTATGACCCTGAAAAGTGGCTTTCAGAATCTGATGGACCACATTCTTAGCTGATGTAAAATGTAATACAGGTTGAACCTCTCTGGTCCAGGACTCTCTAGTTTGGTAACATCCGTGGTCCAGCAGGACCACAGATGTTACTGGACCAGAGAGCCCCTATACCAGAAAGTCCCCACTCGCAGCCTGGAGTCTGTCAACAAAGGGGCCAACCTCCCTTGTTCCAGCAAACTCCCTCCTTTGGGACCGGTTAGGTCCCAAGAGTACCAGACTAGGGAGGTCCAACCTGTAGCTCCGTTTAATTCACTTGAGCCAGACATGTATGTGATAGACTTCATTCTCTTGAAAACTAGAACAAAATTAACCAGATACTTAAACACATACTTAATTGTAAGCACATGATTAAGCCCAACAGAGTTAAAAAATGTTTCCCACACTTAATAATGTGAAACATTTAAATGATCCCAACTGAGTTTCGGTTCTCCTTCCTAAGCAAGGTAAATGGGACAGGAGAGTTCTAAGTTAGAACTTTTGTTTCTTGGTGGCGGGAAACTATTTTGTGAAAAATTGTGTTACCTTGGCAGCATCATTATTTAACTTACGCTTCCAAATCTACATTAATTCAACAACTATGTAATTGTAATTTTTTAAAATGTAGGAAATACAAAAAATAAAGTTCTTGTGGTAATAAAATGCCCTGGTTATTTTGTGATGTGCATTTAAAAATGTAAGTTCCAACCCTGTAAACTTTAAATTAATAACTTTATGCTTGAATAGTTCCATTGTATGCAGGAGTTCTGTGATTTGGTTCTGCCTGCACAAGATGAATCAAATTGTATTACAACACAGTGAGGCAATATTTTGTTTCACAAGAGTCTTGATATGATGATTTATGCAGTGTAGGTGGGTGTTCAGTCATCTGAACTATAAAATGGGATGAGAAGCCAAGTCAATGCAAATCAACATTTAGGTAAATATGGTACAATTTTGAAAATGCTTTATATATATAAATTTTTCTTACTTTTTTGGGTAATTTTCATCTCCAAGTGAATAATCAATTGTCTTATTTTTGCTTCCAGTGAAGATAAAGCTAAAAAACAAACAAACCAACTAAAAACAGTTTGGATGAAGAAGACTGTCAGAATCTTTAAATTTTTGCTATCATATTCATTACTTGATCACCAACTCTGAGTTTCCTTACAGAAAGTAAGCGTACAGTGCTAGTTCAATATTACTACTACCTGAAGGTATGACTACAAGTTGAAACTCTCTGGTCAGGGACTCTCTGGTCTTGCAACATCCATGGTCTGTCAGGACAATGGTTGCAGCTGGACCAGACAGCCCCCAGACCAGAGAACCCCCGCTCAGGTCAGCAGAGTCCTGGTGTTCTGGGGCAACCTCAGGGCTGCGGAGTGCCAGTGCCCATGGCTGGCCATGGAGCTCCACCAGGCCCAGAGCAGCTGAGCTCTGGCAGCACCAGGACAGTGGAGCCCCAGAGGCCCCAGAACCCCAGAGCAGTAGAGCTGCAGAGCCCCAGAGCAACAGAGCCCTGGCGGCCCCAGGACTGAGGTGCCCTGGTGGCCCCGGAGCAGCTGAGTCTGGCAGCTTTGGGGAAGTGGAGCCCCAGCAACCCGGGGGCTGGCCAAGGAGATAAGATTCTGGTGGCCCAGGGCAGGGGAGCCTGGCAATTTGCTGACAGATCCTGGAGGGCCTGAAGTCTGTCAGCAGAGGGGCAAACCTCTCTTGGTCTGGCAAACTCCCCACTTCGGACTGGTCAAGTCCCAAGGGTGCTAGACCAGAGAGGTCCAACCTGTAGAAGCACCAACACAGAAAGGGGCAAATGTAAATGGATGAGCAAGGTGATTAAGTTAAATAAATGTATAACAGAAACATAATTATCTGTGTCTGAGTACACTTTCGGAGTATTTAGTGATTTGAAATTAATGCCATTACTTTTGTGAGTTGCTTTACTCCTGTGTATCCATTTCTAAAAAGACAATTTTATTAGTATGTTTGTTTTCATTCAAAAGAAGAAAACATAAGGCACTGAACAGAACACCCTATTTCTGCCAAGAAAATACTTGAAAGAAACTAACCATTTCTAAGAGCTGTAAAATATTGTCCTGTTTGTGTTTAATTTTCCTTACACCTTTTTTTCATTTAAAGAAAACCCTTCTTTTTTTTCTCCAGGGTAGTTTGCGTCAAATTCCACTCACATTTCAACTGGGACCACTCAAACAGTTTTAGCTACCATTTCTCAACCAGACTAATTCAGCCCCTCACATTGCCAATTTTCCTAAATGATTATTCTTTCTAGTGTGTCACTTTGTACCCCACATTTGTTGCATGATTAAAGTTAAGCAAATGAATGCATGTTTTCAGGCTCAGTGCCTGAGACTGCAATGCAAATTCAGAAGTACAAATTGGTCCAATACTAATGATCATCGTAGAGATTGTATTTGTGAAAGTCAAGAAAATAAACAGAAATCCAATAGGGACCAATTTTTGTTGTTGAGTCAAATAAATTAATTTCTATTCTGATGCTGACTGAAACATAAAATTCACATAGTGGGAGGTAAAGTTTGCTATTTAAGGCACAAGATTAGTGACAACTAAAACCTTGATTAAAAACAATGAACACAAATATTAGCTATTTTCCATATCTGAACAATGCTTGTTCTTATTAGCAAACATCACCATCGTTTTAAATTTTCACCTTGTAATGAGAAATCATTGCTATAAGGTAATGAGAAATCTGAATAGACTTTTTGGAAAGCCTACAGAATCAGATGATGAGGGAGAGACAGATATGAGTATGTACCACATAAAGGAGACAGAGAGATGGACAAACGCCAAGATAAAGAGATATAACACTGTTTCTTCAGAGACATACATTATTCACCTCAGACTACACCCAACTATTTTTAGAGGCCTTACTCATTTCCTAAATGCTAGATAGGAAATATTCAGATATTAATTGAGTTTCCAAACACTCATTAACAGCAAAAGAAAGTTATTGAAAACCCCTGTTCACCACACTTTCTTCAGTGTCCTTCAGATTGTTTCAAGGTACTCAGCTTCCCATTTTGGCAGCAGGGGTTTGTCAGAATATAGGAATAAACAATTTACCCACTGAATGAGTAACGGAAATTAGTGATATAAAAGATGTCTGCCATTCAAGCATGTCTTGGACAGGTTCACAAAGACAGCTTCTAATACTTATATTCTTGCCAGTGCCCTATTAGGCAATGTGCTTATATCTTTCAGGTTGTCAGCATTCACTTCAAAGTTTAAAATCTGGACTTCAATATTCTGTTGTAACATTTTATTCCATTATACAGCCGGTCTCCGAGTTGCGAATGGTCGACTTATGACCGTTCACAGTTACGGCCAAAGCGGTCATAAATGGCGGACCCCGAGTTACGAATACGATCCACGCTTACGAACAGCACGGTCGCGTGTAACTCAATGGGGTCCGACTTACGAATGAACCGAGTTACGACCAATTGCTTGGTCCATAACCGGTTCGTAAGGCGGGAAGAGGCTGTACAGTATTTTGATTTGTTGTTGATGGTTGTTTTTCCTCGTTCTGTCACAATTTACTGTGTAACATTGGGCAAAACACATAATCTCTGCCTCAGTTTCTTCTTTGGTAGAATAGTGTTGGCTTTATCCCGGGCTTTATTTTCAAGTTCGAATGCCTACATTAGCCTCCCTAGTTTGAACTAGGAGGCTAGTGTAGACATACCCTCTGTGATTCCCAAAATGCTGTTACAAAAGTGCAAAATATTATTGTATTACATAAGCAACTGTAAAAAGGCCAGTTCACACACCTCTCATTCATGAAAGAACATGATTGCAGCAACATTTTCCACCCCAATAAGAGAAGACAAAGATCTCAGGGAAACCATGTGTTTTAGCAAGTAAATTGCTAATGTATGTGTGTGAGGGGGAGGAGGGGGGAGGAACTGAGCACTTTGATGAAATTACTTAGGGAACTCTCAATTCCATGACAGTTTTTCTCTTTCTAGGCCCCCTTTCTGCTTGTTTTTGAATATGTGTGAGATGCTGGTCATGAGAGTGCAAACCCCACTCTCCCGTTTAAAAACAAAATTATTTATCTATTTTACAAATACCACCCTAGATTGTTAAAATTAAAGGATTTTTAATAGAGAAAAGTACTTTAGATTTGATGTATTTGTTTATTATTTGAATTTCTTTCATGTTGGACAATAAAAATAACCTAGTCAATTTCACATATTTTTTACTCAGTTTCATTGTTAGGATCTTATGGGCCAGTGAAATGCTTAAGGTGTGGGTAGCAAGCACGTCAAGGGAATGTTTGTTTGTTTTAAAATAAATTATTTCCATTGATTTTTTTTAATTCGTAGAATTATTTCTGTAGACCTTAGATTTTGTAAAATTTGATATTTTTAGAAAACGTCAATTTTGGGGTGAGATTTAACCATAAATGTATCATGTAAAGGTTAAGAAAAATACAATACAATTCCTAAAAGTATTATTTTTCCTTTTATGGATGAGCAGTCGGCTTAAAGACCACAGTGTAAATGGAGTTTCCTGTTGCAGGGTAGTGTTGGCTACTGCAGGAGCACAAAGGTCCTTTGGGAAAAACTTGATAGGAACTATGTGCTGTATGTGACCTGAGGCTCCAGGAACCAAAGAGCCAGAACTGAGGGAAACACATTTCACAGCCCTTTTGTGCAATTCTAAGTCCCATAAGCACTTCTGGGAAAGTAAACCCTGCACCATACACACAGGATGATTAAAGAATAGTGAAGGAATCTTGCACATGCTTTGTAGATTCATGATCTCTTCCCTTGAAGCTTGCTGGAGTACTGATTTTTCAAAAAGCCTGCAAAGAGCTGGCCCATACAAGGAGCTGAGCAGGATTAAGGGTGTTGAGCATCAATCCAGAGCTGCTGGGCAGTAGGCACCTCACTGGGCCAGGCCCAAGTCACTCTTCCAAGCAAAACACTTTCAGGATACTTCAGAGCAGAGTGTTCTTATATTATAAAGCAAACTCATTAGTTATCTGGTACAATATCAGTCCTAATTTATAACTCACTCCCACAGGGTCTCTCTCTTGTAGAATATGTATTGCTAATTCTCCCAAGCCCCAAAAAAGGCAAATTTGGAAGGAGGCTTTGAGTGAACACACATTTTGTCCCTTGACTGGAGTGAGTAACCACATCTGCTGGATCAGGAATGTAATGAATAGTGATGTCACTAACTGGGATATCAGAGTGAGGTTCAATTCCAGGCACTGCCACCTACTTTGTGATTATGATTGTAAGCAAATCATCTGATCTTTCTGTGCCACAGATCCCAATCCATAAAAAGGGATAATAGCACTTAATATCTCCCATTCTTTATCTTTTTTCCTACTTAGACAGTATACTCTTTGCGACAGAAACTCTCCTATTATGTACCTGTGCTATCTCAAGTGAGACCATTAGATGTTAGTGCAATACACATCAAATTTGAGAGATTAATATAATTTTGGATGCAAAATCCATGAGGGACACTTTAAAAATGTCTGATTAAACTGTGCAGCATTTTCAATGCCTGTTGAGATACATTTTGAAACTATTTTACTTTTGCTTCCCACATTACAACACGATCTTGGAAACCAAAAGAACAACTCAAAAGGGAAACATTGTTATTAAAAAGTTAGTGAGAAATAATTTTTAAAAGGTAAAGAAGAAGCATCCATCATATCAAGTATGTTGCTGAGAATGAGATAATGCAGTGGTTGTCAATTTTTCCAGACTACCATACCCCCTTTCAGGAGGCTGATTTGTCTTGTGAAACCCCAAGTTTCTCCTCACTTAAAAACTACTTGCTTACAAAATCAGACATAAAAATAGAAAAGTGTCACAGAACACTATTACTGAAAAAGTGCTTACTTTCTCATTTTTACCAAATAATTATAAAATATATTTCAAGCCCAGGTTGAGAAACACTGATGTAGCATATAGAACCATATAAAAAAGTCACTGTCTATATTACATTTTAGTTTCTACTTTTAATGTATTCTGTTGCACAACTAGGCAAATATCTGCATGAGTTGATGTAGACTTCTGCATACTCCCAAGGGTGCATGTAACCAGGGGGTTGAGAACCACTGAGATAACGCATTACTTTCCAGTTTGAGAATTACTCTCTCTTTGGCATACAGCACATATAATTTGATGGGTTTGAATTAATGTACAGCACCTTCTCCGTACAATAGGCCATGACTTTGGTTTCCAAATCCAGGAGTGGTTCTAGGTGAGTAATATAAAATTACCTTCTCAAAACTAAAACAAAACAAAAACAAAACACATCACACTTCTGAAAGCTTGAAACGTAAACAAAGGAATATAATTTGCCGTTTCACCCCTCAAGATAATATTTCAGGTTTATTAGACAGTTTCTCTGTTGACATTATTCATTTGAAACAAAACCCTGGGTGTGTGCTTTCGAGAGGTCCACGTAAATCCACAAAGCTATACATAGCACTGTCTGATTTAGTTACCAGCTGACATTTCTCCACAGATACTCCATCAGAAGAGAGGAAATTCTGAACTTCCTTATTATTCCAACATGCTGAGCTGACTAGTCAATAAAAGGTTTTCCATGCAAACAGCGCCTTTTAATGCATGGGGATATTTTTACTAGTTCCAGTCACAGAGATAATATCATTAATTTTTTATCTTTTACCAAGTCCTTTGGAAATCTTTGCTGTCCTGGGGGGACTCCTGTTACATTTTCTGGTGAGTATTTCTGAGAGAAGTCATTTCAGTGCTTTGGTGTGGGTCTCAACAGCACTCCTTCCCTCTCCCCAACACACACTGACTGATCCATTAAGTGTATGTCTAGACTGCGAGGATCTATCGGAAAAAGATACGCAAAATGTGCTCCGCATTTTGTGTATCTTTTTCCGATACTTTTGTCGGAAGAGGCTTTTCTGAAATTTGGCCCATCTAGACTGGGCCAAATTTCAGAAAAAAAAACCCTCTTTCAAAAGCCCCCTACTTCCTTGTGGAATGAGGAATACAGGGGCTTCTGAAAGAGCACATTTGCTCTTCTTCTTCTTAAAAAAAGAAGCAGAAGAGCAAACGTGTTCCCTGGTCGCAGCGCGGGGGGGGAGGGGTGTTTCGGGAAACCTCCAGTATCCTAAAAAACTCCCTGCAGTCTAGCTGTACCCTAAGGAATAACAAAAGGAGTAACAATGGGCTCAATCCATAAAGGGACTTGGACACTTAACTGACACTTTAGCTGCCTAAGTCACATATTCAAGAACCACTGAGATGCCCCCACTCAGCAGCTGCCTCACTCTGGATGCGTTTAAATTTCCATAGGTAAAGTTCCTTAGGCATGTGATAGGTAAAGTTCCTTAGGCATCTGTTTCTGCTTCTGTGTACATGCAAAACTTCCTGAGTCCTAAAGCCATTGAACTCTAGCTCACACTGGTGGGTTTCACAAACTACATATTCCCCCACCGGCATGGCCAGAGCATGCCTATCTCACACAAATGGTAGGCAGCAATTTTCCAGGCAGGCATTCCCTGGTATACTGGTATGTGGAAAACCTGTTTTCAGCTCCTACAGCTGCCTGATGTGAAGCACAGACTTAGTTTCCTATAGCCTAGAAGAGGGCCCTAATTACTTGACTACGGAGTATTCTGCACCATGCCTTGCTCAGTCTCTCCTGTTGAAACAGTTCCATTTTATATGAAGTGATTGAAGATTAGTTGGGCCAGAGAGAGAACAAGAGAGAAAGAGACCGACTCCATAGCCAAGTAGTTAGGGCAGCCTCTGGTGCAGGGACGACAGAGTCCATATGAATCCCTTTCTTAGATGCCTAACTCTGAATTGAGGATTCTAGTGGGTAGTAAATAACTTACATGGCAAGTGTTGTGGTGCCTACGTTTATTTGTGGACTTAGCCCATCCAGACCCTCAGCCAGAAAGATAGTGTGTGGGGAAGGGGAGACACAGGCCTGATTTTAGAAGATGGGAGACCTCTACCACAACCCCTCCCCAACTTTTATCTTTGATACACAGTGTGTTTTTTTCCCTATTGAGCTAAAAGGAAGGAATAAGGCTGGAGAGAGCATTGTGGCTTTGCTTCTCTAGCGGTTTTTGTTTGTAAAGGTAGCAGTTGCATTTGCAACCTTCTGCCACAAGGGGCTGCTCTGTTCCCCCTGCTGTGAGGCAGGCTGCTTCTCTCTGGAGTTTATCCTGAACCTGTACCCCTGAATTCTAATGGGAGCTTTGCCATTAAAACCAGTGGGTGCAGGATTAAGCTCTCAGAGGGTATGTCTACACTACAGCACTAATTCGAACTAACTTAATTTGAATTAGTTAATTCGAACTAAGCTAATTCGAATTAGTGCATCTAGACCTAAAAACTAATTCAAATTAGCGTTTTGCTAATTCGAAATAGCATGTCCACATTGAGTGGACCCTGAACCAAAGTTAAGGCTGGCTGGAACCAGTGCCGACAGGAGTGTGGAGCTGCTGCCTCAGGCTAGCCGAGGGCTGTGCTTAAAGGGACCCGATCCCCACCCCGGACAGACAGTTCTCAGGGTTCCCCGCTTGCTTGTCTACCTCGATGAGGGACAGCAAAGCAGTACTGACTTGGAGTGCCCTGAGTGCCCACACTTGGCACATCACAGCACTCGGCCATCAGCCCGGCTGCACTTGCCACAGGCTGCCATCCGGGGGGGGTCAGTCGGGGGGCTGTCAGGATCCAGGAGGCCCTGCAGGAGAGCTTCCATCCCGAGGAGCCCGCAGAGCCACCCCAGTCCTCCCCATTGGGCGCTCGTGCCCCATTCCTCCCTCACCTCCTTCCACTTACCCTTCCCTAGCCCCCCTTCCTGATGTAAAAAATAAAGGACACCTGTGTTCATAAATAGAAACTCTCTTTATTTAACAAAACTGGGGGGGGGAGTTTAACCTCTGGGGAGACTGGGAAAAGGAGGTGGGAGAGGGGAAGAGAGAGGGTGGGAGAGAGGAGGTGGAAACCTGGGAGGAGGGAAATGGAAGGGGGAAGCCAGGGGAAGAAGGAGGAGAGGAAGTATAAAACTATGGTATGCCATATCTTCAGTACTGTGTACAGATGTGGTCTCCTCACCTCAAAAAAGATATTTTGGCCTTGGAAAGGGTTCAGAAAAGGGCAACTACAATGATTAGGGGTTTGGAACAGGTCCCATATGAAGAGAGGCTAAAGAGACTGGGACTTTTAGCTTAGAAAAGAGGAGACTGAGGGGGAATATGATAGAGGTCTATAAAAGCATGAGTGGTGTGGAGAGGGTGAATAAAGAAAAGTTCTTCATTAGTTCCCATAATAGAAGGACTAGAGGACACCAAATGAAATGAATGGACAGCAGGTTTAAAACTAATAAGCGAAAGTTCTTCTTCACACAGCACATAGTCAGCCTGTGGAACTCCTTGCCACAGGAGGCTGTGAAGGCTAGAACTATAACAGAGTTTAAAGAGAAGTTAGATAAATTCATGGAGGTTGGGTCCATGGAGTGCTATTAGCCAGGGGGTAGGAATGATGTCCCTGGCCTCTGTTTGTGGAAGACTGGAGATGGATGGAACGAGACAAATCGCTTGGTCATTGTCTTTGGTCCAGCCCCTCCAGGGTACCTGGTGTTGGCTGCTGTCGGCAGACAGGCTACTGGGCTAGATGGACCTTTGGTCTGACCCAGTATGGCCATTCTTATGTTCTTCTGTTCTAAGCTCAGGGCTCAGGGTCGGGGGTCTCACTGGACCAACTTGATTTTCATGCAAACCTGCTCCTGGGTCCGCATGTGGCCTCTGGTGGCCAGGCTGGCAGCCATGCGGCTGTAGATGGTCGCGTTCCTGTGGCTAGTGCGGAGATCGTGGACGTTGGAGGCCTCCCCCCAAATCTCGATGAGGTCCACGAGCTCCGCACTAGACCAGGCGGGCGCCCGCCTCTTGCTGCCCCGGGCAGGCTCCTGTGAGCCGCCAGGCTGGTCCTGGGAAGAGGCGGAGGGCTGAGTGGCAGCGGGTGGCTGGCTCATCTTGTGCCAGGTGCAGGGTCTGCTGGCTGGGTGCTGGCAGGCTTGCACCTGGCACAAGCACCGTAGCCAGACCGTGGCCCTTTAAGGGCTCCGGGGCCAGGAGGGGGCAGAAGAGTTTCCCTGGTTTGGCCCAGAGTGGCCACCAGGGCAAGCTGGGAAGGGCTAGCCTCCAACTAGTTCGAATTAAGTGGCTACACAGCCCTTAATTCGAACTACTTAATTCGAACTAGGAGTTAGTCCTCGTAGAATGAGGTTTACCTAGTTCGAATTAAGTGCTCCGCTAGTTCGAATTAAATTCGAACTAGCAGTTTGCATGTGTAGCGCCTATGAAAGTTAATTCGAACTAACGGCTGTTAGTTCGAATTAATTTTGTAGTGTAGACATACCCTAACAGGGTCTGTTTTTCCATTTTCCCTGTGGTACTGACAGAATTATTCATCAGTGTAGATTTCAGAAGACTGATTGGTGGATGTTTTTGAGCTGTTCCCTGAAACAATGAGGGCATGAAACTGGCTTGTTTTATAAATGAAAGGTCAGATTCTTTAGTAACCAGCCCCTACCAGAGGGAGGGGAGGGGGGAACCAGGAGGGCCATTTGGCTCAGGCCTCAGGAGGCAAAGGGACCTTAAATGTTGACATTTTTCTATCAAGTCATTTCCATTTATTATACATCTTGCAGCTATAATAGAGACAACAGAAGAAGCTGTATATACCTCCAAAAAATTCTTTAAATCATTGTGGAACCTCTGGTCTTTGCCAATTTTCGGTCACATCCAAGTTTTCATCTGCCTGACTGGAGACTTGAGTAGCTTCTGTGATTAGTGATTCTACGTTATGAAACGCTGTTTATACTCTTTGCATAGTTTAGAGGTTTTGAGCGTCGTAATTAATTCTGTTACTGTAAAGTGATTTTGCATGGTCTGAGGGTGAGTTTAACCTTTAAATTAGATGTTTATCTCTGCACAGGAGATCTTCCTGTTCCTGTTTTTTCTTATGTGTCTTGTATACAATAACCATATCAGGCTCAGCTGTAAGCTACCTCTTCGTCCGGTTTTAGATTCACCTTTAAAGGCTTTTTTGTGATAATAAACTTTTAATTCTAGTTGTTTAATAAACTTTATATCTAATCTGGCAATCACCCCGTGTTCATATTTATAATAACAAACCAATTATTAGAGGAATTTAATAACGGGAACATGTTAGCAGACAAAATTTCAAGACTTTGAAATCAGGCTATAAGGGCTGTAGTAAATAACACCTCCAAACCATAATTATATAATATACATTGCAAAGTATATGCAAATAAAATTTAGTATAACTAATAGCCTTTAGTGAATTAATTTATTGTGTGTTACTGTGTTTTAAAAGAAATCCTTTATAAAAATGAAGTGAGAAAGTGGTGCAAGTAACAGACAGCAAAAGCAATAGAGTGAAGCAGCAGTTAAGAGTTTTAAGCCAACAACATCATTTCTCATAGAAAAGATGCTTCATCCATTAGACCAAGGGTGAGCAATAATTTTTGAAGTGGGGCCACCCCGGAAGGGGCGGGGGCCTCAGGCAGAAGGGGTGTGGCCAAGACACTTCCATGTTTCCCCACCCTCAGACCCTGATTTGTCTGGGGGTGGGGCAGCATGCAAAATCTTTGCCCTCCTCAGAGAGAACCACCAACTGTTCTGAACAGCTGGCACCCGTGCCCCTGTTCAGTGGCCCTGTTCCCTCTAGGTACCTGTGCCCCTGGCAGTGGGAGGAGACTTCATGTGCTCTGGTAGGGTCTCTGCGGGCCAGATCAACTCATTTGACAGGCCGGATCCAGTCCACGGAGGCCCTTTTGCCCACCCTTGCATTAGACGGTGACCATACTGACAGAGACACTTCCAGTTCTAATGATGAAAACTTTGTACTCACAAATGACATTTCAATGCCACTTCCTCAAAATGAGGAGGTCATTAATCAAGACACAGAAATGCCAACAGTAGCAAAAGATGCAGAATCTACTCTCAATTTAGAGACTGTGCAGGCAGAAAATGAGGACCTCGGAGATGCTGTGCCGCAAGAGCAAGAACTTATGTCTAGCACAGGACACAGTGTAACAATAGTGGCATCAGAACCTGATACTGGACTTCTTGATAAGAACAATGTTGATCAAATGCAGTCATTTCTCAAAGTTAGTTGTTTTTAGATTCCAAGCAGTGCCATACCGAGCCATACATGTGCCTCGGGCAGCGGGTGTGTGGCGCATGCACGGCCCCGCCCCCGGACACCAACCTATGGGGGGCGCCTGATTGAAGTGGTAAGGGGAGCCGCGCGCCTGGGCACGTGGCATATGCGCGGCCCCACCCCCGGGCGTGCAGCGCCCCTTACCACTTCAATCAGGCGCCCCCCATAGGTTAGCGCCCCAGGCAGCTGCCCGGCTAGCCCCCTTAATCCGGCCCTGATTCCAAGAAATATACCGAAAGATGCTGACAATCACGCTTTTCCCACTTGTCTGCTGACAAAAACTCTTCCAAATGGAGAGATCAACACAAGAGACTGACTCTGCTGGAGCATGGAAAAACAGGCTCTGTACTATGTACCCTGTTTCATTTTTAACAGTAATACTTCAAATGCATCAGTACTGTCTGATCCATCTGGTTGGAGCATCAGTAGAGGTTGAAGGAAACTGAAAGATCGAATACCTGCACATGAAACTTCAGTATCGCATAATGATAACTATATTACATGGAAATCAGCTAGCAGAGCAACACTAGCTGACAGTTCAATTGAAAACTTACTCCTGAGTGCAATAAACACAGAAACTGATAACTTGAAAAAACTCCTTGAGCGCATATTGAATGTAACTCCTTTTCTTTCTGAATGGGGATTGGCTTTGTTTGGTTCCAGTTAACGTATCAGTAACCCTACAAACAGAAACTTTCTTGATATGTTTGAGCTTCTTAGCAAGTATGACCCACTTTTATCAGGCCATGGTAAGAGTGTTTGTGAATCACAAGAGAGTGGAAAACGCATGCAAGTCCATTACCTTGCCAGTCCATTACCAAGTCCATGCAAACACATGCAAGTCCATTACCAAGTCCACAATACAAAACGAGTTTATTGACTTGTGTGGGGCATTTATACAAACAACAATTCTTGAAGAGAAATGACATGAGAAGTACTTTTCAATTATTGATGCAACTCCAGACTGTTCTCATAAAGAACAAACTTGGTTGTTCGATATGTTAAAATTGCAGGAAGTTCAAAGGCTTCAACTGAAGAACGGTTCATTTTGTTCAATAATTTCACAAAAAATGG
Organism: Rafetus swinhoei; assembly: GCA_019425775.1. Classification (NCBI taxonomy): domain Eukaryota; kingdom Metazoa; phylum Chordata; order Testudines; family Trionychidae; genus Rafetus; species Rafetus swinhoei. The sequence goes on along the minus strand of CM033424.1, from coordinate 67,150,802 downwards.
AAACCACATAGTAAATGCTGTCGGCATTGATTGTGCTGAATCATGCAAGGAAGCAATCACATACTTTGGAACAATCCAACAATTGTACAACCCCTTCAGTAGCAGTCCTTGAAAGTGGGAAATCCTGAAGCAGCATCTGCCTGTTTTCCTTCATGGCATGTTGACAATTAGATGGTCAGCACAAACTGCTGGCGTTAAACCAGTTGCACAAGCTTTAAGTGAGCTTGAATCTCTTAGGGTATGTCAACACTAGCCCCCTAGTTCGAACTATGGAGGCTAATGTAGGCATTCGAACTTGCAAATGAAGCCCGGGATTTAAATATCCCGGGCTTTATTTGCATGTTCCCATCCGGTCGCCATTTTTAAATTCCACTAGTCTGAAGTAACTGCCCGCGGCTACACTGCGCGCAGTGAACGGTAATTCAAACTAAGTCCTTAGTTTGAATTAACTGTTACACCTCATTCCATGTAACTTAGTTCGAAGGACTTAGTTCGAATTACCGTTTCACTGCCGCGTGTAGCCCTCACTGAGTTTAAGTCAATTGAGAGGTATACATCCAAATTTTGCAAAATGCATTTTAATGTTGTCCATGTGGCTAAAAATGTTGCTAAAAATGATCCATGAAACTATTTTTGTAATTGAAGCATGCAATGCTACATTAGATGTTGAGAGGGATAACATTGAACGACTTCCTAAGGATATTCAAAAGATTTGTGATCAATGTGATGCAATCCCTTCTGAGTCCAAATCAGTGGCACAGGGTATTGACATTTCATCTGAGTTTTCCACCAATTGCAGCCTAACATCTCAATCTGATGCAGAAAGGCACTACTGAGTCAATTTTTTTTTAAATTATTGACTCCATCAAATCTGGTCTTACACATCGATTTGTGTCACTGTGACAAATGTGTACCCTTTTTGGCTTCCTTTGGGAATTCATAGAACTAAGTGATGAAGATCTATATTCAGCGGCTGAATAGTTTCAACAAAGGCACAACAACAAAATTTCAAGAGATCTTTGTGACGAGATTGTCTTCCTGAAAAGTGTATGTTCTACCAACTTTAAATCGGACTGCAAGCCAAAAGAACTGCTTCAAGAAATATTCGATCTCGGCCTGTTGACTGTATTTCCTAGCATCACAATTGCATTATGCATTTTGTCAGTATCCCTTCATCAGTGGCTTTAGGTGAATGCACATTCAATGTGTTAAAACAAGTATAAAACTATCATTGTTCTACAATGGGACAAGAGTGTTTGAATGGGCTAGCCATGCTTAATATTAACAGTGATGTTGCAAGTAAATTAGATTTTTCTTCAATTATAAACGAGTTTGCACACTACAAAGCCAGAAAAGTATTCCTAACATGAAGAATTTTGCTTGCAGTAGAAACTCACAATTAAAGTTACATTTTTAATATACATGCTATGGGTATAATGACTTAATTGTTAATAAATAAATGTCTCAAGTGTTCATTTGCATATATTCTTTTGGTTTTAGGATGACCCTGTGGATGAGAAATTAGATATGTCAGGGGCCTGGGATTGGGGTTGGGGCCTGGCTGGGGCCTCTAAATTCAAAGTGGCCTAAGCCTCTGTCATTCTCTGAGAGGGCCTGCTAGTAATCACTTGTGTTAAAAAGCTGGAGCTTTAAGTACAAAAACAAATATTGCAAGATTTGGAATGAAATCAGCAGGTTTTTCATGTGGGGAGGAACAAGGGGAAGGGAATGGCTGGGGCTTCCTCTAGCTCCTTCTGCCCTTCACAACCATCTTTACACTACCCGAGGTGTCATTTTCACAGTTCACATCTGGCCTTGATGCCTTGGAAGGTCCAGGCAGGTGCTATTTAGCCATAGCTGCCTTCCCCAACAGTCAGCCTGCCAGGGTATCTTGCATGCTTTTACCTGCTCCCATTTAAAATGTTACTCACCTTTAAAGTGGTTAATACACAACACACATTCGGTTTTCCCTGTATAACACTGAAATTAAAAAATTCTGAGATAAGGTTCGGATTCAGGAATATCTGTGGACTAGTATTGACAGAGTTTTGGGGGTGTTTTTATATTCAGAGACGGTTTCCATCTTTTCAAGAATTAAAAAAGTAAATTCAGAACAACATCCTTGAATTGTTACTGAAATAAAATTTATTCTGCTGTGGAACTGGTGATGAGTGGACAAAAGGAATTTAATTTATATTTGGAACTAAATATGACATTATATTTTCATTTCCTTTTATATTACTCATTATCTGTTTAAAATCAAAACATTCCTTTATAAATGAGTATGGCAGATGGAGCAGGCAGCACCTCTGCAATGTGTTTTGCTGTTACTGGTATGAATGCTCCAAAATCAACAGATACATTTCTGATGTCGGAAGTCTTTCAGGATTCTTTTTTGGTGCATTCCACTGCTGAATAAAGGCAGGTGTGATGACATCTGCTTATCTTTTACACAAGACTGTCTAGTTGGAGCTGCTATCCAGTCTGGTTGCCAGGTTTTATACAAACAAGAATGCATATATGTTGTTCATAAACTCCTCAGGTTAAAGCTTAGTGGTCTCTCTGAAAGAACCCAATGTATAAAGGATTTGGGAAAGTGTAAATTCCAGGAATTTTTAATACTATAAATCATACTATGTATTCAAACTATTTGATATTTAGAAATGCAACAACCCTGATATTTATGGAGCTTTGCTTGAGGGTCTGGTCTCCCAAAAAACTACTCGATATTTAGAAATGCAACAACCCAGCTATTTATTGGGGGGTAACCTTGGGGGTCTGGTCTCCCAACAATTTGTGTGTTGGAATATATCAGTAGTAGTAGCAGTAATATTTTTATTGCAATAAAGCTTAAAGACTTGAATGAAGATTCTTGATTTTAATTTGATCAGCATGATTATTGCTCAAAAGTTATTAGAATTTATTAGTCTAGCAGCATAATTTCCACTATTATTAGGGAAAATTATCAGGTGAATGTTATTTCTCTAAATAGAACCTTAGCTGTGGGCTTCTCTCTCTCTCTCTCTCTGGGTACGGCTACTGTCTTTTTTTTTCAGAAGAGGTATGCAAATAGTGCTCACATTTGCATATCTTCTTCCATCTTTTTTCCTGGAAGGAGGCTTTTCTGCCATTTGGCCCCGTCTACACGAGGAAGCAGCACCTCTGCTATGTGTTTTTGGGGGAAAAACCCTCTTTCAAAAGCCCCTGTAAACCTCATTTTACGAGGAAGAAGGGGCCTTTCGAAAGAGGGGAGTTTTCCGACATTTGGCCCCGTGTAGACGTGGAAAAGCCTCTTCAGGCTTGACTCCAGGCTGCATGAGGCGTGCCAGCAGGGGCTCTTGTGCATTTCAAAGCCATAGAGCCTGGGGTGAGTGGGGGAATCAGAGTCCCCTGCTGCCCCAGGCTCCTTGTTGCATTGCATCCCCAGCTGACCCCGGGCTCCACAGCACTGCCCCTTTGAAATGCGGAGGTGCATTTCAAAGGCAACGCTGCACAGCTGATCCCCGGCTCAGCTGTGCGGTGCTGCCGCTTTGAAGTACCCTTTCGCTAAAAGTTCTCTAAGGACAAATACAGATGATGGATGTTGGATTTTGCACTTGATCTCTGAATTACTGGAATTTGTAAAATGCCATCAAATGAGACAATTCCTTACAGAGTAGGCTTCAGGAGCAATATATGCATTATTGTCCCAGAAACTTGTTTGGGGGCATGCCCACTCCAGATACTTGTTGAATAATAACTGTTGTATAAGGCTTAAACTTCCCTGCTTTATCCCACCATTTAGTTTGGAGACTCAGATGCCTGAGATATGCATATTTAGTGTAATGCTCTTTTGAAAAAGTTCAGTATCTTAGTAAAGTAACAGTTTTGCACACAGATAGCCGTTAGGCTGGCCAAGCATAGTTTTTTCTACTTTTTGGCACTTCGAATGTATATATCAAAGTGCAGAGCTGAGTCCCGAGAGTTGAGAATATTGCCAGGATTTTCATAAATAACTAGTGATTGAGTACCTCAGGTTTTGGGTACTTGCTTGGTTCTTCTTAAAAGGGCCCTGTTTTCAGAAGGTACTGAATATCCACTCTCTGAAAATAAGGCTTACGTTGGGTCCCCTCAATCACGAGTCACTTTGGAAAATGTTGGTCCTTAAGTCTTATGAAAAGGTTCAATACCATTCACATATTTGCTAATTTTAAAATGTTCTCTTTATGCAACTAGTTTCCCTTCCTTTTTCCTTTAAAATAATCATAATTTCACCAGTTTACATTCACAAACAATGTCAAGAGCTGCACTTTTCTTGCTCTTGGTCTTTCTAATTATGGGAAGCATGAGCAAGCTAACCTTCCCTTTCCTCACCCTTCTCATTGTACAGTAAAATCTAGGATTCTTATCTGCCGGGGTTCAGACAATGTCATGTAAAGTGAGTGTGTGGGGGAGGGAGGAACAATTGCTGGAATGTTTCTGCCCATCCTTCCACTGTGTGAGAGGGATGGAATTTGGAAGATTGCATTATTTCATGGAATAATCTAGCACCAAGGTTTTAAAATATATCAAACCTGAAGCTTGGCTTCTAAATCCCTTTGTAGACACTTAAAGTAAGTAATTTGATTTTCAAAAGTGCTGAATATCCAGCAGCTTTCATTATGGCCTTTGGGAACAGCAGGAGCCCCAGCACTTCTGAAAATCATGCCAGTTACATAGGACTTGTAAACACACAACAGTAGCACCGATGTAACTTAAATTGGTTTATTTAAAATGGTACAGCTTTCTATGTAAGCCAGGCCTTAGGTGCCTAAATTTGGATTTAGAAGTCCAACTTTAGGTTCTGATTCCTGAAAATATTGACTTAGAAATCTAGGTATTTTTTGCAGTAGCGATAGCTTGTTAGCTAATTTTCAGCTAATGATTTTTCTTATATGAAATTTGAATAGTGCTAGGTACGTTGGAATGTCTGTCATTTATTCTTAAATAAGAGAAAGTTATGGTGTGAGTAGGAAGATGTTATTTACTTCCCCATACTTTCACCATTTATACTGACATTCTGTATTTCCATAAAATGCTCTTTTTTTTTTTTTGCTTTGTATAATTTTGTGAGCAAACATGATTGCACACATTTGCTACACTGCTAAGCAAGTTTTCATTATTTATAAATGGGGTTTTGACATGGATACTACGACCAACTTTAAATATACTTTGAGGCACACAGAACATGTTTGGAAACACTGACCCTTTTGCACCCTGCAACTTTTCTTGATCTTCTTTCTCACAATATTTATTTGTTGATTTTGAAGGAATTAAGCTGATAAATGCGATTCTCAGGTAGCCCCTCGGTGACATTTTAACCCAGGTTCAAAGCCTCTGTTGTAGTTCAGCTCCCTGAGAGGAGCTTTGATGTTCTGACATTCATTCAACCCTCATTGGCTATTGTCCCAACTATTTACCTTTGTGAGGTTTTGGTGGAGTTTTTTTGAGGGATGGCCAGTGTGGTTACAGGAATATTCTAGGATACAGCACAATATCCTACAGCAGAACCTTGCTTGCTTTAAGCTGCAAGAGAGAAGTAAATCACCTGTGATCTGTCATACACCTCAGCATAAATTGCAGGGTCAGTATGCAGCATGGGTTCATCCATTTTTCTTTTTATCACTTTTCATATCACTTTTCATACTCAAAGCGGAGGGAGTGGAAAAATTTTTATTATGGGAATGCTAAAGGCTGTTATTATACTTCAAACTAGAAAGTGCTGCTGCACCCCCAGTTCCACATCCCATCCAGCAAGGATAACTTGTATGAGTTGATGTGTATTTGGCAAAATCTTTGTCAATTTACTAATGCTCGTTGGCCAGTTGAATCCAATGGGAATGCTTGTGTGAATAAATTGAACTGAATTTGATCCATAAGGTACATCAATGGGAGCAGAATAGTGTCCATATGTTTGCTAAAAGAGGCATTAAGATAAAACTAAGCTTACTGAACTGTGATCTGATAGTTTAAAAACAGATACTAGAGCTGAATATATTCAAATGAAGAAGGCTCAGTTCTTCATAAGAAATTGTGCTGAATTCATGAGCAAAACCTCATCTCGTATGAACAGGAGTAACAATCAGGGACAAATCTGACAATCTCTCTTCCACCTAGTATAATCACTGAATATGACCCACATAATTTCTAGCCTGCTAGTGAATCAAAAATCCTGGATTGCAACAGGCTAATTTAGTCATGTAACTTTTTGGTAATTAGCACCAAATTAGTAAAATTAAACAGGATTTGGTGATTATAGGTGCATAAGAAATTTGTCAGTATATGTAAACTTGCTTAGAAAGTCAGCTTCAAGTGGTTTTTTTTCTTAAGATTGGATTTAAGTTTAAATTATTAGAATCAGAATATAGACTTTTTCATCCTTCGCAATTTCAAATACTAATTGACACATGGCATTCCACTTATGCTCAGTAAGCAATTATGTTGGGATGAGATCTGCTCCCCTTACAGCAAATCAAAAACTTCATAGTCCCTGAGGGCACATCTACACAGAACAGCAAAAGTCGAGTTAAGCTACACAATATCAGCTACGTCAATTGCATAGCTGAAGTTGAAATAGCTTAATCGGGCTTTTGACACTGTATACACAGCAGGAAGTCAAAGGGAGAACACTCGTCCTTCAACTTCCCTTACTTCTTGTGAAATGAGGGTTACAGGAGTTGGAGTAAGAAGTTCTCCAGCAAGCCATTATTCCAAAATAATGGCTTGCTGTGTAGACACGTTCTTTGTAATTTTGGAATAACATCAGTTATTCCAAAATAACGCTGCTGTGTAGACATGCCCTGACTGCTTACAAATTTGAAATAAATGGGGACATCTGACCTTTTGCCTGTAAGGAGATCGTTGACTCGTGCAGTTAGTGTCCCAGCCTGAAAATCAAATAGTAAAGGATTAGATTAAATTGAGAACTCCAGATAAAACCAAAATTGCTGGGCTAAAACCTTCTGATTAATTCCTTCTTCCCGGCTTCACCAAAAAAGGAATGCTTCTCTCTATTTTTTTGCTAATGATGCAGACTAGTTGCATACCTTCTTCTTGCCTCCTGAGACAATTTTTATTTGAAATCTATATTGGGGTTTTGTTACCATATCTGTGTATAAAATACTGACCTGAAGATCAGCTCAGTGAATTCAGTAAAATTCTAAAAAAATATAGAGAAAATATATCTTGTTGTTCTGTTTAAATAATATTTATTTTAAGGATGAACCAAAATTTTCAGAAAAGTTGTTCACACTTTGTGGCATCCATCTATGCAGCTTTGTATCACCAACCTTTAAGCCCCTGAAATTTTCACAAGTGTTATTAGCATGGTAATCCAGCTATGAAAGCATGTGAAATTAGAAAAATCAAGAATTTAGAAGTTAAAACAACTTTGAACAAGTATAGGCCTAATTTTGTTAAAATGGTCTTATTCTCATTGAATTGGCACCAAAAATTTCATTAACATGGAACCTTTGAATGTTCTGGTTTAGGCCAGCTTCAATAAATCTGCACCTGGAAGGGGAACATCTCTGTATGGTGATAGAGATGCAGCCGTGTTAGTCTGGTCTAGCTGAAACAAAAGACAGAACTATGTAGCACTTTAAAGACTAACAAGATGGTTTATTAGGTGATGAGCTTTCGGGGTCTGGCCCACGAAAGTTCATCACCTAATAAACCATCTTGTTAGTCTTTAAAGTGCTACATAGTTCTGTCTTTTTATCTCTGTATGGGGCTTTCACCTTTGTGTTGAAGAAAAGTCTTGGCCAACTCACTAGTCCTGAAGGCCATGACTGATGCTCTCTGGGTCCAGTCCATGCCAGAGGAGTCTGTGGGAATTTGCCAGGTTTGGCAGAAGTGGTTCCTGAAGTCTCTTTTGAAGCAGAAACAAACCTTCCTGTGCTTTCTCATCTAAAATGAGACAGTGTTGAGGAAGTCTCCAGCAAGGACTCATGTAGATTTCCTTCCTGTAGATCTTACTGAAGGGTAGGGGATGATTTTTAATTGTATTGCCACTGTCTTGTACATCTCTAATAATATGTGCAGTAATAGAAGAATTTTTCTCTTGAAGGATCTACAGTCCCTTTGCAAATCATATGTAAAGGAATTAGTTTACTGAACACAAAAATGCAGGTGGAATAAAGTTGCAGTCTGATCCCAGGCAGCAACACTATCCTACAGTTGAGAACATAGTGTCACAAAAAATACTGTAACTCTTTGTAAATGAAATTATAGCAAGCCTGTAGGAATTACCCAAACTGGAATTTGTCCAGGTCATCAGTGCCAAACCCTTATTCTTGAAAATTAGTAAAAGAATTTATCAGACGATCTTACAGTGATACCCAAATTCAGGACACTAAAAGCATTTTTGTAATATTTCTTAATTTCTGCTTTTTACTGTTGTTTTATATTCTGTAGTATGTGTATTTACACTTCATTAAAATACACTGATCTAATAAAGGAATAATTTGACCTGCTTTATCCATTCATTACTTGAATGTGTATAAAAAGTCATAATTAATGATGCATTATACTAGACGTTAAATTTTAATTAATCAGCTAATTGAGTAGTTGATGGAATTTCCATAGACTACTCGATTAATCGATAAGGGGAGAGCTCACTATCCCCTTGCATCTCTGCCTTTGAAATGTACAAGAGCCACCCACAGCTCTTGTACGTCTCAAAGGCAGAGGCACATCAGGGAACGCGCGGGAGCAGGGACCGAAGCTGTCCCTGCTCACATGTGGTCCCAACTGCTGCCCGCAGCTCTTGTACATTTCAAAGAAAGAGGCACAGCGGGAATCGTTTCCCCTGCTGTGCCTTTGCCTCCCCTGCTTGCCCCCCCCGGTGGAGACGGTGCTGAGGATAACCAGCTTTGAAGCTGGCTCCACCTAGCACTGGCTCCTGCTTCTTCCCCCTTGGTGCCTCTGATTCAGAGGCAGCCGGGGGGAAGTGACTAGTCGAGTAGCGACTCAGTTAGTCGCTTACATCCCTACATTATACACTAGTTTGTCTCTACTTTGTACAAATGTAAAGACATTCTGGCTGCTTATTAAGAGGCCTAAATATAGATTTAGAAACCTAGCTTTAGACACCTCCCTCCAAATCATGGCCTTTGTGTATAATACCTACAATTATACTTTTTATACAATCAAATTCAACAAGTTATTGAACTGAAAAGTTAAGTACAATTATTGTTTATGTTTGTAACATGTTTTAATACACATGCTGTCAGTATAGAAAAGGTTATTTCTTCAGATACTGCAAAAATACTTTTAACAAATCACTTCACTGCATGCAGAGAAAACTGTAACTGTAGGTAAATGTGCAGGAGGAGTAATGGTAGTTCGAATTAGGAGCTTTAATTCGAACTACCTAGCCAGTGCCGTGTGTAGCCGCGGGCAGGTAGTTCAAACTACGAGGCATTTAAAAATGGTGGTGCCCAGGAACATGAAAATAAAGCCCGGGATATTTAAATCCCAGGCTTCATTTGCAAGTTCGAATGCCTACATTAGCCACCCTAGTTCGAACTAGGGTGGCAGTGTAGACATACCCTAACTCATCTTCAGAAGAAAAGCAGATTTTGCTGTAATACCAAAAATTAGTCCCCAAAATGAAAGTTAAAAGTAAAGGATTGGAGTTTGGTTTGACTTCTCATTTTCTCTTTAATTATTTACTTCTGCACTCTCCATTCCACTGAAATCTTTCTTACCAATGTCATTATTGGCCTTCTCCTTGTGAAGTCTGGGGGTATGTCTAGACTACAGAGTTTTGTTGGAAAAATGGCCATTCAGTCTGGACGCTCTCTTTTGAAAAAACAGATCACCCTTTTGATGCACTTTTGCAATGTGGACGCTCTCTTTTGGAAGAAGTTTTTTTGGAAGATCTCTTCCAAAAAAAGCTTCTTCTGAAAGAAGCCTGTAGTCTAGATGTAGCCTAAGACCCAGTCTACCCTAGGGAAAAAAATCTGTTTTGTCAAAGAAAAGCAGCCAAATGGACCTAATCATGCAGTGACTCACACGGTGTTTCAACAGAGCAGTGGGAGAAGGAAGGTCTGGGACCAACACCCATTATCTATGAATGGAAATTAAGCCACAGTGTTCAGTCAGATGAGCTGTGTCCTGTTAATGGATTGCTGTGACGTTGGGCATGCCAGTTAGTATTATTTTGTCGCTGGTTCCCCCACCTGCAAAATATCTTTAACTTATGTGAAGCACTTTGAGAGTGTCCAGTAAAAAATGCAGTATAAATGCACTATATTATGATGAATTATGTGGAGGCTGTGTTTGGAGGGAATCATGATGGACTTTTTCTTCATGAACCTCATTCATTTACTTAGAAGGACAAGGGGTAAATTTAAGTTAATTTGATGTCTGTCACATACTGAACTATAGTTTCATTCAAGAGAAATTGCCTCTGAGAAGTCTTCACACTATATGGCCCATCCAATCAGTAGGGGTGTGTCTAGATCACATGGCTCCATGAATGGAGCCATGTAAAGTAGTTTACTCGACATAGTCAATGAAGCGGGGATTTAAATAATCCCCACTTCATTAAAATAAAAATGGCTGCCGCGCTGTGCCTACAATTTCTGTGCCTTCTCAGAAATTGCCTCTGAGAAGTCTTCACACTATATGGCCCATCCAATCAGTAGGGGTGTGTCTAGACCACATGGCTCCATGAACGGAGCCATGTAAAGTAGTTTACTCGACATAGTCAATGAAGCGGGGATTTAAATAATCCCCACTTCATTAAAATAAAAATGGCTGCCGCGCTGTGCCTACAATCAGCTGATCTGGCACAGTGCGGCAGTCTAGACGCAGTGCGGTCGACAAGGGAAGCCTTTGTCGACCGCTCCTGTAAGCCTCCTTTGATATCATGATGCCCCAGTACCTGATGCAGGAGGCTGAACTGTGCACAGTTCCTAATCTAGCTTTTAGGGAGAGTGTGAGATTGGATGGTCATTATATAATACTTTTATACTGCCTCGTACCCCTTAGCACAGTGGTCTCCAACCTTTTTAACCACAAGATCAGTTTTTCAATTTAAGTGCAATGTAAGATCTACTTCAAACCTAAAAACCCTTGCCCAACTTCCTTCCTGCCCCATCACTGAGGCCCTGCCTCTGCTCCATCCCTTCTCCGAGGCCTCACCCTTCTCACTCCATCCCCCAACCTCACTCACTTTCACCAGGCTGGGGTGGGTGGTTGGAGTGCAGGTTCTGGTCTTGGGCCAAGGAGTTTGGAGTGTGGAAAGGGCTCCAGGCTTAGCCCAGGGTGGCGGATTGGGGTCCAGAAAGGGTTTCAAGGTGCAAGCTCTGGGAGTTTGGGTGCAGGGGGACTTACCTCTGGGGCAGGAGGTTGGGTGTAGGAGGAGGTTCAGGGCCAGGACAGGGGATCAGGAAGCAGGCTCTGGCTGGGCACCGTTTAACTGAGATGGCTTCTGGGTGTAGCAGTGTGGGGTTAAGGCAGCCTTACTCCTGCCCTAGCCCTGCACCACTACTGAAAGCAGGGCCGGATTAAGGCATGGGCTAGCCGGGAAGCTGCCCAGTGCACCAACCTATGGGGAGCACCTGATGGCAGCTGTAAGGGCAGGGCCACATTATGACTTTTGTGGGCCCTAGGCACTTTTGCCTTCATGGGCCCCTTCCTCCATAAAAAAAAAATATTAAAAATTATTTTTGATATAACTTTAATACGTCAACATTTTATTTTTTTTCCTGTTTTAGGCAAAATTTAATAGATTTTCGTGGGCCCTAAAACTTTCATTTTTTTCTGATGTGAGAAAAAAATTAAAACATTTTCTTTGACCCTAAAAGTTCATTTTTTTTCTTCCGATTTTAAAAGAAATTAAAACATTTTCGTGGGCCCCTAAAAGTATCGTGGGCCCTAGGCACTGTGTCTACTGTGCCTAATGGATAAGTCGGCCCTGTGTAAGGGGCACAGCGCCCCTTATAGCTGCCATCAGGTGCCGCGTGCCCGGGTCCCGGATTGTGGGCTGCAGTGCTGCCCACAGCGCTGGCCAGCAGCGCCCTTCCCCCCGTGGCCACGGGGTCCTGCACGTCCAGGCTTGGCCCACCCCAGGCGGCCCCGGGCTGCACGCCAGCGGCGGTAGCCAGGCTGGGCCAGGCACGTGTGTCCTGCTGTTGCCGGCTCTGCGTGCCTTCCCCCACGTGCCGTGCAGGGGCGGGGCTGTGCATGCGCCTTCCCCCAACCTGGGGCGCAATTAAACTGTCTGCCCGGGGTGCCGGAATGGCTCGGTGCGGCCATGCCTGAAAGCAGTTGGCATGTACAGCAATGGCTCCAGGGCACCATGTGCTGCCCTCATCCACAGGCATTGAACCCTCAGTTTCTACTAGCCACAGTTCCCCATTATTGACCAATGGGAGCTACAGGACTGGTGACTGCAGGCAAGGACAGTATGTGGAGACCGCCTGCTCTGCCCTTTTCAGGGGCTGCAGAGACATGCCAGCTATATCCAGGAGCAGCAATTACCATAGGGATAATGACTCCAGCCATGACAGGTTTGGCATTTTAGAACTTGCTACTCAAAGAATTAAATTTAAGCGTAAGAGAGAAATGAAAATGATGAAATACACGGACCAGTCACAAGACCAAAATAACCCACTTTGCAAGCAGTTAAAGAAGTAACAACAACCCCCTATATATGTGTTGGGTGGGGAGATGACAGTGAAGGACAGTGTGTGTTTGTGAGAATGACAAGAGACACACATAGTGTGTGAGAGTGACAGAGATTTGCATTGCCAAGCTCCCTCCATCCCCTTCTTAATGGAGATAGGGTACAGGAGTGGAGGGGACACCCTGACATCAGCACCCCCCTCTTCTACCTCCCATATGCTGCACAGCAAGCAGGAGGTTCCCAGGGGGGCAGCTCCAAGGCAGAGGGCAGGAGCAGCATGACGGTGGGGGAGGGTCAACTGAAGTGCCAGTCAAACCAGTCAAGATCACCTGTCAGAGGCTCCAAGCTCTACTGGTAGATCCCGATTTACTGGTTGGTGACCACTGCCTTAGCATCTTCTCAAACAGTAATTCTCAACCTCTTCCATAATAGGACCCTGGTCTCTTCAGACACTTGTTCCATCTAGCTGGGATTTAGTCAGGACCCCTCTCCCATTTAACAATATGGGAGGACAGTGTAGCTTACTAACCCCACCTGAAAACCCATATTTCTAAGCATGTTTAGCTGTGAAGGCCATGAGGTAAATCTTCAGTTGGAACTGTTTACTAGAACATGGTCAGAAAAATTATTTATGTATCTGAGTCCGTTAGGACGTCTGCTTAGGACGTAAGCAGGTTTTTTTAATTAGAACAGTCTGTTGTTTAAAAATTGGTTCCTGGAAGACAACTTTCTCTAAGACTATCATGTTATGCTGTTTATGTGAGTAACCAGTACAACACGTACAGTAAAGTAACTAGGATAGATTTATTGATTCTGGCTGAAACAAATTAAAACATAACCTTGAACACTTTGTGATGTTCACAGTTGGATTTCCAGTTACTTCTGGTGCCAATGTAGAGTATCTGATTCGCCATATTATTGTATTCAACAGCCAATTTTGTTTACAAAAATATATTTAACAGAATGATAGGTTTTCTCTACTAAAAATATGTTTCACTGGCATACAGAGAAGTGAATAAAGTAACTTTTTCATATTATTTTGGCATCAAACACTTTCATAAAAAAGGATTTTCTACCTGTCTTCTATAATTTCAAATGGGCAGCTCATGATCTCCATGGATTTGACAATAGTTTTCTAAAGCCCTACCTACACTATGTGCAAAATCATGGTAAGTGTAGAGGCTTTGACACACTTAACCTGTAATAGTTACAGACAGGCAAGGATCCATGTTTTAGTGCAGCCACTGCCATCAGCAATCAATATTTCTAGTGTAAGCTACTACACATTTTAATAATGTATATAGAGATTTTTTTAAATTAGTTGTTGTGACAGCAATCTAACTATTTACTGCAGCAACATTATGTCTTTATTTTAGTGCTGTATGAGGAAATTTGAGCTTTCTCTCAAAGATCTGCTCTTATCATTGCATATCTCTTTGTTGTGTGTCTGGGTCTATTCCAACAAACACGACCTGTGTCAAGCACACACATAGGAGGCCTGGCAGATACTCTTACCTGGCTTGCTCAGTGAATCATCCACTTGTGTTTATCAAGGTACCTGATTCCAAAGAGTGCTATAATTCAGTACATCTCAACTGCAAGTTTTTGGTAGTCTTTTTATTTTAAATCTCTAGTAGTGAAGTAAATAATTTCACTTCCATTGTGACGAAGGAGAAAATAAGTAATGATATAAACATTAACCATTTCTGGTAGCCAGGAGTAGCACAGATTTTTTTTTCAGTTTAAGGAAATTTTGATTTGTTAAAATAAAAATACCAGGTCTGAAGTCAAGTTTCAGCTAATATGTTTGACATATTTGAAGTTATGTGGGACCTACAGTTTAAGTATCAGATTGTAAATTTCTACTTTAGCTACAAAATAGCCCTCAGTAGGATATGAGGCCAAATCTTTCTGCCTTTGTTCACATAATATTGAAATCACTGAAATCAATGACAAAGCTCCCACTGACTTCAGTAATAGCAGGATTTCACTCTAATAGAATAAGAACACCAGAATTTTCCCTTTAAGTTGCCCTATAGCCTCCCCAAGCATTTCTCTACAATGTTCCACTGTTAATGTCCCAGAGAGCTGACCAAATGATCAATGAGGAAAAAATTATTTCATTAATTTATTCACTTTACTATTTGAAAGTTGTTTATGAACTGAGTGTCTGTGTCTAGACTGGCAAGTTTTTGCGCAAAAGCAGCCGCTTTTGCGCAAAAACTTGCCAGCTGTCTACACTGGCCGCTTGAATATGCGCAAGAGCACTGACTTTGTAATGTACAAAATCAGTGCTTCTTGTGCAAATACAATGACGCTCCCGTTCGGGCAAAAGCCCTCTTGCGCAAATGCTTTTGCGCAAGAGGGCCAGTGTAGACAACCCAGAATTGTTTTGCGCAAAAAAGCCCCGATGGCTAAAATGGCGATTGGGGCTTTCTTGTTAAAGCGTCTAGATTGGCACGGACGCTTTTCCGCAAAAAGTGCTTTTGCGCAAAAGTGTCCGTGCCAATCTAGACGCTCTTTTCCACAAATGCTTTTAACGGAAAAACTTTTCCGTTAAAAGCATTTGCGGAAAATCATGCCAGTCTAGAGGCAGCCCTTGTGGTTTTTATTCTGTTCATTAGCTGGAATTATTTGCCAAATGATGTCTACAAATATTTTAAAGTTAAAGTCAATAGATTATTTGCACATAGTTTGCAAACATTACATACTCTAAATTCAAGGTAGGTCAGTTGGCTTAATTGATGGACACAGCACTGGCGTCTCCTTCTTCTTTCTGTTCCTTAAATGGATGAACTGAACTTTTTGAATCAGATGTCAATATGAATACTTGCATTTGAATTCAGAACCCTCTGTTCATGAATATTCTCTAAAATTTGCTGAATTCACTGTTTCTGCAACCATTTCTGCTAATAAATTTTCTCACTAGAATATTTGAAAAAAGTGAACAAAAGATGTCTAACGCAGCCTAAGTGAAGTCTAGTTTTTATGTGAGCAAATATTGGAATATATTTGGAAGCATTTATCAAGTCCTAGTACAATATGAATTGTCAAAAGAGGCAGAGGCATTTAATCTTAAAAATGAAGTGTTCTCAGAAATACTGTTGCCTGTGTTAATTCTGCAACTGTTTGGTTTTAGGTTTTTAAGTATTCCTACAATCTTATATATATAAACACAAGTTATATTTTATTATATGTTGTGCTTTCTTTTGTTATTGAAAAGGATCAATACATACAGGGGTCTTAATACCTAGCTCATTCTTACGAAGGTATGAGATACAGTAGTTTAGTCTTCCTTGTGCATCATCAACAGAGTATAAGCTTATTTCTTGATGGTACATGCATAATAAAGAACCCAGTTTGACTCTCAGACTGAGTTTGTGTGGCAGCTAGAAAAAAAGATCTACTTTTAAATTGAGCAGTTTTGTGCCAAAATAATTGAGAAACTGGAAATATGGATATTATGTCACTTTTACAAAGTCACTTTTTTAGAGTAGAATGACACTTTACATTTCTTCCCCAAAACTTAAAGCAAATGGTTTTAGGGATATATTCCGTTTCACCACTCCCCTCAGAAATATACCATAATAATCTATATTAATTGTCCAAAATAAAACAACTTATGTTTTAGATCATTGCTGTATATGCCACAGTGTAAGGAAAACTACTAAGTGTTTTGTATTTTAATTATTCACTGTAAAATCTGTCCATTGAATATTTTACAATGTTACTCAATAAAAAGAACTCTTAGAGATGCCCATAGACTTAAAGAAGCAGTCATGTTCAACAGTTTTTCCACATTCCCTACCCATATCTATATGTGATTTAGTAACTCAGTAACTTTATCTTATCTTTTTGTTTTAATTTCAGATGAATTTGGTGCTCCTGAAAGTGAGGGACTGATTGCATTGGCTAGATAGTAGCCTACTGCTCAAACTCAAAGACTTAGAAAGTTGGTAGGGCAGCTAAGACATATCTGAGTGAAAGCTATACATATTTTAATAGCTACTGCACCTTCACAAAATGGCTGCAGATCTAAATTAATTATAAAACACTTGAATTTAAATAAAGTGAGTTTTGGTTAATGTATTTCAGAGTTGCAACCACGGCTTCATCTGGACAGCAAACCTTAACATTTAGGTATAGTTGTGCAACATTTATCTAAGGATTTGAGAAACAAGTCTCTTTTGCTTCTTAGGCCTTGTCAGTACTTGGAATTAAATCATCCAATCAGTGCTAGCCAACAACAGATGTATTGAACTGGTGCAGACTTGAAGTGTAAAGAAGGAAAGCTGTGATCTGCACTGGTGAAACTTACTTTTAGCTGAAAGTTGGGTAAACTTAGCCAACTGAGTTTGTGATTTTTCTTATCTGTGCTGATGCAGCTACACTGGCTGCTGTCCAGTGGTGGCTGAATCCCTAAAATTATAGACAAGACCTTAAAGAAATGTATTATTTAATAATTAGTTGAGAAATGGGCATGTATGACCAATCATTCTTTAAACAAACAAAAATCCAACACACAACAACAAAGAAGTATCTGGGCCAGGTCTACACCAGAAATTGTTGTTGATATAATCAGTTCAGTTTCTTAATATGTCAATATTGGCAAAAGCCCTAGTGTAGATACAGCTATACTGCTATAAAAACAACACTTTTTTGCCAGTATAGGCAGCACCTTTTCATTTGTTGCCCCACGTGACTAGTTGATGCCTGACCCTAGTGGCTCCTCTTTAGGCTTGGGGGAGGAGCATTTCCGTGTGGGCAGGCCCACACACACTTATCCCCTGTGCTTCAATAGGTGCCAATATCCATGGGTCTATTCTTATTACTCAACCCACAGTACTTCCCCATCCACAGTACTTCATTACATGGTTCCTGTATCCAGCAGCTGTTGTGCAGCAGCAATAGTGGTTGTAGACAGGTTGCTCTGTGGCCTCTGCTGGTAGCTTGTTGATCATACTATGATCTCTGGCTGTGGGGTGATTAGTTTGTTGGGACAATGGGCTCCCTCTGGTGGAAACTGAAGAGTTGTCTACTTGTCTGTCAAGATTTTTATACAGGGTTTTGGAGCATCTCTAAAGTGACATTACTAATAACTACCATATGAGGGAATGCCTCTTTTTTGATTGCTGAGGTGGACTGCTGCTGGCAGTTTCTCCAGCCAGAGTAGAGGGCTAAAAGAGCAGTTCCCTCCTTCATGGAGATTTGGAGGGAGCATCTTATAGATATTCAGGTTCTGTATAAGAGGAGTTTGATGCATTTCAGCAGCAGCTCCCACAACACTAACTCACCACTATGCTTTGCACTACCTGGCCAAATAAATCATTGTCTATAGTTGATCTCATGCTTATAGGTGATGTTTACTTCCTGTGTGTACAGCATATGGCTTTGAAGTAATTGGTACAGATCTCATCTGCGCTTCATGGCATGAATATTTCTGCAATCATACTGCAAAAGACTAAAATACTATTTGTTAGTCTTTAAGGTGCTGCTAGACTATTGGTTGTTTTTAAAGTTTTTCCAGTTACAGACTAACCCGGCTACTCCTCTGAAGTTTTTAAAATATTATAGTTATCTCCATTGCTTTGAGAATCCAAAGTGTCCCAGATCTTGTGATGGATGGCTGAATTTCAACCATACCCATACTGCACATTGGCACTGCGTAAAATCTATCCTAAAGCAGCTTCATCTGGATCAGTGACAATGGAACCTCCACTACTAACTTTTCTAATTGCATGGTTTTGTGATCTAGACATATATTCTGTATGGAACACAACTTGACAGCAAATTTATTTTTATTTGTGACACCACTGGATATAAGCCTAAAATACCATAATTTGAAAGTCCAGTGAATTAATCACGTGCCTTAGCTTCAGAACTGAGAATAATACAGTAGTTTCATCTTGAGCCAGGCAGCCTATCTTGTTGGAATTAGGAAAACTGAATGAAGATAGTTGGATAAAGACAATCTACTTATTTGCGCTTGGAGTGCAGGACTCTTTTTTTCTCCTGGTAGCTAATGAGTGGGTTTTGTTTATGTTCCTCTTTTCTAGCTTGTGGCTCCATGTGATAATTGCTGTCTCATCCCTTCTGCAAACACCCTTCAAAGAATACTGTGCAGCTATGAAAGAAGATGTTGGACTGAGTGTATGCAGGGTTTTCTCAACCCCCTGATTTTCTTCAAACACAAATAAATCATACAAGGGAAATAGATGCAAATGTCTGACAGATGATTTCTAGACAAATCTAAAATCCAATTAACAAGTGACTAGCAGAAAATACCTCAATTATACAAATTATTTTGGAAGTTTTTGGAATTGTTGCTCTTTTGTGAGAGAATTCTCGGCTGCTTTGGACATGATCCTATGAAGTGTAGAGGTACCTCAGTTCCCACTGACCAATGAAAGTTGGGGACACTTAGAACTTTGCAAAGAAAGTTGGGTTCTTTGGGAAAAAAAACACTGGGCTTGATTCTGCATCTAGTGAAGTCAGTTGATGTGGCCACTGAAATCAGCATTAATGTAGCAACTGACTACAATGGGAAAGTGATCAATTTTACTGTTTAAGTAGAGTTTGTGTGCAATTTTAACCAAATGAATTGTTTAAATGTAACCATTAAAACTTGGAAACTATTGGTTGGGAGTTATATTCAAGTTAATAAAAATTAAATAACTCACAATACTGATAACTTAAAACCACTAAAAACTACAGAACTTTTCATAATTTCAGCAATAACAACAAATAAGAAAAGGACACTTTTCTGATTTTTCATACTCCTATACTTAATTCTTTAGATATAATAAATGCCAGAGCTCAAAATGGTTTAAATGATTTAATGGAATCACAACATAAAAACAAAAAATTCTTAACCATTGGACATCTGTTCTCAGTTTCATTTGTAACCTACTGCATTACATGGATTCTTGTCCAAGTCTCTTGGATATACATAGTGCATCTGGAAATGCTGTCAAAACAATCTTTTTTCACGAGATTTCCAGTATTTCTAATTTCTGACCAAGAAACTCCTCAGAAAATCTTTTTTATTATTGTATTTCAGCACTCTTTTAGAACCAGAAAAGAAGTGCTTTATTGGAAAATGAAAATGTTTTTTTCAATCTAAACATTATCCAACTGCAGAAAGATGTGTTCCTATTTTAGCTTTGGAAGTTCTAAGCAATTCTTATTTCTTCTGATTCCATTTGCTAAGTCCTAGTGACTGTCACAACAAAAAAAGATGGTAAACCATTTGAAAATTTGAACCTATGATCCCAAATTTAGCATTTTTGTTAATATCACTTACATATTTTTGTTAAAATGCTAGCAGCAAATCACCTGTTCTGTAATTTAAATAACTGCATAATAGACTGGTAACTACTTCACTCAAAACACATTTCCTTTTCCCCTGTGCATTAGATGAAAATTTCATTTTGACACAACAGGATGGACTTAACATATATTGTAAAAATGTCACTGTCTGCCAAAGAAAGCAATTATAAACATAAGCATAAAGCAGTATTGAATTATCAATAGCACAGCAGTCCATGCAGGGAACTTTATAGAAAATTCATTCTTGTGACTTTTGAGTGAAATTAGTTTCCCCGTTGGTAACATAAACCTTACACTATACACTTTATCAATAGAATCTAAGTCAACTTTACACTTTCACAAAGTTATTTGAATTGCAATTTTCTAAGCCAAAACTAAGCAATTTCTTAACTGAAAAAATTCTAGTAAATGGACTGGATTCTGATTATAGGTACAGTTGCATAAATCTGTAGTACTCCACTAGCATTAGAATTACACCAGTCTAAGTACAAGCAGAATATGGCCAAATGTGTGGGGGCTTTGAACTAATTTTTACAGAGTGGTAATTTGCAAGATGTAACTGATTCTAGGGGAAGATTAATCTTGTGATTTTTAATTTGTATTCAAAATTTATGTCTGTTTTTGGAGCTGTGCTTTTAAAATTTTATTTCTTTGTTTTATTATGCACAATAGCCTATGATTTGTATGATATATTAAGAATAATTTTAATACCCCCTTAATTTTTACAGTTAAGTAACACTAGGGTTGTCTAATAAATTAAGATATATATTTATTATAGTAAACATTTTAGTGTATAGTTTTGATTATGAAATCTGATTTCCAAAAGCAAAAATGTATTTAAAAATAAAACTTGATTGACAGTAACATTCTGCATGGGCCCCAAATCTTCCATTAACTTTCAGTCTTTCAAAGATCAAGTCCCAAACTGAGGGTCCACAGATAATAATGGTAAAATTTACAAATTGTAGCCTGATTGCGCTAACTGGTACATTTATGAATAAAATGAAGGACGAGCCCTGGGACCAGATGTATCTGTCACCAACTTGGGGGAGTTGCTATTTCTGGAC
Source organism: Rafetus swinhoei (assembly GCA_019425775.1). Lineage (NCBI taxonomy): Eukaryota > Metazoa > Chordata > Testudines > Trionychidae > Rafetus > Rafetus swinhoei. Next base: position 67,129,751 of record CM033424.1, on the reverse strand, counting down.
CTGATCCTGCCCCCAGTTAAGTCAATTACAGTTTTGAGAATGATTTAAAAAGAGCTACCTTGCCTCCAAATATAATATAAACCTGACTTTAAATATAATTGATCAAGCATAGAAGTGAGTTGTGCTCACAAAAGCTCATGATATAATCTACAGGTTTTGTTAGTCTTTAAGGTGTTAACTATACTATTTGTTGTTTTTTAAGTTTTTCCTGTTACAGACTAACTCGGCTACCCCTCTGAAGCAAAAGCACTTAAGACTTTCATTAATTTAGGCACTTCTCTTGACTTTTGAAAATGGAAGCTAGGCTGCTAAGAAAAAAAAACCTTTTTCCCCCGCTGTCCTATTTATGCTTTAGAATGGCTTCATTTGCTTGCATCTAGCCATTTCCATCAGCCTCCTTCCCTCAAAAGCACCTGGTACCCCTCGTTTTAAAATTAAAAAATCGACTGGCTATAAAGTTATCAAATCCCCAGAGGAAAAGGAGGAGACGGAAGAAGCTCTTTGGGCACCTGAAAGCGCCCAAGATTTAACTTCAGTTGATCAAAACAGCTTTCCAGAAAATCACTTCCCGCCAAAATCTGCTGCTTGCCTGTGTCACGGGAGTGCAATGCTACCAACAAGAGGAAGGAGTTTGTTACATATACCTCTGTGGCGCAGCAGTACCAAATCCAGTGGGGCAGACACACTCGGCTGGTGGGTGGCTGGATTGGGCACAGATTGCAGCCGGGGGGAACGAGGTAAATCCAAGAGGAACCCACCTGCAGGCAGTGCAATTACTCTGTATTTGTAACTGCCCTGGCGATCGGGTCCAGGGTTTGGTAGCTAGTTGGTAACAGCAGCTCCACTGCAGAGAACTGGCCAGACTACGGTGGTTTATTTTCCAGCCGGCAGGCAGGAGAGCTGGGAGCCGCAGCTCCACTCGGGGCTGGCTGCGGCCTAAGGGAAGGGACAGCCAGGTCTAGGGGCTAGCGGAGGGGCAGGGTCTCTCCTTGGGGAAACCCGGTTTTTACTTACACCGGGAGCAGCTCGAGTGGCGGCCAGGGGGCGGGGGCGGGCGGCCGGCTTTCCTGGGAAACGCTCAGCGGGACTTGCGTGGGAAGATGCTGCAGCCCCGCAGCGAGGGCCGGGCGCGGAGCGACAGGCGGCCGGAGGAACGGGAACAACGCATTTCCTCCTTCCCAGGCATGCCCGCCGGCCCCGCAGGAGCGGCTGCAGCGCCCGGCCCTGCCGGAACCAGAGCGCCAGGCGGCAGCGACGCCCGGGGGCGGAGGGGGGGGGGGAGGGGAAGCTGGGTGGCAGCCACAGAGGAACCAGACAGCCTCAGCCGCCCCCTAGCCCGAGCAGGTCCTTCAGCTCTGGTCTGCGGGGCGGGGCCCCCCCTCCCACGGCCCTTTCATGTACCTGCTGCGGGCGCCCTATAGAAACCAAGCGAGTCGCGCTCCACGAGGCTCCGGGCTTGTCGGAACCTCTCTCAGAGCCGTTTGCATGAGGCAGAACGTGCAGCATTGTACAAATGCAAGTTGGGGTCTATCCAGGAGCAAACCCGGTCCTTCCTGGGGTGGCAAAGTGCCATTACAGGAGGTGGGGGGGGGAGAGCTAGAAGGCCCCTCCGCTGACCTGTACCCGGGCTACACTGCAATCGCCCCTTCATTCCTACCCTGAAAGGGAGACGGGTTCTTTCTTTGTGAAAGAAAAGGGGGGAACCCCACGTCCGGGAACTAGTATGTGTGCAAGGACCTAATTGTTTTAGCTTGTTCTCCGATCTATTGTCTGTTCGTACAGTAGAGAGAGTGTGTAGTGTTGCGCCGTTGGTAGTTTAAGCTCATACACACCAACTGAAACACACACAATTGGGGAAATACTTTAAAATTAATGATTCCGGTTTATGTAGCTTGTAGCAAAGAACCATTAAATGGTTGCCGTTTTGACTGTAACATTCGTCTGTCTTCCCCTCTTATGTGTGCGTCTTTGACAACCCCAAGATGTCATTTCTCTTCCTTTCAGTATTTCCAGGCAGCGTTGCTTTGATTGCTGTGAGCATGGGCTGCAACTGCTGGACTGAGGTGCAAGATTGTTCCTTTAAAACACACGCACACAAAGTTCTTGTCTTGAGAAACAGTGCGATTTGCAGGAAACCCTCCGGATGTTTGCTGCTTTTCATGTGGCATTTGTGGTCGACTCTGATAACGCTGGGAGCACCACTTCCAACACCACGTTTTGTAATGGAACTGAAATAGAAACACATCTTTGCCGAAGAAAACCTCCTCCCCTCGTTCGCTGCCTCACACACTTTTATATTCGCAAGTTTAAAAGGTCAATAAATCAGAAAGCTGAACTCCCAGTGGCATTGTTAGGTTGGGAAAATCAGCGAATGACACCCCCTCCCCCCACCTCTCCCGGTTCGTGTGCGGGTGAAGGTTTTTGGATACACAGTCACAAGTAGGGGTTGTTTTAGTAACTCCTAAGGCAAACGAGATGAAGTTTAGTAGTGGGCAAAACTAGATGCTTTCTAGCCTCATTCAGCCTTAGTATTGTCAGTATGGTTTGGTATAAATAGGTTAGGGCTGGAATTCAGGAATAAAGCATGCACACAGTGAAACAGAACATGGGGAGGGGGGGAGAGTTGGATAATCTATGTATCCATGACACCAAACGCTCTGGAAAGGTCACACACGCCGCCAAATTTTCCATACAAATCAGCAAGCTTTTACTTTCTCGGCTTGGGTTCAAAACACACCTTAAAGTCACTTTGATCCCAGCTCAACGAGCTGTAGAAAGTTTGCACAAATCTCCCAAACAAAGTCAGCGGCGGTTTGCTTATTTCATGACCTCATGTTCATTATATGAAAAGACGTTTTCCCCTATATTAGAAAGTGCAGTCTAAACGCTGGTGTGAATTTTTTATATAGTCGTTCACTAAATTTACAGCGCTTTTAAATGTTTGCCTGGCAGAATTTTTCCTCTTGAAGTTGGATGTTCCCAAAAATATTTGTGCTGTCCTTGAATGAAAAGGATTGCTTGACAGTTCACCAGGATCAGCTCCTTCAAAGATAATATGCTCTCTTCCAAGGGGTTAGATCCTGCAGAAGGTAGGAATTTTGTCTGAGCTAAATCGTAATGACTGGGCCTCAATGCAGCCAGCGAAGGATTGATCTGCAGTCAATGGAAATCTGTTCACGTCCATGGTTTTTAAAGGAGCCCTCAAAATACATTAGGCAGCGGAACAGTTGTTGAGACCTAGTATTTATCTTTCAATTTTAATTTCTTTTTTCAGTTTTAAGTTATCTTTTTGTCACTCCTACTTCGAATATGCACCAGTGTCCAATAAAACGGATGTAAATTTTCCCGTCGGGTTAATTTAATTCAGATAAAAGATATTGTTAATTTAATAAAAGATATCGTTCTCCCATGTTTTTCAGTAATCCACTAATATGTTCTCATTGCCAGCCCGAGAAACTACTAAAACCCTGCCCTAGCACTCTGAAAGGCCCAGTGTCACTAGCACATCGAGACTGGGCACAATATTAAAGCCTCAGCCACACACGCACACAGACAAAATAAGGACCATATTTTTTTAAAAGACTAGGAAGGGAGAGTAGGGGAGTCAGCGCAGTACAGTTTGTATTTGAACACCTGAATTAAACATTAATCCTAACAGGAGTTTCTGATTGTTATAACTAATTATATGATAACTGCATTTTTGCGGGCAAGTTTAAAGTATCTAGATTATTGAATTTATTTTAATACTAATTTTAAATGTATAATGTGCAAAGATCATGTTGGTATTGGGGCAGTTTGCGGTTAGTTATAAAAAGCTGGTTATTTTCGTAACAGTTTTTGTAGCATCTCCCACACAAGCCAAAGAGACAAAGATACATTTAACTTCTTGTCCTTGGTCATTCTTTTTTGTGTGTTCGACTCCCAAGCTTTCTTGGTTGGTACAAACATTCAGATGGGAAAATTCCCAAATGTGCTTTTCTTTTTAGGAGCGTTACTGAAACTAGCGCTTTGCGAAGGAACAGGAATCTTCTCCGCGACAGTGACAAATGCCTTTTTCTGTATGTAATTCACAACGTCCTAACATTAGTATTTTGCACACAATCATTTAGAACAGACTCGTGAGGGACTAAGCGTTTCAATGGCTTTAGAAACGGGGACACAAAACCAAGAATGGGCCCAAAAGGCTCACAAAAGCCTACTTCGATCACAGTAATGCAAAGTATTGCTTTCTTGACGCTCTACTACACATTTCAATTTTAATTGAAAAGATTCACAATTTATTTTACAGGAAACATGAATAAAATGCTGGATTTCTTTAAAGGGGCGGCTCACTTCATTCATGAAAAGAGGAGAGGATTCATGTAGTGTCAGCTTATTTGCCCGTAGCTGTTGTCCAAACAAAGATGTCCTTAACCAAATAAGCCCCTTTGATCTTGTGTTTAAAGCTCGGCGCTATTCTAAGATAAGCATTCATGCATTTAATAGAGCCATAAAACAATGCAAACATTAATCTGAGACTTTATGAAAAAGTTCTAATTTTTATTACCTTGTATGCTACATGAGCACACAATCTAATATACACATATATGTGTATATAGAAAATATAAATCATTTATCTCTGTGATCGGATTTTATGCTTGTTTTTCAAAATTCCCAGCTTTATATTATATTTAACTATATTTACATAATAATTGTTTATTGTATATATTTAAGCATGTCCAGGCTGTATATTATTAGAAATACATAACTGAAAATCTACACATTACAAAAAGGAAAAATGATGTGAGGATATAACCTTTAATATAACGAGCCATTTATTGGACTCCAACTACTGAGGTGTCCACGTGAAAGATGTTTCCTCTTTTGGCTACGAAGCTGGATATGACTATGCTAGTTATGAAATGTAGGGAGAGGAGGTAAAAAGTTTGGCTAACCAGCTCCCAGACAAACCCGACCTATTTTTTTTTAAATAGTGGAGCTAATGTGAGGTTTGTACCATCATATAGATCGTGTCTGCTCTTTTGTTATACGCCTTTCCCAATATTTCTCTATCTTGACTATTTATATTGCAAGCTTCGGGGCAGGAACTGCTAAGAATTCAATGTTGTATAGTCCCTAACCAATAGGTGCCTCTCGTGTTTTGCGCTAGTTCAAGACCTCAGTAACATAATAATTATTACTGGGCTATTTAACTATATTAGAAAGTGGAAGTGGTTTACATATATTCAAAAAGGGGTTTGTCATACAATAGAGCCCGTCCCCATAAGAGCTCTTTCCCTCGCATTCTGATCTAAATCCTAGAAAAATCCGTCCCCGCCCGGCGCTGTCTCTCTTGTCACCTGGGCAGGTAAAGAGCAGCTGGAAGGGGCGGGGCTGGGACTCCTCCATTCCCCGCTCGCAGAGGCCAGCCCCTGTCCCTGTCCCAGCCCAGAGCCCGCCCCGGCCCCCCATTGGCCGCGGCTCCGGGTAAATAGGGCCGCGCTCTGACAGCTGCCACAGTGAGCCGTGTGCCCCCCACCAGAGATCCTGCTTCAGCGTCAGCCCCGCGCCCAGCCTACGGGACCCGGGAGCTTTCCCTGCTGCTGCCCTCGCGGAGCCAGGCGAGAGGCCGCGGGCTGCTCGACGCAGACGGTCCCTTTTTGCCTCCCAGCTGGTGGCCGGGGAGGGGTCGGAGGCGGGTCAGGCTCAGCCCCGCTCCTCCCGGTGCCTCCGGCTGCCCGGAGATGAGCAGCCCCGATGCGGGCTACGCCAGCAGCGACGACCACACGCAGGCCAGGTGCTCGCTCCCCATCATGATGCCGGCCCTGGGCCCCTGCCAGTGGGCAGAGTCCCTGAGCCCCCTCGCAGACGCCAAGATGAAGGGTGAGGCGGCCCCGGCGGCCGCGAGCAGCCAAAAGCGAGTCCGCATCCGCCGGCCCATGAACGCCTTCATGGTGTGGGCCAAGGACGAGCGCAAGCGGCTGGCGCAGCAGAACCCGGACCTGCACAACGCGGAGCTCAGCAAGATGCTGGGTGAGTGGCCGCTAATGACCCGGTCGGCCGGGCTCTGAGCCGGGCCAGGGGGCTTCTCCTGCCACGTGCCTCGGCCCAGCAGCGGGAAGCACACGGGGGGAGGGGGCAGTGCGGGTGCGGGAGCGCTCCCCCCCCTCCGGCAGAGCCCGGGCAGCGCAAAGGCAAGTCACCGAGCGCTGCTGCTGGTACCTGTGCCGAGGGCGCGGCTGCGCGGCTCGGGCTGGAGCAGGAGGCGAAGAAGGCGCGGGACGAGTTGCCAAAGCCCCCTGCCCAGGGACTGGGTTAGCGAGGGGACCTGCAGAATCTTCCCTGTTAGTGGGATGGGGGCGGCGCTGGGGGGCACGTGGCAATTGGAGGGAAAGGATGGGGGCGGTCAGGCGCTGGGTGGAGGTACCGAGATAATGGGGAAGGATGGGGCGGCCGGGCGCTGGATAGGGTAGCCCTGGGGCATTGCGGCGACGGGCGCTGGGCGGGGTGGATTGGAGAATGGGGAGGCTGGGCGTTAGGTGGCCTCATAAGAAAAGGGAGAACGGGGCGGCGGGCGCTGGGGAGAGGTACCCTGGGGCAATGCGGGGACCGGGCGCTGGGAGGGTGTATGGGACAATGAGGCCGGGAGGATGGGGCGCTGGATGGGACCAAGGAGGATGGGGCCAGGCGCTGGGTGGGGAGCACGGGACAATGGGGAGACTGGGCGTTGGATGGCCTCAGGAAAAGGGGGACGGCGGCTGGGCGGGTGGGGTAATTCGAAGGTGATGGGGAGGCGGCGGGCGCTGGGCAGGGGTGCCCTGGGGCATTGCGGGGACCGGGCGGGGGGCGCACGGGGCAATGGGTGGAGGACGGGGGCGGCCGAGCGCAGGGAGGCCCCCGGGTTACGCGTGTCTCGCCCCGCAGGGAAGGCCTGGAAGGCGCTGTCGCTGGCGGAGAAGCGGCCGTTCGTGGAGGAGGCGGAGCGGCTGCGGGTGCAGCACATGCAGGACCATCCCAACTACAAGTACCGGCCGCGGCGGCGGAAGCAGGTGAAGCGCCTGAAGCGCGTGGAAAGCGGCTTCCTGGCGCACGGGCTGGCGGAGGCGCCGGGCGCCGGGCTGGCCAGCGAGGCAGCGGCGGCAGGATGTGCGTGGAGAGCCTGGCCCTGCCCTACCCGGAGCAGGGCTACCCCCGGCGTGCCGAGCGCGCTGGGCCACTACCGGGACTGCCAGCCTCTGGCGGCCGCCTTCGACGGCTACGCCCTGCCCACGCCGGACCCCTCCCCGCTGGAGGCGGCGGAGACCGAGGCGGCCTTTTTCACGCCGCCCCTGCAGGACGAGTGTCAGCAGCTGGCGCCCTTCGCCTACCCCGCCGCGCCCGCGCCCGACTACCCGGCGCACGGGGCCGACAGCCCGGCCAGCGCCGCGCTCCGCCGGCACCTGCCCCGCGCCGAGCCTCTGGGGCAGCTCAGCTCGCTGCAGAGCCTGCTGGGCTGCCAGGGCCCCCTGCACGCCTACTACGGGCACCTGTGCCCGCCCGCCGGCCCGGCCCGCGTCGCCCAGCTCCAGCCGCAGCCCTGCCAGCCCTCGCCGCCGCCCGAGGCGCAGCAGTGCCGGGAGCCCCTGGAGCACCTGTCGCAGGACGAGCTGCTGGGCGATGTGGATCGCACCGAGTTCGAGCAGTACCTGCACTTCGCCTGCAAGCCCGAGCTGGGGCTCCACTTCCAGGGCCACGAAGCCGGCCTGCCTGCGCCGGACGCCCACGGGCCCATCTCCTCCGTGGTGTCAGATGCAAGTACTGCTGTGTATTACTGCACTTACCCAGACGCTTGAGAGAGAGCGCCCGGCAGGCCCCAGCGCGCTGGCTCTGCGAAGGAGTTGGCACCGGGGCGGGCTCCTGGACACTGGGAGCCTTGTACAGACGCTGTGTGCTTTGCTCCTATTTATGCTATTTATTGGAATCTTGAGAACTGGCAGGGGACAGAGACCCGCTCAAGGTTTGAAAGACTGCCCCTCCTCCGATTCCCCCAGTCACAGTGAGGCAATTCTCTAGTGTCACCCTGTGCTGAACATTAAAAACTTTTGACATTTCAGATAGCTGCACAGTTGGACTTTAACTTAATCAGCTCCTGGAAGAGTTCACCATGCTGTTTAATGTTATAACTGTTCAATTTTATACACATGGAATTTGGGTTTTGTACAGACTAATTTTGCACTTTTACAAATAAAGGGAAAATACTAAAACTTTTCATTTTTATATCCCCTTACATCTACCATTACTATTATTTTAATGTAAATTATGGGTTACTGAATTGTTCCTTTTAGGAACTAACTACTTATTAGATAAATATTCTCTTTTCATTCTAAACCTTTATCTCCATCATACTTGCATATTGGAGGTAATGTCAAACGACTCTGGGTCTTATCTCAAGTAAATGGCATAAGGGAATGATAAATATATCTTCCCCACAAAATGTTTTCTCTTTAAAAATGCAGTATCTGAATTTTCAGTAATTTGGTTTAGAGCCGCAGGGCTGACTGGACTGAAAGTTACTAGTGTCTGTCCATGTGTATGTTTGTAGTGAAATTCAAGCTATTTTGACACCAAAATAGTGAAGTGCATGGCCAAGCATCTAGTAAATCCTAAGCGTTTGAATTCACTTTGGATATGATCGTTCGTTAAAGTGCCGACCAACAAATGCAAACTACACCAGAAGGTTTAGACATAATGTAGTCTGCAACCGAATAACTGTGATCAGTGTGTGTGGAAGAGGATTCATTTGTGGGGAAAGATTGAGGGGAGTTAATGTATCCTCTAGCAGAAATCCCAAACTAGTTTAGTTTACAATTTGTAACATATGTGGAACTCGGGGGCGTCTAGAATTAAATTTTCCATAGCTGATTCCCAAATATGCAGGAAGCTGTTAGTTTGCAACCCAACATTCCATGGTTAAGAAGTTAAAACAGGCGTTTAGACATTAATGTTCTTATCGATAAACCTTTCTCCTCCTGACATTGCAAATACCTCAATGCCACTTCAGCTAGAAATATTTTTAATGCAGTGATTCCAATGTTACTGTTAAAATACATATGTATAATTATATGGAATTAAAACGTTTAGTTTTCAACTAAGAGGAAGTAGGGGGCGGGTCAAATGGTGACATTGGATTTAGAAACTCATACATGGTTTTAGGGCAGGCCTCTGCTTTAATTACTTTTCATTCCCCTTGAAATCAATGAAATGATCTGTAGTATTGTCCTGTCGAAGCATTGGTGGCAGACTTGAGCCCTTGGAAATGGTGAGAGGGAAGGTCTAGCTATCCTATGTTGAACCCGATTTATCTAGGCTGTGAAATTAAATAGCGTTCTTTCCAAAATTCAATTTAATAATGCTTTGGTTCTCATTGAGTAAAGAAAGCAAGATACCCAAGAACTGATCCATACATTTTCATAAGATCCTAATTCACTTATGTGGTGGTATGTCTGAAATTCAACTTACTTATTAGCAATTTTTTAAGTGGAATACAATCGTCACTTTCCTTGTACAATGTTCCCTCCCAAGTTCTTAAATACTGGGGCTGGCTCACCTGTGGCTCTTTTCACTGTACAGTTATGGTGTGACTATGATGGGTGCGGTGTACTGAAGACCATTCTGTGTCTCCTCACTCAGGTTAGCTGACAGGAGATCCCTTGTGTTTGGAATTCTGCTGATCTGTTTTAATATATACCAGGCATAGAGTTTGCATAATATTGGGGGGCACCCTTTCAAACTATTTCAGAACAGATTTTCAAATGTTACCGTGTGCCATTACTTGTCTCAATTTTCACACCTGAAAATTAATCACAATTTAGATCATTTACTCTTCTAAGTATTTTTTTGCGTGTGCAGCTGGATTTAAATGTTCTAATTTCCTGCGTTTCTGCAAAATCTCTAAGACCCTATCAGCGTATTGGAGGGACAGGGAAAATACCACTTTTAAAAGATGCATTAATTCACCTTTCATTGTTTTTCCTTACAATCCAGTCGCAAGCTGTTTTACTCTAAAAATTAGATCCCTGTCTCCAGATGATGGCGGTGTGAATAGGGTTATGACTTGACCAAAAAGGCGTTTTTTAAAAAAACATGACAAATAATTCCTATGCTGCCTTTTGGAAAAGGCGCGATCAGACCTTTTCCCGTTCCATCTTATGTGCAAAATCATAGTTGTTTTATCCTTAGAAAGGACGCAAAAGAATGCTAGAGATCTTTGCTGATATTAAGGTGTGTGAGAGGGGTGCTATTTATTCCAATTTTTGATGTGACTACATTGTATGAACTACGTTGACCATGCAATTTTAGCCAAATATCAATTGTTAGGTAAAAAAATTAGCAGGAAGTCCATTTTGGACAGACTACCAATTCAAGACCTGAACATGTTATTCGCAAGTAGCTAGGAAAGGTTAAAACACCAGGTGGGCTTAGCAGACTCGATGACAGTTGCAACCAGCCCAATCCAAGCAGATCTGGGAGAACCAAGGAGCAGAATTTGGTGCAAGTTAGGATGCCTTGATTCCCCCATGCTGAGAGATCCCTTAAAGCTTAAGCATAAAGACGAATCTGTAATAGAAGAGCCTTTTAACCTACACATATTTTAGCTCATCGGGCAATCTCAATGAGAGAATCAGATGTTCATGTCTGATTTTTTAAAAATCACTTTTAAGAGAAATGTTCCTAATTGGTGATACCTACTGGAATACACGGAAAAGTACCGCGCTGGTATTTTTGTTTAATTTACCATGCCTTTAATAATGCAGGTCACAGCTAGGAAGGGAAAATAGTTCCAATTAATTACTTTCACCCGCGTTTTCTGGCAGAAATTTGTCCTGGTTCTTCCCTTGGGTCCGACGCTGGTTGGAAATGGGCGACTTTGTGTTCTTGGGAAATTCGAGCAACATCTCTAGTTTTCTTTTTCTTGGTATAGGCTGAATTTTCCTTGCCTCTTCTCCCATACAATTGCAATCCTCTTTTCACATAGCTCAAAAATGGGTGAACTTTAAAATTTGTCATGTAACTGAGTTAGGTCCATGAGCAAATGTGAGAAGTTTGTACAACAATTCTAGAGCAGGGAATAATTACCGGTGTTATTTGATACATTTATTCATTTTGGAGACGGGTGGCTTGGGGGAAGGAGTGATAACTGGGGTAGTAACTGTATTTATGAACACTTCTATTCACTAATCAAAATATTTGACAGCGGGTCTAGGAATATTTTTGGTATGTAGATACTTGTTCGATTAAAGTATTAACATTTGACATTTGGGATGTGCTTTTTTAGTTTGACTTGATACGTAGTTAAGTTGATACCGTTCCTCTTCCCTACTTCAGTAAGATTCAGGTTTCTGGCTCCCGACACTCATTTTTAGGAGTTCAAAATTAACTCTGAATTATTCGGTCATATTAAACTAGCATGCTAATGAACTTCCCCTGCACTCTTGGCGGGTATTTTGATTTCCAGACAATGTTAAATTAGGCTGCTAAATCACAACCACTTTTGACAATGTTACATAATGTTCTCTAGGATATTTATGGAAAGACTAGGAAAACCCCCAAGTGAATGTAGTTGTGATTGATAAGAATGTTCGTGGACAATTTGTTGAGAGATCCCGACATTTAACAACTTAAGCATTTGTTATCTTGCTAAGGCGGAGGCTGTTTGTGCCAGATTTGTAACAGTGACTCAGAAAAGTCCTGCCTTAGTTCACGTTCTCTGGGTCCATCCTATCAGACACCAGATCTGTTGCTGACCGAGGAACAAGTCACATAAAGAATATATTAAAGGTAGAAATATATAACCTTCTGGTCATCCTTAACGTCTCCCTTTGCCTCCTAACCAAAACCAAAAGCTTCTCTACTGCCTTAACATGAAGATTAGAAGCAAGTCCTGGGCTGTGGGGAAGGATCTTGAGATTTGAAGTTTTTATATTTTCACTTGCCAGATACTGCAATCGGCTTAACCTAGTCTTGCAAATAACAGTCGCCCGCTAAACAACAACGTTAACAGATCAGGTTTTTATAATCCATTTAGCTAAATGAAGTGTGAAGTCTGTCTTACAACTTCTAAGCCTAATGAAGACCATTTAAACCCCAAGGTTCTTTAAGATTGGGCTTCCTATTTAAAAATCACAACCCAAGTAACGACGCATCTATAGTACAAAACTACTTTGCTGAGCTTTCCAGTCACGGCAAGATAGTTTCCAGACACAGTAAAGCACATATAATGATGTGTAGTGGCGTGCATGTCTTGACAATTTTTGTAGCTAATTTCTCTCGTAGGGCTGGTGAACTCCCAGTTGCTGCACAAGATTTCAGTAAATCGGTAAAATCGATTTAGGTTTTGTTCATTAAAGGAAAGTGTTTGGGTGTATAATCTAAGGTCACAAAGTGTGAATTTAAACTAAGAGTCATATGGGATAGCCCCTTACGTCAACACTTTAATTCTAGCAGAAACTGTTGTTTAAATAGGGAGTTATTTCAGAATAACGCTTTAGCAATAGCTGCCTGTGTGGTCTCTCTTATCCCAGAGTAAGAGTGTCTGATTCTCAGTTAGCTTAATCTACTTTTTAAAGTAAACGGGGGGGAGGGGGGGGGAGGAAGGAGGAAAAGAACTTCTGTTATTCTAGAATAAGTGTGTCCACACATAGAGATATTCGGAATAGTTATTCCACTTTAAATCCACAACCTACCTGAATCCGATAGATTTTAAAATGTCAGTCTTGTACATATGAATACATTAATTTGGATTCAGGTAGGATGTGAATTTAAAGTGAAATAGTTATTCCTGAATAACTCCATGCACAGACCATCTTGTTCCAGAAGAGCATCCAAACATCGATTTAATCAGAAATAGCTATTATGTTTTAAATTCACAAGCCTCACTGACGTTCTTACAGTTTGATTTATATTGCCTGGAAAAGGGTTTTATTAACTTCCCTCCAAACAGTTACTCATAGCGGAACAAGAGTGTTCAGTTATACAGATACAAAGGTGTAGGCTGCATCCCTGTAAACAACATTGGATGCTCTAATGCAGACAACTCTGATGGAACATTTATAGCACCAACACAAATCATCCTGGTGCTGAAAATGTCTGTTGGCGATAGAAACTCATCTGCACCAGGTGCCCCAGTGTTGCTAATATTGGTGTAGTTGCAGTGGTGTTAGCACTGATGGGACATTTTTATTAACATTTCCTAGTGTTGAAGAGACCTTGAACGCAGACTTGACATTTTATATATGTAGGCTCAATCTAAACGCCATGTTATGGAGAATAATTGGATCAGATTTGTCTTCACTTTAGGACTATATAAATCAGCGAGCCGCACCCATTTTATAGAGGCTATAGATTAAAGGCCCTGATCCTTTAAACAAACAATCCTACATATTTTGCCGAATTAAGCTAATTTGATGTAAACAGGTTTAAATGGGTCTGTGTGGGTCTAGAGCACGGGTTTTCACTTGTTTAACCAGGTAGATTTAAAATTTATTCCATTTCACCCAAACAACTTATTTTTTTAACATAGACAACGTCTATATTTTTAAACGCTTTCTGGCAGGCACAAGGCTCTCCTATGTATCTGTTCAGCACTTGAAAGCATTTGGGGCTAGTGTAACATAAATATTAATTATTTCACTAGTGCCTAGAGCAGTGTTGGGCAACCTGTAGCCAGCGGGCCACACATGTCCCACTGGAGCTTCACCTGTAGCCCATGGATCCCCTGGTTGCCCCCCTCCCCAAGTACCTATGGCGTACTGGGGCACCAAAGCCCTGCGTTTCCTGTGCCTCTCCCTCCCTCACAGCTCTTTTGGAGAAGCTGTGAATCGCTTAATTTGCGCTTCTTTCCGCTCCACCTCCTCCCGGAGTTGAAACGGGAATCAGCTGTTCCTGGCATTCCAGCTCTGGGAGGAAGGGGGAGACCAGGGAGGAATAGAGCACGAATCAGGCGATTCGTGCGCTCTGAAAGTGCTAGTAGGGAGGGGGAGGAGTAGGAAGTGACGGCCTCTGGTGTCCCGGTGTGTGAGGCATGTGGGGGAGGGGAGGCAGACAGCGGGGCCGTGGGATTGCAGATGGAGCCCCAGTGGGCTGCAAGCTGCTGTGGGCCAGTGAGGTGAAGGAAGCCCACTCACTATTTATGGTTGACTATCCCTGGTCTAGAGGCAGCAGCCGAGATCAACATCAGGCCTTAGAGAAGCAGGGGAAGAGTTAACTGGGGTAGGACTGAAGGACAGAGGGAGGAAAGGCAGAGAGATGAGCAATAGGAATGGAGAACAGAGGTGGGGCATGACAGGTGCAGGAGGAGCCGGGATGGGAGTAGGATTGAGGGGGAGGGCAGAGCTAGAGAATAGATGGGTATCAAAGGCGCTGGGGCAGAGAGCAGAAAGAACTGGAGCAAGGAATGGATGGGGATGGGTAGCATGGGAGGTTAGGGCCAGTAGAAGCTGGAGCAAGTTGTAGGAAGGAACAGTGTGTTGTATCTCTTACCCCCAACTCCTAACCTCTTCTTTGGGGGCAGGGATTATCTACTACCGTGTAGATTGTACAGTGCCTAGCACATTAGGGCCCCTTTCTTGGTTGGTTGTGAGATTCTAGCATAATAAATGTGATGAATCAGGACCTCCAGAGAAGGAGGCACCAGACAGACACACATCAAGAAATAATCCCTGCTCTGAAGAGTTTATAGTTTAAATCAACACCAGTGACAAATGGTGGGAGGAAAAACTATCAACTACCTTAATGTAGTTACATTCTTGCACATTTTACTGGAGCCAGTAGCAGGGTGGGGCCCCAATTCTGTAAAGAAGTACAAGCTTAGCTCTACCCACAGGAATAATAGGGTATGTCTACACAGCAGGAAGTCGAAGGAAGAACATTCTTCCTTTGTCTTCCCTTACTCCTCATAAAATGAGGGTTACAGGAGTTGGAATAAGAAGTCCTCCAGCTCCCCATTATTTCAAAATAAAGGTGTGTAGTGTAGAGGCACTTTTTGTTATTTCAAAAGAATGTCAGTTATTAAAAAATAATGCTGGCACGTAGATGTACCCATAAAGTACTTGCAATATTGAGGAAAAGAATGAGCCGCCCTCCCCAGTTTCCCATTTGTAAAAGGAAAATAATGTTACTTCCTTTTCCCTACCCATTTTCTCTCTTGTCATTTTGGACTGAAAGCTGTACAGGACAAGAACTGTAACCTACTATTTGTCCAGTATGTAGCATGGTGAACTGCGCAGTTGGGGCTTCCCCTCAGTGGGACTACTTGGGTGCTTGGGACTAAGTGACTTACCAAGGTCATACAGGGTGTATGTGGCAGAGCCAGGAACTGAACCAAGAGCACTTAATCTTGTTCTAGTGCCTTAACTATTCATGCCATTTTCAGTATTTCCATTTAAAGTTAGTGACTGTCTGTTAGTATAGATGTTGTCCAAGCTACTCTTTCATCATAGGTTTTCAAGAAGACAAAGGCTGGCAGTCAGAATAAAGTTCAAGAAATGTGTACAAAGCAAAATATTCAGCTGTGCACAGAAAATCCACAGCTGTATGTACAATTGAATTATTGTCCTGATTTCCCTAATACTTGTCTTCATAAGAAGGAAGTTCAGAGAGTCATTTTGCTTCATGTATCTATAATAAATTAATAATACATTCTTTGCTCATGTAGAGAGCTCTTCCATCTGAAGATCCCATAATTCTTTAAAAATTCAATTTACAAAATAATTTACTACTTCTGAATTGGGTATAGAACAACCATTTTTATTTGCATTTGTATTTTTAGATGTAGCATATGGCATATCTACCCTTCCCCCCAGTAAGTTCCTTTGTCCCTCTTTATTCTCCGCATTTTGTGCTCCAATATTACTAATGCAGAGGGAGAGTGGTTGTTGTGATCCAGAGTAGAAGCTCCATCTGCACTGATTTCATCATGTGGAGTCCCTGAAAGCAGCAAATCCTAGGAAGTAGTTAACAGCAGTGCCCAGGGCACATTGAAGGAATGACAAGTTTTGGCCTGTATTCACCAAAAGGAGTTTTAATTAATGCACTGGCCTGTAAACTATGATTTTACTCCATAGTTTCTGTTTCCTAAGTGTATGTAAATTCAAGGGGACTACACTGTCAGCCTCTTAGGTATTCTGTGTTTCTGCAGTGCAAAATGTATCAAGGAGAGCACCCCGATGCACAACTGGGAAGCAGATTCTATTTACAATTTAAAACGCAACAATGTTTCTAGTCCTTGTGAAGAAAGTTTGTAATAAAGGCAGACCTATATTGCTAGGGATGCAGAAATTCATTCTATACCAGCTGAAAGTCAACTTTATACCCATTGTTAGGAAAGGAGGAAAACGGGGAGTCAAGCGGATCATACCCTCCTCCGTAGGAAAATCTGCATCTGCTTTTAGATGGCAAACCCAGAACCAGCTCCGCGCAGCATGCTGCATGCTGAGCATCTCACTGTCAAAACCTCCAGCTTCCCAAGATCGTTTCAAATGCAATTATGTTTTCCCTGTACAAAATCTACCCCATGCTGACTTTTGAAAATGTAGCGGCAGGATAAAATAAAAGGGATTGACTATCAGCATCAATATCATGGCATAATCAGAGTGCTTGTACCATTCATTTCTATATTCATGTAATATACCCGTCCTGTGAAATTAATGCAAAACCACGAGATAGAAAATGTAGGGACGATGGCTTGGGCTGTAAAATAGCAATATTTTCTTGTGCACCTCAAGCCCTTGAAGTTTTCTGTACATAAAAGTGTACAATGCCCCAACATGTAAGAAGGGGGCAAATTCCTGATTTGTGTCATTTAGAGTAATGTTAATGTAAAGAATATAGATGTGGGGAGAGTAAAACGCTGTTCAGATCTACTTGTGCAGTTACATATATATATATATATATATATATATATAAAAATCGGATAGGTTTGGTCCGCACTGGTTTCTATAACATCTTCTAAACTAGACGACAATGACACCTTTCAATCACCTCTGACCTTGATCCTTGCCCAGTGTGTGTTCCATTCCCAAACCCTTTCCCCTCCAGCAGACGGTTAGATGGAATGGTTTCTCTTTGTGAAGCCCGCCGTTCAACTACTCACTCGCTAATGGTCTGGGTCCTTGACGGTAGATTAAGGACTAAATGTATGGGTTAAAGCACCTTTTGAAAGAAATACACAACATTGCTGGCATGTTACCATTAGAAACAGAAGCATGAGTACCAAGAGAAGAAATCTAAAGCCACCGAAGTAATCATTTGCTTCCAGAGAAGAAGACGATAAAACCAAAACCAAAACACAATCGCCTTGGTCATGGACACTTGCCACCTGAACGCCAAAGTTCTGGACACTCCAGCCAATCATAACACTGAATATATTTTCCATTATCCAGTGATTTCCTCTGTCACCCTCGCCAGCTATTTGATGGAGAGAAGATGACAAAAAGTTGCACATTTGATCGCGGGGAGAATGGGAGTGAAGGTGGAAAGTGTTGCACTTAATACCCAGATGGACTTAATTAACCTAAAGCATGAGTCATTAATTCACTCACTCATTCAATATCAATTTATTTGCCGATAGCTGTCCAGACTTCCTTATCTAAATAAGACTCTCTCTCGCAAGCTAATGATTAAGGTCACTTGATGTTTTAGGATAGTATTCATACATTTAATTATAACACATTTAAACAACAAATACTAAACTGTGGGGAAGGCTGCAGTTTGGATTGTTCGTCCTATTTATAATTAAAGTGCGCATTGAAAAATGCATCAAATAGCATATGTATGTTCGTTTACGCCGATCGGATTTTTATATTTAAAAGATATCCTTTCCCCACACTATATGTAAATTGTTTCTAAAACGTCTGTTTTACAAATGCTGCAAATACTATGGGCTAGAAAAGCGCAGAAAGCGGAAGCAATATGATTCTGCGTAGATCCTCCGAAAAATAGTTATGGAGATGCTGAGTACAACAGGAATAAATAATGAAAATATGTAATGTATAGCCAAGTAAAAGGCAATTGTTAGATCACCCGATATAACTTATTTCAGAAAGAAAGTGGCATAATTCTAATGTTAATTACTCACATTTCGATATAAAACATGACCAGGGGACACGTTTGAAGTAAAATAAATTGAGAGTTAGGGTGTTGCTTATTATTTAATACAAGTACAACCAAATCGAAGCTGTTGATTTGTCAAGCTAGGACACAGGAGAAAGTCTATGTATGAGATGATCTTCAGGACCAAAATAAAATAAAAATAAAATAAAATAAAATAAAATATTTCCCGTTATTGATCCCATTACAGCCACCTTCAGTGCCTCCATAGTTAAGACTGCAGGTAAGTATCTGTTTATAATGTGCTCATATGGACGATATTTGGGGGAAAATTCCTCTCGCTCTGAATCCCAGAAAAATCCGTCCCCGCCCGGCGCTGTCTCTCTTGTCACCTGGGCAGGTAAAGAGCAGCTGGAAGGGGCGGGGCTGGGACTCCTCCATTCCCCGCTCGCAGAGGCCAGCCCCTGTCCCTGTCCCAGCCCAGAGCCCGCCCCGCCCCCATTGGCCGCGGCTCCGGGTAAATAGGGCCGCGCTCTGACAGCTGCCACAGTGAGCCGTGTGCCCCCACCAGAGATCCTGCTTCAGCGTCAGCCCCGCGCCCAGCCTACGGGACCCGGGAGCTTTCCCTGCTGCTGCCCTCGCGGAGCCAGGCGAGAGGCCGCGGGCTGCTCGACGCAGACGGTCCCTTTTTGCCTCCCAGCTGGTGGCCGGGGAGGGGTCGGAGGCGGGTCAGGCTCAGCCCCGCTCCTCCCGGTGCCTCCGGCTGCCCGGAGATGAGCAGCCCCGATGCGGGCTACGCCAGCAGCGACGACCACACGCAGGCCAGGTGCTCGCTCCTATCATGATGCCGGCCCTGGGCCCCTGCCAGTGGGCAGAGTCCCTGAGCCCCCTCGCAGACGCCAAGATGAAGGGTGAGGCGGCCCCGGCGGGGGCCGCGAGCAGCCGGGCCAAAAGCGAGTCCCGCATCCGCCGGCCCATGAACGCCTTCATGGTGTGGGCCAAGGACGAGCGCAAGCGGCTGGCGCAGCAGAACCCGGACCTGCACAACGCGGAGCTCAGCAAGATGCTGGGTGAGTGGCCGCTAATGACCCGGTCGGCCGGGCTCTGAGTCGGGCCAGGGGGCTTCTCCTGCCACGTGCCTCGGCCCAGCAGCGGGAAGCACACGGGGGGAGGGGGCAGTGCGGGTGCGAGAGCGCCCCCCCCCCCCTCCGGCAGAGCCCAGGCAGCGCAAAGGCAAGTCACCGAGCGCTGCTGCTGGTACCTGTGCCGAGGGCGCGGCGGCTGCGCGGCTCGGACTGGAGCAGGAGGCGAAGAAGGCGCGGGACGAGTTGCCAAAGCCCCCTGCCCAGGGACTGGGTTAGCGAGGGGACCTGCAGAATCTTCCCTGTTAGTGGGATGGGGGCGGCGCTGGGGGGCACGTGGCAATTGGAGGGATGGGGGCGGTCAGGCGCTGGGTGGTGGGTACCGAGATAATGGGGGGAAGGATGGGGGCGGCCGGGCGCTGGATAGGGGTAGCCCTGGGGCATTGCGGCGACGGGGCGCTGGGCGGGGAGTGGATTAGAGAATGGGGGAGGCTGGGCGTTAGGTGGCCTCATAAGAAAAGGGAGAACGGGGGCGGCGGGCGCTGGGGAGAGGTACCCTGGGGCAATGCGGGGACCGGGCGCTGGGGGAGGGGTGTATGGGACAATGAGGCCGGGAGGATGGGGCGCTGGATGGGACCAAGGAGGATGGGGCCAGGCGCTGGGTGGGGGGAGCACGGGACAATGGGGGAGACTGGGCGTTGGATGGCCTCATAGGAAAAGGGGGGACGGCGGCTGGGCGGGTGGGGGTAATTCGAAGGTGATGGGGAGGCGGCGGGCGCTGGGCAGGGGTGCCGTGGGGCATTGCGGGGACCGGGCGGGGGGCGCACGGGGCAATGGGCGGAGGACGGGGGCGGCCGAGCGCAGGGAGGCCCCCGGGTTACGCGTGTCTCGCCCCGCAGGGAAGGCCTGGAAGGCGCTGTCGCTGGCGGAGAAGCGGCCGTTCGTGGAGGAGGCGGAGCGGCTGCGGGTGCAGCACATGCAGGACCATCCCAACTACAAGTACCGGCCGCGGCGGCGGAAGCAGGTGAAGCGCCTGAAGCGCGTGGAAAGCGGCTTCCTGGCGCACGGGCTGGCGGAGGCGCCGGGCGCCGGGCTGGCCAGCGAGGGCAGCGGCAGCAGGATGTGCGTGGAGAGCCTGGCCCTGCCCTACCCGGAGCAGGGCTACCCCGGCGTGCCGAGCGCGCTGGGCCACTACCGGGACTGCCAGCCCCTGGCGGCCGCCTTCGACGGCTACGCCCTGCCCACGCCGGACCCCTCCCCGCTGGAGGCGGCGGAGACCGAGGCGGCCTTTTTCACGCCGCCCCTGCAGGACGAGTGTCAGCAGCTGGCGCCCTTCGCCTACCCCGCCGCGCCCGCGCCCGACTACCCGGCGCACGGGGCCGACAGCCCGGCCAGCGCCGCGCTCCGCCGGCACCTGCCCCGCGCCGAGCCTCTGGGGCAGCTCAGCTCGCTGCAGAGCCTGCTGGGCTGCCAGGGCCCCCTGCACGCCTACTACGGGCAGCTGTGCCCGCCCGCCGGCCCGGCCCGCGTCGCCCAGCTCCAGCCGCAGCCCTGCCAGCCCTCGCCGCCGCCCGAGGCGCAGCAGTGCCGGGGGAGCCCCTGGAGCACCTGTCGCAGGACGAGCTGCTGGGCGACGTGGATCGCACCGAGTTCGAGCAGTACCTGCACTTCGCCTGCAAGCCCGAGCTGGGGCTCCACTTCCAGGGCCACGAAGCCGGCCTGCCTGCGCCGGACGCCCACGGGCCCATCTCCTCCGTGGTGTCAGATGCAAGTACTGCTGTGTATTACTGCACTTACCCAGACGCTTGAGAGAGAGCGCCCGGCAGGCCCCAGCGCGCTGGCTCTGCGAAGGAGTTGGCACCGGGGCGGGCTCCCCTGGACACTGGGAGCCTTGTACAGACGCTGTGTGCTTTGCTCCTATTTATGCTATTTATTGGAATCTTCACTGGAGCTTCCGACAACCAGCTTTGGGTCGAAATGTTCTTGTCTCTTTGTGTTAAAACATAGTTGTTATAAAAGGGTCTTGTATGGCTGGTTGACCTCCCACTGGTTCATATGTTGTATATCAATGTCTTACAGTCAGTTTTGCCAGAGTAATGACAAAATGGTCTCTCTGGCCCACAATGTTTTTACTAGCTAAACTTTTTAAAATAATGCCTCCTTAAAAGGCTGACTTATTTTGTACCTTTAGAAAATAAATCACTGAGATTGCATATGCATTTGTTGTCTGTACTGGTAGCGTTATTTCTTAGATCATGCCAACTTCAATCCTGCTCTAAGCAGAGAAATCATGTAGGAAAAAATGTAATCACTTTGCATGTAAGCCATTCCCACCATCATTCTCGTAGGCAAAGAAATCCCTGAAATGAAATAAGGCTGCTACTTGGCAAGTTCCCTCTTAGTGCTGAAAGGGCCAGACCAAATTACTCTACCTTGTTTACCAATTCTTGGGATACAGAACTATTTTGGCTTCTGTAAACAGCACATTTTACCATTTTAGAAAAGCAAAAAATATCCTATGGCCAAATATTTTCTTTTTGTTGTACTTGGGTTCCCTTCTGACTTAGTTCAGTCTGATCCTTAAGGCTATGTCTACACTGCAAGGTTTTTGGGCAAATTTGCTCAAAAACCCGTGGAGCGTCCACACTTCAAATGTGCTTTTGTGCAAATCAACAATTAAACAGCAGAAGAGAGGGCTTTTGCCGGTGTAAGTAAACCTCCTTTTACGAGGGCATAACTCCCTTTTGCGCTACAGCTATTGCACAAAAAGGCAAGTGTGGATGCTCCAGAGAGGTTTCTTGTGCAAGAAACCCCTATGGGAAAAAGCACAGGTACACTAAACTTATGTACACTAAGGGTACGTCTACACTTGCCCCCTACTTCGAAGTAGGGAGGCAAATGAAGCATACCGAAGTTGCAGATCAAGTGCGGGATTTAAATATCCCACGCTTGATTAGCATATTCGTGGCCGGTCGCCATTTTAAAATGCTGGTCGCCCGATGTAACTTGCCGCATGTAGATGTGGTAGTCCGATTTAAATCCCTTCCCTCGAATTAACTGGTACTCCTCATTTCAGAGACCAAGTCACCTCATGCAATGAGGAGTACCAGTTAATTCGAGGGAAGGGATTTAAATCGGACTACCACATCTACATGCGGCAAGTTACATCGGGCGACCAGCATTTTAAAATGGCGACCGGCCACGAATATGCTAATCAAGCGTGGGATATTTAAATCCCGCACTTGATCTGCAACTTCGGTATGCTTCATTTGCCTCCCTACTTCGAAGTAGGGGGCAAGTGTAGACGTACCCTAGCAGATTAATTTCAAATAAATATTCTACTAGTAATAGATATGTCTGGTAAATCTTTAACAATTAAGCAAGAGAATATAATTTTATGTAGTATTTTTTTGAGATCAAGGGCAAATTCTGATCTCATCTAGGATAGCATAAAGCCTGACAAAACTTATTGACTTTAATGGAGCTGTCTAGTTCATAGACTTCCACGGACTTATTCAAGATCTACATGGTCCAGTTAAAATAATAATCAGGATCAAATTAGTCTAAAGTTCTTTCTACTACATTTAATGGAACAACAGTGAAGATGAGCACAGCACCTATTCTGCAATACATAATGGCAAGCTAAAACACAGCAAGGCAAGAGTGGTAGCAAGAATAGTAAATTTCAGAGACCAAGTGACCTAGATATGTACTTTCATGAATCCTTTTAAGGCAAACATGGTATACTATGCTAGTTTCTCTTATACAGTGTGGATGGTGAAAAAATGTAAAATAGAAAATCCAGGACCATCAGCTATCTTGCAATAATACAAATGTTTTTTTATGTTAGATTTTCTTCTCCAGAAGTGTTGCAGGTATCACAAAATGTAACGTTTTACTGATACTTTAGTAAACAGTACCGGAGGTGCAGTATATAAAAGATATATATTACTGTACATAAAAATACTAAACATTTAGGCTGTGAACGTAAGAACTCAAAAGGTATGAAGTGCTAGATTTAAGGTTGCAAAAGCAATCTTACTTCTTTCAGATCCTTTGTGTTTTACCTACATGATCACATGCTCTTCTTTCCCATAAGATCCCTGCTTCACTCAGTGCATAAATTGCATGGTGTTCACTAAGGATACGTCTACACTGCATGGTTATTTCAGGATACTGAAGGTATCCTGAAATAGCTGTCCTGCATCTACACAAGCTGCCCACTATTTCAAAATATTTTTCGAAATAACGGGCATGCTATTTTCCCATCCCAGGAAACCTCGTTGCATGAGAGATAAGGGATGACTCGAAATAGCACATTATTTTGAAATTTGGCACTGTGTAGACGCACCAAATTTCAAAATAAGCTACGCAATTTATGTAGCGCAAATTGTGTATCTTATTTCATGTTTAGGGTGTTGTTTAGATGCACCCTAGATGGGCAGCTATTCAACATTGTTTTTTATCCTCATCATTTAGTGTTTGGTCCCACACATTTTTTTATGCATGCCAGCCAAACTTTGGAGTGAATACAAAATTGTTAAGTTCCTCCTGGGCTTTTCTATTTTGCTTCTATTGTAGTATTTTAGTTCTTTGCATACAGTGAATTATCTTTACAACACCCAGGAGGTGTCAAGTTGGGTAACCCTCTTGAGATGCCTGGGGTCTGATTTTTTCAGAGTACTTAGCATTTTATATGTTGAGAGCAGAACTCCCATTGTCTTCAATTGCATCTGAGTACCTAGCAGTTCTGAAAGCCAGATCCCAGGTGTCTCAAGCTGAGTACCCAAAAATGAGGAATACATAGAGGCTACCCTTGTAAATTTTTGTTTATATGACTAGCCTATCATCACATAGGAGGCTAGCATAAGGCTTTCCTTTCTCTTGCTGCAGTCCACTTCCTCATATGCCACACTTCCAGCTTCTCCCACACATGAGATAGGAATCCTACAGAGAAAAGTTTCATCATTACACAACCCTGATTCATTCCCAGAGCATGGTTTAGCATCTCACAGAATGAGGGAATAATTGCTGAATGCTTCATTGAGGTAATGAGTAACTGCTCCCAGTAATAGGCCATTAACTTCTATGTAGATCAGACACCGTATGTGTGGATTGAGACACTTGCCACAAGATTTCATAGGTATTTGTTAAATAGCAAAGCAATATTGAGTTGCTGAAATAATTGATTCAGTTCCAAGTCCTGCAGCGAAGTGTATTCTAGTGACTACAGAACCTTCTTCGCCATTCCCCCATCCTCTTTGTTCTTTTCCGCTACTCTCCCCCCTCAGCTGTCTCTGTTGGCATCCTGCTCTTTGCCTTGCTCCCCCCATCCATAGCTGTTTGCCCTCATGCGCAGTCCTTAGCTCCTGCCTCCTTCTTCTCTCATGTCCCTGCTCAGCTGCTGCTTCTATCCCCTGCCTTGTTCATGTTCTGCTTCTATTCTTCCACCTCTGTCTCTTCCTTCCCTTGCCCCTTATCTGTCTTTTCCCCACGGGCTTTTCCTCCCTCCCTGCAAGCTCTTATCCTTACTGATTCTTCCTGCTGCATCTCTTCCCTTCCGGTATATATTTTCCCTGAAATCAAATCAGACTGCCACCTCCTCACTGCCAGTGTGCCAATGGGGAGACCACTGAGAGCAGAGGAGAGAGTCACTCTGACTTCATTCCAGTTCTCAGTGTCAATGGCTCCCAGGGGTAGGAGGAGCCATTGCAGGGAAAATACAGCTCAGCCCTTGCATCACTGGCATAGGCACATGGTGATTTTGAACAGAATCAGCAAAGAAGTCTAACAAATCTCTACTGAGCACGTGCAAATTGATTTTTTTGTTTTGTCCCCCTCCCTTCCCTTGCCCCAGGCTTATAACAGCCAAATGTTGGTGAAGTTTTATTGATACAGCAAAAGGCACATCTCTGACACTGAGCAACCCCCCTGCTAAATTTAAAGTCCCTGCTCCAAAGACTGTAGTAGAATAAAATGATTGTAAGAATTGATTTTAACATGGCCAAAACACTGTTTTTCTCCCTGATTTAATTCTTCAAAAAGGCTCAACCATTTTAGCTGTGCCCACGTAAGCTCATGATACCATCTACGGCTACGTCTAGACTGGCATGATTTTCCGCAAATGCTTTTAACGGAAAAGTTTTTCCGTTAAAAGCATTTGTGGAAAAGAGCGTCTAGATTGGCACGGACGCGGCGAAAGCACTTTTTGCGAAAAGCGCCCGTGCTAATCTAGACGCGCTTTACGAAGAAAGCCCCGATCGCCATTTTAGCCATCGGGGCTTTTTGCACTAAAACAATTCTGGGTTGTCTACACTGGCCCTCTTGCGCAAATGCATTTGCGCAAGAGGGCTTTGGCCCGAACGGGAGCGTCATTGTATTTGTGCAAGAAGCACTGATTTTGTACATTACCAAGTCAGTGCTCTTGCACAAATTCAAGCGGCCAGTGTAGACAGCTGTCAAGTTTTTCCGCAAAAGCAGCTGCTTTTGCAGAAAAACTTGCCAGTCTAGACACAGCCCATATGTTTTATTATTCTATAAAGTGCTACCAGACTATTTGTTGTTTTTTTAAGTTTATCCTGTACAGACTAACTCTGCTACCCCTCTGAAACTTCAGCCTGAGGCAGACACCTGGCCTGGAAAATTTCAGCCCAAATTGTTTAAGTCTTCAAAGTATTAGTGACTGAAAATAGGTTCTTACATAATGGAGTGTGGCAGACAAACTGTAAATAAAGGTGTTGCTATCCACACTGTCTATAGTACTAGTTCAATATAATGACTTTGGCCTTGTCTCCATACAAATGAGCATTAGTTTAACTAAAATCTATTTAAATCTAATTGAATTAAAACTGAGCAAGCCTCTATGTAGATGATTTTAAAACCTTTAAAAAAATCTTATATTAATTCCCCTAAAGTCAATTTCTTGGGATTGGTCTGCTAAAAAAAGCACATTGATTTAATTAAATTGTTTTCTAAATCAATTGGCTGAAATGAGTGTAGTCTTTGTGTGTGGACACTTATGAACAGGTTTGCGTAAAATCAATTTAGTTTATTGAAGATTTTAAACTTTCTCAAATTAATAGGAAGGTTCTGATAAAGACGTTGGACCCCTGTAATTTAACTGATTGGTAATCCTTTAGTTGAGGCAGTGTGTCTTCTGTGTGTAGGCCATTTATCAAATTAAGCTAAATCAGGACCACGGATGTTGCTGGATCAGAGAGGCCCCGTGCCTGGAGTGCGAATCCCATCCCTGCAGCGCCCAGGTCAGGCAGGGGAGAAGCAGGCCCACGCGGCTGGGGAGCTCTGTCCCTGGGGAGCTCCGGCTGGGTGGGGCAGCAGTGGGACCAGTGAGTCCCATCCCCGGTGGGGATCCCCGGTTGGGAGGGGGAGAAGCAGGGTCATGGAGGCTGGGGAGCTCAGTCCTGGGGAGCCCCAGCAGGACTGATCCCAAGTCTAAGCCCTGCCGGCTGGAACCCAGTGGCAGTGGGGCCGGAGCAGAGCCAACTGCAAGGAGGGGGAGTGTCCTGGGAGGCCAGTGACAGGGGACCTCCCCATATCCAGCAAATTCCCTCCTTTGGGATGGGTCAAGTCCCAAGGCTGCTGGACAAGGGAGGTCCAACCTGTAGTTTTTGAATGATTTTAGCACACTTATTATTGGAAACACGTGAAAAGTGTGATTTTTTCCCCCAGATACTGTACTGCTAATCTTCAGGGCAAAGTGTCAGCATTGTCTTAGGGCAGTGATACTCAGACTGAGGCTTCGGAACAGCAAGAGGCTCTTTAATGTGGCTCCTGTGGCTCCTTGCAGCACATGATATTAAAACACTATGTGATTTAATTTTTAACCAATCTAAGTTATTAGCCAACCAGGATGCTTGCACTATTGACCAACTGTAGTAGATAAAATAATTGTACTTGGTCAGTCATTTTGCTGTGAGAATTCACGCTACTGTGGCTCATTTGGAGAATGTTGATTGCTAATCTGGCTTCTGAACCACTGACGTCTGAGTATCACTGTCTTAGGACTTACCTATACTGCAAGCTAAACTGGTGCTGCTGTGGTCGATGCAGTGGCATTGATCTGGTAGATCTGGTGAAGAAGTGATGAGTTGATGGGATAGTCCTCTCCAGTTGATTTTAGTACTTCACCTCCTAAGAGGAGGAAGTTAAATTGTCAGGAGAGCACCTCCTACCTACGTTGTGTGGTGTAGATCCCTCTTTAGGTCAATCTAAACTACATCACTCACAGGAGTGATTTTTTTCAGAATACTAAGTGATGTAACTTACATTGATTTAACTGGCAGTGTAGACCAGACCTTAGATTTCAAACACTCCTTTCAATATAAAATCATAGATTTGTTATCACAGCTGTATTATAATACATAGCATTTGTAATATTATTTTGAATGACAAAGGAAATGTCAAAGTAAGTTAAAACATAATTTTATCAGAAATTAGTTCCTTACAGCTTTAAAAACACAAACAAGCCAACTGATAGTTTTAAGAAGTAGAAGTGTAGCATCTTCTGTAACACTTTAACAAGCAACAATTCAAAGAAAGTCAAATAAATTTCCATGCCTTTGCTTATCAGGGTCAAAACTTGTTTCATAGAGTCCTCCTGGCAGTTATCAAGGGAATATAGTTATTGTTCATGTAAAGGGTGGCAGCTTTATTTACCCATTGAGAATATATTTAGGAACCAGCAATCTTGGTCTCTTTCCAAGGCATTGTGGAATTATTTTACAGTGTCTGATTTACTTTAACTCTTCTTGTTATGGCAGCTTAAAAACAAAATTTATCCTGCACACATCCTGTTTAAAACAAAATTTTCTCTTCTGTTAAACAAAGATAAAGAATATTAGAATATGTTTTTGCAGCTAAGAGTTGCATCTTGATTAACTTAAAAGGTAAACCAATATTTGTGGATTAATTAGCTGATCATTTGGCATGATGCAATTTCTGATTTTAATTTATCAGTTATTTCTCACTTGCAAACTGGGCCTTAGGTTTAGTTGTATTGTGCCATCATTGTTTTGTTTTACCGTTCGAATATTTTCCCCAAGAATATTGTGGAGTTTGCAAACAAGTGCGAATTAGATAAAATTTCCATAACTCTGTGTGTTGTGTGTGTACTCAGAGAAAGTTCTTCTGTCAGGGGGTGAAATCCTGCTCACTTTGCTTCTGTGAAACCAACAGAAATCAACAAGAACTTTGAATAAGTCAAACGTTTATTCATCTCTAATATTTATGAACAGGCTATATGATACTGTACTTATTGGTTACATAAGTGAAATGCTATTAAAATACCTGTTAATGACAATATCTTGTATTTATATAGAATTTTCTTTTCAGAATGATTTGAAAGCACTTTTTAAAGAGTTTATAAATGGGACCACTTTACTTGTGACTAATTTGGAATATGGGAGCAGTTCTATACCAACAAACTTTTTTTGATGTGTGGGAAATTAAGAATGTCATCCAATTAAAGCTACGGAGGGATATTTAGAGAGGTAAAATGTGATCACCTAATGAAGGATTTGTTGGACACTCAAGAGCTGTCACCTCTACTCCTGATTGAAATTGCCCACATTGTTTTCACTGTAAATACTCTTGGAAGCAGGGGATAGGAGAGGCACATGCAGAACTGTACAGGAGGGAAGAGGGGGTGTTTCTGTATCAACTCCAACCCACCCCCAAAAAACTAAACAAAACAAACAAAAAACCAGGGAGTGTTGAGGGGAGCAAGCTAATGTATCTATGCCTACTCAAATCCAGAAACTGGAATCCTCCCCCAGAAAGGATGCAAAGGTAGGGTTGCCAGATGGTTTAACCAAAAATACCGAACACCACCGCCCAAAAAGGGGAAGACCAAAGTTGTTGGGAAAAAAAAAAAGAACCCCAAGAGAGTTATTAAGCAAAATAAATAAATAAAACAGCATTAAAACAGCATGGCCCCTTTAAGAAAAGTCTTTAAGCTTTTTGCTGGCAGCCATCTTTTTTTCTTGATCAGAGCCATAAGGCAGCTTCCCTGCAGAACCAGGTAAGCGGGGGCTGGGGTCCGGAACTGAAGCATGGAGTGAGGACACAGGGAGACACCAGTCAGAGGGAGGTACCTGTGGATGAGCTAATTCCCAGTGCTACCAGCAGGAGGCACTGTGGCATGACAGAAACATGGAATCTTTAATGACTGTAAATGTAAGTGTTCCTGAAATATTATGGTGGCATCATTTCTGATTTCAGTTAAGAAATGTCTACCTACTAATTCACCAACAGATAGTGTCCCTTACATGTACACAACTGGTGTGTGTGTGTGTAAGCTAGCAGAAATTCCAGTCAAAATACTGTCAAGCTGGAGGACTTCTTACTCCAATTCCTGCAACCCTCATTGTACGAGGAATAAGGGAAGTCGGAGGAAGAGTGCTCTATTTCAAAATAAGCTATTGCAAAATAAGATATGCAATTGACATAGCTCAATTTGCATAGCTTATTTCAAGTTAAGCCCTACTGTGTAGATGCACCCTTTTAGTAGAACTTGGTAAACAGCAAGCATAGCTGAAATGCTAGTAAGGAAAAGAGGTGGAAAGGATGTTCTAGTAGGATTTGAAGTGTGGGAGGGGTTCTGAACTGAGCCTGAGGTGCTTGGAGGGGTTCAGGGAGCAGGCTCTGAGAGGGAGTTTGGGTGCAGGGGGACTCAGGACTAGGGCAGGGATTTGGGGTGCAGGAAGGGTTCAGGACTGGGGCCAGAGTTTGGAATGTGGGCTCCAGCTGGGTACCGCTTACCACAGGTGGCTTCTGGGTGATGGTGCAGGGAGCTAAGACAGGCTCACACCTAGCCTGGCCCTGCACCACTCCCAAAAGCAGCCAGCAAAGTCTCTCCTTCCCTGCCCCCATCAGGGTGGAGGAGTGGCACCCTGACATCAGCGCTCCCTCCTTTTCTTCCCGTGCACGGCACAGCAAGCAGGAGGCTCCGGGGGTGAGGGGCATCTCCAAGGTAGAGGGCAGGAGCAGCACAGCAGTGCTGAGAAGTGCAGATGAAGTGCTGGCACTGGATAGCCTCCTGGCCAAACCTGTCAGAATCACCTGTCAAAGGTTCTAAGATCTACCAGTAGATCCTGATCTACTGGTTGGTGACCACTGCCCTAACCCTGGTTTGCTGCTCGCACTGGCTGCTTGCTGCGGTGGCTGGCGATGGCTGGTTACATGTGACCTCTACTGCCCTCCCATCAGCCCTTTACATGCGTCCCCTCTCACTGTCCTCTCCCTGCTTTGCCCATTCACCTTCCAGCCCCGCTGCTCCTCCACATCCCTCTTGGCAGGGTGTGTCCTGCTCCCAGCGTGGTGCGGACAACCAGTCCTGGTCAAATCATTCAGCTCACTAACAGCCTGGCTGGCAGGAGCCTTCCTCCCCCCCTGCCTCTGGCTGGGCTGGCACCTAGGGAAAGCCCAAGACTCTCTGGCTCAGGGTGCTGTCCAGGAGGAGCCAAGCCCTGCATGTGTCAAAGCCCCACACAGCGCTGGCATGGGGAAGATTTTCCGCCCCTCATCCAAACTCTGGAGTGGTGGGGAGGAAGCTGTTTCCAGCCTGTTTGTACCCAGACCCTGCAGGTCCCAGGCTCTTCACATGCTGCTCCCCACGCTAGGTCCTGCCCCGATGATGTGCGGTGCTGCTCTCTCTTAGGCACCCTACCCTGCTGAGCCACCCCTCTGGCTGGGCTTGCTGAAGTCCCTGTAGCCCCATTCTCTGGGCCCAGGCACTGAACGCATCTTTAGGGCTTAACCCCTTCCTGCCCATGCGGTAGCTGGGGGGGCAGGAGGTGTGTGAGTTATGTTGGTGGCCTGCAGAAACTTGGAGATGTTAGCTGCCTTTCTACACTGTGGAAGCAAGAAGGGACAAGCTGCTTCTAGGCACAGGGAGTGAAGGAAGGCGGTAGGAGGGAAGAGATGACCTCTGGAAAAACACGGGCCAGGTCATCCGTACCTCACTCCCACACCTGTTCAACTGGAAGCAGCTCCCATCCCTTCCCTCTGCTTAATGCCAAAAAGCCACTGCTTGCCACATTCTGGTGTGAACTCTGACAGAAATCTGGAGAGCAGGGGCCTGTGACCAGCAGGAACTAGGAGAGGTGGGTCCATCCCAGGGGCCCAGCAAGGCATGGAGGGTAGACAGCACCGGGTAGGGAGGGTTGGGTCAAGTTGGCCAGTCTCGCCCATCCATATGTGAGACATGTATTTGGGAATGTGCATGTGTGTCACCTCTCCCCATGCAAACCTTAAAGATAAGAAGGCAAATAAAAAGACTCCAGCGAGGCAGTATTTCTTTTTAAAAGTGCTCAGTCAACTTGATGTTAATTTGAGCATTTGTGTTGCATAGTTCTGATAGCCATTCAATATGAGTAACTTTACCAGGTGTCCCATATTCAGCATAAGGAAATATGGTGACCCTAATTAAAGAGGACAGCTCTGGGTGCTGCAGCAGAGTTGTGTGTACAGTAAAAGCAACTTTATCTGCATCTCTCAAGAGCAGCACAAGAGTCAAAAGAGGCACTTGAGGATTTCCTAGTCTGAGTGCTTGATTTGAGAGAGAT
This sequence comes from Rafetus swinhoei, assembly GCA_019425775.1. NCBI lineage: Eukaryota > Metazoa > Chordata > Testudines > Trionychidae > Rafetus > Rafetus swinhoei. The sequence continues at coordinate 67,098,022 of CM033424.1, read as the reverse complement.
TTTGTGTCTCATATAAGAAGCTGACTCTGAGCTAAGATATGATCCTGCCTTTGTACAAAGCAAGTTTCTCCATTCAGTTATGATAGGAGTGCAGAATGACAATATTTCAGCTGTGACACACCCTTATTTAAGAGATAATCAGGTTGCAGCGGAGACCTTTTTGGAGGATCTGCCCACTACTGCCTGTAATGAAGTGAAGAGAGCCAAAAGATGACTCGCTGATGAATGAAATCAGGGAACTAAAGGACAGTATTAATGAAATCAAAGGTGTGAAAACCAAAATTAGCATATTAAAGCAAGATGTCCAGACATGTAACAAAAGCACTCTTAATGGTCTGAACAGACGGGCAGCCCCAGAGAAAAGAATGTGCTAACTGCAGGCAATTTGGCAGAAGCAGTATTTATAACCACTGTTTCAGACATGCCAGGATGTCAACCAGGAAAAGCATAAGAAAGCAGAGAAAAGCTAACACTATATCTCATTTACCAGAAGCAGCCTATAATTGCCATCTTATACCCAAGCAGCAAACAAGAGTAGCTAATTTAGTTGCAACGAGATGTATGATGTGGTGTTTCCTCAGTAAAACTCAAGCCCTGTGGGACATATGCACACGGGTGTATGCTTTTAAGTCAGTGGGTAGAAAATAGGGTTATAATTAAAAATGATCTGGACAAACTGGAGAAATGGTCTGAGGTCAATAGGATGAAGTTTAATAAGGACAAATGCAAAAGTACTCCACTTAGGAAGGAACAATCCATTTCATACATACAGAATGGGAAGTGACTGTCTAGGAAGGAGCACAGCAAAAAGAGATCTAGGGGTCGTATAGTGGACCATAAGCTAAATATGAGTCAACAGTTTGATGCTGTTGCAAAAAAAGCAGACAAAATTCTGGGATGCCTTAACAGAAGTGTTGTGAGCAAGATACAAGAAGTCACTCTTCCACTCTACTCTGTGCTGATTAGGCCTCAGTTGGAATATTGTGTCCAGTTCTGGGCACCACATTTCAGGACAGATGTGGAGAAATTGGAGAGGGTCCAGAGGAGAGCAACAAAAATGATTAAAGGTCTAGAAGACATGACTTGTGATGGAAGACTGAAAGAAATGGGTTTGTTTAGGAGCAGGGTGACTAAATAGTCTAGTGAGAATTCAGCTTTGGCTGCAGATGAAGAGAAACATCATACATTATGTCACTAGAGTCTGTACATGCTTCAAGCAAAAGAAACATGATCAACCTATCAGAGACCTGCTTCATACTATAGTTAGAGCCATCTGAGCTTATATCAATAGACTTCTTGTATCTGGAAAGATACCAGAGGGGGTCTGAATACATCTTAGTCCTAGTGGATCACTTGGCTATGTTTGTCCAAGCCTGCCCTACCACGAAGAAGTCAGGCAAAATTGTAGCAGACAAGATATTCAGTGGCTTTGCTTTAAAAATTGGTTTCCCCAGAAAGATTTATCATGACCAAGGGACAAAGTTTGAAAATAATGTATTCAAAAGGTCCATGGTAAAATTGAACCATCTCACAAGCCTGTATCAACCATAGGACAATGGATAAGTAGAAAGGCTGAACTAAACACTGCTGGCTATGTTTAGAACCTTTTCAGATGAACAAAAACTAGTAGTTAATAAGGTCATGTAGGCCTATAACTGTATATGAAATGAGGTTACAGGACTCTCACCCTTATATTCATTATATAGAAAATAATCTAATTTGCTCATTGACATTGCATTTGGTGACCTGTGAACTGTGAATCTACACCAGGGAACACAGGGAAATAGAACCTGCAGATGAAACAAGTTTATGAACTAACATCACAATTCTCTCACAAGTCTGCTGTTCATGGAAAGAATCACTATGATCAGAAAATTCATGGTGCTTCTCTCGTACCAGATGACATGGTACTGGTCCAGAATCTTTCAGAGAGGGGCAGAGCAAAGCAAATTAAGATCCTATTGGGAAGATAAAGGTCATTTAACACTTAAAAGAAAAGGGGGTAGTTCAGCTTCTGAGATAAAAGCAGAAGATGAAAGAAGGATGTGTTACAGTTCTTCACCACAGTCTTTTACTTTTTTGTGACTTTTCATCCTTGGATATAACACCCTCTAGGCCACCACAGCAAATAAGGCAAACTAGCATGGTACAAGATCAGAATGAGGACAGGAATTCAGTCTTCTGTGATTCTGACAATGAGAACTACATTGTGTAATGGCAGAAACATTGTAACCCCATCTAGGAAATAAGGATGCTGTTGATTTACAAACTTGGAAACTGCTTATCAAACTGATGTGAGATTCACACAAACCATTGAAAGTCATAATGCCAAAAAGTGATCAAGAAGTCTGAAACTAGTAGTGCACAAGAGGATTGATCACCAAAGCAGTCCTTGGACATGCAAGATTGCCTGACTAAAGAGTGAAGAACTGCACAGACATTGACATATAAACATTATGGGCACCTGCTTATCAGTGTCTAAATCCAACTATGGGACTGGTGACAACTATGGGGTTGTCTTCACATTTGTCACATTCCAATGCCCAGTACCTATTTCTGAACTTCATCCTGCATTCTGTCCAAGACTGTTGTAATATGAGTCTCAGAGGGGTAGCTTGTCATCCCACAAGGCATAACGGGGCAGTCGACAAAGGCTTTTGATGTCGACCGCCAAGCGTCCAGACTACCGTGCTGTGCTGACAAACAGCTGATCGGCACAGCGCGGCAGCCATTTTGATGTAAATGAAGCAGCGATTATTTAAATCGCCACTTCATTTTGCTATGTCTACAAAGCTCATCTACATGGCTCTGTCGACGGAGCCATGTAGTGTAGACATACCCTTGGAGATAGCGCCCCCTACTCTGTTACTAGTTAGGCCTGTATGTAGTTGGGAACTGGTGGTGGGAAACCTATTGAGAATAAAGAGCACAGGTGTTGCACCAGACTGAAGTGTCCCTGACTCAGTGAAGAAGGGGGCCAAGGGTGTGAACCCTATTACAGCCAGAAATACTCTTTGATACCTGGTTCTTCACTCTTTGCTGAATAGTGACTGCAGATGCTATTCCAACAACTATCCGGTTTTACTGAAATAAGCCTTTATGTATGTTAACCATGAACTACTTTTTTTCACTGTCTTAAATCTCCATTTACTGGTAGGCTTGGACTAAGTTTATCCTTGAGAAATGTTTATCCCTAGCTAATGAGGCAAATGTATTTACTACTTTAAGTAAAGGATACTAATACTATGAAATGTTGAGTTAATGGCAATCATGAACTCATTGTAAATCCAGACAGACCCTTTCTCTTTCTTTAGTGGCATTATAGGAATGTTCTGTTCTCAGTTAACCCTGTGTACATTTGCAGAGCAGGCTAGACTAGGAATAGGATTAAAAACGCTTCTGAAATGGAGTTAAGCTAATTTTTAGTTAACATGGTTTGAAGTACTCCTTAAAACCTTTAGCTGGTCATACATAGGCTACAACATGAGTCTTGCTCTCATTCAAAGCTATACCCACCGTGTAAGTGGTGCAAAGAGAGGAAAGCTATCTCCACGGGGCAAATGGAGAACTGTGTGATCAGCCAGCCAAACGGGCTCCTCCATTTGACTAGGAGTCACGTTGGGGGTGTTCTGGAATCAGGAAAGGTTGTGGCCAGGTCATGCTGTATTCAGGCATTCCTTAACCAGCATAATTGTCGTTCCGAAGGGAGCTGAATTTAGAGCAGTCCTGGGGCTGTTCTGCGTTCCATCTGGGCCTGAACCCCATTGTGGATGCTACTTCTACTCCCTCAGCTGTTTCAAGCAGAGCGGTCATGAAGCTGAGACTTTGGCCCCTTATGGGAAAATAGTTGAGTGCATGTATCCTCGGGAAACAATCCAAGCTTTGCTTTATGCCAAGTGATGAATAACAATATTGTGATATCCCATATAAACACATCACATTGGTGTGACTCTTCATATTTCCTAAATTAGAACTACAGTTATATCCAGGAATTCTCATTTTCTTTTGCAGAATCAGTAATCTTTGAGTTCTCATGATTCACTTTAAAGTAGAGGAAAGGAAACAGTTCAGAAATTTCTCTGCATTCCCCTTGACAGCAGGAAGGCAAACAGTGTCAGTTTTAACAGTAGCTGTCAGAGCTTGGCAAATCCCATTTGTACAACACAATCTCCTTTCTAATATACCACAGCAAAAAGGCCCTGCATTTAAATGTGGTATTAATAGCCCTTTATATGCAAAGCGCTGAAGAAGGTTAGCAGAAGGACAAAGAATTAACACACAAAATAAAGACAGAAACCTCTATTTGAGAAGAAAACACTCACTTTTTAAAAAAGCACAATAGAGAGGTATCAAATCATTAGCAGACGCAGTATTCCAAAGGGGCAGAAAGAGGTTCTAATATGGGTGTTAAAATGATAAACAGAAGAATGAAAAAAGGAGAAGAGTGTCAGACATTTGGATTTAAAAGAGAGGGAAAAAAAGGATGGTAGATAAATATGAATCATGGGGAGAAGTACAACAAAGGGAGCCAGTAGAAAAGATGAACAAAGAGCAAATAGGCAGAAGGCACAGAATCTGATTTGAAGCAGGTAGGGCAGGATCAGGAGAGGGCATTATATGTAAGAGTGACTTTTAAAGCAGTATTGCAGATGGAAGCCAATGGAGTGAAAGACAGCAGAGACTGGTGATTAGGGAAGCCAAACATAAACTATATAGGATTAATTGAGGTGGTTTAAGGGAAGGATTGTGGGAGAACAGTGTAAATTCCATTGAAGAAATCAAGTCATGAGTTGACAAATGTGTGGACCTTTTTCCATATTCAAAATGAGAGATTTCTAAAAGTGATTATAGAAAATGTCAGTTCTTTGCTCATGATTAGAGCATGGTACAATGCAAATACAGATGCAATGTCTTCACTGGTAGCTTCTGTGCTTAAATAAATATTTGGGGGAAAGGAAAGAGAATGCATCAGATCCATGCACCTTATGCTCTGTGAGTGCTTTCAGGAAGCAAAAGTATTTCACCTGCAAAAACTGTCCCCTATATGGGGGACTGGCTGCTGAAAGGCTGGAAACCTGGGACAAAACAACCTTAATCACTAAGGAGCCACACCTGAGTATTGATAGAGATGCAGCCGTGTTAGTCTGGTGTAGCCGAAACAAAAAACAGGACTGTGTAGCACTTTAAAGACTAACAAGATGGTTTATTAGCTGATGAGCTTTCGTGGGCCAGACCCACTTCCTCAGATCAAATAGTGGAAGAAAATTGGCACACCTGAGTATGGCCCAGATGATTTTCCTATAAATAGCAGTAGGAGGCTACAGTGAGGGGGAAAGTGTTTGAGGAGATAAGAGACCTGGCAGACCATTGGCAAGAAACAACTGGGTGTGACACAAGAGAGCAAATGAATAGACTTTATTTTGGGACCCTGAGTTTTATTTTTGAGTTTATTTTTATCTGAATAAACCCAGAAGTCAGGAAGGGGTTTAGAGAATGGACAAACAGGGTGTAACATTTTAAGAAGCCCTTTGAGGAAGAAACTTAGGCAGGCTGTCTGTGGTGACCCCAAGCCTGAAGAGGGTGTGTGTGCTTGGAATATGTTTTTGTGTCCATTTTGACAGTCATACAGTAGCTGTGACATCAATAACTTTTTGTTTTGTACCTCTTTATTTTAATTGATGGTTAGCAATATTTCACTAAAACAGTGTGTAAACTCAGTAAAGAGATCAACATTTTTGATAATAGTAGCTTAATGTTAGGCCCTTACATCTATATTTATATACCCATAGGTGCCCTGATTTCAAAGGGTGCTGAGATTCAGTACTCTGTAAAGTCAGGACAATTAACTTGTTGCTTAAGTGCTCTTTCAGAATCTTGACAAGAGTATTTATTACTGAGCAAAACTCAAATCACTGCTGCACTTTCAATTATAGAAGCATAGTGATGTATAAACATGGAAGAAACCTCGAGAGGTCATCTGATCCAGTCCCTGTGTAGAGGCATTGCGAAGTGTACCTAGAGCGGGGGTTGGCAACCTTTTCAAACCAAAGAGCCAAATTACAACAAAATTCAGAACAAGTGGTCAACAAAGAGTTGTATAAAAAAGTCCATTTGCATGACTGAAAATATACAACTTAATATTATTGATAATTGAACTAATGATTAACAATAGCACAAATGAAACATTGTATTCTCAGACTTTATTTAATGGAACGTCTGCTGCATCTTTTCATGCACTTCTTTGAAGTTTACATCATAACTGGTCAAATCCAGCTGCATGCATGCATTCAGGCTGTCTTCTGTCAGTCTTACGGCAGGGGGCTGAGGATGTGGGCTGCAGGAGTTTGGGGATGTAGGGATACGAGAGGCTCAGGGCAGGGAGTTCAGCAGTGTGATGGGCTCAGGGTTGGTATGTCTGTGAGGAATGCAGGAGTGTTAAAATGTTGCAGCCAAATGAGGGCTGGGCCCCAGTTGGGAGCTTGTTGGCCAGGACTCATTTTTAAATAAAGTAAAATATGTCCAACACAGAAGATTTCAACATTGTCTTTATTTATGGCAGGAATGGGGAACCTGATCCACAGAGAAATCAGTCGGGGACCACACAAGTGAAAAGAAAAAAAAAATCCCTCCTACCCCCCCCCAGCCCTCACTCATGTGGCCCCCAATTGAAACATGTAACTCCCCTGTGCAGGACAGGATTGCCAGTGAATGGGATAAGGATGGAGGTGCAGGATCTGGGTGGGAGATGGAGTGTAGGAAGGGTGAGGGTGTGAGGTCTGGGTGTGAGGTAGGATGCAGGAGTGGGCTGGGGGCAGACAGTCTAGGCAGGAGTGGGCTTTGGGGCAGGATGCCTGGACAGGGGGCGGGAGCAGGCTAGGGGCAGGGTGTCTGGCCAGTGGAGCTAAGTGAAGGGGTGGGAGTGCAGGGTTTGGGCATGATGGGGTAGGGGGGCACTTACTTGTTTTTGTGCCATGTCGCAGGAACGGTGCACCACAGCCTCCTGCTTCTTCCATTTGCTGGAAGGAAGCCTCCAGAAAGAATTCATAGGGGAAGTCTCCAGGAAGTGTGTCCTGGGGGAAAGAAAAGGGCAGTGTGCACAGAGCCATTTTTGGTTCTGCTTGTTCTCTGCACACTGGGGGAAGAAAAAGGGCAGTGCACAGAGCCATTTTTCGCTCCACTTGTTCCCCATATGCTGGATCCAGCAGGGAAGCTCAGGGCTTCCCCATGTTGTCCCCCCACAGTAAGCCAGTGCTGGCATTCCAATCTTGTGGGGAGCCATAAGGCTGCAGTGCCAGCACTGGGTACCTGCTGCGGTGGAAGCTAGTGGGGGCTGAGTTGGGGTTCCAGAAGAGCCATAGCCATATTTGGCTTGCGAGCCATAGGTTACCGACCCCTGATTTAGACTATCCTAAGAGATGTTTGTCTAACCTTTTCTTAAATTCCAATAACTGGGATTCCACAACCTTTCTTAGAAGCCTGTTCCAGATCTTAACTATCCTTACAGCTAGATTAGATATTAGGAAAAAATATCTAAATCTCCCCCCTGCTGCAGATTAAGATGAAAATGACTTGTTTTACCAGCACTTGATATGGAGAACAACTGATCACCAGGCTGTTTATAACCGTCTTTACCCTATTTGAAGACTGTTTTTCAGGGTCATCCTCCTCAAGATTAAACATACCGTCTGCATCTAGACTGGCATGATTTTCCGCAAATGCTTTTAACGGAAAAGTTTTTCTGTTAAAAGCATTTGCGGAAAAGAGCGTCTAGATTGGCATGGGTGCCTTTGCGCAAAAGTGCTTTTGTGCAAAAGCATCCATGGCCAGTCTAGATGCGATTTTGTGCAAGAAAGCCCCGATCGCCATTTTCGCCATTGGGGCTTTTTTGCGCAAATCAGTTCTTACCTGTCTACACTGGCCCTCTTGCAGAAGTATTCTTGCGCAAGAGGGCTTTTTCCCGAGCGGGAGCGTGAAAGTATTTGCGCAAGAAGCACTGATTTTGTACATTACAAAGTCAGTGCTCTTGCGCAAATTCAAGCGGCCAGTGTAGACAGCTGGCAAGTTTTTGCGCAAAAGCGGCTGCTTTTGCGCAAAAACTTGCCAGTCTAGACGCACCCACCCTGTTTTTTAATCTTTCCTAAGAGGCCAGGTTTTCTAACTCTTTGATCATTTTTGATGTTCTCCTTTGGATTCTCTCCAGTTTGTCCACACCTTTTCTGGGTGTGATGACCAGAACTGGACTCAGTACTCCAGCTGAGGCCTCAAGAATGCCATATAGAGAAGCCCTTTGAGGAAGAAACTCCCATGTCTTACATATGACACTCCAATTAATATATTCTAAAGTGGTATTAGCTTTTTTTTCACAACTGCATTCCATTTAGGAACCATTATAGTCACCAAATCCTTTTCAGCAAGACTACTAGCCAGCTGTTATTCATTTTGATGTTTCCTTCCTAAGTGTAGGACTTTGCATTTGTCTTTATTGAATTTTATTTTGTTGATTCCAGACCAATTCTCCAGTTTTTAAAGGTCATTTTGGGCGTGTCTACACAGCAGGTCTAAACTCGAAATAAGCTACACAAATTGAGCTACGTCAATTGCTTATTTCAAAATAGCTTATTTCGAAATTGGTAATGTCTACACAGAACTTATTTTGAAATAGAACACTCTTCCTACGACTTCCCTTACTCCTCGTATAATGAGGGTTACAGGAGTTGGAGTAAGAAGTCCTCCAGCTTGACAGTATTTCAACATTATTTCAAAATAACTGCCTGCTGTGTAAACGCAGACAAAGTTATTTTGAAATAATGTTAGTTATTCAAAATAATGTTTCTGTGTAGACATACCCTTTGAATTCTAATTCTGTCCTCCAAAGTGCTTGCAGCTCTCCAGCTTGGTGTCAGCTGCAAATTTTATAAGCATACACTCTGTTCTATAATCCAACATAACAACCCCCATACTGGATCAAACCAAAGGTCCATCTAGCCATCTTCCATTGTCCATCTTCTGACAGTGGCCAATGCCAGGTTCTCCAGAGGGAATAAACAGAACAGATAATCATCAAGTGATCCCTCCCCTGTCACCCATTCCCAGCTTCTGACAAACAGAGGGTAGAGACACTCTTCCTACCCACCCTGGCTAATAGCCATTGATGGATCTATGCTCCATGAATTTATCTAGTTCTTTTTTAAACCCTGTTAAAGTCCTGGAGGATAGATCCATTAATGGCTATTAGCCAGGGTGGATAGGAAGAGTGTCATTCCAAATTGTTCTATACTTTTTGTTGCCCTTCTCTGAACTTTTTCCAATGCCAAGATCTTTTTTTGAGATGAGGCCACCACATCTGCACACAGTATTCAAGATGTGGGCATACCATGGATTTATATAATGGAAATAAGATATTCGGCCTTGTTCGTTATCCCTTTTTTAATTATTTCAAACATTGTTTGCTTTTTAAACTGCTGCTGCACATTGGCTGTGTCTACATTGGCACCCTTTTCCGTAAAAGGGATGCTAATGAGACATTCGGAATTGCAAATCCGCGGGGGATTTAAATATCCCCCGCGGCATTTGCATGAACATGGCTGCCGCTTTTTTCCGGCTCGGGGTTTTGCCCTTTCCCTTTCAAGTAGAAATAAGAGATCTTCCGGAAAAGGGTTTATTTTCCGCAAGATCGCGTCTAGACTGGCGCTTTTCTCCAGCAAAACCCCGAGCCGGAAAAAAGCGGCAGCCATGTTCGTGCAAATGCTGCGGGGGATATTTAAATCCCCCGCGGATTTGCAATTCCGAAGTGTCTCATTAGCATCCCTTTTACGGAAAAGGGTGCCAATGTAGACACAGCCATTTAGTGGCTGTTTTCAGAGAACTATCCACAATGACTTCAAGATCTCTCTGAGTGGTAGTAGCATCATTTTATTTGTATAGTTGGGATTATGCTTTCCAGTGTGCATTACTTTGCATTTATCAACATTAAAATTCATCTGCCGTTTTGTTGCTCAGTCACCTAGTTTTGTGAGATCCTTTTGAAGCTGTTCACAGTCTGTTTTGGACTTAACTATCTTCAGTAGTTTGGTGTCATCTGCACATTTTGCCACCTCACTGTTTACCCCTTTCTCTAGATCATTTGTGAATATGTTGAACAGGATTGGTCCCAGTACAGACCCTGTTACCTCTCTCCATTCTGAAAACTGACCATTTATTTCTACCCTTTGTTTCCTGTCTTTAACCAGCTCTCAATCCATGAGAGAATCTTCCCTCTTTACCTATGACAGCTAAATTAATCCAAGTAATTAATGAAAATAGTGAATAGTACTGGACTCAGGACAGATTGCTTGGGATCCTACTAGATATGCTCCCCCCACTTCGATAGTAAACCACTAAAACCACTTTGAATATGTTATTTTATCCATCCATTGTATACACACTTCATAGTAATTTCATCTTGATCACATTTCTCTAGTTTGCTTATGAGAATGTCATGTGGGACTGTGTCAAAAGTCTTAAATCAAGATATATCATGTCTACTGTTTTTCCTCCATCTTTTAGGCCTGTCAAAGAAGGAAATCAGACATGATTTGTTGTTGGTAAGTCCATCCTGGCTATTACTTAATGCCCTATTGTCCTCTAGGTGCTTACAAATGGGTTAATTATTTGTTTCAGTGTTTTCAGGTAGCAAAGTTAAGCTGACTGTTCTATAATTCCCTGGGTTGTCTTTGTCCCCCTTCATAAAGATAGACACTGTATTTGTACTTCTCCCATCCTTTGAAATCTCAGCCATTCTCCATGAGTTCTCGTGCCCTGAGCTGGCTGCTCCTCCTAGCAGTTATCTCTCTGCAGGCGTGCATCTACACTGCACCATTATTTCAAGATAACTAGCATTATTTCAAAATAACAATGCGAGCATCTACATAACCATTCCGTTATTTTGAAATAATTTTGAAATAACAGATGGCTTATTCCGAAATCTGTAAACCTCATTCTACGAGGAATAATGCCTATTCCGAAATAGCTATTTTGAAATAAGGCGGGTGCAGATGCTCCAATGCTGCTGTTTTGAAACAGCCCCTCACCAGGGCCATTCTAATTTATTCCTCCTGAGTGCCTTCTGGGGCGCTAAATCAAGATAGCACATCTACATTAGGGAAGCCTGCCTCAGGCTAATTTTGAGGCTTCCCTGCAGGGTAGACGCGCTATTTCGGAATAATAGCTTATTCAAACCTGAAGGTTAGAACACACAGGCAGACTCATGTACCTGTGCAAAACTCCATTGAGTCTGCCTTCATGTTGTAGGATCAAGGCTAGAGAGGAAGACAGGGCCACTCCTTGAAGAGTTTACAAGTTTGGGTCTCAAGCCTGTAAACACTTCAGCGTGTCTCTGACTACACACACAACTAGTCCCCTGAGCAATTCACATACATAAGGTTGCTAATGTGGAAATATTTTTTGGATCAGGGCCTAAATTTACTAGTTCCTTGTGATATGGTATTAGGCACATAGCATGTATACCATACAAAGGAAGTTCAAAGGGGCTTCTTCTGTTAAACTGTTGACCTTCCATTTTTGAACTAAACATCTTTTTTCCCCCCAGGCTTTCATGTCTGAGACATGAGAGATCCACTTGGATATTTTCCCAGTGGTGAGACAATAGTAGGAGTTTAGGAAAGTAACCTCAGACATGGTCTAGCAATCCTTACTCAAGCAAAGCTCACATTTCACTGCTGGAAGGAAATGCAGTCATGGTATAACAGTGAGGCTACATAATTTAGGACAATAGTTCTAGAATATTTTATCCAGTTAAAGCTACAGTGAGAAATTAGGCCCTGAGACTGCTAATGAGAGGATATAGGGGACAATGAAGTTAGCAGTGCTCTATGTGAGTGCAACAGTCCACCTATATGCTATCACTTGTAGGATCAGACCTTTAAGCAGTAGAAGGTATGCTGTGTGAATAAAGACTACTGAAACAGGGTGTACTATATGTAAGGTTAAGATTTAGTCATGGGTAATTTTTAGAAAAAGCCATAGACAGGTCACAGGCAGTAATAAAAAATTGTACTATAGACCCCTGACTAAATCCTGAATACTCCAGAGGGGGGCTCTGGGACCACCAGGGGGCACAGTGAGGGGTGGCCTAGAGCTGCTACTGATGCTTGGGGGTGGGGTGGGAGAGGGATGGTGGCACCCGGCCCAGGATCACTGCTGGTGCTCTAGGGCAGGGGGCAACTTGGTGTTCCTGGGTGAGGGTTTGCCTGGTTCAGGATCATCACTGTGGCTTGGGAGAGGAGGCAGCAGCACACAGACTGAGACTTCTATTGGTGTTCCAGGGCAGAGAGTGCTGGAGGGGTGGGGTGGTGCATGGCCTGAGACCTTTGTTGGTGCTCTGGCAGGGAGATAGCCCAGGACGAGGAAGTGGGTGGCAGCGTGTGGCCTGGGATATCTGCTGGTGCTGGTGGGGGAGGGAGGAGGAGGAGGAAGCTGGGCACGGTGACCTGAGACTGCCCCAGTAGCAGCTTGTGGGGCTGGCCAAGGGGCCACCCAAGCTGTTCGGACATCCCTGGGGTCAGTTGCAGTGGCCTCTGCAGAAGTCACATAAAAGTCATGTAATCCATGATAGACTTGCAGCCTTAGCTGTAACTTCTGAACTGCTAGGTCTGATCTCTTTTCACAGAGCCTTGTGTGGCTAGAAACGTCTAGGATGCAGATACTTGCAGATAGACATTGAGATCCGCAGGGCTCTGATCCAAAGAGTCACTGCAGCCAAAGGAGAGGAGTGTGGTAACATCGCACCTGTGAGCTAGTGCCCTGCGTCAGCAGCTGCTCCTGGCAATGCGTCTGCACTGTCCTAACCTTGCCTTAGTGGTAGGGATCATGATGGGTAATTAGCAGAACACAGTGTGGTGCTTTGGCTGAAAGATCTAACATGATCTGGGGATGTATTACAGTAACCGCTGTTGGTTACTGTGGCAAGCTCTGATGCCAACATTTCAAGGAGGATTTTGATAAACTGGAGCGAGTGCAGAGAAGAACCATAAATATGTTTAAAGGATAAGAAACCATGCCTTAGAGAGAGACCGACCCAATGAGCTCAATCTATTTATCTTAACGAAGAGAAGGTTACCATAGTATTGGAGTACCTTCTGGTAGTGTATTAATGCAACAGTCACTTGTTTTTTGTGTGTGGCTGATAGGAATATCTGATGCTCCACAGTTCTGATTTATTTTTTACCAGGAGCATTGTGTCATGGCTCCTTCCCCACTCTGGCATGATAAATGCAGAAGTGGGGGCCAGCAAGTGTACCCCAAAGCCTTATCTACCAGTATAAAACTTCCCCCAAAATCTTAAAAACCTAGATTTTGGGAATAAAACTTCTGCTGCCACCACCCAAATATTAATAACGAGATCAGGGGAAAGATCATTTGGGAAATCTCACCCCTACTATAAAAATTAGGACACACAAGTAACCAATGCCAGGTTAATAAAAAGAAAAGAGAAAACTTTTATTATTACAACAATATTCCTGTTGCAAGCATAAGGATCAGATGGAAAGGTAACAAAATATGCTCATGGAGGAATTACACCATGGGCTAGAACTTAGTTAAAAGAAAAGCCAAACATCTCTTAAGCAGTGCCAGATATCAGATCCCATACCCAACCCTTAAAACAATAAAGCCTAACGAAACTACCTAAACTTTACCCTAATTACAGAAAGTGAAGAATTGTTTCTTGGAGAGAGAGACATGCTTGTCCCTCCCTGTAGCTGCAGAGGACTCTCCCAGAGAGACAAAAGGAGAAAGGAAAAAACCCAAATTCCTTTGTCCCAGTTTGAAAGTCCCACCTACATTCCTACTGGTCACTCCACCTGGCTAGGTGTAGTTAACTCCTTAATCCCCAGGCTGCTGGCTAACCCTCATAATCATGACACATTGTAATATATTATATACTCTCTCACACACCTCTGCCATTAGTGTGATCAATGGAGACCCACTATTCAGGGATAAATCCTATTAATAATCCAGCTATGTGGTCCAAAGTTGCATGGTGCAAGAAAACCTGCCCAGGTTTTCTCAGGATCATCCCTTTTATGGGGAACCAGCCCTAAGATTGCTCAGTACACCCCGCCAGTTATGCAGTTTTATGGGGTGATGATCATCCTGGATGTCCTGGTTGTTTGAACTTCAAGTGGTGGCAACACTAACAGTGGCTGGGAAGCTGAAGACATTGCACAACTACTAGCGTGGATTTAAAGATGTCCATTTACTTTCACTGTACATATAGCATATGACCGTGCCTGCCCCAAAGAGCTTAAAAGACTAAAGATAACAGGTGTCTGAGACAAAAAATGGGGATAGGGCTGGGATTAAAGGCAATGGGATAACAAAAATGATTGTACCTGCATAACTTTTAGCCAATCAGGAGCGGTAATTGCAATTTTGCACCTACCTAGCTCTCATTATATTGTAGTATTCTGCATGCATTACAGCAGTGTGTGTGTAAAGAGGAACTTTGCCATCAGTTATTTTTCCCTCTATGACATAGCTAGAAACCACTAGATAATATTCATTTAGTGATGGTCTCTGTTAATAAACTTGTCTGTTATCTTCAGTGAAGAAATTAATAAGGTCACTGTGTGGTTAAAATCCACAATATGGCATATTTTAGGAACAAAAGTACTGAGCATATTGGATTGGATTGGATGATACAATAGATACAAATGGTAACTGTTTCTGCAGGCAAAAATATAAGCAGGCAATCAAATGGCATAATGGGTAGAAGTTTTCCTGATTGGCTACCCACCCACTCAGGGATTTACAATACTCTGTGTCAGCACCATATATGAGTCCCTAATGCGTGGTCCTGATAGGATACACAGGACTCATGCTCTTCTGAGATTAAGCATTACTTTCTTCATAAGCACATATCTGAAACTATAGAATCATTTGCAAACTGAAAGAAATTTGGCTGCAGTATCTTTGTGATATTGGAAAAATTAAGCTAAAACGCTGGACTTGTGCTGTGCATTCTCTCCCAGTTCATCAAGGTAATTGCATTGCGGTGAACATGGTTAATCCTAAAAGTACACACACACCTGATAACCTGCTTGCACCTCAGGCTAGGAAAGAGGATATTACATAATTGGTGAGAAAATAGAAGAAAACATTATTTGCCTGTCTCAAGACTTACTGCTTGTGTTTTCACAATTAAAAGCTCTATTAGTGTTGATTTAAGCCTTTCACACCATCAGGCTATCATACTGTGTCTCTAGCTGCCAATTTTTGTAACTACATTACAGTAGTGAGCAAATCCCTGTACAAAACAAGTTAATTGTTTCATATTAGAAAATCCACATCATAATATAGTAATATATTTTAGTTACTGTGAAATATGTAAGATTATTAAACATGAGAATGGTGTCCACTTCAGGATTAAATACTTCAGAAGGATCAAGTCAAGTAAAAATAGAATAACTTTAATTTTCATCAGATGTATTTCTGCAGAAAAAGTGAAAATTCCATAGTGTTCTCAGTAAAGTTCAGTTCATATAGCTAGAAATATGCACCTAATACTTCCTTCCCTTTTTATTTAAAGAAAAAAGTTATTTTTGATAGCTTTTTAATTTTTTTAAATGTGAAGGCATCTTTTATGAATTGCAGGGTTTTTTCCTCACTTTCTCATGCTTTTTAAAAAAATCAGTACTTGATCATTTTGGCAGAGAGTCACAAAACCTAAGCACCATCTTTTGAGTTGAAGCTTCTTAGAAAAATGAAAACAAAATTCCTGATCTTAAAATATGCTCAAGTGTGTCTGTCAAAATTTTCAAATCAGGCTTCCTTTAGTTAACTCAAATTAGACAAGCAAAAATTGCTGTTCAGTTATGAAAATCTTGGCCATAAATTAGAATTACAAATAGAAATACTGTGCATTCATGTAATTACATTATTTTTTGAAATGCTCCATTCTATGATTTCTTCTGGCAGAATAACTGAATTTAGTAAAAGACACATATATGCCCTGTAGTATAATTTGATTTGTTTTCTTGCATCTGTACAGGTAGCATCCTTTGTTAATGGACTGTTTTTCACTGCTGATAGAGGCCACCCACTGTGACTGTTTATCCTGACTCATGTACCTCCATGTAGGTGACGTTAGTCTGTAATCCAAATGGAATTTTTATTTAATTAAACCAAAGTCTGCTGATCCCATGCCAGCAGGTGTAAATTGAGGAAATGGTCGAGCCCATGATAGCTCAGGGGCTAGCAGGCTCCAGAGCTAAATACTCAGCAAGATTACTGTTAGGTGACTTCACTAATTGAGGATAAGTTTATCCAACCTCAGGGCATCACTGCTGACAAATTATAACTAACTAGCTTAAAAAGTTGTGGAAGGATATAGTATAGAACAAACATATAAAATAGAGACAAAACCTATACAGAAATAGCATATAGAACTTCCATATTTGCAAACCCTCCAAAACCCTTGTACTTCACCTTTTTTATTTTAAGATGGTGAAGAAGTCTTTGAAGGTCTTTATGACCTCAGAAATAGAAACCACATTGACTCTCAACTAAATACTTTATTAATTCTTTGGGTGGCTCTTGGCTTCTTAAAAATAAGAATAGTCTGGCTCTTGGCTTCTTAAAAAGTTTTATCTTCCATCTGCACCAGTTATCATTTTCTTGTTTTCAACAAAACCCAAGTTGAAAGTAGAAAAATGTCTCAGTTGAAGAGCTAATGATTAATAAAAGTAATTTTAAAAGCCCCACAAAGCTTCTTCAATACAAAATGTGTCATTTGGAGTTATTTGGCGAGGTCTCCCCTTCCACTCCCCCCAAAATAGGTTAAATGTTATAATCCTTAAAAGAAAGAAATGTAATTGCCATGAAAAATTATTCACTTGATCTACAATATCTTATTCTATTATGTGAGGAAAAAAGGCATTTTCTAGTTCCTCCTTTATAGTCTTTCAATATATCAAATTTTGGGATGGGGGTCTTAAACCAGAGAAACTGAATACAGCCTAACCAGGTATGTCTGAGATGACAGAGACATCCCCAAGAATTGGGAGCTCAGAAATTTTCCCAAAATGCACATTTCTTTTTTCTCTACATCGTCTTCAACATATATAGTATTAAAACATTTTTGTTTCCATTGCGTAGGCATTGAATCAATGCCACTGTCACACAGAAGGAGTTTATATTGAATATTGTCTATATATGCTTAACACATTTAATATATACATGCTGTTTCATCCACTGAGAGTAATACCACAGTGGAAAACAGTCATTTAATACGTGTTTACAGAGGTGTTTGTGGTGAACACTAAATGCAAAATAGGAAACTCTGAAATCACTTTTATTGTGGGTAGTGAAAGTCCAGTTTTGAATAGTGCTAAAGCATGCTTTCTTTGAGATTTCTTAATTTAGTCCCTAGTTCAGCCAAGCACTTAAACATGTTTAAGGTAAGGATCACAGGATGATCGCCTAAAGCCGGGAAACTCAATTTTGGAAGCCCAGGGGCCACAATGATACCCATAGCACATGCTGAGGGCCACAACCTAAGTGTGGTTTCATGTACATGGAGATATATATGCAAATAGCTTTTTTCACACTGATGGGCATGAATACAAAGATTAAGGCAAAACTACACAACACACAGGCCCCATTTAAGTCAGTTCTGCTGATATTAATAAAATGCAATATTTACTAAATTTCCACCCATATGACAGCACTTTGAATGAGCAATGACAGTCCAGGAATTTAACTACTAAAATGCATATCACCCAAACTGCACCATGGGCCACAAACAAATGGACCGCAGGCCGCATATGGCCCACGGGCTGCATGTTGAGTAGACCTGTCCTAAAGGCTTCATTCTAGTAGCCCAGGAAAAGGCCTAAGTCCAGGGTAATGGCTGATGGGGAAGCAAAGAGGTGGGCATGATGTTGGAAGCCCGTGTAAAAAGTCTGCTGCCCTCTGATCAGCTCTTAAAAGAACTGTCTGAGGTAGGGTCACCTTCTTTTCAAATGGCAAAAGAGGGACACATGTAGGAGTCCCGCTCCCTCTGTGGCCCCACTCTGCTTCATTTCCTGAACCTCTACCCACAGCTAGACCATAAGTAGGAGCCAGGCTGCTGTGAGGAGCCGAGACCCATCACCTACCCTGGGCAGGTGGAAAGCAGCCCTTGGCCTCTGTCCTTGCCATCCAGAGCAGATGGAGGGTCCAGGGCTCTCCACTGCAGCCCAGGCTTCCTGGGCATCTCTTACCATGGCCGGGCTCCAGTTCTTGCTTCTGGGCTGGGAGGGGTAGAGGAACAGGGAGTTAGGGCTTTGTGGTGAGAGGTGGGCTAAGTCCCACCTCAGACTTGCACACCTGGAAAAGGCTGGCCTCTCCCCTGGGCCTTGGGCAGGCATGGAGTGATGTGGCAGGGAATCTGGGACAACTGCTATCATTCAGCCCAGGACTGGAACACCATTTTGGGACTGTCCCGCCCAATCTGGGGCAGATGGGCTAATGTGGCTGTCAAGCCATAGTAGCTGCTGATTCTCAACCGGTAGTGGTGGGTAGAGAAGGATTCCACTGAAGTGCTTTAAAGAAAGTGGAATGGCTGCTAACAATGGCCTAAACTGTGGCTCTGTCACAAGCCTTGTGAAGAGTGGCATGGCGCTTTACTGCTGCAGGAGCAGACTGGGAAGCAGATTGACACTCAGTGATAGACTGGGTTCTGGTTTCCCTGTGTGTCAGTAAAGTGTGTGTGCGGAAGATACACACATTGTGCAAGCTCTGTGCGGTACACACCCCCTAGAATGGGGATACATTGTGGGAAATGGAGTCAAGGATCTCTGTGTAGTCACAGTGAGATTTCTGTTCTGTTTCTGGGACAGTGCAACTAGGTACTGCCCATTACTTAAGGGAGATTACAAGGTGCCAAACTAGCTCTAAGTATTTGACCGCCACACAAGATCTCCATACAAGCTCTCTCTCTTTGCTGCTTTATTCGATTCCATCACAGCAATTTCTCCAACCTTATTTTCTCCAGTGAGAAAAATATTATGTTTGTTGCAGTGCTTCACTAGAGCTGGTTACTTTGTTAATTCCTCTAAGTCTATTCTTGGAGCAGAGTTTGTTCCAGGGAACTAATTATTGGTGTGTGGATTGTGAACCCTGAAAGAGGGGACTGACTGTATGCTGTTTGACCATCTCTGTTCAGTGGACATAAAACAAGTTAGCTTGAGAAAATACCCATACTCTTCATCACCAAGGTCTTTTCCAACAGGAAACTGACCTGCAAGGCCCCAAAATCTGCTAGTTTGGCCCAGGGCCCTTTGTTGAAATATAACTATATTGAATGGCTCAGGATTTATGATGGGACATTGATTCTTTCTCCTCTAGATGGATTTGTATTTCTTGTTCAGAAATGCAGTGTCTATTATTTCAGTAGTTATATGCCAGCAGTTTTGACTGTGTGGTTTAAGTATGTATGTTGAGAATGTTTTAGATATTTGGTTACTATATATCTCATTAGGCTGGAGAGGTTTGTAAGTTATGTACTTTTAAAAATACAGTAATTCCTCATTTAACACGTGCCCGCTTAACATGTTTTCACGATAGCACGATTTTTTTGTTAGGGAACGTTTTTTGAATTACACGACTGTCCCCAGAATAACACAATTTCCCCAGCTGGCCCGTTGCCAGCGGCTGCGTGGGGCTTCCCCCGCTTCCCTGCAAAGCGGCGGAGAGTTCGCCGCTCACCGCGCCGCTCTCCGCTGACTCTCCGTCGCCGGATGCCTTGCCCCCTCTCCTCCACCCCAGCTAGCAAGCTGGTGGCTGGGTTTCCCCAGCCGGCCCAATGCCGGCGGCTGCGCGGGGCTTCCCCCGCCTTCCTTCAAAGCGGCGGAAGGTTCGCCTCTCGCCGCGCCGTTCCCCGGCAACCCTCCCTCACCGGACACAGTGTGGGTCCCGGCAGACCCGTCACAGGGGCATACTTCCAACCCAATCCCCCTCCCCTCTCCTCCCCGTGCCTACCCCAGAACCAAACACCTCCCCTCCCTGCTGTAACCCAGTCCCCTTTCTCCCCCAACCTTATGTCCCGGTCCCAACAGACACCACCGCTTGAAATGCAACCCCCACCTTTTCCATTATTTTCAATGGGAAAATTGACCCCGCATAACACGTTTTACGTAACACGATCATTTTCTGAAACTTATCTATAGTCTTAAGTGAGGAATTACTGTACACATTTAAGGACTGTATCCTGCACTCTACTTAGCTGAAACTGAATAAGGAGGACAAATCCAGATGCTAAATAATGAAGTAATTTTAAGTGTGACAGAGATAAGGTAAGTCTTATTAATTCTTGAGAAATACACAATTTAATTAAGAAACAAAAATCCATGAAAAGTCAGATTTCAAGCTTCTGTTAGACCACCTGTCCTGGTTTCCTAGCCTTCTGGCCTCTGTCTGCCATGTAGATGACAGATTAGCTGTGAACATCCTTTATAAAAGGAAATAGTGTTCTATAAAATTCACACCATGGTTTCCAATTTGGTATCAGTCAGGACATCCTAAAATAAAATTTGTTTCAAAAATAGATCAGTAGGGGGGAAATGTCAGGGTTAAAAGAAAACAATCTACTTATGTCAGTTTATTCTGTGAGAAAACTTGCCTGAAAAGAAGGTTTAGTGTCTTGTTCAGGTGCAGTAATTTTTTTGCTGATTGGGGGTGAAGCAAAGTAAAACAACAATAGTGTGTTCTGTGAATCAAGTATGTTAAAGAAGAGTTACCATATGGCAAAACAGGAAGTTTTTAAAAAAGCAAAACAATTGATCTTTGAGAGAAGGAACGATATTCTAATTTTAACTTTCTTGTTTTAATTTTAATGTAGAATTAATTATAAACAATAACACACGGTATGGCCCAACAGTAGAGAGTTGTATTATAAAACTTAATTTGTGCTGTTATTTTGTTTTGTTTTGTTTTGGTCCCAATTTTGCAGTCCTTATTGAAATGGGAATTTTGCTTTTATAAAGACTGGGAGATCAGTTTCTTTGTCCAATTTACACTGCATCTGGAGCACATCACAAAAGCTATAGTTAAGTTTGCCTAAATCTTTCCATTGTAAAAGGCCATTTTCAGTAGCTTCTATTTTTGTCAAACTTTAACCTTTGATGTTATAATTTTCTAGATTTGGTCTCTGCACAAGGAAGAGTTTTTGGTTTTTGTGTGAAACAAAAACAGTCAAACCTTAACGTTGCCAATGATTTTATGGCAACAAATAAGTTTGCCTTGATAATTGTCTCCTCTGAGAATTCTCCCCTTCTGGAATGCAGTGAATTATTTTTGCAAAAGAGTCCTGCTTTATCTGCACATCTTAACAAAAGAAGTCAACTTTAAATATTAGATAGAATGCAACCTGATTTTAGTAATTAGTCTGAAGACAATTAAAAGTGTTGTAGTATCACTTTCCTAACAATAGAGGAAGACATAATTGATCAAATACATGTTTGTTTTTGAGAGCTAGGCTACAATTTTATTTGTGAATTTATAAAGCGTATTTTAGGTTAGCTCAACACTTCATACATAAGACGGTAAAATAACTTGTTTATCCACCATGTGACACATGCTTTACAGTAGCAATAACTGCAACTGATAGGAAGGTTAAAACTCTTATCAGAGCTGTATGGAGAGAATCTGGGGCTGTAAGGATATCATGAGATGAGGCCCCTCATGGTTCTGTCTTTGGAATAGGGGTGGCTAGAGGGCCTCCCCACAGCTGTAAAAGCAGAAGTATGGGGTCCACTTCTTCCCCCATGAGCATCTGCAGGGCCCCAAATTTCCTTGGAGGTGGTAGCAGCCCTTCTCCCGTGTGGGACTGGGATGGCAGGTGTAAGAGCCAGAGGCCCTCAGCAGCCATGGGGTAACTGTTTGGCTGGGCTGAGGACTTCTCTGATGTCTAAGGATCACAGGAGCACATTGTACTCTGGCTTAGCCTCCCACCTACCTCTTATGTCCAAGAAAAGAGCTTTATGCCACCTGGGAAGTCCCTTTTTGTTGGGGGAATCCCTGGCTGCCTTCTTAGGGCAATTGTCTTTCCTGAACAGCATTCAGAAAATCTGGCTCCATGTATTTAGATTTTTTTGCAAATCCCATGTCCTTTGTAAGAGCAAAAACTAACAATAACCTTGCCAGGCTATCATTTATTAAAAGAGCTCTTAGAAAGGGAGAACAGGTTTCCCTAACCTCCACAACAAATGCTTGACCTCCTTGTATCCTTGGAATCAAATGGCTGTATTTCCACCTTTATTTATTTACTTAGCACACTCAGCTAAGGACAGGGAAACCTTGCTGTTATTTTTTGGTCATTGTGTAGATGGCAGATATTCGCTGCATCTGTTTCCTGTTAAGGAAGCTTAGTGCTGCCTTTTGTCCAGCAGGTGGCACACTTGCAGCAGCTTGGGAAGCTCAGAAATAACACTCTGTTCTAGAGAGAATTTTAGGCTTTTTTGGTCTCCATAGCAAACGAACATTATTTAATAGGCAGCCTTTCCTTGGTACATTGTTAAAGGAGAGTTTGCTAGTCTAGGAAGCATGCATGCAAAGTAATGGCTGCTCTAGAAAATTGAATTGTTAGTAAGTGATGGATGGCACCAGCATATGCATCAATGTGTGGAAAGAATTATACTGGTTGTGCTGTTTCATGTGCAGCTTTCCCCCGTGTTCACACTCGCTCTTTATCCTTGTAGTTGCTTTGAATTGAGAACCTAACCCAGAGTTCATGGCATATTTCCCTGAAGCAGTGGCTTGTGGGAGATCTTGAAAGGCCTTCTAGAAGGCTAGAGGCTATGGAATAAGTGGTCAATACAGCAACCATAATATCTGCCTTTTGCCATGGTCAAAATGTCTGTGAAAGCAGGAGGAGGTCTTCAATACACTGATACATGGTGCAGATGAGAAGGCATTGGGACTTGTTGCACATCATGTACAGTGGAACAGACAAGATGTGATACCTGAGGCTGTGACTTATAATATACAGCTGAAGTGGGCCTGCTTCCTTAATCAGAAATGGTCTCAGATACAGGAAGGGAATTGGGGATGGAGGATACGGATGCAGACAGAAGCAAATGTTTGCAGTTGTTGCTATTAAAAACTATTGCTTGCTCTGGAGGTGGCTTATCCTCATGAGTAGATATGAGTTTCTTTGAATCTTTTATATGACTTAATCTGAGAAAGTATCTAGAAGGGTGAAGCAGGATGCATGAAGGCAACATTAAATTATAACATTGTTGCCAAATATAGCATTTGCTTATATGGCAGGTATGTCTTTTTTAATCTTAATTTTTATGTAGTCTGTATAAGCTAAAATGAGGAATGACTTGTGAATGTATTGAAAAAATACTGTATCCTCTGCAAACTCTTTCTGCAGTTAATTTGTCAATATAAACTTTATTAGTCACACAGACAAGCAGAACAGCTGCGTTATGTAACCAAGGTAACAGTTAAAACAAAGGCAAATAGAATTTCTGTACTAAAGGAACATGAAACACATGTTCTATTTTCCTGTACGTGTGCAGGGATGAAATGCCATGGGAAAGCACAGGGGGAAACTGGGGAGCCCCAGCCTCATGGTGGTGTCCTGTGTCCTGGTATTGTACTGTGGAGTTACATAAATACATCCAAAGGACATGATGCTGGGATAGCTGTGCAATCTGGTTTGGATTTCACATTGTTAATTCTTTGTGGGATGCCTGCTCACAAATTCTTAGCCCTGCTACCTAAATTTGTCCCACTCTTGATTTTTTCCCTCTTCAAACCTTAATGTTTGATCAGTCTCTTTTCATGTCCCTGCATGTACAAAACCAAATCCCTCTGTCTTTTCTTTACCTTGCTCTCAGCTTGGTCAAACATTTGATTGTTTGAGATGTTTGCTTCCTAGCTTTCTCAGGTTGGTTTTTGTTGCTGTCCTGGTCCCGCTAGTGGGAAACAAGAAATGATTGAGTTAATAAGCATAACAGTGTTCCCTCCATCCTGAGCAATAGCATGCCATGTGATAAAAGTTACAATTTCTGTTTAATTTAAAATTTCTTTCTTGCAAATTTGCATCTTAGGCCTAGAAATACTAAGGACATAAGGTAACACTTTCCCCACAAAAAGAATTAGATTGGGAATGGGGTAAGATTATTGGAAGTTACGGAGCAAAGTGGGCAGAAAAGAGGTGGTGGGGCTAATTTCAAATGGATTAAATAGCAACTGGTAATATCTCTGCATTGGTTGTTGTGAAAAGCCCTATTTGGGAGAGTGCGGGGATAGGGCTGATTAAAATGGATAGACGTTAGCTTGGATGATATCGCAGAACCAGCTCCAGGAAAGAACAGGGTGTGAAATTTGGCAATGGCAAAAACAACTTGCTTGCCTCCTAAGTTTGATTGCCAGGCTAGAATACTGGCTTTATCAAAGGTCTGCAGACATCACTCATGAGGAAATTTGGGAATAAAATTAATACATTTCCTACATTTCCTGGCAGCAGGCTGGATGAGTTTTGAACGATTTGCTTTCTCCCAGCGTGTGGTGGGTGCACAGGCATTTGCTATCATGTAATATTTATGCCTCTGTTTTATGTGTTAAAAGAAAGCAGGATGAACTGCAATTGCATCTTGGTAAGAGCAAATTGCTCAAGAGGTGCCTGGGCCTTTGTGCCAACATAGACATTATATGACAATGTTTAACGTAGATGTTGAATGTGTGATGCCCAGCATACAGTTATATCAATCAAATTTAACCTTTTGGCACACTTTCTATAATATGGTTTCTGTCTAACTTGAAAAAAAAAAAAGGCTTCCCTCTGCTTAGGCACCTTTTTGAATCTGACCACATGGCATGGTTCTGTCAGCTGTTGTGCATGGTGTTGGATAAGTCTGCCCTGACCAGGGCCAGTAGCTGTGAAGTTGAGTGTGGAAGGGGTCACATGGAGGATGTTGAGCCTGTCAGAACTAGATGGGGAAAGGAACCTGAAGCTGCCATTTTTGCTGTGGTGGCTAAAATAGAGAAGAAGGGGGTGGGGGCACCAGAAGGACTGAGTGAGGTGGGAGATTCTGCTTTCTTCCTGCTTATTTAATTTAAGCAGCTAAAATATCTATCACATGACTTAGAGCAAAGTTTATGTACAAGAAGAGCACAATAGGAATGTATTTTTTTATAACCACTGATCTGTATCACTTATTTTCTTTTATTACCAACACCTTAGTTTAAAAGCAAATAGCAATTTCATCTCATGCTATCTAGTCTGAATTATTCTATCAGGTGACAGCTGCAGTCCAGGAGAGAAAGCGACCCCTCTTACCTGGTGGCTCGTGGAGGTTCATGAAGTGAGCCCTTGTCTATTCTTACTTGGGATTAACACTCTGGAACTAGATCTTCCAGGGTTTGATTTAGTGGGTCTAGTAAGTACCAACCCTGGTACTCCATGGGTTTGCTAGGAGAGTTTTTCCAGCTGACCTCCTGCAGTGGGGATCCTGCTGTAAATTGAGCTAAGGTACATGGACTCCAGCTATGCTATTCACATAGCTGGAGTTGCATATCTTAGTTCAATTTCCCCCCCTCGTGTAGACTTGGCCTTAGTCATAGCAGCAGAGGCTGCTCCTTATTTACTGATGGCTAGAAACATCTCCTAGAAACATCTCATAGAAAGACTGCCACTTCCCATTTGTAACAGTCTAGTCCAGGAGTGAGCAATAATTTTTGATCGGGGGCCATTCCAAGAATGGGGGGTGGGAGGGGCTGGGGTGCCAGAGGCAGGCTCTAGCTGGGAGGTGCTTACTTCGGTGGCTCCCAGCAAGTCTCCCAGCAGGTTCCTTCCTGCCCTGCTCAGAGCACTTGGTCAGAGCAGCTGGCTGCAGGGGTCATGTGTGCTTCTCTGAATGCTGCAAGCCTGGGGGGAGCGGTACTTGTGTGCTCCCTGTTCTGCAAACAGGCAGCTCCCATTGGCCAGAAACCAGTCAACGAGAACTGTGAGATTGTGTTGGGGGAGGCAGTGTGAGAAGCCTCTC
Source organism: Rafetus swinhoei (assembly GCA_019425775.1). NCBI lineage: Eukaryota > Metazoa > Chordata > Testudines > Trionychidae > Rafetus > Rafetus swinhoei. The sequence goes on along the minus strand of CM033424.1, from coordinate 67,071,986 downwards.
CCCCTCCTCCTGGGCTTGCAGCATTCAGAGCAGCACATGTGGCCTCCTGCAGCCAGCTGCTCTGAGTGATATGCAGGGGCGGGGCAGGGAGAGAGCCTAGCTGAGGCTCTCCCTGGGCTGTGGGCCGGATCCTGTGGCTTGATGTGCCGAATGCGGCTTGTGGGCCATATTTTACCCACCTCTTGTCTAGTCCCATGCCAGACTCATGGGAATCACATAGTGGGATCCTGACTGGGAACTTTCCTATATATCAGGGAAGCAGGACATGGTCACTCAAAGATGTGAAGTTGGTATGTGATTTGGAGTGAAGCTGGAGACACGAAAAGGGTCCTTCAGACTGAGATTTCCCTGCAGCTGTCCCATTTATTCAGAAGTAAAAAGTGATTGTCGGAGAGGAGGCTTTTACTCTGACAATAGGGAGGCACACCTCTAACAGCAATTAAGTGGTGCAGTAACAGCTGATGCTTCAGCAGATAGTTAACTAAGAGAGGCATCCACTTACCAATCAAAACATCTGTTTTTATGGCTGATAAGCATCTCATGGTCTTGCCAACTTTTACTCCTTGAGGCCACAGATAGGCATAAAGATACACTGAATCAGTCACCTAAGAGACAAGCTGACAACGTGCTCGTCTTATGAAAGGAGGGTCACACAGCAAATATGGCTGGAAAGCGCTGCAGGGATTTTTGAGTGACCAGTATTCTACGATACATCAGAGAAGCTTTCTAATTAAGTCTAGGCTCTAGAATACATATTATGATTTTATTGTGTACTAGAAGATTTACCCGGCATTGCTCAGGTCCATAAGTCAGTTAATTTTTTTTTTAAATAAAATGAAAATGTACATGCTTCACTTAAATCATTGCTCGGGGTGGGCTAGGGCTGAAGCATTCAGTATGCAGGCTTCCCCGAGGGGGAGAGAGCTACCCCAGTCCTCTCTCACCGCAGCAGCTTGGGGCCAGGTGAGAATCTCCTCTCCTTGGCCGCTGCAGCTCCAGTGGGCACAGCCAGGGGAGGATTGCATGTCTCCTGGCTTGGGACAGGTCCAGGTTAGATTGGATGGGAGCCACGGAAGGACCACCTGCGGCAGCTCTGGGGCATCTCTCAGTGGATGCCATAGCACTCGGGGGGCGGGGGGAGCTTCTGTCTTCCTCAGGCCCTGCATGGAGCTGCTGTGGGGAGTGGGGGGCGGTGAGACATCTCCCATGGCCCCAGCACAGAGCTGCCACAGCTGAAGGGAGACATAGCCCTCCGCCGACCCAGAACAGAGTTGCTGTAGCTGACAGGCAGACATGGAATTCTGTACACCCACTCTGAGCTCCTGCCCTCCCTGAGCCCACTCTGAGCCCTCCTTCAACTTTGCTCAATTATGTCAATTTTGAGGACTGTACTTGATTTTGTGGTTCTGTCTCTTTTTTTTCCTGTATGGTTTCTGAGAAACAATCCCATTCCAGGCACATCCCATTTTCCTGGCACAACCAAACCCTGACCTTACTTTAAGTTATGATAAGAGGAAGCTGTATACTGAATTTGGTGGTCCTGGCTCTTACTGTTTAGGAGGAGTTCTTGAACAAACAGACTCACAGACAGACAAACTCTCTCAAACATATAGCAGAATACTAATTTGTTGCTAGTACTTCAGCTTGAATCACTATAATTTTTAATTAACATTTATTTTGACCATAAACATATCTAAGTGTTGTGTGTGAAGCAGAACAGTGATTTCAGGTAGAACTATAAGCTGAGCTGTTCTGATTCTTTGAAAGCAGCAAATCTATGAATACTGCAAATGGCTGATTCAGGGTTTAGACACTCCAGGGAGAGGCCCAGAGGGCACGAGGGTTGCAGAGTGCTAGTCTCTAACTTGTAGACTAACAGCAGGGCCTTTGAGGCCTAGAAGAGGGTGCTTGTTTGACCTATGTTAGTTAAAGCAAGGGAAGGTTCAGCTCTTGCTAAGGAAAGATGGTAGCAAAGTGCCTCACAACTCTGTGTCATCCCAGGAATCATTACAGTGTACACTTCACATTGTATTTATTTAAAAAGGCTGAGTGGTTGGGGTTTTTTTAGTTTGTAGTGAAGAATATTTTGCTTTAATGGAAAAGTAAACATGGGATGAACTGTGTCAACATATGATGCTTATATTAGTGCTGCCATTTGTCATGTGCATAAAATTGTTGTCTTCATATTCAGATGCTGTTGATGTCGCTGCATACTCAAGACATGAATTCAAGACCACATTTTGGCTCTTGAAGAAAAGCAGTTTCAAATAATGATGATACTAATATCGATGATGAAGTCTATGTAACTTTTGGCGGACTAATTATTTGCTGAAATGGGCCCAGACTCACTTAAAACTTTTTGATAGCAGAAAGGAGTTATTAAAAGTTCATATCAAAATGTTGTGTGAGGGCCATCTTTGGATGTGTGCAAGATGAAGCCCTGAATTTAAAAGTTTGTGACTTTGGTGTGATCACGTTTTGAAGGCAGATTTCTTTCAGGATTTATAAAAATCTGAGTTTATCGACCTGTCTTGGTTTTCCCTTTTTAGTTTTATTGAGATGGAGCTGAACATAATTAACACATTTATTTTTGGTGCTGTACTTTTACAGGATTGGAGAAACAGTCTGTCTTTTTTTTAAATGTAGCTACCCACACAGCAGAATGAGTCAGAACACTTTGTAAAATAAACAAAAAAACAACTGTACAGTTTACAAGTTTGGATTTTAAAAAAAATCAAGTTATCTTTACAATGACAAAGGACTTTTCCTCATGATACTTCTGCCTTGCTTTTATCAGCTTGCAAAATTTATTCAGAGACAATTCCAGTTATATCACCTGACATTTATAGTTGAATCCACCAGTGTGCTGACTTCAGTGAGAACTGCCTATGCACAGTACTTCAGAAAATCAGGCCATTCATTGAGTTAGCTGTCTCAGTTAGGATTTAGGTATCTAACTTTGGCCACCCAAGTTTGAAAAGTGCCTTTTTCTTGTTGTAAATTTGAAAATAGCTTAGCAAAACTATAATCTTCATATTTTATAATTTTATAAGTCATAACTTTGAGGACAAACCACTTAAAAAAGAGGTGGGAAGAGATACAATTAGAAATAATTTACCTTCAGAATTATACATGTAATGCTTGAGTTTGGGAAGGCCGAAGTTTGGAGAGCTCTATTGTCCATGCTTAGTTCCTTAAACTGTTCCTTTAAAATGTGCCTGTTAGTGAAATAACATACATCCGCTAAAGGGGTCATTAAAAATAGTTTAAACTAGTACCAGTGACTTCAAGAAGAACAGGATTTGTCCTGCAAACACTTATTGCTGGGTGTAGTGCTTACTGGACTGAGTAATAATCAATGGGATTACTGACCCTGCTCACTGTATGCATGTCATGTAAGTGGTGTGCATAGCAGTAAGTATTTTTAGGGTTGAGACCTAATATAGAATTTACAAATTCCTAAAGATATTTTCATGAATTAAAAAAAATGGCAGTGAATGTTAGTTATGAGATTACAAATGTTAGTTAAAATTTAGTTTTATTTTTGAAGTTGCATTCTCTATAGTGCTTATAACCCTGACACTATGCCATTGATATAATGAATCCAAGTCAGAGAGAGAAACTAAATAGAAACCGATTAGTCAGCTTCCACTCTGAACTAATGAGCAGTTGTATCCTAGGAATACAGAGAACTTGCATGGGATTCAGGAGTCTTGGATTCTGTTCCCAGCAGTGCCACCAGCCTCCTGGACAAATAATTTCCTTTTTCTGTGTCTGTTTTTCCATCTGTCAAATGAGGATCGTGATACTTACATTTTATACAGAGCATTTAAAGAGCTATGGATGGAAAGTGTAGTTGAGCTAGATATTATTCATTATCATTATTTTGTTTCCCAGCTGAATAAAACACAGGAGAGTAAGCAAACAGCAGAAGTGGTACAAAATAAATTAGATTTGTGAGTGTTTTAGTTTTAATTATGTAAGATATAAAATATTCTACAACTGACGGCAAACACTTCTTAAAAATATGCAACATTCCATAACCCTCATGTTTAGCTGTTACACAGTTACTCAGCAGTTTAGCACAAAATACAGTAAATTCCCAACAAGAAAACTTTAAAATGATACAGAGTATGGCATGGAAAAAGGAAAAGCTCATTGTTGTGTGCAGTTGCACAGTGATGGCTCTGAGTACCAATTATACTCTAGCAAAATGATGAACTGGGCTCTTCGCTGTTTTTCTTTTTAATGCTATTTTGGCTCAGACTCCTTAAGGGCTAATAGGTCCACTCATTCACACTTGGGGGAGTGGGGATGAAAATTAGTGCAGGCACATGCCAGGGGGACTGTGTGGCTAAATCAGTCCAGACCTGGATATAAAAGAAGCATAAAAAAGACGGGGGGGGGGGGGGGAAGCAAAAAAGGCTGCCTTTTGACCTCTCCCAGTTCAGGGGAAAGAGGACAGCTTGGAGAAGCTGAGTGAGGATTGTGTAGCTGACCTAATTATCAGTGTACACTCAAGAGGGACAGCAGTGTGATTCCTGACTGAAGGAAGAAAAACCTATGTTGATTAGCAGCAGAGACCCTAGGAGGAAGTCTGTGGGGCTCCTGCTTGAGAGTAAAGCTATCCAAAATATCACACAGACCTCAGATGGAGAGCTGTGGTTTTCCTGAATCAAGACAAGCAAAGGTGGGACTTGAGTTTGATTTGCTCTCATTTCCCATGCATGGGGCATTTTCATTTAAAGTGCCTTCTTATAAGGGTCTGAAGGAAGTTGATGGCAGCACACCTAGTGGGCCTCACGTTGCCAGAACAGGATATCCAAAGAAATCTCTCTTACTCTGGATTTAAAGACACATGTAAAAAGTTCCTATTCAATAGACCTACTATTTTATCTTAGTTCAGACGTTAGTCAGAGAGCTGTCATGACTTGATTCCACCTACTCCAGAGAAGGAGGGATTGTGGGGCTTCATCGTGATTTAGTGAAAGGTTTTCTATTATAAGCCTGAGTGTGACTGCCCTCCTCCAACATTCTAAAAAACCCCAACCCTTTTTCTGCTGGATTTTTCTCATTCTTCCCTTTACTGTATTCAAATATATTTTTTATTCAATACATAATTAACCTACAGAACCTTATGGCCAAAAGATATGATTAAGGACAAGTCCTTAGAGGAATTCAAAAAAGCTTTACATGGATTATTGTAGGGGAGTTTGGACTACCCTGCCTTGACGATAAATGGTGATGTCTGCTTTGAGCCCTAAAAAGCAAGATGCAGCCCTGTCTCAAGTCTGGTGCCCATAAGCACGCAGGCATGGTTTGGGAGGGAGAAGCTTTGAGAGGCAGGACTATTTTGAATAACAATGCAGATTAAGTGGTACAGTGAGACCAAGTCAAAAACACATGACAACTAACCTTGCAGTAGTACTTCTGTTTTTGATAAGCAAAAGTTACAAATACAGCCATAAAACTGCCACACGTAATTTAGGCAACATCCTGAATAGCAGGATATACCCTAAATAGGGCATTTGAGGTATCTTACACAATATATAATCAATTGGTAAATATTATTAGAACGACCAAGTCTCGCTTTGCTATAAAATGGGCTTAGTAAGAATAATTGATGGGAGGGAATGGGCAGGATTGACACACAGGTCCTGCTCGATGTAACTAAAAGTAAATAGGCCCTTCACACTGGCGATCCAATGCATGGTGTTCCGACACGTGGGAATCAAAGGAACCATGACTGCTTGGTACTGTAGGTAGCATCTGAAATATAAGTGAACTAAGCTTTGTTATTGTGTTATAGTAGATCTTCTGTTAATTGCTTTTGCATTGCTTTGCACTATATTAATTGCTTTAGTATTTATAGTATTTAAGGTTTAAATTGTATAGTAATTGTTTTTAAGGTTTGTAAAATGTAAACAACTACGTTAACTGCTTAAAGCTTGCAATAAATAAGAAAGTGGTTAAGTCTCCCTGGAATGTCCTAGTTTCTCTTGGATCTAAAATAAATCGAACCACATGACAACTATGAGGACATCAACAGTTCTGTTACACAGGTTAAAAGATAGGGATAGGAATCCTCATCCTTCAGGCACCACTAACTGACAGGATTAAGAAGAATTGCTAGTCACAGGTAGGTTATCCTTAATAGATGACTATTAGCAGGGTTGCTTGCATCTTCCTCTGCAGCATATGGTACCGGTCACTAAGTCAAGGCACACTGCTGCCTTGATCCATTATTGCAGTCCCTATGCTCATTTCTGTCTTCCATTAGTTTCAATAGGCTTTGTACATGTGAATCATGGACATTCTGTCTTTAGATTTGATCACAATGCTAATGTATGTATGCAATTCCAAATCTTATGTTCAGTTGGAATTTTGTCATCCTTTTAGTTTGGCACTTTCTGTTTCTGGGATGTGCCAAAATATAGGAGACACCCTGGCAAGTGTGCTTATAGATGTATAAGTCACAGAATCAGAGCTTCATGGAGCTTCATGTGTTTAGTCTCATGACTGTGTTTGTTCGGTCATGAAGAACAGGCTTTTCTATGTTATTCTGGTGCCATAATGATGTATGTGATTTCTTCCCTTTTTAAAAAGAAGAATGTTTGTTAGATTATACTCAGAACCCTTGTTAATTTGTAATGTGAAAATAAAGTTCACCAATGTCTGCAATCTCTGCAACATGATTTGAATTTTCATTTGATTTTAGTTACTTGCTGATGGAAAAATAATTAAAACAGTAGTAATATGAAAACTTTCTGGTTATTCTGTTTAATGCAAAGAATACTAAAAGTTAAGGGGTGTGCTTTCAGCTCTGTGCATGAGGGTTTATGTGCTTCTGTTACACAGAAGCAAGAGTTACATGCAATCTCTGAGTACTGCTCCTCTCCCCTGTGAGCAGCTAGGGCCTGGAAGGTAGTAGGCCCAAGAAAGGGCAAACCAAGACATGTTAAGGCATCCCCCTGCAGGTGTGTGCTCCCCACTTCACAAATCTTTGCACATTGAGGGGCATTTGTGGAACAAAAAGCATGGCTACTGAGTTTGCACTAGAAGAGTTGCTGCCAAACCACCACCTACCAGAGGGGAAAGGTTCATTGGCTCTGAGGGCTAGCAATCCCTGGAATTCAGTACTCCTAATTACTTTGGAATTCCTCTGTGCTAAGCCCATTAATTCAGGCCTTGCATTTTGGAGAAGTTCAATGAGAGTATACCTCTAAAAATCTAACAGATGAATTCCATGGACCAAATACACGACAGGGAATTGTGCAGTGTAGGGCTCTAAGATCCTCGAGGGATTCTTGTGGTTTATGATGTCATCAGAACCACTAGAGGCGTATGCAACAGAAGCTTTGTTCAAAGTTTACCTATTTGTTTTTATAACATATGGAAAAACTCTCTTTGGCCTCCACTGCATAAAAACTGTTCTTCCTTTGGCAGAAGCTTCCTTCACCTCACTCAAAATCCATTAATATGAGTAACAGATAAATTGGTAAGTAAGGGAAGCATAGATCTTGTGAGGGGTTTTTAGTGGTACCATAAGCCACAAAAATAAAGCTCCGTGGCTTTGCTGCTGAAAGCCCAAGAACAGAATGCTTTTTGCCACATTGTTCAACATCTACTTTGTAGAAGGAACATTTCTATTTATTTATATTCCCACAAACCCAAAGTCTCAGATTTCTGTTGTGGCTGTGCCTTAGAATTATGACTCGTTTGCTGTCTGCTACTCTCTAGAGATTTCCACAGAGAACGCATTACTTTTATATACAGTCCTGAATAGCATGTACTTGAGTGTTTATAATCTATTAGTATTCTAGTGGTAAACTGTGATGGGGAAGCCAGAATGGGAAATCCATCCTGGTCACCCACCCCGGAATAGAATTACAGTAACTCAAGTACACATAGGAACAAACATTATCCCTCCATCTTCACTAACATGGAGGGTCCAGCACTGCCGATCCCAAATTTTCAAAAATCACAAGTCACTAAAAAGACCCATGCAATAAATAAAACGAACTGCATTTAAAAAAAATCTTTTGAGCCTTTTAGGGTGCTCTTGGGTGCATGTTTTCAAGCCTCTCTCTGGAACTTTGAGGACTAGAAACTGATTTTTTAAATGAAAGCTGAGTTTCTCACCTAATGACTTGATTCCAGAAGCTGAGTCTTTAAGAAAAAAGATCAGCTGTTGTGAAATCCATGATAAAATTGCTGGAGTTGGCAATGTTGCTTGAATCAGTCCTACAGACAGTGTGCTTGCTCACAGAGAGGTGGGATTTGGGGAGCTCAGGTGGGGTGCTTATCCCTGCATGCCCTAATTCTCTCTGGGTGGAGTTCTGTATGTGACTCAACAGGGAAAGAGCTTGGGGCAGGATCAGTTATTACTTGGATCCTCCAGTTGTTTAGCCTTGTAACTGAAATATCAGCCTGAATGTCACTCCATGGCTAGGATTAGAAATGGTTAGGTTGTGAAGAAGAAAAAATTCCCTTCCCTAAATAGGGAAATCTTCAATGTAGAGCCTGTTGGCAGCCATCTGGTATTCATTTACTTTAGCCCTCGGTTAAGGTAATTGTAGAGATTAATTTTACAATATTTCTTTTCATTTTTAAACCCAGTTTTGTCCCACATAGGGGTTTTTCATTTCTTTCCTGTTGCTAGGAAGAAAAGTTGCAGGGAATCTGCATGTGTGTGTTTTAAAACATCCATGACTGATCCATGTACAAGTGACTGAGATCAGTAACTGCATCTACTCATTTTGTTTTTCACTTTGCTGCTCTTGAAGGTAAATTACAAGAGGATGAGTTTGTCCTCCTACGTAATAGTGAAAGTTAAATGTGTAAGCTTCCAAATTATATTATGAGCTTGATTCACTTCAATTTCCTACTAGTGGAATTGTACTGTTTTCAGGGGAGTTACATTAATATTAAACTGGAGTAATGCAGTAGTAAATCAGGCCTCACATTTCTTGGATTGATGGTTTAGTTTTGTCACTAATGCTTCATATTAAAGTATATGGGATGAATTCATTGCTGTGTAACTCAATCAATGTAATGAAAAATCTACTAAACCACTGTACTTCTGAATGTAGCGTCTCAGTAAGAATGAGTAATGAATGAGAGTTTTTATTATTTCATAATTTGATAATAAGCTTAGTTACTGTGGTCTCAACAGAGGATTTGGAACTAAGTGCTAATTCTAATCCTGGTTATCCCTATGGACTCACTGTTCTTGGGCATTGGGCAAGTCACGTAGGCTTCAGAACAGCAAAGTACTTGACCATATGTCTTACTTCACCACGAGCATTCAGTGGGACTACTCCCACATTTAAAATCATGGTTTGCTGGTCTAGGAACTTTAATATCTGCCAATTTCCACATTTTCAGAACAAGGCTAACAATATCAACTCCAGAAGGTAGTGTGAACATTCATAAAGTAATGTTCATGCAGGTGTTTGGGTATGTACATTACTTTATTAGCAATGAGTATAGTTAATAAGTAACAATGGGGAGAGAGGGGAGGGCGTACTGAGTTCCTGCAACTCCTGTTGACTTCATTGGGGACTGAGAATACACATCACCTCTCAGGATCAGGCCTTAAATACAGCACTTCCTGGGTCAATATAAAGAGTTACATAGTGTATTTGACTGAATCGTGAAGGAGAAAATGTTTGTTCTGGGAAGAGATTAAAAGAGAGGAGATAAATACTAAGCAGTGGCAGTCCTTTATATGCTTAATTCATTCATATTTCACTGTGAGATTAATGACTGCAATTATTATCAGGAAATAACAGCTCCACTGTGTTCAGTTTGTTGCTTAAGAGTTGTATAAAGTGTTTGCCGTTGCTATAGGTAATTCGGCCAATGATACAAAACAAACATTAATGTTCCCTTTCAACAAGAGTGTGTGTGTGGGGCCCATCATAGGTGAAGTACATGTGAACTTAGAGCAGCAGTTTTAATAAACTAGCATCTATAACATTTTGATTTTTCTTTGCAGCCATTTTCTGTAGCATTGCAAAGGCCTTGGTGGTGGTAAAAGATTAAAATTCAACTGCATCTTGAAGAGTGAGGTAAAACCTTTTAACAATTTTCTTACTGAATGATTCTACACAGAATTTTTATACTCCAGGAGCAAATTGTCCTGGGATTAAATTGAGGCATGTCGTATTGCTGATTTTGTCTATAGCAGAATTTGTAACAGATGTATATGTTTGCTTGTCTTTTTAGTCTTTGTACTACTTGTCACTTTTCCCGTCAGTTTTAGGAAGCATTTAGGCCAACATTTTCAAACGTATGTGGCTAAAGTTACTCCTATTTATGTACTTTCCCAGTAACTAGCTTCATTGTCACATGTATTGAGCATCTACAGCTTTCTTTGACTTCAGTGGGAGTCACGAGTGCTCAGTATCTCTGCAAATAAGGTACTGGAATTCTTATTTAGGTAATTAACTTTAGGCAACTACATGTGGAAGTTTTGACTCGAGTTAATTTGACAGGTACAGAGAAACAGGGCAAATATTTTGATAAGGAAGGAAAAGTTTCACACATTTTCTGGACTTCTTTGTTTAGTTCTCAAACTTGCTCATCTGGTCCTTCATTTTCCTTTGGAAACCAGGTGAAATATTTTGATCTTATGAACATTAAAACTCTTTTCCCTGCTTGTGACCAGTGCTATGATGACAGAACTCAACTGCAGTCAATAGAGTTGTGCTAGCAGTTGAATGTACTTTCAGAGTTGTCAAATCCACAGCCTAAACCCGGTGGGATTATATCCGGTCTATAAAATCAGACAGTGACATACACATGGTCTGAGTTGTGGGTATTCTCCCTGGTTTTATTCAGTTGATGAAATCATATGTCATGCCAGTGGTGCTGAAAATGGCCCTGACTGCCCTGTCTTCTGTAGTCATATCAGCTACTGTTGTCCTTCTGGTCTTGTGGTTGGGGTAGGACTGCTTCATTGCAGGTCAATATACATACTGCTGAGAAGGAGACGTGACCTCTTTTGGCACTGCTGGAGTCCCTAACAAAGGCAGAAAAATTGCCATATGTTTACTTTCATGAATGTTTCCTGTTGATGAAAGTAAGTTAATAGGAATAGATTTGCAATGGACAGTGTTATATCCATAACCTATAGAGTTAACCGAACTCCAAGTGTCTCCTCTCCTTCCTGAATAGTCAGGTGTGGATGGAAAGGGTTTATCTCAAAAATTCATCTCCAAAGAACACTTAGTTCCATAGCATTGTACCCTGTGGGAGGCCTGAGCTGCTCCAGCAGAATGCACAGAGCCTGAGCTTCGGTGAGATCAGCAGAGGAAAAATCAGGCAGATTTCAGGCCATCCATGCAACAGAGCCCTGGCTCAGCAAATAGCCCAACACTGTGGTGGGTTGGTCACTCTATTGACAGCAGCTATCCCACCATGGCTTGTACTGCTCAGACCCTTCCAAGGGGTTCATATTGCATGCAGCAGCAATTTATGCCACTTTCACTAGCATTACACATGCTGATTTCTGGAGGGGTCATGGACAGAGCGACATATTTCCCTGCATCTTCCTATTGCTGGCTGGTCACAACTCCTGGCCCCACATGCACTGCAGCACACCAGCTGTGCTGAAATGAGAAAGTGTACCTGGTTCAATAAACTGGTGTATTAATTTGTGTGACAGAGGGGCCTATGAATCCAAAATGAGATTAGGGTCCCATTGTGTTAGGCATTGAACAGGCATAGAAAAATACAGTCCTTACCCACAAGAGTTTAAAATCTAAATAGAGAAGGAAAACAAAGTGTGAGAAAGGAAATAGAGGTAAAGGGACATGGGCTAGGACACTCAGCAGAGATGCGAGTCATGGAATCTCCAGATCCCCAGCAGGGTATAATCACTGGACCACACTGCCTTTCACTGCTATAGTTAAATAGGTGCAATCATTTTTGTGTAAACATTTTTATTTTATTTAAAAAGCCATGTTTTAATTTACCTTGAGTCAGTAGAGAATTTTTTTTTTATGGTAAATCAATATTTGGGGCTCTTAAACTGAAATACTAGTATCCACCTCGGCAGTACCACTTATCTAACTGAAGTCGTTTCTAAACCCAGCTAGTTAACTAAATACCATTTCCTCCTGTAGGCAAGCCCAGAGATTAGTTTGCTACATGGTGAGTTAGAGCAAACGGTGCCTCCTTTTCCCCCTCCAAGCTGTCGTCTGACCTATGTTGCATGGATATGCCACCATTTTGGTCTCCTTCGCAGGGGTAGAGGTGAGCCTATGGCTCAAACATATTTGGGTAACACTGTGTCATTGAGCAAATGCACTGCAGAAAAACGAATAGATAAGTAACTTATGAACTGTAGCATTTGAGCCATGCTGAAATTATGCTTGGCAAAGTAAATCAATTTAGAACACTTTTAAGGATGGATTTATATTTAAATGGACTGAAAGGGAAATCTGATCAATCTGATCTTTTGTGCAAGAGCATCCATGCCAGTGTAGACACTCTCTTGCGCAAGAAAGCTCTGATGGCCATTTTAACCATCGGGCTTCTTGCACAAGAAATTCATGTTGCCTGTCTACACTGGCCTCTTGCTCAAGAACAGTTGCGCAAGAGGGCTTATTCCTGAGCGGGAGCATCAGAGTTCTTGCGCAAGAAGCACTGATTTCACACATTAGAACGTCAGTGTTCTTGCGCAAGAACTCCCCGCCAGTGTAGACAGGCAGCATGTTTTTGCACAATGTAGACACATCCTTGTAGTTTAGGATCATGGCTCATAGGTAGGTTTTGGATAAACTGTTACACTCCTGATTACACTATACCAAGTATTAATTAGTGCAATAAAGCCTCAGTCCAACAAAACACACACAACTTTCTGTGTTAATGATCCCATTTACTACACTCTCATCCTTAAATTTACATGTTTCAGTGCTTAGCTAGATTGGGGCGGAGTCTCTAAGGCTACGTCTACACTGTGGAGCTACTTCAGGATACTGGAAGTATCCCCAAATAGCTATCCCGTGTCTTTAAAGCAGCCCGTTACTTTGAAATAGATTTCAAAATAACGGGCGCACTGTTCCGGTGTCCCCGTAACCCTCATTCCACAAGGGTTAAGGGATGTTTTGGAATAGTGCTTTATTTCGAAATAACCTATTTCAAGGCAAGGGTGCAGTGTAGACGCACCCTAAATGACATAGTGAAAAAGAAGACTATTATATACTAAATAGTACTGAGGTTAATTTATGCCTACTGTTGATTATTAATATCAACAGTAGTGTTGTAACTAAATTCCCATGTACTGTGCTGAAAAAGTGCTAATTAAACTAATGGTAGCAGAACACATTAGTCATAGCTTTAATTACTTTACTTTGTTCCGTAAAATTTATGTATTCTTTGCAAAGGTGTTTCAAAAAGCAAACTAAATTGCTTGTCCAGTTACATTTTTATCTCTTTCACAATGCATATCTCGCTAGAATTGAAATTCTTGTTAAACTCATTGATCATTTGCACCATGGCAATATGTGTCAAGTGTTTGTATGTGTATTACTGCCTTGGTATTGCTTTTATTAGCAAACCATGAAAAATAAACAGTATCCTTAGAAACTGTAAACTGAACATGGAAACATACTCAGCACTGCATTGCTTCTCATTACCTTTAGCAATCCAAAGTACTACAAAGATCACTCAAGCATGATTTGTTTGATGATAATTGTGTAGTGTTCAGTTACATAAATCGCTAGTACTGCAACTTAGTTTGAATATTAAAATAGTAGAGTGAGGGACCCAGTTCTATCGTTCTTATCTATTTTGTCCTAGTATAGACTGAGCTACAACTGTAGAACTGGGCTTTGTTTTCAAGAGGTTTCTAGCTATTCTTGTGAAGTCTTCTATATGGTAGAAATAGTTCAGCATCTTGAATGGACCAGGGCTGCTAATGGCCTTATGCTGACTGGCTGCAGCAACTGCAGAGCTGGTTCAGAGGTACCCAATATAACTATTGTAAAACATTCTCCAGATCAGCTCTATAGAGGATATTATACCCATTACATCAACTTCAATTTTTAAAATTAACACTCCCACGAGAGCAGCATGTCTCTCCCAGTCTCTTGACCTCTCTTATATACTTACTTTCCCTGCTCCTGCACTCACCTCCTCTGCAGTGTTGCATGTTGTCATTACTGATGATTTGTTTTACTTAGATTGTTATCTCTTCAGAGCAGGGACGTATTTTTTGATAAGCTAGTATAGCTAGTAAGCTAGTGTCACGAATGCCTCCTGTGCTTCATAAATAATGTAATAGCAATACTATGAAATTAATGGGAAACATTGACTGGTGCAACTAAAGACAATGCAACAATACTGGAAATTGGGCTTTGTCCGCCTCCTCCTCTGGTGCCGAACCTGGCAGATTTGCAATACAGATTTCAACAGTGGAGTTTGACATTTGTACAAAATGTTGTACTTTTTTTCTAGCTGTTTGAATATGCAGGCCCACACATCTTTAAAATAGATCAGCTTTGATTTGTCTTTTTGTTCCTTTGACAGCTCTCTTCTACAGTGGTGTTCTCAATGTGAGCATGGCTTGGTCCCAAATCTAAATGAGTATCTACTGTGCATCTTTTGTTACAATCTCTCCCATCAGTGAATGCACTATTGTTACCCAGTGATCTAGGTTCCCAAGTTTCATACAGAACATTTTGTAAAATTCAGTAGAGAACTTATATTTTATTTTATGCTATTAGAAGAGGCAATTTACTATGAGCACCAATAACTTTTCACTTTACTCTGCAATTTACTATGACCTCAAACCCGTGCACTCCCTCAGGAGTATGATGAGGGCTTGAGTCAACCAATGTAATTCAAAGCTCAAATTGGTCACCTGTTTTTCTTTGACGATCTCGGTATTTCCCTCATGAAGAAAAGACTGAGCAAAGAACCAAGTGCTTTTAAATACAAATAAAATTGTTGTAAGACATTTGTTATAAAACACTTTCTCATTCTGATTGTCTTAAAATGTAATTATTTTCAAAGGAATTATTTTTACACCCCCCACGCAGCACAGGAATGATACATGCACACAAACTGAATGTACACATTCATCAGATTACAAACTCTTGAATGATAGGTTACATGCCACATTTTGCATAAAGCATATTTGAGTTATGCATATTAAAAACACATTTTCATAAAATATGGGGCACAGTGTCACAGGGTGAATGGTGCTTTGCATGGCATTCTCTCCACTGGGTCCCCTCTCTGCATGCTACTCAATAGTAATTCCAGCAGTAGAGTTATGTTGGCTGGGGGGAGGATGGGCAGAGAAACAACTTTGATGGGCACTATTTATCCAGGATGACTCCAATCACTGGAGTTCCTAGCCTACGTGTCACTAGCCTCTACAGGGTTAGGAGGCCTCTTTTCTTAGACCCACATCCCTTCCCTTGCTGGAAAGTTTTCAGAAAACCATGGGGTGACCCTTGTTGAGTTTCCTACCTTGTGCCCATTTGCTGCAGATGTTTTGGTAAGGATGGGCTAAGAGAAGAGAGAGCCAAAAGTGATAATGTGGGGGACCATACTAGACTTCCTCTAAAAAGAAGGTCTGGTAACTCTTGTTTCTGATATTGCTCTTCTTACACGTTAAAGCTATTTTACATTGCACATGTTACATTTTGTCTCTTCAGTGTATGAGTAACACAATTCATCTTTCCTGATAGTTGTTGGCAGACAATCTTGCTAAAATTAGTCTTGTTTATTAATAGGAGATCTTTAGCAAGCCCAAAACCATATATTTGCATTATATATTGTAACACTACAATACAGTCCTCTATTTCTTTTCATTCTGCCAAAAATCTCTGACCTCTGATTACAAGGGAGGGTGCTCGCTAAGCCAGATGTCTTAACCACGTTCAGATAAGTCACTCATCACCTTTTTTTTGAAAGCAATGTTACATATAGCAGCGTGGGTGATGCATAGTTTTTGCTTTCCGCTCAATCTTTCCAAAGCTAACAGAAGCAGGATTTGAAAGTGCATTAGCCTTGTTGTGTCAGCTCGTTAGGCAGCAAGTCCTAGAGAGTGAGACTGATTATTTCAATGAAAAACTGAGGTCAGATTGCCCGGAGAGGTGTCTGCATACTGTTTAATATTGGGACCAAAAATAACAACCAGTAGGGGGAAAATAGTTGGCTAGTAAACTTGGTTCCAGACTTGCCTTTTGTGATCAGAAGCAAGTCTGATGACCTTGGACTGAGTAACTGTTTGAAACACTTTTAGATCTCATTTTTTATCAAAGAATCTACATGCATCCCTTACCAAATGTCTGCGTTTGTCTTTCTTGTTCAGACTAAACGCCTTCTGATTTAAGCCAAATAAATAATGTCCTCAACTTATTTCATGTTCTTAAAAATATAAACAATATCCCCTTCCCCAAAGTTGCCATTTGATTGTGTATTACTGATGCACCTACTGGAACTGTGGGATACAGAATTCATTCATCTTTAAATAGGCTTGTTAGCCCTGCTTGTATACCCTCCCTCTCAGGACACTCCAAATATTTGTGTGTAAAACCTCAAACTAGTGCCCAGCCGGAGAAGTCAGATTGCTAATGGATAGCTCCATTGCGGGACTGGAGGAGAAAAATCCATCCAGCTCACAGTCTTGAGGCCAGGGAGCAACCATTCCATTGTAGCCTTTCCCTTGGGCACTGATGTACAAGTTGCTTCCATGCAGCTGAGTTTCCTTCTGGTCAGTAAATGCATAATTTGTCAGATACAAAATGCAGTTTTCAGCAGACACATGAATACCACAGCTTGGCAGATACTTTGCTTTCTGAAGGACCAGACACAACAGGGGGAAGGACTGCAAAGAGCCATACCCCATGAATAGTTTGGTAGAAGGATAACATGTCCACCAACACAGTGCTAAGATCTGTCCTTTTCTTTCTATCCAAATAGCTTACTCTCTCCCTTCTTGCCTGCTGTTGCCTTCTCCTCTGCAACCTTGTTGTACCAACTTTTACCCTCCTCCAGTCCCTGCTCAGAATAGCTGCTAAGATCATCTTCCTTGCGCAGGATTCTGATCCGATCTCCCTCAACCCTCTCTGAAGTCGTCCACTGGCTCACTCTGTCTCACTTGCGCCCATACACATGGCCACTCTCGATCCACTTGTGTCCCTTATTGAACTATATGAATTACCCAGGCCTCATTTATCTGTGTGTCAACTTCTCACATGAGTGTCTTGGCACCTTTCTTCCATGCTGCCATGGTTGCATTGAATGATCTCCCCTGCACTGATCCAAAAAGCCACTACCCTTCTTCTTCAGATGTCTGAAGGTCCACATGTAACAACCAATTAGTGACTGAGAGACAGCCAGTTTAGGCTGGGGAGCAAATGGAGACGGCTGGCACTTATTTTATTTATAATTACATTTTTGAAAATGTAACAACATTCGTAATTTGACAATATTCTTAATCTGTTACTTGTCTTCTTGTAAGCTGTTCAAAGGTGGGGCCTCCCATCTTCACATGTGTTTGTAGCGTGTCCAACACAATAGAGACCTTGATCTTATTTGGGGTCTCTACTGTACTATAAATAATAAACAATTAAAGTAGCTTGTGTGGTCAGCAGGCTTGTACCACAATGTTTCTACCAATGCAGAACTATAAATCTATATTTACATCTGATATTAGCAGTTGTCCTGCACAATGCTATCAACTTGGGTATTAACAGTTGCAAAAGTGTATGTTTCTGTTGTGTTTCCCTTCAGATCAGTTACCTGTAGGCTAACTCACACTGGGTCCCCTTTTCATTTATAAGCCATTGTTCAAAATATCTTTGTTTCTAAGTTGCTGCTTGTATGTAAAGAATAATACTATCAAGAACTTCTAAAATCTGAGCCACAGTTTCAAGTTCATATCACATAGCAATTAATAATTGATGTGACTAACATTCCTTTACAGATCTAGTCATAGTAAAAGCCATATGAAAAATGTTAAAGTCTGCAAGTGAAAACATTGGGAAGTGATTTATCTCAGTAGGGAGGGAGCTAATCTTTTTCCAGTTTTTGTTCAGATATTCATGGGTTTTATTTCATAGATAAGAGTCTGGCACCATAAGCAAACTGGAATGAGGAGCTGTTAAGAGTCATATGGGTGGAGACAATATTAGTCAGCACTAGCACCGGAGCAAATGTGATCATCAGTTATAAATATCTTACTTGATGAAGTTAAGTGATATGAATAATTTGATGCGACATTTCAGAAGTACCCATTTACAGCTGTTCTAGCAGTCTAAAAATTACAAATATGAGCAAATACATAATCAGAAAAGACTGAAAAAGAACTATGATATTTAAACATTTCAAGGTGTGTAATGTGGGTGGGGGTGGTTGAGAATGGGTTTGGCATTGCAAGATCCAGAATGTTTTGTAATAAAACAAATCCCTAAAACGTTTCAAGAGTTGTGTTATAGTGAGCAAGTATACATCTTAAAAGTATGTTTTAAAAAAATAGTTCAGTGTTAATTGTGGTCCTGATTCATCCGTGATGTAATTTCTTGTAACTTAATGCTTCTGCTTAACTTTAAGCAAGTATATAAGTTATTTGCGGAAAAAGGATGGATTTAAAAACATACTTACAGGCTTTGTTGAACTGATAAGAATATAAGAATGGTCATACTGGGTCAGACCACAGATCTGTCTAGCCTGATATCCTATCTTCTGACAGTGGCCAGTGCCAGGTGTCCCTGAGGGAATGAACAGAACAGGTAATCATCAAGTGACCTATCTTCCCTGTCGCCCATTCCCAGCTCCTGGCAAACAGAAGCTAGGGATGCTATCCTTGCCCATCCTGGCTAATAGCCACTGATGGACCTATCCTCCATGAACTTGAAATTTTAAAGTTCTTTTTTTAAATCCTGTGATAGTCTTGGGTTCCACAACATCCTATGGCAAGGAGTTCCATGGGTTGGCTGTGCATAGTGTGAAGAAATAGTTCCTTTTATTTGTTTTAAGCCTAGAGCCTATTAATTTGATTTGGTGACTATGACTTATTCTGCTAAGGGCTCTCTGAAAATCTAAATACACTATATCCACTGGATTCCCATTGTCTACATACAGTAAAATCTGCGCTATCTGGAACTTAAGCATCCGGAAAACTGTAGAAACTGGCAAATTTTTGATGCCGGGAAAAGCAAAAAAAAAAAAAAGAAAAAAGGGAACTGACCCTTTAAGTGATCCTCAGACTAGCATGCAGCACATGTCTGGGGGAGGGGTGAACGGCAGCTGGAAGCAAGCATCTTGGCTCCCACATGGCTCCTGGCACCCCCGGCAGGCCGCCTCCACCATCTCTGCCTCCCGCCCTCCGGCTTCAACCTTCCCTCACTAGGCCACATCTCATGCTTCCCCCCTCCCCACGGCTCCTGGCTCCCCCACAGCTACAGTGCCCTCCTCCGGCAGGCTGCCCCTGCCATCTCCCCTTCCCACTCCCCAGCTTCCAACCCCCCTCATCAGGCCACATCCCGCTCCCCCGCAGCTCATGGTGCCCCCAGCAGGCCACATCCCAGCCCCCGCACAGCTCCCGTTGCCCCCTCTGAGGCCCTGCACGGCTCTTGCCCCCCCCTCAGATAACCAGAATTTTTAGGTTACTGGCACGCCCTAATCCCCAGGCATGCCGGATAACACAGGTTTTACTGTACTTGTTGAACCCCTCTCCCCCAAAGAATTCTAGGAGATTGGGGAGGCATGATTTCCCATTATAAAAATCATGTTGACTCTTCCCCCAACAAATTATATTCATCTATACATCTGACAATATTGTTCTTAGTATTGTTTAAATCAGTTTGTCCAGTACTGAAGTCAGGCTTACTGGCCTGTAATTGCTAGAATCACCTCTGAAGCCCTTTTTAAAAATTGGTGTCACATTAGCTATCTTCCAGTCATTAGGTAGGGAAGCTGATTTAAATGATAGGTTACAGACCACCATTAGTAGCTCTGCAATTTCACATTTGAGTTCCTTCAGAACTCTTGGGTGAATGCTATCTGGTCCTGGTGACTTGTTACTGTTGAATTCATCAATTTCTTCCAAAACCACCTTTAATGACACCTCAGTCTTGGTCACTTCCTGATTTGTCACCTGTAAAGAATGGCTCAGGTTTTGGAATCTCCCTAACATCCCCACCATGAAGACTGATGCAAAGAATTCATTTGGTTTCTCCACAATGACATTATGGACCCTCACAGGGCAGGCCCACAACATTTTGGCACCTGAGCCGGGGAGCTCAAATGATGCCCCCATGCCACCTTTTCTCCTGCCTGCCTGTTATGTCTCTTGTGCCCTCCTTCCTCCAGCACAACACTCCACCATCTCTGTGCATCTAGAGCAGAGAGAATACATACGCACCAGCAGCAGACACAATTTTCTACACTCTGGGTCCTAGTGGCGTCCCCCTTCCCCCCAGTCTGGCACCTGAGGCGGTTGCCTCAGTTCGCCTCATGGTAAGGCCAGCCCTGGACCCTGAGTATTCCCTCACCATCTTGATCATCCACTGGTTCCACTGGTTGCTTAGCAGGCATCCTGCTTCTGATGTACTTAACATTATTTTTTGCTATTACTTTTTGAATTTTTGACTAGCAGTTCTTCAAATTCTTTTTTGGCCTTCCTGATTTTATTTTTATCCTTTGTTTGCCAGAGTTCATGCTCCTTTCTATTTTTCTCACTAGCATTTAACTTCCACTTTTTAAACCATGCCTTTTTTGCCTCTTGTTGCTTCTTTTTCTGTGTTGTTTAGCCATGGTGGCACTTTTTTGGTTTTCTTTTCACGTTTTTTAATTTGGGGTATACATTTAAAGTGGAGTGTATATTATGGCATCTTTAAAAAGTTTCCACGCAGCTTGCAGGAATTTCACTTTTGGCCCTGTACCTTTTAATTGAGGCCTTCCAGGTTGGTATGTAATGTTATGACTGTTATTTTGATGTGGGTGTAAATTTAATTGTAGTCCAGGTGCCTGTTGCTCACATAGAGGCTTCTTATGGTAAATCCAAGATAATAAATGAGCCTTGATTGATATATGATACTGCAGGGTTGTATGAACCAAGGAGCTAGAAGAACAGTGTATTAATCCAAGGCAAGGTAATATGATGAAATTCAACTAAAAGAAATATCAGCTGAATTGATGGATTTCCTGAGTTGTTTTCACAATAGGAAAGCTTCCCAAGGGATACAATGGAATTCCCATCATGAACGTCATTTGAAAAAGACTAAACAAAGCTCTCTGGAACATACTGTTAATGAACAGTCATGCAGTGATTGGGAGATGCACAAGATGAATGAGTCCTGTGCGTTTTTAACTTCTGTGATTCTGGTAACCCCCAAATTTTCATGTAGCCTTTAAACATTTTCCATTCTTTCTCCCCTACCCAAATTTCATATTTGACAGATTGTTCTAGAAAATCAACATACAAATGGTCCTCAAGAATAACAATTTATACAGCATCGAATAACAGTCTGTTTTAGGTGACAGTTTATTATATTACAAATCTAATGCTATTAAACAGCACTTTGTCATCTAGTTTTCTTGCCTCTGCTGCTACTGTAAGTTGCAGTTATAGTAGCCTTAATTCACATCTGGATAAAAAGGTTTTATACAAGGAGCAAACCAATTTGTCAAGACTAGTTACTGTATAAATAAATACGAGCACAGTAGATATAATCTTTGAATTTAAAGTCTGCTACTGTGACAAAAGCCAGTGAAATCCTGTAATTTAAAATAGTCAACACTGACAAATATTAAAGCAATAATTCTAAAGCAAGAATTATTTTCCAGTACTGCATTGGGCCATACAACTCTTCCTCTTTTTCCTGCCCTTCCTTAGAAAATGTTCCTGAAGGGAGAAAACTGTTAAGAATTAGCATCTAAGAGCCCTGGAGAGGTAATCCTAATGCTGATTGTGCTCTAAAGTGCAAGATGGCAAGAGAGCATTCAAATGAGCTCAAGATTATATCTTTAGTTAAAAAATTGCACTGGGAATACAATATAGCATGAGAAAGAGATGTCTGACATGGCACAGTGCATACTGTGTTTTTCTAAAGAGCAGGTCTAAGTCTAAAAAGCAAAATTAAGCCTAAAATAGCACTAAACGAATAAGATAATCTAATTGCTTAGAGACAATTTATGTGCTCTGATTATAGCAGTGTGTCGGTTCTTTTTTATATCAGTCTGTTCTATGCAAACAGGCATTCTTCAGCATCTAAGTATTTCCCTGTGGCAGTCTGCTAAGAAAAACAAGAAGGGAGATCTACCCTGCCTCATTCTTTCCGCTAGCTGCTCCCAGTGATTTATTTGAAGTCTCGGAGAACTGCTTATCTACAGAGATAGAAAAGTACAACCCTCGTGCCTACCTGTTTACTCTGTGCAGTAGCCCTATTGTTCTGTCATGATTCTTGAATGATTTTTGTAGGTTGACCTTGGCTGGTAAACTTATCTGAGATGATTTTACAAAAACTAGTTTTATTTCATTTATGGCAAAAAAACCTTTTTGTAACATATCTCCCCCCATACCTACATTTAAATCAGATTCTGAGGCAAGGCGGTCCAGAGGGTGTATTGTAAGTCCACACTATTTTGACCTTTTCTAGAGGTCCTGTGTCCACATCAAGGTCTCCACAGTCAAAGGCGGCTGCTCCCACAGAAGGGGGAAGTTAGGTGCATCTCTTCCTTTCTCTGACTCCTTCGAGCAGGGGTTCTCAAACTTTGTGATAACGTGACCCCTCCTCTAAGTTGCTCACAACCCCCCTCTAAGTTGCTGCAACTGTAACCTTGAGGTGCATGGGTTACACAACCCCCCCTCTAAGTTGCTCGTGACCCCTTGGGGGGTCGGGACCCACAGTTTGAGAAATACGGCCTTAGAGGAGTCAGAGAGAATGGTCCACAATGTTTTGGATTCTATCTCCCCTAATGAAAGCCTGAGTCTGTATGTATTAATTGGCACTAATTTCCTCTCTAATAGCAGAAGTGGTGAAAAGAAGGGGGGATCTAGTGGATAGGACAGTTGACTGGGATATTGGAAATGTGGGCTCTAGTTCTCACTCAGCCACAGACTTCCCATGTAACCTTTGCTAAGTAATTTAACCTGTTGTCTCTGAAATGGTGATATTGCCCTATCACACTGCTGCTATGAGGATCAACTCTGTTCAGATTTGTGAGCTGTATAGAGACGGGCCATGTAAATACCTAGATAGAATAGTATAGGACCTGTTGTTAAGTACTGCTTCCGCAAATGTACTGCGTACAGAGGCCAGCAGTTTGTTGGACAACAGAGGCCTCTGCCCAAATGTCCCTTAAATTTTGCATGGCCATCAAGACATCTGGACATCGGGGAACAAATTTGATTCTTTAGCTACTTCTACATTGTGTGTGGTGTGAGTAGCTATGGAACAACTTGGAGGAAATTCTATGAGTTGAAACATATTCCTCTCCAGAGATTATTCTCAAGGGAGAATGGACCTCTTTATTGTTACCTTGCCCTCCCACGCATTCATTCGGAACAGATGCACATACAGGTTGGACCTCTCTTGTCCAACACCTTTGGGACCTGATGGGTCCCAGAAAGGGAATTTGCCAGACAACAGGAGGTCCCCTGATACCAGCCCCTCAGCCTGCTGCCCCTCCCTGCTGCTAGCTCCTTCTGCCCAGCTGGACTGTCTGTGGGCCGGCCCCAGCCCTGGCTTTGCTGCCAGCCAGACAGGCAGCTCCAGACCCACTGCTGAATGGCACGTTGCCCAGTCGGGCTGCTGCAGCCCCAGCCCTGGTGCCAGGCAACATGTGGTCCCTGCTGCTCTGGTTGTGCCAAGCTGCTGCGGCTGGCTTCTCTTCCTGGGCTGCTGCGGCCACAGCCCCGGCCCTGTTGCCAGGCGGCAGGCATCCCCAATCATGTTGTCACTGTCAGGCTTCCTGTCTTGGGCTCCTGTGGTCCCAGCCCCACTGCCGGGCGGCAGACAGTCTCAATCGCATGACCTTGCTGCTAGCAGACACACAGGGTTGCACCAGGCTCCCAGCTGCTGGCCCTCCTACCATGGGTCTCTCTCATCCAGGAACATCTGTGGTCATGCTAGACCATGGATGATGCCAAATGAGAGAATCCCGGATTTGAGAGGTGCAGCCTGTACGGTGTTCTTCGGCTGAATGATGGGGGAATAACCCCAGGCAGTTGCCCGTAATGTCAGATGCGCATTTTCCTTGCCTTCTCTGAAACCATTTCTTCAGAGGGCCCTAACGAATGTGGATTTACATAGCAGTTACATTCAGAATCAGTTTCTTAAAGGGACATTATTAACTTAAAAAAAACCCAAAACCTTATTCACATTTTTACTTAGTATTGTTACAGAAACTCATAAAAGAACCATACTTGAAAAAGCTTAGAAAAGATACATTCTGTGGTTACTTTATGTGATCACACTTCATTTATAGTCAATGGCCTTGTTGTTTCCCTCTACATAGCTGATTATTTAGCCTGACTCAATATTACCAATTGTTGGTGGATGCCTTTCATTAGGACCCCAAATCTGCAAACGCTTTCCTAAGGCCTTAAATTTACCATGCTGAGTAATCAGATTAAGTTCAACAAAGTTACTCAGAGAAGTAAGTTAAGCATGTTTGAAAGCATTAGTAGGACTGGAGCCTATGATTATATAGCCCCCCAAATTGGCAGGGTTAGCAGCTGAAGATAGATGGCTCTTAGTAAACTGAGAGATTTAAAGTTGACAGTATCTCAGTAAATGTTCAGTCTCAGAACTGTGGTTTAATATAGAAATAACACCCATTGAGAGGGTTATGTTGAGATTTTTACAAGTGTTGAGCATTGGCCCAACTTTCTTCCATTACAGTAATCTCTGACTACAAAGGGAGCAGAGTTATTCCAACACTGAGTACTTTGAGAACCCCATCCTTTATTAATATCAGTAAAGAATATTGAAGTACTTCTTGTATTCAATGCCCAATATTGTTCTGTTTTCAGTGAATCAGAAGTTGCACTTACATTTTAAATCACTTTTTAAATCTGCGTAGTTAAATGGTACGTACCCCTGGGTGGACATGTATAAATGTATTTAAACATGAATTATATTGATGTAGCTTAATTTAGGTCAAATTAAGGTAAATCAGTTTAAACCAGATTTAAATCTATTTAAGCATGCCCTTGGTTTGCCCTGGTTAAATTAAATTTAAAAACAGGCCTTTGGTTAAGTAAGTTTCTATTAGAATATGTTTCTGTGTTGATAGTTCAGTGTTCTAAGGTATTAAACTATACATCTTACAGGTTTCAATACATTGCTCTCAGATTTAAAGCACATATTAAAATGCTGTTGAATCCAAAATAGAACAATCCTTCCTTTTGTTGTATTGCATTATAGCTTGAAAATCTGAATCGTCTTGCTTGACATGGGTTTAAATATTGCAATATAGAGGGACAATTAAATGAAAAATTGATTATATGAATTTGTGATTAATTTAACAAAATCAGAAGGCAATAATTATTATTCAGTTTTCCTGTGCACTGAAAATAAGTGAATGATACTAGGACTTTTTTTAAAAAAAAATAGGGCTCTATTTTCCAGCTGTCTCTTAATGGAAGATGGAGTGTCTGGTTATACCTCTTCACCAGCTGCAACTCCATTCCCCAGGCCTTTTTCACCAATTGGGAGCTAGATGTTTGTGAGACACACTGCTGATGCAAAATCAATGTGATTTTTGAAAGTGATGTAAGGAGTACTATTGCATCTGAATAATGTTTCCAACAGTATTTTCCCCAGGTTTTGAAATTAGGGTTTGTGTGTTTGAATATACAGAGGAGTGAGGGCCAGCGAGGATTGAGACCGTGAGGGTGAAGGTGGGTTGTGTGCCACAATAGTGAGAACTGGAAAATATTTTGCAACCATTTTATTACATTTAACTCATGTTTTAAAATTGTCACAGAAATTAAAGTTGGCTACTGAAGCCTTCTGTGAAGTATTACATGTACATCCTTCTTGCTTTCTTGTTGTAATTTTGCACATCTCTTTGGGTCTTCTTATATAGCCATTACTTCAGTCCTTCATGATAAGCTCATGATTAGGTAGAAGGAAACTTCTTTCAGAACCACAAAATTCTATTTGATGAGGAAAAAGAATGCTCAACTGTAGCTGTTGTGATTGGGAGTAGCAAGAGATGGATTCTGAGTTCTTTCATCACAGGAAAGAAGATTGGGTCAAACTACTAGTGATGATAAAGAAGTTGAAGTTAAATCTTCATTTGTTCGTCATATGATATTCTGTGCTGTGAATTCTTTGTTCTGTCCTGATCACATGGCAGCCCCATTGCTGGCAATACCTCACTCCACTTAACTCGAGGGCTGTGTCTACACTGGGCCACTTATTCCGGAAAATCAGCCGCTTTTCCGGAATAAGCTGCGAGCTGTCTACACTGGCCCCTTGAATTTCCGGAAAAGCACTGACGATCTACTGTAAGAAATCAGCTGCTTTTCCGAAAAACTGTGCTGCTCCCGGCAAAGTCCTTTTTCCGGAAAACTGTTCCGGAAAAGGGCCAGTGTAGACAGCACAGTAGTCTTTTCATAAAAAGCCCGATTGCGAAAATGGCGATCGGGCTTTTTCGAAAGCGTCTACATTGGCCACGGATGCTTTTCCGGAAAAAGGGCTTTTCCGGAAAAGCATCCTGCCAATGTAGACGCTCTTTTTCCAGAAATACTTATAATGGAAAACTGTTCCGTTTTAAGCATTTCCGGAAATTCATGCCAGTGTAGACGTAGCCCAGATGTTTTATAAGGTAGGCATCTGTGAAAGCTACATGGAGGTTGGGTAGAATCCAGAAATCACTATTGTAGATTTGTAAAAATCAAGTCTGTGTACATTTCATTTGGCTTAACAAACACTTTTTGTTCTCTTCACTTATAGTTTCTATATAAGTACCTTCATTAGTTGACTTTTGGACTGAAGTTTTTGCTTCTTCCAGTATGTTTTCAATGGATACCTCCATTTGATCTACGATTAGCTTCTATTGCTGGACAAAGATCTAGTACTGTTGTAACAGCTGTCTGCATGACGTTATTTAGTGACCCACGTGGTTTTAGTAGTAGACGTACAAGAGTGAGAAAGTCTCTAGGATGCCACAGAATTACTCGTTTTTAAAGTTGCAAACTAACAGGGCTACCCCCTCTGAGACAAACAAATATATATATTTCTGTTATTCCTCTCCAGCTCATTATCTGAAGAAGTGGGTTTTGCCCACGAAAGCTCATGATACTATATATATAAGATATGTAATATATATATATATAAGATATATATAGTATCATGAGCTTTCGTGGGCAAAACCCACTTCTTCAGATAATGAGCTGGAGAGGAATAACAGAAATCTATTATTTTATGACAGGAAAAAAAGGTACCCATCAATTATACAGCTGGTGCTAATGAGACAATTGACAGGTATCTTTTTTCTCCTTTTTTCTGTTATAAAATACTGGATTTCTGTTATTTCTCTCTAGCTCATTATCTGAAGTGGGTTTTGCCAATCTTGAAAAAGAGATGACTAAGAGAGACTGTGATAGGGTACATCTACACAGCACGGCTAACCTCAAAATAAGCTGCACAACTTGAGCTACACTAATTGCATAGCTTAAGTCGAAATAGTTTATTTTGAATTTGGGCACGCCTACACAACACTTATTTTGAAATAGAGCACTCTTCCTCCAACTTCCCTTTCTCCTCATACACTGAGGTTTGTAGAAGTCAGAGTGAGAAGCCCATTATTTTGAATTTATTTCAAAATAACGGGATTGCTGTGTAGACACACACACAATACATTATTTTGGCATAACATCTGTTATTTCGACATAATGCTGCGGTGTAGACATACTCACAGAGGCCCATAAAATCTGGATCGATGTAGAGAAAATGAATAAGGAAGTGCTATTTACCCCTTCATGTAACACAAGAACCAGGGGGGTCACCCAATGAAATTAATAGGCAACGAGTTTAAAACAAACAAAAAGATGTATTTCTTCACACAATTCAGTCACCCGTGGAACTTTTTGCCGGGGATATTGTGAAGACCAAGACTATAACAGGGCTCAAAAAGGAACTAGATATGCTAATGGAAGAGAGGGCCAGGAATGGCTATTAGCCAGGATGGGCAGGGATAGTGTCCCTGTCCTCTGTGCACTGGAAGCTGGGAGTGGGTGACAGGGGATGGATCACTAAATGTTACCTGTTCTGTTCATTCTCTCGGAAGCCTCTGGAACAGTCACTATCAGAAGACAGGATGCTGGGGTAGATGGACCATTGGTCTGACCTAATGCGGCCATTCTGACATAAAAATTAATTATAATACTAAAAAAGTTTAGAGCAGAAACTGCCCAATGTACCTCTCAGGGTAGTGATGATGTGATATAATGACCTTGGCAAATAATGCATTATAAAAATCTTGGCCTACTAGAAAACACATATGTATTTAAGTTTCCTAGTCACAAATCTAGCATTCTGGAGTGAAGTCCTTAAAATGCAGCTCAACAAACACATGCTCCAGCTGCTGTTTATTGTTGTGCCATCATTCACTCTGCCACTCCATCCATTGACATCAGCGCTGCCATCATGTAACTGGGCACATTGCACATACACTGACGAATGGATAATAGATTTTACCTATAAAGAAAACAGTTTAGGTCTAGCAAGGAGCACAGGATTAGGTCCATAGAAGGTAGAGATTGAAGATTTCTAGTAGGTCACTTAATTCAGCATCTTGTTTACATAGGATTCTTCTTGCAGTATATTGTCTGATATTTATCCAGGCTAGTTCTAAATGGCTCAATGGCCCTGCATAGTATTTTTCTTAAACCTCATTCTGAGGGTACTGTTATTTAAGGATAGAACCAAAATTTTTATTCCATCTACTTTTTATGGAAGTTTTCTTTGCTTATGAATATTTTATTACTTTTAAGTAATTAAGCTCTACTAATTGATTTTGAAAAATGAATGCAAATAATTTCAGTAGTAATTCTTACTAAACAGAAGTAAATAGCAGTAAATCATTTTATTTTGTATCTTTAATTAAAATTGTGAAGTGTTTTTTTGTGTATAATTTTCTATTTAATGTGATCATCTGTATGAAACTCTGCAGTGAGAAGATGATATGTGAGGGCTTTTTTTTTAGCTAGGGTAAAGGAGTGATTATCAGAACTATGATGTGTCTTTGAAGCCTAGCATTGTTGGATTGGAAGACACTGGCATTACTTTTTCTGTCCTCAAGCAGATGTCTTTGATCCTTTATCTGGCATGTGCCATGTTTTACTGCTATCTTGAACTGAGAAACTGGCAGGATGCCAGAAATACCAGCACAGAAATACACTCTGAATAAATTAATAGAAAAAAATATAGTATTTGAATTTCTTTCTTCCTAACCTCTTCATTTTAAAACCTCATACAAATACGTATGACCAATACGCCATTAAAACGTGCATTACTGCCATCCAGGTATGGGTCACTCTGGAATACAACTCCCCCCTCCACCAAACAAAATGGAAAGGATAAAAAAAATAGCTTTCACAATAGATAGTACATAGGCATGGTGAGTAAACAGTATACTAGAAAGGGCATAAAATAATGGGGGAAACTGTGTCTGTGCATGCATGTGCATATAAATAAATATATATGTATATAAAATGCATGCATGTGTGGATACTTCAGTCATTGAGTCACAGGTAGAAAGGAAATTCATTGGAGGCTCTTTTTAAACACAGGTCACTGACTTGAAGCTTGGGTTTTATTGCGGAAGCTATGATTTAATTTAGGAGACACACATTTAGTAAAAGTCTCCAGCTCCATTATTTGCATGCCGTTTTATAAGCAGGTTTGCATTTTTTTTAACTGACAATGAGGGTAGCTCTTATATTTCCCCAGAGTTTCTTGCTCTGACTTCTGGTTAGCACCATTCCTTGTCCCTTTCCACACTGGGTGGCTCAGCTGCCTCTGTTTAGCTCCCTGGTCATAGTGCCTTTGTGAGCTGCCTCCCTCAGCAGGGAAATAACACCAAACACCTGGTTGTTACTGTCTGGTTTGGGATACAACTGAGGCAGGGCATAGCAGAATTTGGGGTTGTCCTGCAGGGGTGCCAAAAGACCCATATTTTCCATTATAGCCACTTGTCATTCACAGTCTGAAACATTTTACAGATGTTAATTAAGCTGAACAATATTCCTTTGAAGGAGAGAGGCAAATATCCATACCCCCATTTACAGATAAATAGATGGAGTCAGAGGATAAGTGACTTGCCCAAGGCCACAAAGTAAATTGGTTACAGGAGCTCATGTCCTGTGTTTGTAGTTCTTTCTTCTAAAATCTAACCAGCCTCTCTAAAAGAGTCAATGGCTTGTATGCAAAATGATTTAAAGATTTATGAGACACCAAGAAATTTAGGTAAGGATCAAATATTGCATCATGAGGTGCAATGAAACCTTAAAGCACAGCTACTCAACTTTGGAAGCCCCAGGGGCCACAATGATACTCACAGCACATGCCGAGGGCTGCATCTTAAGTGTGGTTGCATATACGTGCAAATATTTATGCAGATAGCTTCTTTCACACAGACGGGCATGAATACAAAGATTAAGGCAAGACTATATAACACGCAGGCCCCATATATGTCAGTTCTGCTGATATTAATAAAATGCAATATTTACCCAATTTCCACCCATATGACAGCACTTTTAATGAGTAATGACAGGAATTTAACTACTAAAACGCATATCAACAGAAGACCATTATACTGACTACTTTTTTGTTTTGGCTCCCACCTGCAAGCTGCGTGTCGAGCCCTCTTAAAGCCAAACTGCACTGCAGGCTGCAAACAAACAGGCTGTGGGCTGCATGCAGTTCAGGGGCCGCATGGTGAGTAGCCCTGCCTTAAAGTATGACTTAAATGTGATTAATATTCAGTGGAGAATACAAACCTCATAGCAAATCCTTAATAGGAAGAAAGTGGTTCCTTATGAACTCTGACCCAAAATTAAAGTGTGTAGGTGGTCTAATACCACAATTCTTATGACTCAGTGTAATGCTTGTGCTAAGACACATACAATATTATTTAGGTGAAATAACTGATTTAAATCATAAAGAGAGAAGCTCAGCAGAGGATAAAAGTAACCTACTTTATGTATTTGACGGATTGTGTGAAAGAATGTGAGCCCCACAAACATCTTAGGATCACAACACTAGAGTTTGGTGGATGGCTTGTATGGAAAGATAGGACCATTCCACCCAGCCAGGTATGTGTCTGTTGAATTTACTTTAACAGTTTTGATCAAGAGACATTTTGTAGACATTGATGTTGTATCACTGCATTGGAAAATGTAATTGCAATGCAGACAAAGGCAGATGCTTCCCTGAAGCTGGCTGAGGAAAGCCTGTTGTTTCAGTTGCACATCACCTGAAAGTAGAGTGGAGAAGGCCAGCGCTTTCCCTGCTGCTGTCAATGGAAAGATTCTTGTGTCGATCTAGCACTGCTTCTTGGGAAGGAGGCAGAACTGCAGTGATATAGCTGTGTCACTGCAGTGGCTTTAGTGTAGACATGGCCCAAAAGAGCTCCCACTGACTTTACTGAGGCCAGGATTTTGCACCAAGAGCCCGTCATGGGAATTTAGAGAGAAATTCAGAGTTGGGTCCCCATTGGCCAGATTTTGTGGGCAAACAGCTGAACCCAGCCAAAGCAGCAGCTTTCAAAGCTGATTATACTGAGCCCATTCTAACTACCCATTTCCCCCCCTCTCCAGTAACATTTTCCCCTTTTTTCTCACGTCTGGGACTCCGGTTGTTGGCTGTCAAATGTTTCTTGACAAATGTGTGTGAGGATGAACTTGATAAAAAGTTAATGGAGATCAGACATTGAAATGCAATGCGAACTCAATGTCTCAATCTTATCAGCAGTAACATATTAATAATGGCACATTTTTGGAAGGCTTTACTGGAAAGGATGTAAACAGGCTGGGCATATTTCAGAGAAACTTAACCCAGGCCCCTGCCGCTAATGCGATAATTTCCTTTTCAACTTGATAACCATTTCCTAATTCCATACCTTACTGAACACTCCAATTAAAAAAACCAGAGGTGTTAGAGGTTGAAGGGACTTGGAAATGTAAGGCATGCTATCAGCATTTGCCTGGGTCAGAGGGCCAATGGCAATAACTGCTATAGCAACTGCCCATTTTAAAGAAGTAACTCATATCTAAGTGATAAAAATAATCAGCTGTTAACTGTTGCCCCAGATGGCTCAAACGTAAACAAAGAGCGTCATTCCAGGGGCATAGGATGGCCAGTCAGGGAGATCCACGTCACACACACCTCTGACCCCATTCTAACTTGTGATAAAAAGGGCTGCATATGTTTCTCAACCTGGGATGCTAGTTATCTGTTTAAAAAGATAGGAAATGTCATTGAAAAGGGCAGAATGATTGATCACATTTTGTTAAACTTGGACATCAATTTCAATTCTATGATGCTGAGAATAACCTAGGACCTATAAAGTAGATCAGGGGTGTCAGGCCATACATTAGTATTTGAATGTGTAATCAAGATTTACAAGGTCTTTTTTCCTGGCTGAAATGACAAATGCTGTAAACAAGAAGGAATAATGCATCAACATTGTACAATTTCAGAAATTGCCTTGACACACCACACTTTTTGGGCCTCTGGGTTCAATCCAAGGACTACTGATGCTGACTGGAGACTTTTTCATTGACTTCAATGAGCTCTAGTTCTGGCCCCAGGAGCACCTGAGGATCTCCATGACACAGCAGAATAGTGTCAGAGTCAATATGGTGGATTTATTTCTTTTTTAGACTCTGCTTCTTGTTCTTAACAAGGCTGCTCTTGATAGACAGGGGAGGTGGGTCAGCCTGAATCCTCAGCATCCCTGAGGCCTTCAGGGGGAATTAAGTGTTGACTCATTGCTCCAACTTCCACAGAATGAAAACAAAGCTGAAAGTTGGACCCTGGTTCTAAAACATTTGCTTTCTTCTCTTCCGTTGGCAGTTCTTAGAAGAATGGCTGCCACTCGCTGTGGGAAGTTGGGCCCTGACATAATGCTCCACTGGAGTCAGTAGAAAGTCTCCCACTGACTTCCGTGGGCATTAGCTCAGTCTGCTGTGGTTTCTGTTGAGTACCTATGGGGGAGTTCCAAGTGTCACCTGACCTTTACCTTCTCTTGCAAATGAAGGACCAGAGCCGAAGTCAGGAACTGCCCTACAGCAACATAATGGTAGTTACTCTGATATGAAACATCAAATACCAGTAAACACAGAATGGTCTCATTAGAAATATGGAGCAGCAATATTTTACATCTTTCTCTTTGTTTCCTCTCTCTGGTAACATGACTTAACATTTTTGATTTCCAAATGTGTCTGAAGTACCTGTGGAACCATTGGTCTTATTTTCTATGGCACTTTGTAGTTTGTTTCTATCCTCCTGTGTATTTGCTATCCTTTCAGTTGTGATGTGGTCAGTTCATTTGATAATGATTAAATTTACTTCACAGAAACACCTGATCAAGAAAGAGACTTATTAACAGACTTCTGTGCAGCAGTTCAAACAAGCTCCACTTTATAACTGCTGCATGTGCGATTGAAATTTTATAGAATGGACACACCACTTCTTGTTCTCTGAGGGCATATCTACATTAGGAAATTATTTCAAAATGGCTTATTTCAAAATAATAACTCCCAAAATAACTATTTTGAAATAAGCTTATTCCCCAAGGAAAGCAGGAGTACAGATTTTGAAATAACCAGCCCCTTATTTCGAAATAACAGGCTTGGTAGTGTGTTTGCTCTGTTTGTTATTTCAAAATAAGGGAGTTATTTTGAAATTACTCCCTAGTGTAGACCAGGGCTGAGTGTGCATGCTTCTTGTGCTTCATGGACAACTGGGCTTGAGCCAAAGATGCTGAAGAAAGGCAGCATGCAAGGTTCATGTACAGAACTGTATCTGAGCTACTTTCCCATTACTTCAGGTCTCAGTGGTCAGATATCATTAAGCATGCCATATAATGTAATGTTCTTGTGATGGAAGTAATCAGCTAATCTTTTAGACACTTAATGATACTGGCAAATAATGTAGCCTGCAACTTAGATTAGAATTAGTGTCCTCTCTTGTCTTCCCATATTTGATTGTCAATTGTTTAAATGTTTTTCTACATCCCTCCTACAGCCTAGCTGTGTAACTTTCTTCACAGTGAATAAGAAGAATCTAAAACTTGAAGCATATCTAAAAACACAACTTGAAAACTAATGCCTTTCCATAACATTTATTTCCAAACCTGCCAGCAATTGTGGACCCACAAATCTGGTTTCAGTTTCCACCCATGGTTTGCTTACCCTTTCCTTCAACGTGGAGGGAATGTAGATAGCTAACTCCAGAATGGTAAAACACAAAAGAGAACCCATTTGTCAGTTGCCCCTGGTCTACACTAGGTGATATGTTCGAAGTAAGATATGCAACTTCAGCTACATTAATTGCGTAGCTTAAGTCGAAGTATGTTAAATCGAATTTTGGTGCTGCGGGAAGTCAAAGGGAGCATACTCTCCCTTCGACTGCTTCTATGAGGAGTAAGGGAAGGACTAATGGCATCAATGGGAGCGCCCTCTCAGTTCGAATTAGGTCTTTACTAGATCCACTAATTCGAACCCCAGAAGATTGATTGCAGCTGCTTCGATCTTATCTGTAGTGTAGACTCAGTGCTGCTACACAGTATAAACTACTTCACAAATGGGACTGATCCTGCAGGAAGAATCCTTAACATTTTGCTGGCCAAACACATTCCAAAGGCCATTAATACTAAAGACTTTGGGGCAGGGTTGATTTGTCTATGGGGAAAGGTCAGGCTGCTGTAGCCAAAAATACCACTAAATATCTCTTGAGGAAGTTGCAAGACAGTTGGTGACAGGAAGGTTTAGATAAATGTATAAAATTGACATTAAATGTCTGCCTTCCATCAAAATTCATACATAATTAGACAAAATAAAGGATGCTTTAGTGAATCTTCTGCTAAATAGGTCAGAAAGATACATGTATATCAGCCTTTCACACTCCTGCTTGACAATTAAAATATACCACGCACTAAAAACTGTGTTAAAAGAACATTATTAGATTTGCAAATTTCAACACTCAAATTTAGGAAGAGCCAAATTCAAGGTTGCTTGTACAATCTTACTTCAGGCCCCTGGTCCATATGAATTATGACACTGCCTTTAATGACATGATCAAAAAAACATTATCCCAAAGTGTGACCCCAATTGGTTTGTCCCTTCTTTGAGGCTGGCAACTCATTCTGGTCCCATTCCCTTACTTATCCAGTCCCAGTCTCCACTTAGTCTTTTCATCCTAATTTCTCGCATCCTAATGTCGCCCCTCTAGACTCTCTATCCCATTCCCAATCTCAGTGTGCAGAAATTTTCAGTTCCTGCTCTTGCTCCACATCTCCTTTTCAATCGCCTACCCAGTCAGTTCCAGTTGTCCGCTTCCCAGCTCCTCATCTATTCTCTGTCCCATCCTGGTGTCTGGTTGCCATACCTGTCCATGTTCCATGTTTTCACTAGTCCCTTGTCCCAATCAGAGGGTATGTCTACACTACAGAGTTTTGTCAGGAAAAACAACCATTTTTCCAACAAAACCTGAGTAACGTCCACACTGCAATCGGGTTCTTTTGAAAGTAAATTGAAAGAACAAAGGAGGTTTTCTGGCATTGGTAATTCTCTTTCTGCGAGGAGGAAGGAAGAAGCCTTTTTCCAAAAGAGCTCTTTTGGGAAAAGGCATGTGTGGACGGGGAAGAGGGAGTTCTTTCGCAAGAAGAGGAAAGAGGAAAAAGCACAGGTGCGTTGGTGGCCATTCCACCCATAGTAATCACAGCTTATATGCGAGATAGTGTCCATTCAGTGTGGATGCCATCTGTCAAAAAAGCAGATTGCTTTTTCAATGTGCTTTCACAGTGTGGATGCTCTCTTTCAGAAGAAGTTTTTTTGGAAGAACTCTTCTGGAAAAGCTTCTTCCGAAAGAAGCCTGCAGTCTAGAAACAGCCAGAGTGCCTCCACCTCTCTGTCTCCAGTCTTTACCTAGCTAGTGCCAGTTCTTTCCTGACACTGTGGAATCATAGAAATGTAGGGCTGGGAGGGACTTCAAGAAGTCATCAAGTC
This sequence comes from Rafetus swinhoei, assembly GCA_019425775.1. Taxonomy (NCBI): domain Eukaryota; kingdom Metazoa; phylum Chordata; order Testudines; family Trionychidae; genus Rafetus; species Rafetus swinhoei. Next base: position 67,035,772 of record CM033424.1, on the reverse strand, counting down.
CAGCCACTTATGCAGACAGACCCAGGTGTCCATTCCTGACAATTGTGGTCTAACCTGTTCTTAAAAACCTCAGCTGAAGCCTATTTCACAATCTCCCACAGAAGCCTATTATGGAACTTCAGTACCTTTATATTTAGAAAGGATTTTTCCTAATATCTAACTTAAACCTCACTTGCTGCGGACTAAGCCCGTTCCCACTTTTCCTACCTCCAGCGGATATTGAGAACAGTTGTTCACCATCCTCTTTTTAACAGTTCTTTATATACTTGAAGACTGTTATCTGCATGACTCCTGTCCTGTCAGTCTTCTTCTGTCAACACTAAATATGCCCAGTTTGTTAACCTTTCCTCATAAGACAGGTTTTCAAAGACTTTATCATTTTTGTTATTCTCTGGACGCTCTACAGTTTGTCCACATCTTTCCTACAGTGGGGGGTACCCACAAGTGGAGGCAGTACTCCAGCTGAGGCCTCACCAATACCAAGCAGAGCAGGACACTTATATCCCATATCTTACGTATGACCTTCCTGTTAATACATCTCAAAATGATATTCACTATGTCACATTATTGATCTATTCAATTTATGATCCACTGTAACCCCCCAGATTCTTTTTGGCAATACAACTCCCCAGCCAGTCATTGCCCTTTTTTGCAGCTGTGCATTTGCATTTTCCTTCTGTGCATAGTACTTTGCATAGGTCTTTCATCTTGTTTGGTTCAGAGCCATTCTCCAATATGTTATGGTCATTTTGAATTCTAATCACATCCTCCAAAATGCTTGCAATCCCTCCCAGCAGGGTGTAATTTTGAAAATACAATAAGCCTACTTTCCAATCCACTATCCAAGTTATTGATGAAACCACTGAACAGAGCTTGGCCCATGCAGCACCTGGGTGAGGCACCCTCCCCATTTCACAACAAAGCAGTGATAGTTACTAGTTGAATACGGTGTTCAACAATTTTTGCACCCACCTTTATAATAATACCATTTAGACTCCATTAGTCTCCCTTCCTTGCTCCCTCTTTCCCTGCACCTACTGATTCCCAATCCCAGTCTCCTTGTCCAGCCAACTGCACTCCCCACGCCAGCTCCTCAACAGATCTCAGTCTCCTCCCCAATCCGAGTGGCTCAGTTCCATTTCCCTCCTCAGCTCTTGACCCCAAACTCTTTGCCCAGTTGGTTGCAATTCCTCCCCTGGCAACCAGTCCCAGTCTCCTTGTAAAGCAGACACAGTCTCAGCCTCTGCTCCCAAGGCTGAGTTTCCTTTTCTCCCCCGTCACACTTCAGTCCCAGTTTGCACTTCCTCAGGCTTTCTTGTCCTTCTTCCCCTTCACAGGTCTGTGTTTTGCTCCTCTGCATTCAAACTAGACAGCTTCTTCCTCCACATTGCCTGAGCTCCCTGGGCATTCACTGAGCTCACAGGAGGGACAGGTTCCCTGTTTCTCATTTCAGGATCCTGGAGCCAGACCCAACACAGCCTGCAGCTGCCCAGAATTGCAATGACAAGGAACTTCTTGGTCAGCCCCAGGCTGGAGCATGCTCAGTGTGTACAAAATCTTCAGGATGTGTAGCTACTAAAACCACTAGTGCATCTTTACTGATCCTGCAGTTTTTCAAAGGCCTGTAATCTGGCCAAATTGGGGCATGTTCTCATATAAGTTGCAGACAGCATCCCTCACCCTAAGGCATCCTCCTTAAGTCCCTGCTCTAAAGAATAGGTGCATTAGAGCTTTTCAAATAAAATGTCAGCAGAATTCTCTAATACAGGTAAAAACAATGTATTTTTACCTACCCTTGTTCTTAGAAATGGCTGAACATTTTGGCCGAGGCCTGGAAAATTTTAGCTCACATGGTTAAAATTTGACAGGTATACAGAGTCTTATAAAAGAACTAATGGACAACCTTAATAAATTATGCTTTCTATGAGGAGCCATAAAATATAACTGTATGTATTAGCCAAACCGGTGTGTAACTCTCTAGATGCCTACCCTATTCTTCCAAATCACCAGGTGTCTGTCTATTATCTAATCTATCTGCCCCTCATCATTGCAGTGGCTGGACACTTTATTCATCCTTGTCTCAGTTCCCCCTTCCACATGTTTAGGGCTTTCTGTGTTTGTTATTTATCTTTCCTGATGTCCTAATCTAAATTTAGATTGGACTTTGTATTTATGGTGTAAAATACAGTGTCTGTGGTCCTTTATCAGTGCTAAATAATAGTAATGTTTGTATAAACCAAGAACAAGTCCAACAAGACTTTTAAATACAAAGCACAGGATTTTTTAAACTCTAAAGGCAAACTGTAGCCTAATACAAATCTTTTTCGGCCAGATCATGGCTCCTTTGAAGAAAGTTGGAGATCAATATGGGTGCAATACTCAGGTTGAAGAAATCTCCCAGTCAGGCATGAAGACAATGTACTGTAACGTAGAAGAGAGCATTATAGCTATTCAGAAAATTGTAATGTTACCTCTAATTACGCTCTTAATCACTGCTACGTTGTCTAATTTTTCTGGGACTAATTTTGTATTGCTACATTTTTTTTTACAAATACTGCGCAAAAATAGTATAACCATTTTTCAAATATGAAGGGCCAAATTCTGCTCACTGATGGGAGCTTCTCTTGAGGCGAGGGAATTGTGGGGCTGTAACCAGGGTTTCTTTTGCTTTCTTTCATGTAGTGGTTGTGGTACAGAGAGGGAAGTAATGAATCCTTTAGCTTGTGGCTGTCATGATGAAAGCTTTGTGAGTCTTACCAATTGAAGGCTCCTGTACAGTGTCAATCAAAGACACTTGTTTATCTTCACCAGAGGCACAGGAGTTTAATCTCATGAGTCTCAAATTCCAGTGATGCACAGATGCAACTTGTTGGCTGAAGTGATCATCATCCAAAGTAAGACTACACTAGATTTTAGGTGATTAGATTTAAAAGGAAGTCAACTCTATCACAATTGCAAGGCTACCCTTCAATTTAGGGCCACCAGAAGATTATTTACTACTTATGAGTGCTCACATATTGACTATATATTGATAAATAGATTTTAATAAACCAGGAGCTACTATAAACTATTGCGGGAAAGAGCCAAGTATAAATAACAGAATGTTGCCTGGAAAGGTGATCAGTACAATTACACTCATTAACATCTATTTGAGACTTAAATGATTATTTTAGTAAAGTTGTTTAAGTTAAGAAATGAGTATTTATTGCTAAAATGAGTCTGCAATACAAGCATACCATGTCTGTGGGTATGTATTGTATAAGGTGGGATAAGCAAGTCCGAAACAGTATTTAATACTGGTTTAAACATTGAATGTATAGCATAGGAAAAAAATGCCATTCTGAAAAAATAATTGTGATATTTAATAATGCTATCTCGGAGCAGCCTTTCTTGTAGCTACCCCACTGAGCTAGTATGGAAAGCTTACTGCAGCCTGATTAAGTAAAGAAGCTTCAAATCAGATTATACCTTTGGTAGTAATTAGATGGAACAGTTACCATCTGGGGGCACAATAGTTTCTTTTTTTAAACAAAATCAAACCATGGAATAGTGAAGCCACAACACAACCCAACCCTTCAGCTGCAGAAACAAAATAGAAGTTCAGTCAGTTTTATAATGTTGATTCTGGAACAGCAGAACTCTTTATGGATGCAGTCTGTACTGCTCAGGAAAGTATTTATGAGGGAAGAATGCTGTGGGGAAGAAAACCATGGAATTATTTACAGTACAAATGCTGAATGATAAGTAACCAGATTATAAACATTCAGCCCAGTTGCCTTGAAGCACAAAGAAAAGGAGATTTGATCATTTGACAACTGTACACAATTAAGAGAGACAATGAATGTTAGGAAAAACTTCCATACACTGAGATCTGTAAGAGTGTAGAAGGGTCTCCCAAGGTAAGTGGTGGAATCTGAATCTCTGGAGACATTTACAGCTAAAAGCTAGAAAAATATACTTGGGAGGACTATACTGCCAGGGAGATGGAGTGAATTACCTAGGAGATTTTTCCATCTTTGACTTCTGATTCTGTAACAGCATTGCTAGGGATATGGATATGAGTAAGAAAATTCACATTAGAAATAAATATTATAACAACAAAGGGAATAAAAAAATAGTGAGTGGACTTGCTGAGTGAAATGCTAGATTGTCTGCTTTGACCAATGACTACCTAAAATAAACCCAGTCATGGATTAACATTAGCCCAGATTAAGCAAATTGATTGTGATGTTTTTGTAGCAAGGCTTCCTTAGGATAAGACTGAAGATGTTCATTTCATGTAGCATGGTCAATTGTACCTACAATAATATAAATCTTTGAAAACAAGATGATTATCCTTTTATTTACATAGGATGCAACTGTGGGTGAGTAGTAATGAAATGTTATAATACAAAAATTAACTACTGTGAAAAATGGTTACTTTTTCTAGCTTTGAATATACTGCTTAAATTTAATCTCTCCCTTTAAAGCATAGAAACAGTGGTGTAAATTCTTAAATTGAAAGATGCATTGACTGTGAAAACAAAGGGCCAGAGTTCTGTTTTGTTTTTTTTAGCAGAGTAGCATTATTTACAAAATGGAGATGTATATGATATAAACAGAAATGTTTGGTTATACAAAGGCAACTGTTACTTAACAAGTCTCATGGAAAATTTTCAAACTATAAAAACTCTAAACTAAGCTACAATGAAAATATTACAGTGGTAAAACAATGACCTCTGATGTGAAATAAGGTCTTATACAATATGATGATTATCCACTTTTTGAAATTGTGTAAGATGCATAAAAACCCTTCTGTTATTGTCCAAACATTTTTGATTAGCTTTGATTGCTAACACATGAACAAACTAAAAATGTGATATACTGAATGCAATAATGATTCAGTTCTAAAGTACTTTGGAATACATGATAATTATTGTAGTATTTTTACATTTCATGAGAGAAGATCTGATCTGCTAGTCAATTACTTTTCTGTGTGTGTAATTACTTCATAATAGTTGATTATTGGTATTTGTCTTTATGCTTTAATTTGTGGTTGTTTTTGGATTATACATTTCTAGTGTCTAGGTATAAAGACCCTGATCAATTTCCAAAACACAGTAATTTACTTAAGAATTTCTATAACAACTTTTAATGATGTCATAACAGCATATTTTAAAAGCTGTTGTGAGTGGCCTTTGGAAACTTCAAGAGAAATACTGCCTCCTGAATTAATTTTGTAGTTGTTTTAATAGTTAAGAGGTTGGGGAAAAATCCCCTTAACCCAAATAATCTTACTTTATGGAAGTGGTATGCAGAGAGAGTGAGGAGGTAAAACCCACTCAGTATAACCTGGGACCAACATGCTTCTGTGACACTTTCATCCATTTATCAAGACTTCTATTCCACATGTGGTGGAATAGTAACCTGAGCTTGTGTGCGCCGGTTGAGTGGGGTGAGGTAGTGGGGTTATTGGGGGATGCCTGTGAGCCATGCTGCCACTGAGTCTCTTGTTGTATGTGCATTTTTGCCTGCAAACCAGAGGGGCAAAGCTTGTGCTACTATGAGCAATGTTAACTCCCATGAGCATTTCCCCTGAGAAAGTTACTGTGTTCATAGGAATGCACAGTGTATAAAATGGCTACTCCCCAGTTACATTGCCAGCCCTGTCTTACTCTGCCACCCATGAAATGACATTGGCAAGCATCAGGAAAGCATCTAATGTTAACTGCATCACATCCTCTATTTAAGACCCTAGCTTGCTTCCCCGCCTCCCTCCGTGCTGCCCTAAACAGGGGAACACAAGGCCTGTAGAGTCAGTAAGAACATTTTAATTTAAAAATTGTATCAGACTCTCCTGATCAGATTTTTATGAAACCTGCAACTGCTTTGAATTTGAATACCAATATTTTCAAACTTGGGTGCCTACTGTTGGATACTGCAATCTATTTTGAGGCAGCAGATGAATGGGCCTGATTTACAGAGGTGCTGAGCACCCAAATCTCTCCTTGATTTCATTGAGAAGTGCAACTGCTCAGGACCTTTGAAAAGCAGGACTCTTAACTAGGCGCCTAGTATGGATTTGGATGTATAATTTAGGCATCTGGTTTGAAAATTCTGGTCGGTATGACCTTAATGGAACAGTTAAAATTTTTTCTGTTGACCTGAAAATGTGAGCGTACAAGATCAATCTTGGTTCACATGGTTCTGACTCGATCTTTAGGGTTATTCTCAGTGTGACAACATGCCATGTGTGTCCTTGGCAGCACAGATAATACAGTGCAAAATAATTTATCCTCCTTCACATTGTCCCCTTTTCAAAATAAAATAATTTGGCTTTTTCATATTTAAAGAGGAAAAAATAAAACAAAACACAGCGTGATTTGACAGGGAAAACTTGTCAAATGTGAATTTATATTGAACCTCAACTGCCTTTAAAGGTGGGAACATTCTCTTATCAGTCCCAGAACTAATGTACGTAACTGGTGAAATATTTTCTTTAAAACAGGGCACTTTTCCCCGTTCCATTAAGAAAAATGTTTAATAGCTGAAGGAGGTAGCATGTTCTTCTATTCAATCTGCCATCTGCCTCCAAATGGCACAGTTAGAATTTCATTTAGGCTTTTATTTTATATTTTTTATTTTATTTTATTTTATTTTATTTTTAGAAAACAAATGAGTCCACAAATGTGATATATACCTTTTTATGAAAAGTGTGTTTGAAAAGGACATTGGTTTTGGTAGAGAGATCTTTTCTTCAGGCTGATTAGTTTATAAACCAGGTTTTTTCTAGTGTATGTTGTGGCCAGGGCGAGCCAACTATTAGAATAAAATACTGTTATTAAGGGATTGTAACTCAATTAACTGAGTGTAGAGCAAGGGCATGTGGATGATGCACAAGGGGAACAGTCCCTTGTTTACATTGCTCTCAGAAATAGAATGTTGCTTAGATTACCAGAATTGTAAAGCTCATTCTAAAGTTTTAGTGACTGAAAACTGCCATTTTTAATTAAAGGCACTGGAAATGGCTTTGTCTTTTAAAGGATTACACTAATTTAAGCCTTTTTCTCCTAGGAAAAAATAATTTCACATTTGACCAACAAGATTTCAATCAGCACAAATGCAAATATTGAAATGGTTGAGTTATGTATCGTGAAAGGCAAAGCTTACAATAGAAAATCAAATGGCCTGTCACAATTCATAAAGTAGACTGTTAACTATAACCACCAAAACATGACTTAAAACATTAAACTGATGTCACTGAAAGTGCAGTAAATCAGGGATAGTAGCATCACTGGAATGGAGTTGCACTGGTGTAAAACATATGCATTTGAGATCAAAATAAAATGTATTGCCTTTCAGTTTCTGTTTACCTTCGACTGAGTTATGGCTCATTTCTCTGTATAAACTTTCCCCTCCCCATGTAGATTTTTCTAATACTTAATGTGTGAAATGTTGTCATTACATTTATCCTTAAAAAAAAGAAAACCTCTAATTACTATTCTAGTCTGACAAAGTACCTTGTTCTAAAGAAAGTGCTGTTGTACCAAAATGATAAGAGATGAAATTACATTGGAGAGTTCTGAGAGTATTTGAAAGTAAAGCTATGCTAACTTAATCCTACAGTACTGGTGTCTTTGTGGAATTTAGAGATAACAGTTTCGACCCATTTAAGTCAGTGATTTTTGGCAAGATTTTTCTTACACATTTGCCTTTTGCATCTTTCAGAATGAGGACTACATTGTTACTGCACTTGTGAGAAAATTTTTTACATCCGTCTCCTCCTCCTTCCAGACTGCAGTCAAAATGAGTGAGACGCCATCCACCAATTACTCAATGCTTCAGCCAAACTCCTCAGAGAGTGAACAGACCTTATCTACTCGCCACTTTAATGTCACTGAACCAGTTGTGGCCAAACGAATCTGTTTCTATAAGAGTGGAGACCCTCAGTTTAATGGGATCAAAATGGTCATTAATAATCGATCTTTCAAAACATTTGATGCCTTGCTGGATAACTTGTCCAAAAGAGTCCCAATACCATTTGGGGTGAGGAATATTAGTACACCGCGCGGGATACACAGCATTACTAATCTGGAGGACCTTGAAGATGGAAAGTCTTATATTTGTTCCCATCAGAAGAAAATCAAGCCCATCAATTTGGAACGGGCCAGTAAGAAACCATTGCCTTGGCAGATCAGCAGACCTGTTAGTGCTCATCGCCGAGCTGTGCGGTTAGCCAGGGAGAAAGAAGATGGCATTGTTCAGGAAGACAGAGCTGTCAAAATTAGAAGCCCTAAAAAGCTGCTTGTTTTCAAAAATGGTGACATAAGAAACAGGTGCACAATAGTTCTGGATAAGAAGCACATGCAAAATTTTGAAACTTTTCTGGATTACATAAGTGAGTTAATGCAGTATCCAGTTGTGAAGTTATACACTACTGATGGCAGGAAGGTGAGAATAAACAGTGGCATCAGATATGCTTTTCAGAATGTTTACTTTAATATTACCAGTGAAATCAAATGATTAGGTTGGGTTTATATGGCTGGCTACCACTCTGATCAATTTAAGGTCCCTTATGCCCTGACCATCTGCTGCCTTCCTTTTGGACCTGTCTTTGTACAGCTATTGACCTTCAAAAAAGTTTGTTAGTTTTGCTGAAGGAAGTACACTCATCTTAGGTCTATAGTAACTGAAATGAGGGAATTTTAATTCTAGGTTTTCATGGAAGCCCACCAGTCTTCTCTTAAACCACTTCCTTCTCTGTGTCCTCTAATGACAGCATTTCCTGAACAAGATGCTTTTCTAGTCCTTTCTTATTCTTGCCTTCAAATATGTCCACTCATCCAATCACTTGTCACCCTTCCATAGCCCTGCACCACAATTAGCACATACATTAAGCAGAGCTTCTTTGGTACTCTGCTTCTAATCTCTTAAGTGATGTTGGTTCATTAATGCAGCAGAACAAATTCCTGAACTTACCCATCCCATAGAAGTTGAGCATCTTCACTATTATGTATTGAAGTTGGCAGAGCCTAAGTTCAGCACAGGGTACTTAAGGAACTAGCTGAAGAATCAGAGAACCATTATCAATTATCTTTAAGAACTCACAGAGAACTATGAGGTCCCAGAGTAATGGTGAAAGGCAAACATGTTACCTATCTTTAAAAGGGAAACAAAAAAGGACTAAAGAAATTACACACCAATCACCTTAACTTCAATAGCTGGGAAGATACTAGAATAAATTATTAAATAATCCATTTATAACCATCTAGAAGATAAAGATATAATTGGTAACCACATGATTTTGTCAAGATGAAATCATGCCAGTTCCACCTAATTTCTTTCTTTGACAGGCTTCCCACTCTAGTGGATGGGAGTAGAGGGAAGAAGATGTAGGTGTGACATAGGTTGATTTTAGTAAGGCTTTTGACACTGTCCCACATAAGCAAATTAAGAGAATGTGGTCTAGATTAAATTACTGTAAGGCGTGTGCATAACTTGTTGAAAATCAGACTTTGAGAGTAGTTATTAATGGTTTGCTGTCAAACTTGGAGGATGACTGTAGTAAGGGGTACTACATGCATTTGTTCTGGGTCCGAAATATTAATGACTTGAATAATGAAGTGGAGAGTATGCTTATAAAATTTGCAGATCCATCCGGTTTGTGAGAAGTTCCAACTTCTTTGGAAGACAGGATTAGAATTCAACATGACCTTGATAAATTGATCTGAAATTAAATAGACTAATTCACAAGAATAGAATAGGGAAGAACCGACAAGGCAATAGTAGTGCTGGCAATGATCTGGGGATTATAGTGGATCACAGATACAAAATTGAGTGATAAAATTGGGTGATAAAATTGCAAAAAAGGCTAATATAATTCTGGGGTGTATCAACAGAAGTGTCATATGTAAGACGTGGAAGGTAATTGTCCTCCTATCCTTGACACTTGTGAGACCTCATTTGAAGCCCAGTTTTGGTTTCTACACTTTGAGAAAGATGGGAATGAATTGGAGAGAGTACAGAGGAGAGCAAGGAAAATGATAAAAGGTCTAGAAATTTGATTATGAGGAAAAGTTAAAAGAAACTGGGTATATTTAATATTTAGAACAGATGACTGACCAGGGGACCTGAGCAGTCTTCAGATATGTTAAGGGTTGTTATAAGGAGTATTATTCTCCATGACTCTTGCAGGTAAGAGAAAGAGTAATGGGCTAAATGTACAGCAAGGAAGATTTAGGTCATGTATTGTGAAAGACCTGTGTAGCAGTAAAGATACTCAAGTACTGGCATAGACTTCCAAGGGAGATATTGGAATCCCTTTTATTAGAGGTTTTAAAGAAGGGGTTAGACAAACACCTGTCAGGGATGATGTAGGTTTACTTGATTCTGCCTGTTGAAATCCCTTCCAAACTTACATTTTGTGATTCCCTGACAATGTAATTGCTAATGTAGGAGCAAAATATTTATACTCAAAATTCTAAATCAGATTTCCTGTGTGGCTACCACATTGCTGAGAAAATCTCATAATGCCATAAACTAAGTAACCTTGATTTTTAGCTCTAGCTCTCTATATTTTTAATGTTCAAAGTATGCAATTGCTATAAGCAACATTTAACACAGTATGTTGTTCATCATGCATGAATTATAGATGTAAAACCTCAAATACGGTTATCTTGCATCTTATAAATCACCCATCCAATCCTAGCCCACAAAAGCTGAACATGGCAGAAACAACAGGCCTGATTCTCCTCTGAGTAGTAACTTCATTAAATAAAATGGATTTTCTTCTGAATTACACGAGTATAACTGAAAGGGGAATCACACTCAGCTCAGCTGAACACCCATTCAGGGTGAATCTGTATCTTTCACCTTCCATATGGTGAAGATGTGATTTCATAGAATGCTAGAACTGGAAGGGACCTTGAGAGATCATCAAGTCCAGTCCCCTGCCTTCATGGCTGGACCAAGCACCGTCTAGATCATCCCTGATAGATGTCTATCCAACCTGCTCTTAAACATCTCCAGAGATGGAGATTCCATAACCTCCCTAGGCAATTTATTCCAGTGTTTAACCACCCTGACAGGAAGTTTTTCCTAATGTCCAATCTAAACCTCCCTTGCTGCAATTTAAGCCCATTGCTTCTTGTTCTATCCTGAGAGGCCAAGGAGAACATTTTTTCTCCTTCCTCCTTCTGTATTTCATTTCCACAAATAGACATGAAAGAGAGAAAAGGGGCATGTTATTTACATGTTAGCACAGCACAATCTATGAGGCTCAAATTCCTTGTAATGGGAGAAGCAGCAAGTCGGCATCTCGGTCCACTCTGGGGCACCTGGTGCTACTGTCAGCAGACAGGATACTGGGCTAGATGGACCTTTGGTCTGATGCACGGCCGTATGTTCTTAGACGCAGTTTTGCGCATAAGAAAGCCCCGATCGCCATTTTCGCCATCGGGGCTTTTTTGCGCAAAACAGTCCTCCCCTGTCTACACTGGCCCTCTTGCGCAAATATATTTGCGCAAGAGGGCTTTTTCCTGAACGGGAGCATCATAGTATTTGCACAAGAACACTGACAATCTTACATTAGATCGTCAGTGTTCTTGCGCAAATTCAAGCGGCCAGTGTAGACAGCTGGCAAGTCTAGACGCAGCCATTCTGTATACTTGACAGTATGCAGCACAGAGCTACCTATACTAGAGCTCCGTAATATATGAAGATTCTTCCCTTCACTGACTCACACATTCTCACTCTCCCTGACTCATTTCATTGCTGTTGGTTGTCTCTATATTGGGATGAATACAAACCTCAGTTCTAAACTTTTGAACTTCAGGGAAATATTTATCTAGATCCAAACTTTGCATCTCAGTATCATCTTTTAATATAGTTACATACTCACTCACAAAGACACAGGAATTGCATTACCCAATGTTGAAATAAATTCCATCTGGAATAAATTTCAGCCCTTTGTAATAGTCTGCTGCAATATGGCACCCTTTTGCGGAAGACAAAAGTAATAATATTTCACAGCAATTTCAGCTTCACGTGATTTGAGAACGGTCGTTCTTGCGAGTTTAGACGCGATTCATGAAAATAAACCCTTTTCTGCAAGATCTCTATTCCTACTTGAAAGTAGGAATAAGAGATCTTGCGGAAAAGGGTTTATTTTCCGCAAGATCGCTAGACTGGCGCTTTTCTCCGCAAAACCCCGAGCCAGAAAAAAAGCGGCAGCCATGTTCATGCAAATGCCGCGGGGGATATTTAAATCCCCTGTGGATTTGCAATTGCGCTGTGTCTCATTAGCATCCCTTTTCCGCAAAAGGGTGCCAGTGTAGACATGTATAGGATAGAAAATAAGACGTATAAAAACCTATGTGGAAAAAATGAACCTGTTATATTATTACTATTTGTTACTGATGCAGAGGACTTGATTTGCTGTTGTTGTTCTCCAGGTTCCTAGCCTTCAGTCTTTGATCTTGTGTTCTGGAGCTATTGTGGCAGCTGGGAGAGAGCCATTTAAACCAGGAAACTATGATCCTCACAGATATTCACTACCTGCTAAATTGCCAGGACTCTCCAATCGTGTGTACCCCAAAGCAAATGACAAATCAGAGAGCAGAAATAGTAAGTTCCTTTAATTATTTTGTAATTTCTCAAGTAATTTCTCTCTTTCACACTTTTTAATGTAAAAAAAGAAACATCAGCAATCTAATCAGGATCAAGGGTGTTCAAGAATGCAAGCTGAAACAAAAGTATTTATTTTGTCCTCAGATTTCCTCAGTAGGCATGAGAGAGATCAAAACATTAATTTTCTTTTTAGAATTCAAGTTTCTGTTAAAAATTCAGCTGGCTTATGTATTGCCTTTCAAATAGAGTTATTTGAACTTTTATGTAAAGCTATAAAGACTTATTTTAAAATGTACTTATTGTTGTTAATCTATCCACGTTTTCCTTTGTGCGTACTACAGCCTGGGTAAAAGAGAACAAACACACCATTTGATACAGAGAACAAACACAAGGCTCCCCTCTAGCTGAACTTTTGGATGGTATTACAGCTAAGCAAATGTATTATCAAGCAATGTTCAGATCTTAGCTCACTAAATGAATGGAGATATCTTGTCATATCCTTAATTCCATATGCGCCCTTACCTAACTAAAGCAAATTGGGAAAAGCCAGGAAATAAGCAGTTAATTCATTCAGTATTCAGCTGCATTCAATTGGTTTGTTTCTATTTGTTTATTGTTTGTTTCTGTCTCTTGTGTTGTGTGAGGTACACTGTCAGATTGTCCTGCTGCCTTAGTATCTGAGCAAGTTGCAATCTTTAATATTTATCCACACAACACCCAAGAGTGATAGAGAACCACTGTTCTCCACATTGAACAGACATGAAGCTGTTTCTCTGAGAGACTAAGATTTACATTTTTAAAAGTGACCAGTGAATTTTGGGTGCCCAACTTGAGACACCTAAGAGAGACCTGATTTTCAGAAAAGTACAGAGCACCCATCCTCTATTTCAGAACTCTCTGGGCACGAGGCACTCTTAAAAATGTAGGCCATGACAATTTCCCAAGATCACACAGGAAGTCTAGAGTAGAACAGGGATTTGAAATTAAATCTCCTGACCCTCAGCTAGAGCTCACAACAGGGCACTGTATTCCTCACATTCTTATGGCTGAGACATGTTTCTCAGGAGTCTTTGGGTAAAGTTACATCTGTGAATGGGTGATTTCCCATTGGCGCCTCATGGGATTTGGAGGAAGAGAATTTTTTGAGGGGAGTTGAGGTCTGTCAGGAGAGCCTAAGATGTGTGTGGGAACACAGTACTTCTGTGCCAAACATTATCTTGTCTAGGGTTTCCTGACGTGGTTGTCTCTGCTTCTTGGTTCATTAAGACACCAGCACCATAGTGTTAGATAACAAAGGAAGCAGTGATGGAAGAGCTAATTTTTCTCTGTTAATTTTTAAAGTGCTGCTGCTTTGCTGTGCTGAGGAGCCTAGACAAAATCAAGTGCCAACAACTCTCCACAGACACACTATGCTCCCATTCATCTCTAGGTCCCTCTGCCTCACCAGTGCCCCTTCTCAAAATCCCATGTCCCCAAGTTGTCTCTTTAATTTTTCCCAGCTTCCACCCTAACAGTTCACCCTGATGTTTCTTGTCCCACATGTCTTGTCTTCCCAGTCACCAGGCTTTGTGTACAGAAATTGCTGATGAATTAAGAGAACAATTAGGAACATTCCGAGGAAAATAAAATGTCTACAAAAATAAAGATTGTCAATGAATTTTTCTCTTCCATCTAAATTTTGCCTATAATCATGGCCAGGATGGCAGTGTTAAAATATGAGAGTAGCTGACAGATCTGTATAATTTGATCAGCTAATATTGGGAAAATGCAGTTAAATAAAGAGGAATAACTATGTATTTTACTTTACAATTCAAAACTCTCCTATGTTGGAGATACCCTTGGGTAATATGAGTATGAAGTTCAGAGTTTTGAGGGACTTTTTTTGTTTCCATTCCATTTCCAGAGGCTAGCAAATATGAGGTTTTCATTTAGGCTATGTGTACACTGCAGGATTTTTGTGCAAGAAGTCTTTTGCGGAAGAATTCTTGTGCAAAAACTTCTTGTTCAAAAGGGCGTCCACACCTCAAAGCGCATCTCATGGACTGCATGGATGCTCTTGCGCAAGAAAGCTATGATGGCCATGCACAGAATGGCCGTCAGAGCACCTGTGCTTTATCGGATATGCTCTTTTTGTGCAAGAAACCCCTGTGGAGCATCCACACATGCCTTTCTGCACAAGAGCTGTAGTGCAAAAAGGAGTTATGCCTCGTAGAAGGAGGTATACCTACACCACAAAAAGCCCTCTGTTCTGTCAATTGACTGTAGATTTTCTTGCGCAAAAACGCACTTGAGGTGTGGACGCTCTGCAGGTTTTTGCACAAAAACAGGCGTTTTTGTGCAAAAACCTTGTAGTGTAGACGTAGCCTTACAGAAGAAAAAGGTCTGGTCTCTGGAATGAAAGCCAGGCTGAGTTTAGCATCATTTCTCATTCAGTTCCTGAAAAAGCCTCTGCAGTTGAAACTTGAAAGAGGCAACAAATATGAAATTGTGTGTGTGTGTGTGTGTGTATGTATGTATGTATGTATGTAACATGGGTACTCATGAAAACCTTCACACAAAACCTTTGAGAGCCCACTCTAGCAAACTACATGCTTAACTTTAAGCACATGAGTACTTCTGTTGAAGTCAAATAAAGGTTAAGCACATGCTTAAGTGCTCTGCTGGAATGTAACTTTAATATAAATTCCAAACCAACTACATAAAATGACTGAATACTTTTATAAATGTCATAATCAATTATGTCCATAAGTATGTCTTTCTGAATTTGTTTAGAAAATTGTATTTAGTTTTCTCTTGGTGTACTTTTGGTCTCTTACCAATTCTTTTCAATCTGACACACTTTAGAAAAGACAGATGAGATTTTGTCAGGGGTTAGGTGCTGTAAATAGGGCTGGAGTTGTTTCTGTTATATACAGAGTTTACAGTTTGGATAAGTGATTCTCAGCACCCTCACTATACAAATTGTTCCAGCACCCTTGTGTCACTATCAAGTTATTATGAAGTAATACAGATGTATTTTAGAAAGACTTAATTCTGTGCAGACAAGCACATTAAAAGACTGATTTGACTTCCATGGCCCAGGTACTAGAGAACTATAGCATATAGTTCACATTGTAACTTCATGATGTGAATTAAAATACATGACGTAAATGTAACCGTCGCACCTACTGAATGTGGTTCACTGTCCAATGGAGTGTGTGAGTGAGTATGCTTGAAATAAGCTACGCAATTTGAACTAGGCAAATTGCGTAGCTTATTTTGAGTTAATTTCGAAATCTCTTATTGCATAATTTGGTGCTGTCTACACAGTGCCAAATTTTGAAATAAAACGCTATTCCAAAACATCCCTTAATCCTTGTGGAATGAGGTTTAAAGGGACGTTGGACTAGCGCACCCATTATTTCGAAAGATATATAGAAATAATGGGCACGCTGTCAAGACGCAGAATAGCGATTTCAGGATACCAGAAGTATCCCGAAATAGCACTGCAGTGTAGCTGCACCCTGAGAATGAGATTGTTCTACAGCCTTAGTAGAGAGGCACCTGGTTTATAGCTCAACTAGTAGAGGCTCCTGCACTAAACTCTAGAGGTCCCATGTTCAGTTTTTCCTGTTGGTGTTACATAATGATCTTATTACAAATGTCTGTTTCTGTATTTAAATATGAACATATAGAAGTATATTCTAAGGGCCCAGTTCTACATCAATGAGTAGTCTGTGAGGTAACTCAGGATTAATCACAACAGTGAAGAGTAGAATCAAGTTCAGAGAGATTTGTTCTCACCTTGATTGACATGTTGCAGCACTCATTAACATTCCAATTATTGTGTACTGCATGTGCATTTAGAACTGTTAATAACAATTAAATTGTCTAGGAGTATAGGAAAAACCAGGACGCACACTTAATATCTTAGGGCCCGATCCTGTGAGGCCCTGTGTGCCTCCTAAGGGGTGCAAAGCATGTTCAACTTATGAAGTCAATGGAACTGGGAGCATTTGGCACTTTATAGGCTTCAGGCCTTAAAGACTGATTGTAACAGCGGTGTTAGAAGGGTCATACTACAAAACAAAATAAAGGAAATTGTACTAGCAGTAAAATTCAGTGTTTACTCTTTACAAAAATTCAGTTCTGTTTTTTTTCTTTTTAACAAGTTCTTGGCAATGGGTTAGAGAAAATAAACAGCTAGATGCAAAAGTTTTTCTGTGTTACAATAATTTATTCAATCCCCCTCCCCAAAAATCCCCCAAAACCTTTCAACGAATGCTTTTATACTAATCATATTCTGTTTTTTCCTCTCTTTCTTCTATCTCCTTTCTTTGCTGCCTGCCTGCTGTCTCTCCATCTGGATGCACATGTCTGATGATTGTCTTCCACACTTTCTATCTAATTTTGTGAATTTGGGTGCTTTCAATATAAATGTTGAAAGTGAGTGCACAAATGGCCTCGAGATCTCAAATTTACTCAGTTTCTTCTGATAAAGGTTTCAGCAATGAGAACTCAGATTCTTCTTGCATTCCTGACAATTACATGGGCTTAGCAGAAAATCATTCACAAGCTGGTGAAGATTTATCTATGGTGCGCTCTGAAGATGATATTGAGAAATCTGTTCATGTTAATCAAGATGGCAGTATGACAGTGGAGATGAAAGTTCGATTCAGGATAAAAGAGGAGGAAACCATAAAATGGACAACCACTGTAAGTCGCACTAGTGTTTTAACTGATAAAAACATTGAGATTTGCAATTCTGTAGTAGGTGCAGAAGATCATTCCTCTGATTTAAATATTTCTGCATCTATAAAACCCACAGAGGCTTCAGTCTTGGAGAACTACAATAATGATGAGCATGACTCACTGCAGCAGATTATCACAGAAGCGACAAGTAAAGAGTCGGAATCTGATTTAAGCACATCTGATTATAAAATCTGGCAGAATCCTGCAAACATGGATGTAAGCAATGTATTGGAGGATAAAATCAAACCTTATTTTCATAGGCCTCCTACACCTGGACCAAGACGAGTGAGACAAAAGAAAGCGTTAGTTGAAAGTGTTACTGTGATATCTGACAAAAAAGTTCGGGAAAAGATAAGACAATTTTCCTACAGTGAGGAAATAGAAGATGGTGAAAACAAATCTGAGTATTGCATGGTCACTCATTCCAGCAGTAAAACATCAAGTACTAATAATTCAAAGCTTAATGAAATAAGCAACAATGATTTATTAAAACTTTCTTTAGAAAAGAAAAAAGAAGAAACCCTGATTAAGTTAAGCCATAAAAGTCCTGGTTTAAAAGAAGGTAGAAATACAATGACATTGGATATACCTGACGAAGATGGATTGTTACAGAACATTTTGGAGAAATCAGTTGTGCAGGAGGGCATGAGTAATAGTTTACTATCAAGCAGCAAAGCTAACATTGGTAGCCTCATATCTTCTTCGACAATTTACCAGGCAGCTAGGCCGCTTTCAGCAGACACCATCCATCCTCTTAATGATCACTGTGGAATTAAAGAAATAAAAAGATCACTGAGTTCTTTCATCAGGTACTCAGCACGGTCTCAATCAAAAAGTGAAGACAGACTATGTGACCCATCTGATTTATTAATTTCTTCTCAAGGATCCATTCACTCAACTTGTACTGGAAACAGTCAGACTCAGATGACAATGTCAGCCTGTACTCATGCTACTGCTGAGACGATAAACCTGACAGCAGGATCCTCTCCTACCACTGCTGAGAGTGTGAAACAATTCAGCAGCAGCACTGAATGTGATACCACATCCCACTTCACTGACAAAAGCCAACCTGCATCTTCTAACAGCAAAAGGAAGAAGAAGAAAAAGAGAAAATCACCAATCCATTATATGGAACAAAGTGAACATTTGCCCCCAAATCAGCAATATAAGGAGACTGCAGAGGATGGAACTTTTAAGAGTGAGGAAATGTCTCATGAGATGTCTGTCACAAGAGAAAGCATGCAGGAATGTACAACTCAAATTAGAGATACTTACTCTGAAACATGTCAGAAAAGAGCAGTGGCCATTCCTGTCAGAAACTGTGATGGATCTATCAGTTCAAACAAAAACATATGTCCTGAAAATGAGTTATGTCCCCAGGTTTCTGTGGAGCTCCAAAAAAATGAGTTATTTAGTAAGAAAACAAAAGCTAGTAGACAACTGGCCAATGTAAAATCCAGATCAGCCAAACAATCTAATTTGCCACTATCTGCAAAATGTGAATATGGCTTGGTAGTGGGAAAAGCTGATTCAAAAAATGAAACAAAACACAGTCAGAATACACCAGGTACTGATAAAGAAAGCATATGTCACAGCATTCATTCTATAAAACAAACACAAAATTCCTTAGTGGAATCAAAGCCATTGTCAGAAGAGTCAAATGGTAATAATATAGAAAGAGAAAAGGAGAGTGTGAATGCAGATGGTTCATACAAATCTTCAAAGAAAGAGAAAAACCAAAAAAAGAAGAAGAATCCAAGTACAACTGAAGGTACAATAAATATGTCAGATGGAGGCAATACCTTGGATGCTCTGAAACAAGGGGATTTTCCAGACGAGAGAGCTGAGTATTCATTTGAAAACTATGTCCAAAATTGGCTGCAGAGCACATTTCAAAATGCTGTTTTTCCTCCAAACAAATTAGCTCCCATAAATAAAAAGGAAAGTAATGTAGCAAATAGTAAAATTTGTCATTCTCCTATGGAAAATATCAATAGCCTCTCAGATAAAGTGAGTAAGGTTATAGCAAATAAAGTGCGCATAACTGGGAAACCCAATCTGAGTGAACATCATCTGCTCAGAAAGCCCATGGGACCTCTCAGTGAAATGAGAACTATTCAGGAATCAGAAAAATGGTTATGTGGAAGACAAATTGGCTCTTTGACCAATGCTGATACAAGGATAATGAAAGAGACTCAATATTTGCTACAGTCAGATTTCCAACATGAGACTCAGTTACAGGTCTTCGGTGAAATATATGCAAAAGATAAAGAGTCATTGCAATCAGAAATCGATACTCAAGGTGTAAGTCCAAATCAAAGTAAAAGTGCTGACATTGCTGTTCAAGTTGATTCCAGAATTTTCAACAAGACTGAAACTGATGCTCAAAAGGGTTGTGTGTCCAGTGTGTTGCTACACCAATTACAATCAACTATGCTCGGTATTCAAAAAACTCATACTGGTTGTGTAGAAAAATCATGTGCTTTTACAGATTTTTCTTCTCCTTCATTACTTGCATCTTCCCCCAATCTCCTCTTAGCTTGGCTACTTGTACTGAATCTAAAAGAGAGCTTGAATGGCATGTGCAAAGGTGATATGCTAAGAACTACCTGTAGCTGTTCTGAAATATTCACAGTGTTACAATTTCTCAAACAAATTGCAGTCATGGAAGAAGCTGAGGACTTGAAGGATGCAGTCTCAAATTTGCAAGAATCAACACCAAATCATTTATTGCACTCTGGGAGCAGAATTGAAAAACAGGACTCTGCATATGGTCATGAAAATCCCTTTGTAGCTGAAATTCAGAATAGTCCAAACTTTCATGAAAATGAAAACCCAAATAAGATCTCCATTCCCAAGGAAAATATACATTCTGAGGAAAATGCTGATGTACAAGGGTTGACTGAAGAACTTGAACACTCTGATTTACAGAAAGACCACAGTGTATCAGCAGAGACTTCAGATCTAAATGACTTGAATGTTCACAAAGTACTGTCAGACAGAAAATACGCTTATGCTAATTCAAATAACTGTAGTCTTACTTCAAATGTAGAACTAGCTGAAGGACATGAAGATGAGGCTGATAGTTCATTACAAAAATTGCAGGATAAAACCACAGATACATCATTCAATAATGAAGAATCAGGAACTTCAGATGAGCCTAACTCAACTGTTCACAGTGTAACTTCTAACGATATAGATAATATTTTAGATCTAGAAATTTCTGAGGTAGAAGACAATAAAGACATGCATCTTGCCAACAATAAAGATGCAGGAGAGCAAGATGGCACAGAAAAAACGAATGAGCACTATAAATTAGCTGCTGAAACCTCTACGGAAAGTGACTATAAGGAAGGCACTCTACAGGAAGAAAAGAAAGAAAATGGGACTTGTGAAGAAACCCCTGAGAGATTATCTACACCATCACCATTATCTTTTAGTTATGAGTCTAAGCAAATTACAGAGTTGGACTTACCTGAAGTGGAACAGAAATTGCAAGTAAAACTGATAGTGAAAGAACTGGAGCATGAAAAATGTTCAAATCCTTCATTTGAATTAAAAAAATGTTGTAAAAGTCCTGCTACTTCTGACTGGTCAGATTATAGACCAGATACGGATGAAAGTGATAACAATTTTAGGGCATCCAGTGACTTCACCAATGAAAGTGGGGAGGAAACAATGTATGAAAAACAGTATAATACTGGTTACGTTAAAAGAACTATTGAACAGCTTTATGGTAAAGCAGAAGCCTCCTTTAAGCCTAACTTTCACACTGTACTTCCATATATGTCTAAAGTTCTTCAAAAGGATGCTGAAGAATCCCAATGTACAATTATGAAAGAAAACTCTTCCCTTCATCAGGAACATAATTCTTGCTTTACTGAGAAAACGTCAAGGTCTTCACTTCTATCACATGAAAGTCTGGAAGAAATCAATCAAGACAACAGTACCTGGAGAAGAGAGAATTTTTCTTTACCATCACCACAGCTCAGTCTTGGTGGAGAGAAAGCCTATTGCAATGATAACTACTCAGTGCGATGTACAAAGCAATATTGTCAGTCTGGTGCGCCTGCTGATGAAGATGAAGGAATATTGATTGATAAAGGCAAGTGGCTTCTTAAAGATAATCATTTGGTGAGAAGATCACCACCTGAAAAGACTGGAATGTATGGCAATTTGGAGACAACTTCAGTAGATACAACATTAGATAATAATAGTGATGATGTTCCATACTCCTACTTTGGGAATCTGCATCAGTATCCACCACACAATGAAATATCATCTTCGGGAACCTGAAGACATGGCTAAACCTTCTGCAATGGGATGCAACTACTTCATTATGCCTCATAATAGTGATTCAGAGCCTTTTCCTGATTTGTATCTGAAAAGCAAACCTAGCCTCAGTGAGGATACCCCTATTCTTCATACAATAAAAAAAAGAAAACAACAATTTGTCATTCACAGTATGTACACCTTCCACGAATCTTTGTACAGAGGCTAATACCAATTATCCAGCCTTTGCATCTGTGGAATTTAGATTACCTGATAATAAGGTGCATCCTTTGCAAGAGCCTTTAAATGATGAACCTATACAAACCCAACCAACTAATGACAATAATGCCAACAGGAGAGCTCTTGAGGAACAAGATTCCCTGGATAAGCTTCATGCTATTTGCGGACAACATTGTCCAATACTGATGGCCATCATAAAACCAGTTAATGAGGAAGACAGAGGATATGCCTACCGAAAAGCATCTGACATTGAAAACCAATTGACCCTACATTTAATGACCAAACAATGTCAACATTTGCTGTGGTCAGGCAAAGACATAATAAAATATGAAAATATTCCTGTGATTTTGAAGAACAACTGTATTAATAAGATTGCCAATAATATTTTTAATAGATTTTATGAGACTAATACCTTAGATTTCATTAACAGAAATAGCTTTGAGATTCTTGTAGCCTCAGGTGTAGGAGAAAAAAACAAGTTAAAGATGTTGTATGAGATGGAGGGTATGAAAGTAAATGCACAGGATATGAATGTAAATCATGCAAATAATGTGTCCGAACAAGTAATCAATGATATAACGGTAAATATCAATACTAAGCTACCTGATGCAAAGCAAAAAATATGCCCAAGCTCAAGCGTTAGCTTAATTCAAATTCTTGAAGAAAAATCTGCTCCCTTGTTGACAGATCCAGCAGAAGGCTGCCATTCTGAAACATTTCACAACTGTGACATTATCTTAAATAGCACTAAATGTCATACTTCTGAAAATTTGGAAGCAGAAAACTCCTTTGGTACAGAAGAAGAACCTCCCTTTTGTGTAATGGACAATAAAAGCAGCAATGAAGAGAAAGGCACATAATAAAAATATTGGGGCAGCTATAACATTACATTGGTAAAAATATCTGTAAGAAAAATAATTACATATAATTAACCATTGTTGGCTGTGCTCTAAGCACATGCCCATTGAGTATATGCCTGGAATGTTTACACTTTTACATCATTGCAGAAATATAGGTAATTGACTGGCTTTTCTGGGGTTGGGATAGGAAATAGTGCAGAATCAGCAACCAACCTATGTGAGTGATGTCTTTTTAAAAAATCAGTTTTCCTCATTGATGCTGTTGCATCTTATGCTCAGACATAGTCTGCAACATTTCAATGTATTATCTCAGGAAAATCAACTAGTACCTGTTAGAATGAAGAGTTCTATAGCCCCACATCCATCCAAGCTCCAAGATGTACTTATACTTCATAATGATTTTCGAGAGAAGCTGGGAATTATCTTGCACACTGATTTGTCTAAATTGCAAAATAAAATACAGTGACTAATTTGTAATGAAAAGTAGAAAAGTACTGTTCAGATGTTGCTATATTACAATGAAAAGTAGCGAACAATTGTCATGGGAATTGTATGTGGGTTTTTAAACCAAGGTTAAAACTGAAAGGCTAGCCATTCGAGTCTGTTAAAGGCCAAACTCAGAAGAACTGGCACCAGGATGAGTAAAATAAAATTCCCTGCCTCATCTAAAACCACCATGTCTTAGATAGGGTTGCCAGATGGTTTCAACAAAAATAATGGACATACTTAACATTACATCACAGTCTACATTACATCTTATTTAGAAAATACTGGACATTTATATTTTCTCATTTATATTTTCTCAATTTGTTTCCTGAACAGAAAGCTCAAATACTGGACTGTCCGGTTCAAAACTGGACACCTGGCAACTTTAGTCTTAGGTGATATTTGTCTTTTGAGGGAATGGGAGTGATTTTACCTCTGTTATCCACTAGGAGTTTACAAAGGAGAATATCCCTGAAACAAGATGGAGTTCCACAGGGTTTTACTAGCAGGAGCTTTTGAGGGAAGAAGTTGTTAGTGACTTCCTGGCTCCCTTGGCCACACCTCCTTCTCAGCAGCTATACTAGCTCCATACAGCCCTCTGCCCTAAGTAAATGAAGATGCATGCCTGCTCCAGAGCAATCCACAAATGCCTACCATGCATGCAAGGCCTGACCCAGTAGATTGACTGTTTAAGTATTTGTCCACAGTAGAACAGACTTTGAGTCAAAGAGATTGACTCTATTGTCCAGTGGTGAAGGTGCCCATCCTGGGAGGTGGGAGACCTAGGGTCCTTCCCCTGCTCCAATCATTCCTTCGTTATTTATCCAAAGTCGAACAGCTTCAACAGGAAAGACTGAAGGAGCCTCACATCACAATATCCCACAGCCCAGTAGTTAAGATCACTCTTGTAACAGGATTTGAACAGGGGTCTCCCACCTTTCTCCCCATCAGACAGTGAAGGGAGTTGAATTTGGATCTCCCAGCTCCCTGGTAAGTGTGCTAACCATTGAGCTAAATAAGTTAGTTGCCTTCCTACTGCAGACTGATTCTGATTCATGTATTGCTAAGCAGAAATAGGCACCTTCTTGCAGCCCCAACTGCCTGTTTCTGAGGGAAGAGAGAGGTTTGTCAGCATCTCCCATTAGCTAGGTTAGGCAGTTTCCTGCTTTGCTTGGTAGCTTTAATTGGATTGCATTCTAGGGTGCCTAGATGTATAAATGAGGCTTTGTGGATAACAGTGAGTTTCTATAAAAGATGCCAAGATGCCCAGCATTGCAAGGCCTAAGTCCCCTAGTGGATCTGGGTCTTTTTGCCACTGCAAATTGGATTCTTGTACTTAGAGCCCTGCACAGATACAAAATTTGTATCCACATCTGTACCTGCAAAAATGATCTGCAGATATCTGCATCCACATCCGTGGATGTGGATTTCCCCAGATATAAAGAATGTATAGGCTGAAACTTTCTAGTCTAGCACCCTCAGTACCTGACCAGTTCTGAACAAGAGAATTTTCTGGACCACGGAAGGTTAGTATTGTCTAACTTTAGCATTACCAACACTTGCACTGCTTAGTGGGCTGTTAGAGGAAATTTAGGGGTAAATTAGAGCTAAATAACAGCACAGAACACTGAGAGTTAGGACTGGTGGCTGTAAACACACTTTATGGGACCACGGGAAACTTGTCCATACCCATGAAAAGTGGACATCCAGCTAACTAAAATCATTCCAGAAGACAGATGTTTCCAGACCAGAGAGGTCTGGACTAGAGAGGTTCAACCTGTATCAGCAAATTTGCAGGGTTCTAGATAGTCAATTTGTATCTGCCTCTGTATCCATATCCACAAAATTGAGCTTTGATATCCATGGATTTGCAGGGTTCTTCTTGTACTCATTCTGAATCTCTGGTCCTCCATTAACCTTTACCAAAGATATATCTGGCCTAGTACTAGAGTTTGCTAAAATATATTAATGCAGCTAAACCTAGCAAGAAACATTGTGTATTGGTCTTTTTAAATGGACACTCGTATTATTTCACTAATGAGTTATCCTGTTAATGTGATCCAGACTCTCATTTGTTTTGTAAATATGATAAGCTAGAAGGAGTATAAATTAATGCATTTCAGGATGTTGCATAGTATTCTTAGAAATATAGATGCCTGTTTCTAGAATGTTTTTGCTTTTTCATGTAATTTCAAAGTGTAAAACTGGAAAAATATTTAATGTACATAAATAACTATAGTGACTACTGGAGTCCCTGAGGCCAGATTCTAATACCTTTACTCATGTTGAACAGTACCTTTCTCCAGGAGTAGTCCCAATGAAGTCAGTGGTAACACTTGTAGAGTAAGATCTTACTGAATAGGAATCACAGTAAGAGAATTTGGACTGTGCGTATTCTGAAAGTTCAGTGGCAGCTACATCTCTCTGTAAATATTTAATATTTTTCTATTGTATTGAAGCTATATTTATCTCTGAGTTTCTTTGTATTTGGTAAAATAAATCAATGTTAAAAAACTGGAACAAACATTGTGCTATTGACTAATATTGGCTAATATATTTAAGAAGAATCTAAGACACTGAATAACTATCTCTTATTATAAATAAATATTTTTGACCTGTTTTGCCCAATTCTGCTGCCAATCCCTATGTTCCATTGGGTTTCTCAAAATTCTTTTGGGTTTGAACAATGAAGAGGATAGATGTTTTTCAGCTGTTTTCATTTTAATTCACAAACAAAACATTTTTAAAAGATGTTGAATTTGAAAGTGTTTCAGAGGAATCCAGCCAGCACTCAAAAGCAATAATTTATTTTATGTAGAAAACTTTATGTACAAAACTTTCAAAAAATCTGACTGTGATAATGGCTGGAAATGAAGAGTTAAACAATCCAGCAACTTTTTCATGGTAATTTAGTCCTTCATCACATACTATCCCAGATTCTTGATTAACACCACCCCGTCCACCCACACCTTAATTCATTTGGACTTCCAAAAGCTTTTTGGAAAAGTTGCTGAAAAGAGAATACTAAGCACACTAAATTGTCAGGAAGTCTCAGAGCCATTTTTCTACAAAGGAATGTCACCAGACAAATACAGATAGAGAGTGCAGAATTGGTATTCATCTGCAAATTTGACACTGTTTCAGTGGGCTTTAACAAAGGCTATGTCTACACTGTAGTGCTATTTCGGGATACTGGAAGCATTCTGAAATAGCTATCCTGCATCTTAACAGCAAGTCCATTATTCTAAAATATAATGGGCTCACTATTCCGACGTCCCTGTAAACCTCATTCCACGAGGAGTAAGGGACGTTTCAGAATAGTGGGTTATTTCAAAATATGGTGCTGTCTACACAGTGCCAAATTACAAAATAAGCAATCTGCATAGCTCAAATTGTGTATCTTATTTTGACCTACGGTGCAGTGTAGACATAAGAACATATGAACGGCCATACAGGGTAAGACCAATAGTCCATCCAGCCCAGTATCCTGTCTGCCAACAGTGGCCAATACCAGATGCTCCAGAGGGAGGGATCACAACAGGTAATCCTACATGATCCCTCCCCTGTCAATCACCTCCAGAGAAACAGAGGCTAAGGACACCATTTCTTCCCATCCTGGCTAATAGTCATTGATGGACCTAACCTCCATGAATCTATCTAGCTCTTTTTTGAACCCTGTTAAAGTCATAGCCTTCACCACATCCTCTGGCAAGGAGTTCCACAGATTGATTGTGTGCTGAGTGAAGAAAAACTTCTTTTTGTTCATTTTAAACATGCTGCCTATTAATTTCATTTGGTAACCCCTAGTTCTTATATTGTGGGAATAAGTAAATAACTTTTCCTTATTCGCTTTTCCCACACCAGTCATGATTTTATAGACTTCTATCATATCCCCGCCCTTAAACTAAGGGCTGGGGGAAAGACGACAGGTGCAGAGATAGATGCATTCCCAGACATTAACTGGATATTGCATTATAAAACCAGTCTCTCCTGCCTCTAACAACTGCATTTTCACATCAAAAGCTATGAATGGAACACTTCCAGCCTACTTAATTAGCCTCACTAACACTGGTCCTACAATTAACAGGTACTCTTTTTCCTCCCACTCTGTTACAAATATCTTGGTTCTGTTATTTCCCCTCCAGCCCATCATCTCACGAAGTGGTTTTATCCACGAAAACTCATGATACTATATATTTTTGTTAGACTCTTTTAAGTGCCACAGGACTACTAAATTTTCCAGGGATGAAAGATAAAGTCCCACATGAGACCAATGTGGCTGCACAAGGAGCTTTTTAGTTATCTACAAACCAAAAGGAATGCATACAGGAAATGGAAGGAGGGGCTTCTCACCAAGGAAGTATATATGGAAAAAGTGCAACACAATCAGGAAAGCCAAAGCAAGAGTTACAACTGGCAAGAAATGTTAGAGACAAAAATGGCTTTTACAAATATATCACAAGAAAAAGAAAGATCAGGGATAGTGTGGGTCTATTGCTCAATGGAGAAGGTGAACGGTAATGGAAGAAGATAAGGCATAAATTAATATTTGACTTTATTTAAAATGAAGTTTGGCAAACTAACATGATAAAGTTAAAGCACTTAATCTGTTGAATGATTTTGATTAGCCATATTTCCTTTCTTATACCCCCGTATGTTATGTTTTTACACTCCTGTAACCTAATATGAATAATTTATTATTTAAGGTATTTAGAGATAAGTGAAGGCATTTTGTCATTATGGGTGGTTGGCTGGTGGTCCATGGAAAGGTTTGCCTTGAGCAGGGTAAAAAGTTTGAGAACTATTGGACTAGAAGACCCTTGCAAACCTTTGCTTCTATGATTCTAAGTCACAGTAGACCGTAAGGAATATTTGGAGTTATAACTATTCATATATATTGCTTGTCTCTTAAAAGAACTGACAAAGAACTGGAGAGTCATTGAGAATGGCTCAGTGAACTCAAGGTGAAGTGGCAAATAGTAAATAAAATATGTGAAGGATGGGATAGAAAACAGTGCAAAAGTTATTGTAATGTCTATATATAAATTGATACTGCACCCTCATCCAGGACACCATATTCAGGTCTGGTGACCCTCTACTAGGCCTAGTCTACACTATAGAATAAGGTTGATGTCAGGCAGCTGATGTCAACCTAACTATGTAAGTATCTACACTACAATGGTGCTCCCACCGATGTAAGTCACCCACTATACCGACCTAATAACTCTACCTCCCAGAGAGTCATAGCACTTAGATCAATGTAGTTAGGGTGACACAATGTCTGGGTAGACACTATGTTGCTCACATTACCTGTTGGCTGTCAACCCTACATGTGGGGCTCATAGCTGGGCTTCTCCCCCTTTTCTCCCTCTGTTGCTGACAGCCCTGGTTGCCAGGCTCAAAGACAACCCCTCTCATCCACCTCCCACCCCCTCCAGCACTGATCACCTGAGCTATCAACCAGTTGCTAGGCTCACAGCTTGGATTGTTGGTGCTTGGGCAGGGGGTAATCAAGTTGTCAGCTGCAGGGCTCTAGCTGTCAGTGGCCCAGAATGCCTCACTTCAGTCAGTGGAAATACTCTGGGTGAGGAAGTGCTCCACCAACAGAAGGAGCATTATTCTGCTCCAATTACTGTGGTGGTTGTATATCTACTTAACTTTGTAGTCTAGACAAGGCCTTAGAAAATAAATTTCAGGAATAGGAAAGGCCCAGAGATATGTGGTGATAATGGTTGGAGAGCTGGAAAGGCTTCAGGCCTAGCAGAGGTTTGAAAAGGAAAGGGCTAAATTGTTTAAAGAGAGTGGAGATAAGAAGGGACATGATGGAGACATACAAATAGAGATATTGAAAATAGGATGCTCTTATTCACTCTCTCTCATCTTACAAGAACAATAGAACGCTCAACTGGTAAAGCTGAAAGGAAACGCATTTAAGGTTATAGAAATTTTCTTTCATACAGGGAGTATTTGTAACTCCTTAAACTCATCACAACAAAATATTCAATATCAATACCAACAGCTTCTCAGGATTCAAAAAAGGATTAGACATTTATATAGTTAATATAAAAATAAAGGATATAAACACTTGTTCTTCTGGGCAAAATACAACCACTAACTGATCGGGCAGTTTTATGCCATAATTGTTCATTTAAGTATTTTTGAACATTTCCTGGTACTGGCCATAGTCTGAGACTGAATTCTAGATGGCATGGTCTCCTTACGTGGCAGTTCTTATCTTACTCCATTTCTAGGTGTATAGAACTTCAACAGGTTATAAGGTTCAACAAAGGTGTGGGCAAAACCAGGTTCAGGGAATGGACAAGGTTTTAATTCAATGTGTTTTAGTAATTATTTAGCAATAAATCGATAATATATTGGGGGGACAGCAGCAATCACTTTGGTTAAAGTTGATTGCAAAATGGTTTCCAATTTATTTTTATTATTTGTCAACACTATAAGGTGACATTTCCACTGTTTATCTATTCCAGAAGGTGATTTTTTTTTTTATAACTGCCTTGGACCTGAAACTACTGTAGTTAGAAAGGTTGTTGGCTGTTTTCACTTCCTTTGTTCTGAAAAATGGCTGAAGAATTTTTGCTCATACTTTCCAAAGACCTTTAGAGGCAGGCAGTGTTAAAAGTTTTGGGTGACTGAAAATCAGGTATTAATAAGGAAACATAATGGACTATAACGGTAATTGCTACTCCCCATTATGATAAACTTGAGGTACTGTCTGCTGATGGATAAGATGGTTCTGTGTATAAAAACATAAGTAATACAATTAACATTAGTGAACATTTACTAATTTCTCAGATCTGGTATATTCAGTTTGAAAATACAGAACATGTTTTCTGCATGAATGAATGGTTTCCTGTATTTTATCAATTTTCAATATCCAGTTTACAAAGGCATGTTTCCCATTACTTTTATGAATAAGTCAAAAGGAGCCAATACAATTTCATTGCTTCACTTATCATTCTTAAACACATTCTCTTTAACTTTGATAGCACTGATGTTGTCAAATAGCATTAGCCCAATTACCATATTAATGCACTGTAAGAATTAAAGGGATTATTTAATGAAGCCAAAGCTTTACCAGCCTTAATCATCTGAATTAAGTTGAGATGTCAGGTACACGTGTCTAACCTGACTTGCACGTATTACAGATATGTTGACTTAATGCTAATAAATGAGGCCAACATACAGGATTAAGGAGGTGTGCAATATGGTTGGCTGTAATCAGTCCATACTCACGCAACCACAGGAAAGGACAACACTTCTGATCACTGCAAACTTAGTAGACTGTGACAAATTCAGACATGGCAAGAGCATATTACACCAACTTCTAATATGGGTCTTGTTTTCCTCTATTATTGCAGAATGTGATTCTGATGTTTGCTTGTTCCTTCCTTTTCTCTCTTGCAGCTTCTGTTCTTGTTACTCTGTTGTTGGTTATTCTTGACCTTTTTTGACCTTTTTAGCTGAATGAGAGCTTTCAAATAAGGATCTATATGCACTATGGGGAAAAAAACCACTGAGTAATGTATCCTGGATTCACAAGATATGATTTGTTCCCCACTGTCTCAGTTAAATGTCTTCAAACCATGACAGTTCTTCGAAGGAAGGGAGATTAACCTGGCATTGAGTGTCTATTCAGCAGTTTGTTTTATAATTTAATAATGACAATATAATTATGTAGCTGGGCTGCTGGCGCACACATATATAACATACTCAGAAAACTCTGCTGATATCCAGGAGCAAACTGCATCTCTTTAAAAAATTAATGAATGCTGGATTGTAGTGTTTATTTCTTGTAATAAGTGCACATCTCATGCAAGTGTGAGAATTTTCAGATCCATATTTTTAAGCAATCTAACTTCTCCCTTATTCTGCCCCATTACACATTATTTTAATACCTTGTACTTATGCCATTTTTACGCCATGGCCCTCAGAGCATTTTAGAAACCAGTAACTTAATCTCAGAACACTGCTATGAGGTGAATATTGTGAAAAACTGTGAAAAGCCTCCATGGGAGAGGTTAAAAGCCACTACTGGTGTCCAAGTAGGGTTAATGGTGAAGGTCAAATCCTCAGACAAAGGTAAAGGCAGCAGAAGGTCCCAAATACATTTGAACAAATGTGGTTCTGTTGAGAAGAGTGAAGTGGTATGTGGAGATGCGATGCCAGTGTATGACATTGAGTTATGCTTTAAGAGCTGGGGGAAGGTCCATCCACTGAAGAATGGGGAGAATTGAATAGATGGGTGCCAAATGTGTTGTGAGCAGTACATTTATAACTAGGAGGTGCAGTTAGCCAATCCCCTTTACATATTGAGACAGAGCATCCATGAGCTACTGTGCTTACAGCAGGCCTATGCAATGGCTTTGCAGCCGATCAGTGGACAACAGAAGCATTACTGTAATGGTCTTTCAAAACACCCAGTGCATGTCCCTTTTACTCAGGCTTTGTGGAATAAATACCAATTTGTTTAGTGCCTCAAATTAGGAATTGAGGCAATTTGTGACATATCTACTATATATTTGAGAGAGTTTGTGTCTCTGATCATCTGTCTGTCTGTCTGTTTAAGAACTCCTCATAAACAATAGGATCACCAAATTCAGTGTACAGCTTCTTTTTATCATAACTTAAAAGCAAGGGAAGGGTTTGGTTGTGCCAAGAAAATGGGATGTGCCTGGAATGTGATTGCTTCTCATAAAACCAAACAGAAAAGAGGCATTGCTTCTCTTTTATTGCTTCTCGTAAAACCAGGCAGGTGAAAGAGGCTGGCTGGGGGCTTGTCTCCCCATTTGGGACTGCCCCAGACCTGAGTCTCCCACCTCCCCAAGTGCTCTTCAGAGAGGATGGTGATGAGCTAAAGCTCCCCACCAATTCATATGGGGACATTACTGGCTGTTCCTCTTCATCAGGGAGTGAAGGGAGACTGCACAGTTTGCTATATTCCTCACTCTGCACTCTGGGAACACAGGAGGCAGACAAACCTGGACCTGCCCCAGTCAGGGGACATGCACCCCTCCCCACCAGTGCCCACTGGAGCTGTGTAACCATGGAGAGACACTTCTCTCCCAGCCCCAAGCTGCTGTGGTGAGAGAGGGCTGGGGAAGTCCTTTCTCCCCAGGGCAGCCTGCATGCTGAACCCCTCATTTCCAACCCCACCCCAGAACAACGATTTAAATGAAGCACGCACATTTTCATTTTATTTTCCGAAAAAACAAAAATTGAATTAAGGAGCCGAGCAACGCTGGGTAAATCTTCTAGTTCTTTAATGAAGGGAGGTTTATAACAGCAGCATAGCCACTAGAGAGAGAGAGAGAGACATATCCCCTTCCATATTTTATTACCCTGTTGATGTCTGTCTGACAGCAAGAACTCTTGGTTCCTCACAACCTTTTTGAGTCATATGAACTGTTGGTTTACAACACCTACTGTCTCAAGGTAGTGCTTGCTTTGAAACACTACAGAACAGAATGAGGATGTTTTAAGAGAACTTAGGTGTTGCTCCCACACAGCTAGTTAAGTACCTAAGCAAGGGCTTTTCAGTAGCCTGCCAGCCAGTTGCATGGGGAGCTATCTTAGCAAGCCAGGAGTGAAATACTGAGAGAGGGTTGAGGAGAGGCTAAGGGTTTAGGTATTTAAATTGCTGACCTGATGCATCTGGCTAATAGACCAGAGGTAGTTGCATCCCTTTGTTTGAGATTCTCAGATGTAAACCTTCTCCAGGTGGTCACCATCTGAGCCAGGTCACCCTTAGTTTGTTGAAGCCCTACTGGTTGTAAAAGTCTCTCTATCTGTCTCCTGGTCACATGAGAGTTCCTCTCTCAAACTTTTCTTGAGTTTCCCTGTGCCATCCTGCCTATTATGGCCTGCAGTCAGCCCTCCTGCTATGGGCTCGAGAGGTGTTGTGTCTTGGTGTGCTTAGAGGAAGTTCCCTATCTAATTTAAAAATCCTGCTCTGGAGTCTCCAGGGCTTTGGCCTAAGCATTGCTGCTTCCATCTCCAAGGCTGTGTCTAGATTACATCCCTATTTCGACAGAGGAATGTAAATTAGACACTTTGAAATTGCAAATGAAGCGGGGATTTAAATATCCCACGCTTCATTTGCATAATTGCGTAATAGCGCTCTTTTGAGAAAGCGCCAATTTGAAAGTAAAACTGCGGTCTAGATGCAGTTCTTTTGAAAATGACAGGATTTTTTTTTGAAAGATCCTGTATTCCTCAAAAAATGAGGAGTCTAGACCTCAGTTTTACTTTCAAAATGGCGCTTTTTCGAAAGAGTGCCATTACACGATTATGCAAATGAAGCGCGGGATATTTAAATCCCCACTTCATTTGTAATTTCGAAGTGTCTAATTTACATCTCTCTGTCGAAAGAGGGATGTAGTCTAGACACAGTGTATGATACTTAGGCTGTGGAAACATGGCTGCCTCGGGACTTGAGCACCCAGCGGCTCAGGTAGTCCCTGAGCTGCAGCTTTAAAAAATCAATGGCACCCCATAGGGGATTTAGGAGCCTGTCTCCCTGTTTAAGCACCTGAATCCCTTTATAAAAAATCTGACCTAGCTTTTTCACCAAATGATAATAAAGTCCCATCCACAAAGGCTAAAAATTAACTGTGGTGGAAGATGGTAAGGATGTGATAGAATAAAATGTGTATTATTTATTGATTACTTCAAATTTTAAAAATACAACTCTGTGCCCAGAAACATAGTTGCTAGTATCTCAGCTTGCCTGTTGTCATTTTGCATGACACCACGATTACATGATGTAATTCTGAGTGACAGCCATGGCACATATTCTTAAAGAATTTAATGGATTGTGGGTGTGATAAATACCCAGACTCATTCTACAGTCAGAACACTGTCAGTGAGAGAAGCAGTGAATAAAAATGGCTAGGGGAGTTTGCACTCAACTAGTCTCTGGAGTTCTATGAGAAATAAATTTTGTTACTCTTTTATTTCTATCCATACCCAGTGCAAAAGCCAGGAACTACGTACTTAACCATAATTTAAATGTAGGTTAGGCTATCATTTTGTGCCTCTGCCTGTCTATTTGTGTCCAAACAAAAAAATAGCCAGTGCTGGAATCTAAAACCTGCTCATCACTGGGCAGCCATGACAATTACTGTACCACTTTTTTTTTTTTACAGATGACTAAATAGAGGCACAGAATGGATGAGTTACATCACCTAAATCAGTAACTAGAAATGGAAATAGAATCTAGAAGCCCTTATTCCCATATAGTCTTTTATTCTAACCATTTTACAACATGGTTGCAGAAAATATATATTTCACACCATTTTGTATGAGAAATTCACTCCTGTTTGTGGATTGAAATCAAGGATCTTCCTACACACTTTCATCTGAAGTAAACAGTTATGAACATTGATTCTCTCTAAGGTCTCTTGCCACTAGATAATGAGACCCTCTCATACTTCAGATCCAAATGTAACAAAATATTTAACCACAAACCAAAGCTGTTTCAGTCCAGATCAAATTCTTAGTAAACAATTGACCATGCAGCAGAAATATATATTCTGCATTGGATTTATCCCAAAGGGTTTAGCATACATCCCCCTTCCCCCAGCTGCCCCTCCCAAACAGATTATCATCTCATTATTTTTCCAGAATTGAGTCTAAATATTTGTAAGGGTATGGTTTATATAACACTCTTATGCTTGGGAGGCGGGGGGCAGAGGTTTGACCCGTACATGAGTGCCCCAGGGAATCGGGAAAGGTGCAAGTAGCTTCCAACTCAAATATCTTCCATCATGCAGGGGCCAGCCATTATTGTGATACCTGCAGTATCCTGTAACCAGGAGGTGGAAGAGGAAACTACTCTTACATGTGCCCAAAGCATTTAAGAATCAGAATTGAGACCTGCACACACACAAAATAAGATTTTTTAAATGTGAATTTTTAAATATGTCTTCCAATTTCAGAACTCCCTCAGCCCATCTGCAATCCATGTATGACATACAGAATATGTCTATATAGCGAGCTCAGGGTTTGATTTGTCAGTTGAAGGAGACACGGGAGCTAACTCAGGGCAGATTTACACTGTGGGGTAAAGTTGACCTAAGTTATGCAATTCCAGCTAAGTGAATAAAGTAGCTGGATTCGATGTACCTTTTGGTGACTTATTGCGGTATCTACACTGCACTAGGCTGACAGGAGAAACTCTCCCTTTGACTTACCTATTCTGGTGGAATACTGGAGTTGATAGGAGCGCATTTGATGGTCAATTTAGTGGGTCTTCACTAGACCTGCTAAATTGACTCTTGGTGGATCAAGTGCTTTGGTGTCAATCTACCAGTAGAGGAGATGTACCTTCAGATTGACCTACTGTGTGTGGGAGGGGGGGAAGGGAAGGAGGAAGGGGACAAGCTAGCCACTCCAAGTACATGCCTACTCCTTGGACAGATCTGTTTT
This sequence comes from Rafetus swinhoei, assembly GCA_019425775.1. Taxonomy (NCBI): domain Eukaryota; kingdom Metazoa; phylum Chordata; order Testudines; family Trionychidae; genus Rafetus; species Rafetus swinhoei. The sequence goes on along the minus strand of CM033424.1, from coordinate 67,000,130 downwards.
CAGGTGCCTAATCACACACGCTGTCATGGCTACTCTCTATTTTTAGTGTGTTGGCTCAGTCAGAGCTAGAGTGGATATATCTATTTAAACTGGAAATTACAACCCTGTCTCAAAGCATAGTCATAACCATAGTAAGGGACAGCCTCTGCCCTGAAGAGCTTGCAAGCTAGGGTAAAGCATGGTGAAATATGGGAAGTGGGAGCCATAACTGGGATGCCTCAAAATCAGATAATAAAGTCTATCAGGCACCTATAAGATGAGGGCATTTTTAACTCTTGCTGATCTGGGCAGAATTCAAATGGGTGACCTACTGGTGAAATGCTCTTTTAGTTCATTACCAATGTGCTGAGACATCCAGTTCCCCATACGTGCTAATATTACACCTTTGAAAATGAAACTTGCCTTCTGGAAAGTTAAGTTTATGAAATCAAGATCTGACTTCTTGGCATTGACATAGGCTGGGTATCCTACTCTTTGAATGCACAGGTTCAGCTCCAACACTTTGTTTCTGATCTCCAACACATGCACTCTCTTTGCCATACCCAGCTCTTATAGGGAGAGCTCCCAATAACCAAATACAAATAATTTAAAAAACAGCACAACAACTCTTAGCATACAATCCCAGTTTACCCTTAAGTACAACATTTTGTGATATGAAAGCATGCCAACAAGTACTCCACATCCTTGCATTAATTTACATTTGACCTATCCGCACCTGGCTCATCAACAGATGTTGGTTGACCTGTTAACTTTCCACAGCACATACTTTTTCTACATCCAGTGTAGGAGCAACTAGTGTGGGATAAGCATCCTCTGTGGAGCAGCCCAGATATGGATCCACAACCCATCCCCATTGCCAATGAGTTACACTAGTAGCTGTGAGACAGTAGTGACAGGCTACGCATCAGGAGCCTGATGTTTTTATTCAGGTTTTTATTCATGATTCCTGGAGTTGATTGGGGTGTGTGCTTTGCAGACTGCATAGGTAAATGTAACAATCACCCTTGTTGGATGATTTGTAGGGCAGGAAGCCAAGGCCTCTCAAAGTTAAAAAAAAAAAGACTCTCTATTTCTTGAGCTAAAGAACCAGTTCTCGTAGGCTGGAACTATTAGAAGAGTTACACATTTCTACATGTGGTCTGCTTAAAAGAGGCACAGAACCACCCTGTATTAGTGTCAATTGCACAAGCCCCTAATCTGACATGTTTATTTTGAAAGACTATACAGCACAGACATTGAGATTGGGCTCAGTTATATTAGACCCATGGGTTCCAGTTCCAGCGCTGCTTTGTGAAAACTCTCAGTTCCCTTATCTGTGAATATGGTGAATCAGAACTTCCTCCAAGGTATGAAATCTGGGCTTAAAATAAGGGCTGTGACGGACACAGAAATATCAACAGTCATTGATTTCTAATCAGTGGAAGAACTGGAACTAACATACCTGGCCTTGCTGCTTAGTGTGGCTTCTATGACACTGTTGGACAGCATGGAGCGATCCCTCATTGCGCCTAAAAATCACATGAAGTTTGCAGTCTTTTACACTATCAAAAGAAGATTTGCATTCGGGGCCCAAGTCACATTACTTGCAGTGAATGCATGAGGGTAGGCCACACTGTAGTGACTAGTCTGTCTTGCATATAACAGAGTCATAGTGTCCCTAACGTCTGCCAGAAGCTGGGAAAGGAAGACAGAGTTGAGTCACTTGATAGTTACGTGTTCCGTTCATTCCCTCTGGAGCTCCCGGCATTGGCCACTGTCAGAAGACCGGATACAGGGCTAGATGGACTTAGTATGACTGTTCTTATGTTCCTAGGGAACAACTGTTCTCATCCATGGACTACCTATCTTTTTACCTAAATTTCCTCACAGTTAATTATTTAATTAACTATTTCATTATTTGGGCTCCCACTGAGGGTACTTCTACATTGACCATGGGAGGGTGATTGCAGCATTGACCTGTATGCCCACACTAACGCTAACCAGGGGAGCCAACAGTCACGTTGGGCCTCTGGACAAGGTGAAGAGGGGCCCTGGCTTCATGCTCCGAGAAGAGGCAGGATCTCAGGTGGAAAGGGCAGGGCTGGGGGCAGCCAGCCCTGAGCCACCCAGAACAAGGTGCTCCCCCCCAGCCTTTAGGACCACCTGGAGTGCATGGCACATTGCTCTGGTGGTGATTTAAAGGGCCCACCCCCGGTGCTACAGCTGCCGTAGTAGCAGTGGCAGCAGCTAGTGGTTCTGGTCCCCTTTGAATCACCAGACCCCCTTCTCAACTCCTCCCCCCATCAGTGGGCCTGACTTTAACCTAAGTAAGATAACTAAAAATATTAGTGAAGAAAAGGTGGAAAATATTCCACATGGGCCATATAAGCCTGCTGAAGGGTGTGCTGCTAGCTGCCACTGAAGCCTGCATAACTGTGTCCTTCACTGTGATTAGTGTTCACACTAGCAAGATTAAAGCTAGCACAGGTATATTTACTCAAGCTGCTATTGTACTTCCAATTGCTGTGTAGACATACTGTGAAAAGGCTGTGCTGCTTACTGAAACAGAAATATACCTACTGCTGACATACTTAATAAAATTCATGCTTTTGATTTAAGCGAACTTTTTTAGGGCAACTAAATCAAAAAAGATGCAGTGGACCTTTATAGCTATGGAATTAGATTGAGGGTATCTTATTATTTCACACACTGTGGATGTAAGGACACAAAAAACCTCCATGATGTCAAATCATATAATATTTGACACTGTTCATTGATAAATTAGGTTGTGTTGTATAGCATATGCACAAAAGGGCAAGTAAAGGATCTGCATACCACTTGGCATTTTCTGGTTATCTGAGTGCTTTAGCTATACAAGCTCAATAATCACTTAACGTTTGCTTTTTATGGCATGTATATACAGATGTGTATATTTATATTAGTTTGCATTGTGTCGTTTCAATTTCTGATTATTGAAACCAATTTTATTAGGGTGTCATGGATTCCCTTTTATGTACCCTTTTATGTCTTCATAGCTGGCAAATGGAAGGTGTCTGTCCTCACCAGTGATATCCCATCTGCAGGAACCAGCTCACAGGTTTATATTACATTGTATGGGGATTACAATAATTCAGGACCTATCTTTCTGTATGGAGAAGAAAGGGAATTGTTTCAGAAGGGCAATGAAGACATCTTCACAGTAAGTAATTAAATATTCCATATATTGTGTATTGTCCTTAGTGGCCTAGCAGATTACATAAAATGTAATGAAAAGGACAGTCAGTGTTTGCACAGTAGACCAGGAAACAAGTAATGCTACATTTAAACACAGAGCTAAACTGAATTATTTTTCTTAAATGCCAATTAAGTTCAATATAATTCATTATGAATCATATAATTACTGTGTATAAAACCAAATAATTAACTGCAAAGACTAGAGAAGCCAAATGTTCGGGTTCCTTTTTTAGACTTAAATCTGAAATGAAACAGTAGAGCTCAGATGGGAATTAGGCGTCTAAACACCTTTGAGAAGCAGGGCCTTAGTCTCTGCCTCAGTTCCCCATCTGTAAAATAGGAATAATGATCCTTCTCTATCATCCAGAGGTGATTAAAGACTGTGAGATGCACAAACAGTACAGGGATCATAGAAATACCTATGATGGCTATTTTAACACAAAAACATCAGCACAAAAACATAATACACATGAACTCCAAGAGTGTCTTGGAAACCCGGAGGAAAAAGAAAATGGCAATAGTACAATAGAAGCCAAATTATCAACAGAAAAGCAAATTTCATTTAACAGCAGTGGATTCAGAAACAGTCTTATTGAGGTTAAAGAGCTTTTGAAGCACTGCAGGATGCCCCCAACAATGGTCCAGGGAGCAGGTGGATTAGGGTTGCTTATACAAAAGCAAACAATTCCTCTTTCCTACCTTTGTTCCACCCCCCCGCCCATTTCTCTCCTGTATCTGAGCCATTTGAACAACCTTTTAATGCCTCTCTGGCCTAGTCTTGCCATAGGCTCTCTCTATTTGACAGGCATATCAGCAGAAGGGAAGCTAAGCATTTGCCTTTATGTAGCTCTGTGCAGGAAGTTCTTTTCCCAAAGCCCAGAGGAATTAGTATCCAGGGCTTTGCTTCACGTGCACTTCTGCAGTGTAAGTGAATTCAGAAGATGCGCTCTTCAGGATGTTGTGCTGGGAATAAAGCACTTTCAATGAGTGAGCTAAATCACAGGAAAACTCATACCGCAGAGGTTGAAAGACGTTCATTAGTAAGTTCCCAAAGGATGATCTTTCAGTTGATAAGAGCACCCTTGTTCACACCTTGCTGTTTGGCAGACTAAGGGTATGTCTACACTACAAAGTTAATTCGAAATAACAGCCGTTTTTTCGAATTAACTTCAATAACGTCTACACATGCAAACCGCTATTTCGATTTTAAATAGAAATAGCGGCGCGCTTATTTTGAATTTGGCAAACCTCATTCCACAAGGAATAACGCCAAATTCGAAATAGCTATTTTGAATTAAGTGCTGTGTAGACACTTAATTCAAAATAGGGGGCCTCCAGCCTTCCCAGGGAGCCCTGGTGGCCACTCTGGGCACAACCAGGAAAACTCTTCTCCTCTCCCCCAGACCCGGGGCTCTTAAAGGGGTAGAGTCTGGCCACTGGGCACGTGCCAGAGCCAGGCCTGCCAGCAGCCGCAGACCCTCACCCAGTGGCCGCACAATGGCAGACAGTGGCAGCCAGCCGTCCCCCGCCCAGTCCCCCAGCACCCAGGGGCCAGCCAGGGGCCGTAGACGGTGTGCGCCCGCCTGGACTGGTGCAGAGATCATGGACCTCATTGAGGTGTGGGGGGAGGCCCCCAATGTCCATGATCTCCGCACCAGTTGGAGGTATGCAACAGATGGCACGACCCTGGGCAAGCAGCTCCCGCTGGAACTCCCGGTCATCCTGCGCCCACTGCTCCATGATCCGGGTCTGGGCTCGCAGGGCCTACAGGTGCTGCTCTCTGTACCCCTGCTGCGTGGTGGTGGTCCTGCTGAGGCCGCGGGTGCGGGAGCATGTCCCGGGTGGGGTGGTGTGCCCTGCATGAGCAGCTGGTGCGACTGTAGAGAAAGAAGAGAAGTGGTCAGTTCTCCCTGGGGACACAGTGGATGATGCCCAGCCCCCCGTGGGAGGTGAGGGCGACCGTGCCCTGCACCGTCAGAGCTGATGTGCTTGCACAGAGGCCATGGTCGGCATGTCCGGCTCTGCCCAGGAGTGGGTGCTGCCCCGAGACCGCACCCGTGCCCCTGTGCTGTGTATAGTGTGGCCAGGGCAGGGGGGAGATGTCCCCTGCCCCTCTGTAGAGGGGGCGTATGAAGGGAGGGCATCCTGCTCTGTCCCGCCCCGAGGTCGGGAGCGTGTTGGGTCTCTTCACAGACACGTGTGGCTATCGGGCCACAGCCCGTGTGGCACGCAGCTGGAGCCACCTGCCCAAGGGTGGCACAGCACATGCCCACACGTGCACAGGTGGCTGTGTGATCCGTAGGAGGCATGGCCCACGCGTGCGGTCCCTGGTCTCCCTCCCCACCTCCCCCCCCAGGTAGGGGACAGTGCTGGCACTTACCTGATATGGCCTCCCCGGACGACCCTGCCGACTCCGGTGCCGGGACAGCTGGTGGTGGCTCCTCTGCTGCTCCCGGGTCAGGGCCCTCAGCTCCCGGCTCGCTGCCCTCCGGGCTGGCGTGGACCGCCCGGCCCCCCAGGATTCAGTCGAGGGCAGGGAAGTAGGGGCAGGTGGCAGCCCCTGCTGCAGCGCCGCCCCTGGTGGCCCTGGCATATGCCTGCCGCAGCTCCTTAACTTTCAGGCGCACCTCAACCTCCACACCCTCCTCCTCAATCTCCACACTCCCCACCTCAATCTCCGCACCATCCTCCCCATCCCCCCGGGGACACCGAGGCCCCCTCTCCTGTGGTGCTGGGAGGCGATTGGCCCGGCGAGACCCCCACCCCTGAGCGCTGAGCTTCCCCTCCCCCTTCTTCCCTTGCTTCCCTTCCAGCTCCTCCTCCAAGTTTTCCCCTTCCCCTCTCCCACCCTTTCTCCTCCCCTCTCCCGCCGCCCTTCCCAGTCTCCCCAGAGTTTCATCCCCCCACAGTTTTGTTAAATAAACAGAGTTTGTATTTTTGAGACAGAAGTGCATTTTATTTGACATCAGGAAGGGGGGGCTAGGGAAGGGTAAGTGGAAGGACGAGAGGAAGGAATGGGGCAAAAGCCCCCAGTGGATAGACCTCGGATAGCCTGAGGCAGCAGGCCCACACACTAAGTCCGACCCTGATGCCCTTCCGGCACTGGTTCCGGCCAGCCTTACCTTCGATTCAGGGTCCACTCAATGTGGACATGCTATTTCAAATTAGAAAAATGCTATTTCAAATTAGTTTTTGTGTCTAGATGCGTTATTTCGAATTAGCTTATTTCGAATTAACTAATTCGAAATAAGTTAATTCGAAATAGCACTGTAGTGTAGACATACCCTTATATTCAAAGTTGGAGTACTAAGATCTCCGCAGCCATGTTTAGCGTTGGACATATACACCCATCACTCCCGGGAAGTAATCTTCTGCTAAACACAGACTTATAAGACAATCAAAGTAGACCATTTTATCCCAAGAGATGCTGTATTTTAAACACCACACAATGCCTGATTGTTACTTTTCTTCAGGAAACAGTTTTTTAACAGGAATGTAATATGCAAGTGGATGCCCACTGAACTATTTGTTCTTTGGCAATTTTCTTTTAAGGAGCTAAATGCCATTTATCCATTTATTTCCTTTATAGATTGACATTGGAGACATAGGAGAGCTCTATAAAATACGCATAGGACACAATAACTCTGGAGAATCCCCCTCTTGGCACTGTGAAGAGGTGAGAACTCTGAGCAGGTGGTTTATATTCTTAAAAACAAGTGTTGAACCCAAATGAGCGAAAGAATAATAACAAATCCTGGGGGAAGTGTTTCAGTCAGGTGCTGATGCTTTTCTTGCATCATTGAGAAAACCATTTATGGTGAGTTGTTCTTGAGGGGAGTTTATGGCAGCCCAAGAGCTGCATTGATAAGGTTTCAGTTTCAGTGTATCTAAGTATGTCCGCTGAATATTTATGATCATTCTAAATGACAAATTATATATTGAGTATTTATGTGGTTTATAGGAAATGTTTTTATAGGCAATATCAGAAATCCTTTCATTCGGTTTCCAACCCTTGCTGAGGCAAGATGTGGCAAGTGGGCTCCGGGAGATAGGCCAGCTATCTGAGAGTATGGAGACCTGATTTCTATTCCCAGATTTGCCAGCCACCTACTGTGTTACCTTGAGCAAGTCACTTCACCTTTTTGTGTCTGTTTCCTCATCTGCAAACTGAGGGTAGCAAGGCTTAACTTCCTTTAGCATCTAGAGCTACAGATGAAAAGAGCGAATCATTACAATTCATGTTTGAGGGCAAATTCAGACATGGTATCAATGGTTGCAGTTCCATTGGAGTAAATCTAGTTCCTGTCTTGTTCATGATGCCCATGTATGGTCAGGATTCTTTGACCACATTTACCCAGTAACTGCATGCTATGTCCAGGTAGTTCCTTAGCTTCTCCCCTAGGAACTGGACATACTTTGCCCTGGGAATGGCAGGAGGGGCAGGGGGGGTGGAGGACCTCAGCTCTGAATCCATTGGAAGGGGCAGGGCATTGGGCAGAAGGGGCGGCACTAGGGGTAACCAGCCCTCAGCACCACCTGCACCGTGCCACACATGCCCCACCCAGCCTGCATGCCACGCGGAGCTCCAGCAGCAATTTAAAGGCCTGGGGCAACTGACTGGACCCCAGGGTAACTGTCTCCTTTGTCTCCTCCCCTAGTTGGTGGCTCTGCCTAGGAATTAAGGGATACCTCAGTAGCTGACAGAGTATAAGTGTTTCCCTAGCTCCTGTTGGCCTTTGGACAGCATGCTGTTTCCTGTATGCCAGGAGACTCTTTAAGGATTGCATAAGGCAGGAGCTCATAATGGAGGAGAGCAACCACTTCATGCCCCCCATTAAAACACTAGAAAAGGCTGGAGGGGCAGGCCACCAGCCCTCCTTAAACTAATTTTTTGAAGGGCTGGTGTTAGAAGAGGGGGGCAGCTGCCATCCATGTTAGGGTTATAGATATACTTATCGATTTGAGTCTCATATAATCTGACCCCTGAGTGAACCTACAGGTGTTGGCCCTCCATCAGCCTCTGTGAACAGACTACACAGTCTGCTTTCTGTGTGGTGCATCTATTTAAAATGAGAGACTAAAAAAACCAGGCCAAAAACAAAAAAGATATTTGGGCTCTTTCCTCCTCATCTTGCCTCTGCATATGCAAGCTGATAGATCTTAATTAAAATCAATGGCATGTCCGTGTACTCTGTTGATTTTTGCCTTGCAGTCTGTTTTGTCTATTTACCTGGTTTCATCTTAAATGAAAACAGCTGGATCAAAACCTCAGCTCACCACAGCTTTTAGGAAGCAGTCCATCAGTGAGGGCTCAATCATTCTATCTGCTGTGCAGCTTTGTAGCCCAGAATACTCAGAGTACAAAACATTCTGACTGTTTCACTCATGGCTCTTTCCCTCATAGGACTCTATATTAGAAGCTGCATAGGCGAGTAGCATAGAGCTACCTATGTCATTCCTGCATCACTTCTGCACTGGGGCTATTCCCTTGGGGGTCTTCAAATGAGGTGCAAATTGGCCAAGGCAATTCCTGTGGTGGTTGAAATGACAAAGTGTAATTAGCCTAAGCCCTGATGTTGCAGTACTGTCTGCTAGCACAGAACCCTGCAGTTATGTGGAGCTCAAGAGACATGAGCAGGAGTTGGCCCAAGCTGAGAAGCCTGTCCTAGCAGAGCTGACTTTGCATTGGAGTGTAGGTGACTTAAACAAATGATAATTGTCATTGCTTTTGTAGGTGCAATTGCAGAACCTTTTCTCAGGAGAACAGTTTGCTCTCCCTACCCACAGATGGCTGGCTCAGGATAAAGATGATGGTGAAATCTGCCGGGAGCTTCCTGTTTTCCAACGGGGCCAGCCTGTTCTTCCAGGTAGGTGAAATGGCACATCAGGCAACTCAAGTCACAAACTGCTATCTGTAGAATTCAATTGATTGTTTCTCATTGGTTACTCATTATTGTTTGGCAGCAGCAATGCTTTTTTTTCTCTTTTGTCTTTTCCCTTGTGGGAGGATGGGCACATGCAGCCCCTAAGCTTGAAGTGTAACAGGGTGGTGACCTACAATGTCTTTGATCAAATGTCCTGAATTTCATAAGTCCTTTAAACTTAGGGTCATCTCACTGAGGTTTTACAGATTTAAGCAGCCCTGTTTACTCTGCACCTGGAAACACAAACTGCAGTGAATAAAACTGAGATTTTTTTTGTTTGTCTTTTTACTTATCAAGAAGATCAGGAAACAAAAAAAATATATAACTATCATGATGCCATCATGTACAAACCCCAAATGCTCCTGGGGATATCATGGGAACTGCAGTTTTGTAAAGGTCATGTGTATTTGAATAATATAATTGACATTTTCTTTCCTTTTCTGTTATCTGTGAGTTCTGCAAGACCACACTCATACAGAGCAGTTTAAAGCTAAATAATACTTTGAAATGTTCACAAATTTAAGTGGATCTGTGCTGACTCCAGATTTAAATTGGGGGAGTGAAAGATGGGTGAAACAGAGGAAATCCCAAAGGTGGCATGTCGAGGGAGGTGGTGCACTGGGACATACATAGGCTGGGCATTGATGACTGGATAATACAGAGCTATGGCTGAGCTAAGGTAAGGAAGGAGGCAGAGGGGCATGACAAAGGCATGTAGTGTGGGATCCTCACATAATAATTAATCTTAATTAGATCTGCCCTTCAGGGGAAAGACAAATTATTTGTCCCTTTGCCCCCACAAAATACAGCTACATAGCTGGTAGCCATAATTTGTCAGGGAGTACTATGTAGAAAGGCTAGCCAGTATGAACCACGGTGCTCCAGAGCACGAGGATTCAGAGCAGGCATGACTATGGTCCTATCCCCATACATTAGATGCTTGCTGCTTAGAAACACCAAAAGGCCTGCTGGCTAAACCCATAAAATAATGACCATTGCTGCTCATTAAATCCCTCTCCCCAATGCCACAGAGACACTGTGCTTGCTCGTTCGTCGAACAGACATGCTGTAGTTCAAAAAGGAATTAATTTAGGAAGGTCCCATGGCCTATGTTATACAAGAGGTCAGACTAGATGGTCAGAGTGATCCCTTCTGGCCTTATAATCTACTGCACAGAGATGTCTTTGGGACCCCTACTTAGACTGTACACTACTACCTCCATACCAATGTTGTTAGAAGCAATGGAACATGCAAGCAAAGTAATCACGATGGCAATAGTGTTATTTTAATTTCATTGTTAAATCAAGCAGACTAAATTCCTTTTGCCCATGACTCAGCCCTCTTATCTTCCTTCCTAATCCCAGCAAATCCAAGCTTTGATTCCATGATCCTAACCCTTCCCTCCCAATTTTCCACCTCTTCCCTCCATATAGATAAGCAGTTCATCCAGGAATCAATTAAATGATTAATATGTTGTTTATCCAATAGTCTTTATCCTGTTATGCCTTGAAGCCTAGCAGCACACCTGAAATACCCTCTTGTGCTGAATCTTATGGTTGGCAATTTCTCCTTCTCAAATCAGAAAGCGTAAAGAGCTTCTAAACACTTCTGTCAACCACAGCAAAAGAGAGGTCATGCTGAAGGCTTTTTGGGTTTCTGCTTTAACTAAAAAACTGAAAGGCTGGTCCCCTCTCTTCTTACCAGTGTTCAGTGAAGAGATAGCATAGCTTTTCTCTTCTGAGAAGCTGATTTGGTAAACCAAAGAAATAAAGAGAATTGGACTCTGTATGAAAGTGAGAGGGTCAAGAGCCACTCTTCAACCTGATACTCTGAATGAAAACAGGCACTAGCTGTTGCAATGGCTTTTTGTAATCACTCCAAAAAAATGTATTACTTACATAAAACCCAAGAGACTTTATGGACCTGAGTTCCAAGAGGAGCTGAGCACCTTCAGTTATCCTTGCCTTCACTCAGACTTGTGAATGCTCAGCATCTCTGAAACTCAGGTACTATTTTAATCTTATCTTTACTGTACTTCACTTACATTATCAGCCAAGCTGGTTAGCACCACTTATACTTAAGATTGCCTGACACTTTTTGTTATAACACCATGATTCACAATCTCCTTTGCAGATTCTCTGCTGCACAGGGGAAGGAGGTCAGGTTAACACCTGCAGTAGTATGTGCCACCTGAGATACTTCCTCCATCCCCACCATTACTTGTGAGAGGTGGGGACAATGTAGTGACTGTGGAGCTGCCTTACTCTGATCCCTGCCCACTCTGCTGCCTAAGAGTGCCTTTATACAGACTTACTCCCAAGCACTGCTGGGTCACAAAGTGTGCCTAAATGGGACTGAGACCAACAGAATCTTCATTCCCCTCATATATCTGATTTTGGCCTCCATGGCTGAGAGAGCAGTGGCAAGAGAGGAAAGCCATATCTGATTCTCTCCTCTTCCCCTGGTTCCCGAACTAACACAACTGTTACTCAGACCGACCTGAGGTAACAAGTCCCACTGGGCTTGAAGGGTGCCAGAACAGCTTGGGAAAGGAGGCTTTCCTACCCCATTTTTATGTTTGGAATGAAGAGAAAGCAGATTCCCCTTCCCCCACACGTCTCCCATAAACATGTTTCAGTGGTTTCTGTTCAGAAGCAGAAGGGCATGGATGCTATTGTACTTCAACAGTAACAAAATCTTCCATGTCTCTCTCAAACCCTGCAGGTCAATTTTCTGCCCCCTGCACCGAGGAGGCAAACAGCATCAACATACCTGTTAGAACCAGCACTCGCTGCGCGGGGGTGGGGAGGGGCAGAAGGGAATCATTATTTGTTGCTTATATTGTAGTAACACCTTAGGCTGTGTCTACACTGTAAAGAAAACCTACCGGGCTGCAGAGCCTGCATCAGTTGAGCTCCAGGGCTCGTGCTGTGGGGCTAAAAAGAGCCACATAGATGTTCAGGCTCAGCAGGCTGGGGTATAGGCTCCAAAACAGAGGGTGCAGCCTGAGCCCGAGCAGTTACGCTGCTGTTTTTAGCCTAAGCCCCAAGTCAAATGACATGGGCTCTGAGACTTGGAGCCTCTTTATTGCAGTGTGGACAAATGCTTAGACCCTGTTGTGTTAGAAGCTGTACAGAGGGTCCCAATTCAGAAGAGCTTGCAGTCTGCAAATGGCAAAAGCAGTATGCATCTTTTGAAACAGGGGATTAGAGGGACTGTGGCAGAATGTTCACGTTCACATATGTATGCAGCACATGCTTGCACAAACACCCACGCTAGTATCTTCCTCTAGAGCTCTGGCACTTTGGCCCTAACAGGAATTGGAGCAATTATTGTTTTAAATTAAAATACAGTACTCTCAATCATAAGCTAGCAACTGCCCAAAGCCCATAGAAAATGTCCTTGATCCAAACAAAAAACAAAGAAGGGAAGATGGCAGTGTCTAGAGGATAGAGTTAAGTTATTTTGCATACCCGAAGAATGTAATTCTGTAGTTTTCTATTTAATCTTAATTTTGAATTATGTGTTTTTAATGTCTCTTGCTTTTTTTTTTCCAGCTTTACAACTGTATAAATGTAACCCATAAGTTACTGTTCCCAATATTAACTACAGTTTAACAGTGTTTTGACTTGGAGTCTTATTTTTGTCATATTACATATTTTGTATTAAACACCCCAATGTGTTACATTTTCTATTTATAGCCCTTCCCTTCCCTTCCCTTCCCAAAATTTACAAAGTGATTAAAGAAGATTCCCCATCAAATGAAAAAAAGAAATAATTGACTACTGTTATTGCATGAAGCACTGAACTATTAAGGCAATGAAGCATTCTTTGATGCTGTAAAGTGGAGACACTGGTGCCAGAACTTATTTTTTAACCAATGCTTTTAAAGGGTTGATGGCTGCTGTCTGGCATATTTGTGGTCTGACTGCTTATGTTGATGCTGATCTTGGATTTGCTTTGTTTACTTTTCTGTTTTATAATGACTAGAAGTGGTGCTGTAGGACAAAGATATATTGTGCATTTAGAGCTGATCTTCAATTTGTATTTGCCACTGAGAAGATCAGCCTGGAATAAACAGCATACATACAAAATCAGAACAAATTTGGATATCATTTTACTTAATATTAAATTGAATTTTTAATTACCTGAAAAGTATATGGTAGCGGATCCTTGATACAGATGTATTTATACTGCATAGTCACTCTTCTTTACAAAGCAGGATATAGCTATAACTAGAGTAGTGTTTGTAATGTTTAAAAACTTGCCTTCTTTTAATGTCAGTGACTGTGTATGAGGTGCATGTGATAACAGGAGAGCTGTGGAATGCGGGAACGGAAGCTGATGTTTATATTTGCATCCACGGGGAAGAAGGTGATACAGGCTCCAGACAGCTACTTAAGTCAAAGAATCCTAGGAAATTTCTAAAAGGACAAGTGAGTGACAAGAAGCAAAGGTGCCGATCCATTTGTCTGTCCATTCTAGCTCTTCACCTGTTACAGGCCAACGTGGGAGTTTCCCTAGCAAAGATCCCGAGTACACTGCAAAGTTCATAGAAAATCTGCACAATTAAACCAAACTTATTTTTAGACATTTCCATTGATATTTTGGGGGAAATTAGAATACATAATTATTGTAAAGGTAAAGTGTATACTGTTCTTTAAAGTTCTTAATTATTTAAAGAATATATATGGAGAGAAGAAATAACTTCAATAAAATACAGATTTTATTATATTCTGTTACTAAGTTACATTACAATATGCAATTGTTTTGTTTACTAAACGTTGGTCTTTCACCTCACTCTAGTAATTGTGGTGTTTTGAATTGAACTACACACACCAACATAGTGATCAGGATTAGTTCTTTAATTATAATAATTGTTCCTGGAAACGGGTTTTGCTTGTCTGCTTTGACATCAGTATACATTATTTCATAGAGCATATTGGGATGCTTGTACTTCATAGAAGAGTTGTATAGGTTTTATATAGTAGGTTTTATGGGGCCCGTGGCATAGGGAGTTCTTGCTTTTGAGATCTAATTGTACTTTTCTTGGGTGGTTTGCAGACGGACATCTTTCAACTTGAAGCTGTGCACCTTGGAAATTTGTACAAGATTGTTATAGGACACAATGGACTTGGATCAGGTCAGAAATTGCTACATATAGTAATTTAAATACTGAGCACAGATTTCCGTGAAATTAAAGTAGATATTTGTAAAATGTTCATATGAAATACTCTGACCAAGTTATTTTATGTGGGGAGGTAAAAGAATACCAACCATTAAAATGAAAAGGTCACATTTTGGGACCATCACAAATTCCAAATAATCTTCCTTAACCTTCTATTATAATCCAAATAATCATATTAAAAAGTTACTTCAAAAAAGAGTACCGAACATTCTAGTTCTGTCATTCCCCTTTGAAACACTGCATTTGTTTGTCTCTTCTTCACTTTGAATATTTCATTGTACAGTCTATACACCGTAAGTCTACCAGAGGTGGGCTATTGCTGTAAATAAAATGTATTAGCAATATTATTATATGAACTGCAGCAGTTCCTGAAAAGTTCCAAGCCGGGATTTGGGGTGCATTGTGCTTGGCATTGTACACACCGTTAATGGAAATATGGTTTATGAACAAAATTGCCTGTGATCACAAGACTTGCATATATTTGACCCTTGCATATCAAACTCTGTAGTTTGATTAATGCCAGACAGTCTGGGCCACAGTGTTGTGTAGAGGTGTCAGTTTATTCTGTCTTGATATTTTAGACACAGGCAGAAATACAGTTAAACTTCCCTTCTCTCTTGCCTCCCCTCATCCCTCTAATGTGTACAAGACATCACTCATTGCTAGATCATCCCACATAATCTACTTGCAGTAGATTATCCCAACCCCTCTCCACGTGGAAGGGGAGAAGAGGCACTTCTGTACACACACCCAGTGTCTCATTCATTGGCCTTGCACAGATGCCTCTTGCTTGGAACTCTGCAAGTAGAGAGCATGGTGACCTTTTAAGAGAGGAGTGGTAGAGCAGGTTAGATGAGATGTCCCTTTCCATAGTACTATTCCTGCTTTGCTCTCAGATTTTTTTCACATGGAAACCAAGGAAAGTCATGATTGAGAGCTGTGATGTTTGCTCTGCCTCCCTTTGATGGCTTCTGCTAAATTGCTGTGAAAGAACCCAATTAATGATTAAATAGCTATTATTGAACCAGGCTGTCAACTGGAAGGGAGACCAGCAGTGAGTAGCCTCTGCCCCAACAATTCCTTTTCCTAAGTATAAATCCCTAAGAATCACAGGGTTAGAAGGGAAAATGGCTCAAGAGAAACCCTCCGTGGGGGAAAATTCTTGAGTTTCCCGGTCCTCCTGACAACCTCCTATAGGTTTTTCAGGGACAGTATTTAATATGCAACCCCATCTTTAGAGACTACACCATTATTATGATGATTATGATTATGAATTTGTTTATCTATTTGTATTACAGTGATGCTTAGAAACCCTAGACTAACTCAGGGTCTCATTGTGCTAAGCCCAGTACAAAATCATATTGAGACGTTGTCACCTCTAGAAAGTTTGCAGTCTAAGTAGACAGTCTGGACAAATGAGTGGGAGACACAGGAAATGTCTGCTGTCTTGCAGTCCATATCTGCTTTTATTGGAAGCACTTCCTCTAAGCAATTAAATGTTTTAATTAATATTTGGATGATTGCTCATAGCAGGGTTGACTGTATCTTAACATCCCCATTTTTGCAAGAACTCCATTTTCATCAGTTCGTCCTTTGCATGAGCATAAGGTCTGTGTAGTGGAGTTTGGCAGTGATGAAACAGCAACGTGTCAAGATCAGGAGCATCAAACAATCAATTTTCTTCACTCTGCTTTGTGCCAGTTAATACAGTTCCTTAGTGTTGCTGCCAGCATGAGCCTCACAGTTTGGTTAATGATTAAACGATCAGCTTCCTGGGCTTCTAAAATATTCTGTGGAACTCCACTGTCTTTCACAGTGTGTACTCCTCAAGTGAATATTTTGCTCCATTTAATGCCATGGATTTGCAGGGAATGGATAATGTCTTTGCTGGCAATGCTAATTAATGTTTTAAAAGTTGTATCCAAACCATGGATACACTCAGCTAAGTCTCAGAAAATGTCTTCTCAACTACAGAAATTAATTGCTTTGAATGAGAGGGGCAAGGAGCCATGCTAGTCTGGAACAATCTACTTTTAACACCTCTGGTGCTTCTAGAATATGGGACAATAAACAGAGAGGTTTTAAAGTGACTCTTTCTTTCCTCACAATAGATAGTGCTGCGGTGAGGAGCTCTGCCCACCTAAGGGTAGTGGTGCCTGGTGTGGCCCTCTTAGTTTTTGGGAGGTTTGGTATTCAAAGACCTAGGAGATATTGGTCAAGAGCAAGTTGTCCTTGGTCTAAGTAGTGTTTGGGGAGGAAATCCTGTTACTGTTTTCTTAAGTGCCCAGAACCAGGAGTCTAGAGCAGTGGGGAGCAAAGTTCCTCTTCCTCTAAAGCTCATCCGAGTTGGCTGGAAAAAGGGGAATAGCATATATGCTTTCTCCCCCCTTAATAAACAGGAGACGGCTGCCTGCTGACCCCAAGCACTAATTGGGGGAAAAGGGTCTAGCTGAAGGAGAAGCTGGCTAACGACTTGTAGGACCTGTTATAATCCCAGCTCCATACCAGAGTTGGGTTGGGGACTCTGTCTTGAAGGACTGTCAGTTTGAATTACAACCGAGCTCCAAGAAGGGGACTGGGGTGGGAAGACTCCTGAACAGGGGAAAGAAAAATCTGCCAGGACAGTTATATGGATACAGAGAGCATAAGAACTTGAGTGACTAAAATGGTGAGTTACACTGGGTAGAAAGAATTAATAAACCAGACTCTGTAGGAAGGGACTATAAGATTTGACCTACTCTGAACTGGGTAATTGATGGCAAGAGTTGGAGGCTCACAAGGGGTTGCTCTGAAGGTGATCAGCCCATGACAAGGACCCTACTGCAGTTACAGGATGATGAGTATGGCTGTATCAGGGAGTGCCTCCTGGCACAGTGCTGATGTCATCTTTAATTGTGTTTGAAGTTACTGGGTCTGATTCTGATCTTACTTCAACTGGGTTGACATTGATGGAGCTCTGTGAATTCAGTGCATTTACCCTGGACATAAGATGGAGTAGTTTAAATGGGAATCTGGCAAAGTGTGTGTGTGTGTGTGTGAGAGAGAGAGAGAGAGAGAGAGAGAGACCATGTATGTATGTACATACAGGCACAGAGTAAGTTTTTTTTCATTTTAGGATGTGCTTTGTTTTTAATTGATCCTTAGGAAATGGATGGTTTCTGGAGAAGATTGTAGTCAAGGATCCTGTCACAGATATGGATTATTATTTTCTGTGTCACAGGTTGGTGGTGTTTTTAAATGTTATGAATAATAGCTAGTTGTTTGTGATTTCTTCACTCAGAGGTAATTCTGGGAGGTGCTTGTCCCCTGAGATTTGAATTGAGATGACCAACTCCTTTTACATGCTCTACCAAATAACCATATGAGGGTAACAATATCTGATCACTTCAGACCTGGGATACACTTCATCATTGACTGAGCATTGAAAAGTTCTGTATTAGGTGTCTCCAGCCCACACCTGCTAAAACCTTCAGGAGCTGCTGACTGGCACATTCCTCTCATCCAACGCTTTGGATCTGACATCAGCTGCTCTGTTCTGCTATCCAAGGCAACACTTTTTGGTTGACTGGGTTGTTCTCTCTAAGGGTAATTCTGCACCATTGATGACATCAGTGGTAGCTTTGCCATTTCCTTCAATAGACTGAGGATCAGACTTTTGGTTCTCAAGATATTGCCATCACTGATGCCTCTGGGCGGCTGGTCCTTTCCCTGTCCACCTATCACTGAGCAGCAGCAGAGCTGGAAGCAATCCCAATTTCCCTGCTGCTTCTCCTATGTCCTCTTCCACTGTGAATCTGCAACTCCTTTGCTCAGGTCTCATTAAATCACAAATGGCTTATGGAAAGCGATAATAAAAATCTGTACAAATATTAAGAATTGGCAAAGTCCAGTCACATAGGAATCCAGCTACAGCTTGCCAATGGCACTGGCGGCGGTGTCCTTCTTTCATTTCTACCAGTGAATAACTAAGGGCTCAAGACAGCTTTGAGTGATTGATGTGCATCCTGAAATTGATTTATGTGTGCGTGTGGGCTTTCTGCCCATCTGATATAGCACCGCGTCTTTGCGTGACCTAATTCTGATTCAGTACTGTAAGTGAGATGAACTGCTACAGAGGGAGCTTGAAATACAATGCTAGTTTAATAAATAATTCAGGGCCGATTCAAATCTGTTTGGCACCAAAAAAAATCCTGTGTGGGGTGGTAGGACCTGTTGCACCTCTCACTGACTTCACTTTTACAGTGGTTCAGCGCCTTTGATTTTAATTGTGTGAGCTCTACTTTATGCAGCGTAAGTGAGAAGAGACTAGAACTTTTTTATTATTATTTTCAATGGCATTGTTCGTACCTGGATTGGATGGGATTGGCAGGACAGTGTAGCCTGCAATAAATTTGCTTCATGAGAGGTAATTTTAGGGGTCTGTACAGCTTGGCTCGCTGCAGTGGCCTTTTCAGAGCAGAGAGGGTGGACAGTGGATCTGCTATTATTGATCCCTAACTTCGGATTGCTAGTTGAGATCCCCACATAATCAGGCTGGCTTAGGCTTTTAGACCCTAACCGAGATAAGCATGCATATAACCTTAAAAAACTGAGCAGTCCCACTGAAGTTAATGGGAACTCTCTCCTGCTTAAAGTTAAGCATATGCTTCAGTGCTTTGCTGGGTCAGGGCCTCAGTGCACAAAATATTAAAATGCAATGTGTAAACATTGTGTCAAATATTGCTGGCTTTGAGATAAAAACTACAGAATCATAATGAGCTCTGTGTTTCTTCAAAGGTGGCTAGATCAAGGGGAAGAAGATGGTAAAATTGTAAGAGAACTAAACCTTGCTGACACCACCAACTTCTCCGCAGGTAAGCCTAAAACAATGCAGATGAGAGTGCATTGTCTCTGTGGCTGTGCCAGAGAAAGACCAGCCACTGTATAAACTGATCACATTCTCTCTATCTCTGCAGGGCAAGAGCTGGAACTCAAGAAAGCGGAAAATGTAAAGACTTTTTCTTTTTTAAAAATTGATTTGACAGTATACAACAGGGGTGAGGAACCTTTTTTTGGGTTGTGGGCTGCTGACCCATAGAAAAATCAGTTGGGGGCCACACACAAGTGAGAAGCAAGTGGACTGGGGGCTCCTGATTGAGAAGTAAAAAGGAAGACACTCCTCACATTCCCCTTGCACACCAGAGCCTAGAGGGCCCAGCCTATTAGATTTTGTGTGCTCCAGCCCTGAGGTGGGGCAGTGGGGGCTGGGAGGTGCTGGAGCACCAGCACGGGCTCCCCAATGCTGGCAGGGGGAACCCTGAGCCTCTTGGGCCAGATCCAGGCAAGCTAGGGACCACATCCAGCCCCGAGGCCGGAGATTTGCCATCCCTAATACACAATGTCTTTTTTAGGGAAAATCAGGTCACTATTTTTTTTCTGTATGTAAAGTTTTCTTCCTGTATCTTTTCACAAAGGCTCATTTCTTCCTTCTTTTAAAAATATAACTAGTGGGCTGCTGAAGGATGGAAGTTTCAGAAAGGCAACACTCTTCGGTTCTACAGCAGGCTCACCCGTGGTTTCATACGCCTCAGTCCAGATGGCACGGTTGATGCACTTGGTGACAAGAAGGACAAATATGGTAAAATATTTGTCAGGTGGGGATGTGTGGGTGAACAGCATGAGGAAGGAAGGCATCGTCAGATCATTGTGGGTTTCATGTATATGATACAAAATTAATTCTCACAGGAGAAGAGGATGACAGTCATGAATGTTCTTACTCCTGGAATCGTTGAAAACTATTAATGGCAAAAGCCACACGGTTTTGTTGTAAAAGAACATCTCATTGTGACTTCCCTCTGGGAAATAGAATGTAGTTCTCATGTGCCGGATTAGTAATCCAGGAAGCGAACCTCCATGGTAAGGGTAAATCCCCCCTCAACAACTGAGGCAGATACTGTCCCAGTCACCAGTTCCAAATGTGTCTTCCTCTCTACCAGTATCACCTCCATCTTACCTGACTCAGCTTCAACCAACTCATTCCTGTTCAAGCCCCAGATCTCTCTGACAAAATAGAGAAAGTTCTGTGGCAAGAGGGTTTGAGAATCTGAGGCTCAGAGCTTTTCATCTACATTATGCCAGTGTCACCCAAAGTGTCTCCGGTCTTTCCCAAGAGGCCTCACCTACACTATGAATAGAAGGGCTGACAGAACAGAACCTTAAAGAACATACAGCAGATTCCCAGCAATTACCTGCAGGATGTCCCTGAGAAATTGGGGCAGAAACACCCCAAATGAATAACTCTTCAAGTAATCCTCTCTATGCAGGACAGTGCACAGGCAGATCAATAAAATCTGATAGGCATGGAATATGGGTTTCATTTTATTTTTGTAAACATCCTCTGCTAGTTATCATGGCTGCTCTTGTAGTAAAATTATTCAATGACTCAGAATGCTGAATTAGTCAAATTTCTAAGTGTTGCCTTAAATTTCAGAGCATTCTAAATGCCGAAAAGCCATTACCCATCATGAGATCAACCTGGAAATCCCTAACTGAGCTTCATTCTATGATCACAAACTTTGAACTACTGGGTAAATCTCCCAAGCTAACCTCTTTCATGAACCAAGTCTCTTAGTCCGCACTGAGGCAATAAGCAAATCTATTCAATTTTTAACACAATGGCTTTGACTGATGGATTATGTTTGATTCAATTCCACATGATACCACAGCGTACGTAATTGCTGTGCATGCAGAATCCAAATGTACACTGCTGTTTCTTTCACTGCAACTGCTGCATCTGTGTACACTTTCCATTGTGCTTATATGTGGACTTCTGTATGGAAGTTTTTAAACATATAGACACATTAAATTTATAGCATCTTCCTTCCATTTAATTCTTCTACTTTTCAGTGAGTAGTATTCTCGGTCAGTGTGTAATCATGCAGGTACCACAACTAGGCACACAGTTACTGCAAATGGCCCTGTAAATGGAGTATTCAGGTAGCACAATTGTGATGTGAAATTAAGGTATGTATCTGCATATGCTTCTTGGTATGAAGAACCCATCTCTACCCTCACACGTTCCTTTCAAATGTTGGTGGGACCAAACAGAAAAATGTATTAGTAGCTTGGGACCACCTCCTCAAATCATGTAAATCAGGGTAGCGCCAGTGCTTTTGATGGAGTAATGGCAATTTACATCAGTTGAGGATTTGGCTGATGGATTGTTAATGTTCCAGGATACTTTATCCCTAACTGGAAGCAGGTAGAGCAGTGCCATTGTTGTTATTATATTTTGAGCTGTGGTTTTGATTCTGGCATGTAAGAACACTGCCAGCATGCAAGATGTCCTCACGTATGAGATGATCACCGTGAATTTAGTTGATGTAGTTAAAACAATAGTTTAACCAGGCGAACAGTGAATACAGCCTTGCTTCACGGAATGAATATACATACTTTTTAACTACTAAACAGCAGGTTGCATCAGGTCTGTTTTATTATGAATTAAACAAAATTAGTCAATAGATAAAAATCTCCGGGCCAGATTCTACCACTCTGAGTAGCAACTTGCACTGCCAGTGGGCCTATCACAGTGATAGAAAAGGCCTGTGGGAGAGAAGTGGCACAGTGGAATTACACCAGTTTGACTCAGCGTATTTATTACTCTCAGTGGGAGTTGTATGCATTTAGGGAGAGTACAATGTTATTTATGTGTTTATTTGTAAAGTGGCAGTGCCTAGAGGCCCCAGTTAGGGATTAAGTCTTCACAGAGCAAAAGCACTAACCACTGTGCTCTAAGGAGCACAGCACAGAACTCTCAGCCCAGGAAGGAGGTGATACAGTGGCAATCGCCTAGCACCCGCCCAGTCATGGGCTGCTCCAGAGACGAGAGAGGTCTTGAAATAACGGGGCCCTGGGCCCTGTTTGTTATAACAGCCTCCCTAGGAGCCACAGTGACTATGGTTGCCAGATGGTTTAAAAAAAAATACCGAAAAAAAAAAAAAAAGCACCTGGGAGTAACCATGGAGACCTGGGGGGGGGGGGGGAGAGATTCAGGAGGTTGGGCCAGAGTGAGAAGTTGTGGCCCCTTTAATTGCCACGTGTCCTGAGCAGGCTTCCATTGGGTGCCAAACCGGGCCTGGGAAAAGCAGAGAAACTTACTTAGAAACTACCGGACATTTATATGTCCGGTATTTTCTCAATTTGTTTACCGGTCACAAAGTCCAGATACTGGACTGTACGGTTCAATACCGGATACCTGGCAACCCTAACAGTGATGCCTGGAATCTCAGTAGTGCTGTGTGCTGCACCCTGCCTCAGACATACCTTTCGCCCCAGCACGTGCTGGGAATTGCCTTCCATATTGCCTGTGCTACAGAAATCCTTCCCTTACATATACGGGTCTAGAGATGCTCCAGCCCTATTACCAGGTTCACAGATGCCAGAACTGGGATGAGAATTTCTCCCTAAATATATAACGAGAGACAACAGGGAGCTATTTTGTGTTCTCCTATTGGCAAGGTTATTGTTGTAAGCATAATAAATAAACAACTGTCACTGCCAATGCAATAACCATTGTCAAGGGTTTTGGAGGCCTCATAGAAGAGGTTAATCTGAAGAATATGGAAATTCAGAGCCATGCTACAAAATTTGTTTTTACGAATAATAAATAAAAATCTATCTCTCTATCGATCTTCAGATTTTATACTGCTGCACTTCACTGTATTATCTGTGTGTCTTCCACATAAAATCAATTAGTCATAGAGAGGCCTCCAGTAAATTTCATGGTGTCCCTGGGCTTCCTTTTTGGAGTATTGGAATATGGTAATTATTTTGTTTTGATATGTTACAGATAATAAATCTACTTTTCCCAAGAGATGTTTGCTGTTTGCTGATAGCTGTGAGGCAGTGAGCCTTGAATTTATGAGGTTCCCCAAATGAATAGGGAGGAGGTCTGTGGATCAGATCAAATTTTGCCTCCACTCCAATGACTGTTTATTTTAAATTCAGCCTTTTCCCTGCCACATAATGTCATTGCAAGATCAGAAGTCACTTGTAGGTATTAGATGTAAAAATCAGTTTGAATACATCTGTAGCTCCACCTTTCTTTCTCCCCCAAACTCTTTAGGTCTTTTCGACGTGACTTTCAAAAGAAACGCACGTGTATTTAAGAGTCATCTGATGCCACACCTTGCCCTTGCTCTTGACAATGGCTTTGTCATTGGAAAGGTATGAAATTGCCTAATTGTTTTTAATAGTTTCATATTTTTTATTCTTTGTATTAAATATTTAGTTCTCTGTTCTGAATAGTAGGTACAGCCAATCACATGCGAGGCCAACCTACAAACCCAAAATCTGAAGTTTGAACTTCCAAAAATCAGGAAAGTTTGGCTTCTGCTTTTGGGCCCATCTACTTTTCTTTTTACTCTTTCCTCTTGTATCTCACTTAATATTATTAATGGTTCACTGAGAAGGATCTGATTTATGCAGCAAGGAATATTATGAGCTGTGTTTCATTGTTCATACCATTTAGTCAAATATTGACAGTATATCTGCCATGCTCTGACATCTCTCCATGGATTATTATTAGTGCCAAGGGCTAATTGTAAATATCTAGTTATTTTCCTATCACTTTTTGTAACTAACCTGCCTTTCTAGGGCTTATTGCAAGTTAATATTCCAAGCCTAGCTCAATCCCCTTATTTCTCATTTTTTCCTCAAAGGTAGATTTTGGTCAATAGCCACAGATAGTACTTTTTTAACTTGCACCTTTTCCTGATCTCAAGCTTCTTGGAAAGTCAAGCACATGAAACCTTGTAAGCCCTACTGGGTGGGAGCCAAAGAAACTGGATCCCATTTAGTGAACTTATGTGGAGGGTTCTTCTACAGAAATATTCCCTCTAACTTTTTCCATCCATTTGCAGATTTTTTGTGTTTTTATGTGCACTGAGGCATGTGTAAATATGCACCACCAGTAGAAACAAAAAAACTTAGCTCTGGGGGCTTTGCTAATCAGCTGGGCAGCATTTGAATCTCCTCTGGGAGGTCGCATAAGCGCACAGCTTACTATTCCACAGCCCTGGTCAATTCAACTGGCTGATCTATGGCCAGAAGATACAGCCTAGGTGATATCAGAACTTGCAAGTTTTGGAGGTGGGAAAGAAAGAGACCTTGCCCCAACTCCTTCTCAACTTGCAAAGCTCCTGAGCTCTACATTAGAGAGATTTGTAAAGAATGGAGCGCCTGAGCGCTGCAGGAGAAGCGTTTCCATCCCATCTCTTGTGAAGCCCAGGAACCCTTTAGAAGAGGGTCTCTGTGTCCTCCTGTAAACTCCTGAGGGATCTTCAAGAAATAGACTCCTTCTTATTTTCCTCTTGAGCACCCTCCCTTAGCTCACTTCAGCACGAGTGGACTTTCTGCACTGCACAAGAGAAGTCCTCTCCCTTTTCTCTCTTCTCCCCTACTGTAGAGATACTGAGCTCAACAGGAAAGAGTCTTCCTCCCTGAAGCAAAGCCCAGCATTACTCTGACACAATGTGCACAATACGAGTGCATCCATACTGCACCTATGGGTCAAAATAAGATATGCAATTTGAGCTATGCAAATTGCGTATCTAATTTTGAAATAGCTTTTTTTTTTTTGTCATTTGGCGCAGTCTACACAGCACCAAATTTCGAAATAAAGCTCTATTCTGACAAGCCCCTTAATCTTCATGGAACAAGGCTTCCAGCGTGCCCGTTATTTCTAAATCTATTTTGAAATAACAGGCATGTTTAAAGATGCAGAATATCTATTTTGGAATACTTGTGGTATCCCGAAATAGCGCCACTGCCTAGACATAGCCTATGTGATTAGGCAAGCGGAGTTGTGTGAAAGGTGGTTCTTTTAGGTAGAGGATGGAACCAACTGTGTTTTGGTTTTCTTTGAGTAGTGCCTGAACTAGTGGTCAGAGCAGGTTATAAGCAGGCTATATACTATGCATTGGTATTAGTGGGAGAAGAGTTTACTCAGCACCTTGCAGAACTGGACACCTATTTGGGAATTGCTTTGAGCCACAGAACAAACAATACAAACTTCCCTTTCCCTGTTCCACACAGCAACAAATTATTCTCTCTTGTTCTCACCATCATTACAAATAGGAGACTGGGTGACATGAGTCCAGTCTTCTATTTCCATGTCTGTCACTGACTTTCTTTTTGAACTTGAGCAAACCACTTAAAGTCCCTACTTCAGTTTACCAGCTCAAAATTGCATTTAGAGCAATTTAGGCTCAGGCAGGGGGTTCAGGTATGTGGTGGGCTCAGGGCACAGAGTCGGTTGTTGGGGGGAGTACAGGAGTATTACGGCAAGGGGCAAGGGATGTGAGGGTGCAGGAGTCTGGGTTGGGGTGGATGAGGGGCTCAGCAGAGGGTTGAGGTGTGTGGGAGGTGCAGGAAGCAGGGCAGGGTGCTGGGAGTGGGAAGTAGAATATGTGAAGGGGCCTTGGGGACAGATTACCTTACCTGGCCGGGGCTGGGCTGCTGTACCCAGTCAGCAGGGGCTGGATGAGGGGCCGGACCAGGATGGCTGCAGCTGGATTGTGGCCTCCCCTCCTACATATACCGCAGCAGGATGGGAGGAGGAGCAGGCGGCACCACCAACCCTTCATAAGGGAGTCGTGAGGATTAATTAATCGATTAAAGCACTTTGGATCCTTGGAAGAAAGGTGCTGTGCAACAGTAAAACAGTAGTGTAATACAGTCAACATTTTTGTAGCTTTTAGATATAATCAAAGGTCTTATGACTCTCTTGTTTCACAGCCTCATCTAAATGCCACATGATGATTTCTTTTATTCTCAACAGCTTCAATTAGAACTGGCTGGAAATGTTTTGAATGAAAAGGGTTTTTTTTAATGAAAAAATGGCCTTTCTTGGGAACAAAATATTTCACAAACTCTTGTCTCTTTAAAATGTTTCCCCAAAAGGTTTATCACGTGTTTTTTTTTTTTTTAATCTAATTTGTGGTTTTAAAAGTTATCAAAACTGTTATAAAAATGACTACTGACATTTTGTCATTTTTCTAAATGTGAGTTTTCCGTAAATGAGAGAGCTTAATGTGTTAGAACAAAAACCTTAATTGTTTTGAAAAATCAAGAGTCCACTGTGAAACCATGAAATCTTGCAACTTTTCATTTTTTGCCCAGCTCTTTTAGGAATCCAATACCGTGTATGTTTTTGTGCATAGTGTCTTTCATACAAAAGAACCAGGAAATAACTCATAGCCCTTTACAGGCTAATCATGCAAATACAAATAGAAAGCCTGATTCAGCCATCTGGTTTCAGTCCTGTAGGTTGCTGCCTTCACTAGACATTTATACAGAGTCATTATGCACAATGAGGGGGGGCAGGCACAGTGGGACTGCTGATGAAAGGCACCCAAGATCTATACTGAGTGCATTTCCTGTGAGCCTTGGTCCTGCACCCTCTCTTCTGGATTGTTCCAGGTGAACCCAGACCCCACAATAAGGAGTCCCTGTATCTTAGCTGTTATACAGTGCAGAAGTTCTGTCTCTGGGGGTTCCTGGCCTGATGTCCTCTAGCAGAACCCAGGACACAAATTGGATATGATGAACATAATTATGAATAGATAACAGGCTTGTCTTATTTCAAGATTCTATGCCCAGCTCCAGGCCTCTTAATTTTAGAATTTCAAGCTCAAAACCAAATTTGAGAATGACCCAAAGACATTTCCATATTAGAGTGATCTTCATTGCTAATAATGACACGACATTGGCGCCAGGAGGAATTAATAGAAGTGCAGAAATAGAGACCCATGGTGTGACTGCTCATTCATATTACTTATATCTAAAGGTTCATATAACTGATTATTCCAGTTTTTTCTATGTTAGGACAGTGAAGATACTCTCTGTGAGCTACAAGTTCATGTTCAGCCAAATCGCTGCACAATTCTGGAATCAGCCCGAAATCCAGGACACACGATTACATTCATGCTTCAAGGCAAAGTAGCCAAGGATACAATAGGCTATGCAGGACTCTCAAAAGAATTTGTTGTGCATGTGAAGGTAAGGTTGGGGAGAGAGATGAAGGAAAGTAAACTGTGCAAATTGTTTATTCTTGTTTATCCACTGTAGTTGAACACATCCCTGCAAACTGAACCTTGAAAGAGTGATCTCCTCCCACTAGGTGGAGCTAAAGACTGTGACTATTGCTTAACAGGGAGACATCATGATGTGAACCATGTGGAAGTCACAGATAGTCAAAAAACCTTCCCAAACCAGAGCTGCATACACAATAGAACTGGATGGAGGAATTATTTGCATAGGAGAATTGAAGGAATACTCTTATGCCTTGTGACACAAATATACAGTCACTTATACATGGAAATGCACCTGTGATGGTTTGAAAAAAACCTTCACATCTTTTGCTTAATTGCTAATGTAACTCTACAACTAATGATGATAGAGTATACCAATTTTTTGAGGAAAAGTGGCTTTTTAAAAAGGGGGGGGGTTGCCGAAAAAACAGCATCTTGTCTACTTTCGAAAGTGAAATCGGAAGAATTTGCATATCCTCTTTCGACACTTTAGCATAGTCTAGATGAGCCCTCAGTCAGATGGAGTGTTTCAAGTTGTAAAGCCCAAGGGAGGGGTAGGGAAAGCTGTACAATTTACAAATGGATATTTTTATCTATTGCTTTGTTGTAGGGTGTGTTCCACAGTGGTGCCATAATTCTACTCACCACAAGTCTCTGCCAGGCTCTCTGCCTCATGCCTGATGGGAGCTGCAGTGGAGCAGGAAAGCAGTCTGAAGAATCCTACTGGAAAGTGCATAAAATCAGCTCTGGAGTTTGCATGATTGAGAGTCTGAAAAACCCAAGAATGTATCTGAGGATTAAGGATGGCGAGTGCAATGGAACAGTAAGCAGTTCTTGTTTACATTTGCCTTTTGAAGTGCTTAAATAACTTGCCAAAGCCAGAGAGAGAGAAGAAAATCTTTAAAGTCAGTAAATCTTTAAAGTCAGTCAAATTGCACTATCCTCTGTTGTCTAAAATAGAGACTTTTTACAATTCCCACCCACTCATAAAACTTGCAGAATTGGGAAACTCTGCTTTGAAGACACGTTAACCTTCACTTAAACCCTTATATAAATCAGAACTCCCTCTTTCATTATATCTCTCTTTCTGATCACAAAATAATAGATCCAAACACAAGGCTATCTTTATAAATTGAATAATTAGACAACATAGTACTATGCTAAAACCTTAAAAAACAAACTGAATTGACACACACATTCAAGTTTTTATTTCAAAGTTGTCCAACTGTGTATCATATTCAATTGTTGAACTCACATTTTCTTATTACTTCTTTTTTTTTTTTTAGGGGACTGGTGATGTGTACTGTCACTTTAAAACTGAGAAGAATTTAGAAAGTGGATCTGTGAGTCTAGAATCTGTGCAAAACAGAGGGATGTATGTTGGTCTCCAACCTGATGGTCAGACCAAGCCAGTTGTTCACACTGGAGACAGAAACATTTTTTTCTACCCACGAGTCATCAAATGTATGCAACTTTGAATACTAAAGGAAGCCACTAAGTATTTCACATTTTTAGCTGCCCATGTAAATATTTATGACCATAAAGTTTAAGGCAAAAATATAGACACAAGATTTGAAAATTTGCTTTTGAATGTTTTAGTACTTTAAATGAGAAACATATACTACTTGCAACTCATTCCTTTCACATACATTGGTGATTTTTATACCAGTAATTTTTATCCTCAAGAATCAGAAATCTTTTTTTTTTTCAGAATAAATGAAACTTGAGTGAATGGATAAAAACAATGGGCCTAGCAGCTGACTATTAAAGCTTCCTGATTCTCTGACCAACTCCAGTCACTGGTTAGAGCAGGCTCTACCATGTGCCAGTTGGCAGGAGTTCCAAAAAACTTGTTCTTCACCTGAATACAGATTGTGTGTTTCTCAGCTATGCTTCCTCCCTAACCTCAGTGTGCCCCACTGCTGGAGATGGCAAGAAATATGTCTTAGGAGTTACCTAGACTATTTGTATACTCACAGTAGACTCTCTCACTCTGGAAATCCCTAAAGTGTGAATGCAATGGAGACTCTGTCTCACTGTCTGTGGTTGCAATCTATTCAAACCTGAGAGTTTTGGTTTTATACATTTCTCTGTTGCTAATCATGGCCTCAAAGCACCTCTGTGAAGACTAATGAATTAAGTATCACAACATCCTGATAAGGTAGGAAAATAATATTATCCGTGTTTCTACAGATGGGGAACTTCCACACAGAAAGTCTGTGAAGAGTTAGAGCCCACCAGATCTTTGGGTTCTCTGACCTAACCAAGAGGCTGTACTTCCTCACAAGTATCTACCTGCCTCATCGATCTGTAGCTTTAACACTCACTTTAGTTGTCTGTAGGTCAGTTCAAAATAATCACTTTTGTTCAACAGTTAGAAAGTGTGAACAGTACAAAGCGCTTCTCATCATGAGTAAACTATGGAAGAGATTTGAAACTGTACTTCTCTGAGTTTCAATTGCAATGTCTATGGACAATGGCAATCTTGCTAAATATTGATAATATTGCTGTGATGTCAGCAGTCTGCAATAAATGACTAGAAATAGTTGATCAGTTTTTATCTTTTTCACTTAACTAATGTTCCCTTTTTTATGAGGCAAAAAGAGAGAAATTTAATATAGGCATGATTTTTATGGGGGTACTAGGATACATGGGAACATGAAACCAGTCTTCAGGAACTAAAAGACATTAATTTGGGATTGCTTTTTAAAAATAATGTACAATTGCTGTACTTTATGGGCTGCATTAGGCACAGACACATAGAGGTTGGGAGGCAGGTGTTGGACTAAGTGGCAGTACTTGAAATTAAGTTTGTCTATGTCCTAGTGCTGCCAGCGTCATTATCATTATTATTATTATTATAAGTGTCCAGTGATATGGGTAAGAGGTAGTCCTTCCTATGTCTTTAAGAATGGTATAAAAAGAGCTAGACTATACTCCCCCAGGGCAGCCTACCTAGTACTGTCCCATGGCCAGATGATAAAGCCACATCCATCTAAACATTCTCTGACTGGGCCAATCTATTCTAATCAGCTTGGCAGTGGAGAGCTATACATTAGCTTTCCAAAGTCTCCTGAGGTGGAGTGCTGAAGAGTAAATAGCCCCTTGCAACTTTTCCCCCCTCTAGTGCTCCCACATGGAGACAGACATAAATTGAGTGTGAATTTTTGGAATTTCTTCTACTGATTCTTTTCTGATGGTGAATCATAGGGTGGATAACAAGAGCTACTAAGCCTCTCCCTCTTCCCCTGGTAGAAAGCAATTAAATAGATTGATTAAAACATGCCATGCTTCACTCTCTCAACCCCATCTCATGAAGAACTCTTGTATCTTTGAAGGCTATGGAGTTTTAATTCAAGGACAGCCTTGTCTTCATATGAAATTTATAATGCCATATACAAAATGAGAATCATTTCATATGATTAAAATGACCTTCTAAATTCACATTGCTTATGCTTTAATGATTTCATGTTTATAAATAGGATTTTGAAGAGAGCTGGGGCCTAGAACCTGAAATAGGCATCTAACTCCCCTTGATTTCAGAGGAAGTTAGGAGCCTAAACAGTGCTGAGGATCTGGAACCAAGTCATTTAAGTTTCCAGTTCTTGTTGAATTAGGCAATTAACTCCGCTAAGGTCCTTTGCAAAGCCCAGCCTTCATATTTTCCAAAAAAGTCCTGGGTTGTGATATGGCGTTTTAAGGGGGTGAAATATTATCCCATTCCCATCACACTCAGGGCTTGTCTATGCAGACACTGAGTTTGTAGCTGCCTGGGATGTAAATCTAGCTTGCACTATCCTGCTACTTGCTAATTGTCTACATGGACCCTGTTGTCATACACAAAAAGTTCCATTCCATGCTTCAATGTACCCCATAATGAAACACATGAGCCATTTGATAAAGATTTATACCATTCAGAGACCTTTTTAAATATTTAATGTGGTGTGCAGCTGATAGTCCCTGGCCAGTGAGAGCACAGCAGAAACCAGTGCAGTTATAGCTTTTTATATCTTGTGGCTGTTGGCTCAAAGATATTTCAGACGAAAAATGAAAGATCACATGAAAACGGAAACCTGACCATCAGTTTTCAACTATAAGTTGGGAACCCTGTATTTTAGCCAGAAACAAGCAGCATAAACTCATCAAAAAAACCTCTTGATGACTGTATCATAACACATTTTATATTATTATTTAAACAATTGCAAAAGGACATAGTAGTGTTGTAGTAAAAGTAATCTTAACAGTGGCATCACTGGAAAGTCATGCATGTACTGTGTATGTGGTTGGGAGTATCAGGGGCAGAAACCAGGAGTCACTATATACCATGTACAGAAGAGAGAAGAGTTTGTCCTCCTAAATTCAGGAAGAATTTCAGAGTCTCAGAGGGGTAGCCATGTTAGTCTGTAACTAAAAAAAACATAAAAAACAACAAATGGTCCTATAACATTTTAGAGAGTAACCACAAATATAGATAGTATCATGAGCTTTCTTGGGCACAGCCCACTTCTTCAGATGACAAATATGGAACAAAAGGTCCAGGGGTACAAATATATAGCAGGAAAGGGGGGATGGGAAAAAACCCTGTCACTTAAAGTGTCCATGCTAAATGAAGCTAATAAAGTGGGCTGTAAGTGTCCAATACTTAGCTTTTGATCTCATTTGGGTGTTAAATATAATGGCTCGTCCAGTTATACTCTTTGATCGTTGCTTGGGTGAATGTATCAAATTTGCATACAAAGGTCAATTCTGCAGGCTCTCTCTATAGCTGGTTCCTGAAATTACTTTGTAAGAGGATAGTCACTTTTAGATCCATTAGTGAGTGCCCTAGCAAATTAAAATGGTCCCCTATAGGTTTCTCTCTGTTACCATTTTGAATATCTGATTTGTATCCATTAATCCTTTGTTGCAGAGACTGTTCAGTTTGGTCAATATACATACATGGCAGAGGGGCATTGCTAGCACTTGGTGGCATATAGCACATTAGTGAATGTGCAGTTGTATGATCCTCTGATGTGGTGGCTTATGTGGTTAGGTCCTGTGATGATGTCGCTTGTGTAGATGTGTGGACAGAATTGGCAACAGGGTTTATTGCAGGGGTGGGTTCCTAGGTGAATATGATGGAAGCATGTTGCATGGTTGCTTGAAAGAATTTGTTTCAGGTTAGGGGGTTGTCTGTAGGCGAGGATTGGCCTTTCCCCCAAGGCCTGTGAGAGTGAGGGATTGTTTTCCAGGATAGGTTGTAGATTGTTAATGATGTGTTGGAGGGTTTAAGCTGGGGACTGTAGGTGATGACTGGTGGTGTTCTGTTATTTTGTTTTTGGGACCTATCTTGGAAGAGGCTGATGTCTGGGTACTTGTCTGGCTCTGTCAATCTGTTTTTTCACTTCCCCGGGTGGGTATTTAAGTTTTTGGAATGCCTTACAGAGACCCTGTAGGTGTTTGTCTCTGTCTGAGGGATTGGAGCAAATCTGGTTGTATCTTAGGGCCTCGCTGTAAACAATGGATCTGATAATGTGTCCTGGATGAAAGCTAGAGGCATGAAAGTAAGTATAATGGTCTGTAGCTTTCCGGTATAAGGTGGTGGAAATGTGGCCGTCATTTATTGTACTGTAGTGTCAAGGACGTGTTTCTCTTGTGTGGACTGGCCCAAGCTAAGGTTGATGGTGGGGACGAAGTTGTTGAAATCCCTATGGAATTCTTTGAGGGTCTCCTTCCTGTAGGTCCATATGATGATGTCGTCCATGTAGCATAAGTAGAATAACAGTGTTAGGGGGAGAGCACTGAAGAAACATTGTTTGAGGTTAGCCATAAAGATGTTGGCATATTGTTTGGCCAGGCGAGTGCCCATGGCTGTGCCACTGACTTGAACATATAAATTGTGCCCAAATTGGAAATAGTTGTGGGTGAGGACAAAGTCGCAGAACTCTGTAACCAGGTGTGCAGTGGTGTCATCAGTGATAGTGTTCCTTACAGACCGCCTGTAATCCATCTTCATGTGGAATGTTGGTGTAAAGAGCTTCTACATCCACGGTGGCCAGGATGATGTTTTCAGGAAGATTACTGATGTTCTGTAGTTTCCTCAGGCAGTCAGTGGTGTCTAGAAGGTAGCTAGGAGTGCTGGTAGCATAGGGTCTGAGGAAAGAGTCAACATAAGCAGGTAATCCTGCTGTAAGTGTGCCGATGCCTGAGATGGTGGGACATCTGGGATTTCTAGGTTTGTGGATCTTGAGTTTTCAATGGAAAGCCTTAACTAAAGCCATGCTAACCGGTATTGCTATGATACAACTAATTGCTACCCCATTATAGAATCAGCTATCAAAGTTAGTTCCTAAAAATCCTTGCTGCTTAATAAAAGAAGAGAAAAGGACCTAATGCTTTTTATCAGATCAGCCAAGATTTGTGTCTTTGCTATTTCACAGTTCAGAAATGGCCAATGGCGGTTGTGTTTAAAAGAGATTTCAACCTGTGGTCCCCTTTAAGAAAGAAACATCAGTGGAGTGGAGAGATTAACATCAAGAAAACTGCATTTGAATAAGTCATTTGATTTACACATCAATGTTAAATTGTTGCTTGGAATTGCAAAGTGGTGATTTTATTGGCATGTCATCTTTTTTTCTTTTTATGCCTGCTGCTAGCGATAAAAACCTATTACTTGCCTCTATGCAATACACAGAGAAAAGATTTTGATATATCTTGTATGTCTGTCTGACAATTGCAAGGTCTATTACTAGTGTTTGGCATTGAATACGTTGGTAGGAGAAGCAAATAATGGCACATTTTACTTTTTGTTGTTTTAGTTGGCAGGGAAAAGCCCATGGGAACATCTGCAACACCCAACCAACAAAAGGGAGACACCAGAGAGTCTGAACACCATCTGGAAAAAGCCCAGAAGCCAGTGGCTCAGAGTCCATCAATTTCTCCTCCCACAAGTAAGGAATAGTTTTCAAAAATCTATATTGCAGTAATGTGATTTGTCTGCCTTTGACATTTCTCTGTGATGGCCTACTCTACGGACAACACCAGATAGTTTTTCTAGACTGTTGCAATATACACTGAGGAGCTGAACTGCTCATTAACAGCCTTGCTGTTGTCTGAAAAAGCAGTGAAGTTTATCATTATTGGTTAGCCCATAGTCAGCCTCTAAATGATTTGACTAATTTCACTAGGCTGGTGTTGGAATAAATTCTTATAATATAGCCCATCTCTTTTCCCTACTACAATGAGCCACTCTACATTCTGTATAACTCTGCTAATACAGTACAGGGCCTATACAACTGCCCACTGAAGTCAATGGAAGTCTTTCCATTTCATCTAGTTCACTTTGGATGAGATACTAACTACCTTTAAAAAAAGTTTGGATATGGCTACATCATACTGTTGAGTGTAATTTACGGTGGGGAGGGTGTTAGGATTCTTGGCCCAGTACTTTGCTGCACCCAATATCCACTAGGGGAAGATGAGGAAGCCCTGTTCCCAGGACTGGCTGGGTGAGACGTTATTAATGCTGGTCTGCTCCATATCCTCTAGTGGCCCTCAAGAAGCCATAACCGGCTCAGCACTGCCAAAGCCTTCAGCAATTCTCTTCCCCTCAGTAACCTGCTACATTGAGGGTTGCATAAAGGCATTAAGACCATATTGTTTAGGGCAGGGTTGGTTCTCTAGTGTACAATGCCTAGCAGATTGTGGACACTACCATCATATAAACAATAACAGCAATTCACCAGCGATACCACTTACAGTGGTAAGTGTTTGAGTTGGAAAACTCTGGGTTTTGGTGTCTTTTTTTTTTCTTTTTGTAAAAGTTTCAGTATTTAATAAACAAAAAACCCCCCCAAACAAACACATTCCCCCCGCCCATATTTCTAACCAAATGGAAATGCAGCTGCTCTACTTTGTTGTGTCTTTTGCTTATCCTCATTGGCCCTATATAAAACTTTTCAGGGTTAAATTTCTTGTAATCTCTGTAACCTGCTGATTTAAAAAGTTGGTAGTGTAGAAAAGTGTTGATTCAATTAGAAATTCTGTAAATAGTAATTAGGGGCGGGGTATAATTGTATTAATTATTTGTTTATTACTGTCCATTTTATGGGAGTTCACATTACTAAATAAGGTTTTAGAAAAAGTAGTGATAAACGTGTGAATTAACATCCATGTTCTGGCGGGATCATGGATGTTGCCAGACCTGAGAGTTCTGTTTCAGGGACAGCAGTGCAATAGTGAAAGTGAGGGGCTAAATGGCCACTATCAGAGACCACAGTGTAGCAAAGACTGGAAATTTGGATGGGCCCTGACTTCGGGGTAGAAGAGACATACGATGCTAGCTCAGCTTCTCTGCCAAAGCCACACCCTCTTCTCAGCCCTGCTGCCCCCAGTCACAGGGTTTCACCTGCTGAGCTCTTCTGTGCATGGGGATGGCATAGAAAAAAGCAAGGCAGAGCTGCCTGAGTGTAGCTTTCTACAAGGCATAGTTCCATCCTGAATGGCAGGTGCCTGAGTGGTGCTCTGGGCTGCTGTGGCAGCACTACATGCCTGCTCAGATATGGGTGGGTGTGGATGCTACGTGGAAGGGTGGGCCACAGCCTACCCAGAGCCACCAGTGGCTACACCCCTGATCAGAGAGCTGCATAACTAGCTGCTACCCCAATACTGAGGGTACCTATATTAAGCAGAGTCTTTTAGAAGAGATTTACTGTATCCTTTGTGCTCCTTTCAGACACATTCTATACACCTTGGCAATTGTTTATTTTTAGTATGCTTTATTTACAAAGTAAAAAAGATTTGACTTCTGTTTTGGTTTCAATGGAAATGATGATGCAGAGAGACAATCCCAGGATTGATCTACTTATTGTATAGGATTCACCCTGGAGATGATTTTTCCCCCTTATAATTAACCTTGACATAACCTGCCAGCGAATTTATTAGAATTAGTCCTCATTCATTTTGTTCTAGAGTCAATGTGAGCAAAGACAAAGGTAGAATGACTCGCTGAAGCAGCTTGACTATTTGTCACTCCATCACAATGTTCCTCTTAGAGCTGTCAGACTGAATGTTTGTCGTAATGAATTTGTATCCTGGTGCCCTGGAGTGTATAAACTCCCATGATTAATTCAGGTTAACCATCAAATCCTCTTGCTAGACTGAAATATCTCATAAGACTCACAGACTTTAAGGTCAGAAGAGAACATTGTGATATTCTAGTCTGACCTTCTGTACTTTGCAGGCCACAGACCCTCACCTACTCCTGTAAGAGACCCCTGACCTCTGGCTGAAGGCAAAAACCCTAGGCTACGCCTACACTACAGGGTTTTTGCTCAAGAAAATTTACAGCAGAATGGCAGAACAGAGGGCTTTTTGCGGTGTAGGTATACCTCTTTCTACGAGGAATAACTCCTTTTTGCGCAAGAGTTCTTGCACAAAAAGATGTGTGTGGACACTCAACAGGGGTTTCTTGCGCAAAAAGAGCTTATCAGAAAAAGCACAGGTGCTCTAATAGCCATTCTGTTAATGGCAATCAGAGCTTCCTTGTGCAAGAACGTCCATGCAGTGTGGACTTTTGTAGTGTGGACGCACTTTTATGCAAGAAGTTTTTGTGGAAGATCTCTTCCGCGAAAAGCTTCTTGCGCAAAAAGCCTGCAGTGTAGATGTAGCCCTAGAGACTCTGCTGATCTGATCTGTAGGACAATTCCTTCCCAGTCCCAAATATGGTGATCAGTTAGACCTTGAACATGTGGGTGAGACCCACCAGGCGGATACCTGGGAGAGAATTCTGCCTAGTAACTCGGAGCCCTCCCCAGCTAGTATCCCATCTCTGGCCATTGAGGATTTTTGCTACCTATGTCGCTGATGGGCCACATGCCATTGTAGGCAGTCCCATCATACTGTTAGCCAGGTTTCTTTGCCCCCTACTGCTCCCCCTAGGAAGGCAGTTCCAAAGCTCCACTCCGCTGATGGTTAGAAACCTTTGCCTAATTTTGAGCTTATACTTATTGATGGCCAGTTTATACCCATTTTTTCTTAAAACTGTGGTAAGCAAATGCCATCAACGTACATTCCTACAAAGGAACTGATTATAATATGAGATTTAGGGTTGTTCACGTATGAATTATCTGAACATTAGAATATAGACATAATTATTTTCAAGGCAGGGACAGTGTCTTCTTCTGTGTTTGGGAAGCAGTAGTGCACTTATTAGAATCTGCCATGATTTTTGCTCCTCTTTGTCAGTAACAGCTGGAGGCTGTTAACCTTCAAGTGCAAGGCCAATCAGGACATTGGTGAAGGCCAGGAATGACCAAGAGAGTGTAGGAGAGTATCTGGAAGGGATTCTGTAAAGGGATTTAAATTAAATTTGATTCTCTGTTATTGCAAGGGTGCTCTTTCAGTCTTGAACAATGAAAATCTCAATAAATTATACGGGACAGATTATAAGCCTGTTACTGCTGTTGTACAGTTTCAGAGGGGTAGCCGTGTTAGTCTGTTTAAGCAAAACCAACATGGACTTCTGTGGCACCTTAAAGACTAACACATTTATTTGGGCATAAACTTTTGTGGGCTGGAGCCTACTTCATCAGATGGATGAAAATGCTCATAAATAAATTTGTTAGTCTTGAAGTGCCACAGGACTCCTCGTTCTTGTTGCGTAGTAGTTTATTTCACAAATAGATCCATCAGTTTACAATGAAGTAAGATGCATTTTCATGTGGACAATAATAAAAGTAATGTGTCTGGAAAGAACTCTATCTAATTGATGTCGTTGTGTTGGATAGCTACATTTATAGCAAGCTGTGTTAATCAAAGTTATATAATCAATTGTATGAACAGTTTTTATTATTATACTAAAATAAATATTATACTATAGTTTCATGATTACAGCTACAAATAGCAATCCTAATGAAGTTCAGTTCAGATCAAGTATCTAAAACTGTTCAAAGTTTGTTTTTAGTGTGGAATTTGGGCTTTTTAATATCATGGCTGAAAATCCCATTCATACAGCATTTCTTATGACATTATTATTTCTGTAGCATGATGAGCTTGGTTGGCACCTTACAGACAAAATATTAATACACAACACAAGAAAAATAACACAAACAAGAGTCAGGCATCTTACAATCTCTCGGGCAAAATTCCTCAATCCTCTCTAGGGCGATACACTGATATTTTCCATTGGAGTGTTGTCTGAGTAAGGATCCCAGATCCATACTACTTAACAAACAAAAAGGAAATTTTCTTTGGTATAAAAACAAAATACACAGGTATCAAGAGGTACTATACTTTTTAATCAATGAGGAATCTAAAGAGAGGTGTGTTGGTGGGAACTCTCTTAGTCTGGTTTAAGATATGCAACTCCAGATACGCATTTTGCATAGCTGGAATCGGCTTACCATAAGCTTAGCCTTGGTGGTGCCCACACTGTGGGAGGCTGACGGGAGCACAGGCTCCTGTTCGCTTTCCTTACTCCTTGCAGAATGAGGTGTATCAGATGCCGGTGGGGGTCTGTCCTCAGCATTCGATTTATGGGTCTATATTAGACCTGCTAAATCGAATACTAGAAGATCGACCTCTGGAGGGTCGATCTCGCAAATATAAGCATGTCCTTAGAGAACATATTCTTCAGCTATTTATGTTTTCTACCTTATTGTTCCAGTAGAGGATTGTACTGTATTATTGGTGATGTATTTATGCGGATGGAATATTTATCTTCCTTTTCTTTTACTGCAGTATCTTTTCCTTGAGGTAGAGCAGTTAGGCATAGATGGCAAACTCTTCAAAGCAGGGATGGTACCTGCCTATGTATGCGGACAGCATCTTTTTGTCATCAGTATCATGACAGAATATTTCAGACATATGACTGTTACTAATCCATTTGAATTAGAAATATTCAAAATTATGTTCCTCCCTCTAAGACTCCATTCATTCATGCTTCACTTCCAGGTTT
This sequence comes from Rafetus swinhoei, assembly GCA_019425775.1. Lineage (NCBI taxonomy): Eukaryota > Metazoa > Chordata > Testudines > Trionychidae > Rafetus > Rafetus swinhoei. The sequence continues at coordinate 66,960,800 of CM033424.1, read as the reverse complement.
GTCATCTGAGATTTGGAAGTTTATCTTTTCCTAAACGTTGGGTGAAAGATCAGTGGAGGCAGTCACTGAAGTGAATTTATCTCTCTTCCAAAATTAAATTTGGTCAGGCCACTAGCTTGTAAAATTTACTTGTAATAAGTTGTGTTCCTCTCCAGTGGCTAATTGAGAGAGGCTAAAAACCTACTATGCCTGAAAGCCGACAGCATTGCTTCCTTTAAGTTAAATGGCAGAGGTCTGTGTTCTGATATTATGCTCATTTTGTGACTTTTGAGTTAGAATCTGCTATTTTAACACAGTAAAAAGTTCAGGTTTTTTTGAAGGGTAAAATTGAAAATGGGTGCTTGAATACATTTGAAGAAATATGAGTTCAAAGCTGTTCTTCCATTTAATTTCCTCAGTCCCTTTTTTATTTGAAATGTAATTTGATTGTGCTTTCAGGCATTAGTGATTCTGTCAAATTGCGTATTATGGCATCAATCCAAGAAAGCACTTGAGCATAAACTTAACTTTAAGCACATGAGTAATCCTATTGACACCAATACTAAATTATCCTAAATGCTGGATGATAAAATTATCCTGCTCGGTATAAAATTGTTTTAAACAGATAATGAGGGCCTTCACACCAGACACAACAAAAATTCCTGTCATGGGTCCTGTGAAGAAGTAGGAACCAGCTTATTCTAAAATAATAGGACCAGTAGAGCACATGAGATGGCCCAACACAGGAAGAGTTTCTGTCCCCTATCTCCCTGCTCTTTTTGCAAGCAGTGCAGTAAAGAGCATTATACAGACTCTCTTGTCAATTTCATTTTGCTACCCTTGGCAGCAACAGACCTGAATAAGAAATTTCCTGAACGCTGTCTATATAACTGTTTGATATATATATATGATTCCTCTCATCCATACTTAGCTTGCACATATTTTAAAACAACGGGCTGCTATTTCAGTTTTATCATATCGCTCTCTCCATTTTTAAATGTCTGACTTCCTCTTCTGACTGTGACAATGCATTATTCCACAATGAAGATAGGTTAAAAGATCTTAGCTGCTGGTGTTGCCACTGAATCACAGAACATTGTGGGGATAGCAGGCTAGGATACATTTAAGCACATGAGTAATCCTAAAATTAAAATTAAAATTGTCTTTTCCATTTTGATTTTAGTAGTTCAACTTAAGCTAACCAGAATGTTGTGGACTAGATAAGAAACATAAATCAATCTTTTTAGGCTCTCTCCCTTCTAGTGAAAAAAATACAATCCTCTCTCTGTTATGTTTCCCCTTATGTGCTGATGTTACAACAGGGACTGTCAGTTTTATGTCAATTTTGATTCACCACTAATGTTCTATATTTCGCAGAGGAAATGAAAAATACCCACAGTACCAAGTATCCTCTTCCTTCAGATGATGAATGGAAAGTGTCAGTGCTGACGGGAAATGCAGGAACTCATGCAAATGTCACACTCTGGATATATGGAGACAAAGGAGTAGCTGGACCGATAACTCTTGACAAGGACAACCGAGAACAGCTCTTTCTTCCCAGGAAAGAGGATGAATTTCAGGTAGCTAATGAAGGCTGGGAACATCATTTTACTAAATACCTTTCCAAAGATAATTCTGTCATGTGATAGAGAAAATGTTTTCTCCTTACATTTACTGCATAAATTAAATTGATAGCTAATGTATCTGAATTCTGTATTAAATCAGCTCAATACATATAGTACATGGCAGAAAAAATATTATTTTCTCTTATATCTTAGAGAAGCAGGGGAAACTGCAAAAATAAATTGCTTTCTTTAAGGCAGTTAGTTTAGGCAGTAGGTTTGAAACTAGTCTTAGAAATCATCTACCTCTGCACAAATCATATCTACTGAACGATGTGCATCATTTACCGGATCTTTATAAATGAAATGCATTCTTGAATACACTGTTGTAAGCATGGCTCAAAAATGACTACTGCATGGTTGGCTGTGCTAAGCATCATAAAACTGCTGTTTCCCCCCTGACTAATGCCCTAATTAAAGACTGAGATTTTAAAAGTTTACACATGGTATTAATAGATCACAATAACATGCCCATTGCACTGTCAGGATATGATCCTGTTTATATCCCACAATGAAAACAAAAGGAATTTTGCATTGACTTTATTAATACAATAAGGATCCATTTTGTAAAGGTAGTAGAATGGAAGAAAGAAATTACTATTAATAAAGGGCTAAAACTTCTGTTGGTACTCACATTTAGCTTTTATAGGAAGAACATATCCTCTTTTGTTCTTTCTACTAGTAGCCATATGTTAATGAATTAACCAGAAATGATACTTCTCTTCATGGGCTAGAACTTGCTGTGTGTGCATCTTCTATACTGCTAGAGTTATGGCTCAAACCAATATCCTTATTATCCATAATAATTAATAAATAAGTACTTTTGCAAAAGTGGGGTTTTGTCCATGAAAGCTTATGCTCAAATAAATCCGTTAGTCTCTAGAGGTGTGTCTACGCTGCACCATTATTTCGAGACAACTAGCGTTATTTTGAAATAACAATGTGAGCATCTACACAGCCATTCTGTTATTTCAAAATAACGGATGGCTTATTCTGAAATCTGTAAACCTCGTTCTACGAGGAATAATGCCTATTCCGAAATAGCTATTTTGAAATAAATTGTGTGTAGATGTTCCACGGCTGCTATTTCAAAATAGCCCCTCACCAGGGCCATTCTAAGTTATTCCTCCCCAGAGCCTCCTGGGGCTCTAAATTGATAGAGCACGTCTACATTAGGGAAGCCTGCCTCGGACTAATTTAGAGGCTTCCCTGCAGTGTAGATGTGCTATTTTGAAATAAGCTATTTTAGAATAACTATTCTGGAATAGCTTATTTCAAAAAAGCCATGCAGTGTAGGTGTACCCTATGGTGCCACAGGACTCTTAATTGTTTTTAAGGGTATTAGCTGGGATGCTAGTTTTGGAAATATGCACACAGTATATTTCACATAACTATGACCCACTGGGAACTCCTTTTTCCTACTAGTGAATAATTCATAACCAGTTTTGAGTGATAGCATGTCTGCAATATTAACTTCTCTCCCTGGCCACAGATTCCCCAAGATATGGACCAATTGTCCTACTACAAGATAGATATCTGTTATAGCTGTGCCCCATGGATATTGATCTTGAAGAAAAGAAGAATGTCTCCATCAGTACCATGGGCTGTTATACTCCACACACCGATGCTCTGGCTTTCAGGCCTGACATAACAAATATCACTACAACATTTCCCTTCATTAGCCTGCAGTAGACAAATCCATCAAAAGCTAGCTGATGAATAAGAACTCTTTTAAAAAGTGACATTGTTTTGTACCGGTGGATCAGTGTGAGTATAGCAGTTGATTGAAATAGGGTCAGGAATGCAAGATTGGTCTTTTTACTAATTCTCTTTACTGCTTGTGTGCTTGAGCCTGATGTGTTTCCTCTTGCACTTTGCTAAAGTGGGAGACTTCACTTTTTTTCCTTTTTAAAGTGATTGAATTCATCAGAGGGCTAGCTAGGAATTCTAGAAAGAAAACTGCCTCAGACAGCATTACGGTAATCCAGGGCAATTTGAATCTCTTTCCTAAAAGCTTCCCTATTGCCAAACTCATGCAGACAAGTATCAGAAAGTGGAAATACCCTTGCTTTTAAGAATAAAAGGAATCACATCCCTTACTCAGGAAATAAACATTACCCGCTAAATCCCTTTTGAAGCTACTCACATAAGAAAAGATTGCTTGGGCATGGTATACCTTGTACAGGGCTATGCCCTTGTCTAATAATTGTACCAAAGGGAATTCTTCTTTTGGTCGTCAAATGGGTGCTAAGCCTCTTCTATCGGACCTCGCTCCTTACATTTCCACAAAGGCCAATACATTTCCTGATGGTGTTGACACAAAAGAGGGCCAGCTGGCCGGCCAGCTGAACCATTAGCCAAATGGAATGGAAAAGGATAACCAAAATAGCCATAAAACATGACAGTCACACATTTTTAAAGTCTTTGAATGAAAGGATACCCTTACTCTAACACGTTGTATCATCATAGCATTGTCCTCAAACATTATTTGTCCTGGCCATGCAACAGTGCAATGTTCTTATAAATGGTTTTAAGACAGCTGGGCCTAGAATTAAGAGTTGGGGAAATATTGAACTACAAGGAGAGACAAGGCAACTTTATTTTTATGAATGAAAATAGAAAGTAGGTGGATAATACATGTGTAGGGATTTTTAACTGAAAGGGTAAAAAAGAAAGCTATTTAAAACAATTCAAATAGCTCTATGGGATTTGAATCAGCAGTGAGCTGGGCTAGGAAAAAGGAAAATATGACAGAGGATGCTGCCATCAAAACCTTTTAGTCAAAAGAACACTCGCTGAGAAATACTGAGATACTTCGAAAGCAGATCGACTATCTGAGAACTTCTATTGCTAGTACAGTATATAGGATGGGAAATAATTTATATTAAATTTAAAAAATGGTAACAGTTCAGCATCAAAACAGACATGAAAAAATTGGGATAGAATTGGGTTATAACAGTATCCTTCAAATTTAAGGCATTACAAAATGCTATACAAAGTAAAGGTGCAAGTGAAATGCAAACTGTAGCCATCAAAAAGTTAGGAACTCATCTGTGACTTTTGAAGGTTTAGTGAGCTCTGTGTAACATGTTTGGGAATGGTTTATTTAGGCCTTTTGTATCCTCAATACAATTATATAATCAATATTAGGATATACAGTAAAACTCCAATTGTCCAGCATCCAGTGGTCCGGCACTCCCGATAGTCCAGCACCAACTGGAACCCAGAAGTGCTTCGGCCAGCCGGACAATTGGAGCTGCTCCAGCGGCAGACTTGGGGAAACTGACCAGCGGCGGACTTGGGGAAGCTAAGGAGCAGAGCAGCTGGGGTGCTGCCGGGCGCCGAGCAGGGGGGGTGAGGGGAGGCGCTGAGGGACCAACTGGGCAGCACCCCAGATGCTCTGCTCCGCACCACTTCCCCAAGTCTGCTGCTCATCAGTTTCAGCAGTGGCAGCAGCGGACTTGGGGAAGCGGCGCGAGCAGAGCAGCTGGGGTGCTGCCGGGTTGGTCCCGCAGCGCCGCCCCTCACCCTACTGGGCGCCCGGCAGCACCCCAGCTGCTCTGCTCCGCAGCTTGCCCAAGTCTGCCACTCATCAGTTTCAGCAGCAGCAGTGGCAGACTTGGGAAAGCGGCGCGGAGCAGAGCAGCTGGGGTGCTGCCGGGCGCCGAGCAGCGGGGTGAGGGGCAGTGCTGCGGGACCAACCAGGCAGCACCCCAGCTGCTCTGCTCCACGCCGTTTCCCCAAGTCCGCTGCTGCTGAAACTGATGAGCGGCGAACTTGGGGAAGCTGCAGAGCAGAGCAGCTGGGGTGGTGCCCGGTTGGTCCCGCAGCGCCGCCCCTCACCCCCCTGCTCGGGGATAACTACTGCAGTCTGGGGTTGGGGAGCCTGCTCCCCTCTCCTCCCAGAAACTCTCGGCAGCAGCGCGGGGCTTCCCCCGCCTTCCTGCAAAACGGCGGAGGGTTTGCCCCTCGCTGTGCTGTTCCCACCCAGCTCCCGGATGCAGTGCGGGTCCAGCAGACCCATCACAGTCCCCCCGCCGGAGTACCTCCCGATTCTCCGGCATATCCGATAATCTGGCACCACCTACGTCCCAAAGGTGCTGGATTATCGGAAGTCTACTGTATGTTAGAAATTATTCTGTGTTGCTCTAATGCATCATGAGATATGTTGTTTTGCTGGATGGTTCACATTTCCATACTCATAAATGAGACAGATGCTCTGAATATTTGTCAAAACAACTCTGCAAAATGGCAGCAATTTCTGGAAAGCACTCCTAGGTCTAAATGTACCTCTGAATGTTGCCTGCACTTTGATTCTCCATTCCATACCTTGTCCATTCCAGTCGTAGATCTAGGATTCAGAAGACCTAGCAAGTTTATATACTTACAGTGGCCTCTGTATTGTTTATTTTCTGACCCGAGTTAAAGGGAAACTGCCGGTATTGAGAGATTAAGATTTGTCTGGAGGATGCTGAATTTAGTTGTATTGTGGTCACTATTATTGAGTGGCTTAACTGTAGTTGCTGCTTGAACCCTGTGTGTTATTTAGCCCTAAGTCAAGAGCAGCCATTCTTCTAACATGCTATAGAAGTACCTCTTCAAGGAAGTATGTGTTTAGAGTGGGATGGGCAATAACATGGTGGTGATTCACCAGGCTTCAACCCTGGCAGGCTGTCACTATTTTTACCTGCACAGACATAGGTGCCAGTGATCCTGTTGGCCACAGATCGCTGTTCCCAGCCATTGGGAGTGGCAGGAAGTGGCATGGACTGGGAAACCCCTTCCTGCTGTTCCCATTGCCAGTACCTGCGGCCATGCAGGTAAATCACTGGTACCTGCAGACATGCAGGTAAATATAGCAGTGGGGGCCCATCAGGAGCTAACCCTGATGGACTGGATCTGGACTGCAGGCTGGTAGTTGCCCATCCCTGGTTTAAGGTGTCATAAAATTGCTTCTCTAACACTTCTTTCATTGCCTCAGAGAGGTAGCCATGTTAGTCTGTGTCTGCCAAAACAACGAGGAGTCCTGTAGCACCGTAGAGTTTCTATGGTGCCACAGGACTCCTCATTGTTTTAATGTCTTTCATTGTGACAAATAGCCATTTTAGCGACTTAACTTGTTTGCTGGTTTTTCTTTTCAAGCTATAGACCCCAATCCTGCATTGGGATCTGCTTGAGCAGATCCCTGTGCCGGTGCATTTGTCAGTGGGACTTGGAGCACATGCAAGGTTTCACTCTGGAGATTCTAAAGCAGTAGTAGGGCCTGAGTTTTCTCTTTGATCTTCTTCAAAGTTGGTTACTCAATCCCTTTTTCCTCAACAGGAAGTTGAGGGTACATTTGTATTCATATGATTTGAGACCTGAGTTCAGATAGATTCTATTATATGATCCTGTCTGCTCAGAAATTATTTGCCTGATTCTCATGCCATATTAGTTTTATAGCAGGGTCGCTCCACTATCAGTGAAGGAGTCAGTTCTGACTTAGACCAGTGTAAGTGAGAAGAGAATCAGGCTCTTAGATGCCATGGACTCTTTTAGATACAGTGCTAATCTTCCACTTCTAGTAGCTAACCTTTTCCACCTAGACATGTATTACTATATCCCACTGAGTTTTTTAAATGCCCTCACATGTCAATAATGCCTATTACATCAGTGTCCTCTTCCACTACTGGGCATTGTAGTTCATCTATTTTTTATTGTAAGCATCTCACATTGATGTAGTCTGTTTCTCTTTTCACTTTTGATGGCATGCCTATTGTTATTCAACTTCCTTTTCTGCAGCTCTTTTACTTTTCCAGAATATTCCTCTTATATGAAGCATCCCTCCTTCAGCTCAGCTGTGATTTCTGACCTGTCTTTTACTGGACAGATTTATTTTTGTGTCACTCAGTGGCCAGCTTTGACCAACCCTTTTCCTTCCAAATTGCCAGTTGAAACCATCTAAAAAATGTTATTAATTTTCTTTGCCGGCATCATGGTTCCACTGGGGCTAAGGTGGAACCCTTTCTATTATCCTGGAGTCTAGACAGAAGTGAAACAGAATAGCCTATTTTCAGGCCCAGATTTAAAAAATAGGCAGTCCCAGGTTGGCCTGAAAAGAGTATGAATTGTTGCACGCCTATCTTCGTAGGTATTTCACCTTCTCAGGGAAATTGGGAAAGAATTACAGTTGTGCATGTGGATTTTATGCCTAATTTTTTTAAAGATGTGGCCCTTGTTGGCTCACCTGAATGAATAGCAAAAAATGCAAACACAGCATAAACTATGGAAAGTTTATTTATTTTTTCTTTCACTTCCAATAAGCTAAAACACAGGAAAGGAAATATTTAGAGGGTTTTTTGCAAAGCCATCATGAGAAGATAGCAGTCAAAATCCAGATGCCCACACTTTTTGTTGAAAAGCTTTTCACCCCACACATGTGAGTAAGTAGAATTGGGTAAGGCAGCCTTCTAATCATGAATCAGCTGCACAGTCAGTTCTCCAATGGCAGCTTTAGTTAAACAAGCCTCTAACCTTCACATCACAAGCTAAGCAAGCCTGAAGTACTGAACTACAATGCTTGATCCTTAATTTACATGTTATGCTGTTTTGTGTTTAAATTCAGGTTGAAATAAAGTACATTGGAGAATTCTATAAGATAAGAATAGGACATGATGGAACAAGTGAATACCCAGAATGGAAGTTAGAAAAGGTAAATCTTTGTGATTAATCTGCTGATGAGTCTTCAGAATAATTAGTGCTTTAATCCATTGCTTTGTGACTTTATAATAAATTTTGGAAAAACTGAATGGCAGGTGGGTGTTATTAAAATAATAATAATAATAATAAATGCTTATTTGGCACATTTCATCTCAAATCACTTTATAGAAAAGGGTAACATTTTATGCATTTTACAGACAAGATAACTGAGGCAGAGAGTAGTATAAGAGACTTTCCCAATGTCACTAGGCAAGTTCATGTCAGAGTCAGGAACAGAGAACTCCCTGAGTTTTATCTTCTAAGCTACTTCTGCTGGATAAACTTAATCCCTAGAGTGCCCTGTGCTCACCAAATGGATCTATGTTACTCATTAAAATATCCAAATGCATTATAAAATCTATTAATAATTTATTAGCTATAAGGAACTCAACACAGGACATTTTTGGAGTGTGGTGACAGTTTGGGGTAATTCACTCAGCTTATCACTAATTCACAGCTTGGTTGGTTTTGGGTTAAATCAATGTTTTTCAAACTTTTTTCATTTGTGGACCTCTAAAAAATTCACATAGAGGTAATATGCTGACCCCTGCAGGGGTCCAAAGACTGCAGTTTGGAAGCCACTGGGTTAAATGAATCTGTAGCATAAGACATCTGAAGACTAGCTGACAGACATACCTGCAATGAAGGCCCTTACTGAATGTCAAGGCAACATGGTGGAATGTTTTATTTGCAAAAACAATGAAAACTTGTGATTTTTCTCTCTTTTTTTGGCCCATTTCTACTTGTTGTGTACAACCACAGAGTCCTTTGATCATGGTATATACTGTATATCCTAGAGCATGTAAATACTTACTTCCCTGAGCCAATGAGTGACTCTTGGACTTAGGGATTCCGGGGGAAGGGGAGCTAATTTTTTAGTTAACCAGGGCATTCAGAGAGGGTGAAATTACGGACAAATTGTGAAATCCAAAAATACATGCAACCAAAGCACACCAAAACATTTATATAAATGTATTATCACTGTTAGGTGACATTAGCCAGCTCATAAAAGGGATGGGACAGAAACTTTGAATTCAAATTCCCACAAACTTAGCATTATTAGCATTTTTTTCTAATGTGCCAATCACTATGGTACATAGGTGCCAATTTTGAAGTATTGATACCCTGTCAAATTTTGTATCCTAAAAAATGGCACTGTGTTTTTCACTTTGCTATAAATTGCTTTTACATTATCTCTTGAGAATGGCAGTGAAAGGTCATAGAATTTCAACTGCACCCTGGACAACTGCATGGGAAAAAAAGACGAAAGTATGGCTATAATAGGCCAGTCATATCCTTGCATACAATAATATGCTTGGAAAACACATTTCAGAGCTTCTCAATGGCATAATTCTACTTATTGTGCTGAATAATATGTGAGCATATTTGGTAAAATAAATTCATATAAATATATATAAATTCATATAAATTCATATCAAATATTCTTTTAAGAATTCTAGACCAAATATGTATGCTTAACCTGCAGGTATGCCTTTTATTCTACAGTTTTGTCTTACTAGGCCTGAAACCTAAAACCAAAACTGCATGGCAATAACAGACTTTGAGATTAGCTCAGAGGCCTGAAGTTTAAGAGTATCAAACCTGAATACAAGTTTAAATATTTCATTTTTGCTCAAAGGATTTCAGGAAATCTATTTTCTAATCTGTTGATTACAGGACATTTTTTTAAATATGTTGGTCCAAACTTCATAGGGTAACTCTGGGATTTCAAAGAATTCCCTTCACTTAAGAAAACCAATTAGCTTGAAAGATGTGTTTTTTGTCAATGCAGCTAATGTTGTTGCTCTGATTCAGCAGGAGGAGCTGTGCCAATAACCATTTCAGGTTATTCTGTAAATTCAATTAGTGATTAAAAATCACTGCTGCAAAAAGTATTTCATGTTGGAACACAAAATGCTCTCTTTTAAATAAATATTATTTTAAGGAAAATAAATGTCCACTTTAATGGGGAAGCAACAACAAAAAGGAATCTTTTCTCCCCGTCTAAAATGCATTTTTAGAATTTAAGTGCAAAAATCTAATTTCATAATTTTAATCATAAAGCTTTTTCTCAGAATGCCATCTTTCAAACAGCATCAAGAATGTAGAGACAGAATGGTTTTGGCACTGAATGCCTGCTGCTAATGAAGGCTGTGGAAGGGAAAACTGTAGTATATGCTGCTATAATTGAAAGCCAATAATAACCATTCTTAAGAAGGAAATGGAAAAAGCTCCTGTAATAACATGAGCAACACATATAACAGTTATTACCATAGCACTCAGTAGCAAATAGCTTAGAATTTGGATCTGGAATGATTTTAAATTGGGGAAGGGGAAATGTAACTGTGTTTGGGTGTAGGGTTTTGATTTGTTCCATTGTAGAAGCAGGAGCCAGCTACCAAATTTGGATCTAGATCACCAATTTCAAACCACAGATTTCTTAGAATCTATGAAAACACTTGCTTCCCCCACTAATGTTGAGGGATTCTGATTTAGGAATTTGGTTTCAGCTCGTTTCCATTTCTAATAGATAGTTCCTCTAACAGATCCATCTCCCATTCCAAAAACCTAGTCTCACTGCTCATTTTTTTCAGAATGGTTTCATTGTGTAGTTCACAAGGCAGTTTTCCACTGAATTTATCTATAGACAAAAAATCAGAACCGTTGACATTTAATAGGGTAAGAAGGCAAATTTAATTCATGTGTTTGCTCACACTAAAAATAAGATAGTTTAAGAACACTTAGCAGGTAAAAAGACTAGATGTTGGCAGTTGTAGCAGAGATACCAAGGAATGAATGAGCATAAAGATTCTCTCCAAAGATGGTCTTTCTAGTTTCAGGTGGTAGAGGCACATTAGTAAAGTAGTAGTACAATTAGAAATGGGCTCAAACAGTAAGTTTTTGTGTTGTGAGTGCAGGTCCTGTGATATTATTTCATGGCAGAAAAAGATGATAAAAAACACATGAAGGAAAATGTACCTCTTCAGTATTAGGCACTGCAGAACTGGAGAAACTGGACTGCATCATGTTGCTGATGGTTCTTCCCTAGGTGACACTGCAACATGTAAAGAGCAGGCGGACTCTACATTTTCCAGCAAACAAGTGGTTGTCGAGAAGCCGTGGAGATGGAGATATTATATGTGAACTCCCTGTAGAAGAAGCAGGAAAACCCATTTATCCAAGTATGTGTATACTTCAGAAGTACACATTTAGATGCACTGGATTGTGGTTAGCTGAGTTATATCCCATGAACAGTATATTCAGAAAGGTGTTCTTAGTAATTTCAAAACAGTAACATTTAGTTCTTGAAAATATAATCTTTGCAAAGGTATGCATACCAAATTTATGATAGTGTCTTCATTATGAGTAAAGGGTGAACACGTGAATTGTGATCTCTCTGTATGAATAATTAATTGGTGTTTCCTTTCTCTGTTTTTGCAAGTTGTAAGATACCACATTTATGTTTACACTGGCCATTTGGAGCAAGCTGAAACAGACTCACCGATTTACCTATGTATCTATGGAAAGAGAGGAGATTCTGGTTTAAGGCTTCTGCATAAATCTGACATGCCAGTGAAATTTCAGAGAGGAATGGTAAGTCTGAGCAAGGAAGTTTGCATATTTACAGCCGTGTTAAAAGTGGCCTTTATACATGCTTTAAAATTGGTTTTGAGGGGAACTAATCAAAATCTTGGATATAGATACACTTCATTTATTTAGTTACTCTTTTATTCAAGATTTTCATAGATATAATACAGTGCATGTGGTGCTTACCATTTCTGGGAGATAATATTATAAGTGAGGCAAAAACAAGACTTAGTAAACCAGAAATTAAAAACAGAATAAAAGTAAAATGGGAAGTGGGGGGAACATTAGGGAGAACAAAAGAATAGAAAAAGGAAAAAACCCCAAAGATGATGAGAAAAGCCACACGGGAAAATACAGACATATTCAGTCAAAGCAGAAGAGATCAAAATTGGACACAAATGAGTGCACAAAAATTGTTTTATGGCTTCAGATCTCAGTAGGAACATTTGCTGTCTCTTTCTTCTAATACATGGCAGTTTTGCAAAGCATTCTGATACTGATGAATGCAATCCAGGTGTAAATGAAACTATCTAATTTGTCTTTCATGTACCTTAAGAGCCTTTCCATAAGTAAAATACACATGCTGCATTCTGCAGTGTGGTTTGGTGGACTGAGTAAGAGACTGAATTTCAGAAATTACTGAGTTCTAATTCTGGTCTTGTCACTGAGGGTACATCATAGTGCAAAAGAACACCAGCGTCTGGCCTGTGTCAGCTGATTGGGCTTGTGAGGCTGAGGTCACAAGTCTTTAATATGGTAATGTTCATGCTTGTCCCAGAGTCTGGGCACCAATCCTTGCCCAAATAACTACTCTTTAATTTTATAGACAGCTAATATATGCTGAGTTTCTGAGTATTCTTGGCAACTCACTTGGCCTCTGCTATGTCTCAGTTTTTCTATCTGTAAAATGGGAGAAAATAAATGTGTACTAACCTCACAGGTTGTATTGACATATTTGAGGAATACCTATAATATGCAAATCTTTCCAACACTGTGGAACATCCCAGATCCACAGAGAAACTGCAGATGGATCTGGGCTAATTTAAGAGCATAGAATATAATTTTGCTCCTTTAGTAATTCAGCAAATATAAAGTACAAAGAATTTGAAATTCAGGACATTAACCTGTCTGAGAGAACTGTTAATATGAGGGTGTCCTGTATTATGTAATTTATACAAAAAGGCTAAGAATGAGAAGATTCTGTTCTTCACCTCATTTGTTGCAGAACCTGGAAAGTGTGTAGTGAATGAAGCAGGGACTTGCAGGAACAGAATGTATCATCTGCTGATTAAGGCAGTTGCCCTGGAGAACTAGATTCTATCCTGCTTTTGCCACAGTGTTCCTAATGTGATTCTGGGCAAGTCAAGTAAACCAAATTTTCACAGGTGCCTATTGTATTCCTCATTTTCTGGGTACACAAGATGCTTGGGCTCTGATTTGCTAACTTGCTGAGCACTCATCGCCGAAACTGAGGTTAATGGGAGCTCTGCTCTGAACATGTGAAGTGCTAGAGACAATGCCGAGTGCTCTGAAGTATCTGGCCCTGCACTTCTCCAATTGAGTACCCAAAATTAGATGACATTTTTTGACAATTTTGATAAGCTTCAATCTCTGTGCTTCAGCTCCATCGTGAGATAGGAATAATACTGCTGCCTTATCTCACCTCAACCGGTTATTATAAACAGTGGTTCCTTAATCTTTGTAAAGAACTGAGGTGCTACCAGGGCTGGCCCTACCATGAGGTGAACTGAGGTGGCCACCTCAGGTGCCAGACTGGGGGTTGGGGGGCGCCACTAGGACCCAGTGTGTAGAAAATTGTGCCTGCTGCTGGTGCATATATATTCTCTCTGCTCTAGATGCACAGAGATGGTGGAGTGCTGTGCTGGAGGAAGGAGGGCACAAGAGAACTTTCAAAGTTTTGGCCCAAGTGAGGAGACATGGGAGCATCATTTGAGCTCTCCGCTTCAGGTGCCAAAATGTTGTGGGCCGGCCCTGGGTGCTACAATGACAGCATCACACACACACACAAAAAAGCCCATGAAGAAATGAACAATTCTGTATTCAGTGCAAGCGGGGGTTGGTATGCAGTAAATAAAGTGGTGGTGGAACACACAGAATGAGGATAAAAAGAAATATTAGATAGTTACCCATTCAGTGAGCACTGTCCATTTTGTGCACTGAATGAAGCAGGGAGGTCCTGTGGAAAAAATACTATGTGATCATATAATTAAAGACTGTCTCATAATCTCACAATGGGCCTGAACTAAGGTTGCCTGAACACCTCTAATTCTGGCATTTTTCGAGTGCTTGCTCATGTCCATTCCATGTTGGGTATATGTGCTCATCACATGCACTGGTACTAGAAGATTTCCCTCAGCAGTATCCATAAGGGAGTGGCTCTGGCACCCTCTGGAGTGGCATGCACGTGTCACTATATAGGGGGCGCCACCAGCTCTTCCCACCCTCAGTTCCTTCTTGCCACCAGTGACGGAGCAGGAACATTCTACCATTTTGGTTAGTGTTGTCTTGTTCTCTGCTTATACAAACCCGATAGAACTTGTGGTATAGTTCTAGATCGTTGCTATAGTTTGATATTCTTAGTAGAAGTTTTTGAAGTTCTTAGCCCAGAACAGGACTCAGCAGGGGTGGGGCATCCCTCGGTCTCCAGGCTTTAAGCCCTGCCATTGCTGCAAATGGCCAATGGCTATTAAGTGATCTGCATAACAACTGCCTATGGCGCTTATGTGAGGGGCACATAAATGACAAGTGTCATATCTGCAAGCCCTTTAAACCTAGGACAAAGAAGGAGTGTGATATTAATCTGAGACCACTCCTAAGGCAGTTAGCACTTGCTCCGGCACCAGAACAGCAGTCCCACTCCACACCGAGCACCGCAGCCTCCTTGAGTAGTGCTTCACCAGCATTGACCATGAGCTAGCACTGGTCTCCATCCATGGCTCTGGCCAAGAAACTGAAAAAGATCTGCCCTGCAAAGGAAAGGAGAGGGCTGAGGTTGAGCCAAAGTTCATGCTGGGCAGCTTTCAGGAAGTCAGGCCCCAACTCAAGTCGAGCAGTGCAGCCCATCCCATGCTTTGCTCACAACCCCAGATAGTGCAGGCCTCAGCCAGCATCAGGTACCATCAATGCTCAAAGCTCTTCAAGCAGATCAGGAGATTCTGCTGCTCCCAGTGATGGCCACACCAGCTCTAGTGGTACCCTGATCTCAGGGAAAACCCACTTTGGAATCTATGCATGGGTTCTCACCTCAGTGGCACCATTCAACAGTGAGAGGAATGTCCCACCATTGCTTGCCTGCCTGAAGATGTCATGCCTCAGAACTGGAGCAGCAGGCCCAGCAGATCCCTCTTTGATCCCCATTCTGGGGTTGCTGATCAGGGGATATGAGGTGTATTTTGCCAGCAGGTTGGTGCAGTGATCCCTCAGACACATGCTACCTGGCAAGAACTCTGGAACTGACCCCAACCCCTACTGATCACGCGACCAATCAGAGATAAGAGACTGCCGATTGCCATGCCCTTATTGTCTGTCTCCAGGAAGGGGATCACTCTACTTAGGAAGAGTGATCTCAACAGCCAACCCATAGTATCTCCTGGTACCATTTGATTTCCCGGTACCAGTCAAGTAGTGGAAGACATAGATACTGAGTGTCCAATGCAGATCCACTGAACATCAGTCCCTGAGATGCTGACCCAGATGCTCTGTCCCAGTTGGACAAGTCAGCTTCAGGATATAGCAATTAGCAACCCTTGTGAAAGAGCCTCTGCTCCGTCAGATCCTGCTTACCCAGTATCAACCGCTCCACTTACACTTCCAACATAGAGTGAAGTTCCCTGATGGGAGAGTAAGCCCCAGTACCCACGGTGCCATCCACATCTTCAGCACTGAACCCTAACCCATCGTCCCAAGTGCAGTGGCCTACACCATGTTACCCGTAGAACTCTTGGGGATTCACCCAGCCTTCTTAGCCTATTTAATCAACATTGGGAGCCTTGGAGAGGCCAGTGGCCATGGTATGCCATCCCCTTTTGGTACCCAAGGCTTTGGGGGTAAGTCTCCTTTGGTCTTGGAGGACCCAAGGGAGAAAGCTGCTGCACCATAGATGGAGCACTGGCATCCTCCTTGTCATCACAAGATGAAGCTATCATGGGGCCTCTTCACCCAATTCCCCATCATGATGCCAAAGCATACCAGGAGCTTTTGAAGAGGGCTGCTTCTAACCTGGGATGTCAGGCAGAGGAACTGGGAAAGCCTTTGGACTCTCCATTTGATGTCCTCTGCTCCTCAATTCCTGACAGGGTGGTTGGTTCAACCCCTTCATTAAGAGGTTTTCCAAAATTACTAATGTCCTGTGGCAGGTCCCCTCTTCCCTGGCTCCTATCTCAAAAAGAGACCAAATGCAAGTACTTTGTGTCCACAAAAGGGCATTAGTACTTGTACTTACACCCAGCCCCTAATTCTCTTGTGGTTGAGGCAGTTAACCACAAGAAGGGGCAAAGTCAACCCAGTGCCACACAC
Organism: Rafetus swinhoei; assembly: GCA_019425775.1. NCBI lineage: Eukaryota > Metazoa > Chordata > Testudines > Trionychidae > Rafetus > Rafetus swinhoei. Next base: position 66,944,337 of record CM033424.1, on the reverse strand, counting down.
AAAAATAAAGACTCGAGGAGACTGGATCTTTTTGGATGGAAGGTTTATTCATTTTCCAGACTTCAGTTGAGAGGGGCTAAACACCAAGCTCTCTTTGGCCAATATGACTTCAATGTGTGGCAATTTATGGCCATGTTCAAAGGGTTGCTCCCCAAGGCTTCCAACCTTGCATCCCTTCACCTCTCATCCTGGATGCTGGGTGGCTGAACCCAGAGGAACATTGGAATGTTGGAAAGTAGTCCAACAATCCTCTTGGAGGGAGGAGACCTTCAACCAGATTGACTTACCTGGTCAAATGGACAAGGTTTTCCTGCTGGGCATCCAAGCATTGCACCTCTCCCTTGCACTCTTCCATTCAGTCTATTTTAGACTACCTCTACACCTGAGGAACCAGTGCCTGGCACCCTCCTACGTTAGAATGCACCTCATGGCCATCACTGCTTTCCAACCTCCAAGCCACGGTCAGATGATGTTTTCTCATAACATGGCAGTTAGATTCTTGAGAGGCCTTGAGAGACTCTTCCTACAGTGGGATCTTATCTTGGTTCTTACTGGTCTGCCCTTTGAGCCACTGGGCTCCTGCTCCCTTTCCCACCTGTCCATGGAATGATGCTTTCCTGGTGGTAGTGATGTTGGCGAGGAGAGTCTCTGAGATTAAAGCCTCGATGGCACATTATGCCATCACACAGCAAGCCAGGGATAGCCCTGCATTGGACAGGGCTGTGTTGCAATCTGCATGTCTGTGAACTCCCACCCACCTCCATAGGTATTGTTTGGGACTCACTTGCTATGGAATGGACAAGAGCTAGCACTCAAAGAAAAAAGACTACCAACTACCTGTCCATTACTGGTGTTCTTTGAGATGTGTTGCTCATGTCCATTCCATGACCTGCCCTCTGTTCCCCAGGTCAGAATTTCCAAAAAGAGGGAACTGAGGGTGGTGGTGGTGCGGAGCTGGCAGCGCCCCTAATACTGCAGCATGTATGAGCTGTTCCAGGGGGTGTCAGAGTCCCCCCCAGATACTACTGAGGAAATAACTTCCAGCACCAGAGCATGTGAGGAATGCACACACTTAATAGGAAATGGTCATGAGCAACACATCTCAAAGAAAACAAGAGTAGTCCTATAGCACCAATTACAGAACAGTCAAGTGTCTTTTTCCATCTTTTGAGCGCTTGACTTTACAACCTTAGTATGCTTCTAGTGTAGGTTTTTTTATATCTCTGTGTGCATGCATAATAAATTTATACTTTTCACCTCTTCCTTTTGAGTTTTTCTGTTAAACATGATTCAGACTCACAGATATATTGGAGCATAAGCTTTCATGGGCAAAGACGAAGTGGGTCTTTGCCCACGAAAGCTTATGCTCCAATACATCTGTTAGTCTGTAAGGTGCTACAGGATTCCTTGTCACTTTTGCAGATCCAGACTAACATGGCTACCCCTCTGATACATGATTCAGACTGTTAAATTGAAAGAGAGAGAGAGAGAGAGATCATAACTGCATGTTTTTCATAAAGTCAAAATTTCAGACAACCTGAATTTTTCACCTGATCAGCTGCATGCATCTATTAAAGCAATCTTTGTCAAACTTATGCACAAGTCTAAATGGATTAGAATTACAAAGTAGCAAGGAAGTTTTCAGCTTTTCCAGTGTAAAGGCATTTAAATGGAGGGAGAGAACCCACATGGAGCAAATATGTCCCTTCCTAAGTATTGTAAATTAATCATCCCAAACACTTCTTGAGCATTACTATAAGGTGTATTAGACCAGTAGTGTGGACTTTTGTTCTACTTTTGGAGAAGGATTCTAAAGGTAACTTGTATGAGGTTTTTGGTCATTATTACTATAATCAGATTTTTAGCTTTGGGTAACCCTTGTTCACTTAATATCTGATCCACGATCCACTGAGTCATTGAAAAGACACTCTTCAACTTTAATGGGCTTTGGATCCATCCCTCAGGGAACAATCTAACTTTCATTGTACCTAACAGGGATCTTTTCCTTGACTATAAAGAGAGCTGGATTCATGCTCTTAAAATATTGAGCTGCTTTCATCTTCTTACTGCTGATATGAAATATTGTCCTAACTGTTGTCTTCTAGGTGGATAGGTTTGAAATGGAAGCTGTATCTCTGGGAAAACTGCAGAAGGTGCTATTGCACTGTAAGGCCAGTAACAAGGCACAATTCTGGTACTGTGAGAAAGTAATCATCAGAAAAGCTGGGAAGGACTCTGAATACATTTTCAACTGTGAGAGGTAGTATTTACAGTTCTTTTGTTCTTCAGCTAGCTTTGTCTTCTCAAATACCGTATGAACCCTTTAAGGCTGCATAACTTTGGATGATACCTGTGTGAAACATTTATTCTATAGATGTGCTCAGTTCATTTTTTTTCCCCCAGGACAAGGTAGATAAATTCATCTTACTTAACACTCCTGCACTGATGGCTTAATTTAGTGATCGCTAAGTAGCATGTGTTAAAGGCTAAATCAGCAGTTATTGTGCCAGTTGGATCACAGGGTCCCTTTGCAATTGTCACACAGTTCGCTGGTCATGCCACTAAGCCTGCCGACCTGTCCTCTGGGTCTGTGTGAGTGTGTGTGGGAGCACGAGAAGTCTCTTGGCCCCGCCCTTCCACCTGAGGCCCCGCCCCTTCTGGGGCAGCCATGGCCACTTCAGAAATTTGGACGTGTCCCCCCCTTTAAAAATTATCACCCACCCCTATTATAAGGCCATTTTGAACTTTCAGGAACACTATCCCCAAAAAGGACAAGAACCCCCAAATAAAGCTGCCTTACTCTGTATAAAAGCTTTACACAGAGAAAGATCATAAGTAGGGTTGCCAAGAGTCCGGTATTGACCCGGACAGTCCAGTATTTTTTCCTCCTGTCTGGTAAAAAAATTCAGAAAATACTGGACACCTAAAATGTCCAGTATTTTCTGTTTTTTTTCCCCCTGCCAGGAGGCGAAAATACCAAATACCTGGCAACCCTGTGACTCACTCAGCAACCGGGCACAGCCCCTACCCCAACACCTCTGCCTCTGGACCCCCTGCTTACCTGGTTCTGCAGGGAAGTTGCGTTCTGGTTTGATCAAGAAAACAAGATGGCTGCCGGCAAAAGCCTAAAGACCAAGAGGAAGCAATGCCTTCCCTGGATCTTAGTGCTCAACTGCTCCCCTGTTTCTATCCATATTCTGACTCAGCACACCATGCTGCTTTAATGCTGTTTTATTTTTTAATTTTATTTTTGCTTAATAACTCTCGGACTTTTTTTTTTTTGGTCAGAAAGTTTGGTCTCCCCCGCTTTTTTTTTCCCTCAACAGAATTTTTCTCCAGTTTTTTTTTTTTTTTGTGGGGGGGTGTTCGGTATTTTTGGTTAAACCATCTGGCAACCCTAATCATAAGTTCACCCTCTTTATTAATGAAAAAAGATATTCACAGTGCTATCAGTTATTTATCCAGTGCTTGATAATAAACAAAAGTATTAAGTATAACAAGTAACATTTAAGTGATTCCAAGTGAAAAGATACAGATCAAAGTGAGTTACTAAGCCAAATAAAAAATGCCAGCTAATCCTAATACACTTAGAAAGATTGTTGCAGATCATAATTTTCACCAAGTCCTTATGATGCAGTTCTTCACAAGCCAGAGTTGATCTTTGTCAAGCTTGGTTCTAATAGCCATTTCTGTATCCTCTTCTGGTGAGAAGGCAGATTTAATGGCCCGCTGAAGGCAAAAGCCTGAGTGCTTTCCATTTCTTAAAAAGACTTTCCCCAGGGAAAAATATCAGATTCAAGATGGATTCCAATACCAGGTGGCATGGCCACATGTCTTTATAGGACCAACCATAGTTTGGACTTACAGAAAAAACTAAACCATTCACAGGTTGGTGACTTGACCACCGAGTCATTAAGATTCTAAAGTACCACTAATGGCTTTTACTAGAATACCTGAACTAATAAAACTAGTTCCCACTTAATATTTCTAACTTCACATACAAGAAATATACACAGAATATATATAAACAACGAGAAGTCCTGTGGCACCTTATAGACTAACAGATTTATTGGAACATAAGCTTTCATGGGCAAAGACCCACTTCGTCAGATGCATGTGAATATACAGATTCAGTGGATTAGAACTTTTAAAATGACATGTTACATGACCTGTTTTGCATAAAGTTCTTTGAGTTATGCATATTCATATTCAAAACCCAATTTTCATAAACAATGGGGAGACTGTGACAGTTATGTTATTAGATTGTGAAAGTATATCAATGCCACATATGGAGGAATGCTCTAAGATGGTGGTTGAGAATTTTTCATACAAGAAGCAAAGAGAAATCATACAGTTTTTAAAATTAAAATGTAATTCTCCCTGGGAAATCCAGAAGTAACCTTTGTTCTCTTCTCAGCAAGAAGAGCATTGCTAGAAAAGGGGAAAATCTTCAGTTGGTGACCTAATTGAAAACCAGCGTAATCCCCTCTCCAGCAGCAAGTGAGGGTTACATCAGTGTAGCTTTAAATCACTTCAGAAATATCACCTCATCCAGCCTTTTTCCATTTAACAAAAGGAAGAGCTGTGGGTACCAAAAACATGCTCAGGCACATACAGGAGTATTTAAGCTGAAAATGCTCACATATGTGAATAACTTTATGTGAGTAGACCAGCTGCAATTAGTAGATTGATGGGAGGCAATGTGCCTCAATGGACAAGACTCTGGACATGAGTTCAGGACACTTAATTTGTATTTCCAGATCTATTGTTGATTTGGTGTGAGCTTGGGCAATTTGCTGAAAAACTCTATGTCTCAGGTTCTCTATGGGCTATTTTAAAATAACAATAAAAATGTTCACTCACCTGTGTAAAGTGTTTTGACATTAAGGCAACCTGCAAATTTTTGAAATTACTAATATTATCACTCACAAGAGTAGGGATTTCTCATGTGAATAAGGGACACAGGTTTGGGCACATACTAGTGGGTTTCATCAGTATCATCTCTGGTTGTGAAAAAATATAAACAACTCTCTGACATTAATAAGACAGAAGGTTCTATAGAGAAATGAGGCCAGCTGCCTCACTCAAGCAAGAAAGATCAGCTCAGTTATCAAACCCATCCTCCAGTGGGTCACATGGCTGGAACACTATGCATGAGAGGGCACTTTGGTGTATGCATTTTGGGATAATTAGCACCTAGGAGGCTGGTCAACAGAAAATATTCAGCAGCCGAGACTGTAAAATTGAAAAGGAAAGAGAAGTCACATCACTTCTGCCTTTTGTGACTGCTATAAAAAGAACACTGCTACTGAACAGAGTTTAAAATAGGGCATCAGGACCACCAAGGGATGGCTTTTTTATTGGCCAAAATGTACATCTGAATAACAATGCACTTCTCAAAGAAGGAAAATGCTTTATTGATCAGACATACTTCTGATATACTTCATCCTCACAGCCTCATGACTTTATTTTCATTTTATACTGGAAGATTTTATTTTATTTTTCTGTTCTTAGTATAAGATACCATATTCCTTAATTCTCTCAGTTACCCTGAGAAGCATTAATTTTTTTTCTGACTTAACAAAATCCTGGCTTTAAATTTTTCCTAGGCAAAACTCAGCCATTCTCATGGATTAAAATTAACACATTATTTCTTTTGGGGGTTTTAAAATGATAAATCGACATTTTTTCCCCTTCTAGGATTACAGAATATGTCTGTATGCCCTGGCTTGAACAAGAGAACAGCATAAATATAGCTTATATATAAAGATTCTTAGGATCTGGTGCTATTAAATTCTCAGAGCTTCTTTCAGGGAATAGCCGAGAGTGCTCATCACATCCTGGGATTGTGCCTGTTAGGCTACGTCTACACTGGAATGCTATTTTGGGATATCAGAGTATCCCGAAATAGCTATCCCGCGCGTCTTCACAACAAGCCCGTTATTTCAGGCGCACTATTCTGATGCCCCAGTAAACTTCATTCCACGAAGAGTAAGGGTTGTTTCGGAATAGTGGGTTACTTCGAAATTCGAAATTTGGCACTATATAGACAGCACCAAATTACAAATAAGCTATTTTGAAATAAGATCGAAATAAGAAATGCAATTTGCGTAGCTCAAATTGCATATCTTATTTCGAGCTATGGTGCAGTGTAGACTCATCCTTTGTAAACTAGTGTGAAGGTACCAAGGTACCTACCCTCTAGGTCTGATCTTTAGGACTATGTATGTGCATAATGTTGAGCATATGCTAAGTGCTTTGCAAATCCAGGTCATGAAGCTTAGAACTATACAGGATCTAGTCCCAGCTGCCTCACTGTACAGCAGTCCAAAACTACTGATTAATGAAATCATGTTGAGATTGCAATAACCTTACTATGGGGAGGGAAAAGGTTCCTCTAAAGATAATCCAGAAAAGAAAGAAAAATGTGAAGAATGCGAAAGAAAGAAGAATGTGAAAACCAGAAGAGTAACGTGTAAATGGATCAGTATTTAACTCCCTCTGGTTTTAGTCAGCAAGGTAAAAAACACATCTTTAGAAAATGGTTATATTGTCCCCCTTTAAATCAAAGCTCCTGTTTTCTGAAAATAAAAAGTGGAATTTTTATCAGGGGATTAACTGACCTTTTTTCCTCAGGTGCCACTGTAAATGATTTCTGGTTATTCACAGCATCTCTTCCTGTTGTTGCAGATGTCTCTCCTTTTCTTTGTCAGTTTCATGCTCTTTCTTCGTGTGAAATTGACATGTGGTGGTGGTGGTGGTTGGAAATAGACAGAATAAGGCACCCAGCTGCAGCTCTGATTTTCTGGCGGGTGGAGAAGATTTGAGAAATGGAACATTTTCCCTTGTGCCGTCAGCTGAATCATTTTTGTTTCCTATGAGGCAAAGATTGTTTTGCACACCCCAAGCAGAATGTGTGAGGAGAGGAGCTTTTGCAGGAGTGCAGACTTACTGCATACCCCACAGCTCAGCATCACAGAAGCTTCCTCTACCCTGACACATAAGGGAGATTTGGTGTGAGTTGGGAGAGGGGATGTACTTGCATCTTTGTGGATCCCACTACTAAATCTCACCTCCTCCTGCCTTTGGGGGTTCAGCTGTCACACTGACAGACCCTGGTCATCAGTGGCTGGGATTCAAACCTAAGACCTCCGGAGTCTTCTAGCATGAGCTAGAAGATACCTGCCTTTTTGCTAAGACTGTAGCAGGCTCATCAATCACAAGCATTAGAGGGAGACAGAGTGCTACACCAAGTAGGCATTGGTTACACCAGGGTAGGCAATAAGGAGGTGGTGGTTCACCAGGGTTAGCCCTCGTAGACCACTGCCATATTTACCTGCGCCTCTGCAGGTACAGATGATTGCAGCTCCCATTGGTTGTGGATTGCGGTTCCCAGCCAATAGGAGCTGTGGGAAGCAGTGCAGTCCAGGACACCACTTTCTGCAGCTCCCATTGGCTGGGAATGGCGATCCACAGCCAACAGGAGTTGCCAGTGCCCAAACCTGTGGAAGAGCATGTAAATAAAGCTGTGGCAGCTCACCAGGGACTAATCCGGGTGAACTACATCTGGCCTACAGGTTGTTTATTGCCTACCGCTCGGTTACACAGTGGCAGGGGCTACTGCAGCTCTGAAGCTGGGATAGCCGAATGAGTGAAGGAAGATTCCATTCCACTTGACATCTCTGAAATCACCCCGCACAATTCCACAGTAATTGGGCTTAGCTCAGGCATCCAGATTTGACTCCATTAGGCTAAATTAATCTCTGGTAGAATTCCATGGAAGTTAGCGTCACATTAGAGGCTCATTGAGCCATTAAAATGAAACTATGTAAACAGAAGCCTCCTGTATAGTGGCTCTAGGTAGAAAAAAATGGTTCATTTTTGCAGCGCAGGAAGTAAACAAAAGTTAGAAATGTGGGTCCCAAAGTTTAGGCTTTGAAAAGTGCTCTTGGTTCAGTCCATTCCTATGGAAAAGATTGGGCTAAATTCTGACTTCAGTTACTGTGCAACCCCGTCTTCATCTTTGAAGCTCAATTTTGGGCTTCTTATTCATCTACTGTGGGATTTCCCTAACTTTTCATAGCATCCCTTCCCAAAGTATTGAGCAATGCTCTGGGCTTGAGTCTTACCTGTGACACCACTCACATCAGGCATAGTTCTATGGGATTCTCAGTGTCTGCTTCTCAGAGATGTGTAAAGGGACATTGTGACATGTTGGGGACTCTCAGACCAGTGAAGGGCCCTGCCATGCCTGCCTTGTATGTGAATGCCTTGGTGCTGTGTAGCTGCGGTTCAGACCCCTGTCACCAGTAGCTTGCCCACAAGCACAAGATCTCACCCTGGCTCTCACCAGCCTTGTTAATCCTTGGAGGGTGACACCAACATGCTTCCAGGCCTGGGATTTTCTAAATCCATCCTTCTCAAGTTCTTATTACCAGACAGTCGGATAAATTCCTGCTGGTTTGTCACCCACTCAGGGCATGAATTCAGCCTGCCAGACAGCAGTTTACTTCGGCACACACACATTCCACACAGTGTGTACATGAGAGACCTGTTTGGGGCTTATGTAATAAAAAAGCCATGGATTCAAAGATGAAAGCGTAAGAGAGAACAAATGTATATAAGTGACACAAAAAAAGAAACGTATAGGCACAACCCTTTTCTAATACCAATAGTCTATTGTCTTTGAACATAAGAACATAGAACATAAGAATGGCTGTACTGGGTCAGACCAAAGGTCCATCTAGCCCAGTAGCCTGACTGCCGACAGAGGCCAGTGCCAGGTGTCCCAGAGGGGGTGGACCGAAGACAATGATCAAGTGATTTGTCTCGTGCCATCCATCTCCAGCCTCTGACAAACAGAGGCCAGGGACACCATTCCTACCCCCAGTTTCTGAGCATAGCCCTAGCTGTAATAGAATCTAGTGTTGCATGGACAGCACTTGCCAAATGGCAGAAAACCTTGGAAAAAGCCATTTACAAGCAGGCTTGTGCCTACTATTTTGCCCTTTCAGTCCATGATGATACATGTTTATTCAGAGTGAAGAAATCCCCTCTTACCTGAGAGCCAGGATATGTCCATAATTTTCCATTAATTCCATTGTCTTTTCCTGGCTAGAGAATGGGTTGTTGCTTGGAGCCGGTGTCATATAAATCCATGTCTAAGAGGGTGCCCTCCAGGCTGTGATGTGTAGTTGAAATTGTAGTACAGGTTTCTGAGCACAGTTTTCTATATGCATAAACACACAGAATCATCACCACAGTCTGTATACATATCTCAGAAGGGCCATAAAGTTTAGAACATTCCAAGCTTTCATGAAAGGCCTTACTTGGCATGCTTCTAGTACAGTAACACAGGGTGCAACCAGTTGGTTCAACTGCTCATTTTGGGATTTAACCTTCTGCTCTTCCCTTGGGATGCCTGGACCCTGATTATTGTAGCTATTAATATATATGAGAAACAGACCCAATGCCTTGCATCAATGTGTAATGGTTGTAAATGAGAGTAGACCCGTGCCCTTTGTCACCTTCAGGGATAAGTAAACTGAGCTAATTCCAGCTCGTTTTCTCTAATTTTTAATATGCAACAATTATCTCTGAGGACCCTCCCATCCTGGGGTGTCCTGTCTTAGCATGGATATGAGGCTTTATATAGACTGGCTTCTAATTCATATGGAGCAAATACTGTGTGCAATTCTGGCCCAGGGACTGAGTTTACTGTTATGTAAAAATAACTCTCTTGGAGGGGTAACAAGAATAGAGTAGGAAGGCAACTGGGTAGGCAGTCCTTAACCAAATAAGACACCTTTGATTTTCATTTAGCTCTCATGGTTGAGGTTGGATCTTTTTTTTTTCCCCACACCAGTTTTGCTATCTCGAATGTTGTCTTCAGGCCCCAGTTGTGCACAGTTTGTGCCCACAATCCCTTTGTAGGATTGAGGCCTGAATTTGTACTTCATTATTTTATGTATCAAACTGTACTGCACCTGTTCAAGAGACAATTCCCCTGCTACTACACATGTTCAACATACAAAATAAACCTTGGATCATCCAGTTACATGCAATGAAGAACAAATCGATTCCAGTCTTCTTTCTTGTTTGCTTGTTTATTCTCAGGTGGCTTCCATTTATGTCCCAGGGAATAATTCACTCAGAAATTGAGCTCTGCTCTGAAGGTAAGAATTATTGTTATGCTATGGAAATGAAATAAATAATTTGTATTGTTTGCTCAGCATTAACTGGCACCTCCACCAATTCCATTTCTGAGAAGATTTTATATGTTTGTATTTGTGTTTATATTGTATCGTATTAGCTGAGAGGGAAGATTTGCTTATGCAGGAGCCCAAGGGTTAACGTCACACTAGCTTTCCCTCCACCTTTTCTTAATGTAACCAGCCAGGTCTATTATTAACTGCACTTCATATTTTATTTTTGGCAGAACTGCAAATAAATCATCATCTGAAAATGCAAGATGAAGCAAATGGTAAATCCTGCTGCTGCTTTCTGTATTCTAATCAAGAGTGTCTCTGTTTCACAACTACCTGCCTCGCACATTTTTGGCCTTTTTATTTGCTTTTCAAATTTTAATTACCATAAACAGTTTGATTATTGCAGTAAACCCTGAACTCTTCATTTTGATTTAAATGATAAATCACTTGAACTGTGTTATTTGCAAATTATTTTTTATTCTGTCATTTTTCATGCCAGTAATTTTGGGGTCTTTCACTGGTTAGATGGGAATTTTATAATTTTCCTAATAATTAGTGACCATTCATCTTAATTTTACTTTCTGCAGTTAATACTTTCCATCATGGCTCTGTGGCTTTTGTCACCCAAGGCCATGTATAATTAGTTCTTTCCATTAGTTCTTCATTTTCCAATTCTGCCTGCGATTTCTTGTTTGTCCAGATTGACTTTTCTGTCCTGCTACAATACATTACCTATATCTGAACAAACACACAACTTCACACCCTCCCCCTGCCAGCTGTAAGTAATACTTTTTGCTGTAGGTTGAACAATAATTTAGATGATGTCAGGTGAAAGTTTTAAAATGTGTTCATAATTCACTAGAGCAATCAAGATATCCACTGAGAGCCAAGTACCTCTTTTCAAGCGGCATCCCTAAGGCAAAGAGTTAATTATAAAATTTGTATCTAACTATTATACAAATTATATTCAAATCCACATTTTACTTGTATAAATTTTATTTTGAATAACAATTAGTTTTGCCTTAATCCTTTTATTGCCTTTCCCAGAAAGAACATTTTCTCCCTATTTACCAGGCTTTTGTACGGAGGTTTGCTTCACCACTCCCCACTCATTAGTATTTCCATTGTTCCACCAAACTGGTTCTTAATCTTTTGTCAGTTTTAGATGGAACTCTGTCTAGTCCTTCCTGCATCCACAAACTGGACACTACACTGTATTAATTCAGCCAAGTGTGTCTGACTGTGGCATATAGAAATGGCCACTTAGATCTAGAAAAATGGTATGTGTGTGTGGGGGGGAGGAGGGGCAGAGTTGCATGATGCATTCAGCTCACTTATTTTCAGTGAAGGTCACAGGGTTGGGCACTCAGAGCTGAGCATTTTCACCCTGATCCAGACCCAGAAGGAAGCACCATTTGGCTAGCTGGTAAAGTTGATTGATAGACATTGGATTACCTTTTTCTGTTGAAATGGTAGTGTTTTGTGGATAGCTACTGACTTTAATGGAAATGTCCTCAGTTCTACGCTATATGAGAAATGAGAGAATCCTATAATAGCCACTAGCCCTGTGGTTCAAGTATTTACCTGAGGTTTGGAAGGCCCAGTTTCAAGTGCCTGATTATCCTAATTCAGAGCAGGTACTTGAACCTGGACTCCAACATCCCAACTTAGATTGGGCAACAGAGTCAGTCTTTCTTTGGCCTAATGAATGTTCAGTTATTTATCCACAGTGGAACAGCTCCTACAGGAAATATAGAGACTGATTCTGTAGCCCATCCGAGTGGTTAGGGCACTTGCTTCCAGATGGGAATTAGAAACTCTTGAGATCCTTATCCCATCTATGTACTTCTCTGTATCAGTCTGTCTATACTGCTGTCTTCTTCTCTGCCACCTACTCTCACTCTCCTTTTACTTTTGCATCTCTTCTTATATCAAAACACAAATCACATTTCAAAAGTTTTAAGGGTTTGGTGCGAGCGAGATGGGTCAAACCAAGATTTTCAGCCTGCCTTTGGGAAAAGTCAAACCTGGCTGAGATTAGAATTTGGACTTCACTGATGGCCCCGTCCTGTGTAACAAACCAAGCTTAAGTCTGAATCCAAATACTCCCATCTTTTGGGACTTTCGGGTCAGGAGGCACAACTGAACTTTAGAGCTTGCGCCCACTTCCACTTGTAAAAGGTGCCTTTAGGGATATCTCCCCTGCATTTCCCAAAGCAAGCCAGAAAGTTAGGACCTGGGAACACTAATAATACTACTGCCTTAAGGACAAAAATTGACCATCATTGAGGTTCCCCCCCCAAAAAAATAACAAAGCCCAAGCGCAACAACCCCACACTATCCAAGTACATTTCAGGAGAAAATTCTGTACCAACATCTTGTATTAGTTTTGATAGAGCAGTCATTGGAATGTAGGTGAAAAGATATTTAGGACATTATAATTGAGGCAACATAGAAATCCAGGCCAAAAAAATGTCTTTTAGCCCAATTAAAATTAAGCAGTGCAGTGTCTCCCTGCATTTTTGGGACTCAGAATTTTAACAGAGGTACAACTTGCTGCATTTTATTGCTTGTCAGTAAAGTTCTTTATCATGTTCTCTCTTAAGAGATGAAATTTCATTCTTTGCCAGTCAAGTGACCCCAAAGTAATCTGGGCTTTCTGAAAATTAAAATTACATTTTTGGAAAATAGAAAAGACTAATTTTCATTTTTAAAAAGAGTCTTACGCACCAAATGTTGGAACAGGGAGTCCTTTGGCATGCCCCTTTTCACCCCTTTAATTCTTCTACCTACAATATTTATGAGGTAATGCTCCCTCCCCTCCAATTAAGGTGACTGTATCTCTTGCAGCTACTAAATGTGGTCCCTTTGCTAGCAAAGTGGGTCTCTGGAAATTAATCTGAAGGGGGAAAATTTTCAAAGACACAAAGTGGAGTTAGCTGCTCAACTGCCATTGTGTTTCAATGGGAAATGGGTCTCTTGTTCCCCTTCTATGTTTGAAAATCTCCCAGAGGTCCTTGTTCTCCTCAGAAGCTTGACACCCCATTTTCAGAGGGCACCCAACCCTTATTGGCATGGAAACAGGTGGTTGAACTCCCTAGTCCAACACCTCCCCGGGAAGAAGCAGATCCATGGTCCAAGATAAAGCATTTCTGATTTCTGAGTCTTGACTCGTGTGGCAGTCAACAACCCCAAGGAATAAAATTGCAGTGTGTACACTATGGCGTTTCTCTCTCCAACTCTGTGGGCTAGGATTTTATTTTGCTTTCTCCAAACTATTGTCTGCTTTCTCCAAAATCAATTAAGGCGCTAGGTGGAACCTGTTGCACATACTGGGCAAAAGCCCCAGTGAAAGAAACGGTTGAGAGCTCATGATTTCTGCTTCTCAGATGTAGGAGCACAATTTTGGTTAGTGAACTGAGCTTAATGAGATTTGTATAATGCCAGTTGCAGATATTTATATAACAAGTCTGCAGTGTGTTGAAGAAGAAACAGCATTAATGTACACAGAGATCAGAGACGCCTTATGTCAGTGGCTCACAAACTTTGTGAACCTTTCCTTTAATATAGAGATCCACTCACAGATGATCTCAATCCCATATTTGCCATCTGGCAGCTAGAGTGCTTGGTTGCATGAATCACTAATATTCTGGCAGGGAGAAAGAGAGGAGTTGAGGATAATTTTGCTTAATTCAATTTTCAATTTAATATTTAATAATTCATTTAATATTTAATTGTCAAGGTTTTGAAATGTTCCAATACTTCTGTTCCTATGGAATTTCCAGACAGCAGCCAGGATTGTGATCCAAATCCTGCAGGAAAGGATCTCCCTCTCATCCCCTCCCCGCACAGTCTCAGATGCTCCACGTGGGAAATTACCAGAAATCTCATGAGAGCAGCTGGTTCTCACGAGATTTCCATCTTAACTTTGCACACTCCAGGAGGAGGCCAAGATAAGCATCTGAGCTGTTGGATCCTTATCCAAGCTGCACCTGAATTTTCAACATTATTCTGAAACTCAGCCATTATGCCTCCCTACAGTATTGCTCTCAGGTGCACAATAGTTACAGTTCCTTGGACTTGGCCATGCATGATTTGCCGTAGGCAGCTCCCCAGCCTCATTGTAGTTACTGTGATAAAAGTGTTTCCATTTGATTTTTTACTCTGCAGAAGGAGACTGGAAGATTACTGTAGTCACTGGGGGCTTCCAAACAGCTGGCACCACAGCAACAGTGTCCCTTTACGCCTATGGAGAAAACAAGTCTTCTGGTCCCATTATCCTGGGATCTGGGAAGCACCAGCTGTTTAATCCCAACAGTGCAGATACGTTCAAGGTACAGTTACTGTTTTATAGAATCGTTGGAGAATTTGCTTATAAGACGTATTCAAAGCAGGTTTATGCAAAAAGCAGATAATATTAACGAAGAGGAAAGCAATATGCATATACATTGATTTTGATTTTGTTTAGCTGAATTGTTCATGGAGCAAGTTCCCTGCCTGAAGGGTGGAATTGTATCTTTATGGGGATAATCAAGTCAGCAAATGCAGGGAAAAGAGCATCAAGCAAAAAATTCTTGGAACTTGCTTCCTGTGGGCTAAAATTCAAATTTTAAATTGGCAGAGTTCATGTGCAAGGCTGAAAATCATTTCCCTTTCCTTGGATCCATTCTTGAAGGCATATTAGTAAGATCGGGCTAGATTGTGGCTTGTCCTGCACAGGCATTAAGGGGAATAAGAGTCGCTTTCCCAACCCTGTGTCTGGTAATTCCTACATGAGCTACTGGGACCTTGGGTTCAGGGACACAGAAGTAAGCACCTGGATGACTTAGTCTCTCCTTGGAGTTGGTGTGCAAAGAGGCATGGGGAATGGGCAAGAGCTTAGTGCCAAGCCCATATGTGAGCAAGAGTTGTGTGGTTGCTAATTTGCTGCTGATAGAAGCCACCACATATTGACTGCATCCGAGGAACAATGAGGAAGGAATTGTGATTCCATGGGACACAGTGCTTCCACAGGGCCTCTCTATGGAGTGGCGCAGTTACACAGAAACCCATGTCAGGGTGATGCCTAAAATCACCTAGCCCACAGTACATTACTTAGGTCCATGTGGGAAAAATCACAGGGAGCAGTGTGTACCGTCACCTTTTTTTGGGAGCACTCACCGCTTTCCTCCAGCACAGCCCGCAGCCGGCCCTGGGAGCACTTGCGCTGCACCAGATGGAAGCCCGCTTGGGACATGCGGCAATTAAAGGACAAGTTTTCCCCAGAGGTTTTTTTTTTTTTTTTGCTCAACAAAAAGCGATCTGGCAACTCTAGTACCGGCACCCTTTTTTTTTTTTTAAACAAAAAAAGCACTGACAGGGAGTAAGTGATAGAGAATCACTACCAGTCACACAGCAACAGAAGGAAGTTTCTTTGTGACTTGTATCTTGGCTTTTCCAGTTTGAAGTGCAAAAATAACATAATGCAGGTTTTCCCAGTGATGGGTTGCACATAGGGTCTAATCCTCCTCTCACTCACACTAATGTAGATCAGTAATAACATCCCTGCCACCCATGAAATTATAGTGATGTAAAACTGATGTAATAAGGGCAGAATCAGGCCTTTAGTGAACTTTGTGGATGATATGCCTGTCTGAATTTAGGCAGAATTTAACCCTTCCTGTACCCAGGGCTGTCCTTAGGATTTATGGGGCCTGATGCATTTCTATTAAATTGGCGCCCTTATGCCTGATGGCAGCCTTGGGGTTGAGGGAATGATGATTTTTTAGAGATGTGATTTTATAATTTTAGCAAGACACTAATGAAATATTGGAAAGCAATTTTTAAACTAAGGTCAGGTAGACTAACACAGTAAATTCAGAATCTGACAGTATATATCTAGGGCTAGCAAATGCCTGTTAAATGGCTTCATTACCACTTGAATGGCTTTTTCACAGGTTCAGTGTTCTGCTAATAAGTCTGGCGGGCTTTTTCACCTTTAAGTTAACTAGATACCCTCTGGAGGAAGCAGAGCCGCAGAACAGGGATAGGAAGAGGTGGGTGGGTGGACATTAAGACCCAGTGGTGCCCCAAATTTTCAGGCGCCCTATTCAGCTGCAAATTCTGCATATGGGTACATCCTGTACCCCTGAGTCAGAACAAGTGATCAGGTTCAGTTAAATTAAAATATCATCTTGTATATTAACTGGGCCCCCAATTACAGGAAGGATGTGGATGCATTGGAGAGGGTCCAGCGGAGGGCGACCCAAAATGATTAGGGGGCTGGAGCATATGACCTATGAGGAGAGCCTAAGGGAGTTGGGTCTCTTTAGTCTGCAGAAGAGAAGAGTGAGGGGGGATTTGATAGCAGCCTTCAACTTCCTGAAGGGAGGTTCCAAAGAGACTGGAGAAAGGCTGTTCACAGTAGTGATGGATGGCAGAACAAGGAACAATGGTCTCAGGTTATGGTGGGAGAGGTCTAGGTTGGATATTAGGAAAAACTATTTCACTAGGAGGGTGGTGAAGCACTGGAATGGGTTACCTAAGGAAGTAGTGGAGTCTCCATCCCTAGAGGTGTTTAAGTCCTGGCTTGACAAAGCCCTGGCTGGGTTGATTTAACTGGGATTGGTCCTTCCTTGGGCAGGGGGCTGGACTTGATGGCCTTCTAAGGTCTCTTCCAGCTCTATAATGCTATGATTCTATGATTTACCCATCCCTTAAATGAACTCTTGCAGAAGTTTTGTAACATTTTGATTAATGCCATTAGCCACTCAGTATATCAGAGGGTCGTGACCAGCTCATTTAGCTTTACTTCTCCCTCCTCTTAAGGAATGGAGTATTACTCCCTCTCATGTTCAGGTCTCACCTTGTTCCTCCATGCAACACAGCAAGACCTGGTACCTGACCCACTAGACCTGTTGGTCATAAGGGCCAGATCCCCAAACAAAGGATATAAAAATTATGACCATTTTAAAATCCAAGTGGTGTAGAGGGATGTTTGGGGAAGAACCAGGCCTTTTACAATTTAGTGACACTTGGGGAAGCTTTGGCCCTATTTTCAACCTGGAATTCACCCAAAAGAGAGAAACCTCCAGGCTGGCCAGATACAGTTCACCTTTTCATGAGCACTTATCTAGTTATCATGTTCAACTGCTACTGACAGATCATGGTGAAGATAATGAGAGCAGATACATGTAAGCAGCATCCTTTTCCTTAAAATGATTTCTTTCATAATGTTAAATGACTGGTTTAATAAACTAATTGATTTTTAATAATCTACAAGATAGAAAACCATGCTCTCCAAAAATGTTTTCCACTGTGTGAATATTCTTCAGTATTGCAAGGCATCCATCTACAGTGCTGTATCCTGAGAACATTTGGTAATATTTTAGTGTTAGTTGTTAATAGCACAAAATGCTGTGGAGTTGTTGGAAACTAAGACATTACAAACTGCTATTTCTTACATATTGGCTGTTTCATCCATTAAATATCATGGAGGGCATCCTGGCCCTACTGAAGTCAATGACAGAACTTCTGTTAACTTCTGTGGGGCCAGAGTTTCACCACTTGTGTAGGTAGTGCTATATGTAGTGTGTAAAAGCCATTTGACTTCCAGCTGAACTTATATAGCATGGATGTCTGCTTTAGGGTTGTGGTGTGTTTTTTTTGTTTTGTTTTGTTTTGTTTTGATAGACTGTGTTGCTGATTTTTACCGAAAACCGTAAGAATTAATCATTACACTTAATGGAAAAACAAAATGCACACATGTCATGCCAAAGGACAATAAAATAATATCTATTTTCTAACATCCCTTGGTTACAGTTGCTACTTAAAGGTGTGTCAAGGAAATTGGCTGCAAGTCTCACAGACAGAGAAATATGAAATAAAATACAAAAGCTGAGCTAGACTCCAAAATAGAAAAGAATAATCTTCACAAAAATCAAAATTATAATAAGCTCACAGATAGCAACATTAACTTCATATACACAAAGGTAATTCGTGAAGTATCTGAACATTGTCTCCAAAGCTATCACAGCAAGTATTCAAGAATATTAAAGAAAGCAAACATGAAAAAAGAAGGGAATTGAAGTTCAAGGGTAACTAATATCAAAATCTTTTCCAAGAAATCTGTTATCAAGGTTTAATTGATTTCTATGAGGCCTAATTGTGTTGCCACTTACACAGGCTTTGCATGGTGGGGCAGCTCCACCTGTCTCTGATTTACGCTAGTGTGAGTGAGTAGAACAGTTCATGAATACTTTTGAGATTTTTTAGTTTTCATCCTGATTGAAGATGAGAGGAAATTTTGAATGCTAGAAAATATTCATGGGATGGAAAAAATATTTCCTGCCCAGCTCTAACAGTGATTGCGGTTGGGAATGTGCATTACATTTTACAGATATAAAGTATGGCAAGGATCTTGCACTATGGTGTTAACTTTTTAATTGTAGCTGAAGAAATGTAGTAGAGGTTGTTTATTGTCTTGTGATGGGGAACATCCTTGTTTCTGGCAGAAGTCTGAGGATCTGGATTCACAAGATATCTGTTTGCTGACTGCATTGCATTGAAGGTAGCTTCCTAGTGCTTTTCTTTCCAAGCATAGGCCAATGGAAAGATTTACTGTTGCAATATCTGCCCTACCTGGTATGCTCATTCTACAAGAATAGGTTTTCCTTGAGTGGTTCTGATAATTTCCCTATGGGCTGAAAGAGGCTATACTACTACTTGGGGATATTTTGTCTGCCTTTGGTATTATTCATGCATGATTTTCAGGGAATGATTATTCTGTGGAGAATCACATTTTCCTCTAATAAAGAATGTTGCTCTGCCAAGGGGTTACAGCTTGTTTCAAAATTTTAATCTGGTTTCCCCTGTTCACTTCTGTTGCCTCCACAGTATCCAAACTGGTTTCCAAAATACTGATCCTGGCAATGTCTTGAGCAATTAAATTTTTGTAGAATTGTAAATTATATTTAAGAGCTAGCCCAGTGATATATGATGATGTTTCCTCATTTTCTGCTGGGGAAAAAAATCTCCTGTGTAATTTCTTCTGGCATTTGGTTAAGGCAATAACCCTGTTCTCTTTCCCCTTCCAAAGAGAAATGGCCAGAGGAACATGAGGTATTATCTTTCTCATGTTAGGTTTTATAACTTCACCATGGAACAAGCTCACAGGGTTAAAGCCAGAGTCTGCCACTGTTGGCAATAATAACTTCAGTGGCATTAAAGCAGCTAGCCCAATAGGTCTGCTCACATAATAAAGCACTGCTAAATGTTGCTAACCATGGCAGAACCTAGCTCCTGCCTACGAAGGATATCCTCAGGCCTCTTATGTCAGCATATTAGATAGCAAGCTCTTTGGGGCAGCATTAACCTTTATGGTGCTGGGCACATTATTAACATAAAAAAGATAAGGATTAATATAAATGAGAATGCATGAACTTTGGTGACTTAAAATCTGTGGCTTTGTACTTACAATTAGGGACTCTGTTTTGAATGCCTGTATCAAAAACCCCTCAGAATTTGGGAAGAGAGCTAGGACATCTGGATCAAATCCTGGTGTGAATTTTGTGGTATGTCCCATCCCTCCCCCCCACTGACAGCACTGCATGTCTCTCTATTTGCAGAGTCCTTTGATTTTCTCTGAAGGATCTGTTTGAAATGCTGTCACAGTCTAGTGTGGCAAAGTGTCTGATTTTTATCAATAAGCACATATCTGTTGTGGGGTCTTTCCCAATACTTGCAGCAACACTTGAGCATAATATTTAATGACTATATTCTTAGTGTGAAGTTACTGTATCAAAATATCAAGTGATCCTATCCAGCTATACTTGGTTGCCAAAATGACACGTTAGATCCTGTGACAGACCAAAGCCTGCAAACTGCAAAGCTCTTATAGAAGGCAACCATATTGGGAGGTGGGTTAATGCCTTCTTGTTTCTCAATTAGCCTCACCTGAACACAGCCCAGCTGCCAGGGTAGAAAACAGAGGCCTAATTAGGAGTCAGCCTACAACAGGGGTTAATTAAGCACCTGTTGCCAATTAAGGCCTCCGGGTCTCTATAAAAGGATTTGTCCCAGACAGCAGCGGGGAGAGTTTTGGAAGGCACACAAAGCAGAGCCGAGCCCGAGCCCTGGCCTGTGATGAGAATGACTCGGTAAGCAGGGACCCTTGCCTCTAGGGAAGTCCCAGGGCAATGAAGGGGGCTCCGTGAGTCTCTGAGGTGCACAAGTAACTACTAAGAAGCACAGAACTCCCAGGGAGCTAACAAGGGACTTTGTCATGGTCCCAAGACAATTGGATACAATTTAGGGCATCCCTGAGGCTCCACCAAGGGTAGACAGCTGAAATCTACTCAAGACAAAATTGGGGATGTAAAGGTGGCATAAAGCCATCTCCTCTAATTAAGGCTTCAGAGATTCCAAGGCTGGAAGGAGTGATTGTGACCATCTAGTCCAGGGGTCAGCAACCTTTGGTTCTTGGCCTGTCAGGGTTACCCACTGGTGGGCTGCCAGACATTTTGCTGACATTAACCAACCACTGGCATGATCCCCTGCAGCTCCTAGTGGCCGTGGTTCACCATTTGCAGCCAATAGGAACTGTAGAAAGTGGAGTGGGCTGCAAAGATCTTAAATGTTTTGCCTTGTTTACCTGAATGTGTCTAGCTTCACTTTCCAGCCATTGGATTGTATAATCTCATCATAAAAAATATATCAAATTAGTTTGATTGAAGCTATTTTCCATAAACCTATGTTGATTGGCATTAATTATATTACCCTCTTTTAATTCTTTATTAACTGAATCCCATATCAGCTGTCACATTATCTTGCCCAGGATCGATATCAGACTCATCGGCCTAATAAGGCATACCCGCTTGTAGAATGCACAATTTTTTGTTATGAAATTATCATCTACAGTATTTAGAAATTCTGAGAATGTTTTAATATTGGCAGCATGAGACCTTCACAGTACATTACTTAATTGAAGTGGCTCATGGTGACACACACATTTTTATTCTATACACTATGGATAGGTGCATAAAGAGCTGGTCATTTTGTTTTCTAGTGTTATTTGGTGCTCTCTACAGTAGGAGACACAAACTAATACCCCCTGTAGCCAGGGAGTTGGCTCAATCGATGAAATTGGACTCAGTTCTCCTACTCAAATCCCAGTTTGACTAATTAAGAGGGGCAGAGCAGCATCAAGGAGTTCTAAGAGGCCTGGTGAGAAGGAGACATAAGGGCTGCGTCTAGACTGGCAAGACTTGCCAGCTGTCTACACTGGCCGCTTGAATTTGCACAAGAGCACTGACTTTGTAATGTACAAAATCAGTGCTTCTTGCTCAAATACTTTCACGCTCCCGCTCGGGAAAAAGCCCTGTAAAGGGCCAGTGTAGACAGGGAAGGACTGTTTTGCGCAAAAGAGCCCCGATGGCGAAAATGGCCACCAGAGCTTTCTTGCGCAAAATCGCGTCTAGACTGGCCACGGATGCTTTTACGCAAAAGCACTTTTTGTGAAAAAGCATCCGTGCCAATCTAGACATGCTTTTGTGGAAATACTTTTAACGGAAAAACTTTTCCGTTAAAAGTATTTCCGCAAAATCATGCCAGTCTAGACATAGCTAAGGAGTCACAACAGACTGAATCAGAGAGGAGAACTGCCAGAGATGGAAGGTTTTTCCTGGGAGAGATCTGCAGTCAGGAGAAGCAGCACAGGGCAGTGATACCTGCTGGCTCTAAGCTGGAGAACTAAAGCTAAGGGCCAAAGAGGGATGAAGGAAGGGGAAGCAGCCAAGGGACTAAACCATTGATGCCTCTTTATTGGAGGGTTGGACTTGGAGAAACAATGAGAGGACCTGGAGGAGTGAGAGATGCTCCTTTGGCAAGGGTGTTCCCAGTAGAGAGGCTGTGGCAGTTCCCCCTGGGAAGAGCAGGTTTGTGCCCCGGAAGGAAATGGCAGCTGTCCTGGCAGAGCAATGGAAGTGTGGCAGACGACACTGAGGTATGGTGAGAACAAAGCTAGATGTTTACAGACTGTTGCATGGAGTCAGAGGGACTTTTGTTATGGACTATCTGCACTATGTTTGGTGAATAAATCATCTTGATACATTTGAGGAGATGCTTGCACAAGGTTACTGGAGACTCCAGAGAAAAACTGAGGCAAAGGGACGCTCACAAGGGTGCCCTGAAATGATGATGGGGCACCTAGCAGGGGGCCACTTGCTTGCACGCAAACTTGTACTTTAATTTTAGGATAATGATCCAAAAGCATTCAGGATACCCTTCTTCCAAGTTATCAGTGATTTGGAAACAAGTAAAGCTATTTTCAACATTGAATGCCACTCCACCTCCCCTTTTGCCTATTCAGTCCTTCCTAAATACTTGTAACCACTGATTTTAACATCACAGTTATGCAAATGACCCCTCTCAGGTTTCCATAACACCAAACTAGATCGAATTTGTGCTCTTAAATGAGCAATTTCATTTCTTCTCTTTTGTTACCTAGACTTCATTGGTGTGTGGGCAATTAAAGAATGTCTTCTCTTCACGTCCACTGGTTGCTTGATTAATTTTGTTCTCAACATCTTGATTTCATTTTAAACGAGTTGAGTCCTGGACCAAGCATAGTTTAATCAGCTCCAAGAATCAGAGTGAAAAGCATTAAGAAGGCTTCATGTCAACCTCTCCTATGAAGTCTCTGGAGAAAAAGAAAACTTAATTTATCCTCAGTACGTGAAATGATTGAATACAGGTGGTGACACAAAGTCAACCGTGATCTAGCATGAAACTGCTATGCTTCAGTTTCTCCTGTAGACTAGTTTCCTGATTGGGTTTCAGCTTTCCTTTGCTAGTGTGGCAACTTGCAAATGCTGGATTTCAAGTTTCTCTCCCCAGTCAGACCTCAGTAACAACTAAATAGTCTTCTTCCTGCCCCTTGCTGGATCATATCTCCTTCCCCAGGCTCAGTGATGGTTTCAGACCCATGGACAGACTTCCTGGACAGTTCTTTTCTAATCCTCTTCAGGCTCCCTGACTCTGTGGTACCCTTTTCAAGGCCAAATCCTCTTTCTGTCTATCCAGGGCTTCAGGTGGCCCTGAAGGGTAACAAAGGCCTTCCCTGTCCTCTGGGTGCTAGCTGAGACCCGAAGGATGCAATGGCTTTTTGTACTCCCTAGATAACTTTCTGTTATAGTCTATTCATATTGCTCTATCACTGTTGTATCTGAGTGCCTTCCAGTAGTGTGTTAATTGACATTACTAACATCTGTCATGTGTGGTTTTGTTCTCTCTCTCCTTCTCTCCCCAGGGAAGAATAGTATGTGCAATGTTTTGGTTTGGTAGGATTGTTTCTTTTAAACATACATGCTGCTCTGTTTTATATTAGAGAAAGCAAGTTTGAAGGAGTGCACCTTGTCCTTGGAGTGGAAAGTGGTGAGGTTTTGTGAGGGTCCTTAGTTCCTATGAGAGTTCATTCCATGTGTCTTGGACTAGTCTCCGAGAAACCTCAGAGACTTTAAGGGCAGAAGGGACTATCATGATCATCTAGTCTGACCTCTTGTACATTTCAGGCCACAAAACTTCATCCACCCATTCTTGTAAAAGACCCATAACACCTGGCTGAGTTACTGAAGTCCTCAAATCATGATTTAAAGACTTCAAGGTACAGAGACTTTACACTAGTTTAAATCTACAAGTGACTCATGCCCCATGCTGCAGAGGAAGACCAAAAATCAAAAACAAACCAAAAACCCAAAAAACACCCACTCCAACTTCAGGGACTCTGCCAGTTTGACTTGGAAGAAATTTCCTTCCTGACCCCAAATATGATGATCTGTTAGACCCTGAGTATGTGGGAAGTCCTAACTGCTAGAGACCTGGGAAAGATTTCTCTGTAGTAACACGGAGCCCTCTTCGTCTAGCGTCTCATCACCAAGCATTGGCAATATCTGCTGCTAGCAGCTACATGCCATCGTAGGCAGTCTCATCATATCATACCCTCCATAAACTTATCAAGCCAGTCTTGAAGCCAGTTTTTTGCCCCTGCTGCTTCCAACAAAAGGCTATTTCAGAACCTCATTCCACCAGTGGTTAGAAATATTCATTTGATTTCAAGCCTACGCTTGTTGACGGACAGTCTATATTAGGGCTGTCAATTGACCTGTGTTAACTCCTGTGATTAACGCAGGACAGGATTAAAGCGTTAATTTTTTTAACATGTTAATTGCAGGCATTCATGCTGCACTGCCCCTTTGAAGTCACTCCGGTGCTTCAAAGGGGCAGCACAGGTGGAGCCAGAGTGGCACTTCAAAGGGGCTTTGCAACGCGGAGCTGGGGATCAGCTAGAGTCCCCAGCTGATCCCCGGCTCCTAATGTGCTACCCCTTTAAAATGCCAAAATGGCACTTCAAAGGGGCAGCAGAAGCAGAGCCAGGGATCAGCTGGAGTACCCAGCTTATCCCCAGTTCCATGTTGCAAAGCCCCTTTGAAGTGCCATTCTGGTGCTTCAAAGGGGCTTGGCAACAGTGGAGCTGGGGATCAGTGGGAGTCCCCAGCTGATCCCCAGCTCCTAATGTGCTGCCCCTTTAAAGTGCCAAAACAGCACTTCAAAGGGGCAGTGCAAGTGGAGCCCGGGATCAACTGATCCGGTGCTTCAAAGGGGCTTTGCAACAGCGGAGCTGGGGATCAGCTAGAGTCCCCTGCTGATCCGAGGCTCCTAATGAGCTGCCCCTTGGAAATGCCACCGTGGCACTTCCAAGGGGCAGTTCTGCATGGAGCCCGGGAGTCAGCAGCGCACCCCAGCTGCTCCCAGGCTCCATGCAGAGCTGCCCCATTGAAACGCTGCTCCGGCATTTCAAAGGGGGAGGTGCACATGATTAATCATAGAATGAATCGTGTTACAATTTGTAATCACTTGAAAGCCCTAGTTCTATGTCTCATTTGTTCTTATGTCCACATTGGCACTTCACTTTAATAACTACTCTCCCTTCCTGGTACTTATCCCTCTGATGTGTTTATAGAAAACAATCATATCTCTTCTCTGCCTTCTTTTGGTTAGGCTAAACAAAGCAAGTTCTGTAACTCTTGTCTCATAAGTTAGGTTTTCTATTCCATTCCATCATCTTAGTAACCCTTCTCTGAACCTGTTCCAGTTTGAATTAATATTTTGTAAACAAAGAGACCAGAATTACAACAGAACTGAGGTCTCATCAGTGCTTTCTATAATTGTACTAACACTTCCCCATTTATTGGAAATACCTTGCCAGATGCATCCTACGATTGCATTAACCTTTTTTCATGGTTGCATCACACTGGCAGCTCATACTTATCCTCTGATTAACCAGCACACCCAGGTTTTTCTCCTTCTCTGTCACTTTCACTGATAAGTCTCCAGCTTATAGAAAAAAATGTTGTTAGTCTCCAAATGCATGACCATGTGTAACCACCACCAGGCAGATTTGAACCTGGGACCTCTGAAGCGGAGTATAGGAGCCTCTGAGCAAAAAGCCAGCTGGCTCCCAGCCCATGTTGTAGAGGTCTCTTGGTCTTAACTGTTGCTGTGGTCTAGGTGCCGCTGCATGGTAATCAAGTTAGGTGTGTGGGTTACACATGCACTATTACGTTTCTTCAAATTTCTATTACTCCAGTTACCAAGGTATCCTGTATGATATTCTGGCCCACCTCTCTATTGGCAATGCCATACCAAAATATTGTCTATGAAAACTGCTCTCCATTTGTGTTCATTAACAGTTTCTCCTATCTTCCTTCTGACATTTTCAGGTGCACTGGTAATCCCAAAAGGTAATATTTGAAAGCTAAATCTCCCAAAGGGTGTGATAAATGTACTCATGTAGCATTCTTTTTGGTTAAAGGAATTTGCCGGAATGCTCTTGAAGCATGCAGCATGGAGTATACTGTAGCTCCTTTTATGCTGGGGAGGAAATCATCCAGTGTTGGGAAGATATATTTTTCTCTCACAGCTGCTTCACTACGTCTTTTAAGATCCATACAGATTTCTATTTTTCCATTGCCCTTTATAACCAGTACCAAGTTGTTGGTTCAAAGAGTTTCTCAATTATGCCAATCTGCTCCTTTTTCTTGAACTCAGTATCTACTTTATGAAGCAAAGGGATTGGAATCTTATGAGGTGTATATATATTCTATATGGTTCAGCATTGCCTATTAAGGTTATTTGTACTGTATCTCCTTTTAAAAAGTCCAGTGTTACCAAATATTTTGTTTGATTTCTTCCACTAGTCTCTCTAGGCCAGACATGGCTACTATGTGTCTGGGATTATTGTTGGGCTTTGATCCTTTGATCACATACACTCTGAATACAAAGCTTTTGTCTTTGTAAATATTTTCTGTAGTGAATTGACTCATGCAGTTAGAATACTTCCAGGGATACTCAGGACTGTGTTGGGTGACTTCAGATCTGGGAGAGATGGAAGGTGATAAATGTCAGTTCTGATCTGACTGTCAGCTCCAGAGTAAATTTTAAAGTCAATAGACTTTCCATTAATATTCAATTTAACTCTGCAGGCAGGCTTTCTGTCACTCCATGTGATAGATCCCAGAAACAATGGTTGTTGACTGTCTGCAGTAGTCAGTAACCTGACTGTTTTAGTGTGACAAGCAGCTGCAAAATGTCCATATTTTGTGCATTTACTACTACTTGAACCTTTGCTCGATACTCATTTCTTGGCCTATGAATTTTTTCACTTCTTGTGAATTTAGTCTGAAAGGTTTTGCAGTTATCCTGAGACTTGTACCTCAGTGCCTCATGGGGGTGGTTATATGCTGTTTCTGTTACTGTGTCTAAGCTATTTTCTATTTTTTTCAGGTTTTTCAAGTTGCTATGGCCTTTTCGTTTCCTGCTTCATTAGCTCAGTCTGTCTTGTTATCTGGGTAACTGTGTGTTGGGCTAAATCTGTTTTTAGCTGCTTTGAAAGATTTTTGTCTGTAAGCTCAATAACCAGTCTTGCTCTTGTGTTTCCGTATGTTAGTCCCCAAATCACATTTCTTATGAAAGCTTCAACAGATTCCCCTCATTCTTGAATTTTCTATGAAAATGTGCCCTTTCATAAACCACATTTCTCTGAGGAACGAAGTATATATTAAACATAGCCAGAACGCCCCCAAAGTCGTCTTTGCAGTAGCTGTTGGTAAAGGCAAAGGATTTAACGATATGCTCTACCTGCTTTCCCCAGCATGAAAATTAAATACCACAGCTGTGTTTCTGCAGTTTCCCAATAGAATTCAGTGGAAATGTAAACTTCTGTTAAAATCCTATTGCTAGTCTGTCCATTCTGAAGGTCTGTCAAAGTGAAGGTCTCAGGAACATTGAAGAGGGGCATGTTGATGAGATCAGTTCTGCAACCTTTGTTACTTTTTTTTTCTTCTTCAGTTTGCAACCTTTGTTGCTGCCCTGTTCCATTTCTGTTCTCTGACACTAGTTAGGCTGCCTTTACTTCTGACACCACATCAGAGTCCTTACACAGGGTAGATTGCAGGGCTGCTAGTAGCAGATCAAGCTTCTATACCAGATTTGGACTGGCTACCCAGCTTCCATCATGGAGACAGATATGAGAGATGTGATATCTTTAAGACACTTTAATACACTAGTAGGTATGTTACACACATTCTGATACAGTTTAGCATTCCATCACAGAGTAGAAGACCGGCCTGATGTATTTGTGATAGTATTCGCTACGGAGGAGAGGCACTGCAGTGTTCTATGATAGCTGGTGTTTCCTAAGGCTGATGGCTTCATGTTCAGGTATATTGTCAAAATGGGAGGTGACAAAAGCATATATAACTCACAGTGAGCTTCAGCCAGCTGTTCTTGAGCCACAAGATGATCTTGTCCATTCACATGGTTGTAGAATATTCATATATGCTGATGTGGTATCCTAAAAGGCCTGACCTCTTCTAGGTATCTCTGCAATCTATCCTTTATGCTCTTCCTGCTAAGTTCCCTAAGGCAATGTTGCCTGCATAGCCACTGTGGAGAGCCCCAAACCTACTGTTGACTTTCATTGGGCTAAATCTGTTTCATTGGGCTAAAGCCAACATATTGACTTTCAGTTACTTCTTCCATAGTCACCTCATGATCCTTTAGTCCCCTTCCTGGTTACATACTCCTTTCAGTGCACCTGTTTCATCTGAAGACTTCCAGGCCCACCTGGGGACCTCTACTTCTCAGAATTCCCAAAACTAAGCCATAAGGGGAACACCCCCATAACTAGTATGCTGGTGCAGAGTGTGTGCTCAATAACCAATATCATTGTATTGGATAACAAATTAATTCCCTGGGTGTTCTCTTCAATATCAGCATGACTCATCATAGTTTAAAATCAAAACAGTATTTCCAATAGTGTCATTTCTGAGGCAGCTTTCTGCTGTTGGCTGTACTTAGGAATCAACATGCCTGTCCTGGCCATAGCCAATGTGCAGCAGGCACTAGAGATACACCCTTTCTAGTTTGTTGGATAACAGATAGTGTCTGTCCATTTCTGCTGGATGGAGATCTGGATGCCAATAGCCTATACAGGGAGCAAGTGAATTGAAGTTCCTTTGGATTAATGGCAGGCTGGATGGAGAGTGGGAATGCCGCAAGAAGAAGCTAGACAAGGGTTAAATATGCTACTGCAATATGGTCACAGTTATTCTAAATATCTCAAACCTGGCTTAATTTTAGAAATGAGATTTGTATGAACATGGGAAAATTTTGCAAATTAATCCCTATGTGATGATTCAGTCCATTCTTTATATGTCCATATTGCCTTCTGTTCAGAGACCTCTGACTCTCTGTGGGAGTTCCTGCAACATGTCCTAATTCTAAGACTGATGTGTATCGAAGCCAAGTTTATTAGTCACAATTGAAGACTCTAGCTGAATTTAGTTCATGCAAGGGGGGTTAAATTGAACCGTAGAAAAAAACTTTGTAACTGTCATGGTGGTTAACCACTGGAATAAACTCCCTATGGAGGGTGGGGAATTTCCATCACTGGAAACATTTAAGAGCAGGTTAGACATACACTGGTCATGGATGGTCTAGATGGTGCTTGGACCTGCTGTGATGGCAGGGGACTGAACTAGATGCTCTCTTGAGGTCCCTTCCAGTCTTGTGATTCTATATGGAAACTATAAGTACTAGGCCTGGATCCAGGGTACTCTGCTGGTACAGTAGTTGCAATATTTCTGGCATTGCATACCAGCTGCATGCTCACAATGTGGAAACATTTTCTAGTCTCGTAGATTTCTTCATTATCTGCAGGTGCCACAGAAGGTAAATTAGCACAGTGAATGATTTCCTTTACTTTTGGGAATCCAGCCATTATATTTGACAACTCTGGCATTCTTTTAATGATGTGGCATTATGGGAAATTCGTCAGCTACCTATCAAGCATAGTCTCTCTCATTTGTGTTAGGCATTGGGACTTCAGTGGAATTGCATCAGGGATGAGTTTATCCTGGAGTGTTGACTCATCTGAATGTTGTCCTGTGCTAGCCCTTTGCAAAGTGCCCATATTTAATTGAGAACTTTTTGTAAGGCAAAGACATAGTGACTTATGCTAAGTCTACACTGCAAAGGGGGAGGAGAGAAAGTTGGCTTAAGACTTCAACTACATAAATAACATAGCTTGAGTCAATGTACCTTCAGCCAAGCTTGGCGCTGTCTCCACAGTGTGAAATCAATGGGAGGAAATGCTCCCATCAACTGGCACCACTGGGGGTGCCTTCTGCATTCAATTTAGTGGGTTGTTATTAGATCCACTAAATCGAACCCTGGAAGATAGATCGCCATCGTCGATCCTGCACTAAGTAGAGACATGGCTTTAGTTTTATCCTCCCCACCAGAGAGTAGCTCTAAAATGCTGAATATGGTTCTCCTGTCCCAAAGGATTCTTCATATACACTGTCCATCCATATATTGTAGTACCGTGCTACTGAACAAATTATTTTTGAAATGTGAATTGGTTAATTTTGCTTTCACTTGCTTATATGTTAGGCAATCAGTTTTGCTCTCAGCTACATGAGAACAGGTTCAAGTGACTTCAGTGAGAAAACTGCTTGTGTGCCAGTAACTATATAGATAATTTTAAAACATAAAAGGTATAGCATTTGATAAATAACACCCTGGCATCCTGTTAAGATAACCTTTATTCATAAAGTATGGTCTCAGGTAAGGGTTAGGGTCCAGTTTTTAGGTATAGGCAATCACATTGAGTGTCACTGTCAAAAATATAGGGCCAAACCTGCTCATGAAGAATCAATGGCAATGCTTCCATTGGCTCCACTGGGAACAGAATTTGGACCAAGGGAACTACAAGTTGTTTGCACGAGAAATGTATGGAATGTGTTTGTGTGGAACAAAGAAGAAATATGTATGCAGATTATGCATTTGCACATATGCATTAGCCATATGCACATGGAACCTATATTTGAAAATTTGGCCATTTTGAAGTGTGCAGAAGTATTGTTCCATCATTTCCATGCATAGCTGTACTAATTTAATGAGTGTTGAAACTGAGACGAGTAAATACACTTATTACATGGAATGCCAAAGAAAAATAATGTAAAGAGAATGGATTTCTATTATCATTGCACTGACAGTGATATTGTTAAGGTGGGAATGTGCTGATGGTATGTCTTGCAAAAGCATTAGCTGCATAAGTTTAAACTTCCTGACACCTTTCCAAACTCTACTGGAATCCTAACTGGAGATCTCACAGGAAAAAAGGGCTTGCAAATACACACTTAGAGTTGTTTATCCAAGTGGCATTTGAACTGGTCTAATACTTTGGCTTGCCTTTTGGGTGAAGAGTTCTAATAGCTCAATCACTTGCCAACCTTACTGCCTAAATCACCACATGTCAGGCGTGTACCAGTCCTGTTATGCCTAAACTTTTCTGAACATTCAAATACTCCAAAGTCACCTCTTCATCCTACTTGTTGTCTTCATTTCTTAGAAAGTTTGGTTGACTTCTACAGATGAATAATGTGGTGTGTGGGGAATATGTTTACTAAACAGACTCTGTCCTTTACTGGATTTACACAACACTATCTGTACTGTTTGTTACAGGTTAATAAAGGCCTATTTTAAACCTACTGTGCACACAACACTCCCACTGATGTCAATAGGAGTTTTATCTACATGTCTCAGGGAACCTAGAAACCTTTAAATGAAGGCACATTATCCTTGAGTAATAACACTTGCTTTGCAGAAGTCAAATGGCAGAGCGACCGTTATTCCTATTCTGTCATTCACAATATGTGAAAATCAGACTTGGCCCCAGTGAAAATCAAACAAGCTACATATTTAATAGTAACAGATAAGAATACCTTGCGCTTGCATTGTGCATTTCACCTGAGAATCTCAAAGTGAATGATGGAAGTGTCACAGTATCCTTGTGAGGTGGTAAATTAGCTTGGTTGTTCAGTTGAAATAAGGGTTTGTAGAAAGATGCTTAGAAAGTTTGGACCAGAGCTAGAAATATAATCCTGGGTGTCTATCTCCCAGTTTTCAGCTTCAACCGCTAGATCCATCTGCTCCTTGAGACACTTTCTTGTAGCCAAAACAAAAAGACAAGCTTCACATAAAACTGACTGTTACTTTTA
Source organism: Rafetus swinhoei (assembly GCA_019425775.1). Classification (NCBI taxonomy): domain Eukaryota; kingdom Metazoa; phylum Chordata; order Testudines; family Trionychidae; genus Rafetus; species Rafetus swinhoei. The sequence continues at coordinate 66,912,530 of CM033424.1, read as the reverse complement.
CAGCCATTGTACCATAACAAAAAGAGACTAGAAAGAGTTTGTATGAACATTTTAGTTACTAGGGAAACAAGTCAACTTTGCTCTACAACAACTTGCAAAATGTTCTGGGCATGGAAGTGATTTGTAAATGCCAGCTTGCATTTGATTTATACCATAGTTCAAGATGATTTGGCCAACCCTGGAAATGAAGGAACAACTTCAAGATGCAGTGCTTAAGATGGAGAAAAAAGTGGTTAGCAGTACTGTGTGATTGTGAGAGCATTTTCATCTGCATTGCACCGCAAGAGCTAAAATCTGACATATGTTTGACAGCATTCCAGTTGGTAAACAGTAACATTTTAGCAAGTACTGCTGTGAGACCAATGTGAGATCTGATCTGACAGCAAGATAAATCGATCTCACCCCAAACTACAACAGATGGACTAAACTTGTGTAGTTTTTGTATGTCCTTTCAAAACATCACACACACCTGATTTGCTGTTTGTCATTAGCATTTCTGCCTTTATTTCCAGCAAAAAATGAACATGAATTTCTTGGCACAACAATGTGCTTTAATAATCTACTCACTGAATGTGGACAGAATATTAAGCATATTTTAAAGTGATAATGCTCTGTAATTTTACATGAATTTTACTCTTTAACAAACCTGTGAATTTAAGAAACTTGATTTTAGAAACAAGCTGTGTGGCATGCAACAATCCAACACCTCCAGTCCTTTCTGAACAGGCTGAATAGAAATTACCTCTGCTGTTTTGTCATGTCAAATGCATTTGTTAGCTTTTTAACTCTGTAGGTCAAATTCATGATTGGCATGCATGGATGTAATTTGACTTCAGTGAAGTTGTGCCCACTTAGGTTGCACTCCGAATGTCAGGGAGACCTGAGAGCACAGAAACCGTGGGGCAGGAACAATTTGGAGGTGCTGAAAGCCATTGAAAGAAATTGCAAACCCTATTTATGACAGAAATCAGACTACAGCAGCACCCCTAATTCCAACACACATCCACAGAAATGTTCATTTGAGAAGCTAAACAGAACTTTAGTGGGATCAGACTGAAACAGTCACTTCAGTGATCTTCTCTTCATGGTTTTGACAGTCCTGGACCCCTTCCTGCACAAAGTTCTTCCCAGCCTTGATTTGCCTTGAATCACTTTTTCTTCATGTTTGTCTGACTGTTCAGACACTTATTCAATAATGGGAAAGAGTCACCAGTCCCTCCCACCAAGATGAAGGCCCCATCATATCCTTGCTCCCTTACCAGTCTCTGTTTCATGTGGGCTTTTTCTTTCCTTGGTCAGCTTTCCTGCCTTATCCCAACCAATTCTCCACAGTCCACCCTCCCCATTGTGCTATTGGTCTGCCCAAATGGAATCACAATGTACAGCTCCCCACAGTGGTCCAGTTTGGAACTCTGTCTCCCAGGTAAATCTTGCCTTTGTTAAATCAAGTCTTTTGTTCATTGATTATGGGATATGAATATTGCTTGCTATACATAAAGCTGAAAATCAGTAACAAAGGCCTAGCTTCATTCTTCTCTGGCCCTTCAGAAAGACAGCAAGAATTGCTATTGCACACTTTATCCATAACAGTTCCAATTGGTTCAGTCAGTTTACAGTCTCAGTGGTTTCAAAAAACATTTTGCTGATGGGCTTTTTAGTGGTTTGGTATCAGAGACACCAACTCCAGAGGCACCTCCAGTGAGGAGAATAGGAGTCATGGGAGTGTCCTGTTTAGAGATGGAGCTAGCACCTGCCTCAGAGCTTGATGCAGGAGGGAAGCCAAAAGTTCAAGCGTGGTACAGGAGCTGTAGGGTTGAGCCTGTTGTATTCCTTGTAACAATACTGCACCTCAGAAAACAGGCATTGCCCTGGGCTTAAAATGGTCTTAAAGTGCCAGATCTCCCCCTGACTAATAATGCAATGCAAATACTTCACCACAAAATGTCAGAGCTCAGACACTTTGTTAAATATGTATATAATACTCCCTCACATGTGACATACTCGTCTTAGGGGGCTCAGTGTTAGAGACTGGATGACAGGTTTGCAACCTTGTTAGACCCAGCTCACCTTATGCCTTGGCATTGCCCGCACTTCCTTTGTGTCAGATTGATCTTTGCCTGCTGCCATCGACTGGCTCTGAGTATCCGCACCATATCCCATATCTGTGCCAGGTTTGGCTACCCACTTTCAAAAGCTGTAACTCTCTGCTGCAGCTAACACCTTTGCTTTAACATAAAATGCTAAAGCACACTGCTAACTTCAGCCGTATGTATAGATTTAGTGTCCTGCATAATGTCATTCTCATACATGTTGGAGTGTGATAGAAGTCTTGGAGTGTCATAGAAGTCTTTAATGGTGCCTGAATCAGTTCTGTAATACAAGAGAGGAAAAAGAAGATTCAGGAATATTTCCACAGTCCTTGAGCCCCTGAGCTCTATGACCAGGCATAATTGTAGTCCTTGTGCCCAGGAAGCACCAAGATATGTCAGCCTAAGTCACTGGCACTTCAAAGTCTCAAGGAGAGTGAAAGGGAGCTGACCCTACTCTGCCCAGATCCGCAAAGCTGGCCCCATGTAGGGAGGAAATACAGCCTTCATCCTGTGAAGAGATGATGAAGTGGCAAAAATACCATTGTGCTCCTGTGCACTGAATTATGTTTCCAGGAATGCTGGGGTGGTGAACCATTACACAGCCTTCTGCTGTACATTTAAGATAAAACGTAGTCTTCATCAATGTTTGGAATAATTTTTGTGATGTGCACCAATTCATGTGTAGATATGCACCACCAATAGCTACACCAGTTGCTGGCTGTGGGCCCTGTGGTTTCTGTGCTAATCATGTGAGCAGCATTTGAATCTCTCCTAGGTAGCCACCAAAGCACTTAACTTATAGGGAACACTGGTCCTCTTCATTTAGTGATGCTGACTATGTTTATGTTAACTGGTTGGCCCAAACCAGCCTTAATGCTGAACACTATCAGTTTGGTATGATGGGGAAAGAAAATCAAATATTCTTCTGTCAGACTATACTTACCAGAAGATCGATGCTCTGGAGGTCGATGTTCTGGTGTTCAATTTAGTGGGTCTAGTATAGACCTATAAATCGAACACTGAGGATAGCTCCCAGCGGTGTTCAGTACTCCTCCTTTTGTGAGGAGCAAGGGAAGCTGATGGAAGCAGTGTAAATGCTGCCATGGCTCAGCTTATGTTAAACCGACTCCAGCTACACATTTTATGTAGCTGCAGTTGCGTACCTTAAGCTGACTTTCTTCATCTAGTGTAGGAACAGGCCTGTGAGTTTTGTTCATATCAACAGCTGTCAAAGCCATCATGGAAGATATGAGAGTGCTTAATCCTGCTTTTTATGTTTTGGTTGCGGCCTTCTGCGTAGCTCAGCAAACTTATCCTGCAGCCCCAGACAAAGTGGCTCTAATTTCAATATTGCAATATTCTGTGAGGCATAATGGTTGTCTTTTTTTACCATTTAAATTCACTACAGTGTGGGTGTCAGCACTTTGAGAAACAGCTAGCCCTTCACACCGATGCACATAAAAATAAAATATTAAGATAAAATGGTCAGTCCATTGAAGACTGATGTGTTGTAGAAATAGTTAAAAGTGCCCTGCCTACAAAGTGCTTGGCAAAATGTACCTTCTGATGCAGCAGTGATAGGAAAATGCCATTTTATTTAAATATTTATATTGTTTTATTTTGAAAGAGAGTTTGAATCCTCAAATGGGCCAGATTGTCTGCTCCCCTTGTTCATTCTGAAAATATCCTACACCACTGCAGTGAATAAACTTGTGCCATTAGACATCATAACAATCAGGGTCTTTCTTACACTTTGGGGTTCGCCCCTCCTCCATACTTCTCTTGGACCCTGATTGCCACAGATACTCCTTGACACGTGTAACAGTCACATTCAATATGTGTTAAGGCATCATTTTCCAAAAGATACAAATCCAGTGCCACACATTAATTGTGTGTTTAATCTATAAGCACAGTTGTCAGTACATGAAGAACTGACACAAGGCAATGTTATAATAGATTCCCCTTATTTTTTGCTGTTACAGATCAATCTCAAAGGTCTTGGGCAACTGTATAAAATCCGCATTGGTCATGACAACAGTGGAAATGATCCTAGCTGGTACCTAGAGGAGGTGAGACTTGAAAAAATAGCCCCTACCTCTGACCGGGAGATTTCTCTGGCTGTGGACTGCTGGCTAGCTGAAGATCAGGATGATGGAGACACATGGACAGAAATAGCAATTGGAATGTCTGAAAAGGAGATTTTGCCAAGTATGTACTGCCTATCTTATAAGGAACCTTTATTGAATCTTTAGGGCTGCATATGTCCCCCACCCCCAAGTGCAAAGCTGCCTAAAAACCAGTGTAACTAGCCACAAGACAGTCCCTGACAACACGGAGCCAATGTGGCAGTTTTCACAAAACACCCTTGTTTTTCTGAGACCCAGGGATGCAGTCTGCTTGTCGCTGTGGTTCTTGGCTACTGCAATTGCCCCCGAAAACACAGATGACTTCTGCTACTTAAAGCAACCAAAAGGCACACAGGACTGAGGATCAGGGGAACACCAAGACAGCTTGAAATAAGATTGATGTTGCCCACTCCTAAATTGGACAAAATGCTTTGTAGTTTCAACCTGGTATCTGGGCCAATGATCAGTTGTTGTTCAAACCAGATTTGAGCTAGTCTCTTTAAGATTGCATTGTGTAACTTTAAGATGGACCTTGGAAGAACATCAGAAATTATTCACATTTTTCATGATACCATGCCTTTTTATAAGTGGAGCACAGAAATACGTACAACAATGCAAAAGAACAAAGAAACAAAACTTCTGGGCTTTTATAGGAGCAAAGAGAGCTAGAAAAATCATTTAATTTATCACTTATAGAATTTCCTTGACTTTAACAGGGTGATGGGGCAGCTATGATCTGGCATCATAGGCTCGCACTAGAGCTAATCTATGTATAGTGCAGGCAAATGGCATTTGAAATGGGGTAGTGGGAATGCAAGGAATCAGTGACTCAATGTATAGAAGGGTCATCGCGCACTTAGTGTCAGTGGCAATTGACGAATTCCAAAAGATGTAAACAAATGATAAAACTCTCTGTAGGAGGTATGTCATTTTCCCCAAAAGTAACCTAGACAGGGACTGAGAATTTTTTTCATCAATTTTAAAGCCATAAAGGGCTATTAAATCATCTGTTATGACCACCTAACATAGGCCATCAAAGGGTTGGCAAGTACAGAAATGCAAACTCGTCCCCCTTAGCCTCAGTCCCTCTTTCCACATTCCACAGAATAACACGTGATTTAAGCAACACCCTCATTGATTTGCTCATAAATTAGGACTGAGCGGGTGGAACTGAGGCCCATGTAATCTGGAAACAGTATTAGCATGAGACACAGTATCACTCTTGGGAACCTCTAGTGATATAAATGTCACACACTTATGCAATAGGAAAAGTAATGCCTGACTTTAGTTGAGTTGCATCGGGCATGAATTTGACTCTTAGGGTGCGATTCTTTACTGGGCAGTCATTTACAACTGTGCCCAAGAAGTGCAAAATATTACCACTGTGGTATGTACACTCACCTTAATTAGTTGTAAATGGCTGCACAAAGGTGCAAGTAGTAGAAAATTATGTTTACTGTGTATAGTTGAGACTATGCTCAAAACAGGGCATTAGTTCCTCTCTGTTAAAAAGTGGTGTGATGCTATTGCTATTGTTGTCTTTGCAGGGACACCATCTTTGTTAAAATACTTGCAGCAAGCAAAAATATTCATTGTATGGGGCTTAGAAATTTCATAAATTTTTAAGTTTATGGTTCCAAATTAACTATTGATTTTAGGTTCATTTAAATTGAACATCAATATAAGCTCATCAGGGCTGGCCAAAGATTTTCTATTTTGCCATAATCAGAAAATGAAACTCTGTCTATATGCATTTTCCATTTACAAGGATAAGTGCTTACAAGAACTGGACAAACCACATTGCAAGTTGTTTACCCAAGAAAACTAATAATGTGCTGCATATTACCTAACAACAACTTGATGCAAGTTTATTATTTGTTTCCAGTACTTTCAAGTCAATTTGGTACCTTTCACGGTACTACATTCACTGAATTAAAAAATGATAATAATTTGCCCAAACCATTACACAAAATGGAGAAGTATTTTATGATCATAAACTCAGGAGGCAGTGCATTTTTATTGATGTTCTTTGCCACTGATGTTTATTACTCATTTTTCTCTGCTAAATGGTGTCTTCTCCCGGCTTTCTCTGTTCCATACTCCATTATACTCCCAACACAGACTTGAAACCTTGGAGTTGATTTTGATTCCACTTTCTCTTGCCACCTTCTACCTGCCCAATCCCTTCCTTCAAATCCAGACTGCTATTAGTCCCTGTCAGTTCTTCCTTACAACATCTCTAAAATCTCCTTTTTTATCTCTGTTTCTGACTCTGAAACTTTTCTTCCTGCTTGTCTCTTTACATGAGGCCAGACAATTGAAAATGCTGGCACTAAAATAATCTTCCCACTCACAGTGATGCTTTCATCCCGGCTTAGCCTTCGCTGGCTTCTCTTCATTTTCGGTGTCAAATTCAGACTTCTCACCCTTCGATGTTCTGCATAACTCTGTCTTTGCTTCTTCATTTCAAGATTTATTTTTTTCCTACTTCCTGACCTACCAGCCTCATGTCTGAGTGTCTCTTCTTATCATCTTCTCCATCTCCTTGTCATGTCTTCTTTCATGTCACTCCCATTACACTTGGAACTCCTTTCTTGTAGTTTGAGACAGTCTTGCTGACTTCCAGTGTTCATCGTTTTACACTTATCGAATCAGTGTTTTTCAGATTTGACTTGGTTTGATTACATTGTGACGAGGCTGACCAGATAGCAAGTGGGAAAAATCAGAATGAGGGGGAGGAGTAATAGTTGCTATTTAAGTCAAAGCTCCTAATATCAGGATGTCTGGTGACACTAAACAAACTCAAAAAAAATCTGTTCAATAGTTATTAAAGTGAAGCATGTTGAAGACTGACAAATCTGGCAAGAATGCAGGCAGGAAGGAAGGCAGGCAAAAAGGAAGGAAGGAATTCACAATTTTACTTCAAATACTCATGACTTTGTAACTTCAGAACTGATTTTTTGGCTTAAGCTTTTGATCTGAAAGAACTATACAGCACAAGAAATGTCATTTTTTTCAAGTTATCTAAATGCAAACTTTGTAACATAAAAGAGTCTATTTTGTCCTTACTTGAATACCACAACAACGATTGAACTAATTTGTCTCAAACTTTATAAAAAATCACTTTTGGACTAAAGGAAATGCAGGAAAAAAATGTTTTGAGAAATGTGAGAGCCACTATAGAGAGCAGCATTAGAATAGTCTCCTAATAACATGTCAAGTCTGTTACCATACCAGTTCAAAAATGTCTTACTTTGTGTGATTCTAATGTTGTCAGTGGCCCACGTACATCATAAGATGGCGCAAAAGGTGACCAAAAATAATAAAAGTTCAAATGTTATTACTTTATCACTGTCAAATGTATATTGCCATCTTAGTAGTAGAGTTGTTCCAAGTATGCATGGAAAAATTCAATCGGAGACAAGCATCCACTGACCTATATTTAGTAAATTAATACCTGCACTTTTCCTTATTGAAAGGTTTCCTTTATGGTATGAAGAATAGCATTATCCCTTCCATAAGCTAAAATAAAATTACCACAGGTATCAATCAACGAGTGTCATGATACGAGGGGGTCAAGAGTTGAGTTCAGTAAGTCATTTTCTTTTACTGCTTTAACATCATTTCCAGAAGTCCTGCCAGCAGTGATGCTGCTATCCCGAAGGAAATTGTTAACATTAAGGTTACAGTGAGTACTGTGGCCACAGCTACAGTTAGTGGCTATCAGTCTATGATCCTGATCTGGCAAACATGTATACATTAATCACTTTATGCATCTGAGTAGCCATGCTGCATTGGGGCCTACACCTGGAATACTTAAATTCCAGCATATTTTTTACATACAATATTTGCCTGGCATGTTTCAGGTATATCTTACAATATTAGTTCAATCAAGGAAATAAAATGACAGAGGAAATTGGAAAGAAGTGGAAGAGGAATCATGACTGAAATGTCTCCATGCCATAATGTTTGCATTTATCACTTGCCAGATAGCAAAAATTTTAGCTATGTGAAATAATAGCATCAGCCTGATCTGACAATAATTTGGGCAATTTGTGTCATTACGATCAAAAAACTGTATAGGTTGAAAAAGCTTCTCATATGCAGACTGAGTGAAAAAATATAAGTTATTCTTCATCTTAAATTCATCTGCTATTAGCTAGAATCCTAAACTAGTAGAAATGATCATTTTAAAATGTTGATAATAAAGTTATTCTGAATACTGTTGAGTTTGGAATGACGACGTATAGTATGTGGAGAGAAAAGACAAACATTTAGCCCAGGTCTATGCTAGAGAGTTAATTTGAAGCCCTAGCCTTATTTCTAGGGCTAGGACAAGAAGCAATGGGATTAAATTGCAGCAAGGGAGGATTAGGTTGGATATTAGGAAAAACTTCCTAACTGACAAGGTGGTTAAACACTGGAATAAATTGCCTAGGGAGGTTGTGGAATCTCCATCTCTGGAGATATTTAAGAGCAGGTTAGATAGACATCTATCAGAGGATGGTCTAGAGACAGTGGTTCCCAAACTTTTTGTCATCACGCCCCCCTTTTTGATTTTTGAAAAACCCTCACGCCCCTCCTGCCCCAAAATAGCAGCAAAACATGATGAGCAAAAAAAAAAAGGAACTGAGCGGGGCAGCAAAACTTGATTGGGGGGGGAGGCTGGATCGCCTCGCGCCCCCCCTGGAATTTCTTCACTGGCACGCTCCCCAGTTTGGGAACCCATGGTCTAGAAGTTACTGGATCCTGCCGTGAGGGCAGGGGACTGGACTCGATAACCTCTCAAGGTCCCTTCCAGTTCTAGTGTTCTATGATTCAATGATTCAATTTTGAAATAATAAGTGGAGCATCCACACTACCAAGCCCATTACTTCAAAATACCAGGCTGTTATTTTGAAATCTGTACTCCTGCTTTCCTCGGGGAATAACATTTATTTCAAAATTGTTATTTCGAAATAGCTTCAGTGTGGACTCTCCAGTGCTGCTATTTCAAAATAACCACTCCCCAGAGTAATTCTAAGTAATTACTCCCCAGTGCTTCCTGGGAATCTAAGTTGAGGTAGCACATCCACAATAACAGAGCCTGCCTCAGACTAATTTTGAGGCTTCCCCATAGTGTGGAAACACTATTTCAATTTTGTTATTTCGGGAGTTATTAAATCAATTTTAGTTTTCAGAATAGTTTCCTAGTATAGACCTGCCCTTACAGAGCTGTGGCTTCTAGTTTCTTCCATTTTAATTACACCAGATATAGCTTCTCCATCTTCCCAAACATGTTAAGGTGTAACATCAATTTAGTCTTTCCAACAAAACTCTCTGCAACACTTTTAAATGTATATAGTGGGCAAAACTGACAAATAATGTTGACCTCTAGTATTTGAGTTAGCAAGTCATCCATGCAGTTAATTCTCTTCTGAGGTAAATTGGAGTTCCACATGCAAAGTACTTGCAAGAAAGGGACCATCATAACTTTCACTGATGACTTGAGATCAAAGAGTATTGCCAATCCCACAGATAAAAATCATGAGGCAGTCACCCCAAATAATTAGATTTTAAAGAATGATACAGTTTGGCTTATCTGGTTTTTCCTACAGAATTGTAGGATTGTAAGGGACTTCAATAGTTCATCTAGTCCAGTTCTTTGCACTCATGGCAGAACAAAGTATTCTCTCTCTCTCTCTCTCTCTCTCTCTGGGATCCCAGAAATCGAATACGATTTCCCCTTTGACACCTCTGATAAGTGTGTAGATGAGAAATTAGGCCACTACTTTTCTTCCCACAAAAACCCTTTGTACAAAAAGTGCATAAATTATGCAAATGAGGTGTGGTGATATGCTAATTGACCTCATTTGCATACTCACTGCCAGCAAAACCGGTAGTGTAGATGAAGCCAAAGTGACAGGAACTGTTCTTGATGGTGGTCCTCCAGGTTACCTGATCCTCCAGCTACCTCTCCCAGGTGTTAGCGTCAATGTTGCATTTTACCAAGGTGTTCTTAAGGACGTCTCTGTAAGCGCTTCCTCTGCCTGCTATGAGACCTCGTCCCAGTCCTCAGCTAAGCGTAGAAAATCTGTTTAGGCAAATGTTGACACTTCGGCTATCCACCAAAGTATTATCTAGACCATCCCTAACAGGTGTATTGAATCATTATGATGCACTTGGATCACCTTTCAAGCTTTTCTGACACAAATCATAGGAGCTAGATACTTATTTGTAAACGATAACTTAGTTTCTCATATGATCACTGGATTCCAGGAGCTAGGACTTTAAGAAAAACACCAGCTGACACAAGGTACATGATGAAATCTCAAGAGGTAGCAAAACACTGAATCGTTATGGCCTGAAAAGTTATAAACTAGATCTCTAAGCCCTGGCTTTCATCACTTCACTCCTTTAGTAGTCTTTAATGGTTAAGCTGCTTTTATATTGGTCTTTGATGGGGGCTTGCATAAGTTCACCTTCCTCTGTATGAAAGCATTTTATCTCCCTTGTTTCAACTTTTCAGTCCATGACCTCAAGACCTGGGGTTTTTTATTTGACTTTAGAACATATTAAAAATATCATTTATAAAGCTGCTTGAAGGTTTCAAGCATGTATTTTCCAAAAGGTCAGTTTAGTAGCAAGGGCTAACCTAGTTTTTCCAACCATTCTCTATTAATTAATCCTCCTAAATCATGTTGCCCTTTTCTAGACCTTTATCTATCCATTTGATGCCTTCATATTAGATACAGTAGTCTAAACTCAATTTATCAAATCCCTTTTGTAATGTTAAAATAATGCCTAGTGGCTTGCATTCAATGGTTTTGCTTAAGGTGTATTTCTAGTATTTCCTCTGCTTTTGTGTGTGTGTGTGTGTGTGTGTGTGTGTGTGTGTGTGTGTGACATCCTGAATCTCTACTCTGTTATAGCTGTTTTATGCTGACATAACACTGAAATCAGTGGAGTTCTATTGGAATGTAACTGCTGCACTAGACTGAGGACCCAGGCCCATCAGGCTCTAATTATGATTGTTTTATGACTGACATTTTATGGCAGTGTGAAAAATGTAGCAATTTTCAATGTTATGTTGTTGCCCCTTTGCTGACTACCAGGAGCATGCCAAGAAGAGAAGTTAATGGTGCAAATATTTAGGATATCTCCTAGTGTAAGTTATTTATTTAATAGCAGTGGTGTGCAAACTTGTCCAATTGCACCTCACCCTTTACCATTAACAGAATCTGGCCATGCTCTCCCTCCATTACAGTATTGCACAGCCAAGGGCTCCTCAGCCGTGGAGTGCTAAATAGCAAAGATAGCAGGGCTAACGGCAGAGCTGGGGTGGAACTGGGAGTAGGAGAGGACCTGGGGCTAAAAGGGGGAGCTGGTCTGGGGCAGAGAGGGAATGCAGGCAGAGTTGGGCTTGGGGTGGTGCCAGGGGAAGGGAGAGGAACAGAACTGGGGCTGAGCATAGAGCAGGGCTGGGAGTGGAGTGGGTCTGGAAGCAGGTCTGACCTGGAGGCAGAGCAGAACTGGGGGGCTGAACGCATTGGGGAAGGATTGAGGCTGGTAGCAGTGCCGGTCTGGGGGCAGAATGGGGCTGGAAGCATGGTGCTCCCTTCCTACTTTCCATGGAAGTGGGCGAAGCCCCATCCCCACCCCCCAAATGTTTTTCTGCTCTCCATTAGGGAGCCTGGGCTAGTTTGGGGACCACTGATTTATAGTATGGAAATAAACCCTGTTTACCTTGAACAGACACGGCCGAATCAACAGCAAAACAACACACAGGCAATTTTACTTATGGAAATTGCAGCTAAGGTGCCCCGATATCTAGCCTGTAGTTAAAAGCAGCTTCCTGGGTTTCCAGCGTTCAATCAACTACCACAGTATTGTGTTTCTCCCTGGATCCATACCTGATACCCTGTCTCAAAGTCACATGACCCTCATTGTTTTCAATACTAAGCATGCACTACTCCGTTGGCTTGAGCATTAACTTTTCCCTTTGATCCAGCTGCTCCATATCACATAGGAACTCCTTGAGTAGATCTGACTATACTTAGTGTCCACTGGAGCTGGTGTTTGTGAGAATCTCCATCTGGACAAAAGGATGCTTGCTATTCACAGTCCTCTCGGTGGCCATCTGGATGGAATTGATCTAGTCATCTCTTGTGGGAATCTTTGAATGAGATCCTTTCTCCTTGACACTTTCTATGGAGACTTTTCTATGAAGTACATCATATCAGTCAATGAAAACATGTATTCCATTATTAACTTCATTATATTTACTGAGCATTGTTAGTATGTACAAAACCCAGAGTAAGACAGGGCCTCTGCCCCAAGAATTTAGATGGTGAGATGAAGATCTACTACAAAGAGATGAAGAGAGATTTTTTTTTTTTTGGCTTTACATCATGGCTTTGTCTACACTGCGAGTTTTTGCGGCAGAAAATATGCTAGTGAGGGACCCTTTTAGCGCAAGGGGGTTTTGTTTTGCACAAAAACCGCCCAAAGCCTGGGAGGCATAAAGATCTTGCGCAAAAAGGGCTTTTGAGCAAAACAGAAGCGGCAACACTGCTTCTTTTTGTGCAAAAACCCCTTGCGCAGAATTAATCAGCAGAAAATATGCTAATGATGTCATGAATCATGCTAATGAATCCCTCATTTGTATATTTTCTGCCACAAAAACTCGCAGTGTAGACAAAGCCTTACTGTATACCTTTCTTTCTTTCTCTAGGAGCATTATTTAAGGAAGTATCAATTGAAAAGTTATGTTCAACTCTTATTATATTCACCCTGGTTATCTCATGATTTTACAGTTTTATTTGATACATTTAATATATGAGCCATTGGTCTACTCATTTCCTGTACTATACTATAATTCTTTCTAAATCTCTTCCTGTGCATTGTGCATTTGATCTCAGTTTGCTGTCACCTCCAAAGTATCTTTTGTACTTCATACCTGTGAGTCATTTATTATTGAAGGGCTAAAAGTCTCAGAGGAATAGCAGTGTTAGTCTCTACCTTTAAAAACAACGAGCAGTCCTGTGGCACCTTAGGGTATGTCCACACTTGCACCCTAGTTTGAACTAGGGATGCAAATGTAGGCATTCAAAATAGTCAATGAAGCGGGGATTTAAATATCCCATGCTTCATTAGCATGATCTCGCCGGCACTTTACTCCGATCAACAGCTGTTTCGAAAGTGAAAGTGCATGCTGGGATGCGTTAGTTCGAACCATACCCCTTGGTTCGAACTAACGTCACTCCTCATTTTTTGATATTTTGATATTTAAATCCCCGCTTCATTGACTATTTCGAATGCCTACATTTGCATCCCTAGTTCGAACTAGGGTGCAAGTGTAGACATACCCTTAGAGACTAACAAATATATTATATCATGAACTTTTGTGGGGAAAACTACTTCATAAGATTTTCAAATAGGCCTGAACCTAGTCAAAACTGTATACCAGTTATTTGTCTTTGCAGTTTTAAGAATACAAATCATTTGCAGGTGCAAATAATATAGATGTTTGCCTAATTTTCTGGAACAATTTAGGTAGTTAGAAGTCTGCATCCTTTTGTTAGCACATTTTCAACATTTTGGGTGTGAATGATAAGAGTGCAAAGGTCAGTCTTAGGCAGGAGCAGGCAATCATTTTTTGCCAGGGGCCACTTCAAAAACTCCCATGATTGGTCTGGGGGTGGAGGAGCCCCTTTTCTCCCCACCCCCAAGTTCTCCCTGGGCACCCATACCCCTGGTGGTGAGAGGAGACTTCCATGCTCCCCCATCCCCAGGCCAATCGGGCTTGGGGGCAGGGGAGCGTGCAAAGCCTCCTCCCACCCCACCAGGAGCACATGGCGCTCCTAAGTGCCATGCGCTCCTCACAAGGTGGGGGGCAGGTGGAAGAAACTTTGCGTGCTCCCTCCTGCCCCCAGGCCAATCGGGCTTGGGGGCAGGGGAGCGTGCAAAGCCTCCTCCCACCCTGCCAGGAGCACATGGCGCTCCTAAGTGCCACGCGCTCCTCACAAGGTGGGGGGCAGGGTGGAAGAAACTTTGCGTGCTCCCTCCTGCCCCCAGGCCAATCAGGACTTGGGGGCAGGGGAGTGTGCAAAGTCTCCTCCCGCTCCTCGCAGGGTGGGGGCAGGGCAGAGGAAACTTTGCACGCTCTCCCCACCCTCAGGTCCTGATTGGCCTGGGGGCGGGGGAATGGCAGGGATTCCGTGGGCCAGATCAACATGCTTGGCAAGCTGAATCCAGCCCGTATCCAGCCGAATCCCCTTTTGCCCAACCCCGGTCTTAGGGCTGAATCCTACCACTTTAACTATGTGCTTACTCAATATAAACATTAGTGGCAGAATCTAACCCACAGATGCTCTTTTGGAAATTTTACCCCCAAAACATTGTGTACAGCACTGATCACTGTAGCTCTTTAGTAGTTTCTTTTTTTTCTGTATAGTGGTCTACCATTAAGTTCTGCCCTCATCACCTGAAGAGTTCCCTGTTATTTCAAGAGGAGTATTTTCTATTTTATTATTGCTAATCTGTAAACAGTATGAATATATGATGAGGTATCAAATTAAAATCATTTTGAAATAGAACTTAATTATGCCTACAGCTTCACTTCTGTCTGCTGCTGCATGTTGTTGGTAAAAAACAATTCCAACAAGTTCCTTTAATAAAATACATTTCTTCTGGAAACATAATGACTAGGTTTTTTTCAAGTTGTACAAAATTTCTCAATTATGTATTTGTCTGGATGATGTCTTATAATTCAGCCGCAAAGTGTGCTTAGTCTGAGTAAATATGGTGGGAGAGTTGCAAGGAAAGACATGATGTTGCAGGAAGTAGTGATTGTGATTCAGGAGGTGGCATTCTTCCCTTTGAGCCAGTACTGAACCAATGTCCTATGTTAGAATTATTAATAATATTTGAGAATATTAACATTAATATGGCGAACAACAAACACTAATTTAATTATAAATTCCTTCATTAAATCCAAAGGTTGCATGGTACTTATACAATTGCACTAAACACGCCTAAGAAGCCTAAATAATAAGTAATTTAATACATCGAGACAGCAACTAAAACACAGAAAGCATTTAATTGGCTTACCGCGAGGTGTTCAGAGCCATATTAGTTGGCTCCAATGTAGTCAGGAAGGTATTGTCAATGACCTTATTAAGAACTAATTTCTATATATACTTCAGGAAACAAGTGGTATCACTGCTCAGTACTGATTTCAGTTAAAAACTAATCTGACACAATTTATCCTTATTACCAGTTTTAATCCAGGTCAGATTTACAATTTACTTCCTTCCCACGGCATTTCCCCATCTCTCCTACTTACTGCCCAACACTTTACCGAATGGATACACAGGCTACAACATTGATATGTGGGATGGGAAGTTTCATGCTGTCTCATTTTAGACAGAGTCTGTTCATCTTATTTAAAAACATCTTCAGCCACCCTTATCTGCCAAACGTCTCTTATTTAGAAATTTCTCCTTATTTCATTAGTTATTCTTTGAGCCAGACATTCTTTCTGCTTCATTCCTTCTGGTTTTATGATTTCTTATTTTCTAGGGATTTCTTCTACTTACTAGTCAGGGCCTTCCTTTACCACACAAATACTTCCTTAATTTAAATGTAAACCGACTTGAATTCTATAATTTCACATTTATCCTACACCCTATTTGGAGGTAGAGTGTTGTAGGTGCTGTTTGGCTTAGACTCCGGTTCAAGTTTATTAAAATTCCTATGGCACTTTTTGCAAGAGTTACAGCTGCTATTCTAAGTGTTGTGGCCATACTCTAATTCAATTAATCACACATTTTATCTACCTAAATTCCCTCTGCAGCTGCAAACACAAGTTAGTATTCTAAAATTCCTGTCCTAAATTCTTCAGCACTGTTAAAGAACCACTGCATTCCATGATGGGAGCAGTAGTGCCGGTGGTAGTGTACATGACTGTGTGTGTTTTGGGATCCTTTTTCATGAATAGTTCTATATTAATGTCACATTATTATTAGAAGTAAGAGTAGAGGTTTAATAATAGTAGTATCTTTAATTAATACATATAGGGGGAAAAATGAGTCTTGCGGCACCTTACAGACTAACAAATTTATTCAGGTTTAAGCTTTTGTGGGTAAAACCCACTTCATCAGATGAATTGAAGTGGCATTTACAGAGGCATGGTTTTATATATATATAAATATATATATATATATATATATATATATAAGGATAGCAAAAGGAAGAGGATACTTGTGTAAATGCGTGTAATCAAGTCAAGGTGGAAGCAGCTCATTCACAGCAGTTGATGTGGAAATGTGGATAGCAAGAAAGAGGAAATTGCCTTTGTAATGCTTTAAGCAGTTAAGATCCTTACTCAGACCCAAGTTGATAGTACTGAATTTGCAAATAAATTCCAGTTCTGCTGTCTCCCTTTGTAATCAGGTTTTGAAATTCTTTTGTAGAAGGATGGCTACTCTTACATCCATTGGTCAATGCCCAGAGAGGTTAAAGTGTTCTCCTGCAGGTTTATGTGTGTTTACAATTCCTTTATGCCTGATTTGTGTCCAGTTATCCTTTGTCGCAGAGACTGTCCAATTTGGCCAGTATACATAGCAGAGGGACTTTGCTGGCACTTGATGATATAGATCACGTTAGAGGATATGCAGGCGGATGAGCCCATGATGTTGTGGATTATGTGGTTAGGTCCTGAGAAGCATCACTTGTATAGATATGTGGACAGAGTTGGCAATGGAGTTTGTTCAGGGATAGGTTCCTAGGTAAGTGTTTCTGTGCTGTGTTGTGTGGCTGCTGGTATTTGCTTCAGGTTGAGTATTTAGTACCATGGTCAAAGTAGTTTGTTTTATGTTTCTGGTTTCTCCTTTGTCCCTTTCTTAAAGGCTGTGATTAAAAGTGTATTCCTGTGCTCCACCAGTACCTTTCTTCTTTCCAAAGAGCTATTAAAAATCCCTATTACTGGAACAGTAATCTCTCCTGTTGTCTACTAGATAGCAGCACTAATGACCAGCTGTGATTAGAATAGAAAAACTGCATGGAAAAATTCCACTGAGATGTAATTAGGAACAAAAAACATTATATAGAAAACCTCTCATAACTGAAAAGTGTAGCAGATTATAATAGTATGTAATTGGTGGATATAATTATTTTGAAACAAAAATTTTAGTACTATTAGGATAATTATCATAATACTAATGCACTTCAAAGTATGTAAATAAAATAACTCCAAAGACCTACTGTAAACAGAGTTTACCACCTTTAACTGGTCATGGTCAAGCTTGTTTCCTAGTACAGACAATGTGCATATGCCTGTATGTGTGCACACCTGTTTGAGGTCTCATACGGTGGCATTATCATGCTCTTTGGTCAAATCCCAAAATTATCATCACATTTTTTTCTTTCTCTTCTTCTCCTGTCTCATCAGCAGGGACTATACATGTGGTTTTTGTTTGTTTTGCTGTTGTGGGAAGGCTAAGTCAAATAAGTGAATTTTGCATTTGCCGTGAAAATGCTGAGATTCATGATCACCCTGATTCTTCTTGGGCTGAAATTCCGTGATTTACCTGTGCTGATTTCATTCTTGTTGATGACAGTTCCATGTTTCCAGTGAAACATAGTTCTTTGCCTGAGTTCATGATCATGTCGAGCGAAACAGTCCTCATGGAACTCAGGAAAGGGTTTTGAAAATAGGATTGAAACTTTGAATTTGGCCTGCTACTCAGCAGGGAACCAGTGAAGAAAATTGGGGAAAGCACACTTGATAACCTGTTTTGTGAAGCAGTTGGGCTGCTTTGATCAGAACAAACTGCAGCTTTTTAAGATCTGTAGTCTCATGTTTAGGTACAGAGGATTATAGACTAAGCCTGGAAATATTGACTATATGGTTTGACTGTATGCTATGGATGAATGGATGAATATATGCTGTGGCTAATTACAGAATGGGAAAAGCTCACACATCCTATTCATAAGAAAGGAAATAATGCAAATGTTTGATCTATTTTTAGTGGTGGTTTATGAACTCCATGTATATACGGGGTCTAAACTTGGTGCCAAAACAAATTCTAATGTATACGCCACCCTCATTGGAACGAGAGGAGATTCTGGAAAGCGAAGGCTCCACCAATCTAAGAATAATAACGTCAAATTTCAGCATGGCCAGGTAAAGGAAAAAAATGTTCAAAACTGATGAATGCCAGCAAATTATTTGTATAAAAAAGGTTTGTTTTTTTCCAATGTGTAGAGATATTTTGTATTTATACATTTGTCCTGGAGCAGTTCAATTTTCTCAGCTGTTTATTAAAAATTATGCAGAGAATTAATTTATTTGAATCTTTTGGCCTGTACATTGTAAATGAACAATTTATATGCTCTGTTTAGTTTTGATTGGACACACAGATTGCAGGGTCACGGTAGTGCTTCTGTTCCCTGAATAGGTGAATGTTATTCTTGGTTTCAGGCTACATTCTTCTACTGCCCCCAACATACTCCCTTCTCTGGGGGTTTAGTATAGTGCTTAACCTTACTCGTATACATAAGTAGCTTTTGCTTGTGTTTCCTGTGGAAGTCAACAATCTTGTCCATGCTCCTGGGCATCATAAGAGCAGCCATACTGGGTTAGACCAATGGTCCATCCAGCCCAGTATCCTGCCTGCTGACAGTGGCCAATACCAGATGCCCCATAGGGAGGGAACACAACAGTTAATCCTCACATGTTCTCTCCCCTGTCACCCACCTCTAGAGAAACAGAAGCTAGGGACACCATTCCATCATGCAAGATCCTACATGATCAAGGCCTTTATCAATCTCATTTTGATGATTCTGTAGGTGGATATCTTCATCATAAAGGCAGTATCACTAAGAGATCTGAAGAAACTTGTGATTAGTCATGATGGAACTGGTCCAGGTAGGAATTCATTTTGTAGTGACTAATCTGTTTTGCAAGATGTTTTACAACACAATACACTTGATTTGCACAGAGAGCACCCTTCATACAAAGTGTTACAAAAGGCCTTGCAGAGAGAATAATAATAATAATAATAAAAAGACACAAGTACCGATTCCGGCAGACTAGTCACAGTGGTGGGATTACGTATAGTCTGATAGCTTGGGTAATGGACTGCAAAAGGCAAGTGGAGTTTAGTATCAAATAACGTCAGTTAACTATCAGTTGGTTTGCAAGCTGATGTTGAAAAGAGTACTGTTTATTGGTCTCACAAAGTACCCCAGAAGAATTCACCATGGTAACTCTTATAGAGCTGGATAAAATGATTCTTCAGAAGACAGCGAATGAAAATGAGGAACAGAAATAGAGTTAGAGCCATGATTTGACTGCCACTTTGCCATTAAGTCAACTCTCTGACAACCATAACAACATCCTTGCTCCACAGAGGATGCAGAGAGAATCTGGCAACATTAGGCCATTTGCTTCATGTTGCTGGGCAGTGTGGTATTGTTCCTGTGCATGCCATTACATTTGCTCTCTGTGGTCTTAAACAAAATGAGACTAGCCTTGATCATGTCTGTGGATAAGTGAAGTGCCTCCTGCAGGGCAGTGAGATCAAGATCAATGTGTAATACATTTGAATATCACTGGCACAGTATAAAAGAAAAGAGATGACGTTTTCAAGTCACCACAGCAATGTATTTGCAGAGTAGAGTCAGATTGGATCTCCTAAGCAGGAGAAATCTAGTTAATACTTATTATTGAGGATCAGAGTACATTGTCTTAGGCTCTGTGTAAACATATTGTCCTTACTCCTAAAGCTTACAATCTAATTAATGACCAGTTGAAATGAGTAAGTGTAACAGTTGGAGGGAAGGCATGGAGGAGGAGTAGAATTATAATAAGTTTGACAAGGTGAGTTAAATAATACCTGATATTAGACCAACATGGTGAAAGAGACAAGCTTTCAAGCTACACAGAGCTTTTTGTTAGGTTCCATAAAAGATATTACGTAACCCACCTTGTCTCTCAAACATTCAACTTCAGCTCATGTACACTTTATTTTAAAATAATAATAATTTCCTTCTGCTCCTAGTACTTGGCTGGAATGGGCATTGCCTAAGAAAAAAACCCAGTGCACTAGGAGATGTTCTTATAAATTAGTAGGTGACATTCTTCCATCTGAGTCAGTACTGGATTGATGCACTGCCCATTGTCTGATGGGAAATATCTTTCAGATAAATTGTGAAAATAAGGTTTTTAACATTCCTTTTGTCCTTTTTGCAAGAATGCTAGTGTTAACCATGGCCAAATTCTAAATTAGGTCATTATATTCAGCGTACCTAAATTCCTCCTGTGTTTTCAGTTGACTAACTTATTACTAAATTCTTCTCTCTGCAATGGTGGTTACTATGTATACCATGTGTAGAAAGTTGCTAGGCACTTGTTTAGTATTGCTGGTAGAGAATGGCTCCTGTGTTCTACCCCAGAGAATAGTGATGGGTGAGTGGTAGTTTGAGGCAGTTCAGTGATAGTAAGTGAACACTATATAAATAATCTGTAAAGTGCTTGGATTTTTCACACTCAAAGTGTTACATAAATGCAGGATATGTGATTACCTTGGACAATAACTTGTAAGAAGTTTAGTTAAGAGTATGCTTTGGTCTCTTTATAGAAGGAAAAAGCTGAACAAAAACATGCCCTTGAAACCAAAGCTTGAAGAAAACACAAATTTGAAAAGCTTAGTGAAGAGGTTTTCACCTCAATAGAAGAACCTCCTCTGTTCAATTTTTTTAAAGTCAGAATTAGTTACTCTAATGCTTATTCATTTCTTACTCCACACTTTGCCTTGATTTATTTCAAATGATTTTTATTGAACTCTTTTCAAGATTGAAAGTTTATGTTTTTCAGAAACCATGTAAGGCTATTGTAAGAGCACACATGAATGAGGATGTTATATATTAATCCAATGCACTCCACATTAATAACATCATGTACTTCGTTCCCAATGGGCCAAGGAATTTGATTCTTATAATGAACCCTGGTAAATTACAGAATATTGTCCTAATACCCATATGTGAACTTTAACAGAAGGAATAGAAGAGCATAGGTCGGAGTGGGAGTGATGGTAGCAGTTTACAGATGCTACTGCACACCCGTATCCACACAAAGAATACTCAGCTGAAATCAAAATAGTCTCCTGCCTATGCATAGGAACATTGTGGCTTAGAAGTAGACTGAGATTCTTGTGAGGTTAACTTTTCACTTCTTTCGCTGTTTTGACCTAATGGGATCTGCTGTGGGGAAAGCAGCTAGTTTGATTTCAACTTTTCTCTTAAAGATTTTTTTTTCTCGAAAACAACAACAACGAAATTGCAAGTAAACTTTTGTCATTTCAACCCAGGCAATGGATGGTTCCTTGAAAAGGTTGTCGTCAAATTTAAAGAGGACGACGATCAAGAAGTTGTGTTTCCCTGTAACAGGTATGCCATGCATGGAAAAATCAGAATTGTAGTTCATTATACTAACTGCGAGCAGCTTAAGAAAAACATTGGAAGAACAGAGCCAAACACTTAAAAAATGCTTTGGTGCCAGCAAAAAGCCCGAGTATATGAATCTTGACCAGCAGTCTTCTAGGGAGTAAGGGGTGAACAGAATTCACTGTTCTAAGCCATGTAGAAAAGGCTGCTAAATCAGCATGGGAGTGTATGGAAAAAGATCAAAAGCCAAATGTTCTGTGGGTGAAACGGTGCAATAATTTTTCCTTTGCCTTGCACATATATATCATATAAAACTAAATAACCTCTCAGTTCTCTGTTCCTTAGAAGATGTTACATTACAAGGATTAAGGTCAGCTCATTTTGCATTTCCCAGTCACTAAAGGTCATTAGAGTGAACTTAATATAATGGAAATCTTTGAAGAGAACTTTATATCTAGATGCAATTCTAGAGGATATTAAAATGTTTCTCTACTCAAGAAGCAAAGGTCAAATTTAGAAAATATTCTGCTCAGTCACTGAACATTCTTTTGTTCCAGATATTTTGCTAGCCTAGGCAACAACCTAGCCTTCAGCAATTTGTATGGTGAACCAATCACCATATAACTTTAGATAGGCTTGCATCTGGCAGAATTAAATATGAAAAGATGTGCATTTGTGGGTATTATATCTATATCTAACAATATAGACATAAATCAGAGAAGTGTATTTTAAAATGAAGCAGATTATGCATTGCACTTCAGGCTTTCCAAATGCTTGGACTATATTTTTTTTGGCTACAAAATACTCGTTCATGTCAGCTCAGTCATTTTTTTGGGTGGCGGTTGTCTTACAATCTTGATTATCAATTAGAAATTCAGTCAAGAAAGGAATCATTGCTTGTTTTTAAGAGAAAATTGCCCTCTAGCTTAAAAAACCTCAGTTTGCAAAAAAAACCTTGCAAATTCTTAGCTAATAACTTTTCCCCTCAACACTATTATTGTAATGATTAGTTTTTATCTATTAGGCTATTTAATTAGTTTGGTTTACATTAAAGTTGGTTATTTGAAGAGTAGACAGATGAGACAATTGTTTCTGTAATGTCAGAGAGATTTTATGAGATTCCTCCTAAGGGAGGGATACTTGACTGAGACTGTGGACTTGCTATAAAACTGCCTTGTCAAAAAGAACTTATTAAGCACTAGAAAAAGGTTAGAGACATTATCTATAGAACTAGAGGGGCCTCTGTAATTCTTTGCCTGCAGTAACTGCTACCAATGAACCAAATTTCCTGTCTATTTTTAAAAATGGTTAGTGATCTTTTGCTTCCTTGGAGGCAATCAGAAGAGAATTCACAAAGGTTAATCAAGGTATTTATGGCAACAATAGTTTGAACATAATAGAGTCTACTCTTCTCTCTGTACACAGAAGATTTATTTACACAGTTACTTTGTATATGGAGAGTAGACAAAGTAACTGTATTGCAGTTGTTTAGATTTAAATAAAGGATGCACCAAAAGGGAGCCACTAACTTGGAAGTATAATAGTTACCAATATTTTAAAATAAAAGTACCCATTTAAAGGCTTTAAAAGGTTCCAATATGAGGTAGGGGGATCGATTTAAGAAGTATGTGGGTCTATTTTTTTAGTATGTCGAGTTTAGAGTTAAGTCCCTCAAATCCGGTAATGTACAGTGAAGGGCAAAACAGAGGTGAAATTCATCTTCCTAGATGTCCTCCATAGAAGCTCTAGAAGCTGCATAGAGCTTCTTAGCATCTAAGGAACCAGCCAATACTTACTAGTTACTATCAGGTGTAGTGCTAACTACCATGAGTAATCTCATTGCCTGGTAGTAATATAGTGGGTCAAATGATCTGTAGTGAAAATTGGCACAATTTCACTGAATGAGTGGAGCTGTGCCAATTCATATCAGGAGGGAACTTGTCCCAGTAAGTGTTTACAAGACTTAGCTTGACAAGAGATACACAAAAATGTTGGTGAAAGGAGGGGAAATAATCTGGAAATTCTTTGTAATAAGATTAATTGCTAACTACCATAAATCTCATTATCTTTTTACAATGAAAGATGGTTAGATGAATACCAGGATGATGGGAAGACTGAGCGAGAGCTAATTGCTAAAAGTAAGTATTCCAGTATAGAGAATTTGCATTATAAAAATATTCTACATATTAAATGACTAGTATGGCTGTGAATGTTAAAGTTTCTTGTGAATGTGATCATAACTTTAGACATCTTTGTTTGCTGATAAAGCTAAAGAGAAAACTTTTTTGTTTGTTTATTCTAGAAAAGGATAATTTGCAGAAGGCATCCACCAAAGGTGAGAAACACTTTATATTCTCCTCCCAGAATGTTGACTTTAAAGCTAAATTCAGTTTCAGTATAATGTGAACAAATAAATGAAGAAAATGAGTTTCCTCACACAGTAATAATTTATGTAACATATTAAGTACTTGAGAAAATGCATAGAAATTGGTTGTTGATGATCCATAAAGGTGGTGCATCACGTTTTTTTTCAAATGAATTGAGCAAAGGAGATACTTCACACAACCATTTTTGGTTTTCTTTCCATTTCTGTTACTCAATCCTGAAATCAGTCATAAATTCCTCTGAGGATAGATTTCAAGAACTGGTTTGTTTACCCAGTGCCACTGTCATTTAATGCACAGGGACAGCTCCCCCAGCAAGCATCAGTGAGTTGAAAAATGTATTGTGAAGTGACAGTGGAAAAAATGTCAGGTCAGAGTTGAGCAGAGTTTTCTAAGAGTATCCAAAAATAATTTAAACTTAAACTATAAAATTGGTCAGTGTAGTTAAATGCGGTATTCTCATTTGATTGAATAAAATTGGCTAAGTTAATGAAATCTTAATATTAGAAATCTGTCTATTTACCTATCTACTGATATAGTATCTATCATTGTAGTAGTCAGGAATTTAAAGCTAGAGATAACCTCTTTTTTCCTTCCTTGCCAGCTTTAAGGAGAAATAGCTTGACGAGTTCATAAGTATGTGATTTACATTTGTGGATGAGTGAAGTGGGTGAGTTGGTGTCTGTATATGAAAAACTTACTGAGGAAAAATAAAGTCAAAGAACTGAGCTTTGAATTTAGTTTTGAAAATGGCTACTCTTGTGGTCACTTACCTTTTGTGGGATATGTCCATAGGCTAAATCTAGCTCCAACTTCTTGAAAGTTTGGTATCTCAAAATCTCCTCTGTGGTCAACAGTTGCATTGTTCCAGTGAAATATAGCTTTTATGGATGGAGCAGCAATCTCTCAGGTCAGTAAGGTGATTTCCATGGAGAGCTATGATTATCCCAACAGAGTCCTTGAAATGGACCTTATACTCAGTTAGCATTCAGTTGAGAGTAGAGCCTCAGGGAGTGAGTTCATGGTAGCCTGTGTTACTAAGCAGATGGACTACTGTTTTCATACAGGGTTGAGATTTACCAGGCTGTGACTTCATTCCAAGATGTATTCTACTGCAATAATCAAGCATGAATACGCCGATCATGACTATGTATCTGACAGGATGTGGCACCATCTTTCGGCCAGCCAATACTGTAGTTAGGTGTTCTTTAGCTATCTGAGCCTTTGGTAGCATTGAGGAGTCCATAAAGACACCAAAGCTAATTTGTCAGTCGAGGACAGATGACTTCAAGAGTGCCAATGTTAAAGAGGAAGCAAGTGTTTTTGAAAAGCCTCCCTCTGACTATGAGCAACACTTTTCTCTTGCTGGATTAATTGCTAGGCATCTGTTTTTCATCCAGGTGCTGATTTCAGCTGGGCATGGATGGTACTGGTTGATGCAAAGGAGATATAGACCTATATCTCATCTGAATACGGGTGACATTTCAGCCTGTGGTGTTGAATTAGCTATGGCATATAGCTGTTGAATAATATGGGAGAGAAGACAGATGCTTGTGGGAGACTAGCTGAAAAAAAAGGGGGTAGGAAGGAGGTCTTGAACTCAAGACATAGGAATCCACTGATGTGCAATATCTCAGTGTATGTCAAAGTAAAGAGAACTCCCAAAGCCACAGACCCATGATGGAGAAGACCTTTGGTCTGACCTCTCAAGTCCGCACCCAGCAATTTCAACTCTGCTGGTCTTAACTAATACCGCAGATCATAGTATGAACGGTACATCCTCTCACAGACTGTATTTAAGGTTTAACTACTAAACACACTCAAAGAATAACAATCAACCAGTGCTGATGGAGGAGTGCTGGTGTTATTGGTTCTCACAATGAAGGCCCTTGAGCAGTTAAGATGTCACCTTCTATAATTGCAGTCTGAAAGTCATTTCTAAGAGAAGCCATCAGAAACAGGCATTATAGTACTCTAGCCTTGCCTCAAGGTCACAGAGGCATAGATCACTGTGCTGAGATCTGTCTGAAAGCAAAGGTCACACGATCAAAATAGTTTAGAGATAATAAGCCACTCTTGGAACCCAGAGAATCTCCTTCTTGTGGCTAATGTTGCTCAGCCTTCTCTCCAAATAGGGGTATTTGAAACTGTGCTGATCATCATTGTTAAGCAGGTCTCTGGAGCGGTAGTTGAATCTTGGCATTCTTCAGTCAGGCTGCCTCTCTACCTTCTGGAAATGAAGCATTCATTATAGATACCAGCAAATGGGCTACAACACTGATACCTATGAACTACCCGAGGCAAGAGTTCTGCTTCTGCCTATAGGAGGTGGAAGGAACTACACCAAGCTCCAGACCATCTGCAAATTATGAATAGACTCTGTCAAACTAAGCAGGGTTCGTGCCCTCTTCATCCCATGTTGGCAGGCCCAGCCAAAGAGTGTGACTGATCCACATGGCCACGAGTAGGGACCAAGGCAGTGTGACTGATCCACATGGCCGCGAGTGGGGACCAAGGCAGTGTGACTGATCCACATGGCCGCGAGTGAGTGGCTGGGTGGGCGGGGCCAGGAGTTGGGCAGTGTGGGACTGTGAGCTGCACAGCTCCCAGTCAGGGCAGCGAGTGAATGGCCGGGGCCCTGAATGCATGGGGCCCAAGGCAACCACCTCGCTCACCTTGCCCAAAAGCCGGGCCTGCATGTTGGGTGCTTGATGCAAGAGAGGGGGGTTACAATACACTTGCTTTGACAAAGAAGATAGATAATTGCTCTCAGCACTCAGAAAAGAATCAGAATGAATCAGATGCTTCATGACCCTGTAAAGATTTGCTTTATATTGCAAGGATGATTTACTGTTTCCTTTTTCCTTCTACCCCGTCTTTCCCCTGTCCCATTCCTCATGATAGCTAGACTTAGAATAGTGCAGAATAATAGATTTTCTTCTAGTAACAAGGAAGAGGCAAGATATAGTCTACCACAATGTTATTTATGTTACAAACAGATAAAAGGAGCTGGACTGCTGGAGCATGGTTCATGGGATGCTCTGGGGTATTGCAGGAGTTTATGGGTGTTGCACAGAATGTGGTTCAGCAGCATGAAAGCAGTTCAGTTAACAGATATTTTTAGATTATATCATGTGAGGATATTGGGCAGAAATATATACAAAACCAAATGAAAAGCACAGAGAAATGTCTCCCCAGAAATTCCTTAGGTTTTCGATAGTCCACTCTCTTCCTTCAGTTTTCTGCTGATGGGATGAAAATGATCACAGGTAGTACCCAGACTACTGGCACATTAATCTGAGTCCATAGAATCATAGGGCTGGAAGAGACCTCAGGAGGTCATCGAGTCCAGCCCCCTGCCCAAAGCAGGACCAACTCCAACTAAATAATCCCAGCCAGGGCTTTGTCAAGCCAGGACGTAAAAACCTCTAGGGATGGAGATTCTACCACCTCCCTAGGTAACACATTCCAGTGCTTCTCCACTCTCTTAGGGCATGTCTATACTACAGTGTTATTTCAAAATATCTTATTTTGAAATAGTGATTTCGAAATAGCTTATTTGGAAATAACGCGTCTACACACAAAATGCATTTCGAAATAGCATTTTGCTATTTCGAAATAGTGCGTCCACACTGAGTGGACTCTGAATTGCATTTAAGGCTGGCCGGTCAGGGCTTACCAGGTCAGGACTTACTGTGTGGGGCTGATGCCTGAGGCTATCTGAAGTCTGTGCTTAAAGGGACCCCCCCGGAAAGCCAGTTCTCCGGTTTCCCTGCTTGCTTGTCTACCTCGATGAGGGACAGCAAAGCATTTTGTCTCTGCGTGCTCTGATTGCCTTCACTCGGGACACCACAGCACTCTGCAACATGGATCCCCTTGGCACTCTGGTGCTTCTCTTGGACACGTTGCTGCGAGCCTGGCTGCACTTTCTCCAGGCTGCCATCTGGGAGGTCCATCAGGGGGCTGTCAGTATCCAGGAGGCCCTGCAGGAGAGCTTCCACCCTGAGGAGTACTAAGAGCCTCCCTGGTCTGCCCCACTAAGGGCTTGTGCCTCATTCCTCCCTCACGTCTTTCCACTTACCCCTCCCTAACCCCCCTTCCTGATGTCAAATAAAATACATGTATTTTCATGAACACAAGCTCTCTTTATTCAACAAAACTGGCAGGGAGGTATGAAACTCTGGTGAGACTGGGGAAAGGAGGTGGGAGAGGGGAGAAGAGAGGGTGGGAGGAGGGAGGGGGAAACCTGGGAGTAGGGAGATGGAAGGGGGAAGCAAGGAGAAGAAGGGGGAGGGGAAGCTCAGGGTTGGGGGTCTCACTGGACCAACTTGATTTTCATGCAGACCTGCTCCTGGGTTCGCATGTGGCCTTTGGTGGCCAGGCTGGCAGCTATCCTGCCATAGACGGCCTCATTCTTCCATCTAGTGCAGAGATCATGGATGTTGGGGACATCCCCCCCCAAACCTGAATAAGGTCCATGATCTCCACTCCGGACCAGGAAGGCGCCCACCTTCTCTGGGCCCTGGCAGGCTCCTGGGAGCTGGCAGACTGCTCCTGGGGAGCAGTGGAGGGCTGGCTGCCGGTGGCTTGCTGGCTCATGTTTTGGGGCCACTGGGTCAGTGGCAGTGACCGCTGGCTCTGAGCTGGCAGGCTTGGAGTGGGCACAGGCACTGTGGCCAGAGTCTACCCCTTTTAGGGGCTCCGGGAAGGGGGGGGGAGTGAGAGGCTGGAGTGGCTGGAGGCCCCCTATTTCGAAATAAGTGTCTACACAGCACTTATTTTGAAATAGCTATTTCGAATTTGGAGTTATTCCTCATAGAATGAGGTTTACCAAATTCGAAATAAGCACTCCGCTATTTTGAATTAATTTCAAATAGCGGTTTGGCTGTGTAGACGGTTGGAAAATTATTTCGAAATAACTTTGCTGTGTAGACATACCCTCAGTGAAATAGTTTTTCCTAATATCCAACCTAGACCTCCCCCACTGTAACTTATGACCATTGCTCCTTGTTCTGCCATCTGTCACCACTGAGAACAGCCTCATTCCATCTTTTCTGGAACCTCTTTTCAGGAAGTTGAAGTTAAAGTCCATGTCGCAGTGTGCCTCTGTCGCTACCCGGTGTAATCAGTTTCCTGGCAAGTTTGTGTGGTCTCTTGGTCACAATCACACACGAGGGTTGTTACTCTTTCACCATGTATGTATTGATTCATTACAAAGTATTGAGTAGTTCTGTGGCACCTTAGAGACTAACAAAAATATATATCTAGTATCATGAGCTTTTGTGGGTAAACCCCACTTCCTCAGGCCTCATCTAATTATGTGGGGTTTACCCACGAAAGCTCGTGATATTATATATATGTTAGTCAAGACTACTAATTTTTAAAGTTACAGACTAACACAGCTACATCTCCAAGACTTTATTACAAGGTATTTCACTGTAATGCAGCCTTACAGCAAGGGGAGATTTCCCCACCGGCTTCACTCCTCAGCCCAGACTCACTCTTGGAGCTCTCTCTTGCTTCCTGTTCTCTCCTCTTATCTCTTCCCAGTTACACTGTTAGCCCAGTGATTATCACCCCGATGGACATTATGCCCCAGTGGAAAGATTAACTGACTCCAGGTGGACCTGCAGCCTTCTTGAGGCTGCAGCAGTGTCAGTGATCACGGTGCTGTGGATAGTGCCCTATGCCAGCCCTGTTTATCAATGGCAGGGACAATGAATGTTGCCAGGTGGACAATTACTAAAGAAGCAAACCCGAGCAAGCTGGCAAACTATAGGAAGCTACCACATCACAAGCAAGTAAGCAATCTGAGACCATCACATTTCCATGACCTCCACGTGCATTCTCAGTAAAATAATTTAAGCAGCCTCTACACCTTGCCTTATATCAGTCCTGGTAACATACAGCATCGAGGTTGGAAAATCAGAGAACAGTATCTACAAAATGCTACCAGTGACCTACATTGCTTTTATAAGAAGATGTAGCCATCAGTATCATTTGTCCATCTTTTGATTTTACAGTTTTCACTCTTAAAATATCTGTTTTAAATGTTTTTGATTCTTTGTGCAAGTTTGATTTTTCCCACACTTGTAGCTAGCATTCCTTTTGTGTATCAGAGTCAAAGAAGCTCATTGGGAGGATGGTATTAAGGCTGATCCAGCTCTATTTGTTAAAGTTCACAAAGTGCCCATGCACTGGCAGCATTGCTGGGCTAATGAAAGCTTTGGTTACACTGATTATTAGAAGAGGGAGAGAATTTTGATACTTTCTTGAGAAACAGACTTTCTACTTCCTCTTCCTAGTTCTTTTAACAAGCCCCAGACTGACTTTTCAAAAGAAAAAAAAGCCATTGCTGATAAACATAACATACAGATATAAAATCTACTGACATTAACACGGCAAATGGTAAATGATATACTAAGTAAATGTATCTTTTTAGATGTGGCCATGCAAGGTAGGTACAAAGGCCAAAATTTTGAATCCTGGGTATCTCACATGAAGTTATTTAAATGAACAGTCAGATTTTCAGGAGGGCTAAACATTGAGAGCTTCCACTGATTTTAGTAGCAGATTTGTCAGAATATGGACTGAGAGAAGTGGTGTTAGACCTTCTAGATTTGGGCAAAAGACAAATAGAAATATAAAGCTACCTCCCTCCAACACCATCCCATTATACATCAACCAATTGGGGTTTTGCAACTAGTTCTTTTGGAACATAGACAATTGTTATAAGCAGATGTCCAAGGGAGCCAAAGTGTTAGACAAAATGATTCTTCTGACTCTGGAGTGAGCAGATTGAAATGAATTTACTAAATTGAAAGAAAATGCAATTAGGTTGGTTTGGCTGGGACATGGAGTGAATGAAAAGTAAACGCTTGAGAATAAGCAGTCACAGATGCCTAAGAGGCCTTAAATCTGTTAACTACTGATTCATTTCCTGGGAAACTTCCAGCTTTCTGATCGCTGATACATTAACCTTTCTTCAGAGATAATAATCAAGAAAAGATACAACCATAGGCAACAATTAAAATAAATCACATTGTTCAGAATGGCTTCCTGTTCTCATGGTGCACCCAGTGCATGGCACCCTGCAGCAGAAAGCCTGTGACTATGCAGCACCACCTTCTCACAGCTTGGGATAGATTCACCCCTGGCTTATCTGCCTACTGCTCAAGTAAAGCAAGGCCTAGGCAGTCACAGTCTCTCTTCCATCAGGTTATAGGGGCAGCCTGTGCAGTCCTCAATGAGAATGGTGAGATGGGGCATACCCTGGGGCTATGTCTAGACTACATCCCTGTTGGCAGAGGGATGTAAATGAAGCACTTCAAAAGTGCAAATGAAGCTGGGATTTAAATATCCCGTGCTTCATTTGCATAATCACGTAATAGAGCTTTTTTGAAAGAGCACCATTTTGAAATTGAAACCGCAGTCTAGATGTGGTTCTTTCGAAAATAGAAGCCTTTTTCGAAAGATCCTATAAACCTCATTTTTTGAGGTTTACAGGATCTTTCAAAAAAGTGCCCCATTTTCGAAAGAACCGCGTCTAGACTGCAATTTCAATTTCAAAATAGCACTTTTTCGAAAGAGCACCATTACGTGATTATGTAAATGAAGCGCGGGATATTTAAATTCCGGCTTCATTTGCACTTTTGAAGTGCTTCATTTACATCTCTCTGCCGACAGAGGGATGTAGTCTAGACACACCCTGGGTGTCTAAGTGATGTTCTGACTCACTGTATACCTGTTCAGCCCTTTTGCCTGTGGGGTTACTGTGTGCAGACCTGGTTGAAACTGAAGGAACTGGTGGAATACCCAAAAGGGGAACAGTTCAAACAATGACTCTGCCCTGGCCAGCATGAATTCCTCAGGGGCACAATATGCCAGGATGGGCATAGGGAGATGCAATTTGAATCTCTGTGCATCAGCAGGGCTGAAGTTGGCCCTACATATCTAGCAAATTAAGTTCCTTGTTAGACAAGGTTTGTTTCTGTCACATATTGCATCTGACTCATTCCTGGAAATAACCTTAAAAAGATAAAAAACTAGCCTGTCATCCACCAGAGTGATGGTGAGCAGCATCTTTGCCTGCTGTTCTGTGTTTGAACCCAAAAGAGCCACAGAATAATCAGCTGTGACACAGAAAGCCTTCTCTACAGAGTGAGGGGTGGGACAGGATAAGCTCCATAGAACAAAGAAGAAAACAGGAAAAAAGCATTAGCCAAGGAAACTAGAACAAACAGATGGAGGGAAAAAATAGGCAGGAAAAAGAAAGCAGCTTAAGAACAGGAAAAAATACTTCTAGGTTTATAAGTGAATTAAATGCCTTTAAAATTTCTCTTGACAACACACATTGTAGGCAGACATGTGATCATTACATAGTTTTCCTTGATATTAAAATCATAAGCAAATGACAACACTATAGAAGTACACATCGCAATCTAAGCATGGATTCTTAATTTTCTATTTCTGTTAGGATCAGCAAGTTCCCACAAATATCAATCACATGAAATTATAGGCAAATTCCATCCAGCAAGTTGGAACTACTCTTTTGGTCACTAGCATCTTTTTAACTCATATGGTATTTTTTTTGCTCCCTGATTTGTTTTCTGCAACTTTTTAAACAAGAAGAGTAATTCATAACTTTGATATAATTTCCATAATGTTTATATAATCTGCTAAAATTCATGAAATTTTTAGGATTGGCAAAAAATTTAATTAATGCATGGCAGCTATCTAAATTCTCTAACAGAGCCCAATCTAAAGCACGTTGTAGCAAAATGAGAGAACTCCCATTGAATTTTTTGGGCTTAAAATTGGGCTCCTAGTGATTAAATGGAGCTGTGTTGACACTGCTTTGTTGCTAAAAGTCACTGTGTGTGAATGCCGTTTGTTGGCCCTTTTGGAGACAAAATCCTTCCAGTCCATACGTGTGGAGTGGGGGAGGGGCGGGGGGAGGGGAGAGGGGGTTGTTTTGTCGGCAGCAGAGCGCTCCTGCTGAAAAAGCATTTGTACTTTAACTTGCCATGGCAAACCTTTGTCATTCATGGGGTGGGGCCTAAGCACCCATGAATGATGAACATTTTGTTGATCAAGTGCAAGTCTAGACATATCCTCAGACTTAAGTCTCTCTGAGGCAGAGAAGTGTGTGTCTGTCTATTGACTGCAAAACATCATGTGCCTTTATGACACTGTCCAAATCCTTTGTAGTAATAATAATGGACAAATCCCAGTGCATTCCCGCTCACTGTTAAAAATGTGACATTGCTTTTGCTTTTATTTAGCACAACAATGGAGAGTGCAAGTTAAAACTGCCAGAGATTCACCAGCACCACAGAAGTGTAGAAGAACCCTTGTGATTTATGGCTCAAAGGGCAAAAGTGGAAGCCTTCTCCTTTCTCCACCAAGCCCAGGATATGTGTGCTTTCTACCCAGAGCAACGGATGAATTCCTTGTAAGTCATCAAATACAATACTGCACTGAAATGATAATGACATTCTGCTTTAGCTAAAGGATGTATTTGAAATGCTACTCTGGTTGCTATAAATATAGTTATTTACCAAGAAGGAATGATATAACTTCAGATCTTGAGACATTTTCTTCCTGCAACACTGCTCAACTACATTTAGTTATTGTGTTCACACCCCACTATAATGCCATCATATTCCAATGGGTTTCAATAATGTAACTCAGCAAGGAATGAGAGTCCTTTCTTGTACTTTATAGCATGTGCTGCTTATTGGTTGTTTTTTAAAAAAGATCTCTTAATCATGTTAACTCTGAAATCATGGGTAATTTGCCCTTGTCTGTAATGTGTAAAGTATCAAGCCCTAATGCTCTGCTATACTGGTCACAAGCCAGTAGACCATGATCGACTGGCCGGTCATGGTTCCTTTGATAGTCAGTCACTGTGTTTGGTCACTAAAAGTCCAGCAGTACAGCTGGGCTATGGTAGGCTTCCTGCCTACCCAGCCCCCATGCTACTCCCGGAATGAACCGGCACCTCCCTGTGGCCCCTGAGGGTTGTTGGGAGGCAGGGGGTCTCTGTGTGCTGCTCCTGCCTGTAGGCATTGTCTCCACACAGTGGGGTACAGCAGGGCACAGGTTATCCAACAAGTTCTTGGACTTCATTGGAGACAAATTTTTATTTCAGAAGGTAGAGAAAGCTACTGGGAGGCGGGGAAGCTGTTCTAGAATTGATTTTAACAAATAGGGAGGAACTAGTTGAGAATTTGAAAGTGGAAGGCAGCTTGGGTGAAAGCAATCATGAAATGGTAGAGTTCATGAGTCTAAGGCTGAGGTGGGGAACCTCAGGCCTGGGAGCCAGATGTGGCCCTCGGCTTGCCTGGATCCAGCCCCAGAGGCTCAGGGCCCACCCCTAACATTGGGGAGCCCATGCTGGCACTCCAGTTCCTGCTCTGCTTCCCCTTGGGGGCTGGAGCACACAAAATCTATTAGGCTGGGCTCCCCAAGCTCTGGAGCGCAAGGGGAATGTGGGGAGTGTCTTGCTCCTTCTCGGTCAGGGGCCACAATGAGGGTTTTTTCCCACTTCTCACTTGTGTGCAGCTCTCAACTGATTTTTCTGTGGGTCCCAACCCCCAAAAAAGGTTCCCCACCTCTGGTCTAAGGCATGGTAGGAAGGATTTATAGAGGGCAGACTTTAGCAAACTCAGAGAGCTGGTAGGTAAGATCTAAGAGGAAGCAAGTCTAAGAGGAAAAACAGTTGAAGACAGTTGGCAGTTTTTTCTGTTTACAGAGTTCACATTTTGGCAGTTTTTCTGAGAGACATTATTAAAGGCAAAAGAGCAAATTATCCCACTCTGTAGGAAAGATAGGGAGTATGGCGAAAGATCACCCTGGCTCAACCAGGAGATGTTCAATCATCTAAAAATGAAAAAGAATCCTACAAAAAGTGGAAATTATATTTATCAAATTAAAAAGGATGAATATAAACAAATAGCACAAGTATGTAAGGGCAAAACTGGTAAGGCCAAGGCACAAAACGAGTTCAAACTAGCTAGAGACATAGAGGGTAGCAAGAAAATATTCTACCAACACATTAGAAGCAAGAGGAAGACCAAGAATAGGGTAGGCCAGGTTCTCAATGGGGGGGATATAAAATGTGGTACTTACTGACTTCTTTGTTTCATTTTTTACCAAGAAGGTTGGTGGTGATTTGACAGCTAACACAGTGAATACCAGTGAAAATGAGATTGAATCAGAGGCTAAAATAGGAAAAGTACAAATTAAAAAATGACTCTAGACAAATTAGATGATTTAAAGCCAACAGTGCCTGATGAAATGCATTCTAGAATACTCAAGGAGATGACAGAGGAGATATTTGAACCATTAGCAATTATCTTTTGAAGGGCACAGAAGAAGGGAAAGATACCAGAAGTCTGGAAAAGGGAAAATATAGTGCCTATCTATAAAAAGGGAAATAAGAACAGCCCAGGGAATTACAGACCAGTTCTCGACACAGGAAAGTTGGCAGGGGCTGCTCTTTTGTTGACTGAATCTAGTCTTCTCATCCTTGTTGAGTACCGGCTTCGACAGGAAAGTGATCGGAGGTTGATTTATCACATCTAAGAAGGTCCACCATGTAGTGAATCTGGAAGCCTTTAGTCCTTCCATGAGTGCAGGGGACTGGACTTGATGATTTCTCAAGGTCCCTTTCAGTCTTATGATTTTATGTTCTTGTGTCCTGCAGTACTGAGGACTGTCTTAGGCTATGCCATTCTTAGTGTTAGACTGTGCCACTGAGATACAGCCAGTAGCCGAGACAGAGGGGAAAGAAAGGCTGTGCACCCCAGTACACTGCTCAGGCAAGGGTACTCCACTGCAGGAGGAGGCCTGGCACATTGGCCAGGCAGCCAGCCAGCATAGTGGCCTCACTCTCAGCCCCGAGCTTCTCCCACATCCCTCAGTCCCATATACTGAACCCCCCCCATCTCTCTCCTGGCTTCTGCAACTCTCATACCTCCCAACCCCCTGCCCTGAGCCCCCTGCATTCCATCCCACATTTACATTTCTTACAGGTATTGCTGTATCAAAACCCTTCTGCCCTGAGTGCCCCCTCAGGAAGGGGTTGCAAGATGACAGTACCTGCAAGAAATGTAAGTTACTTTTGCCCCTGCCAGAGGAAGGCAGAACAGGTATTGGAGCTCCTGGGGCAGAGGCTGAGCACCCCTTATTATACACTTTTGGGGCTGGTAGTTTGCTGCCTCCGCTTGGCTGTTCCACTACAGTGTGCAGTGGAGAGTGCAGCCATGACTTTGCCCACTATTTGTGCCCAGGGCAGTGAGAGTAGTGAATTTAATTCTGCTTCCCCTTCACACAGGCCATACAGAGGTAGGATGATGAAAGTAGATTGAAAAGAGACATTTTGGAGCAGGTGGGGTGGGGGAAGCAGGTTCATACCAAACTTGGAACTCTTCTGTGGCCTTAGGTCTAGGAAATTATTGGAGTCTCAAAGGGGTAAAAGTCCTGTCCCCTCCCCCTGGAACACATCCATCTCCAAGGAGGATATTGCCTAGCTATGTAAATGCTCAGAAAAGCCTCAAACATTCACAGGTGTTACTTCTTGCCATTTGGAATTCAGATCTTGCTCTCTCTAATTTTATGGGATCTAGTA
The DNA here is from genome assembly GCA_019425775.1 of Rafetus swinhoei. Lineage (NCBI taxonomy): Eukaryota > Metazoa > Chordata > Testudines > Trionychidae > Rafetus > Rafetus swinhoei. The sequence goes on along the minus strand of CM033424.1, from coordinate 66,875,866 downwards.
TTTTAAGTGTGTGTGTGTGTAGGGAGGCAGGGCTGGGAACGTAGTGTAAGATACAATATCTGTCCCCGCCCCTTCCTTCAGATCATTGAGGACGGAGAGGATTAGACTGTATGTCCAAGGGTCATGAATGGGACTTCGATTCATAGAATCATAGAATCATAGAACCATAGAGCTGGAAGAGACCTCAGAAGGTCATCAAGTCCAGCCCCCTGCTCTAGGCAGGACTAATCCCAACTAAATCAACCCGGCCAGGGCTTTGTCACGCCAAGACTTAAATACCTCTAGGGACGGAGACTCCACTACTTCCCTAGGTAACCCATTCCAGTGCTTCACTACCCTCCTAGTGAAATAGTTTTTCCTAATATCCAACCTGGACCTCTCCCACCACAACTTGAGACCATTGCTCCTTGTTCTGCCATCTGTCACTACTGAGAACAGCCTCTCTCCATCCTCTTTGGAACCTCCCTTCAGGAAGTTGAAGGCTGCTATCAAATCCCCCCTCACTCTTCGCTTCTGCAGACTAAACAGACCCAACTCCCTCAGCCTCTCCTCATAAGTCACATGCTCCAGCCCCCTAATCATTTTGGTTGCCCTCCGCTGGACCCTCTCCAATGCGTCCACATCCTTTTGGTAGTGGGGGGCCCAGAACCGGACACAGTACTCCAGATGTGGCCTCACCAAAGCCGAATAAAGGGGAATAATGACATCTCTGGATCTGCTGGCAATGCTCCTCTTAATGCAACCTAATATGCCATTAGCCTTCTTGCTACAAGGGCACACTGTTGACTCATATCCAGCTTCTCATCCACTGTAACCCCAGGTCCTTTTCTGCAGAACTACTACTTAACTGGTTGGTCCCCAGCTTGTAACTATGCTTGGGATTCTTCCGTCCCAAGTGCAGGACTCTGCACTTGTCCTTGTTGAACTTCATCAGATTTCTTGTGGCCCAATCCTCCAATTTGTCTAAGTCACTCTGGACCTATCTCTGCCCTCAAGCGTATCTACCTCTCCCCTAGCTTAGTGTCATCCATAAACTTGCTGAGGGTGCAATCCATCCCCTCATCCAGGTCATTAATAAGATATTGAACAAAATCGGTCCTAGAACCAAACCTTGGGGCACTCCGCTAGAAACCGACTGCCATCCTGACATCGTGTTGATCACTACCGCTGGGCCGGCCTTCTAGCCATCTTTCTATCCATCTTACTGTCCATTTATCCAATCCACATTCCCTTAACTTGCTGGCAAGAATATTGTGGGAGACCGTATCAAAAGCCTTGCTAAAGTCAAGGTATATCACATCCACTGACTTTCCCACATCCACAGAGCCAGTTACCTCATCATAGAAGCTAATCAGATTGGTTAGGTACGATTTGCCCTTTGTGAATCCATGCTGACTATTCCTAATCACTTTCCTCTCTTCCAAGTGCCTCAAAATGGATTCCTTAAGGATCCCTTCCATGATTTTTCCAGGAACCAAGGTAAGACTGATCGGCCTATAGTTCCCTGGATCGTCCTCCTTCCCTTTTTTTTGAAGATGGGCACTACCTTTGCCTTTTTTCCAATCATCCGGGATTTCTCCCGATCTCCACGACTTTTCAAAGATAATGGCCAAAGGCTCCTTCTCTGGTCTTCATTAAAGTGGCCTCCACTTTCCCACAGTGAGCACATTTCAGTATGGTGCCACACTGACAGCTTTCTGAGTGCATTTCCATTCTTCTGATTGGCTTAGTTTTAGGGAGACATGGTATATTTTCCCTTTGGCTGTTCATGTCCTTGGTTCTGTTGCGTTGTGTCAAAACCTTAATATTTTCTGAAAGTGTTTTTGCTGTTCATGAAGGTTTTTCTTTTTGCAATATGAGTCACTGTATTTTACAAGCATTGTTGCATTTTAAGTAAATCAGAGGAGCAGGCCTAATTTTAAAAAGTGGTTGGTGTTTCATGGCAATTTTTGAAAACCATTCTCTTTAGAACAATTCAACTGATATAGTTTCTGTTGTTCTTTTCCTTTCCTACTTATTTCTAAGAACATTTGAATAAACACAGGAACTTTGTTTTATAAGTGAGTTCATCTTGTTCTCATTTGTAGCAGCACAGTTGTTTACTGTGAGAATGATTATGATGCCACAATGAACAGAGAGCTGTGAATTCTGATGAGAACTAAGCAGAAGATGAACTCTTAATAGAACAAAAATTATGGTTTTACACAATGTCTTCAGTAATTCAGTGCAGTGAGGAAGAACTATAGGTAATGTAGCACATGCAAGATTAATTGTTTTGACACAATGGGCTTAATGTTGACCTCAGAAATCTATGTAAATCTGCATATTGCTCATTTACATGCACACTTATGTGCACATCCTGGCAAGAGCGTGTGTAGCTTCTTGATTTTCCAGGTGCACCCACAGAAGTTTGCCACAAATGCATGCACACCTAGAAGCTGATAATCATGTCCAAACTATTTTGAAAATCTATGAAATGTCAGCAGAGCTCTCATTTTAATTACAGATTGTTAGCAAATATAAAGAACAAATTGCTGAAATATATAAATAATAGAGAATGCGTAAGTTAAACCTATTACTTCCGTTGATCTTAATGTTGAGAGCAATAGTAGCGTGTGGGCTGCCAATTAAAAATAAGTTTAAGTACATTAAATGTAGAAAATGAATTGAGTAAGGAAAAGTTGTGTTTATCATAGGAACATAGAAACTTAGGACGGGAAGAAATCTTGACAAATCCTCAAGTCCAAGCAATCCTAGGCAGGACCAAATGGACTTTGGCCATCCCTACCAGCTGTTTGTCCAACCTGTTTTTAAAAATCTCAATGATGGGGATTCCATAGCCTCCCTTAGAAGCCGGTTACAGAACTTAACTATCCTTATAGTTGGAAAGGTTTTCCTAATATCCAACCTAAATCTCCTCTGCTGAGGATCAAGCCTATTACATCTCGGACAACAACTGATCCCAGTACTCTTTATAGCAGCCTTTATAGTTCAAGACTGTTATCTGGTCCCCACTCAGTTGTTTTTTTCTCAAGACTAAACATGTCCAGATTTTTAACATTTCCTCATACGTCAGGTTTTTAAAACCTTTTATCATTTTTGTTCCTCTCCTCTGGACTTTCCTTATTGGGTCCATATCTTTCCTAAAGTGGGCTGTCCAGAATTGGACATGTTACTCCAGCTGAAGCCAAGTAGAGGGGAATAAATATTTCCTATTTCTTATGTATGCCACTCCTGTGAATAAACCCCAGGATTTGTGTGGTGGTGCCCTCTGGCACTGCTGGGAGAGTTGGGGGAAAGAGCATGAGAGGAAAACAACAACAAACACACAAACTAAGGAAAATGAAAGTGTGAGATTTAAAGGGGTAGTTTAAAACTGTAATTTTATTTTAACATGACTAAAAATAATTAGTTCAGAGAAACAAGAAATGGTAGGCCAGCTGTGTAAGTGTTTCTCCTTCTGCCAACTCAGGGGTATGGCTCCTAGTACTTAGTCACGGCGTTTATTTTTACATATCTTAGGGACACCATGAGCAAGACTATGCAAAGGCCAAAACAACAGGGGCATTTAAAAAAAACTAGTTACATTCATGGAGGATAGGTCCCCCATTAGCTAAGATGGTCAGGGATGCACCTCTATACTTTGATTGTCCCTAACCTCTGATTGCCAGAAACTGGGAATGAGTGACAGGGGATGGATCACTCGATGGCTACCTGTTCTGTTCATTCTCTTTGAAGCAACTGGCATTGGCTATTATCTGAAGACAGGACACTGGGCTAGGTGCACCATTGGTCTGATGCAGCATGGCCATTCTTGACAATAATTAATCATGATTGTTTCAATATTAAAAGAAAGGAAAAGAAAACATTAAACAAAACAACAGAAAACTGTGAACACAAATAATAAATTGGTTACTTTTATTACAGTCTCTTCAGTGTGTATCTCTGTAGAGAAGAGATTATACCCTTGAGAATGAATTGCTTCTCAAGGTGTTTTTCTCTTGGGAGGAGAAGACTAAAGTGTGCTATTTCCCAAAAATATTGTTTTCAGTTTTAATATTTTATTAGATTCTTAAAACTATTTATGTGTGCAGATTTTTGTTTAAGGGCAAAAGTAGATTATTAATAATAATCTAAACAGTATATAGTTGGGCAAAGCAAGCAGTCCTACCTAAAACTATGCAATCAAAGAAGATATTTAAATTAGTTACATAGAAAAGAACCAGTTATGACTATTAACAATCATAAATCCAGTTACGTCCCATTGTTTCCCTGTTTCTCAATGTTTAGCTCCTGTCTCCTTTCCAGGAGTATATGGTCTAACCATTCAGTGATTACAAAGAGAAAATGTTAGCCCTTTTAATTACAACAGCATTTTAGCGATGAGGAGTCCTGTGGCACCTCATAGACTAACAGGATACTGGAGCATAAGCTTTCGTGGGCAACGACCCACTTCGTCAGATGCATATCACATGCACCTGACGAAGTGGGTCTTTGCCCTGCTTATGCCCAATAAACCTGTTAGTCTATAAAGTATGTCTACACTGCCACCTAGTTCGAACTAGGGTGGCTAATGTAGGCATTCAAACTTACAAATGAAGCCGGGATTTAAATATCCTGTGCTTCATTTGCATGTTCAGGCGGCGCCATTTTTAAATGCTCCGTAGTTGAGCTACCTGCCGTGGCTACCGCAGCGGCGGACTAGGTAGTTCGAATTAAAGCTCCTAATTCGAACTACCGTTAAACCTCCTTGCAGGAGGAATAGCGGTAGTTCGAATTAGAGCTTTCGAACTACCTAGTCGTGCGCGTGCGAACAGGTAGCTCAACTCTGAGCATTTAAAAATGGCGCCCTCCCGGGAACATGCAAATGAAGCCCGGGATATTTAAATCCCGGGCTTCATTTGCAAGTTTGAATGCCTACATTAGCCACCCTCGTTCGAACTACAGTGGCAGTGTAGACATACCCTAAGGTGCCACCGGACTCCTTGTCACTTTTGCAGATCCAGACTTACGCAGCTACCCCTCTGATACTTAACAACATTTTAATATTCCAAAAGCACAGTGAGAGTTTTAAATCAAATCCCATGGCAGTATTTGAGTTAACTTCCCACCAATCCATGTTGAAGTCTTGGGGAGGTTCTCTGGGGGTTGGTTTTACTTGAATCTTTTTCTGGTTTTCTTATCTGTTGGAGCTTGCTTGGGGAAATGTGATTCTGGAGCAGGAAAGTAGAGGGGATGAGTGAGGAATACTCTCTTCGCTGTTTTATACCCCTCAGCTTCCCATTTTCATGAAATTATAGGCAAACTTTCCTCTTTCCAGCTTGTTTGGTTTCAGCATTGGTTGCTATCATCCATTCATTGGCTTCATGACTTTGGAGTTGTCTTAGGTGACACTTTGAGGTTCTAAATATGCAGTCTGCTTAATGAATATGCAACATTTCATAATTGCCTTTGCTCTTCTTGTGGCAGGAAGACATCAGATAAGTTTCAAAGCTACTTTTAATTCATTCTTTTTATTCAGTCCATTCTCTGAGATATTCTTTCTGTTTTGTTAGAGTTTGACAGGAAATGAAATTCTGTCTTCAAAAATCCAAACACTTTTCTGTTCTTTACATAAGAGCTTTCAGTTCCAAAAGCAGTCATATAAAATTAAACAGATTTTTACAAAAATCTTTAGCTTAAGCTGTTGATTTTACATGACACTTTTTGGAATGATGATTTTCTTGTTTTCCTGAGCTGGGTGACAGATTACACTGCTCTACAGCCAAAATGCTTCTGAAATAAATGTAGTCAAACTTTACTAATTCTGGGTCACTGAGAACGAAAATGATGCTTAAAATTGTTGATTGGCTCTAGTTTTCAAGATATGCTATTAGATCAGTATATACAACCCTTGACTTGGGAATGGCGGAGGATAAGTGAGTTATAAAGGGAAGGGATCTCAATTTAAACCAGAAATGACTAAAATACATCTTTGACTGGATCTATGAATAAATCTATGACTGGGTTTGGACAGTACTTGCTTTTAGGCAAAACAATGAATGATGCAATCTGAAGCTGGTATTGCATCATACATGATATGAATTGCATCATGTTATTCCTAGAAGTCATGGATGATGCAATCATAACGAAGCTTACATCACTCTGCTGAACAAATTGCCCTATATCAGCTCTAGAAATCCTACAGTGTCGTGCTCTCTTATTTGTCAGTGTTTGATTTTGCAAAGGGACACATTTCTGTTTAGCCAAAGTGAGCAGAGATGCCTCACTTGTGTGAACAGTGCAGATAACTTCTGCTATGTTTGTGGTGAAGTGACTTTTGCATCACAAAAAGCGCAGTATAACCACTATGGTTAAGAAAGCCTATCACCTTGATTTTGGCTGCAAAATTGGAGATCAGGACAAGAGGTGGGCCCCACACATATGCTGCAACACTTGTGCAACAAATCTTCGCCAGTGGTTGAACAGGAAAAGGAAATCTATGCCTTTTGCAGTGCCAATGATTTGGAGAGAGCCAACAGATCATACCAGCAATTGTTACTTCTGCATGGTGCCTCCAGTTGGGAAAGGTGTGTCAAAGAAGAAAAAGTGGACTGTGTATTATCCAAACATTCCATCAGCTATACGCCCAGTACCCCACGGAGAAGGACTGCCGGTTCCTGAGCACCAGAATCATTCTCACTTGAGTCGGAAGAGGAAGAGGATGAAACTTCTGGTCCTGAACCATCAATGTCACAGGACCCACATTTTCTCCCATCCTCCTCCTCTGAACCACACCTCATAACACAAGGTGAACTGAATGACCTTGTCAGGGATTTGGAACTACCCAAGAGTAAGGCAGAGCTGTTGAGCTCCAGACTACAGCAGTGGAATCTCCTGACAGGTGATGTTAGGGTTTCCATGTTCCGTGACCGTCAAAAGGATCTTGTCCCATTCTTCTTCATGGAAGGTGATCTTGTAGCCTGCAACAACATCAATGGTGTGATGGCAGCCCTCAACATCGTTCACGATCCAGATGAGTGGAGACTGTTCATTGATTCATCGAAGACGAGTCTTAAAGCTGTTTTGCTGCATAATGGCAATGTTTTGCCATCAATTCCAGTTGGTCATGCAGTCCATATGAAGGAAACCTATGACAACATGAAACAACTTTTGAGGTGCATAAACTATGACCAGCATCAGTGGCAGCTTTGTGGCGATTTGAAGGTTGTTGCTCTCTTACTTGGTCTGCAGACTGGATACACAAAGTACTGCTGTTTTCTCTGCGAATGGGATAGTCGTGCAAGAGATTCCCACTACATCAAGATAGATTGGCTACTCCAACAGTCATTGGAGCCTGGGAGGAAAAGTGTTCAGCATCCACCATTTGTTGAATCAAGGAAGATTTTGTTACCACCCTTACACATCAAGCTGGGTCTGATGAAGAACTTTGTCAAGGCCATGGACAAAACACAAGCAGCTTTCAAGTACCTTCGTGGAAAATTTCCAAGGTTAAGTGAAGCTAAGATAAAGGAAGGTGTCTTTGTTGGTCCTCAGATTCGTGAACTTCTTCGAGATGATGCATTTGACCATGTACTGCGTGGCAAGGAAAAGACGGCATGGAAAGCCTTCCAGTTTGTGGCAATAAATTTTCTCGGAAACAACCAGGCAGACAACTACAGGTTGTTGGTGGAAAACCTCCTCAAGGCATACAAAAGCCTTGGTTGCAACATGTCACTAAAGATACATTTTTTGCACTCTCATCTAGATTTTTTTTCCACCGAACTGCGGAGCAGTGAGCGATTTCACCAGGACATTGCAACAATGGAGAAACGCTATCAGGGCAAATGGAGCCCATCAATGCTTGCAGACTATTGCTGGACAGTGACAAGAGATGCTCCCTCCATTTAATGAATACAAGAGACAAGCCAAGAAGCACCGAGTAGACACTGAATAGGACTAAACTATGTACATAATCGTTTTTTGCCTTTTGTTTCATAATAAATTTTATTTATATAACCCTTTTGCTGATTTTTAAAGTGTTACATAAACAGGACAGGTGAAATATTATCATGTAAAGCAACCATAAACACATGAAAATACCTAGGTTTACAATTTATGATTAAAACTCTACTATCTACACAATATACATAGACGTAAAATGTAAAAACTTAAATATCTTGGAAACAGTAGCCAATCAGTTGTTTTAATTGTCATATTTGAATTCAGCACATCAAAATACATAATAAATAGCACATTTTATCTCTGAAGCAGACGACTTCTAAAAAATTGTAGACCAGTGTTACTTGCATGCTGCCCATAATCAATTAATTCCCATTAATATAAATATTCTATAATAAAGTGGTATCTTATATTACTAACCAGTTATAACATCAAATGATTTTGCCATATTTGTATGTAAACATGTTGTTATTCCTATAACAATGATTTCAGACAACTAGTATATGAAGGTGTGCATTTAGATACAAAATATTTGCAACTATACATCTCAAAAGATGTTTGCCCTTTTCAATGTTTAAGAAATAAACAATAGTTAATTTTCAACTACACTGACTTTTTCCACAGTTTCAAAAACAGAAGCAGAGATAGCTGTCCCTTTCTCCACCCCTGCTGGCCCACTGGGGTTATAGCTGTTCCAGTCCCCATCTCTGGCTCCTTGCTACCCTCCTGTGGTCATTCTACAATATAATTCCCTCCTACCAGACTCCTCCCTTTCCATTTTATGAGAAAAAATCAAATTCCAGGCACATTGAATCTAGACAACAGAAGACTAGAAATGGGATGTACAACTTGCCAATGTTTACAGTGCAATCATGGGCAATTTTTAAATATACTTTGGTTCAAAAAGGAATTAATTCAAGGAAGTTCTATGGTCCAGATTATGGAGGAGATCAGACTGAATAATAACAATTGCTCATTCTGACCATAGAACCTATGAAAGCGGATCTGGACACAAAATCAAAAAATAGATTTATTATAATCCATATTTTTCAATAATATGATTTGTTTCAGTTGTACTGGCATCCCTTTTCGGTTCTGATTTAATTTTGTGAAATGCTGTGGGCTCATGGAAGAGCTGCTAAGCTTAATAGAATGCATATATTTATCCCTTTCCCAATCCTCTGCATCTTTCTTTTTCTTACATTATGAGCTTTTCTGGGCATGTATTATATTTTTATTATGTAGTTGTAAAGCACCTAGCATGCTGTGCATGAAACTGAAATACAAATAATAATCATATGGGAAGTGGATCTTTATATGTTTTGTGTGGAAAGGGTCACTGCTTAGCACATCAGAGGGACAGGGTTTCCAGAGCTCTGATACAGAGGCAATGACATGAATCTGACAACACCCTTTGTAGCTAAGATCACACATGCATGCACCCATCTGTAGCGGGGTCGACTCACAGCCGCGGCACCTCTTGCTGGTTAGTCCAGCTTGATTTATAGTGTGCGCTGCCTTCTGACCAGTGTCTCACCCATTGTCACTCCACTCTCTCCATCCTCTGGTTCTGGACCTGCATAGCTCCCTGGACCACAGTGCCATCTTCAGGACACTGCCCTCTGGCAGTGCCCACTACTCTGCCCTGCCCCCTTTTGGGTGTATCAGCAATCCTCAGTCCTTTCATGGCCAACTTCAGGCCCAAAGTCTAGCCCCTTGCCTCAGTGGCAAGCTGCAGCCTGTATAGGCCATGTTCCCATGTGGGCAGGTGTGGTGCAAGGGGAGGACCCAGGTCTGCCCACTACTCTGGTCCCAGCCAAGAGACCCTCTGGCAACAGCCTTGTCCTGACATCCTTCACTCCCCTTACCTGCCCTCAATGTTCCTTGGGCCACTTTCCTATAACCTACTGCAACATGCTTTATGTGAAGGTGACAAAGAATTAGAGTTAAGGTGTGCATCCAGATAATAGCCTAACTATTCTAGCACTGATTCCTCTGAAGAAATCTTGTATGGGCCAGAAAGGAAAAGGCTTAAAATACTGCAAATTTACCTAAGCTTCTTTTATCTGGTACCTTTGTCTTAAAGGTTTAAAGCCATCTCAGTGGCTTGTTCAAAGCCATCTCTTGATTGTAAGAGTTAAGCTCTTTCAATCATGGGACAAGAGCAATACCTGTTGCTAAGTATGTGACCAATCACAACTAACATAGCTCAAATTTCAAGCACCAACTCTAGAATGCTTGGTTCAAACTGTGATTAATTGAGAGAGAAAAAAATGTGACAAAATTAATTAGCAAATGTTGAATCATGAATAAATATGAGGAAAGAGTATTCTGCTTGCAAATACTCCACCAGATGAGGAAAGTGCTGCACTGCTAAGAATTATTTGCTCAGTTCTACTTAGGTCATTTTGCATTAATTTGAAGCTTAGAGGGATCAGAAGGTGCAGAAAGACAATTTTTGGATCCAGTTCTAAAATAGAAAGGTGATCATGGTAAGTTGCTCAGGAGAGGTTAGAATTGATGTAATAAAAATGTGCATTATGAGGGTAGACCAAAAAACTAGAACAGGAAAAAAAAAAAAGGATAATGATGACTGAATTAGAGAAAAAATGTTAAAAAGGAGAGAAATGTCTGGTGAATTCAATTGAGGTTACCCAGTGTAGTTTAATTCAGTAGATCAGGAAAAAGTCTGGATGCAGATGTTTTCTGGTTGGAGGCATAGTCATAGTGTTAATTGAAATCATGAATATGGGAAATGAAGGGGAAACAATGATTTTAGAGTAGTAACACTTTACACAGTCGTGAAATTTTCTCTGAAATTGTCTTCCTCTATCATACATCTACAATGTATATTATCTGCAGATTTGCTGCAAGGAATGCAATATATACCCTTTACAGGGTCACTAGAAATTTTTGCAACAATTTAGAAGCTTAGAAGGCTGCAGGTTTGAGTAACAGAAGACAAGGATGGCCCTATTTCCCTATGCTGAATATGGGACACCTGGTAAAATTATTCGTATTCAAGTGAGTTCAGTGGCAAACAGTAAGAACTATGCAGTACAAACTAGCACAGGGAGAGGTGACACACACTCTCATAAACCTTTGGACCAACCTGATCCAACCCTGCCCTACCCAGTGCTCTCCACTTTCTATGCCTGGATGGGTCTCCAGGACAGATTCAACTCTTCTGGTACCTGGCACCATGTTTTCTCAAGGCAATATGTGGGGACGCACAGAGTCACAGGATCCCCAGATTTCTGTCAGGGTTTACACCAGAATGAGGTCAGCAGCAGTCTTTTGGCACTCTGTAGGAGGGAAGGGACAGGAGCTGCTTCCAGCTGCAGGGTGGTGGTGATGGAGGTAGAGGTAGAGATTTTTTTCCAGGGGTCATCTGTTCCCTCCTAAACCCCATTGCCACTCTCCTATGATTAGAAGCATCTGGTCCCTTCCAGGACATACAGTGTAGAAAGACAGCTAACTCATCCACGCTGTTGCTGGCCATGGACATTACCCCGCCATCTCCTGTCCCCTTGCTAAAGTGCAGGCAGGAAGGGGTTAAGCCTTAAGGGTTCACTGAACACCAGGTCCCAGGGAACTTGGCTGAACCTGGCCTGAGAGGTGCCTCAGTACAGGTGGATGCCTAGGAGACAGAACATCCCAGCACTGCTGGGCAGGGGGTGAAGGGGCAGGATGTGAGGAGGGTGTTATGTGCCTCTGCCTGGGGATCTGCAGGGTCTGGGCACAAACAGGCTGGAAACCGCTTCCTCCCCAACACTTCAGAGCTTACATGAGGGGCAGAGAAGCTTCCCCAAGCCAGCACTGTGCCCTGGGCCAGAGGGTCTTGAACTTTCCTTGGGAGCCATCCCAGTCAGAGGCAGTTGGAGAAGGAAGGCGCCTGCCAGCCAGGCTGTTAATGAGTGGAATGGTCCGACCACGGGTTGGTTCTCTGCACAGTGTGGGAAGTGGTGAGATGTACCCTGTGGGGGGTGGGGTATCGAAGAGCAGCAGGGAGAGGGCATTGAAAAAGGAAGCATGTAAAAGGCCGATGGGTGGGCAGCAGAGGTCACACATAACCAGCCACTACCTGCCTGTACTCACCAGCCACTGCAGCAAGCAGCCAGTGCTGGATGGAAAGGAGGCGAGGGCAGGGGGCAGCCTGCTGGCAAAGAGGAGGCACGCAGCAGGGAGCTCTGATTGCACTGATGGAGCAGCCCGGGGAACAGCCAGCCTCACATGCTGCAGTTTTGCCTGACCGCCAGCCTTGCACACTCATCCCCATCATCAGCCACTGGACCCTCCTACTCACCACTGGCGGGTGGGTGACTGGTGAGCAAGGATCCAGCCAGCAGTAGGTCCCACCTGTACTGATAGAAGGGTAGAGACAGAAAATACAAGACAAACTGCTCATTTTTAAAATAAATAGTCAGGACACCTGCAGGAGGGCTTAAATGTGGGACTGTCCCTTTAAAAACAGGATATCTGGTCACCATATGTAAGGTACACTCTGTCACGTAAAGTAAAAAGAAAAATAGCCAAGTGTTTTAGTTTTGCAATTCTAAATCATAAAGTTTTGTCCAGCAACTAGTCTATGCTACATACAATTGAGTAGTTAAGTGAAATGGGTGAAGTAAAAGGAGCCATCTGTAAGAAGGAAAAACTACAGTCAGTTTTAAAAACAGGAAGTCTTACTGTGAAAAAAGGCAGATCTTACGACATTATTGCTTATGAAGAAGGCACAATTTGGACCTGTACAAGAACAGTACATTCTCCCCTAGAGAATAAGAGATAAGAAGCACACATTTTGAGAAGAATTAGACCAATTAGTAAAAAATTTAGTGATGCTTCATGATACCCTATGCAATCTCCACAACCTTGAATGAAAAATGCTTGCATAAAACCCCAACCCTGTCCTTGTAATAGGGAAATTCTTTCTCCCCTTGCATGTCCTTAAACACAATGAACACAGTGATGTCCTTAAACACAATGAAATCAATGTGACTCCATTACACAAGGCTGAGAAGGATTTTGTGAACCCACAAAGGGGAGCAAACCCACTGTGCAGGCTTGTCAACAGCAATTCTGATCTGGGATAGAACAGCCAATGGGACCCCAGGCATGCACAAGCAGGTGAAGTCCCCCTGACATTTGGGCAGTGCAGTGCCTGCACTGGCTGGTGCCTAGCGTATTGGTGGCTGTGCTCTTCTAGGGCTCCCACATGCCTGCCTGGTAGAGTTGCCAATCCAAAGACCTTTGCCCTGACCCTTCCCTGATGCCACGTCCCTGTCCTGTCCCTTCTCTGAGGCCCCACTCGCTCTCCCTCACCCTCACTCACTTTCACCGGGTTCAGGTACAGGAGTGGATGTGGGGTCCAGGCTCTGGGCGGGAGTTTGGGTGCAGAAGGGCATGTGGGGTGTGGGCTGTAGAAGGGAGTTTGGGTGTGAAGTGCAGACTCTAGGCTGGGGCAGAGGCTTGAGGTGTGGGAGGGAGTTATGCGTGCAGGCTCTGGGCTGGGGCAGGGGATGGGCTGTAAGAGGAGGGGGGGGGGTCTCCATAAGCCGCTGCCTGCAGGCACTTCCCCCACAGCTCTAATTGGCTGCAGTTTCTGGACAATGAGAGCTGAAGAGTCAGGGCTTGGAGAGCAGGCAGCATGCAGAGACTCCCTCCAGGAACGTGCCAGTCACTGGGGAATGGCATGCAGTGAAGGGAGTGTTAGCAGCAGCCAGGAGCCTCTGGGTCCTTTTAAATTGCCTAGTCTCCTGGGCAATTGCCCTTCCCACATCAGCAAGCCTGCCATTGCATGCTTCAGATATCCCCATATAGCAGGGCTCAGGGGCAAGTAGGTGCAGGCCAAGGAAAGAGAGGGGGAAGTCTGCTGGATCCACCAGTGTATATCTACTGTGGTCACGGTATCAGCCACAGAGCAGCACTGCTACCATTACTTGCACTATGAGGAGGATTTCATGCCCCAGTCACTATGAACTTCTCCCTGACTCCTGGGGTTTAGCTTGGAAGTAGAATTAACCCATTGTCCTTTTCTGTTAACGGTATTATTTTAGTGGGTGCCATCTTTTTGACTGTCAGTTTCCTCCAACTATTCCAAACACTCCACCGTGTTTTAGCTCGCTGACCTCTGTTGATGTTAATGTGAGTAGGGCAATTAACCACCCTTTTATATGAAATGTCCCTTCATCTCTGCTGTGATTTAATAACAGTTTAACTCTCTCAAGCACCAGTCACAAAGCCTTATGTTGTGGTTGGAGTGAAAACATAACGTATAAAACCAGAGAAGGTAGTTTTGACAGAGTATGAGATTTTGGGCAAAATTTTTATGCTTAGGCCTTTCTTTAAATTAATTGTTACGTTATAAAACTAGCTTTGTTTCTTGTTTCTCTTGAAATCACTGTTGTTTCCAGTAGCAGACTGCTGAAACTTCCCTTTTCTATTGTCAGAGGTGTGGCTGTTTCAGCCTGATGGCTGTGAATGAAAATTGCTCTCTCTGTCCAATCCAACAACTTTTACACCTTTGGGAGGCTGCAGATCACTACCTATGGGAATAAGGGGTGGGAAGAGGAGAGAATGATGGGTTCAGTGGTTTTCTTCTCTCTTCCTTCCTGCTCCACAAGCACTAAGGAAATGAAAACGTAATTAGGAGGGATCAGACTGAAGATTTTTCCACATCTATCTCAGCTTTTTTGATATCTATGTCATTCGCCCTCAGCCCCTCAAGCTGTGGAGTGGATGGATAAACTGGGTCTCAGAGGGACCCTTGGAGGTAGGGAGCAGCAGAAAGATTCCACCTGGACTTGAAGTTAACCAGCAAAAGTATCAAGTATCAACAGTATCCCATTCCCATTCATCAGGATAATGCAGTTACATCATCGAGAGTAGGGAAGGGCAACCCTCTAAGGCAGGGTTGCCCTTCTTTTCCAGATGGGGACCCATTTTGACAATTCAGGAAGACTTGGTGACCCAGGGCAATTCAAAAAATGTGTGAATGGCTCCTTAAGAGCTACCTGAGGAGACACCTGGCGACCTTTTTGAAATGTAATGGTGACCCATATTTAGGTCCCGACACATAGGTTGGGAGACCCTACTCTAAGGCAAAGCTAAATGTATAAGAGAATGATTTTTTTAAAGAACAAAATGGCTCCTTTTCCCTGGTGAAGTGGTTATGAAATCATTTGGATTATAAAATCTATCATTTTACTAGTGGACATTTCATTAAAACTGCTTGAGGTAGGCTTTATTATTACTACTTGTTATTCCTCATCATACCTAATACGAAGGGGTTGATCTGATTGATTTTAATAGTAGTTTTGGACACTGAGCAGCTGACATGATCAGGCCATTACATAACACCTTTCATCTAAGGTGTACAGATGTTAGCATCTTAGTGTGGAAGGTATGATCCTCATTTTTTCAGATAAGGGAACTGAGAAGGTAGAGTCACATGACATGCTCAAGGTCACATGGTAAATAGATTCCCTCGATTCCTTTACTTTACCCCCCCAAATCATCCTTCCTGTCTGTTAACATAAACTTCATTATATTTATTGCAGGTTGAAACTGAAGATGTGGGGAATGTGTACAAGATTCGGGTCAGCTGTGATGTTTTGCCAGGCTTTGAGGGTTGGCATCTGAAGTCCTTTCACATGCAAGAGCTACATACTAAACAAGAAGTGAACTTTGACTGTAACTGCTGGCTTTCTATTAACAGAGAAGATCAGGAACTAGTGAAAGAATTCCCTGCAGTGCATGAGAACCAGAGACCTTTACCAGGTAAAAATAACAAAGGAGACAGGAACAATGTGAACCAGCCTTTCAAAAAGAATCAATTGGGCAAATATTATATTTAATCATTCCCTGTACTGCATATCTACAGTGGTTCCACAGCAACTCCATGTGCTGTGATAATATTGCACATTTTAAAATCTCTCCCAGTTAAATGAGAAATTGTGCTTAATAATTGCCTAATCTTGGGCATAACACAAAGGGTGTGTCTAGACTACACCTCTCTGTTGACAGAGAGATGTAGATTAGGCATATCGAAATTGCTAATGAAGAAGGGGATTTAAATATCCCGTGCCTCATTAGCATAAACATGGCAGCTGCTTTTTTCTGAAATGGATTTAAAAAAAAAAACACGGCAGTCTAGATGCGGATCTGTTGAAAATAAAGCCTTTTTCAACAGATCCGTGTCTAGACTGCTGTTTTTTTGAAAAAACTCCGTTTAGAAAAAAAGCGGCAGCCATGTTTATGCTAATGAAGCATGGGATATTTAAATCCCTGCTTCATTAGCAATTTCAATGTGCTTGATTTGCATCCCTCTGTCGACAGAGGGGATGCAGTCTAGACGTAGCCTAAGGGTACATCTACGCAGCAGGGCAAAAGTTGAATTAAGCTACGGAACTTCAGCTATATCTATTGCGTAGTTTAAGTTAAAATAGTTTAATTTGGCTTTTGGTGCTGTCTACATAGCAGGAAGTCGAAGGAAGAATACTCTTCCTTCGACTTCCCTTAGTCCTTATGAAATGAGGGTTACCATGAGTCAGAGTAAGAAGTCCACTATCTCAACATTATTTTGACAAAATGTCTTGCTGGATAGATGCGCACTATTGTATTTCGAAATAACGCTGCTGTGTAGACGTACCCTAAGTGTGCAACACTGGGAAAATCTAACTATGCTACTAAAAGATAAGACATAATGCAAAGCCATGGAAGTCAATTTTGGGAGAATTAGTATTGAATTCCTCAGTTTATCATAGCTTGAGTTACTGAGGTGAACATCAGAAATAGTCATTACTGCACAATAAAGTTGTGATGTAATTTCAAGGGCATTTTTGTAATGTTGGGAGGCCATATTTTTTTCACAAGACATTCAAAAAATGTACCCATAACATTAAAGAATACGGAGCCTCAGATTTTCAAATTATGCATGCAAGACGTGGTTAAGGGCCTAACTTTCATGGTTTCTCTAAATTGAGGCTATGTCTACACTGTCATTGTTTTACTGACAAAAGTTCTAAAAACACCCCCTTTACTGACATAAGTTTCACTGAAAAAAGTGGTGGCGTTGACAGCAATTTTTTGACTAGAGAATGTCTCCTGTTGACATAGATACTGCTGCTTGTCAGGAGTGGTTAAATTATACTGATAGGAGAGCATAGAGCACCTACATAGAAGACCTTACAGCAGCTGCAGCAGTATAGCTGTTGCACTGTAAGATCTGTGGTGTAGATATACCCTAAATGTTAATGGTTAATAAGTCTATTTGCTCCTATCAGCACATCTGAAAACTGCTATGGATCTTAAAGGAAAACTATACCGATTAATTAGGACCTCTTCAATGGCTAAAGATTACCCAAATAGCAATGTTAATACAAATAATATAGAAACATTATTTAGGAGTTCATATTACTATGTCAGTATGACCATGAAGGGTAAACAGGGCTGCTGTCTTATTGATATTTCCCAGAAGAAGGCCTCTCTGACAGTGTAGATTGGACCAGTGAAATGACTGCATTATGAGTGCATTATAAAAAAAAGACTTTAAAAGGCATCATAGACTCATAGGACTGGAAGGAACCTTGATAGGTCATCAAGTCCAGTCCTCTGCACTCATGGCAGGAACAAGCACCATCTAGACCACCCTTGAGAGGTGTTCGTTTACACTGCTCTTAAAAATCTCCAATGATGCAGATTCTACAATCTCCTTAGGCACTTTATTCCAGTGCTTAACCACCCTGACAGAAAGTTTCCTCTAATGTCCAACCTAAACCTTCCTTGCTGCAGTTTAAACCCATTGCTTCTTGTTCTACCATCAGAGATTAAGGAGAATAATTTTCCCCCTCCTCATTGTAACAACCTTTTTGGTACTTGAAAACTGTTATCATGTCCCCTCTCCGGGTATGTCTACACTGCATTCCTCTTTCGAGAGAGGAATGCAAATGCAAGTGAATGAAATTGCAAATGAAGCGCGGATTTTAATTTCCCACACTTCATTTGCCTAATCGCGTCCGGCCGCTATTTCGAAATACCCTATTTCGAAAAAAGAAACGCTGTGCGGACGCGGTTATTTAGAAAGAAAACCCTTCTTTCGAAATTACCCTTAAACAGGTAATTGAAATTAAATTAAACAGGGTAATTTCGAAAGAAGGGTTTTCTTTCTAAATAACCGTGTCCGCACAGCGTTTCTTTTTTTGAAATAGGGTATTTCGAAATAGCTGCCGGACGCGATTAGGCAAATGAAGAGTGGGAAATTCAAATCCGCGCTTCATTTGCAATTTTGTTCACCTGCATTTGCATTCCTCTCTCGAAAGAGGAATGCAGTGTAGACATACCCTTAGTCTTCTGTTTTCCAGACTAAACAAACCTAGTTCTTTCAATCTTTCCTAATAGGTCAGGTTTCTAGACCAATGCTCTCCCAACCTTTTTAAGCAAAAGATTACTTTTTGAATTTAAATGCAATCCAAGATCTACCTCAAATATAAATACCCTTGCCCATTCTCTGAGGCCCCGCCCCTGCTACCTCCATCCTCCCTCTCTTGCCCATCCTTGCTCACTTTCATCAGGCTGGGGCAGAGAATTGGGGTGCTGGCTCTGGTCTTGGATTAAGGGATCTGGAGTGTGAGAGAGGCTCTGAGCTGCTCTTGGGGGCAGGTAGTTGGAATGCAGGAGTGCTCGGGGCTAGGCCAGGGACCTGGAGTCCAGGAGGGTGTTCATGACTGGGTTAGGTTTCGGGATGTGAGCTCCAGCTGGGCACTGCTTACCTCAGGTGGCTCCTGGTTGTTGGTGCAGTGGGGCTAAGGCAGGCTCACCCCTGCCCTGGATCTGCACCACTCCCCAAAGCAGCCAGCAAACTCCATCCCAAGTCCTGATGTGCCTCTCTCTGCTTTGTGGAGAAAGGATACAGAGTGGGAGGGGGCACCTTGATGTCAGCACCCCTCCTTTCCCTCCTTGCCCTGCCCAGAAAGCAGGTGGCTCCCCAGGGAGAGGGGCAGCTTCAAGGCAAAGGGCAGGAGATGACCAGCAGTGCGGTGAGGGGCAGCTGAAGTGCTGGCACTTGATAGCCTCTTGGTCAAACCAGTCAAGATCACCTGTCAGAAGCTCCAACATCCACCAGTAGATCCTGAACTACTGGTTGGTGACCACTGTTCTAGACCTTCAGTCGTTTTTGTTGCTCTTCTCTGGACTTTCTACAGTTTGTCCACATCTTTCCTGAAATGTTGTGCCCAGAACTGGACACAGTATTCCAGCTAAGGCCTAATCAGAGTGGAAGAATTTTTTTCTCATGTCTTGCTTAAACATTCCTGCTAATGCATCCCAGAATAATATTTGCTTTTTTTGCAATGGTATTACAGTGTTGACTCATGTTTAGCTTGTGTTCCACTATGATCTCTAGATCCCTTTTTGACGTACTCTTTCCTAGACAGTAATTTTCCATTCGTATGTGTGGAACTGATTGTTCCTTGCTAAGTGGAGTACTTACTGAATGTCCTTACTGAATGTCATCCTATTTACCTCAAAAACATTTCTCCTGTTTGTTCTAGATCATTTTGAATTATTATCCTACCCTCTAAAGCACTGACAATCACTCCAAGCTTGGTATCATCTGCAAACTTTATAAATGTACTCTATGCCGGGGTGGCCCACAGCTCGTGAACCACATGTGGCTCTTCAAAGAAAAAATTGTGGCTCCTGCACCCGCACCATGCGGCTCTGAAAGGGGCAGCGGGTTTCTGCAGCGGGCTGCTTTTTTTTTTGCTCAACAACTTTTTTCCCTCGGCTCTTTGCGCTGTATCCACCATTATTTTCGCTCTTCATCTGTAGCAGGTTGGCCACTCCTGCTCTATGCCATTATCTAAATCACTGATGAAAATATTGAACAAAACCTAGACCTAGAAAAGATCCCTGCAAAACCCCACTTATTATGCCCTTCTAACATGGCTATGAACCATGGGTAAGCTCCTCAGTCAGCTCCTTGAGTATTCTAGGATGCATTTCATTAGGCCTTTGTAACTTCAAAACATCTAACTTGTCTAAGTAATTTTAAATGTCCCCCTCCCACTATTTTAGCTTCTGATCCTACACCATTTTCACTTGCATTCACTGTTAGGTTTTCAGTCACAACCAACCTTCTTGGTGGAGACCTATACAAAAAGTCATTTCCACAGTTTCTGTTATTGTTTTCTTTTCATTGAGTAATGAGCCTGCCCTGTTCTTGGTCTTCCTCTTGCTTCTAATGTATTTGTAGAATATTTTCTTGTTACCTTTTATGCCTTTAGCTAATTTGAGCTCATTTTGTGTGTTGGCTTTTCTAATTTTGCCCCTACATATTTGTGTTGTTTATTTATATTCATCCTTTTCAATTTGATCTAATTTCCTCCAGTTGTAGGACTCTCTTGATTTTTAGATAATACAATATTTCCTGATTAAGCCAGGGTGCTCCCTTGTCATACTTCTCAACTTTCCTATGCAATGGAATAGTTTACTTTTGTGGCCTTAATTATGTCTCTCAGAAAAACTGACAACTGTCTTCAGTTATTTTTCCCATGGGCTCTTACCTACCAACTCCCTGAATTTACTAAAGTCTGCCTTCTTGAAATCCATTGTCTTTATTTTGCTGTTCTCCTCCCTGCCATATCTTAGAAGTTAGACTCATGAACACTATCATTTCATGATCACTTTCACTCAAGCAGCCTTCCCTTTTCAAATTCTCAATCAGTTACTCCCTATTTGTCAAAATAAATTCTAGAACAGCATCCCCTCTAGTAGCTTTCTCCACCTTCGGAAATAAAAAAGAAAGTCTCCAATATATTCCAAGAACTTGTTGAATAATCTGTGCCCTGCTGTGTTATTTTTCCAACAGATGTCTGGATATTTGAAATCCCCATTCACCATCAAGTCCAGTGATTTGGAACATTTTATTAGGTGTTTAAAAAAATCCTCATCAACTTCCTCTTCTTGGTTAGGTGTTATATAGTAGATCCCAACCATGATATTACCCCTTGGGTTTTTTTTACACTTTTCATCCTAACCTAGAGTCTTTCAACAATTCTGTCTTCTATTTCCATCTCAACCTCAGTTCATTTTAATGTATAAGGCAACAACTCCATTTTTCTCCACCTGTCCTTTCTGAGCAAGCCGTGCCCTTCTATATCCATATTCCAGTCATGAGTATCATCCCACCAAGTATCTGTGTTGCCAGCCATGTCATAGTTTATCTATTTTCCAGCATTTTGAGTTCTTTCTGCTTAATCCCCTTACATTTGTGTGCAGATATCTAAGATACTGACTTGCTCATGCACTTTACAATGTTAAATGCATTAATTAGTTTGTCAATTTGGACTGTCATGAATTCTGATATGATGTTATGGCCATCCCGTCTGCTCTAATTTGCATCATGTCAAGAGAGAACCTTCATTGTTGATGGTTACTTTTTATTATTATTCTTATCAAGGGAACATTTATTTTTCTGACAGGCAAGAACTGACCTCTCTTAAGTTCCTCCCGAGTCCCACGCAATAAAACAATGATTTTTTCCAAGTGTACTAGTACAAGAGCCAAATAAAGACAATTGAGCTCCCACGGTTGTCAATGGAAAGACTCCCACTGACTTCAGTGGGAGTTGGATTGGGTTTGTACAGAAGAACTATTCCTTTTCTGTTCTAATCTCCATGTAACACATTCTTTATATTGTTGTTATTTCTCTGATATTATTAGAATCTCTTTAAATTATATTGCAGTTTTCCTTGAAGCTTACCCTTTCCTTTCAATTCAATTTGTCTTGTTCAAACAATATTCTTTCTTTTTTATAGTCCACAAGTATATTGTCTCTATACACATTGGTGACCACTGGGGATCAGAAACCTTTGCAAATGTTTATATCACTCTGTATGGTAAAAGAGGGGACACAGGTGTGAGGAAACTACATGAATCATTGGTAAAAGGAGGAACATTTCAAAGGAACAAGGTAAAAAGACACAAATGTTAAGGTTTTTTTTACCAACTCAAACAATAGCACTGTTTTTGAATGTCTACCACAAGCTCTTGATTCTAAGAGCAAAATTTTCCTTATAGATTTTCACATCAGATCAACTTCTATATTCTGTTCCTGCTTTATGCCTAGATTCTCCATAGGTGCTAATCAGGAGTCTATATCTGCATGTGTAAAGGAGCTTATCTGAGTCATAACCCTTGTGATCATGCCTCTCAACTTTTTATGTCTTAAAGGTGGGATGTGGTGTGTGACAAAGAACCAAAATTAGTGTCATAAAAATGATTCACGCAGGAAACTTATATTGCTGTAAGATTCGTTCCCTTAATGTAAATAGCTGTTTTGGTAATCATAGTTTGTTTATTATTTCTGTTGATAATTTTCAACAATAAAAGTGAGGGGGAACCAAATTTGTGTGGCACGTAAGTAGCCATTCATACTAAAACAAATGATATAGTTCGAAAGAAGAGAGATTTTAATGTAAAACTTCGGATGAGAAATTTTATTTAAAGAAGATAATGAACTGAGAGAGATTAAAATAAGATAACCCTTTTTTGTACTTACTTATCACCAAGTGTGTAATATTTTAAAGAAAAAAGTCAGTCTTAGATTTCTGTAAAATTATTTAATTTCATTTCATATCAACAACATAAAGAATAGAGAACCCCTCAACTGCTTCTACATATCTCTCAAGCCCACTTCCTATTAACTAACTGTAGGGTCCACAGAGAGATACTGTGCCAAACTTAACTTACATTCTTTGTCAAACAGTGTCTGTAGGTAAGCTCCACTTCAGATGCGCATGAGCTATTTGAGCCGTTGATTGGAGATTTCTAGCTATCGGTGTCTGGCTCTCACATGCACCTTAAGCCTCCTTGTGGCGATACCAGGCTATATAGGAGTGTACGGGTGAACCACCCTCAATTCCTGCTCTGGTGCCTCAGTCTGAGATGGAACCCTAATGTTTCCACCTAGCGCATACTCAGCCTTCTGTTTTTTATTGCTGTTATGTAGTTTACGGTTAGTTAGCTAGGTAGGTGAGAAGATTGTTTTGCATTCTCTTTTCTTCTCTGGGAGACTTGTCTAGTCCTAGTGAGGTATGCCTGGCTCAGCAGTCTTCAAATGTTGTCTTTTTTGTCAGGAAGCTGTACCAGTGAGCAATGGGCACTCCATTGTCTGGGGCGGTTCCACATCTTGCAGAACTGTTCCTTCTGCTTGGTCCTAATATCCAGGACAAGAAATACCAGGGAGATAAAGCTCAGAGTGTTAACCATAAAACACTCCTCACATCACTCTCTCAGACAGGTCAGGAGAGCCCCCGCCCCACCCCGCAGCACACAACTGTCCCTGGACAGATTCAAGACCCTGGGAATCTTAGGGCATTCTTCCGCTATAGAAGGAAATCTTTGAAGCCTACTGAAGATACCCAGAAAGAGAAACATGGACTTTCAGTCTAAGAAGCCATCTCCAAAAAAGATCAGGTCCCCATCAAGGTCCTCATTCTTTGAAGGTATCTCTGAGGCCAACGACCCTTCTTCCAGTACAGTGGGTCTCTAAAGCCATGGAACTCCAAGGACAAGAAACTTGGCTCCATAGGGCCCCAGTACCATCCCTCAATAAGGAGGATAAGCATAGGGTACCATCGAGTTTGACCCTGCTATTGGCACCAAAGGATCTATTCTGTTGTTAGTGCTGTCCTGAACCTTAACCTACCCATCAGTACTGATGCAAGCAGCTCACTGGGGGTATCCTCAGTACCGAATAAGCAATAGTGCCAGATGTCTATGTTACTAGTGGTGCACTGATCGTCAGTACCAGCAGCCTTCAGCTATCATTACCTTGGCTATGGAGTCAGTCTCCAACCACTCCAGTCTGTCTTCAATGGCACCCCCCTCCTCATAGGAGGATGTGGTGGAAGAGACAGAGGACTCCTAATTAGTCTCCTTGATTTTGGTGAGGGCTTCTCCTACATACTCCTTAGGGAATCTACTTTGGTCAGCTGCAAGAGGACTATGCAGGTCATCAAAGATGGTGGAGCCAGCCTTGCTTGTTACCTCCTCTTCCTTATGGACCCCTGCAATGGCTATATTGGGACCTGTGGACCACATATCAGCAGCAATTTACCACACTACCAATACTTCCCCTCAAGGAGACCATAGTTTCACACCCACCTTCTCCCCATCCTCCACCCTTTGTGCCTGTTGGGCACAAGATAGTCAGGAATAATTGTCTCTATTTCCTGCCCATCATCAGGAGCAAGGCAATCAGGGTAATGATGTGCAACATTAACAAGCAGGGAGGAACAAGAGCCCCCTCCTTGGGCAATAAAGCCATGAAGCTGTAGAACAGATGTATAATCCACCATATCCTGATTTGAGTGGGCCTAACTCCCAGGCATTCAGAACACCACAGCTAATGCCCTCTGCAGACATTTCTCCTTCTCCTATGAACGGAACCTAAACACCCAAGTTGTCCATAGCATGCCCCAGAGATGAGGCCTATCAGAGACTGATCCTTTATGCCATTTCAGAGAGTAGGGAGTGCCTTCTCTTCTGTTTGAGGAGGAATCTATGTCACTATGCTCCTGGGATACCTTCCTTCTACTGTCAAAGAAGTATGTTCTATTCCCTTCCCCAACACCTCTAATTCTAAGGGGGCTGAACAAGATCTGGTAGAATAAAGTCAGAATCTTCCTCATAGCACATGCCTATCCAAGACAAGATTGATACCGATACCTGCTTCAACTCAGTGTGCAACCATCAATCAAATTCCTTCATCTCTTGTCTCTGGGTGTGGCTCCTTGTTGGTTCTTGGGAACAGAGGCTTCCTGCTCTGTGGGTATGCAACAGGTGTTATTAAACAGGAGACAAACGTAAACCCCCACTATTTACCTACCGAAATGCAAGAGATCCATCCATTGGTTTGGTTATTGCTACCTCTGTCCTGAACTGGTTCCTTTTTCTCTCATCCTAGATATCTAACGATATCTGGGTTATCTATCAATTCAGCCACAATGCCAGCCGTTCATCCCCCACTCAAAGGAGTCTTCATTTTTTACTTCAGATTTATTAAGGGTCTGGGTAATCTCTTCCCCCACATTAGACCCTGACCCTAATTTAGGATTTCAACCTGATTTTCAGTCACCTAATAAAACCTCTATTCAAGCCAATGGTGAACTGTGTCCTACTTCATTCATCAGTGAAGATGTCCTTTTTAGTTGCAATCATGTCAGTTCCTAGGGTCAGAGAATCTGCCATCAAGACTGCAGTCATCTCTCCTTCACCTCTTTACAATGTTCTTTATGGAAAGATCATTAAAGTTCCACATCCTAAGTTCCTATCAAAGGATCTTCATCTTAACTATTCTAGCCATCTACTGGTATTTTTTTCTAAAATCTCAGTTCTCAGCAGGAATCCTATTTTCAGATCCTGAACGTTTAGAAGAGCTTTGGCCTTCCACCTGGCTAGGACTAACAGTTTAGGAGATTGCTTAGACTTTTCATCTCTTTTGCAGATAGATCTAAGGGGATTCTTATCTCTTCTCAGAGACTTTTGAAAAAGGGTTTTATCTCTACCTGTTATGACTCTGCGGGTGCTCAGCCCATAGGGATGAGAGCACATTCAGCCAGATCACAGGCAACATCTATTGCATTTTTGAAGACCATTCCAGTAAGTGAGATATGTAGAGCCACTGCTTAGATTTCAATCCATACAGTTTGAAAGCATTAAGCCCTGTTTTGTCCCATCAGATCTGATGCAGCACTTGTATGTGCAGTACTTGCTTCAGTTCTGGACCCTGTTCCAAAGCTACCTCCTCCTTCTCCTGGGAATACTGCTCAGAACAAAAGTGAAGGGGGGACACTACTTGAAAAAAAAGGAAGAGTTACTCACCCTATCCAGTAAATAGTTCTTCAAGATGTTTGTCCCCATGAGTGCTCTATTATCCACCATCCTTACCCTCTGCTCTGGTTGTTCCCTAGGAAGTGCCTAGGTAGAGAAATATCTGATGCTCATGCAGCCATATTTAGCCCACACACCCAGTGTTCCAGCTGGGAAGCAGGGTCAGGGCACAGGGACACCCATTTTTCTGGTTCTCCCCAATTAGCCAGGGCTTCTGGGCATAGGTCATGTTGGCTCAGGAGCTAATCCATTATTGCTGCTAGTTAGAAATCTCCCATCAAGGGCTGGAGCGGCACATGCACAGCCTGAAGTGGCACACTCACAGGGACATACATCTCGAAGAACTCCAGTTACTGCATAGGGTGAGTAACTCTTCCTTCTCGTGCAGATTTTTTCCAGTATTGCCTTAATTAAGAGCCTGTTTCTTAATTGTACTTGCAATCTGTCAAGTCTGGAATTCTAGTAAATGGCTATTTTATCAGCTGAAACCATGTTTAATATTAGTGAAAGATAAACTGTGTATTACTTTTATACAAAAATAGCTATGACATTCTATAGCACTTTGGCAACCACAAAATTGTTCTTCACCCAGCTGTTTGCTAATATAAGTGTCTTAAAGTTTTATTTATTAGCATCCCGTGATGCATAAATCTATTTTTATCATTATCATCTGAACCATTGTTATTGTTAAAACTATTGTGTTCAACTGGATTCAATACTGAGAGGCTGCCACCAGTTCATTGTAGCTAATGAAAATTTATTGACCATTGTTAACCTCACTGGGGCCCAGAGGGTAGAGTACAAAACAGACAGGGTTGTTATAAAATGACATTTTGGCATATAAGATGCATTGCACCAAGTTGTCTGTGAATTTGAGTGCTGCATTAAATTTCCTCTTTTGACTCCTTTATCCCCATTGTCCTCTTTTCCTTCTCTTTCCCTTTGTCTTTCCTTCCCCATTGCTCTGTCCATTCTGTTCCTCTTCCTTCTTGATCATTTCCCATTCTTCTCTTTCATCTTTGCTTGTGTGTGTCTCTCTCTCCAACTCTCTCCCTCCTGTACTTTTCAGTCTTCTTTTCCCTCCTTTCTTCTCATGTTGCACAGAAAACATGTAGGCGTCTCTGCTTTCTAAGAGAGATCTCAGGATTATAGAAAACCTTGTCTCCCAATGAACATGCTTTTTTTCTAAAATGTTAACTTCCCCCTGGTATACTAGTGCGTATTTCCATAATAGATTGGAAGCTAGAAACTCACAATGAGTATGTCAGAACCAAGAGCTTCTAGTGATATTTTGGTATCCAGAAGCACATTGTAGAATAATTTGGAATGACTGATGAAATGGCCCACATGAGCCAAAGATCAAATGAACCTGCAGTTATTACTAATGATGGGTCTGAGATGCAAGTGTTTGGAATCTAATCGAGAACAGAAATTTGCTGTTCAAACAGGGGATTTCCTTTTTACCCATTATAGATATAAGCCAGCCAGGAAGTTCACACCCTGATTTTGAGCTAGGTCAGAGTTTCTCAAAGTGGTCCACTGATCTACTCTGAGAAACCGGCTAACTGGCCGCTCCAGCTTGTTTATTTACAGGCTCCGCAGCCACAGAGCCTCATGGCTCCCATTAGCTCCGGTTCAGCGTTTGCAGCCAAGGGGAGCCACGGGAAGCAGCAGCCCGGTCCACGCCACTTCCCTTGGCTGAAAATGGCGAACCAGAGCCAATGGGAGCCACGAGGCTCTGTGGTTGCGACACCGGTAAATAAACAAACTGGAACAGCCAGTTAGCAGGTTTCTCAGAGTGGATATATGGACCACTTTGAGAAACACTGAGCTAGGTCCAGGTCTAAGTTTAGCCTTAAGTTCTGGCATATTCAGATCCAAGCTTTTGGTTTAAGTTAATCTCTAGTTATTATATTTTGCATTTACACTGTGTTTGTGTATGTGCACATGCACGTGCATGTGTTTAAAGAGCAAACCATTTTTGCTGGTTTTCAATATATTTCTCCTTTTTGCAGATAGATTCATTTCTAATAGAGGCCGTTTCCCTAAGCCATTTGCAAAAGGTAGTTGTAGGACATGATGGAGAAGGATATGGGGCTGGAATGTATCTCAAGATGATAACAATCAAGGAATCAGAGGACTCAGATGAAGAATGGATCTTTCCATGTTGGAACTGGCTTGATACTCATCTGGGAATATGTGAGACTGTTTGTGAGATTACAACAATAGGTAGGTCCTTCTTCAACCAGACTGAATTCAATGAGAGTTCCATCTGCTTACATCACATGTTAATTTGGCGGTAGGTCTTTAAAGTTGCTAGAGTTTCTTTATTTGGCCATAAACATCACAAATTTTCAGCATGATTTTACTATAATAGCAAGGCCACACACTGGTAAGGTCAGAGATAATATAATTTAATGCTGTATAGTACACCGTGCATAAAGCATTGGTCCTCTAAATTTAATTTAGCATGTTACAATTAATGATTTAATGGGGGATAGAATGTGAGAAGCAGCCTCATGGGGATAAGTGGCTTACCGGAGAGTTTTAATGCACTAGTTTTCTGCCTGTTTGGAGATGATTTCTAGTCTAGGGAAAAGTTTGTTTAGTGGTCTCAGCTTAATTCTTATTTGTGGGCTTGTTTGAGTACTGCTGTCACTTGGCTTGGCCCATCATTGCAGCAGAACTGCAAGTCAAACCCTTGGTGCGTGTGGCAGAAAGGTATTGGGAGGTGCTCACAGTCTCATCTGTGCACAGCCTCTCACTTCCAAACAAAACGTAAAATTCATCAGTTTCATTTAAAAATAAGAAGAAAGAAGACTGCTATAATCGGCCGTTGCACTTTATAAAAACAATGCTAAGAAGATAGTTACACCAACAGAAATGAATTCCCAAGTGAAATCAGTGAGTTTAAAAAAAAAAAAGTGAGACGCAAAGAGCCCATATTAGGTTTACTTAGAACCCATCATATAGTTTGCTAGATCCATTATAGGTAGATTTCTCTGTCTGGTGTTATTTATCATATCACATCATAGGACTGCTTAAAAACACAACGGATGTTGTTTACATGGAATTGTTTAAACAGATTCCAAAATTAAAGATCCAAATGTAGCAGACCTGGAATCATTCAGAGGGTTTTTAACATTGCTTTATGAGGATCTGGCTAATGTGGATTTGGAGCACATTTTTTTAAATGTTCACCCCTCTGTATTATACAACATACTTTTATTTACTGTATGATTGTGAGGGGGGATTTCATTGATGCTATTTGCTAAATACCAGGTGCTGATATCCTTCAGACTACTGTTGTTTCTAAATGAGATAAGTGATATAGGTGAGATAGTGAGTTGATGACACTGATTATTTCTGTCAAAACAGTAAATTAGGGTTATGAAGGAGGCTGCATGTTTTATAATTAGTTCCTAAAAGAATAGTAAAAACAACTTGACATCCAGAAAAAAATCTGCAAATCTAAAGTTTGAAACACAAAAGAACATTAAGGTTAAATCTTGGTGGAAAAATGCAATAAAGGTATTGATGTGTTGTTCTTAGTGAACTGTTGCCATAGATACAACATAACCGGCAAATACAGCTGTGTTTGTGTACTGTAAAGCCTATAGTCCTAATATATTATGCCTTCCTCTCATGCTGTCTTCTTTCCTCTTTCTGTTTGATCATTTTTTAAAGGTAAAAGATTGATTTCTAGTCCTAAACTGCCTCAAATCAACATGCAGTCCTCAGGTCTGTGGAAAATGGACATCATTGGATCTGACGTCAACACTGAAATGGATTCAATACACCTTTCTTTCATCTTTTATGGAGACTTGAATCACAAAGAGTTGGCACTTCAAATTACAGGAAAAGCAACTCAAATCAAAGTAATTCAACCTTTCTCTATTGCCAGAAAACTTCTAGGAATCATGTACTTAATAAGCCTTTTAATTCCTGTAAAAATATTTTAGTTGGGCCACATTTCCAACATGATTTCTAAAGCTGTCAGAATTGGTGCGCACAGTCATTTTTGTCTACAAATGACAGGATTTGCACACATGCAATGGCATTGTCACTAACAAATCCTGTCTGATTTGCACACGTGTGTTTCCATGAGAAAATTCTGTGCTTTGCCAATGCACAGGGTTGTGCATGTCAGATTGCAGGCACAGATACACAAGCCAGTTTGAGGCCCTTTCAAAAATGTGGTACTTTGTCTACAAATATGATGTATAAAGTCAGAAATACCAGGTGACTTTTCTGGGGCCAAGGTATAATAGGGTAAAATGTCCTTTTCCCTTCTCCTTTACCTCATGATCCAATTCTTCCTCCCTTCCACTATGTTTCTCCTTCCTAACTGTCCTCTCTCTTCATCCTGTATTCACACCCATCCCATTCCCTTGCATCTTTTGCTTTCTGTTCCCATCTGCTTACTCCTCTTTTTTTCCTTTACCCACCTCCTTGTTCTCCCCTTACTGTCCTACTCCTTCCTCCCTTGTGCCACTCTTCACCCTTTCCCCCTCTCTTTCTGTCTCCTTGCCCTCTGCTTCCCAACTAATTAAAACATCAACACATCTCTGAGACCAACATTCAGTCAGCAGGGACCCTCTCGTTATCCACATCCTCACTTCCTTTTGGGAATTATACTTTCTTCTCTGATGGGGGGCTAGTCCTGTTCCTATAGCACTTACTGACACTCCACTTTGCTCTGCCTGTGTTATGCACACAGTGAGAAGTGGAACAGTAATTAAAATGAACACTGATGAAGCAGACCCAGAAGTGGAGTAGCTCCACATTTGGACATAAAGGAGGGGAAAGAGCCTCCACTGTGGGCTGTCATGGACTCTTGGCCCTGGAAGGTCCTTGGGGGAACCCCCTTCTCAGCGACAGCCCTTCTTGGGGTCCACTCACTCTCGGGGGGAAAAGCTACTCTGCTTTCTGGAACCACATCTCTCTGAGATTTGAGCATGTCTACCTCTTTCCATGGGTGCCCTCAGGAATCCACTCACTTTGGACCCCTGAGGTCCTCACTCTCAAAGGGAATAATGCAACCCTGTTCTCTAGACTGGAGTGACTCTCAGCCAGGTAAAATAGGAGGGCTTATTGAGCCTCTGAACACACCATTGGAACTCCAAGCTCCCTCAGGCCTGGCCTTTCTCATAGCAGTACGTATAAGTCTCTCCTGAATCCAAGTAGTCTCTGGCTTCTCTCCCTTCCCAGTGCAGAAGCTCCCTCCTTCCAGCAGAGCACTAGACATCACCAGCCCTAACAGTTGCTCCTATTTTTTTTTTTTTTGTCTTTGTAAACAGGTCACTGGAGTCTCTTCTCTTCCCCTTTGGCTAGAACCAGCTGGTCAGATCAGGGGTATCCTCTCTCCTCAAGCTCTTTGACCTCCTATTGATTAGACACAGCTGACTGAGAAGCTGGGCTGGGGTTCTTGGTCACCAGCTCACTTGTCACAAGGGTCCCCCTTATCTTCAGGCAGTTGTCTGGGGATCGCAGCTGCCCAGAAAGGTCACACCTGGTCCTCTGCAACAACAAACCCTTTCTCACCATCTTGTTAAAAAGGCAGCACACTCACCATTGTTGTAAAACTAAAAATATCTCCACTTTTTCAGATGGATGATAAAGGACTTCTTACAGATTTAATTTAAAAAATCTGAAATATTGAAATATTTCATTCCTGTCTACTGCCCTGTAATGTACATAGGTACTAACAATTTTCCATGGTGCACTCAACATATCTAACCATAGCAGCCTAATACTTCTTATCCCAATCTGTGTGTCGAAAGCAGGACATTTTGAAGTAACTTATTGGTGGGCTAACAACCAAAAGTATAAATCTGTGGTGTCCAACACGCTAGCCTCTAGTGGCTATTTGGCTGGTTGAGTATGGCTAGTTGGCTTGAACAATGTGGCTATTTGGCCGGTTGAGTGTGGCTAGTTCTCTATAGCAGTAGCCCACTATCGTGGTTACTGCTTCAGAGCTGATTGGACACCACGGGTAATGATTATATATGTTGGAGAGTGTTGGTGGCTACCAGTATGTATGTCTTTGATCTGTCAGTAATCACAGGCCTCACTGAAGCTCAGAGGTATGCTAATCACCTTTCATTCAGGTTAAAAGAGGGAGCAATTGAATAACCCTTTATTCAGAGATAGCTGAAACAATATAAACCATTGGCCAAGACATTTGACTTCTGGGAAGACCTGAGCAAGAACTAATTCAGGGACAATAAGAGGGGGTTTTCTGAGACTTGTGGGGCTGCGACATTGATTGGTGGAACTGTGGGTGCCACAAGCAGTCGAGATCAGAGAGCTAGGAAAGGCCTGGGAAGTGTAGCCCTAGAAGGAAGCCAAAGGAGAGAGTTTCTTTTTGGACACAGGACTGACTAGAAAGCTGGCTTGGATCTGTGAGCAAGGAAATGGTCCTGTGATGTTTGCGTCTATGGTGCTCAGGGCAGCAGGACTTCGTGTACGCTCTTTAGAAATAAACAGCATTTCTACCAAATATTCTACCTGAATCTATCATCAGTTTCTCTTACTCATGGAAATAACCCAGAAAGGCCCCAAATATTGGTTAACTGCTTTGGCCAAGGGGCAACAATATATTCTGATTTCCTCAGTGGAGAATATGAAGATAATGTACAGTGCCACATTGAATGAACTGCCTTTTTGGCTGACAGAACTGCCATTTTGGTCTAATTTGGATAGCACAGCAAGTGAGCAAAAGTTCTCAAACTGTGGTTATGGAGCACTTGCTGGTGATCAATAGAAAGCAAGTACATCATATTTCACTTGCTGCTGCTTCTCCTTGCTCCCAACTGCTTCTACAGGCACCAGAAGATTGTGGATAGGAGCTAGAAACAAGGGGGAGCAAGTCTAGCTGTCTCCACTAGGGACCCTTTGCTACATAAAAAGTGGTATGAAAGCAGAGATGCTCACCAAGGTAAAGAGAATGAGGTAACCGAGCAGCATATTCAGGGTAAGGATGTTAAATATCAGTTAATTTACTAGTCGAATAGTCGATGGAATTTCCATCGACTGCTCGACTAAGTGATAGGCATTTCCACATTCCTCCTTTGAAATGTACAAGAGTCCCCCACTGACCCCAGGCTCCATGTTGCGCTGGCATTTGAAATGCCGCGTGGAGCCAGGATCAGCTGGGGACTCCCCAACTGATCCCAGGCTCTGCGCGGCATTTCCGTGGAACCCGGGATCAGCTGGGGACTTTCCAGCTGATCCTGGGTTCCGTGGAAATGCTGCGCGGAGCCTGGGATCAGCTGGGGAGTCCCCAGCTGACCCTGGGCTCCACATGGTGCTGCCACTTTGAAACACCACCTTGGCATTTCAAAGGGGCAGTGCTGCACAGCTGAGCCCGGGATCGGATGTGCAGCACTGCCCATTTGAAATGCTGCCTCCGCATTTCAAAGCTGTAGCACACACAACTAAGCCCAGGCTCAGCTGTGCGGCGCTGCCACTTTGAAATATCCTCTCTACCTCCCGCCCCTTTACTGCCTCTATCTGATAGAGGCAACAAGGGGGGGAATTGACTTGTCGACTGACTATTCGATAAGCATTTGCTTATCGGATAGTTGACTAGTCCTTAATATCCTTAGCTCACGGCATCTTGTGTAAAAAGGGGAAGAAGGGGAGCCAAAGAGGGAGTGGAGGAAACAGATGGGAAGAAGTGATGAAACCAAAAGGAAAAGAGACAATGTGCTTATCCTATTGTTCCTTCAAAAGGACAAAGGATTTATTGCCTTTAATCATAGGTACAAATCACATAAGCATTTCCTAGTGCTACTTATCCATACAGTAGCATAGCCACAGGGATGTTATGTAATCACTAATGGAAGCTGAGGTGATCTGTTCAATCATGAATCCAAAGGGAAGGGCTCCAGAGGACAATCTATCTACTAAAATGTGGTCCACGCTATGGAAGATGCTAAGAACCCTTTAAAGAAATGAATTAATGTGCTTCCCTAACTACATAGTCTACTCCAAGTTAGATTAATTGACTTTAAAATTCAAAATTAACTACAGCTCCTTCCCCCCTTGTATGTTGCAGGAAACCTTTTTCTCCCCATGGGATTCATGGTCTGGTAGCTCAAATTTAAAGAATACTAGAGCTTTTTATTGTATTGTTAGCAAGTTGGGATGAGCCATTTGTTCACTTTCTAATCAATAACGTTTGCAAACAGTCCACTGCATCACTGTGAAT
This sequence comes from Rafetus swinhoei, assembly GCA_019425775.1. Taxonomy (NCBI): domain Eukaryota; kingdom Metazoa; phylum Chordata; order Testudines; family Trionychidae; genus Rafetus; species Rafetus swinhoei. Next base: position 66,841,815 of record CM033424.1, on the reverse strand, counting down.
TATAGCATCTAATTTTGTTCTGTATGCAATTTTCCCCGGTGACTCTTATGAGAAAAGTCACCAATTCTCTGCTATTTAAAACTCTAGAGAACCATTCAGCTTGTGCAGTTAGCAAATCAATTTCGCATTGCGTTACCCCCTCCCTCTGAAAGTAACAATTATAAAACTGCTGCAATCTTCTAATTTCTGAGATTGGTTAAATGATTACATCTAACTGACAAACACATTAGATCTGGCACTGTCTTTGACTTCTCTTTTTGTCACCTAGGATGAACTGTTGGAGATTGGCTCAATATACAAGATTCAGGTAACTGGCCCCCACACCAAGTTAAGTCAGCCGTGGCACTTAGACTTACTGCATATGAAGCACACAGGCACAAACCAGGAGATGTGGTTAGCGTTTGATTGCTCGTTCAACCCTAATGAAGACAAATGTGTGGAACTGCCAGCTCTCTGTGCACACCAGGATCCTTTGCCTGGTAATTTAAGCTCTTTTTCTTCACTGGGGGTCAGTTTCTGTCCTTGGATGCATCTGATGTTGATTGCAGTACATGCTATGGGCAGGTTTCCAAGACAAGGATTTTGTTCTAAGACTGTAATGTGATAATGTCCATCAAAAGCAAGAGAAGCAATGTTTCTTTTCCACGCAAAGGAAGTCAGTCCAGTGAAGTCAGTCTTGGGGCAAGTTTTACAATAGCTGACACCAAATTAAACATACCTTGTTGATATAAGATTTCAGTCTCTTTCATATTATATCAAGCAGACGCTAGTATGTAGCATTGGCTTTTTTTAAGTAGAAGTATTGATCCTGAAAAGTAAAATAGGTCATAACGAATCAACTGAATAAATGTATGATGTATTATGTAGCGTATGATATTAACCTAGCCTTTCTATAAATAAGGAATTACTTACATAGAAATGTTTATTCTTTTAGGAATATCAGATATGCAAAGATCCAATATAGCCAGGGAAAAGGTTTTTAAAAATCTGCCATAGTCAGTTAGCATAGAGCTATTCAGGAATTTCAATTGCCTTAGTTATTATTTTATTGATGTTCATGAGGAATTTACCATGCAGCAAATATTACTACAGCAAAAAAGAAAGATATTAATTTGCACAAGTTCAGTTATTCTACAAATTGTTCAAATAGTAACTCAAGCAAATTATTTACATATATGGTGCCACAAACATGACAAGATGATTATTACTTCAGAAAATATGAGTAAGAGCAGCCTGTTGCATATTGATAGTTTTCATCCAGAACCATTTAAGAAAAAGCTTCCCATCTATCCAATTCATTAGAATGTAGAGAAGTGATAGGGATAGTACAGGTCATGTACTAAAACTATTAGCAACAGAGAAGAGGTTTATTGACTGAGACTACAGTAGAGGTGATGTTTTATTGACTAAACAGAAGTTGCTGGGAAAAAAATGGGAAGTCTCTCTGCAACCAGAAAGAGATGATAAAATATTCCACCTGAAAATTTAAAATCCTAATTTAGTTTAACTATTTTGTTCCCAACAGAACTTAAGCAAACTCAAGAAAACAGAATCAAATAAACTCTTTTAATAACTGACTGCATGTTGGTATTCAGAATATTGAGAAAAAAATCAAAGCTGCCGCTGTCAATTTATCAGGGTTCGAACTAGCAGTCTAGTTAACACGCACTAATTTGAAATGAGAGGGGCGTTCCAGTCAATGCCAATAACCCTGCTTTCATGAGGACTAAGGGAAGTCAAAGGGAGAGTGCTTTTCCTTCGACTTCCTGCAGTGTAGATAGTGCCAAAATAGCGATAGTTAAGTATTTCGACCTCAGCTACACAATTAATGTAACTGAAGTTGTGTATCTTCATTAGACTTTGTCCTGTAGTGTAGATGTGCCCTAACACTGCAATCATCAGCATGAATCATGGGGAAAGGATCCCATGTTCTAAGAACAAAATGCAGGTCTCTAATAGCTGAGTAAAAGGAAGCAAGGTGAAAAAAAATCAAAATTCCAATGCTTATCAAAATTGTTGTGAGTACCTACAACACACCCACAAATTCCCAAATGTGATAATGCCAAGAATGTTTAAAGCAAAAATGTCATTTATGGAGTGTCTATTTTCATCCACTTCCTACCACTCACTTCCTAGTTTTCTGAGAGAAAAGAGCTGTGGGAAATTTTGTAATTTTTTTCCAAGAAAAACAGATTTTTGAGTAATTTCCTGAAACTCAGGCACTGCTGCAAATAGCACCTCTGTTCTAGGAAATTCATGTAAAGCCCAGACCTTGTATATGACTTAGATAGTGTGATTATAGGCCTCATGAGCTCCAACCCAAAGAAAATGCAAAGGCTCAACCCTGCATAACTTTCTGCATGTGAATAATTTTATGCAAGTGAATAGGCCCATTGGGCTTATGTGTGTCTTTGAGGTCAAAGCCAATGCTATTCAAATTCCATGTGCGTGTGTATGTGTGCGCGTGCTAAACAAATGATTTTCTATATGAGAAAATATTGGTTTTGGACAGTGTTTGATATTTCTGGATCACAATACTATATCAACGTAAATTTTCTAACAAACAATAAACTTTTCTTTGCACACTAGTTTAATTACTGGTGGCAAGGATGCTCTAGAGTTTTATCTGATTGCAGTCATTCATGGCCTGAAAGAGACCTGTATATGACCTAGATAGTGTGATTATAGGTGAAATCTTTTAAAAACAAATAATTGTGTCCCATTGCCCAAGTTCCTTCCCCCCCCCCCCAGAACATAAATAGAAAGATTCATTTAGATAGAAAAGTTAAAGTTAAAAGATAACCCTCAAAATATATAACAACTTTTATTGTCAAGACCAATTGACTAACTCAAATAGAGGCCCTATCAGTGTCCCCACATCCACAATCAACTGTTTTTCATGGGATTTTTTTCCAGGAAAAAAAAGTATCCTCATCTTTGTGATCTTTACTCAGAGGCAGTCTTTCCGTAATATCCAATCTCAGATCTATTTTCTCTACCATATACACATCTAAACCCACTCTTGCAAAAGATCAGGGAGATTTATACTTTGTGTTCATGTCTTCTTTGTCACCTCACCAGCCACAGCTGGACATGTTGTTGGTTCTGTGTCCAGTCTATCCCATGCAGAGTTTCAGTATCCAATGTGGAATCCTGCTTTGTCCTGTTGAGCCTTGATCTGAAGGAAAGCCAGCAGCCTGAAGAGTGCAGAGTGCATTCTGTACCAGGGAGGCAATGCAAGTATTGGATTGGATTCTTCTAAGAGTCCTACCTTGCTCTGTCTTTCCATCTCCTTTACACAGTGCCCCTTCACATGCAAGCAATGGACAACTCCCCAGTGGTTTTGAATTTTTTTTCATTTTCATTTGTTTTTCAAAAATTACAAATGGAGGTGTGGACCTCTTCGGAAATCTTAGAGGTAGTCTATGGAAATCAATAGTAATTTTTAGCAGCAATGTTAACTAACCATTGGAACCATTTGCCAAGAGCTGTGAAGGATTCTCCATCACTGGCAAGTAATAAATCAAGATTGCCTGTTATGTTTCCTAAAAGATGTGCTCTAGGAATTATTTTGAGACAGTTCTATGGCTTGTGAGATCAGACTAGATAATCACAAAATTAACTTCTGGATTTGAAATCTATGAATAAAAAAATCCTTCTTGCCTCATTCAAACAAGTGGTCTACTGACTTCAGTAGATGTAGTTGCATGAACAAGTTTATTAGGACTAGGCTCTTGGTGCTTCACAACAGTGACATACCTTGTTTCTGCTGATCCAGAGAATCCTGCATGGTAAACCCTAGTTTTTCTATTTCCAACTTGCTTCCAAAATATCAAATCATTTGCCTTAAAAGGTGTGGGCCAGATCCTCAGCTGGTGCAAATCAGTGCAGCTTTATTGACTTTAATAGAGGTAGTTTGATTTACACCACCTAAGAATATTTAGGCACTGATAGCAAGTGCAATGATAGATTAAGATCTAGACTAATTTTTTTAAAGTGTTGGTGGAGTCAAAATAGCGAAATGAAAGTTAGTTTTCACAAAAGAGGCTTCTTTAGTCAAATGATGAAGAGGAACAAAGATGTTTCCACCTAACAGAAATGTGTTGCAACATGTATATAAATGTTACCAGTGTGGATACATACAGCCCTTCTTACTTGTTAAACTGAGTCAGTGTGCAAAATTGTCCTGTAAAACCCTTTCTTCAGTGGTACAATCTTTTTATATTTTAAAGGGATTAGAAAAATGACTGTATAAAATGTCACAATATTTGTATTCAGCCCTTTTTATTATAACACTCAATATGAATAGCACCAGCTTGTGAAAAGAGCTGTAGGAAAAATTTAAAAATAAATATCTCGCAGAACACTTTTTTTTCTCTTTTGCCATCACCTACGCATGAGCATAAATGACAGCTTTAGCTTGTAGTGTCTTAATTTTTCACTGTGTGTTTTTAACAATCACTCCTAAAACCTTCCATGAACATATCATAGGAACGTCTATTTAGTGAATGTGTAGTTTGGTTAAATTTTGACCAGTTTTATGATGAATATTTCTTTTTAAATGCATTCATCCAACAAACTTGCTCTAATGATGACTTCATGAGCTCCTCGGAATTTTAATATAATTCCTCTATGTTCTATAGCAGTCTGGACTTAAATTCTGTTGTCTCTCTGATTTCTGCAAGAGTGGTGATGATTTTGGCATAAGTGGGAGCTGAAACATCCAAGGCTGATAGATCTATGGACTTGGATTGAAATTGTGGGTAATCAGCACTGCTGAAAAATCAGGCCATAAGCAATGATTGTGATAAGATGGGAGCTCATCAGTTTATCCTGCCTTCCAAGTGTTAGACCCAGGCTCCAGCCCTGGGGCAGCCTGTGTTGGTTGTTTGGCTGCTCCCAGGATGTGTGGGGGGTAAAACTCCAACCCAGGTCCCCAGGCAATATGCCTATCCCCTAGGTCACTCCAGAACCCACCTCACCTACCTACCTACCTACCCTCTGGGTGTCTGTTATCCTGCATTCTGAGTGCTAGAGCCAGCTCCTGCGCTGGGGCAGCCTGTGTTGGCTGTTCGGCTCCTCCCGTATGACCTAGATAATGTGATTATAGGTCTCATGAGCTCCAACCCAAAGAAAATGCAAAGGTTCAACCCTGCATAACTTTCTGCATGTCAATAATTTTTGCAAGTGAATAGGCCCATTGGGCTTATGTGTGTCTTTGAGGTCAAAGCCAATGCTATTTATATTCCTTGTGTGTGTGTGCTATATATATGATTTTCTATATGGGAAAGTATTACTTGCCTTTCCACACACCAAAGTGTGTGTGGATCGGTTGATGAACCCACAATCTAAAGTGTGACCATTGCAATATAAAATGGCTTATTATTTATGATATTATAATAGTAATTAACAACAAATATATCACTTTCTGAAAGGAATCTGTGTGTCATACTGCTAACGCTAGCAAGTTCTTGTATAGTTCAAGTTGATGCTTTTGAAGCAGAAGGATCTGAGCTGGCCACAGATCTGTTATTTTACTTTGCCCTGGGATGTTGTTCTATCAGACCTAAAAACAGCTTTTTTGTTTTGTTTTGTTTTGTTTTGTTTTGGTGTTTTTTTGTTTGTTTGTTTTTGTTCTGTGTCTTTGCAGAGTTTAGCACAATGGTGTCCTGGTCCAAGATTTCAGTTTCTAGGCCTAATACAAGTAATAATTAATAGTCCAATACTGAACAGAGGAAACAGCTGTTTCTTCTGTTTAAGGATTCCCCTTGTCACCCATTCCAAAATAAGAGTAACTGTAGTAAGCAAGAGCTAAGGTTCAGATTTTCAGAGCTGAATATGAGGTTTAGGCAAACAACTCTCATTGGAATTATTAGGATTGATGTGCCTAAATCCCCTTGTTGGCTTGAAACACTCGAGCTAGATGTCTCCTCCTGTACCCAAACCAGTTATTTATTCTTCCATTCCTAAATCTGTACCAGCACTACTGGCGGAATGAATAGTGGTAGCAGCCTCCCAGATCTTCTCCCCTGACCTGTGCTATAGAAGGCAGCTGTGGTCATAGCTGTTCTTTCAGGCCCTGCCCCTGTTCCACTGTTAGGAGAGCAAGGAAATTAGTCTCAACTGTATCTTCAAAGATCCGCTCTCTGGCAGTCCTGACAGACACGGGACTCCCTATTTCTCTTAATCCATAGTGTGGCTTAGCAGAACAGTATACTCCTTTTCTGGCCAAATACAATTCACTAGAAGACCTGGACTGGTTTAGAAGACCCATCCTCACTTCTCATGAGGCAGAAAGAGAAAGGGGTACTTTGGTTAAAGGAAAAAGCTGAAGCTGAAAGGATTTAAACTGTAATTAGCCATTTCTATTATTATGTATCAGTGTGCTCTAACTTTAAGATCATTCAGAGTGTGTTGTGGTCTCATGCATGAAGAAGCTTGATACTCCTGATGTGTATCCACTGGAGGATAGTCACATGAGCAATGGTCTCAAGTTGCAGTGGGGTTGTCTAGCTTGGATAATAGGAAAAACTATTTCACTAGGAGGGTGGTGAAGTACTGGAATGGGTTTCCTAGGGAGGTGGTGGAATCTCCATCCCTAGAGGTTTTTAAGTCCCAGCTTGACAAAGTCCTGGCTGGAAAGATTTAGTTGGGGTTGGTTCTGCTTTGGGCAGGGGGTTGGACTCGACAACCTCCTGAGGTCTCTTCCAGCCCTATGATTCTAAGATGAGTTGAAAGCCTCTTAAGACAATCAGATCACCGCTTTCACCTAAGCCATTTTGTGACTGTGCAGTCTTTGCTTCAGTGCCAGATGATAATGATACATGCATAAAAATACCGAAGAGGCAAATAGGAATATAGAGCCGTAGGGATTAGAACTAAGACTCTCTGGTGACTATGTAAACGGGCAGTGGTTTTTATAGGGGGATTGGATACTCAAGAGGCCAGGATGAATGTGTGTAGGTTATCCTGTAGGTTACTGAACACAGTAGTCAAGAGAGCTGATATTCTGGAAGAATGCAGAGGAAAAGAAAGCTGCATTCTATGGATTCACCAACATGGATTTATGCAGAGAATAAGAATGTGTTGTAGTTAGTGCACTGGACCGAGACTCAGAGATCAGGGTTATTTCCAAGCTCTGCTGCAGACAGACCCATTGATGGGAGGAAAGGAACAGTTGTCCCAGGGCCCAATGATTTAAAAGGGCCTTGGGCTCCCAGCTGCTACCGTGGCCTTTTAAATTGCCACCAGAGCCCAGAGCAACACACACCCAGGCAGCCCTGAAAGGCTGGCTGGGGGAGGCTAGACCCCAACCCCGCCCCTTCCACCCAAGGCTCCACTCCTTCTGGGGGCTTGAAATTGCCTCACCACTTTGCTGATGGCTCAGAAAAGTGTGTTGGTTGCCCTAGCTACAGAGTATGTTATGGTGGGTGAGTCACTTAGGACCTACTGGCATTAGAGAAATTTCTACTGATGTCACAGCACAGTTTCATCAGAGCAGATCCCTGATGTGGAGTTTTGCACTGGTGTAAAACACCATTTATATCAGCTCAGTTTACTCTGTTAATCTACAGGATTAAAATGCACTGGTTTAAACCCTGTCCTACAATGGAGCAGGGAGACTCTAAAAGGATGTAACTATATTGAGAGTGGTATCATTATATTAAGTAAATTACAAATGTGCACATTTCTATAATGTAGGCAGGGGCTTAATCTTTCTGTGGCACAGTTCTCCTTACATTAAATGGGGACAATACCCCCGCCCCCAGTGTCTGTCTTTTATATTTAGATTGTAAAGTACCTGGAGCAGCATCATGCCTTACTCGTATTTGTACAGTGCTGAGCACAATCTGATCTTGGTAGGAACCTCTGGGTACAACCATAATACAAAGAATAATAATTTGACAAAAAGATGAACCATGTGGCCATTTATGGAGCTGTATAACTGCATTCTATACAGACCTTTCCTCTAATTAAAAATTGTTAAGATATAATTTTATGGTAATGTGATTTTCCTTTTTTAAGAACATAGTAAGTGACCCTCACATAAAACAATAGAATAGAACCCAAGCAATTTCATAAGGAATCCAATGATGAGACAAGATGATAGAGAATTTCCCTTTTATACTGACTGTTTTAAAATTTTGTTTTAGTTGTGGAATACTCCATTCATGTGCACACTGGAGACATAAAGAAAGCAGATATGAGTGGAGAGGCTTATCTTTGCATTCAAGGAGAGAGAGGTGACTCTGGGAAAAGATGGCTTAATAATTCAAGAAGCAGGCCCACCACTTTTGCCCGAGGACAGGTAAAAGATCTGAGGGGAAAAAATTGAAATAGTAAATGTCTCCTTATTAATACCTCACATTTACATAGAGCTTTTCATGCAAAAGGATGTTAGTCTTTTGACTAGACTGCATATTCCATACTGAGATCCCTTTACCTGCTACTACTGTGTGTCAACCATTTCTGGGATGGAATATGGTTACTCTTCTGCACCATCAGCTTGCACTACAGAGAGGTAGCTAAATTCATGGCATATTTTTGTTCAGAAAATTAGATTGCAAACTCCTTGATGCAGTGACTTAGGGGCCAAATACATCATAGGTGGAAGTGCATAGCTTTTCCATGAGATATCTTGGTGATGTGCCTGCTTAAATGAATATGGCATTGTGTATTTATTGAACCATCATGAACACCTGCCTCTCAATATAAATGAAAAGTAATCATTAGGCAAATATCCCACTCAAGACCCAATTCTCCTTTTTTGTCCCTCCACTCAGAAATTCATTATAAACCTTGCAAAAATATTCCTGGTTTTTGAGAATTTAAAAACTTTTCCAGAAAAAATCCTTCAACAACTGTTGGCAAGAGAATAGTAAAGAAAATTTCAGACCCAAGTCTTACAGATGCCTCATTACACCTCAGTGTCTGATACAAATGCAGGTTTGCAAAAAATAGGCACATTTTTTAATAAAAAAAATCAATGTAAAATCACTTTACAAGGGTTGTCCATGCCTTCTCTGTTACTAAGCTTTTAACAGCTGACAACCCCTCAGCACTGAGTGGTGCTGAATTAATGGTGAAGACTGGAAAATGAAGAACCAATGAATACAGCTCCATTACCTCTGAATCAGAACCCTGAACATCCAGATTCAGTTTGCTTGATATTGCAGGTGACCCAGAAGGGTACTCATAGGGCATGATGAGGAGAATCGCTTTGCCAAAATTCAGGAGTTGCCATGATTGCAACTTTGCAAAGATGTATGGGAGACAGCTTGACATTCACCCATCAGTGGAAAACCAATCTGGAAATGAGGCTTACAGGATCTGCCGACAAAGAGTTCTGGGGTCGGCAGATCCCCATCTAGACTGCTGCACTGTGCCGACAAACAGCTGATCGGCACAGCGCGGTGGCCATTTTGATTTAAATGAAGTGGCGATTATTTAAATGGCCGCTTCATTTCCCTTTGTCATCCTGCCTCATTTACATGGCTCCGTCAATGGAGCCATGTAGTCTAGACAGCAAAGTTATTTTGAAATAACTTTCCTAGCGTCTACTCAGCCAAACTGCTATTTCAAAATAAATTCGAAATAGTGAAGCATTTATTTCAAATTTGGTAAACCTCATTCTACGAGGAATAATGCCAAATTTGAAATAGCTATTTCAAAATAAGTGCTGTGTAGACACTTATTTCGAAATAGGGGGCCTCCAGCCTTCCCAGGGAGCCCTAGTGGCCACTCCAGCCTCAACCAAGAACACTCCTCTCACTCCCCCCCCCGGAGCCCTTAAAGGGGTAGACTCTGGCCATAGTGCCTATGCCAGCTCCAAGCCTGCCAGCCCAGAGCCAGCAGTCACTGCCCCGACCCAGTGGCCCCAAAACGTGAGCCAGCAAGCCACTGGCAGCCAGTCCTCCACCACTCCCCAGGAGCAGTCTGCCAGCTCCCAGGAGCCTGCCAGGGCCCGGAGAAGGCGGGTGCCTTCCTGGTTCAGGGTGGAGATCATGGACCTTATTCAGGTTTGGGGGGGATGCCCCCAACGTCCATGATCTCTGCACTAGATAGAGGAACGTGGCCGTCTATGGCAGGATAGCTGCCAACCTGGCCACCAAAGGCCACATGTGAACCCAGGAGCAGGTTTGCATGACAATCAAGTTGGTCCAGCAAGACCCCCAACCCTGAGCTTCCCCTCCTCCTTCTTCTCCTTGCTTCCCTTCTAGCTCCCTCCTCCCAGGTTTCCCCCTCCCCACCCTCTCTTCTCCCCTCTCCCGCCTCCTTTCCCCAGTCTCACCAGAGTTTCATCCCTTCCCCCCCCGGCCAGTTTTGTTAAATAAAGAGAGTTTGTGTTCATGAAAATACGTGTATTTTATTTTACATCAGGAAGGGGGGTTAGGGATGGGTAAGTGGAAGGATGTGAGGGAGAAATGAAGCACAAGCCCTTAGTGGGGCAGACCAGGGAGGCTCTTAGTACTCCTCAGGGTGGAAGCTCTCCCACAGGGCCTCCTGGATACTGACAGCCCCTCCGATGGACCTCCCGGATGGCAGCCTGCAGAAAGTGCAGCCAGGCTCGCAGCAACATATCCAAGAGAAGCATCAGAGTGCCAAGGGGCAGCTCTGGCTCCATGTTGCAGAGTGCTGTGGTGTCCCGAGTAAGGGCAACCAGAGCATGCAGAGACAAAACGCTTTGCTGTCCCTCATCGAGGTAGACAAGCAAGCAGGGAAACCTGAGAACTGGCTATCCGGGGGTGTCCCTTTAAGCACAGACCTCAGATAGCCTCAGGCAGCAGCCCCACACAGTAAGTCCTGACCTGGTGCCCTGCCGGAACTGGTTCCTGCCAGCCTTAAATGCAATTCAGAGTCCACTCAGTGTGGACGCGCTATTTTGAAATAGCAAAATGCTATTTCAAAATGTATTTTGTGTGTAGATGCGTTATTTCGAAATCAGCTATTTCGAAATAACTGCAGCCGCTCCCCGAGTTACGACCATCTCCACTTACGACCAAAGCGGTCGTAAACGCGGATCCAAGTTACGGACAGTGATCCGCGCTTACGAACAGCGCGGTCACCATGTAACTCTATGGGATCCGAGTTATGAACACTTCGATTTATGGACCAAGTGTTGGGCTGTAACTTGTTCGTAACTCGGGGAGCGGCTGTATTTCGAAATACGATATTTTGAAATAACACAGTAGTGTAGACATACCCCCTACTGAACAGCTTCTTGTCTTGGATTGATCTATCAGGAGGACTTTCCAGACTTCACAGTGCTAGCCTCCAGATGGTTCAATGGCTAAACATGTAATGCCTACCTGAGTCCTTTTGACATTTTTCTCTTTGATTCATGCATCTGTTTTCTCTACTTTTGTAATTTTTTCCATCTTTATTCTGCATTCACTAATAGCAACTCCACAAGGACATATGAAATTAAACTTTTTCTATTTTTTACATTAATGGATAGATGTTAGTCTGGTCTCTGAATGTAGCTGAAGAACCTTGAAGAGTCTTCTACTTGACGTACACTATATCAGTGTTCTAAACTGGCCTCTCTCCATTTTGTCTGCTGATTTTTCATACTTAAAAGTTTCAGAAGCCAGGTTTTATGAAAAATGATCTGGATCTTTGCTGCTCATTGCAGCCTTTCCCACTATAGCTGCTCATTGCATTTAGTCAATTAGAATTTGTTCAGTTCTGCAGCAGTGTAAAGCCCTACCTGATGTCCAGTAAGCATAGAGTTAATGCCCTGTTCAGAGCTTACAAAGGAAATGGGAAGACAGTAGTGAAAGAGGACATAGAACTGTAGGGGTACTGTAAGCTTTGAAGGAGAATGTACTGACCTCTGTGGGGCCATCTATTTGTTAGGTAGGTGAGGACGATGCTTTAGAGAAAGCAGGATACCACTACAAGTTGGTAGAGCCATGAAGTATTAATGCTGTCTGAGAAGGGAGCTGCTTCTGGGTTTTTTTTTTTTCTGTATATATAAGGCCTGTGCATGTTCTTTATTTTCCATGTAATAAATGCACTTTAAAATTCCCTTTAAGGATAATGCACTGAGGCAGGAAACTCATGGAGTGGCTGACTGACTGATTTTGTGAGTGCTGAATCAGATGACTGACTCCAACAATGTACAGCCTCCTGTTCTTTGTGTCCTTAAGTTTTTTCCTTTTATATCTTCAATTTCTGTTCCCACCCTTTAATATGTTTAGTTAGGGGACCAATGACATCACCTGGAGCAGGACTTTTCCATCTCTCAGGGTACGTCTACACTGCAACGTTATTTTGGGATACCAGAGTATCCCGAAATAGCTATCCCATGTCTTAAACAGCAAGCCCATTATTTCGGGCTCACTATTCCGATATCCCTGTAAACCTCATTCTATGAGGAGTAAGGGATGTTTTGGAATCGCAATTTATTTCAAAATTTGGCACTGTGTAGACAGCGCCAAATGGCGAAATAAGCTATTTTGAAATAGCATTGAAATAAGATAGGCAATTTGCATAGCTCAAATTGCATATCTTATTTCAAGTTACAGTGCAGTGTAGACACATCCTACAGTCCAGTATCTTGATCTTTTACTTATTGTTTAAAGTTTCTATACATCAAGTAATAACAGCACTCTTTGGATTAATTGTGCTCACCACTCTCCTTACTGTATTTCGTACCCTATCCTTCCTGATGACAATCTGACAAAACACCTACCTTTTTTATCTTCATACTTCACCCTACCTTTCAGATGAGAATTTGACTTCAGCAATCCATGCATTCATCACCTCCAGGCTGGGCTGTCAACCAAGACCCTGATCTTGGAGACCTGAGTCAGCAAAATATTTACGTACATTCTTAACTTTAAGCACACATAATTCCATCCATATTCAACAAAACATGCACTTCATTTTAAACAGCTACCTAAGTCTCAATGTGTTTAAAATTCAGCATGTGCTTTTATGAGAGCTTTCCCGCCTATAACCAGACTCAAGGGAAGTGTTTGAAAAAAGAATGAGAAAACAAATAAACAAACAAAACAATAATCGTGTGTGTGTGTATCTTATACCTAAAAAGGAGATCAAAAGACTCCACTAAGGTCACTAATAATTTCACCACTCAAATCTAAGCTACTTAAGAAACTCTTTCATGTGGTGGAGATTATTACATAGGGACAATGTCAATTCTTATAATAGTCATAACTGAGGTGTAGCGAGCTTCCTGCTCCGCCACTGCGCCCCCGGCCATCGGTTCGGGGAATTAGATCGGCCGGCAGGTGGCGGAATCCCTTCTGGACATTGCCTCCAGCAATGTCCGCAACAGCCTGAGCTTTTCCCCCCTTCCGGGGGAAAGAGTGGGTCTCTGCCCGGCCTTGCTTCAGGTCGGGACAAGGAGGTATTAGTCCGCGGGCCCGGCCTTGCTCCAGGTCCGGGCTGCAGCGGGATTAGTTTCCCACGAGCACGTCGATCATCGCACAGTTCTGGGCAGGGCACCCAGTCTAGTCCTGTCTCTTTAAGAGTTCCCGCCCGGCGCGATTAGTCCCCGACGCACCGTAGGGAAGCCCGCGCCCTCAAGCAGGGCGGGCAACAAATACAGTTTATAAGGCCCGGCCCTCGAGCAGGGCTGGCCAACCACACATCAAGCCAAACCCAGGCCCTGGCTCCGGGTGGGGCAGCAAACGGCGGCCAGGCCCTGAGGCAAGGCAAGGCTGCAAACAAACCCCAGTCTGTAGACGCTTCTCATTCCGGAGCAGGGCCGGTATGGCACCTGTAGCAGCGGTGGGGCGGGAGACCGCCACCCGGGCGCCCGGCCCAGGGCCCTGAATGCAGCAGTGCAGCTGCGCCTGGCTCAGCAGGGCTCCGGCCCGTAACTTGCTGGCCGCGGGCTGCTCCCGGCCCGGGCTACCCCTGGGCCACTTCTCGTCTCCCCCTTCCCGGGTACCTGTAGCTCCAGCCGGTCCGCCAGGGAGTCGAGGCGCTGTCGTCCCCGCAGCGTCCGGCCGGCCCAATCCAGGGGTCAAGGGGTTGGAGTTCTGCAGTGTCCCGGGCGCTCATCCGGCCCTGCGTTCCAGTACCCATCGGGGGTCCAGCTGGTCCACCAGGTCGGGCCCGTCCTCTGGGTCCACAAGTGGTTCTGCTGGCGTGCTTGGCTGGGCCTCAGTAGCCCGGGCAGGGAAGCCTTGGCCGGCCTCCGGGGAGGCAGCTGAGGGCAGCCTAGCCCGGGTCTTAGCCTCCCCAGGCAGGAGCTCCGGACAGGCCTCCGGCTCCTTCAGAGGCTGGGCACTGACTGAGCTCCCCGGCAGCCTTCTTATAGTCCTAGCCCGCCCTTTGACTTCCGGTCAAGTGAGGGGGCGGGGCTAGGCCGGGCCCAAAATGGCTCCCCGAGGGGTTCCTCCGCCTCCGGCTCAGTGGGTGGCCACTCTACTCCACTACATGAGGTAATTTAGTTATTTCATCCTACAAGCTTAGTAGAAGTGAGCATCTTACTGGAACATCAAGCTGAGTATCAGAGTGTCTGAAAATACTATTTATCAATGATAGTATTCATCATAAAAGTCATGCTAGTCGCTGACATTGGAAACATCCATTACTGCACATACTGTTTTATTGTGCACTTGAAAGAAATGGAATGACGTGACTAGGGTAAAGTAAATTGCACTAGTATACAAAGCAATGTCCACTTATGTAGAGGTATATTCATGAGTCATTAAAGCCAATACATACCTAACAGTGCAAAAACAATAATTTAATTATTCTCAAATTGCAGGTGGACGTTTTCAGAATCAAAGCAGTTCACCTTGGCAAGTTGAATCAAGTTCTTATTGGATTTAAAAGTTTTAAAAAAGGTACAATAATTTAAAAATAAACTCCATGTCTCGAATGTATAGCATTGTATTATAACAACACAGCTCATCATCCTTATTCCCACTATTGAGAGCAAGACCATGTGGAAAATTCAGGAGTCCCAATTCATGGAGTTTCAAGTAATTTATATGGGGAAAATCCTAATAGGGAGCTATTTGCCTCATTGCTTGAAGTCAAATAATGAAATGCTGGCCCCAAAGGCATAATGCCCATCAATTTAAGCAGGGCTAGGATTTCACCAAAATCCTCCTCTTTAGGATTAGTGGTAACAGACATATTAAGACTAAGTGTAAGTTAAGTGCCTGGAGCCAGTAGCATCAATCTTAGTGAGGATGTATGTAGATTTGTTACTCAATTTTTTTTATCTTTTCAAATGTATTTGTTGTCTTGCTCATTTCTAATCCTCAAGGGCTGATGATAATACTCCATTCCTGGTATAATTCATTGTTATATTCATGAAAAGTCCAGAAAGAGCTATTTTAAAACGTTCTTTATGTTAGTTTTCTTTTGTTTCCTGCCAATGTTGCCAAACAAGTCATGTCACGTGATCACAGTGCAACATGCATTTATTTATTGCATTCTCGGATCAGTAATATTTCTCCTGTGGAGGAGAAGAAAACTCTCAATCTCTGAGAGTTACAATCATCAGTAAGAAATCTCCAAGGCCCTAAATCTAGATGGTGTTGCATGTCTCCGGTGATTTGCTGAGCCCTCTGCATTCTCATTCAAATCAGAAACTTCAGACTGTGTAGGCAGAGCTTATCGTTGTTACTTGAAGTACAATAAATTAATAATATTGTTTGTTTCAATCAGATGACTGGTTCTTGGAAAAAATTGTTATAAAAGAAGAAAGTTACCCTTTTGCCACTCATATCTTTGCTCACAATGACTGGATACGCAAACACTCAAAGAAAGATTTTACAGAGCTAGTCATTCCACTTAAAGGTAATACTAGCAAAATGTTTTTTTTGGTTACACAAATTAGTGTTTCATGGCTAAGTACTTTTGAGTGCATTATAATTTATAAATTATTATAATGTTGTATGTTGACTTTTACATATATATGTACTCTGAATATGTATTTCTTTTAAATATAGAAATTACCCTGACATCTGATCCAGTTAAACACTTTGACACTAAAAGCAGAGGACGATGGCAAATGTGGGTGTACTGTACTCACATACCAGAGAAAGCTCTTAATATTCAAGTTGTTGTGTTTGGAACAAAAGGGAAATCTGCTTCACAGAAGGTCCAGAATCTGAAAAATAACCCTTTTTTGGTTAGTTTCTTTTTATTATGTTTTATATCAATCCTAACAATGTGTAACTTGGAAAGGTACTTTGTGTTTTCTATGTGCCAGATTGTGCGCACAGATTTTTTTATTGTTCAGAACTGATATTTTGACATCTCCCATGCACCAAGAAAACAGGAAGAGAAACCAGATATTATTGGATAACAGAAATATGGTGTAATAGTAGTCATGACTGGAGTACAGGTATTGAAGGCTATGTGCTGCTCTGGAAAGACAGAAATAAAGGTAAAGGTGAAGTAACATTGTATTTTAATGATGGATTGTAAAGATGGCAGTGATAGAATTGATAAAACAGAATCTGTTTGGGTCAAAATCACTTTGGAGAAGAAAGCTAACAAAAGCTCCATTGAGATAGTGGTTGGAGTCCTGCTACAGACCCTTAAGATCCAATATGGGTATGGATAGAGACCTATTTAATATCTTAAATGAAATAAATACCACTGGAAATTGTATCATCCTGGGATACTTTAATTTCACAAATAGAGATTGGAGGACAAATACTACTAATAATGGTAGGGGTCAATATTCCTTGATGTGATAACTGATAGATTCCTTCATCAAATTATCGCTGAACCAACAAACGTGATGACATATTGGATTTGGTATTGGTAAGTAGTGAGGACCGCCTATAAAAACTGGTCATAGAGAACAACCTTGCTTTCGTGATCATGAGACAATTCAGTTTAAACTTCATGGGAGGCTAAACAAAAATAGGAGTGCAAGTACAGTTCTTGATTTCATAAGAGCAAACCTTAAAAAATTAAGGGAATTAGTTAGTAAAGTGGACTGGACTGAAGAACTCAAGGATTTGACTATGGAGATCTATTTTAAGTCAAAGTTGCAGAAGCTACGTAAAGCCTGTGTCCCAAGAAAAATAAATAAATTGTAGGGAGGAGTTGCAAGCCAAATTGGATAACCAGGCATCTCAAACAGGTTATTAAGAGAAAGTAGATCATGGGCAGTGGGTGAACCCAGGGCTGTGGGAGGCAAGTGTCCAGCTCCATCCCTTCTGCCTGAGACTCTACACCAACTGCCAAGGGCCTCCATGGGAGCCAAGCTCCCGCTTCAGGGGCAGGCCAAATCCTGCTGCCCCAGGGGGAGGTGTTTGACCCCAGCCTTCCCCAGCTCCAGGAGTAGAAGAGGTGCCCGGCCCCAGCCTCAGTAGGGCTGAAGCCCAGGTAGTCCCAGGAGACTGGGAGAGCCATCCTGCGTGGTGGTGGGCCTGGGAACAAAGTGTGGGCAAGGCCAGCTGGGCAATTTGGGAATGTAGGAAGGCATTGCATACCTCTGCATCTTATACCCATTGCCCATGGAGCAGGCAACCTGCAAGGAATGGAAGATGGGAACAATCAGCAAGGAAAACTTCTTTTGTAGATCAGAAAGTGCAGGAGTAAGTGAAAACTGCCAAAATCCAAGCAGAGTGGGAAGTGTGAAGGAAATTAAAACCGATAGTAAAATGTTTTATAGGTATATAAACAAAAAGGAAACAAGGGAATAAGTGGGATTGCTAAGCACTGAGAATGGGGTGTAGATTAAAGAAAACATAGACATGACCTAATACTTAAAGGAATACTTTGCCTAATTTTTAATAAGAGTAATAAGCTAAGGGATAGTTGCAGAGTGACTAAGAGAAATGAAGGTATGGAAGTAGAAATTACAACATCCAAGCTAGAAGTCAAACTTAAATGGCTTTAATGGGACTAAATTTGGGGACCTGGATAATTTTATCAAAGAATATTAAACAAAAGAACAGCCATACTGGGTCAGACCAAAGATCCATCCAGCCCAGTATCCTGTCTGCCGACAGTGGCCAATTGAAAGGAACTGGCACATGAAATTGCAAACCCAGTTGCAGTGATTATAAATGAATCCACAAACTCATTGGTCGTACTCTCTGACTAATTGCTAGTACAATACGTGTATTTAAGAAAGGGAAATAAAGTGATCCAGGAAAGTACAGGCCCATTACTTTGACCTCAGGTGTATGCAAGGGCTTGGAACAAATTTTGAAAGAGAAAGTAGTTAAAGGTATAATGATAATTGGAATAAAATACAATGAAGTTTTACAAAAGGTGGATCTTACCAAACCAACCTGTATTCTTATTTTGAGAAGAAAAAGGAAATGCAGTAGATCTAATTTATTTGGATTTCAATAAGCCATTTGACCCATGGAAAATTGCTAGTGTGACAGACCCAGACCATCCATCTGCCATTCTCTGGTGGAGGGAATACATCCTGGAGCTTGGGTAAACAGCTTTCTCTTCCCTGAGTAAAAGAAGGCCAAAGTCTAAGTCCAGCATAATTAGGCAGGCATCTGGTGTCAATTGGAACTTGCTAGAAGCCATAGGCTAATTAAACACTTGCAGCCAATTAAGGCCTGTGGTGCCACTTTAAAAGGTCTTTCCCCAGGCAAGGAAAGGGGGAAGGAAAAGAGCCAAGGATAGGAAGTAGGGTTGCCAGGTGTCCGGTATTGGACCAGACAGTCCAGTATTTGCAGCTTCTATCCAGTAAAAAAACCAGAAAATACCAGACATTTAAAATGTCCGGTATTTTCTGTTTTTCTCAGGGCTCGGCTTGGGACATGCATTGCAGTCCATGCTGTCTCCCCAGTAGCACCTGGTGGTAACTTTTTGGCACTCTTTTTTTTTTTTTTTTTTTTTGCTCAACAAATTAGGAAGAAGGAAGTGCTGTGTGGGGGAGCTGTGTGGGTGTGAGCAGAGGACTGATGAGCAGGTATCAAAGGAAGGGTGCTGGGAGGGATAGTTTGGGGAAGTGGACCAGGAAAAAGCTGCCAGATTGCAAGAGGCAGTAACCCTGCTTGTTGCCGCTGCCTTAGGGTGCCAGGGCTAGAACCCAGAGGACTGGGTGGGCCTGGGTTCCTCCCAACATCCCTCACATCATCTCAAAATCTGCCTCGAAAAGGGAGATCGGGACTCCAGAACTCCTAACTTATGGACTAGCCTGTGATGAGTACGGCTCACTAGGCTGTGGTTCCAAACCTGCCTCTAGTAAAGAGAAAGAGGCCATGTGGCAGGCCAGTAGTGCGAGTAGTGGCCAGTAGTGCAAGACCCACAGTGAATAACCAGAGCTTTGCTACACTAGTTAAATTGGAGAAGCTGGGGATCAACATAAGAAATGAAAGGTGTATAAGGAATTGATTAATGGTTAGACTACAGTCAGTCATCCTGAAAGATGAATTGTCAGGCTGGAAGGAGTTTACTACTACAGTTCCTCTGGGATCGGTCTTGGGACCAATCTCATTTAGCATTTTATTAATGACCTTGACAAAAAGTAGGAGTGTACTAATAAAATTCATGGATAACACAAAGTTGGGATGTTTTGCCAATATAGAGGAGGACTCAGACTAGAACAGGGTTTCCCAACCTATGGGTTGGGACCCAAATATGGGTAACCATTACATTTCAAAAGTGTCTCTCCAGGTGGCTCTGCCCTCCCTCCTCCCCCTGTTTTGAATTGCTTTGGGTCACCAAGTCTTCCTGAATTTCCCCATCTGGAAAAGGTTGGGAACCGCTGTACTAGAAGAACTGAAGGGCCTTGAATACTGGAGTAATCAAAATGGGAAGAAATTCAATAGTATAAATTGCAAAGTTATGTTCTTAGGGATTAAAAATGAGATTTTTTTGCTATAAACTTGGGAATTATCAATTGAAAGTGACAGAGAACAAGACAGATCTGGCTGCATTGTTTGATCACAAGCTGACTATGAGCTGCCAGTGTGATGCAGCAATGAAAAAGGCTAAGGAAATTCTAGGATGCATTGGGCAAAGTATTTCCCAATAGAGGTAGCGAAGTATTATACAAGGCACTGATGTGATCTTCTCTAGGGTTCTGTTCTCCCATGTTCAAGAAAGATGAATTCAAACCAGAACTGGTGCAGAGAACTGCGAGGATGATCAGAGGAATGGAAAACTTACCTGAGAAGAGAAGACTCAAGGAGCTTGGCTTGTTTAGGCTAACCCAAAAAAGTCAGAGTGGGAAACGTGATCAGTCTCTATGAATACATCAGAGGGGTAAATACTAGCGAGGGTGAGGAGTTGTGAAAGTTACATGCCAATGTGGACACAAGAACAGCTGGATACAAATAAGCCCTCAACAAGTTTAGGCTTGAAATTAGATGAAGATTTCTAATCATCAGAGGAGTGAAGTTCTGGAACAGCCTTCCAAGGGGATCGGTAGGGGCATAAACCTAACTGGCCTCAATACTGAGCTGATAAGTTTATGGAGGAGATAATAGGATGAGATTGTTTACACAGGCATGTGACCTATCTACAATGCTAGTAGAAAAAATGCCCAATATCTGACGATAGGGCACTAGAGGGGTGGGCTATGAATTTCTACAGAGAATTCTTTCTCAGGTGTCTGGCTGATAGGTTTTGCAGACATGCTCAGGGTCCAACTCATCTGTATTTGGGGTCAGGAAGAAATCCTTCCCCCCAGATAAGATTGGCAGAGACCCTGAGGTTCATTGCCTTCCTCAGCAACATGCAGTACCCCACGCCTCACTTGCTGATTTAAACTAGAGTAAATGGTGGGTGTTTATGGGTCTATTACAGAAGAGGGTGAGAGAGATTGTGTGGCTTGCAATCTGAAGGAGGTCAGATTAGATGATCGTGATATTCAGCAGTTCTCTGAATCAGTTCCGGTTTGAATTCATCTTTCTTGAACATGGGAGACCAGAACTGTGCAAAGAGTTTATGAGTACTTTGGAATGTTCCAGAGATTCTTACAGGGGCTAACACATATCACTGCTGCAATGTCACCAATTCAAATGAGAAAAAGCAAGGTAATAAGCAGTTAAAACATTCAACTCCTCATCTAGTTCTCAATCTCAGCTAATCCCTTTCAACCACCCACAGCCTGCATATCTTTACATTCAGCCTGAACAACGAATGGGCTGCCTTAATTTCAACCGCAAGTGTCAATTTAAAAATAAGCACTTAAACATATGTACATTTCAGTTCTCCAATTTCTATATACAAATATGTAGCAACTTTCCAAACAATTGCTAGAATATAGATTACATTTTCACTTAAGCTTTTTTCATAAACGTGAAGGAAAAATATATGCCAACATCCACCATTTGTAATCTGATACAATCTTATTTACCCACACCAATGGAACCACTACACAGCTCTGTACACTATAATGTGTGGAAGCCACCACCAACCCAATCTTGATAATCGAAACACATACAAATATAACCAATAAACATTGTCAGAGTTCAAGGGTGCTGGTGGTTGCTCAGGTTGAAGATGGAGCTCCATGGGCTTTGAGCAGGGAATGAAGGTAAGTAAGGTTGAGAAGAGGAAATGATAAATGGAATGTAGCTCGGTAGTTGACTGGTTTAGTTGTGATCTTCCTTACTTTTTACAGTTTTGGGTGGGCTATACTTTAACTTTAAAAGTTAATGAAGTTTTTTTTTTGTGTGTGTGTGGAAGATACACACTGCACTGTATGAGTTCAGATTCATTTTCTGATTTGCCATTGGATTTTGTCCACCCTAACATGCATGTTTTCTTGATCAGCATTCTCTTTTGGGTCACTCATTTTTCCAAATGAGTTAAGAGAAATAAAACATATAAAAAAATGTGCTTTATGTCACCAAAATAATTGTGTAAGGTGTGTATATTTATTTCAGCTAACTTATTATTATTATTATTTCACAGTTGACTGTTGATGATATTGGCTCTGTAACAAAAGTTTCCTTGTGTTATCTGGCCCAAGTTTAGGAAGAGGAATTAAACTTCACAAGGTATTTCACATAAATTACATTTTATCTAGATGCTTCTTGCTTAATAACAATAGAAAAATACTTGTCAGAAGTGCATTACCTTATACAATGTAGACCATTTCTTTGTAATGCAATAATACTGTTTATTAGGATGTGTCAGAAAGAGAAGTTGAAATTCTGGCCCCATTAAAGTCAAAATTTTGCCATTGAATTCAGTGGAGCCAAAATCCACCCCCCATCCCTACAGAATATAATAAATCAATTGCTATTTGCTGAGTCCTATACTTAGTGAGTACATCAATATTACAAAATCCACTATTCTCCATTGGTGCATAATTTTAGCAGCTATAGAGGCCCTTCATGAAAAGAATGACTGAGGTCTGATCAGCGTGTCCCCAATTCAGAAAAGCATCAAGCCAATGTATAAATCAATCTCTATTTAGGGCAATAGGTGCACAAGTGGCAATAGTTCAGATTTTTAAATTTCCTAAAAGTCTCTTCAAAAACGCACTTTCAGGCTAAGACCAAGCATAGATTATTTCAATTTAAAGGGAAAAAATAGACTCATGAACAATGAAAATGTCAGATTATAATGAAGGCTCAACATAATCTTTACTATAATATTTAATGCCAAAAGAATAGGATGAGTTTTTCAAAAAAGAGTTACATGCCCAATTCTCATTGAAGAGAACTGACGTTTAAGAAGTGGATAAAACTGAACTGAATTAAGGCCATTTCAGTTCTGAATGAGTGTTCAGACCAGGGTTTAAAGCCGTTTAAATAATCCACTTTACATTCCCACCTTAATTAATTTGGATTAATTTTCCTGAATGTCCCAGGTTCAGCCTACACTACAAAGTTAGGTCGACATAAAATGTCTTGTGTCAACCTAGTTGTACATGTCTACACTTAAGCTAGCCTCCCACTGATGTAAGTGCCCCATTACAGCAGTGCAGTACCATCACCTGCTCAAGTGGTGTAGGGTTGTGGTTGATGTATTAAGGTCAATGCACAGCAAATGTATTCTGCACCTGCTGAGCCAGCAACAGAATCTTTCTTTGATGCTCTAGAGATGGCTGATGTAAAGTTTCATGAATCAAGGGGAAAAGAAGTAGGGTGAGTCCCCCAGGATTACTACTGGTATTTCAACATATATTGCCAATTGTAATCTGCTGTCAGGAAAGAATCCTTGCTTACAGATTCTGAAAAAGTTCTGTGATCTTAAAGATGCAAATGGCATGCACCTTCCCTAACCAGCCGACATTGATGTTGATGAAGTGTCCCTGGTGATCTACCAATGCTTGGTGCACTTTGTGACAAGATGATCTGGTATCAAAATAGTGAGATGCTTGCCATCTATTGTTCCACCACATTTTGGAAACCCCATTGCTTCAAATCTATCCACTATGTCCTGCACCTTGCTGAGAATAACAGACGTGTGTAGCAGGAGATGGTTAACTTCCCTGCATATTTGCATGACAATGGACCCCACAGTGGATTTTTGATCTCCAAAATGTTTTACACAGACCAGTAATAATACATCCTTGCAAGTTTCTACAGTGCAATTGCTACTCATGTCTCTGCTGTCAGTGCAGTTCTCATTTTTGCTGTCCATGCTCTGGTGGGTTGGAGCAAGCTTGGCACACAGCTCTAGAAATATGGTTTTGCACATCCCAGAGTTTGGAAACCATACTCATTATCCCAAATCTGCATTATGATGTGATCCCATCCATCACCGCTCATTTATCGGACCCAGAATCGGCACTCTACCATGTGCAGCTACTCCATAAATCCTACCAATACTTTTGAATTTGTTCTTGCTGTGTCCAACATTAATCTGTCCTCCAAGGTGTCATCATGTTCCCTAGTCATCCATCCAATCGTTCTTGTGGCTCTGCAAATATTGGAGGATCATGCAATGCTTATGACAGTAGTGCAGAGCTATGCTGACTTCAGGCTTCTCTCAGAGATGGTAGATAGCAAAGAGGGATGTGGGTGTGTGTGCAACTTTTTAAAAAAGGCGAACAAATTATGGATATAGATGACATTATGGGATGAAGATAGTTGCAATCTGGGAAGTTGACTGCTGTCACCCATGCATCATTTGTTTCTGCCCCACCATGCATTGCCAAACATTTCCAACAGACAGTGCACTGGATGATAGCATGTTGCACAGTGGGATACCTATACATGGTGCACCACATTTTACTCAGACACAAGCACTCTTGGTGCTCAGCATCGACACAAGGAGTCAAGTATGCACACACACACAAGCAATATACTGTGGCAGCTTTATGACAACGTAACTTACATCAACCAAAGTTTGTAATGTAGACATGCCCCCAAAGTCGATAAATCCTTGTGGTGTAGCTATGACTCCTTACTTGCCTAATTCCCATAGAAGTCCTAATAACTTTCAAAGGAGGTTGAACACCTAACCCCTATAAATGCCTTTGAAAATCCCAGCTATAATATATGCAATATCAGCATCAAGCATCAGATGAACCAAAGGCAGAAGAAATATAAAAAGTTAATGTACAAATATGTTGACTCACACAGGGATATTAATACTTCCCTACCTCACAAGGATGTTGTGAGGATAAATATATTAAACAGGGGGAAGCACTTTGAGACCTACTGATGAAAAGCACTTGAAAAGTTCAGTAATAGTCGCAACTGAAAATCTCCCTTAATGCCATTGGACAAATATATATATACAGATAGGCCTGCTGTAGCTTTACAGTTTCTAGAAATCCTGAAACAGCAGTTTCTAGTATCTGGATTTAGGCCCTGATCTTTCATATGGATTCATTCAGAGGGTCTTTATGTCTCTATGAAACCTCATTAAAATGCTTATTTAGGATCACCCAGTTACAGGATTTGCACTAGCTATTTCTCATTATGATAAACTAGGCATTATTTATACATAAAATATTGTATATTAATTTATTTTAAATGGCTGGCAGAAATATCGATTTTTATTGGAGGGGTGGTGGTAATATGAAAATATTTCATAAAAATGTGATAATTCTCTTCCTCTGCCTGCAGCTTCGGCTAAAAGAACTGGACACTAAGCAAGAACTGGGCTTTTACAGTGCAGACCAGTGGCTTTTTTAAAGAAGATGGGTCAGAGACTGTCACAGAACTAGCAGCAGTCAGACCAGACAAGACACCACTCCGGGGTATGCTGCTGAACCAAGGCACAAGCAAAAAATGTTTTCTAAAGTGAATCAACTAGAATAAACATAATAATGGGAAAGATTATAAAACATTTAGAAAAGTCATTCCCAGTTCCTTTTGACATCCTTGGTTAAAGCACTTGTGTGAAAAGTTGGATCTTTAACAAAGCCTAAGAAGGCTTAACAATGGTTAACTGTTGTCCTCTTTAAAGCAATTACCATATATGTATTTAATGTTTCCACTACATCAAAAGCCAAGTCGAACACCTGAGAATATAGAGGGCCAAACTGGTGCAATCCTGGTGAAATAATTGGCACTATGCCAACTTATGTCACCTATGGACCTGGTTCCTTTAATTTAAAATACATGCTAAAGTGATGATTGAAAACTGCGTGGACAAACAAAAGATTGAGGGTTTTATATTTAAGGACAAAAGTCTGAAATTCTGACCAATATGTGTCTCAATATGTTTATATTTGGATTGTCATCCAATTGATGTGCTGTAGGAATAGAAATACACACAGAATTTAATAACAAGTAGTCCTGTGGCACCTTAGAGTCTAACAAAAATATATAGGATCATGAACTTTCATGGATAAATCCCACTTCATCAGATGTGTTGCATCTCATCTGATGAAGTGGGTTTTGCCCACGAAAGGTCATGATTTTATGTATTTTGGTTAGTCTCTGAGGGTACATCTACACTGCATGCTTATTTTGAAATAAGCTATTCCGTAATAGTTATTACGGAATAGCTTATTTTGAAATAGCACATCTACACTGCAGGGAAGCCTCAAAATTAGTCCAAGGCAGGCTTCCCTAATGTAGACATGATATCTTGATTTAGAGCCCCAGGAGGAATAACAGAATGGCCGTGGTGAGGGCTATTTTGAAATAGCAGCAGTGGAGCATCTACATACAACTGACTGCAAAATAGCTATTTTGGAATAGGCATTATTCCTCGTAAAATGAGGTTTACAGATTTCAGAATAAGCCATCCGTTATTTCAAAATTATTTTGAAATAACGGAATGGCTGTGTAGATGCTCAAATTGTTATCTCGAAATACCTCTAATTATCTTGAAATAATGGTGCAGTATAGGCACATCCTGAGGTACCACAGGATCACTCGTTTTTAATATGAGTGTTATTTTAAAACTTGGTTTTAAGTGTATTTTATACAGTATTTAAAAGGAGAAAAAGTCTCATTCCCTAAACATTATGAACAAAAGTCTACTCCATCCAAACATTAAAAGTTGTTTCTTTTCCTATTCAGTTCAAAGCTGGACAGGACATAAAATTAGATGTTGGGAGTATATTATAGTATTCAGATCTACCCAGAAGTAATACATACTTGGTTAAAAAATGTTCCTGTTATACTGCCTAATGGAAAAATCATGCCAGATGATAATTATTGTCTGTAGTGAATAATATTAATGCTTATCAATGTAAATAGT
Organism: Rafetus swinhoei; assembly: GCA_019425775.1. Taxonomy (NCBI): domain Eukaryota; kingdom Metazoa; phylum Chordata; order Testudines; family Trionychidae; genus Rafetus; species Rafetus swinhoei. The sequence continues at coordinate 66,815,271 of CM033424.1, read as the reverse complement.
TGAACTGCTTCCCCAGACCAAATTAATTGGTAGTGGCATACATTAGCTAACTGATAGGTTAACATTGAATGCAGCTAGAACAAAGAGTGGAATATTTTTGTTGTTAATATTGTGTTTTTCTTTCATAAAATGTTGCTATAGTGAGCAAGTTCCAACTGGAATTGAGGGCTGTATTCATTATAAAGAGAATTTGGGCCTGATTCCAAACCTATTGAAGATAGTGAGTAGCTTTCAACTCACTTTAGTGGGCATTGAAACAGTCTTTCAATAACTAAGAGATTTTTTCTTTTGAATATGAACATGAGCTCTGACATTCATTCGTAAAGAACATCTAGGTTAACATTTTTAACACTTTAACATGCAACTGAGAAGTATTTACCGAGCTGAATTATTTGGATGGAAAATGTGATACACAATAATATCATAATAATTCAGAGTAGTCAGGGTCAAGGGAAGATTTTATTAGGGAGTGATGAGCAATGGCAGGCTTTTAAAGAACTGGGGAAGATAAGATCAATTAATATTCATTTTATCCTATAACCTTTCAGATTATTTGCATACTTGGCATAGATTTTTATTAAAAGTTTCTTTTATTTATTTTTCACGGTAGAAGTTCTTTACTCAGTCAGTGTTCACACGGGAATATTACCTGCATCAGGAACAGATACAGATGTCTTTATCACAATATTTGGAGAGAATGGAGACACCAGCAAAAGAAAACTTAGGCATTCAAGGTCACATGCAAGTTTTGAAAGAGGTCAGGTTAGTATGGATTTTCTTTCTTTCTTTAGATTCAGTACAAGTTTGAGGCATAAATCAGTACTGTGGTGTACATAGGAATTCGTCAGTCTGTTCCGAAATCTAAAGACACAGCAAGAACTTTAGTAAAGATACTATGTTGAGCCCAGCAGAAGTTGCAAATCAACCCCAGTCACATGCTAACAGATATTTTAGATCCACATGCATGCCAGTTTAAGAACAATGCCAGTATTAGCAAGAAGTTTAAAACCGTGAATTTATAGTAAAATATGACAACAGCTGAAGATGAACCATAGGTAGGAGGCTGGGATTCTCCCCTAACAATTAACATATCTATACTAGGTGCTACCCAATATTTAGAAACTACTTAACTGAGATGTGTTCATTATGTGTTAGTTTAGTTAGGGCCATTAAGGTCTTATATATGCTGAGAAAATGCATCATGTCAGAAAAAATATTAACATGTTTTAACTAACACAATATAAAATATTGTTGTTACCAAGAGAAAAAGTTAATTACCTGATCTTTATGAAACTCATGCAAGATGGGTGAGGTCCCAGAGGACAGTAGAAGGGCAAATATAGTACATACATTTACAAAGAAGAACAAGGAAGAGCTGGAGAGTTATAAACCAGTGAACCTGACATTAATAACTGGAAAGACACTGGCACAAATTATTAAACAATCAGTTCATAAGCACCTGAAGGTAATAGTGTTATAAGAAATAGCACAGACCACAGATCATAGAACAAATCATGCCAAACCAACCTAACTTTCTTCTTTGGCAGGCTTCTTGAATGAAGGGAAATGGTACATATGACATATCTTAATTTTAGAAGGATTTTGGATACAGTCCCACATACATTTTCATAACAAAACTAGGGAAATGTGGCCTAGATGAAATTACTATAAAGGTACAAAACTGAAAGATCCTGCATATGAACAATTGCTGGGTGAATTTCTGCCTCTTGAAAGGTTCTAAGAATTTGCAACAATTAACCTGGAGGGAAGCCTCAACTACAAAAAAAGAACTAGGTATGTTCATGGACTACGAATGGCTATTAGCCAAAATAGTCAGGGGCACAACCCCATAGTCTGGATGTCCCTAAACCTCTGATTGTCAGAAGTTAGGACAGGATGATGGAATGGATGACTTGATAGTTGCCTTGTTCTGTTCATTCCCTCTAGGAGTGGCCACTGTCAGAAGACAGGATATTGAGCTAGATGGACCTTGATCTGACCCAGTATGGCCATTCTTGTGTTCTTATTTACATGTACGTGGAGAGATCAGACAAAGTGTTTTCCTCAAGCTCTGAATTTTAATTTGCAATAGTCAGGGTCAAGGAAAGGTTTTATTAGGGAGTGAGCAGTGGCAGGCTTTAAAGAACTGGGGAAGATACGGTGGGAAAAGCTGTTAATAAAAATGCCTGCTATGTAGGACATGAAGTTGGAGTGACAGGCAAAGCTGGCTGGAACTTGAAATTTATACTCTACACGAAATTCTGACATTTAGAAAGAACTCTGAACTCCAGCTTTAGGGGCTCCTATTGGGCTACACCTGTGAAGTTGGGGGCAACCTGGGGAGTCTCCAGGCACTGGAGTCTCTACTAGGATTTGGAGAGCCCTGGCTTCAACTGGGACATAGCAGTGCCAGCATCCAGCTGTGATGCAAGGACTCAAGAAACCAAAAAAGCCCCATCTCAAAGCAGCAAGCCGGGGTTCTCAGGGTTTCCAGGCCCTTCTGCAGAGCCAGGAGCCTGTACATTGAAAACTCCTGTTAGGTTGCCACCTCCAAGGGTCAAAAAACCAGGACATGAGGTCAGGAAGTCAGGACTAAAAGGGAGAGGGTGGGGTCAGTGCTGATTGCTCACTACACAACCTGAATGTTCTACCATTTAAAATGACAATACACTGAGGGCAGAACACTGAGCCATCAATGGGTCAAGCACACCCAGGCCTGGCCTTGCTTTATGGGTCCTCTATATTCATTTCCCCCCAGCCCCCGCAATCAACCAAGGCATGATGAGAATATCTGGGTTTCCTCATCCCCCACCTCCCTCAAGCAGTACCCTGCCCCAACTAGGGATGTTCGATGCCATTTAATTTAATAATCGTGTAAGCACACCAAAATTAATCAATTACATGATTGTTCAATTGTCCCTGGGGGCAGGGACACCAACCAGTGACCTTCTGGCCCCACTCCTGGAGAGCCCCCTGCGACCCCACGCTGCTGTCTTGGAGGCAGTAGTATGTGATGGCAGGCAGGAGCCGGACCGTGAGAGGCTCCTGCCTGCCACCCAGTGCTGCTGCCTCTGATACAGCATCAGGGGTGCTAGTAGAGGCAGCAACACAGGGTGCCATCAGCCCCTGTCTTTAGAGGCCTGAGCTCCTAGCAGACAGAAGCTGCGCCAGCATCCTGTGGAGCAGCCCCTGTCTGCGAGGGACCCAAGCTCCCTGCAGACAGGGGCTGCTCCAGCATCCTGCCTTTCCCCCACACACTGCTGCCTCTGATACAGAGTCAGCAGTGCGGGGTGGGGGAAGGCGGCTCCGCAAAGCCAGTGCTCATGGAGAGCTAGCTTTAAGCCAGCTCCTGCCTCCCCCCATAGCTGCCTCTGTGGCTCCCCTCACGTAATGACTCCAGCTCATCCTCCTCATCCTCCGCACTCCTGTCTCTGATAGAGAGGCAGCAGCACAGTAGGTAAGCAGCTCCTCCGGGGCCAATACCCATGGGGAGCTGGCTTGAAAGCTGGCTTCCCATGTATACTGGTTCCTGCCAGCTCCCCACACACACACCTTCTGTATTGCTGCCTCTCTATCAGAGGCAGCAGTGTGGAGAGAGGCAGGTGGCTCTGTGGAATCCAGTGCTCATGGGGAGCTGGCTTAAAAGCTGACTCCTCCCAGGCATCAGCTCATGCCTCCTACCTTGATGCCTCTAATACAGAGGAGTGTGTGTAGTCATTTGGATCAATCCATGAGCCTAAGCTTATGGGTTAATCGTTTAAACGACTAGATGCTAACATCCCTAGCCCCAACCATCCCACTCTGAGGTGGGACATGCTTCCTCCTGCTCTCAGGGCACAGATTCAGCAAACCAAGGGTGACCCCTTGTAAGGATAGGGAAGTGAAAAAAACAGAGACTTTTAATATCTTATTAAGGTTTCCAGATTTCCTGGGATGGCTTCCTCAAAAAAAGAGACAATTGTGTGAAATCATGGACAGGAGGCAATTGCTGAGTTTTGTCAGAACATTTCTGACCAGTTCTAGTGACAGGTCAGAGCAAAAACAGATATAAAGAGAACAGGAAGTTTTCTGAAAGGACAGGATTATATCACCTATGTCCTTGGAAAGGTGGGATTGAGAGGAGTAGAAGGGGAAATTACAGAAGTTTTGATGGCAAACTAGAGCAATAATAGAGAAAAGGAAAGAAAGAAGTGAATTCACCATACTTGGCTGACTAAAAGGCAATGCTGGGCAAGCTGAGTGGATGAGTGGAGAAGAGAATGGTTTGAAAGATGCAGCAAGGATGCACCATTGGAAATGAAGACTGAAGAACAGTCATTTGTAAAATACAAAGGAATTAAATGAGCTACCGATAACAAATTTCTTTTATAACTGCATGCTAAAATAAGTTAAATGAATTGAATTAAACTGCAGAAAGTAAAGCTAGTTTATATTTATGTAAGTAATTATCTTTCTAGCTAACTGATCTCACTAGTTTAATGGGTTAAATGAGTGGGAAATTATCATTTTGCCTAGCTCAAACTGAATCTAAATAAGGCAAACTAATTTAAATAAAATGATTTTGGTTTTCATCAATTACACTTCCAATGAAGTGTATAATACAGATCTGAATGTCTTTATGCAGGAAAAAAATAAAATAACAAAAAAAGAAGGATAATGGCATAAGACAAAAGTATATTCTTGGTAATGCTGAGGAAGCGGGTAATTTAGAGCATTATGATGAGAATTCATTGATTAACAATGGGTGATTGTGACCACTGTTGTCTAATGACTATGAATTATTGTCACAAAGAATGAAGCTAATGATAGGCCTCCAGCTGAAAAGAGTTAGCAGTGAAGTAACATGAATATTACCAGCACAGGCTAGTTTCTATAAGTTAAGAGTCATATACACTGACAAGAAAACTAATTTTGTCTTGAAATGGCAAAAAAATATTAAAATATGATTTAATGCTCCCATAAAGTTATTTATATGTTCACCTCAACTCCTATTTTAGGCCTCTTATGCATTACACTAAGGGCTGTACTTTGCCATGGTAACTGTTTGGAGAAGATCAAGGATATGTCAAGGCAAAATTAGCAAAAGTCCTAAAAAGTGTGGTAGGAATAACAATTGATGTTTCCTCTTTCTGAGCACATTGTAGGGAATAATCTCCACTCACAGGAACATGTATTAGCTGGACTAATTGTGTTAAAAAAAAATCACTCCCTGTAGTGTTTTCTGGACTTCTTGTGTTACCCTGCCTAGTAGTACAGTGATTGGCAACAAGTAAAATGATAGCGTCTGCTTCTAATATCCATCTGTTTTTTTAATGACACCCACACACATGCCCATATAGCCACCCTCCCACACATTTTCTCACAGAACACATTCATTCTCTTTCTTGCATTATTTTATTCATCCCATCATGCACTTATGAAGCTGCCATTTAGTTTTTGTTTACTGGTAGCTGTAGCAATATTTTAACAGATATCCATATACACCTAGAAAACCCACCACTTTTCATATGCCTGCATGAACAGCCTTAGCTAGCATGGGTGATGGGCAAACCACCAGTTCAGAGAGGCTAGCCTCCAGCCTGGCCCACTCCTTCCAGCTAAATACCATCCCCTTCTGCACAGAGCCCAGATGTCCCCCCTCTGCAGCTGCCAGACTCTCCTAACCCCAGAGCACTGAGCAAGAGCATGGTCCTCTGAGCACCGGGCAGTGTGCAGTCCTGCCAGTCCTGGAGTACTGGGCCAGTGCATGGAGTGTGGCACCCAGTCCTAGAGTACTGGGTATGTGGACAGAATGCAGACCCTCCCTCAGCCCTGGAGTGATGGGGAGTGCACGGCCTCCCTAGTCCTGAAGCGCTGGGCAGCTTGGTCCCAGTTCTGGCTCCTACCAGCACTGGCTAGCCCCAGCTACCCCAAATTCTAGACACTCTAGCCCCAGACCCTACAGGTTTCCCTTTCCAGAAGAGGAGCAGCCTGCTGCCAACTAGCAACACGAGGAGGCCTCTTGACTGAGCATAGGTGGGCCACAGAGGGCAGTTTGGGTAGGCACAATCTTTTCCTGCCTATTAGTTTCACTGCTCATGTTAGTTATACTTTCTGCTGTTTGTGTCATCATTTGTTTGCATAGTCACAAAAACATCATTATTTCTGTCCGGTGTTATAGTAATGTGTCGTCTTCTCCCTTCTGGAAACTAAGGAGACTTAGGGTCTACAAGACTTTGAAACTTTTTAAGACTCAAAGGCCCCATTTAAGATAAAGTTCTCTTTAATTGGTGTGTCCTGGTACAGGCCTCTGACAGTCCTTTAGCCTCTATGCAGTTCCATTTAGGTGGTATGGGGAAAGTTGATCGGGAGTGGGAGGACTGGGTCTTTTGCAACTAAATTAGCTTCCCTCTTTCTCTCCACCCAAGAAGATAGTTCCCCAGAGGGAGGGTCTCTAGTGACAGATTCTCTGTTCCTTGCAACCTGGTGGTGGATCTCTGGGTAGGGACTGAGAAAATATACATACTCAAGGACCCAAGTATTTCCTTTATAATGAGACCTCCAGATTTCAATATCAGCCTGTTATGCATACCCTATCTTGTATTGGGCCCCCAGCAAAACCAAATGATTTAATATCGCAATGAATCCTTTTTACCTAATGCAATCTTGGGAAACATTAATGAATTGTTATTAATTATGTGCATTTCACTGTGACTTGGTTTCTCATCAGGTTAATAGCTTCAGTGTGAGAGCTGTTGACCTTGGAATGTTAATCAAAGTGCTAGTTGAACATAATAGTATTGGTTATGGAGCTGGATGGTACCTGGACCAAATAACCCTACATGAATCAGACAAGAGCGATTGCCAATATGTATTCTCATGCCAGCAATGGTTAGACAGCGGAGTTGGTGATGGACGGATGGAACGAGAGTTGAGACTTCTTGGAAAAGTGAGAAATGAGAGATTGGCAGGAAATATTCAAGGTGAGATATGAAATCCTCAAAACACATTCAAACTTCTAATTTGATTGTATTTTATGTTTATTTTCCCAGGATGTGTCAATTGAGATTTAATATGCAATATGGATATACTGTAATACACCTTTATGCTGAATAGCTTCTTTTATACAAACTGTCCCCCCAGTACTGTACAGAACCTGTAAATACAGTTATAATGTTAAAAGAAAAAAGAGCACAAAGAGGGAGTTTAAGAAGTATATGCTAAGCAGCAAATATGTTTTCAGATGAAATTTGAAAATAGATGTTGAGTTGATGAGAAAGAAAGAGGATAGATTGTTCCATATGTTGGGAAATGCAGAGCAGAAGGCTCTTGCAATACTGTCATGTGGAGAAACATGAAATATTTCTTTTAGAACATAATGTTATTTTTACCATATGTTTACACGTTTTCCATTGGCTTTGCTGTTATTTGCATTGTATTTTCATTTAAAAAATCTGTATGTGGTTCCAATTCTCAATGGTACTTAGCTTAGGGGTCAATGGAACCCAGAATTCTATTCAGAATTTGAAATTAACAGAAGATGAAACTTCAAGAAACAATTTGGACACTGAAAACATTTTAAACCTTTAACCTTTGTCATTGTACCACTATACTTGGCTTTGTCCCATAATCTCTTTTGGAAAGAAGCAAAGTATTGATTTGGGTCCATTTATGGTATCTGAATCACAAATGACAGACAAGACTCTGTGCTCAGACCTAAGCAACCTGGACATCAAAATTGCTTCCCAAAACTGCAATGTTTTAACAAAACTTCAATTACTTTATATACATGCTGTGACTTGTGGCTGTTCCTTTTTATGCTGGGTATTTTGTGTATATTAGCTGTTTTTGTTATAGACACAGGAAGCAAAATATACATCCTTCAGTTTGTGCTGCATGTCCTTGGTACAGTAGGCAGGTTCTGTTATAATTTAAGGGAACATTGGAATATCAGAAAAATGTTGCTGCAGCAAAAGAAACTCAGAAGAGGTTGGAGTTATGACTGTAGGTCCAGTAGTGACAAACACTGACCACCTAAACCTCAGTGTAGCCATCAATCTAGAGTTGCCATTTTTAACATAAGAAGAATCTGCTTTCTTGCTGACAGACTATAACTTCCCCCCAAATCCAGACTGAGAATTATCATTAGTTCCCAAGGTCCATGACTAGTAACATTCAGTATTTCAGTAACTATACAGTCTCAAAACAACATTCCATCTGTCAATAAAGACATAGGAATTTTTCATTTAACTCTCATTCACTTTTCATTGCTATCTTTGGTTTAATTTATTCCCAGCTTTCACAAAGTTGGCTGTGTCAGCCTTAAACTTTCTCTCACTAAAGCTTATACATTTGAACTCATGGGAGCAGATCCTCAGGTGGTATAATTGGTCTAGCATATAAAGATCTAAATTTAAAAAAATAATTGAATCATACGCAGTAGTGGGCCAGTCCAGGTGACCAAAAAACTCTTCAAAAGTTATGATTACTGTCATAGAAATTGTGGCCATGTTAAACATGGATAGCCTCAGGCCCACTGATGGAGGGTGGGGGACAGCAAAGGGGGAAGTTATCCCAGAACCTGATAATTCAGAGGGGCCCAGGACTCCTGACCACCATTGCCTGTTAGTGTGTCAGTGGTGACAGCCAGAGCCCTAGACCCTTTAAATGGCCACTGGAGTGTCACACTGTGCACTCTGAATAGCAATAAGGCAGGGGTGGGAAAAAGGGCCTCCACGGGCCAGATCTGGCCCACCAAGCAGGTGGATCCGGCCCATGGAGGCCCTGCTGATTCCCGGCCCCCAGGCCAGTGAAGAAGGCTTTGGGCGCTTCCCAACCCCCAGGCCTTAATTGGTGGCGGGGGAGCGTGCAAAACCTCCTCCCGCCCTGCCAGGAGCACGTGGAGCTTGGAAGCGCTGCGCGCTGCTCGCATGGCGGGGGGGAGAGCAGAGGATGTTTCGCGAGCTCCCCCGCCCCCAGGCCAATCAGGACCTGGGGGCGGGAGAGCTGTGAGAAGCTTCCTTCGCCCTGCCCCGGCCCTGCAAGGAGCCCACAGCACTTCAAAGTGCCACGTGCTCCTCGCAGGGTGGGAGGAGGCTTCCCATGCTCCCCTATCCCCAGGCCCTGATTGGCCTGGGGGTGGGGGAGCATGCCAAGCCTCTTCCAGAGCATGGGTGCCTAGTGGAAAGGGAGGGCAAAGGGGCTCCCCCACCTCCAGGACAATCATGGTCTGGGGGCTTGGTAGTCCCACCCCTTCCTGTGTAGGCCCCGCCCCTTCCGGGAGTGGCCTGGGGCTACTTCAAAAATATTTGAAGTGGCCCCCGGGCAAAAATGATTGCCCACCCCTGCACTAAGGGCTGGCGGCAGGGGGGAGCTGCACACCAAGCAGCATGAGGGTTGCCTGGAGGCTGACGTCGTGTGCTCCAGACAGTGCTCAGGTCTGGCTGCCCTGACCTCACCCCTTTGCACCTGAGACCCCCACACTTTGCCCACCTTGCTGTTGGTGCCCCTGTACAGCCTTAAGCCTGGACCCATCAATGCACTCGGCTAGCATGTGATGTCTCATTAATGTCATAAGGATGCAGTTTGGGGTCTTCATTATAAAATTAAACAAGTTAATTTAAACCTAATGTTGGTGTCTTATATTAGAATAAAATGTAGTGTTAATTTTAAACCTTTGGTGTCTCATCTTGCATTTCCTCTGCACCCAAAACTGATGTTCATTTCAGTGGAAGTTTTGCATGTGTTTGACTATCCCTTTGATTTGCAAAGTAAGTTCTATTATTTTTCAATATCCAGAGTAATCTTCCAGTTCCTTAATATCTCTTGCTTCAGCTATTGTTTTAATTGTTTTCTATGGGCTCAATTCAGAAAAGCATATGCTCAACTCCACCACTGTTTAGGACTATACTTAAGCATAAGTATAACTTTATGTTAAGCACATAATTATATGCTGACCTGAATCCAGACAATTTCCTGAATAGGGGGTCATAATTGGGATTCTCAATATGAACAGCACATCTTTTAAAATCTGATCAGTGGAATTGCTGAACCCAAAAGACCATGATTTCTTCAAATGAGAGACTAACTAATATGACCAATGTGTGGAAGAAGGACTTGATGTCCTGTGGTGACCTAAATAAAAATGTCAAATGTGGAGTCAAGGGGTGTTTCTCAGTGGCCTCTGGTAAATGAACGTATCTAACAAATGTCAAGAGTCTAGCTAGTTTCAATGGGTACTTGAACAGCTGAATTCCAGTGAAAAAGATTGATAATTGGCAACCTCTGGCAGAAAGGTTGAGGCTCTAATCTAGGATTTCTGTGTTTACTCAGAAAATGATAATGAATGAGTTAAACAAATTTCAAGATTCTAGTTCAATGGGAAAATGAAAGTCACTTGTTAGTCCTTCACTCACTCACTCACCGTGTTAAAAGCATCTGTAGTAAATTGGATATTAAGTGCAATTAATGAATTAATTATTTTTTACTGATTTGTTTCACTAGGGACTTGGGATGTCATTGTTACAACTAGTGATGCTTCATACATGAGCCCTAAAATAGCTTTAACTGTTTGTGGTGAAAATGGTGCAAGTATACCAGTCTTATTTCCCAAAGGATCCCTTAAGGCTGAGATTTGTCAGATGTCAGTGGAACTTGGTAAGAAATTCACTGCTATTTGCAAAGTTCGCTTGGAAATAGAAGATGGCAGAAATGGAGAGAACTGGTATTGTCGTGAGGTAAATACTACCAATGCAAACCCAGATCTTTCTGTTTTATTTTATTTCAATTTTAAGTTCTCTTCTTTCCATAATCTGCAGTTATTATTTCCAGAAGCAACTTCCCGTTATGTTCAACATTATGTAACATTTTTTTATTTACAGAGCAAATGGATCTGGTAACTGTATTGGTGCAGTGATTTTATAATGTGCTCAAAATATTTTTGATTAGAATATGTTTGAACAACAAAAATCCTGTAAACTTAAGTTGGATATCTGGAAGGTAGCTGCTTACAGAGGTGCCATCGTCTATAGCTTTCCCCAGTGCTATCTTTTTATAACTAGTGCCACTGGCATAAATGGCAGTGTTTACATAATTCCAAATTGGCTATTACATGTTATGGACCTATGATCCAAGACCACTAATGAAGCGAGACACTAGAAATGCCTTTTGACAAAAATATCTGCCATTAAAGTTGGCATCCTAGAAAAATAAATGAATAGCGAAAGTGACAATCTTTCCTCTCATGTCTAAGATGCTGAAGCTAAAAATCCTTACATCACATCAACACTGCTGTGGCACTTTACTGCACAGAAAATATCCTTTATCAACTGACAAAATAAAAGGAAGTGTGTAGAGAAGAATCCCCTACTTTCAGCTTTCATTATACCTTAGTCCATGAACATTTGTGTTTCATTTTCATTACAAAATCAGGTGGGAAAATGTTAATTCTCAGTCTAAATATGTGATGTTAAGCTGCTGGATGAAGCACCTGACATTTATCTGCTAGGCCAGTTGTTAATTTCATCTTCTTTTCCAAATGAAATATTCGTAGAATAAGTCTGTCAATAACATTATAACTGCTGTTGGAAGATTATAAAACATGGTGGATCAGAATGGAAGTTTGCACTGAGGATAGAAACTTGGTAATTACAAACAGTGATTCCCATTAGCTTGCTTTACTTCATTAAGTCATGGCAGTGACTCAAAGCTTAGTTAGAAGATCACTACCATTTATATGGATAATGAGAATATCTACATTACATTAGGGAGGATTAAAAATACAAAGGGCATAAGCAAAGTGCTAGCTGTGTGGGATTAGAAAGGATTTCCTTAGGGGTGGGTTTTGCCATCACAATCCCATTGCAGGAATGCTTCAATCTTCATGTGAGGTAACTAGTACTAGTTAATATGGAAGGATACTAGGTCTAGTTTGACCACTGGTCTGATCGAGTCTGATAGTTCCTGTTTTCCTGTTACTATTTTATTTAAATTATACAAGACTGGACTTCACAATCTAGGGGACTTGCCCTCACAATCCAGGGAAATGTCAGGCACTTCATTCTGCTGTTTTATGGTAGGACTGAGAATTAAAGTCTCCTAATCATTGTTGTAATTAAAAGCACTGACTAATAATTCTATTTGTTTTTGAATACACTGTCTCATATCACTCTAACACAATATCCAGTACAAGAAATAACTATAGCACCTCATTTCTAGAGAATATATTAGTCAAAATACAAGAACAGGTTTTATTCTTCCCACTTCTTGAAGAAGCAAAGCACAGGAAGTGAGGTCTGACCTTCAAGAAACTTTCCAGACATGCAGACATCAGTATGAACTAGAGAATTCTCTTTAACTCTATATCAGAGCCTACATTTCATTTTAAAAATCTTTTCAATGTTTTATCACATCATGGAAAAGATAGGAGCCCTTTAAAGACCAATATAATAGTACCACATACCTACAATTTTTGCTAATCAAAGACGTTGAGCTTAGTTTGGTCATTTTTTTCCAAAGATAGTGAAATAGATAATACAGAAATGAAAGATTAGGCCATTTTTCATCTACTAGTCAAAACAGGATTACTCTGTATATATTCAAGTGTTTTGTCTAGTCTTGCTTTAAATGTCTCAGGCAGTAGAATTTCAGTTACTTACTCTTGGCATCTATTCTGCAATCTAATAGACTTCATTGTTAAAAGATTGTTTCTAAAATTCAGTTTAAGGTTTTCTTTGTTCACTATCATCCCTTTATTTCTTTTATACAATAATTCACAGAGATTCAATACATTCATTAACAAGTATTTTTAAAATCATGTGATTCAGACATTACTGATGTGCTGGATTTCTAGTTTCATTTTTCCCAGAATTCCCTTAAAGTATTTTTTTCAGTTACAGGATCTTAATGACTTTCTAATAAGCTATCTTTCCTTCTCCTGCCTGGTTAAAGACCAGTTTCAGAAGGCCAGTTTAGAATAATAATATTCATTTTTTCTCTACTAATAATAATTGAGATTATCTATCTATCTATCACAGTTTACACAAGAATCCCAGAACACAAATAATGAGATTAGTTTATTTTCTTTTTGCATGTGCAGGTGAAACTTCAACACAGAAAAAGTAAAGAAATTCTAGAATTTCCATTTCTTCGGAACTTTGGAGATGCTGAAGGATGCACAGTGGCTGAGCTTCCTGTTCTCACACATGGTTTTCACTTTTTAATAGGTTTGTTACTTGACAAAAGCACTTAAGATTTGGTCAAGGATCCTGGCTGAGATTTTCAAAGCAATGAAAGAGATTTCCTCATACATCTTCTATTCATTTTAATGCGTTAATGTAGCTAAATCCTCTGCACTGCTTTGAAACTTGGTCCATTTATTTAGTTGTGCATTTTGTTTTCCAAGTATGATTAATGCCAGTTTCTGATGCAAAGAAGTGCAGAAACTGAGCACTGAAAAGATTAACAATCTTGTGAGTAATACTCATCATTCATTTTCATCTTGAAAATTTTGCTTTGTTTCCCTCTCAAAAAACAAAGGTAATTCCAAGGGAATGACTCTCGGTGCTCCAATTTCAGATAAGAAGTTATATAGGTCCTCACACAAGATGCATATATGTTTGTGCTCTTAGGAATTTAAGGCATTCGTCATTTATGATACAGTTACTAAGTTTCCTCAGAAATTTTCTAGTGTGAATTTTGCCTCTCTAACCTCATGACTTTGGAGTGCATTTTGCTTTGAGCCTAAATCCATTCATAAACAGAAACTAGTGCAGAAAACAATACCTTAGTAGGTACTTGGACTTAAGGACTTAACTTCAGTGTTCTTTCAGCTGAATTGACTTCCTGTATTTCCTTTGTGGATTTTAAGGAATTAAGGGATTATAACCTATCAGTCCTAAATGGTCTGTGATCTATCTGCTTGAGAAATCACCTTTCTCCCTCAGCTCTGTAGCCAGAGTTGATATCAGTGAATACATTCATGCCAGAGATCCCTTGATATAAAATTAAGGAAGCTATGGGCAGGACATTCTGTTGGAGGGTCCCTTGACCATGAACCCTTGCTCCAAAGAAGCACAAATATGTTGACTTTCAGGGGATGCTGCACTCCTCATCTTCTTAAAGGACCTTTTGGTGAGAGAGTGAGACCTTTTGCCTGAGGCTATGTCTATACTATAAAGAAAAGTCGGGAAAAGATCTCAATTTGTTGGAAAAAACCCTCTTTCGGAACATCCCTTTGTCCTCGTAGAATGAGGTTTACAGGGATGCCCAAAAAACCCACATCTGCTTTTCCGAATTTTTTTTGGAAAAGCAGACACGTTCCTTGGATGAAGCAGAGCTTTTCCGGGATACCTCCAGAAAAGCTCCGGAAAAGCTCTGCAATATAGACATAGCCTGAGTGGCAAAGTTAGGTAGGACATGATATTTTCTCCATAATTTTGTTCCCTTTGTGTTGAGCCAGATCTTCATCCCTTATCAAATGCCTTTTGCATTGCTCTAGTGGCACAAAAAAAGAGCACTTAAAGCTACCCAGCCAAGGATTCCCCAGTAGAAGGGAATGAGGGGGAATTGGCTAGAAGTAAGGGAATGGGACAGAAACATCTAGTGCTCTTCCAGATCCTTAGCTGGCAGCCTATTCCCCAAGGGATTGCTGAGAGTGGTGTAATTTAGAGGAGTCCTAAGGGTAATCTGAATTATGCAGGGACATTTTGATCGGTGGCCAAGATTCAAAGAAAGTGCAAAGGTTTCATCCTCTCCACTGCCAGCAAAGCTAAGGATTGAGCATTTTATATTTAATTGTGGTTCTGAATAATTATTAAGGTCACCTAGATTTTAGGATGAATATTTTTGTATGTTTGTTGTGCTTCTCAACAAACAAAACAAACAAACAAACAAACTTGTTCCCAGGGTTGCTGTGTTTGTTGTTTTAGAGTGATCAGTACTGATTCTGTTTTTTCCAGTCAAAAATTGTTTTGATTGTTAATTTGAATTACATTGATATTTATTTTAATCAAAATGTTTCAGTGTAGTTTTAGAAATGATACCATTTTGCCCAGCTCTTTGACCAATTTGGCCAGGAATGGTCCAGAAATTCACGTATAATTTTAATATATTACATTGAATATATGTTTTACCTGTCCAGCTTCAATACTTATTTCTTTTCCCCCCAATAGTAAAAGAGTATGTTCTGTACATTACTACAGCTGCATCCCTGGAGTCAGGAACAGATGCTGATGTGTATGTCACTCTAAGAGGGCTCTTGGGAGACACAGGAAGAAGAAAATTAACAAGGAAAGGACAGGATCTTTTCACCAAAGGAAAGGTGTGCTTATCATTTGTAAAGGATATATTGCACTTCTAAGGCCTGATCCGATTCAGATTGACTTTACTGAGAGTTGGATAGGGCCTCCAGTTTCTAGCCGGTGATGTCTTGTGACTTTTAAAATGTGTATGGAGGCACACACAGATAGATTACACACAAAAGAATTCCATTAAAAAGTTTAAGATTGCAAAGTCAAGCACTCAAAACTTTGGAAATACCAGAATTAAGGTTATCTGTGAAATGTTAAATTGACTGCTTGTGCATATGCATTATAATACAGACTTTAATTACATGCCAGTCAGTCTCACAGATATTTGGTGACAGCAGAGGAATGGTAAGACTCAGAAATCACATTTTCTACTCTAGACTATGGGAGAAACATGCTTTCAGGGTCAAGACCAAGTGGGCAACAATTCTTTTGTCCATTCCCCACAAGTGTGACCCCTTCTGCCTGTCCCTGTTCTAATCCTGACTCTTCCCCGTTCTTTGCTCCTCATCCCAGTTCTATTCCCCCAGCAAGTCCTAGTTTTACTCTGCATAGTCACTGCACAAGCCCTAGTCTCCTACCTTCACTCCTTGTGCCTAGTTCCATTATCCAACCAGTTGCAGTCCCCACTTCTGTCTCCTCATCAAATTTTCCCTTCTCCCCAACTTTAATCTCCAGTCATCCCCTCCCACATGTACATTCCCCATCCCCACTGGCCTCCCAGTCCAAGTTTCTCTTCTTGAGTTTCTTGTCCAATCTCAGCCTCCTCCTCCTCTAGTTCCATGTTCCAGTGTCTTTGCCCAGCCATTCCTGGGTCCCCCTATCACCCTGGTCCTCATCAGATACGTCTGTTCTCCCTCCATCTCTTCCCTATGGCCTCTTAGTTCTCAGTGCCCATCTCCTTTCCTAGCAGCACCTGTCTCCTTCCCTGACTCCCAGGTTCAGTTTCCTTGCTCAGTCAGTCCCAGCCTCATTCTCTACCCCATCTCCAGTCCCAGATTCCCTCCCTGCCACCAACCTTCAGTCCCATTCTCCCTTAACAGGCTTCTTGTTCCCAACATGTTCCCCTCTCCCATTTCCCCACTGGTCCAGTTCTTCTCCCCTCAATTTTCAGAACAGGCGGTTTTCTCCTCCAAGCTACCTGGGCTCAGCAGTGGTGGTGGTGGTCAGGGGAGGCATTGAGAGCACAAGAGAGACAGTGTCACAATTCTCTTTTCAGTTGTCTGGACCACAATTGGATCCACACTACCCATAACAGCCCAGAGTTCCAGGTGCAGTAAAAGTCCTGGGGTGTGTACCTACTCTGATGGAATCTTTGGGAATGTAGCTGCTTATATCTAAGCCAGTACTGAGCATGTATAGTCTGCAATTTCTTTTGCAAGTGCTGGTCCCGGTGTGTATTGCAGTGTGGATATGAGCATGCACTCCATGTGCCTGGAATCAGAGAATTCTTGCAAACAGTGCTAGTTTGCAGAGGCACCCTTGCCGCCTTGTGCTTTCAACCAAAGCTAAAAAGGGCAGAGTGAACCCACTGTCTCCTCCCCTCTGCATGGCCTGGGTTGAAAACACCAGTGCCTGGAGCTTTCTTTTGATTTCTTTGATTTGTAAATATTTCAGTTTGCCTTAGTGCCTTGTACATTGCACTTTATAGTTAATCAGCTTTTGATTGTTTTCATAGCTTTTAGCAGAGTTTTCTAGTTAGACAGATTCCCTTCTTCAGGGAATCCCCTCCTTGACACCCTATAACAAGCACTGGACTATTGGCAAAACTCGGGGCTTCAGAAACTGTGCATCCTGCCCTTGTTCTTTCTCAGTCAGTGTTGACCTCCAGAGTTGTTTGTATTGTCGTGGGGAGCACATGCCATGGTTGGGTGTGGTATCTACTATTCTTTTCCTAGCCATACTCCTGAGGTGAGGGAACTCTCATTTAGAAAACAACTCATGAGATGACCATCAAGACTCAGACCCACACCAAAGAACTGCTTCCCCCTATACATAAATCTGAATTGACATGGAGTGTACCTTCTTCCATAAGGTCCAACTATGTTGCAGGGGAATCCATGTCCATAGGATTCCCTCTTCCCACTTCATCAGGATCCTGCCGGGAAGGCAGAGAATGCTCAGACAAACATACGACTTTCCCTCTCAGTCTGCTTCAGAGACATCCAACAAAACTCTGCCTGAATCAAGCAAATCTATTCATTCAACCCCTAAAGACTAACTCCTAGGGCCATGACTTTAACACATAAATTCAAAGCTTTACCTGTACTTGACTGCATGCCAGTGACACACATCCCACCAGAGTAACAGCCAAGTAAAAATGTTGAGATCTACCAGTTCTGGCATGATCAGAGCTTCTACTCGTGATAGTATCAATGCTGTGTCTTACACCAGCCACACAGAGCCTTCCTCTTCTCACCCCCATCAGCAGGAATGAATAGGATTTCCTCATATTCCACGGAGGTCAGAGACTTATACAGCATTGGAGGATGTCTTTATTCTTCCTGAGCTTTTGATAAAAGCCTATTCCTTCTTCCATCTACCAGTCATGTTCTTCTGTAAAGGTATGCATTGACTACAGAACTTCCTTGTGCACACCATGTTGTGTTCATCATCAGACATTGGTTTTTCCATGGTGTTTGATCCAGGTCTTGTCCGTCGATGAGGGTTACAAGTGATTTATGGTCTGTTACCAGTGTAAATGAATCCAGTCTTCACAGATGTCTGTAGAAGTTCTCACTTGCCAGGCACTCCTCCTCAATCTAAGCATTTCATTTTTCTGCATCTGTAAGTATGCAAGAACAAAATGCGACAGGCTTCCATTCAGATCCATATTCTTGTAACAATACACCATTTGGCCATAGTTGCTTATATTCTCACAAACCATTATTGGTTTGTTCACATCATAGTGCTTGAGAACTGGAGCCGTTGAGATAATTTCCTTTACCCTTTTGAAAACAATTTCTTGACTTGGCCCCAACAGCCAAGATGTGTTTGACTTTAATAGTTCATCCAATGGTTTTGTCACTGTAAAAAGACCTTGTAGGTATCAATTGAAGTAATTTACAATCTGCAGTAAGTGTCACAGTTCTGGAGCATTTGTTTGGTTCATCCAATTTTCAAATTGTTTGTACTTTCTCAGGGCTAGAACTGTCCCAAAAACTTAATTGGGTGTAGGCAAAAACCTTTTTTTAACTTGTTTATCTTCAGTTCAGACTAACTAATTGGGCTTAGGGCTTCATTGAGAAATTCGCTGTGTTCTTCCATCAGACGTCCATATATCAGAATATTGTCAGTAAAAATAACTCCATTTATGTTCATTAACCATTCTGCTATCTTACTTTGTAAAATTTCAGATGCACTGGTAATCCCAAAAGGTAATCTTTGAAAGCAAATTCTCCCAATGGGTGCGATTAAATGTAGTCAGTTTAGTTCTTTCTTTAGCTAAAAGAATTTGCCAGAATCTGTTCGAAGCATGCAGCTTGCAGAGTACTGTAGCATCCTTCACTTTGGGGAGCAAGCAATCCAGTGTTAAGAGAATATATTTTGCTCACCTCTTCTTCATTAAATCTTCTAAAATTTAAGATCTGCATTTTTCTTCATAATCAGTACCACACCGTACCAATCTGCTCCTTTCTCTTTCGCGCAGGTGCCACTTTATGAATTAACAGAATAGGAATCTTGAGAGGTATCTATACACTATATGGGTTAGTATTGTTTCTTAAAGTTATTTGTACTTCCTTTCCTGTCAGAAGTCCATCAAGAAGTCCAGTATCCATCAGAAGTCCAGTATCCATCAAGTTCTTCTGCCTGTCTCACTAGGCTCATGTGACTGTCATACTGCAGCTGGGAAGGCTGTTATCTGTGATTAGTTGATCATATACACTCTGAATGCATGGCTTTTGTCTTAGTGGGTTGTTCCTGTGATGAACTGGCCCATGCATTGAGTCCACTCAACCCTTTATGCCTTCAGCTGGAAGCATGAGGAAGGAAAGGGTGTATATGTATGCACCAATGGAGGCTGCTTACAAGAATTTGAGTAGATTTTCACAGGAATAGCAAAAAGCACGTCCTCAACATAAGGACCAAATTTTAATTCCCTGCCTCTAACTTTGAGAGTGGTTTAGCCATTCAAAGAAACAGTCAACAGAATTTTTTGAGAGAGAGAAAAAAAACTTATTTTCCCTACCCTTATTCCTGGAGACATTGAATCATTTTGGCTAAGTTTTTCCCAAAGTATTTCACCCTGAGGCAGACACTCAGCATGGAACATTTAAGATAGTTTGACAAAAGTGAGTAAGAACTGAAAATATGGTCTTATAATGGGAAGTGTTAGGAAAACTTAGGAGGGGTTATCAGCCCCAACTATGATATAATGTACATGGATGTACCTTTCAGTGTACAGCACACAATTCTTTT
The DNA here is from genome assembly GCA_019425775.1 of Rafetus swinhoei. Lineage (NCBI taxonomy): Eukaryota > Metazoa > Chordata > Testudines > Trionychidae > Rafetus > Rafetus swinhoei. The sequence continues at coordinate 66,795,568 of CM033424.1, read as the reverse complement.
TTCTTAGGTTAAAATATTGTACAATAAAGAAAATATAGGTCTTTTTTTGTTCCGTGGCTTTCTGCTGGCTTCAGCCTCCCAGAGGATAAGAATTTCCCCTGTGCAGGCCACTTTGATAAAAAGCAGACCAACATAAACAGGGAATACCAATACTATAGGCATGATCCTGCATGGTGGAAAGGGTCTCCAATAAGTTCCTCACCACCCTCAAATCCCATTGATTTCAGTGGGAGTTCAGGTGCTCAGCACATGACTGGATTGGGATTTATTTGAGACAGTTGTTCACAAGACAGCCCACGAAGTCTAGAGAATCTTTGTAAGCATTGGGAGTCACCAATTGTAGATCAGTGTCCCGAGTTGTGACAGGTGAAGTCCTGTCTTCTAGATTTTGAAACTTAGAACATGGTTAACTGACCTCCTAGGCCAGCACATCTGACAGTTTAAATCCTGTTCAGTTCTTAAGTGAAAATGAATTTGGTGTGTCCTTCATTGGATATTTCTGTACATCATACAGCCACTACATGAGTGGACATGTTCGATAGGCTGTAATTAAGAGAGGCCGAAAGTGAAAAAGCAGAAATGCTGCATGTCAGAATGGAGTCTGAATTGGCAAAGTTTCACTGCATGGAGGAAGCTTTTTTGGTGTTTGCCTACACTGTAGGGGGGCAAAAGATATGTCTGTTTTCCACATAGGAAGTGGAGCAGGCATGTTCCTTTTGTTTCATTATTTGATTTGGCATAGTATAGGAGTAATGTATAAATGTAACAGTGTTCCGGCATTTCTAGTGAATCTTGGTAAATATTAACATATGTTTATTTTAGAGTCTGGCATCAAATTGTTATGTTAGTTAGATAAATGATTCATAACTATAAAAACTAAAAGCTCTTGATTTTGCTTCATGTCCAGTTAAAACAAAATGTCCTTAAAGGTGGTAAATAAATCTTGTAAACAAGAAAGGATAAATGGATTCTGTAAGTAGGTTTCCTGCCTTAGCAGCAACATTTTTGTTCATTACGTGTTCTTGGAAATTTCCAGTTGTTTTCTTCCACTCATAAATAAGCTGCAAAAAAGACTCTCAACTATGGAGTGTCTCATAGATGCTGGAAGTAAAGGTGTATGGGGGGGAGGGGAGGGAGCTGCAGTACCACCCGCCTTGAAGTGGTTTCTATTATGTATAGGATTTATAGTTTAGTTTAATGGCTGTTAGCACCCCGCACTATAAAAATTGTCCCAGCACCACTAGGCATCTTTCTAGGCCAACACACTCTCATTTTGTCAGGACTGTCATAAACAATAGCTTATTGGTGCAGAAACTGTATAGAACATAAATGGATTGTCACTGTATGGAAGACACTGGCCCCTCATTCAGTTAGATCCCTTCTTCACCTGAGCTAGACACCATCTGCGGGTTACATGATAATTAAAGGCTGGATTAATTTTTTAAATTAATTTTTAAAAATTACCTTTGTGTCCTTTCAGAGGCCAAATTTTTACCCTTATGAATGAAACAGAGAACTGATCAGGTGGTAGAGAAATTCATTTACATGAACTCCTCATATCCAGTAGTTCCCTTCAGCTGACCACATGTTGCCTGAAAAACACTTTCTTTCAGTTCTAGAGCTAAGTTTCTGATGTTCTTTCATCATCCTTTCAGCTAAATAAACACCTGATCTTGTGAGGAGCTGAGTATCTTCAACTCCTTGTGACTTCACTATCTTAAGGTATCTGATGTCCTCTCCAAAAGGATCCATGTGGGGGAGTGAGATGGGGGTGATGTGTCCCTGTACGGGTAGTGGTGTTTAGGGGTCAGCCCATCCCCATCACATCGCATGATCTCTTTTAGATTTTGAGATGTCTGATCTACAATGACTGAAGATGTGTTGGGAGAAAGAAAAATGGTCCTGGGAATAAATAGAGTTCAGGAACAATCACTTTTTGGGTACATTCATACAGATTACGGCAGACTTCAGCCATGCAGAACACCATACCATCCATAGCCTCAGACCCAACTCTGACATAATAATCAAAGAGGCTGACAAAGGGGGTGCTGTAGTCATCATGAATAAGTCAGATTACAAATGGGAAGGCTGCTAGACAGCTGTCCAACATCTCATTCTACAGGCTACTCTCCTCTGATCCCACTGAGGAATACCGAAAGAATCATAGGATCACAGAACACTAGAACTGGAAGGGACCTCGAGAGGTCATCGAATCCAGTCCCCTGCCATCATGGCAGGACCCAGTACCATCTAGACTATCCCTGATACATGTCACCCTCCCTGATAAATGACACCATCTAATGAAGAAACTAGCTGAAGAAATCCAGGAGCAAATTCTCACAGACACAACACTAAAGCCCAGACCAGGGGTACTCTATCTGCTACCAAAGGTCCATAAACCTGGAAATCCTGGAAGATCCATCATCTCATGCATTAGCACTTTTACAGGAAAATTGTCTGGCTATATTGACTCCCTCCTCAGGCCCTACACTACTAGCACAGCCAGCTGTCTTCAAGACACTACTGATTTCCTCAGGAAAGTACTACCCAAAAAACCATCCTGGCCACTGAATGTAGAAGCTCTCTACAACATCATTCCACACAAGGACTACAAGCCATCAGGAACTGTAACCTGATGATGTCACAGCACAACTTGTTGCTGAATTTTGTGCCTTAATTCTCACCCACAACCACTTCATATCTGGGGATGATTTATATCTTCAAGTTAGAGGCACTGCCATGGATACCTGCATGGCTTTACAGGATGACAACATTTTTATGGCTGACTTAGCTCCGCACTTCCTCAGTACCTGTCCCCAAGTGCTCCTCCTCTACTTGTGCTACATTGGCAACATCTTCATCATCTGGACCCATGGGAAGGAGACCCTGGAAGAACTCCACCAGGATTTCAACAATTTCCACCCCGCCATCAGTCTCAGCCTAGACCAGTTCCACACAAGAGATCCACTTCCTGGATTGTATTACAGTACAAATAAGTGATGGTCACATAAATACCACTCCATACCGGAAACCTACTGACTGCTACACTTTTTTTACATACCTCCAGCTTTCATCCAGAACACATTACACAATCCATTGTCTACAGCCAAGCCCTAAGATACAACTGCATTTGCTCTAATCCCTCAGACAGACACAAACAGGTAGAGAATCTCTATCAAGCATTCTTAATACTACAATAGTCACCTGGAGAAGTGAAGAAACAGATTGTTAAAGCCAAACAGATACCTATAAGCCACCTATTATAGGACAGACTCAACAAAGAAAGCAACAGAATGCCACTAGTCATAACCTACAGCCCTCAGCTAAAACCTCTTTTACACATCATCAAGGATCTACAACCAATCATAGATGATGATACCTCATTCTCACAGACCTTGGAAGGCAGGCCAGTCCTCACTTATAGACAGGCCCCCCAACCTGAGACAAATTCTGTCCACCAACTTCACACCCCACAACAGAAACACTAATCCAGGAACAAATCCCTGCAATAAACCTCCATGCCAACTCTATCCACACATCTATCCTAGTGACACCATGACAGAATCTAACCACATCAGCTATACCATCAAAGGCTCATTCACGTGCACATCTACTAATGTGATATATGCCATCATGTGCCAGCAATTCTCCTCTGCTATGTACATGGGACAAACCAGACTGTCTCTACGCAAAAAGAATAAATGCACACAAATCAGACATTAAGAACGGCAACATAAAAAAACTTTAGCCTCCTGGGGCATACAGTTTCAGACTTGCAAGTTGCCATTCTCAGGAAAATAAATAATCAAAAACAGACTGTGACAAGAAACTGCTGAGCTGGAATTCATATGCAAATTTGACACCCTGAAAAAAGGTTTAAATAGAGACATGGAGTGTTTCTCACATTCCAATAGGTAATTTCCCCTTCAGGTACTCTCACTTTCTCATCTCAGTTGGAGATAAGTCACACCCACTCTGATTTAATTAGCACTGATATCACACTCCCCTTCCTTCTGTTAGCCTTTAAAGTGCCACTGGACTCCTTGTTGTTTTTCCTGAAGCAGACTAACATGGCTACCTCTCTGGATCTTGTCATCTTTATACAGTAGTCTGTTGGATGCCTCATACTATTTATTCATAATTTGTGAATGACTTTAATTCTCACAGATGTTACAGGCTGCTAGCATTATCATGAACCATGAGAAGACATTGTATAAACTTCAGTGCCCAGCTCTAGCCTATCACCATGCTGTTGATCTGCAGTTCCTCTCCTTCTAGAGTCCACCATTTTGAGCTTATGTGCCCCTTGGGTCCTTTGTAGGCACTGTTCTGCAGGTTGGATATATGTTGAGTCAGATAGGGAGTATTATTCATATTTTGTCTTTCAGCATGTGGTTTCTTTACAAACCAATCCACCTCAAAATAATCCAAATGTCACACATCATATGTTGAGATTAAGACTAATATTTAAAGATCCGTCACTTTCATCATATGTGCAAAGGACATGGGTGTTAAACTATTAAACAATTGCAAAAAAATTTCAAAAGAAAAATCTCCATGGACATTTTTAACTTGTATTATTCTATTGGCTGTTGGACAGAGATGAGATCCTTTCTCCTGCCCTATATTTAGACACCAAAACACTCAGGTTGGTACCATGGTAACTGCAGCGCACACAAAAATTGTTAGCAAGAGCGGATTGTTGGTGTTCAGTTTCATGGGTTGATTTATGGGTTAACAATTGGCAATTTTTAAATATCACTTTAGGAAAAATGCACACATGGCAAAAAGAGACTAAAAAGTGATCATCATAGGGTAAGCACTTATTTAATGGTCAGCATTAAAAAGTCATCATTTGTCAAGAGTCTCATGCCATGATATATCTCAGGATATAGTTATGCAATAACAAGTATCATGCTTCCCAGAATGTGTAATCAGATATAGACTTGCTGTGCTGGATTTATGGGGCTAAAAATAGTGGAGTAGCCTATGGTAGTATGGGTGGCAGCTCGGGCTAGGCACTGGTGTAGAAAGGTACTCAGAGATCCCACAGTTATGTATTCTGGCAGCTAACCTGACCTGCTGTCAGTCTGCCCCAGCTACACTGCTGTTTTTAGGTGTGTTTGTTCAAGTAGTGCTAGCCTGCATCTAGCTACCCAGCCTAGGAAGCATGCTTTCAGGTGCTGTGTAAATGTACCCTTATATGCTACTGTTTGCTAACCATTGGTAATTTACTGGCTTGCATGAGAAGTGTACCCAGTATAATAACTATACAGTTGCAAAGAGCTATTGATCCAAATGCCACATGTGGCCCAAGATACAACAGTCAGCAACCATGATTGCTGGGATTCCCCTGCCATTTAGTGAAAGGGATAATAGAGACCAAGAATCACTGTGGAAAAGGTGCTATGGAGGGTAGGATGGTGGAGGCATGTGGTTGTTGATAAAATTGAGACCAGGGGAAAAGAGAGAGAGACCTTAACTACAGCAAATGTATGTTCAGAGCCATAGATGTCTGTGCAAAATATCAGGCCACTGTAAGGCTTTATAGCAACACACAATTTGATGGTGAAGTTTACCCATCTTGTGTTGGTGTAGACCTCTAGGCCAGCTCACCGATAATTTGATAAGGAATTCATACAACTCTATACAAATTAGGAAAGACACAAAATGTTCCTTTTCCTCTTCAACCATAGCCTCTGCAAAATCTGAACTGTTCTTGTTGGTTGTTTGAGTAATCAACCCCAAACTTCTTCATAGGATTTCATACTCTTTATACTTACAGCTGTTCAGAGTTCTCTTCCTCAGCCACAGAAAATCCTAATCAAACCTGAGACAATCAGTGCAGAAGTGTGGATGCAGAGCCAGATCATCAAGGGAAAACTGTGCTACTTTCACTGACCCAGTTTGGGCCAGTCTTCCAGGGAAAGGCTTGAAAGCAATAAAGAAAATTAGTCTCTGTTGCCATATCCAAATGGTTCTATGCCCCATTTATTGGTTGATGAAAGATAGCAGGGATTTCCTAGGTCTGCTTCACACTGAGGTCAGCAACACCTCCCTCAGAATCAACACAGCAGCCTTCCAAAAACTTGTATACATGTTATTGAAGAAGCCCTTAACCAGTGATGATGACCTTGCTAATTTTCATTCCTTTTGCATAGTTTCCCTGGGGAAAGTCTGTAAGAATGGCTGCATGTAAGACAGAAGTGAGAGGTTGCCTTTGAACAGGTTAAGATCCAGAAAGAGTGGTTATAGGATTGGGTTTCATAGACTGATTAAGGGGGAGGTCATATATAGTCTCCTGGGCTTGCAGATGCATGCACAAACCAAATGACTTTGTAGGGAGTACTGTATTCATTTGAATCTGCCTTTCATGCCCCTTTTGACACCTGTATTCTACTTTCTTTCAGTATTTTTTCTCTTTTGTATAATGTAATATGTAGGTATGAAAGGCAAAATGCTGGAATACTTTATGGCATTAAAGATATTGGAAATCTGAGGATATTGGTCTTTGTAGTAGTTGTTCATGATAGGAAATTCATTTTATATAAATCCTGTGCCAAACACTTTTCTTAACTTAGTTGGATTGCAATTACAGTCATTTTTTGTAATGTCCCACTATTTCTTCTGAGACGTTATTTTTATCATGAGAAAAATCTTGTGGGGTTTTTTTTTGTAGATTCACTTTCATTTAAATTAAGCAAAGTGTTCAGGGTTCTCTTTTTTGCTCTAATCTTGTTACAGACAGATGAACTGTGATAATGATAAGGATGCAGAAGCCTCTAATTACACATTCATTTCACTTTAAAGGGTTTTGATTTCTTGTATGCTGAGAGATAAACATTTTAAAGTAATTATGGAAGAAAGTTGAACCCAAGAAAACCCTGAGTTACACACACACATGAATTGTGAGAAAGATGATGTCTTCTGGGGGTGAATAAAAATCAGACACAAAAAGAAAAAAAAAAGTATAAATCCATGAGAACTTGAAAAGTGAGGGATTAGCCAGAACAAATCCTTTTTGTGTGTTTCCTGCCTGTACAAGAATTTCATAGTCACTAAGACTCAGAATGTAAGGGCCTGATTTCGAAGTCTCTCAAATTAGTAACACTCTGGACTTAAGTGAAGCTTTTTCAGATTAAACAAGTGAAATCAGAATAATCAGGCCTCAAATCAATGGATTTGCAAATCTCAACAGAAAATGTTCCTTCTCTAGATGCTCCCAGCTTCTTCTTTAGTAAAAGCCTATTTAAGTAACATTAAGAAGATGGGAAATCACTGTGCATGCACATTTTTTAAATTAAGCATATGGTGTGCCTTGACTTGCCACTTGCAGTTCTGCTGGGAATATTGTCACTAACCAACTATCTAGTCTGAGCTACTGAGAATATGAAATGATTGGCATTTATAAAGGTAAACATTACACAGAGACTGTTTATTCAGAAGCTGTTGCTGCTGTTGCAACAACTATTGCTACTGCTACAAACAGTAATAAAGCTTCCAGTGCTGGCATTGAGGAATGCTGGGTGAAGCTAGCTCAGGTTACAAAGTTTAAAACTTGAATCCTACACCAACAGGACAGCACTAAGAGGTGATCAGCAAAGCATTTCACAAAAATTGGGCTTGCTTTCCATATGGCTTGTTTACAATGGATACAAGAAGGCCTGAAATGGTTGGTTGGTTGTTTTTGAAGAAATTCTTCTCTTCACTGCCAACTTTTTTTAATCTGAGCAATATCAGGACTTTAAATTCTGGCCTTTCCTGGTTTTGCTGAGCAAACTGTTCAGGATCTTAGAGGAGGCATACTGTTAGCTCTTATACTTCACTTCAGGGCTGCTCAACTGTTAGTTAAGATTCCCTTTCTTCAAATATTCAATTAATCATTGTTAAGCAGGATTATTCAGGTATACAATTACATGGTGTAAATGTGCTGATAAAAGTGAATATACATTCTAGTCAAGAGACAGTGTCTCATTTTCAGTGCTTAACATGATTTTTCTCCATTCATATCTAAGTTCCAATTATGTGCTTAACTAAAGTGGTAAACTGCGCTTTTTTTCTGAGAAAAAAACTAAAAGAAGTTGTTTAAAAATTCTCTGTCTCCTGCATACTCTTTCTCCCTCAACTTCCTCATGAAAGAATCAAATCTCCAGAAGGTTAGCCATTCCTTTTTCCTGATGAGTCCAGAAACAACCCCAAGTGCATAGGCGCTTAGTCACACAGTTCAAATATTGAGACTCCAGAGAGTCAGTCTCAGTGAACAACTCATGAGCAATCTATAGGTGAAATGAATCCATATAAAACATTTGCTGAATAATTGTGGATTGTGACTTAATTCTTTAAAATGCCCATTTAATGTCGATCATGGTCAGTCTGTGAACAAAAACATGGATTAAATCTACCAGCTCAACTGTCTCCAACGTATTATTGTTTGCAGTGTTATTGTAGTTGAGATATGAGAGAGACAAGGTGGGGGAAGTAACCATCTTTTGTTGGACCAGCTACTATGGATGAAAGAGACGAGCTTTTGAGCTAATTGCCAAGACCTGAAGAAGAGCTCTGAGGAGTTCCAAACTTTGTCTCTGTCACCAATAGAAGTTGGTCCAGTAAAAAATATTATCTACTCATCCACCTTGTCTCTGGCAAGGTGGTCTCACCTCTAATAATGATAGTTGCTTTTTTGTTCTCACTTTTAATTCATTTTTGACAATACTTAAGCTCATTTTGTCATTCAAATTTTCAAAAGAAAGACTAAAAGTAAAATGTGTTCTTGTCCACAATGTGAGTTTATTCCAGCGCTAGATATTAATTGCTCAACTCACCATTTATTAAGTGTCTGAATCTCTTGCTGATCTAACCGACTGGGGATTCTTGAGATTCTGAATATTTTAAGACAAGTATATCAGAAATACAGAGAGGTAGTAGAATGACTGGCCCATTTAAGGAGAGATGGGAACATCCAGACCTCTGCCATAATTAATTAGCTGCTTACAAGTGGGAGAGGGCAGGGCTAAGGGATCCAAGTGGAAGCTTATTGGACACTCGGATTTTGTAAAAAAGTGGCATGAAATCAGTCTAGGAGTGGGCAATGGATAGGCTCCCATGGAAGTCCTTGAGCCAGTGCCTGCAGGAAAACCAGCTTTGTGAGTCTCCTCTTCTATACTTGGACAGGGAAAGAAGTAAGGAACAGAGCCTGACCACAAGGGGATAGAAAAATTATCAAATACCATGACTAACCAAAAAGGAATTTCAGTGTATTCAATTATGTTGACTGAGGCATCTTTTCAGAAAAAAATGCTGATTAGGAAATGAATGTCATAAATCATTAGTTTATATTTCCCTGAGACAATCATGGATGAATTGCTGAGTTCTTAAGCATATTGAAGACTTTTTGTTTAAATTACAAACCCTGCTCCTGCAGACACTTCTGCATGTTATTTCAATGGGACTACCCATATGCTCAATGTTAAGCATGTGCATAAGTGTTTCCAAGATCAGAGCCGTATTTTTCAACTTAAACAAAAGTTTTAAAGTAATGAGGGAAGAGAGTCATTTGCCAAATTAATTTTTATATTCCTCTCTTAATTGACAATGCAGAGTAAGGGACAACAAAGTTCATTTGGCTCTGAGTTTATGAATACCTCCCTCAGAATTAGCTTTCATAATATGTGTTGGCCAAGAAACCATCATCCATGATGATGAGCTAACCAACTCCCACTCCTCTTGCACTATACAGAAGTCTCTTAAGTGTGTCTCTTTGGTACATTTGTTCTTCTTCAAGTGCTTATTTCTATGTGTAGTGCATTTCAGGTGGTGCATGTGTTCCATATGCCCAGGACCAGAGAATTGTTCCTAGCAGTGTCCATTTGGCCCACCCATAGGCCACTGCTCTCCCTGTGCTCCACATCAAGGGTTTATAGGGGATCACTGCCATTTCATAGAATACTACAACAAGAAGGGACCTCGCGAAGTCATTGAGTCCAGTCCCCTACCCTCATGGCAGGACCCACTACTGCCGAGACCATCCCTGATAGACATTTATCTAACCTGCTCTTAAATATCTCCAGAGAAGGGGATTCCACAACCTCCCCAGGTAACTTATTCCAGTATTTAACCACCCTGACAGTTAGGAATTTTTTCCTCATCTTCAGCCTAAACCTCCCTTGCTGCAGTTTGAGCCCATTGCTTCTTGTTCTATCCTCAGAGGCCAATGAGAACAATTTTTCTCCCTCTTCCTTGTGACATCCTTTTAGATACCTGAAAATCGCTATCATGTCCCCTCTTAATCTTCTCTTTTCCAAACTAAAGTAGCCGAATTCTTTCAGTCTTCCTTCAAAGCTCATGTTCTCTAGACTTGTAATCATTCTTGTTGCTCTTCTCTAGACCTTCTCATTTCTCCACATCTTTCTTGAAACGTGGTGCCCAGTCCTTCATTTCAGTTCCTTCTCCTCTCTTGTGGCTTGGAATACTCAGTATCTGTAGTTACTTCTTTGCCCTTTCTCTATAAATAGTTTAAAAATTTAGTTAGCTGTAGTTACTTTGGTCTAATTTACTGGGGCAGGTTGTTAGGGTTTGGTACCTCATTTTGCCTTCTTTTGGGAGGAGAGCAGTCCCCAGCCCTCCTGCCCTGTGTCTTCCACTGGTAGCAAAAAGCATGCCATTAATTCCTGGCTTCAAGAGCTGTGTGAACTGTCAGAACTCTTCATGGTAATGGATTATCACAAGGCCTGTTTGCATTGCCTGGGTAAGACTTCCAGGTGCAATACCAGCAGATCATTCTTGAGGAGAAACAAGCAATTAAGAGCATTTCAGCTCAGAAGATTCCTCATGGAGAAGTTCATGAGAGTGGAGCTGGACTCTGACTTGTGAAACCTCTCAGTACATCAGACTGAATAAAGTAGAAGTGTGCCTTCAAGTATGCCTCCAGCTGCTTTCCAACCTCCCCACTTCACATCCCTTTACCATCAGCTCTAAGAAACTCAGATAAGCAGAGTCAGGGCAGATGGGGAATGGACATGAGGGAAAGTTCCTTGTCTATATCCTCCAAGAAGAGGCAGAAGTTGTTCCTATCTCATATCCAGAAAGGGAGGACCTCACTCTTCAGAGCGGGACTATCTGGTACTGGGAAGGGCCTACTGGGGATATGTTGGGGAGGCCCACAGTCAAAGCTATTCAATACAGGTGTTATCAGATAGCAAGACAGTGGTCTTTAATATATCAGCAAGAAAGGAGGGACTCATTTCCTTACAGCTCTTCACAGAAACCATTCCATACTGGAACTGGTACATACCTTTGCAAATTGCCTTGACCACCATCCACCTGCCAGAGGTTCAGAATACCGAGATGGGCTCCCATACACTTCTCCAGAGAGCATAAGTGGGAGAGGCAAACTCTACATGAAGATTTTGGGTGTTGGAGTCACCCAACCACAGATTTGCTTGTGTCAGATGTGAACAGAAAGTGAAAGTTCTGCTATGGAGAGGGTTGCATCCAGACTCTTAGTAACGCTTCCCTCATATGATAGTCAGAAGCCTGAACTACACATTTCCTCACATCCTACGTCAAGGACAGACAAAACAAGGTGATTTTCACAGCACATATTGGGCCCACCCATTCTAGGACTCTACATTGTTACTGCTGTCAGCCTTGCTTCCTTTTTGTTTTTCCCTGGTATGAGATCTCTTGACTCAGAATGAGTGGCAGATTCACCACCCTTCAGTCCAACCACATTGCACCTGAGGTAATAATATTTGGATGGATGTTAAAGCTAGAGATGGGCACTTTAACAGATGCATAGGGAAAACTGATCAGCAACAGAATGGACTCTACCAAGAGGTGCTACTTTGCAAAGTGGAAGAGATTTGAGATGTGTTGTGATCATCAAAGAATTTCCCCTTTTTGTGGTTGGATGCCAGATATGTTGGACTACCTGTTATCCCTGAATTAAGTGGGACTGCCTCTCAGCTCCCTCAGGGTTCCCATGGTGCATTTGGTTTGCTTGCAGGCACCTACTTCATGTTTTCATGCCCAATCACATTCTGGTTCCTGGAGGGATTATTTAGTGTCCTCCCTCCAGTGGTAAAACCCACACCTGCCTGGAGCTTTGTTTTGTCAACTCTGATGGGAGGGAGGGAGGGAGGCTATTGGAATGTTCTTTGAAGGCATTCCTGGTCACAATCATGTTGGCCAGAAAAGTAGAGAAGCTATGATTGCTCATGGCAGACTCATGGAGGATCTTCTACAAGGATAAAGCATTCATGAGGCAGCACCCGAAGTTCATGTTTAATGTGGTGTGGGACTTGCACCTCCACTAAAATATCCACTTACCTTAATTACCCAAAGCCATAGGCTAATAGGGAAGAGGTGATGTGACACTCCTTGGATATGCATAGAGTCCTTGTCTTCTTCCTACAGAGAACATAGTAATTCAGAAGTGATGTACCCTGGCTTCATTCAGAGAGAGGATGAAGAGAGAGGCCATTTCCTCCCAGAGGCTTAATTCTCTGCTACAAGCTGAACAATGTGCCTGGTGGGATAATGGGAGGGCATAATGAATGAAAGCCCATGCAGTCTCAGCAGCCTCCTTTAAAGATGTATCTATCGTTAACCTCTGCAGAGCAGCATCCTGAGGCTTTGTGCACACCTTCACCAGATGCTAAGCAAATGGTACATGCAAATGCCTTCTATACCTCCCTGGGCAGGGCAGTTCTGCAATCTGGACTGATATACAATTCCAGGCACCTCCCTCCTCGGGATGGATGCTGCTTTGTGAATCATTTGAAGTGTACTAAACGTGGGGATGAGCACTTGAGGAAGAAAAAAAGGTTGCACATTTTGTAGTTAACTAAAGTTGTTTGAGATGTATTATCCCTATGTCTAGCGGACTACCTAGCCTCCTTTCCCACTGCTTCAGTTCCCTTAGGATGGCCTAGTGGAGAAAAAGGAACTGAAATGAGGGTGGTCTGACAATGCCCTTTACATCCTGGGTCTGAGCACAAGGAGAGTGGGCGTGCACACTACTTAGTAGTGCACACTCTTAAGAAAACTTCTTCAGTTCCCAGTGCATGGACTACATGCACAATCTAATAGTGCACCTGAGATATGACAATACATCTCAAGGAATTCCAGTTGCTGCAAGCTGAGTAAACTTTCCATCCTGATAACTCCACCCCAAAAGTCTTTATTTCCCCTATTCCTGTCCCCCTGCCTTGCTGTTTCTTCCCCGCAATGTGAACCTTAAAGTGTGTTTTGCACACAGCTAGATTTTTTTAAATTGTACCTCTTGAAAACATTGGTAGAGTTTGAGGAAAAAATCTTACCTGTAAGAGCTATTAGGCATAAGCATGATGTGCCTGGAAAAGCTGAGGTGTTTTAGCAATAGAGTTTGGTTTAGCAAACCTGACAGAAGTTTGGTTTTTCTAAGTCCTGTCATCTCTGATTCTGTTTGTATTTTACTGAATTACCTTGAAAATGTAACTCAGCAACTCATGGTTCGATGCCATTGGTGGGTTTGTTTTCATACGCATCTATTTGTTGACGTTGCCTGTTTCAGGTGGATGTTTTCCGTGTGGAAGCAGTAGATATTGGGTCTCTGCAAGAGCTGGTTGTAGAGAAAGGAAAAGGCTCTGACTGGCAACTGGAGAAGATTATTGTGCATGACTCAACGTTTCTTGGGACAACGACACAGTTTATGGCTCAAACATGGCTAAAAGATGGGAAAAAATCTGCCTCAGTATCTCTAAAAGCTACAGGTAAATGTTATTTTAGAAATATATTCAGATCATATAAATCATTCACCTTTTACTAAGAAACTAATTCCAAACTGCCAAACGCAGTTATATTTTCTGTTTCCATAAGTAAGTTATAGTATCTGATATTTTAGTATCGCATTGTAATTAAGGAAGAACTACAATCTCTGACCACTGTTTAGTTTTGGTACTGTTTGATAATCCATTATTTCATAGGGGGCTAATTTCTCCTCTTTTACTCCAGATTTATATTGAGGCAAATGAGAATAAAACCTGGCATACTTTATGTAACTTGCTATCTCCCCGAGTACCAGTTATATTTTGTCCCTGATGACAGGATAAAGTTTTTAAAGGTCATTGCAAACATTACCAGGATACCTAAATCCTGCCCTTTTCTATTTTGCCAAGGATAGGTTTAGATAGTTTGTCCCATGGCATTCAAGTAGTAGAAAAGAATGTCTCCATAATATTCAAGATGACTCTAACATACTGATCTATATACCTCATTCTCATGACATAGAATATGATATGTTGGAAATATGTCTACCTAGCATTCAACAGTAGTCAACAGGAAATCTCTAGCCAGAGAGAGATTCGGTCATATTATGCTCCTGTTCAGAAAAGCAGTAAATTATGCTCCATAAATGGTACCTTATTTTACAATGAAATATCTTGTCCTTGCTAACAGCAGTACTCTAGCAGAAGACAAAAGAGGGCATCGCTGCTTACCACAGCTGCATTTGCCATAGTGGAATTTGGCCCAAAGGCTATCATTGCTGTAGCCAGAGTACCATTACAATATATTTCCTTTGTTTCCTCATTCCTAATCCTGCAGCCTTCAGATTTTTAGAAATAAAAGGAAACAAAATGCTACCTTTATAAAAGCCAACAATCTGTGAGCTGCTTGAGCTTTGTTCTGAAAAAATAATTGAAACGTTCTTGGCAAAATATATAAGGAATAATTTAGTGTCTTCAAGATTGCATGACCTTATGAATGGACTCAAAGAATGGATATTGTTGAACTTCTGCAGGAACGCAAATGTCTTTCCTTTGCTTCATAGAAGAAAATATTTCATGCAATTATGGCCTGATCCAAAATCTACTGACTTTAGTAGGATGCTTTCATTGACTTCAGGTCTTTAATAATGACTAAAGACATTATGATCAGATCCATTCCCACTGAAGTTAATGAGAGTTGATTTCAGAGGGAGCAGAATCAGTCTTTTAAATCATCTTTAAAATATCTGATCTGTGCAAACACATTCAAATCACTGGTAGCAGTACTTATATCAACAACAGGCCCACTGACAGGTGGGGGCAAAGAGAGAAATTTCACAGGAGCCTGGAGTTTCAAAGGGGCCCAGAGCACCTCGCTACTGCCACTGTCACAATATTTGTGGCAGTGGCCAGGAGCTTTGGGCAGGGCAAAGACTGACTGCCTTCAGCCCCACCCTTTCCATCTAAAGCACCACCCCTTCTGAGGGGCGTGGAACTGGGCCCCCCCACACCTTGTCCTCAGGCCTGTGGCACCTGTCAATTCCTCTGATCAACGAGGTATGAATGATTTTAAAATGAAAACATATTTTGTCTGGATCACAACCATTTTATATTGTGTTTGGTTTTGGCCCAGTTCATTATACAGAGCAGTATATAAAGGAAGCTGAACTAGAAAATCTCATTGTACTCTTCTTAGTCAAATCTTTAATCTAAATGATACAGCACTCAGCCAATTGCTTCACCAGAGATGAATACAGACATTCATTATAATTTAGACACTGTATTACAAAAGCATTAATTTGATTTTCAATCTTCTTTCAAGTAGACATTCAGGAGAGGAGGAGCACAGCTGCCTTGCCATTAAAAAACCAGCAAATGAAATCAGGTAGATCTGATGCCTCAACCCCAGTATTGTATTCACTATTTAAAAATGATTATATGGGAGCTTTGTCATCACAAATTTGTAATTATGTTTACCAGTGCAGGTGACATTATCCTCCGTGTAATATTAAGAAATAAAAATATACCTTCATACATATTAGTTGGTCAAAGTACGACTAAATAATTTTGACACCCAAATATAATGAAAATAAATGTGCATGGCATACATTTTATTTTGGCTGTGTTGGTGAACATATGAAAGGAAAAACATGTCTTAATCTGTCTTTCCTTTATCATGTTCCTTTTTTCATTTGTTCAGATGGCACATGGAGAATTTATTTCACAAAACTCAGTGAAGAAACAACAGAAGAATTTGAAAAGTCAGTGAAAAATATTTCTAAATTGGTCATGGTTGTTTATGGAAGCAAGGGCAAGTCAAACCCAATTTCCATGGAAAACAAAGTACAACATCAAACTGAGGATCAAGTAACATATGATGTAAAAATATATACCTTTCCCTATCTTTTTAGCATCTCTTATGAAATAGCTTTTATATAGAGATTAGCAAATATCCCATATCCCAACTTCTTAACAATATGGCAAGATGAGCTGAATTGTACCTTTAAGCATAGTTAATCTGTGTTTCTTTTGTACTCTCACAGCTCCTGGTGATAAAGCATATCCTTGTCAACAATTACTTGTAATTAATTATGCGTATCCAAGCAGTTTATATTAACATTAAACATTTACATTTAATAGTACAGTATGTAATTTGAATTTGAGTCTGGACTGATCTCTTATTAGCATATAAGGAATACCACTAAAGGATAAACCAATATTTTGGAAGGTACTCACTGTTGGCCAAACTCTGCTGCATCAAGGGGTTTTGCCATTGACCTCAATGGGAGCAGAGTTAGGCCGAGGCTGAACGCTTTTGAAAATCCCACTATTTTTTTCATCATTCTGGATGTTAACTTTTTGTTTTATTACTCCCTAGGTATATTTCTCATCTGACTTAGGGATGCTTTATAAAGTGAGATTTGGGCTTCAGAGTTTGGGAAATAACACATCCCAGTTGTCTCTTCATCACTTTAAAATGCAGAACACAGCAAGCCTGGATACCTTTAGTCTCTCTATAAATAAAACACTTTCTTCTTCTCTTAATGGAGACAGATGGATTGAGCTCCCTGTAGAGTGGCCATTAAAAGCAGCACTTTCAGGTTGGTATAAATCTACATTAAAGAGGTTGAATGGTCCAGAAGGTTAACAAGTTCTAATAATACAACTGAAATCTTTATCAAAGCAGGATATTTTATTGTTTTCATTTCACATGCCATAAAATCTAGATTGGAATCCAAAATATATGTTAGGGAAAACATTATTCACTTCTTTTAATTTCTGTACCATAAAGCATGCAGCAGAAATGCATGTATTGCCTATGAACATTATGAGTCAGATAGAACTGCATGTTCCTTTCTTTGTCTGTAGTCCATTTGTGCTGCTGGTGGTGTTAACAACACTACTTACTATAGTACACCTTCTAGATTTTAGTTTTCTTATGTTTGTACAGTCCAAATAATTATGCTTGTTAAAAATCAGCTCAAAAATTGTCTTATAGAGACTATTTTTTTTAGCAAAGCGGAAGGACTTTTTTAATCTGAAACAGTCTTTTCACCCTTTCATATTTTTTCCAAGTGAGGCAGAAAGTATCTATACAATCCCAATGACACAAAATCAAATGTTTGCAGTGTTTCTGTAGCCATTGTTTTAATATGTTTTATTGTTAAAAGAGAGACATGTTATAACATGGGATTATGAAATCCTACACTATTGATATGTATTCTGATATATAGTAAAGGATTTGATATGGTCTCGCATGACCTTCTTATCAATAAAGTAGGGAAATACAACCTAGATGGGGCTACTATAAAGGTGGGTGCATAACTGGCTGGATAACCATCCTCAAAGAGTAGTTATTAATGATCTACAGTCATGCTGGAAGGGCATAGCTAATAAGGTTCTGCAGGGGTCAGTTTTGATTTAGGTATTGGCATAGACAGCACGCTTATTAAGTTTGTAGATGATTCCAAGGTGGGAGGGATAGCAAGTATTTTGAAGGATAGGGTCATACTTTGAAATGATCTGGACAAATTGGAGAAATGGTCTGAGGTGAACAGGATGAAGTTTAATAAGGACAAATGCAAAGTACTCCCCTTAGGAAGGAACAATCAGTGTCACACATACAGAATGGGAAGCGACTGTTTAGGAAGGAGTACCGCAGAAAGGGATCTAGGAGTCATAGTGGACCACAAGCTGAATATGAGTTAACAGTGTGACACTGTTGGAAGAAAAAAAGCAAACATGATTCTGGGATACATTAATAGGAGTGTTGTGAGCAAGACATGACAAGTAATTATTCCACTCTACTCTGCACTGATTAGGTCTCAACTGGAGTATTGTGTCTAGTAATGTGGGCACACATTTCAAGAAAGTTGTGGAGAAATTGGAGAGGGTCCAGAGAAGATCAACAAAAATGATTAAAGGTCTAGAAAACATGACCTATGAGGGAAGACTGAAAGAACTGGGCTTGTTTAGTTTGGAAAAGAGAAGACTGAGGGGGGACATGATAGCAGTTTCCAAGTACCCAAAAGGTTATTACAAGGGGGAGGGAGAAAAATTGTTCTCCTTGACCTCTGATGATAGGACAAGAAGCAATGGGCTTAAACTGCAGCAAGGGAGGTTTAGGTTGGACATTAGGAAAAACTTCCTAACTGTCAGGATGGTTAAACACTGGAATAAATTTTCCAGGGAGGTTGTGGAATCTCCATCACTCAAGATATTTAAGAGCAGGTTAGATAGGCATCTATCAGGGATGATGTAGATGGTGTTTGGTCCTGCTATGAGAGCAGGAGATTGGACTTGACCTCTTGAGGTCCCTCCCAGTTCTAGTATTCTGTGATTCTATTATTTTATGATTCTTCTGAGGGGAGGCTGCTATCCACTATATCACTAAAAATGTATAGCAGATGTGCGGCTAGAGTTTGGTGCAAAGTTTGGTTCATATAGAGAATGCTGCATGTTTTAGAAGTCACTAAACTTAGAGGTTGTCAGAGCAACCAGCATGCTTGCTGGTCTTCCTGAACCTTGTTAGTCTCTTGTATGCTTAGTCTTTCAAAGGATGTAGAGGCTACTCTGTATCGGCAGGCTGAAGGGGGTTGATAAGTCTCAGCTGTTACCCCAAACTACAAACGTCTTTCAGAAGAGCAAGATGCATCTGCTTCTCCAGTCATGCAGCAGCAAACAGAGTGGCTGAAAGTTGAAGAGTGCTCCATATCCAACACTTTAGTACAATTTAGTTCAGTAAAGAAAATGTAAATGGATAGGGCCAGATTCTCAGCTGGTATAACTTGACATGGCCATTTTTACTTCAATGGACCTTCATTAATTTACATCAGTTGAGAATCTGCTCCTTAAACTAATATTTAAAAATGCACTCAGGTACTGTCCATACTGGCTATACCCAAATAAAAATTTCAAAAGTGTGTAAGAGTGCATCTACATAGCAAGGCTTAACTTGAAATAAGCTACGCAAATTGAGCTGCGTCAATTGCGTAGCTTATTTCGAAATAGGGAGCATCTACACAGCCCTTATTTTAAAATAGAGCACTCTTCCTCTGACTTCCCTTACTCATCGTACAATGAGGGGTTACAGGAGTCACAGTAAGAAGTCCTCTAGCTTGACAGTATTTTGACATTATTTCTAAATAACTGCCTGCTGTGTAGACACAGACTAAGTTATTTTGAAATAATGCTAGCTAGTTCGAAATAATGTTGCTGTGTAGATATACCCTAAGTGACATAGAATCCTGAATCCCATTGATCTTTTTTATCCATTATCTATTTCCCAGGTAAAAAGGATCTATTTGTTCATTCTAGAATGTGGGTGCTGTCCTTAACCACTTGAAAAGCCAAATTAAACTCACGGGTCTATTTTTAACCAAAAGTTGCATGCCATACATTTGTGGGTTATGACAGTTGCTAATGTTTGTCAACAGGAGTTGCAGAAGAACACTAAGAAAAAAGTTGAAAACATATAACTGCTTCACTTTTTTTATTATCACTATCAATGTTTGAAATATTTTCTTTCATCAGACTGCACTGCTGCAATGTTTAATACTGTGGAAAGTTGTTCTATAGTAGTGATATGATATCTCTCCTTTTGATCTTGCAGTGATTACATATCACATAACGGTGTTTGCCAGTAATACTTTGAACAAGAGGAATGTAGTACTGGTGACTGTGTGTGTGTATGGAACCAATGGTGACACAGGAGAGAGACCCCTTCGCTGGCCATGTCAGAATCCTCTACAAGGAGAAGACAATGAGGTATTTCACCTTAAAGTTATTAAGTTCCTAAATTAATTCATTTATATTCTGTTTGTAATCTTTTCTTTTCTTCCTATATAAAATAGTGTATTGAATACATCTTATGATCATATCACTGGATAATGTATTTTTTAGTCATTTACAGCTCAGATGGATGCTGTTGACCTGGGAGAACTGCATAAAGTTGTCCTCTTTATCAGCAGCAAAACAAGTAAGTTATTTTTGCTAGAAACAACTACTATCCAAAGAGCCTGATCCTGCATTGCTTGCACAAGCATAACTCCTATTGAAGTTAATGGGTTACTGTGCACACACTGCAAGATCAGGTCTAAAGTGACTTCTTCCAGCAGTTGTTAAATTCTCATCTGACATGGCAAAGATCTAGGTCTTGACTAGTTCAAATACAAACTACTAAAGACCACATAATTGATTGTATCCAAGAAGTAAACTATTTCCTTTGCCAAGAAAAGAACATTAAACAAATTCTCTATGTCCCAGTAACTGATTTAGGAAAATATTAAATACAGCCCATGAAAATATAGGGAGGGAAGCAGCTAATGGTTTGTGCTAGCGTTTACTAGTTTTTGTTTATATTCCCAGCCATGCTGGACTCTCAAGGTGCGTCACGCTGCAGGGCTTAACTCGAAATAAGTCACACAAATTGAGCTACGTCAATTGCATATCTTATTTCGAAATAGCTTTAGGCCAATAAGCTATTTCAAAATAGGGAGCATCTACGCAGCACTTATTTCGAAATAAGGCACTCTTCCTCTGACTTCCCTTATTCCTCATACAATGAGGGTTACAGGAGTTGGAGTAAAAAGTCCTCCAGCTTGACAGTATTTTGACACTCTTTCGAAATAACTGCTTGCTGTGTAGTTATTTCCGAATAGCGCTAGTTATTTTGAAATAGTGTTGCAGTGTAGGATCTTTTAGGAATTATCTTGCATTTGTTAAGTGAAAGGGAGTTTTGACTTCCATGGAAGTAGGATCAAGCCTTTATCTTCTCTGAGCCTCAATTTTAAGGGGAGTAATAACAATACTAAGGACAATTGTGAAGTTTACTTAATGTTTTTTAAACATACTGAGATTTTGACCAATAAATTCGATGTAAAAGCAAAATATTATTAATGATTACTAATGCAGCTAGCTACTTTTTGGTTCGTCATTTCTGTTTTACACTCATTTCAATAATAGAAGTTGTTGAATTGCTCAGAGCTGTTCATGATTGACTGCTCTAAATCACTAAATACAGCCAGTAAAACTGTGCCAAAGGATAGCAGGCAAAACAAGAGAAAGGAGGTTTTTCCAAGCATGTCCAAAAACAATGAAGTATTCTGGGGTAAAGCAAGGACTTTATTTTTCATAATTGTCTGTATGATTTATTTTTCATTGTAAAGGAGTCACGCTGTCTAGAAGTTAAAGCAGTAAACTGACTGTGTAGACTTACATTTTATTCCTGACAGCCATTGATCCACTGTGATCTTACACAAATAGCTTGAAATCTCTCATTAATTAAATGTGTGTTGTATTACACACTTCAGAGAGGCAGTGTCAAGATTAAGTGTGACCAGATTTGCCACCCTTACTGATTTATAGTATTTTCATGGATTTTACAGGGACTACTCATGTAGTAAAGTAACATCTGTTATGACTAAGGATGGTCAAAATGGGCCCTTAAGTTTTGGGCCATTAAGTCTTCCTTGGACTACATTTATAAATTCATCCTTGGACTAAGTTCTTAATGGCCTTATTAAGATAATTAAAGTTGTTAAGATTCCTAGATTACTCACTATAGGGGAAAGGGAAAATATATATTAATCATAAAAAGTTAATTAGAACCAATAACCATGCCATAGAAGGAGCCTTGGGAAGGAACTGTGACTCAGCGTTCAATCCTTCCTCTTTTCCCATTTTTTGCTGGGTGAGAAGTAAGTTGCAACATCTCTTTTGAAGATGCAGCTCATTTCACCCTTCCACTCTGGCCCGTGCCTCTAGCTTACAGTCCTGTGAATATCTGCTTTGTATCCATGGGTATCCGAGGATGTGGATGCAGATATCCACGGCTCATTTTTGGGGATACAGATGTGGATACAGATACAAAATTTTGTATCCATACAGGACTCCACTCTAACTGCTGTATGAGGAGCTCTCCTCAAACACTAGCTACAGGAAGATTATCAGATGCACAGCTCCTGGTCTCCTCCTCCCCAGTCATGTTCAAAATCAGTCCTGCATGGCCCTGATGCCTTTGTAAATCTGCCTAGGATCAGAGAGAAATCTTGCCCTAAACTAAAAAGTTGGCACTTAAAATGGAAATCCTCCAGTTAGATCTTTTCAGAAGGAGATGATGCAAAATGTTTGTGAAGCAGGCAGTTTAGCTGTATTTTGATTAACTAAGAAGCTTATATTTTAGTATAATAAGAATGCTATAACTGTATCATTGCCAGATTCCACATAAATCCTGAATGCACAATTGAGTATCTTAATTGTATTTTGTTTCTATTTGTAGACTGCAACCTAGATGTTAAATCTTTACATTTGAAGGAAGCACTAAAACAGGAACCTGTCTACATATTTGAAGTGAATGAGTAAGCTTAGTCTTTTAAAGCTAATCTTAAAACATCAGTCGGGCAATGGATCAAAAGTCACTTTTGTTACATTTAATTACTGGTATTTAGCAAAAATATCCATGATAAATTATCTCTTTAGCACTTAGAGAGAAACTCACGTTTTTAACATATACTACTGTTTCACATTACTGGATATGATTTTGCCTTGCAGAGTGTTCTCTGTGGATCCCCATGCACCTGAAATAAGAAGAGAGATCCCAATATCTTTTGTTAGCAAGGAAGGAATTGTACCCAAAATTACATACATCACACTCTAAATAAGGAAAAAAGACCCTCAGAAATTCTGGCAGAATACATAATTAAAGTATATACAGGTGACAAGAAGGGAGCAGGAACAGATGCCAACGTGCATGTAATTTTATTTGGGGATAAGGACTCATCGGAATTAATTCAACTCACTAACTCACTGGAACATAAAGATCCTTTTGAAAGAGGAAAGGTAAGCACTGCAGAGTCTCTGTTACATGATATGTCTGTCTCCAGATTGGACAGGTCATGCATGTGTAGGACTTTTGAAGAACTGCGGCTTCTTATGGTTTTTCATGTCACACTGTGAGATATGACCCCAGCTA
Organism: Rafetus swinhoei; assembly: GCA_019425775.1. Lineage (NCBI taxonomy): Eukaryota > Metazoa > Chordata > Testudines > Trionychidae > Rafetus > Rafetus swinhoei. The sequence goes on along the minus strand of CM033424.1, from coordinate 66,772,351 downwards.
TCCTTAAATGTTTGGCTAGAAATTGTATCTTAACCCCTTGATAAAATGTCCAAAAATACTCATCAAACCACCAAAAGAAACACAATCCTACATTTTAACCTTCTTGACAGAATGATCATGTGAGAACAGTAGCTATTCCAGGACTTCTATTGTAGTAGAAGTGGAGAATTTCTTACTTCTGGTGATTCTAATTGCCTCTGGTGCCTTTCTGTTTCTTGGGCCCACTTTTCTACAGGCATCATATAAATACAAAGGGTATATCTACATTGCAAACCTATTTTGAAATAACTATCACTATTCTGAAATAACTTAGGATATGTCTATACTTGCACCCTCTTTCGAGAGAGGGATGTAAATGAAGACATTCAAAATTGCAGATGAAGCTGGGATTTAAATATCCCATGCTTCATATACATATTCACGCTCTGGTGCTATTTTGAAATAGCGTTATTCCAAAATAACAGATGCTGTTATTTTGAGAGAAAAACCTTCTCTCGAAATAATTGGTAAACCTCATTGTATGAGGAATAAGGGTTATTTCGAGAGAAGGGTTTTCTCTCGAAATAACCGCATCTTAACAGCGTCTGTTATTTCGAAATAGTGCTATTTCGAAATAGCGCCAGAACGTGAATATGCAAATTAAGTGCAGGATATTTAAATCTCTCGAAAGAGGGTGCAAGTGTAGACATACCCAGAGTCCGTGTCTACACAGCAGGCAGTTATTTTGAAATAGTGTCAAAATACTGTCAAGCTGGAGGACTTCTTATTCTGACTCCTGTAATCTTCATTGTACAAGGAGTACGAGAAATCGGGGGAAGAGTGCTCTGTTTTGAAACAAATGCAGTTTAGATGCTTCCTATTTCGAAATAAGATATGCAATCAACGTAGCTCAATTTGCGTAGCTTATTTCGAGTTAAGCCCTGCAGTGTAGACACACCCAAAGTGTGTGTGTTGCTGCTGCTGCTGTGCAAACATGGAACCCTTGTAGTTGCATTTGCATGCTGGGTGGAAGTATATTACCCTATTAAATCCCAGAATTAACTTTGTCATGGAATCTGGTGCTGTAAAAAGTCCTGTCAGTCACAATTGGTGTGCAGCCACATAACCAGAGAAAATGTCACCATGCATTCAGGTCAGAGTCTAATGTCCTTCAACTCCAAGCCATTGCCAGATGCTTATCTACAGAAAACTGAAAATCTGTGTCATATTATAGCCACAAGAATCTCTGAATCATGACCAAATTCCTTAAAAAAACATTCTTCCCTTCCTCCTCCCACCACCTTTTTTTAAAACACATTGCACTGGCAAATACCACATAAGCATCAATCCAGTTGTCCACCAGACAGGCTACCTTGAACTGTTTGGTGGAATCTTGCTGATCATTCCTGGCCTTGGGGCTTCCTGTTAAACAAGAAATAGAACTTTCGCCCTCCTCAGATTTTCTCCTTAATGATTCTTGAAAGGTGAGGACTGTGTCTAGTCTGGGTGGTTTATTCTTGAGTTTTAAATCATTATCTTATACTTAGTAGCTGAACTCCCAAACACCCCAAACCTTCTTCATTTGTAGTGAATGAGTAACTTTGGCCATGTTGCCTGCCAATGTCTTCTGTGGCTCTTCATCCATATGGCATTCTCCATGAGCAGCAAGTTAGCGGAGGTGGGAAAAGTTGTTGCTGCAGCCGAAGAGAGAGAGAGAGAGAGAGAGAGAGAATCTGCTTGTTCCTGCAGATTTAGTAACATTCAGCAACTGTCATGTCCACTGGGAGCTGACAGGTAGAAAACCTTGAAGCAATCCAACTTCATTCCCTGAAGTTGCTTGCAAGGGATGCCTTTTTATTTCTCGGAGAAATGCCCTAATGAAAAAAGTTGCTGTTTCTCCTTCTATGATATATGAAACAATATTTTGAACTAAAATGTGGAGCAGTTGAGAGGTCTGACAGTAAACAGAATAAAAATCACTTATGTTTATATTCTCAGAGGCATGTTTGTGTATCATAAACCAAAATTAATAAAAGGTATTACTTCTTTATCTGGTTGACAATTCATAAAATACCAAGCAGAAACATCTCTCTTGTGTGTGGAAACCAATAAAAGGGTAAGAATTATTCAAATATTACTTTAGTAGAACATCTTTCATGTTAAACTGAAGGAAGACTAGCAACACAAAGCCTATACCAAAAGACTGTGCATTAGTAGCAGTAATGCATTCATACTGTCAGCCATCTAGTTTTCTTCCATTCGGTTACATTTGAAATGTCTCAGAACTGAACTAGACAAGCATGCTACTTTCCAGACTTTGACTTATTATATTTTAATAGCTGCCTCTTTTTCAATTTTGAAGTCTGACACCTTCAGGATTAAGACAAAGAGTTTAGGAAACCTGCATTCAATTGAAATTGGCCATGATGGGAAAGGATTTGGTAAGTACTCTCTGTATCTTTTCAGTATGTTTGTAAGCAGAATATAGCTTTTAAGGATCTGCTTGACATTTGGAAAGACCTGTAAACACATTGCAACTTACATAGAGCCTGATCCTTACCTGGTGTAAATCCATGTAGTAACACTGACTCCATTCAAGACAATGGAGTCACACTGATTTATAACAGCTGAGAATATAGTCCATGGTTTAGAAAAGAAACCTATTACATTTGCATACTTTGCATCTTTCACAGTTTGATTCTACAATCACTATTCATCCAAAACTCCTACTAAATCCTGCAGGAGTGAGCCCTAAATGTGAAAACTAGACTGAAACATTTTTATATGTTCGTGCATTATCTAAAAAGCCAAAGTGAGAGAATGTAAGAATTGTTTTGTTTTAAGGTTTGAATTGAAGACAACAAATAGCATCAACCCATACTTAACTATGCAACATTCGTATTCCATAAGACTAGAAGTTAACAAAATAAAAGAAGTAATACTCCCAGGATATAATGTCTTGAATGTATATTGCTTTAGGGCTTTTTTTAAGTTTAAAAAGTACAATAGAAATATACAATTGGAATCAGAAGATGCCCTATAATTTGAATCTAAGAAATCTGTACTGAGATACTCTGGTCAGATTGCTTAGCTGAAACTCACCTCTCTGGTGTGAGAGAAATTAATTAATATTGATTCCCATGCTTTAATCAGAAAGCCAAATAAAATTCACATTTATTTGAACACATGGGTCATTAGAAGAGGTCACAAGTTTATCATAACTAGGAAGCACTGGACCAATCTGTGATGATGGCAGCAGTTCCTGCTGACTCCAAAGTTGGACAATTTTTTGGTATCAGTCACAACCCACCCAATTTCTTTTGTGAGTTGTATGACCTGGAAACTTTGCAGTGATTATGCATCAGATTGGGTTGATGGTTAACTTGGAAGTTTAAAAAATTATCTATTGAAATATCTATAATAAATTAAATCCCACTACTCTACTACTACTGTTTAATCTCTCCCTCAACCTTTCATCTTAATATTCCTTTTATTTATTATTATTGTTAATACAGTTACAGTGGTGCTTAGAAACCCCAACAGAACGTGGGGTACTATTGTACTAGAGGCTAGGAAATTAATCCTTTCCCAAATAATTTAGTCTAACTAGAAAATCCTGGAAAAGGAAAGGAAGGGGTAGCTGTGTTAGTCTGCAAGCCCCCTTATTCCTTGTAAAACATGTACAGGGGCCTTCCGAAAGAGGGTTTTTTCCTAACATTTGGCCCTGTGTAGATGGGCCAAATTGGAAAATCCTCTTCTGGAAAAAAAAATCGGAAGAAGATATGCAAATGCGAGTGCAATTTGCATACCTTGTTTGAAACCCTCCCCCCACCATAGTGTAGCTGTACCCTAACTGAAAAAAAACCAAAACCAACGAATAGTTCTGCAGCACCTTAGAGACTAACAAAAAATGTTGATGGTATCATGAGGAAGGAAAGGAAAGATTATTATCTTCAATTTACTGATAGCGAACTAAGGGCCTGGGAAATTCACACAGGGTCACACACAAGTCTGTGGCACAGCCAGAAATTGAATTCAGCATCCAGATCTTCTGAATCCCAGTCCAGCATCACTACAACAAGTCTATCCTTGCTCTCTGTCTCATTGCTCATTACCCCACATTCCATAGTACTGACCTCTGTGCTCAGAATGGCTGTTGTATTGTCATCCACCTAACTCCTTCACTCTTGTCCTTCAAATCACTCCCTACAACTCTTTTCAAGAAATACTTATGATGATGATTGTTATTATATATGTTACCATGGTGTCTAGGAAACCCAGGCCTAGTCCAGGACGCCCACTGTGCTAGGCAGTGTACCTACACAGAACTAAAAGACTGTCTCTGCTCCAGAGAGAACTCTTCCTTTTTGCTGTACGTCATCTATAACCCCACACTCCCCTTTAAAATGCATGCCATGCAGTGTCCTGTCTTACATTTGTTGACATTGTCTAATATAGGCCCCAACGTCGCAAGTCTCCCAAGCATAGGACTCTCATTGAGGTCAATTGGAGTTTGAGGGATAACAGATAAAGACTCAAACTGTCAACTCTTAAGGACAGCAACAATGTCTTACTTTGTGTGTGAGAGAGAGAGAGAGAAATTTAATAATCATAATACACGCAGAGTCACAGAGATTTATATGAATGTCATATCTTATGAGTAGTATCTGTGATATATGAAACAATTCAGAAGATTTAATTAGTGGAGTGCCAAAAGTACATCACTATTTTTCTAAGTTACACTTGGGAACTGGAAACTCAGAATGTTGGCATTCTTACATCCTAGGTTCTACGTAGTTATCAGTTAATAACCATTCATAAGCAATGAGAAACTTTAGCAAGCTTTGACCTTTTTATGCAAATAGGTAAGATTCTGTTTTGTAAAGAATTTTTTGTCCTGTTTTATACTTTTTCCATAGTTTTGCAAAACAGATTAAATATTGTGCCTTAATCCCAACACACACAAATTACGCATAGAGGTGCCAATATACATTTTCAACAAATAATAGTATTTTTCTAATTGATTTCTAACTGTACTCACAAAATACTTTTTACAGTCAAATCCAACTTCTAGCAAACAAACACTAAGAAAGTAGCGCTGTACACACTACCGTTAAAGTACTGTGCACACGGTAATATTAAATGAAACAAAGAGTGCTGTGGCATAAGTAAACTGTGGAGCAAGACCACAGATATTTCTCCATTTGGCAAAACTTTCCAGAAAGGTACTAGTTTGTTTATAGATGAAAACTTCCAAAATGAAAATGTGAAAGATGTCTTTTCAAAGTCTAGTGGGCAGGGTTCTTCACTCCTGAAGATCATGAACTCCCTACTCTCCCCCTTTCTTCCACTGTAGGTCCATTGACTTCAATCGGACTTATGTACGTACTTCAAGTTAACGACATCTTTAAGTATTGTCCTGGATAGGATTATTTTGTGAATTGGATCTGAAAACATGCTGATATAAGAAACATTCATACTAGCCAATTAGCTTTCACAAATCCAGATAAATTCATTAAAAATTCAAAAAAATCAACCATAAAACCTTGTTTTCCCTTAAGAACAATGTTTCCTTATGGATTCTTTCCACTTGCAAATTCTTTCAGATTTTTTTTTTTAAATTACTTTGGCAGCTAATGTAGATCAAAATACATTAGCCATGTACTATGTTCTTAGATAACATTTCACACTGGAAATAAGCAGTAAAATCTAATTTCAATAATTTGTGCCATATGGCTGTGCACTCTGCTTCATTTAACTTACTAACTGCTCCTTTCAGTGCTGAAAAAAAAAGATTTTAGGAGTAATCAAAGCTTATCTTTTTTTTTCTGTCAAAAATGTCTTGAAGGAATCTTCTTCAAAATGAAGAAAAGTTGGTGATAACTTGAATTATCCATGTTTCAGTTTTGTTATTTTTACTGGATCCATGCAATGGTGCTGAATCACAGATGGACTGGAAAATGAAACTTTTTTTCTATAGTTTGTTTGCATTTGAATTGTATTAAATGTCTACTTGCTCTCTTTTTTTTCTTCTATAGCAAGTGGCTGGTTTCTGGAAAAAGTAGAAATCATAGATGCATCTACAAATGAAGTATATTGTTTCAACTGCAGAAGGTCTGTAAGCCAAAAATCAAATGTCTTCATTATTTAGAATGATATTTTTTGAATAACGTGTACTGTAAACTGTACATCATAATTTCACAACTGCTTTTTTAAAAACTATTCAGTTTCAGTGTCTATTTATCCATTTGGAATAGGGACCAGGGAATTTATTTAGCTATACAATGTTATAGCTAAAAGGCAGGCTTTTTCATGGAGGTGGTAAACAAAGAGAATCATAACCCAAATTTAGGGGGCTTTCTGAAAAAATGGCAAGGGGATTGGTTAAAGTTTGTACTGCACAAGCAGAAACCCTTCCTAAATCTCAACTATTAATGAGCCTACTGATAATTTACAGCTATTCATAAATATGTGTATTATAAATTAAAATATATTTGTTTCTCGAAGTTGAAATGTATAACTGAATGATACCATTAGTGTGATATTTCCTGCAGTACAATGAATTCTTAGCATGTTTATACAGCTTCAAATTAAACAGTAGCAACAAACATTAGTGAAGAGTCCTGTTCAGAGATTCATCCATTTCTAGATGCAAAATATAACGTTAATGTATTTTAAGAAAAAAAGTAATATAAAAATTGCCCAAGTTTCCTGCTTCTAAAGTGAAGGTTATAGTTTTGTGATTTGAAAACAGGTTTGGGAGCCAAGAAAGTCCAATTCTGTTCCTGATTCTAAAAACTTCTGTGAACTTAGGCAAGTCACTAATGCCAAAAAATTCAACATATCTTGTGATTTTAGATGACTTTGGGATATTTAGCTTCAGACTTCTAAGGTCTGATTATCAGAAGTGTTGAGTACCTGTTACGCCCATTGACTTCCCCAGGAGTTGTGAGTTCCCAATACTTGTGAAAAGTCCAAGGTGTCTCAAATTGAGTATCCAAAATTAGTGGACCTATGTGAAAAGGTTGGCGTTATGCTCTGTTTCCCAGTTATTCTTTAGGCAAAATAAGTTCCCATGGTAATGGGTACACTAACAAAACCTAGATGGATTATGTATATTAATATAGGACCAGGTTCTGGCCAGTGTTCATTGTTTACTGGGCTGATTGTAGTGTTCTGATTCTCAGGCTGGCTTTGCCCCTGACATTATACAGAAAAGTCAGGTCTGTGGCTCTCAGAGGCCATTACACCTGCCAAGATTAGAAGGTGCTTAACAGCACTCCAGCCATGCCTCTTTTTACACTCTGACATAGCTGCAGGAGCAGATGGTGAAAGAAATGATTACACTGGCACTACAGCAGCCAGAAACACCCCTTTTTGCCCCCACTGAAGAGTTGAAAGTCTTAGTTATTTTATAAGCTTTTTGAAGATAAAAATGCTACCTATAAAGTAGTGAGTATTATCATTTTTATTTCATCTGTACCTTTATAGCTTTGGATGCACCCCTGTTTCCACTGAAGTAAGTAGCAAAGCGTCCACTGGCTTTTATGGGAGATTAATTGGGCAAATGTAGGAATCGGGATTCTATGAGCCAATAAAGAGGCATCAGATTTAAATAGTACCATTCTTAGCCCCAGGAATATGATATTATAGGCAACAATCTGTACATTACACAATAATCTGTGAAAATATTTTTGCTTAGTCTAAAATTCCAAAGATTTGTGCCACTCAGTGAAATCATTTATTTGTGACTTAAGTATATAGTGCTTTTTTTTCTTTTGGTTCATTTCTGCTCCTGCTAAAAGTCAATGACAAATCTGTCACTGAAATCAGTAGGGGTATGTCTACACTTGCAGCCTATTTCGGAATAGGGCTGCAAATGTAGGCATTCAGAATTGCAAATCAAGCCCGGGATTTAAATATCCCATGCTTGATTTGCATCTTCTGTTGGCGCCATTTTTTGAAATTTACAAGCCCGGAATAACTGCCTGCATCTACACGCAGCAGTGAAACGGGCGTTCGAAATAAAGCCCTATTTCGAACTACCTGTTATTTCTCCTGCAATGAGGTTTAACAGGTAGTTCGAAATGGGCGTCCGAAATAAAGCCGTTTCACTGCTGCGTGTAGATGCAGGCAGTTATTCTGGGCTTGTAAATTTCAAAAAATGGTGCCCGGTCGGGAAGATGCAAATCAAGCGCGGGATTTTTAAATCCCGGGTTTGATTTGCAATTCCGAATGCCTACATTTGCAGCCCTATTCCAAAATAGGCTGCAAGTGTAGACATACCCTAGGAGAAGAAGCAGGCCCTAATTTCTTGCCTATTTGTTGGATTTCAGATATACTGTCCCTAATGTACCAATTATGGGTTTTTATATTTTTCCCTCAAGGTGGCTTGCTGAGGATGAAAATGATGGACGCACTGTAGTGCAGCTTTATACATAGCTGTTTTCTAGGATGCACAGTGAATATGCTGCTTCTTCAGATTCATGCTGATTTGATTTATTTGTATTTTATAATTATGAAGGTACTGTAATTATTATGTAGAAATGTCAAAACACTAGATTAACAACATCAGCAGAGATTGAACCGGTCTAATGTGAACACTCTTCTAGGAATTCTTAACAGTTTGGTGCAAATTAACTGTAAACAAAGCAGAAATTTAGAGCTATACCATGGCTTTCAGAGTTTGATATGTGCATTCACAGGATGGAGTATATATCGTAGCATTTATAAAAATCATTTTTTCTTGGTGATTTGTGTGTGTGAATCATAGTTAATACTTGTGTGAAATCTGTTTCAGGATTGATATTTATTAAGATTTGTATTTTCTCAAGATCACTTTTTAAACAGACCCATATGCCTCTTTCACCCCACCATGCATGCAACGTCTCATAACTGCAGCTACAAAACTAACTGTGGGAAAATGATCTTTTTGGATCTATCTTCACTGAAGAATTTGCCCCATTATTTCTCCCATTTACATTTGACACATAACCTTTTGAAGAATACTGATCCAGGAACCTTTAGATCCCACTGCTCTACCTACTGAGAATCATACAAGAGAATTTACATGTGCTGTCATTTAGTAATAGCCATTTCTGGCTTAATTTCTGTCAGAGAAAAGCCTTAACACCTTCCCTTTCCCACAACTCTGAATTACAACATACTCAAAATAATAAATGCATTTATGACTGAATACATTGTTATTTATGAACTCCTCTCTGTTTATACTGGTTTTATCAGTGTGGGTGTTTGAAGTGTCCATAGAAGAGAAGGGCCTCAAACAAAATTATGAAATGAACACTCCTTGAAAATTGATAGTAAACATAAGAATACAAACCCAGTTCTAGATGTGAAGTTTGCAAGGGTGCCCCTCTCTTTTTGAAGATCAACCCCAAATCCTGGATCTAAATACTCCTAAACTTTGGGTAGGTCGGTCCTGCCACTGGGAGTGTGCTTCTCAGCATGGATAGACAGACATTCTACTTCTGCTTGAGCTAGCACATTAAAAATAGCAGCGTAACCAGTGGTACCACAGGCAGTGGCTCAGGCTAGCCACCGAAGCAAGCATCAGGGCGTGGATTTGTATTCAGGCAGCTAGTCCTGGCTGCTGCCCATGCTACCCTCACCTATGCTTCTATTTTTAGCATGCTGGCTCCAGACGAGCTAGTGCATGTCTGTCTTCCTGAGCTAGGAAGCGTGATCCTAGCTGCAGTGTGGACATATCCTTTGAGGGGTTTAAAATCTATTTTTAAATCTGAATGTTAAAATGGGCCTCTCTCTCCTCCAGAGCACCATTAGACTGTATGCAATCAGGGATCACTTGATGAATTTGTTATACCGTAGAAATTAAATTTATTTTAATATATTCTGATGATGAAGTAGTTGCATGTTTGCATTTTTTAAAAGTCCTGTGGGGTTTTTTGCCATGCTATTCTTTCAAATAAGGTATGTTGGCTGATATGTTCATGAAAAATGAAACAATGGCTATTTTGATTAAAACAAACAAACAAAAAACCCCACCTTATGGTTATTGCAAGTTGAGTTCTATTTTTATACATTTTGTTAGGTCATCACACTGAAGATCTACTATATGATGTGATCTGACTGAGCAAGAAAACAGGGTCAATTTAGCTCTTCAAAAATACTCTTTGCACTTGCATTGCTACCATGCATGCTGGAATGGATTTAAAACTGTATCCCCAGAGTGCACAGTTCAGCTACTTAGAATCAGTATTCATTACACTGAATCACTTTGTTGTGATCTATTATGTGATTTGTTTCATTATTATGTCTTTCATTAATAGTTTGTAATACTATTCTCTGTGATGCCATTGCTGATTTATCATGTGTAAATAATGCCGTCCTAATCTGTTTTTCATTACTAATAGTAAATACCTTCTTCCAGTAGCTGGCTTTCTTATTGAAGAATGATTTCCGCTACCTGCACAGTATACAATTAAGTGATTCAATTCACTCCTTTAGGTGCAGATGAATGCAAAACTATGTCCCCTGTGATTGCAGGGACAGTAACACAGGACAGAAGTGATTCAATACAAAGGTTTGACACTTCTACCTTGAGGACTGCTTTAAGTATCACAGGAGTCTCAGTAGTAGAAGCTGCCTAGAAGATGTTCTTAGTACAGTTAATGACTTATGACTCAAGTCTCATTTTCAAAAGTGATTGAGGCACTTAGTAGCCTAAATCTCATGGACTTTAAATGATCTTTTCTTTCAATATCCATTGACTTTCCATTAGACTTCCGGTATGTTTGCACTACAAGCTGAAGATACATGCTAGTACAATGAGTTTTTTTCATGAGTGTAATAAATTCAGGAGGCGGTAGCTAGTTTGATGGAGGAATTATTTTGTTGACATAGCAGTGTCTATTCCTGGGCCCAGGTCAGCTTAACTTTCTCTCTCACAGAGATGTGAATTTTTACATGCCAGAGCGATGTAACCACGTCAACTTAAATTTTAAGTATAGACCAGGTCTTAGGCTCACAAGTGCCAAAGGTCCAAGTTTTAAAGGTATTTAGGGGTTGTTGCACTCAGCATTGCAATGCCTAACTGATTTAGGAGCATACATCTAATTTGCAAAAGGAATTTACACATTTAGGAGTCTAAGCCCATTGAGAGTCAATGGGATTTAGACTAAGTGCCTAAATCTCTTTTGAAAATCCAGTTTATACTTCTGGGTCAGTTAGGCATTGCAATGCTAAGTGGAGCAATGACCAAATACTTTTGAAATCAATGATTAGCTTTTCAAAATGTTACCCCTGGTGCTTGAACGTCTACTGTTAATTATGTAGAGAAGAAGTTTGGCATACTGCCTCTACTAACACAGGGTTCTGAAAGACCATAGACTCTTTCTGCCATTGTACTTGGACTGGCATTAAGGGTATGTCTAGATTACATGCCTCTTCTGACAGAGGCATGTAAAATAGGCTACCCGACATAGTCAATGAAGCGGTGATTTAAATATCCCCGGCTTCATTAAAATAAAAATGACCACCGCGCTGTGCCGGCTCAGCTGATCGTCGGCACAGCGCGAGAGTCAAGACGTGGATTGGTCGACAAGGGAAGCCTTTGTCGACCACTCCGTTATGCCTCGTGAAACAGGTTTACAGGAGCAGTCAACAAAGGCTTCCCTTATCGACTGATCCGTGTCTTGACTCGCGCACTGTGCCGACGATCAGCTGAGCCGGCACAGCGCAGCGGCCATTTTTATTTTAATGAAGCCAGGGATATTTAAATCCCCACTTCATTGACTATGTCGGGTAGCCTATTTTACATGCCTCTGTCAGCAGAGGCATGTAATCTAGACATACCGTAAGTGCAGTGTGGGACAATCCCTTCTTCTGACTCTGGCCTGAATGCTTCAGAAGGACTGGTGTTGAGTGCTGAGGAATTCCAAAGCAAAGAACTTAAGACAAAATGAAGGCTGTATGTATCAGGAGAGTGCTATTCAATTTAAAGAGTGCTAGAATATTATATTCTTTTTTAAAAATCAGGCACTACATAGTGAAGATTCAAAATGAATAAACATGTCACCAGAAAATTAGAATGCTGTGCCTCATAAGACCTCAGCATCAGGAAGTCTGGAAACTCTCAGTTAAGATTACGGTAACAATCAACTTTAACTCTGCTTCTTATCTCCGCTTTCCTTCTTAACTAACTTTCATGGTATATATATGAGTTACAATACAATATTCATTTGTTATTGGCTCTGATATAACCTACATCCACGTTAGTGGTCTTTTAAGGCACAGAAATACCTGAGGCTTACCTTGCTACGGGGTGTTAGGATTTGAAGGAATATGACTTTGAAAACTAATTGTCCAAAGTCATATTCTGATTGTGTTGTTGGGCTCATGAATGCTTTCACAATTGTACAGTCAATCCCAATGCTGCACTGAAGGATTCTCATTACCAAAATGAAAAAAAAAATCATTTTACCAAGTAGGTAAAATGAATGAATCAAAAAGGAAATTGAAAGTAATAATAATTTTACTTTCATATTTTCCTTCTAATTTAACAAAATGGTTGCTTACTGCTTTTGGAGTGGGGAGGGCAGTGAAAAGGTTTGTAACATGGTACGGATTTTGCCTACAAATGTATCTAGCCCGTATAATTCCCCATCCTGTTCCTGTCTCTTCTGTTATCTCCAATTATGTATTTCAATGTAAAAGATAAATCAATGTGGAGTCAAGTTTGCTGACATCCCTGTCTAAAGAACGTACACTAAAACCTGAATTAAAGTTCTTTCACAAACTTTAGAAGTCACTTCCTCTTTCATATGTAACATTCCTGTCAATGTACTCACATAAATAGGAATGCGAAATCATATTTCACATTACAACCTATACCGAGACTGCAAAAACATAAATATATTTACATGCTTAAATATGCTAAGTTGTTTCTGGAGAACTCTATTAACATTATAAGCCTGATGCAGCAAGATACTTAAGCCTAAGTTAAAATACATGAGTAGTCCTATTGACATCAGTGGAGGGCTACTGCCATACTTAAATTAGGCATGTAAGTAAGTATCTTGTTGTTCTGGGACCTGTATCTTTGCAATATATATAATTTGTGTGTGTATAATATGTGCCTCTGTATAAATAATGAAGAGTCCTATGGCACCTTAAAAACTAAGGGTATGTCTACACAGCGTAGCTATTTTGGGATACCAGAGGTATCCCGAAATAGGTACCCTGCATCTTAACAAGCTGCCTGTTATTTCAAAATATTTTTCAAAATAACAGGCACACTATTTCGGCATCCCCGTAACCTTCATTCCATGAGGGTTAAAGGATGTCTCGAAATAGTGTGTTGTTTTGAAATTTGGTGCTGTGTAGATGTGCCAAATTTCAAAATAAAGTATTTTGAAATAGAATCGAAATAAGATATGCAATTTGCGTAGTACAAATTGCGTATCTTATTTTGAGTTTAGGGTGCTGTGTAGACGCACCCTAGCAGATTTATTTGGGTATGTGCTTTTGTGAGTAAAAACCACTTCATCAGATCCATGCATCCGATGAGGTAGTTTTTATCCACAAAAGCTTATGCCCAAATAAATCTGTTAGTCATTAAGGTGCCACAGGATTTCTTGTTGTTTTTGCACATACAGACTAACGCAGCTACTCCACTGAGACTTGTGTTTTTATACTCATACATATGCTATGCAAAATGAAATCACACAAAAGTAATGGATACATTAGCAAACATAATATATGTATATTACCAAGCAAAATAATTTCTGAAACCATAAGAAAATTTTTAGGAAGACCTTTGTAAATCTATAAAAAAGATTACATTATAGAAATGTCTAACTGATGCCTGTTTTATGAACTTTAAAGGTACATTTTTATTTCAGAAATGTTTCCATATGTACATCTGCATTTGGTCCTACAAAAAGGATTATATTCATCTAGACTCAGTAAACAACATATGACATGCTAATATCCAAAAAATATATTTAATTTGGAAAGTTATTAGTTATTTCTTAAAGTGAACTCTGATAAACAATACTGTACATGGTTAGAATTAATGATGTCATGAATTCTGATTTCTTATTTGTACGCAGGAGTGAGTTGGTTGTCAGGGGCACAGCAGGCTCTCAGTGTGGTTGCTAGACAACCCAGAAAGTTCAGCTGGGCTCACTGACCCCTCCAAAGGGTTACACTTCCTGGCTGGACAGTGGTCTGCTGCGTAGCCTCACAGCAGCAGTATAGTAGTTGCTGGATGCATACTGTGCCTGCATCTGTGCTTATGTTTGCTTCCTGCTCCCAGCCCTGTTCTGGTTTCTGGCTCCAGCTCTTGGCTACATTGCTGTCTATGACTCTGGCTTACCCTTGGCTTAGACTTTGACTTCTGAATACAAACATAATATATGTATATTACCAAGCAAAATAATTTCTGAAACCTGGTTTTGATTCCTGGTTCTCTCTCTGACCATGAGTCTGGCTTACCCTTTGGTTTAGGTTTTGGCTCCAGTTCTGATCTTTGGCTTGGCCACTTAAACCTGATTCTGTCTTCATCCTTGCATGGATGTCAACCCCCTGGAGCTATGTGTGTCAGTACTGGAACTGTCTCCACATCCACAAGGCAAGATCCTGGTCTGCCAGCTAGGTAGGCTGCTCATGCCCCAGTGACTTACATTTATCGACTGAAATATTCTATATTGGCTTTCTCATAACAAAAATGCCTTCACCCTTTACAGTCATATGTGGAAATCATAAAATACATTTGTTGTCAAATTAATTGAAATATATGGACAATGTCAGGGGGAAATGTAAATGAATCCTTTATTGTATAAATATGAAATTTAACACACATCCTATTCTGCTGACTTTCCCATTATATATACATGTGTTAATTTGTAGTTTAATTTTTAAGCCATGTCAGATTTAAAAGGCCCAAACTAATGAACATTGTGTAGCATGATTATTTGAATTGTTTCTAAAATTAAACTTAAAAAAAAAGAAATGTAGTTGGAAGACAGGCATTAGTCAAAATCGGGCTAAAATAGAATCCTACTTACTGTCTTAACTATGGAAAAGCTATTGAAGCTCTAAGGTTAAAGCAGAAAGTCAATGATGCAAGAGAACAGAAGACTTGATTCTCTTTAGTCTTATGCACTTGGTATCACACTGGGAAAACCAGAGCAATGCAGTGGAGACTCAGGCAACATGGATTATCTGTGGAAGGACTGTCTCATCCTTCCATATATAAAGTATCAAGAGCTGAACATTAGTTGAGGTATAACTGAAAACACCAAGCAGATTTATCTGATCTGGAAAAAGCTGCTTCCTTATAGGCTAGAAGAAAAGCTAGAAAGGAATATCACCCTGAAGCAAGAGGTCATGACTGTCAAAAGTATTGCCAAACAAAGGGAAACAGCTTTGCTAAGGGTATTGATCTATGCAAGCAAAATTGACTAATCTTACACAGTACCAGGCTAACCTAAAGGCAGAGTGAGGGAACTGAGAGCAAAACCAGGAATAAAATGCATTAAATAGATAGAACTACTTTATCTAGCTAAATAAGATTGTAGGAGAGCTAATTTGTGAGAATCTGAAAAAGCTAGAAAATACTGTAGAGGAAAAGGAAGAAGACATATTGTAAAGAGAGCATTTCCTTAAAGTCTGAAAATGAGTTGGTCAAGGCCCTTGTTCTGGAACACAGAGAACCAAGCACAAAAGCATAGGAATAAAACAACTTTTCTTAAAATAGAAAGATGATTTGGGAAGAGAAAAAGAAAGAAACAGATGGAGCTGTTCAGACCTATAACAAAGCAAAAGCAATAGATATTGCACCCATGAAAATAGAGCCCTGGAAGAGTTTTTGCAAAGAAGAAAAAGTCTGCTTTGCATGGTTTATGAAGCAGGTGTAATGATGGCTGTAATCACAGTAATTACCCTTGAATTATATTTTGTAATGAATAGAATAAGATTCAAAAGTGATCTTGGTTTCCTGAATGCACACCAGTTTATATACTGTGAATATGCTAATTCCCTTGTTATAGTGATGCAACTCCATTTAAGATGCACCAGTGTAACAGAGTAAAGAATTTAGCACAATACTTTGATAGATACTAATCCAGTACTTACATATTGCTTGGGATTCAAAGTAAAAAGCATCTAGTTGATAAGAAAAGGAAGAAATGGTTCCAGTAGTGTAAAGGGGCTTTATATATTAGATGTAGATTTAGGCTTACTCCCACTAGAAGGACCCATTTAAACCTCAAAGGGGACTTACTGTAAATAGCAAAGCAGGTGCACAGTGCCAACAGCTGAATGTAGAGAATTATACTACTCTGCATAGAAAGGGAGTACTAGCCTGCTCCACCAGGAGGAAGAGAGGGAGAGGGGGAGGAGAAAGGGAGGGGGAGGGAGGGAGGAACCAGAAAGAGACAGAGGGAGATCTCTTGCATTTCACAGTTCCATGGCTAGAAGAATGAATGAAATGAAACTTTAGCCTGTCAAAAGGAAAAAAGTCTACTGACTTCCAGTATGAAGGGGCTGAGTCAAAGTGCACAATGGTTAACTGGAGTCTTTCTGTTGACTTCAGTGAGCTTTGGATCAGCTACTTGGAGTCCAATCCTGCCCCTTTTGAAGCCACAGGAGCAAAGGTGGACCTTTACGATGTAGATAGAGAAAACGATTAGTAATAAACTTACCAATTCCCACCGCAACTCCATCCATTTCCTCACAAATCATGTGGAAAGATCTCTCAAGGGTCTATGGAAAGAGTGAATGCTGCTGCAAAGCATTTTATGCCAGTAAGAGACCTGCATGCTTAGATCTTCTGAGCACCATCTGGGCATAAAACAGGTAGTTGATTGCACACAGTTTCAAATACTATATTACAATATAATCTCAGATATATATTTATAACATCTTGTATTACTCTATATGCCAAGCACAGTCAATTAAAGTCACTTATATTAAAAGTCCACCCTAAACTGATTTTATTAGTGTGCAAACATAATAGAATAACAGTGGCAATCTGCTGACATATTTGGTAGTGTAACTGGCTATATAGTTAATTGCATTATCCATTGACATGGGAATCTAGAGTATAGCAGCACATAGGTGCTGACTAAGGGTGTGTCTACACTGCACCCAGATCTTGAAATAAGCTATGTGATTTCAGCTATGCAGATTGCATAGCTTATTTTGAGTCAATAGCTTATTTTGAAATTTGGCGCTGTCTACACAGCACTTATCTCTAAATAAATCACTATTCCAAAATGCTGCTTACTCCTCGTGGAATGAGGTTTACAGGGACGTTGAAATAGCGAACCTGTTATATTTTGAAATAATGGGCATGCTCGAAAGATGTGGAGTAGCTATTTCGGGATACGTCAGGTATCCCGAAATAGCGCTGCAGTGTAAACGTAGCCTCACTTAATAAAGTAGATATCTTTAGAAAGAAACAAATTTACATAAAAAGTCTAAGACAATAACTATATGAGAGACAATTATAAGAATGAAATCAGTGTAGGCTTACAAGGGTGAGTAGAAATTAAAAGCATAGCTATCTCTGACTGTCTAAAATTGCAGAACAAGTGAACATTATTTGAGAAACATGATGTGATCCTATCATTAAAGACTGTATTGTAATGCATATGCTCAAGGGGGCAAGGTTGATTTTAAGTGGGGCAATCATAACCTTACAATTCCCTGACTTTTAAGTGCTCAACCATATAGCCCTTAACAGTCTCTTAATACGCATAATTTAAGACACAGTGTAATGTCAGTTTTCAGAGATGTTAAGCATAAGGATTGTCTGTAGAACCAAAAGTTCTTATTATACTCAGCCTCTGATCAAAATTTTGAATGCATAACTAATTTGTATTTTTATTTGTCAATATAAATGATTCCACTTCATTCATGGATTAGGCACTGTACTAAGTAGCAGGTTTACCATTAGAATTTCCCATCACATTTTAATTAAGGTTTCTATTTGGATTTTTCTAGCAATATGATGAATTTGTTGGCCGCCTTAATTAGAAAGGAAAAATATAGTTATGAAAATATCACAAATAAAAAAAGACCATTAAATAAACCTGTAATTCAGACATAAGATCAGGCTACCTAGAAAACCAAAATAGTAGCGCCCAATGTTGACCTTCACTTGTACACACCCATTGATGTCAGTTGAGTTACAACAGGGCAGTTGTCCTTCCTTTCCCAACTGCCCCTTCCCACACCAAATTCAGAGCTCTTATGATATCTGTAAGGAGTGGCTTGTTTAACTGAGCTCTGTGTAACTGTTTATCACATCCTTGTGTGGCTGAATTGTGGTTTTTAGCGAAAAACGATTAATCAGATGTAACCTAACCAAGCAACTGTGCATATACTGCCACCTTTGCGTGTGAAGCAATTAAAGCAATGTGATGCTGTTGCACTGAGAATAACAGTATAACGAACAACCACGCGTTCAGGAGGCTGGGCTCTAGCTTAGTCACATGGCCAAGTCAGCAAGGCCTCTACTGGAGGTTAGCAGCGCTTTGTTGTCAAGAGAAGTGCTGGAGTGGCCAAGGGGGAGAGATTACTGGAGCGGAAGCGCATGGTGGAGAGACGGGATCAGGCTTTAGGTTGCTGAAAAGTGCAAGCTCGGGGGCAGAGTCGGCAAGGGAGAGATTTCCATTGCAAGCCCCGCTTGCGCGATGCCCTAGGGCCTAGCCTACCTGCCAGTGCTTTGGTTGGAAGACGAAAAGTGCAGCCATCCGCCCAGCTGTGCGCCTCTAGCTGAACAACCCATCGGCCAAGGGAGCGCGCGCAACAGTTCTGGAAGCAGGCTCCTTTTCGCAGCAGAAACTTGGCTGGGAAATGCTGGGGGAGGAGGGAGGCAGAGGAGAGGGGAGGTCCCGCACGCATTGGTCCCGGGAATTACGCTAGGCCAGGGATGGCTCTGGGTGCGGGACAGAGCGGTGTCTCCGCACCTGCCCCGCGGCGCCGCTCCCCCACGGTAACTCGCGCTGTAGTTTAAGACTGACGGGGCCACGCAGTTGCCAAGGCTAACGGGTGTGACCGGTTCGCTGAGAGGGGGGAGGGTCTGGCTTATATGTGCGCTGCCCCAGCGCGTTCAGAGCCGCACCCCGGGAGCAGACAGAGGCCGGAGCTGGGGCGTGGCGCTTCCCGCTATCCGAAATACTCGGCCATACCCGGCCGGGCAATGTCTGCAGGGAGCCTGCGCCAGCCACGGCCACCAGGTTCCAGCGCAGCCTCAGGGCGCAGCCTCCTTCCCCTTCTCCCCTCAGCCACCCTCGCTCGCGGCCAAGTGACCCAGGCTCACCCCGCTCAGGCAAGTGATCGGCGGCAGCAGCAAGCGGACCGGGGAGCTACCTGCTCCCCCTCCCCCGGCCTTGCTCCCCATGGCAGTGCGCCCCCTCCCGGCAGTTGCTGCTGGCGCAGCGCCCGCCCCCGCCCCTTGTGGCTGCTTCCAGTGAAACCCCCTCTCACCCCGCACTGCAGCGCCCTGTGGCTGGCCGAGACCACGCCCCCGCACCGCTCCCCTCTCAGCCTGCCTCGCTACCCCTCCCTTCCCTCCCTGGCGCTGCGGCTTCTCCCGGGACCCTTGGCTCAGCGTCCCCTGGCCTCTTCCGGCTACACTCCCGGGTCCCCAGCACCTCCCGTCCTCGTCCATCTGCGCAAGCAGACAACTGGGTGCCTCTTCCATGTGTTCCTGAGTCTCTCTCCAGAGCTTCCACCCAACACTTCCCCTGTGATTCCCCGCCTGCCCCCCCCGCCCAGTGATCCGCCATCCCCCTGTACCCTAACTCTATCCCAACCCCTGCCTTCCCCAGTGATCCTCCACCCCCGTGCCTAACCACCCTCCTACACTCCAGCCCCTGGCCTGCCAGGTGATCTTCCATCCCCTCCAAACTCTTCCCTCTCCAGTGATCCCCAACCCCCTGCCCTTGCTCCTGAACCCAACCTCTGCGCCCCCCAGTAATCTCATCTCCGTACTCGATCCCCACCTCCCCCAACCCTGCCCAGTGATCTGCATCTGCCTTCCGCTCACCCCGCCTCCACCCCAACTACTGCCCTGCCCAGTGATCCCCAACTTCCCCGAAACCCTTCACCCCAGTTACCCTCCATCCCCGGTGCCCTAACCACCCTCCTACACTCCAGTCCCTGCTCCCCAGTGATCCCCGTCCCCAACCTCTGCGCCCCTCAGTAATCTCACCCCCCATGCCCGATCCCCACCTCCCCCCAACCCCTGCGCCCCTCGGTGCAATTCCTGGCCGCTCCCCGCCCCCGCGGACAGGCAGGTAGCTGCCCCCTCCCGCGGCTCCCTGCCCCCGCGGCGCTGGTGCCCGCCCCTCCCCGCCCGCGCGCCGCGGCTGGTGCGGGGGGCGGCGGCGGCAGCGAGGAGGAAGGGATGAGGTCATCCTCTTCCCGGCGTCAGTCAGCTGGGTGGCGGCGGCGGAGGGCGGAGGGATGCGCCGGGCCGGGGAGCGGTCCCGCGGCTGCTGCCGGCTCGGGCGGAGCGCGCGGCTGGCGGGGCTCCGGGGCTGAGCGTGGCTCCCCGCAGGCAGGCGGCGCTCCAGGCGCGGCGGCCCCGGGAGGAGCCGGCGGCCCGGCCGGCAGCCGGGCAGGGGAGCGGAGCGGAGCGGCGGCGGGGGAGGAGCAGGGGGAGGCGCGGGATAAAGGCGGGCGCGCTCGCTCTCCCCGGCGGCGGGGCGGAGGCATCATGGCCGCGAAGTCGGACGGGCGGCTGAAGATGAAGAAGGGCGGCGAGGTGGCGTTCACGCCGCTGCAGAACTCGGACCACTCGGGCTCGGTGCAGGCGCTGGCCCCGGGGCTGCCCTCGGGCGCGGGGCCGGGCGGCGGCGACGATGAGGCGCCGGCCGGGGGGCGGCTGCTGCAGCGGCGGCGGGGACTGCTCGGGCGGCGGCTCCAGCTGCTGCGGCGGCGGCGGGAGAAGAGGCGGCGGCTCCCGGGGCTCGGGCGGGGGGCTCGTCGGCGCTGTGCCTGCGGCTGGGCCGGGAGCAGCGGCGCTACTCGCTGTGGGACTGCCTGTGGATCCTGGCCGCCTTGGCCGTGTACTTCGCCGACGTGGGCACCGACATCTGGCTGGCGGTCGATTACTACGTGCGGGGCCAGCGCTGGTGGTTCGGGCTGACCCTCTTCTTCGTGCTGCTCGGCTCCCTCTCCGTGCAGGTGTTCAGCTTCCGCTGGTTCGCGCACGACTTCAGCACCGAGGACAGCGCCGCCACCGCCAGCCACTGCCCGGCCGCCGAGAGCAAACTGCTGGTGAGCAGCGGCTCGGCGGCCGGGGACATGGACGCCCCTCGCCCCTGCACGCCGCAGAGGCAGGCGTCCAACGCCAGCAAGAGCAACGCCACCACGGCCACCAACAGTAGCAACAGCAGCAGCACCAGCGGCGGCAGGGCCGGCAAGAGCAGGTCCGCCTCCTGCGCCTTCTGCATCTGGCTCCTGCAGTCCCTCATCCACATCCTGCAGCTGGGGCAGATCTGGAGGTAGGACCCCTTTACTCTCTTACACCCCCTATCGGCCCGCGGGGGAAGGGAGAGAAGCTAGGCGGCTCGGCTCCTGCCCGTCTTGTGATATAGTTGGGAGGATGACGGGGGGGACTCCTCAGGCTTGTTTCATTGAGTTAAAACTTGCATTGCTATTAAACTTTCCCTCTTTCTTTTCCGGAAGCAAGTGACCCTATAATTAATGTAGTTGGGGTGTATGCCGCTCTCTGTAGCATAGATGCAGCAGCTGGATTAGAATATTACCCAAGCTGGTTAGCTCCTATGTGTATGCGGAAACAGGGTTAAACCTTTTTCATTGCCACCACTCACAATACTATCCCTTTCCCAGGGGCTGAGTCGGTAGACAATGAATATATTGCATATCCCTATTGGTACACTGTTTTTTATTTGGATTGTTATTTAATATGCAATGTGACCATGCAAAAAGTATTGGTAACTGCCTCTGGAGGACTGGCTGTTGTAATGTGTTCAGGTGATTAGGATGGCTGTGTCATCGTGCATGGCTCTAGAGAAGGTTGGATGACCAGAAAGCAAGTGTGAAAAATCAGGTTGGGTGGATAATAAGGTCCCATTGGGGATGGGGGAGAAAAGGATCTTATATAAGACAAAGCTCCCACTATCTGGATGGTCGTGATAATGTCAGGACATTTTATTATCTTAAGAAGAAACTTAGTAAAAATCCTAAAAAGTAAGGTAGTGGTAAGTATGGTAAGCCTGCTGAAGTTTTAATGCTAGTGGGCATTTAAGCTAGTAGTTTAGTCGTCTTCTGTTTGCCATGTGCAGTTAGTGACATTACACCCAGATTATATCAACTTGGAATTCAAAACATAATGCACCTCCAGATTTATCTGGGGGATCACTGGAGAGGGAAGGGTTTTGGGGGATGGAGGATCACTGTGCAGGGCAGGGGCTGGGGTGTAGGAGGGTGGTTAGGGCTCGGGGGATGGAGGATCACTGGGGAAGGCAGGGGTTGGGATGGAGTTATGGTACAGGGGATGGTGGACCACTGAGGGGTAGGTGTTGGGGGCAGGTGGAGCATCACTGGGTGGGGTAGGTGTTGGGGGCAGGCAGGAAATCACAGGGCAAGAGTTGGGTGGAAGCTCTGGAGGGAGACTCAGTATCAATTATGGTATATTTTTCCTATCTAGAATTGTTTTCATATCTGCACATTAATATGATTAGAGAACTTCAGAGAGTGAAGATTACAGCTAGAAAAGAAATGCTCTGCCTAGGAGATGTATAGTCATATTGTTGTGCTTGGAAAACATATACTTACATAACATCTTGTCCTAAAAATCATGTTTTCCATTTATCATACATCATGTATGGTGAAGAAATGTTTCTGAAAACTTTTGAATAGTTATCTATAATGTGGTGTTCATGGAAAGGCCATGTTACAATTGTTTATAGAAGATATGGTACTTAACTGAAAGGACATGTGCACTGAATATCATCATTGGTATTCAAGTTTTTGCCAAAAACTATGCCATAGTAACTGTATAGTTTCAAATGCTGAAATGCTATTAAGTACCATGTAGCTTAAGTGTTCAAATAGATACCGTCTTTTCTTCATCCCTGAAAGATGTTTTCTGGAACTGAATTTGTATTCTTAAAACAGATTTTCAAATTGAGGCATAGTAATTTGGAAGCAAATTTTACTAGTGTTTAAAAAAGCCTACTCTTGACGAAGCATAATGTATGCTGTTAGTTACAATTTCAAAATAAAATTAGGGTATACAAAAGCAACGTTTCAGGTATGCTGAATGTAGCAATCTATTGAGGCAACAGTCAAAAAAGTGTTATTGAAGTTTCCTTTTTTGACTGGTAGAAGGTGTATTTTTAGAACAGGTTATTTTATTAGCATTTATTATAACAATATTTCCTGTTATAGTCACATCATTTAATAAGAATTCTTTTATTATTTCTGTTCATATTTGGATTCAGTACATCACCTTTTAATGTTCTAAATTTGGAATTTTTAACTTCCAGAGATCCTCCTTTTGGATGAGAGGTTGTCCCTTAACACAATTTAAATCTGACTGTGGCCTTTGGATACTACTTCAATATAAAAATATTAAATAATAATCTAGAGAGTTTGATAATAGTAAATAGATCAAATTTCCTTTTTCATAACAAAGTCTTGAATGTTAAATTCTGTTTTTCATAGAAGTTATTGAATATTATTTTTAATCAAATCTGTGCTGGGACTAATCCAGAATCACAAGTTTTTTAAACATTTACTGACTGAGAAGCAAATAGAATTTCAACCAACAAAATATTTGTTCAAAATTGCTTGTGCACTTTCCCCATGTGGGGCTGAACTCAGGACTCTCAGTGAGATGCATCATAATTACTATTTAGACCCAATCTTGCAAACACACAAGTATCTTTATGCATGTGAGTAATGCCATTGAGTACAATGACACCATTCACAGGTGTAAAGTTGCTTGTGCTTATCTGTTTGCAGAACTGGGACCTTAGTAAATATGATCTGATGCCATGTCATTTGTATATATTGAGAACACATTTCTCTCCTTCCCCCCAGTCCACCTCCAGAATGGACAAAATGGCAGGAGTGAAGCATTTCAGTTGCAGGTGGGAGGTAGCAGTCTGTAAAGAAGCATACAAATAGAGTCTGTATCAGCCCGAGTGCCTCAGAGCAGTGCTCCACAACATCTCTCTGGATTGGAACGTGCAAAGGTTAGGGTTTGTGAGTGGAGCTGGGTATGGTCCAACATTGCATGGCAATGTAGGCAGCATGGTGAGCTGGGATTGATGTATTTTAGACCCTTGTTTGTTTGTTTTAAATTTTTGATCAATAATTTGACCGGATTCTTAGCTGTTCACTGGTAACTTAACTATTTTCTCTATTTTTCCATAAGTCTAATTATTTTATAGCTCATTGTTTGTAGTATTGTATGTAGTTATTGTTTAGAGTCTATTTGCCTAATTTGTTCCTTTCCTCCCCCCAATATATTTCATGAAAGTCTGAGTCCTTATGGTTATCAAAAATGAATTATATGAGAAATGAGGTATGCTTATAACATTCCCATAGAAGTTTTAGGCCTGAAGGAACCATTATGATCAGCTAGTTTGATTTCTGGTGTAACACAGACCATAAAACGTCCTCAGAATAATTCTAGAGCAGGTCTGTTAGAAAAACATCCACATTTCGTTTAAAAATTGCCAGTGATGGAGAATCTACCATAACTATGGGTAAATTGTTTTCATGGTTAAATACAAGCAATATAAAAAAAGTATGCCTTATTTCCAGTCTGAATTTGTTTAGTTTCAGCTTTCAGCCATTGAATCTTGTTATACCTTTCTCTGCTAGACTGAAGAGCCAATTACTAAATAATTGTTCCCTATTTATGTACTTGATTTCCTTGAATCTGTCATTATAAGGCATGTTTTATAATCTCATCATTCTTGCTCCTTTTCTCTGAATCCTCTCCAACTATCGCTGTTGTGGGGATCAGAATTGGACATAGCAGCCGTTTCACCAATGCCAAATATAGAGGTAAAATAACCTCTCTATTTCTACTAAAATTCCCCTGTTTATGCATCTCAGGATGACATTAGTTTTTTTGATCACAGCATCATATTGGGAGCTCATGTTCAGCTGGTTATCCATCAAGACTCCCAAGTTTTCATTCAGAGTCACTGCTTCCCAGGATAGGGTTCTCTATCCTGTGATTATAACCTACATCCTTTATTCTCCAATATGTATGTTTTCACTCTAGCCATATTAAAACACATATTCACATGTGCTCAGTTTACCAAGTGATCTTGATCATTCTCACCCAGTAACCTGTTCTTTTCAAAATTTACCATGCACCCAATTTATAGTCATTTGCAAACTTTATCAGTGATTTTTTTGTGTTTTTTCTTTCATGTCATTTATAAAGATGTTAAATAGGGCCAAGAACTATTCCATAAGGAACTCCGCTGGAAGTAGACCTGCTCAATGATGATTTCTCGATTTTATAGTTGGCTAATTTTTAATTATTTTATTGTGTGGCTGTATTAATTTCATATTAGTCTAGTTTTTTAATCAACTCAAATACCTTACAGACATGTAAGTATTTTATGTCAACACTTCTCAGTGCAATTGTGGGTCCAAAAGAATTGTGCATTCAGGAAAGTAGGTGCATCCTTCTGGAAAAGTAAGCACAATTGCAGCAGGAAATCCATAGAACTGAAAACTCTCCCACCTAATAAAGCACGTAGACTGGCCTGAGAAGTTCTCATGTAAGCAGTCAGAATGCAGGCTGACCTCTTTGTGAAATTTGGTTTGTACACATTATGAGCACCTTCTTTGGCAGGCCACTGTGGTATATTATATATTGTGTGTGTCCTATTAGTCTGACTTGCACAATAGTCTAAAGATTGAAGTTCTTGCTGTTGAAAACTTGTGCTGCTTTCTTTTCTTTGCTTTGGGGATGCTATTTTACTTTACAATTTTTATGTGTTTTTCCTTTGGCCTGTGTTTAAATCTACCTTATCAGCCTAGGTTCTTCTATTGTCCCACTACCATAGAATTAGAGTGCATTGTCAATAAGTAAAAATGATAATGATATCTTGCTTCCTCCTTGCCAGCAAGTAGACTTAGGTGCTGAGATTGCTTTTTTGTTTGATTGGTTTGGGTGATTATTTATATATCCAACCAACAACATATATATGAATAAACATGAAGGTATAAGAATTGGGTTTTGTGCTTAGCTGTGAAAGCACAGAAGCAGTTTTTCATTCTCATCACATCTGGCAGTGAGGACCATCTCCTGTGAAGGTTCTGACTCCAGAAGTCATCAGCACATCCCTTATTTGCCAGCTGATTTACTGCTCCAATGGAACTTAGATATCAAGGAAATGGTGGTCATGTGGAGAGACAATCGCACAAATAGCTAGGAACAGTTCCATGCAGGGTGTTAAAATGGTGACCTAGAACTGGACTCTGAATTCAATGGGGAGCTCCCACTGAGAGTAACAAATTGGTGTGATGTGTTTCTGGTGACCTCTGATGCCGAGCAGTTGCATTCTGAGTTCACTGGAACAATCTCTGGGAATAGAGCTTCCTTCCTAAACACAGGGAATTGCAATAGCTGTGCCTGGACATTATAAAAGCCAGTTCTGAGCCTAGTAGGTTTGATGTCACCTTGTGACATATTTTGAAATGACTGGGCCTCTCAAGATCTTAGCTTAAAGAAAATATTAGTTTCATTAAGCTATTGAATGGCTAGAAATTGGCCTTTCTTAATATCACATTCAAGATTCATTCTTATTTACAAATGTAAATGTGATTACTAAAAACAATTACATATTAATTTTAATTGAAGTGTGCTAATGGGAAATTAATGGGAGTTGTAATGCTGCCTGGGGTGATGCTGTGAAATAGTGATTTAAAATCAACTTCTACTACAGTGTAACAAAAAAAAAAAAAAATCATGTAACTGCAGATGAGCCACAAATGACATGAATAAAAATTTAGGTTGTTCTTTTGTGTGTTGTCACTGATTTCTACAGACCATTGTACTCAAGGCTGAATTCTGCCATTTAGAAGGAAAAAGCCCATCTGTGAAAAGATTTGGCGGCTCTCTGCAGGCTGTTAGCCAGGACTGATTCTCGGTTACAGTCCCATTGAAGTTAGTGTGGTTGATTGAGTGCATCTGAAGGCAGATTTTTGGGACTGTGTAGAAAGTTGAATTTATACTATAAATTGTTAATTGCTTTGTTTGTTTTTTTAAAATTCTGCCTGCAGACTTAGCTGTGGATATATTCTCTTATCCATGGCTCTGATACATTCTGTGTTGAACCTGTTGTGATGCTTTGCTCAGGGCACTCAGAACCATAATCTACTGTGTTACCCTCTCTGACTAACCAGGAGAGAGCTTTGCTGGAGTTTACAGTATGAGACAGCTCCTTTCCACACCAGTCTGTTTCTAAACCATGCTTTGCAACTATCAGTGAACCCACATTCCCTGGAGATGTCTCTGCTGTGTATCCAGTTCCTCTCACTGGGCACTTATACAGCAACCTGGGCACTTACACACTGGGCATTTGCACACCAATTTGTTATCTTAGCTGAGGTTCCCCAGTTTACTTTATTACAGCACTCAAAGATTTTGTAATAAAAGGCTATGTCTACACTGAGCAACTTACAACAGCATGGTTTATACTGCTGCAGCCGCACTGTAATAAGCTAAGCAATGTACCGGCTCTTTGTTGCTTGGAGAGAGCTTTTCTGGTGACAAACTAAAACCACCCTCAATGAGGAATGTAGCTTCAGTGACAGGAGAGTGGCACCTACCAATGAAAAGTCGTCCACACCAGTACTTTTCATCCTTAAAGCTAGTGTTATTTGGAGGGATGTTTTTTCACATCCCGAGTGACAAAAGTTTTTAATGATGAAAGTGCAGTGTAGACAAGATCTTAGACCAGGGGTCTCAAACTCCCTGGCTGCAGGGCAGTCCTGGCCTGAGTGATTGAGCAGTCTGGCCTGGGACTCTTGGCAGGCTCAGGGGGGCTGTTCACAACTGGCCCCCAAACTCTACCGCTTTCTACCACTGCCCTGCCCTCTCTCCCCATGGCACCCCATCCCCCAAGCATACAACTTTTGGGATCACTGAGGGGGCCTGGTGCCACATGGCACCAGCGATCACACCTCCCTTCCCTGCACTCCCTCTGGCACCTGTGCCTTCACAGTGTATTTCACTTCCCCCACAGCTCCTGCTGCCACAGCGCGTGCGGGGAGAGGGGTGTGAGTGGGAGACAGTAGGAATGGGCGGGGCTTGGGGGCTGGTAATGGACAGGCCCTCCCCCCAACCCACCAGAAGTCCCAGGCTGGATTGCACAATCACTGCAGCTGGGACTGGCCCACAGGCTGGGAGTCTGACACCCTTGCCTTAGACTGGAAATATAAGGGGAACAAAATGGCAAAGTCCATTGTCCCGTAAGAACCTCAAAGACCTCCTGGGGTTCAGGCCCTCTGGAGTGCTCACCAAACAGTTTCTTCCACTGCTTTGATTGCTTTGTTTACCTGATGTGTAAATGTACTTTCAAAATCCCTGGCTTACAAAACTCACCAAGATAGGTAAATCCACATTCTTTTGTCTGAAACAGGCTTGTCTATTGACTACCTTAAAAACGTATTTTAAGAACATATTTCCAGCACACCTACATATTTCATTATATACAACCTGTACATAATACATCACACAATGATATTCATGACCAGCATGTCACCAGTTTTTATGATCACTTACAAGACACAGTTTAGCTAAATATTATGACAATAGTATTTTAAATGCACCTTTCACCAGTTAGCATAAAGGGGAAGTTAGGGTCTCACCCATATGTACATCAAGAAGAAAGTATGGAGCTCTGTCCTCCAAGGGCTGATGTACATCTGCTGCAGGAGAGACATTTGGCTACAGATTTTGGTAAGCACAGGAAAAGTGGGGGTTCAGCTAGCACGGCCAGCAATTCTAGTAGTCTTAAAGAGGTCATGTATTTTCAGAGTAAGGGTGCGTCTATGGCCTTGTCAAACCCCCATTCTGGCAGAGTAATACTGGGAGAAGTATAGAATGTCTCCCTTTCTAAAATTGGTAGAGCAAGAACCACCTACAGCTTAAATCACTTCACTGCCTCCTTTTTGCTTTCCTTAAGGCACTTCATGTCCTCCACAGGACCAGATGTGTAACTTCTAAAACTCGTTCTTCTTCCTTCTCCTCCTTAGCTCTCATTGTGGAAAAGTTACTCTGAACTGATTTGGAAGTGACAGCTGGTTCTGAAAGCAATGGGATTTGTAATACCTGTGATCTTGTATGGAAATGAGTGTTAAAGTTGGGTCAGCTACCAAAGAAATTTGGATGCTTCTTTCTCATGAGTCTTGCAATAAAGGGGAAGACTCATGCTAGTTGTATGGTTTCTGAGGAATGCAGCTGTTAAGATAGAGAATTGCTGCTATACATAAGGCTTGTCCCCACAATTCTTTCTTAAGTGCATCTGAGTAAAGGACTGCATGATGGGACCCTTCAGTTGGAATAGAAAACAATGTAATACAAGTTAAAAAATAGCAACAGACATTATTTTGTTAATACATTCATTTCAATTTGAGTAATGAGTTTACAAAATGAACATATCCGTGGATAGTATTTCACCATGGTGGGAAACTACAGTAAAGCCAGAGATGCAGAGTTCTCAAACAGGAGACTCCAAGTGTGATATATACAGTGAACACAGATTTTGATTTGGTGACATTGAGGCATGTAACATGTTGAGTTTCCATCTTCTATATGCAAGAGGCATGCAGCATACTGGAAAATGTTGCAAACATCCTACATTTTTGTATGAGTTACTTCCATGTATTGTTTCGGAGGGGTAGCTGAGTTAGTCTGTAACTGGAAAAATTTAAAAAACAACTAATAGTCCTGTATCACCTTAGGGTACATCTACACAGTTGAAATAAACTATTTCAGATTTTTTTTTCCAAAATAGCTTGTTTCTAAATAGCATGTCTACACTTCAGGGAAGCCTCAAAATTAGTCAGAGGGAGGCTTCCCTAATGTGGATGTGCAGTGGAGCATCCACACTACTGCTATTCCAAAATAGCTATTTCAGAATAAGCGTTATTCCTAATGGAATGAGGTTTACAGATTTTGAAATAAGTCATCCATTATTTTGAAATTATTTTGAAATAATGGAATTGCTGTGTAGATGCTCGCATTATTTAGAAATAATGACCATTATTTTGAAATAACTGTGCTGTGTAGACACACCCTTTGGGCTCATCTAGACTACAAGGAACAGTTGAAAGTTGCATATTTTCTTCTGATCGCACTTTCGAAAGCAGATCTTTCAAAAGAGAAAATAGTTTAGACGCGGATTTTTTGGCGACCCCTCCCCCTTTGTTGAAAAGCCGCTCCTCCTCAAAAAATGAGGTTTACGCAGCTTTTTGACAAAGGGTTTGCCGAAAGGTTTGCCGAAAAAGCTACATTTAAATTACTTTCACTTTAGTGTGATCGGAAGAAGATATTCAAATTCCTCAGGAAATATCCTCTTTTGACTGTTCCTCATAGTCTAGATGAGCCCTTAGAGACTAAAGAAACATGTAGATGGTATCATGAGCTTTCGTGGGCACAACCCACTTCAGATGAAGAAGTGGGTTGTGCCCATGAAAGCTCATGCTACCATCTATGTTTTGTTAGTCTTTAAGGTGCTACAAGAGTATTCGTTGTTGAAGTTTTTCCATGTATTGTGTTTCTCAGACAGTGTTTTGGGGACAGTTAAAAGAACATTTTACTCATTTTGCTTTGCTAGCATTTTTGAAAGTTCAAAAGATATTGTGCAGGAGAAGGAAGGAAGCAGGCAAAGCACCTATCAGCATGAATAACCTGTGAAATGTATATGGAAATAATTAGGTTTTAAAACATTTTCTTTATTGAGCTTTATAATAACTTGTCACCAAGAGTAATGGTATTTACTTTCAGTGATGTAAGAAATGAAACAAACAGCAAGGACTCACTGAAACCATGTCAATTAAATGTCTGTCCAAATGCCATTCTGCTTTCCCTACTGTGGTGTTCTGGAAGAATTCAAGATTTTCACCTTTCATGTTTTAAATCTGGAGGTATTTGCTCAAGAGTATTAAATGCTCCCCTCTATCCAGATGGTACATGAGCAGAGAGATGGTCTGTAAGGTAGACAGGAATGAAAGCAAATTTTTATGCACACAGATTCTATGGTATATGTTCCACGAGAGAAACTGTACTAAGTGGATTGCTGCATTTTGCACCAGGTAAAATTTTGAGAGATTTTCATCTGTAGTGTTATGTAGAGCATATTACAGTAATAAAACCTAGTCTGCCAAAGGTAAGGATCATGTTAGTAAGACTCAGTTGCCTCACCTGAGATTGTGGGAGGAGTGAAAAAGCATTCATGGCTACAAATACTATTTGATCCTCAGTCTAAAGAAAGCCTTGCTTCTAATAAGATCCATTCTATTTTGTGCACCTTACGAACAAAATTCAACCTCTCTATTAAGAGCGCTGCTCTTTAGCCTTCTCTTCTAGAAAGGGACCAAGGAGTATAGTTTCCATCATCCCCACGCTGAGTGTAATCAGCTACCTCTTTTCTAGCTCTTTATCACATTTAGACAGCAGGAATGCTGAGAAACTGCATCATCCATATCTGATGAAAAGGAAACAGAGCAGAATGTGTCATGGTCATTAATGGCAATTTAGCTCAAACTACCTATCCAGTTCCCATAGACATAGTGAATGAGAGATGACAGAACAAAGCCTTGTAGCGTCCCACATGAAAACTACCAATGGTAGAAGAGCAATCACTATGCAAGTTCTAGGGACACCAGCTAACTGGTGACACATGCTGTTTTCACAGGAAAGAACTCTCTGCTTCTGGTGCAAGGTGAGGTGTTTGGTGGTAGGTCTCTTGTTTATATTTATGATGTGTGGGGAATGAGGCCTTTTATTTTTTAATATCTGATTTTTCTAGGTTTACAATTTGCCACCACCGGTTAAACACTCTAGTCTGGTATCCTCAGGACCTGTCCGGTGCTGAACCAGAGAATTTGCCAAACTACGGGAGGTCAATATTGTCTAGAAGCATTACCAGCACCTCCACTGCTTACAGGGCTCTTAGAAAACATTCAGGGGTAAATTAGAGCTAAATAAGAACACTGAACACTGTGAGCCAGGACTGGTGGCTGTAAGCAAACTTTATGGGACGGTGGGAAACTTGGCCAAACTCATGAGAAGTGAACATCTGGCTAACTAAAACCATGCTGGATCATGGATGTTGCTGGACCAGAGAGTACCAGATTAGGGAGGTTCAGCCTGTAGGATTTTATCTGTCTTGCAAGTCTTAAAGACATAATTGCCTACTCTGCCTTGTCTCCAGGGTTAGGCGTTAAGCATAGTTTCATTGATTTCACCAGGACTACGCCATTTTACACCATCTGAAGATTGGCCTTTGGTGTCAGATTGAAGGCACATTATAGGATATCTAGTATGTCCAGTAAATTATACTTTTTATATATTTAGGTCCCAGACTTTTCAAAAACTGAAAGTTTATTTTCCTCCCATTCCAATAAGCAAAAGATTGTGTTTCTAAGATGTGTTTCTAGCATCTCTCTGTGGTGTTTCTGATATTTTTGTCCTGTTGCTCTCTAGGAATTAGATCAGGATGGGCAAATTTTGGCCCGTGGGCTGGATCCAGTCCACAGGGTTAATCCCTGGCAGGCCCCCATCACTATGTTTACCTGTGCTTCCACAAGTATCAGATGATCGCAGCTTTCCTTGTCCACGAAATTGCCATTCACGGCCAGTGCAAGTGTTGGGAAGCAGCATCCCAGTCTGTGCCACTTCCTGCCACTCGCTTTGGCCACAAATGGCGATTCATGGCCAATGAGAGTTGCGATCATCCGATACCTGCAAAGGCGCAGGTAAACATAGTCCTTGGTGGGCTGCTGCCCTTTTATTGCCCAACCCTGAATTAGATGGTCAATAATTCCAACTGTCACAGGACCTCACGTGATAACATGTCAAACTGTCACTAACTTCTCTCAGTGTTTTGAAATCTGCCAGTTTGTTCCATTTAAGACTAAATTCATGAGTGAGTAATTTTCTAGAAAAGATTATTGCATAACTTTTCTATCTGTTTCCCAGTGCACAGGAAGGCTACAACTTAGAGGTACCATGTTTCTTCCACCAGGCTGCAGGCATTATTGACTTAAGTCTTACTAGGTATTGTTTCCTTTCCTTAAGTCAGGGGTTCTCAAACTTTGTGATACTGCAACCCCCCTCTAAGTTGCTCATGACCCCCCGGGGGGGTCGGGACCCACAGTATGAGAAACGCAGCCTTAAGTGCTCATGGGAGGTGATTGATTGGACAGAGCAGCAGCGGATGGGGCAGTTGCACTTAGAGGGAATTTATCTACCTTAGTGCATTTTAGCTTCTATTAATCCATTCAGTAAAATAAATATTGCTTTCCTTTTGTTGAGACACAGTGATATGTAGATGATTGTTATGTTTTAAGATATTAATGCGAAGCTCCATTCCCGTTCTTTAGAATCACTCACTACGAGATGGTGTGCAAATTAGTCTCCCCGTTCAGTTTATCCTTACAATCCAAACTGCATATAAATGTTGCTGATAAATTTTAGAAGGAAAGATATACCAGAAATGGCAAATGTTAAAACAATTTTTCTTATAGAAGTGCTTAGTACTTATATAGCACTTTGCTTTTTCAAAGCACTGGGTAAACACTAATACTTTTGCCAGTCCATTTGGTCTGAGTAGGTCAGGGTGGGCAAAAGGGCCTCCATGAGCTGGATCTGGCCCACCAAGCGGGTGGATCTGGCCCATGGAGGCCCTGCCCAATGAGGGCCTTGGGGCAGGTGACCGCCCGAAGCCTTCTCTGCTCTGCCCCCGCCCTGTGAGCAGCGCGTGGCGCTTCAAAGTGCCATGCACTGCTCGCAGGGCAGGGGCAGAGTGGAGAAGGCTTCGCGTGCTCACCTGCCCCCAGGCCTTAATTGGCCTGGGAGCGGGGGAGCACGCGAAGCCTCCTCCCGCCCTACCAGGAGCATGTGGCGCTCTCCCCACCCCACCCTGCGAGCAGCGCGCGGCACTTCAAAGCACCACATTCTCCTCGCACGGGTGGGAGGAGGGCTCCTGTGCTTCCCCGCCCCTAGGCCCTGATTGGCCTGGGGTTGGGGGAGCGTGCCAAGCCTCTTCCAGGGCATGGGTGCCTAGTGGGAAGGGGGAGCAAAGGGAGCTCCCCAACCCCCAGACCAATCATGGTCTGGGGGTGGGGCAGCCCAGCCCCTTCCTGTTTAGGCCCCACCCCTTCAGGCAGCTCCCATTGGCCAGTTTCTGGCCAGAAACCAGACAATGGGATTGTGTTGGGGGTAGGGGGCAATGCCGGAAGCTTCCCCCCCACCCCCAGGATTACAGTTTTGAAAGGGAATCGGGGCCAGGCAGCCGCATTTCTGAGCAGAGTGAGTGGCTGTGGGTCAAGCAGGGGAGCCAGATCCAGCAGCTTGGCAGGCCGGATACAGCCCACAGGCCATATCTTGCCCAAGACTGGTCTAGAAGAATATTTGCTCTCTACCAGCTAGCTCCAGTCCCTAATCTTTGACTGTAAGGACAAACTTTATTGAAAGATATGCAGTTTCCAGCAACATGACAATTTCATTCTTGTTTTAACTTATGTAATAATAGGAGTTGTTAAGTTGAAGGAATGTAAGTTAATATTCTTGTAGAACATGTCAATCATAATAGTTAAATAAAGAGGTTGGTGGGTTTTTTAATTGAATCTTTATTTCAACACACACAAAAATTAAACCATCAACTGCAAACAAAGGTACTATTTAAGAGTTTTTGTTGACGCTTTTTAAAAAATAAAGTATAATACCAGTTTTCTCCATTGTATCAGCGTTATCTATTTAGTGTGTTATATCCAACAGAAAATGGGCATGGAAGTGTTAGTCAATTGAAAGTAGCATTTTTAAAAAATGAAGGAAGACCACAATAGGAAGGGATACAAATAGAGTTTGGGGCAGCAACAGTGAGGAGGGGAATAAAAGGAAAAAATGAGTATGAGAGGATGCAGGGGTACGGTTTAGTCCCTAGTGTTAACTCCAGCTCATCATCTTTTACTCGCTGACCAGGGAAAAGTGACAAGATTGATGCCTGCTTGAGGGACCGAGGAAGTGAAAGATTCCATACCTGGAGACTGGACTGAAGCCCACTAACACCCTTAAATAATTATAGCACCATAGCTTGCAATTAGTAGTTGTATTTTATATAATCATGAATACAAACTTGAAAAAAAGCTAGGATACATTCTTCCATCCCTGATTTCTATTTGTCTTAATTTTTTAAGAGATTGGCAACTCATATAAGTAGAATAGTCATCAATATAACTCCGTTGTCTTTTTTGTTAATTTTGAAATAAGGATATAATGGATCCCATGTGTTGTATGTTTTATTAGTTTGGTAACTGGTATATCTGATCTCTAAGTGCTGTGATCCTTTATTCATATAGTGGCACAAACTATAACTTAAATAAAATACACTTTATTTCCATGGTTCTCAAACTTTCGTATTGGTGGCCATTTACACAGCAAGCCTCTGAGTGCAGCCAATCCCTTATAAATTAAAAACACTTGTTTGTATTTAATACTATTATAAAAGCTGGAGGCAAAGAAGGACTTAAGGGGAGGCTGAGAGCTCATGATTTCCCCACATAAAAACCTTGTGACCCCCTGAGGTGTCATGACCCCCATTTGTGCATTCCTGCTTTATTTTTTCTGTAGTGCAGTAGCTAGTGTTGCAATGCTATGTCGTTATTTTTGTTGCCATTTTTTTTCTATGTGTTAGCTGGGATGTTATGGTCTAATCAGTATACAAATGGTATTGGTAGAAATGTTTCCCTCGAGAGTCACATAATTCCTATGGACTGGCAGAATTAATCAGTAGATGTGGTGATTACCATAAATTTCAAGTGATTGAGAACACCATCTGGAATAATGGAAGTAAATTATTCTTGTGTGTTTAAAGAAAATTTGGCAGCCAACAATATGAAAACAGCAGTCAGGTTCTTTAGAAAATATTGAAATTGTTCATTTTATTTTAAGCAAATTTGGTAGAAATGTTAGGTGTCAGGCTAATTGTACAGGAAAATGAAGGATTCTATCTGTCCACCTACCAGATCTATCATTAATAGTAGCAGTATAAGCTTCCCCATACTGCTCTGCTAATGAAAATCAGCCCTGGCATAGGGAATCTGTCCCTAGGGATGAGGGTAGTTCCATTTCTAATGCATATTCAATCTCTCAACAGAGACAGTCACCTGTTCCTAAGGAACTAATGTGAGATCAACAGATTTCACAAGGGCACTAAACTGCTTTGGTAACAGATTATCTAGCACCATCAACTTGGTGCCCTAAAGCAGAAAGCTGTGGGCCACACTACAAATCCCTTGAAATACCTGGTGCTTGTTTGGCTCTTAGTTTTTGACTATGCCCATTTTTCAGATGGAATTTTTTTCAGACAATAAACTTGTGCACACATGTACCTCCAGAATATGATCGGTGGGTAATCCAGACCAGCGAGGGGTTGATCTTGTATGCCTTCTGACCTGGGTTGCTCACAAACAGCTTACAAGCATGCAGGTCACACCTTTAGTGTCATAGCTGTAGGCCTGGTCCAGAAGCTATGACCCCAGCAGCCTGTCAGCCAGGTTCCAGTCACACTGTAGTTTCCACCAGCCTTGATTACTACTTGCAGGGTGACCTCTAATGTACTTCCAGTCCCAAATTTTCCCCAAAACATGTTCTCCCCTCTTCTGCACAGCTCATGCATTAAAGGACACTTGCCCTTTTGTAAATGGTTAATATTCAACAGTTTTCTACTTTAACTGGAGTTACTAAACGGGTCAGTTTAAACTAATACTGGATTAATTTGGATTAAAAGTAAAAAGTTAATGTAACTACAAAGTGAGGTATATAAGGTGAGTACAAGTGTAAGGTATTGAAGTCCGAAACGGTTACAAGTTTTCTAGTAGCTAAAACTTAACAAGCTAGACTTGGCTCAAGATAAAATCCTTACGACATGTTCCCAGCAACATAGCTCACCAAATTCTCCTGTCAGGATCTCCCTCACCCCAATGTCAAAGGACTGGTTCCTTTGTCTTCTTTGAGATGAATTTGGAGTGTTTTTGCCCCTCACTTTCCAGTAACCCACGCTTCGAAATGCATTTTTTTGAGGGCTGCCCCTATGTAAAGTTGATTTCTGCTGTGAGGAAGGAGACATGGAGTCTCCTGGTGAAAGAGCTTCCATTGTTGTTGTTAGCTGAAACACTGATCGATATGTTCCTGTCCCCCTTCTTTGCCAATGAATGGCAGGTGATTATCAATCAACTTTGACACCTGGTTAGAGAAGTTTGTTTTTCCTTTATCTTTTGAGAAACAGGCTTACTCCCCTCTCCAGACTCATCTGGTAACATCTTTTAGTTGTAATTTCAGCTTTATGTTCATAATTCTTAATACAGTTTTTGTTCATATATCACACAAGAATATTATTAATCAGCATGCTGTCAGTTTTAAAAAGGTATTTCACAAGGCCTGTTTTGCACAAAGTAACATGTAGGGCGTGAAGACAAGGGTGCTTAGGGTAACATAGGGATTACTATACTAGATAAGACCAAAAGCTTGAGGGGGTAGCTGAGTTAGTCTGTACAGGATAAACAAAAACAACAGTCTGGTAGCACTTTACAGACTAACAAAACATGTAGATGGTATCATGAGCTTTCGTGGGCACATACCAGGTGCTTCAAAGGTCTGAGAACCACATTGTGGATAAATCAGGGTTAGGAAGAAACTTTCCCTGTGGATAAGTTATTAACTGCCAGTTAATGGTTGGTCTGTGCCTCAAAGAAAAGTTTGTATTCCTTATAACTGATCTTTTCGAAGGAAACTGTGGACATCTTCATTAACCATATAAATATAAAATCCCTGCTACTAGGCTCTTCAGTGACAACTGATGGCAGTGAGTTCCACAGTTTAATAATGCATAATGTGGAAAAAAGTATTTTCTGTTATTCAGTTTAAATTTGTTGCCTTTTCTTTTTTTCTTGTACTTATTTTCTCATAATACATCTTTTTATTATTATTATTATTTTTAACTCCTTTGAAAAAGAAACTGTTCTGATCTCTGCAATGTCTCTTCAGATGGAAATCTGTCTGTCTCTAATTGTTTTTTTTGTTTTACTTTGGAATCATCTAGCTCTATCTTAAAAGAATTGCATAGGTGTCCTTTTGTTGCCACTATATACCTAATAGTTCTAGTTCCATATATTTCTCTTGTAATATAACCAATGACAGGAGCATAAAATACACATGTATGTTCAATTGCACGATTAGCTCAGAGAAACACATTTATGACAGCATAATCCTTGAGATGGGGGGGCTAGTTGTTCACATTTTATTCAACCTTTCTCTGCTGCATAATACTTAAGAGGAATGACATTGTTTTTTATATATCTGGTGGAATAGGAAAGAGCTTCAAAAGAAGCTTTAAAAACATTTGTCATTATTTTAAGTGGTTTTTGGAGTTAAAAACACACAAACACTGGATATGCTTTTCTTTTAGGCAGATAGCGAGATTTACAGTCTTTCCTTGGTCCTTAAATAACCATCGAAGTAGAAAGCATAGGCTTGTGGCTTTAAAAAAAAAAAAAAAAAAAGCTTGGGAATTGGTCTTGTCTCTTTCACTCTCCCAACTCTATTGCAAATTTCCTTAGTGTCCTTGAGCATGTTAGATAAGCCAAAGCTTTGATGTGTCCTTAACTTGGGTTGGTTTGATTTTAGGCTGTCTGTCATGAAACACTTAATGCCCGACTTTCAGGGATGAAGAGCAATTGCCTTTACCTTCACTACCGTGCAATAACTTATTTTTTTCTCTTTTTTTAAAGGAGAAAAGGGACATAAGAGACTTCAAATTGGGCACTCAAAATAGTAAACACTTGTGAAAATGTTTTCCAGTAGTCTGTCTCAGTTTCCCCATCTGTAGAATGGAAGTAACACTTAACTGCACTACAAAGGTGTTTTGAAATTCATGTTTGTAAAGTACTTTTGAGATGGTCAGATGCAAAGCACTCTATGTGCCGACTATTAATATTGTTGTTTTTAAATAGAAGATTTACTTGACGTTTCTCGAGTCCTTAACTCAGTTAATTTTTGTTTCTTGGAAAATGAAGATGTACATGCTTCATTTAAATCATTGCTGGAAGATGGGGGAGGGACTGGGGCTGAGGCATTCAATATGCAGGTTACCCCAGGGTAAAAGGACTAGCCCAGGCCTCTCTTACCACAGCAGCTTGGGGCCAAGTGAGAAGCACCTCTCCAAGGCTGCTGCAGCTCCAGTGGGCACAGCCAGAGGAGGGGTGCATGTTACCTGGCTGGGGCAGGTCCAGGTGTCTGCCCTCTGTGCTCCCCAGCTAGAGTGAGGAATGCCGCAAACTGTGCACTTTCCTCTTGCTCCCTGACAAAGGGGATCCACCAGCAATTTCAGCTTCAGCCCTCCCTTCCCCCCGGTCCTCCCTAAAGGGCACCTGGGGGTGGGGAAGTTCGGGGCTGGGACAGTTCCAGGTGGTGGGGGCAGCCACAGCCAGACCCTTTCACCTTTCTCGTGATTCTATTTCTTTTTCTATATGGTTTTATGTGAAGCAATCCCATTCCAGGCACATCCCACTTTCCTGGTGCAACCAAACCCTTGCCTTGCTTTAAGTTATGATAAGAGGAAGCTGTATATACTGAATTTGGTGGTCCTATCTCTTACCATTTAGGAGGCGTTCTTGAGCAAATTGACAGACAAACTCTCTAAAATATAAATATAAGTACAATAGTAGATGTGCGTTATGTATCATCCTTTGTTAAATTAAACTGATTTTCAGAACACTCAGGGTACGTCTAGACTACATGGCTCCGTCGACGTACGCTGATCATCGGCACAGCGCGGTGGCCATTTTTATTTTAATGAAGTGGGGATTATTTAAATCCCCGCTTCTTTGACTATGCCCAGTAAACTATTTTACATGGCTCCGTTGACGGAGCCATGTAGTCTAGACGTACCCCTAGATTATACCCTACACGAGACATTTGGACACTAAAGCAAAAGTTTAATATAGAAAGAAATGTTTCACCTGGGACTTATATATGCTAGATGCCTCCATTTGATGTAATGGAGAGAATTTAATTCAGTTGAGAGCATCTAAGAACCTGACATTTCTGAATGGTAAAACAGAGAAACATTTATGGGTGATAGCAGTAAGCTCTAGAGTTCTCATTAACATTTCCAGCAATAATGGTGAAAGCTACATTTAATATAGGCTTATTGGAAAAGGCATAAACATAAATAGAGTTCATAGCATATTAAGCGAAGATGTGCTGTAAGTAAAGACCAAGCAATTAAAAAGGTTTACCCAAGTGAAGCCAAATATAGTACAGATGATAATTAATGGGGTTGAGACAACTCAATAATAACCATTTTGAACTTTAACAATAGTGCTTTAATGCATGTGTCAGAAAGAGGGATTATATTTACAATCAACAACCATTTGCTAAGAATTTTTACCACATAGGTTAATTAGGAACTCACGATAAAAGCATACTGATTAACTTGCTGAACAAAGGGGCTATACTT
Source organism: Rafetus swinhoei (assembly GCA_019425775.1). Lineage (NCBI taxonomy): Eukaryota > Metazoa > Chordata > Testudines > Trionychidae > Rafetus > Rafetus swinhoei. The sequence goes on along the minus strand of CM033424.1, from coordinate 66,731,627 downwards.
GGTATTTAAGTATGCCATTCATTTTTTTCCTGTTTGTATTCATATATCTAAAGAAGAGACTTGTTTAGATAACTGATTCCATAATCTGTCCTTTATTCTATGTGTCATTCATTACACAATAGATCCGTGTCTATCAAGAACTTGACCAGCATAATGGGATGCGCGTGGAATGTGATTGTTTCATATCAAATGGAAAGGGAAGAGTGTGAGAGCAGGGATAATTACACTTACCCATGACCACACAGGGGCAGCAAGCACAAGAAGAAGAATGCTCACGGGGGGCAGCAAATACCTCAACGAACAGCTGCTGGCCAATAGGACCCACCACCCCGACCTGCTCTGGGGAGCAGCTGCTGACTGTCACGTGGCCCTGCTGCCCTGGGCCAGTCCTGAGGAGAGCTGGTGCGCCTGGTGTGCTGCTCCGTCCTCTCTGTGGAGACCAACCAGTGGATGCCCCAAGGCCATCCCTAGAGACAAGCTGGAGGGCAGGGTGTGCTGCTCTTTCCACCCGGAGGGAAAAGCCAGTGGGCGGGGTGCACATCCCAGGCCGCCCCAGGGAGGAGTCGGTGGCTACCCCTACCCATGCCCTGAGCCCTTCACTCAGTCTGAGCTCCCCCTCCTCCCAAACTCCTGTCCTGAATCCTGCCTTGAACCCCTCACCATCTTCTCTGCCTCCCACACCCCCATACGTACCTAGTCCCCTGCCCTAAGCCCCTCTTCACATTCAACCCTGACTCCTGCACATGCCCCCCCCACACACATCACGAGCCCCCTGCCCTGAAGGACCCACACAATGCCAGGTAAGACTTCTAGCTCTCTCTGTCTCTGTCTGTCTGTCTGTCTGTCTGTCTGTCTCTCTCTCTCTCTCTCTGATATATTAGGGATGTTAAATTTAAATTAATTGCATTGACTATTTGATTAGCCAATTTGCATCAACTATTCGATAAGTCGATAAGGGCGCCGCCACCTTTGAAGTATAGCAACAGCCCCAGGGAGTCCCCAGCTGACCCCGGGCTCCATGTGGCACTGCCGCTTTGAAATGTTGCATGCAGCCAGGGGCCAGCTCCCCAGGTTCCACGCAGCACTGCTGCTCTGAAGCACCCCTTCCTTCTCCCCCCTTGCTGCTGCTTTCTGATAGAAAGGGAGGGGACCAACTAGTCGACTAGTGTGTCAACTTTCCAATAAGGATTTGCATACCAGATAATCGACTAGTCATTCACATCCCTAATATATATAAATACGTACACATACATACAGAGCTGTTGCGAAAATCAAGCAGGAAACAAGACTCAGGATAAGTCACCACAAAATAAACCCTTCAGGTTTACTGGGCATTGTTTCTCAGCAAGCTAGAGCTAACTTGACCCCCTGTGGAGCCTACTTATCTGGTTTGAACAAGCAGGACCCTTCACCCAGGCACTAAAAAGGGTAAGGAAAGTGGAGCTGGATTTTTTTAAAAGTGACACTCTTGTCAGAAGGGAGGCAGTTGTTGGGGAGCTGATCAATTGGCACCAGCATGTGCTGAGGGGCCTGGAGAAGTTAGGCGTTCCTGGTCATCACTGGGGAAGTCCTTTTGAGAAGAAAGACACCTGTAGCCTTTTTTTTTTTTTTTTTTTTAAACTGTTGAGACTAATTAATGGTAATTTAGCAGAAGTGGGTGGAAAAATATTTGAATAGTAAATTTGCCAAAAAAGGCAAATTTTTAGGCTACCAAAACAGTTTGAAAATTCAGATTGAATTTGATGAACCATTTTGGCCATAGGACATGAATTTTCTTTTGAAATATCTCAACTTTTCAGTTATTTTCAAAACATCCCCTTTAGATGTTTCTTTTAATTTAAAAATGGTTTGTTTGACATGGGGGTGGGGGTGGGAAGGTGAGATGGGTAGGGAAGAGAAGCTGAGGGGGGGGGCATTCTCTTCACATCAGCGATGGGGTATGCGTGTGTCAGTTTTGTTTAAAAACAAACTGGCCACCAGACTGAAACAATGGGTTTGTTGCTCAGCTGCATACAGGTTGTACCTCCCTTAATCGCAACCCTCATGGATATTCCTGGACCAGAGCCAAGGAACAGGCAGGTCTGGCGGCAGGGCAGGAATACAGTAGGGGAAATTGGCGACTCAGCTGGAAGCCCAGTGTAGGGGGAGGAGGGGCAGCATCGCGCAGAGTTCAGCCAGTGTTCCCTCTAAGACTTCCCATCCGTGCGCAGTGAGTTTTGTCTTGTGCACCAGCATTGACATCATGTGTGTTTGTTCGGATGTGTGCCACTGTGGCACCCACCAGTTACAAAAACCAAAGGATAATTACAAGGTCCATGACCTTGCTGTACAGGAATCAGGGCAGGCGATGGGAGGTATGTGGAAGGGGGGGTTTCCAGCCAGAAGGTGCAGCATTCAGGGCAGAGGGGAGCTCACGATGGGGGGCTGAGAGATTAGGGAGATGGCAGCTTCTTGCTGGAGGGTGGCTGGAGCTGGGCTGCCCATTCCTCCAGTGGTTCCTTGTGGGGGTGGGCTCAGGACTGGGCTGCCTGGTCCCCCAGGAAGTGGCTTGCTGGGGGGAAGCAGAGCTGGGCTGCCCGACCTCTGCCCAGCCCGCAGCTCTTTATGGGCGGAAGGGCTGGGGCTGGGCTGCCCAGTTCCCTCAATTGGTGGGCGAGGGGGGAGTTGGGGCTGTGCTGTTTCCCCACTTGGCAGCACCTGGGGAAAGGGGGCCCGGGCTGCTGGCCGGTGGCCGCTCACCTGGCCGGTGCTGTCGGTGCTGCAGCCGAGAGCTGGGGGATAAGTTTGGGGGTCACGCCACATGGTGGCTCTGATCCCGGTCACTGGAGCTACCACTGCCGGCCACCACGTGGCCCCACCAGCCGGGCCATGGCATCCCGCCCGCTGGAACCAGGGCCAGCAAGGACAGCCTCACTGCACCTTGGCTCCAGCTGGAGCAAAGGGGAGCAGGGCAGCTGCCCGCCACCACATGGACCCACCAGAACCTACCAGGCCACCACTGTCACTCACCTCTCACCTTCTGGTCCAGCAGGAAAGTGACTGGTGGTGAGTGCTGCTGAGCAGCTCTGCAGGTGAGGTGGGCGGGTGTGAACATTCTTGTACGCGGCCACGCAGGTGCGCAGCTTAGAGGGAACCCTGGTCTAGCCCCAGCAATCGGGGCGCTCCGGCCGTGGCCAGAGAGCTTTGACCCCAGCAGCACCAGTGGAGATCTGGCCCCCACTACAGCTGGGGCTGCGGAGTGCCAGCCATGGAGCCAAGCAGCTACAGAGCTCTGGCCCTGGCCATGGAGCCAAGTGGATACGGAGTTCCGGCCCCAGCTGCGGAGCTCTGGCCATGCCACTCCGACCCCGGCAGCAGTGGGGCCGGCAGCAGCTAGAAAGCCCCAGAGGGTTGGGGCAGCAGTGGGGCCAGGCTGGAGCCCTAGTCCCGTGGCAGCAGGGCAGCATGACCCATGAGGAGAGGGACCTCACCTGGTCCAGCAAATCCCCTCGTTCGGGATTGGTCAGGTCCCAAGGGTGCCGGACAAGGGAGGTCCAACCTGTACTTCTTAACAAGCCTGTCAGGTCACTATATTCACTCTGTCCACAGACTCTTAGAGGGAAGAAGCGCAGGTGTTAACTTCATTTGGATTTGCTAGGGAAGTATGTTTGATACGCAGGCTGCTCTAGCCCAGTGGTCTGGTCTGAAAATGGGAGAACTGCAGAATTTTACCCCAGAAAAGAGAAAGACATGGGGCTTGGCACCTAAGGGGAATGCACTCAAAGAAACTGGAAAGAAGACAGGTGCAACAAGCGTTGGGTACATCTAGACTACTAGGAAAATCTTATGCCACCAAGTCTCAGGGCCTAGGTCAATGACTCAGGCCCGGGCTTTGTGCCTAAAATTAGCAATGTAGACATCCAGATTTGGTCTGGAGCCCAGTGAGAGGGGAAAACAGACTTGGGCTGGAGCCTGGTCTCTGAGATCTTTCTCCCCTTGCTGGACTCCAGCCGAAGCCCAAGTCCAAACAACTCCACTACTATTTTTAGCTCCACAGACCCAGCCCGAATCAATTCAGCTGAGACTTGGTGTCACAGGGTTTTTCTTTACATATCCTGAGAGAACTCCTGTTGATGTTAATGGGCAGACTCATGTGTAAATTACTGGTGAGCTCTGACTAGTCTTTAACTCTGCAGACTAGATTCTGTGCTGCACTTTTACAACACAAAAAGGCACAACCCATAAGCAAAGGGAATAAAGGTACACTAAGCTATCATTGTGTCACTCAAATTTTGCCCATGCCAGGAGTTTATATAATCCTTGGACTAAATTAGAGCAGTCCCTAAGGCTGCATAACAAACACATATTTTAAAAGGGAAAATAAAATAAATAATAAAACCACAACAATTGGTATGGAATTCAAAAGCAAATATAATACCTAAAATATAATACCGAAAGTAAAGGTTAGTTTTTTAAATACTCACTAGATTACACTAGATTTCCCCATTAAGTATAATCATTTTAGAATGAATTGTAGTCATGTGAGACAATTGTGACAGTTCTTGGTCACAATTGAGACCAAGAACTGCACTGAGAGTTGCTTGTTAAAATGATTAGGGGTTTGGAACGGGTCCCATATGAAGAGAGGTTAAAGCGACTGGGACTTTTCAGTTTAGAAAAGAGGAGACTAAGGGGGGATATGATAGAGGTATATAAAATCATGAGTGGTATGGAGAGGGTGAATAAAGAAAAGTTATTTATTAGTTCCCATAATAGAAGAACTAGAGGACACCAAATGAAGTTAATGGGTAGCAGGTTTAAAACTAATAAAAGAAAGTTCTTCTTCACACAGCGCATAGTCAACCTGTGGAACTCCTTGCCAGAGGTGGCTGTGAAGGCTAGGACTATAACAGAGTTTAAAGAGAAGCTAGATAATTTCATGGAGGTTAGGTCTATAAAAGGCTATTAGCCAGGGGATAGAAATGGTGTCCCTGGCCTCTGTTTGTCAGAGGCTGGAGAAGGATGGCAGGAGACAAATCGCTTGATCATTGTCTTCAGTCCACCCTCTCTGGGGCACCTGGTGCTGGCCGCTGTCGGCAGACAGGCTACTGGGCTAGATGGACCTTTGGTCTGACCCAGTACGGCCATTCTTATGTTCTTATGTTACTCTCCTGCCACCAGTGAGAGGGAGTCTTGCTATTTCTTAACTGGGTGTTAGCTCAGCCCCAGTCTGTTGGTCACCAAAGCTCTCTTCTTTAGGCTTTACCAGCCCTTCCTTTGCTTTGCATGCTAGAAATAGGTGCACCCTGGCCCTTGGAGCCCTTTTACTTAAGTATTCACACCAGATTGAGGATCAGGTCCTGATACACCACCACAGCCCTGAAATATGTTTACAATGAAAACCATTATAAATTGTGATCTCTGATGATAAACTTCAGAGGTAGGGAGTAAGGAAAAGGGAAACAAAGGAGTTACTTGTACAACCAAAACAACACATATCTAGACACTAAATGTAACAACATAAGACTGTTGACTTACAACACCCAAAGCCTTTTTTCAGTGTTTCTAACCAGGGCAGGTTACATTCTAATGAATGTAAACACCCTATTCATGAGGGATATGAAAGGTTAACTGGACTAGGTCTGGTTAACTGGTGGGGACTGCTCCAACCCCGCGGGGTGCACCGTGGACAAGAGCACCGCAGCCAGTTCAGAGCAGCCCCTGTCTGTGTTGGACCTGGGTGACCCCCTCTTTAATCAGTTAACCGATTAAAATCAGGTTTAAATAGTCAACCAATTAAATGGAATTTTACATCCCTACTATCCATTTACCCCTTCATTCTTCACCTGGGAAGTATCTCCTCACTTTCTGCATATATCCCCAAAATTCATTGTGAGTCCTTGGAGACAAGACAGCTCCCTATATAGTTCAGTCTCTGGTGCCTACCGCCTTGTTAGTTTCCCATCCCCCTGTTCACTTCAATGAAAATGACTGTCTCCCATCTTGTTGGCTTACAATGCTTACATGTAAAGCAAGACAGATAGGCGAACATGTATACTTTGTCTGCCAGAAACCTATGTGTCAACCTGCCTTGATTCAGACTTTGGGACTTATTTTCATAATATTTTTACATAATATCTGTACATACATTTCACAATGACAATTAGTGAGCAGTATGATCCTGGGTTTCATTTACGATCATACATGACTCTCGTTAACAAACCAGAATATACGTGCTGGGATGAGAGTATTCTGGGAACCCCATTTACCATTTGGCATTGAGGGAATCTTGGGGTCACAATTCCCCACTTACAGTGATGCAGCAGGGTCAGCCAGTAGGTGATTTGTAGGCTTTGGATCGTAATCTTCTTGCCTGGAAAGGGTATCTGCTGCTATATTTTCCCAGCCCTCAGCACATACAAAGTCAGTCTGAGAAAGGGGGGTAGGGTAGTTTTGTGACTAAGGAACTGGAGTAGGACTCCAGAGATTGGCTTTCAGTTTTCAATTCTGCCACAGACTTGCTGTGTGAGACCTCGGGGAAATCATTTAATCTTTTTGTGCCTCAATTCCCCATTGGAAAGGGTGTTTCCTTTTCTACTACTCTTTGTCCTGTTCAGACTGTAAGCTCTTTCAGGCTGGGACTTCTCTTATGGTGTGTTTGAATAGTCCCTAACATAAAAGGATCTGATCTCATGTGGAGTCTGTAGGTTCCACTTTAATGTAAATCATTAATAATTATATTTTGTTAAATATATCTTGAAAATATTTTAAAATATATATGTGTTTCTGATCAGGTGCCTTTCCTAAATGGCTTTAAAACAAAGTCTATCCCAGATGATCCTTTCTCCCCAGAATTGGATTCTCCTTAGCGTCTTACCTCATAATTTATTTAGTCTGTACTCAAGAGTCTCATGAGAGCCACTTTCACCTCCCTTATGTGCAGGAGGAACACGCCATCTGCCTCAGTGAGTTAGCATAGCCCACTTAACCCTTTCCCTAAAGGATCAATATCTATTGGGAGGAGGTTCAAGCAAACACTTGCAGACTTTTGAACTGTCCTAAAATATATAGTGCAGATTAATATTTAGTAATGTTCAATGTCTTATAAAATATAAGTAGCATCTATGGCAAAGCATAAAGAAACAGTCATACCTTCCTTGATATTAAATATTAGGTGGCTCACATCCACTTCTTTCAGTGAAGAAAATACTTGGTAGTAAAAGTTTAGGAACTCTTTGAAAAAATATTGAATACTTCTGCTACTCTAAATACATTATAACATATTGAAAATGTACACAATCCCAAAAAGAGCTAAGGATAAATAAGAATAATATTTTAGACTTCTAAGCATATTTTTATTTCCTACTTGCTTAATTTATCTATAGAATTTTTAAGTCTTAAACAGCTACTGTTTTCAGAAAACAATCAGTTGTCTGGCATTTTGATCTTATAATATCACTAGGGGGCTGCGCCTCCTGCTTGCTACGCTCGCCAACACCTCTCCTGTCTCTCCAGAGTACCGGGAAGGGGGGAGGCCACCAGGCTCTGCCCCCCCAAAAAAACTGGGGAGAGGGGAAGATCGTGCAGCTCCACCCCCTGCCCCAGAGCTCCAGGGATGGGAGAGGCCACAGGGCTCTGGCCCCCACCCTGAGCACTGGGGAGAGGGAAAGGGGAAGGCCATGCGGTTCCACCACCCTGAGCATCAGGGAGGGGGGAGGTCATGTGGATCTCCCCCCCCCAGCACCAGGGAGGGAGGAGGCCGGGGGGCTCTCACCCTTCCCCCTCACCAGGCAAAGGGGAAGGGGCAGGCCGCGTGGCTCCTGACCCCCTCCCCCTAGTACTGGGGAGACTGTGCAGCTGCCGCCTCCACCCCCGGAACATCGGGGAAGGAGGAGGGGCTGCAGGACGCACAGGGATGTGCTGACGCAGGAAAAGTTTTTATATATATGAGAGAGAGGAAAAAAAAATCATTTGGAACTTCATAACAATACCTGCCGATTGATAATAGGCACTAGCGGCATATAAGTGCTAACATTCACGTAGGAGTCTCTATCCCACTGAAAATAACACTGTAAAGGTGATGTTCAGAATTCAGACTATACTGAATTATGACAAAATTCACATTTGAACAGCTGATGACTTTACAAGTTCTAGTAATAGTATATAAGTAATAGTGTAGGACTTGTCATATTGAACTCCATTTCCCTGAGGATGTGTGAGTTTGCCATCACTGCACCAGTATGCACCCTTCTCCACAGACCTCCTGGAGGGGACATTGTATGTCTAGGGATTTTCAGCGACATAGAGTGTAGGATGGCTTGGCTGTACCCTATTCCTAGTTTAAAGATCATCAAACTTATGGTACAGCCCTGAGCTAAATTGACTTTCTGCTGGCCACCTCTTTTGGTTGGTTGTCAAGGAAACCTTTGAATCATGGCTCTAAAAGCTGGGTTGCTAGGGCACAAGATGGGCTGGTAGGGATAAGCAACCATAATGGAGGTACATACCCCTCCATGGGGATGGTCCTGAGATCTAGCCGGCCCCTACCACGTGGTTTACAGATATCCTGTCTCCTGCAAACAGTTTCCTCTTCCAAGAGTTTTCCCATGTGAGGGAGTGATCAGCTCCATTGTTAGTTACAGGGATTTCTAAGGTGCTCATCAACTACATATCTAAGCCCTAGATTGTAAGTGGCCCTGGAAAAAGAGATAAAGCACTTGAAAAAGGCATGTAACATCTGGAGGCTATGAATCATGAAAGTGCCTTTTCAATTCCTTTTTTCTCTTTGCAACTGGTTTTTCATCATATTTAGGCATTAGTTCTGAGGAGAGATAGATAATGTTCTCTTCAAAAGACACTTCCTCCTTAATAAATAATTCAGATTTTAGATTGTTGATATTTTGTCCTGAACATGGTAGTAGTACTTAACATTCCGAGCAATCGCATTAGCTCTTCCCCACGTATGATTTAAATGGAGTATGACAGTTTAGGGTCTGTATTTTGCCCCATAGCATATTAGGATCCGACTTGGCAAGGGCTTGCAGTGCTCTCATGTCTGCTGGAGGAAATGAGTGAAAGATGCATAATTCAAAGAGGTTTTCTTAATTGTATTGCAACTGTATAGCTTTCAGATGCTAAAAACTAGCATTTTCCAGCTATGTTCAGGATGTAAATTGTTGCCTATGATCAGCTTTAGTGCATGTGAGTATTTTGCCTTTCCTCATAAGGATATCTGTCCATTTTAAATGTGTCCAATATGTTTGAAACAAAGATCTAGTGTATAAACTTACTTTGTATTAAATTATGGTTGGCAGTCTGTTCTCAGCCTTCTTGAGCTGTATACTGCCCTTGAAGTTTTCCTCAGTGGACAGACCTCTGTTTGAATATGCTCAGAAGTACATGTTACTGTTCTGATCCTTCACTGTTTGTAATTAGGTTGCTGACAAACTGATTCCATAGCAGGGTGTGTGTTACTGATTTTGCTGAAGTTAGTTGTCTCTTATTCCTTTGTTTTATATGGTCAATACAATTGACCAGCTCTTGACTAACTTTGTATTTCAACCTGTAGGCAGGGAGGCTTACAGATTCCCTGGGCCTCCTGCCAAGGTGTATGGAGAGCTGGCTTCATGCCCCAGAAGGGGCGGGGCTCAGGCAGAAGGGATGGGGGCAGGGCACCCAACCTGGCGTGCCAACCAGACCGCAGCATTGGGCCCCTCTCCCCCAGCCCACAGAGCCACACTGAGTATGTGGCACCGCTCTCTGGTGGTGATTTAAAGAGCCTGGGCCTCTGGCTGACACTGTTGCTGCAGTAGAGTGGCAGCAGCCAGGAGCCCTGGGCCCCGGGGCAACTGCCCGCTTGGCCCCCCCTTTTGTCGGCAGGCCTGCCTACAGAGAAATAACAGGCAGTGTTCTATGCCAGGAGTTCATTGCACATGGACTGGGGCTTAGTCAGGGGGGGTGCCCCAAATATTGTGAGCGACTAGAAAACCTCCTTTGGTCAGTTGTAGAACTTAAGCAAGAGCAGCTCTCTGGATGGTCCCTCTTATCTTAGGGATTTGAATACTGGCAGGCCCCAAAATTTGTAGGATTGCCAAGATTGCATACAGTCATCTCTTTCCTCTGCCTTGTCCCAAACCCAGAGCCGGCACAAGCTACGGGCTGACCGGGTGATAGCCCGGGGCGCCCGATTGTAAGGGGTGCCGCGCGGTGCTGCTGGGCCGGGCGGGGGAGGGTCTGCGCATGCGTCGTGCGCCCGGGGCGCAAGAATGGCTCGGGCCGGCTCTGCCCAAACCAAACTGTCCCTTGCTTAGTTCTCCATCAGGACCATTATATTCTTGTGAAGTATTCAGTGCATATTCCATCAGACCATAAGAACCTTAACTCTGACCCCAAGTACATTTGATCTTAGCCTTCAAGAGGATGAGGACTATTATTCCCTAGGAATCTCAAAAATAAGCACAGCACAAGTCTTTTATTAAAAGAAACGTTTTATGCATCTACATAATAATAAATGAGACACTGATCTTCCACAAATATATGCCCACAAACACCTTCCTATCGTAGAGGTTTGCACTGCATGACTTTACCACAAATTACTATTGTATATTTTCTACTATATTATTTTCAAGAAACATCAGCTAAGTCCTTTTCTAAAAATAATACATTTTGTCTCACACACACACACACACACACACACACACACACACACACACACACTCAGACTGATTATGCTTTGAGTGTTGTATACAGACATAAAGCCTAAAATATATGAACTGATTCATTCTCATAGATGAACACATGCACGCTGACCCACAACACTCCATGTGTTAAGGTTGTGATATTGTGAGGGAATGTGCATTTTGTTTTTGATAATTATTAACTGCTGCTGCATTGTTATTTCGAAATAAGGGGTTTTGAAATAACTCCCTAATGTAGACCAGGACTCAATGGGCTACAAAACCTGGCCCTCTATGACAGTTTCAGAACACCAAAAAGTAAGAACTGAAACAATAAAAATACATATGAAAAGGTTCCATAAATAGAGCAATGTAATTAAAATATAGCATGTAATCTGAACTGATAGTTGATAAATTTTAAAAAATAATTATAAAATCATCTTGCGAATTATGTTCATTTTATAAATAGTCTGCTAGTGATGTGGCGTGCATGTAAATATAATGTATTGTAAAGAAGAGGCTTAGTAAGTGGAAGATACAGGTCATCAATTATAAGTTTCAGTGCTAGAGAAATATTAAATATGTTCATGTTCAATGGAGGATATAGGGCCGGAACAAGTAGCCACTGATGTAAATTAGAGCCCTTCCTGCAAGTATAGAGGTGAGTAACTTGATGTAAGCAGTCCCTTGAATTCAGGGAGAGTACTCATGCATTAAGTTACTCATGTGAGTATGTATTTGCAGGAATCTCTTACTGGTGACCATTGGCAAGTCACTTTTCCTCTCTACGCTGCACTTTCCCCATCTGTTTAAAAAAAAAAAAATAACAAAAAAAATGGATAAGCGATACTTATCTCCTTCACACAGTATTGAAAAATCTGCAGATGAAAAATTCCTTATAAATGTTAGGTATTTATGTAAATAAGGGACCAGTGTTCTAAGAACTTTTCAGAATTGCTTAGAATATTGCAGGATCAAGCCTTAAATATATAACAATGTATTTGCTGCTAAATATAACTTGTAATTTAGCATGTAAAGAATATACATAAAGGATCTGGAACAACAAAGCTTTAGATTTTCTAACCCTGCAGTAATAAGGAAACTCTTGGCATCAGCTCACAGTACAATTAAGTCAGAACGGCTATAATAACATTTTGTAAGAATTTGCAAGCTGCAGCTGCTTTGACTCCCAAAAATAAGATCTACATCAGAAATCTCTGTTATAGAGCCCTGCTTATGTCTGCTGGAATTTTGTTTATTCTCCAGGCATGATCTAATCAAATAGAAAACTTGCTGGTAGAAATTCAGTCAAAACAAATTTGGGCTTTCAAAATTTTGATTTTGTTCCACAGAGATGTATTGTCACATGCTATGAAGTCAAGAGTCTTAAAAGTTTCATGGGCAACTATTTAAACTTCTACTAAATATCTCCTCAAATGGCATTCATGCTTCTGGCTTTCCCTGAGACTAGTTAAATTAGAGCTCCGTGATGCAGCTCTCCATACAGTGGTTATTCTTCACTATGATAATATATATATGCAGGTCAAGATTTTCAAAGCTAGAAGCCTAAAGTTATAATGTTCATAACGTTAATGGACACTACTGAGCACTCAACACTATTGAAAATCAGGCCACTTAAATATGGATTTAGGAACCTAATTTTAGGCTTGTATATATGGCGTCTGTAGTTGACTAATTTTGTATAATGGAGATCTAGTGTGTTGGGATAACTTTGGTCAGTCAAAAGAAAGAAAATCTCTGAGGCACTGACCATGTGCTCAGAGCAAAAGAAGGCAAAAATACAGAGAACTCCTCCTGCTCTGACCTTGTGGAAGAGACACTTAGGAAGTCCAGACCCAAGCTCCAGTATTTTGTCTTTTTGTTTAGTTAAAATTTTAAATCAATGAGCATTAAACTGTTTTTCTTTTTTTTTTCTCATTGTACTCTCCTCTGAAGTATTTGTAACTACAAACATTGCAGCATAAGCATGAGAACCAGACAATGAAATGAAAGTGAAGCTCAGATTTCATTGAGCCAGACTGTACACTGTATGTCAAAATCAAATAACTATTTAATGTACAGCCTCTGGTGTGAAGTGCCCAAGACATCCTTTAGAATGTGATATACGAGGTGGCTGAATATAAACTAGAGGTTTTCATACCTCAGGGTGGTGAGATGCCTCATATTTCTTGCACCATACAGAATGATATTGTGTAAATGTGATTAACTCCAATTCTGAAGTAATGTGAAGTAAAACTCCACTGTGGTTGTATGGAAACGAAATCAGGGCAAAATCTGTATCTCATGTGTCTCGTTCAGATCACACTTACCAAATTCTGCCACTTTTTACTTATGGTGAGCAATAGTACCTTACTTAATGATTAATTCCATTGACTTCAGTAGGACTACTTATGAAATAAGTGGTACCTTACTTATCATGAGTAAGAGTGATAGAATCAAACCTGTAAATTTTAGTAGAGGCTTGCAAAAAATGCACTATTCAGTCTGTGAGCAATAATATATTTTTCTTATAGATGAAAACTTTTATTAAGTAAGTATTTGAACTTCTTTGCAGCTGCAGCAGTACAGGTTGAACCTCTCGTGTCCAGCACTCACTTGTCTGGCAACATCTGTAGTCTGGCATGATATTAATTAGCCAGATGTCCACTTACCATGGGCGTGGCCAAGTTTCCTGAGAGCCAGTAAGGTTTTCTTACAGCCACCAGTCTTGGCTCTCAGTGTTGTGTGTTGTCATTTAGCTCTAATTTACTCCCAAATTTTTTGTAAGAGCCCAGTAAACAGTGAAAATGTTGGCAATGCTGTTAGACAACATTGACCTCCCATGATCCGGCAAATTCTCTGGTTCGGCATGGCTCAGGTCCCAAGAGTGCTGTACTAGAGAGGCTCAATCTGCAGTTTCTGATGGATAAGATTTTACAGCATAAAATCCAGTAATCCCATTGGTATCATTGATCATCATGCACAGAGAGCAAAAAAACTAAATGACCTGAGTATGGCACATTCTTAGCCATACAACTGGACCATCAGTAACAGTGCTGAGGTACATTGGACAGCAATGCAGGTAAACTTGAACTGGCAAAGTAACCAGAGCTATGTACTGTTGAAATATTTATCTTAATATCTGCTTTTAAGAAAGTGAAAGTCAGCAAAAAAAAAATCATTCACCTTAAGATAAGAACATTTTGTTTGAATAGCAGGACAATAATAATGAGATTAGCTAGACCGTGAACTAATCACCTGAGGAAAATGGTAGAAGACCAATTGTATGTATCATTTAAAAATCAAATCACTAGAAAGTCTACTTCATGGATTAGTCTTATATTGGCAGAAAGGTAGACTGGATGATCTATTGGGTCCTTTCCATCTTGAATTTCTGACTATGAACATATATATGGAAGGTGGCCACCTGACTTTCAGTCCTGTTTTGGACACCTTTCATCTTGATTATTTTCAGTAATGTTGGGTAACAGCAACTTCAGTTTTAGTCAGTGTGAGTTGCATATGCTCAGTACTTCCAAAAAATCAGGCTCTCAATATCTTAAACTGGGTGCTTAAACCGTGAGGCTCTGCTCAAAATCAGTAGGCATTTAGGGTTTAAGAGAATTCAGTGGTTCATAGTCCTTGCACTTGTGCTTACATACAGAAGTGAATTTCCCCCTTTGAACACTGAAAAGTGACTCTTTCATAGTACTAACTGCATGCATGTGGAATACACCTCGATAACTGCTTTGTGGTAAAGGTTATAGCCTCTGATCCTGGAATCAGTGAGGCTCTGAAAAGGCACAAGTATTCATGCCAGTGTATCTGACTTCAGGACTGGAGGCAATGTTGGTCAAATATTGCCAGCTCTAACAGTTCATTCTAGCAAATATCTAAGGTTTAAAGCTTACTGTTTTACTAAATATAGATGGTAATTTATTGTTCAATATTAATGTTTCTTGTTGCAGTGCTTATGGAATTACAGCATGCTTAAAGATGGAAGTTCTCTGCAAAGATGTGTATAACTGAAGTTGATACATAAAGGTTTTTGGTCCTGTTTCTCTCTTTCCCCACACCCTCCTCTGTTGTCATCAATTAAGGAAGAGGAGATGGGTATATAACATTATGTTGCACACAATTTCATCTGAATATTTAATCACAAGTGATTAAGTTGAAGATTTATAACACAGATTTTGACATTCGGGCTGATTATAGCAAGGTTAATAGAGCTATATTGTCCTTGGATATGGATTGCCTGGGAAAGCAGGAAAGACTATAATATCTGAAGCTATCGGAAGAAATAAGACCTTCAAAAAGACTCACTTCTGTATTTTTAATAGAGCTTAATGGAAAACAAGAATTCTGTTTTACAAAAAATCATTCATTCTGCAGGTTGGAAGGAACATGACACCTTTTGAAATTCTTCACAAAAAACCATAAGCAAAATACACTTGAGAATAGCCAATAATTTGGTGTTAGGGTACTCACATGGGTGTGGCAGACACAAGTTCAAATCAAGCCTGATTCAGAAGAGGGATTTTGAACCTGGTTGCCCTACATCCCTAAGCAACAGGCTTATTGTGGAGCGAGCATCATTCTTTTTCACTCTTCTCCCCCAAATGTTTCTGCAAAAAAATTTGGTTTCAGTGAGATTTTTTTTTTTTTTTGGATGGGGGAGATGGGGAAGGGGTTAATTATCAAAACCTTTTTACCAATTGTCATTTTGATAGGCACCTTATTGTACTTTAAAAGTTAGAAAATTGATTAACAGTATATCAGTTCCAAATGGAAAGCAGGATTGTTATCTAACAGGATACACAACAATGGGTTTATAGAAATGTAAAAGCAGCAAGGCAACTTAAAACCAGCACACACACACAAGGCCACCCAACACCCAAACCTCACAATGAAGGCAGTACTTGACCAGAATAAACATCCAATATATCTGAAAAGACTTAGAGGGCCAAATTCTGCTCTGATTTATTTCAGCGTAGCCTCGTTGATGTTAATGGTATTGTATGGGTGTGACAAAGGCCAGAATTGTACTACACTGTTTTGTAAAATATCTGTATGTTCTAGAGATTAGTGAGTTTTGTAATATGTACCTTGTAGTCTTCTAGGAACCCTAGGTATCACCAGGACCTACAGGTAACTAGGTAAACAATACATGCATGTACAATGCCTACATACAATCAACTAAGAAGACTCTGTTGGTACAATATTCAAAAAGACCATGTTAAATTTTGAGTACATGGAGAGACAACCTAATTCTCCCACCCCTGATTTTTATTTATAGGTTTTGAAACGGCACTTGTCAAAATAACATCTGATAATCATACAAATACTAATTACTGTATACTCACAAGTCTCCTGTGATAGACGGGACTATTATTATATAACTCCCATTTTACCACTGGAGAAACTTAAGTACCAAGACACTAAAAGTAGGATTTTCAGAAGCATTCATTATTGATTAAACTACACTCCCATTGAAGTCATTTAGTTAGTTTTTAGCATGAGCTTCAAAGGGAGCAGTGTTAACTCACTAAGTGCTTTTGAAAATCCACCCTCTGTGACTTGCCTGTCTTTTCCTTCCTCTATTTTGTACCTACAGTGTCATCATTTTCTTCCTTTCTTCTTAGCCATTTTCTCCCTTCTTTCTTTTCTCCTGCCCTTATTGTCTCTGTTCAGTCTTAGTCTATGTCTACCCTGAAGAGCTTATCCAGGACACCGGAGGTATCCTGGAAGAGCTCTGACATATCCAAGGAATGCATCTGCTTTTCCGAAAAAAAATTCAGAAAAGCAGATGCATTTTTTTTGGCATCTCTGTAAACCTCATTCTATGAGGAAGGGATGTTCTGAAAGAAGATTTTTTTCCCAACATTTGTCCCCGTGTAGACAGGCCAAATTTTGGAAAGGTCTCTTGGAAGGAAAGCGGAAAAAGATACACAAATTGCGGTTCACAATTTGCATATCTTTTTCCAACTTTTCTTTGTAGTGCAGACATAGCCTTAGCTGGTATGCAGGTAGGAAAATTTCCTGTACAGCTCACAAGTTGTTGGGTAGTCGTTAAACGTTTCTAGATTTGGCCCATCTCCAGTATTTATTCCTGCTCACCTAGGATAGATTTTGAGATTTATCATGTAATTCATATCAAGATCTTTGTTTTATACTGCCATGCCAGATCTACACTGGACCTGGATGTTCAGCTTAAGGTACTCTACTCCACATAAGCAAAATGTGTAGATGGAATCTGCTTACGTTAAGCCAAGCCATGGCGGTGTCTACACTGCGGGTGGTCAACAGGAGCAAACGCTCTCGTCAACTTCCCTTATTCCTTGCAAAAGGGGGATTACTGGACACTGGCAGGAGCCATCTTCAGTATCCAATTTATGGGCCTATACTACACCCGCTAAATTGAATGCTAGAAGATTGACCTCTGGAGTGTCAATCTTGCAGTAAGTATAGATGTGCCCGAGATGTCTAACTGCTTTGTCTTTTTTTTTTGGGGCGGCACAGAATGTACATCTTCCAGTGACAAATTAGATGCTTTTTTTTTTTTTTACAGAAAGAGGACAATTACTTTCACTAAAGTATAAATAATTGACATGATAGTTCATTAGTCTTGCCCAGCAATGCAAAGATAAATGTTGTGTGTATGAGAACAGTGAGTGAAGCTGGTAATGCCCATTAATTGGTAGACTTCATAACTTTCAACTGTAAAATACAGCGTGTCTGACAAGATTTTTCTTTTCAGGATATCTTGGGGAATTTGCTAATGTTTCTGGTATAATAATATGCTTTAGTTATATTAATAAAACATTATCAAGATATCATGTTTGAAAGTCAAAACTGTGAACCCAATAAAATACAGAAGTATGCTCCATTAAGCAATAGAGCATTAAACTCTACTTAAACTGCATTCTCAATCATTAAGAATTTTTATACAACATTGTTTTTAACACTTTGGTAGCTATGTGGGGCAATTGAAGGTTCATGGAAGAGGAATAACTCAGAAAGATGACAAGTTGTGAGTAATGTTACCCCAAAAATATTCTCACTGGAGACCACCCAGGGTTACACTAGTATGCGTTTATTTCCACTAGGTAAAAGTAAAGAGGAGAAAGCAGCCACCAAAGGTTTAAGCTAAAGAAGATAGAACTCACACACACACACACACACACACACACACACACACACACACACACACACACACACACACACACACACACACACACACACCCCTCCATTCATTCACACTCATTCATTCCTGCCCTCAGGCAATCACACACTTACACAGGCATATGGGTTGCAGAAGGAGCCAAGGCATGTGGATACTGGAGGGTCTGTCTGCTCATCATGGCTGGGGAAGCTGGTCAGGAGGAAAGACACTGGAGAGGAGCTTCTCAGGATCAGGGGAAGGAAAAAAGAGAGTCTCACATATGCTCCTTCTCCTTATATTGTGTCTGAATGGCCCCTGTGACTCATTCACCTTGTCATCAGGGAACATGCCCAGACTTCCCTTTATCCAGCAAGGAGCATGCCCAGACTGTGATGACTCATTGCCATGTGGTCCATTGTTCCAAGCCTTCTTCAAACAAACTCACACTCACACTCTCACTCTCTCTCCATTCACTCAGGGGAGAATGCAGCTTGGAGAAAGTTACAAGCAAGGTGGCTGAGAGTTAAAAAAATTACAAAGTTGCAGTTTACAGTAAATTTGAGAGTTACACAGATTACAAAGATTGACCAGGATCACAATAAGTTGCAGTTTAAAACCTTAGACCTTACAGTTTGGTGTAGCTTCAGAAAATCCATGTATATAAATCTATTGAGCTCAAGCGGAGGCTTTTTTATGCAACAAGTAATGCTTCTGATTGGCTATGAGTTTAGGACACAACTAGTTTATATTGAAACCTCCTGGACCTGTGTCTTTATTGATATGCATTTGGGATATTCATTTACACCAGTGGAAAGTGTAACCTGATACCGGAACAAGATGGTAGAATTTACATCCATTTTACAGTGCTATAGAGTATGTCTACACTGCGGTGCTATTTTGGGATACTTCCTGTGCCCCAAAAGAGCTATTCCGTGTCTTGACAGTGCGCCCATTATTTCCAAATAGCTTTCGAAATAAGCGGGCTCACTATTCCAACGTCCCTGTAAACCTCATTCCATGAGGATTAAGGGATGTTTTGGATTAGCAGTTGATTTAAAAATTTGGCACTGTGTAGACCGTGCCAAATTATGAAATAAGCTATTTCAAAATTGACTTGAAATAAGCTATGCAGTTAGGGTGCATAAAGTGAAGGGAAACATGGAATCCCTATTATCCAGTCCTCCCTCTTCTCTTCCAGTTCCCTTTCCCTGGGTATTTATTTCATCCATCTATTATGACTTGTCTTTTAAAGCCTGATCCTGCAAATGATTGTTATGTGAGAACACCCCTGCACTCACATGGAGTCCAACTGAAGAAGAGTCAGATTGTTCTCTCCCTTGACCCCGGATTGATATTAGAGTGCATATTGCTATGGAGATGTGGTGTGGTCGAGATCTTTATTATGAATAAATAAATATTCCTGATACTATCTGGAGTAGGGTTGTAAAGGGTTAACTGGGGTTATCCTGTAAGCATTAGCTTTACTGGCATGCTTACTGGGGTAACCAGTTAACTGGCGGCCTGGCCCAGCAGAAGCAGCCCCCCCATCTGCCACACAGTAGGGCAGGCTTGGCCCAGTCTGGCCAGAGCAGCCCATTGCACATCAGGCCTGGCCAGGTTGGAGCAGTTCCCACTCCCACTCCCCCAGCAACAGGATCCCAGTTAAACATATTGTTTAACCAGTTAACTTTTTTTAAAACTGGATTTTACATCCCTAGTTTGGAGTTGGGAATTGTTACTAAATAAGCAGGCTCTGAGCAAACTGACACAGCTCTGCTAGTTCACCTCTGTGATGACGTGAGGGATGCCTGCTATTGCGATCGTAGCTCCCTTTGGTGTAGTAACGCAGCATTAAGTTGTGTGACAGATTGGTGATGACGTCTTGGATGAGCACAATGAACTGATTTTTGACTTGTAACATAAGTGAGATTTGAGGCTATTACAGTATCTAGAGGTGAATCTAATTCTAAATCTAATTCTAAAGCTTAGAATTATATATAAAATCATTCATCTCTACTGCCAACTTACAATAGCAGATGTGACAGACTTTCATAAAAGAAGTATTTTTTTCCTTCATATGCCAAAATCAGGAACAGCATAATTATGAGCATTGATCTGAAAAAAAAAAAAGTCATCTTGACAATCATTAAATCCATCTCCCAGTTGTCAATGAATATCAGACTGGAAAAAAGTCCAGTTGACCACAATCTGTACTTCTAGAAGCTCTGAATGTCAAGTCTGTTGAAGCAGTTCATGGCACTTTTATGGCTTTGCTGCTAGCACAAAATAATGGTTAAATTCCACTAAATGGTCTCAACTTTGAAGCATTTTTTAATTCTATATTTACAAAGCATTCAAAATCCTCACTGAAGCTGTTGGTAGGAAAATTTGGATTTTGGTGGCATTATCTTACATAAAAGTGGCATTTAATAATAAGAAATATAGAATGGTTATTTCAATAACCTTTAGAATTATATATAAAATCTATTCTTTAAAGCCTTTTTAACAAATCCTTTACTTTAACATTACTGCTTCTAAGGCAGTGGGTTTCTTTATAAAGCTGTACAACTATAATTCTTCCAGGAAACACTATAGTCAATACTAGTTTATTATTTTAAACAGCATTATCAACATGATTTTTAATAGACTAATTTTAAAAATGATTTTTTTCTCATGTACCATACCTATAAATAATATGTCTGGAACATGTTTAGTTTAAAAAAAAGTTATAAGGGGTTTTTCTTCACTTTTGCGGAGTCCAAAGAGTGATAATGCCAAAAACAGTCAGGCATGCCCTTTTTTCTGTCTCTTCATGCATCTTCCTGATACTTTTCAGATTTAGCTTCCATTTCAACAGAACCCTTTAAGCTAAGCTCCCCTGGGTGGTCTATATCTCTCCAAGATCCACTTCTGCTTTGAAGCCTACAGTGGATTCTCCACCAAAAATGACTAGATAGAAGTTCAATATTTTACCAATTTTACATACTATGTACATAATCACAATTATTTGAGACTATCAAGTTAAGTAATAGCTCACCTCTTTAACCTCATTCTTCATTACATTAACTTATTGTGTCTTGTCTTAAAGTTAGACTGTAAACTCTTCAGGGCAGGGATAGCTTCGTCATACGTGTTTTCGGATGAACCTAGCACAATGAGATACTTGCATCGTCAACATGTCCTGGAGATCCAATCAAGGATGTCCTGATTCAGCAAAGCACTTCAGCAAGTGTTCAACTTTACATCACTTAGACTGATGCTCTTTAAGGACCTGGAGGAGAGGTCATGTATGGCCAAGAAAATAGTAAAAAATGACTATTCATAAAATGAGTAAAGTAAACAAATGGAAGAAAGAGAAAATATTTCTTCTAATCTCTTCAACTATAATCATAGGGTTTATTTGTAATAACAGCCATTTAAAAAAATTCAGATGGAAATGTAATTTTTTTTTTAAGGTGACAGTATTCATGTAGCTGTCACACCTGTGCCAAAATAGGTATACTATAATCTCTCTTATTCCTATTTTGAGATTCATCTGTTTATACTCCAAGTATTGCATTGGCCCTTTGGATCACAGCGTCACACTAGGAGTTTATTTCAGCTGATAAACTATGACCCCCAAATCCTTTTCAGATTCAGTGTTTCCCAGGGTAGAATTCCCCAACCTGTAACTGTCGCCTCTGTTCTTTGTTTCTAGAGGGTTGAGTTTACATTCTGGGATATTGAAACACATATTGTTTATTTTCCCACTTTCTCAACAGATGGAGTGGTTCTATATCCACAACCACCTATCTTCTTCATTATTTCCTGTTCCTCAATTTTTATATAACCTGCAAAATTTTATCATTGACTTTGTTTTCTTCCAGATCATTCGTAGAACTGCTAAATGATATTGAGCCAAAATTGATCCCAGTAGGACCTCATTAAAAAAATCACCTGAAATGATGACTCCTTGTTTAAAATTAGATGCTGAAAACTGATAGCTTTTATTAATCCATTTAATGTGTGCCATGTTGATTTTGGATTATTCTAGTTTCTTAAACAAAAAGTCATGTGATACCAAATTTAAGTATATTCCATCAATCCTCTTACCTTATCAACCAAACTTGTATTCTCATAAAAAGTTAGTTTGACAAGATCTATTTTCCATAAACCTGAGTTAATTGACATTAATTATTTATATTACCCACATTTTAATTCCTTATTAATCGAGTCATACATCAGCTAAAATAATGAGAAGTCCCATGACACCTTATAGACTAACAGATTTATTGGAGCATAAGCTTTCATGGGCAAAGACCCATTTCATCAGATGCACTTCTTGCATCTGACGAAGTGGGTCTTTGCCCACGAAAGCTTATGCTCCAATAAATCTGTTAGTCTATAAGGTGCCACAGGACTTCTCGTTGTTTATGCAGATTCAGACTAATACGGCTACCCCTCTGATACTACATCAGCTATTCCACTATTATGTTCAGGATTGGCATTGGGCTGGCAAACTTCTATCAATTGCCTGTGTTATCTTGTTTCCCTTTTTAACTATTGGTTCAACATTGGCTTTCTTCTAGTCCTCTGAAATTCCCTAATATTCCAACCCTATTAACAATCAACATTAACAGTCCAGTGAACTTCTTGGAAAGCTGTTTAAAAAACTATTGAATGCAAGTTTTCCAGCTCTGCTGAATGTCTAAGTTTGGTAGCTGCTGTTTTAATGAAAAATGTTTCATCATATATGACTACACTGTCTGTGCTTCCCACTCCACAAATACAGAATATAAATGCTTTTGAACAATCCTGCTTTTTCTACATTGCTATTCTACTATTTCCTTTTGGAAATAGTAGAATAATGGACCAATAAAATTATTCGGATTACTTCTGTTACTAACATCTTTAAACATATTAATATACTTCTTATTGACTCTGCTTCCTTTATTAATTTTCTATAATTCATTACTATTAAGTTATATTCACTAGTATCACCTTCCCCCATTTGTCTATTTATCTATATATAAAACACAAATAGCCTGCCTTAGAGCATCTAACCTGGCCAGAGATTTTTTAAACCAGTGTTGCATTCTCTATTGATTGAGAGAATGTTGTCTTTTGGTATCTAGTAAAATGTTTATAAAACATTCCCAATTATTCACATTTTTCTGCTTTTAATTCTTTCTTCTATTTGATTTGGCTCATACTTGCTTTTTGCATTGTGAAATCAATCTTCCTCTTTAAAATATGAAGTATATCATTGGTTTGAAGTGTGGATGTAAAATTCTCCTCTATTGGCAACAACATTTTTTGAATTCGGGTATGGCTAGACTGCGAGGCTCTATCGGAAAAAGATATGCAAAATGCGCTCCGCATTTTACGTATCTTTTTCCAATACTTTTGTCGGAAGAGGCTTTTCCGAAATTTGGCCCATCTAGACTGGGCCAAATTTTGGAAAAAAACCCTCTTTCAAAAGCCTCCTCCTTCCTCTTGGAACAAGGAATACAGGGGCTTCTAAAAGAGCATGTTTGCTCTTCCATTTAAAAAAAAGCAGAAGAGTAAACGCGTTCCCTGGATGCAGTGGAATTTTTTCGGGATACCCCTGGTATCCCGAATAAACCCTGGAGTCTAGCCATACCCTTTGAGAATTGTCGTCTATATCTTTTACAAATTCCAATAGAAGCATCTTTAAAGTTTAGGGTGAGCTCTTTTATGTTAAAATGTACATACTATGTCAAAGGAAAAAAACACTTGATGTGCAGCCTCTTAATTGACATGTGCATGACAGTCTTTTGCATGCACCAGAAGAAGCTACTGACTGTAGAATCTTTTGTAACTCATATTGAGCTGTCCGCAGTTGACATAGGAATGAAGTGGACAAACACAGGATAATTTAATCCTTTCTGCTGCCCCCAATTTACAAACAGATTCTGAAATGCAATAAATATCAGCTGCAATTTTTGAAGAGGAGATGAGTGTATCATGAACGGACATTAGAGACTTGCAAATGTTCTTTTTTAATTGTCTTCTTTCTAGTTTTTGTGGTGAGTGATTTGTGGCTGCTCTGAGACTTGAGTAATCAGTGCTCTGAAATGATATTTTGATAAAAAGCAGTTTCAGGGAAAAGGAGTTAATTATGGGTCTCTTTAAATTATATTCTTCATATTTTTACCTTTACATTTACCAGCTTTTGTTATGTAAGCACCTTAAAGATCAAATGCCAGCCTTTATACATCTACCTAAATAATTGTAGCTAATGTTGCATTGCAGTAAAATAGATAAACAGGTACCTAAGAAAATTAGGTTTTAAATCATAGAATACTAGGACTGGAAGGGACCTCGAGAGGTCATCGACTCCAGTCCCCTGCCCTCATGGCAGGACCAAATACTGTCTAGACCATCTCTGATAGACATTTATCTAACCTACTCTTAAATATCTCCACAGATGGGGATTCCACAACCTCCCTGGGCAATTTATTCCAGTGTTTGACTACTCTGACAATTAGGAACTTTTTCCTAATGTCCAACCTAAACCTCCCTTGCTGCAGTTTAAGCCCATTGCTTCTTGTTCTATCCTCAGAGGCCAAGATGAACAAGTTTTCTCCCTCCTCCTTATGACACCCTTTTAGATACTTGAAAACAGCTATCATGTTCCCCCTCAGTCTTCTCTTTTCTAAACTAAACAAACCCAGTTCTTTCAGCCTTCCTTCATAGGTCATGTTCTCTAGACCTTTAATCATTCTTGTTGCTCTTCTCTGGACCTTCTCCAATTTCTCCACATCTTTCTTGAAATGCTGTGCCCAGAACTGGACACAATACTCCAACTGAGGCCTAACCAGCGCAGAGTAGAGCGGAAGAATGACTTCTCGTGTCTTGCTCACAACACTCCTGTTAATGCATCCCAGAATCATGTTTGCTTTTTTTGCAACAGCATCACACTGCTGACCCATATTCAGCTTGTGGTCCACTATAACCCCTAGGTCCCTTTCTGCCGTACTCCTTCCTAGACAGTTGCTTCCCATTCTGTATGTGTGAAACTGATTGTTCCTTCCTAAGAGGAGCACTTTACATTTGTCTTTATTAAACTTCATCCTGTTTACCTCAGACCATTTCTCCAATTTGTCCAGATCATTTTGAATTATGACCCTATCCTCCAGAGCAGTCGCAACCCCTCCCAGCTTGGTATCATCTGCGAACTTAATAAGCGTACTTTCTCTGCCAATATCTAAATCGTTGATGAAGATATTGAACAGAGCCGGTCCCAAAACAGACTCCTGCGGAACCCCTCTAGTTATACCTTTCCAGCAGGATTGTGAACCATACTCTCTGAGTATGATTATCCAGCCAGTTATGCACCCACCCTATAGTAGCCCTATTTAAGTTGTATTTGCCTATTTTATTGATAAGAATATCATGCGAGCCCGTATCAAATGCCTTACTAAAGTCTAGGTATACCACATCCACCGCTTCTCCCTCATCCACAAGACTCGTTATCCTATCAAAGAAAGCTATCAGATTGGTTGGACATGATTTATTCTTTACAAATCCATGCTGGCTGTTCCCTATCACCTTGCCACCTTCCAAGTGTTTACAGATGATTTCCTTAATTACTTGCTCCATTATCTTCCCTGGCACAGAAGTTAAACTAACTGGTCTGTAGTTTCCTGGGTTGTTCTTATTTCCCTTTTTATAAATGGGCACTATATTTGCCCTTTTCCAGTCTTCTGGAATCTCTCCTGTCTCCCATGATTTTCCAAAGATGATAGCTAGAGGCTCAGATACCTCCTCTATCAGCTTCTTGAGTATTCTAGGATGCATTTCATCCTAGAATATTCTAGAATGCCTGCCTCCTATTGACCAGAGGAATAGGATCTGACAACAGAGCCCTGATTGGAAAAGTGTAGACAATAATAAAAAAGCAAGTTGTAGTAGAAACTTTCTTGCATCTTTTAATTATGGGAAAATGTTGCCTCTTTTTCATTCTGAATCCTGATGAGAGAGCACAATTTCCATGTCTTGCAGCTCCAGAATGACACACACATTTATTTGCAGTATTAAATTATGTTGCTAAAGCACATTCTGTTTGCGATGATGTCCTTTCAATTTAATTTTCTCAAAAAATCAGTTTCAGCTTTTCAGAATATAATTGGGATGCCATCGATCCTTCCACTTTGTGACAGTGCCTTCTGTCTTCAGTACCCAGCCCGGGAACACAGTCAGGGGTGATAGCTGTCTTTTTGGAGAGCTCAATCGCTGCTTTACACACAGTTCTTGTTTTGTGGAATGAATCTGAGCTTGCTGTCTCTGAGATATCATTATTCTGGAGGAACACACATACACTGGAGAATATGTACTCTCTACCCTAAACACTGTACAAGTCCTAAACACTGGCATGTTAAAAGTGTATTGCTTTTATTAAACAGACACAAAATAATTCATACAAGTGCTCAGCTAGTAAGCTCCTTCCAGATACTGGCCCTATTCTGAATATCTTCCTCTAAATGTCAAGTCTGCATGTCCTATATCTTAGATGGCATTCTGTATCCAGGCATTCTGAAACTGGAAATTAGATTAAATCCTAATGCTTATTACTCTGGTGTCATTATTCTGTATATAGGCTTAGAAGAATTAGACTTTTATCAACAAGCATTGGTAAGTGTCCATTTCACTGTGTACACACAAACTGATGATAGAAATTTATAGATAGGTAGCATGATGGGTTATCACCTCTGGTGTGCAGCCTTGGAGAAGTAAGAAACTGCTTGACCCTTCTAACCACTCAGTTGAGTGAGGCTACGCCTACACTACAGGGTTTTTGCGCAAAAACAGCCATTTTTGCACAAAAACCTATGGAGCGTCCACACCTCAAGCGTGTTTTTGCACAAGAAAATTTACAGTGAATCGACAGAACAGAGGGTTTTTTGTGGTATAGGTATTCCTCTTTCTACGAGGAATAACTCCTTTTTGCGGAAGAGCTCTTGTGCAAAAAGGTGTGTATGGACGGGAAATGGAGGTTTTGCGCAAAAACAGACTATCGAAAGAAGCACAGGTGCCCTGGTGGCCATTCTGTTAATGACAATCAGAGCTTTCTTCCAAGAGAGCGTCCATGCAGTCTGGACACTCTCTTGCGCAAAAGCACATCGCTTTTGCAATTCACCTTTGTAGTGTGGACACGCTCTTGCGCAAGAAGTTTTTGCAGAAGATCTCTTCCGCTAAAAGCTTCTTGCGCTAGAAGCCTATAGTCTAGACATAGCCTCAGAGACATAGCAGACTTGTCCAGGCCTTCTTATCACCTGACATGACAGCAGGTGGTGTCACTCATCCAAATTGAGCTGAGTGCAACCAGCAGATATGAGGTAATTTCTCAGCTCTCCCAGTATGCACTATTCTGGGGCATACAACCAAAATTGTACCATCTTATACTACAAAGATTTGTACAAGCACTTCACTCAAAATATTTGGGTTTCAATAAAGCATAAAACAAAAAACTCAGAGGAGTAGCCATGTTAGTCTGTAACTTTAAAAACAACAAGTAGTCCTGTGGCACTTTAGAAACTAACGAAAATATATAGAATCACGAGCGTTCATGGATAAAGCCCATTTTATCAGATGAATTATAGTGGAAATAATAGAAACCAAGAGAAATATGTAACAGCAGAAGAAGTACCTGTCAATTGTAGGATCTGTAGGATCTTAATGAGGCTCATTAAGCAGGCTGGATGTGTCCCATACATAGCTTTTGATGCAGATGTTAAAGGCAGGAGAAATTGGCTTTGTAATGTGCCAACCAGTTAATGTCTTTGTTCAAGCTCAGGGTAATGGTATCAAATCTGTAGATGAATTCCAGTTCTGCAGACTTTCTGTAATTAGCCATTCTTCTACAAAAATTTCCTATTTTTAAATCCATGATTGAGTGACCAGCCAGGTTAAAATATTCCCTTACAGGTTTCTGTGTGTTGACATTTTTAATGCCTGATTTGTGTCCATTTATGCTTTGACGTGGAGACTGTCTGGTTTGGCCAATATACATGGCAGTAGGACATTGCTGCACTTATGGCATATATCATGGCATATATCATGGTTAGGTCCTGTGATGGCGTCACTTGTATAGATGTGTGGACAAAGTTAGCAATGGAGTTTTGTTGCAGGAGTAGGTTTCTGGGTGAGTGAATCACACTTCATACCTGAAATACTCTCACCCAGGAACCTACCCTTGCAATAAACCCCATTGAGCTTCTCTTAGGTCAGGGCTAGGCAAGATATGGCAAGGGGTCTGGATTCGGCCCACCTAACACTTTGTCTATCCTGTGGACTATATCTGGCTGCTTTCTATTTATATCCTGTTGCCCATGCCACTGAATTTCCAGGCAGTGGCTCAGGCAGCAGGATCCTATTTAAATGTCTCTCAGCTCCCAATCACGGTGGGTCGGAGCCATAAGCCCTTTAAATAGCCAGAATAATGCATGGTGGATGCCAGGCAATGAGGTAGCAGTGGGCGGGGAGCTGCGAGCCCTTTGCTGTGTTTTTAATTCAAAGCCTCTGGCCCTAGACAACTCTGCAGGGAGACTAGTCCCCATCCCTGCCCTTTCTGTCTCAGGCCCTGCCCCTTCTGGAGCCGGCCCATGAGCATGTATCAAAATTCATTAAGTGGCCCCCTGTGAAAATTATTGCCCACCCCGTCTTAAATGTTCAGTTGTGAGGGAGTGAAGAATCACATATTATGTCACTCCCTGTTTTATATAGCTTAGCATATGGCAGGAAACATTTGTTTCAAACTTGGCTTCCAGATGAGTTTGTGGAAAATGCAGACACCCCAAAATGGAGTCCAGGGTCATGTGGATTGGCTACATGCCCTTGCAGAGTCATAGCAGCCA
Organism: Rafetus swinhoei; assembly: GCA_019425775.1. Classification (NCBI taxonomy): domain Eukaryota; kingdom Metazoa; phylum Chordata; order Testudines; family Trionychidae; genus Rafetus; species Rafetus swinhoei. Next base: position 66,702,951 of record CM033424.1, on the reverse strand, counting down.
TTACTTACAGTTTGGCCAAAATATCCACAGATAGGTTAAGCTATTCCATACTCCATCATCCCTGTTGATGAGCCATTATCTCTGTCTGTCTCGTTTTTTCAGTGATGTACCTGAAAGGCTGGCTGTGGGAATTTTTTCCAGAATAAGCCCATTTGAAATACAGATCCATAGTCAATTTTTATAGCTTCAGATGCAAAAATGATACATGCATACAATAGGGTAATCATATTCAGCAAATCATAACTTTTCCAGTGACACTTTACAAAGTGCATTGTTGTTATGCCATAATCATATTATAATATCATCATTATGAAGAATATGTGGTGCAGTGTCACTAACAAAATTTAAAAAATGTTGCCTGAAAGTTATTAAAGTTTGATTTAAGGATATTTATTTTCCATATTTTGGCTTGTGATATTGGCTATAAGTGTTGTAATAGTTATAAAGCTTTAATTCTTTGAATCATAAATTCTCCTTTCATTAAATAATTATCTGAGTTTTCCCTCAAAATTTCCAGCAACTGAAAATTTAAATAATGATTTTGCACCGTGAAAATTTAAATAGATAAAATTTGTAAAAGAAGCTTTAAATATCCATTGATCTCTGTCATTATTAAAAAATTGAAATCTGCCAAGTCATCTGTATCTTTAGAGACAGATTGTTTCTCTTATTGTTCAGGGAATTTAGCCACTGAGGTGGTAGTTGTTGTTAATCAATCAGAGATTGTTTTTGTTCATTTTAGTAAAACATCTTGGATTTAACTGAAAGAAAATATAATCTTTCAGTTACATCCAAGATATTTAAAAAAAAAATGTCTCCACAGATAAGGACGCATAAAAAGAACAAAAAATGCAAAAAGTTTATGGAAGGTACATCTGTATCATGAATCAGTGGTTCTCAGCCAAGGATGCGTGTACCTCAGGTGCATGCAGCAATTTTCCCAGGGGCACATCCACTCATCTAAATATTTATCTATTTTTACAACAGTATATATATATATATATATATATATATATATATATATATATATATATATATATATATAAAAAGCACTAGGGAAGTCAGTACAAATGACAATTTCATACAATAACTTGCTTATACTGCTCTATGTACTTTACTGTGGAATGTAAGTACAATATGTATATTCTAATTATTTTGTTATAATTATATGGTAAAATGAGAAAGTAAGCAATCATTTAGTAATCATGTGCTGTGACAATTTTGTATTTGTAAGTATGATTTTGTAAGCAAGTAGTTTTAAGTGAGGTGAAACTTGGAGCACACAAGAGAAATCAAAGTCCTGAAAGGGGTACAGTAGTCTAGAAAGGCTGAGAGCCGGCATCTTCAATGCACTGGAGGCTAAATCAGTACAAACTCTTAAATTCTGTTCCTTCATATTTTATTTCTGGGTTTAGTGCTAAATGTAATTTTAAAATCTCTCTAGAGAGTTTTAAATTTGAAAATCCCGTTAAGAAGTTTTGTAATATATCATTTATGCAACTTTCAAAGAATGAGGGATTTTATGTAGTACTCACTGCAAGATGAGCATGAAGAAAAACATCTCTGAAAATGCTGTTAGGATGTAATGATAATTTAATATTTTGAATTACTGCTATTTGCAAGTGCAAAGAATATCAGAAATTGAAATTGTTTGATCGTTGTTATGCTGTTTGCCTCTGCAGGTGCACACTACACATGTGCAAGTACAGTGATGGGTTATCTGAAGCCATTGCCTGGTTCTTGCAGATGCGTAGCGTGTGCCTGCAGTGGCAAACAGCATAACAATGATCAAACATAAGCTTCAAGGGAAGCTTTAAGCAAGACTAGATGTATGCAGACTTCTTTGTTGTTTTACCATTTTTCTGATAGGAACATGGCAATCTTCTCTATATATACTTAAGAGTCTGTCTGTCTGCAAGGTCGTTTGCTCAAGAACTCCCCTTCAACAGTAAGAGCTAGGGCCACCACATTTGGTATTCAGCTTCCTCTTCTCCTAACTTAAAGCAAGGTCAGGGTTTGGTTGTGCCAGGACAACTGGAAGCCCTGGGGAAAGAACAGTTTTCCATAACATACAAAGGGAAGAGCTACTATTCAGAGGGACACAATATGAGAGTATCCACTGGAAGCAGTGAGCCCATAGGGGAGAGCTGCCCTGCAGTGTGTCCACTGGGGACAGCTGTACCATCAAGGGAGTGTCCAGCAGGGCTGGGGCTCTGCCATCTTGCCTGCCAGCACACTGAGTAAGTACTCCCCTATCCCATACCCTTTCCACCCCTTTTGGCCCCTGGCTGTAGCACTGGAAGGGGGAAGAACAAAGGACCTTGGTGGCCAGAGGAGATCCAAGACCCCTGGCAGCCAGGAGCAGGAAGCTGGTAGGAGAAAAAAGGCCCATGCTGGATGGGACACCTCCCCCCGCACTCTGAGTCCCTCCTCATCCCCCACCCTTCACTCTCTCGTGTGCACACACAAACACACCAGCCTCCTGCACTTCCTCCCACAAATCCCCAAAGCTCTGCCCTTAGTCCAGCACCCCACACACCATCAGCCCCCTGCCCTGAAGGATCTGGGCAATGCCATGTAAGTCTGCAAATAGATACATAAACCATACTTCGTTGTGAAAAAAGTGTTCTCAGACAGTGCATTTAGCTACTTATCACAGAATCTGCTGAGGAACCACAATTGGTAAAAGGGTATTGGGAGCCAGGGAACTGGTCTATGAGTGGGAGAATTCTGGGTTCCAGAACAGGAGAAAATAGGGCAGGACTCAGGAGACACCACTGAGGGGCCAGAGATGCTATCAAACTCACTAAAAATTTGCTAAATTCTGTGTTGCTTAAATTATTCATTAGTAGCAGTAGTATTGTAATTATTTTATATTCCTAGGATAGGTGGAAACTCTGTAAACCAGGACTCTCTGGTCTGGCAACATGTGCAGTCCAGCAGGGTGTTCCAGGACCAGAGAGTCCTGGTAGAGGGCTCCAAGCCAGGAGCCATGTGGGTTAGCAGGGCAGCGGGGCCAGGAGCCCAACTTCCTGCAGCTGGGCTGCCCAGCAGGGCTGGGAGTTGGGCAGGGCAGGGGGATGGGAGTTGGGGGGGGGGGAGTGGTTCAGGAGAGAAGGAGGGGTGCAGGAGTCAGGGCAGGGGGAACTCAGGGCAGCGGGTGGAATCAGCCAATGGCCACTCCCTGGGGCCAGCCTGTTGTGGCGGGAGCCATGCTATATGGCCATTGCCTATTCCTGGGGGTCTAGCTGCATGGGCCATCGCCTGCTGCCCTGGGCCAGGTGGGGGCAGTGGGAGCCATGCTGCCCGGCTGGCAGCTGCTCCGTGGTTCTCTGGGGCTGTCAGGGGTGCACTTGTTTTCTGCCCCCTATGACCATTCTGGCCATACCTGTTGCTGCTATCACAGCCCTCTCTTTCTGTTTGAGAAACAATCACATTCCAGGCACTTTCCATTGTCCTGGCTTAAACAAGCCTTATCTTGCTTTAAATTATGATAAAAGGAAGCTTCATACCAAATTTGTTAGTTCTAGTCCTTCCTGTTTAGGAGGAGTTCTTATACCACAGACTCATAGATGGACGGACAGACAGATGCATAAACTCCCTCAAATGTATAGTAGATTTGTATTACAGAAGTACAGGGAGGCCCAATTAGGATGAAGGCCCTCTTATAATTGCTGCTGTACATACACATATTGTAATAGTATCTGTTCTGAAGTGCTTACAGTCAGGGCCGCCGATGGGGGGCAAGTTGCTCTGATGCCTGGCAAATGAAAGGGCCCATGGTCTTAGACCACCACAGCCGCCTCTGAAGCAGTAGTGTTAGCTGGAGCCCCAAACCCTTCAAATCACCATGCAATCTGGGCAGTGCTGAGGGCGGCGCAGCCTGATCCAGGCAGTTTTAAGGGCTGGCTGCTCCTAGCCCCACTCTTTCACCCAAGGTCCCTCCCCTTCCAGGGGTCCGGAACTGAGCCCTCCCCCCCCCCCCAAAATAACAGTTGACTGGGCCTTGGGCAATGTATCAGCCCTGCTTACAACTGAAGAAGACAAATGATACGCAAAGAAGGATGCAATCTCACACGCACACCTGTAAATTTTTAAAATAATTATCAGCTGTTCATGGCTACTAACCCATGTACCTCCAAGATATCATTTATTTTACTTTCATTTGTTAATGTGAATATAACAAAGTTCTTGCCTTGCACATTAATTGCCCAGAGTCTGTTTGCTTACAATTATAAGATACAATAATAATTATATCATATGCCAGAAAAAAACTGGCACAATTATAAAAGCCAGAGTTTGAGGAGTCACTTCATTATAACAAGGAAAGTGTGTGTGTGTGTATATATATATATAATAAAATTAGCTATGGCATTACTGGTATTTCCATAAGAAATTAAAGAATATAAACCCTAGGTTGTGTTGTTTTTGTAAATTACAGTAAAGAGATAATTTTTGGTATCTCTCATAAATTGATCCAGTAAAGTTAATGAAGTTAATACTTTATTTCTTGTGCATGCAAATAGTTTTTTAATCCTCATATAGATTGTAGTGACTGTGCTACACAGGCCGACAACTGGTTTGTGCTTTAGATTCTAAGCTGCTTGGAATAGTCTGTGTCCTTCTATGAGTTTATATAGTGCCTATCACAGTGAAGTCCCCCCAATTATTATTGGGGCCTTCCACTGCTATCACAATGCCAATAACCATGATAACAGTCATAACAGTTTGTTGGAAAGGAGGAATAGGATGCATATTATTTTTATCCTCTTTAGTTTATCATTATTTTCTCTTTGACTGGGTTTCAGACAGGTCCTATGAAAAAGATTAATGAAAAAGCTAGTGCATTTACTACAGCAATTCCTTTTCAAATGAGAAAACAGCAGTCGCTGAACTGGTTTTATTTGGAATTAGAATACTAATTAAAAAGAACTTCTAAACATTAGGATAATGAAGGTCTTAGAGGTATATTAATGAATCTATGTGAAGGAAGACAAGAAGGAAAATGGCTAATCAAAGCACATGAATTGTAAAGTAATTCCATTTTTATCTCGTGACCTTCACAAATATATCATTCGATATTTGTCATGGTAAATATTTGGCAATGTTTTTGCTTGCATAGCTCCTCTCAAAATATTTTGACTCTCTTTACACTCAGAGAATGCGTACCACTTTTATGCTAGCTGAGGATCACAATGTGATTCTTAGCATTGTGCCTTTACAGTTTGGTCAATGCTAGAACCATCTGTGTATATTCAGGGAAAGTAAATCTGGGAAAACTCTTAACGTTCTAGTATGCACTGAGAAAATGACATCACCAGAGTTGTGCAAAGTTTCTCAGCTCCCAGGGCTTCTTTCTGCAAGGACTGAGCTCTTGCAGTTCCCATGAAAATGAGGGAACTTGGTATTTTGCAGGAAGCACTCAATATCTAACAGAGTTGGGTCCACTTCCTTTGCATGGGGTTTTTCAGTATTTTGCCCAGAGTTGTGAGATTAGATTCCCACAAAACGAGTGAATCAGCGTCACCAAATTTCACTTGATTTTTGGGAGCACTGGCAATCGGTATTGAAAGGAGGTGATGACTTGGCCAATGACCCTGCATTGGTGAGAGGGCAGAGGCTTAGGCTGCCTGCCAGGTTGCTCCAGCTGGGAACTCATCTGGTAAATCAGCATGGGGATCAAGTGCCTACATTGTCCCTTTATCCACCAAGCGCAGGCCAAGTGACAACTATAAAAATGAGATCCAAAGAAGGGCCAATTATGATTAAGTTTTTGGTGATGGTTTTATCTATGCTCTGTTCTGGTTGGGCAATAGTGTCATCTGTGTAAAGGGATTTTTATAAGAGGCAATGAAAATAAAGTCTTTTCGGATTTGCATCAAATCAGCACTTCCTTTCATTTGAAGTCTAAGCTGGTTTTTATATTAGTTCACTACCATAAAAACTAACTTTTAATGTAAAAATTTACACTATCCATCTGAGGATCTCCATGCAATTCACTAACATTAATGAGTTTTTCCTCACAACATTCCTGTAAGATAACTACAAAATAGGAATTATAGTTGACATTTTCTGCATTAAAAGGCTTGGAACGACATCCTGCACATTCATCACCCAGTGGAGTTCTTTGCTTGTTTTCAGGGCCTGCGGTTTGGTTTATTTCGGGTGTTTTTTTTTTTATATGGGTTTTATACCCATGTAATTCCAATAAAGAGAGCTCTCCAGAAAGGGAGCACTGGTTTCTCAGATTTCATGATGATCAGCAGGGATAGAATTCAATATATTTTTATTCCAAAAAACCCTCCACAAGCCATTACTACTTGAATTAAAGCATAATCTCCAGTTGCATTAATTGTGTTTAAAATTGTTAATCTCTCTAATCAGGTATTAGAGAACAGTGTAACTGCAAGCTGGTCTATTTCTCTATCCAGCAGAGAATAATGATCCATGTATATGTATAAGTCAATATATCTATATATTTTCGAGAATGTTCATCTGTCTGTCTGTGAGTCCATTTGTTCAAGAACTCCTAAGCTATAAGAACTAGGATCACCAAATTTGGTATGCACCTTCCTCTTATCCTAACTTAAAGCAAGGTTATACCAGGAAAACAGGAAGTGCCTGGAATGGGATTGTTTTCCATAACACGGAAAGGGAGGAGTCTGAGAGCAGGGACAGTTATGCTCCACAATGACCATTGGGAGCAGCAAGTGTGAGGGACAGTGATACAGCTGAGTCACCAAAGAGGGCAGCTGCACCAGGAAGAGAGTGGCCCGCTGAGCCCAAGGTTTTCCATGTAGCTGGCCACAGGTAAGTGGCCTCCCTGCCTCAAACTCCTCCTCCCTCCCCCAGAGGACCTGCCAGCTGGGCAGTGTGGCCTTAGGCACCCCAGGGAGCCACCATCACCAAAGGATTGTTGGCCTTGCTGCCTCAGGCAGCCCCGGTAAGCCCCCCCAGACCTTCCAGGCTCCTGGCCTGAGTCCCCTGGCCTGAGCCCTCCACCCCCTACTCTGAATTCTGCACATACACACCCGCCCAGAGCCTTCCCCACACCTCCTACCTGCTGCCTTGACTCTTGCACCCCCCACACTCACAGACCCTTGCCCTAAATGACCCAAGCAAAGTCAAGTAAATCTTGGAGTTATATAGATAAATAAGGATGGTCCAGATATTAAACTTTTTCAGAATCCCTCTTTCTGTTTTCCATTCTGAACAACCTGTTCTGTTTTGCTAGCTGCTGTGTATGGCATTCATACACCATATTTAATTCATTTCTGAAGATCCTACTTGTACCTAGGTTTTTAATTTTGTAAACCAGTCTGTTTGTATCCTAATTTTCTGTCTTGTCCTCAACTTGACCCCTAAGATATTCAGGCAGGCTCTTAAGTCTTTTCATATTCTTTTGGACACTTTTCCAAACTAACTTTCACATCTAATGTTTTTCACGGCTGTGCACATTGCATGCCTCCCATTATGTTAGTATTCAACTTTCTTAATATATCTTTCCCCATCTGAGAAATGATTTATACTCCTTGGTTAATTTTCATCATGCTGTGCAAAAACGCATCCCCATGATTCCCATTAACATTTATAAAAAAACAACAAATGGTCTGGTAGCACTTTATAGACTAACGAAACATGTAGATGGTATCATGAGCTTTCGTGGGCACAACCGACTTCTTCAGATGACCGGAGTTATGAGTTGGGGATATGAAAACTCAAAATAAATAGGAGAGGGGAAGGGGAGGAGGGAGAGAAAGAAAAACGGAGGAGGGTGGGAGACAGAGCATCATTAAGTATCTGGAGAATGGGTACTTAAACCTAAGCAGATAAAAATCAAAGGCAATTGGTGTATAAGGCTGTATTGCAACAGCTGATCTGTTTCTCTTAATCTTCCAAGATAGCTCTTCTTTTAAACCTTGAACAGCCTCCCAGATGTTTTTAGAGGTGGAAGACGAGGAACAATGTAGCTTGCCTCCATAATGGAAAGGGTCAAAATTTTCACTCTTTTTGGTCATTGGTTTGAATCTAGTCCAGATTGACAGTAACCATAATCATTACCATTTGCTAATTTTAACACTTGCCTATTAAATGAATTAGTATTTTTAGTGCACTTCCACATGGAAAGGTGTCCTCATAGAAATTGATACTGCAGGAAATGTCTTTTTATTAATGTTCTTGCAGAGAAACCAAGGATGGAAAACTAAATTAATCTTTGACCTATGATTATAATCCTTTGAGGTCAGTGAGGAAAGTACAATAATAGGGCAATGAGAAGAAGCTTGCAGTTTTTGTTGGCTGTGGGACAGATTCCGTGGATAAATTAGTTTTCATTTTCCAGTGCTGTTCACCTAATAACTTTCACAAGCACTCAGTTTACATGTAAAAATTGTCAACTAATAAATAACTTTGTTTTTCTTATCAAGATCAAACAGGTTTTGCTTCTGACTTCTCCACTTTCTATTAGCTATTTGCAGGCAGTAAGGTAACAAAAGAAGTCATTTTGTCCACTAAAACCCAGCAGCTATAGATGTTCCTAATTCCTTTATATCCCAGTGTTCAGTTTCATATGACTGATAAGTTATCAGGCCTCCACTATTTGCCAAGTGCTAAGTCATTTGATTCCTATATCTATGTACTTTTGCTGACTCTGCAAAAATTGACATGCTGCTGAAGTATCACTGAATGGCTGTGTCTACACTGGCACCCTTTTGCGGAAAAGGGATGCTAATGAGACACAGCGCAATTGCAAATCGGGATTTAAATATCCCCGCGGCATTTGCATGAACATAACTGCGCTTTTTCCGGCTCGGGGTTTTGCCGAGAAAAGCGCCAGTCTAAACGCGATCTTGCGGAAAATAAACCCTTTTCCGCAAGATCTCTTATTCCTACTTGAAAGTGCAATTCTTTCAAGTAGGAATAAGAGATCTTGCGGAAAAGGGTTTATTTTCCGCAAGATCGTAGACTGGCGCTTTCTCGGCAAAACCTCGAGCCGGAAAAAAGCGGCAGCATGTTCATGCAAATGCCGCGGGGGATATTTAAATCCCACGCGGATTTGCAATTGCGCTGTGTCTCATTAGCATCCCTTTTCCGCAAAAGGGTGCCAGTGTAGACACAGCCAATATGTTTTAATTTTGGAGGTGCCCTCACTAAGGACAGTTCAGTATGTCTCTGAAACAAAATAAATTTCTACACTATCATCTTGGGCTTGAATGAAAATATTAACTGGTTAACGCACTACAAAAGCAATTTTCCCTGCCTTTGATATTCGTATCTATTCATCCAAAGCTATGAATGGGACACCTCCAGCCTGACTCAATTAGCTTAATTAACACTGGTCCAATAATTGACAGGTAACTGCTTTTGCTGTTATATATATACCCTGATTCTATACTATCCACTTCAGCTCATCTAATGAAGTGGGTTTTGCCCACGAAAATTTGATATAGTATGCTTGTTCATCTCCAAGGTGCCACAGGACTGCTGCTTGTTTTTAGAGTTACAAACTAACACGCCTACCCCTCTAAGACATATTTGAATATGTTTAAACATGCCAAGATTTTTAAAAATGCAGCTCCAAGGTCCAGGTGCAAAAACATACCTGTACTTCAATTGCATGTGTGATCACCAAAGCATTGTTTACATGCAGAACTGGGTCTTTGCCATTTGAAAATGAAGCTCACAGTGCTCAATTAGGGTAAATCATACCCATTTGTCATGGCATTGCCAAGGAGCCTGGAAGCTTCCTTTAAAAAAAAAAAAAATTGCACAGATATGACAGTGGAAAACCTACATGGACAAAATGTACTGAACATATCATTTTTTTCCTGAATGTGACAACATTTTGAAGCAATGTGGTATAAAAAGTAGCTCACAATGAAGCAAAACTTTCATGGTGTGCAACAAAAACAAAATGCAAATTCCTGAGTGAATATTTTTAAAAAATAGTCTGAGAAAGGAGGTAAAAAGCAGATCTGCCAGTTAATTATAAATAGGTAGATGTAAGGTTTGACATAAATTATCTATCTTAAGTTATCTCATACTCTCTCTTACTTTGCTATTCTCAACAGAAATTATTTATTTCTGACATGTTTTGCATTTCTCTGCATGTGGTGCTCTAGCTGTTAGTAATTTCACTAATAGATAAGTTATGGATTTCCATTTCAGGTATACAAAGCCTTCATTCTCCATTTTTATTTTCTCGTGTCTAACCACTTGTGTTTTACATTTTTTAAGATGATGTTCTAAATAATTTTATTCCTATTAAATAAATTTGGCTCATGATTTCTCAAGTTTGTACACTGAGCTAGAAGGATGAACTAGACTTCAGTATACTTCCCAATAAATTATGTTTATTCTGTGAACTACACAGTTATGCATCAGTTGCTATTATTTCAAATGTGCTTATGACTAACTGACTGGCATCGTGCAGTAAGTGATTCAGTAAGTTTCCATTGTTCACATGGAAGATGTTAACCAATTAGCGTTAGAAATGCAAATGAATGTATCTGCATTAGCTTGGCAGTGGTCCATGATAGATTTCACTCAACTCTGTCATGAGCCAGTTAGCTCACCTCCTAATTTTTGGTTTTTTTGTTCTATATCATCATGGGTGCATGGGGGGAGAGGGATACCTAACTTAAGGACAAGGTATGCCACAGGTAGAAGTTAAATTCTATTAGCACTTTCAAAGTGTTTGAGGAGACTAAGGCTTTAAAAGAGTGAGACTTACATCTACTCATCTAATCCTATAAAAACATGCTTCTGAGAAAACAGATTTAAGAATGCATTAAATCTGACTTCGTCTACATAGCATCTTTTGTGTACATTTTCTTGTATTTGATGTTTTACAAATGGGAACATGCTGCAGCTAAACCCCAAATCCTGATGTTTGAAATGACAAGCTACTTTTCTGTTAGTCTGAGGTTTATGTTTGGAACAACACTCCTATCAGATAGTAATAGAGATGTAGCCGTGTTAGTCTGATCTTGCTGAAACAAAAGACAGGACTATGCAGCACTTTAAAGACTAACGAGATGGTTTATTAGGTGATGAGCTTTTGTGGGCCAGACCCACTTCCTCAGATCAAATTGTGGAAGAAAATTGGCATGACCATATATACCAGGGGATACAATCAAAAAAAGTGAACGCATAAAATTGACAAATCAGATTTTAGAACAGAGGGAGGGTGAGGGGGGGAAGGGGCAGAGGTTAGTGTCTATGAGGTTAGTGTCTATGAGATAATGATATTAGGGGTGATAATTGGGGAAGCTATCTTTGTAATGGGTAAGGTAGTTAGCATCTTTATTAAGGCCCATTCGTAAAGGTCAAATTTAAGCATGAATTTAAATCTGAGGTTTCCCTTTGTAGTCTGGTGTTAAAGTCTCTTTGAAGTAATATACATGTAGTGAGGTCGTTGAGACAAATCCCAGTCTGGTTGAAATGACAAGAAACTGTTTTTTCTTTGTGAAACTGATGTCTGATTTGTGGGCATTAATTCTTTGGTGAAGTGTCCGAGAAGTGTCCACGAATTTACTCTGCTGACACCATCCTTGGACCTAACTACATCAGTTACAAGATCAAGACCACATATTCCTGTTCATCCAGAAATATAATTTATGCCATCATGTGCCAACAGTGTCCGTCTGCTATGTATACTGGACAAACTTCTCAGACACTTCGCCAAAGAATTAATGCCCACAAATCAGACATCAGACAGTTTCACAAAGAAAAAACAGTTTTTTATCGTTTCAACCAGACTGGGCATTGTCTCAACGACCTCACTACATGTATATTACTTCAAATGGAGGTGTGCTGTCAGTGGCAACAGTTACACAGCTTTCCCTACTTCATCCATGTTGCCCTGCACCATATAAATCTTCTGTGAATCACACAGAGTGACAGGGAGCAGATGCTAAGTGAATGTGTCCAGCACCTGGACCTTATGCTGCAATGCTTTGTGCTGCAATGGTGCCAGACCACTTACTTCTGGCTTGGCGTGGAAAGGTGGCCCACAAGAGAGGACGGAATAATGCAGGCCTCCCAAGAAACTTGTGAGAGTTTCTCTATGGGACCTTTATGGAGATGTGCAGGAAGGATTGCTGCTCTATCTCCAGATGCATCAACAAACTGTTCCTTTGAGCCTCCTCAGTGTAGGCAGAGTGGCCACCACAGATCACACCCAATTGCTTTAACCCATTTGTGGCATGATTAAAAGAAAGGACTCACCAGAAGTGTCCTCCCTGCCATCAGTGTCCAGCAGCGATACATCCTGGGAGGAGGGGATTGTCTCCAGAGTTATAAAAAGGTCCTGTCGGTGAGACTGGATGCTCTGCTCACCACTCTCCTCCTACTCCAATCTCATCAACAATATCCCCCCTGCTGTTTCCCGAGGCTGTTGCCTGAAGAGTCACTAGAGAGGAATTCATGCATTTGGTTGGGACACTGGCCAGGTCCCCTCCGCCGCCAGAATCCCATACAGTTGCTCATAGAAGCAGCATGTTTGCGGCAATGATCAAGACCATCCATTTGCCTCCTTTGTCTTCTGGTGTGCCTGCCTGAGCTCCTATATTTTCATATGGCACTGCTGGGCGTCCCTTTCATATCCTTTTTCCACTATGCCATGTACAATCTTGGCATAGGTATCAGCATTTATTTTGCTGCTTCATAGTTGTGCCTGAACTGATTGCTCTCCCCACATACAGCAATCTGGTCTAGGATCTCCTTCACTATCTATGCTGGAGCTTGTTTGCAACTCTGGGCATTCATGGTCAGGTGTACTGATGAGATGAGAGCTTATCGCCATGCTGGGAAACAGGAAATGAAATTCAACTCTGATACTCTCAAATTTTCCCAGAGCTTTTCCTGTGCACCTGGAAAGTCCTGTCCAGAGCGGTCATTTTGGGGCACTGTGGGATACTTCCCAGATGCCAAGAACATCAACTTTCAGCTCTGTCTGCATTACCCTAAAGTCAGTTATGCAAGTTCAAATTTACCATTACTTGTGAAAAGCAGGAATACCAAAATCTACTTCAATGATCCTTAAAGTTGGCGGAACAGGCTTGGTTGGTATGGACTCATTGTTTAGAAAATTGACCTACTGCATCTAAGTTCAATCTAAACTCCTATTGTAGACCAGGCCTTATTAGTGTGCTCTCATGGGATGGATGGGGAGGTGGAGAACATGGTGGAACCTGTTGCCATTTTTGAGAAGTTCCCCAGAGGTATGAAAGGGAAAAAAGAATATTTCAGATTAATTTAGAGTTGACTGCATGGCAGATGGCAGGACATAATGAAATAAAACTGGTTTGCAGTATGAGGAGGAGTACTGCATAAGAGGAGGCATTAGAAAGGTCTGGCAGCTCTGTCCTTTTACAGTCTTATTTATCTGTTTCTACTAGCTCAGAACTTGGACGTATATTTCTTACCTGACAGAAGAATCCCACGTCAGCAGGCATCACTCAACACCAACATAGCTTCCAGGAAATCTGAGGCCTTTTTTCTGTGTATTTGTGTATAACATTCTAGTTAATAACAACGAAATATACAGAACTGGTTTAGATAAAATTAATTAAACAAACACTCTAGAAAAATTTGAATGGATTTGCAAAGGTAAAATATACTCACTTCCAAATGTAACTAATGGTCGCCTATGTAAAAAAAATAATTTCAGTCAAACAAAATAAATGAGATTTGCAGGGCTTTGGGTAACTGACCCATAATTATGACAATTCCCTGTGTCTTTTTTTCAGAACCAGCTAAGTTACCATAAGAGACTGATTTCTGTAATGTGGGGGCATGCTCTATTTTTAGTAATACAAGTGAATTACAGGTACAGTAAAGGCCCCTGAAGCAAACAGGTTTTTGTTAGGCTTCATTAGTGTTTTGTTATTTCCATTTTGTTCAAGACCTTTCCATTTTAGTGCTTCTGTTCAGTCAGAAATTAATTTCCTATTGAACACTATCTACAGTATGTCCTTACAGCTAGTGTCATTTTAACATGATGGTAACATCCATAATTATTGTACATAGTGTTGTTGTAGCTGTGTTAGTCCTAGAGTATTTGCAATACAAAGTGGAGAGCTAATGTTACTTATTGGATCCTCTTCACCAAAAGAAGTTGGTCCAATAAAAGACAGCCATGATTATGTCTAGAGATAGCAGGCTGTGCCGAACAGAATACAGTAGAATCTCAGAGTTATGAACTAACTAGTCAACCACACGCCTCATTTGGAACTGGAAGTTTGCAATCACGTGACAGCAGAGAAAGGGGGAAATGGCAAATACAGTACAGTACTGTGTTAAATGTGGATGATTAAAAATAAAGAGAAAGCAACATTTTTCTTCTGCATAGTGTGGCAGAGCTCCATCTTTGCCTCAGGGGTCCTGTGTGTCTAGGTGGTGGACACGAGTCTCAGATGCTCGCTGTGACTCTCAGGGTAGCCTCTCTCCCTTTGCTGAACAGAGGTGTCACAGACTACTGAGCCACCTTCATCATATGCCAGTCAGTCAGGTTTGGGGTGAACCTCTCTCTCTAGTCCCAACCTCCCCATTCAGAGGTAGTCTCTGTAGTGGTACGGGGAGGGTTGGGGAAAACTCAGGCCCACCCTCTTCTCTGGGTTCCAGCCCAGAGATCCTAATGACAGCAGCAGGTAGTGTTTTCTCTACCACCAAAGTTGCAGCCTTTCCCTGAGCCACTTCCCTAACTAACTCCTTCCAGTACCTTTCTCCTGATACCAGACCACATTCTTCCACTTTTCCTCAGTGCACCTCTTCACTCCCAGTCCTTAGCCTGCTGGCCCCTCTGAAGGGAAGCCTTTTAAACTAGTCCCCAGGAGGACCTTATTGGGCAACAGGTGTGCGGATTAGCCTGCTGCTTCTGGCAAGCTCCTAACTGGCCCCAGGATTTTCCTAATTGCACTGCAACAGCTGCCCCGGCCCTATTTACTCCAAGGAACAGAAAACCATTCACCCAGGGTATGTCTACAGTACAGGACAAAGTCGAATTAAGATCCGCAACTTCAGCTACGTTAATTGCATAGTTGAAGGTCAAAGCAGCTTAACTCGGCTTTTGGTGATGTCTGCACTGCAGGAAGTCAAAGGAAGAGCACTCTTCCTTTGACTCCCCTTGCTGCTCATGAAAGCAGGGTTACTGGCATCAACCAGAGTGCTCCTCGCACTTTGAATGAGCAGTCTTAACTAGACCGCTAATTCAAACACTGGAAGATCGACAGCAGCAGCTTTGATCTTCCTCTGTCGCGTAGACATACCCCCAGAGGCCAGTAAATCTGCCTTCTATCAGGCTACGGTAGCCAATTGGTCTGTTCCTGTCACAATAGTAAAGTTTCAAAGTTGTATTTAGTCAATGTTCAGGTGTACAATTTTGAAAAAACAATCATAGGTTTTATTTAGGGCCTGTCTTAACTACGTGATGGATCGACAGTGCAGGAATTGATCTACTGATGGTTGATTTATCACATTTGCTTAGACATGATAAACTGCCCTCTGAGCTCTTTCTCATCAACTCCAGAATTCCACCTGGACGAGAAGAGTAGCCAGAGTCGACGGGGGAGCAGCCCCGGCTCCCGACCTTATCACCTGAAACATAGCTCAGTAATTACGTCAGCTTCAGCTACACAAATAACATAGCTGAAGTAGCAAAGATTAGCTCGATGGAAGGGCATAGTGAAGACTACGTATCAGGGTTAAGAAAGTTTCAGAGTTACAAGCAACCTCCATCTCCCAGTTGTTCATAACTCAGAGGATCTACTGTATAAATGTTGTTTTTATTTTTCGTCTCAATGAAAAATACTCTATATCATTTTTAATTATTTTACTTGCAGCAATATTCTGTAGCTTTGTTAATCTGAAATCTAAAAGGCTACCATGTATCATTTTGAAACAATTGTGCATTAATGAAGCCTCTCTGTTGCCAGATCTCTTGATGATATGGTGTTTCTTTTTTTAGAGCGCTAGCTCTTGGAGTCATGCAGTTATGTGAGAATCTGTGTGCTTTTTTTAAAGTAAGCTTCTAGTCCTTATGTTTGTGGAGAAAAGCTTGAAAATGAGAATCATAAATGTGCAAATATCAGAAAGTGAATAAACTGAATACAATATCTATTTTTGAAAAAACAACAACTCTGACTTAATAATCCCGTCTCAAGAGAGAGATACCTAGAATTTTTTAAGGGCCTGGATCATTGATTTTGAGTATTGTATGGTTGGAAATGTTGGAAGCCTACTGAATTGGCAATATTGGGAATTTCACTGTGCCCTTCCTTGAAGTTGGGTTGTACTTCATTGTGAAGCATCTGGCCTTGACTACTTTTGGAGATCATAGGCTAGCTGGACCAGTGATGTGATTCAACATAGCAGTTTCTTTATTCCTAAAATATATGTTTTCCTTTGAATATATATGGGTAATCCATGTTCATATAAACTAAATGTATGTTACATCCTAAGTGCATGAATTTATCCGTGATATGAATCATCATCATGCATTTCAGTTTCTCCCTTTTGAACTTTATATTTTCTGGCTCTTTCAGAAAGGTGTCCTGAGGTCCACTGGGTTGTTTTGCATCTCATTAGCATTCTATACCATTTTCACTGCAATCATTTTTTTTGTAGAGCCTTTTGTAGTAAACCTATCATGCCAGGGGCAAAGCCAGTGCAGATGGTCAGGCATTCCATTCTTGCCAATGCCCACTGTTGCCAGTTAGCAGTTACCAGGGGCTATGAAACTAGTTTCTTTATCTGTCCTATTAAGAATTCAGACTCTTACAGTGTTGACCAATCTGCTGACACTGAGGCTGGGCACTGTCAGTTAATACTGTGCCTCGTGCTTCCCATAATGTTGAGCAACCTTATGAAGTAGTGCTGATTTGCCATTGCAGACTGTGTGAGAACAAAAGGGAATACACCCCATAAATTACTTACTTTCATTCTCTTTGCTTTTTAATTGATCATTGTGGGCATACCATTTTGTGTTACTGATCAACAGAAAACAATATTTCCTTTCAAATGAAAGGACAGTTTTCTTATTTTATCTATCACTAGAAGATGTATCCAGCATTCCTGATAACAGAGCTTCCCTTTCCATTTTATGAGAAACAATCATATTCCAGGCACATCCCATTGTCCTCGCACAACCAAATGCTTACCATGCTTTAAGTTATGATAAGGGGAAATTTGGTGGTCCTAGCTCTTACTGTTTAGGTGGAGTTCTTAAATAGACCCACTTGCAGACAGACAATCTCTCTCAAATATATAGTACAGGTTGAACCTCCAAAATCCAGGACTTTCTGGTCTGGCAATATCCGTGGTCCAGGAGGATCATGGCTGTTGCTGGACCAAAGAGTCCCGGAGGCCAGGAACTTGAACCAACCAACCTGGAGTGGGGCTGACAGGAGAGCCAGGGCCAGGGCTGCAACAGCCCAGCAGAGGAGCTGGGGCAGGGGCTATGGTAGCCCGGCAGGGGAGCCAAGGCCATGGCAGTCAGCCAAGCTGGGGCCAGTGGCAGGCAGCCTCACCAGGGCTGGCAGCAGGGTGACTAGCTGGGGCTGGAAGCAGAGTCAGCGGCAGTCTGGGGATCTGGTGGTAGGGGATCTCCACTGGTCTAGCAAATCTCCTTGTTCATGACCAAACCGGTCCCGAAGGAGCCGGACCAGGAAGGTCCAACTTGTAGATTTGTTAAATGATTTAACTGAAGGATCAGAAAAATAATGATCGGATTTGGAACTGTAACTTACTGGTGAGTGTGTTACAGGTTACCCTTTCTCTAATCCACAGACAAGATGGGTCCATTACAGTCCACATCTATAGAGGTTAGGATCATTAGCTCAAGCTATAGCACCTCATGCTTTAAATCATGAGTTCTCCAGTAGACCTGAGTCACACAATAAGCACACAAATACTGAAGGTCTGGCCATTTTAGAGGGTGATTTCAGGGTTATTTAAAAAAAAATCTAAATTTTTTTTTATACACAAAGTATCTTGGGTTCATTGGTTTCCTTGGTAACAACTTCCTTTAATTGCATGAGACCACTGGAGTGGTGTGGAACAGATTACCATTGAAATAGTGGAATTAGCCTGATGTAATGGGATGTTGTTTGAGCTGTCTCAGAGTTCTTAATTCCATTATCCTTCATGTTATTCCCATTAATGCCACATTGCAGTGAATTAAGAAGTAGCTTATTTTACTCTAATCAAATTTCCTTTAAAAAGGTGACGCTAAGCTTTTGCTAGGAAAAAAAAAACCTAGCAAAACCCTGCGTAAATATGTTATCATGAACAGGACAAAAGACTCAGCAAGATGATGGATAACTTACAGGGCCACCAAAAAAATAAATATTTTCATCTAAGGTATTGTCTGATTCATCCTCTCTTTTTAGGTCCTGAGAAATCTGTTCCTGTGCTTTTTTTTTCTAGGTTTTAAGTGGCAACTTCTTCTAATTTCCTAAATATATTTATTTTAAATTGAATTAAATTATTCAATGTCGTCTTTTGACAATGATCAAATGTGAAAGAATTGTGCATTTAGTTTAGCATAAATATTGGAGTGAAATTTTATAGAATCATAGAACACTAGAACTGGAAGGGACCTCGAGAAGTCATCGAATCCAGTCCCCTGCCCTCACGACAGGACCCAATACTGTCTAGACCATCCCTGATAGATGTCTATCTAACCTCCCTAGGCAACTTATTCCAGTGTTTAACCACCCTGACAGTTAGGAAGTTTTTCCTAATGTCCAACTTAAACCTCCCTTGCTGAAGTTTAAGCCCATTGCTTCTTGTCCTATCCTCAGAGGCGAAGGAGAACACTTTTTCTTCCTCCTCCTTTGTAACACCCTTATAGATACCTGAAAACTGCTATCATGTCCCCTCTGTCTTCTCCTTTTCAAGCTAAACAAGCCCAGTTCTTTCAGTCTTCCTTCATAGGGCATGTTCTCTAGACCTTTAATTATTCTTGTTGCTCTTCTCTGGACCTTCTCCAATTTCTCCACATCTTTCTTGAAATGTGGTGCCCAGAACTGGACACAATGATCTCCAATTGAGGCCTAATCAGCGCAGAGTAGAGCGGAAGAATGACTTCTCATATCTTGCTCACAACACTCCTGTTAACGCATCCCAGAATCAGGTTTGCTTTTTTTTTGCAACAGCATCACACTGTTGGCTCATATTTAGCTTGTGGTCCACTATGACCTGTAGATCCTTTTCTGCAGTACTCCTTCCTAGACAGTCGCTTCCCTTTCTGTATGTGTGAAACTGGTTGTTCCTTCCGAAGTAGAGTACTTTGCATTTGTCCTTATTAAATATTTGAAACAGTGTTGCACATAATGATGCAATGTGAATGGATTAGAAATTACAAATGTTGAGAACTTTATTTTAGTCAAGATTGCTTCTACTGTTACTGCTGTTACTCAGCTATTTTCTGAAGTCTTACAACACAAAAAGCAAAGATAACAAAACAAGGGGTGAATGAAACCACAAAACATTGAAGGCAGAAAAAAATTTGCAAAGTAATTACAAAAAGGAATAGTTTTAGAATTATTTAGTTTAATGGACATTTGGTATTCTTTGGGTTATCAACAAAAGATCTCCAGTAGGGAGAATAACTAGGAAAACAGTGTTTCAAAGTAATGGACCAAAACACTACAAATAACCATACAGCAACTGCAGTATAGTGTTTTGCACATTTATTAAAAAATACTGTTGTATTTGTATAAGATTTGCTCTTAATCACTTATGTTATTCAGATAGCAATGGTTTTCTAATTATAAACTTCCACAATGATAATTCCAAACATACAATAGGTGCTATGTTTGCACACTAATGTAATATTATATGTTATAAGCATTGATAGAAACATAGACTCTCCCCGCCGCCCCCATGTGCAAGTGATATTAATGTGATAAACTGATGAACCCTGTGACAAATAGAAGGGCCATGTGTATCATTCACTTTTCATGACCTGTGCTGCATCTGCCCAATGATTCAACAATCAAAATAGGTTCTGTATCACCCTGGAGAGCCTAAGTTTCTAAATGTGACTCAGATCTTTCCACTCCACATAGAAAGTTGTGAATTATTAGATCTTAAAACCATATAAGTTTTAACTCTGGAAAAGCTCTTTTAGGTCAGCTGTAGAGATTTGGCAGCTGGCTTTACATGAGGGATATAAAACCAACCCCACATTGAAGAAAAAGTTGTATGACATTTCTTAAAATAGAAACATTTCTGTAACCTGGTACACATTCAGAATTACCTTTTAACAGTGCTAGTCTCATGTTACTTGTATAGCTCCCTCGTGGATTTAAATTTTATACTGTGCCTTACAGTGCTATGGAGGATGGGAATGGTATAGATGTGGTGACACCAGCTTTATTTCAGAATGGGAGTCCCATTCAAGATGAATGAGCAGGAGAAGGAGATATAACAGGGGCTCAGGATTTGGCTTTGTTAGTATGTAATGTCTTGAGAGAAAATTTTTCAGGCTTTTCCAAGGAGTATCTGTAACATTTTTTATTATGGCTTAAGTTATTGTCATAGAGCAGCAAAACACACACACACAACACAAGTAGCACGAGGATATTACAGAACTGGGAGAGTACATGAAGGCAAATAGAATATTTAGAAAGGAATGTAGAGGAATGAACATTAAATAGCTATTACAGTTCCTTCCTCATACCATTTCTGTGCATTTTTAAACACTATTTTTAATATACTGGAAGTTGATGAGAAATTGCACTGTTACACAGTGACACAAAGCAAATTTATTTTAATAGCTTTACTTGACTTAAAAGGATCATAGAAATTCAGGATTCCTGGCTATACTGCTCAAGGCAATCTCATTTGCCGAATCTTTTCAAACTAATGCCTGTGTATAGATCATAATTTAAACAACTTGGCACAGTTCTCTCAGAACTAATTTGAGTGCAGTTTATAGTTCCAGCTCAGTTTGGAGAGTATTGAGGTGTTAACTCTTTCTTTTCCAAAAGTGGCTTCCCATAACATACATTGCCTCCCACCCTTCTTTGGAACTTTGTTTAGTAAACTGAATATTCTGCTCAGGGATGAAGATGGATCCATCTGCAGTGACAAACAGAAATACATTCTATCATGTAATTAGGAGGCAGTATGGGACCAGCAGTCAAGCTATTTGGATTCCATTCCCTGATCTGTTACTCTCATGCTGTACCTGTTTCCCCTCCAACCTAGGCCTGTCTTGCCTTTTCAGTTTATATCTTCTTTTGGGCAGAGAAGACACTTATGAATTGCTGATTAAAAGAGCTATGTAGTATGCTTATATGTTTGTACAATACCTAACTCAAAAGAGCCCCAGTATTGGTTGAGGTCTGTAGGTGCTGTTTAATTGTTTAATTTTCAGCAGCAATAATTTTAGTTTCAGAGGAATGAGAAAAGTGGCCCTTTAAGAAGAACTTGCAGTTTTAAAAGCATTATTTGGAACTCCAGGTTGTATTTCTCTTGTCCAGCACATTCTGGTATGGCAATATCTGTGGTCCGGCATGATTTTAGTTATCCAGATGTACACTTACCATGAATGTGGCCAAGTTTCCAGTGGTCCCATAAAGTTTGTTTATAGCCACCAGTCCTGGATCTCAGTGTTCTGTACTGCTATTTAGCTCTAATGTACACTTAAATGTCTTCTAACAGCCCAGTAAGCAATGGAAGTGTTGGTAATGGTGCTAGATAATTTTGACCTCCCCTGGTCCGGCAAATTCTCTGGTTCAGCACCAGTCAGTTCCCAAGAGTGCTGGACTAGAGCGGTTCAACCTGTAGATGTACCTAGTGTTTGTTTCCTTAACTTAATTAACTTTTTTTCCCCATTTTTCCCCCCACATTTTTTTCCCATTGCTCTGGGGTGGAGTTGGGGATGAGGGGTTCAGTTTGCAGACTGCCCCGAGGAGAGAAGACTACCCCAGCCGACTCTCACTGCAGCAGGCTGGGCTAGGTGAGAAGTGCCTCTCCATGGCTGTTGCAACTCTAGCGGGCACAGCCCTAGGAGGGGGTGCATGTCCTCCAGCATGGGGACAGACAGACACACATTGTAGATAGCTGTCCCTTTCTTCACACCTGCCTCTTGCTGCCCCCTTGTGGTCATTATACAGTATAACTGTCACTGCTTTCCATCCCAGAGCCCCTTCTATCCCCATATATATAGCCGAGCCTTCCCTTTCTGTTTTGAGAAGCAATTCCATTCCAGGCACATTCGATTTTCCTGGCACAACCAAACCTTTACCTTGCTTTAAATTACAATAAGAGGAAGCTGTATACCAAATTTGGCAAAACTCCATTTGCGCTTTGGCTTTCCTGATTACACTCTTGCATAGACTAATGTAGCTAGTTCATTGCATGGAACAGATGGTGCTAGTCCCTTCTCAGCTACCGTGGGGGCTCTTTCCCATGATGCACAGAACCTTATCTCTTCACCTAATCTGTTTATTGTAAGTGCCAACACTCATTTCTATAACAGTATCAGTAAATGGAGAAGCATTCAGAGAAGCTTTTGTTGAAGCTAATTTTTAAAATTACACAGTCAATACAACATTGATGAGGAGATTTAGGGTAGACGAATAGGATGGTAGCAGTTCAGCAAAAAAAGACCTACAGATTACAATGGATGAGAAGCTGGATATGAGTCAGTGTGCCCTTGTTGCCAAGAAGCCTAACGGCATTTTGGGCTTCGTTAGTAGGAGCATTGCCAGCAGATAGAGGGAAGTGATTATTTCCCTCTATTCAGCACTGGTGAGGCAACATCTGGAATATTGCTTCTAGTTTTTGGCTCCCCACTACAGCAGGGATGTGGACAAACTGGAGAAAGTCCAGTGGAGAGCAACAAAAATGATTAGGGGGACTTGGGCATATGTTTTATGAGGAGATGCTGAGGGAACTGCACTTATTTAGTCAGCAGAAGAGAAGTGAGGGAGGGATTTGATAGCAACCTTCAACTAACTCAAGCACAGTTTCAAAGAAGATGGAGCTAGGTTGTTCTCAGTGGTGGTAGATGGCAAAACAAGGAGCAATGGTCTCAAGTTGCAGTAGAGGAGGTGTAGGTTGGGAATTAGGAAAAACTATTTCTCTATATTGGTGGGCTGGTGAAGTATTGGAATGGGTTGCTTAGGGGGGCTATGGAATCTCCATCCTTAGCGGTTTTTAAGAGCATGCATGACAAAGTGTTGGCTGGAATGATTTAGTTGCAGTTAGTCCTGCTTGAAGCAGGAGGCTGTACTAGATGACCTCCTGAGTTCTCTGCTATGATGACTCTTTAATGACTTCTTTGTTTTGGTCTTCACCAAGAAGTCTGATGATGAAGGAATGCCTATCATAGTGAATGCTAGTGGGAATGGGGTAGGTTTAGAAGATAAAATAAAAAAAGAACAAGTTCAAAATCACTTAGAAAAGTTAGATGTCTGCAAGTCACCAGGCCCTGATGAAATGCATCCTAGAATTCTCAAGGAGCTGATAGAGAAGGTATCTGAGCCTTTAGCTATCATGTTTGAAAATCATAGAAGACAGGAGAGATTCCAGAAGACTGGGAAAGGGCAAATATAGTGCCCATCTATACAAAGGGAAATAAGAATAACCCAGGAAACTACAGACCAGTCAGTTTAACTTCTGTGTCAGGAAAGATAATGGAGCAAGGAATTAAGGAATTCATCTGCAAACACCTGGAAGATAATAAGGTGGTAGGTAACAGTTAGCATGGATTTGTAAAGAACAAATCATGTCAAACCAATCTAATAGCTTTGATAGGACAACGAGTCTTGTGGATAAGGGAGAAGCGATGGACGTGATATACCTAGACTTTGGAAAGGTATTTGGTATGATCTCGCATGATCTTATCAATAAACTAGGCAAATACAGCTAGATGGGGCTACTGTAAGGTGGGTGCATAACTGGCTAGATAACCGTTCTCAGAGAGTAGTTATTAATGGTTCACAATCCTGCTGGAAGGGCATAACAAGAGAGGTTCCACAGGGGTCTCTTTGGGACCGGGTCTGTTCAATATCTTCATCAACGATTTAGATATTGGCACAGAGAGTACGCTTATTAAGTTTGCACATGATACCAAGCTGGGAGGGGCTGCAACTGCTTTGGAGGGTAAGGTCATAATTCAAAATGATCTGGACAAACTGGAGAAATGGTCTGAAGTTTAATAAGGACAAATGCAAAGTACTCCACTTCAGAAGGAACAATCAGTTTCACACATAGGCTGTGTCTACACTGGGCCACTTATTCCGGAAAAGCAGCCGCTTTTCCGGAATAAGCTGCGAGCTGTCTACACTGGCCCCTTGAATTTCCGGAAAAGCACTGACGATCTACTGTAAGAAATCAGCTGCTTTTCCGAAAAACTATGCTGCTCCGCTCGGGCAAAGTCCTTTTTCCAGAAAACTGTTCCGAAAAGGCCAGTGTAGACAGCACAGTAGTCTTTTCCGCAAAAAGCCCCGATTGCGAAAATGACGATCGAGGCTTTTTTGCGGAAAAGCGTGTCTACATTGGCCACGGACGCTTTTCCGGAAAAAGGGCTTTTCCGGAAAAGCATCCTGCCAATATAGACGCTCTTTTTCCGGAAATACTTATAACGGAAAACTGTTCTGTTTTAAGCATTTCCGGAAATTCATGCCAGTGTAGACGTAGCCATACAGAATGGGAAGCGACTGTCTAGGAAGGAGTACCTCAGGAAAGGATCTACAGGTCATAGTGGACCACAAGCTAAATATGAGCCAACAGTGTGATGCTGTTGCAAAAAAAGCAAACCTGATTCTGGGATGCATTAACAGGAGTGTTGTGAGCAAAATGCAAGAAGTCATTCTTCCGCTTTACTCTATGCTGATTAGGCCTCAGTTGGAGTATTGTGTCCAGTTCTGGGCACCACATTTCAAGAAAGATGTGGAGAAATTGGAGAAGGTCCAGAGAAGAGCAACAAGAATGATTAAAGGTCTAGAGAACATGAGCTATGAGGGAAGATGGAAAGAATCGGGCTTGTTTAGCTTGGAAAGGAGAAGACTGAGAGGGGACATGATAGCAGCTTTCAGGTATCTAAAAGGGTGTGTCAAGGGTTTTGCACCGCATTTAATTCCTGTGTGCTAAATAATGCACAAGAGTGTAACAATGTTTAGGACAATTTCTGAGTTTCAATAAGTATTCATGAACCATTTGAAGGTTTTATTAGTAGAGATCTGTAATACTAAATTTCTGTTGTTTTAAACATGTTTCTATTTTGACCTGTGACCATCTTAGAGAGATAATTAGGCTTGAGTCTCTGCTTTCTGGGGAATAATTTGCATGTGTACACAATAAATATAAAATAGTACCAATCTGATCTGGTAGCTTTTTACATCTGTTCTGCACCAGTGCTAAACAATGGAGAATCAGGCCGCTTGTTTTTTGTGATTTCACAAGATACCACTTTATAGAGCCTGATTTAAGCACTGCCTTTCTGCTTATCAGGAGGGACTGTTTGTAGTATAGGAAGCGGAAGTGAGTATTGAGAAGGGGCTAACCC
Organism: Rafetus swinhoei; assembly: GCA_019425775.1. NCBI lineage: Eukaryota > Metazoa > Chordata > Testudines > Trionychidae > Rafetus > Rafetus swinhoei. The sequence continues at coordinate 66,677,426 of CM033424.1, read as the reverse complement.
AGCACAGAGAGTTGGAAACAAATTTATGACTGCAATTATATAACCGGGCGTATAATGGGGTAGGACAGGGTTTTGAGAGGTCCTAAAAGCTCATGTTTCAGGGTTTTCCCTGGGGTCAGGAAGAGATTGTTCCCCTTCTCCCACCCCCAAAAACTACTCTGGGTTTATAAGCAGGGTTTTTAATTATTTTTATTTTAAACCTCCTTCCTTTGAAGCATCACGGATAGCCATGGCTGGAGATGGGACATTTACAAGGAGGGCCTGGCTCTGATAGGGCACTGGGCATTCTCTCTTTTAGGTGTAGCTGGCTGGTTCTTGCTCACATGCTCTAACTGATCACCATATTTGGGGTCAGGAAAGAATTTTCCCTCAGGTCGGACTGGCAGACTTGGACTGATTTTTGCCTTCCTCTGCTGTGCATGGGAGCAGGCCATTTTCCAGAAATATCTGGGTATATCTCACCTCATCATTTCCCTTCCACTCTGGCTGTCTTGGCCCTGGTGCATGCTGGTCCCCCCTGTTTCCTTCTTGTGGCACATATCTAGTTTCCTGTGGGCTGTAATACGTTGGTCTAATTTCAGTTGTTGGATTTAGCATGTGGCTGCTGGGTGAAACTGGTGATTTGTGATATACAGGAGGTCACGTCAGACTAGAGGGCCTGGCGAGCCTTAAACTGTAAAGGTATGTTTACTCTGCAAAAATAAAAAATCCAACAAAACCTAAACCCCACAGCAGCGACTCTAAGAACCTGGGTCAACTGACTCTAGCTCATGCTACAGGGCTAAAAAATCAATGTAGACTTTTGGTCTGGAGCAAGGCCTCTGAGACCTTCCTCTCGTTGGGTCTCAGACCCTGAGCTTCCACCCAAAAATCTCTAACTTGCTATTTTGAGCACCACAGCGTGTGCCTAAGTCAGTTGACCCAGTCTGTGAGACTTACTGTTGAGGGCGTGGGGTTTGGGGGGTTTTGTTGTTGCTGTTGTTGTCTTTTTCTGTATAGACATACCCTATGACTTTGACCGAATGTTTGTGTGGGACAGGATTACCCAGGTAGCTGTTTGACAATACCTCATGCAGTTCATAGGCTTAATTGTTTTGTTTAAGAAAATATTGAAAGAATCAAGGCCTGAATGTGTTTTTATTATACATTTTAAAATGTCTCATATCCCAAGGAAGGTCCCCTAGATTTTAAATTCAAGAGTCAACTAGAAATTATTTATTATGATCTTACAAAGTTGTTGGCAAGGCTTAATAATGTTGGATCGTATTCCTACATGTACTGTTAGTAGACCCAAAAACATGGGGCCAGATTCATTACTTGTATAAATAGGTGAAACTTCATTGGAGTCAAGGTGTCACATTATACCCAATTATAGCTAGGGTGAATTAGACCTATAATCTCTTCACTGAAAGGTAGTAATTACTCTTCCAGAGGCAAATTATAAATTAAAAGACTTTGCTCTGAGTCAACACAGGTTATTAAGGATTTGGAGTTTCATGGGAAACACCTACAATACGGGTTTGAAAATCCCCTTTTTTTGTTGTTTTGAAGAAAAGTAAGTTTTTGAAAGATATCAGATGCTGTTTGTGAAAATTATGCTAAAATAGAGGTTTTTGTTGTTAATTGTCCCACAAATATTCTTTTTCTCCCCCCCACAAAAAAAGATTTTTCTGTAATCACATGCTTGCAGGACATTTTGTGGGACTTTGTTGATCAATATAAGAACATCAGAATGGCCATACTGGGTCATTAGGACTTTTTGGGGGAAATTGATTTCAGGAAGAGATGTCCTGATTATAAACAAAAATGAAATTTCTGGCAGGGTAGAAATGACTCCCATTTGTTTTCATGTCCTTAGGGAACTTTTCCTGTTATTTCCACAGACAGTGCAAAGTTGTTAGTTGTCTTCTTCAAGTAATTGCTAAAAGTATCTTAAGTAAAATGGATATAAAAAATTAGCCTAGTAGACGCTGCATCCCTACTTCATATACTTGCATGTTAAATAATGTCACAGAAAATATGTCAATGCTTTCTAAGTTAGCAGAAAAGGATGATCAATGGGTTTTATAATAATTAGCATAGTTGTCACTCAAAGTGATGAAAAATGAGAGCTCTGATCAAAAGACCTTTCCTCCATGCGTTCTAAATTAGCAGAAACACTGTCATTAGCATAGCAAATGAATGTTTATATGGTTAAGGGGCAATGAAATTTAACTTATAACGTGTATTTTTTCTAGTTCCTTTAATTTATATAAAACAGACTCTAAAAGTAATGACTTGGGGGAGGGAGGAGTTCTGTTTGCCTTTAGCATTTGAAAATGCAAAATAGAAGACTGAGTCCATATCAGTTGGTGGAATGACTCTGCTTAAAAAAACAGTTGCTGCCAGTGAAGTCTTGGGGATTGAGGGTTAGTGGCTGTCACAAGAAAGTATAATAGTTTAAGATAAGCAAAATGTTAACAGGAAAAAAATCCTCCTGAATAGGTCTCAACCTCTGAATGTGGGGCTCTTTCTTCTGTCAACCATCCTCCTCCCTTTTGTTCATCTTGTTACCCTTCCTCTGAGCATTTATACAAGGAGAGGGGCAAGCTGAGTTTACCTACCTACCATATAAAAGCATATGTATTTCTGTGTTCATCACCAGGGCCCACATCCTACACTAGCTTTACTTTTCTACTAGAAGTGGTCCCGTTGAGACCAGTCGGATTAATCAAAGTAGTAGAATTAACCACTTGCATAAGCATTTGCAGCATTGGGACCTTACTGTGTTGGGTCTTCACTGTCAGCTACACCAGTGAGGAATTTTTTTGTGCAGTGACAATTAATTAAAAACAAAAGCCTGGCTGTGAGCTTTAGAGTTTCCACTTAAGCGTTAGTTCAGTTTCCCTTGGGTCTGTCACATGTTGCCACCTGGGTTCTATGATTGGCTGAGTGCATATTGTTTGCTTATTTGTTTCTTATTAGTTCTGTTTAACCACTTGCTCAGTGCAGCACTAGCAAGCAAAGACAAAACACTGGTTCTTTTTCAGCAGCTTTTTGAGAGGATTCCCCTAGCATAGCAAGTTACTGATAATCGTCCTCTTAGCCTGTGGAGGTCCTATTGCTCTGTGGGGCAGTAATTATTTAATTCGTTGATTTCAAATCACCCCTACAAAGCCTGCGTCTCTTCTATCCACCATCCCCTTGATATGTGCCCCTTCCCTCCAACCCCTGGTTTTGTAAGATGAAAAGAGGGACTGTAAAGCCTCAGTTGTTTCTGTCCAAAGGAAAAAAAAAATCTGTTTTTCTGATGCTGATGCCAGGCCAATGGGCTATGTTGTCTCCTTGCTCCCACAGCTGTCGGTGATAGCTGCATTAGTGGATCTGGGAGACTGCAAGCAGAATTCTTCCATGGAACACTTTTCAAGGTGCAAATATGGGCAAATTTCCAGAAATGGTCTACGTGGAGCAGCTCTGTGGCATGAATAACTTGAAGTAAAGGCAGGGGAGCTAGCAGAATCCACTTTGGCTATGGCAGACAGCTCCTCTGCCAAAGAATATTTCCCTGGGACTCATCTGAGTACTGCGAGTGTAGGAGATGGTCGTGAGAGGGATGAAGTCATTGGAGTTGGAAATATCATAAGCATGGTCGTGTAAAATTAATTAGTTTGTCGAGATCAGGGTAATGCTTATGTCAAGTGAATTGGGCTCTGGTCCACATTGTGCTTAACATGAGTGTTGCATGGACTTGCGTAAATAGTTCATAAGGACAATGGCTGGTCCACACTGCAAAGGTGATGTTTTGTATTCAGTTGGAGGACACAGTCAAAAGGCAATTAGAGTACCCTCTTAATACACAAAATTTAATGCCAAAAAGTCCTTTGTATGGGGAAAACAGGGAAATTCCTATACGGAGTAGGGCAATATGATACCATACAGCAACGTTTACCAGCTACCCCAGCCCCTTCCTTCAAAATGCAAAAAGGAAGCCTCTTTGTGTGTCTGGGATCATTTCCAGTTTGTTACAGGTGTCGAGAACCATGCCATTTGCCCACTCTGCAAATGAAGGCTGAGTCTGGACCATGATTTAAAAAGGGTATCAACATCAGGGATGAAAAAACATATAGACAACTATCACAGGCCCCTAGTTAGCTGAGAACTTGCATAAAATCAAATGGGCATTTACCTACTACAGAGCAGAGGTTGATAGTGACACCATCAAAGCTTTCCATGGCTTGGCCAGCTAAATCCAACAGCATCACTTTACAGATTGTAGTGGAAAATATGAATGCAGTTGTTCTGTGGCCATGAAACTGACTAAAGCTGAGCCTGACAAGCCCCTATTTGTTTAATAGAAACTGGACTGAAGAGGATACCCAAAGCACTAGGCCTGAAGAACCTCAACTCTCCACAGCACTGCACTCAAGATGCAAACAAAAAACACTTTGAACTGCCACTGTTTAAACTTCTGGATATCGCAACCTTTTCCTGCCAGCCTGAGTCAAATGCCTTTTCCCTTAGTCTGAGTGCTTATGGGGACCTACCAACTCTAGCATCTACAAGGCCTAGTTGATGAAGGCCTGGCCGTGCTTGCCTCTGAGTTGGTATGTTACTGGTACCTAATGGGGTTGGTGTTATGCACCACTGTGACAGTGTGCTGGGGGAGGGAGTCAGGGTCTCCTTCTCTCCATCCTCACCTTAGGCAGCAACATACAGAGGTGTGGATGGAGGGAACAAAGGATCCCATCTCACAACTGCCAGCCCTGGCCTCCTTCCATCTCCCAGCCCACCATCAGGCCTGCAGCTCAGCCCCTCTCACCTGTGTGCACAGGCACAGTCTGCCCCACCTCAGAAGTGGCTCAAGAGAGGCGGCAGATACAGGATGATACTAGGTTGCTGCAGGAACAGGAGTGGATTGTTGTGGCATGGGGGCCTGGGAGCACCTCCAGGCCTGAGCAGAGGTGAGACTTCCTTGGATGGTGGCTTGAGGCCACAACCATGATTGGGAGACAAGCTGCCCCTGTTTGCACACACTGAGGAAAAGGAATAAAGGAGTTCCCCCTTAAGCTTTAGGTTGTTAGTGTAACCCCCTTTTTCCTCCCTGGGTTACTCAGGAGCAGGTCACACTCACAGGTGTGCCTGGGGGCCTGATGGTCTTGACATAAAAGGAGATCCTGAGTACCCCAGTGGTGGTGATGTTTGGTTGGGGAAAACCTATCCACCCCCTTGCTGCAGTCCCTTGCTCATAAAGAATGTACAATGGCGGTGCCTCCACCTGGCTGGCCCTGTACACACTTACTGGTGTGCCTTGGGAACCTCCAGGAATAAACTTATTCCAGCAATAAACTGGCTCTAACTCCAGAACAACAATTACAAATCATAAATAATATACATCTAATAGATTGCATTAGAATGAACAACCTTTACTTAATTTGTTAAATCCTGTTTCTTTAAGTTAATAGTGAATAACATCAATTAACAAAGTACACAGAAGTAAAAGGAACTTATCTAGCTGCCATTTGCACTGCAAATATTTATCCCACTCCAGAGTGTGCACACCCCTGGACTCAGAGTCCCAGACTCTTGCTTGTGTGGGCGCGCTTGAAGAACTGCAGCTGTAATGGAGATTCTCTGTAGGTAGTGTGTATGTGGGTCCAAGCTATGCAGCAGCTCTGGTTCACCAGGTTGGCTTCTCTGCCTCTCTTTGAACCCAGAGTTAGTCTGAATCTCTGAGGTCTGTCCCAGGCAGCGTTTTCCCAAAGATACCCAGTTACTCACAGTCTCCTTCTGTGTGCTGGATGCAGAGTAGCTTCTAGACGCAAGTACAGCCAAAGGGCCTCCCCTCTAGGGCAATCAGAAGCAGCCTGCTAGTTCCCAGTTCCAAAGGCTCTCTGTCCCAGCCTGTAACTGCAACATAACAGCTCCTGGACTGGATAAAAACTCCTCCACAACAGCCTGGCTCTTTTTTTTTCCAAAAAACAAAGGGAAGAGTCCATAGACTGCTGAGTCTTCCTCCATGCACATAGAGAGACTCAGATCTCCAAAACAAAAGTCACTTCCTTCCTGGTTTCCTCCAGGGCTCATGGGAATTGTAGTCTCCAGGGCTAGACTGCAGCACACAGGATCTTCCCAGAGAATAATCAGAGGCGCCTTTACTAAGGGGACTACATTAGCTTTTACTGGTCACTTCAGGCATTGGCGCCTTTACCACTGTTGCCCCCTGCTGGCTCACCACCACACATAGTATGCGCTTGTGTGCATTATAATAAGAATCTGCTGCAGCATCACTGTTGTGTATCTTCTTCTCCTGCTTTGGGGTGTTTGTGGGAGTGCCCTCTTTATGTGCCAAAGGATATTCTAAAGAAACGGTTCTGGAGTCAATAATTATTAACTTTCAACAAGCTTCTGTTTTATTTAGAAACCTGTTTTCAAAAAAGGGATTTTTTTGTCCATAATTTCTCCCTTCTCCAACTGCTGCTGCTCCCACATAATTCCCACACACACATGTACCTAGCTGTAAAGTCCAGTAATCACTGCTTGTTCCCTATGCAGCTCTGTTCCCAGTTCTGGCAGCTTTTCTCCCATTCCCTGTTTGCCAAGTGGTTCCTCTTCAGCTTCCCTGCAGCTCCTCCTTGCTTGCCACATGGCCACGTGTCCCAGTATAGAGCCCAAACAGTTCCTGATGCAGGAACTTCCCCTTACCTGGCCAGAGGGAAGACATGCAGCGGGGAAGGGGCTGATGGGAATTTCAGTCTTCTCCTGAGTAGATCCATGTCAAGTGGCCGCATCTGGCTGGGCTACCTTCACACTGAATTACTTTCAGATGACTGAGTGCCAGTGGCTCCTTAGAAAGCACAGAGGGGATCACTCCTTCTCCTCACCTCCACCCCTGCCCTGCTCCCTTTTTGTAGTGTGTATGAAGATTTTGGGGGGATTCAGTGTCAAAGCCCCTCTCTTCCCTCCTCTGTCCTGAGTGATGCCAAGAAAGTGTGCATCAGAATGGCCACTTGGACATTGCTTCTTCTGCAGCTAAACGTTTTGAAACTTGTTGAAAATGTCAAAACAAAATGCTATCAAAACAGACCTTTTTTTCAAAATGTGGTTTTATGAAAAACTGAAATTTTGTTTGTCCCAATTTGGAATGAAACAAAATGTAAAAGGATTTTTTTTCACAAAATGGAGTTTTTTTGGGAGAGGTTTGGAGAGAGAGAGAGCACTCCGCTATCTGTGTTCTTATTTCGGGGATCATTCCTCCACACAGACTCCCCTTTGTTCAGCAATGTTAATATAACCTTTCTACCAAACAAGGAACTGCTCAATTCTCCCCCACTCCTCCTGTTCTGGTCAGAGCAAGTGCCCTTCATAAGGTTAAACTGCTTCTCCAAAATATGAAGGGCAATGAAGTCTTAGCTGAAAATACAAGATACCAATTAACAGTCCAATCAATTGTAAAACAGTGACAGTTTCTAGGAAATATTCACCCTACTCAATATATGTCCTCAAAAACACCGTTTCCATATATAGTCAGTTAGAACTTGGTAAATAGTATAAAAATGTCCCCAAACTTCATATTTTAATTAATTGTGTTTTATCATGCTCTTGCCCTTCTTGTGTTCACTTTCAGTAAACGTTCCAGTAATCTGGTTTACTGGCACAAATGGGTGCAGAAAATGAATCCTGAATCAAATGCTGGTATTTGCAACAGTGAGTCAGACAGAAGCTGGCTGTGTATTGCTGAGTTGATTGCTGTGGATCAGCCTCTTGCTAGGATAGCTTCACTTGAAGTGAAAGAAAAGAACTCTGGATGTGAAGAAGAAAATAATCTGCTCTGACAGTGTGAGAGGAAGAGTTTATCTGATGAGAGGAAAGGCAGAGTGGGAGGATTGAGGCTTGGAAAAGCTGAACGTTTGATTGGGGCCTTGAATAACATTAATATAGCCAAGCAGTGGAAAGCACTTCCAAATGTAAGCTTCCAAAAATGTTTTGGAGATTGTTCTTTTACTCATCACCCCCGCCTTCCTTATTTTAATCTTCTCTTCCCACCTGCAATAATGTAGTGGGGGTTTGGTTTTGTTTGTTTGTTTTTGATGCTGAGTAATTAAGATTCTTTCCCACTTGGGAAAGTGCTGTTGAATTAAGAGGCTACAGATCAGCAGGTGTTCAGATGAGAACAAAAATAAATAAATTAGCAGGTCAAGAGGTTGCTATTTTTTTACATCATACAAGGTGTTTTGTTCCCAATGAATATATAATCAGAGTGGGACTTAGGGCTTGGTATGTCATTACAGTCATTTGGGTACATCCCTGAAAAATGTGAAAATAATTTATAAAACAGAGTGGAAGCCATTTCATTTGCGGAATGATTTTGAAAATATAATTTCCAAGCAATTAAAATTGAAAGGAATGTAAACTGAATTCTGTTTTCTCTTGGGATACCCACCACCATTTCATTTGTTTCTGTTTTATCCTTTTGCATTTTAAATTCTGATAAGGCTGCTAAGAGGAATGAAGTATTGGATTTTCTTTTACATTACAGCAAAGGGCAAACAAACTGACAATCGGTACAGTTATATGACTGAAATACTCAAATATATCCGGACTCATCATCAAATAGTAAAATGTCTGCATATGTTGCATTTGACAGGGTTTTGCAAAATCATCTACACATCTTCAGCTATGCTGGTATAAATAACACCTTTACATATTGGAACTGGTGAATTATTGCCAAATTGAGGATAAGTGTCATGGCTAGTGAAAAAAGTTTCATATAGGCTTTACTTGGTATATTATAGATCCCTAACATATTCAGAATTAGGAAAATAATGGAAATGGAGCCTTGAAGTAGGGAAAAAAACTATAAAAGGCATTTCATAAAATGACAGGTGTAATCCAATGCAAAGAAGACACAACAAATACCTTTTGCAGCCAGCAGTATAACTGAGGCTCTAATTTATTGCTTAAATTTTTGCTGTAGATTAATATGCTATAATTGCATGCCAAATACTCATGGTAAACCTCTCTCAATTTTTTGCATGTGAGAAATGATACTCAAAGAAATGTCACTTTATATTTGTAGGGAGATATAATTGCATCATATTTGCAATATTTTACTTAATTGAAAAAACTGGAGGTATCTGGTATGGCACTCTACTTTTCTGAAGCCTTCACTCTGTAATTTGATCCCTACTGGTGACAGAATCCAACAAAGGTTAGTGCAAGCACAAGATCTTCCATTCAGATCAGATTTTGCAGTGCCAGGATTAGAGGCTACATCTACACTGCAGGCTTCTTGCGCAAGAACTGCTTTGCGCAAGAGCACGTCCACACTGCCATGTGCTTTTGCGCAAGAGATGTGCTTTTGCGCAAGAGCGTCCATGGCAGTGTGGACACTCTCTTGAGCAAGAAAGCTCCGATGGCCATTTTAGCCATAGGGGTTTCTTGCACAAGAAACCCCTGTTGCCCATCCACACTGCCCTCTTGTGCAAGAGCTCTTGCGCAAGAGGGCTTATTCCTCGTGGGGAGAGGAATAACTCTCACACAAGAAGCCCTCTTTTCTGATGCTTTATTGTTAATTTACTTGTGGAAGAACGCACGTGCAGTGTAGACACGCTCAAGTTTTTGTGCAAGAATGGCCGTTCTTGGGCAAGAAGCCTGCAGTGTAGACGTAGCCTAAAAGTTTAGCCCAGACTTCAGGGAGAGCTCATGTCTCAATGAATAGCTTATAGGACTGGGAACAAGACATGTTCTAGTCCTAAATCTGTCACTTGGGACGGTCACCTGACCCTCATGTGCATAATTTTCAACTTCTGTTAGATGTGAATAATAATATCTAACTTTGAGAAGCAGTTCAAGGTCCTTGGTTGAAAGATAAGTGCAAGGCATTTTTGTTGTTTACTATTAAAATATAGTTTGTAGAGTAAAACTTTATATGGAATAGATAAAGGATTGTTTCACAATTTGCGGTTCATTGGCAACGTATATCCATAAGGGTGTGATAGATAATAACTGTGGTAACATAACTATATGGATAAAGATCCTCTAAAACCAAGGCCCAAGATGCCCTCTAGGGGAAAAAGGACCCCATGAGAAACTACTGTAAGCAATATTGGAGAAATATTGTACTTATTTGGGGCAAATACAACCAAAGTCCCAGTTCAGCAACTTGTTCTGTGTGGGTGGATCCCTTTACACAGGTGGATTAAGGCCATAAATGGTCACAGAACACTCTGATATTGCATACAGAGCAAGCAAGCACTGTTATATTTAAGATCCACTGGATCACACAGAGGCACAGGGTCCACCCCTGTGAAGCAGCTTGCACGATTGGGTCTTTAGGTCCTGATCCTGCAAACCCTTGTGTAAATGCTTCCCTTACTACTATGAGCAGTCTTGAGTGAAAGCAACCACTCACAGTAATCAAGTTAAGTGCCTACCTATGTGTTTGCAGAATCAGGGTTTTAATGTGTGTGTTTTGCTTCTTTAGAAGAGTAAAATCAGGAACAATTTACTCTTGTGATTATGTAAACTTCTTTAATAGGATGTAGTGCCTATTCTACCAAGTTCTTCATAAAAGCTGACACAAACAAAAATTGATCTGTTTTTAATCTCTGAAGTACAATAAAGTACAAACCAGTCTAAACTAATTGTGTTTCAAACCATTTTAAATGTGAGCCCCTACACCTAAGCATGCTTCTTGAAACATTAAAGTGTCTTGGGGGGGGGATATATATATGTATTTTAAATGAGAACTTTTTTTGCCTAACTTTATTGTTGGGAATAAAAACAGAGTTAGAGGAATGAAGAAAAATGTTTGGAGATGAGGAATTCCCTTCCCTCTTTAGTTAATACAAGAAAAGCTGCCCTGGTATTTATTTTGGTGCTATTTTTGATAACTTTCAGTTCATACTTGGCTGGCCAGTTCAGCTCCGAAGTTGACGGATAGTTCCATGAGCCATGCAGATCACATGTGGGACCTCTGGCCTGTGACTGAAGAAATAATGAAATTGAAAATGAAACACTGACTTAATATAAAATTCATAACATCTTAGTTTTGCCAGTCTTCTTTATACATAAATGGGAAAACTGAAATGTCAGGACAACTGGACAATAGGTAAAGAGCTGTATGTGGTATTCCACAGATAATTAAAATCTGTTCAGATTTCTCAACTAGTAGAGAATAGATATTAAGTACTAAACATTTATATTTGTGAAGGGAAAGCGGGGAGAGAGGCTGTGTCTGTGTCTGAAAGAATGGCTCTCAGTACTAGGGATGTTTAACTGGTTAACCACTTAACCTGGATCCTGTGGGCAGTGGGCCCAGCTGGCTGGAGCAGCCCCCTGCCCATGGTGCGGTGGGCCCAACTAGGCTGGAGCAGGCCCCTGCGCTACAGCCCATGTGGGCCTGCCACATTCAAGCTGCTCCAGTCAGGTCGTGCTGAGCCTGCTGCGGGCAGGGGCTGGGTCGGCCAAGTCAGGCCCATCGTGCCGTGGGTGGGGAGCTGCTCCAGCCTAGCCGGGCCTTGGTTAAAAGGTTACATCCCTACCCAGTACCAGGATATTTATATCTTCATCAATAATTTTATTCTTGGTGAGCACTATTCTGTAAGTATGAGATTGGAAGGGATCTCAGTAGGTTATCTAGTCCTATGCCCTGCATTCAAAGCAGGACTACATGATAACTAAACCATTCCTGATGGGCATTTGTCTAACTTATTCATAAAACCTTCAATGACAGAGATTCCACAGCCTCCTTAGGCAATTTGTTCCAGTGCTTATGTAACCCACACACCTGGGCTATGTCTACACTGGCGGGTTCTTGAGCCAGAAATATGCAAATGAGGCTAAGCGTGGAATATCGCTAAGCCTCATTTGCATATCTAATGAGCCGCCATTTTTTGCGGAAGAGGCTCTTGCTCCAGAAGGAGCGTCTACACTGCCCCTTCTTGAGCAAGAAAAACCCTCTTGTGCAGTGCTGCTACGCTGATTATTTTCAGGAATAACAGCATTGCGCAAGAGGGTTTTTCTTGCGCAAGAAGGGGCAGTGTAGACGCTCCTTCTGGCGCAAGAGCCTCTTCCGCAAAAATGGCAGCTCATTAGATATGCACATGAGGCTCAGCAATATTCCACGCTTTAGCCTCATTTGCATATTTCTGGCGCAAGAACCCGCCAGTGTAGACATAGCCCTGGTGTGGTTACTGAGCAATGCAAGTGGTACCTAGACCACAGCAACAGTTAACACCAAGAGACCTCTACAGCAGGGGCTAGGCAGTAGCTGGCTTTTAGCTCAGAGAGTAGAGGCTCCTATACTCAGCTCCAGAGGTCCCTGGTTCAAATCCGCCCGGTGGCGGTTACACTTAGCTACCATGACAATTAGGAAATGCTTTTTCTAATGTCCAACCTAACCCCCTTTTGCTGCAATTTAAGCCCATTGCTTTTTGTTCTATTCTCAGAAGTTGAGGAGAATAGTTTTTCTCCCTCCTCTTGTAACATTTTATGGACTTGAAAATTCCATCGCCTCTTAATCTTCTCTTCTCTAAGGGTACAGCTACACTGTGTTTTATTTTTTGGAAGAGGTATGCAAATAGCGCTCACATTTGCATACCTTCTTCTGGTTTTTTTCCCGGAAGAGGCTTTTCCACCATTTGGCCCTGTCTACACAGAACCAAATGTCAGAAAACCCCCCTCTTTTGAAAACTCCCGTCTTCCTCGTAAATCGAGGTTTACAGGGGCTTTCAAAAGAGGGTTTTTTTTCCGACATTTGGCCCCGTGTAGACGGGGCCAAATGGTGGAAAAGCCTCTTCCGGGGAAAAAATGGAAGAAGGTATGCAAATGTGAGAGCTATTTGCGTACCTCTTCTGAACAATAAAACAGTGTAGCTGTACCCTAACTAAACCCATTTTTTTCAATCTTCCCTCATAAATTATATTTTCTAAACTTTTGATCATTTTTGTTGCTCTTCCCTGAACCTTCTCTACTTTGTCCACATCTTTCTTAAAATGTGGCACCCAGAATGGGATACAATACCTGCTGTGACTTTACCAGCAAGGAGTAGAAAACATTGCTTTTTGTTTCTTGCTGACACTCTTGCTAACACATCCCACAATGATTTTTTTGCTTTTGTTTGCAACAATGTTAATCTGTTGAGTCCTATTTAGCTTGTAATTTACTATAACCCCCAGATCCCTTTCTGCAGTACTTTCATAAACAGTCATTTCCCATTTTACATGTGTAACAGGTTGTTCCTTCATAAGTGGACTGCTTTGCATTTGCCATTATTGAATTTCATCTTATTTATTTCAGACCCTGTCTCCAATTGGTCGTGACTTATTTTAAATTTTAATCCTGTCTTCCAAAGCTTTTGCAACCCCTCTCAGCATGAAATCATTCACAGACTTTCTAAGTGTACTTTCTAAGTCATGATCTGAATCAGGGCTCATCTAGACTACAGGGAACAGTCGAAAGAAGATATGCAAATTCAGCGAGAATTTGCATATCTTCTGATTGTGCTTTCAAAAGCGGAGCTTTCGAAAGTGAAATTAATTAAGAAGCAGCTTTTTCAGCGAACCCCCTTTGTTGAAAAGCCACGTAAACCTCCTTTTTCGAGGAAGAGCAGCTTTTCGATGAAGGGGCTGGTATAACGAAAAAGCCGCATCTTAATTAACTTTCCCACGGAATTTGCATATCTTCTTTCGACCATTCCCAGTAGTCTAGATGAGCCTTCATTGATGAACCAATCAGCATGCCCTTCCAGCTTGATTGTAACCCACTGATAACTGCTCTTTGGGAATTGTTCTCCAACCAGTTTTGCACCCACTTTGTGGTAGCTAGGGATCATAGAGTCACAGAGCTGGAATAGACCTAGGAGGTCATCAAGTCCAGCCCCCCAATGTGAAAGGTTAACCAGCTAACTGGCAAGCATCACCCTAAATGGGTAATGCTTACTGGTTCTGGTTATCCGAAGGAGCTGGAATAGCTCCCTGGCCTCTCTAGGCAGAGGGCTGCTCTAGCCCTCTGGGACTGACCACAGGCAGTGCAACTGTGTAACCGCTGAGATTTTCAATGGTTACATGGTTACTTTTTAAATGACTTTTTTCATCCCTAGTGGTAGTTCCATCTAGGCTTTATTTTCCCTACTTTGTTTGAGAAGATCATGTAAAACAGCATTAAAACCCTTGTTAAATCAGAATATCCCACTTCTACCACCTTCCCCCCAATCACAAAGCTTTTTGCTCTGCCAAAGAAAAAGCTATTAGGTTGGTTTGAGATGATTTATTCTTGACAAATCCACATTATGTATCATCTTATTAGGTTCTAGTTGTTTGCAAATTAATTGCTTGATTTGCTCCATTATCTTTCCAGACTGCTCTGTGATTCCCCATGTTGTTTTTATTTCCCTTCTTATAGATGGGTGCTATATTTGCCCTCTTCCAGTCCTCTGTAATCTCCCGTCTTCCCTGAGTTTTTGAAGATAATCACTAATGGCTCAGATATCTTCTCAGTCTATCATGAGTATTCTAGAACATATTTCATCAGGCCCTGGTGATCTAACTTGTCTAAGTAATTTTTAACTTATTCTTTCCCTATTTTAGTCTCAAATCCTACCTCATTTCCACTGTTAGACATCCAATTGGTACTAACTTTTTTTAGTGAAAACAGAAACAAAGTCATGTAGCATGTCTACAAATTCCACATTTTCTGCTACTCTTCCCATTACCCTCTTATAGGCCTACCCTGTCAGTGGCCTTCCTCTTGCTTTAAATATATTTGTAGAATGTTTTCTTGTTACCTTTTATGTCTCTAGGTAGTTTAATCTTGCTTTGTGCCTTGGCCTTTCTAATTTTGTCCCTACATACATGTGGTGTTTGCTTGTATTCATCCTTCATAATTTGATCTAGTTTTCACTTCTTATAGAACTATTTCTTGAGTTTCAGATCATTCACGATCTCCTAGCTAACCCAGGATGGTCTCTTGCCATACTTCCCTAGTTTTCCTGTGCAATGGGCTAGTTTGTTCTTATGCTCTTAATTAATTGCTGTTTGAAAAATTCCCAGCTCTCTGGAGCTATTTCCTGTGGCATCTTACCTACCAACTCCCTGAGTTTGCTAAACTCAGCCTTTTCAAAATCTATTATCTTTATTCTGCTACTGTTCTTTAGCATCATGAATTCATCATTTCATGATCACTTTCACCCAAGCTGCCCTCCACTTTCAAATTCACAGCCAGTTCCTCCCTATTTGTCTAAATCAAATCTAGAACAGCCTTTCCCTTAGTTGCTTTCCTCGCCTTCTGAAATAAAAGTGTCTTGAATGCATTCCAAAAAGTTGTTGGATAACACTGGTCTACAATTTTTTAGAAGTTGTCTGCTTCAGAGATAAAATGTGCTATTTATTATGTATTTTGATGTGCTGAATTCAAATATGACAATTAAAACAACTGATTGGCTACTGTTTCCAAGATATTTAAGTTTTTACATTTTACGTCTATGTATATTGTGTAGATAGTAGAGTTTTAATCATAAATTGTAAACCTAGGTCTTTTCATGTGTTTATGGTTGCTTTACATGATAATATTTCACCTGTCCTGTTTATGAAACACTTTAAAAATCAGCAAAAGGGTTATATAAATAAAATTTATTATGAAACAAAAGGCAAAAAACTATTATGTACATAGTTTAGTCCTATTCAGTGTCTACTCGGCGCTTCTTGGCTTGTCTCTTGTATTCATTAAATGGAGGGAGCATCTCTTGTCACTGTCCAGCAATAGTCTGCAAGCATTGATGGGCTCCATTTGCCCTGATAGCATTTCTCCATTGTTGCAATGTCCTGGTGAAATCGCTTGCCGTGCTCGTCGCTCACTGCTCCGCAGTTCGGTGGAAAAAAATCTAGATGAGAGTGCAAAAAACATATCTTTAGTGACATGTTGCAACCAAGGCTTTTGTATGCCTTGAGGAGGTTTTCCACCAACAAACTGTAGTTGTCTGCCTTGTTGTTTCCGAGAAAATTTATTGCCACTAACTGGAAGGCTTCCCATGCCGTCTTTTCCTTGCCACGCAGTGCATGGTCAAATGCATCATCTCGAAGAAGTTCACAAATCTGAGGACCAACAAAGACACCTTCCTTTATCTTAGCTTCACTTAACCTTGGAAATTTTCCACGGAGGTACTTGAAAGCTGCTTGTGTTTTGTCCATGGCCTTGACAAAGTTCTTCATCAGACCCAGCTTGATGTGTAAGGGTGGTAACAAAATCTTCCTTGATTCAACAAGTGGTGGAAGCTGAACACTTTTCCTCCCAGGCTCCAATGACTGTCGGAGTGGCCAATCTATCTTGATGTAGTGGGAATCTCTTGCACGACTATCCCATTCGCAGAGAAAACAGCAGTACTTTGTGTATCCAGTGTGCAGACCAAGCAAGAGAGCAACAACCTTCAAATTGCCACAAAGCTACCACTGATGTTGGTCATAGTTTATGCACCTCAAAAGTTGTTTCATGTTGTCATAGGTTTCCTTCATATGGACTGCATGACCAACTGGAATTGATGGCAAAACATTGCCATTATGCAGCAAAACAGCTTTAAGACTCGTCTTCGATGAATCAATGAACGGTCTCCACTCATCTGGATCGTGAACGATGTTGAGGGCTGCCATCACACCATCGATGTTGTTGCAGGCTACAAGATCACCTTCCATGAAGAAGACTGGGACAAGATCCTTTTGACGGTCACGGAACATGGAAACCCTAACATCACCTGCCAGGAGATTCCAACAGCTCTGCCTTACTCTTGGGTAGTTCCAAATCCCTGACAAGGTCATTCAGTTCACCTTGTGTTATGAGGTGTGGTTCAGAGGAGGAGGATGGGAGAAAATGTGGGTCCTGTGACATTGATGGTTCAGGACCAGAAGTTTCATCCTCTTCCTCTTCCTCGTCTGACTCAAGTGAGAATGATTCTGGCGCATCAGGAACTGGCAGTCCTTCTCCGTGGGGTACTGGGCGTATAGCTGATGGAATGTTTGGATAATGCACAGTCCACTTTTTCTTCTTTGACACACCTTTCCCAACTGGAGGCACCATGCAGAAGTAACAATTGCTGGTATGATCTGTTGGCTCTCTCCAAATCATTGGCACTGCAAAAGGCATAGATTTCCTTTTCCTGTTCAACCACTGGCGAAGATTTGTTGCGCAAGTGTTGCAGCATATGTGTGGGGCCCACCTCTTGTCCTGATCTCCAATTTTGCAGCCAAAATCAAGTTGATAGGCTTTCTTAACCATAGTGGTTATACTGTGCTTTTGTGATGCAAAAGTCACTTCACCACAAACATAGCAGAAGTTATCTGCACTGTTCACACAAGTACGAGGCATCTCTGCTCACTTTGGCTAAACAGAAATGTGTCCCTTTGCAAAATCAAACACTGACAAATAAGAGAGCACGACACTGTATGATTTCTAGAGCTGATATAGGGCAATTTGTTCAGCAGAGTGATGTAAGCTTGTTATGATTGCATCATCCATGACTTCTAGGAATAACATGATGCAATTCATATCATGTATGATACCAGCTTCAGATTGCATCATTCATTGTTTTGCCTAAAAGCAAGTACTGTCCAAACCCAGTCATAGATTTATTCATAGATCCAGTCAAAGATGTATTTTAGTCATTTCTGGTTTAAATTGAGATCCCTTCCCTTTATAACTCACTTATCCTCCGCCATTCCCAAGTCAAGGGTCATATATACTGACCCAATAGCATATCTTGAAAACTAGAGCCAATCAACAATTTTAAGCATCATTTTCGTTCTCAGTGACCCAGAATTAGTAAAGTTTGACTACATTTATTTCAGAAGCATTTTGGCTGTAGAACAGTGTAATCTGTACCCTGCTATATTATTTTGCAAACAGATGTTTGGAAAGTTGCAGTCCCACATCACCACCAAGATATGGTCTTTGGATGATTTGTTAGTTGATTTAAAAACAACTATCTCAAAGCTCTGTTGATCTTACTCTATTATGGTCTTACAGACAAACATTTTCCTGCATAAATATCCCCAAAGCTATTAGCTTAATCAAGCTCAGCTAAAAAAGTGGGTCTATTTGAGGCTTTAGGCTATTTACTACTGGTGGAAGGTTTGCTAAAGAATTTTCTGTCTTAAGGGGCTTGTTTATAGTCTGCAATTGCTGGTTGCTGTGTGTTTTTTGTGGGTTATTTTTAAAAAACATTTTTTTAAAAATAACAGGATACAATAAGATTTTTAAGAGTGGGTTTGAACCTTAGTGTTTCTGTAATTGAATGGCAAGGTTCTTACATTGATTCACCCATTAATGGGTGAGGGAACCCACCAGACAGATGCTGATTGAGTCCTGCTGAGTCATTATGGCAAGTCTAGCTCATTTACTCTACCCTGGGTAAAAGGGATGTGGTGTGGTTTCTGACCACATGAAATGGAGAATTGATAGTTAGCTATAGAGCAACCTTAAGTGAAGGTTTATAGGTTTGCTGTTCTGTTTCACGGAGAGGTGGAATGCAGTTAGAGTATTCAGTCATAAAGTGATGGTTTGAAAGGCTCCAGGAATATAAGTGGAAGTATGGATGAGAGTATGTAGTGACAGAAGTACATATCCTCTGAGCCTCCATCACTTCCAACTTTGGTAACATCCAAAAATTAAGTGACCACTTATTAAAATATTTAACTTCAGACAGGGGGCTGGTCCAGAATAGGTTAGGCAGGTAGCACCTGCTCTATTCTTCATTGATTTTCTCTAAATCAAAGACTGAGACAAAAGGAAAAGAACAGAATTGTTTTAAAGGAACCTACTACAAACAATAGTAATATAATTTTTAGTGTACATGTGTGTGGCAGCAGGGAAGTGGGGTTCTCAGCACCATAAATATGCACAATACTTTGGATAAGACATGTCCCTGTGCTGACAAATTTACAGTTTAAATGCCCAAAACCTGAAAGCACTACAGGGTATGCTGCTTACTGCAATAAACACTACATCAGATGTAAAGCAGTTGCCAAGTCAGGCCCACACATATAGCACTATGAATGATGGTATCAGAAGGAGGGTAGGATTAGGAAGAAGTGAGGATAAGGATTACAAGAATATAAGATCATGTGATTGCCTGGCTTGATAAGGTATATGGATTTTTTTTGTAGATTCTGCTGTTTTAAAAATTGTTGTATGGTGTTTATTACACTATTTCTTGGCTTACATCTCACCAGTCTCCACTGGTAAATTGAGTGGGTCGGGGAGGATGGCAGGAATCACTCATGTTTTATTTCTGTATATTCCTGATAGGTAAGGGAGAACTGATTTATTACACAGTGATATCTTGGAGATTTACAAGGAGGTGAATGAATGTAAGCTAGAAATTACTACTACTCCAGAAGCTGCCTCTTAGCAGGATAAAGTAGTAAAATGTGATGCATTTGTCAGTTAAATGATTCCTGTATTGTAGGTTTAATGCCTTTAACTGTAGCCTATTAGAAATTGCCTCCTGTCTAAAGCATGCTACAAAACCTATTCCCTAAAGGCTAGATAAAAAGATCTTCCTTTTTAGTCTTTATTCAGCTTGAGCTGCAGAATGAATGGCAAAAGCATCACATGGAAGCCATTCAGATGAACTGTACTTTTCTCCATTGCCCAGAGGGGGGAAAAATTAGTGAGAGAGAAATTTCTTCCCCCTTTTCCCGCTCCCATGTATTTTAAAAATTCCAGATACTTGCAAACCATTCTTTGTATGTTTATGTAAAATTCCACAATGAATACTACTGCTTATTATTTGGATAAACCAATAGCTATTTCTACAGTTAATGTGAAATTTGGACTTTATTTTTTATCTTTATTTTGGATGAGAAGAAGGAAGACAGAGTGGGGGAGGGGCAGAAACCCTTACGCATGGTTTTTTGTTTTTGTTTTTTTTTTTCTCCATTCTGGAATAGGTTTTAGCAACTACTTCTCTTGAACTCAGTCTGATTTTCTGACCACCCTGGGCATCTTGACTGTTTTCTGTGTAATGCTGGTTCACGCTCATAATCCAGCCAGGTAGAATGGTGAACAAAGAGCAAGACACAGGGTCTGATTTTTTTCCCCCTAAATTACATCAGTTTTACACAAGTATAATGCCATTTTCTTTGATGGAATTACTGATTTACACCAGTGTAATTTGAGATGAGAATCTGCCCCAGATATATCAGTACAAGATTACGTACTAGAATATAGTTAGAACATAAGAGCATAAGAACAGCCATATTGGGTCAGACCAAAGAACATCTAGCCCAGTATCCTGTTTGCCAACAGTGGCCAATGCCAGATGCCCCAGAGGGAGTGAACAGAACAGGGAATCTTCAAGCAATCCCTCTCCCATCACCCATTCCCAGCCTCTGACAGAGGCTCGGGACACCATTCCTACCTATTCTGGCTAACAGCCATTGATGGACCTCACCTCCATGAATGTATCTAGTTCTTTCTTGAACTCTGTTAAAGTCCTGATCTTCACAACCTCCTCTTGCAAGGAGTTCCACAGGCCGACCATGCGCTGTATGAAGAAAAGCTTCCTTTTATTTTAAACCTGATACCTATTAATTTCATTTGGTGAATCCTAGTTCTTATGTTATGGGAACAAGTGAATAACTTTTTCTTATTCACTCTTTTTCCACACCAGTCATGATTTTATAGTTCTCTGTCATATCCCCCCTTAGTCGCCTCTTTTCTAAGGTGTAAAATCCCAGTCTTTTTAATCTCTCTTCATATGGCACCCATTCCAAACCCCCTAATAATTTTTGTTGCCCTTTTCTGAACCTTTTCCAATGACAATATATCTTTTTGGAGATGAGGCGACCACATCTGTATGCAGTATTCAATATGTGGGAGTACCATGGTTTTATATAGAGGCAATAAGATATTCTCTGTTTTATGCTCTATCCCTTTTGTAATGATTCCTAACATTCTGCTTGGTTTTTTGACTGCTGCTGCACGTTGAGTGGATGTTTTCAGAGAATTATCCACAAGGACTCCAAGATCTCTCTCTTGAGTAGTTGTAGCTAAATTAGTCTCCATCATTTTGTATGTATAGTTGGGATTATTTTTTCCAATGTGCATTACTTTACATTTATCAACTGTTAATTTCTTTTGCCATTTTGTTGCCCAATCACTTAGTTTTGTAAGATCTTTTTGAAGCTCTTCACAATCTGCTTTGGTCTTAACCATCTTGAACAGTTTAGTATCATCTGCAAATTTTGCCATCTCACTGTTTACGCCTTTCTCCAGATCATTTATAAATAAGTTGACTCCAGTACGGATCCTTGGGGGACACCAATAGTTACTTCCCTCCATTCTGAAAACGTACCATTTATTCCTATCCTTTGTTGCCTGTCTTTTAACCAGTTACCAATCCATAAAAAGACCTTCCCTCTTATCCCATGACAACTTATTTTACTTAAGAGTCTTTGCTGAGGGATCTTATCAAAGGCTTTCTGGAAATCTAAGTACATTATATCTACTAGATCCCCGTTGTCCACATGTTTGTTGAGCCCCTCAAAGAACTCTAGCAGATAAATAAGACATGATTTCCCTTTACAGAAACCATGCTGACTTTTCCCCCAACAAATTATGTTCATCTATGTGTCTGACAATTTTATTCTTTACTATAGTTTCAACTGATTTGCCCAGTACTGATGTTAAACTTACTGGTCTGTAACTGCCAGGATCACTTCTAGAACCCTTTTTAAATATTGGCATCATGTTAGCTATCTTCCAATCATTAGGTACAGAAGCTGATTTAAAGGACAGGTTACAAACCAGTTAATAGTTCCACAATTTCACATTTGAGTTCTTTCAGAACTTTTAGGTGAATTCCACTGGTCCCGGTGACTTGTTACTGTTAAGTTTATCAGTTTGCTCCAAAACCTTCTCTAATGACACCTCAATCTGGGAAAATTCCTCAGATTTGTCACCTAAAAAGAATGGCTCAAGTTTGGGAATCTCCTTAACATCATGAGCTGTGATGACCGAACCAAAGAATTCATTTAGTTTCTCTGCATTGACTTTATAGTCTTTGAGTGCTCCTTTAGCATCTCGATTGTCCAGGGGCCCCACAGATTGTTTAGCAGGCTTCCTGCTTCTGATGTACTTTAAAAACATTTTGCTATTACTTTTTTATTTTTTGGCTAACTGTTCTTCACCCTCCTTTTTGGCTTTTCTTATTATATTTTTACACTTAATTTGACAGAGTTTATGTTCCTTTCTATTTGCCTCACTAGGATTTAACTTCCACTTTTTAAACAATGCCTTTTTATCTCACTGCTTCTTTTACTTCATTGTTAAGCCATTGTGGCTTACTTCATTGTTAAGCCATTTTTGGTTCTCTTCCTATGTTTTTAAATTTGGGGTATACATTTAAGTTGGGCCTGTATTATGGTGTCTTTGAAAAGTTTCCATGCAGCTTGCAGGGATTTTACTTTTGTCACTGTACCTTTTAGTTTCTCTTTAACTAACCTCCTTATTTTTGCCCTTTCTGAAATTAAATGCCACAGTGTTGGGCTGTTAAGGTGTTTTTGCCACCACAGAGATGTTAAATTTTATTACATTATGGTCACTATTTCCAAGTTGGTGATACTGATAGTACAAACTCTATTGGGCTTATCTGATTAGGACAGAGATTGTTTCATGCTGTGGGAGGGGGAAACTAAAATTCTTATATATGTGAATTGCAGATAAAAGTAGGAATACAAATGTTTTACAGAGAGTAATATTTTTATAATTTCCCTTCTTTAACTGTCAAGCACTCACCATTTCTCCTTCCTCATTCTTTCCCAAGTGTCAAGCTGTGATCCTTTAAATGCTTTTCCCCCTTAAAGTGCGAGGATGTTTGCACATTTCTGCTCCCAGTGTTCTCAAATGTTTGTTTTGTATTTTGGAACAGAAATTTGAAAATCACAAGTATATTACTCTAGCCATGGGCTATGGTAGAGTGTATATTAAATGACTATTAGCCTATATTATCAGATGACTGGACAAATATTAAATGTAAAACAGTAACTTGTACGTATATTGGGGTGGTCATTTTTTTTCAAGTAGGGAATTTTTAAAAAAGTTCAGTTAGGGAAATCCTATAAACAAAGCTTATAGTCAATGGAAAGATTCCCATTGATTTCAGTGGTCTTTGGATCTGACCTGTATTGAGCGGAGAATAACGAAGTTTGAAGTTGCAATATAAACTTACTGCTGCTGCATTTCAAGTGGTACAAGTCCACTGTCAAGGGAAACACTCTCCCAAAGTTACTCTCTCAATGTCACTAACGCTGAAACTTCTTTATTTTTATTCCTGATTTCAATGTGGATTGTTCTAAGGCGGGTTTCCTAAGAATTTCTCTTCTGGGCTTACTGTGTTTGCAGTCTTTGTACAGTGCTAATTTTTTCAGTTCATACCAATGTAGAAATACTCAAAACTAAGTGGAAGAGTATCTTAACCCCCCAAAAAATTCCCCTAGTTTTAATTAAATCCATAAACAAGTTATTAAATATTAATAAATCTGATCACTGTCATGTCACTTTCAAGTAGCATTGTAAATCATCACCAGCCTCAAATACTGCAAGCTCACAACAATTTTAAAATTCAAAGTAATGAATATTTGCAGGAGGGGTGCAAGCTTGTGGGATCACCTGTCTGTGTCTGTGGGGGAGGAAAGACACACCTCCTCATGAACTGGAGTCTATAAAAACCTTCTCGAGTCTGAACAAGAAGGGGTGAGGGGATTAGCAATTCACACAGTGGCTTGTCCTTCAAGCATGGTGATCCCAAGCAGTCTGGGCTTTGGCTAGCAACCAGGGTGAGCAGCAGCTGTCTGTTCACCTGGCCCTTAGGCAGGGTGGGGCCTATCAGACAGAGCTATAATAGTCTAGTTCCCCAGCCTTTAAGCAGAGCAGAGCAATCAGTAATTAGTCTCTGGGCCTTCAGTCAGGCAGAGCTATAGCCTCAATCTAGTCTAGGGGCTCACATAAAGGGTGAGCATCATCAACGGTCACTGGGGCTCAGGTAAGGAATTGCACTGAGGAGCAGAGGCCTCCTGGACTACAGAGGAGGGAGTACTGACATCCCAGGAATGGCGTGGCAAGGGGGGACAACTCTACCTCATCCCAACCCAGGGCCCTCTCACTGGCAGAGCAGGCTACCACTGGGTCAGTGGAGATCTACCTGCAACATGCTGACTCAGTTCCAGGCTCACCCTCAGCCAGACTACTTCTCGTTGAGAGTTTCCACCAACATAGCTCTCTTGGTTGGAGAAGTGGCATTCCTACACTCACAGAAAAACCCGTTCTGTCAAAGTAGGCTGTGCCTACCAGTACCGTCTCTGTGGTGTACATGTTCCCACAGTCTTTAGTGATCCTCTAAAAACAAGAGAAGGAATTGAAGTGAAAGTTATTTTGTGTATGTCTACACTGCAACCTAAGCCTATCCTTGAGCCTGGATTCAGTCTTAACCCACCTTGTGTCTACACTACAATTATGCTAATGCAGGATGAGAACCGAGGGTCCCAGGACCTGTCAGGTTCAGACGCTCTGAGCTTGAGGTAAGTTGGGGCCTAAGGTCTGAGCCCTATTTCATTGCAGCTACACCACAGCATTGCTTGGGTTCTAGGAATCAAGTGCAAGTATCCCAAAATTTCATGGGGCAACTTCCTTGGTCCTCTCTATCCCAATAATCTGTAATTCACGCTATTGAAATTGAAGTCACTCCCACTTTGCACTGCCCCAGATCAGGTCAGTGTTAATTATTTTCTCCTGATCACCAATCTGCAAGCACAGTAATCAGAGAGCCTCCATGATTTACAATGGAGAGCCAACCAATCAAACATTTTCCATAGTGAGCGGCTTCCTGCTAACGTGCAGGGAAGGCAGTAAAGTTTTCCATCAGTGCACTGCAGTCAGAGGGCTGAAGGAACCACAATTTGGAGCTGGTGGTGCACACTAGCAATTCTGGGATATGGCCCCTTTGACTTTAGTCTGCACACAGCAGTAAGGACACCAAAGTCCTAGATTTGAAAGTGGAGGAAAAGTCGCATTAAAATACAGTATAGATGCTCAAGCCTAAAGTATCTTAACATACGTCAGCTGACTTGAGTCCCATTAGCCCCTGGTTTACATTGAAGTGTAGACATACTTTCAGTGTCTATTATAGTGGAACTAGGATTCCAGTAGTACCAGAGCTAAATCTTACAAAAAACAGAGAACTGGGGATGACAAAATGGGCGTGCATGTGGTATGAGGCCTCTGGAATTGTAGGTATTTTATGTGACCATTTGGGCCTAAGGTCATCACTATACACAATAATACTGAGGAGTTTGATACCAAACCTGGGGAGGGAGAAGTTGAGTAATCCTCCTTGGGTGTTAATAACAGTATCAGGGTTGTAAACTTTGTTGTACTTCCAACTGCACGTTTATATGTTCCAACTCTTCTGCTGGAGTTCATTTGCCTTTGCAGCACATATGAATACTGACAAGAACACGGTTAAAAATCGAAGCACTTCTTTTTCATAGCTAGTAACAGTATGTTAGCCAAAAGTCACCTGAAAATCTCACTAGAGCAGAACTTGTTGCTTTACAGAACACATTCTGTTCTGCTTCTTTTTGAGCTCCAGAAATGTACATCATTGAGCCAAAAATCAGTAGAAATTGTGACAAAAAGTCTGCAAATGGTGCTAATTATTCTTGAGTAGCAGTTTATAAACCAGCACCAAGGGTGTGCTGTTATAGTATAAATATAACATGCATTAAAATGTAAGCCAATGTAATACTGCTTTACTCTGAGGCTACGTCTAGACTGCAAGCCTCTTTTGAAAAAGCCTCTTTTGAAAAAAAGCATCTAGACTGCAACCAGTTCTTTTGAAAAAGCAAGCCGCTTTTTCGAAAGAGAACACCCAGACAGTCTGGATACTCTCTTTCCAAAAAGCACAGTTTGCATTACATAGCGCCTTTTTTCGAAAGAGCACTTTAAAAAAAAAAAGGCATTCTTCCTCGTAAAATGAGGTTTTCCGCAGTCTAAAAAACTGCTGCGTTCTTTCGATTTACTTTTGAAAGAACGCGGCAGCAGTCTAGATGCAGGGGAAGTTTTTTTCGTTTTTTTATTTTATTTTTTCTAAAAACTCTGTAGTCTAGACACACCCGAGAGAGCTGCAAGAATGAAGGGGCTACCAATATAGATCAGATTTGTGACTTTGTGTATAATGCAAATAGATCATACACTGAAAAATATTGATAAGGCTTGTAAACAGTACAAAATTAATGAGTTTCATTTATAAGCAATAAAATGCAATGGACAAGATCTTCTAAAGTAAATCTCTGCAGCTCTGTTGACTGACAGAGCAATGTCAAATTCTGTCAGCTGAGGATCTGACAAATGTCTCCAAAGTATAATATGTTGTAATACAAGTGATTATATATAATGTATATAAATGTACTTGCAGGAAACATTTGTTACAATGGGAAAAAAATCATGTCACAGCATTCAGTTTGAATTACAGAATGATGTTTCAGATTTTGGGGTTCTGAGTTAATTTCTAACCATGTCCAGAAACACTGAAGTAAGGCTGTAAATCCCATCTGAGGGTACGTCTACACAGCGTTATTTTGGAATAACTGATGTTATTCTGAAATAACAAAATGTGTGTCTACACTACAAGTCTTAATTTCGAAATAATGTCAAGCTGCAGGACGACTTATTCTGACTCCTGTAACCCTCATTTTATGAGGAATAAGGGAAGTTGAAGGAAGGGTGTTCTTCTTTGACTTCCTGCTGTGTAGACAGCACCAATAGCTAAGTTAAGCTATTTCAACTTCAGCTACACAATTGATGTAGCTGAAGTTTCACAGCTTATTCCAACTTTAGCCCTGCTGTGTAGACATTGCTATTATCTTTGACCAATATGTGGAGCAAAACTGAGAAGTAAGGTCCATTAGCTTGGTCTTTCAGTGTAGTCATGGAATGTTCCTTGCTGTTTTTAAAACAAACAGGACCAGATTGTGATACCTAGAGGAGTTGTCTCCTGCAAAGTTAACTCAAACTGTTGTTCAAATGTGGTGGTTGGCTGGCCTGCTCTGGGGAATACATTAAAGCTTAAGTTAGCACGATTTATCAGCTGCTAAAACATGCACTGAAAACAAAGTTTTTCCCTGAGAATTCCATTATGTTTTTCACATGCAGTTACCTGCTTTTAAATTAAGTTGTTCGGGGTGTTAGTTTATGGGGTTTGTTTTTATTTAAAATGACAAAATTGTTTGTTTTGGCTGATCTTTGCAGGACTGAACTATAAATCTGTGTTTGGGCCATGTTTGGTGGCTTAAAAAAATCACAAGAACCAAAACAATCCTGTTTTGTATTAGGTAGAAAACTATTTGAATCGTGTTTCTTAAAAAGGCTAAAACTTACTGTGTGTATCTTTTAAGAAATCTTTGTGGGGAAAAAACCCTGACCTCTTATTTCAGAGCAAGGACCTTTATTTGGCAAGTTTCAGCTCAAAGTAACTCTGACAAACTCTTGAAACTCTAGAAGACATCCAATACATCAAGGGAGCCTGTTGCACGTTATTTAGCTCCTCTGACTGTCACTTACAGTGAAATTCAATAGATAACCCTTCCCTCTGCATTGCTTCTTAAGGGAGTAGAGTTATTTACCACAATGAGAGTTGAGGAGTTGTAGTAGTCAAACTCAGCACTCACCAGATTGGGCCCTATTTGGATGTCTTTCTGTACTGAGAGAAGATATGTTTGAGAGGCATTTCAGAATGTGGCTGTCTGCTTAACAGGGCCAAATTCTGCTTCCTGTATCCATAGTGTGGTGCAATGTACTTGACAAGTCATGCCACTGAAATGAATGGGTAATAAAGGATCCCTCATAATGAGCAAAGATTGCATAATTTGGCCAAAACTGGTGGTCTGTGCAGAGAACATATTACACCTGTATTTCTTAGCTTCTGTTGATTACCTAGGGTACGTGTACACTTGCTCCCTTGTTCGAACTAGGGATGCAAATGTAGGCGACCGAAATTGCTAATGAAGTAGGGATTTAAATATCCCGCGCTTCATTAACATGATCTCGCTGGTGCGTTACTCCGCTCAACAGCTGTTTCGAAAGTGAAAGTGCATGCCGGGATGCGTTCATTCGAACCAAACCCCTTGGTTCGAACTAACGTTACTCCTCAAAAAATGATCTGTCCAGGATCTGTGCACTAGTCCAGGCAAGAGCTGTCCTGCATCTCTGGCCCATGGAGCAGCAGAAGTGCTAGCAGTCATCAGAGGGTCCAAGGGAACATTGGGGTCACTCATGTCTCTCTCGGGTCCTGGTCTTTCACACAGGGCTTGCACAGCTGGCCATGAGGGAGAAGCCCTTCTCCTCTTCCCGGGACTTTTAGAGCTCCACAGGAGAAGGAGAGCAGTGGAGACACCTGGTATGGCCAGAGCGGTCAGTGTTGACAGCTGCAGGAGGCCTCCAGAGGCCAATTAGTTTGAATTAGCAGCACTGGAGCATCCACACTAATGTTATTTCGACATTACTATTTTGGAATTAGCATTACTCCCCGTGAAAAGTAAGAGCACTGAGTTCGAATTCCAAGGCCCTTTATTTTGAAGTAATGGGCTTGGTAGTGTGGACACATTGGTCATAAATTCAACCTTTGGGGCTTATTTTGAAATCAAGTCCTAGTGTAGACCAAGGCCAGTGAAAAGCCTCCTTGGTGTAATTCCTTTAATCTTCAATTGAGTTAAACTAAACTACTCTAAACTACTTGATTTGCTTTGGGAATGGTAATAGTTAATAAATACTTTGCATTTTCAGCCAAAAATTTCAGCACACAAAGGAGAGGAGGATATTTCATAGCTAACAAAAGGTAACTGCTGGAAAATAATGCCCCAATCTGCAGGAATCTTTGTTTCATTCCTCTTGAATGAATTCCCTATAATCAAATACAGCCATGCCACTTTGTGTTCGTATGATCTCTTCTGCTTTCGGAGGTTTGGAGTGAGTCAGATAGTACTTAGTTAAGTAATCTTCTGGGAACATGTACGTGTTTAAAAAAAGGTCAGGTCATGGAATCATAAAAGCTAGAGAAGGCAAAGACCTATTAGACCATCCAGTTCATCTTCCTGCCAGTGAGTAATTGTTTCCTTTTGTACATAATTTATTAGCATTTTATCTGGCCTCGTTTTAAATGCCCCAAATGATAGGCCTTGCGGTACTGTTCTTGGGGGACTAAGCCACGACGTAATGAATCTTACTGTCAGGAAGTCTTCCTTAGACTGGGCTTTAATTTTCTCATTCATATCAGTAATTATTCTTATTGCTCCAAGTTCCAACCTGTACTACTCCTCTCCCACCTTACTATCCTCTGGACAGTTTTCAATCCACTTAACTCTAATTGATTCGGTGAGGGGTGTCCTCCAAAGACTATCTCGAATCAATGGCATGACATGGTGGTAGGGGGTCACAATAAATGAGGGTGGTTCCAGTTGTGTGAAATGTAAAACTGAGGTCCTTCTGGTCACTAAAGATCTTGTGGCATTTGTCATATGACCAGGGCTGTTATCCCCAGTTTCCTGATCAAGTTCTAATTTTAGTTGGTTTTATTCTGCCCACCTATAATCTCCCATGTTGTTTTATTTAGAGAAAGGTGTTCTATTCCTAAATTGTAGTACTGTTCAATAATACATAATGCTAGAGTGTTAGATGAAGTGCTCCTTATGTATAGTTTGTAAAATTTGTTAGGATGAAAGACACTATATAAATATAATATCATTACACTTATACACCATTAGATCATTTTTAAGAATATTCTGCAAGAAGAGTTTCTTTGCAGTATTTATGGTGCCTAGTTAAAAAAGGGAATCTGATTTTGAATTTTGTTTCTTTTTGAAATTGCATGGGAGGATATTTTAAAAGGGATTAATATTGAATTTAGGCATCACTCCATCTGTAATTTTCTGATTACCTATCACAAGCGGAAGGATATAATCTGCACAACTTCATAGCTCACTTATAAATAAAGAAAATTACTGTAAAATCCAATGATTTCTAGAGGTCAGCTGAGAATGCTAGAGTTGCTAGATTGTAAATGGGGCCTACCTACATGGACCAGAGTTTTCCCTAGTTTAATTCAATTGAAATCAAGAGCTCTTTCACAAAAAGGCTTCTTCCTCGTAGAATGAGGATTACCAATTGCGCAAAAAGCCCTCTGTTGTTTTGATTTATTGTTGAAAGAATGTGTTTGCAGTGTGGACGTAACTCAAGTTTTGTCAGAAAAATGGCTGTTTTTCCGACAAAAGTTTGTAGTCTAGACATAGCAATACAGGAACCATGCTGATTCCATCACAAGAAGAGTCCTAGTCACATGTGAAGGAGAAAGCAAGATTTGCCCATGAGGATATATGACTACTGCACATTCCCTTACAGTGGCCTGTAGAGTATATCCGTTCCATGTTGGCCTACCATGGGTGTAAATAGCAGTGTAGTTGGTGAGACCCTTTTAGGTCAGTAAATGCCAGAATGTCAGGGTATATATCCTACAAAGTTTTCTACATGCCAAGCCACTCCTCCCACATCTGCACTGTTGTTCTTAGCTGTGTAGTGTCCATCTGCTTCCCCACTGCTGGAACCATTCCCTGCAGTGGGAAAAGGTGCTGGCATCAGGGACAACTATGTCAGCTCCCTGTCAGCAGGATTGGCTATACATACCCTACAGGCTGCTGTCATGAGCATGCAGTATGGGTCTGAGAGTGCATCTTTTCTAACCAATTGCCAGGGAAGGTTCATCTCACTTGTGACATTGGGATTAGTTTAAAAATCAGCAAAAGGAAACATGGTCTCAAACTCTTCATCCCCAACTGTTCAACTCTGGGCAAGATGAACAACATGCAAGATTTTCTGTTAATAAAGGAACTGCTGATGCCATTGATATGATAAAAGTCCTGTTTAAAAGCCCCTGAAGAACAGCTGACTAATACAGCTGAAGTGCTCTTACCACAGAGAATATTGAGGAACCAAGTACAGCTACTCAAGTCGTTAATCATGACCAGCAATATTGTAACATGGATTCATGAACAGATGCAAAATTACCTAATTAGAACCCCCTATTTATGGAGAGAAGGAGAAGAGGCGGCTTTGAATTGTTAGAGAAAAAGGATTCTCAGGCTAACAATTAAACTACCACTCACTGAATAAGAGACCATGTGAGAGTAAAAAGAGATGCATCTTGGGGGCAGTAAGTCTGAGTGAGAGGCTGCTTCAATATAATGTGGCATTGTTGCTTTAAACAGACAAGGCCTTGGGCTGCCCTGAGATACACCTGAATATCGCCAGTTGATATCATTGTCTACGAATACATATTGCCATGTTAAGTGGCAGTGGAAAATGCAGGGAAAATATTACTTTTTTATTGTTACATATTTATTTTATTGCTTACCCACTCTTGTTAAGGATTGCAAAACATTGTATCCCCTGTTCAAGTGTGCCTCAGGAAATATATATAGTTGCCATGCTCGAATGGAGCTGTGGCAAAAACAGACAAGGAAGCACAAAACTGGATGTTTGAGGAATAAATGTAACTGTATACAGTAATGATTATCACTTCAGTGCACTGTATCTTTACATGTGTATGTTCTAAGATACACTTGAAACAGTAAACAGAGAAACCATTTGTCATAGTTACAAGGTGAGCTTCACTTTAGACCCCTTTTAGTGGCTCTTGTAAGTATCCCTCGAGGGACAGATTTTGCTACCTTTGTCCCTCTTAGGATGCCATCATTCCATTGGAATTCTGGGCTGCAGCCTTCTGTCTGCCAACCCTTTTCAATCACAGGCCCACTTGTATTTGGCACATGTAAGATCTTTTCTCCAGGAGCCTGCAACAGCAGCTGATTAAAGTGTCTTAGGGTATGTCTAGACAATGGTGATTTTTCGGGTATCCAGAAATAGCATTTTCCGCATCTTTGCAACAAGCCCGTTATTTCAAAATATGTTCAAAATAACGGGCTTGCTATTCCAATGTCCCAGTAAACCTCATTCCATGAGGATTAAGGAACTTGTCAGAATAACAGTCTGTTTCGAAATTTGATGCTGTGTAGAGAGCACCCAATTTGGAAATGGACTGTCTTGAAATAAGCTACACAATTTGCATACCTTGAATTGTATAGCTTATTTTGAGATACGTGGCTCTGTATAGACGTACCCTTAAAAACAACTTCTTCAAAACAAGGCATTATTTCCCCAAAGGCCTTTCTTTTTCTTTTTCTTTTTCTTTTTCACCCTTTTTCCTTTTCTTTTACACTATGTACCTAGTGCCTCCTAACCAGGGGGGTGGGAGTGCAAGGGGGCAATTGCCACAGGGGGGCCTGTCAATTCAAAAGAGCCTGGCTCCCAGCCACCACTGCCTCTACCTCATGAGTGCAGCACTCTCTGGGCAGCTCTGAGAGCTGAAGGGGCTGATGCATCACACTCAGTGTGGTGATGAGGGCTGTCTGCCCCAGCTCCACCCCTTCTACCCCAGGCCATGCCCCTTTGGAAGCATGGAGCCAGGCCTCCCCCCCAACCTTGTCCTTGTCCTATTTATTTCCCCCTAACAGCCTCCTTTGGTTTAGTTCTGTGCAGGGAGGCAGGATAATATCCAACAGCTAAACTGAGGTCATGTAATATTTATAAAAAATATTATCTGTAACCCCTTCAGTCACCACATCCTATTTCTATCGCACATCAAATAATAATAATAATTTGTCCCAAATTGCTACATATCTATAGTTCTCTCACTTGCTGATTTGTCAGAGTAGTGTTTCCCATGCACTTTACACTCACCCTGCACTGGTGTAAAACTAGCATTATTATATGCAGGAAATCAAGGAGATAAGCCCTATAAGAAAAGTTAACGTATAAGGAAATCCTGGCCCCATCGAAGGCAATGGCTAAATTCCCAGTGATTTCCATGAGGCCAGGATTTCACCATAAGTCTTAATTACTACAGTAGCGCAAAACTGTGTTAAATGTGATTTCACTTATTGATGGATAACTCAGTGAAAGCAAAGACATTTCTTTTTCTTTTGTTCTTAAATGTTGCTCCACCATAAAAAGAAAGAAAAACTGCTAAGAAATTGCCCTCATTTGCATGAGTATGGATTTACATTTACTGTTGTATTCTGTATGTGCCATTCAACTGACAACTCTGTAGAAAGGAAAGCAAGCAAGTTTTATAACAAATTTTGTAAGGAGAAATCAAATCCAGATGACAAATTAATCCTACATAATTGAGCATCTTGTCAGTTAGAATGCTATCAGATCAAAAGCACTACTGGTAGTGAGATGAAGTAATCCCAATGTCTGTATCAGTTCTATATTGTTTCCCACTAGCAAGATGGAGATGTGTATTGTTAGATGCAATATGTTTCCAAGTTGAAACAAATGAACCTAAGACAAGGTCCTGCATTATATCTCTTAGAAGACATGGGGAATAGACAGCAGTTTGAATGATACATGATTACATGCTAGAGAGAGAATAACCAGCAACAATTACGTTTCAGTATAAATAAGTCTGCAGTTATATCACAGTCTGGAAAACAGTTACTGTTGTAAGTATAATATGGAGGATAAATTGACCATAATGCATTATAATTATTTGCATTCATTACAGTACAATATTAAGTTGATAAAGTAACTGGTCAGCTGTTGAATATACATTTGTGTAGCTTCATATATGTATGTAGCAAGTTAAAGCTAGTGATATGAGAGGGTTTTTTTTAATAGAAAGACTGCAAAACACAGGCTATGCATTTCATTTTTTTCATTTTCTGTGCCACCCTTAGAATATCAGCTGTAGGCAAAAATAGCCTGTCTATTTTTCATTCACGAGGAAACCTAAGTCAGTTCAGTGATTGGGAAAAGGCTGGGTTTCACTAAAACTGACGCACAGCGATACCCAGTATGAATGTTGCAGCTCTTCGTCTACCTTAGGATAAGATCAGTGTATGTCACAAATCCATCATTCCAACCTTTACCAAATGCGAAGGGGAAATCTTCTTGATCTATGCTATTGATTTCTTGCATAGTCTGCATTGGTTCCACACATTGTGCTGACAGCGATGTGATTGGGAGTCCTTTGCACAGGACAGCGCAAATAGGCATTCCAGGCATCAAAATGCATAATAAGCAAGAGATGTGTGCTGCCAATAAAGATGCACAGTGAAGAGCTGTGAATCTTTCTCCATTTCTCTTAATGTATCTTGTCCTTTTGAGTGCCTACCTGGTATTCACTGTATTATAAGCACACAGATCCTCTTGTTTAGATTGCCAGTGAGGTCTCCTGAACTTGATGGGTGCTGGTTTTTACACACAAGGTTATATTCTTCCTTTAATATTCACATGGAACCCCATTTAGATTAATGAACACTTATATGCAAAGATCAAGGGTAGAATATGACTGATGCTATCTCTCTCTCTTGAGATAGATCACAGCCAGGATTAAGTTTTTGATTACACTGATCATATGACTGGAGAATATCTATCTATGGAATTATAATATTTACAGATCTTTGATAACTGTAAAATTATACCTCCTTCCCACCCAACAGAGTGACGTAAGTGTAAACACATGTATTCACCATACAAACACACAAAATATTTCAAAACAATTAAACATATAAATGATTATATTTGTGTGGCACTTGTAATAAATAAATGAATTCCACCCCAAGCAAACATGACATATCGAGCATCAAGGTGTCACCATTACAAATTTCACCAAGTCAGTTCATAAGAAGTATAGTCAATCTGCAGCTGGCCATGGTCAAGGCATGGAACAAACCCGACATATCACACCACTCTGTCCTGCAGAAATTTAAAACTGGCCAGTTTAGCCTGGTTAGAAGCAGCATTTCACTCAGAGAATGAGGTTAACATAGATAGTCTACTGTAACAGTATTT
The DNA here is from genome assembly GCA_019425775.1 of Rafetus swinhoei. Lineage (NCBI taxonomy): Eukaryota > Metazoa > Chordata > Testudines > Trionychidae > Rafetus > Rafetus swinhoei. The sequence goes on along the minus strand of CM033424.1, from coordinate 66,642,497 downwards.
AAAGTTTATCCAGATTTATTAAAAGGTTACAGAAATGTACTTAGCTTTTCTTAAATGCAATGCAGAGTCTCTATTGGGTAGCTGGCAGGCACGCATGTGATGAGATGATCTAAATTTCTTTCATGCCCAAAGAGAGAACTCTTCTCAGCAGAGGCTGATGTTCCACTACAGGTCATGTATGAGTATTCTCTTTATCAGAACAGACACCTAGAAAGACCTCTCTTCCTTTCAAGTTGCCTCAGCTACGTCAGAACAGCTACTTAAATCTCTGGCTGATTTCTGCCCATCCAGCACCTCCATCACACAGTTCTCTCTCTTTTCCCCTTCCTCCATTTTTGTCTTAGAAACACTGATGTTTGGTCCTAGTCTCAATAGTACATTGGGCCTGATTCTTCTCTCATACATAACAATACAACTTGGTTTATTTCATAGAATTACTCCCAGTTTAGCCTGGTATACATAAGAGGCAAATCAAGTGTTAGGACTGGTTTGATGCCAAAGAGAGAACTGCCCTCTTCCTCAGTTGAATTTCACAATTAACTATTATCATGTGCTGACTGCTGCTGGGCAGTGAGCCATCAGCTTATGCCTTCGTTGCAACGTGAAATAATTAAATCTTCCTAGCATTAGTTTCTGCTGATTGCAAAAGAAGTTTTCCTCCCAGGACTCTGTCACTTAGGCAGATTAAATATATCTGGGTGTTCTTCCCTACATCTTCCAAGTCTCTTCTAAAGATGCCAGACTTTCCCCCCTAAGATGAGAAAATGAGTATTTGTGTGTGTTTCCCAAAGAAAAAGTCAAATTTAGGCCAAAATGTTGGATATCTTCAGGCTTGGAGATGCTTTTACCTCTCCCACATTCCCCAACTGATATTTTAGTGAAAAATTAATATGGGGTGATTTTAAAAGTTTAGCTTATTGGTGAGACACAACAGGGGAGGATCTATTCCTGATCTAAAATCTAGAAGTGTTCCATTGACTTCAGTAGGTACTCTTGGTTGACACCAGTGAAAGTGAGAGCAGAATTTCACCCTTTATTAGTAATTTTTCTTGTAGTCTGGCAGGATGTTGCTGGGGCAGCGAGCCCCAGCAACAGAAGTTGCTGGAAGCTGACCGGTGGGGCAACAGAGCCCAAGGGGCAGCAGAACCTGCATCCAGCAGGGGCAGTGAAGCCGGGGAGGGAGCTGGCAGTGCTGCCAGAGCCAGTGGTGCAGCAAAGCCTGCAGAGCTGGTGGTGCTCCCAGAGCTGTCAGGGCCATGGAGCTGGTTGTACGGCTGCCAGAGCCGGTAGGGCCGGGGCAGAATCTGCAGAGAGGAGCCCAGCGAGGAGGCTGGTATCCTCCCCCACCTCAACTGGTCCAACAAACTCCCTTGTCCAGGACCAGTGAGGTCCTGAGAGTGCCGGACCAGGGAGGTCCAATCTGTAGTGTTAAGCAAACGGGGAATTCATATGCTACTGTGGTGAAGCAGAACAAAGTGGATTGGGAGATGTGTGGTGGAGCACAGCAGGCTGAGGGATAGCTCTGGCTCTGGCTGCCACAGTGAGTACGGGGAAGGGGAACCTCTGCTGCTACCCCATACCAGGCCCTCTGGTAATTCCTTGAGCTGCTCTGGACCCCACAGGTCCCATCCATAGGATGGTTGAGGTGGCCACTGCAGGGCACACCAAAGCGTGGGGTATGGGGAGGCCACCTCAAATTGTCCTATGGATGAGTGGCTCTGTATATGACAGCCCTTCAAAAGCCCATCATCGGTGTGCTCCGAGCATTATAAAATCATTTTTGTCCTTCTGGAAGACATTTAAAATCATGTCGTCAAACTCCTATTGAAATGAAAATGGAAAAAATATATTTGAAATCCTAACTAGCTTGTTGGGTGGGCACACAAAGTCAAATGTATTATTTGAGCAGCCAAATGATTATTGATTCACTGCATTAAGTATTAATGTTATAACAGTTTTAGAGAATTTGGTGCCAAACAGTATAACAATTCAGTTATATAGTGGAATAAGCCCCCACGATTTTTTTAAGTTTGTGTTTTGCAGCTTTACATTTCTAATATAACATGCAGTGTCTATGAAAGACTAATCAGATGGTAAAATACAGCTTTTTGGTAAAATCCTAATATATGATCGTTTCTGTCTGGATAAAATATAAGCCATTTATAAGATTGTAAACCTATGTTTTTTCATTAACCGCCTTGTTCTTTTACAGCATTCACAGTTAAATTTTACACCTGAGATTATTGCTCTTTACATTTTTATATGCTTTACACAAATTAACAGTAATGGTCATGTTAAGAGGAAAAACTGATGTTCAGGATTGATGTTCAAGCTGCGTTTTACAAGTTATTAAACTGCCCAGCATACCACTACATGGAGCTATAATTGTATTCTATATTACTTACATTTGTATATAACAAATCTACTGCACCCCCAAAAGAGATTCATATTCAACCCCTTTTCAAAATGTTAATTCACTCCAGCAATTTTTAAATCCATTTGTACATTGGGAGTAGAGAGATGCTTCAATTACTTTAAATCAGTTTTGCTTATTTCAGCCTGGCATGTAGACAAGTAGAAGACTATCACTGTGGCATAGAATATATTGAGGTGATATTAAATAAGGAAACCCTTATAACCTCCCACAGCTGCATTCTAGAGAACAATGACATTTCAGGGAATCCAAGACAGCGTTCCATATTTGTGTGGCTTTATTGTTTGTTTATTGTTAATGTATCTAGTAACACATTCACATTTCTAATAAATACATGGTGAGCTGCTTTGATTCCCGTGGAGCGCTTGCTGCAACAAATCCTTCAGTCAGAGTTAGTGAAATTAATGCAGCATAACAAAGAATCTAGATTTCATTTACAAATGAATCTAGTAGTGATCTGAAAAAAACTTCAGCTAGTTGGGCAAGTTGGCTGGAACACATGCAAGTGGATCTCCCAGTGATGTTTTGGTCTTGACTTTCTCTGCTTTAAGAGTTTCTATTTCAGCTTCTACAGTAAGTGTCTGCATATTCTTTTTTCTTTGTCATCAGTAAGGTCCCCTTTCTACCAGTCTTAGAGGAACAGAAAAATAAATAAAACATGAAACTCAGTTTAGCTCTTTCCAAAAGTATTTAAAAAACCCCCCAAACACTAATTTTTAAAAATACTTATGCACGGTGTTCATGAATTTATGTGCATACAGATGTTGTGGTTACATGTATCAGTCAGGATGAAGTGACATTCACGTTCAGGGCTGCTAAGAGATTTCTCCAGACTAAGGGGGGAGCCAGCTCTGGGCCCCTGGAAAGGGTGAGGCCTTGGACAGAAGGGATAGCACTTCAACCCCCAGCAGCAATTTAAAGGCCCAGAGCTCTGGCTTCTGCTGCTGCCAAGGTATCAGTGGTGGCCAAGAGGCTCCTTTAAATCACCAGGCCCCAGGGTAGCTGCCCCCTCCTCTTTGCACCCGGTCAGCAGTCCTACTCACAATTCTTTGCACATGTATGAAATCTCCTTTCTTGTTTTGAAAAATTGACCTAAAATGTTCCATTGTGTTTGAAATTCACCAAATCATATTCCTATTGAAAACCCTAGTTTTTGAAAGGTCACTCCTAATTTGGTCACTTCACTGAACACAGCTGCCACAGTTAGAGTCATATTTGTGGTCTGTTCCACTCTATGGTACCAGTTTGAAAGATATGTTAACACAGCTGGTGTGAATGCAGGTTTCTTTACACCGTGAACTGTAGCACCACTGGCAATTCTCAAGGGCACTGATCCACAGAAAATGAAACCTCAGATACAATCAAAGCATAGCAAATGCTCCTTCATTAGAATTCATACATTAACAATAATTAACAGATAGGATTTGTGCATGGGAAATTAACATACTCTCCCTGATTCTGTAAGTACAGCGTCCAGTATGGGTTTTCACAATGTCACAATGGATATTCAGGGAAGGCCCTGATTTCCTTTTACAGCACACTAGGCCCAGCAGAGGACTAAAGTACTCTTCAAAGGAACTTTACATTAAGGAGCATACTGGCCACAATACCATGTTTATTTTCTGATTGGTTTTATATATAACTGTACATGTAATATCAAGTTGATATTGTGTGTGTGTCGCATTGAATCTTGTGTTTTAAAATTACTATAGTGGGGATTATTTTTAGAATACAAGACACGCCTATGGGCTCTTATCAAAATATGTGCCAATAATTATACACTTTACATAGTCAGAAATCTATAGGTCAAAAGAGTTTGTAAGACAGTGGGTCATTTAAGGTTTTTAAAATTTTTAAGATGAATCTCCATATGTCCAAATTGTTAACTAAACTATGAATTGTAAGACTAATGAAATATCTATATAAATTACAGACAAATTATTTTAAGGTTTCTCTCAGGGTTGGTGCCTGGAACCTCAGTGACAACTAAAGCAAAATAGGCATTAAACAACTCAGCTTTATTGGTGTTACCGGGTATTAATACTACTTCTTTGCTAAGTGGTGGATCTAGACTTTCCTTCATCTTTCTCTTGCTCCAAATATATTTATAGAACCTCTTCTTAATTACCCGTTATGTCCCTTACTAGGCATAATTTATTTTTAACCCCTGCTTATCTGAGTTTGTCCCTACATCCTTAGCAATTTGTCCATGTTTCCACTTTTTGTAGGAGTTCTTTTTATGTAGGATGCTGCTGCCATATTCTTTCTTTCTCAGATGGTTTGCAGTTGTGCCTTTAGTATTGTCACTGAAAACCTGCCAGGACTCCTGAACTCCTTAGATTTTATTCCCAAGGGACCTGACCTACTAGCTCTCTGAGTTGTTAAAGTTTACCTTTTTTAACTGCACTGTCTGTTGTTCTTATTCCTTCCTTTCCTTGAAGTCATCAAGTGTATCATTTTATGATTACACTCATCAAGCTCAATAATTTTTGTTTTAATTGAAAAAAAATCAGCCAGAGATGGACACCTGGCATGGAAAATTTAAATTTCAGCCAAAATAATTCACCCATTTCTGAGCATCAATTAAAGAAAAATATGAAAATGTTATTTTGCAATGTGGAACGTGAAATGTGGGGATTGGGAAGGAGATGAATGACTTTGTTTCAGGGATATTTTGCTCTTTCTGTTGCATATTGCCCAAACTTGACTCAACAACATAGAGCATGTTCTCCACATCATCCCTTATTCATCCTAACATTTTATAAGCAATTTTGACAACAGTATATTTAAGAAGAGATTTTCGTTGAACTGTTCACAGGGATGCTCGGGTCCTTTTCCTGCATTGGTACGATTAATTTATAACTCCTTAAGATGTATAAGTAGTTTAAATTTTCCTTTCATTGTACATTACTTTGCATTTACAAACACTGAATGTCCTTTGCTATCATGTTGCCCATTCACCTAGATTGTTTAGATCTCCGCACTTCCAGACAGTCCTTTTCTGGTGCTGACTAATGTAAATAACTTTGTCATTTGCAAATTTTGCTTCCTCACTACTCATCTCTTACCTTTCCAGATCATTAATGTTGTAAATCTAGCATAGAACGCTGAGGCACCCTGCTGTTAACTTTTTGCCTTGAAGGTGAATCATTTACTTCTTCTCCTTTGTTTCCTATCTCTGAGCCAGTACTAGCTTTTGGTTAGCTCTGCTGATTTTTCTCTTTCTGTTTTTCAACAGCCAATTCTGATCATATTTTGTTTAACTCAATTGCCACCTTTAAAATATCCATTGTTTTCTACATCTTTCTGCCCTAGGTGTCCTTTAGAATCCAATTTTCTGAGCTCACTGATCTGTGCTTTGAACTTACGAGTCCTGTTAGAAACCCTCTGTTGAAGTTTCAGGAGCTTTTGACAGATGAGGTGAACCAACTTCTTTGTGGATTGTATTTTAGCCTGTCTAGTGTCATTCCCTGTTTTTTAAAGGCTTTAAAGGTTCAGAGGCAATATCTCAAGGCCAGATGGCTGAATGAAAATGGCATATGTCTTTTAACATACAAGAATTGCATATAGCAAAATTTCGTGATATCCTTGCTATAGCAGAAGTGTCTTATATCTCTCTGGCATAATTGCTATATGGAGGAGTCACTTTGCAACCCTTTTTCAGACAGTATATGAAGTGCTATATCCAGAAAGCCCAGCTATAATTCATCAGTTCACTCAGTTGTCTGTAATAAATTATTAAAATGATTTTCCTGCATTAGATTTCCATTTTGAGAATGAATTGCATATATCAGATCAGCCTCCTGATTATGCTCCATTGTCTTTGCTTTTTATGCTGTTCGCTGAGTAACATCCTCTGTATCTAGTATATTATGATGTAATACAAGGTGTCAGAGCCAGTGATGTGATTTGAATCCCAGTCCTGCCTGGCAGTGGGGGCAAATGTTCATTTGTTTGGAGCATGCAGTATTGTTTTAACTGTATTAGTCTCCAGATATTAGAGACAAGGTGGGTAGGGTAATATTTTTAGTAATGCATCTGACGAAGTGGGTCTTTGCCCACGAAAGCTTATGCTCCAACACTTCGGTTAGTCTATAAGGTGCCACAGGACTCCTCTCCGCTTTTATAGTCATACCAAAGTAATTCTGTAATGGAGACCTGCCTAGAGTACATTTCCTAGACCTGAAGAAGAGCTCTGTGTAAGCTTGAAAGTTTGTCTCTCTCTCCAATAGAAGTTGGTCTACTAAAAATGCATCTGACGAAGTGGGTCTTTGCCCACGAACGCTTATGCTCCAACACTTCGGTTAGTCTATAAGGTGCCACAGGACTCCTCGCCGCTTTTGCAGATTCAGACTAACACGGCTACCCCTTTGATATTTGGTATGACTATGTTGCTCAGAGGAGTGAAAAATCCCCCTTCTTGGACAATGCATTTAGACCAAGTTTGCCCTATATGTAGACAGTTCTGTGTCTGCAAGGGTACATCTAAACTACACGCTTCTTTCAAAAGAAGCTTTTTCGAAAGAATTTTTCACATTTTTGGAAAAAAGCCTGTAGTCTAGACGTAGCCTAGGAGTGCTTATCCCACCAACATAGGGAAGGTAATTAACTCTGTCAGTGGCCCATCAGTATTGAGCATGTTCCTTAAAGTGCTACAGTGGCACGATTATACCAATGCAGTGTTTTAAGTGTAGCCCTGCCATCACTATCCCAGCTAAATACAAGAAGGAACAGATAGTTTAGCATAAGTAGTTAACACATTTCAAGGAGCCATTCAAGATGAAGTGGCACATGAACACCTCTCCAATCAGAGACAGGGAAAGGAGGGGGGGGAAGCAGGGGTTGGGGGCTAAGTGAGTTACAGATTGTTGTAATAAGCCATAAATCCAGTGTCGCTATTGAGTGCATGATTTTGATATCTAGCAAAGTTATGAATTTAAGTTAGGCTTGTCTTTTGAAGGCATTTTGCAGGTTCCTTTTGCGGATGAGGACTGAGGCTATGTCTACACTGGAAAGGTTTGGCAGCAAAAGTGCCGTCGACATGCAAAAGTCGGCAAAAGTGAAAACCGGTCAAAGAGATTTTTGTGTCTGCCATTGTCGACATTTTATGGTGACACTGCTAGCTCCTCTGTTGCCATTCAGAACAAACCAATGTGGGTAAGCATCCCAAGTGCAGTGTTGTGGGAAGGCAGAGCTGATCTCTGCACTTCTTGGGATTCCCTTTGAATTCTCCCACAGCACTCTCAGCTGCTGAGAGCAGCAGCCGAGTAGCAATGTGACCTCTCTGTGCTGAGGAATGTCAAAGCAGCACAGCAGTGTCTCCAACCTTCCTGCTGCAGCAACAGTCTGCCTGCTGCTGTGTTTCTAGCAGAGCAGAACAGGAGCATTCCAATTATTTGCTCTTCGTTTGTTCCCCAAATGGAGCAGCTCACTCAGATGTCAGATACTTCCCTGAACTTTAAAAGGGACGGGGTGCATGCCTGCAGGGCAATAGAGATCACAAAACACTGAGCATAGCCATTAGGGTAAGCATTGGCAGTGGGATACTGGCAGAAGCCAGTTCTCTTGATAGAACAGAGTCCACACTGGCTCTTTGTTGACAATAAAGGGAGGAGAAAAGACAAAAGTCTCTTGCAGGGCTGGAAGTTTTTTGTCATAAAACTGGCTATTCCCCCCCCCCAAAAGTCTTGTTGTAGTGTAAACACACACACTGTTTTGTCACCAGAAGGCAGTTTTTTATCTCAAAATGTGCCAGTTTAGGCAAGGCCTGAGAGTGATGTTTTACAATACAGCTAAGCTAGCCAACCCTTGAGTAGGGCAAATCAGGATGACTGGTCTAGGGCCTGCACTTTGGGTGACCTCATGGGCCAGTGTGATTGGCCAATGCAGGCAGTCCCAGAAGACAAATCTGTCACTTCCACAGGGCCTGCCATCTTGTCTGCAGTTAGCAGGGACAGCACCTGGCTCAGCCACGCACACATTTTGGTGCACCTAGTCCCCTGCCCTGGCTGGAACCCTGAGCCGCTGTGGTGCTATGGCCAACAACAGCTCCACAGCAGCTGCCAGTAGCAGGTGGCCCAGCCCCAGGCCTGATGCATTCTACTGGCCCAGTCACAGATGCAAAGCAGGGCCCCCAAGCTGGTGGGGGCTGATTTCTCCCAAACTCCACACACCATGAGCAACAGCCATGATTTTTGGAACCTGGAAGTGTTCTCTCAAAATAACCTTTAATGTAAACTGTGCGGATTAAATGTTCCTCAGTCAAGGGCCAAATCCTGTGCCACTTAATTATGCAAATACATCCATGCAACTACTAGCATAAATTATGTGAGCAAAACTGGCCCCAACTTGTTTGAATTTTTATTCGGTGTCAGAATTAGACTTTCTATTTAAAGGACTAAGAAAATTATCCAATTTAAATTACAAACCCTTCTTGTTCAATTTGACCTATTTTTGAAATATCTCATTTGGGTTTTGCAGTTTTGCCTTAGCACGCAGATTTGCTGAAAGTGTGCCATGACCTACTGAGTGAAGCTTAGTCAGGTGCTCTTTCAATCTCAGTCTTCACACTGCTCTTTAAAGCATATTGATTGTAGTATTTTGTTGGCAAAATGAAAGTTTATTGTTGGGATGTCAGATATTGCCTTGATGTGGTTCATATCAGCTAGTGACAATCTTCATAGGTCATCTGAGAACAGACCAGGACTTTCCTTGCTGTGATTACCCTTAGGGTTAAGTGTTAGGACATTTTACTCTCTTTACCTCTTTTATCTCTTACAAGAAATAACTAGATTGAAGTATTTTTTTAAATCAAGGAACATTTAGAATTACTGTTAATATACACCTTTTGTTTTCTTTATTTGATTATTAAAACCTTTTACTTGGAGTCTCAGTTTTTAGATTCCATCATCACATGCATTATTAAGCAATCATAAAAAATCATAGCTATTAGAGCATATCACTCTTTTATGGTGTTCATCATTGTTCCTTTTTAAATTTACATATTGACTCACAGATTTTACTGCTTCATTTTAAGGCACTTACTGGTTCTTGTCCACAGTATTTGATATCTTTTGTTGTTGTTTGTTCCTGGCCATTCATTAATGTAAGACTTGGCAGCTTATTTAGTCTGTCTATACAACACTTAAGGCTTTTAGCATCTTTTCCCATTGATTGTGGATTTCACTTCTGGTTCTTGTTTATTGTAAAAAAAGCTCATTTGTCTCTATTTTAAATTACAGTAAAGAAATTCAGTTTTGTTGTTGCTTTTGAGTCTTTTTAAAAGAACCCATGCTGTAGTTAAAAGGCCCGCTCTCCTTTTGTGAAGGATACTGTATAAATACATCTTTTTTTGGGGGCGGGGGGGGGGAGAGGGTTCTGCATAGCTTCATTTGCCTGTTCTCTCTGATTATCAATTTATTTTTATAATAAGATTTTGTAATGCTTCATTACAATCTAATTCACCTACTGTCCTTCACAAAATAAATGTGTGTAGACTTGTAACATTCCTGATTGAACACTTGTATTGCCATGTCACTCTGTCCAAATGACCATACGTGTTACTAGAAGAGGGAACTACTATTCTGAATTTTCTATGATATTTTGAGCAGTTCAGTTGTGTTTTCAATGTAGAATGGCAATTCTATGCTACAATTACAAATAAACATGACTCCAGCTGTGCTATTCAGCTTTTGCAAGCCCAATTAAAATTGCATGTAAATGGCTTAATGATTCTTTAGCTTGTCATATATAAACTCAAGCTGCGATTGATTTTTCGTAGCTGCTAATACAGGACCAGTATCAGTTTTTGTTTAATACCATGCTCCTATTATAAGGCCTGAGGAATCGATTATCAGAGAGTGGGCAGCTAGATAAGGGATATGTATGGAAAGACTGCCCATTGGTAGATGCTTCACTGCCAAGTTGTTGTTTACTACCATTTTTCTACCCAGTGCAACTTGTTAGATTCTGACTAACGTTCTACAGTAGTCAAAACTCATTAAAGGTCAGAAGGAACACATTCAAAGTAGCTGATTTCAACAACTACTGTAATTAACTCCAAATAGGGTATCAAATTTCATTTTGTATATCAGCAACAGCTGGTCTGTTTACAGAGTTCATGTTTAGCTGTCAGTGTTTGTGTAAGCCATGCCTCCTTTGAACAATAGTAACCAGGTTTTTTTTTGCCAAAAGGAAGCAACTGTACACCAACTCCAGCTTGTCTGGGACTCACAGAAGCAAAAAACATGAACCCAGTAGAGTCAGGCCAATTTCCACTTTCAAATGTTGCGGGGGGAGGGGGGAGTCAAACTGTTCAGGTCAGTTCTGCTAGCCCCAGAGGGAGACAGCCATCCTAGAGGTAAAGTGAAGATCTCCGCCCTCACTAGCCTTCTTTTTAATAATGATAGCAAAAAAGATAGCCACAAGAAGGATACCAGCCTGTTCAAAGAACTGGGCAATTGCTACTTGTGCAGCTCATGAGAGTGTGGTGACATAAGTGTCAAATCAGTGGTGCATGTTTTAAATGCATAGGATGTATGACTTGGGTGCAGTTATGGCCCTGAATAGATCTGTATGTTTTAATCATGCAGTTTATTAAATATTAGATGTTTTTCTACATTTTCAAATACATTTCAGTTACATCACAGAATGCAAAGTGTACACTGCTCACTTTTATATTATTTTATTGCAAACTATTGCACTGTAAAAATGATAAAAGAAATAGTATTTTTCTTCAGTTTACCTCATACAAGTACTGTTGTGCATTTGCTTTATTGTGAAATTGCAACTTAGAAAAGTAAGGGTTTTCTGTTACATAACTGCACTCAAAAGGAAAAAATGTAAAATTGTAGAGCCTCCACCTCCTACTGCTTGTTCCATACATTGCTAAGACAAACAAGTTTGTTTACACTTACAGGAAAAATGCTGTGCGCTTCTTATATACAGTGTTACCTGAAAATGAGAACAGTTATTCACATGGCATTTTTGTAGCCAGCACTGCAAAGAATTTGTGACAGATGAGCCAAACATTCGTATGTCCCTTTATACTTCAGCACCATTTCAGTAGACATGCTTCCATGCTGATGACTCTGGTTTAAAAAAATGCGTTAAATTTGTGACTGAACTCCTAGGGGAATAATTGTATGTCTCTTGCTCTGTTTTAGCCATATTCTGTGATGTATTTCATGCTATAACAGTGTTAGAAGATGACACAGCACGTTAATTATTTTTAAGAACATTTTCATTGCAGAAATGACAAATGCTAAGAAGGTATCAATGAAGGGCTACTCAACTTTGGAAGCCCCGGGGGCCACAATAATACTCACAGCACATGCCAAGGGCCGCAACTTAAGTGTAGTTGAATATACATGCAAATATATATGCAAATAGCTTCTTTCATACGGATGGGTGTGAATACAAAGCACTTCCCACAATGCCCCAGCACTCCCAGCACCTCCTCCTTGGGGGCTAAAAACGCTGACAGCCTGTACTGTCTGTTCCAGCCAGCCTATCCGCTTGAGTCTCAGTGCTCACCTTGCCTGGGAGATGCCTCATCATGGAGCATGTTCCCAGTGGAGCCCATGTTCAAAGGATCCCACTCACGGGCTGTGTGCTGAGCCCTGCGTAAACCCACACCACACTGTGAGCTGCAAACAAATGAGCCATGGGCCGCATGTGGCCCACGGGCCACATGTTGAGTAGCCCTGTACCAATGTGAGATTTCTAAAGATAGCTACAGCACTCAACCCAAGGTTTAAGAATCTGAGGTGCCTTCCAAAATCTGAGAAGTATGAGTTGTGGAAGATACTTTCAGAAGTGTTAAATGAGCAACACTGTGATGTAGAAACTGCAGAATCTGAACCACCACAAAAGAAAAATCAACTTTCCGCTGTATCATCTGACTCACATGATAAAAATGAACATGCATCAATCCGCACTGCAATATATCATCGTCAAGCAGATTCCATCATCAGCATGGATTTATGTCCTCTTGAGTGGTGGTTAGAACATGAAACGACATATGTATCTTTAGCACATCCGGTATGTAAATATCTTGTGATGCCAGCTACAACAGTGCCACGAGGAGTGGGCAATATTTTCTCCTGCAAATGTAAACAAATCTGTTTACCCGAGTGACTAGTTGAACAAGAATTAGGGCCAACTGGACTTGTAGGTTATATATTGTTTATTTTTCAATGCAGTATTTTCATACATAATTCGGTATTTGTAAGTTTAAATTTTCATGATAAATAGATTGCATTTCAGTACTTGTAATGTGGGAATTGAAAAATATTTTTCTTTTGTTTTTTACAGTGCAAATATTTTTAATAAAAGCAAGCACTGTTTACTTTTTATTCTGTTATAATTGAAATGAATTTATTTGAAAATGTAGGAAACATCCAAAATACTTAAATAAATGGTATTTTTATTGTTTAACAGTGCAATGAATCACAATTAATTTTAATCGCTTGAGAGCCCTAATAATCTAAGTAAAATTTAGCAATCCTCAAGCAAGAAAATACCTCACTGATCGCAGAAGTTGGCTCAAGTTTAGTATATCAAGTGACCCATTTCAAAAGAAAAACATGACCAGAAAATACAGTTAGGACCTCTCTGGTCTGAGACTTTCTGGTCCGGCAACATCTGTGGTCCAGTGACTGGGAGCAAGGGCTGGCTGGGAATCCAGCAGTAAAGTGGCTGGGAGTTTTAGTCAGGGACCGGGGTGCAGTCAGAACTGGCAAGTAGGGTCAGAAATGTAGCAAGGAGCCGAGGCCAGGAGCAGAGCTGGGAGTGAAACCAGCAGCTGGGGGGTGGGGTCGGCAGCTGGGAGATGAGCCTAGAGGCCTTATGTGGGAGAGCCTGCAGGTCAGCAGCAGGGGGCCAGAATTGACTTCCCTTGGTTCAGCATACTCCCTCGCTGGGAACCAGTCTGATCCCAAGGGTGTGGGGTCCAACCGGACAGGTCAAACCTGTATTATCTTGTGTGCGAAAACACCAAGTTAACATTACTACAAGAATACTATTTGCATTTCTTGTGTGTTTTTTAACTGCAACATTATGTTTAGATTAGTGTTCCCAATGTTTTTTTTTCCAAGAAAAGAAATATTGGCAAGAGAAGGGAAGAAGGAGATGGAAACACTAATGTCTCTTATTTCATTGTGTGTTTCCACAAATGAACTTCATGCTGCTATACCAGTAAAAGCTCCATTTATTGAACTATGGAATTGCACAATGTATGAATTCTGCCATTTCATGGTCCTGGAGATAGTCTAGCCATTATACTTTAACAACTATGTTCGTTTATGCAAAATAACCTGGAGATCCACTGACAGCTATCTTAGTGTTACTATAAGACAAGGGGAGCATAATAATTTATGTTAGAGTGGAAAATATAGTTTCTTTCATGGCTAAAAGAGCAATACATTCAATTCAAACATTTCTGAAACTTTTTTTGTCCATTGAGCCAAAGCATGTGTACATTTTTCAGTCAAAAGGAAAATATCTGAGCAAGGTACGAAACTGTGAAAATGGGCATGTGAAACTTGAGTCTGACGATAACCTTATCTCTTGAATTGTGAGTCCTACTTTTATTTGCAATACTGTTTATATTTCACACATCCCACTGTGCAATATAATTCTCTCTCTGGGGGAAGTTTTGACAACGAGCAGTACATAGGATTGTGTTGCAGGAGACCAATTTGTTGTTCTGGTTTCTGCTGCTGACTCATGGTATCCTGGGCAGGTCATTTGGGGCAGCATTTTCAGACTTGGATACTCAAGGTTTGGTATAAAAAACCTCAGTTAGGTGCTTGGATCAAAAGGCCAGATTTTCGAGAGTGCCGAGCATCACATTGACTTCAGCTTCCTCACCTGTAAAAAAAACTTGCCTTTCACTGGATCCAATTCTGTCACCCTTACACACATGGAAGAGTAGCTGCCTCCTTGATAGGGCCCTTTGAGATCATACGGACAACTTGCAGAGTAAGGTGTGCAAGTGTGAGTAAGGCTGTGTAGTGGGGGCTCTACTTTGGAGGATGAAGGTTTAATGTAGGCTGAAAGAGCCTGTGCAGACTCAATCAATAAGAGACAGGCTTGTTAGGAGCCAATCAGGAGGCAGCTTGCTTGCACAGCCCGGATATAAGAAGCTGTTCATCAGAGCAGAGAGCGATTGGGCTGTGACCAGCAAGGGAAAAGCACTTTGCTCCCCAAGCCTGCCCAGTGCTGCTCTCCCCAAAGAGAGAAAAGCTCCAGACTGATACCTTCCATGCTATGGCCCCTGCTACAAATGGCTGAGAAGCTGCATAGGCCATGGGGAAGTGGCCCAGGGGAACATTGTTAGACAAGAAGAGGGAAGGCAAGCAGGACATGAGGATACCTTGATAGGGACCCAGAGTAGTGAGTGGGCCTGATTTCCCCCACCCCTTCCTCTGCAACTTGCCACAATGGAGCATGGCCGATATAGCCTGCGACTTGCCTCTGAGGTGAGGGGGCTAGAATTTGGGTCACAGTTGCTGAGGCAGGGGCGAGCCAGAAAATTTCTAATACCTCCCCCAAAAGGGAGGAGAACAGAGTAGTGATGCCCTTTCCAGCTGACCACCCTATATCATCTCTCTCCAAAAGCCTTCCCAGTCCTTAGTCATCCCAGGCAAACTGCTCATAAGATAACCTTCTCTCTCCTGTTCTTTGTTCTATTGGCCAAAACTGGCTGGCTCTAGGCTGGGTTGGGAAGGTCCCACAGGTTATCAGTTGCTAGGTTATGAAGAGTACTGCCCACAATCTAGAACTCAGGCTGCTTAGTGGGGTTACATTTGTTTCTCTGCAACAATAAATACCCCCTCCTACCACCCGATCAGACAGGCATCACATGGGGAAACTGACACACACAGTCCTATAAAGCAACAAGAAAATTTCCTACTGCAATGCACATGACTGCTAATGAAGTGTTTTGAGATTCCAAATTGTGCCTTATATATGACGTACATGCATATCAATTTAAAGAAAGAAGGCAGTTTCCATTGCAGTGTTGGAGGGGAAATGTGGAAAGTGTAAAATGTTCACTATTTCCATTCACTCTAAATCCATAACCAGGTTTATTTTGGCTTTGTGTCTTCAGAACCAATACATGGTGGCTGAAGTTTTGGAAAATAACCCCATGAGCAACAGTAGTCCTCCCGTTTGTAGCATCAAAGAGACTCTATAAGTGTGTGTATCATTAATATAACTCGCAGCTGTAAATCACTATACAAAAAAGACAGATTTTTTTTTTATCCTTAAAATTGTCTCCATCTCTGCAGACTACCAAGATCATAAAAGATATAAAATCATGAGAGGGAGCCATTACACTAAAGCATGGACCTTAATGCTCTGCTTCCTATATCTTTTTAATATGACTCCATCACACTAATAGAGGAAAATTATGCCGTTGTGGTTCTGTCAATTGCGTACAGACTCTGTGCATAAATAAAGCAATGAAAATCAACCCAAAGGCTGCCCTGTCAGCAATAAATATCTCTGTGAATGGATTTGGCTGAAGGAAGCATTTCTACCTCCGTTTTGCTCACACACAAATCAATGTTCAACCATTATCTAGTCCCATATCTAGAGTAAGATTTAAGCATCTAAACTGTGTGTGTGTGTGTGTGTGTGTGTGTGTGTGTGTGTGTGTGTACACATGTAATCTCCTTTCACACAAAGTGCATCAGTTTGCATGAATAAGGACTGCCAGATTGAGCTAATATTGCTGGTTCAAAATGTCTTGTTTTGAATATCTAAAGTGTTCCTTAGGTGTATTCTAGCTGGAATGTACACAATATATCATCCTCACATTGGAACACTAATATTACCTAGAGTACATTCATAGTTATGATGTGTGTTCAGGATCACAGAAGATTGTCCAAAAGATTTATTCCATATTTGATTCTTGTCACGCTCTTGCAAAATATTGTCAATCACAAACGGGCCAAAGACCCAGTAATTGCTCTGTAGTGCATGACTTCAGGGTTACGGTAGCCAATGATTTTGCATTACCAAAGAAATAGTAGAGGTTACAAAATTAAGATCAGTGAGGAGAAGTGAAAGTATGCTACATGTCTGTTCCCTCAGTATTCCTATATTTGGGTCTATGTTTTCAGAACTGAATAGGAATGATGTTTGGAATGTTGTAGCCAGGCTGGTCCCAATGGACACTAGAATTTGGTCCAGTAAAAGATGTTCTCTTAACCACCTTCTCTAACTATATCATGTCTGTCCCAAGATGACAGTATTTAAACAGCTGCCATATTCCATTCTTGTGCTGGGTGCATTTTCAGTGCATCTCTTACCTGCTTCAGAGTGTCTTACTTAATTAATGTCTACAGATTGCTCTTGAGAATCTCAGAGAAAAAGCCATACAAAACTGCAAATTGGTGATATTAATAATAAATGCAGGTTGAACCTTTCTAGTCCAGCACTCTCTGGTCTGGCAACATCTGTAGTCCAGCATGATTTTAGTTAGCTGGATGTCCACTTAGCATGGGTGTGGTCAAGTTTCCCACAGTTCTGTAAAGTTTGTTTACAGCCACCAGTCCTGGCTCTCAGTGTTCTGTGCTGTTATTTATCTCTAATTTACCCCTGAATGTCTTCTAAGAGGCCAGTAAGCAGTGGAAGTGTTGGTGATGCTGCTGGACAACATTGACCTCCCATAGTTCGACAAATTCTCTGGTTTAGCACTAGTCAGATCCCGAGGATGCTGGACTAGAGAGGTTCAACCTCTATTATAAATAAATGTAATAGGATGATTATGGGAATATTTCATAAGTAAAGCAGGTGTGTAACTAAGATAGGACAAGAGTCTGACACCCTTACTCACGCTGAATAGGAACTTATTTCCATGAGCGCTGTTGAATGAGCCCACTTTTGAATTAAGGAGTCACTAAAACTGAGTATGGGCAGCAGCTCTAAAGCCATAATAGGACCAGTGAAATAGCTCTTAGAAGGGCCACAGTTCTGCATCACTAACCCAGGCAAACTCCCCACTTGAGGACAATGGAAGTTTTGCCTGAGCAAAGAACACAGCATATTTTAGGAGTTATGAAAAGTAAATCTGAGAAGCCTCCTCTGACGTTTGCCCTTTGCAAAACCTGTCTTTAAAGTGAACTGCCTCCTCTTTATGCATGACACTAAATCTTTCTATATTCTTCTACTAACGGGCTGTGTTTCTGCATCAGATTGCCTGACAGATATGGTGCATAATTACATTGTAAAAACAATCTCAGTTACAAATTGACCAGATGAGATTTAGAAATCCCCAATGTAAAAAACCAGCTGGACACCCCAATTAAGAAGAGTGAAAATGATGGATGTTACAGTTTAATTTGCCTGTTGGCCGAGTGTAGGATCACTTAAATAGTTTGGGGGTATGTCTACACTGCAGCATTTTTCCGGAAAAATGCCCATTCTTCCAGAAAAACTATACTTACGTCCACACTGCTATTGCGTTCTTTTGACAGAAAGTTGAAAGAACAAAGGGGTTTTTCCGACAGTGGTAAACCTTTTTCTATGAGGAAGACGGCATGTGTGGATGCAGAAGAGGGAGACCTTTCAAAAGAAGAGGCCTCCAGAAAATAACACAGGTGCCCTGGTGGCCACTCCATCCATACCAATCACAACTTAAATGCAAGATAGCGTCCAATCAATGTAGACCCTATCTTTCGAAAGAACACAGTTTTTTTTTCTTGTGCTTTTGCTGTGTGGATGCGCTCTTTCTAAATAAGCTTTTCTGGAAGATTTCTTCCAGAAAAGCTTCTTCTGAAAGAATCTTGCAGTGTAGATATAGCCTGGATGTCATATACTTCAGAAAGCACCTCCTTCTCTCTAAAATACTGAGATAACTTGATCACCTCGGATGATCTCAGCTAACACCACTATCATTTAAATGGGAAAGGGGCTGATGGAAAGGCACTCTCATAAGAGAGGGATTGTGGGCTTTGAACTTTATTTCCCAACTGAGTTCACTAGGACCTTCCCTCTCAGGCTTTCTGTGAGATGGAATAGCATCTGGTGAGAGGTTTGAATTGAATTAATGATAAAGAGGAAATCTAGTTATGAATGAGAATTTTTGTTAAATGGGAAATTCCAATGATTTGAGGTGAGGGGGCAGGGGGAATTGTTCTGATCCGGAACAAAAGTCAGTATTTCAAAGTTTCCTGGAAACAAAAGTTCCAGTCATGTTTGATTTAGGATTTTGTTTTGAATCTATAATTTCAGTCTATGTCATGTAGAATTTACTTTATTAAATATCATTTGTTATATGTAATATTAGTTATTATATAAAATTACAAAATAATCTGACTCAAATCCACACTAGTAAAATGAAATGTTTTGACTTTTTCTGGCAAAATAATTGTAGAGAACTGTTTTTCAGCAGAAAAATTTTCCCTCAAGAAATTTCACTAGCTTTAATGGAGACCTTGTTTGTATCTGAAATATTGTTTTGCATGTTATATTTTTAAATGAAAGTCATATTTGGCCAATGTGTGTGTTTAACATGTTCAGTGATTTAGACTTAAGATCTGAAATGTATTTACTCATCAAGGTAGACACATTCAAAGAATTCATGCTGGAGAAGTGTGTTTAAAAACCTCTTTCACTTTTACCACACCGTGTATAAGTGGCTTTCTCTGCAGGAGTGAGGCCTCTGAAAATATATCTCTGTATGTCCCCTAAGAATCCACATTGTCTACCTGCCATTGCTCTTAATATAACTATGTGTTGTAACCAGAAAAACTAATTTAGATTTGTAAAGGAGCTGTGGGTCATGTCTGCAATAAGCATAAATGGAAAAAGAAGTGTAAGTATGATTATTAACTAACAGAGAGAAAGGAGAAAATCGATCCCTGAAGTAGCAATGTACCACTTCAGGAGTAAAATGGTTCTGTAGAAGTTTAAAAATGAGAAAGTAAGGACTCTTAGGAGAGGAAGGGAAGTATGCCTTACTTGGAAGATGGCAGGTAAACACAGAAGTGAAGGAACTACACAGTACAAATATGAGTGTTTTTGGTTGAGAGAAAAATCAGAAGAAAAATATTTACCACTACCTCCCCAGAAAGAGCAAAAGAAATGCCATCTTTGGAAACACTTCAAAGACTGAAAAATCAGGATTCTAGAGAGAGGATTGCTTACCACTGTAAAACAGTGGTAAGTCACTGTTGTAATAGAGAAAACCTCCCTTTATCATTTAGGGTCAGAGTGAGTACTTTGGTTTTATTCAGAGTTCTGTGCCTGGGGCTGAGGAGGAGAAAGACTGCACAACAGGAAGGACAAATCATATAGAAGATTTAGGGTGCATCTACACAGCAGAGCTTAACTCAAAATAAGCTACACACATTGAGCTACATCAATTGCATTGCTTATTTTGAAATTGGGAGCATCTACACAGCACTTATTTTGAAATAGAGCACTCTTCCTCTGACTTCCTTTACTCCTCATACATTGAGGCTACATCTACACTACAAGTTTTCTCGGCAAAAAATATGCAAATGAAGGCCTTGTCTGCGTGAGTCATGATCTCATTTGCATATTTTCTGCCGATCTGTTTTTACGCAAAAACAATCAGTGTGGACGTTTTGCACAAAAATCTTTTTCCGCAAGATCCTTATGCCCCCAAAAAGCAGGTATACCGAGCTTGCGGAAAAAGGGGTTTTTGCACAAAAAGAAAATGTCCACACTGCTTGTTTTTGCGCAAAAACCCCAGTACAAAAATGAATCAGCAGAAAATATGCAAATGAGATCACAACTCATGCAAATGAGTCCCTCATTAGCATATTTTTGTCGCAAAAACTCGTAGGGTTACAGGAGTCAGAGTATGAAGTCCTCCAGCTTGACAGTGTTTCAACATTATTTTGAAATAACTGCTGGCTGTGTAGACACGAACTAAGTTATTTTAAAATAATGTTACTGTGTAGATGTACCCTTAGTTTCTTCAGAATTTAGGCTGCTAAACCTTTAGGAATCCCATCCACTCTTGGATCAGGGTCTATCCTGAGCCCTGCTGAACACAACCACTGATTCTTTTCTGCTGCTCATGGAAGTAGAGGTGCCAGAAGAATTCTGAACAATGCTGCTTTTTTGTAAGAGAAGTGACAGATTCTCATTTTCCCTACATACTTTATAGCAATCTGGCAGAGTAATATGACCTTACGTTCAGTGTCAAGGCAACTTACTCGTACCTTAAGATTGCTTTTTACTCCTCCCTCACTCCAGAGGTGCTAAAACAATTTGTATAGTAGATATGCTGAGAGTCATTGAACCAAACTGTAAACCCGCTATATAATGGAAACCACTCAAAGCCAGAGAGAGAGGCAACATCACCCACACTCCTAGCATTTATGCCTGGCTGATGGATAGAAAGTAGTGACTCTGGTTTTACATTGGCTGGAGATTACTCACGACAGAGGAGGAATTCAACAGAGGGAATCTCCAACTAGTTTGTTCTGTACATGTTATACTTGACAAACTAGATCTGTCCTTCTGCATTTAATTCACACCTAACTCCCACTCTGGGCTTGGCTTTAGTAATGATTCAGATGAGGACAAACAAATACAGAAATCTCAGCCTACACTTTATTCCAAATCTTGGCTTCATTGTTTTACTTCTCTTCTGGGTCCTTAGTTCCACCCTCTTCTTATCATCTGCAGGCAGAATTGAACCTGGGACCTCTGGAGCTTAGTGCATGAGCCTTTACCACAGGAGCTAAAAGCCAGGTGCCTATTAGTTAAGGTTGTAGAGCAGTGTTGCATGCTCATCTTTCTCCCCAGGGGGAGCTGTCAAGTTTCTGGGGGTTCTTGGAACCACAGCCAACCCCACACGTCCTGAAACTCAAATGCAGTTCTACGCTCACACTCCTCTCACTGAGGCAGTGCAGCCTAGCAGCCAGAGTCAGTATAAACAACCCCTCTCACTGGGGCCATGCAGCCTAGCAGTCAGAGTAAGTAATAAGCAGGTGCAGGCCCCTCTGGTTGGGGGACTGAGGAGGGGGTAGGAGACCCAGATCCTCCCTACTCCACCAGGTCCCAGCCCAGGGCCCTATTAGCAATGGCACAGGCAACTGCTCACTCAGTGGGGACTCCCACCACAACATGCTGAAACAACCTCCCACCCTGGGCTACTTCCTACCATACTCTGCTGGAATTTTTCCAGGGTACTTCCTCCAGATCTTCTGTAACCCAGGTGTCTTGCTGGATGGTTTCCAGGTCCACTCCCTCTGGCAGTTCACCTGCAGGAGTTCCAGCAGCACCTTCTTCCTCCAGATCCCCTTCTGTAGTGCAGGTGTCTCACTGGCTGGTTTCCAGGTCCAGTCCCTCTGGCAGTTCGCCTGCAGGAGCTCTGGCAGTGCTTCCTTCCTCTTTGGAGGCCAGACCAGACTGAGTCTCTCTCTATGCTTTTATATCTGGGCTGCAGTCTGAGCACTGGGGGCAGGGCTGCTTCTGCCAGGTGAGCCTGGATAGGCCTTTCTTCCCCAGTGTGGGGGGCTGGTACACCCTGTCACAAGCAGACTCATCAATCGCTTCTTATGTGGTCTCAGTGCTACTAGATGAGACAGTACAGCAGACCCAGAAGGTGTGTGGGTTACACTGTACCATCTCCCTTCTGTCCAAGCTGGAATTAAAGAGCTGTATGTGCCACAAGGAGTGGGCAGGGATCGGTCAAAATCTCCAAGCAGGTTTCGAACAGCTGCTAATGGGTGAATCACCGGAAGAACCTTAACACCTCGGTACAGGTAGTTTTAGTTCCAGGGATTCAGATGTAGTTGTTTTTCCCCAACCTTAAATGTAAATGAGTTCAGATTCAAGTTTTCCTTTGCATCTGATTTATATTTTTGAAACCTGTGTCTTGGCTCAGGATGTCTTTTCAAATCAAGAGGCTTGCTGTCTGCTTAGATCAAAATGGAACTTGACATGCTGCAACCCTTATGCCCCGTGGTTTCATGCCTGGGTATTAAAGAAGACAAAAGCATGACCTACATGTGGACAGTGGACTATGCTTTGGCCCTCCTTCTATAGTTCGAGGCATAATAGGAATCTCTCGCAGTGGTACCGGTCTACTCTTAGTGAAGTCTTTTTTTTTTTTAAAGGGGATAGGAGCCAGAAATGAGTTTGTCCTTTGATTAAACAAGATAAGACCTAAAGAGGGACAGAGGAGGTTTATGTGGGTGTGATGGTAACTTCTTTTGATTAACATTGTCTTACTCTCAGCTATGTGTTCCAACATGTGTCAAATATAAAGAATAGAGTTGGAGATGGTACTTCCTTTTAGTGAAATCTCAGCAACCATTCTTCTGATCTGGAGTAGGTAATATAGATACAAGTAAAAGAGGATAGGAAAACTAAGGTTAAAAAGCCAATGCTGCTTTGTTCAGATTCTCATTATGTGTTGGCTGCACGCTAATGAATGACTTACCGTTACAAGGAGCTATAGCAGAAATTGTTGACAGCTATTGATTTTGCCATCCAGAGTGCAGTGTAGCCTTTCTCTGATTTAAATGAATGGTTGGCAGTAACATAATACTTAATAAATCAAAGCAGTGCAAGATTATATTTAGAGAAAGAGCTAATAGAAGATTGTTGAATTCTCTATTTTAATCATTAATGGAAGTGTGTTTATAAGGTAACTTTGATTAAAAGATCATTTCTATTTTGTAAACCAGATCAGTGTGACTCAATCAGAAAGTATGGAACAAAAGGTGGAATAGATAAATGAGGCAGTGTGGAGCAGAGGGACATATGGGACAGGGGCTGTACGTTGTACGCATCAGATGTAAGTTTTAGACCTAGCTCTGTTGCTTGCTTTGTGACCTTGGAGAAGTCATGTCACCTCTGTTTCTCCTTCCACCATTTGTCTGTCTGGTCTACTTTAATTATAAGCTTTTGGGGGCAGGAGCTGTCTCTTACTATGTATTTGTATAATGCCTAACACAAAGGAGCCTAGTCTCTGTTTGGTGTCAAGGTATGTCTACACTGCAGTATTTTTCCAGAAAAATGGCCGTTTTTCTGGAAAAACTATACTTACGTCCACACTGCTATTACGTTATTTCAAAAGAAAGTTGAAAGAACGGAGAGTTTTTTCCAACAGTGGTAAACCTCTTTCTATGAGGAAGAAGCCTTTTTCCAAAAAAGCTTTTTCAGAAAAAGGCGTGTGTAGACACAGAAGAGGGAGTTCTTTTGAAAGAAGAGGCCTCCAGGAAATAACATACTAATCACAACTTAAATGTGAGATAGAATCCACATTGATTGGATGCTATCTTTCGAAAAAGCACATTGCTTTTTCGTTGTGCTTTTGCTGTGTGGACGTGCTCTTTCGAAAAAAGGTTTTCCGGAAAATCTCTTCTGGAAAATCTTCTTCTGAAAGAAGCTTGCAGTCTAGACATAGCCTCAGAGAAGTAGCTGTGTTAGTCTGTATCTGCAAAATCAACGAAGAGTCCTGTGGCACCTTCTTTTTTACTCACAAAAGCTTGTGCCCTATTAAATCAGTTAGTCTCTAAGGTACCACAGGGCTCCTCGTTAATAGGGAGAAGTGTAATGCAAATAATAAAAAAAACTACTAAAATATACCTTGAACTCTTACCATAACTGAAGGTTTGGAACCATAATTCTATTAGAACTAATGCATATTACAGTGGAAAAGAGGGCAAACTGTATAGTTAAAGAAATTACATAATAGTTTCCCTTCTACTCACCTATATCCAGTCACTTGAAAAATTTCCAAAACTGTTACCTCTTAAATTGATGTTTTCTAAGCTACTTTCTACCCAAGGGAATTTTTTAAGGTAGCGTAAAAATAGTTCAACAATGTCTAAGAACCGAGAATGAGAAAAATAGAACAATGAAGAACCCACTTAACCAAGCTTTTGCACTGAAACAGTATGGGAAAGAAAGTTGAAGTTTGATACAGAAGTGCCTGTCTGAATAAAAGTGAGTTATGAGTCTTTGAAAACCTGTCATTGTGAACATATGATACATTTTTCATGCCTTTTTGCTCAGTTGGTAAGGTGTATAACCAAGGGAGAGCCATATTGTGGATGAGTTGCACAGCAAAAAATTTAGTGTGTCATATCAGTGAAATACATTCTTTAATGTATTTCTCCACATAACCCCCTTGTCAGGTAAGGAAGTATTGTACTCCCCTTTTTTTAATAGATGAAGAACTATGATGCAGAAATATTAAATGACTTGCCCAAGGT
The DNA here is from genome assembly GCA_019425775.1 of Rafetus swinhoei. NCBI lineage: Eukaryota > Metazoa > Chordata > Testudines > Trionychidae > Rafetus > Rafetus swinhoei. Next base: position 66,617,846 of record CM033424.1, on the reverse strand, counting down.
CATACACCAAGTCTGTGTCAGGGATATATTTCCACTAGGTTTCCTAAGTATTAGGTTAGGACCCTCACAAATGGCTCACTCTTCCTTTTTACTGTAGGCAGTATTAATCAGTTAAAGATCAAAGCATGGTGCTGTGTAGATGGCTACTGAACAATAACTGGGGGAAGGGTTGTGTTGTTTTGTTTTTGTTTGGTTTGGTTTGGTTGGTTATTTGTTTTTGGTTTGGGACCTGAACTGGAAAAAAGTTTTAGGCTGACTCAAAATTCTTTTTAAAAATTTAATTTTTCAGTGAAATTAGAAAATTGAAAAATAGTAATTTTGGATCAAACAAAACATCTTGTTTGATCTTTAAAGAAACATTTTTTTTATTTTGGGGTCAGGGTTTTCCTTAAATAGATTGAACTAAAATTCAAAATAAAAAGTAGTTTCAAATAAAAAAAACTTAAATGATTTGTATAAAAAATGCTGAAATTAAATGTGTACATTTTTGGATTTTGTTTTAAGTGGGGGGATGTTTCAGATGACACAATGTAGGGACCACAACACATCCACCAAAACTGTCAACCCAAAACTACACTTTTCCATGGAAAAAAGGTCTGTCCAAAATTTTTTGCCCAGTTATACTCAGCAGACATGGAATGGAAAACAATGGGTTAGTATGAATTTTCAACAAAAAGGGGTAAAAGCCCTCTGAGATCAAATGACAGTTTTTGCAATCAAACATCTTCCTGGAATTGGACACTGGTGAAATGTATTCAGGTGTTTGTACTTTTTGGAAAGAAGCTAATATGCATTGTTGACTGTGCAAAGCCACAATGTTTCGATTAATACCAACAGACCAACTAGCATTGAGTTGTGATATCCAGAGGTTTTACTTATAGCACAAGTCTGCAGTATCAAACAATAGCCTGTAAATATGCAGTGCTTGAGAATGGTGCTAACAATTAAGACAGCCCTTGGCCTCTCTCTTTTCTTCCTAATTGATCAAAGGGGAAAAGATGAAAAGCATTTAAAAGGGAAAGAAAAGGGAAACCAAAGTTAAATTATTGTACTGTCAATAAATCCTTGCCAGTTTGATACCCAAGTTACTCGAATAAAACCGTTGCTCTATTCCTGTACAAAGTTGACTAAAGAATTTTGCAAGAAAATAGCTGTCAGGCAAAAGTATGAAGAAATTATAGAAATGGTTATGGTCCTTCCAGAAGGCTTCTTTCAAAACCACTTTGCTGAAGTGTATGTTTTGCCTCTTCAACCTACATGGATTTGTTTTGGCCCTGTTGTTGATGGCTTTAAATATTTACCGCTACAATTTTAAGTTTATGTAAAATCTGTTCAATACTCTGTTTTTGCTGTAGATTTTACCATGGAGTTGTCTATAAGGGCACATCTAGACCACCCGCGGCTTCTGAAAGAAGATATGCCAATTAGGCACGAATTTGTATATCTTCTTCCGATCCCTTTTTTGGAAGAGGTTTTTTTTCGGAAAAAAAAAAGCAGTCTAGATGGGGTTTTTCATGCAAAAACCCCCTTTTTCGAAAGAACCCTTATTCCTCAAAAAATGAGGCTTACAGGATTCTTTCCAAAAAGGAGGGGGAGTTGGGCAAAAAACCCTGTCTAGACAGCTTCTCCCCCCCCCGAAAAAACCTCTTCTGAAAAAGGGATCGGAAAAAGATATGCAAATTCGTGCCTAATTTGCATCTTTTCTTTCAGAAGCCGCGGGTAGTTTAGACGTAGCCTAAAAGATAATCATAAGGATGCTAGGACTGGATAATTCCCTTTCCAGATGCTTGTGAAAATAAAGTAGTTTGGAATATGTTACAGACATCTAGCAGACACTGCTGCCACCTGACAAAACCACCAGATCAGTTTTTCATGCTGTTTCTAATTGATAGATGACCTCATTTGCACAGTTACGAATGTTTACACTGGAATAAGCAATGGTGCAGAAAATATCAGATGGGGCAAAATTATACCTTTGTTTGTTCTCTTAGGACTAATAGGATTTTTACTGGGATAATGTGCAGCTTGAATGGCTTTGGAAGAGGTATTAAGACTGCTGCAGACAATCTTAGAAAGAAGGGATGAATAATTTTGGCACCTATATATCATAGAATCATAGAATACTAGAACTGGAAGGGACCTCGACAGGCCATCGAATCCAGGCCCCTACCCTTATGGCAGGACCAAGCACCATCTAGGTCATCCCTGATAGATGTCTATCCAACCTGCTTTTAAATATCTCCAGAGATGGAGATTCCACAACCCCCCTAGGCAATTTATTCCAGTGTTTAACCACCCTGACAGGTAGGAAGTTTTTTCCTGATGTCCAACCTAAACCTCCCTTGCAGCAATTTATGCCCATTGCTTCTTGTCCTATCCTCAATGGCCAAGGAAAACAATTTTTTCCCCTCCTCCTTATAACTCCCTTTTAGATACTTTAAAACTGCTATTATGTCCCCTCTCAGTCTTCTCTTTTCTAAACTAAACACGCCCAGTTCTTTCAGTCTTCCCTCATAGGTCATGTTTTCTAGATCTTTAATCATTTTTGTTGCTCTTCTCTAGACCTTCTCCAGTTTCTCCACATCTTTTTTGAAATGTGGTGCCCAGAATTGGACACAATACTCCAATTGAGGCCTAATCAGTGCAGAGTAGAGCAGAAGAATGACTTTTCATGTCTTGCTCACAACACTCCTGTTCATTCATTCCAGAATCATGTTTGCTTTTTTTTTCAACAGTGTCACACTGCTGATTCCTATTTAACTTGTGGTCCACTATGACCCCCAGATCCCTTTCTTCTGTGCTGCTTCCTACACAGTCACTTCCCATTCTGTATGTATGAAAGTGATTGTTCCTTCCTAAGTGGAGCTCTTTGCATTTATCTTTAGTAAACTTCATTCTGTTTGCCTCAGACCATTTCTCCAGTTTGTCCAGAAACTGAATGGACAGTGCAGTTTTCGCACTTGGACGATCATTCTTTCTCTTCTGCTCCTCTTTCCTGACCATGTCAGTTTTTCCTTATTTCATTTTTGTTCATATTCAGAAAGGTTAGAGAAATAAACAGCATCAGAAACCCTGAAGATCTATTTTCAGCAGAGCAAGAGTAGGATAGATTATTATTTCAGCATCTCCCAGTGCGTGAAAATTGTATCAGTTCAAGTTTCCAGAGGATGTATTGTTTTATGATAACATGTTTAACTTGGATCAGCAATTTTGTATCCTACACTGCGGGCATTTCTTTTCCCATATATGATATACAAGTTTCATCATATTAATAGAAATGTGATGATACTAATATGATATGATGGACACTTTTTAATATGGTACAACTTTCATGTTGTATTAGTAGAAAATGTTGCATCTGACCGTTCTACCCCAGGGGTTTCCAACCTTTTCATACCGCGGACCAGCAAACCCATTCACAAACTTTTGGCAGACAGGAAACATTTTATCTGCATATTCATCATGCAGATAATGAATATGCAAATAAATTGTTGCCTGTCTGCCTAGCCCCAACCCAGCTCCTTGTTCCCCAATGCCTAACACCCTTTGACCCCCCACTCCTACGCCCTGGGCCCCTTTAACCTCTGACCCCTAGAGCCCATGCCAACACCCTTTTGCCCCGTGACCCCACCACACCTTCACCCAATACCTCTTTTCCCTTTGACCCCCACTCCATCCCCACACATTCCCCAGAGTGAGGCTGCCCCCTCTAGGCAGCATGGCCGTTACTGCCATGCGGGCAGGGGGAGCGGCCGTTAATGGCATGTGCGCTCCTTCCTCCTTTGCGCCCCCATCGGTAGAGGCGGGGTAGTGAGCACAGAGCACAGAACCCCAGTCGGGCTGCCATCTTACCTGGGTGGGAAGTGGGAGGAAGAAGGGAGGTGCCTCCTGCTCCACCTCCTCCAGCTGCTGCCTCAGCCCCAATGCCGCCACTAGGCAAAATCAGCCACCACAGCTGCCAGAGCTGAGCCGCCACGAAAAGCTGACTTAGCTCCAGCAGGCACCATGACCCAGCAGCCAGCGGTTCATGGACCAGCGGTTGGGAACCACTGTTCTACCTCATTTCCAGCAATGGCTGTAAGCGTACAAACAATGCTTGTAAGCACATGTACTTAGCATGCAGTTTTGTATTTGAAGTAGTTCCCATGCAGGTTGCTTAAGGAAAGATGCATTCAGTCCACTCTTGGGGTGTGTCTACACTGCACCATTATTTCGAGATAACGGAATGGGATAATGGAACGGGGTGTGTCTACACTGCACCATTATTTCGAGATAAATAGTGTTATTTCAAACAATGTAAGCATCTGCACATCCATTCTGTGATTTCAAAATAATTTCAAAATAAGATGGCTTATTCCAAAATCTGTAAACCTCATTTCATGAGGAATAATGCCTATTCTAAAATAGGTATTTTGAAATAAGGCATGTGTAGATGCTCCAATGCTGCTATTCCGAAATAGCCCCTCACCAGGGCCATTCCATGTTATTTCTCCCCAGTGCCTCCTGGGGCTCTAAATCAAGATAGCACGTCTACATTAGGAAAGCCTGCCTCAGACTAATTTTGAGGCTTCCTTGCAGTGTAGATGTGCTATTTCGAAATAAGATATTTAGGAATAACTATTCCGGAATACCTTATTTTGAAATAAGCATGTAGTGTAGATGTACCCTTGGTTAAAAGGTGGGTTTCAGGCTTTTAATAGCTTTCTTTTTGATTTTGCATTTGCCTAGATCCCTTTTGGATGGCACACATCATTTGCACATGCAGAGGTGTCTCAGGCTACGTATACACTGAAGGCTTCTTGTGCAAGAAGTTCTTGCGGAAGATCTCTTTTGAAAGCAAAAACTTCTTGCTCAAGAGTGCATCCACACTACACAAGCGAGAGAGCATGGATGCTCTCTTGAAAGAGAGCTTTTATTGCTATTCACAGAATAGCCACTAGAGCACCTGTGCTATTTTCAATTGGCTCTTTTTGCGCAAAAAAACCCCTGTTGAGTGTCCACACACACCTTTTTGCGCAAGAGCTTTTGCGCAAAAAGGAGTTATTCTTCGTAGAAAGAGGAATACCTACACTGCAAAAACCCCTCTGTTCTTTTGATTTACTGTAAATTTACTTCTGTTTTTGCACAAAAACCCTGTCGTGTAGACGTAGCCTCAGTGAATCAGGCGGAATGAGGGAGTGCACATGCTGATAGTCACTGAAATCCAAATGTGTTTCTCCCACTTGGGCATACCTGTGGTTTTTTTAGTTAACCACTTGGCAAAACATGACTTGAAACTTAAATCATGAGACTGTTAAGAAGAACCTGAGAAGTCACAACGATGGTAGAGGTAAAAAGTGTAAGGTGTCACTGAAGGATTAGTAGTTTGTAGGAAATCCTCACAAAGTTCTCTATAGAAAAAGAACTCTTAAAGCAGCACTTTTAAAAAAGTGGTTTTAAAAGCAGTGTTAGTGAAACTGCATATGTAAGTAAGACTCTCTAAGTAAAAATTTTTCCCCTGGATGTTGGCTCACATTGAAGTCAAAGATCACTGTGCATCCTTGGATCACCTCAGGAGCTTTCTTTTGAAGCGACTTTTCTTATTAGGCTTTGAGGCCCCCCCCCAAAAAGATTAAGTTTAATTGTTTGATTAATAATGATGCTAATCAATGAGTCATATCTTTTAACAGGGATTTGTCTCAAACCTAACACTTGGCACTTTTATAGTGCTTTGCATCCTCACAGTACTTTGTTAAACAGTAGCTATTTTAAAGTAATTGGTGAAGGCTTAATTCTGCCTTCCTTCCTTAGGCTACGTCTAGACTGCAAGCCTCTTTCGAAAAAGAGCGTCTAGACTACAACCAGTACTTTCGAAAAAGTAAGCCGCTTTTCCGAAAGAGAGCACTCAGGCAGTCTTGATGATCTCTTTCGAAAAAGCACAGTTTGTATTACATAGGGCCTTTTTTCGAAAGAGCACTTCCGAAAAAAGGCATTATTCCTCATAAAACGAGATTTTCCATGGTCAAAAAAACTGCTGCTTTCTTTCAATTTACTTTTGAAAGAACGCAGCAGCAGTCTAGATGCAGGGGAAATTTTTTGGAAAAAAGGCCACTTTTTTGGAAAACCCCTGAAGTCTAGACCAGTGTTTCCCAAATGGTGCTCTGCATCGGAACCCTGGGGTACTACGAAGTGGAATTCAGGGTTCCGTTAAAAAATGCTGCTCCCCAGCCCCCTGCAGAACCCATAGGCAGCTCCCATTGGGGCTTTGCCAGTGGGAATGGGGGCACGCAGCTTTGGCTGCTCCACCACCCACTGCAGCTGCCCCACCCCCGTGCCCGGCACGGACCCTCCTCACCCTGCAGGACTGCCCTGTCTTGGTGCCTTGCAGCCGCCTCCTCCTCATGTGCAGGCGGCAGCTTTTACAGTGGCAGCGGCGGCTGCTGCTGGAGGGGGAAGAGTGGCTGGAGCCGAGGAACCACTCTCAGACCTCAGCGTTTTTAAACTGCTGCCTGCGTGGAACCCGGCTCAGGCTCTGCTCTCCCCCCCCCCCCCCCGCTCCCACCTGGGCCGCGCTCAGGCTCTGCTGCCCCGGGTGTGCTTGGGCTCTGCGCCCCGGGCATGCTTGGGCTCGCTGCCCCCCATGTGCTGCTGCTCTCTCTCCCCTGCACCCCTCCCCAGCCTGCTGGGGAAGTGGCAGAGTTTGATCTGGTCGGGAAGGTTGGGTTTTCTACACCCTCCCGCCCCTGCCAGCACGAAGCATGACCTGGTGCTGCAGCTACGCTGGGTTCCCTGCTGCGTGGGCGGGTGGTGGGGAGACTGAGCTCCCTCCCTTCTCTCTCCCCCCCCCCTTCCCCAGGAACAAGAGCGTGCTGCCTGGAGGCTTTCCCTGCTGCATCAGGGTGCCAAGCCAGGTAAGCGTCCCCCCTCATGCCCAGACCCCACACCCATATCCCCCTCACTCCCTCCCCCTGCCAAGAGCCCGCATTCCCAGCTTGCTCTGACACCCTGCCCCAAGTCCCCTCTTGTACACTCCCTCCTGGCCAGACACCCTGCCCCAAGACCCCTCTTGTACCCTTCCTTCTGGCCAAACACCCTGCCCCAAGACCCCCACCTGTACCCTCCCTCCAGGCCAAAAACCCTGCACCAAGTCCCCTCCTGTACCCTCCCTCCTGGCCAGACAACTCTGCCCCAAGCTTTCTCCTGTACTCTTCTTCCTGGCCAGGACATTGCAGATCATCTTTGTGATTTATACGCAAACATCATGAAATATTTTCCAACCATAAATGACAACAATAACTGGATTTGAAATCCATTAAGTATGACAGGAAAGCCAGTCAGTTTTTCTATGCAAGATTATGAAAACCTAATTGAAAGCACTTCAGATGGTCAATTAATACAAACATTTAAAGAAGTTTCTCTGATTACGTTTTGGGGAAGCTTATGTCAAGAATATTCAGCTTATCAAGATGTGCAATTCATTAGTTGTTAACCTTCACCAGCACATACTTGTGTGAAACTGGATTCTCGAATTATGCAGCAATAAAAACCAAATACAGAAATCAACTGAATGCAGCACTAGATATGCAAATCCAACTTTTTAGTATTAAACAAAATATAAACAGAATTTGCCAAGAAAAGAAAAAACACTCTTCACATTGAAAACTGACAATATAATTCATATTAGTTTTTTAGCTTTATTTTTTTATACACATTAAATGTGATTTTTGTTTTTAAATATGTGCAATTAAACTAAATGTTGATCTCATGACCTTATTTAGCATTTGTTCATTATTATTATCCTTACTTATTTGTGGTCTTCTTTTTTTGTTTTTCAGCTGCGTGGCGCTCAGGTCTGGCAGCTTTTTTTCAACAAATTTTTTTTTTTTTCAACAAATTTTTTTTCAACAAATTTTTTGACAAATTTTCCCTAGGGGTTCCTCAATATTCTTTTGAGTTTAAAAGGGTTCTGTGGCCAAATAAAATTGGGAAACACTGGTCTAGACACACCCTTAGAGTTAGCAAGCCATTGTAGCCATGAAGCTAAAATCTAGCTTTAGGCAAAATAATGTGCTTTAGTGTATTTTGCTAGCTATTTTTTTTCTTTTTGAAAGCAGAAAGGACCTTTATCTTACCATCAGTAAAGGGGCACCAGCTAGAAATTTTGTGTTTAAACTAATTTTAAGGGAGGAATAAAGTTTTATAATTTTGTTTTAAATGTTAATATTAGTATTATAAAATAAGTAAAAGGGCATAACAACTGGATTTTTAATTCTAATTTAATGTTTTTGTTTAAATGTGCATATTGCTTTTTTGTAACAAAGAAATCAACCTTGTTATGTGTAAAAAAAAAAAAGTTTAAAAAAGTATAAAAAATTAGTGCAAAGGCCACCGAACAAAATGTTCCCCAAAAAAGCTAAAAACAAACATAAAAATGCTAAAAATCACTATATATTTCCAGCAAGGTGTAAGCAGCAGGCAAATTAATGGCTTTGTAAAAAGGCAAGCATTTATTAATTAAAACAAAATATTTGTAATTAAAACCAACTTAGAATGGCAAAACAAACAAAAATAAATAAAAAGCAAAAAACAAAACCCCTCAAGTTAACAAACATCCATCACAAAACAGTATAAAAATGAAAAACCCACTAATCCTCATTAAAAACTATTATAAATAAAAACCTGTTTTGATTTAAAAGTGGGGACATCCTGCCATAACTAAAGCATCAGCCTAGACCGATAGACCCCGCTCCTCCGCCCATCATCAATCCACGGACCATGGACTGGTAAATATAACATCTATTGGCAGACCAGGGTGTGTGTGTCTGTCTGTCTGCCTGTCTGTGTGAGCATATACTAACTGTTTTGCCATTGTATTCTCTATAAACACGGCATATTGCCTTTTCCCCCTATAAAAATCCTGCATGCCTCTTATAAGCATAACACCATGTTTTACATGGCAAGTAGTGCCACCCATCTCAAGGGATGACTTGGGGCACAAAGTTCAGCTCAACCTGAGTAAGGGAGGCAGAATTGGGCTCTGAGTTAACACCTGTAGTGGAAATATTGTCATATTCAGTATAAATGAAAGCACATCACCCATGAGGGTAAAATTAAAATTGGAATGGAAGTGCTTTATCAAGGTGAGTGTGTGTGAACAAAGCTGACATTATCAGGCCCAATCCTGCCCAGTGAATGAGCCTCAGCATGGAGCAATGCACAAGGAGATGTGGAGTTACTGATCATACCTTATATTCTGTTGCAAAAGGAAAGAAAACAGCACAACAAGGAATTTAATTTTAAGCTGCTATTATTAAGTGAAACAATGTTCATGAATTTGTATTGGGTCTGAATAGTTTAAGGTGAGCGTGGGCCAGGAAATCAATCCATTAGCAGTTGCTGTGATGATTAGATCTCAGACCCGGGAGCTTGTAGCTCTTTTCTATAACTGGGTCAGCAGGGGAAGGAGTGCATATCATCTTGTTGGCACAAGCAATTCTGGAGTGTGCTTTACAGTCATTTCAATAGGGTGATGACTTGAATTCGATTGAATCTTCCCTTCCCTTCCCTTTTGTTCAGCAAATCTCTGAACAAAAACAAAGAAGATAGTTATTGATTTAACTGGTCTAGTTTTCTCCTTGATTTCTAGATTTCTCTCTAAATTATTGGTTCTCAAAGCGCAGGGGTACGTAGCTGCCTCTGAGAGAGTCTGTGGCGGGCAGGGCCGGATTAAAGGGGGGGCTAACTGGGTAGCTGCCCAGGGCGCCTGATGGCAGCTGTAAGGGGCACCGCGCGCCCGGCCGCGCGATGCCCCTTACAGCTGCCATCAGGCGCTATGCGCCCACGGCCGGGGACTGCATGGCACCCCTTAGAGCTGCCACCAGAGGGCAGGGGGCCACGCAGCGCCTGATGGCAGCTCTAAGGGGAGCTGCGCGGCCCCCGGCCCCGGGCTCGCAGCGCCTGATGGCTCGAAGGGCCTCGAGCCGGCCCCGGTGGCGGGAGCTCACCCCCCGCCACACAGAGGTGGGGAGGTGAAGAAAGCAAACTTCCCCCACCCCAAGCTATTGAGTTATACGCAGGGCTTGCCTTACCATGAGGTGAACTGAAGTGGCCTCAGGTGCCAGACTGTGGGGGGGGGGGGCCACTAGGACCCAGAGTGTAGAAAATTGTGTCTGCTGCTGGTGCATATGTATTCTCTCTGCTCTAGATGCACAGAGATGGTGGAGTGTTGTGCTGGAGGAAGGAGGGCACAAGAGACATAACAGGCAGGCAGGAGAAAAGGTGGCATGGGGGCGTCATTTGAGCTTCCTGCCTCAGGTGCCAAAATGTTGTGGGCCGGCCCTGGCTATACGTGAAGGAGTGCCCCCGCCATGGTATGAGTGGTGCTTCCCCTGGTTGCTCTGGTGGGGCAGGCAGCAAGTTGGGCTGCATGGGACCTGGCCAGGCAGGGTGGTTTCTCGTGGTGCACGAATGGCTAGCGCCCTTCCCTGGCAGCAGGTTAGGCTGCGCTGCACCTTGGCAGCAGTGGGATGAAGTGGTGCTGGGGCTGAGGAGGCAAGTGGGGGCTCGATGTCCCCATGGGTGCAAAGCCCTGAAGGACTCGGTTTGGGGGGAGGGGCTGAGCTGCCTCAGCACCCACCCCACTGAGGGCACCATGGACTGAACCCGCATAGGACCCTGCCCCCAGCAGGACTGGACACCCTGGGGTCACCCACCCACCCCCACCTCACTGTGCCATGCGCTGCCTCCCTGCCCCCTCTACCTCCATTTCTCTCAACCTCCCACCCCGAGCCACCCTGACCCCAGCTCTATTCCCAGGGGCACCCTGTCCCCCATCTTCCTGAACCCCCTCACCCATTCTGCCCCCCCAGATTTATCCCCAGGCACTTCTTGCCCTCATCTCCCTGCCCCGCCAGACACCCTACCCCAAGTCCGCTCCTGCACCCTCCCTGTTGGCCAGAAACCCTACCCCCAGTCCACTCCTGCACCCTCCCTCCTGGCCAGACCCTCTCCCTTCTGGCCAGAAACCCAACCCTCTGGCCAGACACCCGACCCCCACCCTTCTTCTGCATCCACCATTGCTCCTGCACCCTCCCTCTTGGCCACACACTGCACCCTCCCTTGCTCCTGCTCATTCCCCCTGGCCAGACATACTCTCAGCCTGCTTCTGCATCGTACCTCCTACCCAGACCTCACAAACTCTCCCTGCAGCCACCCACTCACTTACAGCTGTGTCCCACAAACTGAGCCCCTCATTTTTGTCCCCACACTAGAGCCTGGGGGGTCCACAAAATCCACTAACTCCAGAACCCTAGAAAAATAAATCTGGCCTCCCTGCCCGTTCTCCTCACTTCATGGGGCTGTAGCACCAGAGGAATGAGGGTTGGGAGTTTTTGGAGGAGATTTTTTTGTTTTGATTTTTTTTTGCTTCTTACTTGTGTGATCCCCAATTGATTTTTCTGTGGGTCAGTGGCCCCAAACACAAAAATGGCTCCCACCCCTGCCATAAATAAAGAACACATTGAAACCTTTTGTGTTAGACATAAATTCATATTTTACTTTATTTGAAATGAAGTTTGATAAACTAACAAGACAGTTAAAACACTTAATCTGTTTAATAATTTAAATTAAGCCATTCTCCCTAGCTGCAGCATTAGCAAAATGGCCTGGGCATAATTATGTAATTAACGGTGAACTTCCATTAGCAACAGGTGGTCCGCGGAAAGATTTACATTGAGCCAGGTGGTCCATGAGTCAAAAAGTTTGAGAACCACTGCTCTAAATGAAGAGATTAATTACATTATTTTAATATATCTTTTAGTTATTCCAAGCAATAATTAAATGTAAACTGTTTACTTGCACTGCATGGGAAACTATCCATTCTCTAATGAGACTGTAGCCCAGAGTTTGATTCAGAGTTAAGTAAAATTGCCCAATGGAGCTGAAGTAATGAGTCTGAGTTGTGTCCCAGTTCTGACAAACTACAGAAGAGTCCATCGCTCTCTCCTTCTATCTGCCTCAACACATTTGGATGACTTCTTAAAACTCCCTTATTACCTACTTAAATCAAGTCAGAATGCTGTTCTAAAGTCCCTATCAAGTGATCTCTGGCTTTGATTATCATGTTAGTCAGTGGCTTGAGGACACAATCCATGCCTAATGCTGTGCAGATCAACTGAACTAGAAATTAACCAGAACCCCAAAGTTCATCTCGGGATCCCAGCTTATCGGGAGTGTTCAGGTTCAGGCCTATTTCCAATCTGAAATTGAGGAGACTAGTATCCAGTCCTGAACATTTGTGTAATGTAACAAAATCAGAGATGGTATTTTCAGCTCTAATTTACATGTAGAGAATCAGAAATAAACAAAGGATTAATTGCATTGTTTTATTTATGTAATGTGTTACAAAAGTGCAAAGTATTATATAAGACAAAATCTTATTATTTTTCGATGGTCAAAGAATAGCTAGGAGTCACTTTATGAAACATTTCGTACTGCTTTTTTCTAGACAAAAATCTTTTGACATTGGAGCTCCTTACCACCAGAGATCAGAATGAGCTCAGGCCTGACTGCAGAATATGATGCTAAATTTACCTTTCTGCATTGGCAGTCATTAAATAAAATGTTGTATAATGCAAAGGGCATTAGTCTGGGAGTCAGGAAATCCGGGTTCTGTTCCCTTTTCTTCACTGACTTGTTGTGTATTCCTTAACAAATTATGAGAGCCTTAGTTTCCCATCTCTAAATGGTGGATATTGTTACTAACCCTGTTTTTCTAAAATGCCTTATGATCTCTGGATGCAAATTAGTATATACATAGAGTTCACTGGAATTTTTACATCTTTTTTTTTTAATTAAAAAGTGCTATTTTCATTGCAATTTCAATGAATAGTCCTTTAGGAAGAAAAAAAAATGAAATGAAAAAATGTTTCAGATTTTGTTGTTGATGTTATTTTGGAGTGTTCCAGGATTTGGTTTTGGAATTTCAAAATGTACTACTCCCATTCACATGACATAAGTTTATGAAAAAATAAAAATAGTATATAACTGAAAAAATCCCACAAAATAAAATGCAAACAAATATTTAGAACTCTGAAACAATTTTTGGAACATTCTGATTTGAGGGAAAGATGAAAAATATTTGTCTTCATTCTTATTTAGAATGAAAACAAATGTTGGAATGTCAATAGTTCCCATGAACCAAAATCTAAAGTTTCTACCAGCTCTCTCTAGTTCAGCTGAATATTACTACTATTTCACTTATGTATTAGGAAAGAACCATTATGGGCATTTCTAGATGAAATTATTTATAGTTTGTATTTATGCATAAGGTCAAACTACACGATAATGGAACAAAATGTATGATTCTGTAACAAGGCTGAAGGGCATTGCCATTTCTCATGGATTGAGAGATTTGAAGTATTTTTAAAAATCTTAAGCAATATCAGCTACTGGACCTAGCAGAAAAGGAGACAGATACATAGAGGAACTGATAGAAACACAGCTGTCTGCTGTAGTAAAACTATTGTCCTCAGAAACTAACATGAAAGTGAGGCTGTACCTGATGTGAGGAATCCTCACAAGCTAAATCAAGTAGTGCTGTAGAGGACATTAGATAACAGTTTTAATAAACAGATAGTATGTCATCAGTGTGTATGCATAACTTTGTGCAACAAGCTATGAATGTTAAGCTGAAGCATCCATGCTATTAGTAAATGTTGATCCTGCTGAAGAAGGATTAAGTGGGACCTAAAGGCACACTAAAGCAGGGGATTCGTTATTCGACTTGAATATAAGAGACATGTGAATGGAAACAGAAGATCTAGGTTGGGGACTGAATAGTTCTGAAGGAGAAACTGTAAGGCTGCATGTACACCGTGAGCTAAGGATGTGATTCCCACCTTGTGTAGACATACCTGTGCTAGCTCTCATCAAGCTAGCAGGATAAAAATAGTAGTGTAGCCGCAGCAGAATGGGCAGCAACAAGGGGCAGTATGAGCTAGTTGAGCTGAGTATATACCCACAATCTGCTGCTTGCCACTGCCTGTGCTACTCTTCTTAGTAGTTACCCTACTCTTTTTAGTGCACTAGCTCAATTAGCGCTAGTACAAGTATATCTGTACAAGCTGGGAATCATAATTCTAGCACATATACCCTAGAAGATACAAGCCTGAGCAAAAATCTTGAGCTGATGGTCATCTTGCTGCAATTTTACTCTGTTTATATATCCAGTTCCAGAGAGGAGGTGAATTTAAACTTTACATAGTATGTGGACTGTGTTTATAGAGCATGTTGGGAGAGGCACCAGCTCTGACTCCACCTGACTTTTTAGGAGCATACAGAAAGGTGGCAGGATTAGTTTTATTTAGAGTGCATCAATAAATAATGAACAATTTAAATTACTTTAAGATTTAAAGTCAGACATCGCTGTACATGATTCAGTTTTGAAGTGATTCATAGAGGGCATTTGATACTTTCAATTCATATTATATGGTCTACAAGAGACTGTAACGAAAGTTAGGGTGGCAGTAGTGTGGGGAGAGGGAAAAATCAAACCTTCATCCAAAGTGAAGCAATTCCAAAATTGCTGTAATGGTCCTTGGTTATCTAACTACTGAATTACCTCTAATTTAATCTATAAAGTGCAATGTAGTTCATTATATTATTAAGAAATCTCTTTCATCTACTTTACTCTTGAATAGCTGAAACTGATATGAATAGGGACGGTCCAATTAAAAACAGACTTGCAGTATTGAGTGATATGTATTATAGCGACTGTTCCTTTCAGAAAAAGTATTTATTGCTCAATTCTTTATACTTCTCCCATTTAGTACAAAGACATTCATTCTACTTTTAGCTTTTGGAAAGATCTCACAGCTGTACAGTGCATTTTTGGAGGTTGTACAATGTTAATCCTTCTCTGTTTTATAGGTGAACTGTGAAGCGGAATCTCAGAATCCGTTCATTAACTGCTTTAGACAATGATATCCATGCTCTCAAATGTCTGTCATTTTGAGGGTCGTTGCTCATTTTAGTCCCAGGGTTACCAATATTCTTCACAAATTAGGTGCCCCCTTGCTTCTATTATTGAAAATAATTTATACCAGAAATAATCACAAAAGCGAGATTATAGAAAGCTATTTACCCTGAAGAAATGAATGCGCCAGTGTTTTACATTTCCTGAATCAACGTGTTTTTGTGTCTCTCATTTTGATACTTTATCACACATTTCCTCCCACATTTGGACCTTGGAATGGTAAAAGTTATGATTACATCTCAGAGATGAATTATGCCTGTAAATTTTGAAATCCCATTAAGGTCAATAAGAGTTTCCATTGATTTCAGTGGTCTTTGGATCAAGCCTTAAGTGAGAGCTAAGGCTGATCAGAACTTTGCAGGATCTAGGAAATCTGACAAATTTGCTCACATGTTCTCACCTTGAAAAGGTACTTCCACCCCACTATTCATGTTAACCTTGCAGGGTAACATGAATACTGCAATAAAACTGTCCCGTAAATGTAATAACACTAAAATGTTGAGAAGCTCATTTGATGATCCATCTCCCAAACCACATCTAGACTTGCTTTCACTTTCGAAAGAAGATATGCAAATTTAGCACGAATTTGTATATCTTCTTCCGATCGCTTTTTTGAAATAGAAAGTAGTCTAGATGCGGTTATTTTGAGGAAAAAAACCCTTTTGCATAAGAACCGTTCCTCCTAAAAAAATGAGGTTTACACAGTTCTTTCAAAAAAGGGTTTTTTTCTCGAAAGAACCCATCTAGACTGCTTTCTTTTTCGAAAGAACCTCTTTCAAAAAAGCATCGGAAGAAGATATGCAAATTCATGCCAAATTTGCATATCTTCTTTCGAAAGTGAAAGCAAGTCTAGACATGCCCCCACTGAAAATCAATGCAAGTCATTCCATTGACTCTTATAGGAGCTTGAACTGGGCCCTAAAAGCATTACGGGGTTTTAAATCGTATTTAATAGGTGATTGGTACGTAAATCCAGGAACGTTCATAAACTTTTCTAAAACAATATATTTTTTAAATCAGTTTTTCAAAGTCATTAAACTTCCAAAATGTGGCACTACTAAAGGAATTAATTCAGAGAGTTTATCCTAATGAATCATGAATCAGTTTGGTCAAGTAATTGAAATGTCTAGTGTTTTCTTATTTTGGATAGGGTTGAAATCCCATACAAAACAATCCCTCTTATGGAATGTTAGTTTGTCCACTCTTAGCTAAAACCTAGAACATGTAACATTAAATCAAAGTGTATGAATTTTCACTTTCTTCAAGATTCCGATTTGCTTCAGGTTCAGTTCAAATTTGGGGTGATGTTTTGGGTCCATTAACCATCTCTCCTTGTCAAATAAACTTCTGAAGTAAAAACAAAACAAAACCCTCTGTCCTTAAAATATCCAAAAATTAAACGTTCAGATCCAAAGCAGGGAGAAGTACCTTTTCCTCAAACCTCTTAATTGGGGCTAAGAATTCTTCCTTAGCCCTTATCTAAAGCAGACCTGAACTTGTTTTCACCCAGCCTGAATTTGATCCTCATCTGAAAGAATTTCAAGAGCCCGAGGGAGAAGATGAGGCTAATAGAATAGATCTATATATCCATTAATGCCTGAGTTCACTTTTCCTTGGCTCATCCCTCCACACTGAAAATAGCAGCATAGTTCTAAAGCAAGTTGGCATGTGATGTGACTCAAATACTCACTTGGCACCCTATTTTCCTGGTGATTATCGTGTGGAATATAGTCCCCTTTGGCCTCATTCTCAGCTCCAGCCCAGCTGGTGTGGCATCTGCAAAAAACAGATGCCAAGGTCTGTAAGGTATATTTTATCAGCAATTCTTTTGTTGGCATCCTGCAGGGTCTTGTGTGTGGGCAGCAATGTAACCATGGTTTTCAGCTGGAGTGCAAGGTCAGCTTGTACACTTCCATTTATTGTATTTAAGGCTTTTTGATGTAATGCATTAAGTTAAGGGGTACATTTTCAGTACATTACATAGACTATTTAGCCACTTATTTTACATTCAAAATCCCCACATTCCATAATGAAACCATACTCATGGTATACACTACTTGTAGCATCATCATTTGACCTACACTTTGTAATTATGTTTGCAAAACTGTCTTTTTATTATTAATAATTAATACCAAATTTTCTCCTAAAAATGCCATAAGCCTATTTAGTCCCTAAAAGAATAAAATAATTCAGTCCATTAGCCCAGCACATGTGAACAACACTGAAACAAAAAGAATAGTTTTGCTTTCTCTACAGTTCAGATTATACTAGGATTTCTTGTATCAATCTAAGTCAGGGTTGGGCAATCCATGACCTTCAGGCCAGATGTGGTTCACCATAGTTAGCCCCTTGCAGGCTTCCAGGCACTTTATTTACTTGAGCATCCACAGGTATGGTTGCTGGTACCTTCTGTTGGCCATGGTTCGCCATTCCCAGCCAATGGAGGATGCAGGAAGCAGTGTCATTCAAGTGTATCAGGTACTGCATGCTGGAGAATAACATAAGAGGACTCCACCTTGTAAAACTAAGCTGGCTTTTTATTTTGAGAGCTATTTAGAGAAATGCTATGATTGTAGCTAGCATTTGAGCCAGGTGCATAGTACACACCAGCTTACTAGTTCATCCTCAAACTCTTTCCTCATGCAATCTGTGTTCCTCCCTCCAAATTACATTGAAGTTGCTACATCTACAAATGGGAGGAGATAGGGCCAAAGTCCTTCCCCACCAACCAGCATAGCTGGCCAGCCCCAGAGTGGAGAGCACATACAAAGTAGCTGGGGCTTATGGGAGAGTTGGTGTCACTTGAAGCACAAACTTGCCTGCAGCTCCCCACTGGGGCTATGTCTACAGTGGGAAATTATTTCAAAACTTCTGAAACAATTATTTTGAAACAAGTGTTATTCCTCTTCACAAGCAGGAGTTTCTCTTTCAAAATAACAAGCCCACTATTTAGAAATAATGGGCTTGGTAGTGTGGACACTTGCCTTTTTATTTCAAAATAAGGGGAGTTATTTTGAAATAACTCCCAAGGGTATACATGCCCTCGGAGAGATAGCACCATCACATACTCACGGCTGTTCCTAATGTTTTTAAGGCCCAAATGTGGCTAGTTGTGACACTGCTTTTCAGTCTTCAAAATATGGATAAATACTTACCTATTGTAATGGAGAAAGGGGTGGCAGACATGGACTTGTTATGTTTGTATGGCACTTTGAAAATGTAAATATTATAATCAGTAGTATCAGTCACTAATATCATTATTAGATATAGTTTAGAGAAATAAAAGTCATTTCAAAGGCAAGACTAGAACTTCCTCACTTATTCTGAGCTCTTCTATCATTTTATATGGCTAAGAGTAGACTTTTCTGAAGAAAGCCTGGCAATGGCCAGGACAGAGGCTTTGAGAACTAATGCAGTTGGTTGACAAGTATGTGAAATTTGGTGAAAAGTGTTCACCTCTTCTAATCACATTTAGTTATTATTGCCCTTATGGCTTGCCCAAACTCACGGGGTAGAGCTTTGTGAACAGGGGCAGCAAACAGGGACTTTTGAGAGGGAGTTCTCTAGGTAAAAGAGGAGCAAATATGGGACCCTTGAGGTAAGTGGCTGTCTGTAGTGTGTGTTTGGGGGTTACTTGCTGTGTGCTGAGCTTGTGTTTGTCTGTGTGAGTGGTTTGTTTGTTTGTTTGAAGGAGTGTATACTGTGGCCGGTAGTTGGAAGCTGTGAGCTTCTAAAGGTTTGAAATCTAGAAGCCTCTGTTCATTGGCTGAGCCTTAGTCAGAGGGTGGGGCTATCAGGAAGGCCAGGGCTTTATAAAGCAGCGAGTCAGCAACCAGGGAGCTTTACAAACGGGGGCAGCAAACAGGGAGTTTTGAGAGGGAGTTGAGAAGGGGCCGAGGTACACTTGCCATTCTTTCCTCATGCAATCTGGAGGAAAGAAAATCCTTTAGTTTACAGGTTTTAATAAAAACTTCCTGATTTAACTAAAAACCCTATCAATAATCTAGGTAGCTGTAGGAGAGAATGCAGGCAGAAGCCCAGCAGCAGAGCAGGGGCTATCCTGTTTATTGCACTCAGTGTAGAATGTATGATTACCTGCCCTATGGACAGGCGGCATATGTGTGCATTTGGTGCAAGGAGCTCCTGGCCCTCAGAGACCGCCAGGGTGGCTGAACTGGAGGAGCTGAGGAAGGTTTTCCGGGACACTGTAGAATTGTCCCACCTCTAGTCAGACAGCCCCTGTGCTGTTAAGGAGGATGAAAGGCTCAGGGAAGTAGAGCAGTCAACGGGAGCAGAGGGAAACTATTCCCATAGTCAGGACCCTCCTTCCAGATGCTGGGGTATCCTCTCGCACTGAAGTTACCTCTCCAGGGGAGGGAACTTCAGTCATTAGGAAAAGGCAGGTGTTAGTAATGGGAGATTCAGTCATTAGAAATCTAGATAGCTGGGTTTGCGATGATCGGGAGAACCATATGGTGACTTGCCTGCCTGGTGT
Organism: Rafetus swinhoei; assembly: GCA_019425775.1. Lineage (NCBI taxonomy): Eukaryota > Metazoa > Chordata > Testudines > Trionychidae > Rafetus > Rafetus swinhoei. The sequence goes on along the minus strand of CM033424.1, from coordinate 66,598,338 downwards.
GAAGGTTGTGGATCTCTCGAGGCATCTAGATAGACTTATGTGTAGTGCTGCGGAGGAGCCGGTGGTCGTGGTACATGTAGGTACCAATGACATAGGGAAGGGTAGCAGAGACGTCCTGGAAGCCAAATTTAGGCTGCTAGGAAAGAGACTGAAATCCAGGACCTCTATGACGGCATTCTCAGAAATGCTTCCAGTTCCACACGCAGGGCCAGGTAGGCAGGCAGAGCTTCAGAGTCTCAATGCGTGGATGAGATGATGGTGTAGGGTTTAGCTATATAAGGAACTGGGGAAATTTTGGGGATAGGGGGAGCCTATACAGGAAGGATGGGCTCCACTTAAACGAAAGTGGATCCAGACTGCTGGCACTTAACATTAAAAAGGTCGCAGAACAGTTTTTAAACTAAGAGATGGGGGAAAGCCGATTGGTGCAGAGGAGCACATGGATTGGACAGAGGCGTCTCTTAGAGGAGAGTCTATTGATAGAGTTTCTCTAGGTTTTAGTCAGGAGGAGAGGATGGAAGAGGATAAAGTATGGGCCAGATCAGATGAAAAACATTCACATAAAAAAGAATCTGACACATAAGAAAAGGGCAGACAAATAAACAGTGACAAGTTTTTAAAGTGCTTGTACACAAATGCTAGAAGTCTAAAAAATAAGATGGGTGAACTAAAGTGCCTCGTGTTAAAGGGGGATACTGATATAATAGGCATCACAGTAACCTGGTAGAGTGAAGACAATCAATGGGACACAATCATTCCGGGGTATAAAATATATCGGAAGGACAGAACAGGTCATGCGGGTGGGGGAGTGGCACTATATGTGAAAGAAAATTTAGAATCAAATGAAGTAAAAATCTTAAATGAATCAACATGTTCCATAGAATCTCTATGGATAGCAACTCCCTGCTCTAATAAGAATATAACAGTAGGGATCTATTATCGACCACCTGACCAGGACAGTAATAGTGACTATGAAATGCTAAGGGAGATTAGCGAGGCTATCAAAATAAAGAACTCAGTAATAAGTGGGGGACTTCAACTATCCCCATATTGACTGGATACATGTCTCTGCATCTCGTCCTGAGGTGACAAAATTTCTTGATACCTTAAATGACTGCTTCTTGGAGCAGCTGGTACAGGAACCCACAAGGGGAGAGGCAATTCTCAATTTAGTTCTGAGTGGCGTGCAGGATCTGGTCCAAGAGGACCACTTGGAAATAGTGACCATAATATAACAACATTTAACATTCCCGTGGTGGGAAGAATACCTCAGCAGCCCAAGACTGTGGCATTAATTTCAGAAAGGGGAACTATGCAAAAATGAGGAGGTTAGTTAAACAGAAATTAAAAGGTACAGTGACTAAAGTAAAATCCCTTCAACCTGCATGGACACTTTTCAAAGACACCATAATAGAGGCCCAACTTAAATGTATACCCCAAAATAAAAAAACAAAATAAAATAACTAAAAAAGAGCCACCGTGGCTTAACAACAATGTAAAAGAAGCAGTGAGAGATAAAAAGGCATCTTTTAAAGAGTGGAAGTCAAATCCTAGTGAGATAAATAGAAAGGAGCATAAACACTGCCAAATTAAGTGTAAAAATGTAATAAGAAAAGCCAAAAAGGAGTTTGAAGAACAGCTAGCCAAAAACTCAAAAGGTAATAATAAAATGGTTTTTAAGTACATCAGAAGCAGGAAGCCTGCTAAACAACCAGTGGGGTCCCTGGACGATTGAGATACAAAAGGAGCACTTAAAGACTATAAAGTAATTGCGGAGAAACTAAATGAATTCTTTGCTTCAGTCTTCACGGCTGAGGATGTTAGGAGGATTCCCAAACCTGACCCATCCTTTGTAGGTGACAAATCTGAGGACTTGTCACAGATTGAAGTGTCATTAGAGGAGGTTTTGTAATTAATCGATAAAATTAACAGTAACACGTCACCAGGACCAGATGGCATCACCCAAGAGTTCTGAAAGAACTCAAATGTGAACTTGCGGAACTATTAACTATGGTTTGTAACCTATCCTTTAAATCAGCTTCTGTACCCAGTGACTGGAAGATAGCTAATGTAACGCCAATATTTTAAAAGGGCTCTAGAGGCGATCCCAGCAATTACAGACCGATAAGTCTAACTTCAGTAATGGGCAAATTAGTTGAAACAATAGTAAAGAATAAAATTGTCAGACACATAGAAGAACATAATTTGTTGGGCAAAAGTCAACATGGTTTCTGTAAAGGGAAATCATGTCTTACTAATCTATTAGAGTTCTTTGAAGGGGTCAACAAACATGTGGACAAGGGGGATCCAGTAGATATAGTGTACTTAAATTTCCAGAAAGCCTTTGACAAGGTCCGTCACCAAAGGCTCTTACGTAAATTAAGTTGTCATGGGATAAGAGGGAAGATCCTTTCATGGACTGAGAGCTGGTTAAAAGACAGGAAACAAAGAGTAGGAATAAATGGTAATTTTTCAGAATGGAGAGGAGTAACTAGTGGTGTTCCCCAAGGGTCAGTCCTAGGACCAATCCTATTCAACTTATTCATAAATGATCTGGAGAAAGGGGTAAATAGTGAGGTGGCAAAGTTTGCAGACGATACTAAACTGCTCAAGGTAGTTAAGACCAAAGCAGACTGTGAAGAACTTCAAAAAGATCTCACAAAACTAAGTGATTGAGCAACAAAATGGCAAATTAAATTTAATGTGGATAAATGTAAAGTAATGCACATTGGAAAAAAAAAAACCCCAACTATACATATAATATGATGGGGGCTAATTTAGCTACAACTAATCAGGAAAGAGATCTTGGAGTCATCGTGGATAGTTCTCTGACGACGTCCACACGTGTGCAGCAGTCAAAAAAGCAAACAGGATGTTAGGAATCATTAAAAAAGGGATAGAGAATAAGACGGAGAATATCTTATTGCCCTCATATAAATCCATGGTATGCCCACATCTTAAATACTGCGTGCAGATGTGGTCTCCTCATCTCAAATACTGGCATTAGGAAAGGTTCAGAGAAGGGCAGCTAAAATGATTAGGGGTTTGGAATGGGTCCCATATGAGGAGAGATTAAAGAGACTAGGACTTTTCAGCTTGGAAAAGAGGAGACTATGGTGGGATATGATAGAGGTATATAAAATCATGAGTGGTGTGGAGAAAGCAAATAAGGAAAAGTTATTTACTTGTTCCCATAATATAAGAATTAGGGGCCACCAAATGAAACTAATGGGCAGCAGGTTTAAAACAAATAAAAGGAAGTTCTTCTTCACACAGCGCATAGTCAATCTGTGGAACTCCTTGCCTGAGGAGGTTGTGAAGGCTAGGACTATAACAGGGTTTAAAAAAGAACTAGATAAATTCATGGAGGTTAAGTCCATAAGTGGCTATTAGCAGGGCTTGACAAGTGGCGGTGAGCCCCGCTCACCAGCCGCATGGTTTGGCATGCTGCGCATGCGCAGACCACGCTGCGCATGCGCTGATCGCACTGCGTTGCCGTGCCGGGCTAAAATCTACTCACCACGGGTGAGTAGATTGCCCTAATTGTCGAGCCCTGGCTATTAGCCAGTATGGGTAAGGAATGGTGTCCCTAGCATTTGTTTGTCAGAGGGTGGAGATGGATGACAGGAGTGAGATTGCTTGATCAGTACCTGTTCAGTTCACTCCCTCTGGGACACCTGGCATTGGCCACTGTCGGCAGACTGGGTACTGGGCTGGATGGACCTTTGATCTGACCCAGTATGGCCATTCTTATGTTCTTATGTTCATGGTAGGAACCAGGGTTAGAACTGAGATCACATAACTGCAAATTTCATTTCTAATGAACTGCACCCCACTGACTCAAGGCTCATCATATTTAAGTGAAAACTTTCAATCCTGAGTGGGTAAAGAAGTTAGAACTCTGAATCCATATTGGGGCACCTAGATCAAAGTGGGTTGATTTTTCAGAAGGACTGTGGTACACCAGTTCCCATTGTACCTAGCCAGAACTATTGGTGCTCAGACTCTTTGGCCATGTGTATACTACGTGGAAGATTGCTGCTGCTGCAGTCGATCTTCTGGGGTTCAAATTAGTGAGTCTACTGAAGACCCGCTAATTTGAATTCAGAGGTGCCCCCTTCAGTGCCTGTATTCCTGCTCCTCATGAGGAGTAAGGGAAGCCAATGAGAGCATTTGCTCTCGTTGACCTCCCACTGTGTGGACAGTGCAAAAACACAATTTAAAATATATCAACTCCAGGTATGTAATTAATGTAGCTGGAGTTGCATATATTAAGTTGATTTTCCCATTTAGTGCAGACCAGGCCTTTGATTTCAGGGTTTAAGCCTAGTTCCACTGAAATCAATGAAAAGACTCTTAGGCTATGTCTAGACTGCAGAGCTTTTCCGGGATATCTCCAGTATCCCAGAAAAGCTCTGCCGCATCCAAGTAATGCCTCTGCTTTTTCAAAAAAAAATGTTGGAAAAGCGAACGCATTTTTTCGGCATCCCTGTAAACCTAATTTTACAAGGAAGAAGGGATGTTCTGAAAGAGGGTTTTTTTCCAAAATTTGGCCCTGTGTATATGGACTAAATTTTGGAAAAGCCTCTTTTGGAAGTAAATCAGAAAAAGATACACAATTTGCATACAGCAAATTACATTTCTTTTTCCGATTTATCTTTGTAATGTAGACATAGTCTTAGACTTGGGTAGTTGTTAAAACAGGCTCTAAGACTGCACAACCAGAGGCTCACATGTTCAAACATTTTAATTAACTTTTCTCTGTGCTTCCCTATCTTTAAAATGGGAACAATACTTAGTAGTCCAAAATGTGAAGATGTGGATGCCTGCATTTAGTCACTTCAATATTTGGACTGACTTTCGGAGGTGCTGGGCAGCTGAAATCATAGAAATGCTGAATTCTTAACACTCCAGAAAAGGCTCTACCTATCTAAGATAGGAGCCCTAAATTGAGAAGAAGGCCTCTCAATTCCTCAGTTCTCCCATTTGTGAAATAGGATTCATGATATTAACCTAGTTTAGAGTGCTATTGTGCAGGCTAACAAAATATGTTTGCAATCTGCTATATTCATGCAAAGTATTATTACAATGGTTATCTCTCAAAGTTAGGGAGGAACTTAATTACTGATCTTACATCCTTTTATTCTTTCATTTATGCGTGCTGCCCCTATTTCACAATATCCTGGGCTTCCGGAAGTGCTTATAAGGTCTGGTGGACTTTCAGAGCCCTTGAAAGTTTAGACTAGGCTTAAAATACTAACCAGCAACTCAGAGTTTGCTTTAAACACAACAGAAAAAGGGAACACTATTTTCAAAGCCTATTAGACTATCAGGCTGTGTCTACATTGGCACCCCTTTCCAGAAAAGGGATGCTAATGAGACACTTCGGAATTGCAAATCCGCGGGGGATTTAAATATCCCCCGCAGCATTTGCATTTACATGGCTGCCGCTTTTTTCCGGCTCGGGGTTATGCCGGAGAAAAGCGCCAGTCTAGACGCGATTTTCCGGAAATAAACCCTTTTATTTTCCTTGAAAGTAGGAATAAGAGATCTTCCGGAAAAGGGTTTATTTTCCAGAAAATCGCGTCTAGACTGGCGCTTTTCTCGGCATAACCTGAGCCGGAAAAAGCTATGTAAATGCAAATGCCGCTGGGGATATTTAAATCCCAGCAATTTGTATTCGGTCTCATTAGCATCCCTTTTCCGGAAAGGGGTGCCAATGTAGACACAGCCTCAGAGAATACGGGGAATAACTGAAAATAATAAGAACATTATAGAGAAACTTAATGATTTCTTTGCATCAGTTCCCATCATGGACAATGATCTGTAGATGTCTATTCCAGGGCTATTCTTTTTAGATAACAGTGAGGCACTGTCAGATACGAGATGTCAAAAGAGGAAGTATTGGAATAAACTGATAAATTGAAATAAATTACTGGGACTGGACAACATTAATTCAGGAATTCTGAAGGAATTTTAAAATGAAGTGGCTAAGATACTAATAAAATATGCCATCTCACAGTAGACTCAACTCCTTGATTTATGTTGTACTTATCTTTAAAAATTCATTGAGGAGATACTGAGAATCACAAACCAATGACTCTTATGCAGTATTAGGAACATTAGCTGAGAAAAAATTAAAATAGAGCTATAAAGCACTGCTGAGGACCAAAATGATAGAATAGGTACCAAATCAGCCCAGCATCTGTAAAATAAAATGTTGTGTATGTAGCCTGGTAGAATATGATTATGTCAGCAAAATAGTAGATAGAGATGATCTGGCTAATATAATTTATCTGGACTTTCAAAAAGCCTTTGACAAGTCCTAAACAATAAGGTATTAAAGGAAATGAAAGATTTACATTGTCACAGGTAAAATGCTGTTTTTGATTAGAACTGGGTAAGGATGAAAACAAGGTTCAATACTGATGGTCAGCTATCCAAGGGGAAGAGGCTAATAGAATTCGCCAAGGATCTGTTACTAGGACTGGTATTATTTCATATATTTATTGATTACGTAGAGAGGGACATGAAAAATGTGTCAAAATTGGGATTACTTACTATTATTGAGGATGGTCAAGGCTAGAAAAGAGTGTGAGTAATTTCAGAATGGACATGTGCAAAATTTTTACATTCTTAGTTCATACGTTCTAAGTCCAGAAGAAACCACTGTGGCCATCTAGTCTGAACTCCTGTATAGACTAGAGGTTGCCCCAGGAAGTTGTGACCTTTGGCCTGCTGCAGTGCTAGACTTTGCTTGATCTCCAGTCTCTAATTGTGACTCTTGCCTCTTGAGTCTAGCCTGATACTATCTCTGATCTATGAATCTAGCCTGACTCTAACCCTGACTCTTGCTTACAGAATCGTGCTCTTGCGATTTCTCCAATTCCTGGCTCAAGACTACAGTCCCTGGTGGGCAGATCTCAGTCTAGCTGTGACTGCTAAGCCAGATATAGACAATAAGGAGCGGGCAATAAAGCGGCCTGTTGGTGGAACACGGTTTGCCAGGGTTAGACTTTGGCAGCCCACCAGACTCTTTATTTAGCTTTGTGTCTGCAGGTGTGGCCATTCACAGCTCCTGTTGGCCACAGTTCACCATTCACAGCCAATGGCAGCTGCAGGAAACAGTGTCCCAGTCCGTGCCACTTCCAGCAGCTCCCATTGGCTGGGAACAGCAAACCACAGCCAACTGGAGTTGCAAGTGGCCGTACCTGTGATCACTCAAGTAAATAAAGTATCTGGTAGCTTGCTGGGGGCTAACCCTAGCAAACCGTGTTTGGCTCAAGGGCCGCTTTTGCCAACCCCGACTTCAGCCCTGGTCCCTTACACCTATGCACTGTACTTGTGCACCTGACGAAGTGGGTCTTTGCCCACAAAAGCTTATGCTCCAATAAATCTGTTAATCGATAAGGTGCCATAGGACTCCGCGTCGCTTGTGCACCTGAACATTCTAAGCTTTATCCTAATAATTCATAGGCACCGACTCTGTGCATACTCTGGGGCTAGAGCACCCATCAAAAAAATTAGCAAGTGTTTAGCACCCACTGACATCCAGTTTCTCCCACTCCCCTCCAGCACCTCTCCCCAGTTGCAATCAGTGCTTCCAAGGAATGCAGGGGGTGTTGGGAGGAAGGAGTGGGGATGGGGTATGCTCAGATGAGGGATTGAAACTGGAAGGGAAGGGGCAGAAAGAGGTGGGATGGGGTGAGGACTTGGGGGAAGGGATGGAGTAAGGGTGGAGTCTGGGTCTCAGCAAGGCTTGAGCACTCCCGGGCAACAGAAATAGCCTGTGCCTGTGGGACAATTGACTTCATTATGGCATTTCACTGTACAGGAAACAAAACTGCACATGAATGCCAAGAAAACATCCATGCTCATAAGTTCAAAACAAGCCATGGCACAAAAATAATGTATTCATCTGTAGTTATCTTTGCAATAGTTTTCTACTGGGAACATATAAGACGAGTACAATTTTTAACACAAGATGAACCCAAAAAAGAGCTAATTTTTTGTCAAGCTTTCTCAGAAAATCTCCTTTTGGTTGACATCAACCATACAAAATTTCAGCCTAAAAAAGACTTTGTATCAAAAAGAGATGAGCAACTCAAAGAGCGAGCTTCTAACAGATGCTGTATTTCAACCTATAATCTAAAGACTTGTTCCACAACAATATAAAATAAACAAAAGAGCATGTATGAAATGCATGAAGTGCACAAGGAGAACTTTAAGGCCAGCAGAGTTAAGGACAATAAGAAGGATTTTTAAAAGTATGTTAGGATCAAAAATAATCTTTAAAATAGTAGAATTATAAATGGAAATTGTAGAATTCAATAATAATGCAGAAATCCCTAAGAGTTAAATATATCTATTCTGTATTTGGAGAAAAACATGTCATCATATTACATGATGAGGATGTCACTTTTTCCATTAGTATCTCAAGAGGATGTTAAGCAGCATCTATTAAAGTTAGACATTTAAAAATTAGCAGATCCAGATAACTTGTATGCAAAAGTTTAAAAAGAGCTGGCTGAGGAACTCACTTGGCTATTAATGTTGATTTTCAATAAGTCTTGGAACACTGTGGGAGTTCCAGAAAACTGGAAGAAAGTTAAAGTTGTGCAATTATTTAAAAAGTGTAAACAGGATGACCCAAGTAATTATAGGCCTGTCTGACATCAGTCCTGAGCAAAATAATGAAGCAGGTGATATGGGACTCTATTAATAAAGTAGGGATGTTAAATAGTGGTTAGGAAACTAATAGAGTAGTGGATGGAATTTTCCATCGACTACTCGATTACTCAAGAAGGGGGTTCGCTGTGGTTTTGCTTTTTAAATGTAGTAAGAGCTGCCAGGCATCTGGGACCTAATGCAGCATCTGGGACCTAGTGCAAGCCAGGACAGCTGAGTCCCGTCTCGTGCCATTTCCCCTGCTCCACCTCTGCCTCCCCTGCCTCCCACAGAGACGGAAGAGGGGGAAACCAGCTTTTAAGAGTCAGCAAGGGTGGGGGGAAGCAACTAGTCGAGTAGTGACATGGCTACCCGATAAGCCCAGGCTTATTGGGTAGTTGACTAGTCAACTAGTCATTTATATCCCTATAATAAAGACTTAAAGGAGGGAAGTAATAGAATTGATGTAATATGCTTAGACTTCAATATGACATTTCACTTGTTACCACACAATATTTTGTTTAAAAAGCGTGGATGATATTAAATTAACATGACACATGTAGAATGAATTGAAAGCTATCTAAGTGCTAAATCTCAAAATGTAACTGTAAACAGGGATTATCACTGAGTGGGTGTATTTCTAGTGGGGTCCCTTAGGAATATGCTCTTGGCCTATAATGTTTATAAATGGCCTGGAAATAAAATAAAATGATCACTGATAAAGTTTGCAGATGAGACAGAAATTGAGGGAGTGGTAAATAATGAAGAGGAGAGATCACTGATGAAGGGTGATATGAATTGCTTCTAACATTGAGCACAAACAAGCAATATGTGTTTAATATGACTAAAGGTAAACAAATAGCTCTAGGATCAGAGGGGTGGCCGTGTCAGTCTGGATCTGCAAAAGTGACAAGGAGTCCTGTGGCTCCTTAGGGTATGTCTAAACTACATGGCTCCGTTGACGGAGCCATGTAGATTAGTGTACTCGAAAAAAAGGAAATGAAGCGTCGATTTAAATAATCGCCGCTTCATTTACATAAAAATGGCTGCCGCGCTGTGCCGATCAGCTGTTTGGCGGCACAGTGCGGTAGTCTGGACGCTCCACGGTCGACAAGGGAAGCCTCGTTCCACGAGGCATAACGGGGCGGTCGACAAGGGAGCGTCCCTTGTCGACCACGGAGCGTCCAGACTACCGTGCTGTGCCACCAAACAGCTGATGGGCACAGCGCGGCAGCCATTTTGATGTAAATGAAGCGGCGATTATTTAAATCGACGCTTCATGTCCCTATGTCTAGAAACCTCATCTACATGGCTCCATCGATGAAGCCATGTAGTCTAGACATACCCTTATAGACTAACAGATGTATTGGAGCATAAGCTTTTGTGGGCAAAGACCCACTTCGTCTCGTGCATCTGACGAAGTGGGTCTTTGCCCACAAAAGCTTATGCTCCAATACATCTGTTAGTCTATAAGGTGCCACAGGACTCCTTGTCGAAATAGCTCTAGGAACATTCTTGCAGGACTGGCAGGACTCTGTTGTGGGAACCCTGGAAAAAATAGCTGGGTGTCATGGTGGATAAATTGGTTGAACATGAGCTCCCAGCATGATTCTGTGTCCAAAATGGCTGAGGTGATCGTGGGTGGACAAATGTGGAATCTCAAATGGCAAGGGAGAGGTTATTTAATCTTTGTATGTAGCACTGGTGCAGCCACCGCTGGAATGCTGTGTCCAATTTTACTGTCCACAAAGCAAGAAAAATATTAGTAAACTAAAGTGGATTCAAAGAAAATCCAGGGGATTTATTAAAGGATTAGAAAGCTTGCCTTATGCTGATAGATTCATGAGCTCAATCTGTTTAGGTTAAGGTTGATTACAATGTATAAATTCCTACATGGGAAACAAATAGTTGATACTGTGCTCTTCAATCAAGCAGACAAAGGCATAACACGATCCAGTGGCTGGAAGTTGAAACTAGAAACTCAGACTGGAAAAAGGGCATTATTTTAGAGGTGAGAGTAATTAACCATTGGCACTACTTACTGTGGGTCAAGATGGATTTTACGTCCCTGACAATTTTAAAATAAAAAATGGATGTTTTGCTAAAATAATCTGCTCTAGGAATTATTTTGGATGCAGTTTTATGGTCTGTGCTCTGCAGGAGGTCAAACTAGATAATCACAATGGTCCCTTCTGGCCCTGGAATTGATGACAGTGCACAAAATAGCAGAATTTTTCATATTCTTACTGTAAATCAAACATGGGAGATTGACCCAGATACATCTTTGGCCACCTATGGAGCAAAAATCACTGCAAATACTGCCCTAGGATAGCAAGCCTTGAAAAGAACCAGATATTTTAAGTAGACATGTCAGTTATCAACTATATCTATTTATTGTGCTTCCTTCATTCTAAATGTAGCCCTTTGTGTCCCTTTGTGTTCTGTTATTCCAGGCTTGAATGGGGATTTCTGATTAGGACATTTCACTGAATGGGGATTTCAGCGACCTCACCATACAAAATAGTGGGTTTTAAAATTCAGAAATAATGCCCAGCTAGTTTAGTAATGTGTAGTTCAATTGATATTTTTAGTACTGCTCGTTTGCTACCTAATTTTACTCTGAGCCTGTCTGGGGAGAGACTAGTCTAGTAACACTTTTAATCCTCTTGCTTAACAACTACAGTATTCCTATGATGATCTTTAAAATGCAGTTGTTCTGTTGAATTATCCATTTTTATATTTTTATATCCATCTACCTAATTGACTGTAATAGACTTTTATGTAGACTGGAAGACTAATCAAATATACCACTGTGAAACCACATTATTGGGATCCTGTTTGAATGAGAATTCAGAGCATTAATGAAGGATAATGAACCAGGAATGCATATGTAAAAAGGTCACAGATTGATCCCCTGTTGAGATAACAAGATTCTGGAGCAATACTAGGTCTTTCAGAAATACAATTCTAACTCAGATTTAGGCTTCAGAATGCCATCCAAAATCCTGATGGTTTAGAAAGTATAGAGAGTGGCCAGTGCTTCTCTGGAAGTCAGCAATTTTACACAGTCATGAGGAACAATAAAAATTGAAATGGAAGAGCAAGAAAGTAAGCATAGAGTCAAAGGTGTAGAGGTCTAGGACTTACGTATGCTCCCACCCTGGTTTTAGATTGGTGGAATTGTACTGACTGCAAAAATGTTTAAACATAGGTACCTAAATGTAAGCACCTAAATCCGTATTTAAGCACTGAAATACAAGTGGTTTAATTCTTGGAGATGGTGAACTGCTGCTGCTTTCAAGTGATGTCAGTGACATGGAAAAATCTGGCCTATTGTCTGTTCACTACTGGAGATTGCTTCCCAAAGATGGGATGTCTAAAGAAGCTACAGGACAGAGTTAAACAGCAATGGTCTTGAGGTCACAGCTCTGTGAGAAATGAAAGGTGCATCCTTGAAAGCCACCTTCTTTTCCTCCTTGTTTCTTCAGTGGTCTGTAATGGAGGCTCCTGTATATGCGAGCAGGAGGTGCTCACATATACAGGATGTCAAGCTGAGGTAGCAGCCTGCCTGTCCATGCTTCTCTACTCTGCTTCTGCAACCTGACATTGTGAAGACACAGCTGAATTCCCACATCCTACTCTGCATAGCAAATAGCCTTCCGGTGAATGGGATATGCTTGGAGAATCGGAGGAGAAAGGAAGAATCACTAGAAGAAAGGGCACAGTGAACTGAGCAAAAAGGAGAGACAAAAATAAAACACTAGTGTAAAAGAACAGAAACTAGATTTTAAAAATATCAAAAATTGGCCCAGCTGGGCTGGGGCATACATAAAATGAGAGGACGTGGAATGATGTACCAATTTGCTCATTCATTGCAAGAAGGGTAACCGCAGAGAAAAGCTGGAAACTGCTGATGTAAAATATCCAAATATATTTACGGAGCCATAGAAGTATAATCTTGAAAATGAAGGGTGTTTTCATCTATTTATCTTAAATGAGGCTTTTAATTGTAGTTACAGGAGTCAAACTGAGCCATACCACACATTTTAGGTTCATCAGCTGCACACTGTGCAGCATATGCAAATTCACATTAGCTGTGATGAGTTACAGAGAGATCTACATGACCATGATATTGCTTTTAGCAGTTTTCTGAGCACAAGCATTGTCAAACTGCACGCAATGAATGGGCTTTACACTTTCTTTAAAAAGGGAAGTCTCCAGAATTCCTATGTATTTACATTCCTTATGCTATGGGGCAACATTATTGAAGCAAAAAAACACATTTCCATTGCTGCTCTGATTTATTCATTAAAGGCATAGGAGGACAAATGACTTAGTTCATAACTCTACAATGCTCAAAACCCCCTCCTCATCAGTAGTTATTGCTCAGTTTTGGTTTTTATGCAAAGCTAACCTTTATTATCCCTTTCATTGTTTATTATGAATTCAACTTAAACTAGTTTTAAGCAACCTTTATTACAATTTACAGGTTTTTCAAAGAATTTATTTCTTAATGGACTTTTTCATTGTGTCTGAGTGCTAATCCAAATAAAAAAATACACCCAGAGCATTACCCACAAACGGTCTGCCACTACTGCTGCAGAATGCCAATTGTCAAGAACAAAAGTAGTCAAATTCTAAAACATATGAATAACATGCCACTAAATCCTGATTTCAGTAAACACCTCCTTTCACTTCCCTGCTTCAAAAGTACTGTTTGTCACTTCTATGCAAAATTTCCATAACTTGTTTTGGAAAGGAGAGAGACATATTTTTTGTAGTGTATATTACAACTATGTATTGTGATGTATTTAAAATATTTTGTAACCATAGTGCTTTTGTAAGATTAGACATCAAGGCTGAAAAAGATTTACAGCAGGAATAGAGTTGACTGGAATCTATGCTGTAAATAATCCATTTTTGAATACTTTGCCCTTTTTTAACAATTGATTTTATTGGGAATAAGCCAAAGTTGTTTTCTACAGCCAAGAGCTATAGAGGTTTTGGCTGAATGAAATGAAAGCGTGCATAAAGGAAACCTTATACTGTTCATAGCTAATGAATGTCTCGAGTACAAATTCAATATTAAGTGTAGATTATGTCTGGAATGGTTCTTGGGGGAATTCAGAAAGATAAGAAATCTTATGGGGATGCTAATTTAAAAGAATAGCTGGCCAGGATGCATTTAATAACCATAGATTTTGAATAAAGTAAAAGAGAAGCATCAAAAAATGTGCTTGGTGTGGCATGGAGAGAACAGAGAAGTGCAGTGGAAAACAAGTCTTTCTTATAAATGTCATGGGATTGTTTTGGATTTTATGGAGTAGATAAGGTACTGTCTCTTTATTTGTTGAAAGGTGAGATGAACCTGGCAGGCAAGAGCTACATCCAGTGTCTCCTCTGAACTAATTGTTAGTTTTTAAAATTCAGGGGCATGATAGAGTTTTGTCCTATTGTCTCAGGATAATCTCTTTGTCCTTGACTGCTAGGAGGCTCAACAAAGAAAATATAAAAAATAAGATGTTCCATTTGGTTTTAGAAAGGACCTTCTCTTTATGGCTTCATTTTGTTCTTTTGATTCCCTTTTCTAAAAAAAAAAAAATCTATTCTGTTTTTCCTTTGTCTTTCTGGAGACTTTCCACTCTGTGATTTTTTTTTCAGTGTTGACAAGTTGGTAATTAAAGTTTCTACATTCAAACATATTGAGGGCTTATGTGAAATAATCTCCCAGAAAAACATCTGCCTTTTAACCTGACATTTAAAATATAAGATCAATATCTTTCACTTACATAACTTCTTTGATCAAAGGTGCTCTCTGTTTCACAAACCTTAATTAAATTAGCCTCAAAATACACCCTACAAATACACCCTGTAGATATTACAGTCCTGATTTTAGAAGCGAAGAGACAGGTGGCCAAGAGATAAGGCGTGTAGACCTTGGCAGACAAGTCAGAAGTTCTGAGCCTGTGTTATTCAGGAAGTCAGACTAGATGATCACAAGGGTCCCTCCAAGCCTCAGAATCTATGACTCTAACAAGTGGTCCATATAGTCCTGCCTGTAACAAAGATTAATACAGATGCTTCAAAAGAAAGTGTAAACCCCTAATGACACTGTAGTCTTTTTATGGAAGGAAGCCTCTCCTTAACAAAACTGATATTGATTAGATTATGAGGCGTAAGAGTTAGAATCTTAATTTTTAGCCTACATATAATTTAAGTGATTTGGACAAACTCACAGAGAATGTCTATGGAAGACCCAAGAATAGAAACAGATCTCCCGATTCCTAGTGCTTTAACCATGTCCACTAGGGCATTTCTTCCTCTCTGTTAGGGTACGTCTACACTGCACACTTACTTCAAAATAAGCTATTCCGGAAGAAATACTCTGAAATAGCTTATTTCAAAATACTGTGTCTACACTACAGGGAAGCCTCAAAATTAGTCTGAGGCAGGCTTCCCTAATGTGAATGGGCTACCTCGATTTAGAGCCCAGGGGTACTGGGGAGTAACTACTTTGAATGGCCCTGGAGAGGAGCTATTTCGAAATAGCAGCAGTGGAGCGTCCACACTACAGCTATTTCAAAATACAGTAGACTTCCAATAATCCGGCACCTTTTGGACCTAGGTGGTGCCGGATTATCAGATTTGCCGCAGAATCGGGAGGTTCCAGTATAGCTGCACGGCTTAACAGCTGGCCAGGACACAATCTCCCTCCCTTTCCCCTCCCCCTTCCTCTTCGGGTCTCCTCCGTGCTGTAACCTGATCCTCCTCCCCCTCCCCTCCCCTCCCCTTTCCCCTTCGCTGAAGCAAAACGCTCTTCTCCATACTGTAACACAATCCCACTCCCCCGGCCCCCCCAACCTTATGCTCCGTCTGGTTACAGCCAGCACGTGTGCTGAGCGGCAGGCTTTTTAATCAGCTGGTCAGGAGCGCTTGGCATTTTGATGCCGGAGTATCGGGAGTGCCGAACAGTTGGATGCCGGACTATCGGAGTTTTACTGTAGCTATTTCAGAATAGGCGTTATTCCTTGTGGAATGAGGCTTACAGAAGTCAGAATAAGCTATCCCTTATTTTGAATTTATTTTGAAATAACGGAATTGCTGTGTAGACGATCGCATTGTTATTTCGAAATAATGTCAGTTATTTCAAAATAACTGTGATGTGTAGGCTCACCTTTACAGATATTTCCCTTGGCCACCAGGCTACATCTCAGACCAAAGCAAAAGGCTCGGTAATGGATGAAACTCCCGGGGTTTGCTTTGTACGGGCATGCCAAAACTTGGTAGGCTTTGACGATGTTTAGTTAAACTTCTTAGGTGATTAACATTAATTTGGAAATGTGAAGAGAGAACTTTTTGTGATAGTTCTAGCATCTCCATTTCCTAGTCATGCTGGCTCATGGTAGTCTCAACCCTTGTTAGAATAACTTGGATCTTCAGCTACTGGGTCTGGCTGGAGCAATGGTGTGCAAGGTGCAAGAAAACTAACAATGTGGAGAACAAATTGACCAACTGGGTTTTTGAAACCTCAGTTTGCATTTGAATCTGTTGGTGTTTTAGTCAAACTGGTCAAGTCATCCCATTGCCATTCAGCACTAAGCACCAAATGCCGTCGTCCCAAGGTGTTGGCCTTGCCAGAGGTCTCTGGGGGAGGTCAGTAAGTTGCAGCAATGGAAAAGGTGGAATATGCTTCATCGAACAAAATGTGAGCTGGGAATCATAGGGAAAATCCATAGCCCCCAAAATAGGCTGGGCTGCACTGACCAGAGGGTGTGATGAGGATGGTCTAGGGATGTCCCAATTCATCTCACCACCTTGCTGAAGTTGGTTGAAAGAGTGACTAGCAACACTGCCACAATGTATAGGTAAACTTCCATTCCCTTCCAGGTTACATCTCTCCAAAATAGCTCCTTTGAAAATAGGTCCACATCTGTTACATTGAGTTAATCTACAGGTATTCAAGCTGCTGCCAGACCGATCTGCAATACCATTGCCACAGTGTGGGTGTGTGCGTGTATGTACGTGTACGTGCACACGTGCAGACACACATATACACATTCGTCTTCACATTTGTTTTTAAAGAAAGGATGTCATCTTTGGGAGTGAGGCATTTTAAACATTCTGAGGAGATGTATTAAAAACTCATTATCACAACAAGGTAATCGGGAGCCAAGTCAAGTCAGATATTTGTTAATGAGTGGAGTGCAGCTTTTGAATAATAAAGGATCACCTAATGTTTGGTTAAAAAAAAAAAAAAACCACAGCAGGTGCTGCTACAGAAAAGGTGGGAGTTCAGGGCACAGCCTGCCAAGAAATGGTAAGAAACCCCAGAAATTCACTCATTAATGTCAGTGTCTTTTTTATTTTGTGTGTCAGCTCTCTGCAACTAATTTTCTCATAGGAAGTTGTAAAGTCACATTGACCTATATATTCAAACCAAACGGTCAGGAACAAAAGAAAAGATAAATGCATTTATTAAAGTACTTGCAAAAGTTGGTACAAGAGGAACCCTTTTGCACAGGAATAGCTTTTCTCCTGCTTTTTCAAACTAAATTTCAAAAGCAAATTAAAAGGGCAAGTTACAGCCTCTGACTTGATCCAGAACTGCATGCCTTTTTCCAGGTTGGCTGAGCATATTTACAATACAAAGGCAGAAAGAATCATCATTCGAGGTGGTCATGACATTTCCACCAAAACAGGTTTTTGTTGGAAAATGCTGGTTTGTTGAAACCTAAGCTTTTTGTGGGAAAGAGTGAGTTTTGACAACAAATTTGTCATGAAGATTTCTAGCAAGAAAAAGATAGATCCATCCAAGAATAGCCAATAGCCCAGTACTTTGCTCATTCAACTAGAATGTGAGAGACCTACATGTAACTTCCAACTCTCCCTGATTTGGAGCCAAAAACCTGACTTGAGGACATTGGACTTTTAGTTATTGGCCATTCTGTTATTCCAAAAGAGGTGGGACTAAATTGTGGCTTGTCCAGATGGCTGAATTAGGAGAAGAGAAATTATGGGGCACAGGAGCTATCAACAAAGATGCTAGAGAGGAAAGAGCCTTCCACACCATTCCCAGCTATGGGGGGAAGGGTGTTTCCATCAGTGACTCCACTCATCTGTACAGATGCAAATAATTGTGAGCACTAAAATGCAGGCTAGTGGTGCAAAATCTCTTTCAACTCATTCTAATAGTGTTTCTTGCATAAAAAGATTAATCAAGAGGGCAAAGAGATTGTGGCAGAAGAGGATATGTCAGAGCACTTAGACAAACAAGAGAATTCATAACCCTTCGATTTGAAAGAATAATCTTAAAAAAGTGCTTCGCTTCCTTAAAGAGTGTCTCTCAAAGACTGGTTCTCAAGCTTAATTAGCATTCTTTAGACATAAAAGACCTTAGCTGACATAGGAAACAGTAAAAGATAAGTAGCAAGTACAAATGTTATCTAAGCTAACTGTTAGGGGTGACATTTTAAATGCACAAAATTAAAGTTAGCGGAATAATACAGCAGACTTCCGATAATCCAGCACCTTTGGGACCCAAGGGGTGCCGGATTATCGGCTATGCTGGAGTATCAGGCGGTACTCCGGCAGGGGGGCTGTGATGGGTCGGGAGGGGGGTCGGGCGGGGAACGGCACGGCGTGGGGCGAACCGGGTGCTGGTGAGGGGTGGCGCTGCAGGACCAACCCGGCAGCACCCCAGCTGCTCTGCCCCACGGCTTCCCCAAGTCCGCCGCTGCTGAAACTGACCAGCGGCGGACTTGGGGAAGGGCAGGCAGAGCAGCTGGGGTGCTGCTCGGTTGGTCCCGCAGCGCTGCCCCTGAGCGGCGCTGCGGGACCAACCTGGCAGCACTCCAGCTGCTCTGCCCCAGGATTCGTGAAAAGAGGATGTGCTTCACATCGCAGAGCTGTTGCTATGTGGGAAGGGGAATAGGCTGCACTGGTATGAGGCACTTTTATACCGACGTAATTACAGGGGGGCTGAGTGGTATAACGGTTTTGGTTAAAAATATCAACCCCCTACCTAACATAGTTATATCTGTATCAAAACTATGTATAGACGAGGTCTTATTTAAATGGGTGGACAGTCTTCGCTTAGCATGAACGGCTTATTTCTGTTTAGATTAAACCCAGTCACTCAAGTTAAACCACTGAACGTGTGTGCTGAAGACATAAACGTCTTTCCACCATTGCCATCTATCCTGAGCCACTCTTTGCACAGCCACTATGTTGTTAAGTTCTATACATTTCCCATCTTCAATACTGTTTTACAAAGGGATTCTTTCCACCCATTCTGCGTGTTCCGCCAGCTGCCCAGAAGCATACCTGCCATGGCAAGTGCTATGGCTTCATTCTTAATGCATAGCCCATGTGTTTCCATCTTCTGTTCCTGGCAACTTTGCAAATAAGAGATGGTCGAACTCTCTGTTAAACTCTCTGTTGTCATTTGTAATTCATTAATTCCATTGAATACCCAGTATTTCCCTGTGGCATTTTGTTTCAAAGACATTTAGCTATCTGTCTGTACCTTTGTCAGATTTCCAGCTTTCATATCCATATGCTAAGGTCGACGTAACTTCCACGTTGAAGTCTGGTTTATAAATTGTAGATTTTCAGTTACCGAATTATATTTAAGATCGTGAATTCAGCTCCCACTTGCCAGTTGATAACATTATGTCATCAAGTCCCATGCTCCTAGCACATTACTGCCAAGACGTGTGAACTGACTCATCTCTTCTTGAGTTGGGACTAAAATAGAGGTCATTACTTGGGCACAACTCCTTCTTAGCCAGAGGAGCCAACAGCCTAGGCAAGATGTGGGGGCTGGCTCCATGCCCTGGAGGGGGTGGGTCCTCAGGCAGAGGGGCAGTGCTGGAGACAGCTAATCTTCTGTGCCACATGGAGCATAGTACCCCGCCTCCCAACCCTCAGAGCTGCATGGAGCATGCAGCCCAGCACTCCAGAGGGCAATTCAAAGGGCATGGAGTTCTGGCCACTGCTGCTTCTACAGTTATAGTAGCAGCAGCATCTAGGATAAATAAGCTAGATAATTCATGGAGGTTAGGTCCATCAATGTATATTAGCCAGGATGGGTAGGAATGGTGTACTTAGCCTCTGTTTGTCTGGAAATGGGTGACAGGTGAGGGATCATGTGATAATTACCAGGGCTATGTCTACACTGCAACTTTTTGCACAAGAACACACGTTCTTGCACAAAATCTTGCAGAGCGTCTACACTGCACACGTGTTTTTGCGCAAGTAAATTTACAGTAAAGCATCGGAAAAAAGGGCTTCTTGCGCAAGAGTTATTCCTCTCCCAGTGAGGAATAAGCCCTCTTGCGCAAGATCTCTTACGCAAGAAGGCACTGTGGACAGGCAACAGGGGTTCTTGCGCAAGAATCCCCCTATGGCTAAAATGGCCATCGGAGCTTTCTTGCGCAAGAGAACATCCATACTGCCATGGACGCTCTTGCGCAAAAGCACATCTCTTGCACAAAAGCACGTGGCAGTGTGGACGCCCTCTCACGGAAGACCTTTTGTGGAAGAACTCTTGCGCAAAACAGTTCTTACACAAAAAGCCTGCATTGTAGACATAGCCCAGGAGTCCTGGGCCACTTTGAATCACTGGGCCCTGGGGAAACAGCCCCTTTTCCCCCTTCTCCCATCAATGGGCCTGCTCTTAGCTGACTGGGAGCTTTCTGAGAGTTAGGGGGGGGGGTTAGGATTTGTCCTGAAGAAATTGAGGAAAGGTGGCAGACCTTTACTCTAAACAAAACACTAAGCCAAAAACCTCAGTACAAAGATTTATGAATGTGACAGTTATGAAACACACAGAAATAGCCCATGGTTCAATGTTCAAGTTCATTTTCAAGATCATTTCTGATGCTATTAGCTGACAAATTTACTTCTGAATGTAATGATGTACCAAATCCTTTAAACAGGCAACACTAAAGTGCACACTACAATAAGCTCTGAATAAGAGAAGCACCAAAAAGTTGACAATCTGGCTTTCTGTGAAGCAGGTTTTAGCCAAGTGAAATCGCATGAGCACTGCCTGTGGTTAACTACGCCCACGTTGTTGCCTGACTGTTTAGACTGTTTAGGTGGAATATCAGCCCCCTGCTATGTTCGGCATTGCTTTTAACATTCTGTTTACCCAGATTTTACATCAAATGCTTGGATGACATTTATTTTCCTAAAAAATAAAACCCGAAAGCACAGATAGCTGTATAAACAAAAATTGTAAAATATACAGTGTGGGTAAAAGAGGCTATTCTCCTTAAATTCTTCTTTCTGTCTTTTCAGTCCAGGAGTTAGAAATGGCAGGCAATTCCCACTACAGCATCTTCTGTTGTTGTTATCTGGCAATAAATAATTTTTACAGGATAATGAGCCAGATAGCTCCTGCTTCTCCTATGTGTGAGATTAGATGCTAGGACTCAAGAGCAATTCAGACCAGGTCTAGACTGGAATTTACTATTGCAGTGAGGCTGTGTGAGAGAGAGAAAGATATATGTACCGAAGGAAATCCATTACAACTGATCTGTGGGAACAAAAGTGTTCTAAACTAGTGGCCTAAGGAGGTGTTTTACAACTACCACCTAACCCACAGAAAGGGTTGGACTATCTTACTCTAGCCCACTGGATCTCAATTTCTGGTATTTGTACCAATACTGCTATTCCTGACTTTTGTGCATGGGGTTCCAGGCTTTTCCTCCATGCTTTGATAATGAGCCTCAGTTGGATCCTGGTAAGCCAGAGCTCCCATTCCAGTGTGTGCAAAGACTGGGTTCTCTCAAAAGGCAGACTGATCTTGACAAACATCTCAAGATGGCTGACCAGCATCCCATGATGCTGGAGGGACTAGAGCTCGGACTGTTAGAGCTCTGCACAGGGCTGTTCACCAGCAGTTCATGAACATAACACTCAAGGTTTCACTAATAAAACTGGCAGTGAACTATCCCATGTACATTAGCTTGGTCTCTTGAACTAACTCAAACCATTAAGGGCAAACTTCCCTCCATCCAGTCTGTCCCTCCAGCACTTGTATTTCCCATTTCCCATTTTAGGTTAGATGTCTTATGTGTCAGATGACCCCTCCTCACCATTCCTAGGTACTGGGGGATGGCCACTCCTCCACCAGTAGAGTTTGGGGAATATTTCAAAGTGACAGCATGAGACTGTCACCATAGCGGGGATGGAGCAGGGAAACAATCCCACTGAAAACACTGGTTCTATTGAGGTAAGATGGTCTATAACCATGAATGTAGTGCCCTGTCAGCTGCATGCTAGGGATTCTTGTGCATTGCTCCTAGTAAGCATTTTCTAGGGCATGCTTGGAGTTCCCAGGGCTTGCCTCACAGGCCTGGCCCTAGGGCAAGGCGAGCAAAGCAAATACCTTGGGCCTCGCGCTTTCGGGGCCCTGTGCTGCTGAGTATTCACCATCCACTGGCTGGGCCCCACTTCCAGCATCCTGCCTTGGGCCCCGCAAACCCTTCGGCTGGACCTGTTGCCTCACGAAGGATTATGGGGAGTTTTCTACTCCTGGATTCTGGTTGACACCCCCAGCCAGGGGAAAATTGAGATGAAAATCAGGATCCAATTATCTAGATACTTTAGGATGACTAAAGTGTAGATAAGATCAGAAACCACTGAAAACTCAGTAAGGAGAGAAGAAATTGCAAAATAACTCCAGTGTAAGCAGATACAGGACAGGGGAGATAAATTATTTTGCAGTAAAGACTATTCCATGTCCACCTCTCACAACCCCCAATCATAAACCTAATGATAAAATTGCCAAAATGCTGCCATAACAGTGATTGAACAGACCTTGAACATCAGAAAAGCTATAAAGATGGGCAAGTGAGCCAAAAGGAGGTGAAATGACTTGCACATGATCGTAAAGGAAATGTGTTGGCAGAACCAAAAATTGAACCTATACCTTTTCCATCTCAGTTTACGATCTTAACCCCTCAGATATTTTTCTTCCAACAGCTTGCAATACTGCAATTCAAGACTAGTTTAGGAGTTTCATGCCCATTCCAGAGAGGCAGCCTTCACACTCTTGGAAGAGGTCAGGTAGGGAAGATGTCAGGACCCAACCCTGCTTGGGTTTCTCATTCAAAAAAATATCCTTTCCCACAAGGTGTGTCACTTTCAGGGCTTCAGTCCAAGTGATACATGGGAGATATCTAGAATCTATTTATATTTCCTTTTCCACATTAAACATCTAATTGCGTAGCTTATTTAGAAGTAATTTCAAGGTTTAATTTGAAACTTGGCACTGTGAATAAAGCACTATTCCAAAACGTCCCTTAACCTTTGTGGAACGAGGGTTACAGGGACACCAGAATAGCATGCTCGTTATTTCGAAATCTATTTCAAAATAACGGGTGCGCTCAAAAGATGCAGAATAGCTATTTCAGGATATTTTCGGATTTCCAGCTACATGTAGTCCTATTGACCACAAATGAAGGATGTTACGGGGTCTGTGATGATAGTGAGAAGAGGATGACTGTGATTAATAATCATCCAGACACAGAACATTTTTCAATTTGATGGAAACACTGAAAAAAATTGCTGAGTAGAACAAAAATAGAATTTTTACAGCAAATTGAAAAGTTAAAAAAAAATCATTCCAGGTTGACCATGTCATTTCTTTTAACCTAAAGCAAAACATTTTGTTTCACTTTGGGCATTTGTAATATTTTAAGTGTAAAAAAAAAAAGGGGGTAAAGCAAACTATAAATCTAAAGTTGTTTAGAATCCAAAAATCTAAATATTTCATTTAGAAAATGTCAAAATGGGTGTTGGCCGAGGGGGGGGGAGTGGGAGAACCAATCAAAATAGACTGCTGAAATTTGAATTGAATATAGATACTTTGCCTGCTTCTTTGTGGGGGAGAGTTAAATCAGGAGTTGAGAGACAAAGAATGATTTAAACCCAGGCAGGATTACCATGCCTCCAAGGAATTCGGGGCATGGAAGTGGACTGAATCAAGAAAAGATTGAGAGTAAGTAAAGGGGAAAAGTGAATCTAGACATGATCTGAGTATTTTCTTTATTTTGTGGTTTGGTTTGAACTGCTCTGTGTAAATCTATGCTTCCCCTCCCCATTCACCATCTAAGCATTGTTCCCAGAGATTTTTTCTGTTATAATTTATTTTCCTTAGTTGCTCTGTAACATCTAGCAACCAAGTATGCTTTATCAATTATATCTTTTGTTTTGTAATAAAAACCACGTTTTAAGGTAATTATTTGATTCTTGTGTCCTGGAAGATACAGGAGGTCTGTCTGTTTGCATGCGTCTGTATGCCTCAGACTGAGAAGTCAGCTACCAGAGACTGCAGCTTGTTTTTTTAATTGTATTTTTTCAAGCTCTCTTGTGGTAGAAGGAAGGAAGTCCAAGTGTTTTCTTCCTGGGTTCAGGAAGAAAGGGGTTTGTTTCACTTGGTGGTGGCAGCTTTTTTTGTTTATTTATCAGAGCCAGCGTGTCTGTGACTCTCGGGGGACGTTTTGTAAGCAGAGCCTGAAGAGGCAAGGTATTTAAAGTCTTTGTTGGCCCCCACCTTCTGCACTTGGAGTGCCAGAGCGGTGATCAGCCTTGACAAAAGTAAATGTAGACTTCTCACTGCTGGGACATTGCCAGCATGACCTTTAGGCAAATTCAGGGTATTCCTCTGTTACAGAATCTATTTCTATTTCCTTTTCCACATTAAACATTGATGTTCCTATTGAAACATCATTTGGAAGGAAAATTAAAAATCACCTGCTAAAATCTTCCTTGCAAGACACAGGAATAAAAAATAAAGAGATGTATGCTGTTCTTCAGAACAAAAAGAAAGATGTTAGCATGTTTCTAGTAAGAAAACAAAGTTGTGTTTTGTTTTTGGGGGGTTGTTTTTGTTTTTCAATATTCAGACACGCCCAACAAAAGGTATATTAAAAGCAAATTGTCTTGTTATTTAACAGCAGCTATTGCTGAGGTAAAAATATAGTAAAGTTTCCTCTGGTAGCTAGGCAACAGACAAAAATGCCACTTATTTGAATTGCTGTTTCTTCTACTATTTTTTAAATGCTTCTGTAGAGATTCTTACTCTCCATACCTCTCAAACAGTAGAAAAAGCAGCTGTTTATAATATAGATAAATTGTTTAATGTGCTGTTTTATCCATGAGGCAAATCAGACATCAAAATAAATGTTCAAAATAGTTACAACTGGTCATTAATGATTTTGATCATCCTGTAAATGTTTCAGTTGATTATGTAACACAAGCAAATGTCCTCTGCTGACATAGACAATTGTCACAAATATGGACTATATGAAGCATGAAATCAGTACATTTCCATTTTTCCAAAGAATGCAAATGTTGTCTCAGTCATGTGTATCTTCCTAAAGACTTTTTAGATTAAGCACATAGTAGTAATATAGTGTTTGTCACTTCCAAACTGAAATGTTCTTTCCAGAGCTGCATGTATTACCCCTCTAATAGATGGTTTCATTATGGTGAAAATCTAGTAGAAAACACTCAGAGCTATAGTCTGACTGGAAAACACTCAGAGCTATAGTCTGGCTCCCTTTTTTCAAAATCAGAATGAAAAGCAGCTGAATAGAGCTCTTCTCTCTAATTTCTGTGAAATCTGACTGCTTGATTTCTGACCTACTATCTGCAAATAAGATGGAAAGTTGGCTGTTTGGGGCTAGGAGCACTGAAAAATGATCTGGCAAACTACCTGCGGCAATATGCACAAAATTCTACCCACAAGCAGAAGAAAAATTGATGACATTTTATATTGTAACACATCCACGAGCACCAAGAATTTGGATTTTCACTTCTCCTTCAAACTATCAGGCCTTTGCTATTTGTGTTAGAGAGGTATTATTGTTAGCAGAACAGTAACTCTTAAATACATTAGAGCAGCTCTGATATCATCCATTAGAGGTGAGTGGTGTGTACACCACTGTCCAGTTCATTACAATACTGTGAGGCAAACTATAGGTGAAATCTTAGCTGTTTTAAGACAATAGCAAAACTCCTGTTAACATCACTGGGGCCAGGATATTGCTCCAGGAGAGCCTTTCTAAATTATGTCAGTCCGTCCCTGGTGTATGTGGACTGTAGCACTGCATAGAATTGCTGTCCTGCCCTACCTCCATCTTACAAAAGGATCCAGGGGAAACAATCTTCCACTAAACCTAGAGCAGAGGTTGGGGGGGAATTATCCCACAGCCAGAACCAGTGCTACTAGGTCCTCTTTATGCTGCTCCACCTCTTGTTTGCAGTGTAAAGGGGCCAAAGTGAGTATTAAAGTCTCACCAGTGTATTTAGGATGAGATCCAGCATTACTAAAATCAGAGGAAGAAGGAGGGAGTTATGCCTGTGCATAAAAAATAGACATTTGAACTCCCCAGTCTGGATATTGAGGGCTCACCCCAGGCTGCCTTTCTTGAGTAAGTATCTTCTTCAATACCTTCTCCTGACAACACAGGGTTGGTCAAATGCCAGCCTCTGTCTATTGGACCCTGCAAACTAATTAATTAATGTTTGTAAAGCACTTCATAGTTGGAAGGCACTATTATAAGTAATTGGTATTATCTCATAATTACCCTATTACATCTAAATTAAACGCATACTTGGGCATACTTTAGTCACATAATTAAAATGTCACCCAAAACATTTCAGATGTAAATGTGTGAGTTTATGCTGAGGGGCAGCAACTTTAATTTGTGCATGTACGCTGGCGGACAGTACTCCTATCAGAGAGAAAGCCACCATTTCCTCAGTGCATAAATGTACTGTACTTCCTTGAGCACCAAGTGTGCAGATTATCTTGCTCTAGTTCTCTTTCTCCTTTAACATTTGGGGGAGGGGACAATGTAAGGACTATCTCGCTTTCCTGCATGTTTTTGAGTTCCTCTCTGTCCCACATGTAGTGTGAGAGAACAATGATGCAGGGCAACATCTTGTCCCAAACATAGGTCCTTCAGGGTCACATTTTATCAGTGATCAGTTTGTTATGCTGCATGACTCATGAACTGATATAAATTAGGATTGTTCAAGAGCTTTATTGGGATAAGAACTTTGTCTATTCCCTCAAAAGGCAAAGAGTAAATTCTCATCTAATAATTATGCAGATGGCAAGCTATGATTGCTGCCTCCTCACCTGCCTTAACTATGCATGCCACTTGTTTGGATCAGTATTACCAACCCCAAACATTTAAAAATCACAAGTCAGGCCTTAAAAATCATGAATTTGACTTAAAAATCATAAGATTTTATTTATTAAAAAAGTATATTAAATGTGGGTTCTTTATGGTTTCTGAGCCTTTAGGTCATACCCAGTTCATGTTTTCAAGCTTTTCTCCATAAGCGTGGGAGCTAGAACCTTTTTTGTAATGAAATGCAAGATTCTCATACAATCACTTGATTCTAGCCTCTGGGGCTTTAAGAAAACCATGGTACACCACAAGACTTCTGATAACATCATGGTATTTGGTAACTTTGTTATACTAAACATGCTATTACTTGTCCTCGGTCACTGCTCTAGCCTGTTGTTTGTTCCACCTCCATTTGGGGAAAAGGAATATTGGATATATATTAGTACAGTGCCTATCACAATGGATCTCTCAACCTGGTTCAGGCCTTTATGCATTCTCTCTGGAATCCCTCGAACTGAGTAGGATTTCCCCTGGGACGCCTATAATGCTACATCTAGACTGCAGGCTTCTTTCGAAAGAAGCATTTCCGGAAGAGGTCTTCCAAAAAAAGTCTTCCGAAAGAGAGCGTCCACACTGCCAAAGCACATCAAAAAAGTGATCTGCTTTTTCGAAAGAGAGCGTCCACACTGAATGAACGCTATCTCGCAATTAAGCTGTGATTACTATGGACGGAGTGGCCACCACAGCACCTGTGCTTTTTCCTCTTTCCTTTTCTTCCTATAGAACTCCCTCTTCCCCGTCCACACACGCCTTTTTCGGAAAAAGGCTTCTTCCTCATAGAAAGAGGATTACCAATGCCAGAAAAAAACCTCGGTTCTTTCGATTTTCATAGAATCATAGAATACTAGGACTGGAAGGGACCTCGAGAGGTCATCGAGTCCAGTCCCCTGCCCTCATGGCAGGACCAAATACTGTCTAGACCATCCCTGTTAAACATTTATCTAACCTACTCTTAAATATCTCCAGAGATGGAGATTCCACAACCTACCCTGACAGTTAGGAACTTTTTCCTAATGTCCAACCTAAACTTCCCTTGCTGCAGTTTAAGCCCATTGCTTCTTGTTCTATCCTCAGAGGCCAAGATGAACAAGTTTTCTCCCTCCTCCTTATGACACCCTTTAGATATCTAAAACTGCTATCATGTCCCCTCAATCTTCTCTTTTCTAAACTAAACAAACCTAATTCCTTCAGCCTTCCTCATAGGTCATGTTCTCTAGACCTTTAATCATTCTCGTTGCTCTTCTCTGACCCTCTCCAATTTCTCCACATCTTTCTTGAAATGCGGTGCCCAGAACTGGACACAATACTCCAACTGAGGCCTAACCAGCGCAGAGTAGAGCGAAGAATGACTTCTCGTGTCTTGCTCACAACACACCTGTTAATGCATCCCAGAATCATGTTTGCTTTCTTTGCAACAGCATCACACTGCTGACTCATATTCAACTTGTGGTCCACTATAACCCTAGATCCCTTTCTGCCGACTCCTTCCTAGACAGTCGCTTCCCATTCTGTATGTATGAAACTGATTGTTCCTTCCTAAGTGGAGCACTTTGCATTTGTCTTTATTAAACTTCATCCTATTTACCTCAGACCATTTCTCCAATTTGTCCAGGTCATTTTGAATTATTACCCTATCCTCCAGATTAGTCGCAACCCTCCCAGCTTGGTATCATCTGCAAACTTAATAAGCGTATTTTCTACACCAATATCTAAATCGTTGATGAAGATATTGAACAGAGCCGGTCCCAAAACAGACCTCATGAACCCCACTTGTTATGCCTTTCCAGCAGGATTGTGAACCATTAATAACTACTCTCTGAGTACGGTTATCCAGCCAGTTATGCACCCACCTTATAGTAGCCCCATCTAAGTTGTATTTACCTAGTTTATTGATAAGAATATCATGCGAGACCGTATCAAACGCCTTACTAAAGTCTAGGTATACCACATCCACCGCTTCTCCCTTATCCACAAGACTCGTTATCCTATTAAAGAAAGCTATCAGATTGGTTTGACACGATTTGTTCTTTACAAATCCATGCTGGCTGTTCCGTATCACCTTGCCACATTCCAAGTGTTTACAGATGATTTCCTTAATTACTTGTTCCATTATCTTCCCTGACACAGAAGTTAAACTAACTGGTCTGTAGTTTCCTGGGTTGTTCTTATTTCCCTTTTTATAAATGGGCACTATATTTGCCCTTTTCCGGTCTTCTGGAATCTCTCCTGTCTCCCACGATTTTCCAAATATGATAGCTAGAGGCTCAGATACCTCCTCTATCAGCTTCTTGTAATAGAAAATCTATCAGCTCCCAGATTTTCTTTTGTAAGAACGCGAGATTTGGGGGTGATGACCTAAGGCAGAGCGGAGTGATGACCTGGGACAGGGAATTAGGAAGTGGGACGAGCTGTGGTGCAAGATGCAGGAGATGAGGTGCTGGAGGCAGGCTTTGGCCGAGAGTCACTTACCTTTGGCAGCTCCCAGCCAGCAGTCCAACAGGGTCTCTGAGGCAAGCTCCCTCCTGCAGCAGCCCCTGCCACATAGGTTCCCTCCATGTGCTGCTCAGGACCATGCATCCCTGGGGGGACAAAAGATTTTGCACGTTCTCCTCCACCCCCAGGCCAATTGGGTCCTGGGGGTGGGGGAGCATGCAACGTCTCTCACCCCCTTCCATGATCACGTGGCACCTAGAGGGAACTGCCAGCTACTTTGAATAGCTGGCAGGTCCCTCTACACACCATGCACCTCTGGCATGGAAGGGAGGTGAGAGGAGGAGATTTTGCATGCTCTCCTGCACCCCGAGCCAATCATCGCAGCTGGGGGTAAGGGAGCACTCAAAGTCTCTCATTCCCTGCCAGGGGCATGCGGCGCATAGATGGAACTGCAATGATTGTCCTGGGAGTAAGGGAACGTGCAAAATCTTCTCCCCTCCCTCTGCTGCCAGGGGCACACAGCATGTAAAGGGAACTGCCAGCCATTTTGAACAGCTAATGACTTCATCTACACACTAGATGCCCAGAAGGGGCAGGGCCCCAAGCAGAAGGGGTGGGGCTAGGGGCTAGCCTCCCCAAGCCAGCCCTCAGCACTTCCCAGATCACACCACACAGGGCACGGCTGCTGCTACCACTGCCTTTGTGGTAGCAACGGTGGCAGCCCAGAACTCCAGGCCATGGGGCATCTGTCCCCTTTGGCCCTCCCTCTCTCCCCATTGATGGCCCTGCTCCACAACGACACTCAGACTCAGCCTTGCTCTCACCATTTCTCTAGACCACACTGTGTTTTTGTTTGGTGTGCGCTGACTGAGTGCAGGCTTGAGCTCCACTCAGTGCATATCCCAGCAGTTGGGGAGAGTGACAGCAGTGATTTTTCTATGTGAACTGATGCTCTGGAGGTGACTGTGTCTGGAACATTCTATGTCACAGAGTTCAGAAATCCTGTCAGATGAAGTTAGAGCTTGAGAACGAAGTGAGGCTGGATGTTGCCTGTAAATCATGGCCCTGTCTCACTGTGCTAACTCAGCTTTGTTGTAGGGTCTTTAGAATTGGGAAGTGGAAAGTGGGAATGTTGTAACAGTGTTTATCACCAAATTAAAATGTCAATTAATCTTTAATAGTTATTAAGCACAAGAGCATGACTGGCTGATTGGAGTTTGTAATACATAACAATTAGAAGTGAAAGTGGCAAAGACCTCCCATCTTGTCATATACCTCCTCCTTCAGTGGGACTCATGCATTTTGAGGGTAACCAGATGCACCCCCGTTGTCCATATCCAAAAGTTTCATTTGAGCAATATTTGAAGTGTTACTGGACTCATCGTTTAACTGACTCTCCAGTTTAGGAACAATGAGGGTCATAGTGAGTACAGTAGACTTCTTCCGATAATCCGGAACCTATGGGACTTAGGTGGTGCCGGATTATCAGATATGCCGGACTATCAGGAGGTACTATAAGCAGGTTATATATATACTGTATACATTATATACTGTATATAAAGTGTTCTTAACCCTTTTTATTGTACATACTGTATACAGTATACTGTAATGTTTTAGTTTTTTTAAGCCTTTTTTACCCTTTTTGCTCAGTTCAGCTGCTGCCGCTGTTACCTTGTGACTCATTTTTTTGCCAAAGCTCACTCACTAGGCTCTTGCCATTTTGGTGCCGGACTATCAGGAGTGCCGGACTATTGGAGTTTTACTGTAAATGGCCAATTTAGATGAGTTTTAAAACAATTTAACAATAAAGTAACTGCTCCGGGACCACTGATTAACTTTACTTTTTCATCCATTTTGTAGGTATACTCCCTTTTCTTTCCTCACCCCACCCTCCCAATCTCTCTTTCTTCTTGTATAGTTTGATCCATTGGGGCAGAACCAGCAGCAGCAGAAATTAGGTCAGCAGCTCCAGCATAAAGATGACAAGATGCTGATGCTTCACTGTAGCAAAAACTGCTTGAGTAAAATTGGGGTGGGAGTAAGGAGGAGAACACCTGTGTCCATTCTCAGGTATTGCTTAGTCAGCAAGGGTGGGGAAAGCTTCCCTCTTCTAATAAATGGAACAATCATGGGGCAAGAGAAACCTGGCCAAGAGGGAGGGAATAGATAAGGACAGCTAGGTAGTACCCTCCTGACAGAGAAACTATAAGGCCACTGATCTCCATCTTATGGAGCATTGCCTGCCCCCCAGCACATATTGCAGTAGCTGCCAGCTGATTTCTGTTCTCATCCTGGTACCTGCCTCCAGCCCTCTGTTAGAATGAAACATCCTCCCCTTCTTCCCACAGATAAGAGAGGTGGCTGGTAGAAAAGGGGCTGGGATTTCCTTCCTGACAACAGATCAAAGGCCACTCAGGAAAGAGCACAGGTGTCACAGCAGCTGGTATAGTATCTGAGTTTTCTCAGTGACTGAGCAGCTTCACTGACTGTCAGCCACCGTCCCTTTGCCTCCAGCAAAACCTGTTGCTCCTCCACCACAATTTTCCATTTATTTGGCTGGTATAAAGGGAGAAAAGCCTGTTGAGAATCTATAGGTCAAGTTTAGAGGTGTAAGCAACAGCAGTGATATTGGTGTCTGCTAAAGGCCGCCAAATCAGGTGGATTAGGTAGATGAGGCTTTCTTCGGACAACTGAGAGAAGCTTCCAGATCACAGGCCCTGGTTCTCATGGGGGATTTTAATCACCCTGACATCTGTTGGCAGACTAATACGGCAATACACAGACAATCCAGGAAGTTTTTGGAGAATGTTGGGGATAACTTCTTGGTACAAGTGCTGAAGGATCTGAGCAGAGGCTGTGCGCAGCTTGACCTGCTGCTCACAAACAGGGAGGAGCTAATAGGGGAAGTAGAGGTGGGTGACAACCTGGGAAGCAGTGATCACGAGATGGTAGATTTCAGCATCCTGACCAAAGGAAGAAAAGAGGGTAGTAAAATACACACCTTGAACTTCAGAAAAGCAGACTTTGATTCCCTCAGAGACCTGATGGGCAGAATCCTCTGGGATGCTAACATGAAGGGGAAAGGAGCCCAGGAGAGCTGGCAGTATTTTAAAGAAGTCTTATTGAAGGCACGGAAAGAAACCATTCCAATGCGTAGCAAGAGAAGCAAATATGGTAGGAGACTGGATTGGCTCACTGGGAAATCCTTGGTGAACTTAAGCACAAAAAGGGAGCTTACAAAAAGTGGAAACTTGGACAGATGACTAGGGAGGGGTATAAATGTATAGCTTGAGAATGCAGGGGAGTTATCAGGAAGGTGAAAGTGCAATTGGAATTGCAACTCGCAAGGCATGTGAAGAATAACAAGAAAGGTTTCTACAGGCATGTTAGCAAGAAGAAGGTGATCAGAGAGGGTGTGGGGCCCCTACTGGATGAGGGCAGTAACCTAGTGACAGATGATGTGGGGAAAGCTGAAGTACTTAATGCTTTCTTTGCCTCTGTCTTCACGGACAAGGTCAGCTCCCAGACTAATGCGCTCAGTGATTCAATATGGGATGAAGGTGGACAGCCCTTGTTGGGGAAAGAACAGGTTAGGAACTATTTAGAAAAGCTAAAAGTACATAAATCCATGGGTCCGGACTTAATACATCCGAGGGTACTGAGGGGAGTTGGCAAATGTCATTGAGGAGCCTTTGGCCATTATCTTTGAAAAGTCGTGGAGATCAGGAGAGATCCCGGATGACTGGAAAAAGGCAAAGGTAGTGCCCATCTAAGAAAGGGAAGGACGATCCAGGGAACTATAGGCCGGTCAGTCTTACCTCAGTCCCTGGAAAAATCATGGAGGGGATCCTCAAGGAATCCATTTTGAAGCACTTGGAAGAGGGGAAGGTGATCAGGAATAGTCAGCATGGATTCATGAAGGGCAAGTCGTGCCTGACCAATCTGATTAGCTTCTATGATGAGGTAACTGGCTCTGTGGATATGAGGAAGTCAGTGGATGTGATATACTTTGACTTTAGCAAGGCTTTTGATACAGTCTCCCCACAACATTCTTGCCAGCAAGTTAAGGGAATGTGGATTGGATAAATGGACGGTAAGATAGATAGAAATCTGGATGAAAGGTCGGGCTCAGCGGCTAGTGATCAACGGCTCGATGTCAGGATGGCGGTCGGTTTCTAGCGGAGTGCCCCAAGGTTCGGTTCTGGGACCGGTTTTGCTCAACATCTTTATTAATGACCTGGATGAGGGGATGGATTGCACCCTCAGCAAGTTTGCGGATGACACTAAGCTAGGGGGGAGAGGTAGACACACTGGAGGGAAGGGATAGAGTCCAGAGTGACTTAGACAAATTGGAGGATTGGGCCACAAGAAATGTGATGTGGTTCAACAAGGACAAGTGTAGAGTCCTGCACTTGGGACGGAAGAATCCCAAGCATTGTTGCAGGCTGGGGACCAAATGGTTAAGTAGCAGTTCTGTAGAAAAGGACCTGGGGGCTACAGTGGATGAGAAGCTGCACATGAGTCAACAGTGTGCCCTTGTAGCCAAGAAGGCTAATGGCATACTAGGTTGCATTAAGAGGAGCATTGTCAGTCGATCCAGAGATGTGATTATTCCTCTTTACTCGGCTCTGGTGAGGCCACATCTGTAGTGTTGTGTCCAGTTCTGGGCCCCCAATTACAGGAAGGATGTGAATGCATTGGCGAGGTCCAGCGGAGGGCACCCAAAATGATTAGGGGTCTGGAGTATATGACCTATGAGGAGAGGCTGAGGGAGTTGGGTCTGTTTAGTCTGCAGAAGCGAAGAGAGAGGGCGGATTTGATAGCAGCCTTCAACTTCCTGAAGGGAGGTTCCAAAGAGGCTGGAGAGAGGCTGTTCACAGTAGTGATGGATGGCAGAACAAGGAACAAGTTGCGTGGGAGAGGTCCAGGTTGGATATTAAGAAAAACTATTTCACTAGGAGGGTGGTGAAGCATTGGAATGGGTTACCTAGGGAAGTAGTGGAGTCTCCATCCCTAGAGGTGTTTAAGTCCCGGCTTGACAAAGCCCTGGCTGGGTTGATTTAATTGGGATTGGTCCTGCTTTGGGCAGGGGGCTGGACTTGATGGTCTTCTAAGGTCTCTTCCAGCTCTATGATTCTGTGATTCTAACCATGTGCTTTTCTGGTCCCATCCTCTGCTACTCTTATTCTGAAATCTTTGGAACAAGGGATAATGTTTCTACATGAGAAAGTGAATTTGTTGTAGATGTTCCCACTTCAAAACATATCCAGACTACAAATATAAAATATATTTTTAAGATGGCCAAGGTTTGTGATTTATTCATTGTGCTTCTCACTCTGGAAAACAGAACTACTGAGCACTGCAGTTCTTTAAGGCTCTGATCCTGCAATTACCTCCATGTATACTGACTCCTCTGCCAGCAGGGAACAGCTACACTGCAGGGCAAATGTCTAATTAAGATACGCAACTTCAACTACATCAATTGTGTTGCTGAAGCTGAAATAGCTTAATTCATTCAGCTTTTGGCGCTGTCTATACAACAGGAAGTTAAAGGCAGAACACTCTTCCTTCGACTTCCCTTACTCCTTGTGAAATGAGGATTACAGAAGTCAGAGTAAGAAGTCCTCCTGCTCGAAATTATTTCAAAATAATGGCTTGCAGTGTAGACACACACTTTATTTCGAAATAACATCAGTTATTCTGAAATAATGCTGCTGTGGGACCCATGGAGTACCACTGAAGTCAGTGTGGGTCTATGTGAGCCTAAGGTGCTACCCAAGCAGAGCCTGTTGCAGGTTCAGGGCCTTTGGACCTGAGCCAGAGCCCACTGTAGTAGATTTACTTTTCCATTACTTTACTTTTTCCATTTACTTCAATGGGTTTTGCAGAATGTCATAAATGAGCTCAGTTTTTCTGTATTTCATCCTAAAATGCTTTATCTTTGAAAGTAATTGAATGCATTTTACAAATAAGGCAAAAGTTCTAAGCTTTCAAAAATGGTGTTATCCATACCATTTTTGTTTATTTTCCCATTGAACAAAATATTATGAACTAGAATATAATGTCCCTTCTGAATATTTATTCTCCTGGAGCATGTTGAGACATTGCAGGTTAGTTGAGAGTTAAAAACATTGCTTGTAAAATATTCTTCTTAATCTCTCTCTTATTTCTAGGTATTTCCACACTATATACTTAGGTATCCGCAGTCGACAGAGTGGAGAGAACGACAGATGGCGGTTTTATTGGAAAATGGTATATGAGTATGCGGATGTGAGTATGCTGCACTTGCTAGCCACGTTTCTGGAAAGTGCACCACAGCTGGTCCTGCAGCTCTGTATTGTTGTTCAGACTCGTACTCTACAGGCTCTCCAAGGTAAGGGGTCATTTCAGGTAATTTCATCATTTTAGGAGGATGTCATTTATGGACATACATGCTCTGTTGTTTCAAGCCACTGTGTATGTTGAAAAAATGACTTACAGTAATTGTTAAAACAACAATATATCAAAAACACACTACTTACTTCAGCACTTTTTGTCACTCCTAGTTAATGGTAGTTACTATTCTGTTTTGCCCAATCTACGCCCTTCTAATTGAAGCAAGGATAACATAATATTTACCAGAGGTGTTTTTACCAGGTAAAATCATGGTTTTCATTGCCCCAAGAAACACTAGTTAGTCCTAGTTTAAGCCATTTTCAGTTTTAAAACTGATTTGTTAATATACACCACATTATATTTAATTTTAGTTACATATTTAAATTGTGTTTACATAAGGCAGTACATTTGCAGATTAATTCAGGGTTGTAAAAATACAAAGTAAAACTGCAGTAGGTGCAGTATTAATATACATAATTCTAATACTGAATATCAGACTTGTCTGTATGCGTTTTGATTCAGTGTCCTCTAAAGGAAGTTATATATCTCATGATGCATTTCTATTTTCAATATTATATAAACAAGTCAAAGCATTTGATTATATGAAAACAACAGTAATACAGACATATAGTCTTGAAGCATTAAGAAATTAGAAACATACAGGGTTATGAATTACCAGTTGAGGTCCTTTTGGTCATGCATCATTCTGTCGAGAGGACCAACTCTGATGTAGTAGCTAGTCTGACCCTACTCCTAAGTTTTGAATGGATGTATCCAAAGTTTGAAAAGAAATTGATCTGTGCTTCCTGAACTTGTTGGACCCTGAAGCAATTATTTTACCCAGTTTAAAACCAAGTTAAGATGGTATTTACCAGCACCATGTCTTAAAGCAGTTTTTCCTTTCAAATTTTCAACCATAAATAATAAGATGTACTCATGATTATCCACTTGAGGGAAGAAAATCAGCGCTAGTTTCCTTCTCTTTCCATCTTTAATGACATAGCTGAAAGCAAAGATCTTGGAAAGATGTCAAAAGTCTTATGAAATGTTTGGCTATTGGTAGTCAGCCAGGTGTTCTTGAAGTAGTATGTTAGACTGATGGGTTTTGCAAATAGACCAAGTCCTTGAAGCTTGATGGTTAGTTCTGACAAAGGTTTGATTTTTGTTTCATTACTTTAAAATAATAAATGCAAACATGCATCCTAGATGAAAGCCTTCTCTGTAGATTGGTAATACCATGATCAAGGCCCAATAGCAATGAAAATAGTCTTTTCTGCAATATTTATTTCTCTTTTTACCCTGTTCTTAGTTTTTCTTTCTTGCTATACCACTGTTGTGCCTTATTGTTGCACTACTGTGTAAGGTCATGCCAGGACAGGCCATCTTGGGATCCTGGGGGACCAGTGAACACAGAGTACATGGAGAAG
The DNA here is from genome assembly GCA_019425775.1 of Rafetus swinhoei. Classification (NCBI taxonomy): domain Eukaryota; kingdom Metazoa; phylum Chordata; order Testudines; family Trionychidae; genus Rafetus; species Rafetus swinhoei. The sequence goes on along the minus strand of CM033424.1, from coordinate 66,561,221 downwards.
GAAGAAACGATATTGTGACATACCCAGAGTACAATCTGAATGTCTGTGTCTCTAACCTGTGTCATACCCAGAGTACAATCTGAATGGCTGTGTCACTGCTTTATTGTGAAAACAATCACTCCTAATCTTCCCATACACAGCCTCTAGCATGTAAATTACTCCCAGTTAGAGTGTATGAGTGCTGCAGCCTGCCACTCTTGAATTACAATGCAGAGCGACACCAGCAAACCCCCCATTCCGGAGTTTCCTCATCGCTGAAAACAGAAATGTACATCTTGTAATTCCCTACCTTTCTCCTGTACAATGCAAGCTCATATGAAGTCTTGTCATTTTATTAATAAACACACTGGTGTATTAGCTGATTTTTTTTTTTCATTTATAGACTCATAGACTTTAAGGTCAGAAGGTCTATGAGTCTGAGTCTATAAATGAAAAAAAAAATCAGCTAATACACCAGTGTGTTTATTAATAAAATGACAAGACTTCATTTATGATCTGTCCTCCAGCCCAAAGCTATTTCCTTTTTTCTTCACATTTTATGGACGCCATGAGGAATAATTTGGAGCATCTGCTCTCTCTTCTTACAGTTCTTTCCCTTCTTCCAGAAACATTTCCAGCTGAAGTTCATGAGACTTATGGAAAAAGTCTCTGATAGAAATTTAGTTAGAGAAATATGGGCAGAATATTGTACCATTGCTGTATATTGCATATCTTCAAAAATCGTTAATATAGAGGGATCCTCACCTTCATTTTGGTGTAGTCGTAGATGTGTCTGTGAGAAATGTGATTGGTGGGGAGACATTCAACCTGTAAAGTACTCTGTAAATGCTTTTTAATTAAAATATCTGAAATGCTTCAGTTTAGCAAAGAAGGTTCCTGAGGCCTGCAATCAACAAGCTGTGTGAATTTTATGATGATACACCTTCTGATGTCTGATACATAACTATGCACTTCTGCACGGAAGGCTGGCAACAGATTCTGATCTCCCATTCAACCTTTTTCTCCCATCTGCCCAGGAAAAAGGTCCCATAAAAAAAAACACTAAGAAAATTAAGCAAGACTTAAAACAACCTTAAAAATTGTAGTCCCTTGATGAAAGCTGATGCAATGCTCATATACTGCCAGCTGTGAAATTCCTTCCTCTGTTCTCTTTACTTATTAAAGAAATAAGTTAAGGTAATGAATTGTGCCGTAGGCTGACAGACTTACTATAGAGCTGCGTAAGTAAAGCATAATTTCTCAGCAGTGCTCTAAAAGAGCTGGCTTTAATTTTTTTTTATTCCTGATCATCACCAAAATGGCTTGTTCATTGGCTAGTTGATCAGAGATCTTGTTGCCTCTTTTACAGGTTTCTAACAGGGATCAATATATACAGTTGTTTTTCTTTAGAAGATTGATGCTTTGATTTGTTAGTAGTCAATTTGTCGCTTGTCCCTAAAGGCTTCTAATTATCCTGAAGATGGATAGAGCGTCAAAACCCTCGCTCAGAGCTTGTCAGGGTACACTTTGGCCATGAACCACAAATTTGTGATAAGAAGTGAGTGACACTGGAAATTTTTGGCACATAAACAGGGTATTTTTACAATCAAGACATTAATAGCCACAAGAAAAGCTGTCGAATATTTTTATACACTTGTTTTTACAAGTTACAAAAATAAGGCATTAAACTCAGATTGCAGAATTGAGATATGAATTATTTTTAAAGTACAGTATGCTAGACAGGCAAGTGCAAAACATTATGATCAACATGAGTATTATAATTTACCTGTTTTTGTAGTGATTGTGTTACACAAATTATTGGTTCTTTTTGTCCTTTAAGATGCTGCTTCATCATAATCAGAGTCTACCACACATTTTCTTTTTTTTTTTTAATTGATAAACTGTTTTTATTAGGAGAAACAATTTGGAACAATATAGCTGGCATAGAAAAAATGAAAGCAAGAAAAAGAGCATACAAGATTGCAAATAACAAGGTCTGCACAAACTCTAACCCTGAATCTTTACACACTAAAATGACCATCCATTTCAAATGCCAAGAGGATTAAATTTCTAGATCACTTAACACTAGCACTTATATGGGATCACTAGGGTGAATTAAAGAGTGAGAGATGAATTTGAAGTAAGAATTGTATGCCACAGCGACTATTACAACAAAAAGTGGGCAGTTGTGATAACATGTGCTAGAGAGTGGTATTTTTCTTATATGTTGGAATCCAGTGATCTGAGTAATGCTGTAACAGCACAGATGTTCTGATTTAGATATAGAATATAATATTTGTGATACACACCCACACACACATATATGGCCAAGTATGTGTTTGGTCTAGAAACTATTTCCATCCCAATTTCTAAATCTTGTTTTGTCCCACAATGTAGGGGGTGGCTTTGGTGTGGAAGCTTTCTGGTGCGAAATCAATGAATATGTCCTCCATCACAGCAGTAACCACTAGCTGTGTAGTCAGAGACATACTTGCTGATGGGATTTGGTCCTCCCTTTAGCCACAGATGAGATACAAGTTCTGTCATGCAAACTTGATCCCAAAAGAACAGAGGCCAGCCAGTCCTAGAGAGCTGCCACTTTCTGTGGCTCATCTGAACCAATGTGTATTCATCCAGTGAAAAAACCCAGAGGGAAACATTTGACAAGACTGACCCACTGTGCCAAACTTGGTTGATTTCAGTTCTGAAATGTTTTCAGTGGAAAATCTTTTTGGAATGGACATGTTCCCTTGTAAACATTTAAATGAAACTTCCACTAAAAACATTTCAAACTAGGAACTCTGGAGTTGTCAATGTGTTGCACAGCTGCCCCCTCCCCCTCCTTAATGGCAACAAGTGTAAAACTCATGTCCTCTTGCTCCAACCACACGGGCCATTCATATTTGAGCTGAAGGGCTATTTTGGTTCATTGTTAACAGTACAGGGCTGATATAATTGAAAGGTCTTGATTTTATGCAGTAGAAGGAAGTTGTATACATACACCCTAGCTAGGTGATCAAATACCTTCCTACTTCAAGTTCATCCTAGACCAGTGTTTAAGTTGCTAACAGGCCTCTCTGCTTTGTTTATCTACAGACTCCACAGCCACAGAGCCTCATGGCTCCCATTGGCTCTGGTTCGCCTTTTCCCACAAACCAGAGCTGGAAACAGTGAACTGGAACCAGAACCAATAGGAGCCACGAGGCTCTGGGGCTATGGAGCCTGTAGATAAACAAAGCAGAGTGGCCCATTAGCAGCTTTCTCAAAGTGGGCCTAGAGCCCTGCCTATACCCTCTGTCATCCAAAACTCTCTCCACATAGGGTAACAAATCTGTAGTCTGTTAAATCATCCCAAGATTTAATCACGCTGCTGCACAATGTGGCCACTTGGAACCGTGGGGCAATGGGTACAGAGTTCAGAGCTTCCTTCTTTAGGGGCACAGGCCACCTCCCCGTGCTGTACCTCACATACAAAGCTGGACATCCAGAAGTTTGAGTTGGGAGGCTCAGTGCTATTCTTTCTATAGATTGTTTTTCCCTTGCACCCCTCAAAGCAATATTTTATAATTCTATTTCCTGTGTATAGCATTGTGCACCTTTATAGCGCTCAATAAATTTAAAACTATCTGATTAAAATCCTATGGAATTTCACATGCAGTTATGAGATACAGCACTTGGGGTCTGGGCAGGCTGCCATGTCCTCCTCAGCATTGTAAAGGTTGCAGAGAAACAGTTTAGCTTTACAGGCAGAGGAAGACAAAAAGAGTGCAAACCAGAGTTGTAAATTTCCCTCAAACCATCTGATGCAGATTTTCAGTATTTGTGGGCTGTGGACAAAGATGGTAATTGGTGGAATAAATGTGCCATTAGCACTTAGTTTGGGATGATCTGCATGCCTCCTTTGTGTCTATCTAGACGTTATCTCCCATTCCTGATAATAAAACTACTGTCACCACACACTCATGTGAACAAGCGAGCGAGCAAGCACATCTGATGAATAAGGCTATGATTTTGGCCTGCGTATTTGTATGAAAAGTCAGAGAGAGGATGCAGGCAATAAACTATAAATCACAAATTTATTGGAGACCAAGTCCCGTCACCCAGGACTGACAGTCAAGTGGAGCTGCCTCTGTACTGTCCTTCAGTAATAAATAGGAGGGGTTCTATTTCTATCTCTAGTTTTTACTGACCTTGTGCCTGTGTCACTATTCCAAGGATTCTGCTAGTTTGTGTTAAGCCCCTTTCAGGAGACCACACAGTCAGATAAAAGTAGAGAGGTTTATCACTTATCAGCATGAGTTTTGAATGGTCACAGTACTTAATAGGGGCAAAGCCAGTACTCAATGGTATAGACCATTCCAAATGAATGTCAGTATAAACCAGCCAATCACAACTAGAGCTTGACTTGGTTTGGGGTAAAAATCCTCACAACATGTTGCCATCAAGATGGCTGACCAAATTCCTGTCAGGATCTATCCCCTTGACAAAGTCAAGAGCTGGTTAGACTTTCATCATAAGATGCTGATTTGTTAAAAACAAAATGTTTTCCAGAAACATTAGTGCCAATGAACTGTTGCCAAACAAAACCTGCCTGATTTTCTGCTAGTTCACCTTCTGGGCTGCCAGGGAACACAAGCTTCCAGGGTGCACAGCTCCAGAGCAGCCCTGCCATTTGATCTGCCCTGGGTTTGGAGACAAGGGTGCCCTGGGCTTCCAGACTTTCTGCTGCAGTCACCTACAGCTACCTCACATTGGCTGGCCAATGTCAGCTGACTTGGGCTCACAGCACTTGGGCTGCAAGCCTGTAAAACTGCTGTGTAGACATTGATGTTCAGGCTGTCGCCTGAGCTCTGGGACCCCCACAATAGGGAGAAAATCCGCAGTGAGGCTGAGCACAAATGTCTATATTGCAGGTTTACAGGCCCATAGCTCAAGTCCCACGAGCCTAAGTCAGCTGACTACAGTTGGAGCCAGGGCTCTCAGGGTTTCCTCCACAATGAGAGATTCCCCAAGCTGCCCCTGATGCCATAGAAGCAGACTGAGGAGTCCCCAGGAGTCAGGACACCCAGCTGCTTCCTTTCATTTTGAAAAAAAATCAAATGAAAATTGTTTTTTTCTAACACATTATTTGAAGTTATGTTAGATCAGAAATTATAACATTTTTAGGGCTCATTCTGAACTGAAACCTTTTTTTAAAAATGTCAGAAATCCTTGCAGAATAAAAATTCTGAATTTTGTCCTGCTCTGTTTATAACACATCATCATGTAATCTGTGCATTTGTTAATTTTTTAAAGTATGGTGTGCTAGACAGGCAAGGCCAAAGCATTATGATCAACATGAGTGTAATGTACCTGTTTTCATAGTGTGTCTGTCACAACATACAGATCTTTGGCTCTTTTTCTTCTATCTGCTTCCTCATAATCAGAATCTACCACCCATTTTCTTTTTTATTGATAAGATGTCTTTATTAGAAAAAACAATTTGGAACTATATACTGTAGCTGGGATAGAAAAAGTGAAAGCAAGAAAAAAAAAGCATTAAATTTGTTTGGAGAATTTCACACAGATTTTGTTAGTACTATATTTCTTGCCTTTGCCTCTGGGCACCGCGGCCAAATTTTCAAAGACAAATACCTAAAATTAGCCTCCTAATTCTTTATTTAAGCAGCTAAATAAGTAGCTTGATTTTCAAAATTACCAAACAGCCAGCTGCTCCCATAGAAGTTTTGATAATCAGTTCTATTATGTGACTAAATGTGGATTTAGAAGCTTAACCTTAGGCACATTTTTGAATGTTTTGACTTTTTATTCCAACTATACAGGACTCAAAGGAAGAGGGAAATAACTAATTTTCTTTAAGAACTTTCTAAAAATTACATTAAATAGCTTCTGTATACTTATTAATGACCATAAGATTTGATCTCTCAGGATCTCTGAAAAGAAGAACAAAGTGCACCCTATTCCATTAGAACAGTGGTGGGCAGGATAGGGTCCACGAGCTGCTCCCCTGCTCTCTATGCTGTGTACTCTCTATGCTGTTTCTGAATCATTGATGAAGATATTTACCAAACCAAATCCAGAACTGTTCCCTGCGGGACCCCACTTGATATCTCTTTCTTGACTGTGAACCACTGATAACTGATGTACCAGAAGAGTGTGCCATTGTTCAAAGAGTGATAGAAGAGAATGATTTGGCTATTTTTGGATTGTTGCAGAACTAAATTGGATTTCACATGTTCACAATAGAAATTGCATGAACTTTAGACTTAGTATAATTGTCCAAGAAAAACTAATGAAGAACTTAGAGATAAGCAGCTACAAAATATAAGTTTTAGCATATTACAGTAGACAAATACTAAGTGGATATTGACTTGAACATTCACAAGCCACAGTCTATCCTCATTTTGTCCTCATAATTCTCATTAGTGTCTATGAAAATTTTGTGCAAATTATAGGTTAAAATGCCTTGCAAATTATGGGTCCAATTTTGCACAGGTGGGTAAACCTAGGCTTTCCCTAGGAATAAATGGAACTATTTGCATGAGCAATGACTATTTCCTTCAGTAAGGGCTTGCAAGATCAGGGTCTCCCAAAGTAAAATAAAATAGCTTTGTTTGCATTAAGCTTACACTTTGACCTATTTGTTCACTAGAAGATAAAGTCCCTTAAACATATTTCCTCAGTTTTCTGTTCCCTTAACTAAATTATAATGGAACTAAATACTTTATTTTACTTTCCCATAGCCACAGTCTTTTGCAGCATGTCAGTTAATAAAGCAGTAAAGCTATGATCTGCTCACTCTTCATAATGAATGCAATTTAAAAACACATCATTAATGTCTTTTGTGTTACAAATGAAGAGACAATTTCCAATTTTAGTCTTAATTTAAGCACTATAGCACAGCCTTCGTGCCTGGTTGGCCACCCTGTTTTACTGAATTAAATAGTCTTGGCAGGAAGAATCACATGGTATCAGCCTACTGAATGTAACATTATTGATCTCATTCTTATTACATTTAATGGGCACATAGTCTGTGTGTGCTCCTTACCACCATGCAGACTCTTCATAGGGCAGAAGAATGCCGTCATTCTCGCCTAATCAAGTCAAATGCTTGAAATAAAATCTCTTTCATTTTATCAGCCCCAGTGTGAATAATCTGCAGCAATGATTCTTGACACTCAAATAGTGCTACCACGGCTCTGTAGAGCCCTTCCTAGAGCGCTACAAAATGAAATTGTTTGACAACCCAGCAGGGAGGCAATTGAGGTGGTGAGTGGGGAGATGGTCTAGGTCAGGAAAAGATCTCTGCTGCAAAATGAGCAGCAGAATGATCTAGGGACTGATCCAAAGCCCACTTAAATTAACAGAAATACTCCCCTTAGACAGCACGTACAATTTTAGACTGTTTCCAGGTATTAACATGGGATGTAAAATGTCATTTAATTGGTTAACTAGGCTGGGCCCACCATGGATAGGGGTTACTCTGGCCAGCCAGACAGAGCAGCTCCTGCCTACGGTGGGTCCTGTGGAGCTGGAGTAGCCCTCTGCCCACAGCAGTTGGGGATCTGCTCCAGCCCCTACCAGTTAAACAGAACCAGTAGGTGAGACTTATTGGTTAACTATTCACATCTCTACTTTTAACTAGGTGCCCGCAGTAAACAAATACACACTTTTGTGTTCATTTCTCTGTTTTCTAAAAATGTTTGAGAGGGTCATTTAAGTATGTAGACTGGGGAAGGGGTGTAAAGGAACAACACTGCAAGGAACATTGGAGAAGAATCAGGCTGCAGAAAGAGCTTTTACTGTAACACCGACCTTCTAGTGCTCGTGACTGTTTAGTTAGCTTGGATGTATCCTAGCTATCTTATGACACAAAAGGTCATTCAGAAAGTTCCATTTAAAATTGCCACTTCAGTCACTGTTGGTAATGAAGCCTGATAAAGAAGGGAAACAGAAGCTCTATGAAAATAGAAGTCCAAATGTATCATGGTCTACTTGATCTTTTACCAGTCACTGACCTTACTACAGTGCTGGCCTTTATTCTCTTCTAAGTCTAGAAGGCTTTTCTTTCATATTACTCATCAACACTAAAAATAACTACCTTTAAAAGTAACAGTGATCTTCACGGTCTTGGCTAAGCAGACAGCACAAAGAAAGCAAAGTGGGCCCAAGTTAACAGCAAATTGAAAATGGCTTACTACAGGATTTAAAAAAAAACAACACTGTAGTTCTAGCAATTCACATAGGCAAACCATGTGACTAGAGTGCTCTCACACAGCTCTTTAATCAGTTACTGTCAACTCCAATCACACGCAACCCTCAAGTAGCTTGCAGTAAACAGTGTTTTCTCCAGGTGATAAATATTTTATTTCCTCTTCTTGGCATTTCCTTTAGAAAACACAGTTTTATTTTCCATTTGTAGGGAGTCAGTTTTGTTTTAAGGAGCGGACTTGGAAATGTCTTGAATGATGATTCAGCAGGAGTAAAATAGAACTAGAATCAGCTCCCCTTGAAAGAGTCCAAAGGTGGGGGGAGATATTTATTTCTTTATTTTATTGCTTTGCATTTCACTTCCTTCAGAAATGGGTACAGCAGCAAAACTGTGAAAGCAAGATGTAAAGAATATGTTGAGACCATTATATAGACTTACTCTGGGGTTCATTCTCCTCTCACACCTGTGTTAGAATGGTGTAATTCCATTTGCTTCAATGACCTTACTCCAGATTTACAACAAAGTAAGTGAGGGGAGGAGAATCAAGCCCTTGAGTCTGAGAAGCACATCGTATACATGACATTGGAAGCCAGATGGGCGTTCTGAGATGAGCATAATGGCTTGAAATTGAATTGATATTTTAAGCTAACACATGTTTAGCTCAGAGAGATTCACAACTCAAAAATGTACAATATAGGGCTGATTGCAATATGGCAGGGGCTGCTAAATGCAGTAATGGGTATGGTTTTGTCAGCATTTCAGCTCTAAACTCCAATTTTCAATGACTTCAAGCAGCTGCAAAAAATTCTCTTAGCTGAAGCTTGAAGAAATACAAGGGCAAAACTTCACAACTTTTTTTTAAAAGAAATATTGATGTCAGTTGAGACCCTGTTCTGTTTGATGTGAAATACCTCCTGCTATGAGGCATAAATATAAAAGGGTAGTAAACAAAAACTCTTCATTCACAGATAATATGATGCTATATGTCACTGTGACGACGCGTTGGGGTCCCCTGACTCCTGCACCCCCCGTAATGGCACGAACAGACTCCACCAGCCCGTAGAATGGAGGGAGTTTATTCCTTCTCCAGGATACAGCACAGCACAGCACCGATGTAATCTGGTTACAGGGCAGGTCTAGGATGCCTCAGCCCCCCTTGCGATGGGGGAGATTGGGCCCCTAAATCCCAGCCCCTGGCTTAGGCTGGTTCCTCCATGATCCCAGACAGAAACTACACTCACCTCCTCCAGCCCTGCCCCAGCCAGGCAGCATTCCCCTTCCTTTGTCTCTCTCCTGTGGGGTAGCTGGTCAGACAGGTTGAGAGACCCTCTTTGCATAATGACTCATCCTTCTGGGCTGTGGTACCGATGGCAGCCATTGGGGATTACCACAGAGCCAGCATAGGAACTAGCCAGATACCCCCACTACGTCACAGTCACTAAACCAAAAATCCTAGCAGAACAATGAAAATGATTAGGAGTGTGGAAGAGCTCTCATGAAGAGAGCGATTGTTTACTTTAGGGAAGATTAATCAAAAGGGACATGCTAAAAATTTAAGAAAAAGTAAAGAAAATCAGCAACTTCTATTCACTCTCTCATAATAAAAGAACAAAAGGACATTTAATTGGAGAGGTAGAAAATTCAAAATTAATAAAAATACTTTTTCATAAAACTTTTAATTAGACTGTAGACCTCATTGTAACAAGATATCACTGAGGATATAAACTTCACGCTGTAAGGCTCTAAATACTTTGGCAATGAAAGAAACTTTCCTTTTAGACAGGTTTTATGAGAACTATTAACTGTGGATTTCTTTGAAATTTTCTCTGAAGCATTTTGTACTGTTCACTGTCAGTGACAGAATAATGCATAGATGGATTATGATTCTGATCCAATATGAGTATTCCTATGTTCTTATTTTACTAATCTTTAGAGACACTTTAAGAAATAATGACATACTTAATATCCTGAGACTGAGTCTCTCAGGACTTCACAAATATTTAGAAACAAACTCCCTGAGATCAGTTTTTTCAGAATAACCGATCTAAAATTATTTGAACAGCTACTCCAAAAATGCAAATTAAAAAGGTCAGATTTTCTTAAATATTCCCAGCTGACACACCAAGTAAGAACTACATTTATGCAAGCCAATGCCCAAACTTAAATTGGACCTGAAGGCTTAGACATATAGAAAGCAATAAAGGACTAATTGAGGTGCTATATGTAGCCTGCAAGCAGAAACAGATGAATCAATGCATATACAAAAGAAGTAGGGAGATCAGATTACAAAGTCTCAGGGTATGTCTATACTGCAAGCTTATTTCGAAATAAGCTATTCCAGAATAGTTATTCTGAAATAGCTTATTTTGAAATAGCACGTCTACACTGCAGGGAAGCCTCAAAATTAGTCCAAGGCAGGCTTCCCTAATGTAGACGTAGCTCGATGTAGAGCCCCAAGAGGCACTGACACAGAGAAAGCAACAACAGCAAAGTACATGGGAAATAGTCAGCAGCTGCTGCTGCCTCCCTGCACCTTGTGCATGCAGTGACCTGGTGTAACCAGCACCAGGGTGCACACAGAGCCCTGTGTAGCCCTGCTGTCACCGTCCCACTCATTCAGCCCTGATCTACACTAGGGAGTTATTTCAAAATAAGGGGCTATTTCGAAATAACAAGCGGAGCATCCTCACTACCAAGCCCGTTATTTTGAAATAACAGGCTGGTTATTTCGAAATCTGCACTCCTGCTTTCCACTAAATAGTTATTTTGAAATAGCATTAGTGTCAACGCTCCGGTGCTGCTATTTCGAAATAACTGCTCCCAGAGTAATTCGGAGTAGTTCCTCCCAAGTGCTTCCTGGAGCTCTAAGTCGAGGTACCGCATCCACATTAACGGAGCCTTCCTCAGACTAATTTTGAGGATTCCCCCGTGGTGAGGACAAGCAATTTTGATTTTGCTATTTTGGGAGTTATTATTTTGAGTTTAGTTATTGCAAAACAATTTCTTAGTGTAGACATGCCCCTCCCTGTTGCAGAGTGTAGGGGCCGTCCCCAGACAGCAACTGTTCAGCAGGAGGTTACCTCCCCTGCAACTAAGGGCTTGTCCTCCACCTTATGGGTCTCTGCTTTGCGCCAACAAAGCTACAGGCTTCCCTACTCCCCTGTGCACTGCTCTGGTGCACAGGAAGCTCCTAGAAGGCCTGCTGTCGCAGCATTGCAGCTGCTCAGTGAGCAGCATGCAGCACCACCATGAAACCTATGAAAATGTATTAAACTATATACAAATTGGAAAAAAGGTTAAAAATAACAAGCAATACTATCTGCTGAATATACAAAAATAGAAAAATTGACATGGACAAACCTACACACACACTGGAGTTTGCAAAATGCCTTGGGTGCAGTTTGATTTTTTAAAAAGATGCAAAAGTTTTTTGGATCTTGAGGAATTAGCTTAGTGGTCAGAGTGCAGGTGTGGGAATGAGGTTGTGGAGGGGTTACACCACGCTCTGCCACTGCCATGAGTAACGTTCAACCCATCATGGTGACCAACATTTTCAAATTCGGGAACCTGAAGTTAGGAACCTAAAATTCATATTTAGGCAACTAACTAAGCAGTCTGACCTTCCAGATGAATAGGCAATGTGTTGAGCTTTTGCAATTCATTAATATTTTTATGTTTACCTAGTAATTATCTATTTGTGAACTCTGATAATATGCCATCAGGAATAGTAGAGAACTGGACTCATAGCTTTTATTTATGAAAACATTTGTGAATCACCTTTATGTGGCATTTGTTCAACTCTACTGTTGTACTTTATAATTGTACTTTGAATCCGTTAATGAAATGGTAGCCCCATAATCATCGTTAGGGCTTTAGTCCGGATATTTAAACTCTTTTACATATGGTCCTGCAGTTCAAGCATCCAATACTTTTCCAACTTGAAGCATTTTTTCTTGTAAAAGCAAACATCTTATAAATATGTCTTGATCTTCTATTTTATTTTGTGATTGAAATAAATAGCATATTGGAGCTAGCGTGTTATAGATGTTTTATCATTAGCCCTATGGATATAGCGGCTGCTGGGCAATCATAAGAAACAAAATGTGTGACTCCTTCTTAAATATATAGTACTAATTATCTACTTAATATTTGTCTTTGATTGCTTCTTCTGAATGGACAGGAAAACTTACACACACACTCACTAGCACATATCCAGTAAGTGCAAAAGTGTTTGTTAATTTGTGGCTAAAATTTTTCATGGTGTCTATTCATTGCTAGATCTAATATAGCACTAATGCCCAAACATCCATTTAAGGGGTTATCATCTACTCTGATGAATCCTATGTCCTTTTCCTTCCTGTCCCCCATTAGTTCCCCTCAAAAACAAACATGTTTTCCCTCCCATAGGCATAAGACAGTTTAATAATGTTCCTGTGAATAGAGATTTCAGAGCTGTGAACTGTGACATCAGCCAGTATTTCTGCTGCGATGAGGAGACACTCTTTAGCTGCTGAGTATCAGTGTATACAGAGCCATTACAAGCAAAACTGGGGGTAAGAGAAAGAGCCCTCTAAAACGATTACAGGGTCCCTGGGCTGCAAGAAACACAAATCACTGTACACTTCCCTCATTTCCCCCAAATACCCACTCTACCTGTCCCAAATTCCTGTGCTATCTGTTATCCAGCATCATAAAGATTTGGCCTTCCTTCAGTCACTCATTATATTAAAAAATAGCATTGTATTCTGTGTGACTGTGGTGCCAGGATAGACAAAAACACTTCAGCCCACTATGCTCACATTCCACATTGATGCATGAAGGGGTGCACACCCAGACACCTCATTTTGCATTGCCCATGGGATACCCTACAGATTCGTGGATTCGCAGGATTGAGCCCAATCTGGGAACTTCACTAACATGATGCCTGGGTCAATGCTATCAGCCATGGTCACTCTGGCTGGCGCAACCAGCCTTGGAGAAAGATTAGATAATGTGCCCAGACAGGATGCATGCATATATTTATGGAGAGGTCTAGGGGGAGTAATGGATGGAGATTTCACGTTAAATGAGAAGGTATAGAGCCCCCAGTGTCAGTTATGCAAGGTCACAAAGAAGACACCTGCCAGTTCATGTTACATAGCTCTTAATAATTCTGTTTAATGCATATAGTAAAATATAAAACGCCATGGGACATGTGGTAGGCATTATGCTGCAACATTGTTTGAACTGGCTGTAAGTATATACAGTTGTGTGTGGGGGGGGGGAGTTGTTTGTTTTTTTGTTTTGTTTTTACAAACCCTAAATTTTCTGAGTAAAATCCTGGACCCACTGAAGTCAGTAGTAAAATTCCATCACCCCCCCAACATGCATGGTATACCAAGGCTGGTTGCGCCAGCCAGAGTGACCATGGCTGATGGCATTGCAACAGGCATCATGTAGTGAAGTTCCCAGATCAGGCTCAATCCTGCAAATTCATGAATCTGTAGGGCACCCATAGGCAGTGCAAAATAAGGTGGCTGGGTGTGCATCCCTTCAGACATCAATGGGGAGTGTGAGCAGAGTGTGCTGAAATGTTTGTGTCCACTCTGACACCACAACCACACAGAATACAATGCTATTTTTGAATATAATGAGTGATTGAAGGAAGGCCAAATCTTTGAGACTGTAATATTTTGCACAAAGTCAAACCACTTTATGCTCAGGATTTGCTGATGACAACACATATGAAATGCCTCTAGCCACTCCATGTCCACCTGTAAGAGGGCCCAGGTTTGACAGATATAGCAGTACAGGTAGTACACAGGTTTGATAGATCCGGAACTTTGTCTCAGCTCAAAGATGTTTCTGAATCTATCAGTGAGAGATTAACCTCATGAAAGAGGTGGCAAGACCTAGTCATTAAAGCATGTCCACTTTGTTGAGAGCGTTTGAACTCAGGCAGCCTAGCTAGATCTCATCAGTTTTGTCCATGGGAATCCATCTTACCCACATGAGGCGTTCTGCTGGCCCAGCTCTAAAACTGAGGACTTCCATTGACTTGGTATAGCATGCATGTTGGGGGATGATGGAATTTTACTACTGACTTCAGTGGGTCCAGGATTTTACTCAGAAAGTTTAGGGTTAGTAAAAACAAAACAAAAAACCAAACAACCCTCCCCCCCACAACTGTATATACTTGTAGCCAGCATTTTAACGTCTATCATCATAAGTTTAAAAAGAAAAGATGGTGAAAGATTAGATAACATTCTTGAGGTGTGAAATTCACACACCTTCCCTGTTCCTCCTCTCCCTCACAGAGCTCAAACAGTCATGAACAGCTGATTCACAGTTGTTCAAGCTCTGTGAGGGAGGAAAGTACCAGGAACAGAGTGCGAATCAGGCAATTCATAGTGCTCCGAAAGTGCTGGGAGGAGGGGAGGAGTAGGAAGTGTTAGGCTCTGGTGCCCCAGGCTACGTCTACACTACATGCTTCTTGCTCAAGAAGCCTTTTGCGCAAGAGTTTTTGCACAAAAACTTCTTGCCCGAGAACATGTCCACACCTCAAAGCGCATTGCAAAACTGATGTGCTTTTGCGCAAGAGAGCGTCCACACTGCATGGACACTCTTGCGCAAGAAAGCTCTGATGGCCATTCACAGAATGGCCATCAGAGCACCTGTGTTTTTTCTTGCACAAAAAACCCCTCTGGATCGTCCAACTTGCCTTCTTGCACAATAGCTGTAGCACTAAAAGCAGTTATGCCTCAGAAAAGGAGGTTTACCTACAGTGGGAAAAGCCCTCTGTTCTGCCATTTAACTGCCCATTTAATTGCACAAGAGCTCATTTCAGGTGTGGACGCTGCGCAGGTTTTTGTGCAAAAACAGCTATTTTTGCGCAAAAACCTTGTAGTATAGACATAGCCCCGGTATGCAACAGTTGTGTGGGGGAGGGAGGCATATAGAGAGTCAGTGGGCTGCAGTTGGCGCCCCAGTGGATTGCATGTGACCCACGGGCTGCAGGTTTCCTGCCACTGTATTGACTGGTAAGCATGAGGCTTACCAGTATGCTTACCAATTAACCAGCCCTTGCCAGTTGACTCCAGTGGTGGTCAGCCATGCTGGGCTAGAGCAGCCCCAGCTGTGGCTGGGCCAGCAGTGGGACCCCATGGCTACGGCAGGGACCTAACAGTTAACCGGTTATGCACTATTGTTTAACCTGTTAAACATTTTAGCATTCCTATTTTCAATATCCTCAGACTCAGGGTCTCATTAGGGAATACAAATTAAAGCTGATTGCAGTGATTTTCTGTACATGTTGGTTTCCTGAAGCAATATTAGTTTTCTTCAGTGCTGAGTTTCCTGCTAAAACAAGGGGAAAACAAAAGAAATAGACATCTGCAGAGAACACTAAAAACTAAAACTTGCTGAAATTAATTGTGGTTTGCCATAAAGTGATATAATCTGAGGGCAAGGAATCATAATTTCACAACATAAATTGTCTGTGTTTTATACCAGACAAGCAAAGCTAGTACGTCACAGGTTAGCAGAGTGCAAGTATGAGACAGACCTACTAACTTAATGTGGTTATTTTTGTTACATTTAATTCTCATCCTGCAGCAGAACTATAAACATTCCGACTGATGTCTTTTTGAAGCCCTGAGGGGACAGATTGTGGTAGTTATTGTAACTTCAAATTCTAGCAAAGCAGAAGAGCAATAGCTATACATTTTAAGAACCAAAGAATAAAGGTGGGTTTTTGAACAATCACTTCAGTAGTAATAAGTGACTGGTATCTAATCACCCACATCAGCCAACAGGAGCTTAAAATTCACCCTCTGCAGAATGGCAGACCTGCAGAATCTCACAGATATTGGTCATATTTCTTATTAGAAGCCCCCAGCTGATATCCTGGGACTACTCAAGCTTACTACTCGAGTAGTAAGATAAGCAAGTTTGTGGACAAATCCTGCTGCCATTTCAATGGCAAAACACTGTGGCTACGTCTACATTGGCAAGATTTTGCGCAAAAACTTTTAACGCAAGAGTTTTTGCGTTAAAGTATTTGCACAAGAGAGCGTCTACACTGGCATGTGCTTTTGCGCAAGAGATGTGCTTTTGCGCAAAAGCATCCATGCCAGTGTAGATGCTGTCTTGCGCAAGAAAGCTCCGATGGCCATTTTAGCCATCCGGCTTTCTTGCGCAAGAAATTCATGTTGCCTGTCTACACTGGCCTCTTGCGCAAGAGGGCTTATTTCTGAGCGGGAGCATCATAGTTCTTGTGCAAGAAGCACTGATTTCACACATTAGAACATCAGTGTTCTTGCGCAAGAATTTCCCGCCAGTGTAGACAGGCAGCATGTTTTTGCGCAAAAGTGGGTGCTTTGGCGCAAAATCATGCCAATGTAGACACAGCCTGTGACTTCCATGGAAACAGCATCAGGCCAATGGCCCGCTGAATATACAACCTTGTAGTTATTTCTCATCCAAGTACCCTGTCACCCCGTGAGGAGTACTCATCTGAGCAAGCGCTGCAGAGCTGGGGCCTGCATGGATGTGTTTGACACGATACTGAGAGACAAGAGGGTGCAAAGTTAGTAAGAGACAATTCATTTACACTGTTTTGGAGTCTAATGTAGCTTTTCAGCTCGAGTTCTTTCAGGTGCAGACTCTGCTGTTGTTGTTCCCGTTCTGTAATACTTTATGCTGCATGCAATCTCATAGAAATCAAAGTATCAGAAGTATGCATTAAAAATCATATCTGATCTAATGTCAGAAAAATGCGACATGTACTTAATTGTACTGACCAGGAAAAATAAAACTAAAGGAATTTCTGTTCTGGTTTGTTACAGTTGGAATTATTTGAGATGTCTGAGCAAACGGGGAGGGGGGGAGGCACCGGATGGCAGGACATTCTACATGAGGGGTCCTCACCTCTGCATGGCATTTAGTCAAAAGGTGCCTAATTTTACCCTTCAGGGAATGCTGCAAGACTAGAGGATTTTCATCGGTTTCTATTGCAGGGTGAAGGAAGCCTTGTTGTTGGGCAATTTTGTATATTGTCAGATAAGAATTATTAAGATGACCATGTATATTATATAATTAATTACTGTGCAAGCACTTCAAACATGGGGTAGGTGCTTTTTTAAAAAATTGAATAAACCCTAGTTTTTTAATAGGTAACCAGAAAAATGATATGTCATGTCATATTCCACCACATCTCCTCATTCTCACGCTGTTGTAGATGTTTATTATGAACTAGCTTCGGTGGATTATGTCTGTTTTCAGGCAGTGCTGATCAGGGGGTTTGGATGCTTTTTCTGGTTTGTGTATCAAATGAGATCAAATTTATGTTGACTTGCTTGGTTTTCTGCCTTACTTCAACTTGTGTCAGAGAAGCTTTCACTTTATTTTAGTCAATAAGGGCAAAATTCTGTATGTTGATCTGTGCTTAGGTCTCTAGGACCTGATCCTTTTTCTGTTTCTGATACTATTTCCATTTACTTCAATGGGATTTGGATCAGGACCATATTGCATAGTCTGCACTTGTTCCATACACACAACTCTCGTGGTAATTTGGTAGAGTTCTGTGCATATACTATATATTGCTCTGGCACTCTGAGAAGAAAATATTGCCCTAAATTAGTATCAGAACATATGGTGAGGTATCAGCCCTCTATATAGTCTCATGTGAGGAAAACATTGCTCTATAGAATTGAAAGCTGCTCAAAAATGACAGATTTTTATTTGGAATATCAAGTACCAACAACATTCTGTTCCTACAATACAAATACAGGGTGTGAGTGTTTATACTATTTAACCATACTCAAGTCATAGCTGATAGACATCCACACTGTCACTGAATTTCCCCAAGAGGGCTGCTGCAACTTTTGGGGTAATTATCCCATTTCTTTGTGCCACACTGAGCTCTGCCATCCTATGAATTGTTTTGCAGCATATTTAGGAGAACTTGTCTGTCTTTCCTGGGTCCCTGTACAGAACTTGCTAGTCAAGCAACTCAATAAAGTACTTCCAGTTTGTCACACTTCACATCTCTCAGTGGCCACCATTCTAATCAGTAGCAGGGCATAAATCCAGCTCAGGATGATTACCTTTTTCAGCTGTTGGCATTGATACAACTGATTTTTGGCAACAGAAGACAGATAAAGGACATAAGACATGGTAGTGGGCATTTCTGCTGGAGCTTGTGGCCCTAAGAAGGTGATTGGCCACAATTAGTGGTGGGATCACATGATCATGAAGACTCAGGATGTCCAGCAGCATGCCCAGAACTTCTGCATGAGGAAGGCCACCTTCCTGGAGTTGTGTGAGGAGTTTTCCATGACTCTCCAGCACCAGGACATGCAGATAAAAGAGGCTATATTAGTCAAGTGGGTTGCCGTCTGAAAGCTGGCAACTCAAAGTCAATGGATAGTCTGTTTGCTGTTGCACGGTTGTCAGAATTATATTAGATTTGTGAGGTGACTATTACTGTCATTTGAGTGGTGAAAAATTTTAATATCCTCAAAACAATGGTGGGGGTTGAGTAAGTGAGGTTCCCAAACTACTGATATATAATGTGGCCATTGTTTGGCCCACACTTATATCCCTCACCAAAGTGCACAGGAATATATACAGGCCTTGGTCAACTAGGATAAGTCTACACTGTGCGGCCATTTCAGAATACTGGAGGTATCCTAAAATAGCTACTCCACCTCTTAACAAGCCGCCCGTTATTTTGAAAAATATTTCAAAGTAACAGGCACACTAATTCGGCATCCCTGTAACCCTCGTTTCACGAGGGTTAAAGGATGTCACAAAATAGGGTGTTATTTTGAAATTTGGCACTGCATAGACGTGCCAAATTTCAAAATAGAATTGAAATAAGATATGCAATTCGTATAGTGCAAATTGTGCATCTTATTTTGACTTAAGGGTGCTTCCCTACAAAAGGAAGTTCATGAACACCGGTGTAGGATTCATTGGCACGGTGCAGGACTCCTGAGTGTTTCGGAGACCCGCTATTTTCAAATCTGTTCAAGCTGGTACTTTATTTCTTCCCAAGGGCATGTCTGACCCCGCTGTTATTTTAGGAGACCCAGCCATGGCTCATCAGGCTTTACTCATTTCAGAGGATCTGACAGAAAAAGGTATAATTACACCCTCAGCAGTGGCAAGATGATGGTAGAATTTGCACTCATTGACTGAAGACACAATAGTGCTGCCTACACACGTGTTTGGCTACCAGGGTATATAATGCCATTCATATTATTGGGGGATTATATATAATATACAACATATGTGAGGATAGAAGGGAAAGCTTTCATTACTGGTTACAAATTTAAATGTTCTCCTCCCTCCCCTTGAATCTATCTTGAGTTTCACATGCCCGGTGAAGGGGGTGGGGAAAACTAGGGTCAGGAGATGGAGGTTCTTCTACCCACAGCAGAAGCAAAAACCACCTCACAGCACATACCTCTCCCATAATTATAATGAGATTGGTCATAAGCCAGCCATTCACCTCCCCATCTTGCCTTGTTCTGATACCTCACTCAGTCCTGAGTCCTCTCTGTAGCTTGGCCCTCCAGTCAGGTCCCTAGAGACCTCCCCTTCCATAGAATTCACAGTCTTTCCAGATTGTGGACTGCTGGCTGCCTGGCACTGGCAAAGTCCTTGCTACTCCTCAGGGTCTGATAGGGGAACTTAGGTCTTCCCTCTACACTGAGTTCCAGCCCTAAAACCTTATAACAAGCAATCCTTGTACAGTCCTACATCTTGGTGCTGTTTCCATGAGTTTCTTCCTACATATCTGGCACTGGCACCTGCACCTGCACCTGCACCTTCCCCTTCCCCTTCCCCTTCCCCTTCCTCCAGTTAGGGAGCAACTGTAGCCTACTTCCTTATAACAGCAGCTGCTCCTGTGTATAGGCAGTTATCAGGCTTTATACAAACCCTGCCTGCTCCAACATAGGTGAGCATGGCCTTAATTAGCTGCCTCCAACCTAAATCTACCCTGCTTGATGCCTAATTAGCTGATTGGGCCCACCTGGCTTAATTCAGCTTTTGTAGGCAAGTGTGGGAAGTCCACTTCATCAAAGTCACTTTTGGGGTTTTTTTAATGCACAGGTCAGAAACATTATAGCAAATTATAGAAGCAGCATACTTTATGTATTTTGGTACATCTCTCTAGACCTTGTAATCTCTTTGCCTTTTCTTATGCACACTATTTACAGGAATTATTATCAAATGATTTCTAGCAACCAGCATGAGTTCTTGCTTTCAGACTTATTTAAAGTCAAATAAAAGGAGGGTATTAGTGCCAAGGAAACTGCTGAGAACTAGTCTGTTGCAAGTTTGTTAACTAAAAATAGGCATGAATCAGTAAACTGAAGGCATCCTAACTGAAGGGAACTTGAACTAAACCTGGGTTGGTCTTACATCAGTTCTTAACTACAGCCTTTCTAGAGTTTTCATTGACTTTCATGGCTACTGGGGCAAAATGCAAATAACACAAATAATTAAAAACTTTTCATTAACTGCTATAGTTAATTAACTGCTAACTGAATAGAGCTGTGAAAAATAACAGATTTTTTTTTCTACTGGCAATTTAAAAATATCAGAAAAACCTTTGTTTTGGGTCAAATAAAAGGAAATAGTTTAAAACTTCAGGTGAAACAAAAAGGTTTTAAAAATTCAGATCAAGCAAAATGTTTGGTTTGATCCAGTATGAAACTTTTCCATTCAATTTCAAGCATTTTAAATGTTTTTAGTTTTTTTGTAAAAAATAATAAAGAAATATTTGAAACAAAGAGGAATTTGTTGCAAAATATTGAAATATTTCATTTTAAAAATATTAAAATGTTTTGGTTAAAAGGTGTTTTTCAATCCAAACAATTCTGTGACACAAACACAAATTTGTGAAACATTTCAGAGTCATCAATCTACATGATTTCTAATAATGATGACTAGAAACTTAATCAATTCCCTAACTGATCTGTGGAATGTTTTTATCATCCAAAGTGTATGAATGGCTTAAAAAAAGAACTTGTGTTAATAAAGGTAAGCACAAAAACTGATAAGATAAAATTATATGGAGCGGATTAATTGAAGTGGAAGTCTGTTTTAAAAATTTTAAAGAAAAGTTACATATTTCTTATCTGACAATAGCATACCATTAAATGTGACTCACTACAGTGTTGCATGTCCTCTGGAGCTATATTGTGCTCAGTGAAAGTGCTCAACATGCTGACAGCCTGTCATGTTCCTGCGCCCTTCCACTCCATTCTACAGACAATACCAGATTTGATGCCCCATTGGTTTTCTCCTCTTATTGTTTCTTAGCTTTATTTTGTTTTGAACTCTGTCCCCGATGAATGGAACAGCCCCCAAGTCCTCATTCACTGAGTCACCAACTTCTACATAGCCAGTCCCTTATAAGCCCTGCTCTACACTAGGGCATTATTTCGAAATAACCCCCCTTAGGTCGAATTTATAATCAGAGCATCCATACTACCAAGCCTGTTACTTTGAAATAACGGGATGCTTATTTTGACATCTGTACTCCTGCTTGTTCGGGGAATAAGTATAATTTTGAAATCGTTATTTTGAAATAGTGTTAGTGTGGATGCTCCAGTGCAACTATTTTGAAATAACTACTCCCTAGAGTCATTCAAATTAATTACTCCCCAGTGCTTCCTGAGGCTCTAAGTCAAAGTAACTCATCCACATTAACAGAGCCTATGGGGGATATGCTATTTTGATTTTATAAAATTGGGAGTTTAGTCAAATTTATTTATTTTGAAATAATTTCCTATTGTAGACATGGCTTAAGAATGCACTTCACTATAGCGACAATAAATGAATATCAGTAACAAAAAAATGAGAGAACCCATAATTTAGATATGCACCAAGACAAAAAATCTTATTACTGCAAGCCTTCCCTAGTTCCACCACATCTACTCTACTAACCCCAACCCACTTCTTTATCATCACTTTGTTTTTTCATCACATCTAAAATTAGACCCCTATGTTGCAATGGGATTTATGCAGACAAACCCCTACAATACTGCAGAACCCTGTTGATTTCATTGGGGCTTCAGAGGATGTAGGGGTCCAACCAGACAGACCTGTCGTAGGGAAGAGATCTGTTCCGTTAAGTGTCTGGAACAGTTCTGGAAAATCTAAAATAATCGGATGTCTATGGGAAACCTTGTGTTTATTGGTTATTTTCTGTTAAAATTCATCAAGTTCAACCCTTGACGTTATATAACAGTAAAATTAAATTACTGTGAATATCCGTGAAGAACATTTTTATCTCTGCCATTGTCAAAATCTGTTCAATAGCATAAAAATCCTACCAAGGGAGAAATCCTGCACTCATTGAAGTCAACTGGGGTTTGCCATTGACTTCAATGGAAGCAGGACTTTATCTGGAATCAAGATGGGTAGATAGAAATCTTTTCTACTCTTCTCAAAATAATTAACTACTGAGTCTAAAAAATACTATCTGTTGAATGACACTATGATAAATTAAGTCCTGTTTATATTTAGTTTTTTTCCCCTAAAAGTACCTGTGTACACATTTTTTAATGAATGAAATAATATACTAGCTTTCAGAAGCATAAAATGGGGGCATGGTACTGAGTTTGCAGAGAGGAGATGTTCTTACTAACATAGCAGAGGCAGTCTGCATAGGCATAAGGACAATAAATATAGTCACATAACTCTCAATGTTGGTGTTTGCCTTGAGAGTTGGAGAAAGTATATGAGAGGATAGGGCAATCTGAAGGTCACATCTTTGATCATGAAGGATTTCAATTACTCCGTTATTGACTGGGATGATAATTATACAAAAGCTACAGAGGGGAGCACATTCGTAAAGAATGTCCAGGACTGCATTCTTGGGCCATTTGTTGAACTGCCTACATGATGAGAGTCTATTGAAAACTAATCTGAGAAATGTGCCATGTAGGATAAATAAACAGAGTTCTGAAAAGCTGAAACCTGTGGGGACTGCCTAAGGACCAGCCCTACCATTTCGCCACCACAAGTCATGTGACCCACTCTTTCAGAAACTTCCCACCTACACAAGTATCAGTGGAATTTACCTCCACTCTTCCAACAAAATATCTTCCTTCCCTTATTCAGATTTTTGGAAAACACACACATACATCCCACACATTCATAACAAACCAGGCCTTTTGCCACAGTATCAGATTCCTGATTTGCAACTGAGTATCCAGCATATAAACAATCTGCCAGCACTAAGATGTAGTTATTTTCTTTGAGGTTATAAGTAGCACTTAATATCATTATTCTTTTCAAGGGAGACCCAGTATTGGATGTAGGGTTGCCAGATTTCTGATTTTCAACCAAAAAGTCTGGTTGAAAAAGGATCCTGGTGGCTCTGGTCAGCACCACTGACTAGTTAGTTTAAAAGTCCAATTGGCATGGGGCTGGCAGGTTCCTCTCCTGGTACCGTGTGGCTCCCTGGAAGCAGCCACATGTACCTCAGCTCCTAGGCAGAGAAACAGTGATGGGGACTCCATGCACTGCCCCCATCCCACCTCAAGCATCAGCTCCACAGCTTCCACTGCCTGGGAACCAAGGCCAATGGGAGCTGCGGTGGTGGCCCCTGTGGGTGGAGGCAGTGTGCAGAGCCCCCGGCCACACCTTTGTCTAGAAGCCGAGGGACATGTCACTGCTTCCAGGGAGCCTCCCAAGGTGAGCACCTCCAGGAGCTTGCACCCCAAAATCCTTCCCGCAGCCCAACCTCTTGCCCCTCAGCCACCTCCCATACCCAAACTCCCTCTCAAAGCCCACACCCCCGCTTGCACCCATAGAATCATAGAACCATAGAGCTGGAAGAGACCTCAGAAGGTCATCAAGTCCAGCCCCCTACTCTAGGCAGGACCAATCCCAACTAAATCAACCCAGCCAGGGCTTGGTCAAGCCGAGACTTAAACACCTCTAGGGATGGAGGCTCCACTACTTCCCTAGGTAACCCATTCCAGTGCTTCACTACCCTCCTAGTGAAATAGTTTTTCCTAATATCCAACCTGACCTCTCCCACCACAACTTGAGACCATTGCTCCTTGTTCTGCCATCTGTCACTACTGAGAACAGCCTCTCTCCATCCTCTTTGGAACCTCCCTTCAGGAAGTTGAAGGCTGCTATCAAATCCCACCTCACTCTTCGCTTCTGCAGACTAAACAGACCCAACTCCCTCAGCCTCTCCTCATAAGTCACATGCTCCAGCCCCCTAATCATTTTGGTTGCCCTCCGCTGGACCCTCTCCAATGCGTCCACATCCTTTTTGTAGTGGGGGCCCCAGAACTGGACACAATACTCCAGATGTGGCCTCACCAAAGCCGAATAAAGGGGAATAATGACATCTCTGGATCTGCTGGCAATGCTCCTCCTAATGCAACCTAATCTGCCATTAGCCTTCTT
Source organism: Rafetus swinhoei (assembly GCA_019425775.1). NCBI lineage: Eukaryota > Metazoa > Chordata > Testudines > Trionychidae > Rafetus > Rafetus swinhoei. The sequence goes on along the minus strand of CM033424.1, from coordinate 66,536,605 downwards.
GGCTACAAGGGCACACTGTTGACTCATATCCAGCTTCTCATCCACTGTAACCCCCCAGGTCCTTTTCTGCAGAACTACTTCTTAACTGGTTGGTCCCCAGCTTGTAAATATGCTTGGGATTCTTCCGTCCCAAGTTCAGGACTCTGCACTTGTCCTTGTTGAACTTCATCAGATTTCTTGTGGCCCAATCCTCCAATTTGTCTAAGTCACTCTGGACCCTATCTCTGCCCTCAAGCGTATCTACCTCTCCCCCTAGCTTAGTGTCATCCGCAAACTTGCTGAGGGTGCAATCCATCCCCTCATCCAGGTCATTAATAAAGATATTGAACAAAACCACCCAACCCAGAGCCCACTCCTGCACCCAAACTTGAGCCTATAACCCAAACCTTCCCTGCACCCCAATCGCCTGCCCCAGCTCGGAACCCCCTTCCACACTCCAAATTCCTTGCCTGGAGTCCCTCCTGCAATCCAAGTCCATCATCCTTGCCCCGTCCCAGAGTCTGAACCCCCTGCTGGAGCCCTCTCACCCCTCCTACCCCCCAAGCCTCTGCCCCCAAACTGGATCCCACCTCTCATTTCTGGCCCCACACTCAAGCCCAACACACTCAACCCGGAGCCTTTTCCCCCTCCCACAACACAAGCCCCTGCCACTGCCCAGAGTCCCCTCCCACACTCTAAACCACTTGGCCCCAGCCTGGAGCCCCCTCCCACACCCCAAATTCCCTCTCCCTAGGGCCTGCACCCACACTCTCACCTCAGCTTCTGCACCAGCCCAATGAAAATGTGCTCCTGAGTGAGGGTGGGAGATAGCAGCCACGGGGGTGGGAGGAGATTAAGAAGGGGTAGAGGTTCAGAGAAGGGGCAGGATAGGGACGGGGCCTCCAGGAAGGGGGGCAGGGCCAGGATGTTCCATTTTGTGCAATTGGAAATTTGGCAACTCTAACTGGATATCCTCAAAGATTGCCAAACAAGCAGTTTTCTGAGCAGCACAGTTTACACACAGGTCCATCGACAAGGGGGGGATGACAAAGGGGGTAACTGCCAAGGATCCTGGTGATTCAAAGGGTCTGGGGGTTCTGGCCACCACTGCTGCTACTGTAACAGCACCCCACATCTGTTTTAAATTGCCAATAGAGAACCACTTGGCCCCATGTGGGCAGATCTTATGGCTGCCTGGAGAGGCCGGGGTGCTGCATGGCATGCCGAGGCAGTGCTGAAGGAGGGACTTTGCCGTCCAGGAAGCACTGAGAGCCAGCTGCCCCTCAGCTCTGGCCTAGAGCTGACCCCCCTCCACCTTGCCCAGGAGCCCAGCATGGCAGTCGGCTCCCCCGTTTACAAAACATTGCTTCATAGTTTTTGTCCAATAGGTCTGTAGCGAGATCTTATTTAATCAACATATAATCTAACTCTAAATAATCCAGTGTTTACTCACCATGCACAGAAATGTGTATCTGCAGTACTAAGATTTCCCCAGACAATTTATTTAATTTCAGGGTGCCTTCTAGGCTAAAGCTTCTAGATCATATTTGCAAATATTCCCACGTATTTTTGTAAGGCTTGAACTCAGGACTAATATCTAATTCCTCTGAGGACTCAATTCTACCTTCCAGTTTCCAGTCTTTAAGCTCTGTGAATACTGCATCTTTCTTTCATCTGTTTTTAGCAATAGGGTAGGATAGAGTCAGCTTGCATTGATTCTACCATACCTGTTTGTTTAATAATATTCTGGCCTATTCAAGCAAAGGTGCGTTCTTTGCACTTTCAGTGGAGTCCTGCCTATTTCCAGCCTCTTGCCCTTCATGGGGAAGTGCAGTTCTTTCATATGATCAGTAGCAAGCATTTCATTTCTAGCTATCTTGTTCTCACAAAATTTCCCATATCCCCAACCTCTCTCCTATATCATGGATCTTTTGTTTGTTTGTTTGTTTGTTTGTTTGTTTCAGGCATATTCATAATTCACTGCTGAGAATAAGGTCTATTCACTATTTAAGTCCTATTTTGAGGGTTTCAGTTAAATTTAAGTAGTGCACAAGTTCTGTGCTATCCCTCTGAGAGTAGGAATTTCACCTTCTAGCTTCCAATTTGCTAACTGCTAACATGGCCCTAAGATACGCTGATCTAACTCTGTGGTGACTGCACAATTCCAGGCCATCCATTCCTGGATAAGTGTCCTGTCGTCTTATGCTATGGTCTGTTTGCCAGTTTTATAGACGCATTATGGTATTCAAGGTTAACTTTATTAACAATGTTGTGTTTGATTAAGTGGGTTCCAGCCCATGAAAGCTTATGCCCAAATAAATGTGTTAGTCATTAAGAGGCCACAGGAATCCTCATTGTCTTTGTTGAAACAGATTAAAGTGGCTACCCATATCAAATTTATTAACAATAGAGACATAACTCCTCAAAGTTTTGCGTCTGAAAGAAACCTACACTACAAAATCCACCTATTACAGGAGCACAATATGGGAACAAAGTAAGGAACATATGAAATGTTGCTGTAGGTGCTTTGTACACTCAGTGCAAATAAAGGATTGTTTAGCTGGGGTTACTGGCTGCTAAACCCATTTTCAAATCATGCTTTTTCTTTCACCCTCAAATTATGCAGAAGATTATCCTCTTCACTTATGGATAAGTTATAGAAACTTATAGTCAGAGAGAGCAAGTGCAAAAATTTTAGATTGACTTAAACGTCTAATATTCTTTTGACAAATATAGTCAACCGTTACAAATGCTATTTTTCTTAAACAGAAGCAAAATTGCACTGCAGTGCCATCTAGTGAGAGGAGCATATTAGAATCAAGTTTCCACAGCTTTTGCAGTAATACTATTACATTATATTATTAAATTATTATAATTTGTAATTACTGACCAGGCCTGACCTGCTTTGCTTATGCAATTATAGCTAAAGGTGGTATGGCTGCAAGCACCGTGTAAATATTTTTTCTGAAATGTCAATCTTGCTACTTCTATGGTAATAGTGTGTTGATTGAATCTCACGTAGAAGATGGAGCCTGCCGGCCTTTCTCTGACACCGGTGTAAATCAGGAATAGCTGTGCTGGAGTTACTGGAGCTACATAGCTATAAAACAGGAGCAAATGAGAGTGGAATTGGGCCCTATTGAGTTTAGTATTAGTCATCTTTTCAGAAGCGCATATAATTGCCTGAAGACGAGGCAGTGGAGGGCAGCTGTGGAGATTCTGAGTTGTTAGCTGTTTTATTTTAAACATTTGCTTGGGAGGAAAGTCGAAAGAGGTTAGGCTTATTCTCACAAGAGAAGACTTTGAGGCAAGCTAATGGCTCTCTTCAGAATGATAAGGGGGTTGAAAAAAATCTGGTGACGTTATCTACACATTATAAAACTGAGAGAACGAACACGGATTCCAGGCAAAGCTTTCTCACTCAAGGATAGTGAACATGTTGCCAACAAAACACACTGAGGCAAGCTATACAGAGTGGTTTTAAGAAGTTGCTGAAAGCAACAATGAGGTGAGATGTATGGGGTCAAAAGCTACAGTGAAAAAGCAGCAATGTAGGATTAAGAGGTGTTTCCCCAGGTCAGATTTGTTTGGGTCAGGTGAATACTCATGACTTTAGTTGCTGAAAAGCTATCTTCTTGTTGCTGCTAAAAAATGTTGCAAGTATAATACGATCCTGGGCTGCTTAAGAAAGCCTAGTTAGGCAAATTTATTGGAAAAAAGTGAAATGCTTGGAAAAAGAATTACCATGCATAATAAAATGTTAATGCCTCAAAATTCTTCCTGTTTTATAGGAAATATATGGACAGATTTATCGCTAATTTAAATTGCTGTACCATGTCAGATTTAGCCACATCCAAACCCACAGGGATTCCGTTCCAGAAACAAGGAAATGCATTGCATCACTACTTCATTACACAGTCCACTGATCACCAAATGCATCCACTCTAGGTTTACCCCAGAGTCCCTGCCAAATGCACTGACAACGAACGGAAGCTCAACAACCTCAGAATGATCTTCCATTGCAGTTTTTGGTCTCCGGCAGCTAATTAGCACACCTCACAAAGCACTGATTACAGTCTTTTTTTATCCTACGCTATCGTCTAATGGTCTGGATATTGCTGAAATGAGAATGCATTCATTCTCCTAATGGTCTTGTGGATTGACATTTGGTCCATATGGTCATTTTTGCAGTCCCTAATCACTTATTCAGTAACTGTTTCTAGTCAGTGTTGGTGTCAGCCACATTTGCCCATCTTGAAGTACACGAATCTCAAGTTTCTTCAAAATGAGCCAAATTCAATACCAGTTGAGTGCCATGCAATGCCATTGATTTCAATGGGATCACACTGCGGTGTTAATTTTTACTGATTTCATCCCTTTCTGTTTCTATGAGAGTTAATGTTTAAAGGATAGGGCCCTCTCTCATCTGTCTTCCCCTTGTCACCCCACCCTGGGATCAGCTTGGTTAAGGATGGTTCAGCCCATAGCACAAAGTTAGAGTCACTCTGACATGGATCATGAGAGCACAATGCCCAATCATGCTCATTCTCGCCCTCTGCATTGTGGCCAGGAGCGGGTGATGTGGAGCTTAGTGTGCTGGATTTCTGCTATTCAGAGATTCCTGGATGACTTATGGGTAGAGTTGCCAGATACTTTCACAAAAAATAACCTTTAAAAACCCCTGCTTCCCCTGCCTCCGCCAGACGTGGCAGGGAAGAATATCCCAAACAGCCTTCCGTCCGAGAAAAACAGAAAATACCGGACATTTTACATGTCCGGTATTTTCTGGGTTTTTTTTTATCACACAGAGGCTGCAAATACCGGACTGTCCGGTCCGATACTGGACACCTGGCAACCCTACTTATGGGACCCTCTTTCTGTCCCTTTTGTGCTATTGGTCTGGTACAAAGAGGAAGGAGCTGGACCAAGGACTAGTTCCAGGGACTAATTCAAAATACATCTACAAAATAAGCATTGAAAATAGATAAGGAAATGTGTGGGGAAGGTTTCCCCATTTTCATATATGACTGTTTTAATAAACTACAAAGATCACAATCTCTCCTTTGTAAGACATCCATAGCTACATTCAGGACCTGTTTTCTACTGTCTCACTGTAACCGTGCCTCTGTGGGTCACAACCAGTATTTCCTCTAATTATTCCCACCCCTGAGCAGAATGCATTTTGTTATATGGAGATGACATGAGACACATTACCTTCACATTAGTGCACATAACAAAATTTATGTGGCAGGAGTGGAGCCAAGGTGTTTTGAGTGTGGGAGAGGGTTCAGACCTAGGATAGATGGTTGTGGTGCAGGGGGTGAGGCTGTGGCTGGGGGTGCAGGTTCTAGGGTGGGGACTGGGATGAGGGCTCAGGGCTGTGACAGAAGGCTGGGGTGCGAGGTCTCTGGGGATATAGGGTTTGGGGAGCAGGAGGGAGCTCTAAGCTGGAGAGTGGGGCTGAGGGCTTTGGAATACAGGAGAGGCCTGCAGATTGAGGAAGGGGGTTGGGCTGTAAGAGAGGGTGAAGGCTCTGAGGTGGGCTCAGGGATGAAGGGTTTGGGATGTAAGATGGGACTCCAGGTTTGGGGAAGAGCTCAGGCCTGAGGATTGGAGTGCAGCAAGGGGTACAGGCTCTGGACTGGGGGTGTGGGATTTGGGGTAGTGCTAAGGATGTGGAGTTTGGGGTTGCAGGAGGTGGCTCCGGGTTGAGCAGACTCAGGATGGGATAGGGGGTTGGGGCTTGGGTGTACCTGGGCAGTGGTATTAAAGTAGGCTGCCTGCTGCCTGCCTGTCCTGGGGTACCGTGCTGTGACCTGTAAGCAGCCAGCAGGTCCAGCTCCTGGTGGAGGGGAAATGAGGTTCCACAGAGCATGGAGCCCCATGATCTCCCTACCTAGGAGGCAGACCTGCTGCACTGACTGCTTTTCCACTGGTCCCAGCACAGAGCTGCCCCAGCTGTGGCAGGTCCATGCTGGAGCCAGCAGGGAGGAACCCCTCTCCCCCAGCCATGGCAGCTCCATCCTGGGGCCAATGAGAAGAGGCACTTCCCAATCAGCTGTGGCTGCTCCAGATGGGATCAATGGGGAGAAGCACTTCTGTGCTGGCTGCAGAAGCTGTGGGGTTTGGGAAGAGGCATCTCTCCCTGCCGCAGCCCTGAGCCCCTGCACAGGGCTTAATGGGAAGCTGCACAGCCATGTGGCTTAGCAGGAACTTAGGTCACAACTTAGAATAACAAGTTCAGGACAAATCACTAAAAATAAGGCAGGCACACCCAAAACTAGTGATTATTCTTCCAGAAGATATACCAAACCAGCAATCAAAGTATACTTCTGTTTCACCAGCTAACAAGAAGTCAACAAAGGAGTTGCCTTAGGCATTCCAGTCCGTGTATCAATCCCCTCCTCCCTCCGCCACCCCCAAACACTGAACTTAATGATGAGTGGTTATTTAAAACTAATTTAATCAAACAAAAGGTCCTTCTGGTTCCAAAGGACAAGCCACACACCCAAGGCAATATATTTCTCAGATCTTACCCAATATTCTTGCTGGTGCCAATCTGTTAGTATTTAAAATCTAAAGTTTTTTTTATAATGGTTTATTTATAAAAAGAAAGAAAACTAGAGTTAACATTAGTTAAAAGAGTCAAATACATAAAATAATTACAAAGCTTCTGGTGCAGGCTTGTGCCAATGATGTAATAAACGGCTGGCTTAAGTCTCTAGTTACTTCCAAATCATTGGAAGGCCCTCAGTTCCTTGGTTAGAATGAGCCCCATAGTGTTTTAATATCGTGTGCTGCAAATAACTGCAGGAGACACATTAAAGAGCCATCTGTGGAGAGCAAACCACAGTCTGAATATCACTGGTCTCAGTGGACTTGATCCTGCCTCAGTGCAGGCAGGCTGGACTAGATGACTTCTCAAAGTCCCTTCCAGTCTTACACTGATGTTCTGATTTCATGAAAACATTTCCATGGCCATATCATGAGCGTCTTCCCTCTTGTGATGCTGCATGATGTCTGAAGCATTGCAAACCCCTTGATTGCAGCTTGTTAAGGTCTAAGAAACTAAGGTAAAGAGCTACTTAAAAAGCCAACACAGAGGCAGTCAGAGGGGATAACACAAGATCAAGTGCACTTTTGTTGTAGTACCTCCCGGGGCAACACAAGCACAGACAGGCTTTCCAGATTTTTTTCAGTTTCTACTCAGACTCAGCCACCTTAGGCTTCTTTGGTCCCATGCTAGTGAGAAATACAAATACTCTACTTTGTAAGTAGGGAGGTGAATATATTTCCCATCCTGAAGCCTGAAAACAGGAAGTTGAATGTGGCTAATCACAGCTTGAAATAAGGCTGTTTACAGGGTAGCAAAGAGGCAGGAAGTTTTGTGGTGCAGACACGTTTCCATAGCAACAGGGAGCCATCCTTCTTTGCCTCTCTACCTTCCCCTGCTTGCAATGTGTGTACATCTAGAGCTTAGGGCCTGTAAATGAGTGAGAGGCACCCCCACCCCCTGGATGCACTAACTAAATGAAGCCTTGGTGTGCAGCATGCATGGGTTTGAGGTGGAAAATCATCCACTTCTCCCTCCATGCACCTCCACACAAGGAGGGCTGTAATTGTTTTGCCTGAACTGCTTGAGACAATGGTCTGAGACAGACTCGATGGAGCATCTTCAGAACTGCTGCACAGGCTGAAGGGGAGCACTCTTTCCCAGCCTATGTGTATGTCCCGTGTACCTTGACTAGCCCCCCACAGAAAAGCTTTTGAATGGAGAAGTGATGGTATCTGAGTGAAAAGGGCTTGGAAGTGTCTTCCATCTTTTGGAGACTTATATAGAAGGCACAGAGGTGAGAGTTGGAGTTGCATACACAAGAGGTGCTAAGAGTTGCAACATTGGTTGGGTGTATGGGGGAAATGCCACAGGAGACGAGGTCAGAGATGAAGGCTGGGGCTGATGCAAACCAGAACAAGACATTTGAATGTGGTAGAGCATTGGGGAGCCATGGCCAGAATCATAGGTGAGGAGACGGAGGGTTAGTAGATGAGGCTAGGGATGTAAAATCCCATTTAATTGGTTAACCAATTAACCAATTAACTGATTAAAGGGGGAATGGGCAGGGTGCCAATTAACTGATTAAAGGGGGGAATGGGCAGGGTGCCAGTCCAGCCCAGCTGGGATAGAGCACCTCCCCTACCCCATCACAGGCCTGGCTAGAGCAACCCCTACCTGTGGCACGCTACAGCCCCCACCGGTTAACTGGAACCTGTTGAACTGGTTAAGCTTCCACATCCCTAGTTGAGGCAAGAGGTGACTAAGACAAAACATGTGATTCAATTGAGGCAGACAGAAGAGGACAGATGTATAAGCTGTGGAGGAAGAAGTGACAAAATGTGTGCCTGGCCGAGAAGTGGGAAGTAAAGGAGAGGGAAAAGTCAGATCTGTCTGCCTGAGGGGGAGGGTAGTGATGGTGATGACAGCAGAGGAGAATGGCAGACGAAGGATTAGGAGAAACAGAATTAGCTGATTTGGGGGCATATCGTGCTTCGTTTGAAATTGAACCACTCAAAATGAAATGTCTGAGAAACAGCCAGAAATGGGAGGCTGAACAGAGGAAAAGAGGGAGAAAGAAGAAAAAAGCATCCTCGAGGTGGTAGTTAAACCCATAGGAATAACTGCTTCATGTATAATTAAAGTGCACCCTAGGTACCAAGTGTGACTAAGGTAGGTCAGACTAGGAGGGGGAGCTCCTTAGTTTGGTGACTGTGGCCACAGGTCTCAGTAATGTGTTCTAATGCATCAGCAAAGGGAAGAGAGTAAGGACAAGAGAAGAAATTTCCCCAGAAGGGGTTCATGCCTCCAGGCAGGCCTATAACCAGCCACACACAAGTGTGTTTAGGCATCTGACACTTTTATATTCCTGGTGCTCCTTTCTCCCATTTCTATAAATTGTGTCATTTAGACTTAATCACCCTGGAGAATCTGTACTGATGCAAAACCTATAAGGATTCTTCCTCAGAACATTTTACAATACCCAAAGCACTTGCCTACATTTAGGATATAGTAAGACATTGAAAAAAGGTCAGATTTTATGTAAAATCTATGATGCATTGCTTGTCAATCCATCCTCTAGAGGAAGAGGAGCAGGCAGGGGTTCAGATCTTTCTTTAGGAGAGAAAGTAGACAGGGGCTTCTGCTGGAATTACTTTTTCTCCTGCCTCGGATGAGCCACTTCTCCACTAGTAAGTGGCAAGCAGGAATAGGAAGCAGTCCCAGGCATTCTCCAGCTAGGCACTTGCTTTTCCTGCTGCTCCCAATTCTGATTCCCTTAGCTAGGGAATGAGTCCTCGCCACACCAAGGAGCTCTGGGGCCGGGATTCGGGATAGTAGACGATCTCCCTCCACTTTTAATGGAGGCTGGGGAGCTGTGCTGCTTACCCTTCTGTGAAAAGTGCTAAAGTAACAAGTGACAACAGCCACCCACATGATTTGGTTTAACGAAAGGTCAAATACATTTTTAATGTAGTATCACCAGCAGCTCAAGAGCTTTGGAAGGCTTTCCTAATTTCCTCATCTCTAGTCAATCCCACCACTTTGGTATCCGGTGATTCCTCCTTTGTGAGACCTGCTAATGCCCTCACTTGTAAGAGAAAAACAGAAGACATCTCTGTAGCTGCAGCATCTCTCTGCTCATAAACTTGGAGTAATTCAGTGAGTAGCAGAGGAATTGGAACAGCTGGGGCCAAGGGTTCCCTGTTTTTACCATCCATAAGGGCAAGCAAATAGGAGGGATGGGGTGGAGAGGAGTGAGCAGGGGCAGGATCTTGGGGGAAGGACGGGAGCAGGAGTGGAGCCTCAGGGAAAGGAGCAAGGCAGGGCAAGATCTAATTCCATACACATGCTGCTACCTGGGCAGGCATCCATTCATCCTACCCCAGGGCGACGTAGTGCTGTAAGGAGGATAAACCCCCGCACTGCAAGGGACATTGAAGAAAAAGCATCTCACCAAGCTGATACAGAGTCGGAAAGAGGAAAATGTACAAGTAGACTGTATTGGAGAATTTATTTCCACCGTTCATTGTGGTGCACACGGGAGTAACTCCAGCAGACTACATTTTGGCTGTGTTGACTGACAGATATTTTGTGAGAATTTGTACACTGTAGTGCTTTTCAGTACAGTTTCTCCTTTAATTATATTTGCAGTGGTTACTATTCCAGCAGAAATGATTGATTAAAATCACAAATGATAATCAATCCTAGTTCGGAGTGACCATGCTGACAAAATATGGTCTCATTGGTTCCTTGTATTTCCCTGTGTCTCTATATCCATCTATTGCTCTTATCCTTCACTTAGACTGAAAGCTGTTTGGGGCAGAGACTGTTTTTTGTTCTGTATTTCTCTAGTTCCTAGCACAGTGGAGTTTTGGTTCAGGCCTGGCACTCCTAGACATTACAGTAATACAAATAATAAATTATGATCATAGTATTTCTCATAATACAATGGTATGGAGCTGACCCATGAATAAGATCTATTCACTCTAGCACACAACGGCAAATATAAACTCTCTCCACTGTCTGCAGGAGATGAATTACAAAAAGGCTATTTTAATGAAAGGATTCACCCAGCGTTGCTCGCGTCCTTGTGGGAGTCAGGGCAGATGGTGGAAGTGCAGTAGTTAGGGCAGGAGGCTGGCAGGTGTGGGGTTGCTCAGGACAGGGGTTGGGGTGTTCAGGACAGTGGGTGAGGGCGCAGATGTCAGAGTAGGGCATTGGGTGTGGGAGGTTGGTGGGGATGCAGGAGTCAGGTCAGGAGGCTGGGAGGTGAGGGTCTGAGGGCAGGGGGTAGTGACATAGGCCTGGGGACTCAAGGCAGGGGGCAGAGAGGTGTGGGGCTCACCGGCAAAGATGGTGCTGCTCCAGTGATGGTGGCTTCCTCTGGCAACTGGGGCAGCGTTGTCTGGCCTCAGACAGTGAGAGGGCCAGCCCCGGCAGTGCTTTCAGGGGAGCCATGGTGGCAAGGATGCTGGCCATCGGGGTTCCTCTCACTCTGTCCGGTGCTGCCTCAATGGGGTTATAGCTGTCCAGGTCCCCATTTCTGACTCCTTGCTGCCCCTGTGGCCATTATACAGTGTAACTGTCCCTGCTAGCAAAGCCCTCCCTTTCTGTTTTATGAGAAACTGTTGCATTCCTGGCCCATCCCATTGTCCCTTACCTTGCATTAAGTTATGATAAAAGTGGTCCTAGCTCTTACTGTTTAGTAGGAGCTCTTGAACAACCAGACACAGACTCAGACAGACAGAAAAACAGACAGATAAACACTCTCAAATGTATGGTAGATGTGAAATGACTGCCCAGGAAGGAATACTGCAGAAAGGAGTCTGGGAGTCATAGTGGAACTCAAGCAAAATGTGAGTCAACAGTGTAACACTGTTGCAAAAAAACCAAACAAACCACAAACATCATTCTGGGATATATTAGCAGTAGTTTTGTAAGACAAGAGAAATAAGTCTTCTGCTGTATTTTCATGTTGATGAGGCCTCAACTGGAATATTGTGTGAGGTTCTGGCTACCACATTTCAGGAAAGATGTGGACAAATTGGAGAAAGTCCAGAAAAGTGCAACAAAATAGATCTAGAAAACATGACTTATGAGGGAAAATTTTAAAAAATTGAATAGTCTGAACAAGAGAAAACAGAGAGGGGGCATGATAATAGTTTCCAAATACATAAAAGGTGGCTACAAAGAGGAGGGAGAAAAATTGTTCTTGTTAACCTCTAATAACAGGACAAGAAGCAACCAGGGCAATTTAGGTTGGACTTTAGAAAAAACTTCCAAACTGTCAGGGTGGTTAAACACTGGAATAAATTGCCTAGAGAGGTTGTAGAACCTCCATCATTGGAGATGTTTAAGAACTGAGTCAACCAGTCAGGAATAGTATAGATAGTGCTTGTTCCTGCCATGAGTTCAGGGGACTGGAGTAGAGCATTTCTCAAAGTTCCTTCCAGTCCTGTGGTTCTGTGGGGGTGGGAGAGGCAACATTGAGAAGGAACCTGCACTGCTCTCACCAGGGGAAGCCCCAGTTCCTGTGCCCCCCAGGGCTGGGCCCAACTCCCCATTCCTCCTGTGTGGTTTGCCCCCCTGTTACACCGTGGGTTCCCCCTCAGGCTTACAGCCCTCTCATCATCAGGGTTACTCGCAAATGGGCGCTCGCCCTTTCCTCGCAACCTGGTGCTCCCCCCTTCCCAGATCCCTTCATCTAACAGCCTACTAGTGATCTTCGTGAGTCTGCCCCAGTTCAGCGGGACTCGCTTGGTCCAGTGTTCAGTGGAAAGAGAGGGGGACTTGGGCCCGCCCCCACTCTGGGTCCCGGCCCAGGATCCTAAAGGCAGTGAACGGGATTTGCTGTCTGGTTAGTGGAGAATTTCCCCGTAACTCACCAACCCTCGGGGGGGAGGGGAGGTTGATCCTTCTCCCGCCCCATCCTGGGCCACTTCTTCCTTTCCTCTGTGGTTGCTGGTTTGTCGCGGATCCGTGCGAGGTCCTCAGTGGTTCCGTCCCAGGAGTCCTCCTGAGCCAGCTTCCCTATGCCCCTGGCCCCCCTTTCACTCCATTCCTCCTCCCCTCGGCGGGGCTGGGATGCCATTTAAATTGCCACCGAACGTGGCCCCTCTCAACCCCCTCTCCCCCCCCATGGCCCCACCCTGGTGCTCCCTAATGACGTCAGCCGGCGTCTTCCCCTTGCTGTCTTCCGCCCGGTCCCTGATGGCCCCGGAGCATGCCGGGCAGGACCGCCGGTGGGCAACGCGGGGATCCGGGAGCTCAGCCGCCTCTGGGTCCAGTGCCTCCCCCGAGGTGCTCCCCGCGGTGCGCTCGCCGCTGAGCGCTTCCCCCAGCGGCCGCGAAGTGCGGGGCACCGGGAGCTCTGCCTGATCGGAGCCCGGTGCCCCGTCACACCACCCCCCCCCATATTGTTAGAGGTGCAGCTGGGTCAAACCTAAGCAATGTGGTAGAGAGACAAGCCCAACCCCGTTGGATAGAAGCTGCAAAAGTCTCCATTGTGGTGTGAGTCATAGATACAAACAAATCACGGACAAATGGGAAAACTGCACTATCCTTGACTTTTTTTCCCACCCTGACAAACCTGCAGCTGTAATCTGTTATTTATGTGTGGATATGTGTGAATGATTATGCATATACATACATACGTGTGTGTGTGCATGCAATTAGATGTCTTTAATCAGTAGTTACATTAATTTCTGTTTACCTAGCTTTCGGATTCATCAAAACTGCCCATGCAATTTTCTGTTGAAACTTAGAAATACAAAACTATAATCATAATGTCATCCATTCTTCCCCTTCCTTATCATGGTGTGAAAATAATAATTATACTGTATCTATATGTAGATATTTGTATTTGCACTCTTTTACATATCATATATGTCTATTCCTGTCCATTTCTGTCTGTGGCTATGTCTACACAGCAGCATTATTTCAAAGTCCACGTCTACACTACAAGCAGTTATTTCAACATAATGGCAAAAATGGCAAACTGGAGGCCTTCTGACTCCTGTAACCCTCATTGTACAAGGAGAAAGGGAAGTTGGACAAAGAGTGCCCTTTCTCAGACTTCCTGCTGTGTAGACAGCACAAAAAGCCGAAATAAGCTATTTTGACTTAAGCTATGCAATTGATGCAGCTCAAGTTATGTAGCTTATTTCAGCTTTAGCCCTGCTGTGTAGATGTGCCCTGTGTAATTAACCCCTGAACATTTTCATTTATGTATGTGACATGCTACCTTTCTGAAAATTCCCCATAAATAATCTGTTAAATTTGATACCAGAAAGTAATATTTTGTTTTAGCTCAGATAAAATGGGTCAGAATTTTTATGCCCATCCTCCTCTCTAAAATTTAGACCCCAAGTTAGCCCTAGCTCCAAATTCAGAGCACTGTCTATACAGCTAAATTGTGCCCCACCAGCACAAGTCCATTGACACAGTCTAGGAGGCTGCCATGGACTGTGTGGGCATGCCCATAAGTCACTTAAACAATTTGAAAATTGTACCTATTATTCACATCTGTCACTGTTCCATTTTGCCTTTTTTTTTCTGTTTTGCAATCTTTTGAAAACAGAACTTGATAGTTACTAATGTATTTGAAACTGTTCAAAAGTTTTGTCCAAATATATTTCAGCCCATGAAGTGCTCAGGAAGTGTGTATTTTCTCTTCTCTCCCCTATTGTCTACTTCTCTCCCACCCAAGGCCACTGAGATAATACAGAGAGGTTGGCTGTGTGAACTTTTCTGGCGTCAGCAGGGCATTTCCATTTGAATACATATATACATACATGGAAACAAAAAGTGGGCTCCCCAAAACTACTGCAACAAAACAATTGTGAAGGGAACGGGGTGGTCTGAACATGTTCAAAACTGAATATAGGTTGTAAATAAATTGAAAAATGTTTATGAAACCTTTTTCAGTTTTCTCTAGCTCCAGTCATAGGTCTGGAACCCATCAACAAAATGCCCAAAGCATTTTGGGAACCCATCAACAAAATGCCCAAAGCATCTAGTAATAGTTATAACAGATAACATAAGTATTAGCTATAAAATGACATAATTTCATTTCTCAGGTGATGAGTCGTGATATTTCAATTTTTGGATCAGCTTTGACTTTGATTTCTATCGAATATGCCCACGCAGGGTGAAATTCACTCCACCCACATAAAACACATTAATCAGGATTTAGGTGGGTAGAGCTCAAGATATTTGCATATTTGGAATCTTCTCCCTCACACCCAACATAAGGGACTGTAATAGTAGTCACAGCCTCTTCAGTGCTAGCTGTGCAAGATATTGGGGCCATTGGATCTGGATAAACAGTGTACAGCCACTCCACTAGGATGACCTGGAAATGCCTCTAGTGACTTATTCCTCATCAGCAAGGAATTTGCCTGGGGAGTGCAGCGTGGTGGGTTTGAGTCCTGTCCCTCTCTCCGCCCTCCCAAGCAGCCACTGAACAGCTATCACCAGTTGCCCCAGGGATGGAGCTGGGTCCGGGCATTAGGAAGGCAGCTCAAGTTCCAGCCACCCCTGGGAGCGCCCAGACAGCCAACACAGGATAAGGGACCCTTCGGAGGTGGGGTGGGTTCTGGAGTGGGCTAGGGGATATGGCATTTGCTGGGGAGTGCAGCGTGATGGGCTCGAGTCCCACCCTGGGAGCGGCTGGGCAACCAACACTGGCTATACCCCAGGGATGGAGCTGGCTCCCGCATTAGGAAAGCAGGATAAGGGACCCTCTGAAGGTAGGGAGGTGGTGAGGGTCTGGAGTGGCCCCAGAGATGGAGCATGGAGGGAGGGAGGTGGAGTGGACTCTGGAGTGGCCTAGGGGGATAGGGCCTTTGCCTGTGGATAGCAGGGTTGTGGGCTTAGGCCCCGCCCACCCTGGGCATGGCTGGACTGCCAACACCAGTTGTCCCAGAGACGGAGCATGGAGATGATTTTTGTCATTGCAGAGGCATCTGTGTATTCCCATATGACCCGTGGATCCTCATGCTGTCCCTCTGCATAGATTTAAGTGGTGTAAATGGGCCTTCCCTCAGAGTAGGGTTTCCAACTGTCTACTCACATGAAACACCATTCAAACACCTTTCCCCACTCCCTGTCCCATGCTTGAGGCCATGCCCCATCTGCCAGGCCTTCTCTGAGACCCCACCCCCATTCGCTCCATCCCTCTCCATTGCTCACTCTTGTCCACCTTCACTCACTTTCCCGAGGCTGGGGCAGATGATTGGTGTGCAGGCTCTGGGCTGCGGGTTGGTGTTTGGAGTGTGGGAAGGGAGTCAGAGTTAGGACAGGATGTTGAGGTGCAGGAGGGGATGTGGGCTCTGGGAGGGAGTTTGGATATGGAAAGGGGCTAAGGCCTGAGGCAGGAGGTTGGGGTGCGAGAGGAGGTGGGGATGCGGGTTCTGGCCAGGCAGCACTTATCTCAGGCAGCTCCTGGAAGCCATTTACCAGACTTTTAGCAGCCTATTAAAATCTCCTAGATGAGCTTTTAGTAGCTCCTGGGAGACAATTCTGTGAGATTCCTGGCCAGGCCAGGCCAGGATTGGCAACCCCGCCTCAGAGCATTCCCCAGCAGTGCAGCTGCTGCCAGAGACATTAACATAAATGGATATTTCTGTGTTGGATGCTTTTTACTGGGATGAAAAGAAAAGAGGTATTGAGGGGCAGTGATAAAATTAAAAGCTTATTCCACTTTTCCTCACTCAATATAGTGGTAACTGAGGGCATATCTACACTACAGAGTTTTTTTGGAAAAACTGCCATTTTTCTGAAAAAACTTCAATTACATCCACACTGCAATTGCATTCTTCTGAAAGAAAATCAAAAGAACAGAGGGGTTTTTCCGACCTTGGTAATCCCCATTCTTTGAGGAAGAAGCCTTTTTCCAAAAGAGCTCTTTCGGAAAAAGGCGTGTGTGGACGGGGAACAGGGAGTTCTTTCGAAAGAAGAAGAAAGAGGAAAAAGCACAGGTGCCCTGGAGGCCACTCTGTCCATAGTAATCACAGCTTAAATGAAAGCTAGAATCCATTCAGTGTGGATGCTATTTTTTAAAAAAGCAGATCACTTTTTCGATGCGCTTTTGCAGTGTGGACACTCTCTTTTGGAAGAAGTTTTTCCAGAAGATCTCTTTCAGAAAAGCTTCTTCTGAAAGAAGCCTGCCATCTAGACGTGGCCTGGGAGAAGTTCTATGACCCTTGATATACTGGAGGTCACACTAGATGGATTTCATGGCCCCTTCTGGTCTTAAACTCTATGAACCAGATCATTTACACAGGCTGAGGAATCATGGAGGTAGAGTCAGATTTTCTTCTACTCCTTTTGCTCCTTTGTCCCCTCCGTGCCCATTGTTTGTGCAAGGAAATGCAAAGTGAACAGCTGTCTCTGACTCAGATAAAAAAGGAAATGGGAGTCAGGGGAAAAAGTCTTCCTTTCCCTATGCACAGCTGTGTAATTTCTGAGATCATCTGGCCCTTTGGTAGAAGCTGACCTACACATCAAGACAGATAGGAATTATGCTGAGCTATCTAGAAAGTCAATTAAGTGAAGTTTATAATAGCTGATATGCTTTAGGGTTGTTCCATATACCTGACTTTGTTTACTCCAGATCTCAGACTTCATTCTGCGTGACAGAGATGGAAAAGAAAAGTTGTGATTTGTCCCGAACATCACTCCTTTAATATCTGCCATTATGAAGATTCAGGGGATTAAGAAAGAGAGCAGGAGGGAGAGGACATGCATGTAAATAATGTTTCCATTGTGTTGCTCCTCTTTAAATGTTCAGTAGAGTAAGTGCCAGTGTCTTTTGCCCTTGCAAAGAAAATGGCAGTACTTTATTTTTAAGTAGGAAAGCAATCAATACTTCTAAATAGGAAAAGTTAGAAATGGAACATGTGTGCACTCTCAACTTAACCAAAGGCAGTGACACAGGCTATGTCTAGACTGCAGGCTTCTTTCGGAAGAAGCTTTTCCGGAAGAGATCTTCCAAAAAAAACTTCTTCCAAAAGAGAGCATCCACACTGCCAAAGCACATCAAAAAAGCGATTTTCGACAGAGAGCATCCACACTGAATGGATTCTAGCTTTCATTTAAGCTGTGATTACTATGGATGGAGTGGCCACCAGGACACCTATGCTTTTTCCTCTTTCCTCTTCTTCTGAAAGAACTCCCTCTTCCCCATCCACACACGCCTTTTTCCGAAATAAGTCTTTTGAAAAAGGCTTCTTCCTCGTAGAAAGAGGTTTACCAATGTCAGAAAAACCCCTCTGGTCTTCCGATTTTTTTCTCGAAAGAACACGATTGCAATGTGGACGTAAGTGAAGATTTTTCCAAAAAATGGCCGTTTTTCAAAAAAACCTCTGTAGCGTAGACATAGCCACACTGTCTCCACCTACAAATAAAGATAAAGAGAGAGGTACAATTTCTGATGGGGAAGAGAGAAAGAGAAAAAGAGAAAGAATAAGATTTTGATTAAAAGAATGACTTCCCATAAAAGTCAGGGGGTAAGAAGATGAGAAACCCTCAAAAAGGCAGAGTGTCAGCAGAAAGTGAGACTGAGAAAAATACAGTAGGATTTCTTTGCCTATTAGATTCCATTTTTGCATTAAATATTGGCTAATCTCTGTAGCCTGCTATCTGCTCGAATACTATTTTAAAATGCCCCCATGGGACAGTTATCAATTCATTTTACTACATCTATTTTTAAATTTCTAGTAAGCAGAAGAGTTAATTTAACTTGCAGTGGGTACAGTTATATTACAATGAATGTGGTTCTGTCCCACAAATGAGAACACATTACATAGACACATTGGCTCAGGTATGAGAGATTGGAGATTCTTTAATGATTGCTCTGCTGAAATGAGAGACAGTCATGTGACTAGGTGTCACACCATTAAAAATAGTCATGATTAATTACACAGTTTTAAAATTGTGAACATAATTGTGCTGGTAAACATTAATAGAATATCATTTATTTAAATATTTTGGAGGTGTATTCTACATTTTCAAATATATTGATTTCAATTACAATGCAGAATACAAAATGTACAGCGCTCACTTTATTTTATTCCAAATATTTGCATTTTTAAAAACAAAAGAAACAAAAGAAATAGTACTTTTCAATTCAAAAACATTTACTACATTTAAATTGGCATTCTATTGCTTAACAGTGCGATTAAAACTATGATTAATCATGATTAATTTTTGATTTAATAGTGAGTTAATTGCACTTGACAGCCCTACATGTGACCCATCAATTTTAAACACTCAGCTCCAATTGAGTGTCACGACAATAGAAATTAACAACTGAAAACAAGTTAACATTACTAATACGATTATGAATATTACAGTGTCTCTGTTTTGCATCTTAGCTGCTCAGGTATTTTCAGTTTAGCCAATAGAAGTGTTAAAACTGCCCCAGAATGCACTTGAAGTACTTATGCAGTTATTTCCATACTGCCATGTAATGTGGTATCACTTGCAGAGAATGCTAGACCTGTGATTTCTGTCATACTGGAGATATAATAAGTAGTACAGTATGCCTTGAATCGTTTGTTACAGACATTCACAAAATACCAGTTTGTTTTTCAAAACCATACTATGCAGAGCTAATTTGAGTAAGAAGTGCTTGGGTCTTACCGTGATTGGCAGTATAAAAACCCAAAGACAGATATTGATAACGTTGGATATTTCGCAAACCAGAATTTTATTGATGAAGAGATAACACATTAAGCAATCAACCTGTACAGTTTGGACAATAAATGACTATTTTGTGCCTATCCTGACCTATACTAACATCTCTTTGCCTACCAGAGCAATAGCAATGAGCAACCAAGGATTTACTCATGAGGGAAGGAATTTTTGGCTGCTGTAAATCTGATATATTCATCTCTAGGTCAGCACCTCTGGCTCAGAGGTAATGAATGGAGAAGGAGGGGACTAGAACAGCACATTAGACCCACTGCAAAGGTGCACAAGTTAGAGCAGCCTGAAGGCCAGTTCAGCCTCCAGCTATCTCCAGAATCAGAAGGGTAGGGAAGTGGTTTGGATATTTGCCTTCCATACTTTCCACTTTCTCTTCATAGAACTGAAGATTAATCCCTTAGTATTTTTTAAACTATGCTGACACACAAAATTCCTGTTCTGATGGTATTGTTGGCTACAAAACAGGAAGATCTTCCTTTTACCCTCTTCTCATCTTACTTTTCTCCCTTACTTCTATCATCTCATTTTATTTGCTCTGCTTTGATTTTTCCTTCTCCTCGTTTCCTTGTCCTTTCCCCCTCCCTTTCTCCTTTTTCTGCTCTTCATCTTTCCTTTCTTCTCCTTCTTCCTGTCCTTTTCTTCCTCTTTTTTCTCTTTCCATATTCCTTTCTTTTCTCCATTTTTGTTCTCTATACTTTTCATTTTTCTTCCCTGATCTTTACTTTCTCTCTTTTTCGTCCCTGCTGTCTCTTTTCCTCTTTCTCCCTTTCAACCTTCATTTCTTCTGCTTCCTTTCCCCCTGTACTAGGCTGCAACCACTAGAGGGAGGCATGATCACATTCACTTGAACAGCTTCAACACTGGCTTTCCAGTGAAAACAATGGGGAGTCAGTGGCATTTTGGAGACTAACAGATTTATTAGGGCATAAGCTTTCAGGGATAACACCCACTTCATCCATTACTGAATGTCCAGGCAGGTTAAACCCCTACAGGTTTGTGTGTGTTACCATTCCTTTATGTCTGATCTGTGTTCATTTATCCTTTGACATAGAGACTGTCCGGTTTGGCCAATATGCATAGCAAAGGAGCATTGCTGGCACTTGATGGCGTATATCACATAGATGTGAAGTTGTACGAGCCCCTGAGGGTGTGGTTTATGTAGTTAAGTCCTGTGATGGTGTTGCTTGTATAGATGTGTGGACAGAGTTGGCAATGGGGTTTGTTACAGGATTGGTTCCTGGGTAAGTGTTTCTGTGGTGTGGTGAGTAGCTGCTAATATTTGCTTCAGGCAGGGGGCTGTCTATAGGCGAGGACTGGTCTGTTTCTCAAGGTCTGTGAGAGTAAGGGATCGTTTTCCAGGATAGGTTGTAGATTGCCAATGATGTATTGGAGGGGCTTTGGCTGAGTACTGAAGATGATAACCAGTGGGGTTCTGTTATTCACCTTATTGGGCCTGTCCTGAAGCAGGTGGCTTCTGGGTACTCATCTGGCTCTATTAACATGTTTCTTCACTTTCCCAGGTGCGTGTTTAAGTTTTAAGAATGTTTGATAAAGATTCTGTAGGAGTTTGTCTCCTTGGACATTCAGTAATGGATTTGAAAGTAGCCATCCTTTTCCAAAAGAATTTCAAAAGCCAGTTACAAAGGGAGACAGCTGAACTGGAATTCATTTGCAAATTTGACATTATCAACTTAGGACTGAATAAGGATCTCAACTAGCTAACACAGTACAAATGCAATTTCCCCTCTCTGAATATTGATATCTCCTGACCAAATGCTGTGAATGACCCACTTCCACCCTGACTCTATTAGCTTTATTAACACAAGCAACTTCTTCCTTGTATATACTCCTGCTTCTGTAACTTCCACTCCAATTCATCTGATGAAGTGGGTTTTACTCATAAAAGCTTATGCCCTAATAAATCTTCTAGTCTCTAAGGTGCCACAGAACTGCTCATTGTTTGGGCAGATGCAGACTAACGCAGCTATCCCTCTGAGACTTAATTCCAGCGAAAGGCAGTGTTTGGAAAGGTGTACAGTGGCACATTCTTAGAACTTACATTACATATTGCTACATAGATCCTGCTGGAGGACAGGATTGGTGTTATGACAGACTGGAACTGGTGGACATGTTGCTTCACAGGCATTTAAGAAAACAAGTTTCCCCAAATAGCAATACAGCTGGCGATCTAAATAACAAGGTGATGACAGATGGTCTTATTTAGGACATGTAGCCCTGATTTCATCACAGTTTTAACAAGTGCCCTTAGGCAACTCGCTGTAATCTCACTGTGCCTTCATCTGCACAGTGAGGATGATACTTACCTGCCTTACAGGTGATCCACGAAGGGAATCCATACTCTAATCATTAGGCTGAAGATGCAATATAATCTCTCAGCACTGCTTTTCCTAAATGACCTAACAATCTCCCAATATAGCATGCTCACAAAAGTTTGATATACTACACGCCTTCCTGTTGAACCCAAGGTGATCTCACCCCCCACTCCATTGAATGAGCTATTCATTTAGGGAAAGATTAAATAAAAATGCTGTATTTAGGACAGTTACTGCATATGATATCTAGCAATCATTCCTATATCCTAGAAATACATTTTAAGAAATAAAAATATGAAACCAAGCAAACAAACAGAGAAATGCTGTTAAATGGAGTGCAGAGTGTTGCTTGTCCTGTGTGTATTGCGCTGTATTGTGCTGTTTTCCCTCAGTGAAAATAAAGAGTTGGAAATGCAGCAGACATGATGTAAGTGATAGCTCTGGTTGACATTAAGGGGTAAATTTTAAGCCATGAAGCCCCTCTGTCGACCCAGAAATGCAGTTTGCATGTCTAGGTTCTTGTGTACACTCCCTGCAGGTGGAGATATTTGCACCAAGGATTTTGGCCTTGCAGGTGTCTGATGAGTGTGTACAGTTATGTAAATGAATGCTTTCCTTTACCATCATTGCTATTACTTGCATTACAGGAATTCCTAGGACTCAGCCATGTTTGTGTCCCTATCATCCTACGTATTGTATGTGAACATAGCAGGAGTTAGCCCCCTCCCCAAAGAGCCTGGGATCTTAACAAACAAGACAACGGAGGGGAAGAAGACTTAGCCAAGGTCAAACAGGAGGTCTGTGACAGAATCATGAAATGAACTTGGATTGCTCATATCCCAACTCAGTACCTTAACTACAAAACCTTGTTAGGCATAAACCTTCTTTGCAAGTGGAGTGTCCTTCTGTGGTTTCACTTCAGAAGTAATCTTTTTCTTCATTTGACCATTAACATTATAAACCAGATTAGCAGTTAAAATTTACTAACAAAGAGCAAAAGTTCTGCAACATCTCTCTCTATATATAAAAAAGTTGAATGATATCATTGGCCTACTTGAAAGTGGTATCTCAAGTGTCAAGGAAGCGTCTCACTTACTTGCACTTAACCAGGACTAACTGCAAAACTGAGATGTGTCTGTAGATCCATCTGTAACATGTAGTACATGAGCAATAGACCAGTTAACTGTTTTTTCTATACAGCTTCATTTGTTCACTTTTCTATATAATCGGTGCAAGATTAACAGGCTCTCTGGCTGTGAAAGCAGCCAGAGAGAAGGAGATTGGCAAGCGTAGCGAGCACGGGGTGCAGCCACCTAGTTTCTATTTATTTCTATTTTCTTATAAGAAACAGAGATTTGGCCATTTTTGGATACTCTTAATCTCAGCAAAATAGTCTTACATTTTTGCATAATATTTATTCCTAACCTTTGTTTCGAGTGCACCACTGCTTCTTTACTTCACACTTCTATTCATCCTGGGAGATATAATAAGCTTGCTGATGAACATTCCTACAAACTATGTGAAGTTCACTTCCCAGAATGTCATGCAAGAAGCTTTTGCCCATTTCCCAAGTAAATTGTTGTCATTAAGGAGGGCGCAGGTTAAGTGTTGTTTCTGGAGGTTAAAGGGCAGCAAGGAAATAAAGCCATAGATGCATGTGTTGGAAGGAGGAGCATTGTAGTCCACTTCTAGAATTTACTTGTCATTCCCAAAATCCCAGCATCCCACCTGCCTCTCAAACCCTATCTCTCCATTTCACATGCAAGCCAAGCAGAAACATTAATTTGATAGTTTAGCGCTATATTTTGAGTGATGGTAAATTTCCCTTTGCAATTTCATATGAATATTGAGCATGGGGAAATTGAGAACATGAGCCCATACTCCAGGAGTGGCCTCTCTTTAATGGTAAAAGTGCAGCTTGCAGCACCTCCCATTCTCTATCAGACTTAGCAGGGGAGCTTGGGATCCCTGCCTTGCAACACAGTGGTGGGATAGAAGATTCTGTTTAGTGAGGAAGGAGGTCTCGGGCTTCTGCCCAGTGGGAAGTGTCTTGGGGCTTCAGCCCAGCAGACAGCACCTGCCAGGACTCAGGGCATCTGCAGGAGGGACTGAAGCACCAAAACACATCAGGCACCTCCTGAGCTCCAGCCCCTGATAGGTGTGTCTCAGCTCTCAGAGTTCTGAAGGTTGTTGTAGGCAGCTCAGAGGGCCAGTAAGTTTGGCCACCCCTGCCATGCTCTTTACTGAAGAGTACCAACCCGCTTTGATCTCCAAATAAAACCCTGTTTGAACAAGGCCATCCAGATCAGTTTAGATGCTGCAGTACAGCATTCTACTTACGCACACTCACAATTCATGTTAGCAAACCAGTAAAACCACTTGTTAAAACAGTTTTGAACTCACTTCTTGATTATCCTGCCCCAAATCCCAACCTATTTTGTTTCTTTAGCAATGCCAGGGTTCCTCCCTTGTTGCTACATAAATTCAAATGTACAAGAGTGCCTTTTAGTCAGGGTTACAGTAACACATAACTGCATGTTTGGCAACAATGTTTTATATCATGCGCTCCTTCTCAATGTTTTGTTGTGCTGGTGGTTTTTTACTGTCACTTGCTTCTGACAAAAGCACACAAATGGAAACCCTGAGGCTTCTATTGCTAAACAATTGTGTTTCTCATTTATATGTTGTCAAGGAGATTAAAGACAGATCTTCAAATTATAGCATGGGAAGCCCTAATATCTGTGAGTCTTTCCGTATTCTTTATTGATTGGACCCATCTTTTGATTTACATTTGACTGAATGCTTCCTGCTTATCAGTAGTGTCTGAGTCCGCAAAAGTAGAAAAATTGTAAGATAACTAGAAAACTTTAAAACTGGAAAAAGATCCAGCTTATAGTTTTATCTGTGTATTTGTTTTGTCTCCTCTCCCATGCTTTGTCTATTAAAAATAAAGCTTCATACATTTGATTGTTGTTCAGTGGCCTAGAGGAAATGAGTATTGGAGGCACAATCAGATTCCCAATGTATCCAGTGCATGCAACACATTTTAACAGCCACCACTATAATTGGCACACACATAGGCAGGTCCAGAAAGGAGGCCAAGGACTGAACTCAGGTTGGAAAGTAGACTGCCCTCTTGTCCCGTGACATGACTTCTTATGCTGTTTCCCCCTCTCATTTCTGTGTGGTGGATACAGAGACTATACATTCCTGGGCTGTCAAGATCTGGCTAGAAAATGAAAATCCCTTCTGGCACAACCACAAAAAAAGTCTTGTTTTTGAGAAATGTTTGTCCTAAATGGGCATGAAAACTCAGAGCTACAAAACTTTTCACAGGAAGGGATTTTTAGAACCATTCTGTGCTGGTTGGTTTCCTCTTTCCCCATGCCCTTTCCCAGCTGCTACGTAGGCTACGTCTAGACTGCAGGCTTCTTTCAGAAGAAGCTTTTCCAGAAGAGCTGTTCCAAAAACATTTCTTCTGAAAGAGCGCATCCACACTGCAAAAGCACTTTGAAAAAGCAATCTGCTTTTTCGAAAGATAGCGTCCACACTGAATAGACGGTATCTCACATTTAAGCTGTGATTACTATGGACAGAATGGCCACCAGGCATCTGTGCTTTTTCCTCTTTCCTCTTCTTTCAAAAGAACTCCCTCTTCCCTGTCTATACATGCCTTTTTCCAAAAGAGCTCTTTCAGAAAAAGGCTTCTTCCTCGTAGAAGGAGGATTACCAACGCCAGGAAAACCCTTCTGTTCTTTCGATTTTTTTTTTCAAAAGAATGTGATCGTAGTGTGGACATAATTGAAGTTTTTGCGGAAAAATGGCTGTTTTTCAAAAAAACCTCTGTAGTGTAGACATAGCCCTAGGAGGCTGTTGTGAATTTCACTTTATGCCCTCAGGTGGAAAGGGAAATTGGCAAGATTTTTCTAGGCATGCTCCACAGGCTGAGCACCCAGGCTCTCTGTCTCTCCCCCAGAGAGGCAGGGGGGTGGGGGAAGAAGGAGGGAAGCAAAGAGCAGTCATTCAGTGTGCCAGCCATCACACACAGTCTGGCTGCAGCTCTCTGCCTTCCTATCTGGAAGGCTGTTGTCAATTTCACTTTCTCCCTATAAGCAGACATTGAAATTAATAAGAGTTTTACAAGTGGGTAGCCGATGAGCCATCATTTCAATTTTCAATTGCATGCATCTGTCGAAGTGGGTCTTTGCCCACGAAAGCTTATGCTCCAATACATCTGTTAGTTTATAAGGTGCCACAGGACTCCTTGTCGCTTTTGTTTGATTACCTTTCTGTAGCTGTACATTTGACTAACAGCTGTAGGTATAATATTTGTATTTATATCATGCTTTACATTTTTAAACATTCTATAAACAGTATAGTCCTTCAGTTATTTCAAGATGTCTTTACTCATCAGTACACTGCAGCTAATTTTCATTCAGCCCATATTATAGGAACCAAATAGAAATTATTATGCAAATTGTTGCACAAGATACATCATATAGTTAGGTCCAAATGTTCGGAGCAACCTTAAAAAAAGGCTTTGTCCTTTTCATTACTTCTGACATGTTTAACACACAGGGCATAATTAATGAGTGCTTAACCACAGAATCTTGCCATCCATCACTATAATTCACAAGACATGTTAGAAATATTTTGCCTAATGACGGATTTACAGACTAATTAAAACTAAAGGGTTCAATTAATATATTGGTTTCAAAGATAATGATTTAAGATATATACTGTTCTTTGTACATTGGTTCAAAAAATTATACAAAAGGCTAAATGAAAAATCTCCAGGTCTATTCATTGCCATTCCAGGCATAGATATACCATTTTTGTAGAACTTGGCTAGAGTAGACTAAACAAAATGATTTCCTGCCATCTCTGATGACTAGATGCAAAAATAATTTGTCCTTTAAGATGTCCTCGGAAGCAAAGAAAAAATTTCTTAGACTCTCCAATGTGCCTTTCATGAGAAAGTAATTAAACTCACTGACTGTGCCATCCACATGTTTGAGTCAGATAACAATGTAGTTGACTATCGTGGTCCCTATGCTGAAAAGACAGTAATCAGAAGACAAATGTGACTGACACCCAATTTACCTTAGGAAATTTCATTGACATTTCTTATTAGTAATGCTAAGTCAAAAATTCAATTTTATTATGTACATGAATGCAGCATATGATGCTGATTTTTAAGCGCAGTAAAGGTATACAGGACATCATTCAGTAACTAGATTAATTTACTTTCTCCCCTGTGCTAATAATCCATCATTCATAGTGTATTATTATCATTGTGTATTCTTACGGTGTGCTTTCACCAAAAGTGAAAAATCCATGTTCATTTAATTTAAAATCCAGATCTTACTGATCCCTCCCTCTCATTTTCCTCCTCTATTCAATGCCAGCATGCTAGTGTCCTTGTTTTCCTTTCAAGTGTTGTTGTACCCATTATTACTATTTGTGGATATTTATAAACTGCTTGTTAGCTCTGAAATCCTTCATTTGTACAGAAAAGGCAAGACAAGAAAGGAAAGACAAGACCTTCTTGACATCACAATAGCCATTCTAATGCACTAGACTGACAAAGTTAATTAAGCAGTAGGAGTTTCTCAAATTGTGCTAAGCTGAGAGGGAATCAACAACATTTTGAGTTCATTTAGATGTGAAGAAGGCTATTAGCAAGAAAGAAATGTAAACGGTACAATCTTAAATTAGTACCTCGTTCACATAAATGAACCAGCTCACATAAGTCTTTATCAGAAGTCATATAATTTCCTGCGTACAAGCAGGACTGTGATTTTGCAGCTGCTCATGACTAGAGCTGGGTAGGAGGTGATTTTCCTATCCCACGAAAATGTTTCTCATTCTGCTTTGGGACAAAAGTGAGACTTTTTTATAAAGGAATAGAGAGACCATCTCAGCCCAGAGCAAGCAATAGGCCTAGTGGGTGGAACCCCAGCTCAAGCCTTTGAATCAGGCAGAGCAGAGCCTTGGACTCAGATCTCCCCCTTCCCACATGAGTGTTAAAAATGACCAGACTGTAGAATCAATGAGTCATCATTCAGCCTTTTGTGTCAGAGCCATTCCATTGTATACTACAAGTGAAATATTTATGCAACTAGTAGTAGAGCCATCATAGCCTGGTGCTTGTGACACTTACTTGTGACATTGGTAGTTCAAGTCCTGCTCTGCCTGATTTGGAATAGGAACCTAAACAAGAACCTCTAAAATCCCAATGGCGTGCCTTAACCATTGGGCTATTTATTATTCTGAATTTGACCAGGAATTCTAGTCTGAGAACCCTTTCCCGCCAAAGTGCAACTGGTATATATCTAATAAATGTTTCACTTTTGACAAACTGGCATTTTCCAACAAAAAAGTTCTTCAAAAAATGCCCAACCAATTTTTTTCATGATCAATTTATTTGATGCCTTTATGACAAATGCAGTTGAATTGTGTCAATACGTCCAGGTTTTCTCACAACACAACCTGAGAACCAACAGTGTTTTTGTCTCCACGCCTATCATGTCCTTAGCTATATGGACAGAGAATGAATGCACAGGGTGGTACAGCAGCACACTGAGCAAAGTTGTTACACAGATGAGCTACACAATGAGATGAGTTGCACAATGAGTTGAGTTACACAGATGAGTTACACAACGCTGAGCTGTGTTGTTATACAGATTGCTGGGAGTCAGAATGATTAGCTAATCTGACTCCACAAGCATAGTTAAGGGAGAGTGGGGGCTCTGTCCCCTGAAAACAAAAACAAAAATACTGTGTGGTGACCTGACTGCAGGAAGACGTTATTGTGCTAGCCCAGCATGGGGCTTGGGCAGCATGCTTAGAAGCTATGATTACTCTGATGTGTGTAGGGATACCCAGGATTGTGAGACCCCATAGTGTGAGAGAGCCTTGTTTGTTCCTGTTGTGGATCAGCTCCCTGAAACCATCAGCCTCTGACAACATAGGTAGTACCTTCCAGATCTCTTTGTATGGGGAGCAGTCAGTGGTACAGGAACAGTTTTAGTAATGGGGGTGCTGAAAGCCAGCTCCCTTCTTACTTCACACACACACACACACACACACACACACACCCTGACCTGGGGGTGGGCCTCGAACCAGGAGCAGAGTCCCAGAATCAGCAGCCAGGATCTAGGGGGTGGAGTGGGGACAGCAAGCCAGGGCACAGGTGCAGGGCCAACAGCCTGTCAGGGTAGTTGAGCACTGAAATAAATTGCCTAGGGAGGTTGTGTAATCTCCATCATTGGAAATTTTTAAGAACTGGTTAGACAGACACCGTCAAGGATGATCTAGACAGTGCTTGGTCCTGCCGTGAGTGTCGGGGACTGGACTCGATGACCTATCAAGTTCCCTGGCCTTCTATGATTCTACACCTTATATAGTGCATGCAGTTCTGGTCACCCCATGTAAATATATATATATATATTAGAAAAGGTATTGGCAAGGGGACCAAAAATTATTAGGGCTGTAGAACAGCCTCCCTATGATCTTCCCAAAGGTTTTCTGAAAGTTCGAGTACACTACATTCAGAAGGCTGCCTTACCACATTCCTGCTGACACTCTCAAAAAATTCCAATGGATTGGTGAACCAGGATTTCCCCTTACAAAAGCCTCTTTTAGCAGCCTTTAATATCAGCCATTAAAATGTAATAGTGCAGACAGCATTGCCTTTCAGTTGCCTTATTTTCTGAGACCAAACAAGTAACTGTAGACAATTGCTTTTTTGTCCTGGGGTGGTACTGCAGACTATTTTATCACTCCTTTCTGTTCAAAAGGAGAGACTGAGGGATTTGGGTTTGTTTAGTCTGCAGAAGAGAATAGTGAAGGGGGATTTGATAGCAGCCGTCAACTTCCTGAAGAGAGGTTCCAAAGAGGCTGGAGAAAGGCTGTTCACAGTAGTGACGGATGGCAGAACAAGGAGCAATAGTCTTAAGTTACAGTGGGGGAGGTCTAGGTAGGATATTAGGAAAAACTATTTCACTAGGAAGGTGGTGAAGTACTGGAATGGGTTACCTAGGGCAGTGGTGGAATCTCCATCCCTAGAGGTTTTTAAGTCTCGGCTTGACAAAGCCCTGGCTGGGTTGATTTAGTTGGGATTGGTCCTGCCTTGGGCAGGAGGCTGGACTTGATGACCTCCTGAGGTCTCTTCCAGCTCTGATTCTATGATTCAATATTTTGGGAGGTATTTTTGGAATACGTCCAGATAAGACTGTGATAATGTTGGTCAGTCCAGGGAAGCTGCCCAAAGGAGTTGACAAAGATTATACTGAAGCCCTAACGGAGGAAAGTGATGTAATTGTAACATAGATACACTTCCTGAGTCCTTTTACTTGATCGTATACTGCATCTGGATTCTCAGGTAGTGGCAGTAGCCAAAGGCACTTTTCCGGAAACTGGCCAATAGAGGGTAATCTCTTATCATCATGGCATACTTTGTGTTATTGATGAGATTGTCACTTCAGATCACAGTGCTGTAATGTGTAGCTATACCTTGAGACTACTCTGAAACTAAACTGTTGGCCTGTTAAGTAGTATCATATGCCATAACCAAACTACACCATGATCCAGGAGGCTGTACTGATTCTCTGTAAGTCTGGTACCTGTGTAACTGCCACCAGGTAGATTTGAACTTGGGACCGCTGGAGCTTAGTATAGGAGCCTCTATAAAGCCAGCTGGCTCTCAGCCTGGGTTGTAGAGGTCTCATTCTTATCTGTTGCTGTGGTCTAGGTGCCACTGCATGGGACAGTGAACCACATTAGGGGGTATGTCTAGACTGCAGGCTTCTTTTGAAAGAAGCTTTTTCGGAAGAGATCTTCCAGAAACACTTCTTCCAAAAGAGAGCATCCACACTTCAAAAGCGCATTGAAAAAGCAATCAGCTTTTTCAAAAGACAGTATCCACACTCATTGGATGCTCTCTCTCATGTAAGCTGTGATTATTATGGACGGAGTGGCCCCTAGGACACCCGTGCTTTTTCTTGGAAGCCTCTTCTTTGGAAAAAACTCCCTCTTCTGTGTCCACACTCACCTTTTTCCGAAGAACTCTTTCAGAAAAGGCGTTCTTTCTTGTAGAATGAGGTTTACCAATGTCGGAAAAACCCCTGCATTCTTTCAATTTTCTTTCGAAAGAACGCAATAGCAGTGTGGACGTAAATGAAGTTTTTTCGGAAAAAATGGCAGTTTTTCCGGAAAAAAACCCTGCAGTCTAGATGCACCCTCGATGTCTGGGTTACACCTGGATACCCAGACAACCTATTCCATACTTCTGCAGCTGACAGCAGCAGAAACACTAGATCTCCCTTAGTAGATGAGTGGGCACTGTCATGAACAAGAACATGAAGGGTCTTTAACTTAGAAATTCACTTCCTACTTGCTCCACCAGGGTCTGGATTTAGTAACTTTCTGAGCTCACTGCAAAGTCTATCTTTGTTCCCATGCATTTGTATAGGATGTGGACTGGAGATTGATGGGATATTGTTATTATGCCTGCCACAGAGAGAAATTATTTAATTATTATTTATGCATATGTTGAATGAGTGGGATTATAATGATTGTAAAATGAAATTGTGCATGGGGTGGGAAATGTGTGTGCATTATTAATCTAAATAGCTAAAATAATAAATTAATAAAATATGAAAATGTAGCCTTGAACTATGCTTGCATTTTTGCCTATCATAACAGTGTACATCCCTCTTACTGAAAGAGGCTTTACATCCCTTTGAATCAGAGCTGTTGTAGTGTTCAGCTACTGACAAATGTGAAGATGCTGGAAAAGTAACTTTTCTAAAAGCTATGTACAGGTGCAGATATATGTGACTGCTTCAGAACTGGTTTTAAAAAATGATCTTACATCTTTTAATATGTGGCAAGGCATAAAACAGAATAAAAGAATAGAGCCCTGCATGGATGCAAATTTATATCCGCATCTGATCTGCAAAAATTGTCTGATAACCACGGATTTCCAGAGCTCTGCTAACAGCTCCCTAAGTCATCATACACCTGTGATGCAGGGCAGGTCTGTTCCAAACTTCTGACCCCCTAACATCCCTAAGATCTCCCCAGAGATCTCCTATCCCACCACCTGCTTTGCCCTCACCATACCTCCTTCCCCACTCTGGGCAGGGAGACTACAATCCCAGGCTCCCACCTGCAGTGCCACTCTACCAGTGGAGGGATCTGACACTCTTACAAGCCCCAGGGGCTCTAACACACACAGCACTTGAATCACTGCAGGAACGTAGGGTCTCACTCCCTTCCATGGATTGCAGTTTACCTCCTCTGGCTAAGCAAGTTGGAGACTACAAGTCCCAGAATGCCCAGTGGGCTGTTGCCACATATGGCAGACCTTTGCTCAGGATTAAGAGAGAGAGCCAAGCTGGGCTAGGTCACGGTGACAGCTGAGGGTCATGTGCAGATACAAAATTTGTATCCACATCTGATCCATGATATGCAGCAATGGGGTGTGATATAAAGTGGACATCTGTGGATTTGCAGGGCTTTATAAAAGGACACTGAATGCCCCAGTGACTCACTTAACATATATGTCATAAAGAATAGAACTGCATCTACACCGCACCCTAAACTCAAAATAAGATACGCAATTTGCATTAAGCAAATTGTGTATCTTATTTGAATTGAAAGCGCCAAATTTTGAAATAACATGCTATTTCGAGACATCCCTTATCGAGGGATGCCGAAATAGCGCACCCATTATTTCAAAAAATATTTCAAAATAATGGGCAGCTTGTTTAGACACAGGGTAGCTATTTGGGGATACCTCTAGTATCCCAAAATAGCTGTGCAGTGTAGACATACCCTTACGCAACATCTACACTGCGGCTTTTGCCGCAAGAGCCTATGCAAATGAAGCACTGATTAGCATATCACCGCACATCATTTGCATAATTTATTCAAGCTGGTTTTGCACAAAAACAATCAGTGTGGACTTTTTTTTTTGCACAAAACCCCTGTTTACGCACAAGATCCTTATGCTTCTCCCAGAGAGGCATAAGGATCTTGCAAAATAGGTTTGTGCAAAAAAAAAAAAAAAATCCACACTGTTTTAGCGCTAATAAATTATGCAAATGAAGCATGGTGATATGCTAATCTGCGCTTCATTTACATAGGCTCTTGCAGCAAAAGCTGCAGTGTACACAAAGCCTTAGACAGAGAAAATATCTTCTAGGTCACCTAGTACATTCCCCGGTGCCAAAGTAGCAAGAGCAGAAAAAAGGTCCTTTAATATTTTAGAGCCTTTTTGTTTCTTGATTACAAGAAAACTAGTGTGCTGTGTTTATTATAATGTCTGCTTTAGTTAAGCAGTTTTATTCAAACAGCAAATCATTCAGATGCCATACAATGGGAAATGAATGCCATTGTAAATTCTGAGAGTCTGGTGCTTTTTTGGAATTTCAGACAAAGCTTTCCGAGGTAAATGATATTCTGTACTTTATTATGGCTATGCATAGATTCACCACATTACTCAACACAATATGCATACTGGTATGTGAGTAAATTGTTCATATGAAAAGACAAAGGTACTATTAAGTTGCAATGAAGTTCTGCAAAATTAATCTTTAAAAAATCCAAAGTTGCCCACAGCAGTCCTTTGCGAGAAAACAGTGACTATTCCAGATTAACATTATTAGTCATATTCCCTAGGCAAATTAACTTGTGAATTTCCAGAGCAGCACTCAGAAATATATGCACAAGGCTATGATAAAAAAATAACAACTGGTACTTGAGTTGCATGGACCATACTGAAAACAGACACCTGCGTTTTTCAAAAACATTCCCTATTGCTAGCGGGGAATGCAACTGCATGGCTGTTCAGAGGCTTACACCCACAGGAGTGGCATTATTGCTGTTATATGACAAATGTTTCCAGGAACAATTGTCCAAAATAAGCCAGAGTTTGGGGACCTTGTGACCCCAACAGTTGTAGGGATCAGTGGACATTCAGATGGCCCCTTCAGCCTTCCTCAGCATAACCATCCCTCTTGCAAGCAAACAATAGCTCCCCTTTCCTTCTGTTTTCTTGGAGAGAAATCTCGTGGCCCACTTCCTCCTCTGGTCTACAGTGGTCAATAGGCCCAATTCTCCTTCTGGTGTTGTGAGAGGTGAGCAGGCTTGTTGTCTTTTCTATGGCCTGGGATCTTTGTAGACCTCTTTTCCTTTTTCTCTCTGTCTAGATCCTTCCATTTCCTCAGCTTTTTCTTATTCTTTTCTCCCTCAACCATTTTTGATTCCTGCCTCCATCTCCTCTACCTGTTATGCTGTGCGTCCACCTCTTAGTACTGTCTTCTCCTTCCTTTCTAGCTCCTGATCTATGCTCAATGATCTTACCAC
This sequence comes from Rafetus swinhoei, assembly GCA_019425775.1. NCBI lineage: Eukaryota > Metazoa > Chordata > Testudines > Trionychidae > Rafetus > Rafetus swinhoei. The sequence goes on along the minus strand of CM033424.1, from coordinate 66,502,654 downwards.
TCTGTCTCCCTGCTATGTTGGAAGAGACTGGATTGAATCAGTTTGATTGAACACAAATGCCAAACCTTTGGTGATTTCCCAGTTATGTAGGATGTATTAGCTGTTGTTCTTGTGCTAAATAAAGCATTCAGAATGCTTTGCGCATCCCAGCTTTGAGAGCTCTCCTAAGTTCAAAAGAAGAAATGTTAATAAGAGTAAGGATCAACAGAGCAACCACTTCTGCAGTTGTAGATCACAGACAACAAAAGAATTTAAAAGCAACAGTACTAATTTCAGTTTTACCAACCATGATCATTTGCTGGCATCTTAAGTGATAGGAATAAGAATAGTTTATTATTCAATTCATATTTATTTTCATTTAGTTGCTCTTTCAAGTGTCTTTATGGTCAAAGGTCTGTTGCTCAACATACCTATTGAAAATACACTTGTTAATGAATTCATAGAGAGGAAAAATAACAAAACAGAACCATGAGGCTCCACCGTGCCATTTTGACAACCACTTTTCAGAGTACAACAGCACTTTAAATCTCAATTTTAATACCAACCTTGGATTAAACATTGTGTAAGCATAAACCATTCCACATAGTTTACAAAGATTTGGGCATGACATATTAACAAATGCTTAACATTAAGCACTGAAGCCTGCCCAATGTGAAGTGGTGCCCAAAAGTAGAAGAGGGCCTATGAATATGGGTAAGCACCTGCGACAATATGGAAATTCTTCTTCACCCACATGGAAGCAGCAGAGCAGGCTCTCATTGGTATCCAAAAGTATTGGGAGGGATCTGGCCCTAGGATTTAGTTTAAGGGATGGAGAATGTGCCTCCCTCCCTGCCACCAAGTTAATATGTCTTCAGCGAGGGATATTTGCAGCTTCTGTTCAGGGCATCAGCAAGATACATTCCCAAACCCATTCACCTTCCCAACTAGAAGAATATTGCCCTGACTGGGGGAGGATTCCTGTAACAGAGGATGCAGTAGAGAGAGAATCTGTTCCCCTGACTGTGGAGCACAGCAGGTTTTGGCTTTAAACAGTTAGTGACTGAGAAGCTATTGTTTAATATGGTGCAAAGTATGGATAGAATTCATTATCTGTTACATCAGACCACTCCAGATAGAATTTAGGCACAGAAGCAAAGTCTCAGATCAGTAGTTATATTTGTAGATAGTCAGGAAATTTATGGTAAAAATTGTCAAAAGCACCTAAGCCCCATTTTCAAAAATGAATTGGGCACTTAGGATCCTAAGGATACATGTCATGACCCAGAACACCCATCATACTGCTCTGATTTATTGCAGGAGACCAGATTGCACATCCCCTTTCTCTTTTCTGGCTTCAGTCAAGCATAAGGGCCTATGCTGGCTCTGAAATATTGTTTGTCATTTATATAGATAGGTGTGCACAATGCTTTAATATGTTTCTCCCAGAGAAACATCAACTATGATCTCAATGAGTAAAAATCATAAATGTTTGCTACAGCTGATGGAAACAGCAGTTTGCTTTTTTTTTAATTTAAGGTTTCAATATCATATGCTCGACAGCCTAGCTGGTTTGGGAATCACATTTATTTTTTCTCAGCTCTGTTTGCAGGCATGGCTCATTAAACCATTTATTGTATAAATTGGTTACTTCAAATCACGCACTGGATGGTGGTTCTAAGTCAGAAACATGGGGTAGGGTGTCAGTCTGTAAGTAAATTATCCTCAGCTGTCACTCAGACTGACTGCCTTAATTCTTCAAGGGTTAAAAAAAATTCTCACAGTGTAACTGCCACTGAAGTTTACAGAGGCTATGTGTACAGAGCAGCGTTATTACAGAATAACTGAAGTTATTCCTAAATAACAAAGAGCGCATCTACACAACAAGCCATTATTTTGAAGTAATGGCGAGCTGGAGCACTTCTTACTCCAACTCCTGTAACCCTCATTTCACAAGGAGAAAGGGAAGTCAAAGGAAGAGTGTTCTTCCTTAGATTTCCTGCAGTGTGGACAGCACCAAAAGCTCAATTAAGCTATTTCGACTTCAGCTACACAATTGACTTAGCTGAAGTTGCAGCTTAATTCAACTTTTGCCCTGCAATGTAGATGTGCCCTAACAGCCCACCAACAGCGGAACTCCCAAGCCTGGAATATTCGCCTCTTGCTGCAGTTTACATAGTGTGCAGAGAAAATCAGCTCCCCAGCATTTGTATAACTGTCTTGCATTTGTTATGGCAGTTTCAGCACTTGCATTATATACTGTTATATTTGGTGCTTATTATGCTGAAATAAAAATTCCATTCAAGATGAAACCTACTGTATGTTTATTTTGCGGGGGGTAAGGGAAATCTGTAGTGTTTGACTAATGAAGAATGTTCATAAAGTAGCAATTTAGTGGTCATAGTGGTTTCTGTTCTAATGCAACGTTTGTTTGTAAACATGCAACAAATATTTGGCCCACAATAGGATCCAATAATTCTGCCTGCCTTGGAAAACATGTGTCCAAGCCAACAGTCCTTACTCAGAAAATGCTACTTTAAACTACTGTTTCAACAGCTTGGCTATTACCGCTATACACATGAGTGATTGCATTGTAATGTGACATCTTCCAAAAATGCATTGATTCAGTCCATGGTGTTGAGTTATATAATTTTACAACGTTATAAAGCCAGTGGTTTTCAAACGCCCTCAAGGGAACTGAGGGACACAAATTCCATTGATTTTTTTCCCATTGGACTTGTACTTCTAAGGCACGCTTAAAAATCTCCTGCTAAAAGTTTGGGCATGATTCTCTTGTGAGTCAGAAATACTAATGAAGTCAATGGAATTGCACTGGAATAAGACTGCTGAAATGAGGCCTCTTGTCTTCTTTTTTAAAATTCTCATGACTTCTAGGTGACAAAACCTAATATAGCATTTTCAGGTAGGTCTAGTTTGCAACTAGACCATGGAGCTGCCTACAACCTGGGGACAGGTGAATAAACTCAGTTAACATTTATGAACACCAACTAAAAATGGAAACCATTTGGCACTCATGTGGAAGGGCATATAATCTTGAACAAAACCAGCTTTATAAAGATAGTCTTGCAAACTGCAACTAAGGGCAGGTCTACACTAACACCCACCCCTTCCTTCCAATAATCTAATTTATGTGGCTTCGGCTAAATTCAATGTACTTACTGTTCTCCCAACAATGTTGGCTACTCTTCTCATCCTGGCGAAGTTTTGGAGTTGACAGGAGAGTGCTTTGAGATGCGATAAATCGATGTCCGATGGATTGATCGCTGCAACATGGATCCCCGGCATAGCGGAGACAAGACCTTAGGTTAGGAAAATTGATGAGGTGTGACTCTGATAGCATCTCTGACATGCTAGCTGCACTAACAATCACCATTCATCGGTCTAATAGGCCTTAACATATTTTGAAAATAGTGATCAAAATCTATCTCAGCTCTGCACGCACTCACAACTTTTGTCACACGTGTAAGTAATTACCACCATTCTTTCTGATCTAGTGTAGAGTGTGGAGGCCCATAGAAAGAAGAGACAATTGTATGTGCTGTAGTTCCCTGAAACAACTAGTCAGGAATGCTCTGAATTTCTCTAATCACCATATGGAGGTAATTTTGTGCTGTGGCAAAACAGACTTTGTCAGACCACAGCGCTGTTGGATGACTAATTCACGAATATTTTCTCCTACTTGCTCTGGCCTATTTTCCAAGGTTGACCACTTTCTGTAAAGTGACCTCTGCTCAGGTGGCAGTAACTCCTTTTGCCTTTTCAATAAGCTGATCTCCCAGCAGGTAGCCCTACAAAGATCCAAACACACGGAGAGGATCTACTTCCACAGCACAGACACAAATTGTATTGCAGTTTGTATTCACTGACTGTAGCTTGAATATGCTGCTGGAAAGGAAACTGATGCAGGGCAATCTGCTTTGCACTAATTGTTAGATAGTTTTCCCAAAGATTCTGCTTTGAAATTCCAAATATTCAAAATGGCAAAGTCACACTGAACTCTAATGCCTAAATGGAAAAAAGTGCATATAGTGGTTAGAACAGTGGACTCTAATGTAGAACTTTTGAGTTCTATTCCTCAGTTGGCTGTAGAATTGTTCTGTGACTTTAGGCAAATTACTTAACCTCTTTTGCTTCAATGTATCCATTAGCAAATAGTTCTAATACGGACCTACCTCAGAGGGGTGCTATGAGACTAATTCAGTGATTGCAGACCATTTTGATATTCTGAGAAGGAGAAAGACATTCCCCACAGTCCCCTCACACACCAGAGCCTAGTGGGGCCCAGGCTAATCGATTTTGTGTGCTCTAGTCTCGCAGTAGGCCTTGGGGACCAGATCCAGACAAGGCAGAGGCCGTATTCAGCCCCTGGACCTGAGGTTCTCCACCCCGAGTTAAAGGAACATAATTTAGATGTAAGGCATTAATGAAACAACTGAAACCATGTGGAAGATTAGATTGGCAGTATAAGGTTAGTCTTTCCACCATCCCTTAACTAGGAGATGTATTTTGTTGCCTGTGTGAGAGCATATAGGTTAAGAGTGAATTTTATGCTACTAGTATGGTTCTTCTCCTAATATTTAGTTGCTGGCCTCTCCTTATCCCTTGTTTCCAACCTGGTCTGATCCTTCCATAGCTTCCAAAACCCTCTTGCACAGCTGCAGTTGTGGGTCAACTTGGTTTATCTATTAAGTCAGCACACTGAACGGTATGTCCATCTTGCAAGAGAATCAATCCACGTTTTAAGTGAATGTGTCAGTTTCTATTCTACGTTTCCTGTCCCACCAGGAGGAAGGACTCTTTCTTTTACATATACTTACATTATTTTATTTAACTTATATGTACGTTCACATATGTTATACTCCATACGTAGCTAGATGTATTACGCATATGTTCATATAAATATATGTTTAATATTATTCTATACAAAGCAATGAATATATCACAGACAGATATGTGAGAAAAGGTAATCTACACAGCATCACAAAGGGATCCAATAAAATTGTCTGTTGAGGGAAGAGGTCAAATGGCCTGTGATGTCATAAATCTATTTCAGTAAATAAAGATATAGGTGTAATACAGAAAAAAAATGAATTAAAAAAGACAACAGTGAGTTTTTAAAGTAATTAGAAAATTGGGGGTAGGCTTAGCATCTATCGCAAACCCATCCTTAAGTCAGGGGTGCATGAGCCCATGAGCTGGATCCGGCCCCCATCTTAACTTGATCCAGTACATGGCAAATCTCCATGCCACTGGTAAGAAGCCCCAAGCATTGGTGCCCCCGTGCAGGGCTGAAGCAAGAGTTCCAGTGCCCCAAGGCCATTCCCACTACAGGCCAGGCCAGATGAAGAAAGGGATTTTAGGGACTGCAGCCCCGGGCCCTGGGCTAAGGGGATTGCTGCAAAAACCTCTCCAGGACCCAAAAAGTCCAGCACTTTTTGCCAGCCCCCTTAGTCCAGGACCCTGGGCTGCAGGCTCTAAAGCCCCTGCACACTACCTGGCTTTGCCTGGCGTGGGGGGAGAGGGAGGCAGCTATGCATGCTGCTGTCCCATTACACTGTGAGTGCCTGGGGCAGCTCTGTCTCTGCTCTTCCCTTGCCCGCAAGCTCTACCTCTGCATCTCCCATTGGCCAAAAGTCCCAGCAAATGGGAACTTGGGGGCAATAGCCCCAGTGCCTGTAGGCAAGTGCAGGGCAGGGCAGCCTGCACTGAGCCACCTTCTGCCCACCACAACCACCAAAGGGGACCTGCCTCAAGTAAGTGTCTCACAACCCAATCCCCTGCCCCAGCCCTGAGCCTCCTTCCCTCCCCTAACGTCCTCCCAGACCCCACACCCCAACCCTGAGCCCCAGCCCTTAGTCCACTTCAGCACCCTAACTCTTGCCCAGGCCCAGCACCCCACCCCAGCCTCCTACCCTGAGCCACCTCCCACAGTCCAAATCCCTTGGCCCCAGCCTGGAGGTGCCTCCTGCATGCTGCACATCTCATCCCCAGCCCCACCCCAGAACCTGCATCCCCCGTTGGAGCCCTGACCCCCTTCTGCACTCGCCTTTCTGCCTCAACTCAAAGCCCCCTCCCTCACTCTGAACTCCTCATTTGGGCCCCACCTCAGACCCTAGAGGGCCCCACAAAATGTAATAGGCCCAGGTCCCCAGAAGAGTTTATCTGGTGAGTTGAGTAAGGTTTTTGTTTGTTTTTTGCTTGTTTGCTTGCAGGTAAGCTGAGTGAAGTTTTTTTTTCTCTCTTTTGTGTGGCCCTGATTTTTCTATGGGTCAGTGGCCCCGACAGAGAAAAGGTTCTACACCCCTGCACTAAGTATTGTTCAGAACAGCTGGATGGTGTATTCATCAGCTCCTGCTCTATGAGATAATCCCAACAGTCTATATTCTATACTTTCTTGGTTTTGTTCTTTCACTGGTAGAAATATAAGTCAGTGACCTTGTTATACAATACAGTATAAACTAATGGCATGAAACATGTATTTGAAGTTCTTTGAAGGAATGCAGCAGAAACAGAATTAAGAACTGTGATGCTGCAGCCACTTAGAAGCAAATAGCATCATGTACCAGACAAAAACACCACTATAAACAGAATAACAATAGGCTTTGGATCATAAACACCCATATAGGTTTTAGCATGCATTTAGAGTCCATTGTGCACATGTTACTGCAGCATGTGTGCACAAACCAGCGACTGCCTCAACATTTGGATTTGCAGCGTTGGAGAAGCAAATGTAAAGACTGATTTTTGAAAGTTCCCTCCCGTATGTTCCTTATGACACACAGTGACAGCATTATCTATTTACAGCAGACACACTTTTTCAGAAGAAAAACAACAAATGGTCTGGTAGCACTTTATAGACTAACAAAACATGTAGATGGTATCATGAGCTTTCGTGGGCACAACCCACTTCTTCAGATGACCGGAGTTATGAGTTTTAGGATGTGTACACCCAAAATAAATAGGAGAGGGGAAGGGGAGGGGGGAGGCAAGAAAAAGGGATGGGGATGGGAGACAGAGAGCCGAGGGAATCAGTAAGTATCTGAAGATTGGGTAGTTAAACCGAAGCAGATAAGAATCAAAGTCAATAGATAGACTCCCAACTTTCATCACGACAATCTCTGTGGGAAAGACTCAATGGACACAAATCAGATACACATAAAGGAAACATACAGAAACCTATTGGGGAGCACTTCAGTCTTCCCCATCATACTTTAAAAGATCTCCAAGTAGCTGTCTTGTCACAAACCAGTTCTACAAGCCAGATCCACAGGGAAGCATTGGAATTAGGGTTCATCCGCAAATTCAATTCACATGCTAATGGACTCAATCATGATGAAGGTTGGGACACTACCAACTTAACAGCCATTGAAGGTGCAGACAGCTCTTTGTGTAGTATCCTTCCTGACATGGGAGTCTATCTATTGACTTTGATTCTTATCTGCTTCGGTTTAACTACCAATCTTCAGATACTTACTGATTCCCTCGGCTCTCTGTCTTCCACTCCCTTTCTTTTTCTTCCCTCTCTCCTCCCCTTCCCCTCTCCTATTTATTTTGGGTGTACACATCCTAAACTCATAACTCCGGTCATCTGAAGAAGTGGGTTGTGCCCACGAAAGCTCATGATGCCATCTACATGTTTTGTTAGTCTATAAAGTGTTACCAGACCATTTGTTGTTTTTTTTCTGTAACAAACTAACTCGGCTCTCCCCTGACACTTTTTCAGTAATAATACAGTATCTCCGTTATTTCCCTAGAATGACTTTTATGCATTCCAAATACAAGGATTCAATGAGTCAAGGTGACTGGAAAAAATTATGTGGTTTAGAGGGACTTGCTTAGATCAGCTACCTTGGTATCGCCACACCCAGTAAGGACTTGTATGTTCATCCATTGAGTTCACTGGAAAATGCTGACTGATCCTGAGAAGTCCGGTTTTGGAGGCAATACTTGTGGAACTGTTAAAATCAGGAAAAGAGAAAGAGCAGCCACAGGGCGCACAGATGAACCTTCAGTGCACAAGAAGATTATACCTTTCAAGTCTCTTATTACCCATGACAGCAGAAGTTGAGAAGAAAAACAAATTGTTGGAGTGGCTGAATTATGGTAAAAGACTAACAGTTAAAAAATGTAGTTAGACTAAGCAATGACGATAATTGTTTACAAATACTTGGTGGATGTTTATATCTAGAAGTAAGAGAAAGTAAAAGTCAGTATGACTAGGACTGATGTGTCACCCCAGGCCCCATGTGGCAGCCACCCCAACTGTCTGTGGATGGGAGGGATCTGGAGGATTACAGAGGGCCTAGCATAGGGTGACAGCAGGGGTCCCTCCCCCCTACACTCACCATGCAGGCCATGGAAGCCAGAGCGGCTGTCAGCCTGCTCTGCTCCGCTGCAGCACCCTCACAGCCCACTTTGCTCAGCTTCTTTGAGGTGGTGGGGAGCGGAGCTCAGTGGGCTGGGATAGGGTGGCTCAGCAGAGTGGAGCAGGCTGCCCGGCCACTTCAGCCCCCACCACCTGTGTGGAGTGGAGGGGAGAACACCTGCTACCGCTGCACCAGGCCTCCCCATAATCCCCCAGGCTGCATTGCTCGGGGCAGGGAATGGGAGGTGGAGTAGGCTCAGAGCAGGGATGGGGTTTGGGGAAGAGGTGGAGCAGGGGCAGGGCCTGTGACAGAGGGGGTGCCTCAAACCCAATGCCTGGGGTACTGGGGGGGGGGTTGCCCCAGGCCCTGTACCCCCCCTTGGGATGACCCTGGGTGTGAACAAAACAGAGGTGACCATGGAAGAGGGGACAGGTAAGGGACTGAACAATTAAAAGACTGAGGTTGGAAAGAAAGTGAAGAAGCGAGAGAGAGAAGACGGACAGTAGAGGGTGTCACATTATTGGATTTTAAGGGCCTGGTGTTTGCCCCAAAATCTATAGAAAGGGGGCCATGTGAGGTGTCAAATGAAAGCTTATGTTCTACTGATTCTATGTATGCTATTCATGTACTTGTGTGATATCTGTATGTGGAGTTATGAATATGTACTCTGTGCTTATGCTGGAAGGTTCTCTGTCTGAGACAGAGCAATGGGCCAGGAATGTCCAGTGAATGACTATGCTAATTAGCACAGTTCCAGGGACAATGGCTCTCAAGGTGCCCAATACACACCTGAGGAATGCATCTGGAACCTGCAAACCAGTCAGTATCTAATGGCTGCTGACATGGGACACAGGGATAGGTCAGTTGGCCATGTGACCTGCTCCAGCTTGGAAGGTACCAGGGATAGATATAAAGTGCCATGAGGCAAACTCCATTTTGTCTTCAGTTCTGCCACTGATCCCAGATGCAGCCTTGCGAGGGACAGCGAGCCGGGAAGGATTGTCGACCCATCCTGACATAGGATATACACCAGAGACTTTTAAGATAGCAGTTTATAACATCTCTGCTGAGAGCTTGCATCAAGAACTTGGTGATTGGTGCATGTAATGTATTTTCTTTAACAACCTTACTCTCCACCTTTTCTTTCTTTTATTAATAAACCTTTAGATTTTAGATTCTAAGGGTACGTCTAGACTACAGGCTTTTGTCGACAGAGGCTTTCTCGACAGATACTGTCAACAAAGCTTCTGTCGACAAAGAGCGTCGAGACTACATCCAGTTCTGTTGACAAAGCAAGCCGCTTTGTCGACATGAAGTGTATCATGAAAGGACAGCGTAGATGCAATAACGCCTTCTGTTGACAGAACTCTGTCGACAAAAGGCGTTATTCCTCATAGAATGAGGTTTACCGCCGTCAACAAAACTGCCGAGTTCTGTCGACGTTATGTCAACAGAACTCGGCGGTACTGTAGACGCAAGTATAGTTTTGTCGACAAAAGTGGACTTTTGTAGACAAAACCCTGTAGTCTAGACACACCCTAAAGGATTGGCCCAGCATGATCTTGTGGGTAAGATCCAAAGTGTAAATTGGCTGGGGAACTGTGGCTGGTCTTTTGGGACTGGGAGAACCCGTTCAGGGTAGGTGAGATTGGGTTCTATAACCCCTCACCTGTGTGTTAGGCCCGAGACTGATTGTGGCACAGGAGAGCTGCGGTGTCTGAGGGGTTTTGCTCGTGAGGCTTCCTGCTGTCCAGATTGGCAGCTGAAGTACTTGGTGTGACTGGTTTGTGGCCTATTTGGGAAAGGCCTCCAGTCAGGGGCTGTAAGGAGCCCTGATTTTGAGCAATTCGCCCTGAGCGGATGCCCTCAGTGGTACCCAGAACTGGCCCGGTCTGTCAGAAGGGAAAGTGAGAAATAAGAGGAATGGGGAGAAGACATACCCTTAGTATGAAAAAGAGGAAGAAGTATGTCTACGCTGCAATCGGAAGTGATTGCAGCTCATATATATATACCTGAACTAGTATTATTCTCTATTTTCAGGCCTCAGAATCCCTAGTGAAGGAAAAAAATGTCTCCTGAGGGATTTGTGAAGTATGAGGGAGGTCTAGAGGCCTTTGGAATTCAGAGATGGGGTAGGAGATATCAGAATATAATTAAGTAATTAATACAGAACATCTAGATCTGGTTAGCACCTGATTATCTTATAAAAGATGAGGATCAAAAGTTCTTCCTTTCTGATTTCACTTTGTTGTGAAGATCCAGAATAAAATCAATATTTTAAAAATATTACCTTCTTCAAAGATTCACTCTGCAACATATGAGTACTGCAGAGATCAAAACCCAGTGGAACTGATGCAGAAGTGAAATGCAATACTAATTTATTTAAAAATAAAATAAGGATAAGGGCTTTTGTAAACACCAGTATATTCCTTGTTCTTTTTATGCCATAACATGGTACCAGTTTATTTGCAAAAATAGTATCTATTTTTAACATTCCACATGATTGAATAATTAGAGAATTGTATTATGCGAACACCTTAGAAACCCTTGGTGATGGTGTGAGAAGAGAGGCATTATCAGCATGCATAAATGAAAAGAGAGTAGTAGTATTCAGTTATAACTTCGGTGAAGACTCTGCAGTCAATATTCTGCCTTAGTCTTTAAAACAGCAATAAAACTAATTAGATAAAATGAAGGTGTAATAAAATGTGAGTACACATAATAATGAAATGACAAAGACAGGGAAAAGTTGTATAAGAATGTAATAGGGGACATTAATGTTGCCTTAGAATTTGTAAACCTATCTATGAACTCTAGGATCTGTGGAAATATGTGTGCCAGTGTTGTGGACAGAGTACTTGATTGTAAGTCAGGAGACATAGTCCTGACTCTGCCATTGGCCTGCTGGATGACTTTGGCCAGGTAATTTAACTTCTCTGTGCCTCAGTTTCTCACTTTGTAAGTGTTTTGAGATCTACTGCTGAAAAGCTGTGGAAGCCCTAGGTATTATTATAGTAGGAAATATCACTGTCTGTTAAATTCTATGTGTAGAAGATTTACCCAAGATTGCTCAGATCCTTACCTCATAATTTTTGTCCTTAACTCATAATTTTGGGGAGTTTGAAAATAAAATGAAAATGTGCATGCTTCATTTAAATCATTGCTCTGGGGTGGGGCTAAAGATGAGGCTTCAGAATACAGGCTGCCCCGGGGAGGAGGACTACCTCAGCCCTCTCTCACCACAGCTGCTTGGGGCCAAGTGAGAAGCATCTCTCCATGGCCACTGCAGCTCCAGCAGGTATAGCCAAGGATGGGTGCATTTCCCCCCTTCCCCCCCGCAGCAGGGGCAGGCCCAGGTTCATCTGCCCACTGCATTCCCCAGCCAGAGTGAGGAATGCAACAAATGGGGCACTTTCCCCTCACTCACTGATAAAGGGGAACAGCCAGCAAGTGTATTAATTGGGAGGGGCTTCAACCACCCCACCCTGCCTAAAGGGCATCTGAGGGGAGGGAGGCTTGGGGCTGAGGCAGTCATCGATGGGAGTGGGGGGATGCCCCCAGCCAGCCCCTTTCACCTGCCTCGTGATTCTGTCTCTTTTCTGTTTAGTTTTATGAGAAGCAATCCCATTCCAGGCACATCCCATTTTCCTGGCAGAACCAAACCCTTCCCTTGCTTTAAGTTATGACAAGAGGAAACTGTATATCAAATTTGGCGGTTCTAGTTCTTACCATTTAGGGGAAATTCTTGAACAAACAGACATAGACAGACACACGGAGAGACCCACAAACTCTCTCAAATATAGAGTAGATAGTTGTAAAGCCAGCAAAAGCTTTATCAACATTAGGGTTCCCAACAGTGAGAATTTTTGGTATAATTCCCAGCGGTTGTCAAGTCTGATGATTCAAACTGTTCTGCATTTTGTCCTTGCACATACTGGCAGCAAGCTTGTGTTCAGCACAGTTTCTCCTCCACATCTAGTCTTCATCTTGGAAGCCCTATGAAACTTTCTAAGTAGGTGGGATATGTTATCTGACTTAGTCATTTCTCACATCCCCACCCAAACGTTACACGAGCCCCCTACACATCGAATGCCTTCTCTGACCTGGTTCAGCAAGACTCATTTCTGCCACCCACACAAAGGAATTCAGACACGACATTTTCTTCTAAAAGACATTTTTTTAAATAATACAACCGTTCCATGTGCATGCCTTTGCTGAGTTAGTGTGTCACCTCATTGTAGTGAGCACGGTATCTCCCTCCTGCATTCCACCTTTTTCTCTCCATCACACTGTGTATAATATCAGATCGCAAGCTTCTCAGGGTTGGGGCCTTGCCTAGGGCTTATGTACTGTGAGGAGCCTAGCACAATTATGGGCAGCATTAAACAAGAGTTCTATATGGACCAGTCCCACTCCTACCAAAGTCACTGTTATTAGGCCCTTACTTAAATATCAAGAAGTGCACTCAGGATTCCACTTTTCATCTCTCATTGTTGATGGCCTCTGTAACTCCTTCAGGAAGCAGATATAGTGGAATTTTTGAGAATGGAAAAGTAGGAGTTCCATGCCTGTGCATGGGCTTAGCTTCTCACACCATCACCAGAGCAGGTATGGCAGATAGAAGCTAGGGGTTGCTCTGACTGGATTGCCACCATTGGTTAAAAAAATACAACCAACCTTGCAGATGATGGGAAGAAAATGAGCATACTATTTCTCTGTTTTTCGCCATGGCTTTCTTAATCTTTCTTGTCCTCTCTTTTCCCATATTTGTTCTTATACCACCAATTACCCTCTTTCTTCTCCATTCTTCCCACTCCCAAACTATCTCCTGATCTCCCCTTAGAGTTAAAAACAGCTTTAAAAATAAACTTTCAAGGGTTACACGCAGTAATAGAGTTGGGCTTTTTTTTGGTGAGGAGAACAAATAATTCATTTACCAAAATGTGCAGTTTGGGGTCAGTTGAAACTGTTCACTAATTGGGGTTGAACTCAACAAGTAGTTTCTCTAAAAATAGTCAAAGGGTTTTGTCTCAATATGTTTACATGGAGCATTTCAACTTTTCATTTCATATTTTGTTCTGAAATTTAGTTTGGATATATTTTAGGAGGTACTATATGGGTAAGAAAACTGAAAATGAAATTAAACTAAATGAAAAAAAGAGGAAAACAAAATATTTATTCTGACCCAAAATATCTTTTTGTTTCAATGAAGAAAAGGGACAAAGGCAAAATATTTTAGGAATTTTGCTTTAGTAGCTAGATACCACCAGATTAAAGGAGCACCTGAGGATTGAGGGGAAAAGTCTAAGGACTGTTTCAGTTCCACAGAATGTCTTTTTGAGTCATGAATACTCCAAGGACATTTCGGAAGGTGGAATAGGAATGAACCCCAACCACAGAAATTGAACATTATAAAGGACTGGAATGTTCCTACAGACCTGGACCGCATAGTTGCCTGGCATTGTCAGTGCTCACCTATTCTTCCTGTCAGCTGGCCAGACAGATAACTCGTCTGTGCCATGAGCACCCAAATTAATCCAACACTGTGATTTTTTTATAAGGCAGGACATCCTTTTCTCTGCCTCCCTACCACTAGAGGCGGATCACAGTCCTGGACTAATTTCTCAGTCTCCATGTAGTTAGGGAAATTATGATACACCTGGAGGCACAGCGGTTGGTAGGTCTCAGAGACTCTATAGGAGATTTATTTTAAACATTCGGAGCAGACAGAGCCATTAGAACAACTAACTAAGAGCAAGTCTGGGATGGACAGAGACACACCAAAGTATCTGAGCCACTGAAGGAGAGAATTCTGAAATATGCTGTGCTTAAATTCCACAGTCGCCTTGTCCATTTGTGTTAATGTGTGATGTCCCAAAGTTGCTATAAGTTTTAAGTTGGACAAGTAGATGAGCTTAGTGGATGCAGATCAGTGGTTTTCAGAGGCTGTATATTAAATGAGAGGGAAACCAAGTATTCAGCTACAGAATTGAAGTGTCTGGCTGTTGTGAAGACATTCAAGCCCTATCACTCCTATTGACTAGGTACAAAATTCACAGTTTACACAGCTCAACTTAGAATGATACCAGTGGAAGTGGATTTTCTTTAGCTGTGCATGACTACAGGTGGTAAGGATTGGGCACTTTCTTGTCTTCACTGTCAAGAAAGGAAAGCATGTGGGGAGCCGGTACACTTAGGGAGACAGCTTTTAAGCCAGATCCCTGTGCGCACCAGCTCCCAGCGCAGACACCTGCCACCCTTTGCTGCTGCCTCTTATACAGAGGCAGCAGCGTGGGGCAGCAGATGGGTTCTGATATACTCAGGGAGCCAGCTTAAAAACTGGCTCCCCATGCATACCAACTCCCAGGGAGCCAACTGCCAATTTCAGTGGTTACACGTTTACTTAATTACACACATTTTAACATCCCTACTAGACATGATATTTGGGGATTGTGTGGTCCTCGTGGAAGGATTTGCCAAGAAACTATTAAAAAACCTCTCCTATATGTTATACCATCTTTTGTCAATAGTACAATTTTGGAACTCTTGTTCAACACTATTAAAATTGAAGGAAATTACCAGTGATGACATCATTCAGTAATTACTCTCATTATTCCTTCTTTCCCATTTTTTTTCATCTTATGAAGATGACACTCTTTAATTATGTTTTGGCAGCTGTATTTAAACCATTCCCATAAGAACATGAGTGCTTATGTTTTCAATTGCTAATGTTGCCTATAGAAATAATGATTACTGAGAGATAGTTCAGCATGACAAGCCAAATGTACATATCAGAAAGGGAAACATCATTAATTTATTCTGTCTTCTCGCAGCCTTCCTCACTGAGTCTCATTGTTTGCTCTCTTTATGAAGGAGGATTCCATCAATAAAACTTTTATCAAAACGGGGGAAGAAGTAACGGTACGCTACTCAAAAACTGTGCCTCCTATCCTGAGGCAGCTCTGTGCTTCTTCAAAAAAAAATGACACAGAGAATTAATATTGTGACAATTTTTATATAATCATTAGGCTGTTAAGGTAGCATCCCTTTTAGATCAATGAGAGCACTAAGAGATACATGAAGTTTCAATGCAGCCATCAACTAATTGAGCCAGTATTGCCTCAGGTATAATAATTTGAAACTTTTTTTAAATAAAAGTTTTAAATCACGGCATCAGAGAAGTATCAATACATTATACCCCTAGGTATTAAATGTTTCAAGACCTGAGTGTTATAGAGCTATTCCATTAACAGTCATTTTGGAATGTTCTTGTCCCATCTTGAACGTCTCCCTCAGAGTAATTTGGTAGATTACCACAGCAGTTTTCAAACTGTGAGTCAGGATCCAAAGTGGGCCCCTCTGCCATTGTAATGGTGTTGCTAGGGGTGGTATTAGATTTGCTGGGGTCTGAGCTTGAAGCCTGAGCCCATCACTTGGAGCTCAAGCTAAGCCTCACCACCTGGAGCCAAAACCAAAGCCTGGGAGTTTAAGCCCTGTGTGTTAGGGGCTCAAGTTACAGCGCCATCCCCCACCTGGGCCTGAAGTCAGTGGGCTTTGGCTCTGGCCCCCCGTCTTGGGTCAGTGGGGCTTGAGGTTTGGCTTTGCCCCTCCCCTCTCAGGATGGCAGAGCTCAGGCTTCAGTCCCCCTCTTGTGGGGTCATGTACTAATTTTTTTTTTGTCAGAAGAGAATAGCAGTGCAATGAAGTTTGAGAACCCATTTCCATGTATGTCTTTCTAATAACAGACATGTGAGGTGGCTTCTGCTTATGCTGTGCATTTATAGTAACTATAACATAATTAGCATCCTACCAGCGATAGAGAATGTAGCTTGCAGGAACCAATGTATTTTTCTCTTATGAAAATGAATCATTTTAAATCAAAGAGCAAAATCTAAAGGGAATAAGACATCACTTGTGCTTGTTCCTTGTAAATCCCATTAGTTGCAATAACTGGGATTTGCATTACACTATCACTTCCAAAACACAACTAGAAATGATTTAGATGAAGTAAAATAAAGGGGCTATATTTTGCCCCTCTTCGTCAAGTTGAGGAATACATCATTCCATGAGTAGCCACTAATTAAATCAATAGACTATATCCCTAGAGTAATATGGTATTCAGGCTAAAATTTGTGTCAGTTGGAAATGTTTTTCACCCCATTAATAACTTAGATGAAAAAATCCAGTTTTGTCAAAACTGTTCTTCAAAAAAAAAAATTCAACAAGCTCCTGAAAAACTAAACTTTTTCATTAAACTAAACTTGTTCATGAAAATGTGTCTGATCAAAGCCATTTTTCTCTGAAGAAAGTTGGAGTGAAAAATATTTAACCAGTTTTACCAAAAGGGATTATGAATAGGTCTAATTCTGACATCTGAAATTTTCCTTTCATCCCAAATTGGAATTCAAAATTGAAATTTCAAAATTTCCCATGAAACAAGATTTTCAGTTTGGTAATATCAAAATAATCTTGTCAAAACATTGGTAAGGCTGAAGGACTTCATTTCATTCCATTTCAATAAGATTGAAACCCTTTGTTTCATTGTGACTAGTTTGTTTTTACTTGATCATTTCAGTGTTTATATTTTGCCATATTTTATATATTATACAAGTCTACACAAAATGTTTCAATAATTTTTCATTGGACATTTCTGTGAAATTGATGAGTTCCTGAGAAATGTTTTGAATTCAACAAATCAGCATTTTCTAATAGAAAAGTGTTCCAGTGGAAAATGCTTGACAATGTGTAGAAAATTAGATTATTAGACAAAAAAATAGTACAAACTAACTGTACCAACCATAGCACATAATGTGACAAAGGGCACTTGACCCTGGCAACTGTCATAAAACAGGATACTGGGGTAGCTGGACCTTTGTCCTGGCCCAATATGACCTTCTTATGTCATGTTCTTATGTTATGATAGTGATATTATAGTAGGATTCTTTATTCACTGGGGTGCCTCCTCCTGACTGCTCTGTGATTAGTTCCTGCCAGATCTGAGACCCCTTTCCATCACTTGTTCGCCAGTCCCAAGGTCTTTCTCTCCAGGGTTTGGCTGTTCCCTTTTAATGGCTTGGCCACACAGCTATCTCTATGTATTTTCTCCTTCCATGGGATGTCAAATTCACACAGTGCAAACCATCCCACACAGTCTCCAAATCCACTGTCCTGGTCATGCCACTTTCCAAGCAGCTGGTCAGGAAACCTGTACCTGCCCTCTCTTCCAGATTCCTGCTTGGGGACCATCTAATCAGCAGCCAAGATCTGCACCATCTTAACCCTTGCTGCCATTTCCCTGATCCTTTTTGCGTACCCTCTCCCCAGAGGATTCCTTCCTTCCCTCCCTCTATAATATCCAAAACGTGTCTTCAGGCTCCCTCACTGAAATCCTTTTCTGCTGCCAGATTCCTGGCTTTACACACTTTCCACCTATTCCTTCTCAGCTGGGCTCCATCATCATTTCAAGGTTTCGTGGGCCACCTGCTTCTCCTCAGCACTATTATATCTGGTCATTTGGCCTCTTCTCAGACTCATTAATCTTTTCTAGGCCAAGATGTGGTGAACAGTATTCTAATATCTAATATCTGCATCACAGATATTTTAGGATGATCTAATCATATTCCTAAATCCTAATGACTTGAATTATGTATTTATCATATAGCCCCATAAGTGTATACTGTGATAATTAAATTAGAAAGACATGTTAATTTTATATTGAGCTGTTACGTAGTTTTCTTAGAAACAGTGAAAATCATATTCTTTTAAAATAATAATAGTAACTGAGCATTGTTAACTCTCAGTATTGACTAAGAGCTCTACTGTTAATCACTTATTTTTGTGAATTAGCGACTAAATTACCAGACATGATAGACAGGCAACTCTTCTTTAATTGTACTCATTATAATATTTGATAGTACGCAAACAACTACAGTGAAGTCCACTTTGAAAAAACAATTAAATATCAATAATGTGAGATTTGGCCCTAGCTGATTGTCAAGCAATGGGGAGACAGTACGAATTCCTTGTGTTATCTATGAAGAGTATGATTTATCATACTGTGGTTTATGGAGCGCATGTGTTTTCATTGGCTCCAAGCATTGGTTCCATTGATTCTAATGCACTAATTAACCCTTTATTTCATCTTCTCTATTTCTTCTAGGTCTTACAGCTGCAGCATCTCTTGTGTCCCTGGCTTGGGCTTTGGCTTCCTACCAGAAAGCCCTCCGTGATTCCCGTGATGACAAGAAACCCATAAGTTATATGGCTGTTATAATCCAGTTTTGCTGGCATTTCTTCACAATTGCAGCCAGGGTAATTACTTTTGCTCTCTTTGCCTCAGTTTTCCAGTTGTACTTTGGGATCTTCATAGTCCTTCACTGGTGTATCATGACCTTCTGGATCGTTCATTGTGAAACAGAGTTCTGCATCACTAAATGGGAAGAGATAGTATTTGATATGGTTGTTGGGATTATCTATATCTTTAGCTGGTTCAATGTCAAAGAAGGAAGGACACGTTGCAGACTCTTCATTTACTATTTTGTGATCCTTTTAGAAAACACTGCCTTGAGTGCTCTCTGGTATCTTTACAAGGCCCCGCTGATCTCTGATGCTTTCGCCATACCAGCACTGTGTGTGGTGTTCAGCAGCTTTTTAACAGGCATTGTTTTTATGCTGATGTACTATGCCTTCTTTCATCCCAATGGACCAAGATTTGGGCAGTCACCAAGCTGTGCTTGTGAGGACCCTGTCACTGCCTTCACTATGCCCCCAGAAGTGGCGACAAACACTCTAAGATCGATCTCTAACAATCGGAGTGTCACAAGTGACCGGGACCAGAAATTGGCAGAGAGAGCCGGGTGCGTGCCTGTCTTCCAGGTAAGGCCCACGGCGCCTTCAACACCTTCATCCCGGCCACCGAGGATTGAAGAGTCAGTCATTAAAATTGATCTGTTCAGGAACAGATACCCAGCCTGGGAGAGACACGTGTTGGACAGAAGCCTGCGGAAGGCTATTTTAGCTTTTGAATGTTCCCCTGCTCCTCCACGGCTACAGTATAAAGATGATGCCCTTATTCAGGAGCGCTTGGAATATGAAACCACTTTATAAAAAATAATAAAGACTTGAAGAAGCTACAAAGTTACAGTCCAAATTGTGGATTGACAGTAGGGCTGTGGCAATAACTAAACTGCATAGTACAATAGAGCAGCAAGTGGTAGTTTTCACAGTATGGCTATCATCATGATTATCATTTGATCCTCTGTATGCAGTCTGACTGCAGTTCAGTTCTAAAGCAGCATCACCTGAGAGCCTCGAAAAATCTATTTCTTCAACTCGGAAATAAACCCAGCTCATGACTCCCTGCTGCTATGAAACTCTGCTACACAATACTTACAATCAACAGGAAGATTCTGATGAGAACTTTCCACTTTAACCAGTAGTGCATTTTACTTTAGAAATGAACAATTGATATTTGCTTATTTAATGACAAAAACAAACAAAAACTTGTCAAAATAGCTTAACTGTACCAGGCAATGTTGCTGTTATAGAAAACTCTGGTTTCTGCAAAAAAGATAGGAGTATAATCCTCAAGTCTCCAGCAGCTAAACCGTTCAGTTTAGAATAGATTTGCAAGATAGTTCTCAATCAAAAAAGTACACTGTCTTGTATGCAAGCCTATCAAAGGAGTGTAAGCGAGAGTCTGATTAATCAGGTAATAAGCATTAGTACCAACAGAACTACTAGTTTTCTATAGAATTCAAGATTCATTTTAATTAAAATTTCAGTTCAGCAAGTTTCTTTTGACAGAAATCCTATGCAGCTCACTTCTGGCTTTCAGGAGGAACAAGGAGCTCTAGCACCTAGTGATGTAAATTAAATGATAATCATGATTCAGTGTTCAATCTGCAAACACTTTAACAAAGAAAAGAAAGAACAAGGAAAGTGTAGGTTTCATACTCTGAACTTTTGAGGACCATGTTCAGATTCTGAGAGGAAGCATATGAACATATGGTAACTTAAATCTGTTTCAGGACTCAGAATGCATGGCTCTGTGTGTGAATGTATGCAGGTGTGATAAGAGACGCAACATGCCATACCCTTCTAGTGCCAAACACTGTATAACTACGAGATTGATATTGTTGCCTGAGGGACAGAAAATGAGTGGCATGAACCCTACAAGAGCAGGAAGCAGAAAAGAACAATCAAGTTCTCCACATGTACAGACAGGTCTGTCCCCCCTCCCTCCACATAAGGTGAAAGTGATGTCTTTTAGAGGCTTTCAGCCACCTGTTAGTAAGTATATACCGTCAAGTACAATTAAAACAAGCTATGTGGAAGACCCTCTTGAAACTATTCAAGACTTGGTTCCATACCTATTAAAAATGAAGTTGACTCACTTGTAAAAAGTGTTTTTTGCTGCAAGCTTCTGGGTTTTAATACCATACCTCCCTAAGGTATGATCAAGTCTATGGTATCCTTCTTTATGTTAAAAGTATCCCCTGATGGTGCTTTCAGTTGCATTAAAGGTGCAAGTCAAAATTTGATAGTATTTTTTTTAAAGCTGGTGCAGAGTGAATAACTCATGGATTATTTCAATATTTTTGTAAAGTAAAATATGGTATATAATGGTGTTACTTTTTATAAACCACAAATCTTTTAATACATCTCATTCTCTTTAATAAGGTAGAATTTAAGAACTGGTCCACAAATTGTATCAACTGGCCTCCACAAGTTATTGTAAACATGTTTTTTACACATTATGGATTTAATTTGCAGTGTAATGCCATATGAAAGCCTACATGGGTACTTTTAGAATATTCTATAAAAAGTGAATCCTGTTTCAAGAATAGGTGGGTTGCAAAGACGCCAAAGGGTTTCCATGAGAAACAAATCAGTATAACTATGTCTATCCATCTTAGAAAAGCGGAGCACAACTGTAGGTTTATTATTTTAAGCATCATTGTCAGGGTGGAGAAGACCTGTGATTTTGATATTTTAACCACTGTCAGGTATATTAAGTGTAAGTCACTGCTGTATATGTTGCTGGAGAAGTTCAGTCTCTCCTGTTGTTATATTTGTAATATGAAATAACAGAAGATATATAACACATGGTTTCTTTGTATACATTCAATTAGCCATTTTCAATACTTAAATAATTTTTTAATTGATGAAATGTTGAAAATCTGTTGTTTTTTGCTAGGGGCAAGATCCTCAAAACAAAGTATCTCTTAAAGTGCAGGAATCTACAAGTGAGAAAAATAAAAATTTTACTGTGACCAGAAAAATCACCCAGGTATGAAAATTTGCATAGAGGTTTGCAAATTAAGCAGTAGCCAGTTGCAGGCATGATCATTAAATAAAGTGATCATCTAATAGTCAGAAGAACATGAAAACCTGTGGAAAGTAATTGCCCCCTTTCACGGGGATTCGGTTGATTATTCAGTAGGCATTAGTTTAGTCAGAAAATACAAAGTTTTGGGGAATCAAGTCCTTTGTCTAATGAAATGCAATAGAGCTTTCATTCCATAAGCAAACACCGGATCATCACTTAAAAGCTATACAAACCAAGCAGCCCCAAGTTTTTCTTACCTGAAACATGAGGCAGTAGATTCATAACAGCTAAGTCTAGCTTTTAGGCTCCACTGGGATTCACAAAACCATAGCCCATCTGCCATTTAGTCTGGCAGGTGCTAAAAATCCTAAGTATCTATATTTCACCTAAGTCCCCTTGCTTTTTTCTACTACCTGTGGAGGAGGTGGTTGGGTTCTCCCTACTTTTACCAGTAGTCAGAACAATCATCTGGTGTATATGAGACCCAGAACTCAGATCGCTCATCTGCCTGCTGTAGATCAGGGATTTGAATACAGATCTCTCCTCTTCCAGCTAAGAGGCCTAACGACTGGACTAGAAGGCATTCCAGGGTGAAGCTCTCAATTTCTTCTATTTGAACTGTTCCACCACCTTCCCCTCCTCCTGGGTTATTCCTGAGACAGGACTAATCTGGTTTAAGTGCCTAACTTAAGGAGAGGGAGCATAGTTGTAAATCCCAGTTGGAGATAGGCATCTCCCTCCTGCCTAGAGTTAAGCACCTAAATCTCTTTGAAGCCCCACCCCTCTCCTTAGCGTTTCCTATTGTCTTAAGACAGCTTCCTGCTCTGCTTGCTGGTCTCTACCAACCTCTTTTTTAGGCGCCTAACTCTCCCCATTCAATGAAAAAGTGCCTAATGTGGGGTTGTGCATTCCACTAGGTGGCGACAGGGTTTCTGAAAGTTAGGTGTTGCAATTCAACATTTTTACTCTTAAGTCCTCCTTGTGAATCTAGCTCCATGTCTTTTAAAAACACTGTTAGAAATGGACTTCTACTGGAATAATTAAAAACCTGCACGTGTGAAAACAGTGTTCAGTGCTTTTTTTAAGTCCTAAATTTAAATTTTGGTGAGGCTTACCAAATAAGTTTGTTTAAAGGAACTTTGTCAAAGCCCAACATTTGTATTGTAAGATTTTTGCTTTGGGGTTTGTTTATTTGTTTATTTTTTATAGTTCAGTTTATTCTCCCACCAATATTTTTTTCTATTTAGGAAAAAAAATCAAATTTTTAAATACCTGATATTTTTAAATGATTTATTGCAGGTCCTAACTCAAAGAAAATTGCTATATGCATGCTATCATAGAGGGTAGTATACCTACCCTCACTTCAGGAATAAATCCAGTTGTGCTCATGGAGAAAGAAGCCTTTTATAGTAAGTCAAATTCTGATCCCTAAAAACTTCATTTGTCAATATCACGGATAGCTGGAAAGTGATTAGAACATCCACTGAAATCTATTTTTGAAATAATCTATATAGACTATTTGTTTTGCTATGAACAGTCAAGCTAAATAGTGGTACGAACATTCTTTTAGAAGTTCTTTGTTGAACACAGACCATTCCAGAAACCTCATCACTGCCTTATGAATTAATAATGGACATGCACTGTTCTTTTTACCACAATTTATAGTTTTAGGATTAACCAATAAAGTTCAAATAGGATAACAACAGAAAAAATAAAATGTTAAAATTTAAGCTTTTGCTTTTGAAGTAATCAAAAATCAGTTCTTTAACATTCCATTCTGGAATTATAGGAAAATAAACATAAAACACATAATAAATGATGCTCAAAATGATGCTGTTGTGGAGGGAAAATACTATGTCTCTTTGTCTGTTTGTTAGAAATTAATTTCATATTAGTTTTGTCTATTGAGCTGAGCAAATTTACCAGTAGATCTAAATGAAATGGAGCTGTTTAAACATTGTCCTGAAACTTGGCCATTTTAAAGTTTGTAGGTTTATATGTTTAAGAAAAGATCATTTAAATAACTGCACACAAGTTACGCACTAACACTGATGTTTGAAAAGGGATTATTGATCATTTTAAAATGCCGTATGTTATACAAATATTTATTTTTCGTGGTTACTATAAATATTCATCGTTAGCCTATTTGTTTCTAAAAAAAAAAAGCTTTTAAAGTGATTCTTCATTGTTCACCTTTCCTTAAAGCTCATCAAAAGCCTTAAAAAATGACACTCTTCATGGAGTGGTACTTGGCTCCATCATTGCTTCAGCTAACAAAGTTGCTATTGTTTTGCTGCTTGCTTTCTGCGGTAGTGCAGTTCAGTCTGACTAAGATGCTGCAATTTACACTGTGGATCCCCCACCTCTTGCACTGGCCTGCACAATGCCAAGGAAATGACTTCAGCCAATTGCTGGGGTTGTAGTGCTGCCTCTGTTGCCCCTGTGCAAGGTAGGAAGTGGAGTAAATTGCATTCATCCCAAGTGAGAGGCAGCCATGCAGCCACCTGAACACAAACTTATTTCCGCTGAGCTGCTACAGAAGGTGCATGATGAAAATAATTACATGTGCCCAGGAATTAACAGGCTAAGCACTGTAATTACTAATTCTATACCACAACAGCACAGAATGTGGGAAGAATTATATAAAAACACAATGAGCCATTTAAATGTTACTAATTGTAGCAATTAGGCTAGCTCACATGAAGCCTGCTCTCAGCAGACAGCCAAATGGAATAAGTGGCAAACAGCCATTTATACACTATAAACAACATGTTGTGAAATCCATCTCAATTGTTTATAGAAAAATGTCTGTTTATTTATACATATGAATCCTTTCCTCTTTATTCTGTTACAACAGATAACATTTAAACTGAGAACAGACCAATTTAAACCTAAGAACAGACAGACCTGAATATGGAATTCTGCATTTGCACTGTTTCCCATATTTCTTTGTGTTCACTTTGGTTTTTTTAAACAGGTTGCTGCAATTAGTATGAATGAATAAATTTTTAAGAGAAATTCTGTATCAGCTATACTCATTTCTAAACTGCTGCAGTGATCTGTTTCCAAGATGACTTCCTGTTCAGTCAACAACAGATTTCACTGTAGAACTGAGGGTGTGATCCTGCAAAAACTGGTTCATGCAAGTAGGATTTACAAGAATAATCTCACTGTATTAAATTGTATGTCATTGTTTTTCAAAGACTTTTGTGATCCACTGGATCTGATTCTGAGCTCACTTACTTATTTTACAATTTTATTTATTTTACTTCATTGTCTTTAGTGGAATTTCTCCTGATTTATGTTGATATAAAAGAGATCAGAATCTGGGCCATTGACTTCAGTGACAATTTGAATGAGTAAGGATGACTTTTGTGGGTAAAGATTTGCAGAATCAGGCCCTCAGCCTTCATTGTTAGCACCTCTCTGAAATCAGCTAGAACATTGTTATGGACTCTGATGGAAGGATTTTAATATTGCTCAACTACAGCAGAAAACTGTACTCAAGACTTAGTGATGTTAATCATTTTTCTCTCTTCAGTGCTGACACTAATATTAGCTGTATCTATTCAGTTGACATTTTTTATTTGTTGATCTACTCCGGTTAAATGGATTTTGAAAAATGTCTGTCCAACTTCAGTCATTTCAAATTAACGTTGTATGGTTTACTCTGGAACAGAGCAAACACATTTATCAACAGCCACTTCATGTAAACACTGGGATTTGAGCCTGCAGTTGTGTTTTGGATTTCATTATTAGGACTTATTTGTATTGGGAAAAGCTGAATCCTGGAGGGAAAATGCCAGATACACAAATAACTATCTGCCTGATGAAGGGACACAAAATACTTTGGTATTTTATGGGAAGGGGTAATTTTTGTACCAAAGCATTTTTATCTATATTATAGGAGAGTTGTGGGTATCACATTTGGGGGATGGGAAGTGCCAAGATTTGGTAAGATAAATTACCAAATAATAGAAAGACCACATGTAATTGATAAAAACAATTCACTATTCATAAAAAACACTTAGCCAAAACCTTGTTCACCAGAAATGATGAGAACAAGGTAAATTTGAAATGGACCAGATAATATATGTGGAAATTACAATAGGATGGCACAGTAGGTAAATAGATACCTTAAAAATAGATATATCACATATTGTACAAATATATTGCATCCTTTTAATACAGACACTGTACAGGAATATTTGCTTCTGGTCTCTTAAACCTTGGGCAGTTGCTTGCGATCTGGGAGCAAAACAAAAAAACATCTCCAGATCCAGTCAGTGATTATTATGCAATAGTTCTGCATCATCTGTGGTGCTCCGATGCACTCTCTCACCAGCCCCCATGTCCCCACATTTGCAGCTTTGCTGGAAAAAAGTCTGTATGGTCTGGTTTAAAGGTGAACGTACCCTGTATAGTCCATTGCAGCATATGGAATAGTCACTACTCAACTGAAAAGTTGGTCTAAGGCCTGATACGGCAAATGGCTCACCCAGTGCATTATGCAAGAAAAAGGTCTGAATATTTTCCCTAAACAATAATATTTATGAAGATTGTTTGTTTGGTTTTCTTACACAAACAATGGGCTCACACTTGGGCTATATCAAAACTCAGTTGTAACTATTTGGAGTTTTGGGGTTTTTTGTTTTGTGTTTTGGTTTATACATTTTGAGGTAACAAGTGTGCATAAAGACTTCCCCAATTCTCCAAGTGCAATGCCCCAAGAGTTGGATGGAAACGTTTGTCAATGGAAATAGATGTACACAATTTGTAATAGAGTTACACTATTTTCTTCCTTGATTTTGTACTTTTTATTTTCTGTAAAAACACACTCTAGCAAAAGCACGTGCTATAGCAAGTCACGAACTCAAACTGAAGGGCTACAGGATATGAACTGGTTGGTAATTGGCATTCAACATTTTATTTTTCTTCCATATCTCTGCATTTGATAGAACAAATTAATTCTCATACTCTGACCTTTTCCTGATCACTAAGGGCACGTCTACACTATGGGGAAGATGGACACTGCCACAGTTGATCTTCTGGGGTTCCATTGGCAGGTTTAGTGAAGACATGCTAAATCAAAGTCAGAGGGCGACCCTGTCTGCACCGATACTCCTGTTCCTCATGAGAAATAAGAGAAGCCAATGGGAGCATTGCTCCTTTCGCTATGTGGACAGCGATTTAAGATATGTTGACTCCAGCTACGCAATTAACATAGATGGAGATGCATATTTTAGGTCAATCTTATGCTCCAGTGCAGGCTAGGCCTCAATGTCTCATCTGGCTTCTGCTGAGGTCAGTAGAGGCTTCAGTGGCCTTTGGCCCAGGCCTTACAGACTCAATGCCACAAATTACTGCTTAGTCCTAAGAAGTGCTCAGCTCCCTCAATTCCCACAGAAGTCAGCAAGCGCCGAGGAGGCACAGCAGGATGAGCTCAGAATTGCACTGGATCACTTGCTTATTTCTTAGCTAAATTTAAAATGATGGTAACTGTGGCTTAGCTCCTTTGGGGAGCCTGAGTCTGTAATATGTGTATGCTAATACACACGTGAAAGCATTCGGTATACAGTTGTGGTAATAGCCTGCCCATACACCAACAGTGTACAGTCCAGGGAGTTACACCAGTGCAAGTGAGAGCAATCAGTTCAATCCTGCTCTGTGTGGCATCTAATTTGACATCATTAAAAACAGAATGGGTCCCTAACAGAACATTGCAGCATTTTAAAATTAGATTTCCCAAGGAAAAGAAGTCTGGCGCTAATAATGCTCTGCATGTGTAAAGAGACAAAATACTTTAGAGCACATTGGCATAGCTCTAGTGGCTTCTGGTGTACGCCATGTGTAGCTGTCACCTGGCTTAGAATCCAAAGCATGTGCACCAGGGAGAAAATGTAACAGGGCTTGTCTGCACAGCAGGGTACTGTGCTCCTCAGGGCTGTGATTTCTAATGTGCACCAACTGTGTGCATTAAGTGGTCCCTATATCCCTTACTGTACACACTAAAAGTTCCCTCGTGCTCTTTATCATAAGTGCTGTTTCAAACAACACTGTATTAAAGCAAAGCAACAGAGGCTACACAGACCAGGTAATGTGCAACATGTTAGTACGCTTGTGACATCACATTCCCCATACAGTGTAGTATCCCACTGTAGACAAGCCATCACAAATAAGTGGTTTACTAGAAAGTTCAAAGAGCCACCCTAAGCTTTAGACTTAAAGAGACCTCTAGCCCAAATATACAGTGGCTTTAAGGTTGTGCATATTTATTCTTTAGGGCATTTGGTGTTTCTGTTTGTGGAGCGGGTCAAAAAATATGCTACACCTTCCAAGGCTAAACTATTAAAAAATACTAATCAGGAATTTTGTTTAATCTTTAATAAAAGTGTTCTGCTTTGGTGAGACTCACTCACGTGCAGATGGCTCTGGAAAAGCTGTACACTACTCAAGTTCTACTTACGCCCTGAAATGTAAATAGTACATATGCCTTGTGCAGGCCTTCCCATAAGGGTGAATTTCACCCTCTGCATTTACAATACTATCAACTTTCTATGAATTATTATGATTATTTCTGTTTTACCAGTGACTGTAAAATATGTGAAAAAATTCAGGGCCTGAGTCTCATTTATACTAAGGCTCCTTTTTGCACTGTAACTGGGGCCTTAATGTAACTGAGACTATGTCTAGACTACAGGCTTCGTTCGGAAGAAGCTTTTCCAGAAGAGAGCTTTTGAAAAAACTTCTTCCAAAAGAGAGCGTCCACACTGCAAAAGCACATCAAAAAAGCAATCTGCTTTTTCAAAAGATAGCATCCACACTGAGTGGACACTATCTCGCATTTAAGCTGTGACTACTATGGATGGAGGTCCACCAGGGCACCTGTGCTTTTTCCTCTTTCCTCTTCTTTTGAAAGAACTCCCTTTTCCCCGTCCACACACGCCTTTCACAAAAATGCTTCTTTCTCATAGAAAGAGGTTTACCAATGGAAAAAAACCCCTCCGTTCTTTCGATTTTTTTTTTTCGAAAGAACACGATTGCAGTGTGGATGTAAGTTAATTTTTTTTGGAAAATCGGCCGTTTTTCCGAAAAAACCTCTGTAGTGTAGACATAGCCTGAGACTCAGGCCCTAAATCTTTGACAGCTCATTGTTTTTGATTGATAGTAAATTCTAGCTCTAGTGGCGCATCATCATAGAGAATAATAAAGTGGTAACTGGAACAAGGAAACATAGTGATCTTTTAATGTTTCCAGAACCTGTTGTACAGTGTCTAATGCTGGTATTTTCATAAATAAGATGGGGAATAGATGGTCCAGTCACTAAGTTAAAAAAAAACAAACCTGCACACTAACCTGTAGAAAACAGTGAAACCATCAGAAATACTCCTGCAAGCAGTCCATGCACACAACTTCCTCACAGGGATAGCAGGGTTAGGCACTAAATATAAATATTAAATTTGTTTAGTCGAGGAAGCCAAGCCAAATATGAGCAAAGCAGTTAGGAGGCCCAATTCCTCACTACTTTGCACTACTTAATGTCCCTGAAATTTCACTGAAATAGGTAGCGCTATAATGTGTAATTGGAGTAACAAGTAGTGATTTAGGCCCAGTGTGTTTTAGTTTGATTTTGATTGCAGCATACTATAAGAGGGTTTGTTGTCAAACAACAGATATTTTATCAGATATACCTGCTTTAAAAGGAGAGAGGCACTAGTCCATTCAAATACCATGTCTGTATGTTTTAAGGTAACAATCCATCTTCCAATTTAAATGCAACACGTGCACATTAGAAGGTATAGCACTATCATAATGTATTACTACTGCAGCTATGAACAACTAATACAATTCAATCACATCTCACTAACATATCAAAAATCCATGTCTTTGTTCTTTCTTATTCTGCATGATTTTCAGTACACCCCTTTCTCTTAACCTTGGTTGAGGGAATTTAAAATATATATTAGAAAGCTAAGGCGGAAACCACAGGTTAAGGAGGAAACCACAGTTACATTATGTAGTTACATTATGTATATCAAGACAGCCCTTACACTTTCACAAACATCTGCATATCAAGATCGCAGTTTACTAAAGCACTTATTAAATTGACCTGTTGTCTTCTTGTAGGCTCTGGGATTACTCGTGCTTACAGTTAAGAGCATGCTTAAGTGCATTGCTGCATTGAGCGTTACATGTGCAATACATGTGCATTCGAGATCTGGGTGGCCATACTAATGGCAGAGCTGAAAAGATGTGGTAGCTTCCCAATGAAAGCTGAATTATATACGCAGTGTGAAAGTGCCCTGATACTGCTGCAACATGCAAGGAGGAAGAAGAGGACAAAAGGAAGAGACTCTCCTGCACACATATATGCATACACAAAGAGTAAGGCATATGTTCTGCAGCAGAACTCAACTGAGCATGAGGGGGAAAACTGGCTCACATTCAGACTATGTCTACACTGGGTTCTTTTTCCAGAAAAAGATACGCAAATTGAGAACTGCAAATTGCGTACCTTTTTCCACCTTGTTTTCAGAAGAGGCTTTTCTGACATTTGTCCTGTTTACACTGGGCCAAATGTGGGGAAAAACCTCCTCTTTCAGAAGATCTCTTCTTCATAAAATGAGGAACACAGGGTTTCCAAAAGAACGCACCTGCTTTTTCGGAAACTGCGGAAAAGCGGACGCATTCCCTGGACACAGCAGAGTTTATCCCAGAAACACTCTGTAGTGTAGGCATAGCCTCCAGCCTGCACACCATAATACACAGAAGCATGGAGGACTCCATCTAAGGTAGCCTTTCCCCCTCCAGTCAGTTAATTACAGTTAATATGGCCAACGGCATAATCCTCAGGGATCACTTCCCCACCAAGGGCAGAATTTAGCCAAGAGTCAGCACTATGTGGACAATAAAAAATTCTTCATCTCCTCAAAGAAGGCATCCGTCACTAGTGATAATGCTGATAGTGCCAGCAGACAGCATGTGTTTGCTGATGCTACTGAGTCCCACATTTCTATTTTTTCAGAACACCTTGGAACTTAAGTGTTACTCAAGGTGATTTAGCAGTTAATTCATTCAAGAGACATGCTAATGTTGCAGATTTGTGACATGTGAATAAAGTAATCAAGCGCCTGCAAGCAAACATTAATCAGTGCAGGGGGAAAGAACACCATTGTTAGCTTTGTGCCATACTGTGCCCAGGGTTGGAAAGAGACAGGCCTACAAGAAATATGCTAATAAATTCATACTACCTAATTGCTCATCATTCAGCTTATGAATCATTCATCCATTTGGTTTGTTTCATTCAAGGTAGAAATGTTATTAGAAATGGATTGTTGGGGACTGGGTGGCTCAGGTATTGGGAATGAGTCATGCAACCTTTTCAGTAGATC
Source organism: Rafetus swinhoei (assembly GCA_019425775.1). Classification (NCBI taxonomy): domain Eukaryota; kingdom Metazoa; phylum Chordata; order Testudines; family Trionychidae; genus Rafetus; species Rafetus swinhoei. The sequence continues at coordinate 66,471,566 of CM033424.1, read as the reverse complement.
ATCTGTTTATCTATGGCCAAGCTCACCAATGACCATAAAGGCATGTTCATGATGGTTCATGAAGTGCTCCATTCCTAGTGGAGAAATGCCCACTTAACTGAAGCACATGGCTGCCTCAGGACTAAGGCCAAGGATTCCATGGTAGGCTTTACCCCAGAAGTGGTAAGGCCAAAACAGAATGTAGGCATTTCCGTGTGAGGCAAGTCTCTACCACTGCTTGTATTATGTGGCTCTGTGAATATGTAAAGAACTTTACTCACCAAAGTACTTATTCTAGTACCTTCCACAAGCACTGAAATGGTAGGGTAGTACATTTTGTACAGTGCAGTTTGTAAACTAGCAAAAATCAGTATTGACTGAAAATATGCATTACCATTCAGTGACTGGCAGCTGGTCTCACTTCATGCTTGTTTATCATAGAAATGCACCCACATCGTAACTGATACTCTTAGCAGGGATCTGGGGATGTGTACGATTGCAAGGACCTAGAGAGAGGCAAATGCTGTCTCCATTCAAGAGTAAGGCATATTTATGGAGCCGTGTGGGAAAATGGCACTACTGCTTTCAGTGAGCAAAGACGGGAGTCCAGTCTCAAGCTCTCAAATTGGCCCCATTCATTAGAATTAGGCGGTGAGTATGCTGCCCATGCAGTTTGGACTGTAGGTGTGTGAATAACTATGTGCGCCAAAGTTCTACACTATGCTCCCTCATGTGGACGCTACAGCTACAAACTAAAAGGTGCCCACTTGGTATTAATGTCGTCCTCTTTGAAAAAGATGATATTAATAGAAACTTTGAATTTTTTTAGTTTATTCCTGCAGCACCCATGTTGAGTGTGTTACAAAATAGCATTTTGTTTCACACTGCTGTTCACACTCCAATAGTCCAAACTGCAGGGCAGCATAGACAAGCCTCTAGATTCTCTTAAAGCCAATAAAATATGGCTCCATGCCAATAAGTATCTATTTTAAGATGCAACTGCTACTTCCACGTGCTAATCTCAATTTGAGGAACTCTCCGGGGTTTTTATTTAAAAAAAAATGTGAACAAAAAAAAAAGACAGAATATATTTCGAAATATAGCCTTTACAAAATGTCATTTCATTTCTATAGACAGTGGCTCTTTATTAACAGCGAAATACAATACTGGCCTCGCAAGCATGAGCAGCAAAGATTTTGTATGCACGTGCTGATTATTTTTAAATTTAAAATTAAAGCTTTACAGAAAACTAAGAACACACATTAAGTTGCAGATCAACAAGAAAGTTGTTATTGTTTCTTCTGCCATCTCATAATTTTTAAGCCAGGCTGTTAAAGTGGACTTTTCTTTTCATGAGAAGCTATAGGCTCAATGTTTTTGAAATGCTTGTGCATCTGCACACACACACACACACACACACACACACACACATCACTTTCACACTTACATCAGCTTGTTTTCTGTGTACAGCTCAGGTGAAAGTAAAAGTGTATGTGCCCTTTTAAATATACAAGCTAAAAATAATAAAATATAACAATATCCTGAGCCTAGTCTTATAGGATAGTGGGCTTTAATGATATGTCTCCTTACTTTCTGATATTCTGTTGCTTGGCCACCTCAGCGTGCAAAGTACTGCTGAAGACTTTTAAAGCATGTTATTCTATGTCATGCATTTTTGCTTGCGTAAAATCAGCAATTGATTCATCCCATATTGATCCAGCAATCAGCCTCCTCTAAGTTTGCAGCTCTACCACATTCTATTTTGATTAGAAAGTCACAAAAACAAGTTTACAAGATTGATCAGTTATTTTGATTTCTTTGTGGATTTTTTTGGTTGTTTGTTCATGCAACGCACACAAACTACATACATATCTCCTGTTAGAAATATCACATAAACTATGTGGAAAAGAAGATGAGAAAACAGGATATGCCATTGACAGCACTTTGTTTTCTTATGCAATAACGTATTGCTGCATATACCATGGTTACATCTACAAACTTGCCAGTTGACTTAGATAATGCCTTTGTTATTTTGATAGTTTTATCTCAGTGCTTGACAATAGATGAGGTAATGAATATAGGAAAGTTTGGTTTATCCTACAAATATGACCATAATCTTAGTTATTGTATCTAAGGCAAAACCAGCAAGTTTTTAACGAGAACAACTGTACCTTAATGCCACAGCTATTTTGTGAAAGAAAGAAAGAAAGAAATGTCCATCGCAAATGTCTTTTGTCTGAGTTCATTTTTGCAACCAGAGAACTTCAAAGAACAGTTTAATAAACAAAGATCATACTTGATCAGCAGACATTGATCCTTACCACACCATGGTTCCAATTTAATATAGTTACCCCTGAATCCAATGGGATGGCTGACTCTGGCCCTATAAATTTTGTCCTATAAATGAAGTTCAGACAGAAGAGACTGTGACTGTGTACCCTAACACTGTGACCACTGCTTGCTTTCCCCTAGACACTATGCCAAGTTCCAGAACAGTTGAAGCTGGATTCTTATTTGGTCTTTCATTGTGGACAGTAATGTTAACTAAATGCTAATTTTAGAATCACTATTGTTTATATGATGACAAACCCAGTTTGACTGTTCAGCTCCCAAGTTGAGTTTATGGTACTGACCGCTGAGAGCCACCATTTCACTTGTAAGCTGAGTTTCTTGGATCTGGAAGTCAATGAGAGGCAATAAACATGGAATCTCACAATGCTAATTTTCTAGAGTCTTTTTTCAGTGCAGAACCACACTTTAAAAGTTCCTGTTGCTCTCTAAAATCTTATCTTAGTTACCATTCTCTTGAAACAAATTGATACATACATTATAACTAGTCAATTCATACTGGAATACTAGTAATTTCCTCTATAGGCAGTTCAAATTGGCCCGTACAGAAAAATCTAGTCATAATTCTGAAGTGCACATTCTCCAAATGTGACATTTAAACGCATGCACAGATTTCAGGATTTGCTTAACTGGTTTGTGCATGCTTCTCCCATGTATATCTTGAAACCTGCATCCTATAGGTTGCTGTTCAGCTTGAACTATTGGGTTCTGTTTTGCTGTAGTGAATAATGTTTGCATGTAAAGCATGTTTCTAGCTTAGCAGTAAGATAAGTGTGCCTTCCAAAGCAGCTCCTCATTTGAGGACAGTTGATTTTGTAAGTGTTTTAGACCTGCATATATTACATGCATACACAGCCTTCTAGAATGGTTTTCAACTATGCAAAAAATAGCTGAATTGCTAGAGAAATGCTATTTGACAGGCAGTTAAGCACTATTTAACTTACCGTACCATGGGAGATTTCTGCATGCACTGCAGGCATCAACACATTTAACTCTTAATGGACTTGACCCAAAGTTCATTGAAATAAATGGATGGCTTTCTATCAACATCAATGGGAGCTGGATCAGACTCCAAATAAGGGTTGGTTGGTTGATTGATTGGTTAGTTGGTTGGTTTTTAAATTCACTATGTCACATTCATTTTATATGGGATCTTTTAAGTAAAATCTTTAAAAAAAAAAACCCGCAAAACCAATTCACTTTAATTTTATCAACTGGTGAAAGGTTACATTGTGAGTCCTATTCCTGATAGCACTAAAGACAATGGAAATTTTACATTGCCTTCAAGGGGAGAAGGAATCGGTCTCTATATAATGAAGGATCAGTTGCAAATATAATTGAAACATTTGGGGGGGGGATGTTTTTTTAATAGCTGGATAGATGATAATTGGATGGAATTCAGCATTTAGTAGTAAATTAAAGAATTGCAAACTTTATTTGTGAGGCTTATATTTTCTGTGAAAATTATGACTTTTCAAACTATAATCTTCTCTTTCAAGAGGAATCCAATTCTCTATCTAAAGCCTGAGCTTTAGGTAGGAGAAGGGTGGGCAAGTTAGAGAGGTCAAATTCTACCTTCAGAACCATGCACCCCTCAGCCAAATGGCAGCCTCTGGGCTGGCATAGCAGCTGGAGCCCTCTACATTACTTCCATAGAATGTCAGAAGTACTGGAGTAACATGAATGTGTAGCCAGTACTCTGACCTTGACCTGCTCTGTGATAACTCTTTGTGCTAGCTTACACAAGGTGGGCAAGAGATCCTGTTGCAGCGCACTTTGTGGCTGTGCCACAAACCCAGTATGGGACTTAAGTGGTGTGGAGGGCCCAAGGGAGTGCAGTGACATAAATTAAACATGATTAAACTCTAATGGGAGTAATATGATGGCAATGAGGGCAGAATATGCCTCATATGAAATGTTAAGTGGGCTTTGTTGGTAACACAAGAGCAATAACTTATTAAGCAAAGAATAACATTGATATTAAAACCTTTTTTATTGGTTTGGAAAACAGCAAGTAAAAAAAGCAAAGCAATCATCCTTTTTACATTAATCTTCATTGGCACACCAGCACGTCATGTAACTGCAATTTGTATTCACACCTGAATGCAGGAGGGGAAAATGGAACCTATGTTTAAATCTATGCTAATATTTAAAGAGATCTATTATTCCTGGGGAGACATGGGAATTTACAAGCATAGCTCCTACTAATGTTTTTAACACAGCATTGCACAACAACATAATGCGGGAATTAGGGTTATGAGTATAAACATTTCCAAGTCACTGCTTTCTGGCTGGTTGGCAGAATTAGGCTAGTTATCTCTCCACTTATACCCATGAGCCATAAAATAATATGGAGGCAGAATGTGATCTGCCCTATCACACTTACTGAAGGAACCAACATATTCTGATTAGTTCATTTGCATTCAGAAGTAACAGTGAGGGTTTGGGGTTTTTTTTTTTTCAAATGAAGCCATTCTCAGTAAAGGTGGAATTGTGTTCCTGACCACCTCTTAAGAACTCTTCTGAGGTCTATGGGAGCACCTTCCAGGACTGGTATTTAATGAATGCAGGCATTTCCTGTCTATCAAATAAGTTAACTGACTTTTTATTGATATGTTTCAAATGAGCATAACAGATGCTTAGAGTTTGCATTGAGGATGTCTATACAATTGTAGAAAAAAGATATAGACCAGAAAAGTATAGATAGTATGATGTTTAAACCCACTTTATGAAATAAATGCTTCCAAAAAGCAATGTAGTATATCCAGCATGTTTTTATGTTATTTCCTAAATTTAGATTGCTAAGGTAATATGTCAATGCAGGAATGCATTAGAGTAGAAATTCCTAGGGAATATACTGTTTCTTTAAGTCAATACACAATTACTTCATCCTGATTAATCAATGGATAATGCTGAGTGAGTTAGTTTACAGAGTTAAGCTATCAATATTGACAATCTAATGCCTACAACTCAGATGACTGCCAGACTTTTGAATTTACATATGAAAGTTGGCTCTGTATAACGTGTATAGTTTTGTATGCATATGATTAATGAACATGCAGTGTGTGTGTTGCCACAAAGCGAATATCATCCACTAGATCTCAGCTGAAATTAACTGGCATGCCATGGAGGTAGGCCAGTTTTTACTAGCTGAGGTTCTGGCACAGTGAAGCAGATTTGTAATTTTAAAAATTGCTCAGATGTCCTTTTCATTGTGTACTTTCAGATCTGACTCTCAAACATAAATAGCTCTAAAACAGTGTCCTCTCTTACTAAAAAGAATTCTTGAGCTCAGTAAAGTTGGTCCATTTTTTGCCCAGTACATTAGTCCCATACTACAGAACAATGATCGATGCTAAAAAACCTGAGTTTTCCATTCTGCCTCTATCTGGACTCCAAACTCCTTTTGTCTACACTGGAAAAAATTGGCCAGTGATGCATCACTGGCATAGCTACACAGGTGGTAGCAATAGGGGTCCCCAAGCATTTTATTACCACCTACATCTGTCCTGAGCAAAGCTAAATGACATGCTAGTAAAAACTTTTGAACTTGCCTGAGCCTATGTTTCTAGTATGACTACCACTGGCAGACTTTGAATCCATGATGAATGAAGGACTCCCCCTTTTCCCTGTGTAGATGCTATTTTTGAGTTGTGGGACTTAAGGTGTGGCCTAATGTCATGCTATAACCTTTAATATGACTGTGTGAAAAGCAAAAGAATGGGACTAAAATTATGGAGCATTGTTAAGAGGATTCCTATAACACATTGATTAATGAATGGAAGGCTCTAATGTAGTAAAATGTCATGCTGGATACATGTCTTTGTGCCTAGACCTTAATGACAGCAACTGAAAAACATCTATTTCTTGGTAAGTGATAATATAGCCTACAAAGATGTGGGTGAACTTTTTTTTTCTTTTGCAAATGGATAGGTATATGGATGAGAATATAGAAAAACTAGGAAACAAGAGCCTCATCTTCAGGATTGTTTCATGGGAGGAAGAGAGATCCTGATTTATCAGTTTGTGATGCCTATCAGTTTTAAAGGTTTGTCCATTTGCTGCTTTGTGATTTGAAAGCGGAGGAGTTTTTGTACTCCAACCACAAAGGGCTTTTTATATTAGAAATATCATGTTTTGACTTCTGTGTTTGCAGAAGAACTGAAGAAATAGTGAGATTAGCGGAGCATTTCAAGAAATGAAACCTGAGTAATTCCTAACAAATTGCTGAAAGTTTCAAGACCCCCCTTTCATTTGAGAGTGAAGATGTACCACTCCAGTTTAGCTTTAGGGCCAAAATTTGCAAAAGCAACCAATGATTTTTAGTTCCTCCATTTGTGGGAACCCAACTTGAAACACAGTAAAGGGCCTTGATTTTCAGAGGGGGGAAGGGAATTCAGCACACTGTAAAAATCAGGGCCTGTTAAGGTGCCTCCAATTTAGGCACCTTTTGAAAAATCTTGCCCCATTTTTCTAATATTTTGAAGGTAAAAACTAGCAGAAGCTGGGGGGGTGGGGATCAGGTTTTCCTTCTTCGTCAAAATGGTTGCAGACATTTTTTTCTCCCTGTGTAGATTACCTTTAAACCTTAATGTACTGAATGTATGGCTAAGGTGAAGTATCAACATTCTCAGAAATATAAAATATACAGTTGTGCAGGTCAAAAACTCTCATCCCAACTCAGGAAAGCAGCTTCAACTTTCCCGTTAAGGAGTAAGTGCTTTACTGAACTGGGACTCCTCTCCTGATTAATTTTTATTTGGATTGGATGCTTGTGGTAATTGCCATTGTAATGAACCAGCATCAGTGCACAAATATTAGTTCAACAAATGATCCATTGGGTTACTGGAGTTCAGTCAGTAAGGTAATGATGGTCCACAACAAATCAGAAGAGAAGGCCATTTTTGTTAATTAAGCCTGTGCGTGTTGCACTCAAACCCATATAAAGCTGAAAATGGTTATTATTTAATGATTAATCATTTCTATTATAGTAGCACCTTCAGGCCCAGTCAGGGATTGGATGCTCCATTATTTAGGCATTGTACACACTTAAAAAGAACAAATGGTCCCTGCCCCAGAGAGCTTCCAGTCTGATTCCAGTTATCTCTATCTCAGTGTTTATGTTTCTGTATGTTTTTCACTGGTACTTTTAATAGTTTAAGGAGCCACTTATGAAACCAAATTAACATGATCTGGTGGGCTTGTGGTATTTCTGCCACTTAGGAACCGAAATCCCAAAAGACAACAAGATCGCACATGTCAACCACATAGATGACTCCCGAGACAATAAAAAGCCTGTGAAAAACATACATGCAAGTGGACACAAATACTTGAAGTTCAAATAGAATAGTCCATGCTCACTCTAACTGTTAGCTTATCAGGAACCTTTTCATTTAGAAATTATGCAGATTCTTCCTTGACATTAAATCTAATTAAAACCAGTTCCAAAAGAGTGGAATTGTTTTTGTCCATGTTCTAGTTTTCATTCTCTGATTATTTTAGGTAAATGCATTTTACATTTAACTACCTCAGCTGCCTTCAGTTTCATTTTGGAGCATATTAAGTCGTGCACTTTGTAATTAACTGGGTTTTATTTCTTTCCATTTTGCAAAAAACCAGTTCAAAGCCATGTTGATCAATTTATAGAAGACATTTAGCAAAACATAATTGCTGTTGGTTGCAGGACATACACTTTATTTCTAGGTTTTGTTGGGTCTTATCTAAGTATCCAGAAAAAAAACTTATATAAGCTGCTTATAATTGCTTAATTTGCCTTAAAAGATTTGTGCTTTCTTGTTCAAGCTGAATTCTTTAATTCTATCTTGTACACATTTAAACAACAAACACTAAAGTAACAGTTAGCAGATGAATAGCAAAAGGAACAGAATGGACCAATAGTTTCTCAGTTGTCTGTTGTAAACTGTTGCATTATACACTAATTGTGCTAAATAAGTGCCACTGTGCTTCTACTCGTTAGCCACCATTACAGAAATAAGTTATGAAAAACCACATTTATGTTTATGGAACAGTATAGATATTACCCCCAGTACAAGCACAGTGACTGGAGTTGAATGATAATCATGACAGTACTTGTGCTTTGACTTGTAAACATTGTACAAATGTATTTGGTATTTTATTTGAAATGAAGAATCAAAATAGTTATTTAAAAAAATCTTCCTGTAAATATATATATTCAGATTCCATGTATACAAACATTCCTTTAGAGTCCAGATTGTGAAGAGTGTCTTTATTGGCTAGAGACTGCTGTCTCACGTGGCAGTGGTTACATGTGCTATAGTAAAGAACACAGTGTGTGAAGTATTTGATGTACTACAGTACCATAGTTCTTTTGGTCTGTTAAGTAAGTTGCAATTTGTGATGAAATGAAGTTGAAAGTAGTGCTTCATACTAACAAATTTCCTTCGTTAACACTTGATTTTTCTTGTAAAACTTTAAAGGAAAACTTGAAAATTTTATATATTTGGATTTTGTAGATTTTTTTTATTTTATTGCAACACAAGGTACCAAAATCATTAAATAAAGTACACTGTGGTCATTTTACCAGGCCTCTGGCATCTTCTTTTTCTTTCCTTTTTGGGGGTTTTCAAAAGCACCTAAGCACTTAACTCTCATTGCTTTCAATTCAATCCCACTAGGTGCCTAAATAGATTTAAAATTCTGGCACTTAGGCTACATCTACACTACAGACCGCTCCTGGCTGTGGGTAGGTACATGCCACAGGAAAAAGCCAATTGTGTTCACACTACGGCATGTAATCATATGTGTCAGACACAGGGGCTGCGTCTAGACTGGCAAGTTTTTCCGCAAAAGCAGCCGCTTTTGCGGAAAAACTTGCCAGCTGTCTACACTGGCCACTTGAATTTGCGCAAGAACACTGACGATCTGATGTAAGATTGTCAGCGTTCTTGCGCAAATACTATGCTGCTCCCATTCGGGAAAAAGCCCTCTTGCGCAAATACATTTTAGTGTAGACAGCTCAGGACTGTTTTGCACAAAAAGGCCCCGATGGCAAAAATGGCGATCGGGGCTTTCTTACGCAAAACCGCGTCTAGACTGGCACGGATGCTTTTCCGCAAAAAGTGCTTTTGCGCAAAAGTGTCCGTGCCAATCTAGACACTCTTTTCCGCAAATGCTTTTAACGGAAAAACTTTTCCGTTAAAAGCATTTGCGGAAAATCATGCCAGTCTAGACGCAGCCAGGGAGTAGGGAAAGGCATTGGCAGTACCCTGCTGCTGACGCCTTTCCCAGTGGAGAAAAGGCTGGAAGGGAGAGGCAGTGGTGAACTCCCCACCAGCACTCACCATCAGAGCCTTTCCAAGCAGGGAAGACTCACTTCATGCTTAAGCTTTTCCTCACTGCTGGAATCTTCCCCTTTGGGGATAGGCTCCAGCAGCAGGCAGGCAGCAGAACACTGCACTGCTAAAATTGGCAGGGAGGCATGGTTTGGGCATGTACAGAGCTGTGTAGGAAATGTACCCGCAAACATACCCACACCTTTCAGGCATGTCTTTACTCACCTAAGCCATGCCTCACCAGCTACACTGTCATTTTTTGCTGTGCTAGAGGGGCTATGTGCTTATGTACACTACACATCACCAAACAGGGGAGCTGACACAAGGTGTGGGGGAAGGGGGGCGGCTCCACGCTTCTGGAAGGGGCAGGGCCTCAGTCAGAACGGGCAGTAGCCAGGACAGGCATCCCTCACAGCTCCACAGAGTGTGGCGTCAGTCCCCCTTCCCTCCCGCCCCCAGCCCTCACAGCTGCAGGGAGTGCACAGAGTGGCACTTCAGCAGCAATTTAAAGGGCCCGGGGCTCAGGCTGCCGCCACTGCCATAGTAGAAGCAGTAGCAGCCAGGAGCTCTGGGCTCCTTTGAATTTCCAGGCCTTGGGGCATCTGCCCCCTTTGCCCTCCACCACCCGTTGCCGTTGGCAGGCCGGCCACCAGAAGAAACATGGTATGCAGACATACCTTTCTTTAGAGACTGGCCTAAAGTAACATAGGAAATATGTGGCAGAACAAAGGAACAGAGTTCAACTCTGCAAGACTTGATATTCTTTAACCACTAGAATAAACCACATGATCTCTCTTCAGCCACTATTCCTGCTTTTGAATGTCACTGGGAGCACTACATAACAGGAGGCAAAGAGCTAGACAGACCAACCTAGATGGAGCTGAAAAAGACAAGCATAAAACATAATCAAGGGGTGGAGGAGTTGACTTATTTGGAAAGATTTTTTAAAAGCTAAATCTGTTTGACTTGGCTAACTGACAATGGAGGAAAATGGGAATAATATTACCAACCCTCAGGATTCTCTCAGAGGACTTATGATATTAGGAATTTCTCTTCAAGGCTCAACTCCAAGAATCTTGTGATTGACAAGGGAGTCTCTGCTTTTTTAAAGTATTTTTTTAGACTATGTGGTTACCAAGAAAAGCTTGAAAGTGCAACCAGCATGCATACTAAAGGCTCAAAAAGGTCAATTAAAAAAAAACAAACATTTTTTAATCTCATGTTTTTTGAACACTGGAGGTTATTATAGTAATTCACTGTATGGGTGCATCTACACAGCAGGGATTAACTCGAAATAAGCTACACAAATTGAGCTACATCAATTGCGTAGCTTATTTCAAAATAGCTTATTTCAAAATTGGGAGCCTCTACACAGCACTTATTTCTAAATAGAGCACTCTTCCTCCAACTTCCCTTACTCCTCGTATAATGAGTCCTCCAGCTTGACAGTATTTCAACATTATTTTGAAATAACTGCCTGCTGTGTAGATGCAGACTAAGTTATTTCGAAATAACGCTAGTTATTTTGAAATAATGTTGCTGTGTAGACGTACCCGAAGTGTGTGAATACCCAATCTAAGGTGATCTCCATGAGATCAACACATAGAACCTCAACATGCTCATCTCCCTCATACCAGGCATATGGAGCACAGCCCCTGCCGTACGCCTCACCCCCATTGGAAACCATCTGTGGAAGCACAAGGACTCCTCATCAACTGCCCTGATCTCCCCTCCATTCTCTTGGATCTCCCAGGTCTGGAGGTGAGCACAGGGTAACTGAGATGCTGCATCACTCTCTTTCAGCTGGTTTTACCCTCAGTTTTTCCCTCCTTATCTCTCTGAGGATAGCACATTCTCAGTGTGCTACCACAGGGGCCCAAGTATAAAGAGAAATTATTTAGAGCCTAGATAGAAATTATTTAGGCATCTAGATAGACTTATGTGTAGTGCTGGGGAGGAGCCGGTGGTCGTGGTACATGTAGGTACCAATGACGTAGGGAAGGGTAGGAGAGATGTCCTGGAGGCCAAATTTAGGCTGCTAGGAAAGAGACTGAAATCCAGGACCTCTATGGTGGCGTTCTCGGAAATGCTTCCAGTTCCAGCGCAGGGCCAGGTAGGCAGGCAGAGATTCAGAATCTCAATGCGTGGATGAGGCGATGGTGTAGGGAAGAGGGTTTGGATTTATTAGGAACTGGGGACACTTTTGGGAGAGGGGCCTATACAGGAAGGATGGGCTCCACCTAAACCAGTGGAACCAGACTGCTAACACTAAACATTAAAAAGGCCGTAGAGCAGTTTTTAAACTGAGAGATGGGGAAAGCCGATTGGTGTGGAGATGCACGTAAATCGGAGGAGACTTCTCTTAGAGGAGAATCCATTGATAGAGATTCTCTAAGCTGTAGTCAGAAAGAGAGAGGAGGAGAGAGGGCAAACCATGGGCCAGAGCAGACAAACAACCGCGTACAAAGGAATCCAATGCATCAGGAAGGGCAGACAAATAAGCAGTGGCAAATTTTTAAAGTGCTTCTACACAAATGCTAGAGTCTGACTAATAAGATGGGTGAACTAGAGTACCTAGTATTAAATGAGGAGATTGACATAATAGGCATCACTGAAACCTGGTGGAATGAGGAAAATCTGTAGGACACAATCATGCGGGATATAAAATATATCGAAAGGATAGAGCAGGCCGGGTGGGTGGCGGAGTGGCACTGTATGTGAAAGATAATGTAGAATCAAATGAAATAAAAATATTAAATGAATCAACATGTTCAATAGAATCGCTATGGATAGTAATTCCATGCTCCAAAAATAAGAAATTAGCAGTAGGGATATATTACCGACCACCTGACCAGGACAGGGATACTGACATTGAAATGCTGAGGAGATTAGAGAGGCTACCAAAAATAAAGAACTCTATAATAATGGGGATTTTAATTACCCCCATATTGACTGGATACATGTCACCTCAGGAAAGCGGAGATAAAATTTCTCAATGGCTTAAATGACTGCTTCTTGGAGCAGCTGGTGCAGGAACCCACAAGGGAGAGGCAATTCTCGATTTAGTCCTGAGTGGAGCGCAGGATCAGGTCAGGAAATAACCGTTACAGGACCGCTTGGGAATAGTGACCATAATATAATAACATTCAACATTCCTGTGGTGGGAAGAACACCTCAGCAGACCAGCACCCTGGCATTTAATTTCAAAGAATTACACAAAAATGAGGAGGTTAGTTAAACAGAAATTAAAAGGCACAGTGACTAGAGCCAAATCCTGCAAGCTGCATGGAAACTTTTAAAGACACCATAATAGAGGCCCAACTTAAATGTATACCCCAAATTAAAAAACATAGCAAGAGACCTAAAAAGAGTCACCGTGGCTTAACCACCATGTAAAAGAAGCAGTGAGGACAAAAGGCATCTTTTAAGAAGTGGAAGTCAATCCTAGTGAGATAAATAGAAAGGAACATAAACACTGTCAAATCAAGTGTAAAAATGTAATAAGAAAAGCAAAAAGATTTTGAGAACAGCTAGCCAAAAACTCAAAAGAAATAACAAAATGTTTTTAAGTACATTAGAAGCAGGAAGCCTGCTAAAAAACCTGTGGGTCCCCTAGATGATCGAACTATAAAAGGCGCAATCAAGGACGATAAAGCCATTGCGGAGAAACTAAATGATTTCTTTGCTTCAGTCTTCACGGCTGAGGATGTTGGGAGATTCCCAAATCTGCACCGTCCTTTGTGGGTAATGAATCTGAGGAACTGTCCCGGATTGAAGTGTCATTAGAGGAGGTTTTGGAACAAATAGAAAAACTTAATGTTAACAAATCTCCGGGACCGGATGGCATTCATCAAGGGTTCTAAAAGAACTCAAATGGGAAATTGCTGAACTATTATCTGTGGTTTGTAACCTATCCCTTAAATCGGCTTCCGTACCTAATGACTGGAAGGTAGCCAACGTGACACCAATATTTAAAAAGGGCTCTAGAGCGATCCGGGCAATTACAGACCGGTAAGTCTAACTTCAGTACCGGGCAAATTAGTCGAAACAATAGTAAAGAATAAAATTGTGAAGCATGTAGAAGAACATAATTTGTTGGACAAAAGTCAACATGGGTTCTGTAAAGGAAATCCTGTCTTACTAATCTATTAGAGTTCTTTGAAGGGTTAACAAACATGCGGACAAGGGGATCCAGTAGATATAGTATACTTAGATTTCCAGAAAGCCTTTGACAAGGTCCCTCACCAAAGGCTCTTGTGTAAATTACATGGCCATGGGATAAGAGGAAGGTCCTTTCTTGGATTGAGAACTGGTTAAAGACAGGAAACAAAGGGTAGGAATAAATGGTAAATTTTCAGAATGGAGAGGGTAACTAGTGGTGTCCCCCAAGGGTCAGTCCTAGGACCAATCCTGTTCAACTTATTCATAAATGATCTGGAGAAAGGGGTAAGCAGTGAGGTGGTAAAGTTTGCGGATGATACCAAACTGTTTAGGATAGTCAAGACAGAAGCAGACTGTAAGGGACTCCAAGAAGATCTCACCAAACTGAGTGATTGGGCAACAAAATGGCAAATGAAATTTAATGTGGATAAGTGTAAAGTAATGCACATTGGGAAAAATAACCCCAACTATACATTACAGTATGATGGGGGCTAATTTAACTCACGACAAATCAGGAAAGAGATCTTGGAGTTATCGTGGACAGTTCTCTGAAAACTTCCACACAGTGTGCAGCGGTCAAAAAGGCAAATAGGATGCTAGGTATTATTAAGAAAGGGATAGAAAATAAGACCCGGAATATCTTACTGCCCCTGTATAAAACTATGGTACGCCCACATCTTGAATACTGTGTACAGATGTGGTCTCCTCACCTCAAAAAGATATTTTGGCCTTGGAAAGGGTTCAGAAAGGGCAACTAAAATGATTAGGGGTTTGGAACGGGTCCCATATGAGGAGAGGTTAAAGCGACTGGGACTTTTCAGTTTAGAAAAGAGGAGACTGAGGGGATATGATAGAGGTGTATAAAATCATGAGTGGTGTGGAGGCGGATAAAGAAAAGTTATTTATTAGTTCCTAAATAGAAGAACTAGAGGACACCAAATGAAATTAATGGGTAGCAGGTTTAAAACTAATAAAAGAAAGTTCTTCTTCACACAGCGTGTAGTCAGCATGTGGAACTCCTTGCCAGAGGAGGCTGTGAAGGCTAGGAATATAACAGAGTTTAAAGAGAAGCTAGATAATTTCATGGAGTTAGGTCCATAAAGGCTATTAGCCAGGGGATAAAATGGTGTCCTTGGCCTCTGTTTGACAGAGGCTGGAGAGGGCAGGAGACAAAGCGCTTGATCATTGTCTTGGTCCACCCCTCTGGGGCACCTGGTGCTGGCCACTGTCGGCAGACAGGATACTGGGCTAGATGGACCTTTGGTCTGACCCGGTACGGCCGTTCTTATGTTCTTATGTAGAGCCCACTGAGATCAGTAAGTAGAAGGATTCTTCACACACAGATCATACCCTATATAGATAGGTTTGTGTGAAAGGGATTTCAACCCAGATCCTCAGAGGTAGTTAGGTGCCTACCTCTCATTCAAATGAGTGGAAATAAGGCGCATAATACCTGTGAAACTCTGGGCTTGGGTGACTGCAACGTTGCTTCCGTGACACCATCTTCCACCCATTTCTGGACCTAGTGGCGAGTATTCAGTTGGCCTTGGATTCTGACATGGGGAAAGACAAACTTCCTGGGAGCAGGAGGAGGCATTCCTTAGACTATAGTAACTTCTAAGCAGAGACTGCCTGAGGAAAGATTTGAGCATTACTCTAGTCCTCTGGTCTTAATTAGTACTTCCCACATAAAATGAAGTTAAAGTTGTCCTCTGCTTTGGGCCAACAGCAGGCAATTTATCCAAATACATGCTAAAAGAGCAGAGAAAGCAGGTGTTATTTAGTGGGCAGGTGTCTTGCCCACGGACTTCTGGTAGCAGAAAGTGCAGTCTGCCCCGCCCACCAGGGCTCAGGGAGTGGTCCCTTTCCCTGAGGCTCAGTGGGAGCCACTACATCCTTGTATAGGATTTTTTCCCAGCATGGCTTTCTGGGAGCTGACCTTTTAAATTTGGCAGAGACAGGCCGCTGCTGACCTGAGGTGGCTATTTGATAACTGTGACTTGCTGCAGGTATTACTTAGTGCCAGGCTGCATGTAGACTGGCAAGATTTTGCGCAAAAGCAGCTGCTTTTGCGCAAAATCTTGCCACCTGTCTACACTGGCCGCAAGTATTTGCGCAAGAACACTGACCTTGTACTGTACAAAATCAGTGTTTCTTGTGCAAATACTCTGATGCTCCCGCTCAGGGATAAGCCCTCTTGCACAAGTATTCTTGCGCAAGAGGGCCAGTGTAGACAGCAACGTTAATTTCTTGTGCAAGAAAGCCCGATGGCTAAAATGGCCATCGGAGCTTTCTTGCGCAAGAGAGCATCTACACTGGCACGGATGCTTTTGTGCAAAAGATGTGCTTTTGCGCAAAAGCATCCATGCCAGTGTAGACGCTCTCTTGTGCAAATAGTTTTAACGGAAAAACTTTTCCGTTAAAAGTATTTGCGCAAAATCATGCCAGTCTAGATGCAGCCCCAGTGTTATTAGGCCATTGTTTCTCAAAATGATCTGCAGACCCACTCTGACAAAGCTGTTAACAGGCTATCTAGTTTGTTTATTTACTGGAGCTGCAGTCACGGAGCCTCGCAGCTCCCATAGGCTCTGGTTCACCATTTGCAACCAAGGGGAGCCGCAAGAAGCAGCTTTCTCAGAGTGGATCCACGGACCACTTTGAGAAACACTCATTGCTCATCTGAGTCACGCCTAAAGAGGAATAGCAAGGAATGCTAATGGATTAAGCCATCAACAACTGAATCAGAGGTGAAAAATTACATTTCAATGCACCTCAAAACCTGTTTTAAACTAGCCCCAGGAATATTAT
Organism: Rafetus swinhoei; assembly: GCA_019425775.1. NCBI lineage: Eukaryota > Metazoa > Chordata > Testudines > Trionychidae > Rafetus > Rafetus swinhoei. The sequence goes on along the minus strand of CM033424.1, from coordinate 66,454,956 downwards.
TCACCTATTTTACATATCCCTCTGAAGTCTTTTTTTGTATAGCACTTGGAGATTTTTAGATGCAAGGTACTGTAAGTTGAAGCAGTGCGTAGATACTATGGTGATAGTTACTTTACAAGCCTCAGTCAAGACAGCCTGAAAATTATCTTTTGTTCTTTTGTCTAGGTTCACCTATGTGCTATGTATGTATAAAGTCTAGTTCTTCAGTGACTTTTTAAATATGAAAATACAATGAGACAGGAAGGAACGAGCAGAGTTTCATCATTAACTCTCAAGTTTATGCTAGCAAAAATGCCTTCATTAGGGTCTTCATCATGGAAAACAAAGAACAAGCTATATTCAACTATACTACTGTAAAACCAGAGTAGCTGAGCTCAGAATCCAACCAGTATCTATAGGCTGAGCATAGGAGTGCTAATTAATTTTTTTACAAGCCAAAGCATTTATTTTGCTTACATGTCTCTGCATGTGAGATCAAAGACAATGAGATGTATCTATATAATAGGCTTTGCAACAATTTATTTTTAATTCCTATTTCTGAAACAATGCTGTGATTATATACTGTCATCCCACAGGAACACCCAATAAATGTGTAAAGATAATCAACTCCAATATTTCCCAAGAACTACTTGGCCCAGAATATATTTGCATCATGAAAAGCCAATAAAGCCTATGTAAATTCAATATAATTTCTATTCTCCCAGGAATGTATTATTACCCAAGAAGACTAGCTTATTCAAGCAAGATCATGGAAGGCCTCCTAAAATCCAGGGAAACAAAGATTTGGAGGTACAATGAAATGAAACAGGACATGAAATTAATCAAAGCTGAATCTACTTGAACCCAAGACAATATTGGAGGAAGAGGAGATGGGGGAGTAGAGCATGAAACCAGTTGAAACAATTTTACCAGTTCCTGGGCTTAGAATTGGAATTATTTAATTTTGAAACATCAGATATTTTCACCTGCCCAAATCTGAAATTAGAGCTACTCATTATTCTTAAGCCGAGCTCATGATTTTCTGATGCTTAGAATGATTTTTGAATGGTTGGGATTGACAATACTAGATTTTGCAGACACTGTGATAGGGAGAAAAGGCCTCCTCTTTCCTGCAGCATTGCTGTAGCATAAGAATTCAAAAAGTCTTTATATAGCTACTAGTCCTGAAGTTTCCACCACCGTTGTTCTAGCCATCTGTCCACGGGTTACAGGCAAAAGAAAGGTGACCAATAAGTGTCAAGTTATAGAAGAGGGTCCACCCTACCAATGGTGAAGAATAAAAATGTATTAAAAAATCCAGCCAAACCTTCAATAGCGTGAAGGCCATCTGGAAGCAATATGGTCCCATTGCCGGGATGGTATCAACTGCATTGAAATAACCCAAGAGTGCCATCTTTCTTTTATATATGCAAGATCAAGGGCCTCATCTGTAATTAAATCATTGTCTGCTGACACGGTAACCACCCATCCTGCATTTAACAACACAAAGCCAAAAGAACTTACATCTGCAAACACCCACACCTCTCTGGTGACACCCATGTTGTTGAGATTAAACTTTTTGACAGCCATGGATTTTTCCTACCTTGTCACTTGCTAGTCATTACCAGTGAGACTGAAGAACCACATCCACCAGGCCTTCATATGCGTCAATGGCCACATCCATTGCCTACACGATAATTTCCTCTCAAGGAGCGTACAAAAACTCATCCTAAAAATACTTCTCTTACATATCTGCAGAAGGCACAAACACATGAGTGCTAACAAAAGGTACATCTGCACTGCAGCTGGGAGGTATAAGACGCAATTTGTTCAGATATACACTCACTATCTCTTCTCAGCTGGTGCACTGAAAACAACAACATGGTTACAACAGCCCGTGCAGAGGCACAGGCTTACTACTTGTGTGTACCCAGGAGGTTGGGTGGAACTAGCTCATGTCACCTAGGCTGTGTCTATATTGGTGCGATCTTGCGCAAAAGTGGCTGCTTTTGCGCAAAAACTTGCTGCCTGTCTACACTGGCCACGAGTTCTTGAGCAAGTAAACTGACGTTCTAATGTATGAAATCAAGGCTTCGTGCGCAAGAACTATGATGCTCCCGCTCAGGAAGAAGCCCTCTTGTACAACTGTTCTTGCGCGAGAGGCCAGTGTAGACAGGCAACATGAATTTCTTGCGCAAGAAAGCCCTGTGGTTAAAATGGCCATCAGAGCTTTCTTGCGCAAGAGAGTGTCTACACTGGCAAGGATGCTCTTGCGCAAAAGCACATTCCAGTGTAGATGCTCTCTTCTGGAAGAGTTTTTGCACAAGAACTCTTCCGCAAAAAGAGTTTTTGCGCAAGATCATGCCAATGTAGACGTAGCCCTACTGTGTAGCTGTGGCTATGCTTGTTGTTAGCTTGTATACATTTACCTGAGCTGGAAAATAGACTTTGGGCTACAGTGTAGGCGTACCCAGAAACAAAACTCACACCCACAAACCAGCCTCCTTGCTTCACCTGGGGCAGCCTCTCACATTTATATGAAGGGTAATAACCTCCTCTTCCTTCCCTCTAAGAAGTCTCTTATGCCCAACAAAATATTCCTCCCTACCCATTTGAAAATAATACCCCTGTTCCTTTTCTGAAACTTTAATCCAGTGTTTCTCAAAGTGGTCTGTGGACCCACTCTGAGAAAACTGCTATCAGGCCGCTCCGGTTTGTTTACCTACCAGCTCGGCAGCTATGGAGCCTCACAGCTCCCCTTGGCTGCAAATGGTGAACCGCAGCCAATGGGAGTTGTGGGGCTCCATGGCAGCGGAGTTGGTAGGTAAACAAACTGACTTTGAGACACACTTTTTTAATCTAATCAAATTGCACATCTCAGATGATGGTGGGAAATTGTATGTTCATATATTACATCAAGAAATGTTTTCTGATCATGTAATTAAAGACTTCACCCTAAGTCATATGTGCATGGAGACAGAAGGAAGATTATATGTGCATCCTACACTCAGGTATTTCCTCTCTTGCAAGGCTTAATAATGACACTCTAGTCCTCTATAAGCAGAGCTGCAACTTCATAAATGCAGTAATTTTGTTGCTTTTAAGATTACCTAATAGGCTTGGCATATTCGAGGCTACTGTTTGTACCTCATAACACATAGTTTTAGAAATAATTTTGAGATATATTTCAATAATTTCTTGATATCTGTGTAATCAGTATAGTTCATGGAAAACATCTTTGATTCTTCACCACCATTGCAGTCGCTACACGTTGTGAGTTAGTTGGGTTTTTTTCCTTGGAGCACAAGGAAGAGGAGGATAAAAAACAGCAAACGCTATTATAAAGTTGTCTATTCTCTCCAAAACAATATCAAATAGTCACACTGCTGCCACTGTCTTGTGGCTGGCTGATTGTTATTTTTATTAAATGTGTCAAATTTTATTTTTATTTGAAATAAACAGTGACATTTTTCTTTTCCATGTTAGATTCAAGGTGACAGTTAGCATCTTTTGCAGACATAAGCAATGACTGTGATTAAGCTTTCCTACCTACTCCCCAGCAAAGCAAAGTGAGCCATAAATATAAATCAGGCATATGTGCTCTCATTGCATTTAGTAAAATTATGGTTTCTGTTTTCCAAAAATGGACCAAAAGAGCTCTTGGATTCACACCTTTTGTGTGTCTACCTGGTTAATACTTAAAAGATTCTTACCTGTGATTAGTGCCATGCACAGATTTGTGTTTGTGTAATATGTGCACATTCCACCAAAAAGATGTGTCTATTGCTGGCAGCTAAAGAATTACTCTGGCAGCTAAAGCCATCCCTCCTCAGAACAAAGAGAAGCATTGTGCTCTAAATGCTGTCCTGGGACCCTGACACTCCTACTACTGTGTACCTCTAGCTTTGAGCAAGTTAGAGGTTAGGGTTAGGGTTGCTCCAGTCTTGCAAACTGTTCCATAGGAACAGATACGTGTGAGAAGGCCCACTGAACTCAAGAGGGTTCTGTGGAGGTGAAGGAGTCTGCTTGCATGGAACAAATTGCAAGATCAGGACCATAGGCTTAAATTTTCATGTGGCCACTTGCTTTGCCTGTATTTTTAGATGGCCACCTGGAGATTCCTAGGGCTTGATCTTTCAGGGATACTGAGCACCTACAGCTCAAGCTGACTGGGGATGCTCAGTACCTTTGGAAAGTCTGGCCCTAATTGTCTCAGTGTTGTCTTAGTACACTTGGGAAAACATAGCCATTGACCTTTTTGTGCCTTAGAACCAGTTTTCTCATGTGGAAACTCATAATTACCTCTCTGAACCACTAGGAGACAAGATATTACCTGTACAGGCTTTACCTGTCTGAATCAACCTGAAAACAGGATATTATCAGAAAAAAATAGTTGATATTTGAACCATGGTCTGAAGACAAATTCCTTTTGAAGAATTTTATTAATTTTTTTATACATGGACATTGGCTTACTCCCCTCATATTTCCTAGCACACCAATTGTGGAATCTTGGGCAGAGGTTTAAGTCTTTTTCTTTTGAAATACAAATGAAGAATAACTATTGGCTAACTTTTGTTTCCAATACAGTTAGAGATTCCTTCATGTTAAATGAGCAATATTCCATTCTTCAACATTCTTTACATTTGGACATTCTCATTGGTCTTTTTTGCTTGTCTGATCATGTTTGTAATTCTTTCCTACAATTTCTCCTTTCGTTATCTTATTGATTTCAAATGTATGCTTGTCTCTTATTTTAATCTGGTTTTGCTTTTGTGATTTGTTGTTGCTTTGAATTGTATTTTGCCATCTAGAGTGACTGATGTGATAACATTTCAATTATTGTAACTAGGCCTATCAGAGGGGGAAGGGAGGGCCAGGAGGGCCATTTGGCCCAGGTCTCAGGAGACAAGGGGGCCTCAAATTTTGACACTTTTCTACCAAGTCATTTCCATTGATTATACACCTTGCAGTTATAACAGAGTTAGCAAAAGAAGCTGTATATATACCTGCTAAAAATTTATTTAAATTGTTGTGGGACCTCGGGCCTTTGCCAATTTTTCAGTCACATCTGAGTTTTCATCTGCGTGACTGGAGCCTGGAGTAGCTTCTGTGATTAGTGATTCTATGTTATGAAACACTGTTTACAAGCTTTGCATAGTTTAGAGGTTTTGAAAGTCGTAATTAATTTTGTTACTGTAAAGTGATTTTGCTTGGTCTAAGGGTGAGTTTAACCTTTAAATGAGATGTTTATTTCTGCATAGGAGATTTTCGTATTCAAGTTTCTTCGTATACAATAACATTATCAGGCTCAGCTGTAACCTAGCTCTTCATCTAGTTTTAGATTCACCTTTAAAGGCTTTTTTGTGATAATAAACTTTTAATTCTAGTTGTTTAATAAACGTTATCTCTAATCTGGCAATCTCCCCATGTTCATATTCATAATAACGCACCAGTTCTTAGAGTAATTTAATAACGAGAACATGTTAGCAGATGAAATTTCAAGGCTTCAAAATAAGGCAATAAGGGCCATAGTAAATAACACCCCCCCAGACCGTTATTACGTAATATTCATTGTGAAGCATATACAATTAAAATTTTGTATACCCAATAGCCTTTAGCAAATTAATGTATTGTGTGTTTTAAAAGATCCCCTTTATAAAAATGAAGCAACGATTTAAAAGTGGTGCAAGTAAGAGACGGCGAAAACAACAGAGTGAAGCAGCAGTTAAGAGTTTAAAGCCAATTTCATCATTTATTATAGAAAAGATGCGTCAGCCATTGGACGGTGACCATACTGACTGTGACACTTCCAGTTCTGATGATGAAAACTTTGTACTGTACTCACAAATGACATTTCAATGCCACTGCCTCAAAATGAGGTCATTAATCAAGACACAGAAATGCCAACAGTAGCAATAGATGCAGAATCTATGCTCAATTTAGAGACTGTGAAGTCAGAAAATAACCTCAGAGATGCTGCACAGCAAGAGCAGGAACTTATGACTAGAACAGGACACAGTGTAACAACAGTGGCATCAGAACCCAATATTGGGCTTCTTGATAAGAACCGTTTGGCTCAAATGCATTCGTTTCTCAAAGTTAGTTGTTTTCAGATTCCAAGTAATATACCGAAAGATGCTGAAAATCACGCTTTTCCCACTCATCTGCTGACAAAAATTCTTCCAAATGGAGAGACCTACACAAGAGACTAGCTCTGCTGGAACATGGAAAAGCAGGCTCTGTACTGTGTACCCTGTTTCATTTTTAACAATAATACTTTAAATGCATCAGTACTGTCTGATCCATCTGGTTGGAGCATCAGAAGAGGTTGGAGGAAGTTGAAAGACTGAATACATGCACATGAAACTTTAATATCACATAAAGATAACTATGTTACATGGAAATCAGCTAGTAGAACAGCACTAGCTGACAGTTCAATTGAAAACGTACTCATGAGTGAAATAAACACAGAAACTGATAACTGGAAAAAACTCCTTGAGCACATATTGAATGTCATTCTTTTTCTTTCTGGATGGGGATTGACTTTGTTTGATTCCAGTCAGCATATCGGTGATCCTACAGGTGGACACTTTCTTGCTATATTTGAGCTTCTTAGCAAGTAAGACCCACTTTTATCAGGTCATGTTAAGCATGTTTGTGAATCACAAGAGAGTGGAAAACGCATGCAAATCCATTACCTGTCTACCAGAATACAAAATGAGTTTATTGAGCTGTGTGAGACATTTGTGCAAACAACAATTCTTAAAGAGCTACGACATGTGAAGTACTTTTCAATTATTATTGATGCAACTCCAGACTGTTCTCATAAAGAACAGACAAACTTGGTTGTTTGATATGTTAAAATTGCAGGAAGTTCAAAGGTTTCAATTGAAGAACAATTAATTTTGTTTGATAATTTCACAAAAAAATGGAAAAGAAATTGCTGTTTATGTATTAGACATTCTGGAAGGCTTCAAATTAAATTTTCAAGTCTGCTTTGGCCAAGCCTATGACAATGGATCCGATATGGCTGGGAAGTGCAACAGAGTACAAGCAGTCCTTCTTGAGCAAAATCCAAATTGTATTTTCTCCAGTTGTGACAACCACACACTAAATCTTATCAGCGTTAATTGTGCTGAATCATGCAAGGAAGCAATCATATACTTTGGAACAATCTAACAATTGTACAACCTGTTCAGTAGCAGTCCTCAGAGATGGGAAATTCTGAAGAAGCACCTGCCTGTTTCCCTTCATGGCATGTTGACAATGAGATGGTCAGCATGAATGGATGGCATTAAACCAGTTGCACAGCATTTGGATGCTGTGAGAAAGGCTTTACATGAGCTTGAATCTCTTACTCTCACAGCACAGACTCACACTGAGCTTAAGTATATTCATAAGTATATGTCCAAATTTGAATGCATTTTAATGTTATCCATGTGGATGAAGCTGCTAAAAATGATCCACAAAACTAATCTTGTAATTGAAGTACACAAAGCTACATTAGATGCTGAGAGGGATGACATTGAATGACTTCTTAAAGATATTCAAAAGATTTGTGATCAATGGGATGCAATCCTTTCTGAGTCCAAGTCAGTAGCACAGGGTATTGACATTTCATCTGAGTTTTCCACCAATTGCAGCCTAACATCTCAATCTGATGCAGAAAGGCACTATTGAGTCAATGGTATATTTTTGTTGTTGTTTTTGGTTTTTTGTTATTATTGACTCCATCAAATCTGGTCTTACACATCAATTTGAGTCATTGCGACAAATTTGTACCCTTTGTGGCTTCCTTTGAGAGTTCAGAGAACTAAGTGATGAAGAGTTATATTCAGCAGCTAAACAGATTCAACAAAGGTACAAATGAAATTTCAAGAGATCTCTGTGACAAGATCGTCTTCCTGAAACGTACACATTCAACCAACTTTAAATTGGACTGCAAGTCAAAAGAACTGCTTCAAGAAACATTCAATCTTGGCCTGTCAACTGTATTTCCTAATATCACAATTGCATTATGTATTTTTGTAAGTCTCCCTGCATCAGTGGCTTCAGGTGAATGCACATTCAACGTGTTAAAAAAAGTAAAGAACTACAATGGCACAAGAGTGTTTGAATGGGCTCACAATGCTTAACATTAACAGTGATGTTGCATGTAAATTAGATTTTCTTCAATTATAAACGAGTTTGCACACAACACAACCAGCAAAGCATTCCTAAAATGAAGAGTTTTGCTTGCAGTGGAAACTCACACTTAAAGTTACATTTTTAATACACATGCTATTGGTATAATGACTTAATTGTTAATAAATAAATGTCTCAAAGATTCATTTTCATATATTCTTTTGATTTTAGTAAGACCCTATGCATGAGAAGTTAGATACGTGCTGCTGGGGCCTCTAACCTCAAAGTGGCCCGTGCCTCTGTCACTCTCCGAGAAGGCCTGACTGTAACCTATTTGTGCTGACTTTGTATCCAATGGACTGTGACAATGTCACAAAAGAACAAAAACTGACTTAATGGATATACATCTTTCCACGTTGTCTTTTATTTCTTATCAGAGGCACAAAGTCATTTTTACTTTCACTTGTTTCGTAGGGGTAGCCGTGTTAGTCTGCAACGGAAAAAACTGAAAAACCTTTTTAAAACTTCTTCATCTGAAGAAGTGGGTTCTGCCCACAAAAGTTCATACCATCTACATTTTGTGTTAGTCTCTAGGGCTATGTCTACACAACAGAGTTTTTTCAGAAAAACAGCCGTTTTTCCGAAAAACTTCAATTATGTCCACACTGCAATCTCATTCTTTCGAAAGAAAATTGAAAGAACAGAGGGATTTTTCCAACATTGGTAAACCTCTTTCTACGAGGAAGAAGCCTTTTTCCGAATGAGTTATTTCAGAAAAAGGCATGTGTGGACAGCGAAGTGGGAGTTCTTTCGAAAGAAGAGGAAAGAGGAAAAAGCACTGGTGCCCTGGTGACCACTCCATCCAGAGTAATCACAGCTTAAATACAAGATAGCATCCATTCAGTGTGGATGCTATCTGTCGAAAAAGCAGATCGCTTTTTCGATGCGCTTTGGCAGTGTGAATGCTTTCTTTCTTCAGAAAGAAGCCTGCAGTCTAGACATAGCCTAAGGTGCTGCAGGCCTATTAATTGTTTTTAAGTTTTTTGCTTTCACTGTTACTACAAACCAAACCTGAACCAATTTCTTTGATCATAATGTTTTACCACACCCATTATTTAATCTGTTTACTGCAGTGGTCTCCAACCTTTTTAACCACAAGATCGCTTTTTCAGTTTAAGTGCAATGTAGGATCTACCTCAAACCCAAATACCCTTGCCCAGCTTCCTTCCCGCCCCTTCCTTGAGGCCCCGCCCCGCTCCACCCCTTCGCCGAGGCTTCACCCAGCTCACGCCATTTCCCTTCCTCCCCAAATCTCATTCACTTTCACCAGGCTGGGTAGGGAGTTGGGGTGCAGGCTCTGGTCTTGGGCCAAGGAGTTTGGAGTGTGGGAGGGGACTCCCTGAAGGAAGGGAGAGAGGAGGGATGGGTTCTGGAGTGCCCTAGGGGATAGGGCATTTGCCTGGGGAGCGCAGGGTTGAGGGCTTGAGTGCCTCCACCCCCCCGAGAGCGGCCAGACAGCCAACACCAGCTGCCCCAGGGATGCACCTGGCTCCCGTATTAGGAAGGCAAGATAAGGGACCCTCTGATGGAAGGGGTGTGGGGTGGGTTCTGGAGTGGCCTAGGGGATTCCCTTGGGGAGTGCAGGGCAGTGGGTTCAAGTCTGGGAGCAGTAGGACAGCCAGCAGCAGAGTCAAGGCAGGCCAGCTCCCACCCTGGCCCCCCACGACTCCCAAAAGTACCTGGCACGTAGCGCAGTGGCTCCATGCACTACCCCTCGTCCACAGCAGGGCCACAGTTCTCCATTACTGATCAATGGGAGCTGCAGGAGCAGTGTCTGCAGGCATGGAGACCCCCTGTACTGACCCTCCCAGGGGCCGCAGGGACATGCCAGCCACCAGGACCACAACCACCATCAGGACAATTAGTCCAGACATGACAGGTTAAGCATTTTAGAACTCACTTCTCAAATAATTAAATTTAAGCATAAGAGAAATGCAAGTTATGAAACGTACACACCAGTCAAAAACTAAAAACAACCCACTTTGCAAGCAGTAAAAGTAGTAATGATTTCCCCATGTAGGTGTTGGGTCAGGACAGTGTGTGCTTGTGAGAATGTCACACACACACACACTGTGTGAGTGAGAGAGAGTTGCCTTGCCAAGCTCCCTCCATCCCTTCTCTCGGTGTGGAGACAGGGTACAGGAGTGGAGGGAGGAAGGACACCCTGACATCAGCACCTTTCCTCATCTCCCATCCCACACCCTGCACAGCGAGCAGGAGGCTGCCAAGGGGCAGCTCCAAAGCAGAGAGCAGGAGGCAGCATGACAGTGGGTGGGAGCGCAACTGTAGTGCCAGCACTTGATAGATTCCCAGCCAAACCAGTCAGGATCACCTGACAGAGGCTTCAAGAGCTACTGGTAGATCCCGATCTACTGGTTGGGGACCACTGGTTTACTGAGTTATCTTCTGCCTAAAATTTTGTGTGGGCTTTTGTAATCACTCTCAGTCTACAGTCCCATGAAAGGGGAAAGGTGGCGAGAGGTGTGGTTCTTTTGCAGCTTCCCCTGTCCTGAATGGGGCATGGAAAAGTATATGATGTCAGCAAGCAAAAATAATAAGTGGGGAGAAGGAGTGGCTGTGGGGGACAGAAATAGCCTTGTACTATGTGAGTACTGATCAGTTCTGGTTCTGGATGCACCAAAGAATTATAGCCATAGGGTGCACATCTAGATGTTTACCCCTAATGCTTCCCTGCCTCTGCCTCCAGGAAACCAAACACTTCAGATTCCAAGTTTCTAGTTTGGACCCATCTTTAATGATAGTAGAAAGTGGAACACTTTAGATTGGCTTCCCACAACAATAATTGCAAAATTGCATTATAGCCCATGAGAATTTACATGCCCTGGGCTCACATGACCAATGTTTAGCCTTTTTTACGGCCAGCTCTAACATTGCTCATATATATGGACTTTGGCTATATCATTTTACAGGGTAAAATTTTTGGGTCTTGAACATCTTGAACATATAGCTTAAAATTTCTTAGCATTTGGATATCAGGATTAGTAGTCCATTGGTAGATGGGAAATGCTAAATTAAGGTCTTATTTTTGTCCTGTTATTTTATATCTGGGGATTTGTTAGTCCTAAGCACTTTTTTAAACTCTCCAAAGCAGCTTGAGATTGTCTGCTTGTCAAATATGCTCAGCAAATACAGGTTTGTTTTGTAGTGGTTTTGGGTTCTAGCCTCACACACCTGCTCTCCCCCTCCTCTGAGAAAAATAAACCAGACTCTGCAAAGAAACATAATATACATTCATGTAGTCGGTTCCCTGAAGGAATTCATTTGGGGTGCACTGCCTCCCAAAGTTCCTACGTTATTGATATCCTTGAAACTAATGTTGAATTTATTTTCTGTTGTATCACTTCCATTCTCTCCTTGGTACATTTGTATGAATAGAGATTGTGTTAGTGCTAATCGGTGAAGGGCATGGTTAACTGATGCAGTCCTAGTCTATCTAAGCCCCTGTCAAAATGTACTTTGTTGACTTTTTGGACATAAGTGAATGTGGAAGGGAAAAATAATATTTTCATCTGATTTATGTGTTGGTCTTGATTAACTGCAACTAATTCAGGGACTAGCTTTGCATTTTTAACAACTGAGTACATATGCAGATTCATATCAAACAGCTGTGCATACCAGTTACTCCAGGGGTAGGTTCTACAAGTGCCAGATGCTGTAGTTCAGCTTCTGCTATAATCAGGCTGAACAACTATGTAATTATTCTGGAACCTGTTGTACTGTCATCTGCTATCAATTTCATTTCATTTAAGCCCAATTCAGTATAAATTTGCTGTGAACTCCACTGATTAAATTACTGAGGGTAGGTTTAGTTTGACATAAACTTCCCATGTGACAGGCAGTTTACTTTTGATCAGGAAGCTGTCAGTAATTGACCTTTATTTATATTCAAGCTGTCTGTGTGATTCTAAAACTATTATTTACAGTAGTTTACATTGTTGGCCTATTACATCACAGTTCACTGCTTCCTACCATTAGAGGCACGAGTAACTGAGCGAGTGTTAAGAGGTACAGTGAAACCTCCTTTTGCCTGCAAAGGTGTTTTCATTGCTGTAGCCTGAAAAATTGAGCCCCTATGCCTTTATACTGCATTTTAGCCAAACATGAACAATAAAAGAACAGGTAGAATAGCTTGGAGCATCTGAGAGGCTGAGGAGTTCTTGGACAATTAGATTTTGGATGCATAACCACCTTAGTTTCAAGCAAGATAGGAACTAGTTGCCAAGGAATGGTAGAAGGAGGAATTTAGAGAAGAGGCTTGGCACGACATAACCACCAGAAGCAAAAGTACCTGACAGCATTTCAGACTGCTGGAAGCAGAGGAGACTGGGCAGTTGGGATCTCCAGGGAAAAGAGAAACGGGTGGAATTCCACATAGCTAGAAATTTCCAATCAACCTCAGTTCTTCATTGTGCAAACTGCAGAAGATATCTCTGAAGAAGAGCCACCTGGTCAAATGGAAAGGAGGGATGTTTAGGATGCTCCTGTTGATGGCTGCTTGGCCTAACCTGTAAGAAAATTGAACATGCCTGCAAAAAGATCTTCAACTATCCAAGGAAAACAGAACCTTATTGGGATGCAATGCTAAAAAGAATGGAAAGAAAGCAAGGGACAGGAAGGCAACAGGACAATGTGCTGCCCCAGAGCCGAGACTTAATGCTACGATTAGCTATGCTTCTGAGTTGACAGGCCATGTTCCACTGGGTGATGGTGCACTAATCCCATTGTGTCACAGGATCTCTCAAAGATAACTGATGATATCAGAAAAAGAGGGATGACACTGAAAGAGAAGAATGCCAATGTGATTTTCTCAGATCTTCCTGTTCTGTGAGCGAAGGGAAACGGAAGGCAGAAGATTCTAGAAATGAACTACTGGCTAGGCACGTGGTGGAAAGTTGTTGTAATGATCTTGATGTTCATTAAGCAACTAACCAGGGAATGAGAAAGGAATAATACGTTTATTAATAACTAGAGAGCATAAATGGGGAGCCACTATACATAAATATCTTTGGTTTCAACCCCCTGCTTCCTATATTCAAAATACTGTCCCTTCTGAGGGAGCCTCTCTAAAATTATAACCTGTCATAAATATATCTCTACAGCTCTCTTCCCCCCCAAAAATACAAACAACTATCTAATACCTACATACCCCTGGACAAAACCTGCTCATGGCTGGGTTGCTCCAGGCCAGCCAGCCCACTCACTTGCCCACTGTACAGGCAGAGCTCTTCATATGAACTTCCAGGGCTTGAATTAAATCTTTGTATGAAATTAGGGCAAACTTAAACACTGTTTCAAGTATTTTAAAAATTATAAATATGAAAAAGTTTAATACGTTTTATTTACAGTGTCATTGTTCACCCTCTGTCCTGGACCAGACCCATGCCCCTATCTAGATCGGGGCAGTTGGTGGGTGGCATGAGACTGTGGGGGGAGGACATGGGGCCAGAGTGGAGCCACAAAAACTGTGGCTTTCTGGGCTCCTCTCTGCCCCTGTTGCTGGTGAGAGAAGTGGGTGGCAGGAAGGAGCGGGCAAGGAGATGACAGCTCTGCCACAGACTCAGAGAAGCTTCTTATTCACAACTACATATGATATATACCAAAGGATGGCCCTGAAAGCATCTCCTTCATGCTGGCTATCACTGATTTACTACTTCTATTAGATGGTCATTTCGACTTTCACCACTCCTGATAACAACACTTAAACATGAGTTAAAAAAAGGACTTTTTAAATGCGGCAAACCTCATAGAATTACCCAGTCATTTTAAAAAGACCACACCAACTCCATCAGTTATTGGGGCCTATTAATAAAGTTAATCAAGTCTCCTGTTTCAGAGTATGTCAGCCATTGCCAGGGTTAGGGGTTTGATTTACCTTAACTGCCCATCTCACTCCTGCAGCATTGCACAATGGTGGGCTATATGATGGGACTTCACAGCTATGTTGTCAAATATTGATGACTGCCTAAGGTAGGTTACCAGACTCACTGAAGAGCCAGTGATCTAATATAATGTGGCACAAGATCTCTACGGATTATGGCTGAATAATATACTGATTCTCTTTACTTACCTTCCAGCTACCCTACTATCACCATGGTAATGTTTCTGAGTAAGAGTTTAGTAACAAGGATTTATACTTCTAAAACCCTTTCAAATGCTTCTGGAAGACAGGTATTCTCACACCTGGACAGGCAATCCACATACAGTGGATTAGTTAACTTCTCTTGAATAGGCAATGAATGTTTGGCAGTAGGCTATATTGTTAGCGGCATTTATGCATCTTCCTGCATATAAAATATCCCCGTGTCTATCATTTCTACTTTCTGCCTGACACAGAATTAATGAGTCAGAAAAGGCACTGGTTTTAATATTTTAACCATTTTGATATCTTTTGTTTTGCTAACATATGGATGTGACAGTCTAAAGGCATAGCTCTGATATTTCCCAACGGACAAGAGAAAGGCCAATGAAGCTTCATAACTACACCTGAATCCTTGGCAGAATATGAAAGCACAGCTCCATTACAATATTTGCTTTGAAGAGCTTATCTTGCGGTTTACAGAAAACTGAGCTACGGGGCACAGTAAATTTCTCTGGCATATCTATTACTTCAATCCAAAACAGGTACTAAAAGTACATTTGAATTTATCAACATTCATTTATTCTTTGTATTACAGTAGTGAGTAGTAGCTCCATATATGATTGCGGCCCCATAAGCACTGTCCAAATACCCAGTAAGAAATGATTCCCTGCCCCAAAGAGCTCACAGTTTAACTAGAAAAACCAGACAAATGGTGGGAGGGGACAGAGAGGATCAGTGACAGGTTGGAGAACAGAATTTGAAACTCTTGGCATCCAGCCAGGGGAGGGAAAGGGTGGCTGATTAAGAAAGGGACTTTAGGAGCAATAGCCCAGGACCCTGGGCTAAGGAGCCCCTGCCAAAAGATCCCTGGGATGCCAAAACTGCAGCTCTTTTTGTGGGGCCTCCTTAGCATTCCAGCCCTGTCTGGTGGGGATGAGTGGTGGGAATGCAGCTCTAAACACTGCTTCCCTTACTCCAGCTGAGCTGGAGCTACAAGCACCAGGAAGCTCTGTCTGCATCTTTCTTTGCCTGCAGAATTTGCCCCTACATCTCCCATTGATTGGGAATCACAGCCAAACGGGAGTTGCAGGGGGCAGTGCCTGGAGGTGAGCACAGGACAATGTGCAGAGCCCCTCCCCATGCAGGCGGGCTGTTCCCAACCTCCTTCCCTGAACCTCCTCCCACACCCTAACTCCCACCCAGACCCTGCACCTCTACCTCAATCTCCTGCCCTGAGCCCCCTCCTGTACTCTAAACGCTTTGGCCCAGCCTAAAGCTGCCTCCTTGCACCCCAAACCTCATATTCCTAGCCCTACCCCGGAGCCCACACCTCCAATTGGAGCCCTCACCCCTTCCCGCACTCTGACCCTCTCATTTTGGCCCCAAAATCTAATACTCTCAGACCTCCAGAAGAGTTAATGCAGCTCTGTCCTCTGGGCAGAATCACCCTTTTTGCTCATTAAAAGCTAGGTAAGGTGTTCCAGGAAACAGAATCATCTACAGTAAATATATCCATTTCCTAATTCCTCAATAGTGGTTAGAGTGGAACTTTACCATTCTAGTTTCTCTGACCCGTTCAGTGTAGATGAATACCCAATATGAAACATGAGTAACTGCATCACTGCCAGTTTAAACACTGCAATAGTGATCTGAACATTCACTTTCCAGAAAACTATGTAAAAAGAAAAGCAGATTCGTGTATAAAAACTTGTGGAAAGTTGGGTGGTTGTATCTGTGTGTGTACTATTTTTAGGACAAATAGACTATGTTTAATTATTTAGTGTGCAAACATGGCACATTCCAAACATAGTAATTTTGATTTCTCACTGATGTGAAGAAAGTGTGGCTACAAAATTCTCTCTCAATGTTTCTAACCTTTGAAATGAATGTGGGTGCAGTTTTGCCACGTATCCTGCCTGGAAAAGCAAATAAAAATAGTTGCCCAGACTTGGAAAACTCTCTCTCTTCTCATTAAGCTTAATGATGGTTCTGTGATGGTTATAAGTCTGTGGGTGAAGTTAAAAGGAGAAAAACAACAGGGGCCATGTTACAGTACGGATTTACTACAGAACTACAAATCAGGAAAAGGGGGTTTTGAGGGATTTCCAGAATAACAAAAATATCCAAAACACAAGACCTGATAGTAATGGGGAAACTTTACTTGAATATGTGTTGGAAACATAATACAGTCAAACACAAAATGCCCAGTAAATTTCTGGAATGCATTTGGCACAACATTTTGTTTCAAAAGGTGGAGAAAGTATCCGGTTACAACTATTTTAGTCTGGATTCTGACTAACAGGACCTGCCTGTGAATCCGAAGGTGGAAGACAATTTGGGTGAAAGTGATCATGAAATGATAGATTTCATGATTGCAAGGAGAGGTGGGAGTGAGATCATCAGAATAAGGACAGATGACCTAAAAAAACAAGACTTTGAACAAATCTGGTGATACTGAATTTATTAATTTGGTACCGGAAGCAGCAATGGCTATAGCATTTCGAACCTACATTATGTGATAGGACTCTTTAGCTTTGCAGATGATACTGACCTTAAATGCACTGACCAAAGAGGATTTACAGAAAATAAACAAGATAGATTGGGAAAGCAAAAAATTTAGACTGAAAAACAGAATGAAGATGACAAAAATTATGGTGATTGAAAGGCAAGAGGAAGAGGTCACGATCCAACTTGGAATCGGAGAACCAGAGCAAGTGGAAAAATGTGTGTTCCACTATGAGAACTAGTATTGAAAAATAGAAATTATGAAGATGACGTAAAAAGGACAGAGTAGTCACTATTACATTTGGAAAATTCTGGTTTTAGATACAAATGAAAATTAGCATATTTAAGGCACTTGTGCTGCTACTGTTGTACCAGTCACAGTGCTGGACTATGAGAAATGCCAACAAAAAATACTGACTGCAGAAATGAACCGACTGAAGGGAATAGGAAAGTTTCAAGACTGCAAAAAAGAATTAAGAAATTGAATAACAAGAAAGCTGATCGGGCAAGAAATAATGCTGCTACAGAAGATCGAAGAAAGATGACTAAAATGATTTGGACATGTGTCAAGAATGGACCTGGAAAAAATACCATGCATGGCAATAAATACCAGGGTACAAGGAACTAGCACCCAAAGAAAACCTTTCACGCATTATGTAGACATATTGAAGTATGATCTAGAACAAGAAGGTTTAAAGATGAACAAAGTCATGAATTTGTTACAAAATAGAATAATGGAGATTTCAATTCTGCCCTACTATCGCTCCTAAGCTGAGGGAAGGGAATCACAGATGATGACTGGTATTGCAGTAGCATCTAAAAGGAAATCTATTGTGATGCTCTACTTATATTAACTATGCTCAGAACTAGAACCACATATACAAAGTAGGTTACACACAAACACACAAGCAAAGTAAGTTATCTTTGTCCTTCTCTTGGAAGTGACCACTCTGCTCTGTTGTCTGGTCCAGTCTTGTGGTTGTTCCAGTATTTGTAGTGTTCCCTGGGCAGCATGGCAAAATATACATAAAAATCTAGTACTAGCAGCACTAAATCCTCCTTACTCACCTTCCTCTGGGTAACAGCAAAAGCAAATCTACTACTATATGTTCCCATGAAATTGTACCCATTAGGTGAACAGATTATTAGAATTTGGCAAGGTTGAGTTAGTGTCCTATTGAGGATAAAACAACCCCTAGGAGTTATGGCTCTGTGTTACACTAGATTCTGGCTTGACTAGTAGGATTCTGACCCTCATTTCTTCTGGTTCTGGTCTCCGTGGACTGCTCCAGGTGGCATTTTAGGCTCATATCTCAGGACTTACGTGTTCTCATGGAGAAGAATAAACACACCCTCTGCTTGGAGTGCACAATGCCCCCAGGCAGAATACTTACTGTGCCTGCCTTTCAGGAAGATTAGTCCATGGCAGAAAGGGTAGGTAGGGCTTAAAGTCCACAGGTTTCAAACTGGCCATTTGATAAGCCCTCTTTAGGGGGAGAAGTCTATACGGGGAAGTTGGTGTAGCAGAATCTGACCAACAAAGTTCAATCCAGATGTTGCTGATCAGTTCATGGCAGAGATGGAAAGTGGTTCTGAAGATTTGCAGAAGATTTTAAAGCTAAAGTTTTAAAGTCCAAGCTAAGAAATATCAGGTTGGACACTTTCCAGCTTGACTCGCTGCATGGGTGGAAAGAAGGAATTGAGAGATGGTCATATCCCCCATAATGCTCGTGTGAGAGGAGATAGCACAGGGTATATGTGCCAACCCAAAATACACTGCTAATCAAAAATCTCCAGTCTTGTGTGTATGAGGTGCATGTGTACCTAACATGGATTTCACACTGACACACATTCAAAGAACTGTATTTGTTGCAGGTTGTGGCAAAAGCTATTATGATAGAACTGTGTTTTATCTTGGTGTGGTTAGTCAGGGAACCAACCGCCTCTGCACCTACTCTTGCGTTCTGCAAGGGGAATGGGAGAGGACCCAGGTTTGCTCCCTTCACCTGTGCCAGGCACTTTTGCTTCACAGGCCTTTTTACCCTTTTCTTCCCAGGGTAGGGTTTCTCTTGGTCCTCTATGCAGTCTCCCTTCCCTTAGTACTCTAATCCTCTGGTTAACACCATTATGTATCCAATCTACAGTCAGCGCTCCTTCCCTCCACTGGTAACTGAAGCTCAGGGGCCGGAGGAAGGAGAGTTATTAAGCCTTGGGTGAGGCCTTGATTGGCTCCAGGTGCTCCAATTACCCTATAGTAATTTTTCTAGTCCCTAGGGAATAAGGTCTTAATCATCATAGGGCTTATATATCTGTCATCTACCACTCTCCTGCTGCTTTCTGGCCCTGCTGTATAACACAGCTATTGAAAAGAAAATTCCACTCTCTCTTTAGTCATGGTTTGTTCTGTTCTTCTCTGCTAGGAGCCGTCTTTCCTCACCTACTTCATCATTAGTGCACTTTTCTTCTTTCAATCTAATGGTTTAAGACAAGTTTATAGAGATTAGCAATCATCAACTCTCTAAAATCTTATCATTACACTGGAAAAACTCCACTTCAGCCCTGGCAAATCTTTCACAAAGTATGGTGGTATAAATGCAACATAAAACCTATTGCATAATTCATGGCTTAAACAGAATCTATATTGGGAACATGATACATTGCTCTAGCTTCCATATTCTGTCAAAATATAAAATTATTTAAATTTAAAGATTCAGTACTAAGAAGCATTCAGTATTAAAACTCAACATCACTAAATCTGCAATTGGAAGAAACCAATGAAATGGCCAGTGAAAGGTTTTAGATTTGCAGGGGAAAGAGTGAAAATTCCATTTTAAGATGATAATGATACATTTCTAACCTATATCAAAATTCCTTCTTTATTACAGTACCACAGGTGAAATAAAGAGGCAAAAATTTTAATTAGTATCTTCAGTTTAGCAAATTCTACAATTAATATTTGTAGTTTTTAGCCATCTAATAAGAGGGTAACTACAGCATTAATAACTTGCTCCTAACATTCAGTAGTTACTTATCATTAATCATTCCTGGCAATACCTTCTGCATAGTCCAATGTTGCCAATGTTTTTCCCATCCATTCTTTCAGTCTTTTCTTATTCCTTTACCTTAGTAATTACTTTTGGTATTCTATTTTTTTCCTTCCTCACTACTGGATTCTACTATGCTGCACAGACCCACTGTTAGTTTCACAGGACCAGGTTACATGTACTTTCATACTTAGTCCGTATACAGTTAGCATAAAGTAAATTCAGGAGTCTACTCTAGTTGTAATTTCAGTTTTATTTGTCTGTTGGGTATTTTTATACAGTACATATAATAAAGAAAGAACATGAAAGGCCTCTACAAACAAAAAGTATATCTAAAAAGTACTGATACTGCATTTGATTTGATACTTCGGTTTCAATACTTCTTAAATTAAAAGGATGGAGTCAGGTCAAATTTGGCCCCAAATGAAGTAAAAGCAAGTTTAAAAAAAACCACACAACAACTAAGATCAACATAATAGATGTCTTTTCTCTCTCGCTCATTTAAATTCTCATGGGAAAAAATTAAGTGTTCCTCTAAAGTGTCTGCAACCTCAAAAGCACAGCACTGTCCTAGTGCATGAAATCCTGAAAGGTAAGTACAAATTAACTAGTCTGTTTTCATTGTCCACCTTGAGAAAAGTGCCAAAATAAAATAACTAACTTACACAAAAATAAGTTTTAATAAAAATTCTCAGTTTCAATGGTCTAATGTATTAAAACAGTATTTTAAAATTCATTCTTACATCATGATAATGTCCCCTTAAGTTTTCAAACAGATCACAAATCAACAAAGACTTTGGAAAGAACATTGTTTTCACGACATCATTTTCTTCAAGCTTAAACATAATAGTACGGTACAGAGAGTTGAGTTTTCTGCAAATCTTATAATGTACAGATGTTTGCTTCCCCATACAAAGTCTCTACACTTAATTATATAAAACCCAGATCCTGCAAACTTATGTACATAAGTCCCATTACTCAATATTACTTGTGTTAAAGTAAGGCATATATGTATAAGTGTTTGCAGGAATTATACCACAACAGAGTAAAGTGAAACAGAACTGTTCTTTGTCTCAATCTGTGGGGTGGTTTTGTGTTTTGGTTTTTGTTGTTGTTGTTAAACGACCTACAAGAAGATGATAGTACTATTAAAAAAAACCACAATCTCTCCCCTTTCCTCAATTTGTTATCCTCCTACAATTAAAGAACACTTCTAGACATTAACTTTACAGTCACTGACACTCTGAATACTTATCTACAGGAAATATTTAAGATATTTTCTATTCAGACAATTCATGCATTAGTCAGCGATTCAGTTCAGATAAAAGTTTAGTTTAGTTTTTTTGGCAATAAACAAAACTAGTCCAATCCTACAGCTTCTTACTCAGGCATCCCTCTCCCCCATTTCAATGAAAGTGTTATCTAAGTTAAGACTGCATGATTGATGGCAAGTCATAATTTAGAAATTCTGATGTGAAAAAAGTTCTATTTTTCTACAAAAATAGTTTACGGAAGTACGTATATATAAAAATTGTAAAGGCTGTTTATACCGTTGAATATGGTGAAACTCTGAAATCACATTACAAATTGTATCCCATTTTGTAACATAATTAAACATCTGACCATTGCAGTTTTGAATAGATTACTCATGCCTTCTTTCTGAAAGGTTAGGCATTCAGTTCACTGTGCCAAAAAAAAATCAATCTTGTGGACTGTTCAGATATATGGGCCTACAATCTTTAGTCGAGGATCAAAAAGTGGATCTACTCTGAAAAATGACAATAAAAATAGTATTCAGTTCAGGGTTTCTGTAAGTGTTGCATCATATTGGTTTCTCTAAGAAGTTTGCTCAGTTTCTTGGGTATTTTCCCCATAGTAAAGTTGGAGCCTTGCAAACTCTTTCTGGGATTCACCAATAAAACTTTTTTTTTTACTTTCAGATATGAGATGGAAGTGATCAAGAGACCATGAATGCAGAAACCTTAAATGTCATTTTTATACAGTTATTTTTCAAAATAAGGCTGCATGTGAAAGTGAATTACTTTAGTAAGATTTTTGCTTGAGTAAGAGTTCAGGTTTGGGCTCAAGTTTGATACTGGTCCTGGAAAAGAAATTGCTCACAGTTCACGTTAAACTATACAGATAACATCCGCATTAAAAAAGAAATAATTAAGACAGTGCATTTAATAACAAATAATATGATCCTCAAAATTAGTTACAAACAGTTTCGAAAAGATTACAAGTATAAGTGAAGTTTGTTATGTACCACACACTAGTCTTCTTTCTGCTGTGTATCAAATCGTTCCATTAAAGCCCTAAATACGTTTCCTGGTATTTTCTGATGTCTGTCTATTAAAGACTGGATTGCAGCCTTTGCCTGTTAAAAGAAAAAGAAATTGCAAGGAAATTAACTGTTCTTTTTTATTACACTAATGGAAATACAGCAATTTACAGGATAGTTTTTTATCCTACTAAAGATTCCAAAATCCAGGGTGTAACACCTTTGTTTAAATTAAAACCAAAGGAGTATGAGAAGGATCTTTTTCAAAGAAACCACTTATAATTTATCTTTACACATGACAAAGATCCTTGATAAGAAAACATACTGAGTATAAATAGCAAAGCAACAGTGAAAAGGACATGCTAACCCACCTAAATACCTAAGCATGTAAAATTTCCATAAAAATATAAAGAAATTAAGCCAATGATGTGTCTCAGCTATCGTGATGGGAGTATAACTAGAATACATTGGTTATGTGAATGTCTTGGGGGTTACCTAAACCCTTTTGATTAACTGGTTAAGTTATCACTGAAGATTATACAACAGGTTTTGAAGTCTGCATTTAGGATTGGAGGAAATGCAGGTGCACACTAAGGGCATATCTAGACTACGTTTTATTTTCGAAAAGAATATGCAAATTCCTGTGGAATTTGCATATCTTCTTCCAATCGCTTTTTCAAAAGCGGGTCTTTCAAAAGTGAAAGTAGTCTGGATGCGTTTTTTTCAGGAAACCCCCCCCCATTTTTCGAAAAGCCGCGTAAACCTCCTTTTTTTAAGGAAGAGCAGTTTAAAAAAAAGGGGGGGGGGGATTTCACCCGAAAAGAACGCGTCCAGACTACTTCCGCTTTTGAAAAAGCGATCAGGTCTTTCGAAAGTGAAAGAAGATATGCAGGATTCCGCAAGAATTTGCATATCCTCTTTCGAAAATAAAACGTAGTCTAGACGTGCCCTAAGTCTTTTTAAAAGGTAAAAAAGACTTCAAAGCCTGATGTATGACTCCTAGAAAATTACACACAGCGTGTCTAATTTTCCAAAGCCTGCTACCTCTACAGCTCTACAGGACTAGGGATTTAGACAAACCATGGGGGAAATATCCAAGCTTTAGTTAAATGGGGTTCAGGTATATATGATAGGCTCCGGGACTGTCACTTTCTCTTTGTATCACTCTGAAGCCCAGAGTTTCTGCTGAGTGTTTTTGTTTAGAATATCACCATTTTCAATCATCACTGGGATTTGTGGTTTATTACTATTCAATTTTTAAGTTCTCAGACATTTTGACTTTATGAATTATACCTATTTGACAACCCCACGCCAAGAATCCTAAGCTACTGTGATATCATCACCCTTACTCTACAATTTATTTGCACACAATTTCATAGGTTGTCTGAAGGAGACTGAATAGATGGTGAATCTCTTGGCCCAACAATCACAGCTCACCAGGTTCAGTCATCACTGGGATTCACAATCTCTTACTGTCCAAGTTGTGAATTCTCTCTTTTTTTTTTTTTTTTGACTTTATGACAGTATTTTAAATCCTGACTGTTTAAGACTGGAAGCAAAAACACCTCCCGCATTCCCTCTCCCCGACACCTTACCTTTTCAGACAGTTCTGCAGCATTCATATTTGGATCATATGGAATAGGATCTCCAATATATGTACGAAATTTGACTGGAAACCCTCCATATATAGGAACGACTGGCAATCGAAGACGTTCATACATCAACCTAAATAACCCTGTTTTTTAGTTTAAAAATATTAATTTGCATTTTGGGAGGCGATACATAAATTAACTTGTAAAGAAACCCAGACCCCTGATCTCAGGCTCTCAAATGAACAAAAGTATCTTTGAACGGCTATTCCACCCTTGATCTTCACTTTTCAAAAATAGAAAAGTCACATCCAAAGCAAGAATAATCTACACCCTCTTTTAAGATGCCTGGAAGGGAACTTTATGAAGTTCTCTTCTTCCAACAGCAGAAGGCAATCCAGTGGCTGACACTGTAAGGGCAAGGATTACTAAATGAGATAAATGAGAGTTCATGTTATTAGATAAACCCCTCAAAACCTCGTGGAAGACTATGACTAAAGAGAAGAAAGGGCACAGACAGAACAGAAACAAAATATCTAACAGGAGAAAAGGAAACAGGCACCCCCAGGACTCTCTCCTTAACCCATATCTTTCAGGGATGAGGTGATGATATATCTCTTTTTTTTTTTAAATCTCAAAAACAAACCCTAACCAAACTACAATGTTATACTATGAGCATGACCTTTTTTTTCCCCTTCCCAGGTAAAAATATGAGGAGAGAATGAATCACACATGACATGTTAGTCACATTGCTTAACATGATCCTGGAAGATGCTCCAATACTAGGGTAATAAGGCCAATATAAGAGCCTACAAAAGAATAAACTAGAATATAACTAGCTATCTGAATGTCAAGGATTTGGGTTCTGGGGGAAGGGAAAGGAAACCTTCAATCTGAAATAGCCTGGGTGAAGGGGAAGTTGCATTCACAAAAAATTTTAAATTTTTTAATTTTGATTTTAAGGAAACCATCAGACCAGCCAGTCAGCATGAAGTAGCCTCCATCTCATGCTTATTTATTTATTTTTTTCCTTTTTTAAATAAAGCACTTATCCCAAAGTAACCAGAGTAATAACATCTCAAAGCTGTGACAGTACCTGACTAGCAATTAAGGTGAACTGCTGATTTTTCCCCACCATTACAGAAATATAGGCAGCATTAAAAATCAGTTTTTTGCAAATGCTCTAGAGGAACAGGAAGTCTGGTACCAACCATTAGAGCTGATCTCCCAGCAGAGAACAGAAAACCCACAGTAGGCAAAGCAGACTTGTTAATGTAGGAGAAATATATTATTCTAAAAACTTGTTCTTCCACATGCACGCTCAGTAGTGGGTTCCTTTATCAAGACCAATCACTATGCGCACAATAATTTTAGGTCACTATCTGATACGTCAATGCTAATATTACAATCTGACAACACAATTCCACCTCATTTTATATCACTAAAGAATAGCGACTCATCCTAATCCCCACAGAAACAAGACTGTATAACAAATCTAAACACAGATTTAAGAGAGAGAATATTTATACTGAGAGTATTTTATAAGGAGAGTGAGTACAGAAAATTAAGAATAGAAAAATAAATATTTTATATCTTACTTATTCCTCCTAATGTCCTAATTCCTTCCCGAACATTTTGTGTGAACATAGGAATGATGGGCTATGAGAAGAAAAGAAAGGTGAGATTTAGTGAAAATAATCGGAAGGCTGTTTTGCACAGTGTTTATTTGAACACTAACTTGTAACTTATTTGAGAAATACATTTGGCAGACAGCTGGTTTTTCAGTGAGCAACACAATATTCTACATGCTATTTTACCATAATATTGAAAGGTCCAAATTGGAAGATTCCACCTGCTAATATAGAGTTAGCACAGTTAGTATATTTCAGTTTGTCAATCTTCTTTTTAAAGTCACATATTGCTTTAGAACCTCAGCAAAATTTAGAGCAGGATCCTACAAGCATTTGAATATGTACAACTTTACTCAGCTAAGTAGCCTTCTAGATTTAAATAAGCAGTTACACATATGCAAGTGTTTGCAGGACTAGGACCTTAATGTGCTTAATTAATATCGGTGTGATCAACATTACTGTCTCAGACCTAAATGAAACTGGGCAAAGCATCATGACTAGGGAATATGAGGAATGAATTGCTGGGGCAAACTATGGAAAGTTATGTTTAGGGATGTAAAATCCTGGTTAATCAGTTAAACTTTAGGTCCACCTAGCATTTAACCAGGTCTGGGGCTGGCTCTACCAGCTCCCAGGCTCTGCCCCGCCAGAGCAGCCCCTGTTTGCAGTGGATCTGGGCTCCTCGCAGACAGAGCAATCCCCCTCCGCCCCCTGGTTACCGGAACCGGAAAGCATTACCCATTTAGGGTGATGCTTACTGGTTAACCGGATAACTAGGGATGTGAAAAGTTACATTAGCATTTAATTTTTTTGCTATCTATACATTTAAATGATGCTGTAAAAATTGACATAAGGCTATCAAATTTCCAAAAGCTTTTGCAGACCCTATTTGTTATGGGTTATTTAATTTCAAATTGTTCTCGCTTATATTCTCACATCATAAATCACACATGCACACGTATCATTTGCTAGCATTTGTAGCCACAAGATTCCTATTCCTTTCATCATTATAAGAGTCTTTAGTTACATCAGTGTATTTCTCATGTGTAAGACAAAATATTTTATTTCATATTTCCTAAGAATTAGATAAACATCTGTAACATCTTATAGAACAGCTTAGTAGTACCATAGAAGTAATTTATATCAAGTCACTTCCTGGAAGATTGACACTGTGAAGGTCAATGTTCCGGAGTTCAATATAGTGGGTCTAGTAAAGGGCCACTAAAACGAACGCCGAGGGCATCCTATCAATGCCGGAACTCCTACTTCTTATGAGGAGATGGGGAAGTTAACGGGAGTGTTTCTCCCATTGACCTCCCACTGTGAGGATAGGGTTGCCAGGTGTCCGGTATTGTACCGGACAGTCCGATATTTGCGCGCTCTGTCCGGTAAAAAAATAACAATACCGGACATGTGCAATGTCCGGTATTTTCTGATTTTTCCAGCTGCGCATCGGACAGAAGCCTGGCGTGGGTGGGGGGACCAGCTGGGAATCCCAGCTGGGAGGCAGGGCCACAATTGCCGCTGGGAGCCCTCAGTTGGTTGAGTGTGAGGAGGAGGGGAAGCCTCTTCCTCACTCGTGCATCGCCGGAAGCCTGCGCGGGACAGGCAGCGCCCTGGGATCTGCAAGTGCCTTGGTCAGTCCCACTCTGCGCCAGCCGATTTGCTCATATCCCTCCCCCCTTCCCGGCTGGTTCTCCCCCACTTCCCCTCCTGATCTTCCCTGTACTGCCCCCCAGCTCTGCTTCCCGCCGGCCCAATCCTCTTCCTGATCTCCCCTGGCCAGCGCCGCTGCACCTCCCCCGCCAGCTCTGCTTCCCGCCCCCTTCCTCCCGGCCAGCTCCTCCCAGCCAGCCCAGCCCCCTCCTGGGCCCCTGCCCACGATCAAGTGTGTCCAGTTTTTTGGGGGGGTCTACCTGGTAACCCTATGTGAGGATGGCGCTGAAGCTCGGCTTAAGGTACATTGACTCTAGCTATGTTTTTTCATGTAGCTGGAATTGTGTACCTTAAGCCAACCTTCTGCCATAGTTTGGACCTGGCCTTAAATTTGTGAGCTATTGAAGCACTCAAATTTTGGTTAATGGACTCTAAAGCTTCATGATTAAAACAAATGCTAGGATAATATATCATCAATAGTTTTTTTTAGCATTTTAAGGAAAGATTCTCCAATATTACACTATGGTACTACTAAGTTTGTGACATGAGCTTATAGAAAATAAAAGTTAGCTAAATTTTAATATAAGCAAAAATAATATGGCCAAGCATGTATTAAGTATTTGAGAAAGAGGAGAGGAGAGAGAATCACATAATTTAGTTACAAAAGTTAGGAAGAGAATATTTAGAATACCTCTGTAACCTTATAAACATTTGCTTTACTGTACAGAGAAAATAGCTTTAGCCCAGGGAAAGACCTAAAAATCTAACCTTCTTTGCTTCTGTTCTGTGATCCTCCACACACACTCACCACTTTTGCATCAATAGCCACCTGAGCAAAGCCAGTACGTTTACCCCACATAAGAACATAGGTTTCATCACTAAAGAGTGCTTCTCTAAGTCCACCTGGAGAGATAGCCACCAAGTGGCCATTCTTCAGAGCTTTAACACATTCTTCCTTTGGTCCATGCATAACACCAAACACGTCAAGTAAAAGTTTAAAACCTGCAAGATACATAAAAAATAAATTATTAACACAGAATATTTAAGATGTTATACAACTATTGATTTCATACATTCTCAAAACAAGATATTACAAGATTTCCAAAACAGTAGTGATTTTAGGTACCCAATTGGAGAGATCTCTAAGGGGCCTGGTTTTCAGAAGCCACCCATTTTCTGAAAGACAGCCTCCAAAAAACCATAAAGGTTTTGAAAATCTTGGACAATAAAATCTGAACTTTAAAGGCTTGTTTTTAACAGGTCTGTATATTTCAATACATAACAACTTCAATCATAACAAACAAATCAAATCCACAAAAATCACACAGTGATGCCTTCAAGCACATTCATTAACTATGATGAAGGGATATTTAACTATAGCATGACCTCCTTACCAATCCATACTTTCCAAACGTGGCTTGATTCTGACCAAATCCATCAGTTCAATGGATGGGAATTGTTTAAAGCTTTTTCCTTCAAAGGTTAAAGAGCATGTTGATATGAATGTGGTAAGGAAAAAAAAAAACCTCTCAGCATTCTCTGAGTTCCAAGCCTCTGCTCTACAATTACAGTAACAGTAACTGAACATACAGACTAATTTTTACCATGAAAAAAAAATATGATGAGCCTAATTGAGCTCATATTAGATAGAATTAGGTATCTGACATGTTTTATAAATTAAAATTATGCAACCCTTTCTGGCTTAAATCACTGAAATTCAAGAATGATGTAAGTCAGACACTAGTCTAACCAGAAAGGCACACAACATTGGATGTGTCCACACATCTATACAGGTGATATCATCACAGGACCTAACCACAGAGACCACCACATCAGAGGCTCATACAACTGCACATCCACTATTGTGATCTATGACATTAAATGCCAGCAATGCCCCTCTGCCATGTATATTGGCCAAACTGGACCATTTCTAAGAGAAAGAATTAATGGACACAAATCAGATATCTGAAAAGGCAACACACAGAAACCTGCTGGGGAACATTTTAACTTGCCCAGGTACTCATTAATGGATCTCAAAGTCACCATATTATTTCAAACCAATTTCAAAAACCAGCTTGACAGGGAAGCTACAGAACTTAATTTCATTTACAAGTTTGATACCCACAACAGAAGTCTAAACAAAGACATTGGCTGGATGGTCTGCTACATTCCATAAAAACCAAACAAAGGGTACTTAGAGTGGGTACTAATTGTTCTTATCTGTCCATGCTAAATGAAGCTGTAATTGACAAATTCTTTCCCCTTTTTTTTCCTTCTCTCCACTCCCCACAACCCCTCTCTGTGTTATTTATTTGAAAACTAGACCCCTTAAACTCCATTCATCTGAAGAAGTGGGTTGTGCCCACGAAAACACAAAATGTAGATGGTATGAGTTAAGTCTTGCAGCACCTTAGAGACTATTTGTTGTTTAAGTTTTTAAATGGAAAGAGGCATGGAAACTGCTGCTGTTGGTTAATCAAGACAGCTACTTTGTGCTGTGATCTCCTCTGCTTGGTTTTCAGACTCAATTGGACAGATGAAGTAGGAATGGTCACTAACCGATCCTATCCAATACATACAGTGGCATTTATAAACTAGGCTAATACTGGCCTTGGGCTGCAACAGACCAAAAAAAGTCCTGTCTCAACCATGACTGTTGGCAGATACGGTATGAATACTTGCGTTAATTAACACGTGTTGGTAATTTTATGGTACGATATCACTAAAAAAAAAAAGTATCCCTACAATTAAACACTCCAAACTCACTATTTGCAAACAAAGGACATTACCTGGTAATTTAAAGACAAAGTGATCAGCTACTGTGTAGCAGATTCTGTTCTTCAGCATAAGGAGTTTAGCCACAAAGTAGAAATAGTCTACAGGAGTTGCGCCATGGTAAAAAACAACAAGTCCAGGTCCTTCTGGTATTTTTTCCAGACCATGAACCTCATAACCTGTAGAAAGACAAGGTACAACAATGTCAATGTTTAATACCACTCATATTCCAATTTATAACTTTTCTCAAGGATGTGGTTGACAAGTTATAGAGCAAAAGGAAAACAAGAGCTGCTTGGCAGTTCAAGACTTGGTGACATCAAGGATGCCAAAAGCTGATTTCCCAGCAATTCACTATGTACTCTGCAAGACTGAGAAAAGAATTTCACTAAACAAATTATTTCTATCATTCATGTCAGGGTTGGGGGAACCTAACGTCCAGGGCCAGATGCGGCCCCGGGCTTGCCTGGATCTGTTCCCCGAGGCTCAGGGTTCCATTAGGGAGCCTGTGCTGGTGCTGCCTCCCCCCCGCACACAGGGCTGGAGCACACAAAATCTACTAGCCTGGGCCCCCCAAAGGTTCTGATATGTGAGGGGAATGTCTTTCTCCTCAGTCGACTGATTTTTCTATAGGTTAGTGGCCCAAGACCCAAAAAAAGGTTCCCACCCTGATTTATGTTGTTATTAAAAGAAGTTAAAAAAAGGAACAGATATGGGGAGAAGGATTGGTAGGTAAACCACAGTTTGAAACAGTCACAAATCAGTGATCAACAACTATCTTAATGTTAGTGAGGACAGGAAAAAGTTTTGACAATGTCCCCTTTAAGTTTTATATAAAAAAACACTGCAAATCTAAAAACAAAAATATCTTCTAAGGAAAATATATGTGCAAACATGTATGGTGGCAGAGGAAAGTACTAAAAAAAATCTTTGGACTTTAGTGCAGAAGTTTGAAACATGTTTATTTAAATGCTTTGTTAAATACACTCCACACATACACACCTTCTGGCTTTTTTCTTATTTGGTAGCCACTGCTAATGGCATATTTCCACCTATCCACATTAAATGTGCAAAATGTTAAGCTGTAGTTTAGTTACATGATTTCTAAAAAAGCTGCTGGGTTTTTTTGCTTTTCCATGCCTCCCACTCTTTGATTGTATCTATATTCTTGCTTCTTAATTAGCTTTTCCTTTCAAAATCTGAGAAACTGGGACCAGGACCATTCATAGGAGGATGTGGAGTCTGGGACTAATCAGCCTATATGGTGCCCCCCCTGTAAGTAAGGGGGCGTGTTAGGTCTTCCCCTGTGGCTGCTGATGGGGGTGACAGGGTCCAGCTGCTCTACTGGGCATGTGCCAAGGAGGCTTACCTGGATCAAGGCACACCCACCTGTGGTCAGGGGTGCCTGCCCACTCTGTGCTGGCACTGCCTCCTGCCCAGTCTGGACTTAGACCTCCACACTCTCCGGCCTCTGCATTCAAATAATGGTGGGGACAGGGTGGGCATAGGGGCGGGAGAGCAGTGGCCTCAAGAGTGCAGGGAGAAGGCGGGGGCCATGCAACCAGTGTGCAAGTGCCATGAAGAAGCCCATCTATCTTCACAGCAGCCAGAAACCCCTGACCTGGGCGTGCCGAGCCCTCCCTGACCCTCACCCCTAGCTATGCCAAACGATATGAGCCACTGAGGGGAGGCAGGGCCAGACACACAATGCTGTCTCCTGCTCACTGGCAGCCTCTGCCTGTTCTGCTGAAGGCACATAGCTGCTATAGCCCTCATCCCATTTGACACTGATGTTGAAGCACAGGGCTCCCCAAAGCACTGGGCCGCTGACGATTACCTTGATTCACACTACCTAAGGGATAGCTCTGACTAACATTAGAGGAAAGAAAATATGATTTGGCTTCCTGGCACTCTGATCTAGTCTATTTGAGGAAAAGCTCTCAAGGCTAAAAAGAGGATAAGAGGATATCAAACACTATGGTTCTCTAACTCCTTTATTCTATAGACAAATTTGAACTGTAAAAAAAAAGGGGGTGGGAGGAGAGGGGGAGAGAAAGCCAGCCCCAAACCTAAAACCCATACAAATGCTAGGGAAATAATGTCACATACAAATAACTTTATTACTTTCATGATATTATAAGACTTCTCAGATGAACAGAGAAACACTAGGAAAACTGCATATCTTACGGAGGCAGAAAGAAAATTCTTTGTACTGTTGCATTTTGAAATAACTGAAGTAGGGATGTCAACATGTAGATGACTATATGATTAACCGATAACCCTGGGCTTATCGATTAATCCTGTCAACTACATGCATTTCATGCCCCCCTTGCTGTCTCTGTATTAGAGGCAGCAAAGGGGGGGAGGGGTAGAAGTCGGTTCCCCCACACACACACCTTTGCACTGCTGCCTCTGATAGAGAATTTTCAGCTGTTCAGACAAAACTGTCAAAACTTAGATATGTTATGAGGAAGAAACAGCAAGTGTCTCAGAGAATGATATTTTATTTATATATATTCTCATTCTCAGGGCTTGCCAAGTGGCGGAGAGCCCTGCTCGCCAGCTGCATGGTTCGGCGCGCGTGCGCTTACCACACTGCGTGGCTGTGCCGGCTTGTAATCTACTCGCCATGGGCAAGTAGATTACACTAATTGTCGAGCCCTGCTCATTCTTATCTATATCATTCATATATGTACATGCACACACGTGCACATCCTTTTTCTTCTCTTTGATGTAGTGATTTGGTTCAATATGCTTGAATACATTTAAAGTTACATTTTTGGCTATGTAAGCCTTTTTGATGCATGCTTTGTATTATCTACTTATCGGTGCTTTAGAAATTTACTTCCCTTTGACTGAATGGCAGAAAACAAGAGCAGATGATTTTCAATGAAGGATTTTATTCCTTATGTAAATTGTTCTTCAAATATCCTTTTTCCTTTTGGCTAGATCTGGACAGAGTGGTTATGAAAAAGTTTTGGAAATAGATGATTTTCTTATTAGTAAAGACCAGATAATTTCTTAAATCTTCTTTATATTTAGAGGAGGAGCAGTCAACGGGCCATGGATTGAGAAGATGGTTTTGACATCCTCCTAACAGAACTGATAGCTGTCAAAATACTTTAATGGAAAAACATGCAGTGGGGCTCTGAGGAACAACTGCTTAAAGGTTTGGGCTCCAAAGTCAAGTTAAGGTAATGGGCAGGAAAAGTGAATTAGACTGAAGTACTGCTTTTAAGAATCTCTTGACATCAGGCTTAGAAGAGACATGACATTTTCTGTCTGAATAAATTGTACTAACAAATGCATTTGTTAACTTTCAGGGAAATGGCAGTTAGCCTCAATAATAATACACAGTGAAATAATTGTAAGCAGCATTTTATTTTGATCCAGTATGCCTATTTGATCAGGGCTGGGATTTTATATATCATAGAACTAATTCAATCAACTAACAGATTTTTCAAGTATGTTGAATGCTCCATGTCCCACTGAAATCAAAGTGGGAAAAGGGACTGATGAGAATCATTTGAGAGATTATCTACCTTCCACTAACCTACACCAAGTCAAACATCCAAAAAAAGTGGTTACTTACCTTGTGTAGTAACCGTGATTCTTTGAATATGTCCCCCCTCCCCCCGGGTGCTCTACTGTCAGTGTATTCATGTCCCTATGCTTCAGATAAGAGAGTTTAGGTAGCAGCATCCATTTGGCCCACACGTGCTCAGTCTCATGTCCTGCCTCAAGACTATTTTGCGCTGCACAGGCAAATTGCCCTCATTTCCCTCTCTCTTCTGCAGAGCTCATTATTAAAAACTCAGAAGCAACACACATCTCAAAGAACCACAACCACAGTAAATAACTACTGCTTTTTCCAGTACTGTCCATGGGTGCTCCACTGTAGGAGGATTCTACAACAGTACCCCTGACGGAGATGTGGGGCTTCAAAGAAGAGTCCAATATTGATAATAATACAGTGGAGTCAAACATTGCATCTGATGCTAAGTCATGGGTTATTGCAGTGTTTCACAAAAGTATGAGCAGATGCCCAAGCTGCTGCTCTGCATATTTCTGCAATGTAAACATCTTTCATGAAGTCTACAGAAGTGAAACTAGATCTAGTGCAAATGAGTTCAAAATCTCAGTGCAGGCTGAAGATTGTGGGTACAATAGCAATTAAGTAATTCAGTTCAATATCCATCTAGAAAGTCATTGTTTTAAGATTGTGGATCCTTTGTGATCAAAAAAATAGTTTAGGAGATTTTCTGAGGTTCTTTGTTCTATCCAAATAGAAAACCAAAACTCTCCTAACATCAAGTGTGTGTAATACTGCTTCTCTATTGTCACAGTGTGGCATAGGGAAGAAAGTTGCTAAGTTAATAAGTTGATCCATATGGAAGGCACGGAATACTTTCATGAGGAACTTAGGGTATAGTCTCAGTGTGACCCCTTTTCCCCCCTAAAAATCAGATATTTCTAAATCCCTCCCCCCACCTTCCTATTTCCCCAGTTCTACAAGCTGAGGTGATAGCTACTAGTAAAGATGTTTTCACAGGCAGATGTGTAAATGATGAGCATGTGGCCATTGGTTGTAAAGGGATCACTGTAAGGCACTTGAGGACCAGGTTATGATCCCATGTTAGTGTAGGACATCTGATTTAGAGGAAGAGGCTACCCATACCCTTGAGGAATCTTTTTGTTGTAGGATGAGTAGTCTTCTATCTTATGATAAAAGGCAGTTATGGCTGCAAGATATACCTTTACTGAATTTCACAGGGGTTAGTAGTGTCTCTGGGGTAGAGGGAAAGGGCAAGTGGTCTTTTAAATATCTATGATTTATTATACTTTCTTTTCTGTGCAAGCATGTAGGACCAGTGCGTGGAGTGAAATGTCTGTCTTCTATTGCAAAGACTTTGGATGCTTCAAATGAAAGGCTCTCCACAGTCATCTGGACTTCCCATGGGAGACCAGACAGGTGAAGCCACCATGCTCTCCTCATCATTACCACTGTTGATATGGAGCAGGTAGCTGTGTCCATAGCGTCTAATGCTGTTTCAGCGCTTGGCCAGCCTGTGCCACCCAAGGCTTCAGCAGCAATTTAAAGCACCTGAAGCAGTTTCCGCAATTGCCGGGAGTCACGGCAGGCCAAACAGAACTGTTAAATGGACCAGATCCAGCCCGTGAGCTATATTTTTCCCACCCCTGCTCTATCATCAGGAGACAGTGTTAATTCAGGACTTTTCTTGTACCATCTGCCAAAACTTAAAGTGAGGACACTTCTGTTATATTTGGCATTTTTTCCTAAGCACCAAATAGCCATCGCTGACTGGAATCACCTCTCTGCAGGAAAGGCAACATTTTAACCTGGGAGAGATAGGCATGCCCCTTCTTGAGGTTCTTTCCCCACAGGGGGAGAACAACAAAACATCAATAAGAATGGGGGGGGGGGGAGAAGATAACTGTTTTTGAAGCCAGAACAAACAAACAAACAAACAAACAAAAGTTTGGTAGGGTTTTTTCACATATTTTAAAGGGGGAAGGGAACAGTAATCATCTAAAAACAACAGAAACTCTATTAGCTACTATGTAAATTAAAACAAGGTTGAGAACTAATTATCTATCAGGCTCTGCTCATGCTTCATCTCATGCCAAGGGTTGTTGAGAAGGAACCTAGGATGATTCACCCATGCAGCACTAGAGAACTTCAAATCTAGGGCATAAGACTCAGGTTACAGCTAAACTGTGGGGTTTTTTCCAGAAGACGACATGCAAATCACACTCGCATTTGCATATCTTCTTCCGATTCTTTTTGCGGAAGAGGTTTTTCTGATATTTGGCCCGTCTACACAGGGGAAAAAACCCTCTTTTGAAAGATCCTGTAAACCTCATTTTACGAGGAATAAGTGGTCTTTCGAAAGAGGGTTTTTTTTCCAACATTTGGCCCCGTGTAGACGGGCCAAATATCAGAAAATCCTCTTCCGCAAAAAGAATCAGAAGGTGATATGCAAATGCGAGCACGATTTGTATATCTTCTTCCAGAAAAAAAAAACCCACGGTGTAGCCGTAGCCTCAGAGAGCGTGCACATGTGGGCCAAATATTCACTGCTATCTGAAATCTCTGATGTGAGGTGCATGGGTGTGGATGCACCTAAAGTGGAGCACTCATAGGGACACTACTTGAAAAACTAATCCTTTCAAAAAACAAAAAAAAACCCCAACCAAAGTTACAGGGTTTGGTCATCTGCATCCTGCAAGACACCACTTTGGCCCATGAGGTATTATTCAAATTCCAA
The DNA here is from genome assembly GCA_019425775.1 of Rafetus swinhoei. Lineage (NCBI taxonomy): Eukaryota > Metazoa > Chordata > Testudines > Trionychidae > Rafetus > Rafetus swinhoei. The sequence continues at coordinate 66,418,922 of CM033424.1, read as the reverse complement.
GCGTTTGCGTGTATTACATACGCTATTAGAAACACTTACTAGTCTAATGTCAGTTTGAGATTTAATGGAGTAAGGGACAGAATTCTCTCTCTACTGGCACAAATGTTTTCTGTTTTCTCAGACAAAACTGTTTAAACTGTTGGAGGCTGGTAAGGGCCAGTTAGGGTAAAGGTTGTCTTGAGGCTGCAGAAAGATTATCTGTAGTGATTGAAGTAATAGTTTCTTTTAGTGCTCACTGAACTTCTCTGTTCCCCTCCTCACCTGGAAAGAAATCACAGGTCCACTACCCAGTCTGTACAGAATATAAGGTCTCTCTGTCAACAGGGCCTTCATCTAACATCAGCTGTGAGAAATCTAGAAGAAGTAGAAAGGAAAGAAGGGTAGAGAAGCTGCTAGTCTCTTTGCTTCAGTGGCAGTCTTAAGGACTGAAGAAGACACAGAGTCATACCCAAAGGATGGAACCAGGCCTAATCAATGCCTGGTATTGCCTTGCAGTTGGGGAGAGGGGAGTCAATCCCTCCTTCAAACATGGTTTGAGAGTGGGAGAGTAGGAGACAAAAAGAGCAAACTGAGGTGCTGCTTAGGCTCTTAATTTTATCCTCTGCCCTGTGAATCATTAAAGACACAAGGTGGCCTAAAGAAGAGCTCTGTGTAAGCTCAAAAGCTTGTCTATCACCAACAGAAGTTGATTCAACACCTACCTAATGTCTCTTAATATTCTGGGACCCACATGGCAACAAACACAGCACAATGTCAATTACAATCACGTTTATTTTTGGAGCAAATAAATTTGCAAATAAGAAAAAGAAGGCAGATAGGCCTAAGTCATTAAACTTCAGTGACAAAAGTATCAGCACTTGCTTACCATGCCATATTCTCGCATGTCCATCCCATAAGGTTGCCAGCATTTGCCTTGCACCATCCCAGATATCATTGGAATAAGCCTCCTTCAGTTCATTCTTCCTCTTATAAACATAAAGTAAAATAATGGAAATGTAGAGGAGGAGGAGGATAAATCCAGGAAGTATAAAAACAATTATGAGTGGAGTAAACACCCATAAAAGGTAGGCCACATAATTCAAATAGTCCTCAAGGTACTCCACACCGGTCCATTCTTGCAATATGTAAACCAGGCAACATAAGTAGGTCATAGGTACCTGCCCTGAAGTACAGGATTCATTTCTATGTATCATCTCCTGTTTAAAAGAGAACAAAACAAGTCAAACTGTCTCCAGGTCATGGAAGTTCTTAATCTAGAACAGGAAGATAAAGTGTTATTTTATCAGACAAAATACAAACTTTTAAAAATTCATTTAAGTGGTATTCATAATATCCTTTCATGGAAAGCAGAAAAGAAATATATGACGGCCATGTAAGTTTTCATGCAACAGTTTTAATTTGTTTTATTAATTCTTTTGTGCCAAGAGTTGGAATTTGATGGCATAATATTGCACCCGGTGTTGACAGAGGTTGTAAGAAAATTGGCAGCGGGGCAAGAACTTAAAAGGGACACTTATCTTCTGTTATTTTAAATACTTTTTACAAAATTATAATTTAGAATGTTAATTTTGTTTTAATTCTCTTTTTTAAAGAGTTTTGTTTCCCTGTTAATGTTTATAAAGGGTCTCCAGCAAAAAAACCTATATTAGTTGACTGTTCAGCAGAAACAAACAGACAATATGCAAGTGCTGCAAAATGAACAAAAAAAAGTCACACACATATTTCCTTAATTTATTTCAAATTACCCAAATGTTTACACTGAAGTTCACAAGTAATCCACTAACCTCAGTTGCAACAATAGGACACAGGACTAAAGGGTGTCTCTCAAAGAGGGAGATTCCAAGTCATTTAGGAACCATTAAGTCCACCTGGGAAGCTACAGATAGCCAATACCAAGTAATAGAGAACAGTCTGTGAGAAACTCCACACAGCAACTGAGCTCTGCGTTGTGTACTTTAGATTCCCAGTTGATTTATGGCATAGCCCCAAGCAGACTGCATTGCATACTACCACCAGGATGTTACAAAAGCAGGAATAATGGTTACAAAGTTCATGAATCAGAAAGAACTTGTGCCAACTTCATGGCCAAATACAGACAGAAATAAAAGGCCATCCTTGTTAGAGTGCTATAGTTACACAGAACTAAAGATTCAAGAGTAACCTCATTTTGCTAATTTGATGAACAAATGGCTGACACACACCCTAAATTAAAGGTGGAAATATTTTCATATCCTTCAGTTGCTCCCCCGCCTGCCCCCGGGCCTACACCATCACTGTAATTTTAATTGGACAGATTCTCAGCTGGCTATCCATCACCTACATCTCGTATAGGGTTTCAAAAATTGGTTAAAGACAAACAAGGTCATAGAAACTATGGTAGAGTAGGGAGGTTAACAAATGTTTATTTTTGTAAAAGTGTTTACACACGGAGTGGCAGGCAGAAGCCCTTCTAAGCTGCTTCTCTAGGAGCACTGGTTCCTGCTTGCTCTACGCCACAGTCCATGCTGCTTCCACTGTGGAAGCAAGCGGGGAAGGGGAGGGGCAGCAGGCAGGAGCCAGTGCTCGCAGGGAGTCTGGGCTATGCTATTATTAAGTATCTGTGTATTTGAAGCTTACACGTGATTATAATTTTATCAAATTATGTTAAAGTCACTGTTAGGTTTATGAGAAGGCTATCAAGCATACTTCTGCATATCATACTTCTGATCCAGAGGCAGCAAGTGGGAGGGGGAATGCATACAGTTGGCAAGAATAACCGATAAGCCTAGGGTTATCGACTAATAGCATAGCCATCTACACGATGACAGCCCTACTGCATTCCTGAGATTATGAACAATAGCCAGCCCTTTATTCAACGGATTGTGAGCACATCTGCATACTCGGTGTTTACTTTTAGATTAAATTCCAAATTGTAATCCCAATTTAGCAAGGCCTCAAACAGGTAAAACCATGGGTATTTCAGAGACTGTGTTACTATCCACCACCCACTAAGAAAGCTGCATTCTACAAAAATGGTGGGGCTAGAAAAGTTGAGGTTTAGGCTTTCAAGCATGGAAGGTAGAATGTTCTTACTGGTGGAATCCTACTTGTAGGTGTAGATCTCGTTACTGAAGGGATCAGAGGCCCTGGTAGGAGAGGAGATGGGAAGAGAGACCCCCTTTTCCTTTCTAACAGCCAAAGCAGGGTTTCAACATCCAACACATACCTGACAGACTGCACTTATGTCAAGACATGAAGCTTATGAGCCCTATCAGTGCCCACAGACAATTTTCTACCACAAGATGATCAAGCTGCATAACAGATTTTTATCCCTGGACTTCATTGACACTTCTTCCTCAACTTATTTTTCATCTCCATCTCTGGCTTGTTGCAGTCTGAAAGTTATTTCAAAGCCTATATATGTTCATTTAAGAGTTAATGTCTAACTTCCATTACAACACCTCTGTGTTGTTCATATCTTTTTCAAACCCAATTCCTTAGGGGTTAAGCTGGGAAACTTGTTTTCTTGCAAAATCTAGCTACTCCTTTCACACGTATGTATTATTTCTAATGTAACCAGCGATTTCCTACGGGCTATTTACAAAATTATTAATTACTACAAGTTCTGTTCATATTAAAACTGAAATGCTTCACTGTTGACTTTCCCTGTGGTGTCTAAGCCTCACTCCCCTCATCACTGGTACATGGGGGTCTCTGGCATTGACTTCTCCCTGCATAGACCCAACTCCAAACCCAGCAAGATCATTTTCTGTTATCCAGGAGAATATTTTCAGACCCTTCTGCAACTTCATTTTTGTGAGAAAGCCTGATTAAAGACACTTATATTTTGCTCAAATAAGCCTAAGATCTGTTTTGACCATGAGTTTCTAATTTCTGAAGCCCAGAGCATTCCGCTGAAAATTCTCTACCTCCCACCTAGAAAACATAACCCTCTTGGCATAGCAAACTCAAAGGCTGTACAGTGCCAGCTACTACTGATCTGGTTGCAACAAAAAATCCTAACTGACCTTGAAGCTCTACACCTCATTTATGGGTTAATGTCTTGATAGAGCTGTTATGTCCTTGAAGTGCTTTCCACTTCTAACTAGCATAATCTGCATATTCCCCACATTTAAATTCAGACAGATGGTTTTTCATTCAGATTCCAATTTCCTTCATACAGTGGGAAAGTTTGAAGAGCTCATTGTCTGCATCCCTTAAGATAGATACACACAGCTGTGTGTCATTTACACAATAATGGTGATGCACATTGTCTTCTTACAATCTTCCTAAATTACTTTAATTGGTGTTGAGTAAAACAGGTGACAAGATTAAGGTTAGGATTAAGATTTCCTTCTTTAGAGAAGAGAAGCAGCAGATGCTCCTCACAAATCTCCAGAATCTGACCAAGAGAAGTTTGCTAGAGCAGCTTAATTTGTTCATATTTACACCTGCAAAGAGCAGCATTTTGCTGTCTATAATGTCAGCTGCATCTGCTATTACAAGCAAAGTTACTGTGGTCACGGGAAAATAATCCATCAGTGCAACTAGTGGCATCCTAGTGCAGAGTTAAGGACAGAAGTTTTTAAAATATTAGGAACAGAAAGAATCCTAGCAATGGTATCACACCATTACTCAATGGAAATAGAAGAAGTAAGAATAATAATGTAGAAAAGACAAAAAAAGCGTCTTAACTAATATTTTCAATCTGTAGGGGGCGAGGAGAACAGGTTATGTAGTGTCATCATATGAGGATGGTAACACTCTTTCCCTGCTCTAGTATTTCTGAAGGATGTTAAACACAAGCTACCAAAGTTAGACATTTTTAAAATCAGACAGTCCAGATAGATTGAGGTGCAGGAGTTTTAGAAGATTTTCAATAATCCCTGTAGCATTGGGGACATTCCAGAAGAAAGCTATTTTTGTGCCAGTTTTTTAAAAGGGTAAATGGGATGACCTGGGTATTCTTAGGCCTGTCAGTCTGACATCTAAACTAGGCAAGATAATGGGAACCAGTTAAAGAATTAAAGAAATGAGATGTAATAACACAAATCAACATGGCTATGTCTACATTGGCAAGATTTTATGCAAATACACTTTAACGCAAGAGTTTTTGCGTTAGAGTATTTGCGCAAGAGAGCGTCTACACTGGCATGTGCCTTTGCACAAGAGATGTGCTTTTGCGCAAGAGCATCCGTGCCAGTGTAGACACTCTTGCTCAAGAAAGCTCTGATGGCCATTTTAGCCATCGGGCTTTCTTGCACAAGAAATTCATGTTGCCTGTCTACAATGGCCTCTTGCGCAAGAACAGTTGTGCAAGAGGGCTTATTCTTGAGCGGGAGCATCATAGTTCTTGCACAAGAAGCACTGATTTCACACATTAGAATGTCAGTGTTCTTGCGCAAGAACTCCCCGCCAGTGTAGACAGGCAGCATGTTTTTGTGCAAGATCGCACCAATGTAGACACAGCCCATGGGTTTATGGAGGAAAGAGCCTATCAAACTAATTTGATATATTTTGTGATATTACAAGTTTGATTGATTAGAGGTAATAATGCTGACAATATATTAAACATCTGTGCAGCATTTGACTTCGTACTGCAAAATTAATATATGCCATGTTAAGTGGATTAAAAACTGGCTGATTGCTCTCAAAATGCAACTGTAAATGGGGAATCAACATCAATCAGTTGTGTTTCCAGTGGCATCCTGCAGGGATCAGTTTTTAGTCCTACGCTATTTAACATTTTTATCAATTACATGGAAGAAAACAAAAAATCATCACTGATGCTGATAAAGCTTACAGATGACACAAAACTGGGGGAAGTGGTAAATAATGAAGAAGGTAAGTCACTGATTTGGAATAGCCCAGATTGCGTGGTAAACTGGGCACAAGTGAGCAATATGCATTTCAGCAGTGACTGAAAAAGATTTGGAGTCATGGTGGATAATCAGCTGAACACGAGCTCCCAATACGACACTGTGGTCAAAAAAAGCTAATATGATCCTGGATCCAGAAGCAGGGATCTCTCAAGTAGAGTAAAGTGATTATTTTACCTCTGTATTTGGCACTAGTGTCACCACTGCTAGAATACTGTGCAATACTGATGTTGATAATTGGAGAAGAGACAAGAATGATTAAAAAAGACAGGAAAACATGCCGTATAGCAACATTCATAATCTTTCAAAATGTGCCAGTCTGCCTGTGTTGATATCTTTAATGAAGATAGTCAATTTGACTCAAATCCAAACACTGCCTGCTGCAGAGTCAGTACTGTATTTCCTTGCCATTGTAGCTTAAGGTTCAATTCATTCAAATGACTGGAAATGTCAATGAGATAGTAAAACTTGAGCAACCAGTCACAGTCTGGAAAGCTTGGTGTGTTTGACACCCTTCTAAAACTTGAGCAACCAGTCACAATCTCATTAATGCAGGTGGCAAATGAGACAAAACTTTGCCATGGGATAACCAGCGAACATTGTGCATTAGTAGATTGAGGTATTTGGAATCTACTTCCTCAAGCAGTGACTGAAATTGACAGTGACTAAGGACTTCGGCAAGAATCCAACTGACAATGTGAATGACCAGTCGCATTACATTTCCGAATTCAGTTCCACAAGATCGTGCACAAAGTGCCTCCTGATGCACAATGCAATGGAAGTTCAGCTGTTCTGACAAGAGTATGGAATCCCCTGTATTTGCCAGCCATGCCAGGTGCACCATCTGTAAACACAGACACAACTGAAAGAAACACAGTTGTGTTTCTTTCTCGTTTACAAAGTTCCCCAAAGTTTTAAGGATGTTTTCACCCCTTGTTTGATTTTGCATTGGTAATAGCTCAATCATTTCTTCGCACACAGCATTTCCACAAATGTATCATCCTAGAATACACAACTGATTAATGTCACATATGTCAGTTGTCTTGTTCAAAGCAAATGAAAAATAAGTAGCTGTAATCAAATTTTTCATTTGTTCCTTGTCAGTTTGATGGGACATTTTCACAGCTCAGTCACAAAGAACTGTTTCTGCTGATAATGGCATGTCTTGAATTTTCTGTAAGATTTTTGTCCTTGTTGTGAAACTCACCAAATAGTTTGTGACCAATTTCTAGCATGCATCTCTTCACGCAATCCCCATCAGTGAAATACTTCCATTCTCAAATAATGCTGTATGAGCATGCAAAACTTGCGAAGTCTAAGCTCCCACCTTTCTTTGACCATGCAAGCAGGCTAATTTGTCCAATGTTCATTTTTCACTGCAGCTCCTCACAGGCTTTTTTTTGTGCATCACCCTCAGGGTATTTTGTAGCAAATGCTGCATGTTTTGTCATGAAATTCGTTGTTTTGTTTGTTTGTGAACAGTCTCTTGCTACAAATGAGACAAAGTGGAGATCCAGGCCAATCCACAAATGCATACAAATCTGTCCATTCCATTTGAAAATTTCGGTACTCATCATCTCTCTTTCTCTTCACCATTTTTACTGATACAGCGTTAGAGAGTTCACCATCGCTGGTGATGGAAGGATTTTTGAACAATCAAAGAGACTATGCATGACCCCCAGTGAGTGGAGACGATGGATGGTTGTTAAAATGAACAGTTAAAGGTGAAATAAACAAAAAAATCATCTGACATAAGTATGCAATTTTTTTAATTTTGAATTAATTTTTCAATTTAATTTAAAAAGTTGTGTGTATTTTGAGAATGACAAAAGAGCCATATTTAGTTCTGTACTGAGCCATATGTGGCTCTAGAGCCATAGGTTGCAGACTCCTGTTCTAAGGGCTTGTCTCCGCTTTCCTTTGGAGGGGAGGGGGTTGTCTTTACATTGGAAGGTACTTAAAGGGGCAGGGAGATGTTGAGAGGGGCATGGGCTGGGCTCACTACTTTGAATTGCTCCTCCTCCTCCGATACTGAACATGAGTCAGCAGAAAACTGTTCACCAGATGTGTCTGCAGCATAGAACAAGTTCCAGCAATGCCCAATGGGTCAGGGTGCTTCCTTTCCACAGCCAACCAAAAGAGATAGCGCCCCCCTCCCTTGCCCCCCCATACTTGCAGACTCCCCAGCTGCAATAGCAGGCATGGATGGGAACCCACCACAGCTCCCCGGTCACTTCCTGGGGCACTCAGCAAGGAGTGTGGGGGATTGGGATGGTTATTATGTGGACAACTATGTGCATGTGTTTGTACTGTGGTGAGCAGTTTGTGGGACCATCAGAACCAGCATTTTTACCAGCATATTTTAGGCCATGTACACACTGAGACAGAAGGTCAAATTTATTAAGGTTGATTTTTAGCACCTGATTTTGTAAAGTTCAAAGGTGCATGTCCCCACTGTGCGCAAGAATTCGATGTAGCTGGAAGTAGACGTCCCCAGTAGAGTGAATATCATCAACTTTGAGAGCGATGCACAGTGGGTAGCTATTCCATAGTACCTGTGACTCTTTACATTCTCAGTTATGATCCCTGTGTATGCTTAGACCAAAACTGTGCAGAAGATGGTTCTGGGTACATGTCATCACCGCCCTATAATGCACTCATCTCCTCCCTCCCCTCACAGATATACGGGGGGGTAACAGTTCAATCCCAATGTAGAATCATAGAATACTAGAATTGGAAGGGACCTCAAGAGGTCATAGAGTCCAGTCCCCTGCCCTCCCAGCAGGACCAAGTATCATCTAGATTATCCCTGATAGATGTCTATCCACGCTGCTCTTAAATATCTCCAGTGATGGAGATTCCACAATCTCCCGAGGCAATTTATTCCAGTGTTTAACCACCCTGACAGGAAGTTTTTCCTAATGTGCAACCTAAGCCTCCCTTGCTGCAATTTAAGTCCACTGTTTCTTGTCCTATGATCAGAAGCCAAGGAGAACAAGTTTTCTCCTGCTCCTTGTAAAACCTTTCAGAAACTTGAAAACTGCTATCATGTCTCCTCTCAGTCTTCTCTTTTCCAAACTAAACAAGCCCAATTCTTTCAGTCTTCCCTCATAGCTCATGTTTTCTAGGCCTTTAATCATTTTTGTTGCTTTTCTCTGGACCTTCTCTAATTTTTCCACATATTTCTTGAAACATAGGGCCCAGAACTGGACACAATACTCCAACTGAGCCCTAATCAATGCACAGTAGAGTGGAAGAATCACTTCTTGTGTCTTGCTCACAACACTCCTCTTAATGCATCCCAGAATCATATTTGCTTTTTCTACAAGTGTCACACTGTTGACTCATATTTAGCTTGTGGTTAACTATGATCCCTAGATCCCTTTCTGCAGTACTCTTTCCTAGACAATCATTTCCCATTCTGTATGTGTGAAACTGTTTGTTCCTTCTTAAGTGGTGCACTTTGCCTTTGTCCTTATTAAACTTCATCCTATTTACCTCCAACAATTTCTCCAGTTTGTCCAGATCATTTTGAGTTATGACCCTAGCCTCCAAAGCACTTACAACCCCTCCCAGCTTGGTATCATCTGCAAACTTAATAATCGTACTCTCTATGCCATCATTTAAATCACTGATGGAAGATATTGAAGAGAACCGATCTCAGACAAATTTGTTATTTGTAAGAGCCTTTCTCTCCTGCCCCATTACCTTCAGGTTACTGCTGCCCTATTCTCATGCTATCAGTTCTTCTGTCTCCTGCTGCCTCTCATCCACTCTTGCCTCAGTTTTTGCTACTCCTCTCCTTCCCCCCCTCTCATTTTCATTCTTCCTACTGCTGCTGTCCCTACCCCTGCCCTTTGCCACCCATTTCCTGTTGCTTCATCCCACTCTTTGCTGTCCCCATCGTGCTATGGGCTCGGAAGTATTCTTTATACTGCAGAACCTGAAGTGAAACTGGCTCCCAGAGAGGCTTCACTACCGCCTCTGCAGTATGCAGTAATACAAGCTCCTTGGGAGTGGGATGGCGGGGGTTGATGGCCTTGCTCCCAGGAAGGCTTCACTGTGGGCTCTGCAGTACTGGAGAGCCTGCAGCAGAGCTGGCTCTCCAGAATGCCAGTCCCGATCCTGGGAGCCAGCATGTAACCTGTGGCAGGGGTGGAAGATGAAAGGGGAGAGTAGGGTCCACATGGACAGAAGCTGCTCCAACAGGCCAACCCTGTGGGGAGATACTTCAGTCCTTACCGGTTAACCATTTACAGTCCTACCTTCTATACTCCAATACTCTGACTCAAATTCCCTCCCAAAGCTTGCACTTCTCACCCAAATCCCTCAGCCCTAGTTAAGGATGCTAAAATGTGGTTAATTGACTAGTTGACGGAATTTCCATCAATTAGTCAATAGGCACCCCGCATTCCTCCTTTGAAATGTACAAGAGCCCCCGCTGGAAGTGCTGCATGGAGCCTAGGGTCAGCTGGGGTCTCCCCAGCTGATCCCGGGCTCTGCGTGGCATTTCCCCAGAACCCGGGGTCAGCTGGGAGTCCCCAGCTGACCCCGGGGCTCCACAGCAGCTGCCCCTTTGAAACACTGCCTTGGGTGCGGCGCTGCCACTTTGAAATACCCCTCCTCCCCTTTTGCTGCCTCTATCTCATAGAGGCAGCCGGGGGTGGGGGGGGAGGTGAGGATCGACTAGTCAAAAGACTATCCTATAAGCATAGCCTTTAACATCCCTAGTCCTGGTCCAGAGCCTGTCCCAGCCTAGTAAAAGTGAATGAGGGTAGGGAGAGCAAGTGCTGGAGAGAAAAAGTATAATGGAGTGGGCAGAGCCTCAGGGATGGGATGAGTCCTTGGGGAAGGGACAAGGTAGATCCTGGGTTTAACCTGACAACTAAAAAAGTGATCCTAGCTTTAAAAATGGTTGAAGACCACTGGGCTGTGTCTAGACTGGCCAGTTTTTCTGCAAAATCAGCCGCTTTTGCGGAAAAACTGGCCAGCTGTCTACACTGGCCGCTTGAATTTCCGCAAAAGCACTGACTTCCTACTGTAAGAAATCAGTGCTTTTTGCGGAAATACTATGCTGCTCCTGTTCGGGCAAAAGTCCCTTTTGCGCAAAAGGGCCAGTGTAGACAGCTGAGATTTGTTTTCCGCAAAAAAGCCCCGATCGCGAAAATGGTGATCGGGCTTTTTTGTGGAAAAGCGCGTCTAGATTGGCACGGACGCTTTTCCGCAAAAAGTGCTTTTGCGCAAAAGCGTCCGTGCCAATCTAGACGCTCTTTTCCGAAAATGCTTTTAATGGAAAACTTTCCATTAAAAGCATTTCCGGAAAATCATGCCAGTCTAGACGTAGCCCTGTTGTATAGAGTCAAATGCATCACAGAATTTTCTTTTGATGGAGAAAGATCCAAAAATTATAGTATATTGGGAGAAAGAATAAGTCTAATGTAAGTACCTGCAAAGATTTCTACTCTATAATAAAATAGGGAGCCAGAGAAATGACCTTATGCCCTGTAGAATGTAAGGCAATGAAACTTTAAATAATTTTACTCTCCCAATAAAAATATTCCACAAAGTGTCTTATGAAGGTCTCTGAGCAATATTTCTATATACAGGACACCTAACCCAGTTTTCGTGTGATGTTTTATATTCTGTTATGTTTGTGAACAGAAATATTTTTGATAATTCAATACTGAAACACAGCTCTGAGTAACGTCCAGATTTTTGAATCTGAACAACTGTGCTGGCGTTATTTAATTGGTTAGTGCAGGTGGTTCACAAACCATGGTCCGATCATCTTGCAGGTGGGCCATGGGCTCAGGGCTCATCCCCACCTGCAGTGGAGAGTCTGTGCGGGCACTCCAGTCCCACATCCCTCCCCCCACAAAGTTGAAGCGCCAGGGCTAGCTTCCCACTGGGGGAGTGTAGAGGGGGAAGCCTCACAGGCTGGATCTGGCTTGCAGGGAAGGAAGCAGTTCCCTGCACAGCCACTCCCCTCCCACCCTCTCAGCTGGGGTGGGGAGGAAACGCTTTCCCCACTGCTCCCACTGACCGGAATCACGGCCTATGGGAGAAACAGGGGGGCGTGCCTGGGAGCAGCAGGAGGCTCGAAGCCAGGTAAGCACCCCCCATCACCCTCATGCCCAGATGCTGCACTTCCATTGCCCTCATGCACCTCTCTCCCACCCAAACATGCACCCCCAGCCTACTCCTGCACCCCACCTCCCACCCAGACCCCCCACCCCAGCTCACTCCTGCACTCTACCTTCTCCCTCCCCTTCCTGCTCCCATTTTGTCATTATGGGTGGCTGGCTGGTGAGCCATGGAAAGGTCTACATTGAGCACGGTAGGCCGTGGATCAACAAGTTTGAGAACCACCAGGCTAGTGGGTTTGCTAAGATAACTGACACTGATCGTTTCCTACATATGCTTGTACGATTCCGGCGGTCGCTGTTTGCGCGAGCATAATCTTTTTATCATCAAGACTTTCTTTTCTTTTTTTTTTAATCCAAAAGCGCAGCGCTCCTGGGTGCATTTCACCGGTTGGTTGCGGTGAGGCTCCAAGGCCCAGCCCGCAGCGCCAGGGGACCGGGCACACTGTGGGCTCCTTTACACGCGCGAAGAAGTGGGAGGAATCCCAGGGCACCACTCCCTGGTGGGCGGGAGGAGCAGGGTCGGGGTCCCGGAAAGGAAACGCGCCCTGCCGAGGGAGGACGGACCCGCCAGTCCCGCTGCGCGGGGAGCGGGAGAGGCCGCACAGAGCGGCGAGGAGGGGAGCACGGCCCCACGTCGCGCTGCGGCACCGGCCCGGTACCGTGTCCCTCGGGAGAGACTCAGCGCCGGGGCCCCTCAGCCACCCCACCCGCACACGGCGGGCGCCTCACCTCGCTCCGGCGGCGGCTCCGACGCTAGTCCCGCCGCTGGCCTGAGAGCCGCTTTTTCTGCTCCAGCAGCCGCCCCCGCGGAGGCCGGGTCCCGCCAGGGCGGCTCCCCCCGGCGCCGGGTCAGCGAGACGGGCAATCCCGGAGCCACTTGCTCTCTGGAGCTAAGCGCGCCGGACCCCATTGGGTGCGGCGCCGGGACCCGCTTCCGGCGGAAGGAACCCGGATGGGTGAAGCGGAGGCTGGGCCCGGGCGCAGTTGCGAGCCGTTGGGGCGGGGGCGGGGGGGGCGGGAGGCGATGGGGGGAGTTTCTGGGCGCCCCCGAGCGGCGCGCGCGCCGGGCCGCTGCTTTCCCCACCGCGCAGCCTCCCTGAGGGGCCGCGTGTGGGAGGGGGGGCGCCGCCGGCGGTGCTTAGGTGGGCGGTGCCTGAGCTCGGCCCCGGCGGCCTCCAGGGACCCGAGCCAGGCACCCAGCTACGCTGGCCCCTCAGAGTCAGCGGCCTGCCCGGGCCCCCCAGCGTGGCCCCGTTTTCCCGGTCGCTGTCCTGGGGGGAAGGTCAGCGAGCTCTGCAGGCGCTGCCGCTTCTCCCGCCTTACGGGCTCGGCATCGCGCTGGACAGCGGTGGATTTTCTACCCCTGGTGGCACCTGCTGCTGCGCCCTGGGCTCTCCCGGCCGCGGCTGTTCCCTGCCGATCGGTTCTAGGGCTGCAAAAGTAAAGCCCTGTAAATGGTTAACCCGTAAGCCAAGGCTTTTCCGTTAACCTTCATGGGTACCTGCGGGCTCCCGCCCCGTCCTTGGCGCCAGCTCCTTCCCCCCTCTGTAAAATGGGAGCCGGTGCATGGCAAGAGCCACTTTAAAAACTGATTCCCAGCATATACCAGCTCCTCGGGAGTGGGCTGCGGCCTCTGATATAGAGGCAGCAGCTGACTCCCTCGGAGTGGGGGTAGGTGGTAGCTGCTGCATGCTGGGAGCCAGCTTAAAAGCCAGTTTCTGGCAGCACTGGCTCCCAAGGAGCCAGCTGGTGCTGTGGGTTTCTGTAACCCCCCTTCTGAGGCTGAACGATGTATAGTAATTCCTCGCTTAACACGTGCCCGCTTAACACATTTTTGTGATAGCACGATTTTTTTTTATTTAGGGAACATTTTTCGAACAACACGACCCGTCCCCGCAATAACACAATTTCCCCTACCTGCCGGCCGGTTGCCAGCAGCTGCGTGGGGCTTCCCCTGCCTCCCTGCAAAGCAGCAGAGGTTCGCCGCGCCATTCCCCGATGATCCCCTCTGGGGATGCTTTGCTCCTTCTCCTCCACCCCCCGTTTATAGCCGGCGGCTGGGTTTCCCTAGCTGGCCGGTTGCTGGCAGCTGCGCGGGGCTTCCCCTGCCTCCCTGCAAAGCGGCAGAGGTTCGCCACTCGCCGCACTGTTCCCCGGCTACCCCCTCTGGCCAGATGCTCGCGTCCGGTGAGGAGAGGTCGCCAGGGAACGGCGCAGCGAGCGGTGAACCTCCGCTGCTTTGTAAGGAGGCAGGGGAAGCCCCGTGCAGCTGCCGGCAACCAGCCAGCTGGGGAAACCGAGCCACCGGCTGCAAGCGGGGGGGCAGAGAGGAAGCGAGGCATCTGGCCAGAAGGGGGTCACTTTGCAAGGAGGCAGGGGAAGTCCCATGCAGCTGCCGGCGACCGGCCAGCTGGGGAAACTCAGCCGCCGGCTGCAAGCCCTCTCCCCTGTCCTTTCCTTCCCTTCTCCAGAGCCAAACACCCCCCCTCCCTGCTATAACCCAGTCCCCTTTCTCCCCCAACCTTATGTCCCGGTTCCAGCTGCTAACAAGTGCAGGCTGAAGCTGTGAGCGCACGTGCGCTTGAAACGCAACCCCCCACCTTTTCCATTATTTTCAGTGGGAAAATTGACCCCACATAACACGTTTTCACTTAGCACAATCATTTTCTGAAACGTATCTACCGTGTTAAATGAGGAATTACTGTACACCCTAGATGTTAGGTTTAGCCAACCAGTTTTTAGAAACCTAGATTATCAGGAATTCCACAGTTTCCCTTGTGAGCCTGTTCCAGAGATTAACTACGCTTATAGCTAGAAAGTGGGTACCTAATCAAACTTTCTGCTACAGTTTACTTCATTAGTCTGTGTCCTATCTTCAGTGCATACAGAGACTATAGCTGAACTCAGACCCCAACCACCCTAAGCACATATGAAGACTCCCTTCAGTCTTCTCTCAAGACTTGACATGCCCAGTTTTGTTTAACCTTTCTTCATTCATCAAATTTCTTAAATCTGGTGGTATTTTTGTTGCTCTCTTCTGGGTTTTCCTAGTTTCTCCATATTTTTCTGAAAGTGTAGGGCTCAGAACTGGACTCAGTACTTCAGCTGAGGCCTTACCCCTGCCAAGCAAAGTGGGACAATTATCTCCCATGTTTTATTTACACTTCCTTTAATACACCCCAAAATGAAATTAGCCTCTTTTGCAACTTTATCACATTGTTGATTTACATTCAATTTGTGATCCACTGTAACCCCCCAACTCCTTTTCAGGATTACCAGCTAGTCAGTTATTCCCCATTTTGTAGTTGTATATTTGATTTTTTTTCTTCCTAAGTAAAGGCATTTGCACTCATCTTTGTAAACTTTAATTTTATTCAATTCAGACTAATACTCCAATATGTAAAGGTCCTTTTGAATTCTAATCCTGTCTTCCAGCTGTGCAAGTAGCCCCTCCCAGAGCTTAGGGTCATCACTAAATTTTATAAGCATACTCTACACTATATTATTCAAGTACTTGTTTATGAGTTTTCTGTTAGTATCATGTTCTTCCCTGTCCTGCCTTGTACTTTTGCTTCTTGGTACCATTTCTTCTTTTGTCTCTATCTGAAGGTCCTAGATTATTTTGTGGTTGCTGCTGCTGTTCAGTTACCTCTTGTTGGTTATATGGAGAGTAGCATTCATATGGGGTGATTGTCAGCAAAAGTTTCAAACGTAAGGATATTAAATGGCAAAAACCCTTTGTTAATGCAGAATTAAGATTGCCCCAAGGTATTGTGTGCCGTTTCTGTAAATGAGATTAAACGAACCTCAAAACTTGTGAAAATACAGGAAATACAAAATTAAGGTACATGCCCATAGAAGCTTAAATACATTTAATTATGGTAATAATCGCATTACCAGATTAGCCTTCCAGTTTCCCAACTCAATTTTAAGACTGCATTTATTCTCTAGAAAGAACTAAATTGCCTATGTCTGCTTTTTTGGGGTGTGATATCAGTATTTATTTTGCTATCAGATGCTGTGCTACTGAAATGCATGACATTTAGTTATTTCATTCTGTGAGATTTAACTTCTGAGCCAACTATATCCCAAAGGTTTTTTCTTGGCTCAGGAAGATCTAGAATATTAGGATTCATTTATGGGTCTAAAATTAAAGAGAAGACCCACTTTAGTAATGTTACTAGCTCAGGGTTGTTTAATGTTAAGTATTTTGACACTGTCTGGAAATGAAAGTACAAAATAATATTAGTCCAATTGAGAGCCAGAGGATTATTTTATATAAATAAAATGTTGATATTAAAATATGTGTCTTTTAAACTGGCCATCATTTACATTTGAGTAGTCTGATTACTTTATTCTAAAGCTGTGGCTGTGATGCGAGCAAACCAGTTGCTACTCCTTGCGAAGGCTTAAAGTCTGAGAGTTGCAGGAAACCAGTCTGTTTTGCCGGTATCCTAGTGTGGTGAAGACCGGTATTGAACTTATAACAATGTGTTTAGTGTTTAGACTTTATGAAATGCTTGTAAATTGCTACATGCATTAATCTCACTGATAATATCTTAATCACACATTATCGATTAATATTTAAGTCTTGCTTTATAACTGTAAGGAAAGTTTGCTGTGCAACTGTAAATCTATCCAGAGGGATGATTATCTCCTGCTCATCAGAAGACTATTAAAACTAAATGGGCCATTGTGGGTCATGCCAATACAAAGACTTTATTAATTGTCCCTTCACACCCATGAAGAGTCTACATGCGAGAGGGTCGAAAGGGTTCATCCCATCATTTTGAATTGTGAAAAAAAGAAATAAAAATAGCTGACAATATTTTTTTCTGTTTGGACATTGACAGTTGAGACCCCCAGTGTCCACCTGGGTTAGCTCTAAAAGGCATTCAGGACTGACGGATTACAATAACTCTGTCACCTTGAAAAACCATCAAGTGTAATTCATTTGCTTGCTTTAACCTTGCAATAACTCACATTTCTTTTTTCCTGGTTGATAAATTTTTACATAATTGCAGGATTGGCTACAAGCATTGTCTTTGGTATGAGCTCTGAAGTACAAATTTGACCTGGGATAAGTGACTGGTCTCCTGGGACTGAAAGCAGCCTGAGCTGTCACTGAGTCCAGCTTGCCTGGGTGGCAATATAGAAATGCCCGAGGGGACTGTCTGTGACTCCATGGTAAAACTGTTATAATGTTTTAGGAGTTCACACTTGTTACTGAGTTGGTGAAACCTAGTGATAGAACACATAACTAGTTTGAGGTCTCTGGCCTGCTTCTTGGCAGTCTGGCCTGAAGTTAGCATTCACAGTCATGAGTCACTTCAAACAGTGTGATGGTGACCATCCAGTTTTCTCCAATAACTTTATATACAACATTTTTATAATGTTGTCAAACTAATTTCTTCCTCATAATGTCACTGGCAAAGTGAACCTAATTTTGGTGCCTTGAGCTATCTTGTAGCTCATTTTAAAAAGTTATAAAATTCAGTAGATTAATAACTGAAGTCCATATTAAAAACCCTAAACTCCATATGAAAAACAAATCTGAATTCCTATGTGCTATACCTGATTCCAAAATCTTCAAATTATGCATATTCATAAGCCAATTTTCACATGGCATGGGGGGCAGTCACAGTGTCCATAGCAAATAACCATGTACAAATATGATAAAAATTCCTTTAAAGATTTCAAGCAATGTCACAAAACGTGAGGTTACAGTTGCAATGATTTAGCCCCACAACCACTAAATGCAATGGTATTATGCACTTGGTACAGTTTATTTTAATTTGTATTGATATGCTATTTTACAGGCTACCAGGATATTAGTATACTTTATATTACCTACCAGTACATGTCACTTAAACTGCTTTTCCTCCAAGCAACTCAAAGTGCTTTATAAACAACCCTTTTAAGAGTGCTCAAAATCTTTCATAGATCATTTCATTCACTTCTGAAATTAAATGTTAAAATACTAGTCTTGAGGGAGCTGTTTTTATTGTAAATTCAATAAAAACAACACAGCAAGTTCCTCAGCCACCAGTTCAGACTGACAAGAGTACTAACAACTAAATTTCTGGCTGCTCTTTGTCCCTGTTTAAAACCAGAATTTTAATTAAGCTCTTGGTTAGCCAGTCGCAGCCTCCCCCCTTTTTTTTCTTTCATTTTTGTGTGTGTATACAAACACCACAGTACAGTTACCCAAGTAAATCAGCTGGGAAATACATTTAGATTAATTCCCTGCCTGATAAAGGTCAATACACTCAAGAGTGCTTTTAACTAGCATAATATTGATGGAGAAATGGAGTACTGTGGATGGCATATACTTCCTGAATGTGTTAACCAAATGGGTGAAGTGAAAGGAGTTTTACAGGTAACCTGAAAAGTTTTAATTCAACAATACAAATCTCATGACAATTCATACTAAAAGAATGCACAACTTTTTGTGTTTGTTACAACAAAAGCCTGGCCACTGTCTATGTCTGTGATTATGATTATAGAGCAGAGTTTCTCCTTTTTAGCACTGGAGAATTAATCGTGGTACAGTTATAGGTGAGGAGGTTAAAGGGAACAAGAATTAAGAGTTATAAGTGGTGGAAAGCAGAGCTTTAGCTACTCAACTTTTTAGTAAGTCCACAATTTGTGGCACAAGACCCATTTTAAAAAAGCCTCCCCTTCCATATCTTTTGTGGGCCTCCACAGCAGGTTGATACTTCATACCAACATGTCAGCCGTGCTTGGTATCCATGATCTTACATCAGAGGTGGGCAATAAATTTTTGCCGGGGGCCACTTCAAAATTTTTTGAAGTGGCTCTGGGCTATCAGGAAGGGGCAGGGCATCAAGCAGAAGGGGTGGGGCCAAAGATTTTTCTGGGTTCCCCACCCCCAGCCAATGATTGGTCTGGGGATGAGGGAGTGCCTTTGCCCCCCACCCCAAGTTCCCCATGCCCCTGGTATGGAGGAGACTTCCCTCGCTCCCCTGCCCCAGGCCAATTAGGGCCTGGGGCAGGGGAGTGTGAGAAGCCTCCTCCGATCTCCCCCACACACACCCCGCGAGCAGCACGCGGCGCTTCAAAGCACCATGTGCTCCTGGCAGGGAGGGAGGAGACTTTGCATGCAGAGGCAGAGGAGCAGCAGGGCCTCCACAGGCCGAATCCAGCCCACAGAGGCCCTTTTGCCTCTGGATCTTACCTTTTGGATCTTACCTGATGCAAATGATGGCAGATTTGTCTGATAGATCCTTTATATTAGCTTTCATTCCAAAAAATAAATATTCAACTCTTGTTTATATTATACACTGTATGCTGTACATGACACAATCAGATAATTTTAGTCTTCCCTTTACTCTTAAACACATTTCAAATACATTTCAAATAATGAAAATATAGAATGTGTTTTGATATTGCCAACAGAGGAATCACATTTACCTTTTCAGCTAGTTCTGCAACAATTATATTTGAATCATATGAAATGGATCTCCAATATATGTGCAAAATTTTACTGGAAACCCACCATATCGAGGACTGACTAGCACAAAAGACTTCATAAAGCCACCTGAAAAACTCTTCTTGTTAATTGTAAAAAGTTAGTCTTATAGCTTGGGAGGGAGTAAATACATTTCAGACTTAGGAAATAAAGTCCCAAAAGTCCTTGAACCTAAATGGTGCCTGTTCGTCTCAGCATTTTAGCCACTGATACTATCATTCAACAAAGCCCATATTGTTGCAAGATTTGTCCACAACAACTGTGTGTGAATTCAGCCAAAAGCTTTGGTGAAATCTATAAAGTTTAAGACTAATTCTGTAATAAGTAAGCACTTTCTCAACTGTTTCAAGGTAAAGATGTGATCTATCCCCAATCCTTTCTGTCTAAAAAAGCCTGCTTTCTCATTACACTGTTTTTCAATGACCTGTTTGATTCTGTTCAGTAGTGCATAACAAACCACTTAGAATCATAGAATACTATCACTGGAAGGACCTCGAGAGATCATCAAATCCAGTCCCCGGCCCTCACAGCAGGACTAAGCACCATCTAGATCATCCCTGATAGATGTCTATCCAACCTGCTCTTAAATATCTCTAGTGATGGAAATTCCACAACTTCCCTAAGCAACTTATTCCAGTGTTTAACCACCCTGACAGGAAGTTTTTCCTAATGTCCAACCTAAACCTCCCTTGCTGCAATTTAAGCCCATTGTTTCTTGTCCTATCCTCAGAGGTCGAGAACAATTTTTTCTCCCTCCTCCTTGTAACACCCTTTTAGATACTTGCAAACAGTGTAATCCTCACCAATTGAATTGTTGCACACCAGAAAGCTTCCTTTCTTTGGTAATTTACAAATCACATCTTTTGTCCACTTCTCTGCGCAGAATTCCTTTCTCCCAAACTATCTTACAAAGTTTATATATGTTGTGTACTGCCGTTGTCCACTATCTGCTTACTCTTTCTGTCTAGTCTGTTCAAACCCCACAGAAACAAAATAGCCCATGTGAAGAGTTACAGCCCATGACTGGAAGAACTGCCAAGCACACTTTAAGGTCAGTTCTGTGTGCTTTAAGCACAGTTAAGGTCACTTTAACTTTAAGGTCAGTTCTGGCTTGATCTATAGATGAAAAGATCAGGCCTATGACGTCATAAGGAAACTTCCGTCCCCTGGCTCCCACTGATTTGTTTCAAAGAAAGGGACTAAATCTTTATGCAATGGGCTTCTTTTCTTCTCCCAGTTCTGCCACAGCTACATACTTTGAATGTTCAGGACTGTGACCCTTTAAAAATGGCAGCTTCATTCATTCAATTAACAGAGGAAGAACATACCTCTCTATATTAAGATATTGGTAGACAGGGTGATGATGAAAGAATTGGGCTCAGTCACTTAACCTCATTGCCATTTGTGGTTGAGCAAATGGTGAAGGCTTTGTGCTTGACTCTATTCTCACAGAAGCTACCAGTTGAACTTTGACTTTAAAGAGTTACAAGCAAGGTCAGACTCAGATCCTGAAACTCTGCTCCTGTAAGTGGTAACCACATGGAACCTGTCACAGCAGTACACATGTGCCCATG
Organism: Rafetus swinhoei; assembly: GCA_019425775.1. Lineage (NCBI taxonomy): Eukaryota > Metazoa > Chordata > Testudines > Trionychidae > Rafetus > Rafetus swinhoei. Next base: position 66,397,852 of record CM033424.1, on the reverse strand, counting down.
GAGGGAATTCTTGTTGCCATGAATCTGGGGTAGCCAGTACAGACGGAGACCAACAGAGCTGAGCCAATGGCCACTCCTTTACAGCAGGATAGCATCTGTAGGGTATGCATACTGAGGTTGGTAAGTGAGTGTGTCCCAACTATGTATAGAACTCTTTGTTAAAACCACTTGAAACATAATATCTGTTTTTCTTTTGTCAATAATGTTCCTTTTTAGACATTTTTGTCACTTTTGCATATGAAGCAACCTGGTGTACAAAAACTGTTTTCTTCTAAAATGTCACATTGCTGTATTTCTCACAAATGAAGATGCTACATAAAAAAAGTCAAACGAGACTAGGTTTTGTCAATAATGTATTACATTTGAAAGACTCTGAATCTAAAGCCTAATAAAGTGCCCTGTATATCTTTTTATTCACAAGATTAGAACACTCTCCTGTGACTGTAAGGGTGCAGTTATGAATTCTTCAAGATACACTATCATATTTAATTGGAGTAGAGAATAATCAGATTAAAAGAAGATTAGCTGGTTTTGTATCCTCTTATTTCAGAGCACTTTCAAGTGAGTAAGTTTTCATAACATGTTTAATCTTGAAAACAGAAGTCGTCAAAGTAGTCTTCTGTTGTTCCCTTTACCCCTCACAAATTTTGCTGTCTTTTTGACTGTCATTTTTCTTGGACACTAATGTAATCACTTTTATCTGTGTGTCACTTTTACAGGATATCTGTTAACACAATATTAAATGGTAAGATTAAGAAACAAGTACAAAACAAGCTATCAGATGTATAGTTTTTAGTAGGATAAAATACTGGTCAACCCATCATCATAACAAATAATAGCAATAAAGAGATAGTCCATTATTTCTACACATGAAACTAGAACAGGGTGTGGCGTTATTGACAAAAGAAAGGAAACAGTTAACTGATAGCATCCCATCTTACCTGAAAGTAATAAGAGACTCTTATTCTGATTCTTGATATAGCATAAGCAAAATGCACAATCCTGCTTTTATTGAGAAAAAGTTCTTCCTACATTTGTGGTGGTTGAAGGATATTTGGAAAATATCCCACTGGAAAATCTTGTATGTTAAAAATGGACAAATACTGACAGCATCCACTTAATTTCATCTGCTTTTTGGACTTTCTCAGCACTACCCATAAGAAACAATACTGTTCTATATGCCTCGGTCTCTAAAGTTCAGAGCTTTGCACACTGGTAAAACATGGGAACAAACAGATCTCAGGAAAGCATTTTTTTTTTTACCTAATTTATGTACAGGTCACAGCTTAAGACAGAATTGACAATCAGAGTAGACAAACTAACTGTATCTGGCACATACATTCATTTTATTAATGATCACTTTTTATTCTCTTGTCTTTATTTCTTTTCTCTTTTATCCACTTGTCCTTATTGTACGCCATTTAAACTTACGTATAGTTTATTGATGCTGTTTGGAGAAAATTCATAATACTGACTTTTTTAAATAGAATTATTTATTTTTCTCTGTGAAAGATCAAACTACAACCCAAAATATTTTTTAAAAAGAAAATAAGTCAAAGCAAAGAGGATTGAGATTGTGATGAGATATATATGAGAGAGCCAGGAAAAAAAACCAGAATGATAAAACAAAAACAATGCACTCATGTAAAATTATATCTGAGAACCTCCACAGAGCCAGTAAAGCAATTAGAAGTGAATATTTAATTTGTAATGCCCTCTAATAGCAATCATATGGGGAAAAATTAAATATCAGCAGTTATGCCATATTGAACTTTGGATCATAAGAACATAAGAACATAAGAACGGCCGTACCAGGTCAGACCAAAGGTCCATCTAGCCCAGTATCCTGTCTGCCGACAGTGGCCAGCACCAGGTGCCCCAGAGGGGGTGGACCGAAGACAATGATCAAGCGATTTGTCTCCTGCCATCCCTCTCCAGCCTCTGTCAAACAGAGGCCAAGGACACCATTTTATCCCTGGCTAATAGCCTTTTATGGACCTAACCTCCATGAAATTATCTAGCTTCTCTTTAAACTCTGTTATATTCCTAGCCTTCACAGCCTCCTCTGGCAAGGAGTTCCACATGCTGACTACACGCTGTGTGAAGAAGAACTTTCTTTTATTAGTTTTAAACCTGCTACCCATTAATTTCATTTGGTGTCCTCTAGTTCTTCTATTTAGGAACTAATAAATAACTTTTCTTTATCCGCCCTCTCCACCACTCATGATTTTATACACCTCTATCATATCCCCTCAGTCTCCTCTTTTCTAAACTGAAAAGTCCCAGTCGCTTTAACCTCTCCTCATATGGGACCCGTTCCAAACCCCTAATCATTTTAGTTGCCCTTTTCTGAACCCTTTCCAAGGCCAAAATATCTTTTTGAGGTGAGGAGACCACATCTGTACACAGTATTCAAGATGTGGGCGTACTCATAGTTTTATACAGGGGCAGTAAGATATTCTGGTCTTATTTTCTATCCCTTTCTTAATAATACCTAGCATCCTATTTGCCTTTTGACCGCCACACACTGTGTGGAAGTTTTCAGAGAACTGTCCACGATAACTCCAAGATCTCTTTCCTGATTTGTCGTAGCTAAATTAGCCCCCATCATACTGTACGTATAGTTGGGGTTATTTTTCCCGATGTGCATTACTTTACACTTATCCACATTAAATTTCATTTGCCATTTTGTTGCCCAATCACTCAGTTTGGTGAGATCTTCTTGGAGTCCCTACAGTCTGCTTCTGTCTTGACTATCCTAAACAGTTTGGTATCATCCGCAAACTTTACCACCTCACTGCTTACCCCTTTCTCCAGATCATTTATGAATAAGTTGAACAGGATTGGTCCTAGGACTGACCTTGGGGACACCACTAGTTACCCCTCTCCATTCTGAAAATTTACCATTTATTCCTACCCTTTGTTTCCTGTCTTTTAACCAGTTCTCAATCCAAGAAAGGACCTTCCTCTTATCCCATGGCCATGTAATTTACACAAGAGCCTTTGGTGAGGGACCTTGTCAAAGGCTTTCTGGAAATCTAAGTATACTATATCTACTGGATCCCCTTGTCCGCATGTTTGTTAACCCCTTCAAAGAACTCTAATAGATTAGTAAGACAGGATTTCCTTTACAGAAACCATGTTGACTTTTGTCCAACAAATTATGTTCTTCTACATGCTTCACAATTTTATTCTTTACTATTGTTTCACTAATTTGCCAGGTACTGAAGTTAGACTTACCGGTCTGTAATTGCCCGGATCGCCTCTAGAGCCCTTTTTAAATATTGGTGTCACGTTGGCTACCTTCCAGTCATTAGGTACGGAAGCCGATTTAAGGGATAGGTTACAAAACCACAGATAATAGTTCAGCAATTTCCCATTTGAGTTCTTTTAGAACCCTTGGATGAATGCCATCCGGTCCCGGAGATTTGTTAACATTAAGTTTTTCTATTTGTTCCAAAACCTCCTCTAATGACACTTCAATCTGGGACAGTTCCTCAGATTCATTACCCACAAAGGACGGTGCAGATTTGGGAATCTCCCAACGTCCTCAGCCGTGAAGACTGAAGCAAAGAAATCATTTAGTTTCTCCGCAATGGCTTTATCGCCCTTGATTGCGCCTTTTATAGTTCGATCGTCTAGGGGACCCACAGGTTTTTAGCAGGCTTCCTGCTTCTAATGTACTTAAAAACATTTTGTTATTTCTTTTGAGTTTTTGGCTAGCTGTTCCTCAAAATCTTTTTTGCTTTTCTTATTACATTTTTACACTTGATTTGACAGTGTTTATGTTCCTTTCTATTTATCTCACTAGGATTGGACTTCCACTTCTTAAAAGATGCCTTTTGTCCTCACTGCTTCTTTTACATGGTGGTTAAGCCACTGTGACTCTTTTTAGGTCTCTTGCTATGTTTTTTAATTTGGGGTATACATTTAAGTTGGGCCTCTATTATGGTGTCTTTAAAAGTTGCCATGCAGCTTGCAGGATTTGGCTCTAGTCACTGTGCCTTTTAATTTCTGTTTAACTAACCTCCACATTTTTGTGTAATTCCCTTTTGAAATTAAATGCCAGGGTGCTGGTCTGCTGAGGTGTTCTTCCCACCACAGGAATGTTGAATGTTATTATATTATGGTCACTACTCCCAAGCGGTCCTGTAACAGTTATTTCCTGACCTGATCCTGCGCTCCACTCAGGACTAAATCGAGAATTGCCTCTCCTTGTGGGTTCCTGCACCAGCTGCTCCAAGAAGCAGTCATTTAAGCCATTGAGAAATTTTATCTCCGCTTCTCTTCCTGAGGTGACATGTATCCAGTCAATATGGGGGTAATTAAAATCCCCATTATTATAGAGTTCTTTATTTTGGTAGCCTCTCTAATCTCCCTCAGCATTTCAATGTCAGTATCCCTGTCCTGGTCAGGTGGTCGGTAATATATCCCTACTGCTAATTTCTTATTTTTGGAGCATGGAATTACTATCCATAGCGATTCTATTGAACATGTTGATTCACTTAATATTTTTATTTCATTTGATTCTACATTATCTTTCACATACAGTGCCACTCCGCCACCCACCCGGCCTGCTCTACCCTTTCGATATATTTTATATCCCGGTATGATTGTGTCCCACAGATTTTCCTCATTCCACCAGGTTTCAGTGATGCCTATTATGTCAATCTCCTCATTTAATACTAGGTACTCTAGTTCACCCATCTTATTAGTCAGACTCTAGCATTTGTGTAGAAGCACTTTAAAAATTTGCCACTGCTTATTTGTCTGCCCTTCCTGATGCATTGGATTCCTTTGTACGTGGTTGTTTGTCTGCTCTGGCCCATGGTTTGCCCTCTCCCCTCCTCTCTTTCTGACTACAGCTTAGAGAATCTCTATCAATGGATTCTCCTCTATCATATGATTTGAATGCTGCATGATTATTTAATGTTTAAAAACATAAGTCAGAACTATTTATTATATTTCCTGTTTACCATTATGAGCCTGATTCTGCTCCTGTTCCCCCAAAATCTCGAATAGAAGTCTATTCAGCTTTAATTCATGTTCAATGGATGTGAGGTATTTAAAAAAAATAACCAAAATCTAAGGTTATACATACAAACCTTTTAAAAGATGCAGATCTCCTAAAACTAGTGTAAAATGGGAATATGCTTCTGCAGACTATATTGTTTGTGTTAGTGGATAGAGGTGGTTGAAAAATATATTTTGCTTTCCATTATAAATTTAAAAAACATGATTTATGTATACAATTTCAAATTTTAATTGAAACTTTTTTGTTGGAAAACAATTTTTCAATGTTGACATTGTAGAATTTACTCAGGAAAATTTCTGTTTTGTCAAAGTTTTAATCAAAATTTTCAACCATTCTATTAAAGAGTTGGTAGGGAGTTCTAGCCAAGCTGCAGTCTGACAAACTTTGTAAAGTTCACTAGCCCCACTGCTAATTATTGGAACTCTGATTTTTAGGAAGTTAGCTGGATTCTCACGACATTCACCCATATTGACCTTGCAATGAATACGTTTTCTAATATGCTTTTCAACATCTCAGCATTGATTCTATGCATGTATCTCATCAAGATCACTGAAGTAAACCAGGAGGTGCAAATTTGCTTCACCTTTCAGAACATTTGGAACACAATTCCATCAGGGAAAGTGATGTGACTTGTCAGCTATATTACCAGTTGTTTCTGGAAAATTGCAGAGGCTTCCTTGAATAGTGTCATTGTTCCATAGAATACAAAACAGTTTCCTCCTCTGGATACAACTGACTCATAGACTGAGAGTTAACAGGTAGTCTGGATTAACTGGTCCAGAATGCGGCTGTTTGAGTTTTAACTAATACTCGTTATATGGAGCACATTATGCCAGTACTCCAGCAGCTGCACTGGCTTCTGGTATGTTTCCAGGTACAATTTAAGGTCTTGGCTATGACCTCTAAAGCCCTAAATGGGTTGGGTCCGGGGTATCTGAAGGACCATCTTCTCCCATATGAATCTGCCAGGGACTGAGGTCAGCTGAGGAGGCTCTGCGCCGTATTCCTCCACTTGTGGAGATAAGATTAACATCTACGTGGAACAGGGCCTTCTCAGCTTTTGCTCCCAGGCCATAGAATTCTCTCCCCCGGGATATTCATATGGTGCCAACGTTAGCATTGTTTTGGCGTCAGGCTAAAGCCACCCTTTTTACTCGTGCTTTTATTGGTGTTTGAGTCTGTGTGAGTGTGTCTCTCCTCTCAGGATGTCTTAGCAGGCTTTATGTCCCTCTGGGGTCTCATATTTTAATTTTTTGTATATATTTATGTTCTGTTTTAAAATTTTTGTAAGCCGCTTCGAATATTTTAAATAGGCTGGGTAAAAATATTTTAAATAAATAAATTAAATAAATAACTAGATTGCTCACTAGCTAGACCAATTCTTTATCTTGACAACCAGCACTCTAGTTCATACCATCCATTTGCTGCAGCTCTTTGTAGAATCAAGAGTGCTGTTATGATCATGATATGGTAATGAGATGCCTGTCAGACAGCATCAATGCTTGAAGACAGTGAATGCTATCAAGCCTCAGAACCAGTCAGTTGGGGAGTGTTGGAAATTCACTGTTCAGAGGATGTTATGGTTGGACTTTTATCAGTACCTGTACCTAAGGCAAAGATCAGCCCCAGAGCACGTACATGTGCAACAGGAGATCATGTGGAAGAATCACTGGTCTGTAAGTTATGGTTCCTGCTCTTACTCTGTTTTGGGATTCTAACGCCAAGTGCATGGAGTGCAGTGAGCCTGTCTTTGGAGCAGAGGCCTTTCTGTACCACAATAGCAATGTTAACATCAGTTGTTCCACCTCTTTAGCCCATTCTGAGTTTGTGCTGGACTGAGCAATCAGTTTGAGTGACTACATGGAGCTAGAAGTAACTTAAACAGTTCTCAGCAGCATAGACACAGTTGGACATTTCATCCAATATCATGTTTGCATGTATTTTTGTTTTGTTTTTTGAACAATCAAGTTTGCATTAATTATCATGAGCCTGACTGTTAGATTGCTCTCCCCAGCAGCTCAATGATCTAAAACACATTATGAAGCTCTTTAAAGTGACAATTAAGTGACTAATTAAAACAAACAATTTAAATGGAAGAAAGTCCCTTTTAAGAGGGAGGATATTCATCAAGTTGTCCTTCAAAATAGTGAGAATCTTTCTGGGTGGAAACGGTTAGTTTTGTTGCTCCAGTTAGTTTTGTTGCACAAGAGGTGAAGGATGGCCACTTTTCCAGCTTTTGACAAAGAGATGGTCAGCTAGGTATGAGCCTGGCAGACAAGATTGTAATTGCAAGATTTTTTTAAAAGGCATGATTAATTGCAATTTTAACTACATAGTTAATAATAGAATACCAATTTAAATTAGTGGATTAATGGCTGGTTGGAGGATAGGAAACAAGGGATAGGAATGGGTGGTGGGTTTTCATAATGGAGAGCTGACTAGTGGTGTCCCCCAAGGGTCTGTACTGGGACCAATGCTATTCAACCTATTTATAAATGTTCTGGAGAAAGGGGTAAACAGGGAGGTGGCAAAATTTGCAGATGATACTAAACTGCTCAAGATAGTTAAGACCAAAGCAGATTGTGAAGAGCTTCAAAAAGATCTCACAAAACTAAGTGATTGGGCAACAAAATGGCAAATGAAATTTAATGTTGGTAAAGGTAAAGTAATGCACATTGAAAAAAATAATCTCAACTATACATACAATATGATGTGGATTAATTTAGCTGTAACTACTCAAGAGAGAGATCTTGGGGTCATTGTGGATAGGTCTTTGAAAACACCCACTCAATGTGCAGTGGCAGGCAAAAACACAAACAATGTTAGGAATCATTAAAAAAGGGATAGAGAATATGACAGAGAACATCTTATTGCCTCTGTATAAAACCATGGTATGCCCACATCTTGAATACTGCATACAGATGTGCTTGCCTCGTCTCAAGAAAGATATATTGGCATAGGAAAGGGTCAGAAAAGGGCAACAAAAATTATTGGGGATTTGGAATGGATCCCATATGAACAGAGATTAAAAAGACTGGGACTTTTCATAGAAAAGAGGACACTAAGGGGGACTATGACAGAGGTCTATAAAATCATGACTGGTGTGGAAAAAAGTGAATAAGGAAAAGTTATTTAATTGTTCCCATAACATAATAATTAGAAGTCACCAAATTAAATTGATAGGTAGCAAACAAAAGGAAGTTTTTCTTCACACAATGCACGGTCAGCCTGTGGAACTTCTTGTCAGAGGAGGTTGTGAAGACCGGGACTTTAACAGGGTTCAAGAAAGAACTAGATACATTCATGGAGGTTAGGTCTATCAATGGCTATTAGCCAGGATGGGTAGGAATGGTGTCCCTCTGTCAGAGGCTGGGAATGGGTGATGGAAGAGGGATTGCTTGAAGATTTCCTGTTCTGTTCACTTCCTCTGAGGCATCTGGCATTGGTCTGACCCAGATGTTTATATACATTTTCAAATATTGTTGATTTCAATTACAACACATCATGCGAAGTGGGTCATGGTTACAAACTCAATGCAAACATAGCCTGAGAGGCACAAAACATAGAAGTCAAGGGTAGTATGGGTTATAAATCACTTTTATGTCCTATTGATCCTGGGCTAATCCAGGGCCTGGTGCACAGGCTCCTGTCTAAGTTACAGGAGCTGCTCTATGCCATATAATACTGGTTGGAATCTCCTAATGTTGTGTACTACAGCCCTGGGCCTGCTGTGCTCCTCTTAGCCTGGCACCCCCTTACAGTGAGTTTATGGGGAGTCCCCAGGAGGCTGCATTATGTAGGATGTAATTGTTGTTGATAAAAATAGTAGTAGGACACATACATTGCACAATAACAGTATAACACTAACATGGAGACAAAGGAGTCAGGAAAATATGTAGAGACAATATCATATTTAGACTATATACATACTAGCACATTTACCTAGCATTGCTTGGGTCCTTAAGGAGGGGCTCAAGGCAGGGGGCTATGGGAGTGGGGGTGCAGGAGTCAGGGATGGGGGCTGAGGAGGGGCTCCAGGCAGAATTGTGTGTGTGTGTAGTGGGGTGGCCAGGGACATTCATACTAAGGCTGTTTGCTCTTCCCCTTCATGTCCCTGTCAGGGAGTGAGGCAGTGGTGGCCCGTCAATACAGGCGAACTAGGCGGTCGCCTAGGGCGCCAAGATAAAAGGCCATTGAGGGCTTTGGAGGCGGGGGCGCCGATCGCGCGTTTCGCCTCGGGCGCCAGTTGCTGGCAGCTCGTCTAGGGCCACTCCTGAGTGAGAGCAAAGTGCACAGCTCATCTGTCCCCTGCATTCTACAGCCAGAGTGAGGAATGCAGCAAACGGTGCACGTTCCTCTCACTCCCGGATGAAGGGGAACAGCGAGCAATGTCCCTGTACAAATCGGTGGGAGAGAGCATCACTCCCCACCTCCCTAAAGGATGCCTGTGGGGTGGGAGGTTTGGGATGGGACAATCCTGGAGGAGGAGGTATCCCCAGCCAGCCCCTTTCAGCTGCCTGGTGCTTCTGTCTCTTTTCCATATGGTTTGTGAGAAACAAACCCATTCCAAGCATATCCCATTTTCCTGGCACAACCAAACCCTTACACTGCTTTAAGTTATGATAAGAGAAAGCTGCATACCAAATGTGGTGATCCTAGCTCATACCGTTTAGGAGGAGTTCTTGAACAGACAGACACGCAAGTTCTCTCAAATATATAGTAGATTAGGACCAGGAACAGGAACAATCCAACTCAAAATGCTTGCCCATTTTGGGCTAATCTCAACCCCATCTTTCCTTTAATCATATTTTTCAATCCTCTCTTTCTTTAGGAAAAAATATCTAGGTGTCTCCAACCCTTAATAATATCCATGCAACAAAACTGAAGGTAAGAAGGTTGCATGGGTGTAATTGATTGGGACACAATAAGAATTCTGTTGCTATAAAAGAGGAAATAGAATCAAGCTCACTGTCTTAGGTGTGTTGACTTTGCAGTTCTAACAGGAATAAATATTAGTGCAAATTATTTTGGTCACTAGATTAAGCAGTGATGACTGAATACATAGAAAAGGATCTTTATCAGAAGTGTCAGTTTTGAGTAGACACTTTTCAGGAAAAAAACAGACTAAGAACATTAATACACTGAGATATTGAATAATAAGCTCAGTTCAACATACACAATGTGCAGTGCTTGTTCATGACATCTGATACCTCTCTAGTACTGGATCAAATTCAAGGACCTTGAATTCACTATAGAGCCACTTTACATCTCTGGTAGCATAAAGATTTGTGGAGAGGGCGGGGTTTAAATGTGTGCCTTTTACACTGCCACAAGTGACATACAGAGGAAGGTAGAGAAGGATATTATTAAATTCATGCCGTTTAAATGTACATTTGCCTTAAAATCTTGAGACCTTGCTTGTTCTCAAGGCAGTTAAGTCCTTGTTGCATTGTATGTGACCAGCTCTGTCTTATGTCTTAAATAGTCTTAGTTTACTTAATCTTCAGAACACCAGCAAAAGTTCAATTGTTTATTTCGAAGGTAAGAGTATTAGAAAGATTAAAATATGTGTTGTAATTATTTTTCTATAACTGTGACATGGAGTATCTAGAAAAAAGGATAGAGGGTCCCTTTTGTGAGATGAGTGTATGAATCAAAATAAATACAAATACATCAATTTGTTTATTACTTAAGGGCACTCAAAGTGTTTCTCAGTATTGGACAGTGGTTGACAAGTCTATTCAGTTAAATTGTGCTGCAACAGTGAAGGATTCTACAAAACCATACATAATGTACATGTATGCTAAGTAATTAAAGGCTTTTTGTAAAATGCTCCCTACTACTAGGATGTGGCTGCAAAGCCCCATAACAGAAATGTGAATGTGTCCTGGACAGTCAGGCTAACTAGAGCAGCTTCTCTGCATGGATCTTTCATCTGGAAGAACAATTCTGATAAGTTTACAGCTCATGACATTGGGATGATTGTACTGTTTTAGTCTGATTTTACTTTCCCATATTTTCTGACAGGTGTAGTGCCTCAATGGAAGAGTATTAATTGTCACAAGTGGGGTCAGCATGCAAAACTGTCCAGGCTGAGGGACTCCTCCAGGATTCCTGCTTCTTCTGGAATATGGCCTGAAGCACACCTGTTTCCGAATCATGAAGGTAAGAGAGTTCAAGAGTAATTCTAAAATCTGGGGCATGAGACTAGAGCCTCTTCTCAGCCAAACAACCAATGCAGCTAATAGAATTTTTACCTGAGAATGCACTATAGGACTGAGCTGCAATTAGGTAAAGAAATACATTTTAAATGCATTAATTAAAATTGTGCAAAACAGCTACCTCATCCAGAATCTCCACCCTGATGTGGAAATATTAATTATCATAGGTAGATCAACATCCATAATTAAGGTTACATAACTGGCTCCATTCTATATAGCTTTTTTCAGTCTTTTTTTTCAATTTTTTTGTCTTTCAGGCATGATTATTCACAGCCCCAGTCTTTGTTTTAAGATCGAGCAAAACCAGATAAGCTATTTCCAATAATAAAGTATTGTATATACATTTTTTACATTCGAAAAAATGATTTAAAAAAAATAGCTTTATCACCTCTGGCATTTGAGAAAAGACTTGAAAATTACTAGGAATATTGCATCTAGATTACCAATATATTTTCCTTGGTTTAATGAAAATCCATTTAGATTTGCCTGAATTAGAAGGATTTTGATAAGAAACTTGAGGGCTACGTCTAGACTGCCCTCTCTTGCTCAAGAAAATATACAAATAAGGCAAAGCAGTGAATATCGGCACGCCTCATTTGCATGCTTAATGAGCAGCCATTTTGCACAAGGGGCTTTTGCGCAAAAAGAAGCCATCTACACAGCGCCTTTTTACAAAAAAAAACCCCTCTTGCGCAAGAACTGTTCTCCCGCTTTTTTTCAGAGTGTGTGCATATTTGTATCATACAATGAGGTTTTTAAAAAAAATAATTTCCAATATTCCATTTGCACTACATGTTTTTTCAATACATACGTTAGATGAGTATTTATTTTCATTCACCAAAAAAAAATTTCTTATTATTGGTGCAGGCTGGGCCATAGCTTCTCACAGCTCCCATTGGCTGGAAATGGCAAATCTCAGCCAATGGGAGCTGTGAACAGCCATACCTGCGGACACTCAGGTAAATAAAGCATCTGGCAACCCGCCATGGGCTAACCCTGGTGAACCACATCCACTTACTGCCCACCCCAGCCTAATCCAAAGCTCGCTCATTGAAGGGCTCTGAATCAGAACTGAAGTGCATAGATTAGATGAGAAGTGAGGCAGGAGTATATTGACACTGCAGAAACTGAATTCTGTGCAGAGAATGGGGCAAAGATCACACAATAAACAATGAAGATAAAAATAAGTATCTAATAGGTGTTTCATTCACTGTGTACTGTTGAATCCCTGCACCACAGACTGCAAATGTTATATGGGGAAAAGACAGTATTTGTTCAACTAAAATTTCTGTTGTGCATTTATACAAGGCCAGTTAGTGTTATAGTGGCCATCGTAACTTTGTCATTTCCTCACTTTTGAGTATTTTGTTTTCCAACTATTATCCCTTTTATATTATTCTGTTTATAATAATGTATAAAACATGATGGGCACTGTGCATACACATGACAGGTCACTGATCCAAAAAGCATCCTTTCTAAACAAACGTTTCCATTTTTCATCATTCAATGTTTTTAAGCATATGTTACAAGGATATATATATATATGCACACCTGTCTTCATTTTTTGTTATACACAAAAGCATTTTTAAAAAGCAGTTTTTGTCCAGGGTTTGGAGAGTGTCACTACAGATGTATTCAGTACCGCCCTTGCCCTTGTGCAGAATACGCAGTTGCGTGAAGCACCTGAAAATTTGGGACATGCCTGGGTTTTAATATCCATTCACCACCTTTTTCCTATCCCTGTTCCTCTACCTACCTGCCTATTCCTATCCCTATTCTGTGACTCTGCTTCCTCCAGAGAAGATCTAGTTAACTTAAAAGTGAAAAAGTCTGCCAGACTGATCAACCGAACACTGAACCTCTGAAAGAGCTATTCAAGTGGTAACGAAGCCATTGAACAAGCATTTGCCAATCCGAGGTTTATACTGTTAGTTTCTAAATTTACTGTAAAAACAATGAGTAGTCCTGTGGCACTTTAGAGACTAACAAATGTATATATACAGGGTGTCCCTGCCATACATTGCCCCCGGTATAGATCCGTTCCGCATTAAAGTTGTTGATGATTGTAGGAACTGATGCGTTATAAGTTCTCCCATTCCCCGCTCTTAAGTCGTGCAAACCGCCCCCCCCCCCCAATTTGTGCAAATGGAAGTCAGCCATGGGAAAAAAATTCCCTACTTTAAGTTGTTTCGCTATAAGTCCAAGTTCTTTGGAATGTATTTTGGACTTATAGCGAGGACGGCCTGTATAAATATCATGAGCTTTTGTGGGCAAAACCCACTTCTTCAGATGAAATGAGCTCAAGTTAGTCTACAAGACCTCAGTTTAAAATCTGCATTAAAATATTTCATTAATATTTGTAGAAGATTATAAAATCATATCTCTAAAAATTTCCCACTTTAGCTGCCATCGGCTGTAGGGACACCAGTTTGATAGTACTACATAGGGACCCCTAAACCCTAAAGATGGCCCTGGATGCTTCCCAAGAGAGAGTGAGGGTTTCCATGATATCATAGTAAGTTGAAGACTGGACTGGATTTATTTTAATTTAAATTTCTGTGGTGCAGCATCTCTTCCTCCCCCTCTCCCCCATCGGGACAAGAGGGATTAAGGTGGCCAGGCAGGCCAATTAACTCCATTGGTGCACCTGGAGGAGGAGCCAGGGAGCATGGTACTAATTAGAAGCAGACTCAGCTGAGCAGAAGGTGGGGCCAACATAAAGCCCAGCAGCGGTGAGGAGCAAAGAGACGGTAGGAAGGCAGGTTGTGGTTATTCCCTGAGTGGAAGGATTTGGGAGGATGGCAAGGGCAGAGACAGTGGAACCCAGATGAGTAGCAAGAATCCCAGGAAAATCAGACTCTTTAGAGACCTTGGCTGCTTGTTATAGGGTTTCTGGGCTGGGTTTCCTTGACAGCCATTGGCAAGGGCATTGGAGATACCAGCCAGCCACAGGTCTGGAAGGACTCTGAATTCCTCAGAAGGAATTCATTGCTAACATTCTGCAAGTGGTGGCAGTGTTTCATTTGAAGGGATCCATTTATGCAGCTACCTAGTCTTCTTTGTCATCAGTACAGCAGTCTGCTCAGGAGTCATTTTCAATTTAGTTTATTCTTGATCAGCAAATCTTCTAAGAAGCAGAGAGACACTTCATTTGATTCCTTCTCAACAGTTCTTTACAGATATATGGTATTGCACACCAGGTTAGCAAAGCCTGAGACACTTCCTGCTTCCCATCACAAGTTCTGTGCAGAAACCTGTCCCAGTAAATGTATTGCATTAGATTAGTTGCAAACTGTGTACCTATTACATGTAAAGTGTCAAAGGGGTAGCAATATTAGTCTATATCTGCAAAAACAACAAGGAGTCCTGTGGCACCAAACTTATTTGGACATAAGCTTTCGAGGATAAAAAAAACCCCACTTCATCAGATGAATGATGCATTAGAATCTGACAATTTTTTTAAAACAAATGACATCTTATGCTCAAATAAATATGTTAGTCTTTAAGCTGCCACTGGATTCTTCATTGTTACATAAAAAATAGCCATTTTCTGTTGCTAACTAATGAATCTACACACAGATGTTTGCCAGTTTTAAAAGAGTGAGTCAAATATAACTTCCAATTTTATTTACTTCCAGGATTTCATGCACCACATTAAAATATAATTTAAATGACTAAATACATTTACACGTAGAGAGAACCAACAGAGCATATAATTTTGATTGTTTTCTGTACTCAATATAGTTCTGTATTGGATACTTTCAAAACTGAGCTTTTAAGAAGACAAGAAATCTAAATGCTTCCGTGCACTCATTTTCATGCACATTGTTTTAACTCTAACATTTGTACACTACACATTTTTAATATGACCACAATGCTGTACAAAGACCAACTGGAATTGTGTCTTCAAATCAAATTTAATCTGATTGTCCTCTTGCAATATTAAACAAGGGCTATTAAAAGAGGATTAAAGCGTAAAAGGGAACATGATTACTCAGTCTTTTGAAGCTATTAAAGAGCAAATACTATTAAGTAATAATTGTGTGAAATAAAAGCAAAAATACACCTTTAACTGAGTTTTCTGACACTGCCAACTGGGAGTTCATATCCAACATTATTGGATAAAATGTTGGCCCAATTAAAGTCAAAGGAATTTTACTATTGAGTAGGAGGGGTGAGGATTTTCACTTATTGGCTGTGTCTAGACTGGCAAGTTTTTCCGCAAAATCAGCTGCTTTTGCGGAAAAACTTGCCAGCTGTCTACACTGGCGCTTGAATTTCCATAAGCACTGACTTCCTACTGTAAGAAATCAGTGCTTTTTGCGGAAATACTATGCTGCTCCGTTCGGGCAAAGTCCCTTTTGCGCAAAACTTTGCGCAAAGGGCCAGTGTAGACAGCTGAGATTTGTTTTCTGCAAAAAAGCCCGATCGCAAAAATGGCGATCGGGGCTTTTTGAAAGCGTCTAGATTAGCGCGGCGGCTTTTCTGCAAAAGTGCTTTTGCGGAAAAGCGTCCGTGCCAATCTAGACACTCTTTTCCGAAAATGCTTTTAACGGAAAACTTTTCCGTTAAAAGCATTTCTGGAATATCATGCCAGTGTAGACACAGCCATTATGTTCACAGTGTAAACAATTCAAACATTAGAAGCTTCCATTTTTTTACCTCTGAATAAGTTAGTAACACTGCTGTGAAAGAATTACTATAATGTTCTATATCAGAGCATCTGTGTCAAGCAAGCTACTGTTAACTATGGTGAACTGCAAAGGGGGAAAAGATGGGTTTGTGCCTTTTTTTATTCTTTATGATGCATCAAGGAGGCCTGAAGAGATTTTTGCCCTGGCAGCGTTTGGATTGTTTCTTTTCTTTTTTCTTTTAGAAAATGTTAAGAGTTGCCTACCTTGGAAGAATCTGTGGTGACTGGAGAACTAGTACCATGAGAGCTGTGCTATTGAGTAGTCAAAGAATTCTTAGGCTGTTAAGCTCTTGGTTTTCATTTATTTTTGTTAGTACCTGTTTAAAATATAACTTTTAAGGAACATCTTGCCATTCAACTAAAGTCAGCTCACAATGCATATCTCCACTTGGGAGGTTCTTCAGCAAAACCAACTTAAATGGGCTTTGGATCAGATCTCAGGGTATGTCTACACTAGCCACCCTAGTTCGAACTAGGATGGCTAGTGTAGCCATACCCTAAGGCCTTTAGTGGTACCAGTATCAAAACCTAAATGCAGAATGGGATGGAAAATTTCACCCCCCAAAAAACTGCTCCCACCTTTTCAGGCCATTTTCACATACCATAAACTAGTAAAAAGAGCACAAGCCTATTTTTTTCAAAATGCTTTGCAAGCCAATTTAATCTTTTATAAGAATTTTTGAGTTATAGCCAGTTTCTACTTGCAGATCAGACACACAAAAAAGACATATGCTTGGAGGGGAAAAACTATTTTTTTTTAAGTACAGTGATAGGTACAGGTTGAGTCTCTCTAAATCAGGACTCTCTGGTCTGGCAACATCCATGGTCCAGAATGACCACAGAGTCCTGGTGGAGAGTCAGAGGCAGGAGCCCTGCAGGGGCTGGGAACCCAGCTGCGGGAGTCCAGCTGAGCCAGCAGCAGGGCAGCCAGAGTGCCAGCGGGCTCCAGCAGGGCAGCAGTCTTCCCTGTCGGGTCAGGAACCCTGGCAGCAGGGGTGGTGCCAGCCTTACTGCCATAGGACTGTGATCAGCCGTGGCAGGGCTGGTGGGGCCGCAGACAGCTGCGGTGAGGCTGGGAGCCATGGCGATGGGATTGCATGCTGCTATGGCAAAGCTGATGGGGCTGGGAGCCTGGCATTGAAGACGTCAGGAGCCTGGGGAGCAGTCAGGGCAGAGGGGCCAGTGGCAGTGGGGAGCTGACAGGGAGGCCAGCAGCCAGGCCAGGAGGAGCTGGGCTGGGGGAACACAAACGGACCTCCTGTGGTCCAGCGAAATCCCTCATTCAGGACCAGTCAGGTCCCGGGGGTGCAGGACCAGTGAGGTCCAACATGTAGTTTTTAATACTTTTACAATAAGGTAACATTTTAAACATATATGTAAACACACTAGGCAGCTTTCTGATGTTTATCAAATCGTTCCAATAGAGCCCTTAATATATTTCCTGGTAGTTTTTGGTGTGTGTCTCTTAGTCTTTCGATAGCAATCTTTGTCTGTTGAAAGAAAGAGGGAGAAACATTTCATATTACAGGAATGACAAGTCATTTTCTTCAAGTTTTCATGAGGTTGCAAAAGATACACAAAAAATCTAAAACTTTATGGAAAGAGGTAAAGGAGTGGGGGCAGAAAAGGGAAATTTCTCCTAAGAGTCCATCAGACCCTTGCTGAGGAAAAGTCTATTTTCAAGATGCAAGTGTATTTCCCTGTGATAACACTAAACAATTATATCTGGCTATGCAATGATGACACAGACCTTTTAGCTCACTAAAGCCCCAATCTCTAAACTGAGCTAGCACTGTGGAAAGCCTATTCTGTGTAAAATCATTTGCCACAAGGTTCAAGAAGCAGCTCCCTTTCAAAACCAGTTGCAAACTTTTCAAAACTCCAGTTTAAATGTTTATCATTTGTTAAAATATGCATGGCATAGTTAAAAAAAAGGGGGGAGTTTTAGGATGTAAAAAGGCAATTCCTTCAGCAATCAAATGTACTCTCCTCAGCAAATCATGTTCCTTCAGGCCCATGGGTGGTGGGTGAATGGCAAGCTTGGCGAGGCAAGCTCCAGCTCCGCCCCTTCTGCCCAAGACTCCACCGCTTCCACACTGGTCACTATGTTCCCAGCCCACACCATCATGGTCGCTGACCCCTACCCAAAATTAGCACCTCCTCCTCCCTGCTCTCCCACCCCAACACTCAGAGCTCCCAGCCCCTGGAGCAGCTAACCAGTTGTGTGGCCCCAGCCTTCCCCTCCTTCCTGCCTGTTGTAGGAGAAGCCATGCCACAGCTCCAGCCTTCTTGGCTGGCTGGCTGGCTGGCTAGGGTTGCCAGGTGTCCGGTATTCAACCAGACAGTCTGGTTTTTGGGCCCTCTGTCTAGTAAAAAAACACAGAAAATACCAGACATGTGCAATGTCCGGTATTTTCTGGTTTTCCGACTGGGTGCCCGACGGAAGCCTGGCACGGGTGGGGGGAGTGGCTAGGAGGCAGGGCGCGATCGGTGCTGGGAGCCTCTGGTTGCGTCTGACATAGGAGTGACGCCTTGGGGAGGAGGAGAAGCCCTGTCCGTGCTCCTGAGCGCTGTTCAAGCGCGTTGTGGAGCCGTAGCCAAATTCGCTCGTGCTTCGCCGGGACTGTGCACGGAACAGGCAGTGCCCTGGGATCTGCATGTGTCTGGGTCAGTCCCACTCCCCGCCAGCCGATTCTCTCCCCTCCTGCTCCCCCAGCCAGCCCTGCTCCCCGACCAGCCCTGCTTCCCGCTGTCTGTCCCCACCTCCCGATCTCCCCAGCCAGCCCCGCTGCCCCAACCCCTCCCCGCCAGCCTTGCTTCCGCCCCCTCCTCCCGGCCAGCCCCGCTCCCCTCCTGGCTGGTCCCTTCCCCCTTTCCCCCCGATCAAGTGTGTCCAGTATTTTTTCTGAAGCTACCTGGTAACCCTATGGCTGGCTGGAGCATGGCTGGGACCAATCAGGTCTCTTTGGGAAGCTCCCACTGACAAAGCAGCATTTTTGCCGTGGCAAGTAAAGTTTCAGGAGTTGGGCATTAACTGGTGTTGCGTTTGTGGAGCTCAATGAGCTAGCCTCTGGGTATCAGGTTGCACAGTCTGCAACTACTAGAATATATGGATGCCAAGCAGCACTTTTCTGCAGGGATCCCACAATATCCATCTCAATCCTCTGGAAGGGAGTCTCAATTGGAGGAAGTGAGGGCCGTTTGTGGTGGTTAATTGGTATGCTGTCAAGAGACACAGTATTCTCTGATCTCTGTTACCACGCTAGTAAAGTCAGTCAGATATGCAGGACAAGGTATTTTCTCGGCCTATATGGCCAGCACAAGGGATATCATGTCCTAGCTACAGGGTGGTTAGTGGTACAATCAAGGTATCTGCAATTGTGCCCTTACCACACTGGTGGGTTGGTTGCATTCAGTGTGATACAGCTCTCTTCCTTGTGATACAGCTCTCTTCCTTCTCTCTGGTTTTCCCAACTCACTGATATTTTCTTGGAAGTGCTGCCAATCCTGATCCATAATAATGGGAGAGGCTAGCTTTGCGGATAGAGATAGTGGAAGAGTCTACATGTTGTCCCATGGTAATGGCAGTTGTCTGACAGGGTAGGCGTTTTCATCCCTGTTCATGCACTAGGGGAAGACAGTCTCCCCTGGGAGGTACCTTCTGTCATAGCCAATGGAGTTTGCACCAGTGGAGTTTGTTGGAGTCTTACTGAATCTAGAGTCCAAGAACTTTGTATTTTCATCCCCAGGATCCATATGGAGATGGTGATTTTGGAAGCCCCTTTTTCCTTGGCCTGGTTTCTGTTGTCCACACTGGGCATACTTGTATTCCATAAGGGAGCGTTCCCTTCAAATATGTTCCAGTTACCCACAACAGCATTAGGTCCCCATACTGTGGCCTAAGCTTCTTTTCTCACATAATGGCGGTCCTAGCTGTAATTGAGGTCTGGTGCCCACATCTGTGTTAGCATCGTCTAGTGATGAGGCCAAGGTTCAAAAGACCTGCTGAGGTTTCATCAAGGCTCTTCCTGCCTAGTTACTGTGTCTTGCTCAGAGTTACCGTGGTTGTCCTAACAGCTGAGTGGTTGGTAATTAGGATACTCATTTTTGAGTAACAGAATTTCGGATAGTCATCATTTTAGCTACAAGTTGTCTCCCCTTCTCCTATCCTTGGGAGCTCTTCAGTGGCCATAAAGTTCTCCTTCAGCTGCACAACTACCTTGAGCAGTTCCTCAGAATGTAGATGCATCAACAGGAAGAAGGATTTTTATGAACTGCTCTCTCACTATTAACTTGGCCAGCTGGGTTCCCATCTGCTGCCATAGCTGCAACCATCAATACTCCTTCTTGTCTTTGGGCTACCACCTGTGGTCAAGCTCTCTGAGGATATGTCTCCACCCAGAAGTGGTGGCAGAGTGTCTCCTCACTAATGTAAGGATGGCTGCTTTAAACAATTTATAATCAGTTGCAGACACAGAGTCAAGCCCTCAGTAGCCTGTCTGGGCTGCACAAGGCTGGTAAGGGGCCAACACCAGAACCTACTGTTCTGCGACCACTGCTGCCTGTTCAAAAGTAGTCAGGAAGGCTTAGGAGTGGTTGTTAGGCCCCATTTGAGGCACCTTTATAGATACAGGTGTGGGCAGTGGCCCTAGGCGCACAGCCCCTCCTACCAAGCCACTAGTTACCCCAAGAGGCTGTAGATTCAACAACTCTTGGCCAAGGTTCTGTTGTAATTCTTATTGCTGTGTTGCCATTTTGTGTAATATCTGTTGCATTCATAATCTGTAGTTGTTGCAATGTGGCCCACTACTGCCAATTTTTTTTGAAATTGCTGTAGCTGGGTTGCCTGCTGTTTGCTGCTCTTCCATCAGTAACTCACACCATTGTTGTGGCTCTATACTATTGGGTTAACTGGATTAATAGCTTTTACAAATGCCCACACAAGGCTCTGGTGCCCTAACACATAACTGATATCATAATAAAACCCTGGCAGCATTAAAACAATCGTTCAGAGAAAAACTCTGCCAGCCTGCCACCCATCCACAAAAGAGTTTCTTTCCACACATTCATAGTTCCAGATAGCATACTTCAGACTCCTCCCAAAAGCCCAACTAACAGATGTCTGGCAGTGTGCCTAGAAAGTTTTGGGAGGGGGCTGAAATATGCTATCTGGAACTATGAATGTGTGGAAGGAACACATTCTTTTGTGGGTGGGTGGAAGGCTGGCAGAGTTTTTCTTTGAATTATTGTTTTAACGCTGCTGGGGTGTTATTATAATATTAATTATGTGCTAAGACACCAGAGCCTTGTGTGGACATTTGTAAAAGTTATCAATTTACTTCAGTATAAATAATTTAATGTATTTAGCTTCTTTTGAGACAGTTTACTGTCTGGAAATAAGGTACACAGCCAGGATCAGGCAACTCATCACAGACAAACAGCACACGAACCTCAGAACTCAGTCAAGAAACACATGGCATAAAGAATTGAGAGAGAAGGCCAGGGAGAATAATGATGAAACAGAACAATGCATAAATCTATAGAGAAATCTAACAATGTAAGATAATGTTGTCAGGAGAAAATGATATTTCAGCCAGGCTACGTCTACACTACATACTTCTTGCACAAGAAGCCTTTTGCACAAGAGTTTTTGGCAAAAACTTCTTGCGCAAGAGCACGTCCACACCTCAAACACTGCATGGACACTCTTGTGCAAGAAGTTTTTGCGCAAAAACTCTTGTGCAAAAGGCTTCTTGTGCAAGAAGCATGTAGTGTAGACGTAGCCTGGCTAAAATATCATTTTCTCCTGACAACATTATCTTACATTGTTAGATTTCTCTATAGATTTATGTATTGTTCTGTTTCATCTTTATCCTCCCCTGGCCTTCTCTCTCAATTCTTTATGCCATGTGTTTCTCAACTTTTTCCCATACGGGTTTCTTGCGCGAGAAACCACTCTGGAGCGTCCACACTTGCCTTTTTGCGCAAGAACTCTTGTGCAAAAGGGAGTTATGCCTCGTAAAAGGAGGTTTACCTACGGCGGAAAAAGCCCTCTGTTCTGCCATGTTACTCTTGATTTCCTTGCACAAAAGCGTATTTGAGGTGTGAGCGCCCCATGGGTTTTTGTGCAAAAACATTTGTTTTTGCACAAAAACCATACAATGTGTAGATGTAGCCCCAGAGATATGTTACTGAATAACAGTACACTACGTAAGGTGACCAATGCAGTGTAAGAAAGTTTTTACTTCATAAGAAATCAATAGATACAAAATTTGATGTCAAATACTTCAGACCTAACTAACATCATTTAAACTAAGACTTTAGATTCCCCAAAGTTTCAAAGAGAAGAACCAACTTACCTTTTCAACTAGTTCTGTAGCTGCTATATTTGGATCATAGGGAATAGGGTCTCCAATATACGTCCGAAGTTTGACTGGAAACCCTCCATATCCAGGGACAAATGGTAATTGAAAATGTTTATTTAACCATTTAATAAACCCTGTGAATTAAAAAAGGGAGGATTACATTTTGAGAAATAGTAGATAATCTTAGAAGCTAGTAGAGTCCCTGAATCAAAATGGTACCTGGATTATAACTAACAAATTTTAGGTGATTTGGTTAAACAAAGGAAACATGAAGGTCAAACAATATGCAGGGCGCGTAATCTTGAAAATAATAATCTTCCTGTGTATTACCTCATGCATACCAAGTACTGGTTTAAAATGTGTCACTATGAAAAGCACAATTAATACCTAATCCAATAAATATATATTAAGATTAGATAACCCAAAAGAATTGTATCATGATAAACAGTTACCATAGTTAAAAGAGAACAAAAGACTCAAATAAATGAATAAGCTGAGCTTTTCCCAGAAAGTTGATTTTGAAAATATAAATATAAGCCTATGAATTTGAAAAAATACATATCAAGTAAATCTTACACATGTTTCCAAGTGTTCTATATCCTTCCCGAATATTCTGAGTAAACAAAGGGATGATGGGCTAAGAAATAAAGAAAAGAAGAGATAAGACTTCGGACAATAGTTCAGTCTCAGGTTTTTTGTTTTCTTTTAAATCTTGCATCATCTTTGAATAGATACATTTTGCATCTACATCATGTTGATTATAATCAACTTTACCATCCCATTAAATAAAAATGAAACTGATAAGTTATGACTAGAAACTCAAAAGGAGTCACATGTTTGCCAGGAACAACTATAGTTAGATATGTACCAGGTTAGGCTCCATTTTCTGAGAGTTCTTAGTACCTAAATCACAGGTTACTGTTATCACGATGAACACCAAAACAACACTGACAGAATAATACTTATTAGAAAAAAATAATACCACAGATATCAGAATTAAGCATTTCGTGAGTCCGTTCAGCATTTTTTTTCAGTGCCTAAGAAGTCAGAGTACTAGGGAGTTAGACAAATAACCATCAAGACATAGATATTATTTTGGGAACAAAATCTTGCAAGCAGACACTAAAATGCAGCAAAAATCCTATAAAAAACATACATTGACTATGCAATTTAAGAGTCTCACTTTTATTATGAAACTCTTTCAAATATTAGGGAAGAGGACAAGAAGAAAAGATGACCTTGCCTAATTGAATGCTTGCTTTCTAATGCCCTTAATATTTAAAATACTTTTAAGAAGTTGTACCTTTTCAGAAAATTATTTTCCTCTCAAGTTATCTCTCTGAAGCACACGTTGAGATCGTATCATCTCAAAGCAAATATTCTTTCTAAACTTTACACTATGACAGCTCCTTCATTATTTTTATAGATCTAGTGCCAACCGCCTACATAGCATGGTGTAGAATTTTGTTCCTCCCCTTAGTTCTGATCCTGAGATTTATCTGACACACAAATTAGATCAGAAGTTCTGATATGTTGTTATAGTGTAGATTACACCTTAACAAAGACTGTATTTCTTGTGCAGTCCAAGATATTTACATGCCAGATGTGCTAAAAAATATTATATATCTTCATGCTTTGACAACCATTGTCAAGGATCTGAAATCCAGTTAAGCACAAACAATTCTTCCTCTAGGTGGAGTCAGGAGGTAACAAGGTGACTCATAGTTCTGGGCATATGGAGAAGGTGTCTCACCAGGTCCTATAGCTAACGGATATAAAAGACTCACATCTGACTCAAGCATGGAAGGCCATTGCCATGGCCTCCACATGTGGCGTGCTCCCCTCCCAGCTTTGCCATGTCCTGGCCCCACCCCAAGAGCAGCGGGCTGAGCATGGAGGCCATGGGGATGGCCTTCACCCTGTACTCACTGTTCCTAGCCATGCTGCTCTTTGCCAACAGCATCGCCGTGCTGCATGGGGAGTGCTTCCTCTGCAGCGTTGGCTGGGTAACAGAGCAAGGGATTAGCAGATTTGGAAAAGAACCAGAAATTAAAGTACAGCTAATGAACCTTATTCGATCTGTACAAACAGTCATGAGAGAATAATTTCAGGAACCAACTAGAGAGAGAAACTGTGGAACTGGCTTTCATATGCAAATCTGACAAATTTGAACACAGACATCTCTTGGATGGGCCGTTATATTCAACACACAAACAACATCAAAATCTAAGTATCAGACACTTATATCCCACTGTATTAGCCTCATTTAGCATGGACCCTTTAATTGACAGGGATTTTTTTCTCCTTCCCCTCTCCCCTCTTTTTCTGCTTTATAATTGACCCTCTGTGCCTCTTGTGCCATATTTGTCATCTGAAGAAGTGGGTTGTGCCCATGAAAGCTCATGATAATATCTATATTTTTTGTTAGTCTCTAAGGTGCTACAGGACCACTCTTTTAAAGTTATTTTTTTCAAGCACAGAGAGAGTCAGTCATAAAACACACAACAATTAATGGGTAACACATTTACATCAACACACAGGAAACTACTCACCACTTTTGCATCTATGGCCACTTGAGCAAAACCTTTGCGATTACCCCACAAGAGGTTGTAGCTTTCACTACTAAAGAAAGATTCTTGAGCTCCACCTGGTGCAACACCCAATAAGTTGCCTTTCTTCAGAATTTCTACACATTCTTCTCTCCCCCCAAATACTGCAGGAAGCAGTTTAAGAAACATTTGTATGCCTGCAATAAACATAACCAGTACAGATCATTATGGTACATTAAACTCATTACACAATTTGTATATTGAAAATTATAACCAGTTGAAAGCATTCTCCCTTTCTGTCTCTCTGTCTCACACACACACCCTCAGCATTTTTAAGCATGGCCCTGTACTATATTTCTGATAAAACTGGAGATGTCATAATCAGTGTAATGACCACAATAGAGAGGAGTTTTAAATCAGAGCAATAAAGAGAGGAAGAGGCAATTTGGAGGTCAAATTATATTTTATCTCAATCATTTGGAATAAAGGAGAAATCAATTAAGGTGGGAAAAATCACAAGTAAATTAGAGTCAATTATTTTAGCAGGAACTACTACTTGGGCTCATACCATAAACCAAGGCTACTCAACTTTGGAAGCCCCAGGGACCACAATGACACTCATAGCACATGCCAAGGGCTGCAACTTAAGTGTGGTTGCATATACATGCAAATATATATGCAAATATATGCAAATAGCTTCTTTCACACTGGCGGGCATGAATACAAAGCACTTAAATGCTGACACTCTTTACCCATCTGTTCCAGCCAGCCTGTCTGCTTGTGTCTTTCAATGCTCACCCTGCCTGGGAGACACCTCGCTGTTGTGGAGCGTGTTCCCAATGGAGGCCATGTTCAATGGATCCCACCCGCAGGCCATGTGTTGAGTCCTGGCGTAAACCCAAACCACACTATGGGCTGCAAATGAACGGGTTGCAGGCCGTATGCGGCCCATGGGCCGTGTGTTGAGTAGCCCTGCCATAAACTATTATTTTTATCTACCTCTATATTAACTATTACTCTCTTAATTAAACTTATTTAAATGCATAAGTAACAATTTATATATATGAAATAACAGAATTTTGAATTAGAAAATACAATGTGCTAGAACATAAACCCCACTTGTATTATGTTCACTTTTCAGTTTCTCAGTTTTCAGCCTCTAGAAGCCGAGAGTATGGAGGAAGAGCTCTTGGGAGTATGTTTACTTATATCCTGAGTAATCCTCTTGTACAATCTTAGTTTGAGTTCCATCTTAAATACATTTTGAGTTCCATCTTAAATAAATGCATATGTTCATTGATGCAATGTGCTGATTTTTTTGATTGAAGAAGATTGATTATCCTTCCATTATGTTCTGAGGGCATATCTAGACTACAAAATTAGGTTGATTTTATTTAATTTGATTTTTGAGCATCCAGTTTAACAAATGTGATTCTGCATGTCCCCACTGAGTGGCTATGGTTGACAGAGCACATCCTCTCTGCCAGAGGTTGCATCAATTCAAGGAGTGATGCACTAAGGGTAGCTATCCCACAGTCCCTGCAGCAGATTGGAATTCTGGGCCAGGGTCCCAATCCCTCATGGGATGAAAACATTGTTGCAGGTGGTTATGGGTGCCTGTTGTCACCCTCCCGCATCTGTGACTCAGAACCAGAGCGGCCATTCTCCAGCCTTGTCTTGTGGTACACTTGTCTAAATTCCTTTATTTTCACTTGGCTTCCCTATGTGTCCTAGGTGTAGCCCTTACCCACCATGCCCTATAAGACCTGGGCATAGATATCAGCATTTCTTTTGCTGGTTCAGAGCTCTGCCTGCACACATTCTCTCCACTCCCCACCTCAGCAATCACATACAGCAGCATTCCTGAATGACCCCTGCTGAAGTAAGTTCTGGCCTCTGGACATGCATGCTGAGCTGTGCTGGTGAGCTCTCCACACTGCTCCAATAGGGAATAACCATTCCAAAGTTCCCCAAGGGCTTTTCCTGCTTGCCTGGCAGAAGAACATTGTGGAGTTCATAGTGTTCACTAGAGTGTCACACTGGAGCACTCTGGGTCATCACCTGGAGGTCAGTAACTTCTCATTACCATACCCAGTGTTTACACTGCCCTTAATTCAAGGCACGAATGTGACTCTGGCTTTTTACCCCACTGGTTCAGGTGGAGGACAGGTGTCAGTTTTAAAGCCTATCATTAGATAGGAGGAACTCAGCAGTGCAAATACACTCATTACAAATTCAGCCTAATGCTGAATTCATTGACCTAAGCTCCTACTGTAGACCAGCCCTGATTTACAGTCCCTTTGCTCACTGGCAATTTCTCTATTCTGTCATGTCACTTAGGGTACATCTACACTGCACGGCTATTTCAGGTTACTGGAAATATCCTGAAATAGCTAGCTACCCTGTGTCTACACAAGCTGCCCGTTATTTCAAAATATTTTTCAAAATAATGAGTGCACGCTATTTTGCCATCCCAGTAAACCTCCTTGCACATGGGGTAAGGGATGGCTCGAAATAGCACATTATTTTGAAACAGTTTCGAAAGAAGATATGCAATTTGTGTAGCACAAATTGTGTATCTTATTTCAAGTTTAGGGTGCTGTGTAGACTCACCCTTTGTATGCCTTAAGATTCTGTCTGGATGTTTTGTTTTACATTTCTTACTGTTTTCTTACTTATGCTATAGCTCACCTCCTCCTTATTGAAGTTTATTACTCTTTATCTACAGTTTCTTTTTTATTACAGCTTATTTCCTTCATATTGTATTTTTGCTTTACTTTTCTCAGTTTACTAACATTTTTCTAATAATCTCCTAGATTACTAAGAGAGCCTTTGGCTATTTTTCCTCTTGTTTAGCTGTACCAATCTGCCTTTAACATTTCTTCTTTTCCCCTGATACTGGTCTTTCCACTTCCTTGGTACGGTCCCTTTTGGGCCTATCCCTACTTTTGTAGTATCTTTGCCTTTCCTGTTCCTTCTGAACTGGTGTTATTCCCATTCAGCTCTATTTCTTGCACCTCTTCGATGACATACCTGGGCTACTGGTCCGTATTACTGGCTCCCCACATAACGCATCCCTTCTTTTCTGGCTGGTTGCTGCCTAACTAACTTTTTGCCTCTCTCCCAATGGTGGCCAAGATCTCTTTAGACTCCACTAGCTGTTCTCTCCACTGTCTGTTTGGCCTGCTTGCAGCAGCACCCCAGGGATAAAGCTGCCTGCTTCCTCCTCTCTGACCCAAAAAACATCCCAGGCTAAAGCTCATCCTGCTTCAGCAGTCCCAGAATACATGGAGTTATCCTGACAAAGAACAGATAAAGTAGATGAATAAAACCAGGGAAGTTATTGCAGGCTAACATTGGATGTTCGTTGTATTTTTCTGTTATTACCACTGCATCTGTTGACAGATACAAATTAAAAGCCAAATTCTAATTTTGGTGGCTGGAGAATTTGGTCCAGTGTTTTTCTCATTATTACAATAAAAACTTCTGAAAAATCAGAATTATTTTATCAATTTACAACTTGAATCTAAACAGCCTTTTCTTGTGCACTCCCTTTGTGAGGGGGCATTCTGAAAGCCAGCAGAATGCCTAATGTTTTTAGGCTATTGTCAGCAACAGGCATATCAATTAATTTGCTCATTGCTAAAAATAGCTAAACTAGCCAATAGGCCATTATAACAACATAACTAAATGAGTCAGAAGGAGGGGGATGAGTGATCCCGAGAGTTGGGCATGACTCTGACTTCTTGATACATTTTTTTTTTAAACTGCTGAAATTGTGTCTTAAAAAAAACAAAACAGGAAGTCTAGCTATATCTTGGGTCTGTTGTGTGGAAAGACAGGGGCAGAACTAACTGCTTAGAACATGCTTGTTTAATGTTTTTGTTTGATTGACATGTTTATGTAATTGTACTAATTACTAACATAAAAGGAATGAGTAGTTCTGTAGCACCTTAGAGACTAACAAAATTATATACATAGTATCATGAGCTTTTGCCCACGAAAGCTCATGTTTATATATTTGTTAGTCTCTAAGGGTATGTCTACACTCGCCCTCTAGTTCGAACTAGGGAGACTAATGTAGGCATTCGAACTTGCAAATGAAGCCCGAGATTTAAATATCCCGGGCTTTATTTGCATGTTCCCGTCCGGTCGCCATTTTTAAATGCCACTAGTCCGGACTAACTGCCCGCGACTACATGCGGCAGTTAAGCGGTAGTCGAACTAAGTCCTTAGTTCAAATTACCTGTTACTCCTCCTGGAATGAGGTGTAACAGGTAATTCGAACTAAGGACTTAGTTCAAATTACCGTTTAACTGCCGCGATGTGTCAGCGAGCAGTTAGTCCGACTAGTGGCATTAAAAATGGCGACGACGGAACATGCAAATAAAGCCCAGGATATTTAAATCCTGGGCTTCATTTGCAAGTTCGATTGCCTACATTAGCCTCCCTAGTTCGAACTAGGGGGCTAGTGTAGACATACCCTAAGGTGCTACTGGACTACTCATTGTTTTTAAAGTTACAGACTAACATGGCTACCCTTCAGATTTTTTAGCATAAAAGGGGTAGCCATGTTAGTCTGTAGCCACAAAAATAATGAAGAGTCCTGTGGTCCTGTAGTCTGGACATAGCCCAACAGTTGATGAGGAGATGTAAGTGCCAAGAGAGGGAAGATTGCTTTTCCAGCCATTCCCAGTGCCTATTCAAACCCAGATTAATAGTGTCAAGTTAGCAAATGAATAGAAGCTCTGCAGTTTTTCTTTGAAGTCTGTTTTTGAAGTGTTTTTGTTAAAGGATGGCCACTTTTAAATCTCTCACTGAGAGTCCAGGGAGATTGAAGTGTTCTACTGGTTTTTGTGTCACCAATCTTGATGTCTGCTTTATGTCCATTTATTCTTTTGTGTGCCCCACTCCTTCCAGCTGCCACCACCTCACTGGTCTTAGTGTGCTGTAGAGTGAGCATGCTGCCAAATGGCAGCACACACTGCACAGCGAGGTTGTGGTGGCCAGTGGGAATAAGGCATGCTGCCTCTGCTGCACAACCCCACAAGCAGGAGGAGGAGGCTGGAGACTGATCACAGACGGGGGGGTGCAATGAGCACCACAAGGCTGAGACCCTAGGATGAGGCGGTGGCGGTGGCACTGACACAGGTTCAGGGGGAAGCATCATATCCAGGTTGAGTTTGAAAACAATGTGACACTCTCAGGTTGCATTCAGGTTGGCTGTGCCAGCATCAGGCTCGGATCTGGGTTTGGCTTTAAAATGATGCCCAAGCAGACTTCTAACACTATCTATAAACCAGGGGTGAGCAATAAGTGGCCTGCAGTTCACCAGAATTAGCCCCTGGCAGGCTGCCAGACTCTTTATTTACCTGAGTGTCTGCAGTGTCCTGTCGTTGGCCATGGATCGCCTTTCCTGATCAATGGGAGCTACGGTAAGCAGCACGGACCAAGATACCGCTTCCTCCAGCTCCCATTGGTATGGACTTGGTAAGCATTTTGTTTCAAGTCCTAATGTATGTAATAAGGTACTTATCTCTAGTATTATCGCTATGGACCGGTGTGTGTCTCATTTACAATAGAAGTATTTTACCTGGTATCGAGGACAAGGTGTTATGAACTACTGAATAGCAGACTCTTTTTGTCTGTATATAGAAATTACAGACAAAGAAGTGGTAGTCTACAGCACTGGCTCCATGATAAAACACAATAAGCCCTGGTCCTTCCGGTATTTTTCCTATACCATGAACTTCATAACCTGTTTAGAATACAGAATACAATAGTTTCAATATTAGCTTTTACAAGTCATGCTGTGATTTACATGAAGTGCCTCTACAGTTGTGGAAACTCCTTACTATATATGGGGAAGGTGTTCTAGGAGTCAATTTTAGCACATCCTATGTGAGTCAAAAAGTAATAGCATACCAATTAACTCTTGGTTCTGACAGTCAAACATTTCACTTCATAGTCAAACTGCAGAGAGAAAATAGCAGCATTATTTTTTGGTGTCTTGTATCACTGCCATGTCAGCACACAGAGGCCTAAAGTATTGGTTCAGTTTGAAGTCAGTGTTATTTATTGTTTTTGTAATTGTGACCATGATTTAAAAGAAGTCTGGAATGGACGGTACGTGTATGTGTGGGGGGAGGGAGAAATTCTTGCTTGCAATGTGATTTAACAAATGTACCATATAGCAGCCTCTAACTTGAGGGGTTTTTTTGTTTGTCACACTTGGGTATTAACAACCAATCAATCAATCTATAGAAGTTGGAGCAACAGGTCAGTGGAAAGAGCCTTCTGCTAGTTTTCCATACTTTAAAAGTCCAAAACCAAAAAATATTTTCAAGCTAGGGAATAGTGAGGGAGAGACACACAGATGGGATTAAAAACATCTGAAGTGAGGAGGGAGGAAATTATTTAGAATTTAGAGATGAAATCCATGAGTGAAAGGAACTTCAAAACCCAATATAAAACCATAAAACCACTGCTCACTGGCATGTATATTAAAGACTGAAGCAGTAATAAAACAACAGAAAAATCACCACATAATTAGAACGAACTATAGAGTCAGAAATACAAAGCAAGATCTAGGTAATTGAAAAATACCATTTTTGGTGAACTAACTTAAAAGTTTAAAAGCTTCAGAGGGGTAGCTGAGTTAGTCTGTAACAGGAAAAACTTAAAAAACAACAAATTGTCTGGTATCATGAACTTTTGTGGGTACAACCCACTGACATAACAATACCCCATCTCAAACATTGCCTCTGCTAGCTCAGAGGCAGCGGGGCTGACAGCCACTGTGGGCCCCAGGGCAAGGTGTGGCGAGGGTGGTGCTGCATCCCTGGAAGGAGTGGGGCTGAGGGCAAAATGGGTGGGACTCAGGGCAGTCAACCCCTAGCTCCTCTTAGATCACAGCAGATCCCTCCACAGCCTCAGAGCCATGTGAAGTGGTGATCCGGCTGCTGCTGCTGCTGCTGCTGCTATTGCAGTAGCGGCGAGCTCTGGACCCTTCTGAATCTCCAGGCCCCAGGGTAATTGTCCTCTTTGCCCCTTCCCCCAACCACATAGTTAAAAGTTGGCTTGTGTCGTGAAGCACAAGAGTTTACATCCTTCATATACTTTTAGCCTTATATAATTATAGATGTTCTTATCCAGGGGAAAATGTCTAATCCTTTTTGCCTCCATAAGACACCATTGCCCAGTGTTCCCCAGTTTTATGATGCATTATGTAAAATAATTTATTCACTTTAAATGTGTTCATTTAAGTGCCTTCCTTCTTGTATGTTGATGAAAATGTAACTAGAAGCACATGATTTGGTTTTCACCAAGAAGGTTGGTAGTGATTGGCTGCCCACAACAGTGAACCCTGGAGACAAGGAGGTAGGTTCAAAAGTTAAAATAAGAGTAGAACAAGTTAAACATTACTTAGAAGTTAAATGTCTTCAGGGTACCAGGGCATGATGAAATGCATCCTAGAATACTCAAGGAGCTGATTGAGGAGTTATCTGAGCCTTTAGCTATCATCTTTAAAAAGACATAGAAGACAGAAGAGATTCCAGAAGACTGGAAAAGGGCAACTATAGTGTCCATTTATAAAAAAGGGAAATAAGAACAACCCAGGAAACTATAGATCAGTCCACTTAATTTCTGTGCCAGGAAAGATAATGGAGCAAATAATTAAGGAATTCATCTGGAAACATCTGGAAGATAATAAGGTGACAAGTAACAGTCAGTATGGATTTGAGATAGCAATGTTAGATATCGGCTATTTTAGTAATCGTGTAGCAGCAACTATTTTTAGCAGTTACTTGGTTACTAAAATGTTCCTTGGGGGCAGGGTCGGCAGCCACTGTGCTCCCAACTCCCAGCCCTGCTCTTGGGGAGCTCTCTGCCATGCTGCACTACTGCCTCTGTATCAGGTTTTAAAAAATCAGCTCCCAATACAGACCGGCTCCCGCCTGCCGCCCCGTGTTGCTGCCTCTCATACATGAGCAATGTAATTCAATTTCTGCATTGTCTATGCAAAATTCTTCATTCTGGTCTTACATGGGCTAATGTTTAAGTGATTGTGACAATGACTCAGGTAGGGGGCCAGAGAATGGTATTGGTGTACTCAATATCCTATATAATTGGAATAAGGAAGCAGGAAGAGGGGTTAGATCTCATATACATTATACTAAATAATAGCATATATATTCAAACTAAATTGTTTAGCACATGAGGAGATCAGTAGCAAGGATTACACAAACATTGCCTAAGAAGGAAGGAAGAAATCAAATACTAAATCAACTATATATTCAGAGATGCATATAAAGGAAGAAAAAAAAAAAGAGTGCACATAGGGCTTTTAGTTGAGGATTTTTTTCTATCTCAAAATTTAAAAATCTGCTAAGAAAAAGCATTTAGTTGTGCACACTAATTTTGTTTGTTTTGATGTGGGTCTATGCTTCCTTCTTGACTCTCTGGATGATGCATGTAGAGAGAATATTTTGCTGAGATGAAGAAGTTATTTAAAGCTTTGTCTAGAGATGTTCCAAACAGTAAGGAGCCATCAAATGGTGTTTGAAAGAGATTGCTCCTGGTTATAGGATCTTTATGTGCTACTGTCCACCATGTGTTTTTAGATTCTAGAATTTTTTCATAGGAGTCAGAGAGTCAGGAAGCTGAGAATAGCACAGGCTAAGCTGTATAACAATGCTTGGAGTTATCTTTGACTGGTTTCAGTTATTTTTCTGGGATGGGGATTTCTAGTTATGACTTATTCTGGGGCTGCATAAGGAAGGAGATAGAGGGTAGTTTGCTATATGTAAAAGGCAGCTCTTAGAACAAAAGAGGAGAATCCAAAAATGTCATCTGAGAACACACTTTCAGTTTTTCAGCCCATGACTCAGGAACTCCAATAGACTTCCTGCTGCATCAGCTGAGATGTAGGAAAGAAAAACTGGCCTGTGAAACTGCAAAAAAGGTTTAAGTGTCAAGTCCTATTGCTCTTGGTATCACTTTAGTAAAACTCAGTTGCTGGATCTTTGATTTAGGTAACCTAAGTCTTCTGGGTTATTTAACAGAAAAAGAAAATTATGGTCTCCCTCCTGCTCCAGGGCACTAGCCTGACTGAGCCCAGGGACTTTGTTTGCTGACTCTAGTTTGGAGAGCTCTGAGCTAGGGCCTTGTGGTCCCCCTTTTAAATATTTTTAAAAGACTATTTCTTCCCTGATCTTCCTGAAGAATATACATGTTTTATTAATTTGTTTTGGCTTCCCCTTTCTACACAGTAGCTTAGAATAGATCTAATTTATTCTGTGTCCTGTTCCAACTGGCTGCACATAATGAATTTCACAATGCCCTACCCAGAGTCTCTCTTTCCAATACCACATCATGTAGGCGATTCACTTCAAGTGCGCCAGAGAGGGAGGGCACCTGGAAGTAACTCTAACAGAAGGTTATTTCATTGCTCCTCAATGCAACCTCAAGATCTCCTTGATGTTAATAATAGCAACGCTCTGGACTCATCTGACAGCCCCACTATCTGGCTGTTCAAACTCTGCAGCCAAGAGTGCTCCACCCTGAGCAAACAAATTATTCACACAAATTATTTAAAGTGCAACATGCAGCTATAACCATGGGAATCTTATTCTCAGTGAGGTCTAGCCTGCCATAGAGACACCTCCATTTTGCCCAGAGGTGCTTTCAGCCACCATGTGGCACCTGTTCAACCTGTTAAAATGCTCCTTACTGCTGTCCAGGTGTCCCATATATGGTTTCATGAACCAGGGCTGCAAGAGGTAAACCGTATCTCCCAGGGTCACTGTGAGCATTTCCATATCCCCCACTGTAATCTTGTGGTCTGGAAAGAAAGTCCCTGCCCGCAGCTTTCTGTATAGACCAATGTTCCTAAAGATGTGTGTGTGTGTGTCCTGTACCTTTCCAAAGCACCCTGCACTGATTTCTGTGAAATGCCCCCAGTGATCCACATGTGCCTACAGCACCACTGAGAAGTATTCCTTCCTGTTGATATACTCAGTGGCAAGTTGGACCAGTGCTAAAAATCAGAATATGAGTGCCATCTATTGTCTTCCCCCCGCTGGGAAATCCCATGTCTGCAAAGCCAGCTACTTCATTGAGCACATTGCCCAGAATCACAGCCCTCCTCGGCAGAATGCAATGTACAGTAAAACTCCATTCGTCCGGCATCTGATGGTCCAGCACTCCTGATGGTCCGGCACCATCAGGAACCCGGAAGTGCTCCAGGCAGCCGGACCATTGGAGCTGCTCTGCCTCCGGCTTCCCCGATTCAGCCGCTGCTGAAACTGACCAGCAGCTGAATTGGGCAAGCTGGGGGCAGAGCAGCTGGAGTGCTGCCGGTAGGTCCCACAGCGCTGCCCCTCGGCACTGCGGGACCAACCCGGCAGCACCCCAGCTGTCCCCAAGTCAGCCGCAGCTGAAACTGACCAGGGCTGACTCGGGAAGCCCGAAGCAGAGCTGCTCTGCCCCGGGCTTCCCGAGTCAGCCCCTGGTCAGTTTCAGCGGGCGGCTGACTTGGGGACGCCTGAGCAGAGCAGCTGGGGTGCTGCCGGGTTGGTCCGGTAGCGCTGCTCCTCGGCACTACCAGACCAACCCGGCAGCACCCAGCTGCTCTGCCCCAGGTGGCCCCAAGAGCAACTGGGGTGCTGCCGGGTTGGTCTCGCAGCGCAAGGGTGGTGCTACCGGACCAACCAGGCAGCAGCTGCTCTGCGCGGCGTCGATTCAGCTGCTGCTGAAACTGACCAGCAGCCGCTGAATCGGGATGCCTGGGGCAGAGCCGGACAATCGGAAGGGGGCTATGAGGGTCTGGGATGGCATCCCCACACCACCCTAGACCCTCATAGCCCCCCCTTCCGATAGTCCGGCATATTTGATAATCCGGCACCCCCTGGGTCCTAAAGGTGCCGGATTATCAGAAGTTTACTGTATTGCCCTGCACACTCGCAGCAGTACAGCCCCAACAGTAGACTTCTCCACGCCAAACTGATTTGCGACAGACCGGTAGCAATCAGGTGTCGCCAGCTTCCACGCAGCAGTTGCCACACACTTCTCAACCAAGAGGGCAGCTCTCACTCGGATGTCCTTGCATTGTGGGTCGGGGCCAGCTCAGCACACAGAGCCAGGAAGGTTGCTTTTTGCAGCCTAAACTTCTGCACCCACTGCATTTCATCCCACACCTGCATGACGATGCAATCCCACCAATCAGTGCTGGTTTCCTTGTTCCAAAAGCTCTGCTCTACCCTATACGGCGGCTTTGTGAATGCCAAATGCAATGACAGGTTGCAGCTATCCCATATCACACACACTGTCAGGCTCCTCCAGGTCTTCTTCCTCTATCAGCAACTTCAAGATTATGTCATGTGTGATGTCCTTACGACAGAGCTTCCTGCCGCCCATGGCAAAGGGGCTGAACTGGAGGGTGGGGGCTGGGTGAAAGTCAGGGGGGACTGAACTAGCAGAGGCTGGGGGGAGTTGGGGAGGCAGAATGGTGAGGACTTGGTAGGAATGGGGCAGAAATGTAGTGAGATGGGAGCTGGAATGGTGGAGGGTGAGGATAGAAGTGATGCAGATTGGGGGGGAAGGACTGATTTGGAGATTACAGACTGAATGGCAAGGGTGGTAAATACGATAAGATAAGAGGGCTAGTTCATTTGGAGACAATATGGTGGTATGCCTCAAAATAATTAAAGCTATCAAGATGTCTTGCAGCAGAGCATTGGCCTAGAGCTGAAAACCTCCATCATTCCTATTACCTTTTATGGTTCAAATTGCCTAGGAAATATCAACCAATTCTCAATCCTATTCGTGAACTGCATCTGAGAGTAACTATAGTTCAGCCACAAAATGTTCATGATACCAGTTTTTAATAATAAAATGATAGCAACTGACTGCAAATAATTCAAAGTGATTGTTAATAGCATTTTAAAAACAGCTTTCAAAACCAGTCTTTTGCTTCAGTCTGAAAACTGAAACTTAAGCCCAACTGAATTTTCCTCCTCCTTTCCTTGCTGAGCAACTGGAATATTTTTTTACTGCCTTATAAGGTTTGCGTTGAAAAAAGAAAACACAAAGAAAGTGCATGGAATGCAATTTTTGAACAGATAAAAAAGGTAGGTCAAACTTTGGTCCTATCAGTCTTCAAAAATGTTCATAAAGTCATTGGTTGCAATAATACCTATTTAGTGTTTAAATGGAGGAAAATAAATCTCTTACCGTGCCATAGCTTTCCATACATACTAATTATGTGTGACATCATTAGCCTTCCATTATCCCATAATTTACTGGAAAAATCATCCTCTAGGCCATTCTTTCTCTTGTAAATGTGAAGGCAAAGATTACAAAAAAGGCAAACGATGAACCAAAGTAAAAGAGGTGAAAAAAGTATGGTGACTGTCACCACCCCCAAGAAAGTGCCCATATAATCTGGATAGTGGTAATCCAGACCAATCCAGTCTTTTAATATGTAAATCAGCCATGTTGAGTTGGTCACAGATTCCCACCCTGAAGTATGGAATTCACTTTTATTGGTCATCTTCTGTTTCAAGAAGAGTTAGGAAACTGAGTCATGTTCTCTTCGTAGTCAAAGCAGCTTCTTAATTTTGCCCCTAGAAAGATAGAACACACTGTGCCATTTATTCCTACTACTACAAAGAAGTTTCACACATGCCTTAATCATAGAATCGTAGAATACTAGGACTGGAAGGGACCTCGAGAGGTCATCGAGTCCAGTCCCCTGCCCTTCTCTGTCTGCAATTAATTATATTGCATCAGTGCCCTTTTGCTGTGTTGCTCCTAAGCAACTGTTGCTGCTATGAGGAGAGGTGACAATTCATAGTAGGGAAAGTACTCCCAGGGCAACGTTGCACTTACAAGGTGTTGCTACAAACAAGCATCTACTGTACCCTATCGTTCTCATGTGAAATAGGGCTGACATATGGTTATGGATGCAAACACAACTGTTTTTAAATGCACTGCAGTAGTGCCAAAAAGAACATCAACAGAAGAGGAGACTGACAGCAACAGAGGAATCCCTGACCAGTGATGGACTGAAGTGTCATGTAAGACCTGTGCAAAGGGATAAAGAGCAACACTGATGGAGATTATTCAGAGAGTGAAAACTGAAATTGATAGATCAGAGAAGAAAGGATTTATTCAGAACCAAATTTAATGAGTGGTCATCTTGGTGAGTGAAGAAGCTTTCTAGGGCTGAAGATCAACTGCAGAGGGAAGGATGAGGAAAAGAGGCTGAAGCAACTAATGAGTCAGAAGAGACATCAGCATGGGAGATAAAACCAAAGAATGTGAAAGAGCAGGATTGTGAGTAAAGGCAAACTAGGAATCATAGAGGAACGTGGAATGGTCAAGGTAACAAAATAAGGAAGGAACTTGCTCCTTCCTGGATGATCATCTCCCCACTTGCTTTGTTCCCTTCCACCAGAAGCCATTATGAAACCATAATTATAGTGCCTGGCCCTGCTGTAATGAAATAAATAATAAATAATGGTCAGTACAGCCATCTTTGAGTCTTGCTTCACATACTAACTTATAGGAGTGTGTCTTTGTTGTAAATATTTTATATAATATTTCTTAACCTCACAAGTATTGTGAGGACTGATTAGCAAATTTTTGCAAAGGACTTTGATATAAAGTTCAATTTAAAAATCATGCTCCATAATAGTAATTATAAGACTAAAAGGAGAATAATTTGCCAACTACTTTGCCCTCCTTCTTCTGTGTTAGCAAAATTCAATACATTGATAACAAACAAGAATAGGACAGATAACAAGGTGGCATAGAGTTCATCTGCGAGAATACATCTACAATTGTGGAGACAGATTAAAAGTGGCACTGGTAGCACCAAGGTTGCCTGATACTTCCCCTGATAAGACCCTGTGTTAGCTATTTATAGTTTTGCCAAACTTTAATTTTGTGATTTGAAATTTTCCATGCCAGAAGATACGGAACTGGGAAAGGGATATATTGGAGAGGACAGAACAGAAAGAATCACACCTAGGAGAATGGGAAGAAGAATCCATGTCCACTGGAGTGGAATCCATGTTTTCTGAGTCCCACCAGTCCTCTGCTGTCAGCAAATATCTGTGAAACCCATTGGCACGTATCCCATTGTGCTCTGGTGCTGATCCAAATCGCAGAAGCTGGTTGTCATCTTCTATCAGTTACTTCATTAGCTCAAAATGGCAGAGGTCTGCATGGTGGATCTAAGGGTCTACATTTGTAGCTAGTGGAGTGAGTTCCAAATCACAAGAGTTCTCATCGAGAGAGCATGCTAAAAAAAGTAGTATAGCCATAGCAGGGGGGTGGAGAGGTGAACAGGGCAGGACATTCATGGGAAAGCCTTGTTCTATAGGTAAGTGACTGGGGCATCCCAGGGGAAGAAAAGCTGCACTTTGGGTGGAGGAATGACTGGGAAACAAAAGGGAGGGACTGCCACACTCCAGGGGTGGGGGATAGTGACAGAAGCAGGACAGGAGAGGGAGGGTTATCTCGAGCCCCACAACCTGGGCTATGGGTGGCACAGGGAAGAGTCATGTGCCTCATGGGGGAGTTGTCATGTGGCCAGTGCCCCCTTTGTGTCCATCCCCATCAGTCGCCTGTGTAACTACGGTACCACTGATCCTACCTGACCTCCTGGATTCCCCTTACACTGTACTGCTGCAACTAGTCTGCCAATGCCTCCTTCAGGCTTCAGACTGCACTTTCCCAGCACACATACAGGACACAAACAGCACCCACCACCTGCAGCTTCACACAGATGCTTAGATCAGCTCTGCAAACAAGGCTCAGCTAAGGAACTGCTAAGTATGCACACATCTTTCGGGAGGAGGGGCATAAATGCACACACTCTTCGGGGAGGGGGGAGAACCCCAAATGATACTGTCTTGTGGTAAACTGTACAATGTAAGCTCATGAAATTTGCCCCCCCCCCCCCCCCAATTTGGAGAAGACTATACACAGCTTTCTGCCCCACGTTATGACTTCTACACACACTGGTTTAAAACAAAACAAGTTTACTGATGACAAAAGATAAGATTTTGAGTGATTTTAAGGGATAACAAACAGATCAAAGCAGATTACCTAGCAAATAAAACAAAACCACAATCTAAGCTTAATATACTAAAGAAATTAGAGATGAGTAGCAAATTCTCACCATAAATGTTGTTTTAGGCAGTTTGCAGAGATTTTTGTGGGGAAGATATACTTGCTTGCCACATAAAATCCCAGGTGTTCCTTTCACAGGCTAGAAATTCCTCAAGCATGGGTTCAGTTCTTCTCTGTTCAGTCTAGTCCTTGTTCTTCAGATGTTTATACCAGTCATCTTGGGCGGGGAGTCAGTGAAGAACAAACCATCATGATGTCATTTCCCTGCCTTAAATTGCTTTTGCATATGGCAGGAACCCATCATCTTCCAGTTCAGATGCCTTTCAGTGGAAAAACACCGCTATTCCATAATAGAGTCCAGTACCAGGTGACTTAGGCGCATGTCCCTGTAGGGGTATTGCAGTCATGACTGAGAAGCTGTCCATAAGGACCTCAGGAAAGCTCCCCCATTGGGAAATTAGCATATTTTAAGACCTTTAGTTCTCCTTAATGGCCCTTCGCACTTAGCCATCCAGACAGACTGCATTCTATCTAGTGGGCGTTCCCCAGGTATAAACACATTTCTAATAGAAGCATAGACCATATTCCTAATGTCAGATACAAAAATGATTCATGCATACAAATAGGATAATCATATTCAGGAAACCCTAACCTTTTCAATTATCTCACATGACATATAAAATGCATCACAATTACGTCATTCTCATAACATCTCTATGAAGAATATGGGAGTGTAGTGTTGCAAGCGTATCTGCGCAAGCTAGGAATCAGATCTCTAGCTCCAAGGGTAGATGTAACCTGTAGGTTTCAACCTGCTGATGACTCATGCAGGTGTCTGTATGAGGCCACATGATGCAATATTGGAATTTTTTCAGTTTTTGTTTTTTAAAACCAAGAAAATCACAAACATGCATACACCTCTGAATACACATAAATTAAAAGAACATTATTAAAGCTATAAAGTCATGCACTCAAAAGTATGGAAATTCCAGAATTAAGATTGCTTTTGCAACCTTAATTCAGCCCATTTGTGCATATTCCTTATGGTGCAGTCATTAGTTCCATGATCACATACTCTTTTTTTCCCTACAAGTCCGTTGCCTCATTCAGTGCCTAGTATAGACCTGTTCTGGTATCCCAAATTGACAACCCAAAATTAGTGAAATGTTTTACCTTAATCTCACTGGGCTCAGTTCCCCATCTTTAGAATGGGGATAATACTGTGCTGTCAGAGATTTTGTGAAAATTAACATTTGTGAAGCACTCATTTACTGTAGTGTTAAACCCATGAAGAAAGTAATCATTCTATCTTCAGAGTCGTGTTTGAACAGTGTGCTGTAAATAAAGTATGGGGCCATATACTGAACAATGAAATTAAAACAAAATAATGAGCAGCTGCTCATTAAATGGGAATCATCCATCCTCTTCACTAAACAAGATAAGAGTCCTAAGAAAAAACAGTATGTGATCACGTATTTAAAGACTGTATTAAAATGCATAGACACAAGGGGGCCAAACTAAGTTTTCACAAAGAACCTTAATTTTAGCATTTCCTAACTTTTGCCAGCTTGACTTTGCATCTTCAATAATGTTCTTTTAAGTTAACATTAAACACTTTTCTCTCTTTTTAAAAAAGTTGTACAATCGAATGCACTGCAA
Organism: Rafetus swinhoei; assembly: GCA_019425775.1. Taxonomy (NCBI): domain Eukaryota; kingdom Metazoa; phylum Chordata; order Testudines; family Trionychidae; genus Rafetus; species Rafetus swinhoei. The sequence goes on along the minus strand of CM033424.1, from coordinate 66,356,189 downwards.
AACCTTAGAAAATTTAAAAAGGAAAAAGAGGGAAAAAGAAGAGACTCAAGAATTCAAAGGATTGTGTTACACAAGTCTCTAGTTTATGTTTAATATTTTGTTCTGAGTAGTTCCATTGACTTCAGACTCTGTGTGCTATTGTGGTAAAACCATTAAAATAATAGAGTAAATGCAAGATTAATTAAGATATTTGGTATTTTGGGTCAATTATCTTAATAGTCTCATCAGATGAAATATTTCCAAAATTAAGACTAGAGGAAAGCTAAGAGTCAATGCTCAGACGCTTCTACAAATGCTGAGACTAATGATGAAAAGACAAATAAGACAAATAAACCACCACCAACTGATATAAAACTGCAACTGCCACAACTCTTAATTTGGAATTCTGCCTTTATACCTAACAAATATCCTTAAATGGATAGTATCAAAATTAAAACAATTTTTAAATGAGTTGAAATAATTTCAGCTCTTACATGTGCACCATACCAGGATTTACAAGTTTACGATCACAGCTTACCATTATATTTCTCTCTCTCACCTCTTGCTCAGTATAAAACAAGGAAACCTGAGTAACTGATGATACTCTCTACACACCGAGTCCAATCTCAGAAAGGAACATAGGAACTGCCCCCTGTTGCATCTGGTCCAGTGTTTTGTTTCCTAACTCTAACCAACTACAATATGCTTCAAGGAAGTGCAAGAAACTCTGATTTGGGCATTTATGGAATAACCTGCTCCTATTCTATTCTGTTCATACTCTACAAAAAATACCCATCATTCTGGTAACCTCATACCCAACAACTGGAAGTTAATCAATAGGCCTGAAGAATAAGAGTTGATCACTTACATTTTTCTTAAGTATAGCCTAAATTTACTGCAGATGTTTTCTGAACCCATATGCCTGGATAACATTTTTAAAACTGCTAAACTGTTGGCCTCAGGTATATAGCATGGTAGAGAGTTTCCACACACTAATGATGCATTAGGATAAAGATTCTTTTGTCCATGTTAAATGTGAATCTTTTAATTTCCATGAAAAATCCAATTGTTCCCTATGAAAGGATAGAGTTGAGCAGTCACCACATGGTGCCAGCCTCGCCCCAAGGGCTAAGACTCCCCTTCACACTCCTGCACAGCACGCACCCCCAGCCTGGCCTCCCAGTCCTGTCCCTGTACTCACCTGGCTCTGGCTCGGCTCCTCCATGGGCCGCTGCCAAGTAGGCTGGGTGGGTCTGGGCCAGGTTAGCAGGGCAGGGGGAGGTGGCACCCGGGCAGAAGGGCTAGTGTGGAAATTGTCCCAAGGCACAAGCAGGAGCCCGCCCCCATCCTGGCCCAGCCCTGAAGCCTTGGGAGTGAGCAATGCATCTCCCCTCCCCACAGCATGAACTGAGAAAGGAAGTGAATTGAGAAAGGGGCCGGAGCCGCCTGGAGCCCCCAGTCCTCTACCCCTCCCATGAACTGGGAAAGGGCCTCAGCTGCTTACACCGCCTGTGCCCCGTTACACCCATTGATCTCCTCCATGAACTGGGAAAGAGGCCTTGAGCTCCCTTACACCCACTATCCTCACTCCCACACTCCTGCACCTGGAAAGAGACCACGCTCCATTCCTCATATCCCCTCTGCTACCTACCCTGTGCATCAGCCCTGAAAATGGCTTTCCCCGGCACAGGAGTCTACATAACTCTATCATGCTTGTCACTTTTTAGAAGTGTTTAGAAAACACTAAGGGTCTTGGGGCCTTTTTATTTACCTCTTGGTGTTTGAGATTTCAAGGTATGCCTGGGTCAGATTTTTAAGTTTTTCTCTGCAATCCTATGGGTCAGAGACTCTTTTTTGTTACAAAACCTAGTACTGGGAGGCCCTAAGTTTTTGACAGTAGCAGAAGGCATACAAATGGGAAAAATAGCTAAGCCCCCTAAACTTTCCTTCTCTCCCCTCCAAGAACTGAGAAAAGGACCTCAGCCCCTTCCAACCACAACACACATCACCACCAGCAGCCTCTGAACCAGGAAAGATGGCTCAGCCTGTTGGCACTTTGTCCAGAGGTCTATAAAAAGTTAAAGCTATTCTCAGGGACTGTTTTCATATAAGCCTACACTTTCCAGCATCACATATAGGCATAGCAAGAAACTAAAAGCCAACATATCTTGCTTGTATTAAGCATACATTGCTAATAGAATGGAAATGTGTGACCTATTTTCATAATCTATTAGAATCTTAATAACTGATTATGACACTAACTAGATGGCCCATTATAAAACCAGTCTTCCTTACATTTAACACATCACTGACATCTAAATCTAATTATGGAACACTTCCAGCCCCCTCAGTTAGCCTCATTAGCACCTGCACTACTATTGACAGATACATTTTTTTCTTTCCTCTCCCTTCTTTTTCCGTTATAATTCTCATAGTCCCCCTTTGTTTTCCCCTCTCAAGCTCATCTGAAGAAATGGGTTTTGCCCTCAAAAGCTCATGATACCTTGTATATTTTTAAAAACTTCAGAGGGGTAGCCAATTTAGTCTGTAAGTGGGAAAACTTAAAAAACAACTAATAGTCTAATAGAACCTTAAAGTCTAACAAAACATGTAGATGGTATCATGAGGTTTCATGGACACAACCCACTTCTTCAGATGAATGGAGTATTAAAAGTCCAAATCCAAGAATAAATAGCGGAAGGGGAGGAAAGAAAGGGGAAAAATAGTGAATTGGAGTTACAAGAAGCTGATAAGAACAATTTGCACCTTCTCTAAGTACCCATTATTTAGTTGATTAGGTCATTAGGATGTGGAAGGTAGTGTGCTAGCCAGCCAATGTCTTTATTCATACCTCTGTGATAGGAATCAAACTTGTAAATGAAGTTAAGTTCCAACTCTTCCCTGTGTATTTGGCCTGTGGAATTTGGTCTGAAACAACACAAGGACTTTGAGATCCATTAATGAGTGCCCCGGCAGGTTAAAGTGTTCTCCAACAGGTTTCCTCAGCTCTCGCCCTTTAGCACCCTTACTCTACTTACGGTATATTGATGACATCTTCATCATACGGACCCACAGGAAAGACACCCTTGAAGAATTTCACAGGGATTTCAACAACTTACACTCCACCATCAACCTCAGCCTGGATCAGTCCACACAAGAGATCCACTTCCTTGTCACTATAGTACAATTACATGATGGACACATTTCCACCATCTTATACCAGAAACCTACTGACCCCTACACTTACCTTCAAGCCTCTAGCTTCCATCCAAGACACATTTCTCAATCTATTGTTTACTGCCAAGCCCTAAAATACAACCAGATTTGCTTCAATCCCACAGACAGAGACAAACACCTACAGGATCTACATAGAGCATTCTTAAAACAAATACCCACCTGGAGAAATGAAAAAACAGATCAACAGAGCCAGAAGAGTACCCAGACATGAACAATTTCAAGATAGGCCAAGAAGAGAAAACAACAGAATTCCACTTGTCATCACCTATAGCCCACAACTTAAACCCCTCAAATGTATTATCAACAATCTACACCCTATCCTGGAAAATGACCCCTCACTCTCACAGGCCTCAGGGGAAAGGTCAATCCTTGCCTACGGAAAACCCCCTAACCTCAAACAAATTCTTTCCAGTAACCACGCAGCACACCTCCATCATAATCATCCAGGATCCCACCCCTACAATCAGCCCCGGTGCCAACTCTGTCCACACATCTACACAAGCGATTTCATCACTGGACCCAACCACATCAGCCACTACATCAGGGGCTCATTTAATTGCACATCCACTAATGTGATCTATGCCATAAAATACCAGCAGTGCCCCTCTGCCATGTATATTGGCCAAACTGGACAGTCTCTCTGGGAAAGAATTAATGGACAGATCAGATATCCGAAAATGCAACACACAAAAACCTGTTGGAAGACACTTTAATCTGCCCAGGCACTCATCAGTGGATTTCAAGTCACCATGTTGTTTCAGGCCAATTCCACAAGCCAATTCCACAGGGAATTACTTCATTTACAAGTTTGATTCCTATCACAGAGGTATGAATAAAGACATTGGCTGGCTAGCACACTACCTTCCACATCCTAATGACTTAACCAACTAAATAATGGGTACTTAGAGAAGGTGCAAATTGTTCTTATCAGCTTCTTGTAACTTGAACACTCTAATTCACTACTTTTCCCCTTCCTCTCCCCTTCCCCCATTTATTCTTGGATCTGGACTTTTAATACTCCATTCAGCTGAAGAAGTGGGTTGTGCCCATGAAAGCTCATGTTACCATCTACATGTTTTGTTAGTCTGTAAGGTGCTGCTAGACTATTAGTTGTTTTTTAAGTTTTTCCATATATTTTTTTGTTAGTCTCTAAGGTGCCACAGGACTATTCATTGTTTTTAAAGTTACAGACTAACATGGCTACCCCTCTGAGACTAGTTATGAAGTGGTAATGTAAGCCGCATTAATGGAACGTCAACAGATGAATGTTGTATTACAGAATGGATGATAAATAAGATGTTCCCTCTGTAAAGGATAAAATGAAATTAGAGGTTAAAAAGTGTTACACAGCTAATTACATAACCTAGCATAGTCTTGTTAATTAGGCTAAAATATACGTATCTTTTGTATATAAAGTTAGAAACTTGGAATCAATGCTATCTGTGCTGCAAAGGTAACATGTGATGATGATTGCATGATATTAGGTATGTAAGTAATCACCAAGAATAAAATGAGATTTTAAAAAGTGATCTATAAAAGCCTTGTAATACATGAGGGTCAGGGTGGGCTGCAGACTAGCGTCCAGATTGGGTGGCGATTACCACCTTTCTATACGTGCTGTATTTGGTATACTGTAGAACCTCAAAGTTACAAACACCAGAATTATGAACTGACTGGTTGACCTCACACCTCATTTGTAACCAGAATTACACAATCAGACAGCATCAGAAACAAAAAAAAGTTGGGCTCTGAAACAATTTAATTGTGATTAATTGCACCTTTAATAACAGAAAATATTTTTTAATGTTTTCTACATCTTCAAATTCAGGAAGTCCCCAGTTTACAAATGGGTTGTGTTCCAAAAGTTTGTTTGTTAAGTCAGTTGTTTGGAACTCATTTTCCCATAGAAACTATGTTATAAATAGTAGTCAGGTTCCCAGGCTACCCCACAAAACTCTATTTAATCCATAATGTAGTTGAAATACTGTGCATTTGCAATGAAAAACAGTAAAAATAGTTTTTTTATTTAACCTTGAATGCTGGTACTTGAGAAAAGGGAGATTTAATTAGGGGAAGACTGAGGAGATAGTGGAGATTCTGAAGGGGATTTCTGGCCTCTACCCCCACCCACTCACCCACGCACCCACACTGCACAGGCTCTGCACTGGCTCCTGAGGCCAGCCCCATCCCCCCCAAATGCCTCCCAAGGGGGCTACTCTCAGCTGCCTGGTGAACAAGGGCTGTGAGCAGGGTCCAGAGGATTCCGGAGGAGCAGGGGATGGCCATGCAGCCAGCTACTAGAGAAAAGGAGCAGTTTCCCCTTCAAAGCTCTGCTTCTCTCTAGCAGCTGGCTACATAACCACCCCCTGCTCCTCCAGAGTCCTCCAGCCAGCACCTGTGCCTCTTACCTACTCTCTTGAGTCCAGGGCTATCCATATCCATATGTAGAATATGCAGCTGCATAGAGCAACTGCAAATTTGGGGCATCACTGGGTCTTAATGTCCACCCACCTCTTCCTATCCTTGTTCTGTGGCTCAGCTCCCTCAAGAGAGGATCTAGTTGACCTAAAAGTGAAAAAGCCCACCAGACTTATTACCAGACACTGAACCTGTGAAAGAGCAATTCAAGTGATAATGAAACCATTTAACAGGTATTTGCCAGCCCTAGGTATGTACTGTCAGTTTCTGAATTTACTGTATCAGAGGGGTAGCCCTGTTAGTCTGAATCTGCATAAACAACGAGAAGTCTTGTAGCACATTAGGGTGTGTCTAGACTACATGGCTCCATCGACGGAACCATGTAAACTAGTTTACCTGACATAGTCATTAAAATAAAAATGGCCGCTGCGCTGTGCCGACAATCAGCTGATCCGGCACAGCACAGCAGTCTAGACGCAGATCGGTCGACAAGGGAAGCCTTTGTCGACCGCTCCCTTATGCCTCGTGAAACGAGGTTTATAGGAGTGGTCGACAAAGGCTTCCCTTGTCGACCGATCTGTGTCTAGACTGCCGCGCTGTGCTGGATCAGCTGATTGTAGGCACAGCGCGGTGGCCATTTTTATTTTAATGAAGCGGGGATTATTTAAATCCCCGCTTCATTGACTATGTTGGGTAAACTAGTTTACATGGCTCCGTCAACGGAGCCATGTAGTCTAGACACACCCTTATAGACTAACAGATTTATTAGAGTATAAGCTTTCGTGGACAAAGACCCACTTTGTCAGATGCATGCATGTATTAGTCTACAGCAGGGGTAGGCAACCTTTTCAAACCAAAGAGCCAAACTACATCAAAATTCAAAACAAGTGGTCAACAAAGAGCTGTATAAGAATGCCCCCATTTGTGTGATTGAAAATATATAACTTAATATTATTGATAATTGACATAATGATTAATAATAACATAAAGAAACATTGTTCTCAGAGACTTTATTTAATGGGATTTCTGCTGCTGCATCTTTTCGCACATTTATTTGAAGTTTACATCATATTTGGTCAAATCCAGCTTCATGCACACTTTCAGGGTGTCTTCTGTCAATCTTATGGCCGGGGGTTGGAGATGTGGGGGTGCAGGAGTCTGGGTTGGGTATATGAGGGGCTCAAGGCAGGGGGTGTATGATGGGCTCAGGGTTGGGGCATTTTGGGAGCACAGGAGTGTTATGCTGTGACGAGATGGGGGCCCCAACTGGGGGCTTGTTGGCCAAGCTTCATTTTTAAATAAAGTAAAATATTATGTCCAACACAAAAGGTTTCAACATTGTCTTTATTTATGGCAGGATTGGGGAACCTTTTTTGGGTCAGGGACCATTGACCCACAGAAAAAAAATCAGTCAGGGACCACACAAGTGAAAAGCAAAAAAACCGCACCCCTCCAAAAACCTCTAACCCACACTGATATGGTCCCCGACTGAGACACCTCACTCCCCTGGCACTCAAGCCCTATGGGCTGTGGGTGGGGAGGAGGGCAGGGAGGACTGAGGTTCAAGGCCTCAGGCAGATTAACTCTTCTGGGGTTCCAGGGTCAGTGGCCCCTCCTAGGCTCTGGAGTGGGGCCAAAAACAAGGGGTCCAGTGTGTGGGACAGAGCTGCCAATGAGCAGGATAGGATTGGGGTGCAGATCTGGGTGGGCAGTAAGGTGCAGGAGCAGGCTGTAGGTGGGTGTCTGGTCAGGGGATGGGGCAGGAGCAGGGTGCTGGTGGGTGTCTGACCAGGAACGGGAGCAGGCTGGGGATGTGGGGTCTTGGGGAGCGGGATGGGGGCAGAGTGTACAGTGCTTGGGTGGCACTTACTTACTTTTTGTGCCTGCGCTTCTCTCAAGCTCCCTGTCCCAGGCACGGCTTCCCGCTTCTCCATTGGCCGGATTCTGGTCAATGGAGCAGCAGTGGGATCCCCAGCCTGGGAGCTGGCCACAAGCAGAACCCAACCTTGAGGCACCTCAACGGGATGGACCTTGAGGCAGCTTCAACAGGCCCCCTCAGCTTTGCATACACCACCTGGGAGCAGCCCGGGGGCAGCAGCAGCAGTAACCTACTCCCATTGCCTCCCCAGTTTACTGCATTCCTCAATTCTGGCTGGGTAATACAGGGGGCAGACAAACCTGTACCTGCCCCAGGTAGGGGACATGCACACCTTCCCCTGCACCCGGGCAGCAGTGGCTGGATGAGGGGCCAGGACAGATCATGGCCTACCTTCCTACCCATGCTGCAGCAAGAGAGGGGGCCTTCTGCCAGCCCTTCCTGTGGCCAGAGTTGGGCCGGACCGCGGGGCCTACTCCAGGATTGGGGCCAGGGAAAGGATGCTGTGTCCAGATGGGGGCACTGCAGCTCCGGCCCCAGCTCCAGCACATGGAGCATGACACCTGCCATGCGGCCCGTCCTGGGAGAAGCTGGACAGCCACCATGTGGCCCACCCTGGATGCAGCACCGGAGGTTCAATCTTCTCAAGTGTAGACATGCTCTAAGACTTTAAACACCACTTTGGCACCATTCTTCTTTAATTGTAAGGTTGTACCATATTATCACACAACAAATTTTTGTTTTTGTTTGCAACAAAAGTCAATTTTACACTCAATTATTTATTTTTAACAAGTGTGGTATCATGCTATTTAAATGTTATGGTTGGGTTATATCCATAACACCACCATTTTTAAGAGCCCAGAAAGACCTCAGATATAAATATATGTACATACATATACGTTGAATGGCTAGTCAACTACAAAAGCAGTTTCTCCTCTCTTGGTGTTCTCTTGGGGTATGTTTACACTGCAAAGTTAATTCGAAATAACAGCCGTTATTTTGAATTAACTTTAATAGCATCTATACGTGCAAACCGCTATTTTGAAATTAATTCGAAATAGCGGAGTGCTTAATTCGAATTTGGTAAACCTCATTCTACAAGGAGTAACGCCAAATTCGAAATAGCTATTTCAAATTAAGTGCTGTGTAGACACTTAATTTGCAATAGGGGGCCTCCAGCCCTTCCCAGGGAGCCCTGGTGGCCACTCTGGGCACAACCAGGAAAACTTACTCTCCTCTCCCCCAGCCCCAGAGCCATTAAAGGGGTAGACGCTGGCCACAGTGCCTGTGCCAGCTCCAAGCCTGCCAGCCCACAGCCAGCAGTGGCCCCAAAACGTGAGCCAGCAAGCCACTGGCAGCCAGCCCTCCACCGCTCCCCAGGAGCAGTCTGCCAGCTCCCAGGAGCCTGACAGGGGCTGGAGAAGGCGGGCGCCTTCCTGGTCCAGGGTGGAGATCATGGACCTTATTCAGGTTTGGGGGGGATGCCCCCAACATCCATGATCTCCGCACTAGACGGAGGAATGCGGCCGTCTACGGCAGGATAGCTGCCAGCCTGGCCACCAAAGGCCACATGCAAACCCAGGAGCAGGTTTGCATGAACATAAAGTTGGTCTGGTGAGACCCCCAACCCTGAGCCCTGAGCTTCCTCCCCTTCTTCCCCTTGCTTCCTCTCTTCCAGCTCCTCCTCCCAGGTTTCTCCTCTCCCACCCTCTCTCTTCCCCTCCCACCTCCTTTTCCCAGTCTCCCCAGAGGTTCATCCCCCCCCCCAGTTTTGTTCAATAAACCCAGTTTCCATTTTTGAACATACGTGTCTTTTGTTTGACATCAGGAAGGGGGGGCTAGGGAGGAGTAAGTGGAAGGACATGAGGGAGGAATGGGGCACAAGCCCCCGGTGGGGAGGACCAGGGTGGCTCTGAGGGCTCCTCGGGGTGGACGCTCTCCCGCAGGGCCTCCTGGATCCTGACAGCCCCCTGATGGACTCCCCCGGATGGCAGCCTGCAGCAAGTGCAGCTGGGCTGATGGCAATGACCCCACGGGACGCACCGGCATGCCCAGGGGCAGCTCTGGCTCCATTTGGCCGAGTGCTGTGGTGTCCCGGCACTCAGGGCACTCCAAGACAGGACTGCTTTGCTGTCCCTCATCGAGGTAGACAAGCAAGCGGGGAACCCTGAGAACTGTCTGTCCGGGGTGGGGGTAGGGTCCCTTTAAGCACGGAGCTCAGTTAGCCTCAGGCAGCAGCCCCACACACTAAGTCCTAACCTGATACCCTGCCGGCACTGGTTCCAGCCAGCCTTCACTTCAGTTCAGGGTCCACACAGTGTGGATGCACTATTTTGAAATAGTTTTTGTGTGTAGATGCGTTATTTCGAATTAGCTTAATTCGAATGAACTATTTCGAATTAAGTTAACTCGAATTAATGCTGTAGTGTAGACGTACCCTTGGTTTCCCTTCTCTTGGTGTTCACACCTCCACCTCAGCTGCTAGAACTGGGCCACATTGTCCCTGACTGCATTGACCTCGTTATCTCTGGCTTTCCTCTTGACTGGTACTCCCTTCTTTTCATGTGCCTGTATATTTATACCTGCCTCTGGAATTTCCACTACATGCATCTGACAAAGTGGGTCTTTGCTCAGGAAAGCTTATGCTCCAATAAATCTGTTAGTCTAGAAGGTGCCACAGGACTTCTTATTGTTTATGTATATACAGTTTACCTCATATAATAATTCAATTGCAATTTTTTAAAAATAAAGCAAAGACTTTTTGTTCAAAGGAAAAAAAAGGTAAGGGAATAAACTCAACATTAATGCAAAGGTAATATTGATAAAATCATAACTTTTTAAAGCTTTTTATAAATGTATTTGTATCTTTGTTAAATGTTAAATATAGGTATAAGTGGGTTATAGCCAAAATGTTTCAGAATCTGTCTCCCTGATCAGTCTGGATATGGGCTATATTTCTTCTATCAACAATTGGAAACTGATTAAATACCATATTTTGTAATGAAGACTCCTTCCCTAATCAGCTCCCCAGAATGTGCTCCTAATGTAAAATGAACTGTCGGGCCCAACAGGTAGTGATTAACAGCTCAATGTCAGGTTGGCGGTTGGTTTCTAGTGGAGTGCTCCAAAGATCGGTTCTAGGGTTGGTTTTGTTCAACATCTTTATTACGACCTGGATGAGGGGATGGATTGCACCCTCAGCAAGTTTGCAGATGACACTAAACTAGGGGGAGAGGTAGATACGTTGGAGGGCAGAGATAGGGTCCAGACTGACCTAGACAGATTAGAGGATTGGGCCAAAAGAAATCTGATGAGGTTCAACAAGGACAAGTGTAGAGTCCTGCACTTGTGACGGAACAATCCCAAGCATTGTTACAGGCTGGGGACTGAATGGCTAAGTAGCAGTTCAGCAGAAAAGGCCCTGGGGATTACAGTGGATGAGAAGCTGGATATGAGTCAATAGTGTGCCCTTGTAGCCAAGAAGGCAAATGGAATATTAGGTTGCATTAGGAGGAGCATTGCCAGCAGATCTAGAGAAGTGATTATTCCCCTTTATTTGGTGCTGGTGAGGCCACATCTTGAGTATTGCACCCAGTTTTGTGGCCACCACTATAGAAAGGATGTGGATGCATTGGAAAGGGTCCAGCGAAGGGCAACCAAAATGATTAGGGGGCTGGAGCACATGACCTATGAGGAGAGGCTGAGGGATTTGGGCTTGTTTAGTCTGCAGTAGAGAAGAGTGAGGGGGGATTTGATAGCAGCCTTCAACTTCCTGAAGGGAGGTTCCAAAGAGGATGGGGAAAGGCTGTTCTCAGTAGTGACGGATGGCAGAACAAGGAGCTATGGTCTCAAGTTACAGTGGGGGAGGTCTGGGTTGGATATTAGGAAAAACTATTTCACTAGGAGGGTGGTGAAGTACTGGAATGGGTTACGAAGGGAGGTGGTGGAATCTCCATACGTAGAGGTTTTAAAGCCTCGGCTTGACAAAGCCCTGGCTGGGTTGATTTAGTTGGGATTGGTCCTGCTTTAGGCAGGGGGCTGGACTTGATGACCTCCTGAGGTCTCTTCCAGCCCTATGATTCTATGAACTCTAACTTTTATGTCAGAATAATGACAGCTATTATGTTGTTTAAGAATCTTCAATCAACTGCTCTCAGTTGATTGAACCTCTTAATCCCCCTTTCTATTAGTATTTGGATTCAAGTTGCCAGACTTGAGAGGGAGAGAGAGAGAAAGAGATATTTTAAGACTACTATGATTGAATGTTTCATAGGTATAGTTTGCAGTCTCTTGTACTTTTAAGAAAACTACAGATTTTCTTCCCACAAGTTAAAGTAACAGTTTTCAATATTTAACAACATATGTATTTACATATACTAGTCATCTTTCTGATGTTTATCAAATCGTTCCAACAGAGCTCTTAGTACACTTCCTGGTAGTTTTTGGTGTCTGTCTCTTAGCGTTTCAATGGCAGTCTTTGTCTGTTGAAAGAAAGAGGAAGAAACCTTTTATATTTCAAAAATGAACACTTCAGCAATGATTCTCTTCTTGTTTTCACAAGGATGCTAAAGGCATACCCAAAACTCTGTGGAAACTGTTGGGAGAGGGGAGGGCAGGAAGAATAAATCCTTCCCAAGATCCCATGAAGCCCATGCTGAGCAATAGTCTCATTCCCAGGTAACAGTATATTTTCCCCTGTGATAACCAAGCATACTAAACAGCTAGAACTAGATATGCAGTAGTGACACAGAAATGTTAGCCCATCAGCACCCCATCTTGAAAACCTCTTGGCACATGAATAACTCAGGAGATTAGTTTTATTAGCTTCAATAGGACTCCATCAGTGAGTGAAATTATTCAGTGTATTTGCAGGTTTGAGCGCTTAAACTCTGTGACTCAATGGAATTTCAGATTTTAGTTAGAGTTGTTAACCAAGCTATCCCTGTGGAAATCCTATTCAGATGTAAAACCTCTGCCACACAGTTTAGGAGACAGTTTTCTTCTTCACAAATAGCTACTACCATTTCAAACCAATTTTAAATGTTTACCATTCATTGAAATATGCATCAAAGGGAGGTTTGGAATCTAAAAAGATACTTCCTTAAGCAGTTTACAAACCCTGTTTTGGGGGCATGTTAAATCTCATCCACTGTAATTTTTCTCAGACTAAAATCTGATAAATATGCACCCTCAACCTGTTCCCTTCCACTACTGTAATAATTAGGGCCCAGAGGGACTTCTCTGATTATGAGCTTAATTTGTGGAAAGTGGGTCAAAGTTCATAATTGTCACAATCGTCTGTTACAGAACATTATTTAAGAAAAAAAAAGAATAAGGAGACAGACTGAATTAAACAGAGACAATCTGCAAATACCATCCAAGCACTGTGCTTCCAATCAGGTCTGGCAAACAAGTGGGCTACATCTACACTGCAGGCTTCTTGCACAAGAACTTTTTGCGGAAGAGAGCTTCTGCAAAAAGTTCTTGCGCAAGAGCATGTCCACACTGCCATGTGCTTTTGCTCAAGAGAGCGTCCACACTGCCATGGACGCTTTTGCGCAAGAAAGCTCTGATGGCCATTCACAGAATGGCCATCAGAGCACCTGTGCTTTTTCTGATAGGGGTTGTCCATCCACACACGCCTTTTTGCGCAAGAGCTCTTGCGCAAAAAGGGTTATTCCTCGTAGAAAGAATAACTCTTGCACAAAAAGCCCTGTCTTCTGACAATCTACTGTACTTTTTCTTGCGTAAAAACATGCTTGTAGTGTGGAAGCTCTGCGAGTTTTTACACAAAAAAAGCTGGTTTTGCGCAAAAACTCTGCAGTGTAGACATAGCCGAGGAGTGTGGGACTGGAACTCAATGGACCAAAATTAGTACTTCAGAAATCAGTCCTAATTGGGGGGACAAAATAAAGAAAGGATGGGCTGTTCTGCCCATCATCCCCTTTTGGTGTCCTTTTAAAGAGAGACTTTGTGAGGGAAAGGAAAAAAACATTAGCACTGCTACAGCTGCTGCTGGGGGATTTTCATTGTGACACCTGGACCATGGCACATCAGTGGGGATGCCTAACCAACACCATTGCCCCAGCAAGGACCCCAACTCGAGGTCCAGCCATTTTTTTATTTTCCCTCTCTCTCTCTTTCTCCTTTCTGCCTAATGGGACCAAAAGCACCAAACGGCATCAATGTGAGACATCCCATCCAACTTAGCCATACTTCCCCTGACTTTTATTATCCTGTCTCTTCTCCTCTTGTGTCTATTTTGTCAAAAGCAGGAAAATGACTATCATTCCAAACTCAATCTGCACAGCAAAACTAACTCTTGCCCATCAAGAAAGGCTGTTTGTCAGAGCAAGACACTCTAACCCATTTCTTCTATCGCTGAAAAAGGGACATTGATTGGTTTTGATTTTTTTCCCCCACGGTCACTTAATTCCAATGCTTTTTGCCTTGTTTTGAGTCTTTTCCTTTCATGCATCTCAGTAAATACATTTCCAGCCTTTTCCATGAGTTTTCTAGTGTGTTTGGCGCATAATAGTTATCATTTGCAGAGGTGTAACTAGGGATTTTTTCCCCAATATAGTTTTCATTAGAAATAGACATTTTCATTCTTCTTTACAGAACTTAGATAACATCACTGAAAGACTAAACTAATATTGCAGCCTTATGTAATATCCTGAACTATATCTCTTTTTTCCTCCAAACAGTCCCTGAGATTACCCAAAATTGTTATTTTTCTGTTCCTATTATAAATCAACCAATGGCTAGATTTTTTTTCTTAGATAAATAGGGTCTGTATTTGAAGAGTTTCACTTTAGCATGCGGCCTGGTGAAACATCAGTAGTCAGTTCCTATAGCAAAGAAAAGGACGTGAAGACTATAGACACCGGTCATTTCTATTGCAAAACAAACATGCCACCGAAAAGTGTCTTTGAAAAAAACAAAACAGTAAGGTTGCCCGGTGTCTGGTTTTGAACCGGACAGTCCAGTATTTGAGCTTTCTGTTCGGGAAACAAATTGAGAAAATATAAATGTCCGGTATTTTCTAAATAAGATGTAATGTAGATTGTGATGTAATGTCAAGCGTGTCCAGTACTTTTGTTGGAACCATCTGGCAACTATACAAAATGGTGAGGTAATCCCTCCAAATCAGGCTGGATCAGTAGAGGGGAAAAACAAATAGTTGCCTTTGCTATGCAGTGAACCTTTTAAGATATTCCTCTGCTTCTGCCCAAAAGTAATTACAAATTTTAAGAGCCTTCAAGAACTTAAGTGTTCAAAGTGATATTTATTAAATAGCACTGTCAGATACTAATCAGCAACTTAAATTCCCAGGAGTACCATTTATCCCAGATTAATTTATCTCATATTACAAACTGCATGAAGTTTCACTAACATCCACTCCTGCAAACTCCCAGATTTACAGTCATGATGTGTCCCTTTCTGAGGCACTCATTACTGAAAGATTTTGCAGGTCAAATTATGTCCTTAGCCAGTGGTCTACAACCTTTTTAACCACAAGATCATTTTTTCAATTTAAGTGCATGTAAGATCAACCTCAAACCAAAATACTTTTGTCCTGCTTCCTTCTCACCCCTTCTCTGAGTCCCCGCCCTTGCTTCACCCCTTCTCTGAGGCCTCACCCTGCTCACTCCATCCCCTTTCCTCCCTGAAGCTCATTCACCACTCCTGAAAGCAGTTGGCATGTACAGAAATGGCTCCATGGCACCATGTGCTGCCCCTCATCTACAGGCACTGAGCCCACAGCTTCTACTGGCCATGGTTCCCAGTTATTGATCAATGGGAGCTGCAGGAGTGGTGTCTGCAGGCAAGCACAGCACACGGAGACCCCCTATTCTGCCTTTCTCAGGGGCTGCAGAGACATGCCAGTCACTTCCAGGAGCAGCAATTACCACAGGGATAATTACTCCAACCATGACAGGCTAGGCTCCCTCTATCCCTTCTCTCTGTGTGAGGATAGGGTACAGAAGTGGGGGGAGGAGGGACATACTGACATCAGTGCCATCCCTCTTCTCCCTCCCACACCCTGCACAGCAAGCAGGAGGCTCCCAGGGAGGCAGCTCCAAGGCAGAGGGCAGGAGCAGCATGACAGTGGGTGGAGGGACAACTGAAGTGCCAGAGCTTGATAGCTTCCAGGCCAAACCAGTCAGGATCACCTGTCAGAGGCTCCAAGATCTACCGGTAGGTGACCACTGCCCTTAGCTAAAACTTTACACTGGTGTCCAAAAGGAGACCACTGAAATCCTGCTGCTTCAGTTCAGTGCAGGAATGTCCCGTTGCCAAATACAGGATG
The DNA here is from genome assembly GCA_019425775.1 of Rafetus swinhoei. Classification (NCBI taxonomy): domain Eukaryota; kingdom Metazoa; phylum Chordata; order Testudines; family Trionychidae; genus Rafetus; species Rafetus swinhoei. Next base: position 66,340,365 of record CM033424.1, on the reverse strand, counting down.
GGAACATGGAAATCTCATAATGTCCAGGGGCTGCTTTGTCATTTTGCCTAAGTCTTCTATCCTTTCCCCTTGATCCTTTGAATAGAAGGTATAGTTTCCTTTTTGTACCTGCTCTTTGGCCTCAGCATCTACCTTAGATCACAGAACAAGGTTTGATTTGTTCTTTGGAAATTTTGTGCTTCCTTCAGATCCCTGTTTTTTCCCATTTTACTCTCAGGATACCCTTCCTCTCTGAGGTGGTGGTGAGGGCCAAGGGGGAAGAGGAGACAGGATTAGGGATGTAAGCGACTAGTCGGATGTAAGCGAGATAGTCAACTCGACTAGACGCTCCCCACATACACACCTTGCTGCCTCTATCAGAGAGAGGCAGCGGGGGGAACAGAAGCCGGTGCTGGGGAGAATTGGTAAAGCTGGTTCCCCCCAGCACTGTCTCTGTGGGGGGGGGGAGGGAAGAGGGAGGCTGAGGCACAGTGGGGAAATAGCATGATCAGGGACTGCTTCAGTCCTAGCTCACGCCAGTTCCCACTGCAGGTGCTTCTACTTTTCAAAATGTACATTTCAAAAGCAGAAGTGCCGCAGGGAGCACAGGGTGAGCATGAGGAGAGTTGTGCTCCCTGCAGCACCCCCCCGATGCCTGCCCTCTTCCCACCCCCGTGAACAGGGGCTGTTGCCGCCAAGCAACCCCTGTTCACAGTAGCCAGGGCTGGCCATAGGCAAGACCTGGCTGCCGCAAACAGGGACTGCTCCGGTACCAGCCCCTGCTCACAGTGGACAGGGCTGTCTGCCGCAAACAGGGGCTGTTGGACTCAGCGCAAGCCGGGACCGAGCAGTCCTGCCTCGTGCTGATCGCTGCGCCTCAGCAGCTCTTACTACATTTAAAATGCAGAGCCGCAGTGTGGGTGGCTATGGACCCAGCACAAGCTAGGACTGCTCATTCCCCGCTCAAGTCAGCTCCTCTGGAGCTACCTCCGCTGCAGCTCTGCAGAGGCATTTATCAACTAATCATAGTCAATACAAATTGTATCGACTATACAATTAGCCAAATAATCACATTTTAACATCTTTAGGCAGGACATTGGTGATCTGAATCTAAGGGAAAACAGATGCTGCTCTAAACTTGTAAGTGGTTGAAATCATGTTTATGCAGATGGGAGGAGAATATAACTGCTTCTAGATTCCCATGCACAAAGCAGAAGTGAGATGGGGCTTGCCTGCATTTGAAGTCTTCTTTTGATTTTAGAATCTGCTTTGTGCTGCTCCTCAGCCATCTTTGGTGCTCCAAATGTCATGGTACTTTCCTATTGCAAACCATCCACTTCCCTGGGGAGGAGGGGCCTGTATATTCTTAAGAGGCATTTTTAAAATTACTTTCTACTGTAAATTGTGAACCTGACATGACAGACTAATCTAATAAGGATGTGGGGAGGTTGCCACAATCTCTGTTTATACACTGAATATAAAACTGCTTTACTTCAGCAAGAGGATCCACCTTTACTGTCTCTGAGGCTACATCTACACTATAGGGTTTTTGCGCAAAAACCTGCGGAGCAGCCACACCTCAAGCGTGTTTTTGCACAAGTAAATTTACAGTAATTCAAACAAACAGAGGGGTTTTTGTGGTGTAGGTATTCCTCTTTCTACAAGGAATAACTCCTTTTTGCGCAAGAGTTCTTGCACAGAAAGGTGTGTGTGGATGGGCAACAGGGGGGCTTTGTGCAAAAAGAGTCAATCGAAAAAAGCACAGGTACTCTGATGGCTATTCTCTGAATAGCCATCGGAGCTTTCTTTCAAGAGAGCATCCATGCAGTCTGGATGCTCTCTTATGCAAAAGCGCATCGCTTTTGTGATGTGCTTTTGTAGTGTGGACGCGCTCTTGTGCAAAAGTTTTTGTGGAAGATCTCTTCCGCAAAAAGCTTCTTGCGCAAGAGCCTGCAGTGTAGACGTAGCCTGAGTGAGGTCCAGACAGTATGGTTGATTACATCACATCAGATTAGAAGTGAATCTATTCTTCCTGACAAGAAGTAAAAACTGAAACCTGAAGAGGATTTGTTTTGTAAAATATTGTGAATGTAATTAAAGGGTTAGGGTTGCATTGAGCACATTCAGAGAAAGAGCCAAAGAGGGCTGAAAGGCAGCTTTACTCATAGCAAGTGTGTGGCTCTGGGCAAGTGGTTCTCGACCTGCAGATCAAAGACTGTGGCCCAGTCACAGCTGCATATGAGGCTCACAATGGTAAACAGATTGAGAACCACTGCTCTGCAGCAATGTTGTTGTGTCTATTCAACCTGATCATCACCCAGGCACTATGAATTCAAGCCCTACTGTGCACAGAAATCTGAAATAAAAAGGCATGTTCTTACAGTCTGCCTCTTCTAAAGAGGTTTTGTATTTTGGGAAAATATAATCTGATTACAGCAGAAAATTCAGAAAGCCCTAAAACATTTTTAAAGGAAATTACACAGGTAAACACATGCTGAGAGGGGAGGGGAAATTAGGGAGCAGAGAAATATGTGAGGCAGGATTGGGGCTGCAGTGAGGGTAGGGGGATAAACAGGGATGAGAAGTAAGGGAAGGGAGCATAAGTTGTGGGCATAAGTTGGGGAAGGGAAACATGGAGGCCAGACAGGGGAAAAATTGGATCAGGTGCACTTGTCTACCTCACACCCTCCCTTGATCTGGCATCCCCTGGGTGGGGGGAGATCATAGGAGGAGGAAGGCTGGGGGCAGGTAACCTTATCTGCCTGCAAGGGAGCTGTGGGCTCTCTGTGGGGGCACTGCTGCAGGGAAATCAGCAGCAGTGTGAAACCACCCCGTAAACAGCTCCTTAACTGCTCTTTAAATAGCCCTTTAACAGCTCCTTAAGAGTACGTCTAGACTACAGGCTTTTGTCAACAGAAGTTTTGTCGACAGATACTGTCAACAAAGCTTCTGTCGACAAAGAGCGTCTAAGACTACATCCAGTCGCTTTGTCGACATGACAGTGTAGACGCAAAGGACAGTGTAGATGCAATAACACCTTCTGTTGACAGAACTCTGTCAACAAAAGGCGTTATTCCTCGTAGAATGAGGTTTACAGCCGTCGACAAAACTGCCGAGTTCTGTCGACGTTATGTCAACAGAACTCAGCGGCAGTGTAGACACAGGTATAGTTTTGTCGACAAAAGTCCACTTTTGTCGACAAAACCCTGTAGTCTAGACACACCCTAAGTAACTCCTCCCTCTTTAAATAGCTCCAGAGTCTCTGCCAGCTCTTTAAACAGGTCCCTGATGATTCTTTAAACATCCCCCCTGCTGTCTTTGCTGCAGCTCATTCAACTCTTGGATGAGCTGCACATGGGGGTGCACCCCCTTACTTTCACCTCTGCCTACCTGAGGGATTGTCTCTCTCCCCATGCCATAGTGCCACAGCTGTGGTCACCAGAGGCACTCAAGCTGAATCCCCAATCAGCCAACTCATCACAAATCAACAGCAAGTGATTCACAGAACTCAGTCCAGAAACCTATGGGGTACAGAATTGAGGGAGCAAGCCAGGGAAAATGATGAGAGATAACAATGCAAAAATCTGTGATGAAATCTAACAGAGTAAGATAATGTTGTCAGGAGAAAATGATATTTCAGCCAGAGATGTTACTGAGTAACAATAAGGAGAGCAATATAGGGTAAGAACATTTTTACTTAATAAGAAATCAATATACACAGAATTTTATGTCAGATACTTCAGACCTAACTAACATCATTTAAACTAAGACTGTAGGTTTCCTGAAGTTTTAAAGAGAAGAGCCAACTTACCTTTTCAACTAGTTCTGTAGCTGTTACATTTGGATCATATGGAATGGGATCTCCAATATATGTATGAAGTTTAACTGGGAACCCTCCATATATAGGAACGACTGCCAATCGAGAACATTCATAAAGCCATCTAAAAAACGCTGTGAATTAAAAAACAAAGCAGGGCTAGGTTACATTTTGAGAGAGAACCTTAGCAGCCAGCAGAGTCCCTGAATCAAATAGTTCTGGAGTGCAACTAATACATTTTGAATGGTATAGATGTTTAATGAAAGGCAATATAAAAATGAAGTAGGTCAAAAAATATGCAAGCCACATAATCTTGACAATAATAATCTACTTTTTCATTACCTCCTGAATATTTGATATCAGGTTAAGATGTGTTACCCTAGAGCACAATTAATGCTTAGTCCAATAAATGCACTTTCAGTTTAGATAACCCATGTATACTTCAGTTTACATCACAAAGAAACAGTTCCAGAATTGAAAGAGAACAAAGGAGTCTGAAGAAATTCATGAGATAAGAATTTTCCAGAAACATTTTATATTGAAAATATAAATAAAAGAAAAATGTCAGTATTTGAAAAGATACATATGAAGTAAAACTTACATATTTTTCCAAGTGCTCTAAATCCTTCATGAATGTTCTGTGTAAACAAAGGGATGATGGGCTAAGAAATATGGAAAAAGAAGCAGTAAGATTTTGGACAATAGTTCAGCCTCAGTTTTTGTTTTAAATATCTCATCATCTCTGTAAGGAGACATTCCGCATCTGTATCATGTAGATATAATCAACTTTATCATCCCATGGAATGAAAATAAAACTGGAAAGGTATCATGACTATAAACTCAAAAAGGAGTCACATGTCTGTAAGGAAAAAATTACAGCTAGTTATATAACAGGTGAGACTCCATTTTCTGACAGTTCTTAGAATCTGCATCACATGTTGCTGTTATCACAATGAATTCCAACACAATACTGAGAGGATAACTTTTCCTGTGCTCATCTGAGGAAGAAGGTTTTGCCCACAAAAGCTCATGATATTATATATATATAACTTTTGTGGGCAAAACCCACTTACTCAGACATATATATATGTAACATATATATATTTGTTAGTCTCTAAGTCTGTGTCTAAACTACATCCCTTTTTCAAGAAAGGGATGTAGATTAGGCACGTCGATATTGCAAATGAAGCCGGGATTTAAATATCCTGCATTTCATTTGCATAATGGCAGCTGCCACTTTTTTTCAAAATGGGGCTTTTTCAGAAAAAAAAAACGCAGTTTAGACGGGGCTCTTTTGAAAATTAAACCCTTTTTCGAAAGATCCTGTAAACCTCATTTTTTGAGGAATACAGGATCTTTCAAAAAAGGGTTTAATTTTCGAAAGATCCATCTAAACTGCCATTTTTTTCTGAAAAAAGCCCCGTTTCGAAAAAAAGTGGCACCCGCCATTATGCAAATGAAGCACGGGATATTTAAATCCCAGCTTCATTTGCAATATTGACGTGCCTAATCTACATCCCTTTCTCGAAAAAGGGATGTAGTTTAGACACGGCCTAAGGCGCCATAGGACTACTCATTTTTTTAAAGTTACAAACTAACACAGCTACCCCTATGAGACAGAATAACTTTTGGAAGCAGAAAAAAATAATTCCACAGATAGAAGAAATATCAGTTTCATGAGTCATATTCAGCAGTTTTTTTTCAGTGCCTAAAGCTTAGTCTACACTGGGAGTTTAGGTCAGACTTACTCACATTAGGTTGATTTTCTAAATAATGAGTCTACACCAAGCCTGTTCCGTCGATTTTAAGAGCCATTAAAGTTGATTTCAGTACTCCTGCTTTTCACAAGGAGTAATGGTAAATTTGACCTTGCATGGTCTACTTTAGGGTAGTGTAGACGCAGTACTATGAAGGTCAACATTCTGGGACTCCGAGAGGTATACCACGGTGCTCCACTGTGACTGCTCTGGCCAGGATTTTCAACTCTGCTGCTCCCCAGGTTCTTAGGAAAAGCTCTGGGAAAATCTGAATTTCATTTCCTGTGTATCCAGCATGGCAAGCAGACCACAGAGCAGGCAGCACAACTGACCATAAATGTCCAGATTTGTAAACGAGCACCAGCATAGAACATGTGACAATATCTTCATCATTGTTATTTTTAGACTGAGTGCCAACTATGTACTTGGCATGGTATAGAACTTTGCTTCCCTTTGTGTTCCTATCCCAGGACATTTATCAGAGATATGAATCAGAATAGCGATTTTTAAACTTTTATATAATATGGACCACACCTTAGCAAAGCACGTATTTTTTGTGCAACATCCCTACAGCAACTGCTCATAGAAAAAAATTAAAATAGTATAAAAATAACTAGTTTCCCAGTGTTACTTTTTTCTAAGTCATGCTATCTGAACTTGCTTTTCATTTAATCTTGTTGTCATGCCATCTGTTCCAATTCTCATTCTCCTCCTGACTCAAACTTCTCTGAAATTAGGTCACCTTCTTCTTTTCTCACTCTGTGTAACATCTTGTCACCCTCTCTCATGAGAATATTGCCTGGTTCCATTCTACCTGAATCCTATTTATCAGCTTCCAGGTCTTCTACTGCCTCCAGTTCCACTCCTGCTGGAGATTCTGGTCCTGAAAGCAGCTGTCATTTCCTCTCCTCTTCTTCTGAAGCAGTAGCCCACAGTGGAGACAATTAAAACGGCTTCTCCTTGTTTCCTTCTGCTTTCATTTTTTAAAAATGTATCTCTTTCAATTCATATCCATACCACTCATAGAATTCTGACTAATAGTGATATGATTCACACAGATTTTATTGATTTATGTATTGATTATAATGAATTAACGGGATAAGAATGAATAAGAATAAGTGTGGATGTGGTATGATTGTGGAGTGAGGCCAAAAGGCAAAACATCAGGAGACCCGATTGCGCAAAGTGACTATGGGATAAACAACATAAAAAAAGCAAGACTAAGGAGAATGACTGTTTGTGTGATATCCAAAGGAAAGTCCTATGCAGCAGTTTCAGAGGAAAGTTTTACACAACACTTTCTCAGTGAATCATCAAGAGAGCTACTGATTAGAAGTGTATAAGAGTCCTTCGCACGGGGGCATCAGTAGAGACGAATCAACAGAGAATCTGAGGCAGCGTGTGCTCCACCAGATCTCCAGCCTCTTCCAGCTACTATCAGGGTTGGTCACCTGATAAGTACGCTTGTGTGAGTATGCTTGAAAAGCGGAAAAGAATATCTTGCAATTACATATAAGCGATCTTAACAGCTTTGTCTATTGATATATATACACAGAATAAAACTAATATAAGGATACTACTTTCATTGTGCCCTCAATCCTTCAGCTCTCCTCTATAAGAGATCACCCACTCCAAGAGGGACAGATTTGTAACAACAGTAGGAAGGAAGAATGGTGTTCCCTGGACCACATTTCATATTTCCAAGACACACTGATCTTGTGCATTAATCTTGGTCTTCTCCTTTCTTCTGTCATAACAATCCTGCTCTTCATTAGTTCAACAAAGCTGAAATACAAATACAAGCCAGAATACCATATGCTGGATATTGTAACGCATGCGTGACAAAGTGCTATCTCTAGGGCACCCTGGTCACAGAGGCTGCTGTAGCACAGAGAAGGCTGCTGACTTAAATGGAGGCAATAAACCCATTTCTGGTGGGAGGATTACTGACTCCTGGGTAGTAACTGCTGGGCTAATGAGCCAGTTGGCTCAGTAACTGGAAAGAATGGGAAGCATGGGAGCTGAGAGGGTAACCTTGGGGAGAAGGAAAGGTGTGTCAATCTCCTCTGGTTGTATACCTGTGCCATGTTGTTATGGTTGGGAACTGAAGAATAAATGTAGACATGGAGAAAAAGAAGCAACACGAGTGAGTTTCTGACAGAGACCATGAAAACAGGTTAGGCAGCACAGTGCACTGAGTAGCTGATGAGGCATCCTGTGATAACCTACTACTGTAGCTCATAAAAAACCATATGCCTGAAAAGTCTTCATTTTACTCCACTAACTTAATATTGAATTTACATTAGTACAATTTCAGGTTAAAATAGGCAGTCTGTCCCTTTTCCACTTTTGAGGTTTGAGGATTTTCCACCACATAATTTAGGAAGGGAATCTACAATATTTTCAAAAATGTAAAGTTAAAAGTCCAATACTCCATTCCTATTACATGCCCTATGTAGCATAACCAATCACAAGAAAGTGGGGGGAGACTCACAACTTCAACGTACTTACTATAGCATATTTGCCTACTGGTGCCTCTTTTGCACCAGTTCTTCCTAAAGATGACTTAACCAACCACATGTGGAGTTCCTCTGCCTATGAGGAGTGCTTGGTTGATCTAAAGCCGTCAGAACAGCTCTTACACCTTCTTCTCCAACCCCTAGCATGGGGGTTGGAGGTAGCTGAGGAAAAGGAAGCATGACCTGTGGGTGTCTATACCATGGAGATCTAGACTTGCCATTATGGTCCCCTGAGGCCAAGAGCAGCCTCCTTAAAATAGAGCATCCTCAAAGCTTCACCAACATGTAGGCCCAATACCCCTGGGATAAACAGAGTGCAAAGGTGACACATTTACTTCTGCAACTCCCATCTTGAAAAGCATTGAGCACAGATCAGATACAGCCCAAGCTTTGGGCCAAAATTTTTAAGAAAGGTTTTGAGATACTGCATGTAAATTGCTATTGTTTATTCCTAAAACTGCCTTCTTCAGGGAGAATTTAGCATTCCTAGTCCATTAATGTATTTTTCTGCCCAAAATTCTGTATCTTCAGATAATGCCAAATTACTATGTCTCCTTCCATGCTGCATTACTGACGTGGCAGTAATTTCAAGGACAACGGTCTTGTAGGGATATGACAGATCTATATTAGAGACAGACGGTAGGACATCTGCTCAGTTTTTCACTTGAAGTGAGGATTCAACCTGTTTGCTTTATATGAAGAACACCCACATTTACAGCATGTAATTATAACTAAAGAATGACTTGGAGACTCAGAAAACCCAGCCTGACAGTTTATAAAATGATAAATTAATTAAAAATGGGGCCTTTAAGAAATCATTATTTTAGCCACCTCCACTAAAAAAGTGTTGGTAGTAAACCTTCAAATTTTTGAGTTTGAAAACAAAAATTATTTTATTGCAATCATGCTTTGATACAATAATATTGTCAATACCATCTTCATTCATCATGGTTTGATACACAGATGTGGCAGTCATTCTTATAGTATATATACATAAACTCCATTCTGTAACATGAATCAAAACTGAGTAAAATTATAATCTCTCTCTCTAGAATGTAGCTTGCACCATGCCAACATTAATTGCAGTTCAGTGCTAGCTTTTGGGTATTCTTTTTCATATTTCCCTACTTCTTTTTTAAAATAGTTAAATGATCTTAGTTCAAGAACCCAATTAACATCTCAATCACAAATATCTTTGCAATGTGGGTAAGGATCTAAGGGGAAGTCGACAGTTAAAGTGCTGCATTGGTGCAGGTGCACTAATGCAGCTGTGTCATTGTATTGCTTAAATGAAGACCCTTTACACCCATGGGAGACAGTATAGTTAATTCACTTCCTGAGAGGCACTGCCTATGTTGATGGGATAGCTCTCCCATTACATAGGACTGTCTACACTGGGGGGTTAGGTTGGTATAACTACACATTCAGGGGTGTATATTTTTCACACCTCTGAGTAACGTTGTAGTAGATCACACTTAATGGAAAATTAACTAAATGTTTTATTCCATTTGGGAGACAGGATGGGCAAGGTAATATCTTTTATTGAACCAATCACTGTTGGTTAGAGAGAGACAAGCTTCTGAGATGCATAGAGCTCTTCTTTAGGTCTGGGAATGCTATTCCCTGCATTACTGCAAAACACATGATGAAACAGATTATTTAGTCAGTGAAAGTAGTTAGCACATATTGTAAGGGACCATTCAAGGGAAAGTGGCCCACTAACCTCTGCACACAGTCACAAGACAAAAGGAGGGAGTTTGCTGTAATAAGCCATAAATCTAGTATCTCTGGGCCTATCTACATGTACAGAACTGCAGCTGTGCTGCTGTAGGACTTTAGTGAAGACTCTACTATGCCAGCCGGAGAGCTTCTCCCATCAGTGTAGTTTATCCACCTCTACAAGGTCTGGTGGTAGCTTTGTCAATGAGAGCAGTCTGACTTTGATTCACAGCCTGTGGTTCAAACCTCAGAGCTTGCACCAGGTTCAAGTGCTCCAGGATCTCTCACTCTCTAGTACAATAGGCCTATCAGGACAAACACTGAGGCCAGGTCTACACTAGACCTGGAAGGTTGGGTTAAGGTACACAACTCCAGCTATGTAAAATACCTATCTGGAGTCAGCTTACCTTAAGTCAAGCTTGGCACCATCTTAAGAGAGGGAGGTCGATGGGAGCAAATGCTCCCATCAACTTCCTTTACTCCTCACAACTGCGAGGAGTACTGGTGCCAAGTGGAGCTGCCCTCAATGTTCAATTTGCCAGGTCTTACGTAGACCCCCTAAATCGAACGCCAGAAGATTGATCTCTGGTAAAGCAAGTGAAGATGTGGTCTGAGACTATTCAGTGATGTGGCTAAGTCATAGGCTGAAATCTTGGAGAAGCACTGCTTGAAGCATGCAAAGTAAGCCTTTGTCTACACTTTAAAGCACTGTCAAGGTAGTGTTTTAATGCAGTAGTGTGGTTATGGCATCAATGCTGGGAGCATAGGTGACTCATGGTAGCACTTGGGAGGTGCACCGCTCCATGCCCCTACCAAAATTGTAACTGCTAAATGGCATGCCCTCAAGCCCCGCCCCTATCCCTCTGGGTGGCCCTCGCTGTACCCCCTCCCCAGCAGGGACCAATCACTCCTGGCTCTCCCAGGGCTCTACATAAACCACCTTCATGGGGGGAATAGCTAACAGCACTAGGAGTTGGGAGCCTGTTCACACTGGTGCTTTAAAGCACTGTAACTTGCTGTGCTTGGGAGGGTGGGGGTGTTTTTTTCATACCCCTTAATAAGAAAGTTATAGCGCAGTAATTTACTAATGTAGACAAGCCTTAGTATTCTTTGTTGTGGGATGGGAGGGGGGAAGCCATTATATTTATTTTATATACAATAATCTTCTGAAAATATCTTCTGCTAACCCTTCCCACTAATGGGATTACAACTAAGTAAGTGTTGTAATGTAGATTTTTGTGTAAAAGGTTTCTGATATATGCAGTCTAAACCTTTGGTAAAAAAGTTAAATATAACAAACAAGGACTTAAAGCTAAAAAAAAAAAGATAAAATAAAGCAACACTTTTTTTACAGATTAATAAGTGTCTACTTAACTGGAGCCCATTAATATTCAAAACAAAGTCCTCTATATCAGTGTTTCTCAAAGTGGGCCGCAGCGTCCTGTGGTGACAGAGCCTTTAGGTAAACAAAGCAACGAGGACCCACTAACAGCTTTCCCAAAGCGGGCCCATGGCCCACTTTGAGAAACACTGCTCTATATTATCCCTCAATTACAAAGTCTTATAAGATTGCTATTCTTATATTTGACATTAGACTACAATAATCCTGTTAATACAAAATAATTGATCTGGAAACTTCTTAGACCTTTATGATCCTAGAAGAAGAATCAATCTTACAAAACATACTTGAAAACAAAAATAGTCGATAGATCTTTGGAATCCCTGGGTATGTCTAGACTACATGGCTCTGTCGACGGAGCCATGTAGATGAGTTTACTAGACATAGGACTAGACTAGACTGCTCCGGTATGCCTCATGAAATGAGGTTTACCAGAGCGGTCGACAAAAGCTTCCCTTGTTGACCACGGCGTGTCCAGACTGCCCCGCTGTGCCGCCAAACAGCTGATTGGCACAGCACGGCGGCCATTTTGATGTAAATGAAGCGGCAATTATTTAAATCGCCGCTTCATTTTCCTATGTCCAGTAAACTCATCTACATGGCTCCGTCAATGGAGCCAAGTAGTTTAGACATACCCCCTGAGTTGTAGAGTATACATTTGTGCTAATGTGCTGGCTACCCTCTGGAAGACTGAATTGGGGCCTTCCAGAGCAAAAACCATGAGAATTGAAAACTTCAGTTGAAGTTATAGTTTTTGTAGCTAGCAGCTTTCACAGACTCACATTCTTTGTGGCTTGGACACAGAAATGGACATGTTACACACATTGATCAATGGGTTATGTTTATATCCACACACAAAATGACACTCACCACTTTTGCATCTATGGCCACTTGAGCAAAGCCCTTGCGATTACCCCACAAGAAGTTGTAGTTTTCATCGCTACAGAATGCTTCTCGAGCTCCACCTGGTGCAACACCCAATAAGTTGCCTTTCTTCAGAATTTCTACACATTCTTCTCTTCCACTATGCAGTGCAGGTAGCAAGTTTAAATAAATTTCTACACCTGCAATAAACATAACTAGCAGGGATCAATATAGTACATTAAACCTCATTACATAATTATGACTTCTACATATTGAAAATAAAATCTAATAAAAACTCAACACATGAACATACACACACTTCATCATTTTTAAATATGTCTACATATTATTTCATATCTTCATATTATTTCTTCAGATAAAACTGGAGATGTCATAGTCATTGGTAATAAATTGGGTATGACTACTCAGACATAATTAGAAATTACATCTTCAATCCACAGTAGCATGGAAATGCATTTGCACTTTCCAAGTGGGGCAGAGTTCTAGCCCTAATAATCATTATGGGTATATCTAAACTACATCCCTTTTTCGATAAAGGGATGTAAATTAGACATATCGAAATTGTAAATGAAGCCGGGATTTGAATTTCCCATGCTTCATTTGCATAATGGCGGCTGTGGCCTTTGCCTAGCTCTGCCTAGCCAGGGATGGAGAGTGGTTCCTCCCTAACAGTCTCGGAGTTAGGCACACCCCTCGCTACAACTATCTTTTCTGAATCAGAGATCCGACTATGGAAGGTAAATGCCTTCTGCGACAGCAAACATTTTGTCTACAGAGGAGAACGCATTCAAATCCAGGCCACAGAACGCAGACCACTGAACTTCCCCAAAATAATTCCTAAAGCACATAGGCTGTGTCTACATTGGCACCCTTTTCCGGAAAAGGGATGCTAATGAGACAAGTCGGAATTGCAAATGAAGCGGGGATTTAAATTTTCCCGCTTCATTTGTATAACTGTAACTGCGCTTTTTCCGGCTCGGGGCTTTGTGGAAAAAGCGCCAGTCTAGCGGCTCTTGCGGAAAATAAAGCCTTTTCCGGAAGATCCCTTATTCTTCTTAAAATCAGGAATAAGGATCTTCCGGAAAAGGCTTTATTTTCGCAAGAGCCACGTCTAGACTGGCGCTTTTTCCGTCAAAGCCCCGAGCCGGAAAAAACCATGTTTATACAAATGAAGCAGGAAAATTTAAATCCCGCTTCATTTACAATTCCGACTTGTCTCATTAGCATCCCTTTTCCGGAAAAGGGTGCCAATGTAGACACAGCCATAGTGTAAAAACCACCAAAACCTGATTAAAAATTGTCAGTGATCAATCAATCCATTGCAACCCTTGGTAAATTGCTCTAATAGTTAGTTTTCTTCACTGGTAAAAAATTTACATATTATATCCTGACTTTGTCTAGTTTCATCTTCCAGCTTTTGGACTGTTATACCTTTCTCTGCTAGACTGAAGAGCCCATCTATACTAGGGCCACCAAATTTGGTATACAGATTCCTCTTCTCCTAACTTAAAGCAAGGTCAGGGTTTGGTTGTGCCAGAAAAATGGGAAGCCCTGGGAAAAGGACAGTTTTCCATAACATGGAAAGGGAGGAACTGCTGTTCAGAGGAAGCAATATGAGAGTGGCCACTGGGGGAAGTGAGCCTGTATGGGAGAGCTATCCTGTAGCGTATCCAGAGGGGACAGTTGTACCACCAAAAGAGTGGCCAGCGGGGCTGGAGTTCTGTCATCTTGCCTCCAAACTTTCCGCCACGGTCCTTGGTCACAGAAACGGAGGAGTGGGAGCAGGGCCGTCCTTAGGATTTATGGTGCCCTAGGCAGGATTATTAAACTGGTGCCTGACTTCCTCTTCCACCCCTACCCCCCACTTTCCTTCCCAGAGACCCCAGCAGCCAATCCCCTCCCTCAGACTATGCTGCAGGCAGCGCATTCAGCCCTCTCTAGGACCCAGCCCTGCTGTTACATGTGTAACCCTTCCGCCGGGTAGGCCTGGCAGCAACCAGGGCCGAGTTCAATATCTAGGGCAGTGGTCCCCAACCATTTGAAGCTGCCAGGCGCCAGGGGGCATGGCCATTTGCCTGCCGGGCGCCAGAGGGTGGGGACACTCATGCACCCGGGAGCGGGGCCATGCATACGCCACACCCCCATGAGCCACGTGCCTGGGGCCAGCAACCCTATGCGCCACGTGGCCACGGGCGGGGCCGCCCATTCGCAGCAAGCCTGGGGCCAGTGTCCTCCAGAGCTGCGCGCCCAGGGCCGGCACCCCCCCATAGCCGCGCGCCCAGAGCCAGCACCCCCATAGCTGTGTGCCTGGGGGCAGGGAGGCCAATTTGCCGCGCTCCCGGGGCCGGCACCCCCCATAGCCGCACGCCCGGGGGCTGGGGTGGCCAATTCGCCGTGCGCCCGGGGCCGGCGCTCCCCATGCACCGCGCACCCGGGGCATGGGCGGCCAATTCGCCGTGCTCCCGGGGCTGGCGCCCCCCATAGCCGCGCGCCGGGCTGGCGCTCCCCATAGCCGCGCGCCTGGGGCGTGGGCAGCCAATTCACCGCGCTCCCAGGGCCGGCGCCCCTCATAGACACGCGCCCAGGGCCGGAGCCCCCCATAGCCGTGCGCCCGGGGCCGGGGCAGCCAATTCACCGCGCGCCCGGGGGCCAGAGCGCCCAATTTGCTGCGCGCCAGGGGCCGGCGCTCCCCGTGCTCCATGCGCCCGGCACCGGCTCTGGCACCGCGCATGCGCCACGTGCCCGGGGCGGGGCCAGCCCTGAGCACTTGGCGGGTGCACACAAATGCCCCCGCGGGTGCCATGGCGCCCGCGGGCACCGTGTTGGGGACCACTGATCTAGGGCTATGTCTACACTGGCGGGTTATTGCTCAAGAATGGCTGTTCTTCCAGAAAGCGTTGACACTGCCCATCCGCTCTTGCGCAAGAAGATGTACAGGATGGCGTGGTAAGAGAGGGCTTCTTGCACAAGAGCTACGCTCTTTTTTAACAGGTGTAAGCCCTCTTGTGCAGGAGCTCTTGAGCAAGAGGGCAGTGTGGACGCTCAGCAGGGATTTCTTGCGCAAGAAACCCCTATGGCTAAAATGGCCATCAGAGCTTTCTTGCGTAAGAGAGTGTCCACACAGCCATGGATGCTCTTGCGCAAAAAGCACAGCTCGCACATGGCAGTGTGGACGTTTTCTTGCACAAGAACTCTTGCGCAAGATGTTCTTGTGCAATAACCCGCCAGTGTAGACATAGCCTAGGGGTCCATCTCACACAGAACCGGCTCGAGCCCCCACCCAGTAGCCTGGGAAATTCACACACCCCTGGGCACCTCTGAGAGGCAATGCTTCCCCACTCGCAAGCACAGAGTCTGAGTGAAGAAAAGAAACTTTTAATGAAAGAGAGAGAAGTCACATGGCATTATCTTGGGAAAATACCACAACAGAGTTCACTTACCCAAACTTTCTCCGTACCCCACTTCAGATGCCCCACTTACAGCTCTGTCCAGTCAGTGCAGACCCTGACACATCATCCAGATGACTCCCCTCCTTAAGCCTGAGGCTAGGCCACCTTTGTGCTACTCCTGGGCTACGTCTACACTGGCAGCTTCTTGTGCAAGAACTCTTTTGTGGAAGAGTTCTTGTGCAAAAACTCTTCCACAAGAGAGTGTCTACACTGCCATAGGGGCTTCTTGCGCAAGCGCAAGAAATTCATGTTGCCTGTCTACACTGGCCTCTTCTTGAAGAGCTCTTGCACAAGAGGGCTTATTCCTCATGGGGAGAGGAATAACTCTTCCGGAAGAAGCCCTGTTTTCCAACGCTGTACTGTAAATTTACTTCTGGAAGAACGCTCGTGCAGTGTAGACAGCCGGCAAGTTTTTGCAGAAGAATATCTGTTCTTGCGCAAGAAGCTACCAGTGTAGACATAGCCCTGTAGTCCACTGGCCGCTCCCACCAGCCGGTCATTCCCGTCAGCCACTCCACTGGCTGCAATGGGTCTGGCTCCCGGCCAAACCAGTGATTTCAGCTCTTAGTGATTTCAACTCTTTAGCCATCACCTAGGCTGGCAAAAGATTCCAGCTTCCACTGGACTGGCAAAAAGACTCCTCATGGAGTCTGCTTTAGGTCTGTCCTTAAAACCAGGGGCAAAGGGACAGATTGAGCCAATCTTTCAGCTCCCCCCTGGCAGGCATGAAGCAGGCTGACTCAGCCCTCAAGCCCTTTCCAGCCCAACTCAGTTCATTCAACTCTGGCATGGGGGAAGCTTGTTCTTCTGAGACCTCTTACAATGATGGTGTCTCTCCTGCAAGCACTGGTGTCATATTTTACAGTTCCCACATTTAGGGGTTGCATGATTTGTGACCCCCACAACAGCCCCAAATTAGTTACAATACACCACATTCCATTCCAACACTCATCCTCCATCAGCCCTGGCTGAATTGGATTTACATAACCACACCTCGGATTCCTTCCCCCTCCTGGCATGAGCTGTATTTACATATCAACAGTTAACAGTTAATTATCTTGCAGAGCTAAACAATTGGAGTGAGCATACCCATCCCCCCAGGGCAGCTCTCCTTTTAGCTGGCTGATAGCAAGCAGTAGTTTAGTCCCTGCTTACACATGCTTCACTGCTTCCGTCCGTCCCAGCAGAGTGGTGCCCCAGAAATACTGGTGCCCTAGGCAACTGCCTATTCTGCGTATGCCTAAGGACGGCCCTGAGTGGGAGGAGAAAAAAGGCTCCTGGTGGCTGGGGGAGCCAGCCTCCTGCGTGCACGCATGCACGCACGCATGCACACGCACACCCCCCCAAGGCCCTGCCCAGAAGGACCCGGGTAACACCAAATAAATCTGCTAGTTATTAAATATTTGTTCTCCATCTTGCTATTTATTGATTGTAATCAATGAGTCTCTTACTATACAGCATGTTGTCTAATCCTTTAATAATTCTTGTGGTTCTTTTCTGAACCTTCTCCAATTTATCAACATCCTTCTTGAATTGAGAGCACCAGTACTGGACAAAAGTATTCCAGCAGCAGTCACAGCAGTGCCAAATACAGAGGTAAAATAGTCTCTGTACTCCTACTCGACATTGCCCTATTTATTTATACAGATTACATCAACCCTTTTGGCCAAGCACTGCATTGCACTGGGAGCTCATGTTCAGCTGATTATCCACCATGACCCCCAAACTTTTTTAGAGTTACTGCTTCCCAGGATGGAGTCTCTCATTCTATCAGTACAGCCTTTGTTCTTTGTTACATTTAGCCATATTACAACCCGTATTTTTTGCTTTTGCTCTCAATCAGTCATCTGCCCTCTTCATTATTTACCACTCCCCCAAGTAATGTCTTTGTGTCTGTAAACTTTATCATGGATGACTGTATGTTTGAATGTTTTCTTCCAGGCCACTGACAAAAATGTTAAATAATAAAGAGCCAAGAACTGATCCCTGTGGGATCCCACTGGAAATACACCCATTCTATGATATTGGGTGGAGACATGCCTCTCTCTCTTTTCTGACCAGGGTATTTCCAGGCTGAACCATTCCTTATTTTTACTGTGACTACTCCAACAAAACATAGGACACCTAAGCAGGCTTGTTTTGGCTTCTCTTCAGAGATGGTTAACAGTTACCACTATTAATCTACTCAACATTCTTTTTTTAAAGCAAGTATATTTTAGTCTTAACATGAAAGTAATACAGAGATAACACATTAAAAACAGTAAAAAGACCTATATGTATACTAATAAGCTTACTAGAGATCACTCCAAATCCAATAAGGGATCTGGCAGGAGCAGTCAGTCATTCAAACCCCATACAGGGATTTTCCTATGGTTTTGATCAGAACAAGAACTCAGTCTTTTGGGGCCCACGTAGACCCCGAGGATGGAGGCCTTCTGTGGATCACAGAGCCTGTCCATCTACTGGATCAGAAAGAAGACTTTGAAAAGTCTTCTTTGAAAAGTCATGGAAGTTGGGAGAGATTCCAGAAGACTGGAAAAGGGCAAATATAATGCCCATCTATAAAAAGGGAAATAACCCAGAAAACTACAGACCAGTCAGCTTAACTTTGGTTCCAGGGAAGATAATGGAGCAAGTAATTAAGGAATTTATCTGCAAACAACTGGAAGATAATAAGGTGATAGGTAACAGCCAGCATGGATTTGTAAAGAACAAATCATGTCAAACCAATCTGATAGCTTTCTTTGATATCAAGCCTTGTGGATAAGGGCGAAGTGGTGGATGTGGTATACCTAAACCTTAGTAAAGCATTTGATACAGTCTCACATTACCTTCTTATCAATAAAGATAAGGGAAATAAAACCTAGTTGGAGCTATTATAAGGTGGGTGCACAACTGGCTGGATAACCGTTCTCAGAGAGTAGTTATTAATAGTTCAGATTCCTGCTGGAAGGGCATAAGAAGAAGTTACTCACCCTGTGCAGTAACGATGGTTCTTCAAAACTAGCCAATAGACTGTCATAAAACGGAATTTTCGGGTCTCTCCTCCATGTCCATCTCTCTCTCTCTCTCTCTCCTCCTCCTCCTGCCTCCCCCCCTCTCTCTCAGCTCTCCTCCACCTCCTGCCTCTCTCTCCGTCTCTCTTTTTCTCCTCCCCCTCCTGCCTCTCACTCGGGGAACCGTGGAGCCCAAACGGCTGTTCGGGACCCGCACTCCCCGTGCGGGGGCAAGCAGCGCAAGCAGCTGTTTGGGCTCCATGCTCCCCATGCAGCACGGGGACTGCAGAGCCCAAACAGCCTCTTGTGCTGCTTGCTCCCACGCTGCTGCACGGCTGAGCGGCGCAGAATTCAGCCGAGCACCACGGCGGGAGGGGAAGGGGGGCAGGGCGGTGACGTACACGGCCAGGGGGCAGGTCCTGTCTGTGTATGTCACCGCCCCACCCCCCTTCACCTCCTGCCATGGCGCTTGGCTGAGTTCTGCGCTGCTCAGAACGGGGGTGCTGCATGGGGAGCGCGGACCCCAAACGGCCGCTTGTGCCACTTGCTCCCCCGCGGTGGCCCGGCTGAGTGGCGCAGAAGTCAGCCGAGCACCACGGCGGGAGGCAACAGCGCCCCCCAGAGGCAACACGTAATGCTACAGCGTTACAAAGTCTCAGACATTGGGCTACTATATTTCAAAATTTGTGTCCCTGTGGGTACTCCACTCAGGTGTCAGTGAAAATGCGATTGGAGATTTTTTGCCTGAAAGTGCCTTTGCGCACTGCAAGTGCACAGCAGCCGTCTTGCGCTGCTTTCCTCTGTTAGCTGTGAGTGCGGCATGAATGTCCCTCCATTCCTTTTCTACCAGAAATCCTCTTACCAACTCCAAAGTAGACGGGAAGAAGGGCGGGTAGTGGAGCACCCACAGTTACACATATCTTGAAGAACCATCTCATTCCTGTACAGGGTGAATAACTTTTCCTTCTCTGAGTGGTGTCCCTGAGGGTGCTCCATGCAGGTGACAGAAAAGCAGTACCCACAGTAGAGGGGGTGGGTCTTTGGAGTTTTCTGCAAAAGCAGCAAGGACAGCATCACCCACAGATGTGGTAGGTACTGGTCCTTACTTTAGTGCATAATGTTGTGTGAAAGTATGCGAGGAATACCATGTAGCCACTCTGCATATGTCAGCTAGCGGCACATTGTGTAAGAAGGCAGTGGATGCAGCCACTGCTCTGGTGGAATGCACAGTGACTGACTGCGGTGGCTCTTTGTTTCGGAGTCTGTAGCAAGTGTTTATGCAAGTTGCTATCCTTCTGGATATGCCTTGTGCAGAGTTGGTTTCTCCTTGGTAGGGCCGGACATGGATATAAAAAGTTTAAAGGACTTAAAAGGTTTAGTCCTATCTAAACTTTGCATCAAGGGTGTTTAATATTGCCTTCCTTGGGGAGTTATGTGGTTTGGGATGGTAAATGGGTAAGTAAATAGGTTTGTTGATATGGAAGTCGGAAATGACCTTCGGTAAAAACTTAGGATGGGGTTTGGGGATAATCTTATCCTTGGTGAAGAGTGCAAAGGGTGGACCCGACACAAGGGCTGTGATCTACCCTACCCTTCATGCCAATGTGATAGCAACAAGGAAGGATACCTTCATGGCCATGTGCTGCATTGAGGCTGTCACTAAAAGTTTGAAAGGTGGTCTTGTTAACAAGTCCAACACAAGGTTTAGGTCCCATAGTGGAACAAGCGGATGTATGTGAGGTCGTGCTTTTGATAGGCCAGCTAGGAACCACTTGTTAATGGGATGAGCAAACACTAAGACGTCATTCACCAGCTCATGAAAAATGGTGATGGCTGAGAGATGAACTTTTATGGAGCTAATTGAGAGCCCCGCATCACTGAGATCCATTAAGTATTCCAATACGGTACATATTGAGGAGGTATGTGGTTGTAGATGGCACTGACTGCACCATTTCTGAAACCTCTTCCATTTGTTTTGATAGGTGTAGCTCATGGAAGGGTTGTGACTGCTGAAGAGGATCTGTTTCACTTTCTGGGAGCAGGTAAGTTCAGTATTTTGGAACCATGGAGAAACCAGGCAGTAAATTTCAAATTCTGAAGGTTCATGTGGTACGTTTGCCCATTTTGTTAACAACTGGGAAGTGACAGGAAGCTGAATAGGTTTGGCAATTGACAGGTAATGAAGGCAGGAAACCAATGCTGTCTGAGCCAATATGGTGCTATTAAGATGATCTTCGCTCTATTCTCTCAGATCTTATAGATTACCCTGGGGATCAGGGGAATTGGAGGGAATGCATATAAAAAAGGAGCTGTCCATGTTATGGTGAACACATCCTCTGTGGAGCGTTTGCCCTGGCCCCCTCGGGAACAGTAGCAGTGACATTTGCAGTTGACTGTCATGGTGATGAGGTCTATGACTGGGAACCCCATTGCCAGAAGATAGGCAGGATGATTGTCAGGCTGAATTTCTACTCGTGCTGTTAGGAAAATTGTCTGCTCAGCTTGTCTGCTCTGGTATGTACATTGTGGTTGGTATAATGATGTTCTTCACTCACCAATTCCAGAACTTGATTACCTTGGCACATAGTGAGCGTTCATTGATGTAATGGATACAGGAAGTGTTGTCCGTAAGAACACATAGGGTATGACCTTGGATCAATGGCGCGAAATGGAGGCAAGTGTTGCGGACTGCCTGGAGTTCCAAAACATTGATGTGCAGGCTCATGTCTCGATGTGACCATCTGCTCTGCACCGTGTGGTGCCTGCAGTGAGCTCCCCAGCCTAGAGGGGAAGCATCTCTAGTGATTATCTGCAAGGGATCTGGGCGATGGAAAGGGACTCTGGGGAGAAGCTTGAGTGGGCAGGTCACCATTGCAGCGATGTCAGCACTAGCGTCGTGGATGTAATTTGCTTGGTGAGGCTGTGCCAGTTGGGAATATACCTGGATGTCAGTCAGGCTTGTAGGCATCTCATGTGGAGTCTCGCTAGGGACACCATGAAGGTCGTGGCTGCCATGTGTCCTAGGGCCTGTAGGCATGTGCGGACAGTTGTCACCAGGGCCTGTAAAATGGTTGGTACAACGTGGCAGTGTTTGAAAATAGCTCAGAGGGAGAAATGCCCTTGCCACTGTAGAATCTAATAGTGCTCTGATGAAGTCTATTCTCTGGATGGGATCCAGAGTAGATTTCTGTATGTTTATTAAAACCTCAAATAGGTAAAAACGTCTCAAGTAAGGTCTGTCATAATCATTGTATGTTGTTAAGAGGACCCCTTAATTAGGCAATCATTGAGATAGAATCATATACTCATAGGATCATAGAATACTACACCTGAAAGGGACCTTCAGAGGTCATCAAGTCCAGTCCCCTACCCTCACGGCAGGACCAAGCACCATATAGACCATCCCTGATAGATGTCTATCTAACCTGCTCTTAAATATCTCCAGAGATTGAGATTCCACAACCTCCCTAGGCAATATATTCCAGTTAGGAAGTTTTTCCTAATGTCCAACCTAAACCTCCCTTGCTGCAGTTTAAGCACATTGCTTCTTGTCCTATCATCAGAGGCCACGGAGAACAATTTTTTTTTCTCCTCCTTGTGACACCCTTTTAGATATTTGAAAACCACTATCATGTCCCCTCTGAGTCTTCTCCTTTCCAAATGAAACAAGCCCAATTCTTTCAGTCTTCCCTCGTAGCTCATGTTCTCTAAACCTTTAATCATTCTTGTTGCTCTTCTCTGGACCTTCTCCAATTTTTCCACATCTTTCTTGAAATGTGGTGCTCAGAACTGGACACAATACTCTAACTGAGGCCCAATCAGCACAGAGCAGAAGAATGACTTCTCGAGTTATGGGAATATGACAACTCCCTGCTTTCTGAGGAAGGCTATGACTATGGCCAGGGTCTTGGAGAAGATATGTGGTGCTGTTGATAGTCCAAAAGGTAGGACACGATATTGGTAATGTTCTTTGCCCACCATAAACCGGAGAAACCTCCTGTGGGCCAGGTGTATTGTTATATGAAAGTACGCATCTTGAAGGTCAAGGGATGAGAACCACTTGTCCAGTGCCAGGATGATGGTTCCCAACGTTACAATCCTGAACTAGTTGTTGCATACAAACTTGTTGAGCTTCCTGAGATCTAAGATTGGCCTTCATCCCACAGTCTTTTTCAAAAACATGAGGAAATAGTTGGAATAGAACTCTCTTACTTGAAACTCTGGTGGAATTCGCTCTATGGCCCCTAAACTGTGTAGTTTTTGAGTTTCTGCTAGTAGAAGAGGCTCGTGAGAGGGGTCCCTGAAGAGGGATGGGGAAGGAGTGTGGGTTGGGGTATAGACAGGAGGGGGATGGAGTAGCCAGTTCTTACAATCTCAAGGACCTCTCGGACTGCAGTGATGAGAGACCATTGGTGGTAAAAGGGCCTCAAATGGCGATGGAACATGTGGATGGTAGGCAATGGATATAAGGGGTGGTCACCCATGCCTTTGACCAAACCTTCAAATTTGCTGTTTGGGAGAAGCAGATTGGGACACAGATGCCTGGGCATGCTGCGCCCTTCTTCTATTCAACCAGTGCTTGGATCTGTTGTCAAACAGCCTCTGATGCTGCCTTTGGTAGGAGGTGTCTCTTGTCCTCTGATATGGGATGTATCTCCTCCTCTTATTGGGCAGTGTGTACATTCCAAGTGTCTGGAGGGTAATGCGCAAATCTTTCATTCATTTTGGCCACAAAAAGTTGAGCCCTATCAAACAGCAGATCTTCCACTTTGGTTTGCAGTTTCCTGGGAATACCAGATGACTGCAGCCAAGAAGTTCAGCACATAACAATCACCATTGCAGTTGACTGGGTCACCATATCTGCTATGTCCACTGACACCTGGAGCGCCGTATGGGCAATGGACTGGCCCTCTTTCATGATTGACTGCAGTTGTGGCCTCTTTTGTTCTGGGAGTCATTGAGCAGCTCCTGAAGCCTGGTTTAATTAGAACAATCGTAATTAGCCAGGAGAGCTGTTTAACCGAAATCCTAAACTGGAGTGTAGTTGATGAACAGACTTTCCTCCCAAAAATATCAAGTCTTTTGTGCTCCTTGTTCTGGGGTGTTGATTTATACTGTGGTTGTCTAGACCCGTGATAGACAGAATCAACAACCAATGAGTTTGGTTGGGGATGAGAGAAGAGAAAATCCATGTCCTTCACTGGGACAAAATATTTTCTATCGGTTCTGTGGTTGGTGGGTGGATGAGACACCGGTGTTTGCCATATAGCTTCCAATGACTACATAATGGCCTCATTTATAGGTAGTGTAATCTTAGAGGATGTGAAAGGTTGTAAAATTCTTAACAGCTTGTGCTGATTTTCTTGCACCTCTTGTAAGGGTATGTCTTGCGACTGCACTACCCTTTTGAAAAATTCATGAAATTGTTTCAGGTCATCTGCTAGAGGAGAAGAAGAGGACAGGAATTCTGCTTTGTCAGGGGAGGATGAGGACGGCTGAACTGGAGACTGGCTGTCTGAATCCAATTGCGATAAGTCATCGTCCTCCTCTATTAGACCGGTTTTTTAGCTGACGGTGAGGGTGGAGGATGAGATGGAAGGGATTAAGTAGTTTGTGGGGGAGACTTATCTGGGGTCCGCATCAGAGTATTTGCAGTCGAGTAACAAGATTGGTGCTGATGAGATGGTCAAAGATGGTATTGGCCATTTGGTTCCCAGGGTGGCCACTCAGGTTGGTATTGTTGAGGGAGATACGGCCATGGATGATTGACCCAAGGGTATTGAGGATGATGGTACGAAGGTCTGTGCCTGCCTGAGTGCCAAGAACTCACTGAAGCCATTGGTGACAAGTGCTGGGAGGAAAAACGGCTGTCCTGTCTGGTGTCAGGTCCAGTACCCAAAGATGACAGCATAGGAGAGAATGAAATATTCTTAGAGGGCTACTGGGGCAGGCTAGGCTCCTCAATCCTAGGAAAATGCAGAGGCGTCCTATCCACTGGCACACGTGAGGAGGGCACCGGAGATGGTGATGCTCGGTGCTGGGGGTCTGGTTCACTTGGTTTAGGCTTCGGGGTCTGCAGTGCCAAGGAATGCTTGGGTGCTGCTGGGTGCCAAGACTCACATGGTTGAAGTGCTGTGGTGTCTTTCAGCACTGGTGGAGGGAGCATATTTGTGGGTGCTGGCATTATTGGTGCTGGAGCGGTGCCCTTTCTTTTCAGTTTCAGCTCCTTTTGTCAGTGCTGTCTTTCATTTATGCACCGTGCCAGATGTTGATGGCACCGGAAAGCGCACAGCATGCAAAATAGACAGCACAGCTGGCAAGGAACATGCCAGAGAAGCCCAGGACTTATGGGAATCCTTTATGGGCGATGAGCTAGCCCTTTTTCTCAGTATTACGGGTTCTGTAGGAGCCGTTGTCTTGCCTCCTGGTGGCTGAAGAGATTTCTGCCAGAACAAGTTTTTAAGCCTCATCTCCCGGTCCTTCCTGGCCCTGGCAGTCATATTTTGACAATGTGGGTACTTCTGCGCCATAAGGCCTTCACCATAAGCACTTTATACACAAAGCGTGCCCATCTGAGGTGGGCATTGAGTCTCTGCAGGAGTCGCATTTTTTAAAACCAGGAAAACCTGGAATAATGCTGTACCGGGGCCAAGAACTTGGAGCAGGAAAACAAACAAGGGGAAAAAAACAGGGAGTAACTTTAAACAAAAAACAGTAACTAACTAACTACTAACAATAAACCAAGTAAAACTACAAACAACTAACTAAATTTTCCTTTCTTCTCAGCTGAGGAGAGCTCTGCTGGAAACTCTGTCATCACCAGCTTGGTGATGGATGGACCAGGCACCCTTGGAACAAAGGAAGGATAAGGGGGGCCCAGAATGTAGGGAGGTTGGGGGGCTACTCCAGCGGGTAAGGTACTCATCTCCAGAGCCAGAGGTCCAGGGCTCAAGCCCCACCCCCACCCTTCAGGGACAGCCAACCCAGGCTCCCAAGGGACATAGGACAGATAAGGGGGTTCAGAATGTAGAAAAGGAATAGAGGGACACTCGCACCATGTGCACAGCTGACGGATGAAAACAGCGTGAGATGGCTGCTGCACATGTGCAGTGTGGGAAGACACTGGTAGGTGAAAAACCTCCGAACAGTGGTGAGAGTACATGCCAACACCTGAGTAGAGCCACCCACAGGGACACCACTCAAAAGAGAACAAGTGAGATTCTGCAGGGGTCAGTTTTGGGACCAGTTCTGGTCAATATCTTCATCAATGATTTAGATGATGGCATAGAGAGTAAGTTTGCAGATGATACCAAGCTGGGAGGGGTTGCAACTGCTTTGGAGGATAGGGTCATAATTAAAAAAGATCTAGACAAACTGGAGAAATGGTCTGAGGTATATAGGATGAAGTTTACTAAGGACAAATGCAAAGTACTCCACTAAGGAAAGGAACAATCAGTTTCACACATACAAAATGGGAAGTGACTATCTAGGAAGGAGTACTGCAGAAAGGGATCTAGGGGGTCATAGTGGACCACAAGCTAAATATGAGTCAACGGTGTGACACTGTTGCAAAAAAAGCAAACATGATTCTGGGATGCATTAACAGGAGTGTTGTGAGCAAGACATGAGAAGTAATTATTCCGCTCTGCTCTGCACTGGTTAGGCCTCAACTGGAGTATTGTGTCCAATTCTGGGCACCACATTTCAAGAAAGATGTGGAAAAACTGGAGACAGTCCAGAGAAAAAGTTTTTGAATTCTAGAAATCTTGAGCTAGAATGAAATTCAAAAGACCACAGAGTTTCTCAAATGTTTGAAATTATACAATTTTCTGTAGTGCATAACTGGAAAGCATTTTATTTGAGTCTTAATAGTTGTCATAATTAATGTATAATTATCATGGTGTGAATTCACATTTCTGAATTTAAAATATTATAAACTCTCTCATTCAGAATAAAAAATACTTTACCTGGTAACATAGCAATGAAGTGATCAACTACTGAGTAGCAGACTCTTCTCTTCTGTATGTAAAGATTATAGATAAAGTAGCAGTAGTCTATAGGAAAGGGTCCATGGTAATAAACTATAAGCCCTGGCCCTTCTGGAATTTTTTCCATACCATGAAGTTCATAACCTGTCAAGAGTATAAAGTACAATTGTTTCAATACCAGCTTGATACCAATACATTTAACATAAATTCCTCAAGAGAGATGTGGAAATTCTTGAGTATATGAGAGAAAATTGCACCATGAGTACATTTTAGCATAACAATTAACTCTTGCTTCAGAAGGGTGGCTGAGTTAGTTTGTAACTGGAAAAACTTAAAAACAATGAATAGTCTAGCAGCAATTTAAAGACTAACAAAACATGTAGATGGTATCATGAGCTTTCATGGGTACAACCCACTTCATCTAAAGAAGTGGGTTGTACCCACAAAAGCTCATGACACCATCTACATGTTTTGTTAGTCTTTAAGGAATTATCTCTTGGTTCTGACAGTCAAACATTTCACTTTGAAGTCAAAATGCAGTGAGAAAAGGGCAGCATTATTCTTGATCTCCTGCATGACTGCACCAAATATCAGTCCATAGAGGCCTCAAGTATTGGTGCCATCTTGGGTCACTGTTATTATTTATAACTATTATAAAAAGAGTCAGAAATCGGGCCGGGGGCAATCTTACCTGTTGTGACAGGGTGTCTGCCCCACATTGGCCCTATCAAGGGTTAAATCCAACCCTAGGAGAGGGCTAGGGCTGTGGAACCAACAGCTGTGCCGAGTTGCAGCTAATTAGGGCCCAGACTGTATAAATAGGGGATCCTGGAGAGAGGGGAGACAGATACTTGCTCCAATGATGGAGCAGGAGGTATCTGGCTGCCCAGGCCTGAAGGTGGGATGCAGGGAGTCAGCCAGGGCAGAAAAAGGCAACAGGTCCACCCCTCCTTGCCATGGATGAGTGGCCATTTCAGACTGCAGTTTGCCCCTGAGATGGAGCTAGATGATGACTAGCAGTGGATCACTGAGGCAAGGTGGGCAAAGGAGGTAGGAGGTTCCCTGAGGGGAAGGACTGTGTGAGCACTGCAACAGGGTAGTACCCTGGGGGAAGGATTCTGCGGTCTTGGAGGGACCCAGGTCTTGTTACAAGGTGATGGAGAACAATGGGTAACAGCAGACAAGACATTGGCCAGAAGCAGGTGCTACAGGACTGAACTGATTCCACAAGTGACAGGCAGGTGGTACCGTGGTAGTGAGTCACAATCTATTTACACATGCAAATGGTATTTGTGACATACCCAGGATACAATCAAGCCTGTGAGTGACTGTACCACTCCTGCCCTCTAACCTAGTGCTTTTATGCTGTTTTGAACTGCTGTAGCTTCCCATCACAAACAGCCTGGGGTGTTAGTTACTTCCAGCTATGTCTGTGTGCTTGCATCTTGACAGTCATACCTAGGTTTCTACCTGCCTAAGTTGTACTGCAGGGAGACCTCATCATACTCCCAGTTCTGGATTTTCCCCAGCAATGTATGTCTTTTACTGCCTAGCCCTTCTCTGGACAATGCAAGCTAATACAAAACCCATTATTCTATGCATAGAAATGATAAGTACAAACCTTGTTATCGCAAAGGGAGTTTCCCAAACACTTCAATTCAAACACACTGGTTTTGATAAAACAATAAATCAAGTTTATTAACTACAAACAGAGATTTTATGTAATAAAGTGATGAGGAGTCCTGTGGCACCTTATAGACTAACAGATTTACTGGAGCATAAGCTTTCATGGGCAAAGACCCACTTCGTCAGATGCATGATTTTATGTAATAAGACATCAAATCAGATACGGTTACAAGAAAAACAAAATGCAACTATAGGTTGAACCTCTCTTGTCTGGCATTCTCTGGTAAGGCAAAATCCATGGTCCGGCATGATTCTAGTTACCTTATTTCCTTATCATTGGTGTGGCCAAGTTTCCCACCGTCCCATAGAGTTTAAGAATGGATGGTGTGACAAGATGCTGCTGTTTACCTATGGGGGGAGGTTGGAAAATTCAAATCCTCACAGATATAGAGGAGGTAATAGTTCAATCCCACCATGACACACGCTAGTTGCTAAACATGCATGCTATTTTACAAGGGCAAGTGAGCAGAGAGCATCTTACAAAATGGTTGCTGACTTTACAAGCTGATAACATCAAAGTAGATGTTTTGGGTAGCTGGACAACATCCGGTTGACATCCCACACCAGTGTGAGGCTAATCTGGGTAAAACCCAGCTCTAGGTGTTCCAGCCAGCCAGCCATAATCAATTAAAGAAAGAGACCTTTGTATGGTTTCAGGATGGGAGTCGTGTGTATTGGAGGGCAAGGGGACTGAGAGCTTAGCTGTTGTGGCATGAGGGGAACTCGATAGTCCATACTATTGGCTTTTTACTAGAAGCCTGGTCAGCCCAGCAAGCAGAGCTGGCAGCCTTACTGACACTTTTAAATGAAACAGACCCCACATTTGAGGTAGAATATTGGAGAGAGGGGGATTTGGATTATGTATTTTGTGGAGCCAGTCTAATATTAAGATGGTGGGTGGACAATCAGTTCTGGGCAGCAGATGGCTCCATTATTAAGCATTGCAATTGGCAAAGCAAGTGGAAGAGCTTAGTTGTCCTTTACATGAATGAATGTGGTAAAAAAGAAGGCACCCAATGCTAACCCCTAGGCTCTACAACATATTCCTTTTCCATGTAAAAGAAAGGCCTTGAAAATAATGAGTTATAAGGTCAGAAGGAATTTAAGTAGGGTTCAAAGAATAACGAATGAAATTCAGGGAAGTTTCTAAAAAGAAGGCTCCTACACAATAGAGATCACAGCAGATAAAAAGACAAATAAAACAAAGAGCTATGTCTTAGAAGAAGCCAGCATGGACCTTCCCATCCCACATAACAGTATTATCCCAAAAATGAGGTCTTATGTGAACCTAGGTGCAACAAGAAAAACTCTTGGTCAGCAAGAAGAGGGGAAGAAAGGAAACTAAATTTTATCTGGATTAAAACTGGAAACAAGGGTGACCCATCTCAAACTGAATTTAGCTGAAGTCAGAAACCACTTGTTTGTGAAAGGTTATAAAAAAGTAAACTCTTAAAAGATTAATTGCCAATACCTGCCTGACCACAGGCAAGTTGACCAAAATCGGTCTAAGTAACTTTAGCTCATTTGTAAATATCTTTACTGAATGCTTATAAATATTTTATTGCTGTTTGGATGCAGTAAATTGCTTATTGTTTAGCTTTTTTTTTTAGTATGTTTAGAGCAACTATATCACTACTATTTGGCCTCTGAATTTAATAAAGGAATGTACAGTTAAATTAGTGTTGTGGTAATATGCTGCATAAGAAATAATTCCAACAATCTGAGCACTGAAGTGTTGAGAGAAAGATGTCCAGGTGGCAACAGGTTGTTTAGATTTAGGCCTTGGCTTAAATGACCTCTTCTTATGTTGGCTCTGGAAGGATGTCAACTAGTGATACTACTGACATCTTAGATTAGGCAAAAATAAGATGTCAAAGACTGGGACAAAATTGTTTCTGATGATGAAAAGAAGTAGATCATCTCTTGCCAGAAGAAATCAAACACAGAAAATGGGCTATCAGTATTTCCTTCTTTAGTTATTCCAGCAACTCATTTGTCTTTTTTCTGAGAAGACCATCTCCTTTGAAGGACAGTTCCTCTAGTTCAGGGGTGGGCAAAATATGGTCCATGGACTAAATCTGGCCTGCCAAGCCTTTGGATCCAGCCCACGACCTGCAGGGACTCTCAGGCAGGCTCCCTACCTGACACAGCCCCAGGCTGCTCAAAGAGTCCAGATGCTGTGGCCATGTGTCTCTAGGCTTGGGTTGTACTGGTGGGGCCACTGCAAGCAGTCTATAGTTCTGTGATCATCTAACAGAGGTAAGCAGTAACAGTCTGGTGCTCAGGTCCCCACCCTCGGGTGGGGTAGACTACTGAGTAATCTTTAGCTCACAGCCCCTCAGCTGGGGCTGGCAGTACATAATAGTCTAAGGCTCTGGGTCTTTGGGCAGGGCAGAGCTGGGGCAGGCCCTTGCTCAGGGGTGGACAATCATTTTTGAAGGGGGGCCACTTCACAAATTTCTGAAGTGGTCGTGGGCCACCCTGGAAGGGAAGGGGCCTCAGACAGAAGAGGCAGGACCAGGAGGCTTCCCAAGCTCCCCTGCCCACAGGCCCTTGATTAGCGTTGGGGAGGAGGGAGCATGTGAAGTCTTTGCCCCTCGCCCCCTAGTACCTGGCTGTTCCCTCTGGTGCCGCACCCCTGGCAGAGAGAGGAGACTTTGCGTGCTTGCCTGTCCCCAGGTCTCAATTGGCCTGGGGGTAGGGGAGCAGCAGGGTGGCTGCCAGGTCAGATCAATCAGCTTGGCAGGCTGGATCCAGCCCACACAGACTGTCTTGCCCACCCCTGGGTAAAGGATTTGGGTGCAGGAGGGCCTGTGAGGTCTGGGAGGGAGTGTGGGTGAAGGATGCAGTTGTGACCTGGGGCACAGGATTGAGGTACAGGGGTTTGGGTTATGATCTAGGGCAGGAGGGGGTTGTAACCTAAGGCAGGGGACTGGGTTGCAGGAGGAGATGCAGGGGTTTGGTTGTGACCTGGAGCAGGAGGGGATTGTGATCTGAGGCAGGGAATTAGGGTGCATGGTCAGGGAGGGAGTATGGGCTCAGGAGGGGCACAGATGGTTTAGGTTATGTGGGGTAGGGGAGTAGGAGTTGGGGCGGGGGGCAGAGGGCTGAGGTGCCAGAGGCAAGTTCTGACTGGGAGACTTACCTGTGAGACTCCCAGCCAGCAGCCCAGCATGTGCTTCTCAGGCATGACCTCCCCCACTGCAACTTCAGACCATTGCTCCTCATTCTGTCATCTGCCACTACTGAGAACAGGTTCTCTCCATCCCCCCATTTAGGAAGTTGAAGACTGCTATCAAATTCCCCCTCGTTCTTCTCTTCTGTAGACTGAATAAGCCCAAATCCCTCAGGCTATGTCTACACTGCAGTTGTTTTTCAGATTCTTTTTTCAGAAGAGGCTTTTCTGACATTTGGCCCGTCTACACTGGGCCAAATGTAGGAAAAACCTCCTCTTTTGGAAGAGCCCTTATTCCTTATAAAATGAGGAATACAGAGCTTCCGAAAGAACGCGCCCGCTTTTTCGGAAACTGATCCAAAAAAGCAGACGTGTTCCCTGGATGCAGCAGAGTTTAGGTATCCTGGAAAAACTCTGTAGTATAGACATAGCCTCAGCCGCTCCTTATAAGTCACGTGCTTCAGCCTCCAAATTATTTTGGTTGCCCTCCACTGGACTCTCTCCAATGCTTTCTATAATGGCATCCCCAGAATTAGACACAGTACTCCAAATGTGGCCTCACCAGTGAAAAATAAAGGGGACTAATCACTATGTGTTTTTAGATTCCAGAATTTTACATAGGAGTTAGCCAAGAAACTGGGAACAGTGCAGGCCAAGCAGCAGTGTATTTGCCCTCCTCACCCCCTCGCAGCCCATACACATGGCATTCACAGGCTGTAGTGGCCATGCCCAACCCCATCTGTCAGTGCACACCTGCCCTCACTTGCCACCGCCATGATCTGTATGGTGCTCATCATCTTCCACAACATTGAACTCCACAAAAAGTTGAGGATACCAGTTTTTAATAATCAAATGATAGCATCTCACAATACAATAGTGTTCAGAGAGAAAAGAAGTCTTACCGTGCCAGAGTTTTCCAGTCACACTAAATAAGGATGCCACCAGGAACCTTGCATTGTCCCAGGACTTACTGGAAAAATCCTCACTTAAGCCGTTCTTTCTCTTGTAAATGAACAGGAGAAGTTTTAAAAAGCAACTCAAGATTATGAAAATTAAAACAGGTACAAAAAGTATTATGGGTAACATCCACAAGAAAAAGACAATATAGTATAAATAGTGGTACTCCACACCACTCCAGTCTTCTAATATGTATGTCAGCCAGGTCAAGCTAATCACAGATTCCTGCCGTAACATATGGGATTCGCTTTCATTTATCATCTTCTGTTGAAAAGAATTTGGCAAACTGAATCAAACTCTCTTCATAACCAACTTCTTAACCTTGCTCCTAGAAAGAGAGAACAGCTTGTTCATTTATTCCTAAACTACCAGAGAAGTTACAGACATGCATTCATTGTATTTAAATGATGTTCTTAATATCCTGTTTTTCTCATCTGAAGTAGGACTTGTGATATATGTTATGGATGCAAACACAAACACACTGTAGTAGTGCCAGAGGAAAATCAGCAGAAGAGGGGACTGACAGCAGCAGAGGATCCTGGCCTATGATGGACTGAAGGGTCATGGAAGCCCTGTGCAAGGCGATAAAGAGCAACACTGATGGAGATTAGGTGATTAAGAGAAGGAGTACTGAAATAATATTCCTGAGATTCAAGAGTTTTTATTCAGAACAAAAGTGAATGAAAGGTTTTCGTGGGGAGCAAAAGAGTTGTTCTAGGGCTGAAGATCAAATGAGGAGGGGAGAATTAGGAAATGAGACTGAGGAAGCAGCAACTAGTGGGTCAGAAGCTACATGAAAAATATATTAAAAAAGAATGACGAAGGACTGGGCACAGCAGCAAAAGGAAAGCTAGCAATCAGAGAGCAAGATGATCAAGGTACCAAAACAAGGAACCTTTTCCTTCTTAAATGGTCCTTTCCCCACTTACTTCTCTCTCTTCCACTGGAAGCCATTATGAAATCTTAACTATAGCGCTTGGGCTTTTGATATGATATATGATATATAATATATATTAAAAAAAGTTTTTCCTGTGGGACGACAGAGTGATGTCATCACGTCTCTCAGTGTCCCTTCCTCCCCTTTCCCCAGTGCTCGGCTGCCGCACAGGACCTGGGGAGGCCTCAGAGCGCCCCTCCTCCCCGGAGGGGACCAAAGCTGCGAGCCATGCAGCCTTTCCTCTCCCCTCCCTGATGCTCCACTGGGGGGCCGTGAAGCCACATGCCAAGCAGCTCCAGGAGCTGCGTGGCCCTTCTCCTTCCCCACTCCCTGGTGCTCCAGGGGAGTAGGGTGGAAGCCACGGGCTGCCTCCCCCTCTCCAGTGATCTAGGGAGGTGGGAGCCACACCTCCACCCCGCACCCCAGCCTCCTCACAGAGCCCCTAGGGCTTGGGCAAACCCAGGTCAGCCTTGCTCCAGCCTTCCTCCCTGGCAGCTGTGGGAAGGAAACAGCTAGCACCGGGGGGTGGGGGTGGAAGGAGCTGGAGCGGGGGGAGAGCCAGGGCTGGCCTGGCCTTGGGGGGGCCTGGCAGCTGGGGGGAGAGAGCCACATCTCAGTCTGGCCCTCCCTGGTGGGGGGGGGGAAGCTGGAGCTGCCTACCCCCAGAAAGGGGGGTTGGCAAGTGTAACAAGCAAGAGGCACTGCCTCCAAATATAACATAACATAAACCATAACATAATTAATAATGCTATATTTGAGTCTTTGCTTAATACATCAACTTTCAGTGGTATTTGTTCTAGAGTTGTTTTAGGTATTGTGAGGACTGATGAACAATTTTGTGCAAAGGACTTTGATATGAAGTGATACTACAAAACCCATGAATTATGAGCCATGCCCTGTGTAATAAGGTGGCTAACTTGCCAGATATTTGCTCTTCTTCTCCTGGGTCAGCAGTGACACTATCCAACATTCAGTACACTGGTAACAAACGAGGATAAATAACAAGGTGGCTTGCAGTTGCATTGCAAGAATACTCTTATGACTGTGAAGAAAGATTAGAACCCCAGCTTTACAGTTTATTAAAGGTGGGGTTGATAACATCACCTATGAAAGTTGCCTAACACTTCTTATTATAAAACCCTGTTTTAGCTTGTTTATAACTTTGCCAGAATTAAACATTTTGAGATTAAATGTCCCAGGCCAAGCAGAGGGGCCGAAAGAATTGCCAAGCCCTTGGGAAGGTGAGGGTGGTTGGCTCCATGCTTCTGGAAGGGGCAGAGTGTTGGGCAGAAGAGGGCGAGGCCGAGGAATAGCCTCCCCTTGCCAGCCCTTCAGCACTACCCAGAGCATGCCATGCAGGGCTCTGATGGTGATTTGAAGGGCCCCAGGCTCCAGCCACTGCCGCTCTGGGCCTTTTTAATATTCAGGCCCTGGGGCAGTTGCCCCCCCGGCCTCTTCCCCACCCCATCAGTGGGCCTGATACCAGGTACCTGTCTCAGGCTAAATTGTTCTGGAAAAATCTCAGCCAAGCTGAGAACGACACTGTTTCGCCCACATTTTGCCCCGCCGCTTCTGACAAACCTCAGTGCCTGCTGTGGCCGCGCGAGCTGCTGAAGGGCACAAACCGAGCGGGCGGCGCGAGGCAGGAACTGCGCTGCCGCCCGGGGGGACGCGAACCCTGCGGCTGCTCCCCGCCTTGCCGCTTGCTCCCCCGCGCAGCAGCCGCCGCTTGGAGCCAGCCTCGCTCCGGAGACCCCAGCTCCTCTGCCCGGCTGCGCACCTGCCTCCCGGCGCGCACCTGGCTCCGGCTCGGCTCCTCCGCCGTCCGGGCTGGGTTAGCAGCGCCGGGGGAGGCGGCACCTGGGCAGAAAGGCTGGTGTGGAAATCGGCCCACGGCACAAGCGGGAGCGCTCCCCCTCTCGGTCCCCAGTCCCCAGGCCTTGGGAGGGAGCATGAAGCGGGGCCAGAAAACATGGACAACGCTGGGGTGGGCAGCGCTCCGTTGGCGGGAACCGCGCCGCGCTCCCGCTCACTGACCTGCAGCCCCCACCTGGGGGTGGGTTTATTTTGGGGACTAGAGAGTTCGCTTCCCGCGCTGGGAGCTGCTGCACCACACACCTTGCAACTGGCGCGACTGCAACAGGGTTATTGCAGGGGGCAGGGGCAGCCATATCCCGGCTTATAACCACTGAGCCGCTCCCTTCCGCGCCCAGTGATAAAGCCCCCAGGGTCATAAGCCTCTGCGAGCAACCTGAGATACCTTGCTTGTATTGCTCAACTCTGTCTGAAGCAAGCGCAGAGAGGGGTGACTTTGCTCATCTTTTCCTAGATTCCAAGACCAGGAGGGACGTCTTAAAACCTATTTCGGTACTTCTGCTTTGGAAAAATCTGCATTAGCAGTCCACCAAACTCCTCAGCCAGCTTGTTTAAAAGTTTTGGATGCAAGTTATCTGGGACTGCTGAATTAAAACTGTCTAACTGTAGTAGTTGCTATTTAACATACTGAAATAAGACTATATGATCTGTTTTCCCCTAAATGTAGACCACATATTTATTGAACACATCTGCCTTTTCTGAATGATTATTGCTATTTCAACCTTTTCCACTTTGCGATGGACCACAGCCTTTGTCAGGATTCTTCTTTTTTCCAGTATACTTAAACTCCTGATTGTCCTTAACTCTGCTGGACATAGATTTCTGCTTGTGTCACTTTGCTTCCTTTATCAGTTTTCTATATCTCTTATTTCTATTATTTATATTCATTTTCATTACTATAAATTTCCCCTTTCTTCCATTTATGACATTTTGTATTAGGGTTCATACATACTACTCATGCCTGGAAGAGGGAGCTATAACATTTTAATATATGGAATTTTGTTTGGAAGAAAGGAAAAAGAGGAGGGAAGATGATGGACAGTTACTGGTGCATAATCATTTTCTGGTGAATTACAGCTGAATCATTTACTGATTCACTTTGCTTTTACCACTGTCAACTACTTTCCAACTTTCCTTTAAAGTAATAGCTTGGATATTCTGACAAATAAGGCATCCTTAAGCTTGTAGTGTAATGACATTCTTCTGCATAGGCAATCAGTTTTTGCTAACAGACTAAACTTTAATAGGCATACAGGTTGAACCTCTCTGGTTTGGGATTCTCTTGTCCAGCAACATCAGTGGTCCGGTAAGATCATGGATGTTGCTGGACCAGAAAGCCCCTGGACCAGAGGGTGCCCACTTGGGGCAACAGAGTCCTGGCACCTCAGGGCTGCGGAGTGCCAGCACCCATGGCTGGCCATGGCGCTCCACCAGGACCACAGCAATTGAGCTCCAGCAGCCCCAGAGCAGCAGAGCCCAGAAGCAGCAGAGCTCTGGAATAATGGAGCCCTGGAGCAACAGAGCCCCGGAGACCCTGGGGCAGCAGATCCTTGGCAGCACCATGACAGCGTAGCCCCAGTTGCTCTGGAGCAGCTGAGTCTGGCAACCTTGGGGCAGTGCAGCCCCAGAATCCTTGGGGCTGGCCAAAGAGCTGAGACCCCAGTGGCCCAGGGGCAGGGGAGGCTAGTGATTTGCTGACAGATCCTGGGAGAGCCCCCAGTCAACCTTCCTTTGTCTGGCAAACTCCCTTTGTCTGGCAAACTTCCTTTGTCTGGCAAACTCCCTCCTTCGAGACTGATCAGGTCCCAAGGATGCCAGACCAGGGAGGTCCAACCTGTATTTATTTATATTTGTATATAAAAATGGTCATCTATGTCCATCATTTTTAAGTGAACCAGAAGAAACTCAAAGAGAATAGCAGAGTTAGACAATGTTAGCTTCCTGGCTATGTCTAGACTACACTCTATTTTTGAAAGAGGATATGCAAAAAACCAAACCCAAAACCAAAAAACAAACAAAAAACCCCAAACAGATACCTTGTAGAGGAGGAAACAAAACAACTAAGGGACAGAATGTATTATTGAGATGAATGGGAGGAAAGGAAAATTAGGAAAGCTGCCAACATCCATTTTCACATGGTTTAGCCCTCCTCTGACATCTCTAACACTTTGTCTTCACTAGGAAAAAAAGGCATAGTCTTAACTAGAGTTAACTCAGGGAAAAATCCTAGAGAAGACAAGGCAGTTTTTATGTGAGTTAGCAAATTAATTTGAAGAGAAGAAAGTGATGCTATGAACACTCATCTCTACTGTCCTTGTAGTGTAAGCAGGACAGTATTTACTCATTACCATTAGAAGGTAAAGGAGAGGTTCACTCCCCATGGTTAA
The DNA here is from genome assembly GCA_019425775.1 of Rafetus swinhoei. Taxonomy (NCBI): domain Eukaryota; kingdom Metazoa; phylum Chordata; order Testudines; family Trionychidae; genus Rafetus; species Rafetus swinhoei. The sequence continues at coordinate 66,302,840 of CM033424.1, read as the reverse complement.
CTCACAAGTGTACTTTGGGTCATTCCAAAGTCCATTGAAATCAATGGAAAGATTTCCAATGACTTCACTAGGCTTTGGGTTAAGCTTTTTAGTTGAAAAAAAAAAAGAGTGATCATTGGGGATAACATTGGCAAATATCTGGAGAAAAAATCAACACATAGTTAATATAAAATCAGTTCAGTGGAAATGAATCAACTCTGGTTCCAACTGAAACTGTGTTTATATATAGGGCTTTGTATATACCATACGTGCAAAAGGTTGAATTTGAATGACTAACCAAATACATGTAATATTAGATAGATTAAATGCTGCATTTAATTTTTGTGTATCTTTCTGTTTTTAAATCCCACCAATCTACCCATCACTTTCTGGTGTTTGCCTATCTCGAACAGAAACATGGAATGATGGGCCATCTTCTGAGGTCAGGGCTGAGTGCAGACATTATGGCAATAAACAGTCTAGTGGTATATGGCCCTGGGCCATGTTGGGACACAAGCAGCAGCTGTGCTCTCTGTGCCTTTGTTCCCCTACAGAAATAGGGACTGAAATTGTATTGTTTCATACAATCCAAAATCTTTCCCCCTCCTCCTATCCATCTCCACCCAATCTTGGCACGCCATACTCATCATGGCTAGGGCTGCAGAGTGTAACTGTGCAGGCTGGTATCCTTCAATTGCTCAGGCCCATATGCTGGACAGCAGAGGGTGAACAACAAAAAGGACTGGATTGGTTTGTGAATTTTAAAAAAAGTTGTAAAAATTATGTGATGTGGCTGACATTACAGGATGGAAAAAGTTACATGATGGGTATATGATGTTTAGATATCTCTGAGACTCATTTTTACCCTACAACATATTTCAAAAAATTCCCAAATGGCATTGCACCAGACAGTGCCACACTGGGAAACCTGCCCCTAATGCACCACACTTCATTGTCACAAGTACTCCTGATGAATATGGGGAGTGCCAAATAAGCAGCCAAGTATTACCTGCACGTAAGCAATTTACTAACTTTAGCAGCTGTAGACCAACATACCTTGCATTGACCAAAGTTTCTATATAGACATGGCCTAAGACAGGTTTTACAAATCTTTTCTTAAGCCTGTGTCTACACTACAAAGGCTATACTTGCATAGTTATGTCAGTGTAGCTATGCTAGCATAACACTGTAGTGTAGATGCAGCCTACATCAATGAGGGTACGTCTAGACTACAAGCCTCTTTCGAAAAAGAGCATCTAGGCTACAAGCAGATTTTTCGAAAAAGCGTCTAGACTCTCTCTTTCGAAAAAGCACAGTTTGCATTCAATAGCACCTTTTTTCGAAAGAGTACTTTTGAAAAAAGGCATTATTCCTCATAAAACGAGGTTTACCATGATCGAAAAAACTGCCACATTCTTTCGATTTACTTTTGAAAGAACGTGGCTGCAGTCTAGACGCAGGTGAAGTTTTTTCGAAAAAGGCTACTTTAAAAAACAAACAAACCCTGTAGACACACCCTGAGAGAGGTGTTTGTCAGTGCAGGAATATCACCTTCCTGAATGATGGTAACTACATTAAGAGAATCATTCTTCTATTAGCATAACTGTGTCTACACTGGCGGTGAGGTTGGGATATAGTTACATCAGTCAGGGCTGTGGCTTTGTTGACCTAACTTTTCAGTGTATACCAAGCCTAAAATATGTTTGTTAATCCTCCACATGTTGTTAATAAAGGCCTCAAGGACAAGCTTTCCTCTGAGTCATGATTATATGAATCACATCCCTTCCCTTGTTCATTCTTGTGACAATTAAACTGATGGCTATCATGGAAAAGAAATGGGGAAATCTTTGAATGTCATGTTCTTTCCATGCAATTTACCAGCTTATAACAAGTCAAACCAGTACCTCCATATGTACCCAGCAAGTAATCTATGCACCACTGTTTGGAAACCTCAGTTGCAAGAGGGCGAATGGCAGAGAAGAGTGTTTTGAGATGAAAACTAGTGCTGCTGGAATCTTAGAATTCCCATTCCTCAGGAAATTCCAACATTTAAAAATTTCCTTTAGTCCTGAATCAGAATGAAAAAAGTAAACATTTCAAAAATGCCCACAAAACAAATATGTTTACATTTTGTTTTGGCAATATCAACACTAACTTATCAAAACTTTTATGTATATTATAATATAAACATCAAAATGATAACTGAAATGAAGCACTTTGCAAATGTCTCATCAAACATTTTGACAAAAATCAGTATGTTGAATTCAATTAAACCTGCAAAAGGTCCCCGTTTAACTGAATTAGTATTTGCCAACAGAAAACAGTTCTGTCAGAAAATTTTCAATCAGTTCTAATTAAACAATGTTCAAATCTATGAAGAATTATGAGAATTTAAGACAATGAATTCATAAGTCAATGATATTACAACCACAGCTGTGTGTTGGTGAGCAACTGTGTAACAATGAGTGAGGTACTGTACAAGGCATTACTTTATAAGAAACTAATAGACAGAATATTTTATATTTGCCTCTTATCCTTAAAAAGTAAGAATTTAAATACAGGACACTGGTGATTTCTCTTTTCAAATAAAGAATCACATTACTGTTGGGGTTCCTCTGTGCTAATGAAAAATAAATAAATAACAGGCAATTCTCTTTAATTGATTGTAGACATTGTTAGCTGGCCCTATAAATCCATACTCATAAACATTACAAGTAGCAATTTTAAAATATATATTTAATACAACACTAAGGCTACGTCTAGACTGGCATGATTTTCCAGAAATGCTTTTAACGGAAAAGTTTTCCGTTAAAAGCATTTTCGGAAAAGAGCGTCTAGATTGGCACGGACGCTTTTGCGCAAAAGCACTTTTTTCGGGAAAAGCGTCCGTCGCCAATCTAGACGCGCTTTCAAAAAGCCCCGATCGCCATTTTCGCGATCGGGGCTTTTTTGCTCAAAACAAATCTCAGCTGTCTACACTGGCCCTTTGCGCAAAAGTTTTGCGCAAAGGGACTTTTGCCCAAACGGGAGCAGCATAGTATTTCCGCAAAAAAAGCACTGATTTCTTACAGTAGGAAGTCAGTGCTTTTGCGGAAATTCAAGCGGCCAGTGTAGACAGCTGGCTAGTTTTTCCGGAAAAGCAGCTGATTTTCCGGAAAAACTTGCCAGTCTAGACACAGCCTAAGACTCTAAATTTAAATACACAAGTCAGGAAATAGCTAAGATTCTTATGGTAACTCAGCCTATGTTACACATCTATATATATATATATATATATATATATATTTTAGAGTGCATCTGTCTGACTTTGTCTGTCTGCAAGCCCATTTGTTCAAGACCTCCTACTAAATGGAAAGAGCTAGAGTCACCAAATGTATACTATTATATACTAATATTTCCAGTTCTTTCTGTTTATTCCCCATATGCCTTATATTTGTGTATAAACATCTAAGATGTTGAGCAGATTCCCCCATTGATTTTCCTTTTGTTGCTCTTGTGGCCCTATGGTAATTTTTCATGTCCCCTACAATATATAATCCTCAGTTATGGTCACTCTTTTTTATACTTACCTGGGCTTTTGTCATCTGTCTCCTTTGAGCCTAATTTAAAGCCCTCCTCATTAAGTTGGCAAGTTGGTGCAGGAAGATGTTCTTCCCCTGTTGTCCAGATGGACCCAATGGTGTCAGGACCCACAAAGCCTGGGGGCCATGTCCCTGTCCCCACACTTTTTAACATGGGCATAGTTTGGAGAGCAGGGGCAGTGTTGTCCCACTCAAACTACTCCCCTCAGGGAGGCATGGAGCAGTGTCAGCTCTGCTGCCCTTCCAGTGCAGTTTCATGCCTGCCCAAGGCTTAGAGTTGCGGGGACAACACCACTGCAAGATACTGCCCACTTGCTAGTGACACTCCATACCTGACCAAAGCTTACAGGTTGAGGCAGCAATTCCACCCCTTGTGCCCCAACTATGCTGATGTTAAAAGTGGATGGCACAATCCCTGACTCCCTAGTTCCAGCGTCAATGACCCACAAACTGACCCACAAAGGTTCGGACACCCTTGGGTGGACCCCACCTCTTCCTACCAGATATTCTTCCCGGAACAGTATCCCTCCTGTCAATATCAATTGCACAGTCATGCATTAATCTGCAGGATGTGCATGTGTTTGCCTAGGTCCTTTCTCTCAACTGAGAGGATGGACAAGAACACAACCTGCACTCCTGACTCATTTGCCTTCTCCCTTGCTCCCAGAAACCTGTAGTCACTGCTGACCTTTTCACGATCATACCTGGCAGTGACCACATGGAGTAGTAATCAGAGTGATGGATGAGTCTTGTCAATTTTCATGTCTCAATGCAGGCTTCAGACAGGCAGCACAACTCCTAGGATATCAAGTCAGGTTAGCAGATGAATGCATCTGTTCTTCTCAAAAGGGAGCCCCTGACCAGCAGCTCTGTGTCTCCTCCTGTCGGGTACAGTGACCACGAACCTTTCAGTGTGAGGGACAAATGGATCTTCCTCCTCAGCCATTGGGATCTGTGCTCACCTCCTGTTGCCAATACAGCATATGGGAAATCTGATCGGTCCCAAAGTACTTCATGTCTTTTCACAGGTCCTGTACCTCTTGGTCATAGACTCATGCCGTTCTTGGATCAAGGGTGAGTGACCCTATATCCTCACATCAGTTTAGTCACTTTGTACCATTTACAGTTCTTTGTTGGCCAGTCCTCTTGAACCCTTGAGGGTGAAACTCCCACAGATTTGTGACCTGCATTAGCAATTTGCATTAATTAGCCACTCGTGATTTGAATTCCTATATTAAGGTGAAGATAGAATTCATATAACATTTATAAAGCTGATACAAGTCTTCAAATATTCTAGGCGTCCATAGTGTATGTCACATCTCATACGAAAGTGGACTGCTAACAGGGAGTTTGGAGAGGGAGTTCTCCAGGTAAAAGAGGAGTAAAAACGGGACCCTTGTGGTAAGTGGCTGTCTGGAGTGTGTGTTTGTGTGTGGGGGAGTTATTTGCTGTGTGCTGAGCTTGTGTTTGTCTGTTTGGTTGGTTTGTTTGTTTGCTTGAAGGAGCTTCTAAAAGGTTTGAAATCTAGAAGCCTCTGTTAATTGGCTGAGCCTCAGTCAGGGGAGGGGCTACCAGAGCTATATAAGCCTGTGACTCAGCGACCAGGAGCTTGCAAACAGGAACTGCTAACAGGAGTTTGGAGAGGGAGTTTAGAGGGGAGGTTAGAGGGCACTAGTGACTTCTGGCCTTCTTTAAAACATAACTCTTATAATAATCTATATTCCAGAGGTTTAAAAGAATCCCAGTTTATACTTTAAACTTATTCATTAGAAAATGGAGACAGAAGCCCAGCAGCAGAGTGGGGCTATCCTGTTTATTGCCGGGTGTAACATGTATGATTACCTGCCCTGTGGGCGGGTCGCGATGTGTGCACCTTGCAAGGAGCTCCTGACCTCAGAGACCGAGTTCGGGCTTTGGAGGCCAGGGTGGCTGAACTGGAGGAGCTAAGGGAGGTAGAGAGATATGTGGATGAGACTTTCTGGGACACTGTAGTACTGTCCCACCTCCAGTCTGAGAGCCCCAGTGCTCTTAAGGAGGATGAAAGTCTCAAGGAACAGAGCATTCAATGGGAGCAGAGGGAAACCATCCTGTAGTTGGGACCCTCCTCCCAGAGGATGTTGTATCCTCTCGCACTGAGGATACCTCTGAGGGGAGGGAATGCCAGTTCGAAGAGGCAGGTGTTAGTAGTGGGTGATTCGATCGTTAGAAACATAGATAGTTGGGTTTGTGATGACCGGGAGAACCGTATGGTCACTTGCCTGCCTGGTGCGAAGGTTGCGGATCTCTCGAGGCATCTAGATAGACTTATGTGTAGTGCTGGGAGGAGCCGGTGGTCGTGGTACATGTAGGTACCAATGACGTAGGGAAGGGTAGGAGAGATGTCCTGGAGGCCAAATTTAGGCTGCTAGGAAAGAGACTGAAATCCAGGACCTCTATGGTGGCATTCTCGAAATGCTTCCAGTTCCACGCGCAGGGCCAGGTAGGCAGGCAGAGATTCAGAATCTCAATGCGTGATGAGACGATGGTGTAGGGAAGAGGGGTTTGGATTTATTAGGAACTGGGGACACTTTTGGGAGAGGGGAGCCTATACAGGAAGGATGGGCTCCACCTAAACCAGGGTGGAACCAGACTGCTGGCACTAAACATTAAAAAGGTCAGAGCAGTTTTTAAACTGAGAGATGGGGAAAGCCGATTGTGGAGATGCACGAATCGGAGGGAGACTTCTCTTAGAGGAGAATCCATTGATAGAGATTCTCTAAGCTGTAGTCAGAAAGAGAGGAGGGAGAGGGCAAACCATGGGCCAGAGCAGACAAACAACCACGCACAAAGGAATCCAATGCATCAGGGAAGGGCAGACAACAAGCAGTGGCAAATTTTTAAAGTGCTTCTACACAAATGCTAGGAGTCTGACTAATAAGATGGGTGAACTAGAGTACCTAGTATTAAATGAGGAGATTGACATAATAGGCATCACTGAAACCTGGTGGAATGAGGAAAATCTGTGGGACACAATCATACCGGGATATAAAATATATCGAAAGGATAGAGCAGGCCGGGTGGGTGGCGGAGTGGCACTGTATGTGAAAGATAATGTAGAATCAAATGAAATAAAAATATTAAATGAATCAACATGTTCAATAGAATCGCTATGGATAGTAATTCCATGCTCCAAAAATAAGAAATTAGCAGTAGGGATATATTACCGACCACCTGACCAGGACAGGGATACTGACATTGAAATGCTGAGGGAGATTAGAGAGGCTACCAAAACAAAGAACTCTATAATAATGGGGGATTTTAATTACCCCCATATTGACTGGATACATGTCACCTCAGGAAGAGAAGGAGATAAAATTTCAATGGCTTAAATGACTGCTTCTTGGAGCAGCTGGTGCAGGAACCCACAAGGAGAGGCAATTCTCGATTTAGTCCTGAGTGGAGCGCAGGATCAGGTCCAGGAAATAACCGTTACAGGACCGCTTGGGAATAGTGACCATAATATAATAACATTCAACATTCCTGTGGTGGGAAGAACACCTCAGCAGACCAGCACCCTGGCATTTAATTTCAAAAAGGGAATTACACAAAATGAGGAGGTTAGTTAAACAGAAATTAAAAGGCACAGTGACTAGAGCCAAATCCCTGCAAGCTGCATGGAAACTTTTAAAGACACCATAATAGAGGCCCAACTTAAATGTATACCCCAAATTAAAAACATAGCAAGAGACCTAAAAGAGTCACCGTGGCTTAACCACCATGTAAAAGAAGCAGTGAGGGACAAAAAGGCATCTTTTAAGAAGTGGAAGTCCAATCCTAGTGAGATAAATAGAAAGGAACATAAACACTGTCAAATCAAGTGTAAAAATGTAATAAGAAAAGCAAAAAAAGATTTTGAGGAACAGCTAGCCAAAAACTCAAAAAGAAATAACAAAATGTTTTTAAGTACATTAGAAGCAGGAAGCCTGCTAAAAACCTGTGGGTCCCTAGACGATCGAACTATAAAAGGCGCAATCAAGGACGATAAAGCCATTATGAGAAACTAAATGATTTCTTTGCTTCAGTCTTCACGGCTGAGGACGTTGGGGAGATTCCCAAATCTGCACCGTCCTTTGTGGGTAATGAATCTGAGGAACTGTCCCGGATTGAAGTGTCATTAGAGGAGGTTTTGGAACAAATAGAAAAACTTAATGTTAACAAATCTCCGGACCGGATGGCATTCATCCAAGGGTTCTAAAAGAACTCAAATGGGAAATTGCTGAACTATTATCTGTGGTTTGTAACCTATCCCTTAAATCGGCTTCCGTACCTAATGACTGGAAGGTAGCCAACGTGACACCAATATTTAAAAAGGGCTCTAGAGGCGATCCGGCAATTACAGACCGGTAAGTCTAACTTCAGTACCTGGCAAATTAGTCGAAACAATAGTAAAGAATAAAATTGTGAAGCATGTAGAAGAACATAATTTGTTGGACAAAAGTCAACATGGTTTCTGTAAAGGGAAATCCTGTCTTACTAATCTATTTTTCTTACCCTTCCGCACTTTGCGACAAGGGGGATCCTAGATATAGTATACTTAGATTTCCAGAAAGCCTTTGACAAGGTCCTCACCAAAGGCTCTTGTGTAAATTACATGGCCATGGGATAAGAGGGAAGGTCCTTTCTTGGATTGAGAACTGGTTAAAAGACAGGAAACAAAGGGTAGGAATAAATGGTAAATTTTCAGAATGGAGAGGGGTAACTAGTGGTGTCCCCAAGGGTCAGTCCTAGGACCAATCCTGTTCAACTTATTCATAAATGATCTGGAGAAAGGGGTAAGCAGTGAGGTGGTAAAGTATGGATGATACCAAACTGTTTAGGATAGTCAAGACAGAAGCAGACTGTAAGGGACTCCAAGAAGATCTCACCAAACTGAGTGATTGGGCAACAAAATGGCAAATGAAATTTAATGTGGATAAGTGTAAAGTAATGCACATCGGGAAAAATAACCCCAACTATACGTACAGTATGATGGGGGCTAATTTGGCTACGACAAATCAGGAAAGAGATCTTGGAGTTATCGTGACAGTTCTCTGAAAACTTCCACACATGTGCAGCGCGGTCAAAAAGGCAAATAGGATGCTAGGTATTATTAAGAAAGGGATAGAAAATAAGACCCAGAATATCTTACTGCCCCCTGTATAAAACTATGGTACGCCCACATCTTGAATACTGTGTACAGATGTGGTCTCTCACCTCAAAAAGATATTTTGGCCTTGGAAAGGGTTCAGAAAAGGGCAACTAAAATGATTAGGGGTTTGGAACGGGTCCCATATGAGGAGAGGTTAAAGCGACTGGGACTTTTCAGTTTAGAAAAGAGGAGACTGAGGGGGGATATGATAGAGGTGTATAAAATCATGAGTGGTGTGGAGAGGGCGGATAAAGAAAAGTTATTTATTAGTTCCCTAAATAGAAGAACTAGAGGACACCAAATGAAATTAATGGGTAGCAGGTTTAAAACTAATAAAAGAAAGTTCTTCTTCACACAGCGTGTAGTCAGCATGTGGAACTCCTTGCCAGAGGAGGCTGTGAAGGCTAGGAATATAACAGAGTTTAAAGAGAAGCTAGATAATTTCATGGAGGTTAGGTCCATAAAAGGCTATTAGCCAGGGGATAAAATGGTGTCCTTGGCCTCTGTTTGACAGAGGCTGGAGAGGGATGGCAGGAGACAAATCGCTTGATCATTGTCTTCGGTCCACCCTCTGGGGCACCTGGTGCTGGCCACTGTCGGCAGACAGGATACTGGGCTAGATGGACCTTTGGTCTGACCCGGTATGGCCGTTCTTATGTTCTTATGTTCTCAACAATAGTCTGAATATTCCATGTTTCCAAAGTATCACATCTGTCATGTTGCTAATGACTTCTATGGGGTGGGTTCAAATCCCAAATAGGTCTTTAAGTATTCTGGCCTGAGAATCAGTTCTTCTGAGGGCCAAAAGAGGGAACTGAGAGCAGAGCACCTTCAGGGCTGTACTGGGACAAGAGGGTACTCTGTGACACCCCTTGGTCACAAATCAACAGCTATTTAAGGATATATCTACAGTTCATTTACTCTATCAGGTGTCAAGTATCGGAGGGATAGCAGTGTTAGTCTGAATCTGCAAGAACAACAAGAAGTCCTGTGGCACCTTATAGACTAACAGATTTATTGGAGCATAAGCTTTCATGGGCAAAAACCCACTTTGTCAGATGCACGCATTTGATGAAGTGGGTCTTTGCCCATGAAAACTTATGCTCCAATAAATCTGTTAGTCTATAAGGTGCCACAGGACTACTCGTTATTCTATCAGGTGTGTTTTTCTTCTTTATAGTTATGCTTGAGCTGGGCTCAAGCAGCAGGTGAAGACAAGCCATAAAGAAAAGATTTGTGACACTAAGACTAAATCTGGTAGGCCCTCTCTAGTTATATAGAGTTCCACCTTCCTTTGGAAGTTTTAAATAACAGAATCAGATGGGGGCGGGGGGAGGACAGGAAGGGAAGCCCTTTCTCCAAAACCACTCCACTCCAAACCGAACACGTAAAAACTCTCCAGTGGGCAACTTCAAACCAAATACTAAAAGTAAATGGAAAGGTTTGTTAAACTGAAAGAAATCCATTGGAGACGCTTAACCACATGATAGCAGACAATTTTATTCTGATGCAAAAAAGTCAGCATCACAAAACTGGTTTTACATCTGTTTCTCCTTGCTGATGGGAGAAAGATAGATCATGTCCAGATAGACCATGTCATGCATGTATTTTGTAATATATTGTGTGAAGAAAATTTGTAATTGTTTAAAGTAAGGTATAGTAAACTGTAGATTTAAATATTTCACAGCAAAATATGTACATTTTCACTATAATATTTAAACAAACTGGTCATCTTTCCAAGTCAGTTGACCCAGGCTTTGAGATTCGGTGCTGCAGGTTTTCTTTATGCTGTTAGACATACCCTTTGTTCCTAGCCTACTGCCCCGAAGGAGTCAGGGGCCACAGCTCTAGAGAGGATACATTTCTAGAGGGGATGTACACAGTAGTTAGGGATTTTTCCTATAACTGAGTAATGTAGTTATACTAACCTAATCTCCTTGTGGACACCTGAATCACTGCAAACTTGAGTTTAGAAAAAAATCCTTTTTTTGATTAAAAACAATGGACTGTTCAACACTGATATATTTACAGAAGGATATGTCCTGTTTCATCTACCTTTCTAGTACATGTAGTAATGGCTAGGAAAATAAATGTTAAAGATAAACCTGTTTTTAAAATTACACAACCTAACCAAAGTTGAGTACTGCCACACTCAATATAACCAACACCTGTCCATTCAGACTGTACAGTGGTTTCAAGGAGGGCTGACGAGCAGGGATCACAAGTCATCTCACAAAACATTTGTACATTCATCAGCCCTGCCACAGCTCCCTGCAGTCCAGCTGGGATGTCACACTCATCTTGCAGTGGTACGGCGCTTCCTCTGCGCTTTCTCTGCAGTATGTCATCCCACGCACCAGGGGATGGTGTGGCAGCTGCTGGGAGCCAGGTGCTCTCTTGGTCTCACCTCATGCTGATGTTGGGTTCTCTACTGGACTGCAGCCAGCCCCGCAGCCAGCAGGAAGGGGAGTCCGCACAGCCATGGCCAGCAACGGTGAGGAGGGCACCAGCCTCGCCAGCACCCCGCACCTTCCTCCCAGCCCAGTGCCTCAGGTCCCCACCCAACTGTCACCCAACTGCCCTGGCACCCCCCCCCCCACCAACTGCTCGACACTTCCCACCTGCCCTGGCACCTCCACCCAACTGCCCCAACACCTCCATTCGACTGCCCCGGCACCTCCCATCTGCCACCGCACCCCTACCCTCCTGCCTTGACTCCCCCCCACCTGGCCTGATGCCCCGTCAACGGCCCTGGCACTTCCACCCAACTGCCTTGACCCCCCAACTGCCCCAGCATCTCCACCCAACTGCCCTGGCCCCCTCAAAAGCCCTGAGCCCCTGCAAATGTCCCAGCACTTCCACCTAACTGCCCTGATTCTTCCAACTGCCTTGGCCACTCCACCCAACTGTCCTAACCCCCCAAACTGCCCTGAGACTGTCCCAGCACTTCCATTCAACTGCCCTGACCCTCCCCCCACCAACTGCCCTGGCACTTCCACCTAGTTGTCCTGACACACAACTGCTCTCATGCCCCCCAACTGCCCCAGTACCTCCCACCAACTGCCCTGACCCCAACTGCTCCAGCACTTCCAGCCAACTGCCCTGACACCTCCCATATGCTCTGACAGCCTCACAACTGCCCTGATACTTCCCATCTGTCCCGGCACCTCCACCCAATTGCCCCAACACCCCACTGCCCTGACATCCTCACCCAACTTTTGTGAGACCTAACTGCTCTAAGACTCCACTCAACTGATCCCATCAGCTACCTCAAAGTCCCACCCAAAGTCCTGGCACTTCTGTCTAATGTCTCCCCCTACCTAATGCCTTGATGCTCCTATTCACCACTTGACACCCGTGCTCACCATTCAAGTTCCCCACTAGACACCCCTTATCCCCACCCAACTGCTCCAGAAGACAACCCCATCCATACTACCACCCACTCCCAATTTATCTGTCTCAACATTCCCATATACCACCAAACAAACCACCAAACATCCTCTGCCCACCACCCAAAACTCCCACTCAAATGCTGTGACACACCCACCCATCCCAGCCAAAACTAGAGATGCCCTGCCAAGCTGTCCCAGAACCCTCACCACACAAATCTGAACCCAGCTACCGAAATACCACCCCAACAATTCTCACCCACCTAACTACCCCAACACTTGCCACTCAGACAACCCTAATACTCAAGACATGATCACCCAGCCTAGTCCAACACCCCACCCCATCCAAGGATACATTTACACAGCAATATTATTTCAAAATAATACTAGAAATAACATCTACACAGCAGGCAGGTATTTTGAAATAATGTTGAAATACTGTCAAGCTGGAGGACTTCTTATTCTGACTCCTATAACCCTCATTGTATGAGGAGTAAGGGAAGAGTGCTATATTTCAAAATAAGTGCCATGTTTCAACTCCCAATTTCACAATAAGCTGTTTCCAAATAAGCTATGCAATTGATGTAGCGCAATTTGCATAGCTTATTTTGAATTAAGCCCCACTGTGTAGACACACCCCAAATGTCCCAGTCAACTACCATCTAGCCAATTACTAGACAAGCCCCACCCAACTTCACCACCACATCACTGTTCCAATCCCCTGGTGCCACAGTTGCCCCAGGCACTTTTCCACCCAGCCCACTAACTTCCTTCCCTACCATTCTGCCCCCAAGAACTCCCAGCCAGCCCACTACCAGACATTCTCATGCCACCAACTGCACCATCACACTTCTAGTGATTCTAGCATTGTCCATTCTTTTATTTGTTTCTCTCATAACTATTTCCCACACTTCCCATATCTGTAACTCCATCCTCAAATTGGATTTTAAGACTATTCATTACCTTGTCTTTCAAAACCATCTTTAAGACCCATGTCTTCTGTGAAAGCTCCAAGAAATTACCAACTAATTAAGGATAGGTTGAGGGAAATAAAAGTATGGTTGATATTTTACAAAATCCATGTGTATAATGTATATAGAAATGGACTTTGTATCTTTTCCTCCATCTTTTGCATATCACTTGTAGTCTTAGGCTGTAATCCTGACATCTCTTATACATATGTTTAACTTTAAGCATATGAGTATTCCTATTGAAGTCAAGCATACATTTGTGGAATCAGAGCCTTGGGCTGGAAGCTGCCCGGGGCAGAGGTAGTATCTTAATGTGTGCTTTCTTACAGTGCCCAGTACATTGGGAAACTATCTGGTGTCTCTGAACACTATCACAATATAAATAAAAAAATAACACATATTTATATATATAACCATAGTATGAACCATATATCAAAGCCCTAGTTTATTTAGGAGAGTCAGTTAATGTTAAGAAAACTCATTTAAATGAAATAAAAATGTATGGAACTTCTCTACTAGTAGTAAGAATAAAAGATAAGGTAATTTTTTCCTAGTGGAAAAGCTAAGAATGTTGCTTTGACTATGAAGGGTTTTAGACTTAGGTTTTTTTCATTCTCTTTTTAACAGGAGATGCTAAGCAGAAGTAAATCCAATATTTCAGAGCAGAAACTTGTAAACTATATGACCTATCTGACTTACATATTGGAAGAATTGACTGGTCTGGAGTACCCTAAAATTATCTGGATTACGTATCTACTTCTTGTTGCTGTTAATTCCATTTATAATGCTGTTTGCATTTCATATAATTCTGTTTGGTGTTCTCTACTTTTCTAGTCTTCTCCTTAATGTTTATAAGAAGAAAAATTACCTAAATGGGGATTATTCTAGTAAGTTATGGGACAATGGAAAACAAATGGTGGTATGCCTCTGGGATTTATATGGAAAGTTATGGCATGGTAAGCAAGATTTTTTCTTTAAACATTAATCCAATACCTCTTAAATAAAGTGAAAGCGCTAAAGAAAACCCTGGTTCCTCAAATATTAGCTAGTTACTTCATACCCCACTTTATCATGCTGTCTGCTCCTTTAACTATTCCAGAGCAAGTTCTCTGGCTGATTCAGTGTGACAAAGTCTTTTTTATGATAAAAGAATCCTGCATCAATTCCTTGCCATTCATTCAATTCAATTCAATTCATTCATTCAGAAATTTGTGTTCCAAACTGATGCTGTTGACATGGACCTCGGGGCTCTCTTGTCATTAGTCTTTCAGTATTATGAATGTCTACTACTATATTTGAATTGAAAACTCTTTCTTTGAGAAACAAAATATTACAGAATTGAGTAACATTTAACTGTCCTATAGCTAATATAATATCCCTGCAGTATTGTGTTTTAAGGACAGTTTTTGCAGATTATACCCCATTGCATTAACTTAATATTACAAAGAACACCAATTCTTGGGTGAACTAGTGGTATCTAGCTTTGCAGCTGTATGCCTACTAGGTGCAGATATGGATTTTTTGGTGATATTTCTTATAGGGATTAGAATACCAGTCTGCCATGTACGAAGTATGTAATAGGTGGCCCAAATTCTTTGGGCCCAAAGAAAGGTGCCTGCTTGTATCTAGTAGGGAACTTATGTTAAATCACAGCTTGACCGGTATAAAACTAATTGGATTTTGTGTACTTGAAGGTTATGAGCTTCATGGTGTGGAAAAAATCCCAGAAGGACCAGCGCTGATTGTTTATTACCATGGAGCCACTCCTATAGACTATTTGTACTTTATAGCTAGATTATGTAACCAGAAGGGCAGACTCTGCCATTCAGTAGCTGATCACTTCACCTTTAAAGTACCAGGTAAAGCATTTTCATTGTACTGGGATGGTGGGGCAAAGGGAAGGGAGTTGGAAATATTTTAAATTCAAGAGTACTTGGTGAAATATATACATTAATTCTAGTGATACATACATTAGAACAGGCATTCAGATTGCTTTCCAGTGTGTGCTACAAAAAAGTATAACTGTGAGTGTTTGAGAAAATCTGAGATATCCCGAAGTTCATAATATCTAAAGGTTCACAGATTTCCAAAAATTGCAGGTTGCATTAACTTAAAGCAAAGGCAATGTCCTTTCTTCTGTTCAGTATCCCACTTAATATTTTGGTATAATTAAGGCTGTTGTAAGTGAAAAGAACATATTATTGAACAAGTTGTATTATTGACTAATATGTAAATAAAGCTCTACCAAACTCATGACTATGAAAAATGCATCAAGGACCATGAAATCTGATCTCTCCTTTGAAATCTGATTATTGTAGCAGGGAGTCATGGTATTGCCACTCTTACTTCTGTGCTGCCGTTGGAACTGGGTGGCCAAGAGGATTGTATATATACACACGCACATGTTACTATGTGTTTATATTAGAGAGGGCAAAGTCAAAGAAATGCACTTCACACCTGAAGTGATGAGGTTTATGATAGTCCTTAGTTCTTGGGGGAATTCATTAGAAAGTCTCAGACTTCTTCCCAGAGAAAGCTGTTTCCTGCATGAACAAGTTTTACTCTTATTGTTGAGAGTTCCATTGTGTGAAAGGAGAGCAGTCGGCAGCCACAGTCTTCATTCTAGAACTTTAGATGGTTTTTCACATATCTTTGGCTGAGGTCATGGAGTGCTTTGAAGATCAGGACTGAGACGTTGAACTTGATTCTATTGGAAGTCAATATAGAAAGCGGAGGATATATTTGATATATCTTGGTAGCCTATGTTGCTGAAGAGATGCACTGTGGCATTCTGTAATAGATACAGTTTCCTAAATGCTGAAGGTTTCAAGCATCCAGGTATATTGCATAGCCGTTAACCAAAAAGGAGGTGACAAAGGCATGGATAACTGAGGCCAGGTCTTCATAGAATCATAGAACTGCAGGGCAGTAAGGGATCTTGAGAGATCATCAATCCAGTTCCCTGTGCTAAAGGAAGACCAAGTTAGCTTAGAACGCATGTAACAGATATGCATCCAACCTGTTTTTAAAAACCTCCAGTAATTGGGGATTCCACATCCTCCCTTGGAAACCTATTCCAAAACTTGATCACCCCATAGTTAGAAAGTTTTTCCTAATATTTAACTTAAATCTCTTTTGATGCAGATATTTCATTATTTCTTGTCTTAGCTTGAGGGGACATACAGAACTGTTGATTACTGTCCTATTTATAACAGTCATTAACATATTTGAAGACTATTATCAGGTCCCCTTTCAGTTTTCTTTTCTCAAGACTGAGTATGCCCAGTCTTTTTAACCTTTCCTATTAGGTCAGATTTTCTAAGCCCTTTATCCTTTTTGTTGCTCTCTGAACTCATTCTAATGTAACCATATATTTCCTAAAATGTTGCATCCAAAATTGAAGCCATTTATCCAGCTGAGGACTCACCAGTTCCAGGAGGTGTGGGCCATTTACCTCCTGTGTCTTACATATGAAACTACTGTTAATATAGAATATTAACCTTTTTTGAAACTGCATCATATTGTTGACTCATATTCAATTTGTGATTCACTATAAACCCCAGATCCTATTCAGGAGTTCACCATCTAGCCAGTTATTCCCCATTTTGTAGTTGTGCATTAGATTCACCCCTCATCTACATTTTTGGAAACCACCAATAATACAGTACGTATGGATTTACCTGGCAATTTTTATGTACATCAGCACTTTTTCTGGAATAGGTATAGTTCAAGTTTTTTTGTACTGTATCTTTCAACTGATGTTCTAAAAGAGTCAACATGCACTGGTCAGGGCTGCTCACCACCAAATTCCTCTGGTGGTATTCCATCCATCTTCACTGTTTTATTCATTGTAGGACAAAGACCTGTCTTGGCAGTAACTTGTTCATCATACCATAGTATACTGTGCTACAGAAGTAAAGCATCTGGGAGTATGTGGGCAGTCATATGTCAGCTGGAGACAGCTGAATCAGTGAAC
The DNA here is from genome assembly GCA_019425775.1 of Rafetus swinhoei. NCBI lineage: Eukaryota > Metazoa > Chordata > Testudines > Trionychidae > Rafetus > Rafetus swinhoei. The sequence goes on along the minus strand of CM033424.1, from coordinate 66,285,777 downwards.
TGAGAGTTGCTCCAGGCAGGGAGAAGAAGAGATGGAGGAACATATGGATATTGCTGGGAGGGACTGCTGATTTCCTAGGGAGGGCTGCTTTCTAGCTTGGTGTGCAGCCTCAGAGGGTGCTACAATGGGTAATGGATAGCAGGTTTAAAACTAATGAAAGTTCTTCTTCACACAGCGTGTAGTCAACCTGTGGAACTCCTTGCCAGAGGAGGCTGTGAAGGCTAGGACTATAACAGAGTTTAAAGAGAAGCTAGATAATTTCATGGAAGTTAGGTCCATAAAAGGCTATTAGCCAGGGGATAGAAATGGTGTCCCTGGCCTCTGTTTGTCAGAGGCTGGAGAAGGATGGCAGGAGACAAATCGCTTGAACATTGTCTTCGGTCCACCGTCTCTGGGGCACCTGGTGCTGGCCACTGTCGACAGACAGGCTACTGGGCTATATGGACCTTTGGTCTGACCCAGTACGGCCGTTCTTATGTTCTTATGATTGTTTTGGGGTTGTGCCCCCCACACACTATCAGGAGGCATGGGTCATTTCTGCTGTTCTATACCACATAGGTTCTTATACTGACCTCACCATGTGCCTTCTAGTAGTTCATTAAGTGATGTGATTAACATCTCTTGTAGTTTGTCACATGTTTATTCTCTCATGCTCTTCTCAGGGAGAATTTTGGGTACAATGTAATATTCTGTTGCAGTAAGAGTTTTTGTTGTTGTTGTTTTTTTAAATGTACACATTGCTATTGTTACTAGAGAAAGCAAGGTAGAAGATCTCAGACTAGCCCTCAAGAAAGCCTGGTTTGCATAGATGAGCTTTGCCTTTGAAGTAGAACATTTCATTGTGCTGAGAAGTGACATTGTTGACCACAGTCTTAAGAGCATTGAGAACCCTGAAGATAAGAACTGAGACCTTCATCAGGACTTGATATTCTGTGGGAAGCCAGCGCAGATAGGTTTGACGTGATCACTGTAGCACATGTTGAGGAGATGTTCTGCAACATTCCGTTGAACCTTCAACATTCTGTTGAACTACAGGTTGAACCTCTCTGGTCTGGGTCTCTCTGGTCTGGATGTTGCTGTACCAAAGAGCCCCACCCGGATTGCCAGTGGCTGAGAGCTCAGCGAGTCTGGCAGCAGGCAGCCCTCAAAGCCAGTGGCCTGGGGACAGAGAGCCCAGCCAGTGGACCAGCAGCCGGAGTGGGGTCAGCAACTGGGAGTAGGGAGCCCCACTGGCCAGAACAGGGCAGGTGACCCAGATTGGAGCCCTACCAGCAGGCCAGGCCAGCTGGCCAGACTGGTGGCTAAGAGGGGAGCCTGGGCCCAGCCCAAGGCCTGACCTCCTTTGGTCCAGCAAACTCCCTTGTTCAGGACTGCTCAGGTCCTGACTCCTGAGGGTGCCAGACCAGGGAAATCCAACCTGTAGTTGAATTTCCATAAGAACTAATGGCTTTGTTCCCAGGTTGCAGGCAGAATTTGCTGTAGTTTGAAAGTGCAAAATACCTTTCCATACAATGGTGGCTGAACGTGTCAGTGCCAACACTATTGTAGGATTTTATTATACTAGACTTGTTGCTTTTGACTACAACAAAGTGACTTGTTTGATCAATATTTAAAGTGTGGCCAATTAAACAAAATTTGTTGAATATGAGGACTAACGGGACAGATTATATGGATTACCACTAGGTAGTTTATTTGATTTGCCTCTGTTACTACCCTGCATTTCTGGTCATCCCAGGCACTGATGTCTGGACTGGATAAGAAACATCCAGTTTACTCTACTTTCTAATTTTATATATTTTATTAACTAAGTAACTAATCATAAAATAAAATATAAACAAATCACATTAAAATTGATCAGTTGATACTAACATGATTAATATAATGATCAGATTAATTACTTCCAAATACAATAATTCCTTATTTGCTTTAGTGAGTAATTTGGGAAGGTGGCAGACCTTTTTTAGCTATCAGCTCCAAAATAACAGGGTACTGTCAATCTCAAGGACTATTGATATTATAAGTAAAAAACTATGTTAAAAGAATATTAAGCTTGCAAAATCAAGCAGTCAAAAGTTAGGAAATACATACAAGTATTTAATTTCTCTTTACTTTTTGGATCTCAGTGACTATCAGCTATTCAGCTGTAACACAATTCTCTAACACACAAATCTGGGTGAAAGGTTAGACAATTGGAAAAATATGTCTGTTACTCTTACAAATCAAGACTTGGTGTTCAGTTTTCACCTGCAGGCCTATCTGCTTCACATGATGTTTAGCCACTGTAACTTTTTTTTTTTTTAGGTAAGCAACTCTTAATGTAAGGTGATCTAGTGTTCCAGCATAATGTAAACACAACACATTTTTTACAGGCATTAAGCTGCTTTTAGATCTTTTTGGCGTGATGCATGGTGGAAGAGAAGAATGTGTTCAAATTCTGAAAAATGGCCACTTACTAGGTGTCTCACCCGGTGGTGTTCGAGAAGCATTCTTTAGTGATGAAAACTACAACCTCTTGTGGGGTAATCGCAAAGGCTTTGCTCAGGTGGCTATAGATGCAAAAGTAGTAAGTACCACCTCCTGCTTGTATATATAGACATATTTCCTATCTTGAACAGGGGATCCAAAGACTAATAAAATAGTTGTTTATAAGAATGCTTTGTAAGATAATGTACTTCACTTGCCATCATTGTCAGAGGGTGCTTGTTCAGCTATTGTGATCAGTGCTGACTAGCCTGTTTTTGTGGTCTCACTCAAAAACACAGACAGACACTGTTTCTTTTCCACCACATGAGCCTTTAATCTTGCTTTCTAAACACTATTGGACATAAGACAGGTAGTCAGCAGGAGAAGCATGTCATAAAACCTCATTTATACTCTGTGTTTTTCATGATTGCCTGTTCCTTTCAAATATATATCCACCCAGATACTAAGTCAAATGACTCATTAGCCCAGCAGTTACCCCCAAGGGTCATTAATCTGTACTAGGAACATGTTGATTGGCATAGTCAAACCTGCAGCCTTCTCTGTGCTGAAGCAACTTCAGCGACCAGGAAACTACAGCCATCACTCAGACCTGGTCTACACTACTAGAGAAAGTGATCTAAGATATGCAACTCCAGCTATGAGAATAGCATAACTGGAGTCGACGTACCTTAACTCAAATCTCTGCGGCATCACCATTGCGGGAGGTCAATGGGAGAAACTCTCCCATCAACTCCCCTTACTCCTCACAACCCCATGGACTGTCAGGGTTAACAGGGGTGCTATGAATGGTCAGCTTCATGGATGGTCCTTACTAAACCCACTAAATCAAGGGTCAGGAGATCGATCTCTGGAGCGTTGATCTTGGGGTAAATGAAGACAAGCCTTCAGTCATGCTCAGTCATATAGTCTATATCCATAAGTTCAATTCTTTTAAAAGAATGATAATTTGTGTACAAAGTATGCACTATGAGTGAATGCAGTAGTGGATATGATGGAAAGCTCTTTTTTTTTTCTCCCCATAGCATGCCACATGTATCAGCTCTCTAAAATTGCAGTTTGAGCAGGTTTCCGTTAGGACTTTTGCTTCATTTGGTTTGCCTACGTGCAAGATTTTGCAGCCAGTAACATATCTGGATATTTTTTTGAATTCGCTAGTCTTGGCATTTTAGGCAAAATCTCAAAAACCAAAACCCACCAGGAGTATGTCTCTGAAGCCATCTCTTTGGAATGGTTCCACACTACTTATGGAATCTGTTTTTTCTGCTATGGAATTTTATGCTGATAACCAATGTTGTTTTAGTGTTTGTGTACTTTGGGATCCCAATCAACACCCTTAAAATCAATGGAAAGATTCCTATTGAAAATCTTTCCCACTTAAGTTAAGATCAGACCCATGGGAAATAACTAGCTGTAGTTTTCCTAAGCAAACACACAACTTCTTTCATTTACTAATAAAAAATACCAGTTTAATTTCAATTTAGTGAGATGGTAACATTTACTATGATCATCATGTGACATAAATGGAAAGCCTCTCTAGTTCAGAGATGATTAAGGGTTTAAAAAATATTAGACAGAAATGTTGTCCAAATCTTCACCCCCTCTTTTTTTTCTTTTCTTAGCCCATCATCCCTATGTTCACACAGAATCTTCGGGAAGGATATAGGACACTCGGAAAAATATGTAAGATATAATCCATATATATCCCCTCAAGTTTAGAATTTTTTAAATATGTGCAGTATTTACTATATGTCAGACATATACTTGTAAATCTATGGAGACTTCTGTTTTAACTCTGATAATTGTGTTTTTATTTTATTAATTAGGGTGCATACCAAATATGCATGAAGAAAAGCAAGGATAAGTAGAGGATTTGTTTCCTCACCACCACCCAAGATTCTATGTATGCCCTGTAAACTGTCTTGCCTATTTTGTCATGGCCTTGGTAAAATGTTCTTGACGCTTTGCAAAACAAGCAATCCAAGCACCATTTTGGATTCAGGGACTCAGTTAGCTTCCAATCTTTTGCTCACTATTAACAATTTTTTTAAAACTCACAGGGTCATTTAGATGGCTTTATGAATATTCTCGATTGCCAGTAGTTCCTCTATATGGAGGGTTCCCAGTCAAATTTCGCACATATATTGGAGATCCCATACCATATGATCCAAATATAACTGCTGCAGAATTAGCTGAAAAGGTAATTTGATTTTCTCAATAATCAAATCTCTCCAGTATTCTATAAATTGTTGCTTTTCAAGAATTAAAGGCAAAAATAAAATGTCTGGGTTTTTTATAAAGTAAAACTGTTTTATAATTGTCCATCCCATAATCTGCTCTATAGACATCCATCATTCTCTGTCACACAATGAACTGTTGCCCGCTAACAGACATCAGTGGCTGTAATTGATAATCTGTGGTTGCCATTGGCTCCTGACCTCATTATTTTAAATTATCTTAATTCTTCATAGATGTGTACATTGTTTTAATTAGAGATGGCAAAAACAAATGATGGAACAGTTTTGTGATAGGAGCTGCTGATTCACCTAAGTCAAAAACTTTTGCAGGAATATATTGATTTCATAAAAAAAAATCACACAAAATTATCAAATCAATTCATTTCTATTTGTTTTGGTATGTATAAAACATTTTTATATGCCAATGTTGTAATGATATTTCTGAAAAAAATCTGGAAATTTTTGTTTTGCAGGAAATTTTGAAACGTCTATTTTCTTCTTTCCAATTGGGACAAAAGTCAATTTTTAAATGTCACAATTTCCTGTAGAACGGAAATTCTGAGTTTCAATAAGATCTGCTTTTAATCTCATAACTCTCCACCCTTCCACTCTCCCTTAGTAATTTAAACCAGATGTTTCCTACCAGGGATACATGGAGTACTTGCTAGATATTTATAGAGAGCTTGCTAGTCACAGGTACTGGTTGGACTTGTTACCTGCTAAATTATATTGAAAGAAGTAAACATTTCATTAAAAGCTTTCCCAATTTCTTTTCCATGGAAGCAAATAATATTCCTGTGACAAGCTATCTGGTTGCAAAAGAGAAGGGAGGTGATTCACATAATTGTGACTTAAGAGTCATGGGCAACTGGTATGGTAGGCAGGGGAAGGCACTGCCTTCCTACACCACCAGCTTGGCCCCGCCCACACAACACCTACTGTAGGTGTTCTGGGGGGGAGTGTTGATGCCCCCCAGTACCTGCCCTCCTCGTGCTCCAGGGCCGGAGAGGCTAGGGACACACATGTCCTCCTCCTCCCCATGCTCCAGAGCCAGGGAGTCTGGGGCTGCACACCCACCCTCTCCATGCTGGGGGGATCCCGCGGTGGTGCGCTAACCCACCTTCCCTTGGTGGAGGGGTGAGGAGGCAGCTTGGCTCCCATGGAGGGCAGGGCCTCAGTAGAAGGGTCAGGGGTGGGGGTGGGGCCCTGCTGTCACTGACTGCCCATGCTCAGAGTTAAAGGGCTTAGAAAATCTATTTTATATCATACACTGGAGTGAGAACTGTAATGCAAAGACAGTCAGTTTCAGGCAACTTGAATACTGTCAACTGGTAACAGGCTTCTGTAAGAGGAGATAGGGTAATCTCCATCTGTGAAATAATAAATAATAAAGGGTAGAGATTGGGATACCACCCAAGGCCATCCCTATGCATAACAGAATATGAATCTGCCTAAGGCACCCAAAAATTTGGGGCCCTACCCAGACAGCAAGTAAGAGCGGCCAACCTGCTCCTACCTGGTGTTCCAGTGGTACCCCAAATTATGGTGATGTGACATGCAAACATTGGGGGTGGGGCAGTTACCTTGATACCACCGCTGTCAGTTCCTCCTGCTGCACGCCTCCTGAGCTGGGCTCTCTGGAGGTTGGAGTGGCTCTGATTCCCAATGAGCTGCAGAGTGGGGTGGCAGCCTCTGCAGCAGCCAGGCGTTTAACCCCCTCCCTGCTAGACTCTTCCAAGTAATGTGACCTGGAGAGGGCATGGGAAGAACGCAGAAGCCCTGCACTGGTGTGGGAACAAGTTATGTGGGGGGATATGTGGGAGAGGGGGTTGCGTAGGACCCCATAAATTCTAAAGATGGCCCTGATGCCAGATGATGTTCTACTAATCACCTGAGCTTTATAAAAGGATAGAGGCATCAGTCTGGGAGTAGAACTACAGAGGGAAGAAATAGGCACGAGTTTCATAACAACTCAGCCTATATGGCACATCTGCTATTTATCTCCTTTGTCTAAACTTCATGAATACACAGCAGAGATCTTCAAAATGTGCAGCAACAAACCACAACCCATAGTTTCTTTTTGCCTTCAAAAATATACAATTGCATCTCTGAGAACAATAAACATTTTTCAATTGTTAATTTATGGATTTACTGAATCCCAGCATTTCCAACCTTTACCATCTACTATTTAGTTTCTCCCTTAAATATCTGTTTTTCCTCCCAAGCTACCTCTTCTGCATGGAGAAAAACTCCCTGATAAAATCTTATCACTGACTACTTCATCCATCTTCTAATCTCACCTTAAATCTCATCATTGCCATAATGCTTACAAAAGCCAGTTTGCTAATCATAGCTAGTTAGATGACAAACTGAGATTATTACTCTTCTCCTATCCTTTTCCCACACCCTTCCTACAAAGCCAGATTTAAAAACCAAAAGCCTACGGTGCATAGGGATGTTAACTATCATGTATTTGTATAAATGTTTAACTGCTAGAAATGTTAGCGGTTACATGTTTACACACAGGGGGGTAGGCGGGAAGCTGGTGCTTACGGAGAGCCAGCTTGAAAGCCGCTTCCTGCCTGCCCTCCCCTACCCCCAATGCTGCTGCCTCTCTATCAGAGGCAGAAGCACAGGAGGTGAGGGGTCAGGTGGCTCCGTGGGAGCTGGTGCTCTTGGGGGAGCCAGTTGTTAAGCTGGCTTTCCCCAAGCACTGGCTTCTACCTGCCTCTCCCCATCCAGTGCTGCTGCCTCTGATATAGAAGCAGCAAGGGTAGTGTGAATATAGTTGTTAGAATTAGCCAATAAGACCAGGCTTATCAGTTAATCGTGTTAATTTAATACATGCTAACATCTCTAACAGTGCATGTAACTGTGAGCAAAGATGAGCAAATTCTTCATGTTACTCATTTGGCTTTATGCATCTCCATCCCCTTTTCTTCATGTGTTTGTCTCTTTAAATAATAAGTCAGGGCAAGGGTTATATTTTTCTGTTTATACAATAGTGTTTGGGGTCTTTCCTGTACTACCATAGTACAGATATTTACTACTCCCACTATTACAGATGGCTCTAACAGTTTTTACTTCCCTACCACAAATAATCTGAATATACATTATTGTATCTTCCCTTCAGGTAGTCAATAAATTCAGTACAGGCATAGTCTTCTTCCCTCTCTAGACTTGCACAGACTCCCTTTACTTAATTTCTTCCTCCATTCTTTCCCTAGATTATTTGCTTGTATTGCCTGATGAACAGTTTATGCCTAGCTAACACTGGGCCAGAACAGCATACAGGGCCAAATACTGTAGTGAGCTTCCTGAAGACACTCCCCCATGACAGGATTGCAGTCATAGTCAAATATAAAGGCAGCTTTTAGCAGCTAAATATGAAATACTTTCTCATAAGGTGACTATCCGCCCCGTTGTTACTGGGACTGCCCTGTATTTAAGCTATCTCCCAGGCGTCCCGACTTTTTTTTTAAGGGGGCAAAATGTCCTGTGTTTGCATGCCCCCTGCTGGTCCTTTAATTCCCCGGTCAGCGCAGCTGCAGCAGCCTCCTATTTGTGGCTGGCGGTAAAGCAGGCACCAGCATGTGATGTGTGGAGTCAGGCAGGGAGCCGAGGGGAGAAATCAGGTAGTAGCTTCCCTCTCTGTGCACCCTAAAGAAGGAGGGAAGTCTGCCAGCCTTTCAGGAACACAGGGCTGAAGCCCCAACCACTGACACGCCACCCCCAGGGCTAAAACCCCTTTCTCGAGCGCCCCAACCGCTGGCTGCAGCCCCGCTTCCAGGCGGCCCTTCCCGCGTGGCTGAAGCCTTTTGCTGCCGCAAGACTGAAACCCTATCTTGGGCGGCCCCCACCTGCCGCGGGGCTCAGCCCTGTTCCCAGCTGGCTCCCGCCTCCAACAGGGCTCAAGCCTTTTCCCCGCCGCGTGGCTCAGCCTCCTTCCTAGGCGGGCCCTAGCCACTGCGGGGCTCAGACTGATTCCCGGGCAGCCCCCCCCTTTCTGCTGTGGGGCTGAAGCCCTGAGTGCCGGTAGCCTCCCCAGACTGGTGTCCCATATTGAGCATAAGGAAATATGGTCACCCTACTTTCTTATCATGGGTTTAAAAGGATCTTGAGGGGGGGATTGTCATTAGCATTATAGCGAGTCTATGAGCTGCGGTGTTCCTATCCGGGTAAAATTCTCTGTTTCTTCCTTTCTTTTCCTTAACAGGCAAAGACTGCAATCCAATCTCTAAGAGACAGGCACCAAAAAAGACCAGGAAATATAATAAGAGCTCTATTGGAACGATTTGATAAACATCAGAAAGATTGTTAGAATGTTTAAATGTATTGAAACGTTTACAAAATTGGGTGTAAAAGATCTTTAAAATTGCATGTGTTACTGTAACTTGTGATTTCTTGTAAGAAACATTATCCTTAATTCTTCAATAATTATTGCTATGACTCACCTGATGTGCTCTGGACATAAACAGTAAATTTCCTGTCAGCAGAAACAGGCTAAAAAAAGGCTTTTTTGATGCTGATTTCCCCATACAAAGTAGATCACTTCCCACTATAGTTTGTTTCCCCCCTTTCCTAAAGGCTTTTCTACTCAGGGAGCCTTTCTCGATTAGCTCCACTTGTGTGTGCTCTATTTTGGAATAAAGGCCATCCTTTGTTCCAGAATAATTTGTATGCCACATGCTAAATAAATGTGCTAAGCAGGCTAAACTTTAGCAAGATAGTTTGAAACAGTACTTGGTTGGCTGGAACTCTTGTCATATTCCATTATTACTGTTGTAATGCCTTTTATTGTGATGTTGTAATTTATGTTGAAGAAAATTTTCCTTACTGTGAATTTCTAGTTTGTAATGTATTTGTCTTTGGCTAAATGTGAATGGTTAGAATTTAAGCAATGAAAAACAATATGTTTTATGCAGAAATGGCAAGAATCTTAACTACATACTCTTGTGTGTTTCCAATCAAAGGAAGCCGGGTACCTATATAATTACAGAAAATTCATTAGACAGAAAATATACAGTTATCGTCTTGGTCTATGGAGATTTCACCTAAACATGAAGGAACAACAACTACCCTTACACTGACCTGTCAAAATAGTTATTAAAACCAGACTTTTAACTTTAACATATATTTTTAAAAGTTATCCACCACAAAGATGACTGTCTTCTTATAGTTCAGTTCTGCATTCCTGTGTATCTACCCATGAGTGAAGGCGTTTGGGGTGGGAAAGAAGGAAGATCACTGGCTCGCTGTTCATTTGTCATGCATTTAAGACAAAGAAAGTAGTTTACAGTGTTTCTTTCCAGTTTATCAAACTTAAATGTGCAAATCATTTATATCCTGCTTTTGTGCACAGAGAATCTAATTCTTGTCCATTAAAAAGTTTAAATATACTACAGAACATCAAACTGTTCCTAAAAAAAGCAAAATTATCTGAAAACATTTTGAAATAATTGTGTATTTGTTCCTTTTTGCTTCTTTGCCTTATATACAATTTGGAAGAGTTAATTTTACCAAAAACAGTTTGGATGTCTTGAAGAGTTTTTTTTTTTTTTTTTTTTTAACCTTAGAAAGCTAATAAAATAGCAATTATGATTTTGCTGGAGAACTTTTTCAGACTATGAGATATATAGTGTGAGGGGTACATGTGCCCTGGCTGGGACAAATCCAGGTTTGTCTGCCCATTACACTTCCCAGCAACAGTGAGGAATGCAGCAAATTTTGTACTTTCCCCTCACTCCTTGACAAAGAGAAATAGCCAGCAATGATCCGCCTCCCCCCGCCACTCTACTTAAAGGGTGCCTGGGGGGTAGGAGGCTTGGGGTTGAGGCAGTCCTGGACAGGAGATGGGAGGGTGCCCCCAGTAGCCCCTTTCACCTGCCTGGTGATTCTCTCTTTTCTGTATGGTTTTATCAGAAGCAATCCCATTCTAGGCACATCACATTTTCTTGGTGCAATAAAACCCTTACCTTGCTTTAAGTTATAACAGGAAGCTGTATACCAAATTTGGTTGTCCTAGCTCTTGCCCTTTAGGAAGAGGTCTTGAACAGACACACACACACACACACACACAAACTTTACCCAGTAAAGACAAGGCCTTAGAGATGTCAGAGTAGGGCTAGCTCATGTGAGAATGGGAGTTAACTTCCCTAATTTTCCTTTCCTCCCACTCAGCTCAGTAACACATTCTATTCCTTAGTGGTTTCATTTCATCAGCTACAAGAAGTCTGTTTCTACCCAATTGTGAGCAATGAGAGAGAAGCAAAGAGATAGCAGATACTTTACAGGGGCAGAACAATTATGAAAAAAAATGGCCTGCGGATGAGTGACCATACCCTCCCAAGACAGTTGAAAGTGATGTATTTTATGATCTATTTAGCCTGTGGTTTCTACCTTATTAGTGTTGAACCTTGAGTTAGGCTTCATGCATGGGCAACTGGTGGCTTAGACGGGAGAAGGCTCTGGCTTCCCAAACCACCAGCCTGGCCCCCCCCACACTCCGCCCCCGGAACGCCTGCTGTAGGCATTCTTGGGGCAGAGTGTTGCTGTCCCTAGCGCTTGCCCTCTCTGTGCTCTGACAGCTCGGGCCAAGCTGTTGCCTCCCTTCCCACTGCTCCCGGGGACGAGGAGGCTTGGGTCAGCTCGGGCCACAGCTGTCTCCTTTCCCGCTGCTCCCAGGGGCAGGAGGCTTAGCCCAGCTCAGACCACCTCCCTTACCACTGCTCTGGGACCAGGGAGACTGGAGCAAGATGGCCTCCTCCTTCCCCGCTACTCCCAGGGCTGGGGAGCGTTGGGCTACACTGCCTCTTCCCTTCCCGCTTTTCCGGGGATGCTGGAGCAAGCACGCTCTTCCCTTCCCTGTGTGGGGGGGAGGGATGGGACACACTTGGGCTATGTCTACACTGGCGTGATCTTGCGCAAAAATTCTTTAGCGCAAGAGTTCTTGTGTTAAAGTAGTTGCGCAAGAGAGCATCTACACTGGCATGTGCTTTTGCGCAAGAGCATCCTTGCCAGTGTAGACGCTCTCTTGCGCAAGAAAGCTCTGATGGCCATTTTAACCATAGGGCTTTCTTGTGCAAGAAATTCATGTTGCCTGTCTACACTGGCCTCTTGCACAAGAATAGTTGTGGAAAACAGCTTATTCCTGAGCGGGAGCGTCAGAGTTCTGGCGCAAGAAGCCCTGATTTCATACATTAGAACGTCAGTTTACTTGCGCAAGAACATGCGGCCAGTGTAGACAGGCAGCAAGTTTTTGCGCAAGAGCGCGCCAGTGTAGACACAGCCTTGGTGTGCTGCTCCTCCTCCTCTGCTCAGTGGGGGCAGGGCAATAGGTGGGGCTTGGGGCCTGCCTCCCCCAGCCCCAGCTGCAGGGACTGCCCATGACTTAGTGTCTGCTAGGAAACTGACAACTACACACAACCTAAATTAGTAAGAGATTACATTAAGATGCATATGCTGCTGCCCGTCTACTGAAAGGCTATGTCTACACTCGTGGCTTCTTGTGCGAGAAATATGCAAATGAGGCTAAGCATGGAATATCCCCGAGCCTCATTTGCATACCTAATAAGCCGCCATTTTTGCAAAAGAGGCTCTTGCGCCAGAAAGAGCTGTCTACACTGCCCCTTCTTGCGCAAGAAAAACCCTATTGCGCAATGCGGTTATTCCTGAAAATAATCAGCATAGCAGCATTGCGCAAGAGCATTTTTCTTGCGCAAGAAAGGGCAGTGTAGACAGCTTCTGGCTCAAGAGCCTCTTCGGCAAATATGGCAGTTCATTAAGTATGCAAATGAGGCTCTGAGATATTCCACACTTAGCCTCATTTGCATATTCTCACGCAAGAAGCCTTGAGTGTAGCCGTAGCCAAAGAGTATAGTATGCTTGCCTCTAGATGCTGGCCTAGTCTGAGCAGACTAGTGCTGCTGTCACCTTGGGATTGTCATTGCAGTAAGTAAAAACTGAAAACAACGAATAGTCTAGTAGCACTTTAAAGACTAACAAAACATATAGTGGGCACAGCCACTTCTTCAGATGACTGGAGTGTTGGAAGTCAGTGCCAAGGATGCAAAAGATGAGACAAATTCAGCAGAGTGAAGTGGGAGCATGTCCTCATCCAACCCACTGAATCTGGGAAAGTGTTGTGCACCATTTAACTCAAACTGTTTAGGAAGGGTTTCAGATGGGGTAGCTGGGTTAGTCTATAACTGAAAAAAACTTAAAAAGCAACAAATAGTCTTGCAGCACCTTAGAAACTAACAAAACATGTAGATGGTATCATGAGCTTTAGTGGACACAACCCATTTCTTCAGATGAATGGAGTTAAGGGGACCAGTTTCCAAATAAAGAGCAGAGAAAGAGAAGGGATGGGGAAGGGCAGAACACCATCAACATAAAGAGAGAAGACAAAGGAGCTACAATAGATGCAGAAATCACGGAGAAACATGTATCGCACAGCAACAGGCACAGAAGCAATGGGTTTGAAATGCACCGTGTACAAAAGGGCCACAGAGGTAAGCCACCTCTGCTCCGCCCACTCCAAGAGCACTGGAGGAGACTCCAGTCCCAGAGCAGCGCGTTGCCTCGGCAGAGGAGTCACTGCGGAAGGGAGGCGGGAAGCCTCGTGTAACGTGCAGGGAATAGCAGCAAATAAAACAAGTCTGCCGAGACCATCTCGGAGGGGCGGGAGCGGGACAGGGACGCTGCTCCGGGGGCCAGCAGGACGCTCCGCACGTCACTTCGCGCGGGAAGCGCCGGGAACCGAACGCTCAGCCAGGGATTTCCCAGGGCGCCCGAGCGCAGGCAATAGCCGGGCGCGCCCTGCAGCGCGAGCTGCAAACTCCTGCGTCTCCGCCCGGACCCCTTTGGGTGCGACACCCCGAGCCCGCCGGGGCCGCTTCCGGCGGAAGGAACGCGCGGCCGTCGCGCGCGCAGAGCTCCCCCTCGTGCCTTGCGCTCCTGCTGAGTGACCCCCCGCGGCTGCCCGACTCGCTCCGCGGCGCGTGCGGGATGCCGTGCGAGCCGCGCAGCCGCCTGGTGGCCGAGCTGCTGCTGCAGGCGGGCGAGGGGTCCCGCAGCATCCTGTGCCTCTGCTCGCGGGCCTTCGTGGAGTGAGTAGGGGTGGGCCCTCCGCGCCCGGGGAGCAGCGCCCAGCCGCCAGCGGACCCCGCTGTGTGCTCCAAAGCAGGGCGGGGCCTGGACCCCTCCAGGGATGAGCGGCCCACGGCCTGGCCGCCCGGCCAGCGGTCCAGGAGCGGTCAAAACCCGGTCCGCTCTTTTCAATTGCTGCCCTGTGGGCGCGCTGGCAAAAGCGACCGCGGGGTTCAGTTGAGCTGCGCTGCATTGAGCAAAGAGCAAGTGTGAAAAATCAGGGCAGGGAGTGGGGGGAATTGTCACCCCTATGAGAAAAAGCCCTGACTGTCGGGACTGTCCCTTTGAAACCCGGATATCCCGTTACCCGCCTAGTCGATGTACAGCCGCCATAGTCATTACAGGTTGAGCCCCTCTCAAGTGGGACTCCCTGGACCAGACCACGGATATTGCTGGACCAGAGAGACCTGGTGGAGGGTCAGTGGCAGGAGCGCTGCAGGAGCCGGGAACCCAGTCAGCCTGGCTGCAGGCAGGCCAGCGGCTGGGAGCCCTGCCATGGGAATCCGGCTGAGCCGGTGACAGGGTGGCTGGAATGCTAGCAGGCTCCGGCAGGGCAGTGGTCTGCTGTGGGGTGGCTAGGAGCCCTGTCGGTGGGGCTGGTGCTGCCCCGGTAGGGCTGGCAGGGTTGGAAACCCTGGCTGCTGGCAGGAGTCTCAGGAGCCGGACTGCTGTGGAAGGGCTGGTGGGGCCAGGAGCATAGGGGGTGTAGGTTGGGCAGCGGTTTGCCATGGTGAAGCTGATAGCCCTAGTAGAGGACTGTGGGCTGCTTTGCCAGGGCAGCAAGGATGGTCTCACGTGGGGAGCCCAACAGGACGACAGGCCAGGAACAGAGCCAGGCAGGAGGGCCAGTGGCAGGGTGGGCAGAAATGACCTTCCCTGGTCTGGCAAAATCTCTGTTTCAGGGCCACTCAGATCACGAGGGTGCTGGACCAGGGAGGTCCAACCTGTACATTGTTTTTGCATGTCCACACTGTGCCCCTTGTGTTGGCAGTGCATGTCTTCACTGGGGCTATGTCTACACTCCGCAGCTTCTTGCGCAAGTATGGCCATTCTTGCGCAAGAATCCGCAGAGTGTCCACACTGCCCGCCTGCTCTTGTGCAAGGAAATTTACAGTACGGCGTGGTAAGAGAGGGCTTCTTGCGCAAGAGCTATGCTCTTTTTTTTAACAGGTGTATGCCCTCTTGCGCAGGAGTTCTTGCGCAAGAGGGCAGTGTGGACACTTGACAGGGATTTCTTGCGCAAGAAAGCCCTATGGCTAAAATGGCCATCAGAGCTTTCTTGCGCAAGAGAGCGTCTACGCTGCCATGGGCGCTCTTGCGCAAAAGCACAGCTCTCACATGGCAGTGTGGACGTTTTCTTGCGCAAGACTTCTTGCACAAGAACCCTTAGGCAAGATGTTCTTGCGCAAGAAGCCACGAGTGTAGACATAGCCTAAGAGCGGTTGCATCAGTTTAACTGTAAATGTAGTTCAAGGGTGGGAAAACTTTCTATCCGGCTACTGATCTACAGAAAAATATAAATTGTAGGCTATAGCCATGGGTGAGGGGTTCGGCTCAGGGTGGGGCCAAATATGAGAAGTTGAGGGGGCTAGGGCAAGGGATTGGGGTGCAGAAGGGAATGAGGACTGCAGTTGAGGTCTGAGTTCTATGGTGGGGCTAGGGATGAGGGATTTGAGGTGTAGAAGGGGGCTTCAGGCCGGGGCTAAAGAGTTTGAAGTGTGGAAATAGGATCAGGGCTAGGGCAGGTGTGCAGGTGCGGAGTCTGGGAAGGTGCGGAGTCTGGGATGTGGGTGGGGGTTCCGACCTGCAGCAGGGCATTCAAGGTGTGGGCTTTGACCAGGCGGTGCTTATGTGAGGTAGTATAGCAGGGCTAGGGCAGGTTTTTGTCTACCATAGCCCCATTCTGCTTATGAAAGTGGCCACTGTGTCCAGGCAACTCTGCACAGTGTGCACCAGCCACAGGCACCACCCCTTCAGCTCCCATTGTTTGCTGTTCCTGGCCAATGAGAGCTGTGGAGCCAGCTTTGGGTGGAGGGGTAGCACACAGAGCTGAGCTTTCCTGATTTCCCATCTGTCTAGGTACACAAGCACATACTGGGGCATCCGGCCCACCACGCGGAGATTTGCTGGCTGAAATTAAGTTGTGGCCTGGAAGCTTCCTAGCCAGATGCAGGGCATTGTGGGATGGGCTCTGAAGAGCAACAACAGTCAATATAAGCAAAGCAATGTCTATACTGACACTTTGTCAACCTAGCAACAGCAACTTAAGAGCTATGTCTTTCACAGATACGGAGCGATGTAGTGGGCAAGGTACATCAGTGGAAGCTATATTTTAATATATACACTTAGAGTTAAATTCATGTAACCTGACTTACGTCAACCTAACTCTGTAGTATAGACCAGGGACAAGTCTTTTTGGTTGCCCATAGGCTCAGCCTTAGTACGAATAAGTTATTTAACTGCATTATTTTAACTCAGAAAAATCTCTAAAAAGAAAATAATTTCTTTAAAAATGAAAGAATGATTATTGTTGGCTTTTTAGCCATGTTAGGTAGCATACAGATGTGAACAGTATTCAAGATTGAGCAGTTTCAAAGAAAAATAAAATGTAAGCAGCAATAAAATAAGCATATAACAATAATAAAAGGGGAAAAGTTATTTAATGCCAGTATACCACATAGGCAGCTGGTCAGCTCTGCAATATCTTGCTTTTTTTATCTTGAGTGTCACCTTCAACAGCTTCATGTACAATTTGTCTTTATCATTACGTTCATTGGTATCTCCTTCTTTCCCTTTATCTGATTAATATTGAGTCAGCACTTCATCTGCATTTTGTTCTCCAGTCTTAAATTGTGATATGTGGTCTAAGGATGTTAAGAGGCAGTTAACTGGGTAATTGTGTAGTTTGTATTGACTACACGATTAGTTGATAAGGGAAGGAGCTACCCCCATTGTGGCTCTGCAGTTTAAATGTAGTAAGAGCCAGGCGTGCAGGCAGCCCAGCTCCTACTACATTTAAACTGCAGAGCCATTGTGGGGGTAGCCCCTGAACCTGGTGTGAGCTGGGACTGAGCCAGGCTTGCTCAGTCCCAGCTTGTGCAGGGTCCAGCAGCCCATGTGCATGGGACTGCTGCAGAGCAGCCTCCTCTGGCCCCCCAAACTGCAGCCTCTAAAGTGAATGATCTAGTTATTTATGTAGACTTGCTAACAGTAACCATGATGCAATCAAAAGGGTGGTCTGCTGTCTACATTGGGGCATTTGTGCTGGAAGATCTGACAATATTTGATTGTGCTTTTATGTGTATTTGTTTTTCAAGTGACTGCTCAGTTGACCATCTTTCCTAATCTACTGTAAAGTGTGAGCAAGGCAGGATGATGCTAGTTATGAGCTTGGCATTGTGCTAGGAGCAGCATCGGGGTGACAAGGCCTACCCACTCAGCACTTTCTCAAGAGAAATCTAAGCCTGTGGGACCTGACGCTGTCATGAATGATCCTTGATCTGGCAAAGGGCATCCTGTGAACAGTTCATTGTAGGATTGGAGCATTATATTTTCCCTCTGTATAGCTAGTGGGGGAAGCCCTTATTTCTCAGCAGCTGCATTTCCAATCGATCTTGTTCAGTCACAAAACAAATTTGCAAGGTCAATGGTGTTGCCTTTTCGTGGTTATGTTGGGTTTTTTTGTTTCTTTTTAAGCCTCTCATGATGATGATGATGTGTTTTAATGTTTGGGGTTTTTTCATTTGTTTTATAGGGATCGAAAATTATACAAATTAGGACTAAAGGGGTTTTATGGCAAAGAAGATTATGACAGTACAGGTAAAGTATGCCTGATAATTTAAGTTGCCAGGGTTGATTTTAGTTCAGGTGCCTAAATTAATTACTAATTATGTCATAAATATATAATGTGTGGCAATATGTGAATTTTGTACACCTGAGATTACATTAGTTATTCAGGGTGCGTTAGTGCTGTATAGTTGCTAACCTATAATAATACACTAGTTTCTCATCCATTTCTCAATGCTTTTGTTTAAAGGATCTCACCTGTGTAAAGATAACAATTATTCTTGAAGTGTACATTGTATTCTGACAGCTGCTCTGCTCTGATTAACATTCTTAGCATTGTGATTTCATATTTTTTAAATGCCTAAATCAGTGTTCTCTATGGAATTACATATGTCTGCATTTAGCAAGCTTTACTAGTATGCAGTGCCTATGTTGGCAATCATTTTTGTATCTTTAAACATATTTGTAATTATGTCAGTCTTTTTAATGGTGAATTGATAGCTAGCTGTATCCTTTTGAGCTGATTTAGTGACATTCTTGGTATGCCATGTTTTGTAAAATTGTATGATCTATTATTAATCCACTTGTAAAGTTACTGACCATTTCCCATGGTTTAATGATGAATAGGTCTATGCCAAAAGAAGTTCTGTGAAGCATTTACTTTCAGTCCTCTGTCCATTGCTTTTTAAATTTTTGTTTAGATACTATCAGGCATTATGTGTTTTATAAGTATTTGAACAGCTGGGACTTGATTTTCAAACTCTCTCTCTATTTTGCAAGCAAAAAATTGTGGCTGTAGTAGGGATGTTAAATTTAGATTAATTAACTAATCGAATAGTGGATGGGATTTCCATCGACTATTTCATTAGTCTATAAGGGCACCGTTGCCTTTGAACTGTAGCAAGAGCCTTACTGGCTACAGTTGAAAAGTGGAAGCCCCGCAAGGAGCACAGGGCTTCCTTTTGAAATGTACAAGAGCCCCAGTTGGGATCTTGCAGATTTCAAAAGGAAGCCCGTGAGACCAGCGGGGAACCCCTTTGGCCAGTGCTCCCTGCAGCACCATAGCCTTTGAAATATACAAGAGCCCTGGGGCAGAAGGTTATCAGATAATCGACTAGTCTCTCCCATCCCTAGGCTGTAGTGACTTGCACCACAGTTCTGTGTCCCTGCTCTATTCATGCTTTTTCCTGGGAATTTATTTTGATTGCAGTTCGTTTCAGGGGCAAAAATTGTGCAGATAAATATTGAGGCCCTGTTATAATTAATTGAAATATTTACATTATTCAGAAGTTCAAGAATTCTTGTCTGCCTTTCTCAGCTGATATGTTTTTAAAAAAATCAACAAAAACCCATCCACCTTGCAGAAATGTAGTCATTTCAGGTGAAATGGCGATAATTGGTTTTGCTGCAGCAATCAGCTAGTGAGAGATGGAGAAGGCTGTGTCTACTAAGCAGCTGTCAAGCATTACCATAGAATGTAACTATGGGGAAAGTAGCTTGAGGTACAGATCTGCTGATTCTGCCTCAGAAAGATTCAGAGCAGAGCCGGGTAGAATTGAAACCAAATTATGAAATTGTAAATTACTATAACCTGTTAATAGGAGAGGAGCAAACAGAGGAAGAGAAGGAAGAGAATCATCACTGCAACGTGACCCAAAATTCAAACAACAATCATTCTTTGGGCCTGGAAGAGTATGAACTGGACTCAGAGGCTGAACTCATGAGGAGTATGGGGTTACCACTTCATTTTGGAGGACTGTCAGCTCACAAGGAATTTGTGGTAAATTCCAGTTTATTATGCTTTTTCTGTGTCTGAGCTATGCAAGTAAGTTGAACACTGTGTGTTGTGGTTCTCTGCACACGTGAAGCAGTTGGTTCAGGCAGAGCAATTTATTGGATTAGGAACTGATTAATTTCTTGAATGAACCAGATTATGAATAAACTAATCAAAACACAATATTAAAAACAGTGGTACACAATATATGGGACACCAATGGTGACAAAGGTAACTTATTTCAAACCTAAATAGCTCACAAGTTTTATATTAATAATAGTACAAAGAAATTGAATGGGAAATCAATACACACTACTTTTTATATATAGAACACTGATAAAAGAGGTGCTTTATGAAGCCTATGTTAAAATAAAATATGGTATAAGAGCTGTGAAGGAAGTGACATCAGTGACAGATTAGTGTTTACTTTCTGTAACTAACTTCTTGAATCTCCAGCTTCTTCCTCTTGATGTGGCCACATAAACTCAAATCTGCTCTTAGATTGTAAGTAACTCTCATGTTTGACTTTCAGATTCATAATAGAAAAGTTTTGTTCTAAAATATCGGTACTTTCAAAGATAGTTTTATGTATAACCACCCCGTTAGATAACTCCGGACGTCTGTTATCCAGCAGGCATTAAGAAAAAATGAGTAAGATCTCCTTTGCAAAACTTGGATCACAGCATTGTAAAGTGAGTTCTAGGTGCACTTTGATAGCAACTGAAAATGGATTTTCAGTCTAACAACTTGAACACTCCTTGTTCTTTTGAAAATTCCCACCATTGACGCAAATGAATTTTGAAGCTCCTTTCCTTAGTACTACAAAGCCAAGTGATGCTGACTGTGTTTTAGAAGTAAGTTTGGGGACGTACCGTGTACAGAACAATGGTGCTGTTTAAGGGTTTTTTTTAAGCCCCTGGTCTTGGTAAGCTGTGCTTTGTGTAACACAAGCTTATTCTCTTTCTCTCTTACTGCCACATTAATAATTTTGTGGATTTAGCCAAAGATCCGCTGTCAGACATTGGTAAAACTACTTCTTGATCTCTGTCAATGTCTTTTAAAAATGACTGCAGGCCAAATTTATTGCTCGTGTAAGTATAATTACTACATCACGGTGAATGGAATTGCATTTGTTTATACCAGTGATGAGTTTAATGCCATGTGACCATCTCGTTACCTTTGTCCTCCTGATAGTTGCTTCCCTGTCTCTTCTCCTTCACCATTAGATAGCTTTGTCAGGTTTACCTTGTATCTTGGGCAGCAACTAAAAGGGCTATTTGCTGTGGCAGGAAATTCATTTCTTCTGCGGCTCCTCTCCAAAAGCCCCCTTGGTATATGTTCTACCAGTGATCTCATGAGTAGAGCCCTGCAAATCCATGGATGTGGACATGAATATCTACAGCTCATTTTTGCAGATAGGGATGCAGAAATAAATTTTGAATCTAGAACCCTGCAAATTTGCGGATATGGATGCAAATACAAATTTTCTATCTACACAGGGCTCTACTGATGAGTAAGGGATGATTTTTGTCATGGATGCTTTTACTAAAAGTCATAGGCAAGTCACAGGCAATAAACAAAAATTCATAGAAGCCATGACCTATTCCTGACTTTTGCTAAAAATATCCATGACAAATGGGGAGGGAAGAGGGTGCAGTCGCATTGAAAGGCAGGGAGCTGCAGTCCCTGCCCAGCGACTGGGAGCTGGGAGGGACCCTGACCTCAGGGCTAGGAGATAGGGTGGAATCCCCCCCTGCCCTGCGGGGCTTGGAGCTCAAGGGACCCCCACTGCCTGTAACAACTGGGAACTGTGGAATCCCTCTCTGGGTCTGGCCTGTTCCAGGGCCCCAGTGTCATGGAGGTTGTGGAAAGTCATGGAATCTGTGTCTTCCATGACATACTCGTATCTGGACTTCCGATGAAATAATACTTGCATTAAGCTTCTGAATAACAAGTGGAGAGCGGAAGCAGGAATGTCCCTGAAGACAGAGCAAGGAGGAAAGAATAAATTCTTCCTTGCAAATTACTTGGTTCTGGGAAATTTTTAAAAACACATTTTATTTCTCTTTATTTTTTAGGCATCAGAAAATTCCAGAAAAAGGAATAGCATAATGAAGAAGAAAAAGAAAAAAAAGTTGCATCAAAAGCACTTGAATGAGATCATGCGGGAAACCTGGAAAGAAGATTTTGAAGACCAAGCCCAGTCTTTTTCAGATGATTCAGCTTTAGTTACAGAACAAACGGAGGAGAAAAAAACATTGCAGCTTTTGAAAGAGGACAACCGTGAAAATAGAGATTGCAATATTAATGATGCTTTGCCTAATGAACTGCAAGAGAAATGGGAAAAATACTGGAGTGAGTACGGCGAAGGTCTTCTGTGGCAAAGTTGGCTGGAAAAGCACATAGAAGTAGAATTGTCTGAGAGTGCACCCACATCTGAGCCCTGGAACTCTCCTGACACCAAGGAAATGTGGGAGCAGCATTATAATGAACTATACTGGTATTACTGGGAACTATTTCAGTACTGGGCAAGTCAAGGGTGGACTGTTGACAGCTCTCATAACAATGGCACAGAAATCAATGCATTTAAATTAGAAATGGATCTACCAGGAAAAGTAGACTGTAGTACAGATGCTGTCTCTGGTCAAGTGCTGGACTCGCAACTTTCTTCTGTTCCTCTCTCCAACACCAGTAGTAAAGAAAACCCAGCATCACATGATGAGCACCATAATGAAATCCTCACTGGGATTAGTAACCTAAATCTGGATTTGGAGGAAGTGGAGAAGAGCAAATTAGCCCTAACAATACTTTATGATAGCCATCAAAATCTGAATTCGACTTGTAGTAAAAGGCAGTGTCCTGGTGTTTCCAGCCAGAAAGAATCATGTGATGGAGGAACCAGAAAAAGTGCATCTTCTGAAACTATAAGTGTTACCCAGTCAGGTCAGTATAGGATTAGCTAAGATTGATTCTGGTAATATTTCCCCAGATGGTTCTGTATCGCACAAGAACTGACCTTAGCCCTGTCCTTGTTACTCAGTTAAAGTCTGGGGATCAAATGTTTTGTAGAATGATTAGCAACTTAATTCTGTTTTATTCTGTCTAATTAACTCCAAGCCTCATCTCTCTCCTTTTAGACCTTATTATTGAACATCGTCTTTGGATAAAGGTGTTTTCATGGAATATCTGGGATAACAGTATTAGGGTGCGTCTACACTGCACCGTTATTCCAAAATAATGGCCGTTATTCTGGAAAAACAATACTAGTGTCCACACAGCAAATGCATTATTTCAAAAGAAAATTGAAATAACAGAGGGCTTTTACTGACGTTGGTAAACCTCATTCAGTGAGGAATAATGCCTCTTCTGAAAAAGCTATTTCAGAAGAGGATGTGTGTGGATGCTCTACTGCTGCTATGTTGAAATAGCTCCTCAACAGGGCCATTCCAAGTTATTCCTCCCCAGTGCCTCCTGGGGCCCTAAATTGAGATAGAGCGTCCACACTACAGGGAAGCCTCAAAATTAGTCCCAGGCAGTCTCCCCTAATGTGGATGCACTATTTTGAAATAAGCTATTCTGGAAGATATCTTCCGGAATAGCTTATTCTGAAATAAGCTTGCAGTGTAGATGTACCCTCAGTGCTTCTTCATTTTAAGTCTTTCTACTATCCAGGTGATATACTATTGTATAAAAACACAGCCCAGTTGGCTTCCTACTATATACCTAACTCAGTAGGTTTAAATAAATAGAACAGAAATTAATAAATTGGGCCTGTAGAAGATCAAATCTGAAGGAATGTCCTTATAAACACGAGTTTCAGAGGGGTGGCCGAGTTTGTCTGTAACTGGAAAAACTTAAAAAACAATGAATAGTCTAGCAGCACCTTAAGAGACTAACAAAACATGTAGATGGTGTCATGCGCTTTTGTGGGCACAACCCACTTCTTCAGATGAATGGAGTTATTAAAGCTCCAGTTTCTAAATAAATAGGAGATGAGGGGGAAGAGAAGGAAAAAGAAGGGGGGGAAAAAAGGGAGGAAAGAAATGGTCAATTAGAGTGTCCATGCTACATGAAGCTGACAGAGAAGTTGCAAATTGTTCTTAAGTACCCATTGTTTGTTTTTTTATGTCATTAGAATGTGGAATACAGTAGGCCATCCAGCCAATGTCTTTATTCATACCTTTGTGATAGGTATCAAACCTGTAAATTAAGTTCTAAGGCTTTCCTGTGGAATTGGCTTGTGGAATTGGCCTGTGTAGTGAACAGGGGTGGCTGCTCACTGACCCCAAGGGGGAAGAACCCCTCTCCGAGCCCGATGGCTGAGCCGGGTCCTGACCCTTTAACTCCACAGAGGCCAAGGAGCGGGGCAGGGAGCATTAAAGCCCAGCCCAGGAGCTCAGTAGGGGCTCAGCCACTGGAGGAAGCAGAAGCCTGCCCTGAGCTGTCCCTCCAGCAGGGCCCTGAGAACCTTGGAGAGGCTGAGGACTGGCCCGGACCATTGGGCCTCTGCTCCAAAGGAGACCTTCTTTACCCTACCCGAGGACTCAGATGGCGATGACCCCAGAAGCTCATGGGGGGCCAGGTAGATACCGGGGGGAGTTAGGAAGTGGCTTAGGGGAAGCCAGCAACTGTCAGGCAGACCTTATAACACTTTAGAGTGTGTCAGCATGTTGCGTACCCCATCCCAACTGACCCCAGTGGCAGCCAGGGCTGCCACTGCTAGGCCCTGGGCCAGGACATGGTGGAGTAGGAAGGGCCTGTGTCTCTTCCCCCCCCCCCTTCCCCCCCCGCACTCCACATACGGGGGCCAGCTCTCCCCCCTCCCCACTTGTGCCGGGGAAATTGCGTTTGTTTGACTGCCTCACCCTGAAGTAGAGCCTGGACTGTACTAACTTTGGGACTGTGTTTGTTTTGCTGCCCTGCCATGAGCTAGGGCTGGGCCTTACTAACTGTAGGACGGTGTTTGCTTTGCTGCCCTGCCCTGAACCAAGGCTGGGCCCTTGCTGACTGTGGGACTAGGTTTGTGTTGCTGGCCTCCCTGTACTCAGGGACCAGGGTTTGAAGGAAGCTGCTGGACCTCTACGTCCAGGCCTGAGCACAGATGAGGGGCCCAGGACTAAGCCATTCAGCTTACTGCCCAAAACAATATGGTGACTTTGAGATCCACTAATGAGTGCCTGGGTGAGTTAAAATGTTCCCCAACAGGTTTCTGTGTGTTGCCTTTTCAGATATCTGATTTGTGTCCATTAATTCTTTCCCGTAGCGACTGTCCAGTTTGGCCAATATACATGGCAGAGGGACATTGCTGGCATATGATGGCATAGTTAACATTAGTGGATGTGCAGTTAAATGAGCCTCTGATGTAGTGGTTTATGTGATTAGATCAGGTGATGATATTGCTCGTGTATACGTGTGGACAGAGTTGGCAACGGGATTGATTGCAGGGGTGGGTTCCTGGATAATTATGATGGAGGTTTGTTGCGTTGTTACTGGAAAGAATTTGTTTGAGATTAGGGGGTTGTCTCTAGGTAAGTATTGGCCTGTCCCCCAATAAGGTGAGTGTAATGGTCGGTAGCTTTCCAGTATAAGGTGGTGGAAATGTGTCTGTCATGTAATTGTACTGTAGTTTCAAGGAAATGCATCTCTTGTGTGGACTGGTCTAGGCTGAGGTTGATGGTGGGGTGGAAGTTGTTGAAATCCCTGTGAAATTCTTCAAAGGTCTCTTTCCTGTGGGTCCATATGATGAAGATGTCATCAATGTAGTGTAAGTAGAGTAAGGGTGCCAAGAGTGAGAGCTGAGGAAACATTGTTCAAGGTCAGCCATAAAGATGCTGGCATATCGAGGGGCCATGTGGCTGCCCATGGCTGTGCCTCTGACTTCTTGAGAAAACTACAGGTCAGTAATCTTCCTGAAAACACCATCCTGGCCACCATGGACGTGGAAGCTCTTTTACACCAACATTCCACTCAAAGATGGATTACAGGCTGTCAGGAACACTATCCCTGATAATGCCACTGCACATTTAATTACAGAGCTCTGCGACTTTGTCCTCACCCACAACTATCTCCTATTTGGAGACCATTTATATCTTCAAGTCTGCGGCACACAGGAAAAAGACCCTTGAAGAATTTCACAGGGATTTCAACAACTCCCCTTCCCTCGCCCGCCTGTCCCCTATTTATTTAGAAACTGGACCATTAATAACTCCATTCATCTGTAGAAGTAGGTTATGCCCACAAAAGCTCATGATACCATCTATATGTTTTGTTAGTCTTTAAGGTGCTGCAAGACTATTAGTTGTTTTTTAAGTTTTTCTTATAAACATAGTACTTTCTACACTCCATCTTCCAATGTCTGCTTCAAAATACTATACCTGTCCATTTTTGCTTGATTCAACATATGTAACCACAGCAGCCTTCTGCTTACTGCACTATAAACTATTAGCTATGGACAAATCAAGTTTGCGGCACTATCTAACCCACAGGGGAAACAACACTGACCAGTATAAGTGCCAGTTTATTTTGTAATATTGCCCTGGACCACAACTCATTCCCACTTTGGTTATCACCTGGGGAAAATGAAGCTACTTGTTACTGCAGATGCTGGCAGGATTTGCTTAGAAAGGGATGTGATGATAATTAGGAACATGCAAGATTGTCTGGCAGCTAGACCAGAATCCTGAGAGCTGGTTCCCACTTTCTAACTTTCATGTGTCTTGGAAGGTAGGGAAAATAGCCCTTTTCCTTCTTTGGCTGCCACTTCAGCCTTCCTGCACTCCCCAGAGACAGCTGTATCACCCTTTTGTACTGCTCTGTGGTTTCTTCTGCTAAAGAGGAAGGGTCGAATATGCAAAGCCAGCAGCAGCTGAAGTGTCAGAAGCTTTATGCAGAAACCTGAAGTAGTCATTGCTGAGGAATGTAAGCAGTGCATATATTTCTGCTCCTTCTTCCCCCTTTTCTTGGCTTCTTCCCCCTTCTCTTGGCAGCTTCACAGAAATACCAGAGGTAGAAACTTGGAGCCAACTCTCAGCAGATCCCCTTCCCCCTTTCATTCTGAGTGAACTCTGTTCTCCATAAATTGGTGCCTCTAGCCCTGGGACTGCCAGAGGGTTGTTTGAGTGCTGCTGTGAGTTCTTTAGCCAATGTCACTGCACTATCCTGGCTAGGGAAATGGATGGTTGACCAATTCCAGTTAACCAGTGTGGGCTGGAGCAGCTCCATCCCCCGCGGAACCTGCCATGGGTGGGTGTGTGGGGGTGGGGGGAGAGCCCAGCTGGAGCAGTTACTGTCCATTGGGGGGGATCACTCCATCCCAGCCATGGTGCCCCCCCTATCAACTCCCTCTTTAATCATTTAGCCAGTTAAATGTTACTTTTAACCAGTTAACTAATTAAATGGGATTTTGAATCTCTACTCCTGGCAGACTTGCTCTCATCCATTAAGATGAAATAAGGGATGAAAATCCAAAATAACTTGCAGTTATTTTTAAAAGGTCAGGAAGCCATTTGGGGATTGTACTGTATAGGCTTTTCATATATGGAAAATGTTGAGTCTCTAAAATTGGTATTGCCAAGTATTTAAAGAGCCTGTAAAAACAAGCAACATAATTGAAAGATTGTTGTGTTGGTATGTTGAGATTTAGGTTGGTATGTTGAGATTTAGGAGAAAAGTAAAGGTACATGTGGTTTAGTAATCACTTACTTGTCAGTTTCAAATACACAATAGTGTACATCTTTAAAAAGCACTCCAAAAGACGTAATTTTTTGTAAACTAGAGAAAAGATGATTTGACAATCAAAAAATGCACTTTTTGATTATGCTGCTTTAGATTCACAGGCGCCATCTAGACCTAATTCAAATGACCAAAGAAGATCACACAACAATGATAAGGAAGAAGAGGAAGAAGAGCCACCTGAATATAAACATGCCAAACTCAAAAGGAGGCAAGTGATAAATTAGGGTTTTTTCTATTCTAAAATTTCTTCCTGTGTGTTTCTGTGCATTAGAGTGGATACGCAGACCACTTTGAGAAACGCTGATTTAGATGATGGGTAAATGTCATTCTTGTAGCATTAGAAAAGAAAAATGCTTATGTCTTAAGGTAGAGAAAGCTGATTGTCTCCATTCATATGGACAGATTTCCCATGTCTAGATTGCAACTTGGAGGATATAAATGCAAAGGTCACAGTGACACTTACTGATGTGTATATTAAACTTCATTAACGTTTGGGTTTCTTCATGATGTAGCCTTTAAAAGCGCACAAGAGAAGAGTACAGACTGTGGTGTCTGCCAGTGTCAATGGGAATTTTTCCTCTTTTAGTAAGAACTGTAATAAAAATGGTGACTTGAGATGTCTGGGGTTTTTTTATAGCCATGAACTGGATGCTGATGAAAATCCTGTTGCAGATGCTGAGGAAACTTGTTCTCTTCTGGGATTCAAGCATGGCACAGGACAAAAGTAATGATTTTATAAGCAAATTCAGTTTCCCCCTAACTCCTGAAAGTTAACTACTTTTATGCTGCTGCTTTTATGCTTTTGGTGCCCAATTACTATTATTTTCAAGTGTGCCAGCAATATCTGTTCCTTTTGACTATTAAGTTATTTGATGGTTATTTTGAAAATTAGTGTTTGTGCTTAGTCATATTGTAGATTTATCTTGGGGGATTGCATCTCTTCTTTTCAACTCCTCCTGCAAAGTGCCAAAGATGAATTAGGGTACATCTACACAGCATCATTATTTCGAAATAACTAGCATTATTTTGAAATAACTTAGTCTGCGTCTACGCAGAAGGCAGTTATTTCAAAATAATGTCAAAATACTGCCAAGCTGGAGGACTTCTTACTCCAACTCCTGTAACCCTTATTGTACGAGGAGTAAGGGAAGACAGAGGAACAGGGCTCTATTTCGAAATAAGTGCTGTGTAGACGCTCCTAATTTCAAAATAAGGTATTTCAAAATAAGTTATGCAATTGACGTAGCTCAGTTTGCGTAGCTTATTTTGAGTTAAGCCCTGCTGTGTAGATACACCCTTAGAGAATAATAAAAGTGCTTTGAAGTGACGGTAACTAGTTACAAAGTTTTAAATTAGATGGCATCCTAAAGTATAACTCATCTTTTGTTTAAGTGCTTGTGGTTTTATAAATATCTTGGTTTTATGAAATTATGGATTAGTCTTTTAAATTCTTTGCTTTTGGGAGCTCTTGTTGCTAATTGGCTTTCAAAAGTTTGGAGTGTAGCTAGGACTCAGATACTTATTGCAGCTATTTTATATTAGGACAGAGCCTCTCTTCTGTTAACGCAGATGTTGAAAAATAAAACAGTTGTCAGTTGCCATGTACTCAGTTTTTCCATGGTGATCTACAAAATTGGGAGGGGTGGGTTGTCTTAGTTGTGGAGTTTTAACTTGGTTTTGGAGTTGCTGCAAGGTGTAACTAACACACATTGTATAATGCACAAACATTTTAATTTTGAGGGCTATTTGGGTAGTTAAATTTGTATTTAGGTTGACAAGTGTAATTTTAAGATAATGTTTGGCCTGTCAGCCTTGACAGTCTCTCTCTAGCACTTTATAACATAGTTAAATATCTGTTGAATTTCATTAGGTGATAAATAGCATTGTTTTCAGTTTCTGTGAGTCTGTAGGGAATTACTTTAACTTTATAAATATCTCTCTTTTTCTTTCATTTTTGTTTGGAGACTGACATTTATCAGACATTTATCTTCTTGAGAACTATAAAAAGGAAAAGTCTGAAGTCATTTTTGGTACACCTTTTCTTAAAACTATTTCTCTAGTAGACGTGGCATGGCTGTTTGGCAAGGGCTGCATGTCAGGTATATTTAAATGGAAGCTTTAAGTGAAGCAAACTCTGTTCATATGAGATTAGCAGTGAAAGTTTGCCTGTGCCAGCTTGTTTATTGTAAATTGCCTTCTTCCAGAAGTGTATATTCCTTGTCTGATCTTTCCATAATTATAATTAGCCATATTAAAGTTAAACTATGGCCCACTTACTCCATTCATTTTGATTGTAGATATGGGGGAATTTCAAACTTCAGCTGCAGAGTCCAGTATTTGGAGAAAAATGCAAAGCTCAAATCCCAGTTCTTGGACATGCGCAAACCAGCCAAGAGAAAAAACAAACACATCATCTTCACAGAAGAGTCAGAAATGTTGTCTTGCCAGAAAAGTAAAACTTTGAGCAAGGTATAAGTATTCTATAAGTTTAATTATTAGTATTATGATAGTGAAGCACCCTAACCACAGTTCCATAGATGTATCCTTGTTTGTTCTGATAACTGTGAAAAAGAGAGTGTTTGGGCCAGTAAAGATCAAATGAATGGACATTATTAAACATCAGCCTGGCTCCCTTTATTGCTTTCACATTTTTCCTAGTAAAGAGCACTTTATCCAGGAAAGACATCAAAACAGCACAAGAATATTCATGAATTGTTTTGAAGAATGTCACTTTTTTAAGAATGTCAGCTTAACAGCCAACTTATATAAACAACTTTCCTTGCTTTTAGATTCCTCATTTGTTCAGTATTGTGTCTATATTTATAGACCATTGAATTGTATGTATTTTTAAATACATGTGTTTCCATTTTGAAACACATATTAATAGTGAGGAAAGAATATTTGTATGAGTATGCTATAGTGAAATATATACATTTGCACACTTTTTTCTGATTTGTATATAAAAATATCCCAACAAACTTTATCCATTCTCCTGTCCATCGCCCAGATTTTTGCTATGTTGTTGCTGTGATCACCCAATCAGTGGATTAGGTTTCAGCTTGACTCAACAGAAGTTAGCTAATTGTTTACTCTTATAGAACTGTAGCCATTGCCCTTTAGTCATTACTTTTTCTTCCTTGTTATATTATTTTGATAACTTTAGTATTCTTGTTGGGTTTATTTACCCTTTTTAATTTTAATGTAATCTCAATTTTAACTCTGTTTCAATAGATTTTTTTTTTTCCTAGAAATTGGTCATGTATATAGAGAAACTTGTTTACAAATGATTTTTCTAGTGAGAGGCCTCCTTTTTAGACAGTCTTTCTATTAAACAGCCACTGTTCTTGTCCGTCTGTCATGGGATTTTCAACTTTCACACACGCATGCATATATGTATACAAACATATCGGTGTGCATTGTATTTGTATGTCAAGGGTTGGATTGGCTTCAGCAAAGTTCTGCAGTGGCTTAGGGGATAGGGCATTTGCCTGGGGAGCGCAGAGTGGTGGGCTTGAGTCCCGTCCCTCCCCTCAGCAGATCAAGTCCTGCCCCCCCACCCCAACCATCCTAGAGGATGGAGCTGGCTCCCACATTAGGAAGGCAGGGAGGTGGGGTGGGTTCTGGAATGGCTTAGGGGATAGAGCATTTGCCTGGGGAGCACAGGAGGCTCGAACATCTTGCTCCTCTGTGATCTCCTTCAACTTCCACCAGTATCAGGTAGTCCCATTTATAAGCAACTTGTTTCAATGAGACCTGCTCTGCATCTCTGGCTCCTTTTTAGCTTTTGTGAATTGACTGAAAACATGCGACAGTGAGGGGATACAACATTTATCAAAATTTTAAATAATCTTCGAGAGGAAAAACTCACACGAGAACAATTAAATATTTTACTGCGTAAATGTGAGGAAAGCCAACAACAAGGGCTTTGATGATCATGCCAACTTGTAAAATGGTAGATACCACAATAATCAAGTTTTGTCCCATTTCGACGATGCGAACCTCCAAATATTCACAATCACAGCGCTAGAAACCCTCATTGAGCAGAGAAGACGGGTGCTTAACCTTTATCAAGCTATCCCAACAAAGATCAAACAAACAGCAGGCATTCCAGAGAATTGGAATAAATCTGGGCGCTAAAGTTATGCTTTGGTACAATGCTGACCAGCAAAAGGCTTCGTCAACAGCAAAATTGGCACCATCACCAATATAAGAAGAAAGAGAATGAGAGAGAATGGATGGCTAAGTACGATTCAAGCTAGTTGCTAACTGTTAGCCGTCCAATCTTTCTCCTAAATTGCTAGCTTAAAACTTTATTTTTGACTTTTTGGTGTACTTTTTTTTTTATTATTTTTAGTCTTTTGGTGCGCTTTAGAAAGATTGTCTTTTTTAAAAGTTTTTTTTATATATACATATTTTTAAGATCTGTTATCTCACATTCTCGTAGGACTCAAGGGATTTCCAAGTTTCCTATTGCAAAAAATTATTTTCTAGCCTTGATGGTTAGTGGTGTGTCGGACCTTACATTTGTCTCTTAAACTCACTGATCGAAGTCTGAGTACTCCTATCCCACATCTGAGGTCAATATAATTCTGGAGAAAATTCTACTTTGTGGAGATTAAGAAAGAAATGTGTGGTTATCTGAAAATGACTGCATACTTCCCTAAAGTTTACATGAGAGGGACTATGTCCTGCTGATGTAAGGCCAATCCTGCAAAAACAATAATGGTAATGTTAAGTTTAACCATATATGGAACTCTTTGAAGGATCAGGGCTCTAAGGCTATGCCTACACTACAGGCTTCTTGCACAAGAAGCTTTTTGCGGAAGAGATCTTGCGCAAGAAGTTTTTGCGGAAGAGTGTGTCCACACTGCAAAAGTGCATCAAAAAAGTTATGTGCTTTTGCACAAGAGAGCATCCAGACTGCATGGACGCTCTCTCGAAAGAAAACTCTGATTGCTATTTACAGAATGGCCACCAGGGCACCTGTGCTTTTTTCGATTGCCTCTTTTTGCGCAAAAAACCCCCCTGTTCCCCGTCCACATACACCTTTTTGTGCAAGAACTCTTGCGCAAAAAGGAGTTATTCCTCGTAGAAGGAGGAATACCTACATCAGAAAAACCCTTCTGTTCTTTCGTTTTACTTGCGCAAAAAATGCGCTTGAGGTGTGGACACTCCGTGAGTTTTTGCGCAAAAACAGCCATTTTTGTGCAAAAACTATGTAGTATAGACCTAGCCTGATTGTTACATTAATTAGATAAGGCATTCTGGTAGCTTTTTACCAGGGCATTTCACATTTAAGATTTCTCTTTCCCCTCCCCGCCACCAATAGAGAAAAAACTTTGTTGTATTTTACATACAGCCTTTCAATGAATGAGGCAGCTAACATGGAGCTAATTTACATGCACATTGCAGCCTTCTTTAAATGCAGCTCACAGGATGAGGCAATTAACTAAAAAGCTATAAATTTGGCCTACATATGCTGGCAAGTTTTTCATATTATTCTTTTTCATCTTTAATGAATTATTAAATTGTAATTATTCAATTATGAAACTGAATTATTGTACTACTTATATGAATGAATTGTGTTGATTCTGCCTCTTGCATGTACAAAGAATGGAAAAGGAAAATTTGAATGATTATGTAGTATTCGAAAAATTAATCTGATTGATTCATTGGCCCAAATAAGTAGTTTGCACATTCACTTTTGACTGGGTGACCTTTACATTTTCAAGGTTTTTTTTTTTTTTAAGGTATATAATATATTAATATGAAGTATTACTGTATCAGTGGATGGGACTTGTAAATCAGTTGTTCTCAGCTAGGCGTATGTGTACCTTTGGGGGTATGCAGAGATATCCAGGGGAACCTCAACTCATCTAGATATTTTCCTAGTTTTAGAACAAGACCCATAAAAAGCACTAGTGAAGTCAGTACAAACTGATTTGTACACAGTGCAGCATAAACTAACTGAAATGCAAGTACAATATTTATATTTCAGTTGATTTATTTTATAATTCTATGGTAAAAATAAGAAAGTAAGCAATTTGTCAGTAATAGCGTGGTGTGACACTTGTATTTTATGTCAGATTTTTTAAAATCAAGTAGCACTTAAATGAGGTGAAACTTGGTGGTACACAAGACAAATAAGGCTTCCAAACGGGCTACAGGACTCTGGAAAGATTGAGAACCACTGTTTTAAACTACTGTAATCTAATTATTTGTGATACTTGACAATTCCAGGTAGAGAAGTTCCTAAAACAGGTCAGTGAACCTGTGGTGGAGACTATGATCCCGGAATCCTTTGCACAGGATAAGGTACAGGGATCCTCTACAAGCAGTGACTCTGAGCAACAGGAAAGTTCACAAAGCAATAATCTTAGTGTTAAAAAGCATGACCTGCTATCTTCTAGCATTGTTAGTTGTGAACTTGGAACAAACAGCCTTGATGAAGAGGAGAAGGAAGCAACGATAGGTGGCTCCACCTCTCAGAGCTCAGGAAGACAGGAATGTCATTCTGGACGACAGCTAGTTGCTCTGGATATTCCAGATTATCTTCAGA
Source organism: Rafetus swinhoei (assembly GCA_019425775.1). Classification (NCBI taxonomy): domain Eukaryota; kingdom Metazoa; phylum Chordata; order Testudines; family Trionychidae; genus Rafetus; species Rafetus swinhoei. The sequence goes on along the minus strand of CM033424.1, from coordinate 66,252,056 downwards.
TAGAAACAGAAAGTATGAGTGAAGGTATGTACAGTTTTAAATAACTAGAGGCAAACTGGTTACAAACTTATCCTGTAAGACTTCTTTACCAAGCTATTTGACATTTTATATTTACTTAATGAAACCTACTATTATTCTTAAATTTTTCTTTCAGGATAATGCAAACTGAGATCTAGTTCATGCAGTGCTAGTGGAAGTGAAGGTGACTTTGGCACTTTTTTCTGAATAAATTCTGACCTTGCCTCTGTTTTTAAATATGATCTTTGGAGCTTGTAATGAATAGCTGTTTGTCACTCTGTCATTGCAGCTGCTTAGTTTCAGTGGTGAGCGAGAGTCTTTAGTAGTGAATGATTCAATTAAAACAGAAATGTCTGATCTGTCAGAGTTTGGGTTCTTGGATATGTGGTAATACTAAAATTACTTTTAGTAATTTTTTCTAGGAAAAAAAATCCAGTATTTTGAGACTTTTTCATTTGACATTTACTATAGTCAAAAGGCATAGAATTGTTGAGGCTTTCATGTACTTTCTGTTATTCCTGTGATTGTAGTTTTACTTATTTTAACATAAGATTGATATTATGAAGTTCTTCTGTGTAATCAGTTTTGATTTCTGCTTTAAATAGAAAGCATAATTCAGTTGCTTATACATGTTTATTAAATTTCTCCCTGATTTGGTTAACAATTATTAATTATGCAATCTCAATTATATTGCCATCTGCTGAAAAGAATGGTATATCTGCTGAGATTCACTCCTTTGCCAGTAAAGCATCAGCCTTACAGATGAGTCAGGGATGTTAAATACAGGAATTAAGCAGCCAAAGTAATAGGAGCAGAGAGACTCGACATTGGGGAGCAGGAGGATGTGACACTGTGGCAACTGTGCAGATCAGGGATGCTTGTCAGTGGGTGGCATGCCAACTGGAAATTCACCTCAAATACCTAATGACACTCTGAACTTTCATTCTCTGCCCTGCCAGTCCAAACCCACCTCGAGACACTTCATCAGTATTCCACTTTCTCTCTTAATACAGTAATGGCTTGTGGCCTAGGTATATCTGTACTGGGAGTTTGTTATGGAAGCACTACAGCCTGCATAAAAGCTTTGGGAAGCTCCTGGTGTTTTTTGGTTGTTTTTTTTTAAGTCACCAACCTGCAGAATCCTGCAAATGAACCTATATGGAATCCAGCAGCGTTGCTTAGTGAGGGTGTTGTTATAACTGTTGCCATATATCTACCAATATGCTACAATCATCCTCTTGAAATCAGGTATTTCTGTAATGAAGATAACTTGGTGTTTTCAGTTGTAGCTGAACCAAATACCCAAAAGAAGAAAAACAAGAAGAAGAAGAAAAAGAACAGAACGGCCCCACCATCTTTACCTATTGAGATTGCTACTGATCCTGAGCTGGCCAAATACTGGGCACAGCGTTACAGATTGTTCTCTCGGTTTGATGAGGGGATTAAATTAGATAGAGGTATGTTATTAACTGCAGCATGTAAACGTTGCAGTGGAAAGGTATTTAAACCTACACTCGCGTCATCTGATAAGAAACAACAAAGCAGAAGTGAACGTTAATTACATCATTGTGACATATAGGAATAAATTTACAGTGAGCTGGTGCAGATTGTCATAGCTCATTGGTTTCAGTGGAACTGTGTTGATCTCTTCTGAGGATCTGCTACATATGTCAGACATGATCTTTGAAAATTGTGCTGCCTGTAATTGTGCCATATTTTATTTGGTTAATTTATGTCAGCAGTAGACTTCGAAAATCAGATGGCAAAAGGTGTAATCTGTATATGGCCAAATAAACTTTACAGTGTTGAAACATGTTGATTACATGTTGAGTTTGCATATTAAATGTTCTAAATTTAGTCACTTGTTATGCAGATCTCTGTAAAGTTGTGTTATGAGTTTTCCAAGAGGGAAAAAGTCATACATTCATAGAAAGACTAGTGATAGTGTAACAGCTTCTTGTCGGGTTTTTTTATCATTTTATTTCAAGCAGCTCCCTTGTATAGACAATGAAAGCTTTGTTATCTGGCATGTTGGAGGAATGGGAGGTGTCAGTCAAATATTTAAAGCTCTGCACCAATACAAAATTTGTATTTGCATCCATAGCCACAAAAATGAGCTGCAGATTTCCATGGGGGTGTGTACCCATGGGTATAAAGCGGATACCCACAGATTTGCAGGGTTCTACAAATATTCTGGTTAAGTAAGAGATAACTAGAATAAGCGTGAAGGTGATGAGGGCTCTGGCTAGAGGTGTGGACTGCTGGGTGGGGCATGGGAGTGGGCTCAAAGCTAGGGGATGATGCACAGGAGGGCTTTTGGGGTGCCAGATATGGGCGGTATTTACCTCAGGCGATTTCCTGCAAGCAGGGATATTTCCCTGCTGGTTCTAGGTGGAGGTGTGGCTAGGTGATTCTGCGTGCTGCGTCCATGCCCCGCAGTTCCCAGCTAATGGGAGCTGCAAAGCCAGAGCTCAGTGTAGGGATAATGTATAAAGTCCCTGTGGCCGTTCTTCTGACTAGGAGCAGCAGGGACATGTCGCCACTTCTGGGGAGCTATGCGGAGTCTGTAAAGCACTCTGCTGGCCACATACCAACTAGACTGTAAACTGAACTTTCCAAGAAGATCAGAAATGCTGGTTTATAGAGCTTTCTGATTGGCGAAGTGCTGGGTAAACCAATTTTTACTGTATAAGGAGAAATATTAGGCATACAGAACTTAAGTTATAAAGACAGCATGTTCTGTATTCTCTGCTGTTTTATTTCAGCTCTGTTTTACTGTTAACATACAAACCTATAGCAGATCCAGAATTTAACAGAATGGCATTGTTGTGACTGAAGTATAAACCATCATCTTTTCATCGCGGCATTGTAGGGCTTGTTCCTATGAGTTGCTGAGCACATTGGCTCGATCTAGCACTGAAGTACATGTTTAGCTCTAATTACAGTAAACTTCTGATAATCCGGCACCTTTAGGACCCGGGGGGTGCTGGATTATCAAATATGCCAGAGTACCGGAAGGGGGGCTATGAGGGGTCTGGGGTGGGGGTGGGGGTAGGGGTGGGGGTGGGAGGGGGTCAGCGGGGAACTGCGCAGCATGGGAGAGGGCGGCGCTGTGGGAACAACCCGGCAGCACCCCAGCTGCTCTGCCCCCGGCTTCCCCAAGTCAGCCACTGGTCAGTTTCAGCAGCTCCTGATTTAGGGAAGCCGGGGGCAGAGCAGCTGGAGTGCTGCCGAGTTTGTCCCGCAGTGCTGCTCAGGTGAGGGTCGGGCTGGGACAAACCCGGCAGCACTCCAGCTGCTCTGCCCCCGGCTTCCCCAAGTTAGCCGCTGCTGAAACTGACCAGCGGCTGACGGGGAAGCCAGGGGCAGAGCAGCTCCAATTGTCCGGCTGGCCGGAGCACTTCCGGGTTCCAGTTGGTGCGGACTATCAGGGAGTGCCGGACCACTGGATGTCGGACAATTGGAGTTTTACTGTACATGAGTAGGCTGACTTCAGTGGGACTTCTCCTGGACTTAAAGTAAACTTCTGTATGGAATTAGTATTCCAAACCTTACCAGGATCAAGCTCATGATTCCCTATAAAATGCGTAGTGCCTGGGCTTAATTTAATGTTCAGCCTCTGTTTAGTTCTTTTTTGAATGACAGATTTTTGGAAACAATTGACAGATTTTCTCTCCGTCCCTTCCCACATTCCCTCCTTCAGAGGGCTGGTTTTCTGTTACACCTGAGAAGATTGCGGAGCATATTGCAAGCCGTGTCAGGCAGTCCTTCAGCTGTGATATAATAGTGGATGCGTTCTGTGGAGTTGGCGGAAATGCTATTCAGTTTGCCTTGGCATCAAAAAGAGGTAATTATCTGTTTATACATATTGATTTCCCCGCCTCACATCCCATCCTCTCTGCCAGTAGTCTTGATACAGGCTTTCTATACTGATGTGATCTACCTTATTATATTCTACTGCAGTATATACTATTCATGATCTTTTTACCGCAGCATAGTCACAATCTCAACCTTTTTATTTATATGTTTGAAAAAATATGCATGGCAGAAGAGCAGCCCTATTTCAATGAGTTTATTTAAGATGAAGATGATCACTTATTTTATTATTCAAAAGTTATTTTATTTATCATATGTTGTAGTAAAATAGCAAATCTGTATAATGGGCATATCCCAATCTCCAATAGACTCCCATAGCCTTGTAGGAATTGGGCTGGGATAATGTAATATAAAAATAAATATCAGGGTTATAGTTCTGATTAAAATGAATAATACAAATTAAGACCCACCATTTTTAACATCAATGAAGCTGCCACAAAATTTCCAGTCTCCTACATCAGAGTGGCGCAGAATCTAGAGAACTTGCTGCAAAAGGTAGGTTTAGTTCGTAACAGACTTCCTGTGGCCATGCCTGTGATAAACTAACATGCATCGTTGACCGGTTCTGAGAAAAGTGTCATCTAGTCTCCCCTAGCAAAAAAAGAGATGAAAAGAATAGGGATGTAAGCGACTAATCAACTAGTCACTATCCGATAAGCAAAAGCTTATTGGATAGTCGACATACTAGTTGCTCTCCCTGCTGCCTCTATCAGAGGCAACAAGGGGTGGGGAAGAGGAGAGGGCGCTGCAGGGAGCAGGCTCTAATGCCAGTTCCCTCCAGCTCAGTTGGAGGAGGCAGTGGCGCAGCGGCAGCATTCCATCTTTGAAATGTACAACAGTCCCCGCTGGCCCCAGGCTTCACCCGGCATTTCAATCTTAGAAATGCACAAGAGCCCCTACTGGGGCTCTTGCTACATTTCAAAGCAGAAGTGCCCTCATCAACTAATCAAATAGCTGATGGAAATTCCATCGACTATTCGATTAGTTGATTAATCTAATTTTAACATCCCTAGAAAAGAAATTGTGTAGAAAATCTTCTTCACTCCAACAAGATAAAAGAAACCCAGTGAACAAGAGATGTTCTCAAGAGATAATTTAGCAGGATTGATAATCCCACGGTCCCCAAGAATCTTTTTTATTATTTTGTCAGTCTTGGACTGATTCTGATGAGGCACAGAAAGTTAAGCTAACAGCAGTATTAGTGTCCGAAGAGCAGCTTACAGCTTCTTGTTTCCTTGACTACCATGCAGTATGCAGTTGTATGCCATGCATAAGCATATTACATACGAAGTATAAAATATGGCCAATAATAGGAGCACATGCTGGTTCAGCTGTGCCCATTGCTGAAAAGTAATGTCAATCTAAAATTAGCTTATTGTTGCATTGATGATTTATTGCATTGATCATTTATTGCTACTGCATTGAGTGAAAGCAACTTCAGTGAAAACATAAAATATTCAGTATTCCTCTTCAGGGAATCGCTCGCTAAACATTCATGGGTTAAAAGCAGATTCATATTCTACTGCTGAATATTTTGTGGGGAAGGCAGGTGATGATGTGGTCTATGCTAAATTTGGCAGTTCAGGTTCAGTTATTTCCATAACACTTCTTTTAATCTAAATTTAGTTTTCTTTATATTTTGAGATTGATTTTTGTGTAAATGCTTCTATTGTGTCATAAGAGCTCTCATGCCGTGTTAGGTGTACCTAGTTTCAGTTTAGTTTTCAGAAGAGTTATTGATTAGTGTTCTTTCTTGTAGCCCGTCTTTCATTTATTCTTGGGGTGAGATCAACTGCCAGCTCAGTAATTTGAGCTGCATAGCTTAGGCAGTGGTCCCCAACCTTTTGGGGCTGCCGGGGGCGGGGCCGCATATGCGCCACGTGCCCAGGGGCGGGGCCGCTCACGCGCCTCACGTCTGGGGGCGGGGCCGTGCATGTACTGTGCGTCCAGGGTGGGGCCGCGCATGCGCCACGTGCCCAGGGCTGGCGCCGCGCATGCGCTGTGCTCCCGGGGCTGGGGCCGCGCATGCTCTGCGTGCCCGGGGCTCAGGGCGCAAGAATGGCTTGGGCCGGCCTTGGTCACTCGGTGGGCGCACATAAATGCCCCGGTGGGCGCTATGGCGCCCACGGGCACCGCATTGGGGACCACTGGCTTAGAGGGTTCTGCTCGTGCCTAAGAAAGAAGAGTTTGCCCTCCCAAAATGTGTGCTACATAACCAGACCTCCAGCCCAGTGTGTGTTGGTGGATCAACACAGTAGTAGATGCATGGTCTCAGATACCCCAGCTAAGCAATGCACAGAGAGTAATTGCAGAACTGTGCTTCGTAGCATGCAGAGTATGTACAATCACATCCCAAATCTCACCTGCTTTCCTACCTTCATGTACTGTGAAATTGTGCTGATTCTGTGGCATCTGGGAACCTCTGCTTTGCAGTGTCCAGCAGTAAGAGGACATATAATTTGCTGTGCTTAAGCAACAAGTTTGAGATAATTGGCTATTGGTATATGACAAAAAGGATACATATTTGTAGGTATGCATATTGGTATATTACAAAAAGGTATACATATTTATAGAAGTCCCTATTGGGAACATACAATTAGTGGCTTTATAAATGTATTCTGTACCTGAGAACTACAATGTAGCACCTTAACCAAAGGAGCATCTTGTTTTGGCAAGCAGTAGGGACATCTGCCCATTGGATTTGTCAGCTTATATGTTTCATAGTGTTAATTCTTTTTTCCTTATTTTCAGTGATTGCGATCGATATTGACCCTGTTAAGATCAGTCTTGCCCGCAATAATGCAGAAGTGTATGGAGTAGCTGATCAGATAGACTTCATATGTGGAGACTTCATGCTGCTGGCTTCTCATATAAAAGCAGATGTTGTGTTCCTCAGCCCTCCTTGGGGGAGGGCCTGACTATGCCACAGCAGAAATCTTCGATGTTAGAACAATGATATCACCTGATGGATATCCTTTCAAAGTCATGAGAGCTACTGCTATGAACATACATTAACAAGAGCTTAACTTCTTTTGGCAGGATAAAATAATGCATGATTCTTTGGCTCTGTCCTGTTCTATTGATATCTTAGGTTCTTTTTAACTTGATTTGGAATTGCAGATGCACATCACTTTTGAATATTAGGCCTTATGTGTGTGAAGTTGGATACCTAAAATCTGAGATGCTAAGAATTAGTGGACACTTACAAAAGTTGGCCCTTGGTGATAGAGCAGGGGTTAATATTCAGGAGCACCTACTATCAAGACCATTGTACAGTAGATTTAGATAGTGTATCTCTAAAAATGATCAAAAAACAATTGTTGCTATCACATCATAATTTTTTTTTGAGAAAAAAACATCAGAAGAATGTATATTGGTTTGAAAACGCAATCTTGCAGGTTGGGATTTTTCATATGTCCTGTCTATTTTCTTTCTTGAGGCCATGATCTTGTGTGACATGATCATCTTCACATTAATCGGTTGCGATGTTGCAGCCAGAGGATTATAGGACAGGTTTTTTCCTCCTTTATTAACAGAGGATTTGGCCTATGAATTCAAGAGAGAAGTAAGCAGCAGGATCATCTGAAGACTCCTACACAACTGTTGCCTTTTCCATGCAAATGTACTTAATTATTACAAATTTTAAAAACTGAAGGGGGGAGACTATGCAAAGCTGTCTGCGAAGCAGTCTTCTATTTCAGAAAATCAATGAGGCTGTGATACACTGATTTAAAGACTTATCACAGTTAATGGTATTTGTCATGTTGATAATAAAGATATTAGTATTTGCTTTATTTTGATATCAGGCTGAGACTTGAAGTTGGAGCTGATAAATTTTATGTAGCTTTTTTGATAAATGAAAACTTTTTTTTTCATGTAGATAGTAATATAAAAAGCATGTGATAAGACCTAGGTTTCTACTAATCAGCTTTCTAAATCATCGCTTTAAGAAACCCAAACAAATAAGAGTGCCCTAATTATGTACCTGCACACTTATTAGGAAATATGAGTTGTATCAGATTTCTTTTAAAAACAGGCAATAATTAATTAAATATAAATAACTTATTTATTTTGTTCAAAAGTGACAAAATTACCTGTTTTAAAAGTGTAAAACCGACAAAAACTGTGTTAAAAGCTAAAATTTCTACTAGCATTTTTCCCATTTATAAATTATTTATAAAACATTCATCTAGTGCTCTTGAATGTGTTTCCAGTGCATTAAAATATATGTCAAAATATAAATGATGTAACCAGAAAAACTTTCCCTAACTCAAAACAATTACCTACAAAAACACATGGGCTGTGTGTGAGGGTCAGTTACTTCTTTTCTTATAAATTTATGAAAAGTATATCCTGTTTACTTAAATTTTTTTTCCAAAATGTCTAAAACATAGGAGACTGGTTTCCTAAGATACACTATCAATAGCACAAAATAATTTCATTGTTATGGAAGTTTAATCCTGTCTGACTTAGTGGATCATTTCTATATTGATCTTTTTAGCCTCCTGGTGGCCTATGAATGTGTTTGTATAACTTTCAATTAATCTTTTATATATGTGTGATTTATAAGAAAGATCAAGCCAGAATATGGGATACTAAACAGCCAGCAAATGAAAAATGTGTGACAGTTGTAACAGATACTAATTTCCTTTTAAGAAATGATATTAGTGAATCTCTGACACATTAAACGCTTTATAACATCAGGACAAATTTATAGAATGTGAGGACTTTTATCCATTTTGGTAGTGGCAGGTCTGATGTTTCAAAATAATAACTAATGCATAGCACCAACACATTTAATTAGAAGAGTGTAATATCTCTGATCACTAGATTGGGGCTGTTCTAACATAGTAAGTAAACCCATGTCAAGCTTTTTATTTCCCTTTACTGGTCTCTAAATTTGACATTTTCAAGCTGTCCCAGAAGATCACAAACAACATTGTGTATTTCTTGCCACGCAATGCTGACATTGACCAGGTAAGTTATTGTTCAGAAGCAGCTTTGCTAATGTAAATTGAAAATTGACAGTTTGTTTTTCCCTACTGCATTCTAGAACAATAGTACGTTACTCTCTGTTTTGTGTGCCGCTCTTTTCCAAATTCCTATAGACTTCTGGCAGGGTGTGTAACTGATATTTCTTTATATAAACCAAACCAGTTTTATCGTGTATCTTTAACCAGTACTAGACTTGAGAAGAGTTGTTGAATAACAAAATGCTCAGTATTCAGATTTTCAGTACATAAAGAAAGCTGAAGAAAACCGTTCTGCATCCTGGAATATCAACTTACGTAGCATCTTAGGTAGTGTGCAAAATAAACATGTTTTGGGCTCTAGAATATCAGTATGCTGCTAGAAGTTAACATAAGTTACCTATACAATTACTTTTTCACATACAGGTAGCTGCCTTTTTAAATCCTTTGCACATCCTTTGTCCCAAACACAAGCTCTCAGCAAATAGGCATTAAAAAGTATTTGGAGTCCCCTATTGATAGGCCTGTCCCTACATGACCTATTGACTTATGGGCTTTGTCTACACTTGCACAGTTTTTGTACTATCATTTTCACTGGTGATAGAGAACTGGTAAAAGAAAAGCACTGGTTTGTGTATTCAAAGTCACAGGTGTCAGAGGGTGTTTACATCCTGAGGACATCTATCCCACAGTGCAGCTCTCATAGGAAGGGGAGTGTGATCACAGGGCATCCTGGGCCCCTGCACAACCCCTTTGTTCAAACACCAATCAGCTCCAGTAGCTTAGCATTGCTGAAAGCAGGAGATTGGTTGCTCTGTGGAGCAGGCATTGTCACCTGGCCAAATTATAAGTGAACATTTGCCAAGAAAACAGGAAGGGGTTTCATAGTTCCCAGCCCTTTAAGGGGAAGTGGCAGACATCAGTTTATCCGACATTAGAGCAGCAAAGCTGCTGGATAGAGTAGTCATCTAGGCACTGTGGGATATCCTGAGGTGGCTAAAAGCTGTGTAAACAGCTTCACTTGCACATCACCACAAAAGCATCCCCGCTAAGAGCTGTGCCCCTCTCATGGAGGTGGTTTCATGGCAAAAAGTCATTGGCAAGTGTCAGTGGGCCTTTTTGTGCTTTAAATGGCAAGTATAGACGTGCCAGTGGGCATAGCATGTGGCTTTTGTCAATGGATTCGTTGTATAGCCGATTGCCCTTGATGGGCCATCAAACAGGCTAGGTAGGTAGTGCTGATGCCAGTCTGCGGGGGGGAGGGGAATCCAGAAACACAGGTTTGAGATGCAGCTATATTACACGATTTATAATTCACAATACAAAGTGATACATACATATAAACAAGATTATTGTACTTAGCAAAGCATAACTTTGCCATTGATACCTTACATGTAATATTCATTATAATTTTTTAATATTGGTATCAATGATATTATAAATGGTCACCTGTATTCCATACAGTATCACAGTAAGTACTAATGCAGAAGGATTTTTCCTGAAAAATTATGCCCTACTAGTTTGTAAACAGTAGGGTTTTTTAGAATGTTTTGTTCAGAATATTTACAGGAACTTTCGAAAAAGCCTTCCCTTTTCGAAAGAACTGCGTCTAGACTGTGGTTTTACTTTCAAAACAGCACTTTTTTGAAAGAGCGCCATGACGTGATTATGCAAATGAAGTGCGGGAAATTCAAATCCCAGCTTCATTTGCAATTTCGTAGTGCCTAATTTACATCCCTCTGTCGAAAGAGGGATATAATCTAGACGTACCCCTGGATAAAGTGCAATTTTATTAGTGTTGCTCTTCAGTTCTTTCTTCGAACTCTAGAGGGAGCAGCAGTATCAATAAAACCTGGAAAAATGAAATTAGGAACATTCACAAGAGACTTTTGGGTTTTTTTAATCCTATCACATTTACCTGCCTACGATTATGATTTTTTGTTACAAGAATTATTTTTGCATAAATTGCATTTTAGGTCAAATTGGAGATTAACAGCTCCAGTAAAATATGAAAGACGTGTGGGGTTTTTTAAAGATTCTTTCTATTTATGCTAAATATAATTTATTTCCTTGCTTTTTAAGTACTCTTTGTATGTGTGACATATTGCATGGTTTTAAATTTCCTTGTATCAGGGCTTTAGTCACAGAGTATATTTTCTCTGACAAGACAAAAACAAGCATTTTCAAAGTATCAAAACTAGCAATCAAACAATTTAATAAGGCTTGGATTGAGAGAAAACTTTGACTACTGGTTTTACATTTACATACCATAACACAAAATTTCACCTGGAAAACCTCCCTCAGTGGAAAAAAGTTTTACTTAGTCACAGCTTTGAAGAGACTTCCTTGTTCCCTATAGAGTATTTGTTTGGTTTGTTTTACAGTTTCCAAAAATCAAGCACAGTAGAAACAGTTAAATACAGATAGTTGAAGAACCCCACTGACTTCAGCTGGTGACGTGTTCACTTACAGTGATTTTTCAAACAAAGTAGTAAAACCATTTAGATCAGAATTTGTCCCTAAGGTAGTAGTGATGGCCCTTGCTATCGCTTGGTTTTTCTTTAGGGAGTTTGCCACTCTCTTGAAATGTTGCACCTTTTATACTTAATGAGAGAGAGCATAGATGTGAAATGGCTGCTGTGCATATTGATCCATTTTCCCTTCTCTCAAACTGTTAATACCTTTGCTAAGAATATGTGACCTAGGCTGAAGGAGATGGTATTTCTAATATACTCATATTTGATCTGAAACTTAGAAGGAGAACTTATCATAACTAGATCCTATCATGACACATTCATGAGGTTTCTGTCCAGTGTTATTTTGAACTACACAAAAAAACTACATCTATTCTATCATTGAATGGTAAAAATAAAATTGGTTTTGTGGAGTGGCCCAACTAATATGATGACCTAAAGCAGGAGTGGGGAACCTTTTTTGGGTTGGGGGCCACTGACCCACAAAAAAATCAGACGAGGACCACACACAAATGAGAAACACCCTCCTCCCCCCCAAAAAACCCCACCAACCTTCACTGATGTACTCCTCTGAAAGCAGGAGTTATTTCAAAGTAACCAGCTCCTTACTTTGAAATAACTGGCGTGCAGTGTGGATACTCTTCTTGTTATTTCAAAATAACTCCCTAGTATAGACCAGGGCTAAGAGGAGAGGAAAGATCTCCCTTCTCTAAGGAGTGCCTTCATTCCTAGATCAGCTAACCCTGTCCTCCAGCCTTCCGTAACCATTCCTTCCTGGCTTTTACCAAGTTGTTAAGATCTAATTAGTTCCTTATCTCCCTAGCCAATCGTGATTAGCTACTTATTTATTCAATGATTACGGGGGAAGCCAATTGAGAATATAGTGATCAGAGTGCTGACACACCTGCCAGCTCTCAGCTTGCTGTCACACTATCAGGTCAGTCTTATCTGCCTTGGAATGCGGTGGTAAAAATAATGCAGTGTCTACACTAACACTGTGTCAATCAAAGTAGATTGACCATGACTCTTTGTAGCACAAGGTGTTTTCAGTGCATCTGTGTAATGAGATGTGTGTGTCAGCCAGGGACACATTTTTTATGTAAACACATGCATAAATAGGTGACTCAAGGTGACTTGCATCAACTTAATTTTGTAGTGCAGAATAGGTCCAGATCTCCCAGAGTTATTACCAAAGAGGTAATAAGAGTATTTATCTAAATAAACTCAACTATTTTCACTTACAATGAATTATTTCAATATTAAGCCATTTGGAGCAGAGACTGTCTTTATTTGTACAGCACCTAGCACAAATGGGGTCTTGATCTATAATTTGGGCTCCTGGGCACTATGTTAATGCAAATAATAATTAGGTGTTCAGTTACATGGAGTTACACTCAGTCATATTAGGTCTAGAAACATAATATTGATAAAAGTTTTTGCAAAGACTTAAGTGCATTCAGCTACATCCTAAAAGCCTTCTTATTAGGTTTGAAAAAATAAGATTAGTTTGCTTGTTCTTTCGCAAAAGCAGCAGGGTGCTCTGCATAAATTTTCAGTTGATATTTTTTATCTTCTCTGAATAAGCCAAATCAATTAAGATAGTATTGAGCTTCTATTATTAAGACTAGTCAATACAGGATATCGTGGTATTGTTAAAACCTTTCTGTAGTAACTCTACAAACTGTCTTAATATTGTTCAAACAAAAAGGAAACTAGTAAAAACTAATTTGAGAATCAAAGTGGGTTCTAGACAAATCTCTATGTAGATCAAGGAAACATGGTTTCACATGGAAAATGCATATATGTTAATTTGAGAGGCCGGAATCTGACTCTTCTAGGATTCTGAAGGGTTTCAGGTATGTTGCCTATTGCTGATGGTTCATATTGTCCACTAAAGAACTTCTGACGCTTTTTAACTTGCTGTTTGCTATTTACATTGTAAGATATTTGCACCAGCAGTTTATTAGTGTTGGAAGGTGTTAGGAAAGATCAGTAGTTACTGATGTAAAAAATATTGGTGTGAAATATTCATCAAGAGCAGAGCAGATTTTTGCTTTTAAGTATGAAGAGAGCCTATTTTAATTTCTACATCTGTGGCTTCTCAATGCAATTTTAACAGAACTTTGGCTTTCATGAACTGATTTTTTTTTTTTTATATTGAGAGGAAAGATCTTTTTCCCCGTTAGTTGCCACAAAAACATTCGTCAAAATTTCTTCTCTTACACACCAAAATAAAAAGGTCAGTTTATGTTAGTTTTATATTAGAGAAGAAAATGAGCAGGTTTTTTGGTAGCATTTAATTATTTTTTTCTATATTAGCTTTTAGCACTTAAGCAAATCTTGTTTCTCTTTAACTCTGTTTTACAAAAAGTAAAACTTCACAACCAATTGGATAAGGTAAGGAAAAATGAACACAAGGGACTTTACTGGTAGGGGAGCTATTAATTGCTGACTTATTGCCCAAATGAATCATAATTATGTAAAGCTGACAGAGCCAACAAAATACTCATGTTTGGAATAATAACCAAAACAGCATGACAAAAATTGTCAGAATGATGATTTATAAGATGGCTGCAGATAAGTTATTACTCAGTGGCTGCATAGGAGTTCCCTCTGAATTTAAGAGAGAGATTTTAGGCAAACTGCCCAGGGATGTCAGCTAAAATTTTGTGCATAATAAAATCCAATTCTGTTTCATTACGCATGGTATGAAAGCAGGATTTCTTTTAGAGGTGTTAGCCAAGACTGTGGCCCTCCACAGTATTTTAATCCATATTTTCCATGGCAACCTCAACTTCTAAAAGCATGAAATACCAAACTAGGCGTATACCCACTGCATTTTTTCATAGAATATTTTTGCATAGAATGTAAGTCTAGAAAGGACTATCAAATCATGTTGTACAGGCCTCTTAATGTCACCCATATACCCCTATATTAAGCCCAAAGGCTTTCCTTAAATTAAGGCAATTCACTCCTCAGGAGACTAAATTGGCAGAGATCAGGAAAGACTGAAGTATCTCCAATGCTTGAGGCCCCTGTGAGGACTGGAAATTGGTTAGGTGACATAGGCCTGCATAATCTGAATGGGCATGCCACACCCCATAGTGCAGGGGAAGGAGAAACTCCCAAGTTCCTTGCTAGACTGGCCGGGGGGGAAATTCCTTCCCAACACTAAATTTGGTGATCATTATGTGAGCAAAACGCACTATCCAGGCATCTAAAAAGAGTAATTTCTGAACCCCCTCAGAGCACTGGTCCATCCCAGACAGTGTCCAGTTTTCAACTGTGGCCAATCTCTGATGCTTCAGAGGAAGGGGATTTCTTTGGATTTTTAAAGTATTTACATGAAAAATGCTGCCTACAAGGAGAGTGACTAGTTGGAACTTCATTGTATTTTGTGTAAAGCTCAAATTATTTAAAGAATATTATTTTTACTTATCTAGTTAGGATTTTTGTTATCTTCTATGATGTTAGAATATTAATTGTAATTGTCTGCCTACATAGTGTATAACGTGATATAGGTGCAATACCACTATTGTAAGGTTGATTCTTTAGAGAAAACAAAATGGCAGTGTGAGTAATCAAAGAAGTTAGGTATTTTAGGGGAGTCTATGCATGGTAAATGCATCTAGTAGAGGAAATTGATGCCTAGATTATCTGCTTTAAGAAATTTAGATCTAAAGAAAGTATGAGAAAAATAAGAGGACAGAGAGACATTCCATGATGGATCATGTACTCTCAGCATATATAGTAAATGTGCACATTACCTTAATTGCTAACCTAAAAGGAACCATAATTTTAAGCATTGTCTAAGATAAAGTAGCAATTCAATCGCCTTTTCTGCTTATATTTTCTTTTCCACTTTCCCTTCTATTTAATTTAAAATATAACTAGAGTAGAAAGGAGAAATTTAAAAGAATTTGGCTTTTTTTAAAATTACTAAAAATAATGGGCAGTGCATGTTGATACTGTAAGAATAATGGGAAACTAAAGATCAGAATGTTTTGAAATAAGGAAATGGGGAATAGGGATTGAGGAAGGCAGTGATTGTAGTTTTAAAACACATTTGTCAGTTTGTGTAGTTAGTCTTGTGTAATGCTGTTTTTCCCCTATAACTGTCATGGTTCATTGAACCCTGCTGATTAGAATTGCAGGCAAATGTCTTGTACATAATTAGATGTACAATCTCCAGTAATTTGTATGTAAACATAATTGGAAAATGTTCTTAGATTTTTTTCCTGCATGCAGGTTGTTCTATATGAGTGGGCAGCACCTTTGAACTGAATTCTGTTTTTCTCTGACAAAAAGGAGGTTGAGGAATTGGTATAGAGTGTGAGTGGGATTTGAGCAGACAATCTGTATTGTTCATGACATTGTGGAATCTTGAGACTTTTATACTTCTACGTTTTCTTTATTTGCTTTTATATTTTTAAAGTTTCTTTATTGCCCCTAAATTGTTTATACTCTATTTAATTAGCTTCAAGGAATCTTTGTCACACTTTGCTTAAAATATTTTTAATGATTGACTGAAAGTGTAACTATATTCATCATGGATATAATGCAGGTTGGACCCCTTTGGTACAGCACCTTTGGGACCTGACTGGTCCCAAATGAGGGAGTTTTCTGGATTGGGGAGGTCCCCTGACCCTGGCCCCTGAGTCCACCGACCCTCCCCGCTGCCAGCTCGGCTTTGGGCCCAGACAGCCACTCTACCTCTGGCCCAATTGGGCAGCTGGTCCCAGCCAGCCTCCGGCCCACCAGCCCCAACTGGGTCTGCCTCTGGCTCCTGGCCCTGCTGCCATGGTCTGCGGGGCTCTGGCTGGGTCTGCTGACCAGGGCTGCCAGTTGCCAGCCCACAGCCACTGGTCCAGAGACATCCATGGTCCAGGATGTTGTCAGATGAGAAAATCCCAGTTTAGGGAGGTATAACGTGTAGTATGAAACTATTAACAACCACACCAAGTGTAATTGTTCAAATGTGCTTCAGTACATGTTATCTTTCTTCAATGCATATGTCCTGCATTTCAGCTCTGAGTGCAACATCTTTTTCGTAGAATTGATGCACTGTTTTGTAGTTTCCATTTGCTGGAAAAATTAAGGAAATTGGTCTTTATCAAACATTTTTATTAAATGCTTGTGTTTAGTATGAACTCATGCACAGAAACATTTCATGCTGCAAATTCTATTCCTAGTGTGTTGAAATTATATTAAAATGCCTTTTCACTGGCATTTTTTAGGTACCCGCTGTCATAATGCGTAGTCTCTTCCAAATAGTGATTTAATAATTTCAACAAATAAGTTTCAAATCATTTCAACAATAAGTTGAACATAAGTATTCCAACATTTTTGAAGAGGTGATTTCTTTTTGTCTTATACAGAATTCTTAAAGAAGAGTACTTAAGTAATGTTCTTAAATTTTTTTGGCCCTTAGATGTTAACAACTTTGCCATTAATATTTAAAGTAAGAAAAAATAAATCAGAAAATTTAACATTCCTGAACACCTGCCAAATTCAGATTTTTGTGCTATTTATAAATATCTCAGTCTGCTATTTGTTTTAGGTTTGGTTTTGGTGGGTTTTTTTAAGGTGTTAAGTTGCATTTTGACAAGAACAGTGGTTTTTTCCTATTAATATTAAAGTGTGGGATGAAAAAGCTTTTAACGCTTTTGCTTTTGTCTGCTGCTGTAAATAAGAAAAAACCTGTTTTAGATTTAATGATTATTGATTTGCATACAGGTTCAAAGTATAATTTAAATTTAATTTTATTTCCTCTCTATTACAGTAGCTGTTTTTTACTAATACAAAAAATAAGAGGAAGTTCAGCATATTTAAATATAAACTCGTGCTCATGGTATAAGTCTCAAAGGAGTTTAGAAGAGGTAACCGTGCATACTAAACTTTGCATTTTAGCAGTTACTGACACAGACATACTGGTCTAAAGGTAGTTAATCTGCTGCAGGCTTGTGTTCCATTACATTAAAATTTAGTCAACATAGAATCCCTTTGTATCTTTGCTTTTTCGGGAGCAATTTAAATGCAACACCGAGGCAAAGACAATACAATATATCAGATTGGGTGCAACTGCGTCGTTGAATAGCTGGCATTCAGGCAGACTGCAGCACATGCATGGAACCACTGTGACATCGAGGAGGTCCTGCATTGGCACAACTGCCTGTCCCTGCACTGCACATTGCCAGATCAGGGTCTTCAGGGGTATCTTTTCTTTTTTATTACTTTAAAAATACATTTTCAGTAACCTTACCTATATTTTTTTTCTCTTTCTTCCTTGTGGTAGTTCATCACAGGTGTCACTGTAATAAACAAGTATTTCTTATTGCTCGCTCCTGGCACATGGTACTGCATACTGCAGGCTATGTCTAGACTACATGGCTCCATCGACGGAGCCATATAAAATAGTTTATTTGGCATAGGCAAAGAAGCAGGGATTTAAATAATCCCCGATCCGGCAGAGCGAGGCAGTCTAGACACGCCGCGGTCGACAAAGGCTTCCCTTGTCGACCGTGGCATGTCTAGACTGCCCCGCTGTGCAGGATCAGCTGATCGTCGGCACAGCGCAGCGGCCATTTTTATTTTAATGAAGCAGGGATTATTTAAATCCCCGCTTCTTTGCCTGTGCCGAATAAACTATTTTACATGGCTCCGTTGACGGAGCCATGTAGTCTAGACATAGCCGCAGAGATCAAGTAGAAAGTGCACAGTTACTGAATGCTATTACTGCAGAATGAGAGCACCTGCTGCAGCAAGTTCCTGGTGCTAGCATCCTGTGCATATCGTTTTAAAATTAGTGGAGCATTAGGGATGTGAAAAGCATAGTAACTCGGCTTCAGTAGATATTTTGCCATTGACTTCAGTGGGGCCAGGATTTCTATTGAGAACATTCAGCAGCAACCAGACACTTTTCTAGCTGTTTTATTCTAAACATTGTGTGAGATTTTAAAGTGTTTAAAAAAAAATCCAGTCAAAGGTTTGTGGGGGAGTTTCGTGTCATTTTTCTCTTTCCATATTTTTTCTTGAGCAATCAACTCTCATGCAATCTTTCATTGTTTCTTTGATTCTTAAGATTTAGTTCCCATGATCTACAAAAACTATGAGACTGTCTGGCATTTTGGTGCCTTTCTGTTGCTGTTTGCTATAAGTGAGATGAGCAAATGGCAGTGCTCTCCAAACTGCAGTGCTCTCCAACCCTGAAGGTCCTGTACCCTAGCATTAACATTTCTGGTAATCAGCTATAAATAACACTGAAGTGTGGAAACAATACCAGACATGTATTCCACATATGCAGTTCTACTTTTGTAATAGCTATGAAGGGAAAAGATATTTTCAGAGGCACAAGTGACACATAGACCATAACCAGCCACTGTTTTGTTGTTTGTTTAAATATTTAGGGCAAGGTTTTCCAGAGTTACTGAAGTGTGTGTCCCACTATTAATAGTAGCAAAGAAAACACTTTTGATTATGTTTAGTGGTGTAAGATGAATGTAAGACATGTTTTGAAATTGCTTGTTTTTCTGGGAGACTGTTTTTATTCTTTTTAGGTTGCTTCCTTAGCTGGGCCAGGAGGGCAAGTTGAAATAGAACAAAATTTTCTCAATAACAAATTGAAGACAATAACCGTTTATTTTGGCGACCTAATCAGACGAGATGTATCCTGAACTCAGTGCAAATACACCCAAGTAAGAAGTGAATGGATCGTGTTTTTAGACGTCCTAAAAATATAGACTTGATTTCTCTTTGTCTCTAATTGTTGACTATGGTTAAATTTATTCTGTTTAATATTTTTTTCTTTTCATTTTTTGTTTAGAGAAGTATGTTTTCATCCTATTTGTTGCAAATATGTCAATAAAATACTTTTTATAAAAAGTGAAACGTTAGTAGTTTTTTTTTCATCAGAGATCTTATAAATCTAGGAAAAAGCTGTCTTCAAAATGATACATATCACAATACCCATCTAAAAGGAGTTCAAGGCTCTGTTCAAATATTCTTGCAGAACCTAAACCATATTTTATGAGAGAGATTTTTGTATTTATCAATTTTCCACCCTTCATAATATAGAAGACTAGTTGAAAGAAATCTAGCACTTAGTACAAATTAATGCCAGAAACAAATAATTAAAATATGGTTTCTCTGAAAAAAATAAAGAATTTATAAAGCTCTGTAGTCCATGCTTAAATAATTAAACATAATAATCTACTACATAAGAAAATCTGCTGAAGACTTACCGAAGTCAGAGTTAAGCAGCTCTCAGTTCAGCTGGAAACTATTTAGGTGGCCATTGTTAATCATGCTAGGGTCCACAGACCTGTTACCTCAGCCTGCTTGTGGCTTGTGTGTAGAAATTTGCCTTCCCAGTAACTGGCTGTTCACCCAGTCCTCGCTGCTACAGAATCTTTCTGGAGGAAATTCCAGACTTTAATTCAAATTTTTAATTAACAATGTGAGTCACTTAGGTGTCTAATTCCCAGTTATGTCTCAGGGTGGCATTTGCCTTCTTGGAAAACTCCCCTAATTCTGCTTCTCCTTCTGAAGTGCTTGCTGCAGCTGGGGTCCCTGCAAGCTTCAGAGAGAAAAACCATAAGCACAAGGAAAGGTTTGTATCCTACTCCTCCCCATTGAATGTGTCTCATTGGGGAGCTCAATTGGCTCTGTGTGGGCAAAGTGCAGTTCTAGGCCAGGTAGGGTTGCTTTGTCCCCTAAGCAGGACCGGAAATGAGTTGATTCCAGGGCAAGCAACCTTTGAGGGGACAGAATTTAGAAAGACAGGGTACAAGATGGAAGATTGCATCAGAGTCCCTATAGCCCAAAACAGCAGCCACATTCTGTGGAGCTCAGGCATCTACTACCACTTCCCTGTGCTGTAGATGGAGGGCACTGGATACACCATGTGACACTGCCAATGCCAGGGAGTGTGGTAATGGAGTTTTGGGCCAGGCTTCCTCCCCTTACTACGACTTCTGTATCAGACCTCCAGGATCCCTAATGATATGGCTGACTGAGGCCTCTAATGGAAATGCATACCTATGTGGCTACCATACAGTAGAATGGATTAGAATCTCTGGGAACCTCTGGTGATTCTTGAACACGAGAATCTTTCCTGAGAGACCCCAAAGGGACCTTGTTGGGAGAGAAGATAACAAATCCAGCTTCTTTCAGGGCAGGGAATTTGCCATCTACAGTAAAACTCCAAGGGTATGTCTAGACTACATGGCTCCGTTGACGGAGCCATGTAAACTAGTTTACCCAGCATAGGCAAAGAAGCGGGGATTTAAATAATCCCCGCTTCATTAAAATAAACATGGCCGCTGCATTGTGCCGACGAACAGCTGATCCGGCACAGCGCGGCAGTCTAGACACGGATCTGTCGGCTGGGGAAGCCTTTGCCGACCAATCCCTTATGCCTCGTCGATAGAGCCATGTAGTCTAGACATACCCCAATAGTACAGCATCTAATTGTATGGCACTCCCAATAGTCCGGCATCAAAATGGCAAGAGCCTAGTGAGTGAGCTTCGGCAAAAAACGAGTCACAAGGCAGCAGCTGAACCGAGCGAAACCGGACGGGACCGAGTCAGTCTGCCACTGGCATTGTGTGACACTGGACAGTGCTTGTGCTACAATAAAAAGGATTAATAACACTTTATATACTGTGTGTGTATGTGTGTGTGTACACACTAGCTGGAGTTACCCAGCGTTGCTCGGGAAACCAGAGGAACAAAATGTAGAAAAACAGTAGTCCATTATCTTTTTTTGAATGGTAGAAAAGTTACACTGATTTCTATGGGGATTAAAATAAAGATCCGTGTCATCCCTTGGGGGGGGGGGGTGCAACCCCAAGTGGAGGGGAGGTTACACGTGGGAGGGGCGCCCCAGCTCGCACCCGGGGCTGCAGGTGCCGCGGGGGGCAGGGCGGGTGCCCAAGCCATTGTGCATGTGGGGGTTGGGGCACTGTGCCGGCGCGGGGCCGGGGAGAGGGTTGCTTATGTAACCTCCTGGGCAGGAGGGGGCGAGTCCCGGAGATGCTGGGGGCCATAGGCGGTGGGCATGGGACCTAGGGTGGGTGGGGCGGCCCCTGCAGTGCAGCGCGGTGGGTTACTTTTTGATTTTTACAGCTTGAGCTCGGGCCCGATCGGGTCCAAAAGTACCTTAAAACCTTCTCCTGGATGAAAGGTTATCCCATGCAAAGTTTGTTTGCGGTAGCTCTTATAGTGTCCAAGTTGTTAGCGCACAAACTTACAAACATTCTCCTTTATATATTAGATATATATATATATAAACAGTTTATAGTACCTCCTGATAGTCCGGCATATTTGATAATCCAGCACCACCTAGGTCCCAAAGGTTCCAGATTATTGGAAGTCTACTGTATTTAGTTTTTTGAGGAATGTCTGAGCCAAATACCTCCCTCAGAAGCAGCATGATAGGGACTGTGACACACAAACCCATTAGTGATTCAGTACTCTGTGTCTGAAACTGTTGTCAGACCCAACATACTCGCTACATATGCCACGCTGTTGTCATAATCTACAAAGGTGCCACATGAAGTATCCTTTACAAATTAGCAACACATTGGTCCCAAAAAATTTGTGTGTGATGTATCTACTGGGCATTACAACATTATAAATATGTGCTAGAATTATGTTCTTAAAACATGTGGCAAGCAGTTGCTAAATCCCATGTATTCTGGACAAAAGAATATGTATTTGCTTGTCTGACCAGCTTGGTGGTCATCAGACAGAGACAATTAGGGGATAATATAAGGCAAACAAAGCTATCAAGTGGGGAGGTAGACAGCATAATGTCTGCATCCCAGCAGGAAAGAGAAACTTTTTCTGGGATTACTTGTCAAAGAATACCTTTCAGTGGTTTACCAGAATATAAGAAGAGAGAATCCCATTATCAGGGTATGTCTACACTACAGTTTTGTCGGAAAAATGGCAGTTTTTGAGAAACGTCCACACTGCAATTGCATTCTTCTGCAAGAAAATCGAAAGAACAGAGGGGTTTTTCCGGCATTGGTAATCCTCATTCTACAAGGAAGAAGCTTTTTTGCAAAAGAACTCTTTCACAAAAAGGCGTGTTGGGACGGGGAAGAGGGAGTTCTTTCAGAAGAAGAGGAAAGAAGAAAAAGCACAGGTGCCCTAATGTCCGTTCCATTCATAGCAATCACAGCTTACATGCGAGAGAGCGTCCATTCAGTCGACTTTTGATCGACTTTTTTGATGCACTTTTGCAGTGTGGATGCTGTCTTTCGGGGAAAAAGCTTTTTCGGAAGATCTCTTCCAAAAAAAGCTTCTTCCGAAAGAAGCCTGCAGTCTAGACATAGCCTCAGTCAACTAAGAAGTCAGAAACCCAAACACTTTGAGCATTGTGTAGGAGCCCTTAAAGAAACTTATTTTTACTTTGGTTTGTTAGTAGCCATTTTCTTGGTATTACTTACATGTTTTTGTTGTTAAACTTGTTTTATGTTTACCTTAAGCCTGCTCAGTGCATGGATGGAAGTAAACATTTGTCAGCCCTTGTTAACATGCTGCTGTGTACTGTCTCTAAGAGTACGTTTATTCAGAATAACTGACGTTATTCCAAAATAACATAGTCCGCGTCTACACTACAAGCAGTTATTTTCAAAATGTCAAGCTGGAGAACTTCTTACTCCAACTCCTATAACCCTCATTTTACAAGGAGTAAGGGAAATAGAAGGAAGAGTGCTCTTTCTTGGACTTCCTGCTGTTTAGACAGCGCCAAAAGCCAAAATAAGCTACTTTGACTTAAGCTACGCAATTGATGTAGCTCGAGTTGAGTCACTTATTTCAGCTTTAGCCCTGCTGTGTAGACAAGCCCTTCAAGAGCAGTGAACTTGACACAGTTTTGTGGGTGCTACAGTAAAAGGAGCTGTGTGTGGCAGAGAAGGATGTTTTGGGGAGAATTCAGGACTCAATGTTGGTATCACCCTGCAAAAGAGTAACCAGGCTGGTGGAAGTCAGGCTGAGGCCATTGTGTTGTGCACACTACTGGTATCAGGACTCTGAACCAAAACTGGGCAGCACAGAGCCACCCAGGGTTCCATCAGCAGACAGTGACAACACCCTTCAACAGTCTGTGTTGAACCCTAGGATGTTTCAAGAACAAATTCTAAAAAAACTAAATCCGTACTGGTTCCTTTCTTCTTCTCATGTAGTGCAACATGGTAGATAATCCTCAATGACTGGTCCCTCCTTACTCTTTTTTCTGTTATTCTGCACTGTAAGGAAGAGATCCAAGCTAATTTCATGGTGTATAGCAAGATTAGCTGTTTATAGTACTGTACAGCAGAAGATCATCTGCAGGTAACACAAGTCTGTGCTATGGAAACCCAGTGCTGGGGGAAATTTGGAAAGCAAAAAGCAAGCCAAGATGAAGAGGGAGAGAACCCTAGTTAAGCTTAGTTTACACTAGCAATAGAAGCATATCCTTGGTGTCTGAAAAGGAGGGGAGCGAAGAGGTTGCCACAAATATGAATATTAGCAAGAGAAAGTTGCAGAGAAGAAAAACCAGTATACTAAAATTAAATTTGAACCTAGTAAATGCAGCCTACTCAGATCAAAAGCTTTCTCTTCCAGCGGAAGTGGAACTACCGAAGCAGACACTTTTACACAATACAACTAACTGAAAGTGCTTGTACCATCAGCTTGTTTCTTAAGACACTAAGATACTATTTCTTAAGTATCTATTCACTGGATATTGAACGTTACTACTGTCTATTTCAAATGTGAAACTAAGAAGAAAAAGTGGTCTGTTGTTGCAATTGGTGTGGGTTTTTTTCTGGTAAGGCCAGGTCCAGAGCCTCAGACTAGTGCACAGTCTGAGTAAGAGTGATGTGCACTGGGAGGAAACACTCAGCATCGCTTCCACAGTGCATAGGCATTTCCACCAGGCTTGCTTTGACTACTTCCACCAAGGTCTGTCTAGTATCCCAGCTAACAAATGGATTCTAGATATCCATAAATCATGATTACCCACTTCCTCTCCTTTCCTTTTCCCTTCTGGTATTCAGAAACATGCTGGATCTTTGAATTCCCTTTGAGCTCTTTCCGCGCTCTCACCATTATTGAGGGTCTTTCTGGGGCCATGGCTAGGCAAATGAGCAAGCTTCAGGAACTCATGGCTGAACCCCTCCATATGCAATGTTTCACAAGGAAATAGTCCTGTGCCTCTGTCACCTCAAGGCTTTGGTATGAAACCTGAGCTGTCCCTGTCAAGTATGGGAAATCAGGACCAGCCAGCTCACCAGCAGCCAACAGGCTGCCATAGTGACACTCTCAAGTGTTATTAGGAATACTCTAGCCTCATCCTCTGATCCCCTTTCTGTCAGTTTCAAAGGAAGGTCTGGAGCAGGGCTGCTATTAGTTGTTCCCACCTGCAGAATAGTGGCAGGTTCTGGGGTTAGAATCATAGAACACTAGAACTGGAAGGGACCTCGAGAGGTCATTGAGTCTGGTCCCCTGTCCTCATGGCAGGACCCAGTACTATCTAGACCATCCCTGATAGATGTCCATCTAACCTGCTCTTAAATATCTCCAGAGATTGAGATTCCACAACCTCCCTAGGCAACTTATTCCAGTGTTTAACCACCCTGACAGTTAGGAAGTTTTTCCTAATGTCCAACCTAAACCTCCCTTGCTGCAGTTTAAGCCCATTGCTTCTTGTCCTATTCTCAGAGGCTAAGGAGAACAATTTTTCTCCCTCCTCCTTGTGACACCCTTTTAGATACCTGAAAACCACTATCATGTCCCCTCTCAGTCTTCTTCTTTCCAAACTAAACAAGCCCAATTCTTTCAGTCTTCCTTCATAGGTCATCTTCTCTAGACCTTTAATCATTCTTGTTGTTCTTCTCTGGACCTTCTCCAATTTCTCCACATCTTCCTTGAAATGTAGTGCCCGGAACTGGACACAATAATCCAACTGAGGCCTAATCAGCGCAGACTAGAGCGGAAGAATGACTTCTCATGTCTTGCTCACAACAAACCTGTTAATGCATCCCAGAATCAGGTTTGGTTTTTTTGCAACAGCGTCACAGGGTACGTCTAGACTACATGGCTCCGTTGATGGAGCCATGTAAAATAGTTTACTTGGCATAGTCAAAGAAGTGGGGATTTAAATAATTCCTGCTTCGTTAAAATAAAAATGGCTGCTGCTCTGTGCCGACGATCAGCTGATCCAGCACAGCGCGGCAGTCTAGACACAGTGCAGTCGACAAGGGAAGCCTGTGTCGACTGCACTGGTATGCCTTGTGAAACGAGGTTTACCGGAGCGGTCGACAAAGGCTTCCCTTGTCAACCGCGCTGCATCTAGACTGCCGCGCTGTGCCAGATCAGCTGATCGTCGGCACAGCGCAGCAGCCATTTCTATTTTAATGAAGCAGGAATTATTTAAATCCCCACTTCTTTGACTATGCCAAGTAAACTATTTTACATGGCTCCATCAACGGAGCCATGTAGTCTAGACGTACCCACACTGTTGACTCCTATTTAGCTTATGGTCCACTCTGACCCCTAGATGCCTTTCTGCAGTACTCCTTCTAGACAGTCACTTCCCATTCTGTATGTGTGAGACTGATTGTTCCTTCCTAAGTGGAGTACTTTGCATTTGTCCTTATTAAACTTCATCCTATATACCTCAGACCATTTCTCCAGTTTGTCCAGATCATTTTGACCCTATCCTCCAAAGCAGTTGCAAACCCTCCCAGCTTCATATAATCTGCAAACTTAATAAGCTTATTCTCTATGCCAATATCTAAATCGTTGATGAAGATATTGAACAGAACCAGTCCCAAAACAGACCCCTGCGGAACCCCACTTGTTATGCCTTTCCAGCAGGATTGTGAACCATTAATAACTACTCTCTGAGAATGGTTATCCAGGCTTAGAGTAGCCCCATCTAAGTTGTATTTGCCTAATTTATTGATAAGAATATCATGCGAGACTGTATCAAATGCCTTACTAAAGTCTAGGAATACCATGTCCACCACTTCTCCCTTATCCATAAGACTCGTTATCCTATCAAAGAAAGTTATCAGATTGGTTTGACATGATTTGTTCTTTACAAATCCATGCTGGCTGTTATCTATCACCTTATTAACTTCCAGGTGTTTGCAGATGAATTCCCTAATACTTGCTCCATTATCTTTCCTGGCACAGAAGTTAAACTGACTGGTCTGTAATTTCCTAGGTTGTTCTTATTTCCCTTTTTATAGATGGGCACTATATTTGCCCTTTTCCAGTCTTCTGGAATCTCTCCTGTCTTCCATGGTTTTTCAAAGATGATAGCTAAAGGCTCAGATACCTCCTCTATCAGCTCCTTGAGTATTCTAGGATGCATTTCATCAGGCCCTGGTGACTTGCAAACAACTAACTTTTCTAAGTATTTTTAACTTGTTCTTGTTTTATTTTATCTTCTAAACCTACCCCCATCCCACTAGCATTCACTATGATAGGCATTCCTTCATCATCAAACTTCTTGCTGAAGACTGAAACAAAGAAGTCATTAACCCTGTTAAAGTCCTGGTCTTCACAACATCCTTGGGCAAGGAGTTCCACAGGCTGACTGAACATTGTACGAAGAAAAACTTCCTTTTGTTTGTTTTAAACCTGCTACCTATTATTTCATTTGGTGACCTCTAGTTCTTATGTTATTGGAACAAGTAAATAACTTTTCCTTATTCACTTTCTTGATATCTGTCATGATTTTATAGACCTCTATCATATCCCCCTTTAGTTTCCTCTCTTCTAAGCTGAAAAGTCCCCGTCTTTTTAATCTCTCTTCATATGACACCTGTTCCAAACTCCTATTTTTATTGCCCTTTTCTGAACCTTTTCCAATGCCCATATATCTTTTTTGAGATGAGGCAACCACATCTGTATGCAGTGTTCAATATGTGGGAGTACCATGGATTTATATACAGGCAATAAGATATTCTCTGTCTTATGCTCTATCCCTTTTGTAATGATTCCTAGCATTCTGCTTTCTTTTTTGACTGCTGCTGCACATTGAATGGATGTTTTCAAAGAACCTTCCACAATGACTCCAAGATCTCTGTCTTGAGTGATCATAGCTAAATTAGTTCCCATCAATTTGTAGGTATAGTTGGGATTATTTTTTCCAATGTGCATTATTTTCCATTTATCCACATTAAAATTCATTTGCCATTTTGTTGCCCAATCACCTAGTTTCGTGAGATCCTTTTGAAGTTCTTCACAGTTTGCTTTGGAGTTAACTATCTTGAGCAGTTTAGTGTCTTCTGCAAATGTTGCCACCTCACTGTTTACCTCTTTTTCTAGATCATTTATGAATATGTTGAATAAAATTGGTCCCAGTACAGACCCCTGCAGGACCCCGCCAATTACCTCTCTCCATTCTAAAAACTGACCATTTACAGCTGGTCCCAGAGTTACGAATGCATCGACTTAAGACCATTCGTATTTACGACCAACCTCCTATACAGCCAGAACCCAAGTTATGAACGAAATCCGCACTTATGAATAGTGCAGCAGTACGTAAGTGAATGTAATCCGATTTATGAAAAGATCGAGTTATGACCTAGTGTTTGGTACGTAACTCATTCATAAGTCGGGGACCGGCTGTATTCCTACTCTGTGTTTCCACAGTTTCACATTTGAGTTTTCAGAACTCTTAAGTGAATGCCATTTGGTCCTGCTGACCTGTTACTGTTCATCAATTTGTTCCAAAACCACCTCTAATGACACCTCAATCTGGGACAATTTCAGATTTGTCCCCTAAAAAGACTGGCTCGGGTTTGGGAATCTTCATCCTGAGCCATGAAGACCGAAGCAAAGAATTCATTTTGTTTCTCCACGATGACCTTATCATCTTTGAGCGCTCCCTTAGCATCTCGATTGTCCAGTGGCCCCACTGGTTGTTTAGCAGGCTTCCTGCTTCTGATGTACTTAAAATCATTTTGCCATTACTGTTGAGTTTTTGCTAGCTGTTCTTCAAACTTCTTTTTGGCTTTTCTTATTATATTTTTACATTTAATTTGACAGTATGCTCCTTTCTAAACTGCTGCTGCTGCTGAGCCTATTGCTTTTATTGTGTTGCCAGATGTCACAGTAATTTAGTTTGTTGTTGATTTTTCCAGGATCATTTTAGTAACGTGTCAAAATCCAGCCCTACAATGCCCTCCACTTTTTATTTAAATACCTCAGGCTCCCTTCAGGTGCAAGGACACCTGCTCAAATTCCCCACCAATTTCTAGTGGGTCAGTTTGATAGCTAGCTGGCTTAGCGGTCAGGCAGTGGCTTCACATTTCTATTCAATCTGTCCATCCTAGAGGACCCCCATAAGTCATATATAGGGTGGTTCAGTCTCTGTGTGTCTCCTCATTCTCTCAAGATGGGATGGGGGAGAGAATAGTTGGGGGACCTAGATCCTCTCACTCCACCAGATCCCAACCCAGGACCCTGTTCCCACTATCCAGGTGGCTCAACATTGGTCCACCAAGTGACACTCTTGTAAATCACTTCCTAGCTGTCTGTGGTACCTCCATTTGGGACAGTCATAATCTTAGTAGTTCCTGCTTTGTCTGCCAGAGGACATATGCTCATTCTTTGGGGGTCTCCCATAGGTTCTTGTCTCCAAAGAAGTTTGGGAGAAATTATGGACCAATGCTCCCTGAGTGGCCTTACCAAGGCTGCAGTTGCTTTGCTACAACTCCAGGCATCAGCCTCACTTCCTGATGCGACCTCTAACTCTTTCCTCCTTCTCGCTGGGTTTCCAGTGCCCTTTTTAAACTGCTCTTCCACCTGAGTCAGCTGAGAAGAGGCAGTGCCTCCCTGACTCAGTACTACTACATGCCTTGCTCTGGGTTAGTGTGGGGTTTGTGAACCCAATCACATGGACAAACATTATTTCTCATAGTATTTCCTTAATTACTACTTAATTGTCTCGACTGCGGGAGTTTGGAGCAGGGAAACAATAGCATGACTTATTGGAGAGCAGATCTGGTAAAGTAAATCAGAGTTGTGTAGCATTGTAAAGTCTGCCTGTAGGCCCTGGGATTCATGATTATATAATTGGAGATCAGAACTAAATGCAAACAAAACAATGGTGTCTTTGCAAGTGTGTGTCAAGTTAGGAAAGCCTACAGTACATATTTTTATAATTTAAAAACAAATGACAGGAATAAATGCTGTAAAAAAGTACTTGGGAATGATATTAGCAGCATTAATTTTTTATATGTCAAAGGCATTAAGATGTCAAGTAATATATTCAGCTCAGTGACGGGTATAATCTATTCATACAGTGTGCAAGTACGTGGAAGTACAATACTGTACAAAGACAGTCAAGTACAGAACCCTCAACACTCCCCAAATAGCTACATAGTTTTTCCATCAACCCTCCTTCCTTTTCTGGGACATGGCCACCTAGGAAAGGAGCTTAATGTGGTGTTTTGGGAGTGGCAAAAAGGCACCTAGATTTGTCTGTAACCGCAGAGAGTTCTTTTCATTTACTAATAAAAGAGCTAGGATATTGACCTCAGAGGTATACAAAGACATCTGGCCAAATCCTCAGCTACGGTGAAGCAGTGGTCAGGGCAGTGGAGAAGGCAAGAGCAAAGATGTCCTTTGCATGCCCTAATCCTGAGTCCGTTCACCCACTGGTCTGGTTTCCAGCATAAAGAAGAGGTGTTCTTCCTTATGGTGGCTTTCAAAGAAACCTCCAACCCGAGCTGTTCTAGCAGCTAAGAATTGCAATGGCCACGTCCGTTCCCCTCAGCCGTACCCTGAAGCAGGTGACTAGTAGAATAGGGATTGATCTAGGAGGTGCTATAGCAGTTCTACTCCACCCAACATTTCCCCTAAGCTGGGGAAGCACTGTCCAGTGATCTGCTGAGTGGTAGCAATGCAAAACAGCCATAGCAATGGTGAGTAATGTCTGGCCATTTGACTATGCCTTCCTATCAACCTGGCAGTTAACCCTGACATTTTGTGTCGCTTTAACAAATACTCCTCTATTAACAAATGTAATACTACTAATGTTGTGTCTCACTTAAATCTGGTCTCTGGTGAGCAGGGCTCCTGGTTCTGCAATCAGCTCGTTTGGTGCCTTTGTACAAGTCATATATAAATGAATTTTCAAATGCCTGCCTTTTTGGCTATCAGTGGAAGTTTTTGCCAGCCACTCTGTGGTTCTCTGAAAATTGAGAGTTTTAAAGCAGTACTAGGCTACCCATGTTTATTCAAAATCTATGGTGTGCAGCCAGTATCATCTTCAAAAACTCACCAGTAAGCATGATTTTCCATTGACTGCTTGACTCTTAACTTTCGTGTCTGGCTTTGGTTCCTGACGCTGGCTCTCACCCTTGGGCTCTGACTACTGGCTGCCTTGCTCTTGCTCCAGTCACTAGGACTAATTGCCCAAGTTTGTGACACTAAGGACCAATGCAGACCACACTAGAAGTCAACTAGTTGGATGAAGAAGGAAAACAACCAGCCTCCTTGAGTGAGACCAATTATTTAAAACTTGTTTGTAGTTCACAGAGGAGAGCTCACTTTATCCCTACAAGAATGATACAACCTCTGAAGGGAGAGATTGGGGGCAGAAGTGCATTTGGATCCTTTTAAAATGGCTGCTTTTACTCCGAAGCTCTGCCATTTGTACAGCAGACTCTTTAATTTGCAACAATAAATTGATGCCAATGTCATAAACTAATAACTTTAAATAAAACAAAATGCTGGACACCACCCCCACCATTCCCAGCACATGTTGGATGCATAGGGTATGCCTCTTCTTCAGCAGTCCTTTCTGACAGGCTGCCTTTTGCTTTAGATCATTTGTAAAGTCATTTAACCTCTGTCAGGATCATAAGAAGGCTTATCACAGGAACACAAGAGTGCCATAGTTCAATGTTAGTCAGGTATAGTCAATAAAAACCACCAATGATTGACTCATACAACAAGTAGATACAAATATACCACATACAAATTATTCTTACTCACTCTGGGGAAGGAAAATACAGACAGAATATTATGAAAGTTTTAAAAATATTGATATATCTAATGACTTGTT
Source organism: Rafetus swinhoei (assembly GCA_019425775.1). Lineage (NCBI taxonomy): Eukaryota > Metazoa > Chordata > Testudines > Trionychidae > Rafetus > Rafetus swinhoei. The sequence goes on along the minus strand of CM033424.1, from coordinate 66,220,641 downwards.
ACAGAAATCTGATTATTCTACCTTGATGCCAGTGGACTTATACCAAGGATGATTCTGGCTCAATATGAATGATCTAGTAGCTAAAAAGAGTGCCTGATTCTTTCAGCCAAGGACTTTGGACTTGCTACCATGTTTCAAATGCTGCTGCCAGTCATGACATGCTGAATATAGCAGGTGATTGATGACATGTCTGTCTAAGTGCTATGGCAGCTAATGCCTCATGTCCACCTTTTTCTGACGGGGGCAGATCTCTGAGGGTTCATGTGCATTGTCACAAGTGTGGGGTGACCATATTTCCCTTTGTTGAATATGGGACACCTGGTAAAATTACTAGTTTTCATGTCAGTTCAATGGCAAACAATCCTAACTATGCACTACAAACATTCAGCTTGACTGAGACCCTGTTAAAAAGAAATACGGCGTAGGTGGAGACTTTTTATTTACTTTCTTATCTTCATGGTTTGCAGGGGGAGAGGTGACAAACACACATTTCCCATACACCTTTCTTACACTGGGATGGGGGTGACTGACGAATCTCACCCAACCCTCCCTACCCCTTGCTCTCTACCCTCCAGGCCTCACTGGGCACCTGGAATGGACCCACCTCTCCTAGTGCCTGGTACTGCGTCTTCTCGAGGCAACATGTGGGGGTATGCAGGGTCACAGGCACCCACTCCCCAGGTTTCTGTCAGGGTTTATACCACAACATGGGAAACAGCAGCTTTTCAGCACTGTGTGGGAAGAAAGGGATGGGAGCTGCTTCCAGCTGAAGTGGGGTGGGTGGGATGACTACAAGATGGGATGACCTGGCCTATGTTTTTCCAGAGGTCATCTCTTCCCTTCCCTTCCCTCCCACTCCATGGTTAAGAGCTGCTTGTTCCTCCCTACCCGCACAGTGTAGAAAGGCAGCTAACACCTCCATGCTGCTGCTGGCCACCAACTTAACCCAGACACATCCTATCCCCTGGCTACCACATGGGCAGAAAGGGCTAAGCCCAAAGGAGGCATTATGCACCAGGGCCCAGGGAACCTGACTGCAGGAACTTCAACCAGCCTGGCCAGAGAGGTGGCTCAGCAGGGAAGGGTCTCTAGGGGACAAAACAGCCCCATGCTCCCTACAGATAGGACCTAGAGTGGGGGGCAGTATAAGAAGAGGGTGCTACACACCCCTGCCTCGGGACCTGCCAGATCTGGGCACAAACAGGAAGCAGCTTCCTCCCCACCACTTGAGTTTAGCTGAGGGCTGGAGAAGCTTCCCCATGCCAGCTCTCTGTGGGGCTTTGGAGTATGCAGGGCTTGGCTCCTCCTGGCCAGCACCCCATGCCAGAGGGTCGTGAGCTTTCTCTAGGTTCCAGCCTAGCCAGAGGCAGTGGGAGAGGAAGGAGCCTGCCAGCCACGCTATTAATGAGCTGAATGATCCAACCAGGGGCTGGTTGTCCGCTCAGTACTGGGAGGAAACCACACCCTTTCGAGAGGGATATGAAGGAGCAGTGGGGCGGAGGAGCATGAATGGGCAGAGCAGAACAGTGAGAGGGGAAGCATGTAAAGGGCTGATGAGGGGCAGCAGAGGTGACACGTAACTGGCCACTACCTGCCTATACTCACCAGCCACTACAGCAAGCAGCCAGTGCTGCCGGGAAACAGATGAGGAGCCTGCTGGCCAAGAGGAGGCACCCAACAGGGATCGCACTGATGGACCAGCAGGGGGAGTGGCCAGCCCCACATGCTGCAGCTTTCTCTGACCACCCACCTTGCACACTCATCCCCATCATCAGTCACTGGACCCCCCCCCACACACACACACACACACACACTCACTGCTTGTAGGTTGGTGACTGAAGAGCAAGGATCTAGAGAGCAGTGGGACCCACATGTACTGATGGGAGGGGAGAGACAGAAAATACAGGACAATTTTCCCATTAAAAAAGTCTGGACACCTGCAGAAGGGCTTAAATATAGGACTGTCCCTTTAAAAACGGGACATCTGGTCACCTTACCTAGGCGAATAATTATTCCTTTGTCTGTGCATGCTTAAAGTAGAAATGGGGGGGGGGGCAGTTTTGGAGGGATGCCAATGAGGTGGAGACTTTAGTCATAATTCCAGAAAGAAATTATGCAACCACACATCTAGATTAACAAAGAACTAGTAGTAATCAGGGCAAAATTGTTTTGATGTAATAAATGAGTATTGCATGTTAAGGTGATTGCACATTTGGGTACAATAGAGTGGGCAAGTATGCTCAGGAGAAGCCAGTCACATGGTCTGATACATTCAATGTGTTTATGTGGCTGGTGGCCAGCCAGTCTGTTTACACCAGGAATCCTTTCAGTCCAAAGAATACTGTAAATGTGACCAATGTCAACCAGCTGGCCAGTCAGGAAACACAGATTAGGAGTACAAAGTATAAAAACATTGTCTCCTGGAAACAAATGCATAGTGAGTCTGTCCACAGCCGGAAACTCACAAATCACAAACCTGGTGTGCGGCTACAAAAGTACTGACTAAGTGAAACCATATACGCTCGTCTCCTAGGCTAAGCCAAAGGTCAGTCCGAGGTGCTGTTTGCCATTACAGCACCATAAATCCAGAGTAACTACTGGGCCCAATTCCTGAGTCTGACCAAACCGCACTTCCATGGGCAGTGGGTAATGTTGGTAAGGGAAGGCACTGCCTTCCCACAACTGCACACTCTCTGCCTACCTGGGAGGGCTGGGACTGCAGGGTAGTTGCTTTTGCTCTCTGGCCACCTGGGAGGGCTGGGGCTGTGGCGCAGCTGCCCGGCCCTCCAGCTGCCCGGGAAGGATGGTGACATGGCTCCCTGGATCTCTGGCCCCAGGTGCTCTGACTGGCCAGAAAGGATGGGGCTGCACCACCCGCTGGGATGGATGAGACTAAGTGGCTTGTGGATGTTCAGGAACTGGAGGCAGTAACCTGGGGTGGAGGCTGGGCTTGGTTCCATGGGAGAGGGGTGCTGGTTGCAGCCAGGGAAGTACCTCAGGTGGAAGGGGTGAGGCTGGAGCTTGCCTGCCCCAGCTGAGCATTCACCCTCTGCCCATGTACACATCATACAAGACCCACAAAGATATTAGAGAAGGTCAAAACTGCCTTTATGCCATCCTGGCAGCTGCTAGTTTTTCAGGTTGGTGGAGGCAGGTTCAGCTCATGCATTAAGTTTCAGCATTCAAAGATGGCTCTGAACTACTCGAGCTGGAGTACACTGGATATGGCTGGAGCACCGTTGTAAGCCTTATAACCGCAGTCAGAAGGGAAGCTGAGAGTATAGGTAGCACAGAATGGGTTCTCCACTACCCACAGATGTCTCTTGGGGAAAGAAGAATTCCCAGGGAGCTGTTCAAGCTGACTTCCTGGCTGCCTTGCACTGCCAATAAATTACTCTAGACTTTCATCTTCAGGGTGGAGATCAGAATCCATCTACAGAAACTGATAGAGACAGGTTTTGAGCTTCTTGTGTCCTAAGCAAGATTTATTCTCTCATCTGGACTCAAAGGAGATGAGAAACCTGAGGGCCTTTACATGCAGCTTAATGGGACACCGACTTAGTGTCAAGTGTTCATAAAAGCAGATGTTGGATAATGATAATTACTTGGAACAAGAACAAGGTTTTCAGCCTTTTTCCTGTCTGAAGCCAGAATGTCATAAATAGTCTCTTAATGTTACTTGCTTCACTCCTTTCATCTTAGCTAGCCCTCACCTAATTTTGATTGCTTTTCCTAGTCTAAGCACATTTATGTAGGTTTAGGTCTCCTGCCCACAATCCAAACTTACTTTAAATGTGTGTGTGACATGAGTGTGTTGAATGTAGACACTCACCTTAGTGCTCGTTTAATTCCCAATGAAGGGTACTAAGAGTTATGTAAGTAATGAGGACTCATAAGTGTCAGACCAGAATGATTGCTAACAGAAGAAATCTGTAGTCTCTCTCAGTTCAGAGTGAAACTATCAAGCATGTTTATTTTGTTATTTGAGATAACATCTAGAATCTTGATTCTTTCCTCAGAATTGAGGGGCCATGTCCCCATGTGTATAAACATAGCCCCTGTCCTGATGGGTTCCCAATCTTGCTTAGCCGCCTTGATTTGTAATGTGCAACGCAGAGGGTGAACCTACGTGTTCAATTCAAGACAACTGTGATCTGTTTTTTGTGTGATATCCAAATCCAGCAACAACACACACAGTTTTGATTTAGTTGTGGATGGTAGAATGAGCTAATTAGGCTGCAACCAATGGTATTGTTCTATCTCACCAGATCTGGATTTGGTTTAGAGTGTTTTCACCAGTGATTCATATTGTGGTGAGCAGATGCCTGTTATTATGCAGTGAAAAGTTGGCTAAGAGAAGTGTGTCATGTTTTGAATGCCTTATGTAGAAGAAACAAAAGATAGAACTATGTAGCACTTTAAAGACTAACAAGATGGTTTATTAGGTGATGAGCTTTCGTGGGCCAAACCCACTTCCTCAGATCAATATGTGAAAGAAAATTGGCACAACCATATGTATGTAGAAGAGAAGCTCTTTACATGACTTGAGTGCAAAAATCTGTCAGGGGTCTGGATTAGTGGAAAGGTTTTAGTTCAGGTGTTCAAATCTGAATGAGTGGGTTTTGTTTTTGTTTTAAATTTGCTTTGGATCAGATAATTAGTGTAATCATTTATTTGCCATAATTGATATTCTGAATTTACTTCTGCAGCTTGAGATTCATTCAGTTGCCTGTATAAGCAGCAGGGGCTGGTTACCACATGGAAAGCTTTTAGCTCTCTTTCCTAAATAGACTATAGTGTCCCAGTTTTTAAGTCCTTGCATCCCACAGAGAACCATTTCTATCTTGTCTTTTGTGCTACTGATTGTTGACATCTGTCTTGGTGATTTGTTTACTATTTTATCTTCCACCCATTAACCTATTCTGTATCATTTTTCTGTGTATTTGAATTAACACTTTCATTTCAGCAAAGAAGTGGTTGACAGCCATTGGCATGTGCTTGTGAGCAGTGTTGAGTTTACTCTCATCTGCTTTAATGAGAAGCTCCTGTTCTCGATCCCCAGGCAGTAATATTTCATTTTCCATTTGACTGTGCACACATTACACAATGCATCTTGGTGTATTCCAAATCCCAGTAGGGTAAGTGTTAGGGATGTAAAAGGTTAATGGGTGAGGCTTACCAGTCCCAGTTAACTGGTAGTATAGGCTGACCTCTCGGTATTAATGATTAATTATGTAAATATGTTAATTATGAAGCCTAAACAGCAAACAGCAAGTTATATGATTATTCAATAATGTTAACTAGTATTTTAGAGCTTTATATGTCAAAACAAAATGGAGTCTGTGTACCATGTGACTTCAGACTCTTGGAGAGCAGGGAGGGGCTCCTCCTCAGGCAGTGAGTTGAGATCCGGCACATATCAGATTTTCCCGCTCTTTGCGCAGAAAGATTCCATTTACCTCCGTACTGATTCCTATCTAGGGATCATGTGGCACAAATCACCTCAGGGGTTTCCCACCCTTGGGGTTATATTAGTCCTGTCACAACCCATAAGGGGTGCTGTCCATCTTAGCGGTGGAGGTTTGCATTGGTCGTCAATACTTACCTGAGAACATCGAGGGACCCGATCCTGCTACAGACTAGCCAGAGGGCGAGGAGGGCAACCCATCCTCCTTATACCGCACCGGCAACTGTGTCATCTGCCTACAGTCCACTTCTGGGTTCCAGATCCATCTGAGAGGGACTCCCCAGTGTTCCTCCCGACGGTCTGTCCATCAGCCCAACGGCCAAAGGTCCTGGGCATCAAGCCTCTGGCCAAGCCACCCCAGTCCTAGAAGAGTAGTGTGTACATTTGTATTATTGGGGTATAAACACCATTCAGGTTCCACATATTCCAGTTGGGATATTAAGGGGCATGGACTTTATGTCTGTCTGTTCTACTGTCCACTTCCAAGGTTCTGTTAAAGCTATTAGTTCTGCATTGGGTTCCTTACCCATTTTCCCTAACATTGTAATCGAATCCCTAATACAGGTTCCTCTTTGTTTGCACCTTTGCTTTGAATCTGTCTTCCTTCATCCTTTGGCCGGCTCACAGGTGATAGATACTGAAGGAGGGGTGAATCTGTTTCTATTTACTAGGGCATTTAACAGCAAGCCGTTTCTTAAATTTAGTTTGAATATTATCCAGGCCCTAGGAGTAACAGTAGGGTGTGGAGAAGCTCCCTGCCTGCGATGAGCAGGGAGCTGCTCCAACCTCACAGGGTTATCCCCCACCAGGTTACATGCTCCCTGGAAGCAGGGCAGGCAGGGGCTGCCAGCCTGCTCCCAGGGGGCCGGCTGCAGATCCTGCAGTGAAACCTCCCCAGGAGCAGGGACAGCAGCGGGGCTGGTGGCCCTGTTCCCAGGGAGGCTTCATTGCAGGCTCTGCAGTGTATAACCACTAAGATTTTTAGCGGTTACAGTTACCTTTTTTAAACAGCTTTTTACATCCCTATTAAGTACGGCAAACACCAGCTTATTGCTTGGTACCAGTCTAACAAACTAAAATGTAATGTAATTTGCACTTGAGTAACTGAAATGGTGAGCCCTGGGCTAGGACAACTAAAGACTTAACTGATAAAGGTGCTTGGAGAGACTGTACAGGAAACCCCAGCCTTACGACAGCCCGAGTTGCGACCCCCGCACTTACGGCCATTTTTTTAAGTGCAGAAGGGGCCTAAAACCCCCGACTTACATCCTCGGCCCGCATTTACGACAGCGCATGGTGCCTATCATAAATGCAGGTTCGAGTTATGATGCCCCTGACTTGCGACGCTATCCCAGGAACCGAGCACGTCGCAAGTTGGGGGCAGCCTGTATTTGGCAAACAAAAGTAGACAAGGTACAGTGTGAAACAGCTAGGGAAACACTGTTCTTGTCGACACGCATTTGGGTATGAACACCAAGGATGGAGAGGATTTATTTAGTGTGCCACAAAGTAGTAAAAGAATGGAACTAAGAAAATGTATCTGACCAGCAGGAAATGAGTATTGTGCTGGGGAATGGTTTCCAAGGAAGATGTCCTATCTCTTGGGGAATTTAAAAAAATAGACTTCAAGCACTAGCAAATGTTTTATACTGCTTTGGGCCCTGAGAGATGATCTGTGTGGTGTTTTGTTATATAAACAGCCTCCAAGAGAGGCTGTATGTGCATTTTATACACTATCTCTTGTTTTTGCATTGGGGGTATATTATGATGTATTCCTGCCTTTTTTAATTAGATTGGGGTAACACTCTGTACAGGGCTATACTGTGAGACTTTTCAGTAAAGGTCCCACACTTTCCCTGACCACCACCTTATTGCCTATAGATACTCTTCTTGTTACCTTCACATCACTTGCTAGATGCAACTCCAATTACACTTTGGCCTTCCCTAAACCACTTCCTGCTCGAGTAATATTTTTATACTCTTCTCCCCACCCCTAGCCATTTGTACAAGTTTCCACTTCTTGTAAGCTTCCTTTTTGTGTTTAAGGCTCACCAAAGTCTTCTCTGCTAAACTGAGCTGATTGCCTTCCATATTTGCTATTCTTTCTGCAATTTGGGATGAGTACATTCGTGTGCTGCTAAACAGCCATGAAACTCACTTCCTATTGGCCCAGGCAGGATTTGAAGTGGTGACCAAAAGGTAAAAGGCACAAGTTCCCACAATTAATGTAGAACACAGCCAGCCCACTCTACCCACAATAAGTACTCCTCCCTGGACAATAACTTACAAGTAAATAGTGCCTTTCATTCAAAAGCTCCTCCAGTGTTTTACTGTTTGTACACATTCACCACTACGGTGGGTGAAGAGTGCAACTGGCTTGTGCACCATGTACTGCCCAACGCTAGGAAGAAAGGCTTTGACTAAACACACGGGGGCACCAATCCTGTCTTTACATCTACATCTGCAGGTGGTTCTAGAGACAACTTTAATTTTGCAGTGAGAACTTGTGGCTGAAAACCACATTTTCAGAAATGGTTCTGAAATTTTCAGAAGTTCAGAGATGCTGCTGTGATGCCTTGTGGATGTTATAATTTGGATGTGTCATGTGCCACCAAAGTCCAGGGGAACTGACAGTCACACTGGGCCATTTTGCAAGGTAGGAGGGCCCAGTTCCATGCTCTTAGAAGGGGCAGGGCCTCAGGTAAAAGAGGCTGGGATAGCGAGCATGCCACACCGCTCCCCCCAGCCATCTGCATGGCCCAGAGCGTGGTGCTCCCCGCCACCCCTTTGCCTTTAGTGATTTAAAGGCCAAGGGATCCAGGCGCTGTTGTTGCCATTGTAGCAACTGCGTCGGCCAGAGCCCCAAACCCTTTAGAATCGCTGGGCCATAGGGCAATTGCCTCCTTTACCTCTTCCCTGTCAGTGGGCCTGCCAAGGTCTCTTCTCTTGCGAGCTGCTTGGTTCATCCTGTCAATTGCTTGGCTACAATGCATCGTGCCCACAGAGGAGAATGGGAATGTGAGGCATCACAAGCACAGCCCCTATGAGCCACAGCAGCATTTATGAAGCAATGTTTTCAGCAAAAAAGTGTTCTTCAGCAGCAGTGTTTTAAGCGGTCTGTGTCTTTTGTCTCCCCTCCAAGCCCCCACTCCCCAAAATTGTAATTTTTTTTTTCATGGGAAGTGGCATGGCCCACGGGTATAAAAGGCAAGGGAAGGCATTGCCTTCTCTGGGTCTTAGTGCCCTATCTGCACCTCTTCCTAACCCTATTCTGACCATTGCCTGCAGGCTGCCACAGCAGGCTACTCCAGCCTGATGAGTCTGGATAGGATCTAGTACCTTAAAAGTGTAAAGTTTTCCAGCTTGCCAGACCTGTTAGAATAGCATTGAATCTGTGAAAGAGCCATTAAGTGGCAATGAAGCCATTTAACAGGCACATGCCAACCCAGAGGTGTATACTATCAGTTTCTGAATTTACTGACAAAACCAGTTATGCACTACTGTAAAAGATCTACAGGACCTTCATTTAAAATTTGCTTTAAATATTTCATTAGTTTGCTGAAGATTATAAAAGCATATCTCTAAAAACACTTGCATACATTTTTAGATGCACATCTTTAGCCTGAAATGCTTGGATCTTCGGATGTATAGTTTTTTAAATAAAGGCAGCCTTTTGAAGAATTTATCTAAAATATACATTTTAATTGCTATAGTACAAAAAACTTGCTTCCAAAGTCTTCCTGTCCTCTCTGTCCATCCCTGCTATAAGCTTTCTCTCTTCGCTCACCTTTTAAAGAGAGCTCTTAAAGCAGGGAGAGGCAACCGAAGCTAGTGAGTGAGCTGCATGAGTGATCTTCCTTCATCTCAGTGGGCTGCAAGATTGTTGTAACCAAGATGGTTTCCCAGGATAAGGTAGTTTTGCTAACTGCATTTGCATAATCTAGAATATGCAGGGTGTGCTGATTGAACCATAGCAGTGCTGTGTTTGGATGCAGAGGGAGCATAAGACTCTCATAATCAATGTTATGTGCCAGTATTTTAATAAGAGCTTCCACATATGCTTTCTCTCTTAGGAAATATGGCCTTGTGATTAAGGAACTGGACTGAGACTACATAGAGTTCATCTTCGAGTGATGTCCCCTGGGCGCTCCACTGTTGGTGTCGGGACATCCCGATGCTGCAGATCAAAGTTTTCCCTAGCAGTAGCTAGCCAGACTGTGCATGCACGGTGGGCACCTCGTGTCGCTTGTGCCCGTCTGCTCACATGCGCGGTCTGGCTCCCATTAGTTCCTTTGTTGCCACCCTTGGTCACAGATGGAGCAAGCTCTTCTCCTCAGAGATTCTAGTCAGAAAAAAAGTTATTAGTTAATAGTTTTTAGTTTGGTAGCTTTTCCAGTTACTTAGTTATAATATTTGTAGAATTAAGTAGTTAATTGTTCCATTAAAAAATAAACACACCTGCTATCAGCTGTTTTTGAATGCTGCAGCTCAAAAAAAAAAAAAAAAAGAAGACGAAGAAGAAGTAAAGAAGACTCTTCATAATGCCAGGCTCTATGGGCTTCAAAAAGTACACTTGTTGCAAGCCCATGACTGCTTCCAATGGACATTCTGCCTGTATAAAGTGCCTCAGAAATATCCACATTGTTCCAAGTTGACAGCGAAAGCACGCTGAGATAGAGCAATGCGATTACGTATGCTCCTAGTCGATAAAGCGCTTCAACCATCAGACTCCACGCTGTCCACTGCCCGGTCAGACCCCATTGGGGCTGAAAAGTGGAGAACCACTTCTCCATGCTTGGGCTCCTCTGCTAAGAAACGTGCTTCGCCAGCGTATTCTCTTCCACCGACTTTGACAAGTCGGGTTAGCATGGGGGACAAACCGAGAACATCAGGCACCACAGTTTTGCAGTGTGAGGCTGCCCTGGAACCAAAAGTGAGGAACAGAACACCATCAGTGCCAATATTGGAGGCACCATCCCACTACTTGGCACCGATACTGCCACTGCAAATCTCAGTGCCACAGACATCAGCACCAGCATCAGCACTGGCAGAGGTGCCAGCATCAGCCTCCATGATGAATTGGGCCAGACAGCTGGAACCAACAGCCCAGCTCTCTACCCTGGTGCCAGATTCACCAGTCAAGCCACTGGCACCAACAAAAGCCCATGAAAAATCTAAAAGGGCTCAAGCGCTTAGTCCAGAACCACTGACTTTCTCCCAGCATTGGCACCCCCATCGCTGTTTTCTGTGATGCAACCAGTTCTGTGATGTTCCGGAACTGTGCATGTCCCTCATGCGCAAAGGAGACATCACAGATCACTTTCCTCGCTATCTCTGGCACCATATCACACACCTCCATATGGTGCCCATCTGAGACATGTCTATATCTCTTCCTCTTTCTTCGAAGAGTTCAGTGAGATTGCCTCACTCTCCGACCTTGTCAATGCATACAGCCTATCACGGGGACTGTAGGAGTGTTTTCTCCTCAAGACACTCCTCCCCTATTCAAAAGCTTCAGAGGGGTAGCTGAGTTAGTCTGTAACTGGAATAACTTAAAAAACAACAAATAGCACCTTAAAGACTAACAAAACATGTAGATGGTATCATGAGCTTTCGTGGGCACTGATTAATGGATCTGAAAGTCACCATATTGTTTCAGGCCAATTCCACAAGCCAAATACACAGGGAAGGGTTGGAACTTAACTTCATTTACAGGGTTGGGACCCGTCACAGAGGTATGAATAAAGACATTACCTGGCTAGCACACTATCTTCCACATCCTAATGACTTAAAAAACCAAACATTGGGTACTTAAGAGCAATTTGCACCTTCTCCATCAGCTTTATGTAGCATGAACATTCTAATTGACTATTTTTTCCCCTTCTTCCCTTCTATTTCCTTCTCACCCTCCCCTCCCATCCCCTATTTATTTTGGAACTGGACCTTTAATAACTCCATTCATCTGAATAAGTGGGTTGTGCCCACAAAAGCTCATGATACCATCTACATGTTTTGTTAGTCTTTAAGGTATTGATGGACTATTCATTGTTTTTTAAGTTTCTCCCCTATTTGGCCAGACTATGGGCATTATGGACATAGATACTGCTATGACCTTCCACCCCATTGCATGGCTCCTTACCATCACCAACAGCCTAATTCTGGGCACAGGTCACCTTGCTGCCACAGGTCTTCCAGACTCAGATAAGTCATTTCCCCGAAACCTGTCCATAGACAGCATGTTACATTGGCATCTTGAAGCTCCCACCTTCCCCCGACCTCAACAATCCAAGCCTGAAGTGGGGCAACTATCTGAACCAGAGGAGCAGCACCCTGACACTTCCCCTGTGGACCAGTCATCTTCATCCCCGGACAAAACAGTCATTCCGGGTGACACGTTACCACAGACGACCTGAAGCAATTTCAGGATTTGTTTAAGAGAGTGGCTACTAGCTAGGAGGTCCAGTTTACCAAGGTGCAAGAAAAGAAATACCAGTCAGATGTGAGAGGAATGCACAGAATGCAAGCACTTTCCCCTCACTCCCTCAGCGTCTGGGGAACGGGATAAAAAGCTAGCCTCATCCCAGAGTGCACGGCCACTGTCCCCTCCACACACCCAAAATGGTGCCTTTGCCGGGGCACAACAGACATGGTTTCCATATCTCTCTCAGATGTCTCTTCAACCACACTATCCCCTCCCCAAATGCCACTACCTGTTAACCCAGAACAATGGGACCCAGCTTCACCCTCAGCCCCAGGTTCTTCACTGACGGCCTGGCTCCTCATTGGTTCCACGAATCTGAAATGTTCTGTTCAAGCCAAGTAAAAGAGGTGCTCATGCATAGCAGAAAATAGACCATATGTTCCACTTACTTTCACAAATGGCATAGATTCATCTTTTGGTGCACTAATAAAAGCCATTACATGAAATTTTAGAATATATCCTCCTTTTGAAACAATCTGGCTTAGCCCTTGCTTCCTTGAAAGTCCACTTGGCAGCAATCACTGCCTTCCGCCACTTGATAGACGGCTTTTCAGTGTTCGCCCACCCTACCACCAAAAGATTCATCAAAGGGTTGTGCAACTTTAATCTACTGCTCAGGACACCTCCACCAGCATGGAACCTAGAAATGGTGCTGGACACTCTTAACCAACTCCCTTTTCAACCATTAGCTACCTCCCCGCTGTCATGTTACTAGTTTTTAAGGGGGAGCTGCTCACAGAGCTGGTTTCTACCCAAAAGTCTTAACAATGGGGGTGGGATGCCATGTCACATGAAAATACTTCTTCTTTAGCTCACTAGTTCTATATTTGTAATTCTTATGTATGTGGAGTTATAAACATGTACTCTGTATGGATGCTGGAAAATTCTCTGTCTGTGGCTGAGCAAAGGGGCAAGGAAAGCTCAGCCTATGGCTATGCTAATTAGCAAGGAGACAATGGATCTCTAGGTGCCAATACACATCTCAGGAATGTGACTGATACCTAAGGGCTACCAGCATGGAACACAGGGATAGGCCACTGACCAGGTGACCTGCTGCAGCCAAGAAGATGCCAGAGAAGATATATAAGTGCCATGTGGCACCTTCCATATTGGTCTTCAGCTCAGCTCTTGATCCCAGAGGCAGCCTTGCAGGGAACCACGAGCCGGAAAGAACTGTGGACCCATCCTGACTAGGATGTACACCAAAGACTTTTAAGGTAGCAGTTTATAACATCTCTGCTAAGAGCCTGGATTGAGAACTGGGTGATTCAATGCATGTAATGTATTATCCTTTAACAACCTTACTCTCATGCTTTGAGAACTGTGGCTGGTTTCTTGGGACCGGAAGAATCCGTTCAGGATAGGTGAGATTGGGTTCTATAACCCTTCACCTGTGGGCAGCCCTGGGACTGATTGGGGCACAGGAAGAGCTGGGGTGTCAGAGGGGTTTTGCTCGTGAGGCTTCTGGCTGAGCCTGGATTGAGAACTGGGTGATTCAATGCATGTAATGTATTATCCTTTAACAACCTTGCTCTCATGCTTTGAGAACTGTGGCACAGTTTCTTGGGACCGGAAGAATCCGTTCAGGATAGGTGAGATTGGGTTCTATAACCCTTCACCTGTAGGCAGCCCTGGGACTGATTGGGGCACAGGAAGAGCTGAGGTGTCAGAGGTTTGCTCATTGAGGCTTCTGGCTGTGGGTAGGCAGCTGAAGTGCTCTGTGTGACTGGTTTGTGGCCTGCCAGGAAGGGCCTCCAGTCAGGGTTGTAAGGAGCCCAATGTTGTTTTGTGACCCCACCCTTCCTTCATCCCAAAAATATGTTCCGACATCCACATCAACGAACCAATCATCCTCCTACCCCAAGCCACACGCATCCCAATGGGAGGCTGCTCTCCATTCCATTCGAAGTGCGTAGAGCACTTGCTTGGTATATAGACAGAACCCGAACCTTCCGCAAGTCACGTTTACTCATTTCCTTAGCGGATTGATCCAAGGGTGAACCACTCTCATTTCAATGTATTTCTAGATTCATAGTTTCATGCATCACTACTTATGCCATTTGAAATAAGGTGCTTCCGGGAACATCCAGGGCTCATTCCACGAGAGCTGTAGCGACATCCAAGGCTTTCCTCCGAGGGGTTCCCCTGCAAGACATCTGCCGCGCAGCCACGTGGTCTTCCAATGATTCATTTATTAAACATTATGCCATCTCCCAGCAGTTAACAAATGATACCTCACTAGCCTCTGCAGTACTGTCAACAGCTATTAAACCATGACTCTGAGACCCACCTTCCTTATGTTCTTGGGTACTGCTACAAAGTCACCAACAGTGGAGCACCCATGGGGACATCACTCAAAGAAGAGGCAGTTACTCCTCTTTTGCAGTAACGGCGGTTATTCAAGATGCATGTCCCCATGGGTGCTCCACTATGCCCTCTCCTTCCTACTTCAGAGACTCTTGTCTTTAATCATGTCTTTCAGATACTCAGGTGGACATGAGGAATTGGCAGGAGCTGGACCACGCGCATGAGCAGAAGGGCACAAACGGCATGAGGCGCCTACCATGCATGCGCAGTCCGGATGGCTACTGCTAGGGAAAACTCCGATTTGAAGTGCCAGGATCACCTAACACCAGCAGTGGAGCACCCACGGGAACACACATCTTGCAGAACCGTCATTACTGCACAAGGTGAATAACTTCCTCTTCTCTTCAGTTTCTCCAAAGACCTCCTTTTGACTTTAGGAAAGTCACTTAACCACTTCCCATTTAAACAAAATACTTTCATAACCACAACCAAAAGAGGAGAGAATACGAATGAGCTAACATACTTACAGTATGTACGTCACAAGGAGATGTTTATACTTAACCCCTAAAAATTGTACTGAGGTGGAAATTTTCAAAAGTGAGCCTAACTTTAGGCACCCATGAAAATAAAGTATGTGCAGCATACTTTTGTGCAACACAGTGCCAGGAAAGGTGGGGAATAGCCTACCTTAGCGCAGCAGCTCCACCAACCGGACTTTTAACAGCTTGGTCAGTGGTGATGACTGGAGCCACCACGGTCCTTTTTTAACAAGACCTTCCAGTTAAAAACCGGACACTTGGTAACCTAGTTACTCATTGCTGTATTAGTTTTCTTTAAAAAAAAATACTTCTCTCTATTAAACTTTAGTAAGTTAGAAACAAAGTATATTCTTGGTCAATTTTTTCCTCTAATTTGCACATCATAGGGTTTTTTTTTCAGAGGATGTATATAACTGGGGTTTTGGAAGATACAGATGCATGTCATGTCAAGTGATATTTTTCTTGGTCATCATCAAGCAGGTTGTTCAAGAACGAAAAAGTTCTCTTATTCTTTCCACATACCCAGGGCTCGACAAACTGCAGTGAGAGCTACTCTCCAGCCCCGCACCGCACATGCGCCAGACCAGCACTGCGCATGTGCGAGCACTGGTGAATGGGGCGCACGGAGCGACCGGCTGAAATCTATTCGCCACGGGCAAGTAGAAACAGCGGTTTGTCGAGCCCTGCTCATATCCCATTAGCTTTAGGACTTCTCCAGTTATTGGAATTTTGTATTTTAAAACTTGAATGCTTCATATTTTCAGGAAGATATTTTAAAAAGAAACACACATAATACTTTCCGATCATCAAATACTTTGGGTGAGTCATGCGCCTGCCTCGCTAGATAAATGCACAGGACATCCTGTAGTTGTTATACCGTTTGTCTTTAACTGCTAACACTTAAAAAAATAATCCCTCCACAAATAGTGAAACAAGGCTGAGAAGAGGCAATGGAATCACACTCCTACTCCGGCATTGTACCCTTCTCCACTTGAAACTCCTCTCCAGTGGAGGAGGTCAGTCAATCTTGTAATGTGGCTAAAGCATCCCAGTTCCTGCACCCATGCACTCCAGAAATCTGCACATGTGAGAACAGGGACATTCATATGTGGTGTCTCCCTGGCAAGCAACAGAAAATCCAAAGACCAATGCAGCCTGAGAGAGATGAGAGAGACTGTGTCCACTGTTCTATGTCCTCTCTCTCCTGCTGAACTATGGAAGAGATTTAAGAGATAGCCAAAGGGAAGTAAGTGTGCAGCTGTATGTCTTTTCTGGAGTTCTGCTGGCAAGCAGTCAATAAGAAGCCAGAGGACCCCTGAGGCTGTGTGGAAGAACAAGATGTCTATGCCAATGGTTCAGTCCTATGGCAGATCTTGGCAAGTGGAGGGAGGGACAGAAATCCATGTATTTATACAGTCATAGACTATAAAGCTTGATAGGGACTTCGCAGGTCCCTTTAGAGGCTAAACTTGTTTCTTTTATGTAAGGATGAGAGAGCATCTACAGGCTATTCTGTAAAGGTAACATTAGAGTTTTCCATCTGCCTAGCCTCTTTCTTCATGCTAATATAGGGACAAAGCCAACCATATCACCAGTAAAAATGAATGAAACAAGCTATTGTCTCAGGCACCTAATGTGGGAGAAAAGGCAAGCTCTAACAATTTTATCCACATTCCTAATTTATGTATACATAACAGAGGAAGGAACAAATATCAAAATACTCTGACAAGGAAATATTTTCCTCATTCCAAACTGAATACAAATACAAACAAGTTTTGAACTTCACATCTACTGGAATCCAGCTATTTCCTCAAGGCCTTGAAGAAAATAACTGGCATAAGTCAAATGATGATCTAGTCTGAGATTTGTGGAATAGATTTGAGGCACAAGTCACTTTCATTTATGTATATTGCTTTATGCCAATTTGTCTCATAAATAAAATGGTGACTTAAGAGAAGCAATTACAAAAGAGTCCAATTATCAAGGTTTTTTCTCCATGCCCTCTACTTACATCGCTTCTATTAATGTTATTGTCAACCAGAACACCAGGAATTTGTCATTTTCTTAGGTTTTGTCTACACTGCATTCCTCTTTCGAGAGAGGGAATGCAAATGCAGCTGAGCGACATTGCAAATGAAGCATGGATTTGAATTTCCCGTGCTTCATTTGCATAATTGCATCCGGCCGCTATTTCGAAGTACCCTATTTCGAGATAAAATAATGCTGTGTAAATGCGGTTATTTTGAGAAAAAACCCTTCTTTCAAAATAACCTTTACTCGAGGTTTAAGGGTTATTTCCAAAGAAGGGGTTTTTCTCAAAATAACCGCGTCTACACAGCTTTTTTTATCTCAAAATAGGGTATTTCAAAATAGCGGCCGGATGCGATTATGCAAATGAAGCACAGGAAATTCAAATCCATGCTTCATTTGCAATTTCGCTCGGCGCTCGGCTGCATTTGCATTCCTTTCTCGAAAGAGGAATGCAGTGTAGACATACCCTTAGTGTGCAATTTAAACACTTCCTCTTTCAAGTGGGTGTTATGGCCACCTTTGAGTTACAGGAAAGAGCATCCACAGAAGGGAATGACTGCTTCCCAATACTTTCAGGGGAAGATGTTGTATGAAACACATGTTCTTGTCTGGTGACCTTTATTGATAAGTGGCTGTTTTTGTTTTGAATGCTGAGAGTAAGGATTCATCCAAAAATACTATCCTATCAGTAGCTGTTAACAGTTTGCCATGGTACTATTTACTTCTGCCATGGTGCCTACGAGTCATCACTCATGGGCATTGGTTAGGCAAGTGGTCTCCTGTGGCCACTTCTAAGCCAGTGGTCTGACTGAGCTCTCTTGCCATCCACTGAATTGTCATATTGCTAGATGAGGAGTTCTCTGGGGCAGGGATTCTTTGGGGTTTTTTACTTTTTGTACAGCATCTAGTGTGGTGGAGTCCTGAGACCTGACTGAGACATCAAAGTTTGACCATGGTGATAAGATATATGAGAAAGGAGAGTTTTTAAACAGATTATCTTGAGTGGTGATATTGGTTCCCTAACTTTTCACTAAGAATAGAGGATCCTCTGGGGAATTTCCTTCTAGCCTTGCTGCAGCTTCCCCTCAAAGACTTTGCCCCTTTCTGCTCTTTTTCTCCTTCCCTTTGTTCATCTACCATCAACCTCCATTCAGTCCCCTCAAATTGTTGGGTCACAGTTTTCTGTTGAAGACAGCCTTGTATCAGCTTCATTGTCTCAATCTCTTCTAATCTCATCTTAAAAATTATCTTTTCTCTCTTAATTTTTCGTCACACTGTCCTTAACCCTCTGTGTTCTGTAAAATCTTGTGAAAGATATGAAAAGAACGAGTTGTACCATATTTCTGGAGACATTTTGTCATAAGATGACTTATCTAGCTGGCTGAGTGGTTTTATTGGTTACTGTAAAAGCCCATTTATTCTTTCATCATTTAATATGGTCTAATCATTAGAAATCATTAATTTTCTGTATACATTGGAAAGAACCTAACAAAACTGGTTTAGGAATTTGTTTATGAACAAAAGATTCTGGCTGCTTGTATATACTGTTGACCTGACAGTAATGTAATTGGCTCACAAAAAATAAGAATGTTTCCTTGTTCCCTAAGGGAAAGAAGCTTTTAAAAACTATCATGCATTGCTACACATAATGCAGTTTATTTTTTTAAGTTTATTTTTTTTTTTTTTTGGAAGGTAGCCAACGTGACACCAATATTTAAAAAGAGCTCTAGAGGCGATCCGGGCAATTACAGACTGGTAAGTCTAACTTCAGTACCGGGCAAATTAATCGAAACAATAGTAAAGAATAAAATTGTGAAGCATGTAGAAGAACATAATTTGTTGGACAAAAGTCAACATGGTTTCTGTAAAGGGAAATCCTGTCTTCCTAATCTATTAGAGTTCTTTGAAGGTGTTAACAAACATGAGGACAAGGGGGATCCAGCAGATATAGTATACTTAGATTTTCAGAAAGCCTTTGACAAGGTCCCTCACCAAAGGCTCTTGTGTAAATTACATGGCCATGGGATAAGAGGGAAGGTCCTTTCTTGGATTGAGAACTGGTTAAAAGACAGGAAACAAAGGGTAGGAATAAATGGTAAATTTTCAGAATGGAGAGGGGTAACTAGTGGTGTCCCCAAGGGTCAGTCCTAGGACCAATCCTGTTCAACTTATTCATAAATGATCTGGAGAAAGGGTAAGCAGTGAGGTGGTAAAGTTTGCAGATGTTACCAAACTGTTTAGGATAGTCAAGACAGAAGCAGACTGTGAGGGACTCCAAGAAGATCTCACCAAACTGAGTGATTGGGCAACAAAATGGCAAATGAAATTTAATGTGGATAAGTGTAAAGTAATGCACATCGGGAAAAATAACCCCAACTATACGTACAGTATGATGGGGGCTAATTTGGCTACGACAAATCAGGAAAGAGATCTTGGAGTTATCGTGGACAGTTCTCTGAAAACTTCTACACAGTGTGCAGCGGCAGTCAAAAAGGCAAATAGGATGCTAGGAATTATTAAGAAAGGGATAGAAAATAAGACCCAGAATATCTTACTGCCCCTGTATAAAACTATGAGTACGCCCACATCTTGAATACTGTGTACAGATGTGGTCTCCTCACCTCAAAAAGATATTTTGGCCTTGGAAAGGGTTCAGAAAGGGCAACTAAAATGATTAGGGGTTTGGAATGGGTCCCATATGAGGAGAGGTTAAGCGACTGGGACTTTTCAGTTTAGAAAAGAGGAGACTGAGGGGATATGATAGAGGTGTATAAAATCATGAGTGGTGTGGAGAGGCGATAAAGAAAAGTTATTTATTAGTTCCTAAATAGAAGAACTAGAGGACACCAAATGAAATTAATGGGTAGTAGGTTTAAAACTAATAAAAGAAAGTTCTTCTTCACACAGCGTGTAGTCAACCTGTGGAACTCCTTGCCAGAGGAGGCTGTGAAGGCTAGGACTATAATAGAGTTTAAAGAGAAGCTAGATAATTTCATGGAGGTTAGGTCCATAAAGGCTATTAGCCAGGGGATAAAATGGTGTCCTTGGCCTCTGTTTGTCAGAGGCTGGAGAGGGATGGCAGGAGACAAATCGCTTGATCATTGTCTTCGGTCCACCCTCTCTGGGGCACCTGGTGCTGGCCACTGTCGGCAGACAGGATACTGGGCTAGATGGACCTTTGGTCTGACCCAGTACGGCCGTTCTTATGTTCTTATGTTCTTAAGAAGCTTACACTGTGATGGACTTCTTATGTTTTGTTGTTAAATTTACGTCACATTTCTTCTAAAAAGACACCATTCTTCATTGCTCCTCAATAAACAGAAATACAACGTGCATGCAGTGTGCATGTATCTATAGAATTTCAGGTATTATTCCTTCATAATTTTGCGGTTTGTTTTAGTGTAAAGTTTGCTAGCATATACACTGCTAGGGCTAATCCAGTTCAACAGTAGTACTGTAGTAACAAACAGTTATTACCATTTGATAGTTTGTGGGCTTATGTGAAATAAGCTGTCACTGCCTAGATTCTAGAAGTCAGTGCAAGCCATCATCATAACTAGTAGCTGGTGATGGGTCAGAACTGTTACCTGATATACCGAGACCCCACTGAGCCTGCTTTCTCTATCAGCCTGGGCACCCTGTAAGTTTGTCTTGTTGAGCCAAGACACACTAGCCTGCTGCAACACAGACATAGGGACACACAACCCAGGCTGCAGACACACTGAAAGCAGCACTGTGTGAGATCTTTTCCCCACACTTAAGTACACTAATTCCTCTGGGCACTGAACCTTAGATTAAATCCATTTTATACTGTACAGATCTCCTATACAGCATAAGCGTATGGAATTCACCTTCTCTCTCAATGTAAAGAGATATGCATAGACTCCTTGCTCCTGCCAGGTATACGTAAGTGATTTTATTAAGTATATATGGTAGGATTTAAGTGGTCATTAGTGAAAGCAGACAGAACAATGTAGGTTACTAAACAAAATAAAACAAAACACACATGCTAAGCTTAATACACTAAAGAAGCTGGTTACATATAATATCTCACACTCAGAGTTGTTCTAATAAGCTTCTTTTACAGAGCTTCTTTTCCTTCCAGCCTGGGCCCCCAAGTCTTTCCCCAGGTCAATCTCAGATGTTTCCAGCAGTCATCTTGGGTGGGGTCCCAGGGCAGAACTGATGACCAAGATTACCTCACTCTCTACCCTTGAATAGGTTTTTCGAAAGGCAGGAATCCTTTATTGTTTTGTTTAAAACTTTTCCTATGTTTTGTGGAAAAATACAGCTTCCAAGATGCATCCCATCATCAGGTGACATGGTCATATGTCTCAGCAAGGTCCCTGTGTCCATACTTCATGGGCTGACCCACACATCTGCAGGAAGGTTAAGCTCCATTGTCTCTTGCTAATGGGCCATTAGCATTGTGTCTAGCTTCTTCTCTCTTGTACCTGATGGACCAGTGTCAGCCAATGGTCAGGGCAGTGAGTGGTGTGTGTGTGTGTATTATACACCCAAGACTTCAACTGCCAGGACCGGGGTCCCTTAGCAGTGGGCAACCTGGAAGAGGTTGACGGGTGCCCCAATAAGTTTACAGGGAGAGCTTATACACCCGAGACTTCCACTGCCAGGACCGGGGTGCTTAGCAGCAGGCAACCTGGAAGAGGTTGACGGGCGCCCCAACGGATCTGTCCTCTGGAAGCGACACGATCCAACGCTCAAGCTTTCCCTGTATCTGTCCCTTATGACCGGCTGGAGTTCTTTTAAATTGTGCTTGGTTCTGTTACAGCAACTGAAGGAGTCAGGTTAAAGCTTAAACAGTTACTATTTTATTGTTACAGGGTAAACTTAGCTGTTAAATACTACTGCTGTGTTACAGATAACACAGCCACTACAAAAGGACAGGACAGAAATTACACTTAAAACAAAAGTCACTTACAGGTACCATGAAACCCTTTTGGTTCTCTGAGCTCTTATTAAATGCATGCAAAATAGACACATAGCAGGTATGTATTCTCACCCCTGCGTTCCAGACTTGGCGTGGCCAGCGTCTTTCTCTCAATCCCTCGGGAAGAAGTAGGGCGAGGTTGGGCGTCCCACAGACCTCGGGAGACAATCAATACCTGCCAGCAGGTGTAGATGATTGGAGCTCAAATGGGGTGGGCTACTAAACCCTCTTTATACCCCTTTGGGTCACGTAGGCTTCTTCCTGGTCTCAAGTGGCCAATTAGGAAAAATGGCTTTGAATGCCAAGTTTCCACGAAGGGTGCAAAGCATAATTCACACCTGGGAAAATGCAGACAATGGGCACTTCTAGTATGTGATGGGCGAAGATTCCTCTCCTGGGACAGTGCAGGCGTGTCAATTACTGGTACTAGCCATCAGGGCGACGGGAGGCCCCGGGTCGTCAGCTAGCCCATTTACTGTCTGGTTTCTGTTTATAGTAGAGTCAGGGACAGGCAGCACACCTGCGTTCCCAGAGCATCAAAGGCTGACTGCCTTTCTCTTGCTCTTTGGGGGGGGGAAACAAGATGGGGTTCATGTCTGGCTACAACCAGTAAGATGCTCTCCCCGATATGAACACATTGATAATAAATCTACAGTCAATATTCCCAACTTCATATATAGAATTGATATGTGCATACAAATAGAATAATCATAGTCAGTAGATTCCAACCATGTTCCTGCGGCCCCTGAGGTGGGAGAGGAGGAAGGGTTTCATCATGCTGCACCCGCCTCAAGCACTGCCCCCACAGCTCCCATGGCTGGGAGTTGCAGGGGCAGTGCCTGCAGGTGAGGTCAGTTGGCGAATCCCTCTAGGGATCACGAAGAAGTGCTGGCTGCTTCCAGGAGCAGGGTGGTGCCAGGGCAGGCAGGGACCCTGCCTTAGCCCTGTTGTCACTGCCAACCAGGAGCTGCCTGAGGAAAGTGCCACCCAGCCAGAGCCCACACGCCAACCTCCTGCCCCAGCCCTGACCTCCCCCACACCCAAACTCCCACAGCCTGCACCCCTCCTTCACCCCAACCCTGTGCCCCAGCCCGATATAACTGAGTGAGGGTGGAAGAGTGGACTACAGAAGGAGGGAGACGGAATGAGCAAAGCAGGATCTCTGAGGAGGGGCTGGGCCTCATGGCAGAGGGCAGGGCAATGGTGTTTTCTGTTTTTGTAGTTAGACATTCAGCAACCCTATGCCCCAGCCAGTTTAATGATAATCTGCATCATACCTAGATACCATCTCTAGGTGCTCATGCTTCATGAAATGCATTTCCTTGTCTTTATGTCCCACCCTGATATCAAGCGGTAGGAAGTTCTACCACCTGCAAGGGTGAGGAACCCTCGTGGGCCATTCTCTATTCCACCCTGTATCTCAGCTAGCTAGGGATATTAGTTAGCAGCTCCTGCATGGAGTGAGGAATATGGGCATGTGACTGGCACAGTTCAGATTCCCCCAAAACCTCTCCTTTCTGCAGCAAGATAGAGAACCTGGCACATGCTTGTCACCTGTGCATCAAGTTGCAGCTCTCTTCTGGCTCCTCGGGTGCACTTTTCCCTATGTCTTCATTGGAGTGCCCTTTATCTGTGCACCACAAAGTCATGAGACCTCCTGGACATATCCGTTTAGGAGGAGGATGCTCTGCAACTCTCATGTTCCAGGCCATTTGTCCTTGCCTTCATGGAGTAGTGAGTTGTGTCTGGGGTTGTCTGCTTGGTATCTCCATCTAATAACCTCGCTTTGAACTACAACCTGCATTCCTGTTCCTGTATGCTTCATTTGGTGTTGCCTGTAAACACGCAGCCTCCTCCCAGGCACTCCCAAATGGCTTCAGAGTAGCCATGCAAGTGGCTCCTTGCCGCAGTTTCCCTCTTCATTCATCACATAAACTCAATACACTTTTCCCATCTCTAACCTCGATCCAGTCCTTGTAGCTGGGGTCTTGCTCTTCCCTGTTTCCTTCAGAATTTAGGATTCCAGTTCCTGCCTGGAGACATCAGCAGGATCACCCAGCATTCAGCCCTTTTTGGCCATGGCTTTCTGCCTTGGGGAACTTTTGGGTGACCTCCTGACAGCCTTCACCATTCCAATCTGGCTTCACTACTCAACCGGGAAATTCACCGCTCACCTCTTCAGGGGTATCCCATCTCTGAAGCACTCAGCCCAGTTCTTCCATTGAGCTCCTTTTACTCTCTGGATAATCCCCCCTCTTAGGATGTGGGATCTGCATGCAGGGCAGTCCTTACCAGTATGCCCCTGAAAAAGTGGGGGTCTTTTAATATCCACCTAGCCGCTCTTCCTATCCCTGGTCTCTGGCTCTGTTTCCTGCAAGGATCTAGTTAACCTAAAAGTGAAGAAGCCCGCCAGACCTATTAGCAGAACATCCAACCTGTGAAAGAACCATTCAAGGGTAATGAAGCCATTTAACAGGCATTTGCCAACCCCAGGTATATCCTGTCAGTGACTGAATTTACTGCGTTAGTTGACAGGACCGTCGTTTAAAAATTCCTCTACAATATTTCATTAGTCTGTTGCTGAAGATTATAAAATCACATCTCTAAAAAATTATCATCCCTACCTCCCCAAGCTCTCATCAGGGAAATGGGCACCAGTTGATAGTACTGCATCGGGCCCCATAAACCCTAAGGACAACACTGTGTGCATACTAATGTTCTCTCTGGATTCTGGACATTGAACTCTCATTTGCAACTCTCAGGAGTGTCCCTCCACCCCCTCATTACACCAAACTAGAGTGCACTGGATTGCAATGGGAATGCTGAACCTGATTTCATGCAATGGACCAGCTGTCCTTTTTCATCCTCTACCCTAATTCCTGTGGGCCCTCCCTCCACTGCCTCCTAAAATTCAAACAGGCCAACATCATTCATAATAAAAAGATTAGCTCCCATCCAGCACTTTTATCAGTTGATCTCAAAGCACCTCACAATCTTCAGTGTGATTCCCCTCACACATGTATGGGAGGTAAGGGAGATACTGACAGGTAAAATGGAACCTGAGATCTTTGGAGCTTAGTGCATGAACCAAAAGCCATCTGGCTCTCAGCTAAGGCTGTAGAACAGATTCATTATTCTCTCTGTAAGTGATCTCGGTGGCACTAGATGGGACAGTACATTACACCCAGTAAGTATGGAGGTTACAACTATTATCCCCATTTTACAGCTGGGGAACTGAGGCACAGACAGGCTGAATGGCTCACCCAATATTATAAAGCAGGGGTGGGGAACCTTTTTTGGGTCGGGAGCCAGAGGCTACTGGAGAGCCAGCATGGGCTCCCCAATGCTGAGGGGGCCCTAAGCCTCAGGGGCCAGATCCAGGTACCCAGGGACTGCATCCAGCCCCGGGCCTTACGTTCCCCACCTCTGTTATAAAGGAAGCTTCTAGTGGCATAGGGACTTGAGCACAGGTCTCCAAAATCCTACGCTTGTAGCCTAACCACTGACCCAAGCTTTCTCATTCACAACTATTAAAGTTACAAACTCTTTGGGGGGGAATCACCCAAGAATTAAAGTACAGTGAACATTTTCATTAGGTACATATTGATCTTTATTTAAACAAATAACTCTACCCTTGTTTTGCATACTTTACAGGATATGATTCTAAGTTACCAGAACTGTGTGATCACTGGACTTAGTCAACATAGGATTTTTGCCAAACTGCAGTTAGTAATTCCCTTTCAAACTCATTCTTTGTTGACTAAAGCAAGGGTATTGTTTGTTTGTTTGGCGTTTGCTATTTTAATATTTATGCAATTTTTAGTCTTTAACTGTAACACTGATAGGTTGCTCTGGCCAGCACTGACCACAGCAAGTTAAGTCCTGTAATTCATAGTATCCCTTTTCTTGTGCTGTGCCTTAATTTTACACTTGTATGAAAACATAGCTGACATTTCCTTATTAGAACAAAGAATTTAATAAAGGGCGAGTGGGGACATCAAGGCCACATTTCCAAAAATCTTTTTCACACCCCAAAGAGTTGGGTGGAATTTGCACAGCTTGTCTACAGCCTGATCACAGCAATTGGGTTTGACTTCACACCAAACATCCTGTTTGTGTCTCTTAGTATATTGGGTGCAGTTGCTGTGTGATCAAGTTCTCCACTTATCCAGTCACTACCTGCTGATCAGCTAAGAGTCAGTGTAACTTCTTCTCCTACCATTAAGTGGGTGTTTGACTAGTGGTAGTTGAAGGAGCCAATGAGCAATTGCAGCACATGTGAATGAGTTATACCCTGATCAGAAGCCTTGTAGGGGAGCCTTTTTGGTCCTAGTTTGGGGCTGAATAGAGTATATCTGCTGCTGATTGTTGTCTAGTGGGGGCAAAAAGGATGAATGAGGGTTGAACATGGAAAGGGAGAACGGAAATTGTATTTAGGAAGTGACCCGAAGGAGGGCCAAAGTAGATTGCGTGACACAAAGGGGACCCAAGAGAAAAATGGTGTGAAGTAGAAATTGACCTGGTGGGAGAAAGAAGGGACTGATTATCACAAAGAGGTAAAAGGTAGAGGAGGATAGGATAAGGGGAAAGAAAAGTTAAAACTTAAGCAAAACAGACCCTGGAAACAGAAGAAGGGGTGGGGGCAAAATAAGAGCCATAGTAGGTCACCTTCATCTGTGGTTGTTATTCTGCTAAAACCTTTTAGTTAAAGTAGTGAAGAATTTGGTCCACTAAGTTTTTGTTTTAAAACAAATTGCTGACCAGGGTGACCCTGCTGTTTGATTTTTATAGGAATAGTGTCAAACTGGATCTCTTTGAAAATGGCTAACCTAAGAATGTGTGACGTGAGAGGTAATATAGTATAGTCATAAACATGACATAAATTCAAGGAGGAGATACCCTTGACGGGGAAAGAAGTGAGTTCCCTGACTGAGCAGTGGAGTCAGATTGGAATGGTGAAGGCAGTCAGGAGGTCACCCACAAACTTCCCCAGGCCAGAGTGCCAGGGCCAGAAACGGCCAAAGGCCGACAGCCATAAATCTGATGACAGATATTTCTATTCAGCCCATTTTCTCTCTTGCAAAAGCATAGCTAACACGCTGAGTAACTTCTTTACTATGTATGCCAGAATGGATGACAAACAGCTGTGGAAGTGGCTCCCAGGATCTAATTCCTTAGCCTTCCATATTGCAGCAGACGTGGTCATGAGCTGGTTATGTGGCTTGTCTGGTTAATAGCACATTTTAAAGAATTCTGAGCCATATGTGATGTGCAGAAGGCAGCCCTACCTTGGGGGCACAATTGTCACTGGCAGTTCCTTGGTTGTCAGTGCTGTTTAACAGTAGCTATCACTATTAGTAATACATTTCTTCTACTGCAGTAGGAGCACTGTGAACCGCTTCTCCGATTGTGAGTTTGACAGATCCACTGGCTGTTGCTCAGGGACCCCCCTGAAGATGCTTGATAGATGCTGATTTGACACTTCTAGGCGGACAGCCACTCCAGCAGTCCACTTACATCTATTCTTGACAACATTTTGCATTTATCCAATGGTAGTGGGAAAGTATAGTGATGCTCTGAGCAACATCACTGAGCAATGGGACATCACCTTTGACAGTCTGAGCGGATTGCACATCATTTTCAAAGACCTCTGACTTAGTTCGTTTTTAAACTTTTGTGAAACAATCTGCCAGTCTGACCACTGACGACAGTTTCTGGGATTCTTCGACAGTTTTCCTGTTACTTTAGCACTCACCACAAAGATATTTACCCTGAATAATAGGCTGCAGATTACAAAATATGCACACCTGTTATTTGTATGACTAATCAGGGTGTTTATTATAATAAACTGGAGAAAATGTCAGCTGTTGATCATTCCTATAGTTTTGGTTAAATGTATCTTGATTTGGATATCAAGCTTTTAGAAAGAAGAGAAGAGTGAAAATATTCATAACTTTTGAAATGTTCTTTCAAGCCTAAATCCACAGTTGCAGGAAAGACAAACCATCTGACTGCAGTGTTTATGAAACCAAGAACTGTGAATACAAGTGGAGCCAGATTTTCTGGCCTGCTCTACCCCATTCAGGTTTCTCATAAGACCCCATAAGGATGGAATTTAGCCCTATCTCCTTTGCTGGGATACCCTCCATGTAGGGGGAATCTCTCATGGGTGTGGTCATGTTAGCCAGCTCCCATGCCAACCTTCCTGGAGCCCTCTCTCAATTGGCTTTGATGGGAAGTCAAGAGGTAGGTAGATGTAGTGGCCAAAAGCTGTGCCCTGGCTATATTAAGTTGGAACCCAGTCCTTTGCCTGCTGGTGCAAGTTAGAGCAGTTCTCAGGCAAAAAGATTGGCTCCTTAAAGCCACCCCAGTGTTCTGCACAGAATCTGGCTCACAGTAATATTATTTGTTAACTTTGTTGCAGCAGAAGCTGTAGAATTAGAAAAAACATAGGCAAACTAGATTAGCAAAGAGTTTCAATTTATTTGAAGTGTACGTAATGCCTATGACGCTTTCTGATGCAAGCTTTGAAAGATGGGTTCAACTGTTTTATGCTCAAAAATGTATGTGTGGCAATGAAACCCCAAAGCTGCAAGTACAGAAATATCAGTGCTCTCCACAATTTTGTTTGGCCATTTGCAGATGTGGGATTTTGCACAAAGAGTAAGTGTAGCATTCTGGTTACACTTTTGAATATTTGATCCTTTGAGTTTAACTCTTTATAATAAGTATGAGGATTTACCAAGAGGAAGGAAGGGAATCTGCTAGTGGGTTATGTTAATAATTTCATCCCAGTAGCATGAAATGGAAAGATGGAACGATTTAAATCTAACTTTAACACATGGTCACAGAGAGAGTGTCAGCATATTTGACAGTTTGAAACCTACATATAGCAGTGTCAAGGCTGTTCCCCAGTCTTCCAGGCCCCAACTTTCTGCACTCAAAGCGCCAAAGATTTCAGCTAACTGAATGGATGAGATGTCCAGAAAATGGACTCTCTGTCCTCAACCCCCATTCTCACAAGCAAAAATTAATTTAGTTGCACAGGGATTTTTTGGAGTACAACTAAGTGAGGTCTTGAACAAAGGCCACAACATAGAGAATAAGGAGTTCTTTGTAACCCTTCTGCCTAATGAAGGGCTAGGTTCACTATCACCCACACAGGCACCTGTAAGAGGCAATACTTCCCTCTCAAGCGATGAGTCTGGGTATAGCAAAGAAAACGTTTAATATAAAGGAACCCAGCATTAACATGGGGAAACACCACAGCCATGAAGGCATATGACCATGTGAAATTACCCTGACAATGCCAGATACTGAATGCTGCTGTGCCGTTCACTCTGCTGCTGCTGTTCACTCTACCACCACACTGCTCCTGCTGTCTCTCTGCTGTGACACCATGTTCTGAGGCGCCCCTACTTGACCCAGTTCTCAGCAGGGCCGTTCCTAGGAAGGGTGCGGGGCCTGGGGCAATCCCTCCAGGCACAGGGCACAGGACAACTCCCAGCACAGGCCTCGCCCCACTCTGCCCCCACCCCACGCCTTCCCTCTTCTTCCTATTACAGAGAAGCCAAGCACAGTGGGCCTGGTGAGCGTGGCAGGGTGGACTGGAGCAGGCTGCTGGGTTGCTGTGGCTCCTGCTGCTGAGTGCGGGGTGGGGAGAGCAACCCCTGCTGCTCCCTTGCACCAGGCCCCCAGGTAATCCCCTGGAGTCATCCATAGAATGGTTGAGGCGGATGCCATGAGCCACCCAGTGATTTCAGGGGGTAGTGGGGCACCTTGCTGCTAGTGCAGGCTGTTTCATTGCAACTGTCTCGCAGCAGGTTGCCAGTGGCTTCCATTCTAGTAATCACTGAATAAAACAAGGACTCTCTCCAGTGGGTCTGATCAGCTCTGTCTTCAAACAGTGAAAAGAGGAGGGTCAAATGGTAGCTAGGACTCCTTCGACAGAGCACCACCACCGTGTAGGAACAGCTCACTCGCTCTCGCTCTCTCTCAGGGATTTGGCATCCCAGCAGATTAAGGAGTCCCTCAGTAAGGAAAGACTAAGTACAGTTCCACAGTCCTTCACTCATAAAAATCAGGATAACATTTCATCACTCTGGCATTCAGCAACTAAAGTGACCTGTAACCCACTACCAGCCAAAACTGATCATTTTGCAAAGCAGCACTCTCTGCTGCCTACCTAAGCTCTTTGGGTGTATTTATGCAAATATGGTCTGTTCCTGAAGTCTTTTCCTCCCAGCTAGGCCTGCAGATGGGGGAGCAGGGGACACCAAGGGAGCAATTGCCCCGGGACCTTGCGATTCCAAAGGAATCACCACAAACCATGCTCCAGAGCCCTATGCCATATGCTCTGGCTGGCTCTGAGGGCTGGCAAGGGGCATTGCACTATTTGGGTAGCACTTGGAGCTGGCTGCCCCAGCCCCACCCCTTCTGGCTGAGGCCATGCACCTTCTAGGAGCACAGAGCTGCTCCTCCTCCCCCCACATTGGCCTGTTGGCTCCCCTGTCCCTAACTCATAGATGTCAGGAGAGCTCATGTGGCCCCTGATTACATCTTCGTTATGTGCATCATGAGTGACATATGCATACTCCTTGGTTACAACCAGTTTCTTCAGTGCCTCAGACAGAATTATATTCATCTGAAGTTGTGAAGCAAGAAACATACATTTGAAGTTGTAAAGCAAGAAACATACGTTTCTAATGGATCTCAGGTGTAGCAAAGTCACTTCAGTTGATCTGACGTGCCTAGAAAAAGGCAAGTACTATGAACTGTAGGATACATGCAGTCAGCTTTCTCTTTCTTCATGTCTATTTCACTAGTGCCATTCCACTACAGTCTAGCTCAGGGCAAGTATTTTTAAAGCTGGTTGCCTGTGGGGGAGGGATTTGTTTCAGATAACCAACTGACTATCTGCTCACTTCAGAGTGGGAAGACATAAACAAGGAGGAATTCCTGGCCAAAAAAAAAGAGAGAGAGAGAGAGAGAAACGTTGAATCCGATAATAAACATACCCGCAAAAATCACAGTCTAACCAAGAAACTAGCTGTTTCTGAAACCTCAGAACCAGAGACTCTTCAAGTAAGCATTTTTCTATTAGGAAGGGGTGGTACAATAATAACAAAGGGTGCTTCTACACAGCGGCGCTAGATCAAAATAAGCTACGCAATTTGAGCTAGGAAAATGGTGTAGCTTATTTTGAGTTTATTTCGAGATAGTCTATTTCAAAATTAAATTTCCAAAAAGACTGCTATTCCGACAAATCCCTTAATCCTCATGGAATGAGATTTACCAGGATGTCAGAATAGCAAGCCCATTATTTCGATTGCATTTCAGAATACTGGAGGTATCACAAAATAGCACCACTGTCTAGACATACTCAAGGTGAAATAATGAAGGATAAATTTGGGATATTCACGAGGAACATTTCAATACAATGACATCTAATAGGCTGTGGATTAGTCCCACTGTGTCTATGGGAAAGATTGCTAGCTTCTGCTTTAACCACCTAGAGTGTGTATAATTTTAGTCTGTCTGATGTTCAAAAAGAGATTGAGTCAATATACAGATTTTTTTTTTCTCCCTGAAGTATTTAAAAATGGAAACATTTTAACTTCTTAGAGCATTGGTCCAGAATATGAACTAATGGGCTGCAAATTTCCATTAAAAATAATCAAAGCCATTTTAGAGTAATGGGACTACAAATTAACAGCTAAAAAAAGTAACCTGTTTGTACTCTTAACCTTTGAAAAACAGCAAATAGATGCCCTCTCCACCAGTACAAATTTTTACACCCACCTCCCAACAAGTCTGATAGTGACTGCAAAATATCCATGCAAGTATGTGTGTTATTATTCCCTGTAGTGTTAAAGTTTGAAAATAACATTTCTTTACTAGGTTATTTTCCCTTTTCTGGCTTGTCAAAAATCTCCTTTGTGATATAATCAGCACATTAAGTATAGTATTTATAAATTTTCTTGTGCTCTGTTAGCTGGATGGCCTCCTCTGAGACTATGTCTACACTGGGAAGGTTTGGGGACAAAAGTGCTGTCAACATGCAAAAGTTGCCAAAAGCAAAAATCAGTCAAACCAGTTTTTCTGCCTTCCCTTGTCGACATCTCATGGCCACATTGCTAGCACCTGTGACAGATAAGAGCAAAGCAATGTGTGGGAAGGCAGAGCTGATCCCTGTGCTTTTTGGGATTCCCTTGTAGCTCTGTGAGCTCTCTGTGCTGAGGAATGTCAAAGCAGCACAGAAATCTCTCCAGCCTTCCCACTGTAGCAGCAGTGTGCCTGTCACTGTATTCCTAGTGCAGGGAAGAATAGAAGCTCTCCAATGATTTGTTCTTTGTTCCCAAAATGGAGCAGCTCAGTCAGCTGTCAGATACTTCCCAAAGTTTTGAAAGGGGTGGAGCACATGCCTGCAGGGTAGCAGAAATCACAAAACACTGAACACAGCCATCAGCGCAGGCACTGTGGGATACTGATGGAAGCCAGTTCCTTTGACAAAAGAAACAGCAGAGTCCACACTGGTTCTTTGTTGATGATAAAAAGAGGGGAAAAGACAAAAATCTCTCACAGAGGTGGAAGTTTTTTGTCACCAAAACTGTGTTGGGAGTTAATTTGAGATGCCATGATGGACAATGCAATGGACAGTGCGACATGGCTAAACAGGCTTTTCCCGCCAGAGGACTAATTAGCATACCATCTCAAGGTTTGCACTCAGCACCACTCATCCATTGCACTCAGCACCAATTTGCTGCACACAACACCAAGCAGAATTGCACACTGCACCATTCCCATTTTCCTGCCAAACAGACTTTATAAGCCTGCTGCTTTGGGGGCTTGTGTTCTTTGTTGATCATCACTGTCCCTTGTGGTCAGTGGTGTGGTGGGAAGATTCGGGTCTCTGTGGTGTTCCTCAGTGCTAGCTCTAGCGAAGGCTGGGTGAAGCATTTGAGTTACACCAACTAGAACCTGTTGAATCTCACCTTCCCCACGGAGACCCATCTTAGGCATCTTCTACCTCATCAACCGAGTTTGAGGTGAATACCCAGATGAGAAAGAGTAGAGGAGAAGCCTTCAGGACGGGCTCAGCCGCTTGTTGCGAAAGCTCAAGGCCGGAACTGAGAACTGTTTTCTTGCCCACTATTAACATGTTGACTTCATCAGAGTGGGACTACCTAGAGTTCCTCCCCAAAAGCTACTAGTTAGCTCTAGGGTTGTAGGTCCTACGCATCACTTACCTCACCATCAACTGCCATTGGACTGTAAAGTATTTCTTTATTGTATTGGGATTATTCTTTATTCTTGTATCTGTTTGGAGTGTGGGTAGATGTGTTCAATATCAAGCGTTTGGGGCTTGTTTGTTGTTGCTGTGTTTCTAAATTTACAATATACTTACCTTTGATTTAAACATATCTGGTCTCTGGTTATTCATTCAATTACCAGTGATAGAGATACGGAGTACCAGACGGATCTCACTTCTAGGACAGAGGCATTTAACACCATTCAGAACCTAAATCTACTAAATTGTTCAAGTTACTAGGTCTCTTGAGTAACAGAGTGTGGGTGTTTTCCTCGACAAAAGTGCCATTGGATTGTAAATGCTTTCACTGTTTTGTCAACAAAAGGTACATTTTGGTGACAAAACATGCCAGGGTAGACCAGGTCTAAGACATCCACACTACAATGTTTGCTCTACAAGAAAAAGAAGAAAAAAGGTCAAGATACATTGCTTTTGCATTGGTCTTTTTTTTTCCTGTTATAAACAAAAATAAACGTGGGGAAAGACAGGAATTAAAAAAAAAAATGAAATCCAGAAGACATTTACTACCAGACTATGAAATGGATTATAAAATAGGATAACAATTTGGACCTAAATGACCATATATACTCATTCATTAGCTTGTTAGTTTATAAACCGACCCACCCTAAGATGAATAGTTAAAAAGAACAAACCAATATGGTCCTTTCATAAGCCAATTCTATATTTCAGAGGTTGGCAAACTTCGGTTGCTGATTTGTCAGGGTAAGCTACTGGCTCATTGGGACATTTTGTTTACCTGGAGCGTCTGCAGGCATGGAGCCCTGTAGCTCTCAGTGTCTGATCTCGCTGCTCCTATTGGCCAGGAACAGTGGAAGTGGCAGCCTGCAGGTACCTTGGCCTATGCTGCTTCCAGCAGCTCCCAATGGCTGGGAATGGTGAATCACAGGCACTGGGAACTGAGGGACTCCATCCCTGTGGACACTCCAGGTACACAAAATGTCACGGCATACCAGCGGCTTCCCCTGATGGGCTGGGTACTGAAGTTTTCCAACCCTTGATCTACAATGACAATGTAGACCTGTTGATAAGCCGACACCTGCTCTTTGAGCCACTTTTTTACCAAAAAAATTCAGCTTATAAACGGGTATATGACAGTTCTTCAATTAAAAATAAAACTAGGAGAAATCATTCAACCAATAACCATGTAAATAGTGGAATTTCTGTAGGTCAAAAGTTCCCACTTGGCAATGTTAGACTCAAATTTCAAACCCCTAGTTCCTACTTTCCAAACCCATATGTTTCAATGTACCTTTTATCGAAGCCCAATCCACAAACTGAAATATGCAAGAGCCCCATCAGATTTGTTGACTTATTATGGAATGTTCTTCTTCGGGTGATGTCCCTGTGGGTGCTCCTCTGTTGGCCCCAGAACCGCAGTTCAGAGTTTTTCTTAACAGCTATTAGCTGGACCACGCATTCACTGAAGGCAGCTCGTGCTGTTGGCGGTTTGCCACCCTGCATGCACAACCCGGCTCCCCCTTTCAGTTTCTTGCTAACCACCCTCAGTTGCAGACGGAGGGAAAAAAGAAAGAAGAACAGCACTGCTACGATGCCCGGTTCTCAGGGCTTTAAGAAGTGCCGTCAGTGTAATGACCCCATGCCGGCTTCGGACAGGCATGATGCCTGTATATGCTGTTTCGGGGAGTCGCATACCCCCCAAAAATGTGATCACTGCCGGAGCCTTACAACAAGGGCTAGAAAAGACCAGGAGCTTTGGCGCCATATGATTCTTTTCAAGTGGGCTCTGCAGGCCTCAGAAGAGCCTCAGCCCTCTTTGACTCCAGGGGATCTGTGGAAACACAGATCTCTGTCTCCCTTGCCTCACAAATATCTCAAGGCGAGGGTCTCCCCGGTGAGGTCGTTGTCCCTGAACCACTCCCCCAGTCAAGTCAGTGGGGACGCGCCAGGTACCACAGACAACTCAGTGCCAAGAATTCTAATGAGTTGCTACAACGGTACCCCATGCTCACTCCAAGCTGGCGCGTTCATCGTCGGCACCAGAGAGATAATGATGGCGAGCCCCGGCACTGCCGCTAGTGGCAGCGCAACACCCGGCACTGGGAAAGAGCGGGGAACCATCTGTCACAGCCCCACAAGTCTTCAGCACCACCTTCTGATGTGCTAATATCAGTGCAAATGCCTCCCCCGCC
Organism: Rafetus swinhoei; assembly: GCA_019425775.1. Lineage (NCBI taxonomy): Eukaryota > Metazoa > Chordata > Testudines > Trionychidae > Rafetus > Rafetus swinhoei. The sequence goes on along the minus strand of CM033424.1, from coordinate 66,185,383 downwards.
AGACTCGGCAGCTGTGCCGGTGCTGCATAACCACACTGGCCAACCTGAGGGCATTCACACAGCTGATGTTGAGAATGCTCAGCCTTTGCCACTGCTATGCTCTCCCTGTCCAGTTCCAGGCTACATTAAGTCTCCGTTGTTACACAAAAATGCTGGAGTAGCTGACACAATCAGAGGAGCACCTTCTCCTCACAACACTCCTCTCCTATTACATCTTGTCATTTTCACCATTACCTAGAGGGACCTTACCACCCACTGTGGTACCCTGACTGACATTTTTTGCCTCCCACTTGTCTGCCCTATTACCCACCCCAGTGGGCCCCATGGGACTATTGGAGACCTTGCAGATGCCTCTCTACAGGCCCATCTGTGTCACCAAAGAGTCTTCCACCAGCCTCCCTATCCCATACCCTTCCAAATACTGCTGAATCAGAAGACAAGGAGGATCAATTCTCAATGAGCACATTGTTACACAAGCCCCGCAGCTTTCCTCGAGGGACAGTTCATCCTTATCACCTGACGAGGCAGTAATACCTGAAGATACCCATTCTACTGATGACCTGAAACAATTTCAGGAACTTTTTAAAGAGGGACCACTACTCAGGAAGTTCAGCTCCAGGAGGTAAAGGAGAAACAGCATACTCTCCTAAAGAACATCCATCCCTCCTCTCAGGGAAGGATCTCATTACCAATTGATGAAGCAATAATGGAGGTATCAGACATATCTTTGGTGGTGCATGCAGTGAATCAACACTCACAAGCTCCTCAACTTAGGTCAGCAACCAGTGACAAAGAATATAAATAACTAGATCTATCTGGCAAAAAAATATATTTCTCTGCAACCCTGCAGCTCAGAATTGCAAACTACTCTGCATTGCTAGCCAGCCATGACTTTGATAATTACTCCAAGCTTGCTGAGATCATGGAGCACCTCCAAGAGACCCATCCTCAGGGCAATAATTCGTGCGGGGCACACCATCGCCCGCACAGCACTACTATCAGCAATAGATGTAGCTCACCAGCAGTGGTGAGGAGAGCCTCCTGGTTGCATGCAGGAGGTGTGCTCAGGGAGCTTCAAACAAAGGTGGAGGATCTCCCTTTTGATAAACAAAAGCTGTTTGCTGCTAATACAGACAAGATCCTGCATAGCAGTAAAAACTCTCGCACCCTCAGCATGTACACGCCACCATACCAGCAAAAGACATATATGCCATACGACAGGAACAAAGACACTTACTAGAACCGACCGCAGCATAGACCATATGACTATAATAAATCCAGACAGCAGCCTCAGAGGAAGCATCCACCTCTCTCTCTGATCTTTCAATATATTTTTTTATTTCTAATTAATAAATAGCCTATTATGGGAAAGGAAACTAATTTGGACTCTGACCCGTCCTGGACATAACTTGAATCATGATCAAAGCAAAAATGCTTCCATCCTATTACCTGCCATAGCCACCTCCTCCATTTAGCCTTTCAGATTCATAAGATATTGGAGTAGGGACTGCCATTTGCTATATGTTTGTGCAGCACCTAGCACAATGGGGTCCTAGCCTGGTTAGCCTCTAGTCTAGAGCTATTACTGCAATAGTAATGTTCAGGAGTGTTAACAGTGCTGCTCTGCACAGTCATATCTCTCTAGTTTCCCTGTCCAGGAAGGGCAGTCATTACATGTTAGCAACATATTTAGCTTGCATGCCTTCTAAACTTCCCTAGAGCCCTGTGTGCTCCAGTGGAGCTAAAATAGTTCATTATCCGCCAGGGGAGAGAGGGAATGGAAGAAAATGCCAGAATCCCTTACTCTTCCTCCGACCCCATGCAGTCTCCTCTCCTCTCCTAGGTAGCAAAGAATGAGAGGAAACAGGTGGTTGTGGGGATCTCTAGAGCAGGGCACGCCACGCCCCCTCCCGTTAGCTGGAAGGAGGGCTGCCTTGTTAAAATGAAACCAGCCCCTAGTAATCTTCCTCCTCCTGAAATCCCTTCTCATTTATTCCCTGCTGTTGGTGGAAATCCCTCTGCGAGTCTTGCTTGGGTCTTTGCTTCAGTCCCTCCTCTTAAACTCTCACCCAGTGTTTTGATTTATTAATCAAAAGCTGAATACTTTACATTTTTCTTAAAAATCCTCTCTTCTCTCCTCCATCCCCTTTACGGATATTTATGCAAATTCCCTAATACAGTACCAGGAAGTAAACTGAAAACTCTCAGCCAACCCACTGAAACCAAGCGAAGTTCCTCTTCTGCTCTCTGGGGTAGCTGAGTATCGGCTTAGCTGCTCTGGACTCTCTCTCCCAGCTGTAAAATCCCGTGGTCTTCAAAAAACCAAGCGAGTAGCTTTTCCTCTTCCCGAGGCTAATCAGCTGGGTTGAGTTTGAACGGCAGCCTGGCTCCTACCCCAACTCTGTGACTGAAGTAACTGTGGAGTTGACTTGCTGCTTCCAAAGTTTCGCATTCAGGGAAGTAAGTAAGCTTCTTTTGTCTCCTAATTTGGCAGTGGGTAGCTTGTTTGGGCGCCGGTGTCCAAGTGTAATTTCTGTGATCCTTTCAGAGCAGTGGGAAATGCAGGGAACAGCCCTGCTGGCAGGGAGCGGACTAAGGGGGCTTCCTTAAGTCATATCAATCCTGGGCTTCCTAGCGTTTGCCAGAGGGAACCACTGAGAGTTTCTCTCTGGGGAGCAGGGGTAAGGCATCTTGGAACTTTTTTTGCAGCAGTCCCAGTTGCTATGGAAACTGTGCCCCCCCCGGATTTACCTTGCACTGCAGATCAGAGGGAACTTTCATAATAGACACTTGTTTGTCTGTTGGATAAAACAACTTATCACAGGAGCTTGGGTTTGTGGTGTTGTTTATTGGCTCTCCTAACACACACTTTTTAGCGACAGTGGGATTTTTGAGCCAGGACTTGCCCCATAGATGCTGGAACTAGAGGTGCTTCCGCACCCAGTGGTTTTCATTATATACAGGGTTTACGGTTTGGTTCCATGGCTCTGCCAACTCCGCTATACAGATTGTTCCAGCACCTCTGACCTGCCCTATTGGCATACCAATCAGAATAGGGAAAACTATTCATACATATTGGTATAATCTTCCTCTAGCCTCCTATCTCCCCTAAAATAAAGAGAAGCAAAGTCTTCAGGGAGGAGAAAAAGGGGGCTGATTGAGGACATTATAGTATTATCACTGAATTAGCTAAAGGGCGATTATTTGGCAGGTCATGAAACCTGATCTTTCCCATTCACTGAAGTGAACTAGAAATATTAAAGGAGCCATGTGTAAAGGGTACAGCCAGTTCAAAAGAGGAAGTGTGACATTAATGGGCAGCTTATGTTTCTGCCCCTTAAGGGAATGGTTCTTTGAACCTCAGATAAAATATATACAGTACATTAGTTAAAAGGAAGTGAGAGTTCTTTTCAGACTGGTTAGCTTTTCCTTTAGCCTGAGGGAAGGGGTGTAGCTGCAGCTTAAGCTTTTCTGTATGGATGGTTAGTTTCAGCTTTTAAGAAAATACAGCAATTTATTTAAGAAGACTTAAAAAGGGATTGCATTTTGATGTTTTACTATGTTCTTCAGGGCTATATTGTCTTCAGCTAATCTTGACTATTCCTAATTAAAAACAAACAACAAAAGAGTTGGTATGTCAGAAAGAAGGTAGTATTACACAATGCGTTTTTCTTAGTCACTTTCACAAGCTCAGACAATAGGCTTGGTTTAATTAAGAGGAAAAAATATGACCTCAGGGTATTCTGTATTAAATTTTGGATTTTAAACCTACAAGCATATAGTAAAGTAATTCTGGAGCATCTTCAGATTAAAACTGCTCCCTCTCAGCTAGATATTGAAGTGTGCTTCTGTGCTGGGAAAAAAAAGTTATTGTGGTGTTCATCTCTAAATAAAAAGATACTTTGTAAGCTGCCAGATCTACAAATTCAGCCTAGAATCTGAAAGCCAAGCTGGTTCTTTCTCTGTCAACATCATCAACTAAATTTTAACTCTGCAGTTAGAATTTAGTTGACACCCCCTGTTCTTTCTCATTCAGGAATGAAGTTCATTTCAGAGGTCAAAACTAGTTTTAGTCACTAAAATAAAGAGCTATGACTGTGAAGACACAGAGAACAAACAAGTTGCATTAGAAATTACCATTTTTACTTTCGTTTTTCACAATGGAAGAGCACTTTAGATGTTCAGCCAAAAAAACCTAAACACTCTTCTCCCACACTCACTGCAAATCTCCCATTCCTATCCCACTCACCCAATCATCTTGAAATATTACAAATTGAAGGGGAAACTCTTTACCCTCATACAGTATGATTCCTGGGTGAGTTGGCTGTAAATGGTTGTATTGTAATATCTGAAGGCAGATAAACTTTGGAACAGTGTAGTAACATTTACCAAGTGATTATATAAAAACCTGCAATTTGGAACTGTTTTAACAAAATAATTAAATTATATTAGGGATTCCAGTTTTAACAGAGAATTAACTGAATTGCTTTCATGTGAATCTTTCCTGTTCTAGTACTGGATGCAGAGCAGATGTGATGGTTTATGTTATTAAGTGGGGACTTCACATCTTCATAACAAGTAATGACAACATTTCACCTGTGGATTGGAAAACAGTTTTCTCACTAAAAGTAGAAAGAGGATGAAATTAACTGAGAATGTTGCCTATTAGGAGTGTATGGAAACACAGGAGACAATTCTCTAGAAATGACACCTTGTTCAGTGACCCTCTTGCAAGCTAAACTGCAATATGCTCTTTTTATAAGGGAGACCATTTAACCTTCCCAGGCGCTTCCGAAAGTGATGGGAATACTTCAATTGGTAGACTTCTCCCTGAATCAGAAATTAATTGATGTCTCAAGATTGATTTAGGGGCTGCCGGAGGTTCCATCTCTTGGATGACACAAAACTAAGGTCTCCCTGACCATCTGTGGCCATTAAAGATTACATGATTAAAATTCTCAAGATCAGAGGCTTTGCACATGATGTCCTGACTAAGTGCACCTTGCGTAGCAGTATTTTACCTAAAATTAGCCTTAGTTTTATTAGATAATGTACTTTTCACATGGCAATGATGTACTAGGGCTGTGGGGAGTTAAATAGCTAATCCCAGAAGTAATTGAATTTTTGGGGTGGGAAGAGGTGTCTGTTTCAATATTTCATTTTGAGTATTAAAGTGTTCAGAGCTTCATTGGGAGGAGAAGGTACTTGCTTTGAGCCAGATACTCGCCACTGGGTGAGGTATTGTGTGGAAGGCAGCAAGGCACCTTTCCCCTCTTTTTAGGTGACTTGTATAAAGCCAGATATAATTGTAGCTCCTTTGCTTAGGGAAACTCAGGATTTTTTTTCCTGTGGGAGTGGATGATGTTCCCTTGAAGCTGGACCCGTGAAGCAAGTGGGCAGGAAGAGGGTGGATGTAAAGGAGGAAGAGGGTGTGGGATTCCTTGCAGCAGCTCCCCTGAGGTAGCATGGGTCTTTGCTGCCCCTCAGCATGAAGATATGCCTGATGTTACCAATGAGCCCCAAATCAGTGTGAGAGTGTGATGGACAGGAGGAGTGCTGGCCAGTACCTGGTAACTAAGGTGTTAAACTCAGGTAGCTAGCAAGGTTGTTGCAGGGAGCCAGAAGAACCAAGGGGAATAGAGTGCTCAAATTTGAATTGTATAAGATACCTTGCCTGTTTTCTTTGTGTGGAAGAGTTAAACAAGGAGTTGAGAGACACAGAATGATTTAAACCCAGGCAGGACTACCATGCTTCCAAGGAATTCAGGGCATGGAAGTAGACTAAACCCGGAAGGGATCGTGAGTAAAGTAAGGGAAACATGTATTTAGTCACAATTAGGGTATTTTTCTTTATTTTTTTGTTTGGTTTGAACAGCTCTGTGTAAATCCATGCCTCCCTTCCCCCATTCACCATCTCAGAGTTGTTCCCAGAGATTTTCTCTGTTTTAATTTGTTTTACTTGGTTGCTCTGTAACACCCAGCAATCAAGTATGCTTTATCAATTTTATCTTCTGTTTTGAATTAAAAATCACTTTTGTAAGGTGGTGATTTGATTCTTGTGTCCTGGAAAATAACAGGAGGTCTGTCTATGTGTGTCTGCCTGTGTAGACTGAGCAGTCAGCTACCAGAGATTGCAGCTTGTTTTTCTCTTTTCTTTTTTCAAGCTCTTTTGGGGCAAAAGCGCTTGGGGTATCCCTGGGGAAGGAATTCAAGTGTTCCCTCCTGTTTTTTCAGGGTTAAATCACTTGATGGTGGCAGCTTTTGTTTATTTCTCAGAGCCAGTGTATCTGTTTAAGTCTGAAATGTCATGGTATTATAATTATAGGAGTCCGGCCCAAAAATGAGTGTGGGGGAGAGAGGTTGCAGTACTGCTACCTCTACTTCTGTGCTGCTGCAGGTCGCAGCACTGCCTTCAAAGCGGAACAACTGAAGTATGGTGGCTGGTGGCCAAGAGCCCACCTCTGAAGGCAGTCCCACCACCATCAGCAAAGTATGGTATTGTCACCCTATCTTCTGTGCTGCTGATGGTGAGGCACTGCCTTCAGAGGTGGGTGCCTGGCCAACAGTCACTGCTCTGTGGCCACCCAGCTCTGAGTGTAGTGCAGAAGGGCAGCAATACTATGACCCCCTTCCCCTAAAATATCTTCGAGATCTACCTGCAACTCCCTTTTGGTTGAGGACCTCCAATTTGAGAAACAGTGGTCTCGCCATGGAACCTGTATAGTATGAGTAAAAAGCACACAAGACCAGATTCCATTGTGGGGAGACCAGATTTCAGTCTTGGATGCGCTTTTCGTGACCCTAAATTTGGTAGGTCCCTAGTTTATAAAGTAGGATAAAAAGAATTATTTGAGTGGGTTTTGTAGAATTCCTGCTGGTAACTTGTATTCCAGTGTAGATATTTCCATGAAAAAATGCTGTGTCATTTGTTTGAAACATTATACTAAACAGGTCTATTCTTCACGTCTGCCTGTGAGCTTTCAGCTACCCAGAACCCCAGGTTAGATCATGCCTATAGATGAGGATCTCCACAAGGAGTGGGAGGCTTTTTTCCTGTGTTCTTTAGTCAGGAGAAAGGAAGGTCTGGCCCACAAAACCTTGAGGATCTTTCAAGGTTCATGTAAAATGGGCTGGACTTCTACTTGAGGCCAGGGAGTCAAGTACAGGTTGAACCTCTCTAGTCTGGAACTCTGTGGCCCTGTCAACATCTGTGATCCAGTATGATTTTAATTAGCCAGGTGTCCACTTGTCATGGGTGTGTCCAAGTTTCCCATGGTGCCATAAAATCTGTTTACAGCTGCCAGTCCTGGCTCTCAGTGTTCTGAACCATTATTTAAGTCTAATTAACCCCTAAATGTCTCCTAAGAGCCCACTAAGCAGTGGAAATGTTGGTAATGCTGCTAGACAATGTTGATCTCCTGAGGTTCAGCAAGTTCTCTGGTTCGGTGCCAAACTACCAAGGGTCAACCTGTAGTATGAATGAATTTAAGCATGCCCTTTAAGAATTGACTAATATTCCTTTTGGCTTTTGAATAGTCAGCTGTCCTTTCTGTGAAATACTAGGGTTTGAGGGGTTTTGTGTTGATCATACACTTGACCCCATCAGTTACTGCAAGGTTTCTCCCCACATGAAAGTTTCTACCTTTCCCAAAACTTAGTTATTTATGTATGGATAGAGCTAGCAAACCATTCCAGACAAGATAAAACCAGAAGCAGGCTATGGCCCAGAGAACTATGTACATAGTTTTTAATGACAGATAAGGTTTTTTTAGATTAACCCCACTGATAAAATCGTGAGTACCCTCACACAGTGTAGTAACCTATTAACTATTTCTAAAATGTTTTAACTTCTGTCAATACAATTCCAGTGACATCACTGAACATTCTTAATTAAACTGTACTCCAGAGAAGGTTGGGAATTGTAGTGATCTTTTTAGCCTCATTCAAATAGGTATCCATTGATGTCTAGAGTTTCCTGGGTAGAGTCAGTCTCAACAATCTTCTGCATTTTCCCTGAAGATTATTATCCTAGCATAAATATAGAGGCAGAAGCAGTCTTGTGCGGTGTTTGTATGAGACATATGAGCTGCTTGGTCTGATTCATAATGGACCCCTATTTAATATCCAGGCCAACGAACTACTCCTAGGGATCAGGATATAGATACATTACAGTGGGAAATATCCTCTACCCTCAAGACTAGAGATGACATTTTGACAGAAGCACTTGGCAAGGAGAGATGTTGTTGTTATGAGAGTAGAGCCAAATACAATGTTTCCTTGTTCAGGGGAGGAGAAGAATAACAGCACTATTTGAAAACAAGACTTTCAATCTATGTATCCTATACTTTAAGACTGTACCGTCTGTCTTATTTAGACTGCAAGCTCAGGGGGTAACTATAATGTACTCCTTTGTATAGCATTGAAGTGCCCATCATTCACAGTTCCAGGTATAATTTTCTTCCTGCCTCTGAGGCCTTTGGTGCACATAATGTAAGGTCACCATTGCCCTTTCAAATCTAATCTGTTGGTGATATACTGAATAATTGACACCTACTCTGCTCACTTAGAACTTTAAAGATGTATTTTTTCTCTGTACGTTGTTTGGATTGAGCCTGTCACCTCTGTTAACAATACCAATTGTAGTTTTTAGTTTTTCTGAAGAACACCAGTTACAATATAGTCGTCTTGTGAAACACTGAGCTGACCCTTACTACAGTACATCCTAGGAATTGGTGTGCATGGTACATTTGTACTCCAAGCTTGGCATTTTGTGTAATCTTTATATACATTATCTATATCCATTTATTTACAATTCTGACTTGATATGCATACAAAGGAAACTGAGTGTATCTTTCAAAATGTTTTCCTTCTTTGTTATTGATTGTTTAGTGGAAAGCAATTCAGGGACTCCAGTAAATGTACATATTGGCTCAGCAACCCTATTGTTGCTATGTTCTGGTGTATGTGGTTTTTGCTGTATATGTTTTATTGCTCTTTACATATTATTCATTGTTTGGTACAGGCACACCCATACAGACCTGTTTGATTAATAGATTTTTTACCTTAACTTAAGATGATTGTTTCAGCATTTATCTAATGCAAAAGTCCTGGCAATGTGGTTCTGCAGAAGATAATGTAGAAATATATTCTTCTTCCCTCAGTATTCTGTACTACGTGACTCTGTTATGGCCTTCCAATAAAATAAATACTAAGAAGCATGGATATGTGTGTAATCAGTTTATAATGGTGAAATTTGTAAATCCACTGATCTGTATTGCTGCTGCTTTTGACTCCAGTTCAGATTAGATCTTGATAAAGAAAATATTCAAACATAAATTTTCCACTGGTGTAATATTAAATGGGGAAAAATTACAAGAAAATGAGTACATCTGCCATATGTATCTGAAATGGGTATTCTCATTCCATGACATCAGCAGAACCAGCATAATTATGGAGATTATGGCCTTAAAGCACAAATGGAAGGGACTGTATTATACCGGAGCAGCTCTTACATACCCAGTTTAGCAGACAGGGAGTGGTCTGGCCAGTCCTTTGGGTAATAGGTTGCGGGCTTTTGTGTAATAGTGATTCATGTATGAGAGGAAAGGAGATGGGGAACGTAAGTTAAGATGATTGCCAGGATTTGAGTCTTTGTCATTGAGGAAGTGAAATTCTCTTTGGTAAATAGGAAGGGGAGAGAGGAAATTCGTCATTGGGGTGCTTGGGGCTCAGCTGTTTCAATACAAACGGCAAAAAATTATTTGAATCGGCAATCAGCAGAATAACACAACATGCAAATGACATTCAAAGTAGGCTTTTGAAACTGCAAAATACCAAAGAACTGAAACTCTAGGCAGAGGCTAGAAAGAAGTTCTTATAGCTCAAGATGGGGATTTGGAGATTTTGTTCTTCCCTTTGCTTGTCCCCTGCTCTTTACACCTTGGTTTTTGTCACCATTCTGTGCTGTTTATCTTCTTCTTTCTTCAGCCGGACCTTGCAAGCAGTGTGGCAGCTTTTCTCTTTATGATATCAGTTCCCCACATTGACTGAAATATGACAAGCACCAATCTGAGGAGCATTAGCATATGTTAAGCAGAAAAGGGAGCCCGTTTATTCTTGGTGCTTGACTGTCCACTGTGGTGGTTTTCTGCACTGTGGATGATTGAAGTGGCCCAAGGAGAGGGTTGACTGGCAGAATGCGGCATTCCCATATTCCTGGCAGGACTGGGGAGACAGTGGCCTCAGCAGTGCCATCATTAAAGCTGATGAAATGCATTTGCCTTGCTGTAGGACAGAATCAGACTGCAACTCTCTATCCTCTCTGCTGTGGTACCAGTCAGTCCTGCCCACTAAGCATCCTCAGTGCTGTGCTTCTTTGAGTCCTTTTATTAGTTGATTTGATTTTTTTTTTTTTCAGGAAAAAGTCACCATTTTGCTTTTATCAAGCTGTAGCAGTGACCCCTTTCGTTGTCTCTTGGTGTCCTTTGTTTTTAAATTATTTCCCTATTCCTGGTCTGACTGTCTGTTCCTTTCCCATCTGTCTTGATCCTTTGTCCTCTTAGCATCTCTCTGCAGATGAGTTACCTGTACTGAGACAGTTAAAACAAACGGTCTGGATTTATACCCCAAACTGCAGCTTCCTCCCCATCCCCACAATAAAAACCTTATGGGGCCTGTTGTGCATTAAGGCAGTATGGTAGTTGCTATTCTATATGTATCACACCATGCAGCTATGCCAGAGCTCCTCAAAAGGGGCTGGAAGTCCTGAAGGATGTTTCATCTTGTGTTATCCTGCACCCTACAATGGCCTAAGGAAAAAGGTGGACCAACCAAACCAGTGATACAACCATGAAGAAGAGGTCCTGGAGACACAGCAAACAGATTGTGCATTGAACCTGACAGAAAGGCAGCTATGTGCCATTACAGGCGACTAGCAAGAGCAAAACACTTTCAGTGGAGTCTTAACCACATTGTGTGTAGGTGCAAGTCACCTTTAGAGCCAACACTAGCCTGGACCATTTATAAACTTCGTTAAAAACTGTGCAGTGTCCAGTCTCCCCTATTGCTTCCCCCTTCAATAAGGTTGCCAACTTTCTAATTGCACAAAACACTCTTCCCCTGATTTGTCCCCCACTCCACACATACCCATTGCTTGCTCTCCTCCATCCTCCCTTTCTCTGCGTGGGGCAGAAGGCTAGGATATAGGAGGGGCTAAGGCCTCTGGTTGAGGGAAGTGGACTCTGGACAGGGTCCAGAAATGAGGGGTTCAGACTGTAGGAGGGGGCATGGGGTTGAGGTGCAGGCTCCAGGAGGGGATTCTGACCTGAGGGACAGTGTTGGGGTGTGGGTGAAGGTTCTGGCTCCAGCTGAGCACTGCTTGCCTCTTGGTCAGTATTACAACAGGGCTAGGGCTGGCTCCATGTGGTTTGTGGAAGTGTCTGGTGTATCTGTCTCTGAGGCATGGGACGGCCAGGCAGCTCTGTGCAGTGCACCCTGCTTGTGCCTACAGGCACTGCCCCTGCAGCTTCCATTGGCTGTGGTACCCAGCCTGCAAGTACTATGGAGCATGGGTTCAGGACAGTGGCAGTGAATCTCTGATTGCACCTGTGCCTAGGTGATGCAGGGACACACCAGCTGCTTCCAGAAGCTGTGTGGATCTGGCTGCAGTGGCCAAACAGACTTTTAGTGGCCAGGCCAGCTGTGCTGACCACAGCTGCCAGGATTCCTTTTTGAGTAGGTGTTCTGGTCGAAAACCAAAAGCCTAGTAGCCCTACATGTTGGACATTAAGCTGATGTGCTGACCGCTTCAAACCTCCCCTCCCAGTAGCTTAACCACATCCTTTCGTAAAGTCCAAATGTATAACCTCTCTGGTTTACAACCTGCCTCTTTGGAAACGTGGTAGTTCAAGCACTGGACACACAGGCCTTTGTAAAAGTTTCCAACACAATTGCTCTTTACTCTAGATAGTACAAGAGATATATAGATCCAGACAGAACAGTAGAACATCTATTTGCCTTTCCCCTGTTTGTTTCCTTATTACTTTTATGTGGTCTTTGGATTTTGGTCATAGTCCTCTAAGTTGTCCAGGATCACTCCTCTTGCACATGGCTTCTCCTCCAAAGCACAAGAGTGTGTGTGTGTATGTCTCCTCTCCCCCCTCCCCCCATACAGCAAGATTTCTCTCCCCACCCCGTCCCCGTTAGTCCTACAATCAAAAATGACCCCTCTGCTACAAAAGTATGCTCCCTTTGTTCTTCCCTGCCCAAGCCTCCTGTGCCTTTTAGCCACTGTTGTCACCTCCCCCCACCTTTTTGTTCTCCTGTTAAGTATTTTTCCACTTCTTGCATATAAAGATGGTTAAACTAGTTTTCCAGCTCTGACACCCTCCTTGACCTTCATGCTGCCCAAATAATGGATATGCTAATGTCTTCGTTTGTTCTATATCTTCTTCCAGATAACATGGGTGATATGTGGTGAGGGACATCGTTAGCTTATGACTGACTCACCACACACTGAGGCAATTAATGACAGAGCAATTTCATAACATTAGAATTAAAGAATTGCATGTAGACAGATTCCCTGAATTGTCATATTTGATACTTCCTTTACTCGATAGTGGGTCTCTCACTAGGGCCAACAGGAAGTTTATACAGAAAATGAGAGGCAAATACTGCTTTTAGTAACTAAACTTTTATTTAATATTTGTTCAATACCTTACTGTCACACTCCGTACGAAATTCTGCTCCTCTTAAGGCCACCCTATATCTGATCATTGTTTTTCAGCCTTCCCCATCTTCCTTTATCTGTGTCTCTTCCTGTGCTCTGTCTTTTATGTATCTGTAAACCGTCCTTCCCTCTACATTTCCTTCCAGCAACAGCCCCAATTCTGAGTCTGAGGACTTGTGATACAGCTATAAAACTCATTCTATTGATAGACCCTTGCAAACTTGAGGATTAAGCTTGCAAACATTACTGTGCCCTGCTCTTAATAGGGCTTGATGTGGGTAGGCAGACCACAATTTCCGATCAAACCCCATCATAGGCAAGGGTGTTCTTGTGGGTGCATCATTTTGCCCACTTGTAATGAATTGCAGGACTTGGGCCGAAGTTGATGATACTACCTGAGGTAGTACGTGACTGCAGAAATAGGCCCCTGAGCACAAAAACGAATCCAAATCAATACAAATAACTGCAGTAGCATTGAAGCCAATCATTGTAGCTTGTGAAACTAGAAATAAAAATAAGAAATGGCCAGTCACATTCAAAATCATAACAGTAGTGTATTAAGGCCAATTCATATAAAATCCAGCTTACATATCAGTGCTCCTGTTTCTAGAAACTGGAAAAGAATGAGCATCTTCCAATGCAAGAGAGAAATGTGTGACTATTAAATTTTTCCCACCCTGAATCTAGCTGGAGAGAGTTCTATGTAATTCAGAATTATATTTCAGAATCCTTTAAACTAGCAAAACTTTATTCTTGGGTACAAAAGGTAATAGCCTGTAAATTACTTGGAATTTGGGGTTTTGTTCCCAGTGTAAACATTGTTATAATGAATAGAATCTTTGGACTTTAAACACATGCAGGTGCCTTAATTGCTAATCTTCTCACAGAAGATAATGAAATAATCAGATGGAATGTAGAGTGCCGATGATCCTCTTTGAAAAGAAACTACCCATGTTCCCATGAAGAATCAAGGAAGTGTCTATTTGTTTTCAAATTGCATATCCCACTTACTAGATACATATTATCTTTTATTAGTCAAAACACATCCATCATGAAGAGTATTTTCAAAAACCCATCATCTTGTGTTTCTACACCCAGCTTATGCAGTGACTTATCCTCACTTTTACACGCAGTTCCGCTCACACATTTGTGACCAAGATCCAATTTGTGGGTAGTTTCTTAAGCCTTTTGCAAAAGCCTGCTTTTGTGCCTACTAACTAACATGCCAGACTTGAGGCACCAGCAATTTGCTGTCTTTTAACCTGTGTTTATGGCTAAGTAATTAATAATAAAACTTACTTGCAAACATGAATCACCATAGAATACTGGAGGTACTGTGGCTGCTGGAGCATGGGACTGAGTCACAGCTCTTGGGTTTTATTTCTAGCTCTGCTAACGACTCCTTATGTGACTGTCTCCTTCGTCCTTCTGTACTTTCATTTGCCTGAATGTAAAAAGGGTCAATAATACTTAATCCCCCTCCCCCAAAGAATGGCTGTGAGAGTGAGTAAAACCAGATGCTTCTTCCTTCTTCTCAGTAGAGTTGCCAGGTGTTCTTTTTGACTGGTCATTCCGGTTGAAAACCAGATCTTGGTGGCTCTGGTGAGCACCACCATCTGGGCAGTTAAAATCCCATTCAGCAGCACAGCAGGGCTGAAGCAGGCTCTCTGTCTGTGGTGGCTCTGTGCAACTACCAGAAGCAGTGGCATGTCCCCACTCCAGCTCCTATGAAAAAGGGCAGCCAGGGGGCTTCCCCTGCCCAAGAGCTGGCTCTTTCAGCTCCCATTGGCTGGGGACCATGGCCGCTGGACCTGTGTGGGGGTGGTGCCTGTGGATAGGGCAGCACACAGAGACACCTAGCAAGGCCTCCACATAGGAGGCAGAGGGGAGACCTGCTGCTGCTTCCAGGAGCTATTTGAGGTAAGCTTTACCCAGAGCCTGCATGCCTGAGCTCCCACATGCCCCAACCCATACCCCAGCTCTGATTCCCCTTCTGCCCTCCAGATCCTCTGCTCCCAGCCCAGAGCACCTTCCTGCTCACCAAACCACTCACCCCAGCCCTACCCCAGAACCTGAACCCTCATCTGAAGCTTGTACCCCTCCCACCCCAACCCAGCCCTGATTCCCTTTCTAGCCTCAAAACCCTTCAGTCCCAGCCCAGAGAACCTTCCTGCACCCCAACCCATTCATCCCCAGCCCCACCCCAGAATCTGTAACCCAAGTCACAGTCTTCACCCCTCATGTCTAGTCCTCCCGAACCTGCACCTCAAGCCCAGATCCGATGCCCTTCACCACCACTCCAATCCCCTGCCTAAGCCTAGAGCTACCTCCCATACTCCAAACCCCTAACCTCGTGCCTCTTCCTGCACCTCAAAACCTCATTCCTGGCCACACCCCCTACTTGATCTCTCACTTCCACTCAAATCCCAATCTACTACCTGAGCCTGGAACCTCCTTCTGCAGCCTGAACTCATTTCTGGCCCCACCCTGGAGCTCTCACTCTTTCCCACACCCCAGCCTCCCGAACCAGCCCAGTGAAAAAAGCGAGTGAGGGAGGGTGGGGAGAGCGAGAGACAGAAGGAGATGGAGTGAGGCTGGGGGTGGGACAGGGATGTTCTGTTTTGTGGGAGTAGAAAGTTTGCAACGCTATTTTTCCACAGCAATAGAAAGCTCTTGTGCAGTGGCCGTAGTATGGGAGGATTACTGTCTACCAGCACTATCTGGTAGATATACCAGCATATCTCACCAGCACTTGGCTAGGCTTTGCTTTACAAGGGGAGGTAGAACTGGGTATGGGGTAGGGGATGTGCAGGGTGGGTGTATACTCTTAAAGAATTTCAGGATTTTTAATATATATTGTCCAAAGCTTCCCATTGATGTAGTCCTTTATCTCATTTGCTACAGCTTACTTAGCTGAGATAAACTAGTTATCCATCTAGGCAGGTTACTGTTTCATGCTGTGAAGGGATTACTGTAAACACAGTTTAAATTGTGCAAAAATGAGTTGTTTATGAATTAGTTCCCGCAAAAATTCACAAGGTGGAGCTTAATCTTTCTCCAATAGAATTCCAGGGGAGTTTTGCCATTGACATCAAGGGGAGTGAGATCAGGTACCTCTAAATGTAAAGCTTGCACTGTTAGTTAATACTCTATATTTTTCTTTTATCAGTAACAAGATGGAAATTGCATGAGATTTTTTTCTTTCTTGTTGTGTAACTTAGTGGCACCAGAGTCAGCACTGTTGTTTTTTCAAGTACATTTTCAGTTTCCTTCTGAAGCAATTCTGATTTGTAAAATCAAACCAGAGTTCACAAATTTCCAAGAACTGCAATCTAAAACAAGTGTTAGTCTAGTTCAAACTGCACAATTAAGCCAGAATGTTCAAACCTGAAGTTTTATTATGAGGGTCCTAAATCCAGCACACACATACAGAGTCCTGAGCATCAGAAGTGTTGAGCATCCATATAACCCATTAAAGTTGGTACAGCTTTATTGAGAAGTAAAATAAAGAGGTCTACTAAAAAATGAAAGCGCCTTCTCCTTGTCTGCAATAGAGGTGTATGTTGGATTTCTGTTTTCAGGTTTGATTGTTTTTGCTTGTTGAAGTGATTGAAAGAGAATTTTTCAGTTGCTTAGATATAGCAATATGAATATCAATTTCAGCTCTAAGTACTCTGTATATTAATAAATACAGGATTTGATAAAATAGAAAATAAGCCTGTAGAAAACCTTCTTGACCCCAGCATGTCTTTCATTAAGTCCACCATTTAAAAACTCCATTGTACATTCTTCAAGGTGGCATCCTCCCTTGTATTGTCATTGGTATGTCATGATGCAGCTTGATGATGCTTTATAGGCCCCATATTTCTTTTCATGTAGCTACAGAGAACTCCTAGTAGGAAACAAGTATGTTCCAAGAAAATAGAAATTATCATAGAAAGGACAGGGTGGGTAACCTAATTATCAGAGAGGAAGTATGCTGAAATAAGAACAGATCATGGATGTTGTGATTTGTGATAGTGGATTGGTAACAACAGCAACCTGGCTCCTCTCTGAAAAAATGAAGCCCACCATCTGCTCTCTCTGCACTCAGCGCTCCTGAAAGAAAGCAGTTCTCCCACTTTTCCAAGGCATTATGGGAGTTATAGTCTCTTGACTAGATTGGAGCACATAGGATCTGCCCAATAGAGGGGGCCTACACTATTTGTTGGAATCAATACTAATGCTTTGCATGTTTTATAAATGAGGCATTTTCCTGTGGTATAAATATTCTAGAAACACAAAGTCAAATGATCTACATGCTTCCATGGTGGGATGGGCTAGCCGTTTCAGCACCGTAATTTGGACAGACTGCAGAACAAACTGTGAAAAGGAACCAGCTCAAGTTCACTTTGAGCAGGAAGTGCTTAAGTGTTCACAGACACTGCAAGGAGCTCTGTCCATCCCCATTTCTACAGAGGAATAATTTAATGCTTCTGGTATTTTGTAATGCACTGTCAAGTTCTACAGAACGCCACAGTGCCTTAAGGCCCATAAATGGTTATTTCCGTGGCCAATTTCTCACAAAAGTGATTAGTTGAACATTTTTTTTAAAAATTAAGGAAAGCTTGTGAACCCCTTGCTCTCGTTGGTGAGTGTTTACATTCATAAAACTGACCCTTGTATGTTCAAGTGTTCACCCAAGGGAGCTGACAGGATTTCCGGGCCCCGGGGGGGGAGAACTCCATGCTCCTGGAATAGGCCAGGCCTTGGCACCACCCAGATGGTGCGTTACCCACTACTGCCCCTGCCAGCCCTCAGAGCTAGCCAGAGCATACCAAGCAGGGCTCTGTTGTGTGTGGTGTGGTGCGACACTCCCACAGTGATTCTAAAGGGCCCAGGGCAGTTGTCCCCTTTGATCCTACTCCGTCCGTGGGCCTGTGTTCCCCAGCAGGAGTAAGGTATTTGTAATTTTCACCTAAAATGTTTTGCTAATATTTGATGATCTTTTAACCCAGTGTTATGGCCAAATTCCAATATGGATAATCTAGTGCCAGGAATTTGCTCTTCAGTTTCAGTTGGAAACATAGTTCTCACCCTAATCAGTTGTGTTATGTTGCTCTAAATATAGCTTTATTTCACTTCAGTGCTGGATGCATTTTAATAGTGGGAAAAGTGATCTTGTGAGTGTGTAATATAGTTTGTATCAATATCACAAATGAATTATCCATTTCACCAGTTTCTAGGCAATTGCGCCTTTTTTTTTTTTTTTTCTCTTTGTATTTAATGCTCTTGAAGAGGGAGGAAAGGGTATTTAATTTGTGATAACAGAATTAGCAACTTTAACAGAATCTTAAAATTAATTTTATCAGATCCTTTTGATCATAGATGATAAAATCATAGATACGAAGTCCTTTGGGATCCTTCCTAAATTTTGTTAATATGATAAAATGAAACATGGGGATAAACAAAATGTTATCGGTTCCTTTTGAAGACTCTGCTTAAAAAAAAGAAGATGCAATTGTCTAGGGAGTGGTGAAATAGATTAATTTATTGGTGATATTGATTCAACGTCCTCGAGGATGCTGTTCAGGCAAAGACTTTATTTTATTGCAATTATGTCATGTCAGAAAACAGATGTTAACTTATCATAAAACTCAAGTTTAATATTGATGCCAGAAATGACTACATAATCTGGAACACATTCCTAATTCTTCAAGTACATAATTCATAAACAACGTAGAGTCCTATCGTACTTTAGAGACTAACAGAGGAATTAGGGCATAAGCTTCTGTGGGTAAAATCCACTTCATCTTATACCCTAATACATCTGTTGGCCTCTAAGGTGCCACAGGACTCCTCTTTGTTTTTGCAGATACAGACCAACACTGTTACCCCTGTGAGATAATTCATAAAGTCCATGATGTCATTCTTTATGAATGTATATAATGTGAACAAAATAGCAAACTCCCTGTGGAACAATATTATTTTAATATTTTGTTAAAACAAACAAGGAAAATCAGAATTAATGGTTCGTATAAATTCAGTTGTCTTTCCCTTTAATTAAATCTACTTTTTATTTCATTTCAAAATAATATTTTCATCATTCAAATTGCAGCAATGACTTGATTATAGGTCCTATTTAATACTTCTTGTTTATGTTTTGCTGGGGTGAAGAATGATAATGAGACCAAGTTTCTTATGTGTCTAGATAAAAGGTGAGGTGGATTTATGAAAAGCAAAGGGAGTTTTGGCTGGGTAAAGAATTTCCCTTAGTTCCTATAAGTTACTCCTCCATAGATGATCTGGTTGATTTCTATTATGGTAGTCCCTGAGTGTCTAATCAAGATCGGGGTCCCATTTTGCTTGGTACTGTATAAACATAAAGTACATGTATGTGTAGACATACCCACGCTTGTTTTGAGCAAAACTAATTCAAGTAACAATAATTTAACAATGAGGCTGTGGTGGCATGGGCCAAAGTCACTTGAGTACATACTTAGCATCCGAGGTGGAGGGGACTAGCCTATGAAACCACTTTACTGCTATTGTTACTCCAGCTAATTTTGTTCTGGCTAGATCAAAGATAGCTCAGGTATGTCTACAAATGCTGAAATCACACCATCTGGTTTCACTGTAGGCAAACCCAAGGAGGCCATTCCTGTCCCAAAGAAGAACTGTATTTTAGATGCAAAGCTCTCTTAATAATCAGTGTCCCAAATATGTGCCTGACTTCTCCTGATAGTTTTCCAACAATGTGTTTGTATATAAGGGATACTAAGTCAGTCCCTGAAATTAAAATAATATATTATGTGTTAAATGAATCGTGAGCACTATTATGCACATACTTTTGCTGCTTTGTGTATGATACAGGTCTTCTAATCTATAAATAGAAGTGGTACAATTTATTATATTTCACTTCCTGATTCACTAATGAATAATTCCCCTGTCTATGCTATGTTTCCCATGAACTGTTCTTTGCTCTGTTCCTTTTTAACTGATTAAAAACTCCAATTTCAGCAATCTTCAGCTGTCTTCCTATGTGCAGCATTGCTTAACTCCAGGTTGCGCAAGCTTTTAAAAAAAATTCAGCAGTCCTGTGGTTCCTTTTACCTTAGTAGTAAATATTTGATCAGACCTTTTATGAGTAAATGAGTGATTTGTTAAGAATAATACGACGATAGCTTGAGCCTTTATTGTTTTGTACGCTCTTTATCACTATGTTCCATGTTGTCTAGAAATGCATAGTAAATTATTGTCCAGGACTGAGACAGGGCCTTTTTTAATTGTAAGCTATCTTGTTCCCAGTGAAGTCAGTAGGAATTTGCAATGGCCACAGGACTGAACCTTAAATGAAACAATACTGTTGAGTAAATGGGAGGAAATTTGGTTTGCAGTCATATATCACTGGGAGATCATCCTGAAAAAGTAAAATATTTAGATAGTGTAGATGGATTTTATGCAAGTATCAAATGATAGGATGAATAGATTTATAATTTAAAGGTGCACAACGTAAGAATTTTGGATTTTGACTTGTGCGAAAGCAAGTTTAAGAGAATCTCATGGTACCTTCAAACTTATTTCTCAATCTATATAATCCTTTATTTTTAATGGAATTACATTAGAAATTTCTATGTCCCATTATTTTTGGTTGACTCTAAATATATATGTATTAAAATGTAATTTGGCTTTATGTAATTTTTTTCCCAGATAAAGATTAGGACATGGGTGGCGAGGAAGGCAATGCCTTCCCGAACTGCCAGCCTGGCCCTGCCCACACTCCACCCCCAGCCCTTGTCCCCCTTCACTGCATCTCCCCAGAGCTGTCTGGGATTCAGCCTAGCCATGTCATGCTGCCAGCTCTCCTGGCGCTAGGTGCCACCCTCTCCCCAGTGCTCTGGCCTCAACTGGGAAAGGCTAGCGCCACATGCTGCCTGCTCTCCCCACCGCATGCTCCAGCCGGGGTCAGGGAAGGCTGGAGCCATGTGCTTCCTGCTCTCCGCATCCTCTCCCATGCTTAGGCAGGGGCTGTGTGCTGCCCACCCTCACTCCTGTGCTCTCAGGCTGGAGAGGGAAAGCCAGGGCATACATTGCTTGCTATGTAATGCCAGGCAGAACTGAACCTGGGACGTCTGGAGCTTAATGCCTGAGACCCTACAGCTTGCGTAAAATCCAGCTGGCTCTCAGCTACGGCTGTAGAGCAAACTCATTCTCTCTCTGTAAGTGGTCTAAGTGCCGCTACATGGGACAGGGAACCACACCCAGAGGGAGTGGGTTACACCTACAACGGTGGGGGGAGCACTTGACTCCCATGAGGCCCTGGCGGAGGGGCTCAGTCAATTGGAGTGGGACTGGGGGCTTGCCTCCCCCAGCCCTAGGTTCACCCATTGCCCATGGATTAGGAAAAGTGCACACATTTTAGAAATGTTGCCAGAAAAGAGATCAGGTACAGCAGTGGACTTAAGACTATTTCTCAATAAAGATTCCAAGTGCCTGGTTTTTGACTGGAAAGTCCAGTTGAAAAAGGGATCTGGCAGTGCCCAGTCAACACAGGGAAGGAGGAGGCACTGGGTCATTAACCTGTGCCAACCCCTGCTCAGCTGGGGCCACCTCTTACCTGCAGACAGACTCTGCATCGGATAACTTCAAAGGCAGCAGCCCATACATGTACCAAGTGTGAGTTTGGAGCCTGGTAAAGATTGAGTAAAATACAGACTTCACTAATACTTCACATGTTGAATGGACTGCTTGTGGGGGGTGCATAGTAGACTTGGAAATACAGTGCATGTGAGTATGGTGTTCTGTAGTGCATGTGTGTCTGCCAAGTAAGGAAGTAGATTATGCATAGTGGGGCTCTCCAGCAGCCTGCCAGATATTCTGGTGGGGAACCATGCAGATTTCTGACAGAAACCTTCCTATGATTCACTAAAACTCATTGAACTTGACTTGGTTTCATAAGACATTTGTGTTTGATGAACTAGCATTTTCCAATAAAATTTTGTTTTGTTAGGGAATTTCCAACCAGCTCTATGTCCACCTTTATAAACTATGAGAAAAGAAGAGAACAATCAGTGTAAAAAGCTGTGCTGAGAGAAAGCTGGATGAAACTGGAAAAAGACTAACCAGAGAGATTCTTCTCAGTTTTCTAAGAGAGTACTAAAACTAATAGAAACAAATTTTTAAATGTTAAAAAGATACATTTACCTATTGTTTTAATGATATCCTTTTTGGAATATGCAGCTGAAAAATAGGTTGTTTTCCATTCTAGATTCAGAGTTTTAAATGCAAAGCACTGCCCAAAGCCTGGAGTGATGACTTTTTCAATCTTGGATTTTTAAAAAAATGCAATATTGTTCCTTTACAGTAAATTGCACAGTTATGATATGAAATATAATTCATAAAAATGAGTAATTTAGTCTACTACAACAGGCAGACATTAAAAATACTGGTTAGATGATTAACTCTATTGTTTAAAGTTATATTCTACCGCCTATAAAGCTTGCAATGACATAGACGTTATATTTGTACAGTAAGTATACTTGCAAATAGATATTTATTAAGAATTATCTATATCTTATCATAGCTTTGGGATTGTCTAGTCGGCTCCTTGATTAAATTCTAATAGGCAGTTTGCACACTGTATGTTAGTGCATTTTACTAATCAGAGGCTATTAATTTGTAACATTTTAAAAAGCTATTATTTTCCAGTTTCTACAAAGATTAAATGATTGAAAAATGTGTTGGAATTTCAGAAGCATTTTAGTAAAAAGTCATTGGATGAGAAAAGCCCAGACATCCAAGTTGATTTAGAAAACAGTTGTTAACTCACAGCATAATGAAAATGTGCAACAAACTAACAAATATCACTAGAAGAAGCAACCATGAACATATTCAAAAATGTGATAAGATATAGATGACTAAGAGAGATAAGCTCTTGAAAGGAAACAAAACCTCACAGGCTATGATGGCTGAAGTGGATGGACCAGTAATGGTCACGTGATCTTTTACTGTGAAGTATTAGGCTAAAATACTTGTGGTTTTAAGTAAATTACATTGCTCGTACTGAAACAAAAGGCAGAAAAAACAGCTGTGTTTGTCAGAAGCTTTTAAAATCTAACCAAGTACATTGCAGGCAGTTTCTGGTACCTAAAAACTGCTTGAAATCAAAGAGAAAGCTAAGCAAAGAGAGAAGAGACAAAATACTACTGGAGTGAGAGGAGATGCTGGCAGATGATGTTTGTATTGAATTCTCTTTGAATCCTACATCTTTGTAGACATCAAAAGGAAGGTTGGTGATTATGAAACAGCCTGTTAGAGGAAGCTCATAGCTGTGTTTGTGTGTGTGTAAACCTAGATTTGTATCAATAGACCTAAGATACTAATTAAGAAAGCAGTCCTATCTTTATACTTCATTTTAACTTTTAACTTTAACATAATAAAATCAGGTAATTTTATTTTATTCAATGATCATTTAAATTGAATTACTTAATTACATGTCTGTTTATAGAAGTAATCCACTCTCATATAGTTTCTTGTCATCTACATGTACAGCATCTCATGTCCAGTAAAGTGGATAGGAGAATTGATTGAAAGCATTGATGAAAAGTAAGATCTTGCCTATTGTAAAACATTGTGGGAATGAGAAACTTTCAGTTCCTTTACATGTATTTCCTTTGTTATACAAGTGATTCTTATCTCAGAAGAACAAATACTCTACTCCGTAGACGATGTACTTCTGAATAGCTGAAAGCTTATCAAATTCTCCTTTTTATACCTGCAAAAAAAACACTTGCTTGTCATAGAAGATTAAACATACCTTATATTCACTGAGATAATTGTATGGGGTGGGGATGGGGGGAAGTAATGCAAATAAACATTTTACAGTAATTGCAGTATTCATGCATAAATCCACTTTCCCCACACTTTCTACAGAACTGTGTAACTTTGGAAATAGATATGCCTGCCTCAACATTCTGACCATTTTAAATGTCTTGGACTCCATACACAGAGATGCATAAAGTACTGGGAACACCCATGGAAATATATGATCCCAACTTTTGGAAGGCTTCACAGAATCTTTAATTTCACTGTCAGTGTGAAGCTAAAATGCAATAAGTGAGAAAATTCCTAACTGTCTCAATTATTTTGCAGTTGCTTTATGTGATATGAAGTTTCCATAACTTCATGCACTTAATTAGTAATCCTGTAAATTGATTTAAGTTTGAAAGTTAATCATGTACATTAAACTGAACTTAATCTATTGCAGTTTTTTCAGCTGCTTCCTTAGGAAGATTTGAGAAAGTAATAAAGGACAGGTAAAGGACTCAGTCCTTTAAGGAACTGAGGTCCAAATCCACAAAGGTATTTAGGCTCTTAACATCCATTTGGTTGAATTCCTTTGTGGGTCTGGCCCAGCATGCCCGAACGCCCGTTGATATCAGACTGCAGCCACCCCCATCTAATGTAGAGGAAGAGGTGCAGTTCAGGATGACACTTGATCCAGATGGTGCAGTGCTCCATCTGCAATGGTTTCAAGTTGCAGTAGGGGAGGCCTAGGTTGAATATTAGGAAAAACTATTTTACTGAGGGGGTGAAACAGTGGCATGGGTTATCTAGGGAGGTGGTGGAATCTCCATCCTTAGCTGTTTTTAAGGTGAGGTTGACAAAGCCCTGGCTGGGATGATTTAGAGGGGATTGATCCTGCTTTTGAGCAGGAGGATGATCTCCTGAGGTCTCTTCCAAGCCCAATCTTCTATGGCTCTGATCTTTCCCTGGGTGGAGGGCCACAACTGGTGGGAGCATAACATGTTGTGGCTGTATTCCTTGAGGGATGCATCTAGGACTAGGTCTACACTTGATATCTGTATTGGTATAACTATGTTGTGATTATTATAAAATGATAAAAATGTGGAAGCCCTATTATGGACACAGTTATACCATTACAGCCGCTCCCCAAGTTACGACCACCTCCACTTACGACCATCTGCACTTATGACCAAAGCGGTCGTAAATGCAGATCCGAGTTACGAACGGCGATCCGCGCTTACGAACAGCGTGGTCACCATGTAACTCTATGGGATCCGAGTTACAAACACTTCAAGTTACGGACCAAGTGTTGGTCCGTAACTTGTTCGTAACTCGGAAAGCGGCTGTATAAAGGGGCCTTATACTGATATGGTGCCCTTCTGGTATACAGTTGTAACCAAAAAAGGGGCACTTTTACATGGATGCAGCTCTCCTACTGTGGGTACAGTTCTCTTTTACTGTATCAGTATTGTTAAAGAGGTGCAACTTTTTAGTATGGACAAGGTCTCTAGAAAAGATGAGGGCAGACACAAGACCTGATGAAGAATTCAGTGGTCCGCTTTAGCTTCTCAGGCTGTGCTTTGGCCACTCCTGGGTTACTAGCGCTTGTAAATACCCCAAGCCCATTCCATAAGGCTGTTTGATATGTAAACACTTTTTTTTTTTGGCATCTTCAAGGCAGGTCCTGTGACAAATACAGATAGTTGCTTCCCTACAATGGAGGAAGATGAAGATTTTTTTGTTGCAGGTGCTGTCTGAAGAACTGCATAATTACATGGATGGAATAGCAGCCCGGTTCCAGTTGTGTAGATAGTACTATTTTGAATGCACACATTGATATAAGAATTACCTTGATAGAGTGTATTAGGGAAATCCTAAAGCAGTGGTTTCCGACCACAGGTACATGTACCAATACTGATACTGGAAGCTTTTGCAATTGATGCTCAAGTATTGTGGTTGGAAAGGAGGATTTTGTTACACAGAGAATTGAAAAGCTACTTGGTTATATAATAAAGCATTTTTGTTTTAATACCTTTTTATTCCAACAGGAAATATGGGATGTATAAAATCAAAAAGGAAAGAGACTCTGCCTGGAGATGGGCTAGATTTGAAGAACCAACCAGTACGTAAAACTGAACGAACTATTTATGTGAGGGATCCAACGTCCAATAAACAGCAAAGGCCAGTAAGTAGATAGTTTCAGGGGAGAATTCCAATAGCAAGATCAAAGCATGACTGGCATAATTTAAATAAAAAATGCATGCAAAAACTGAAATTAATCATTTTTGTCCACAATTTTGCTTTGTAGTGCTGTTCAACTCACTGCCAAAGGGCATGCAATTTTTTAACCCCCCATCCCAGCAGTTTATTGTTTAATAAATATTGGCATTGTCGTCTTTATAGAGAGAGAGAATATTCCCTGACATGTTGGGTTGTGTGGTAGAGTGGGGGGTTTTTTTTGGTATGTTTGATGCTTTAAATGAATGCCGAGTGACTCTAAGAAATTCTGAAGTAGTTTAGAAATAGTTCTAGAAGCATCAATAGTTTAGAAGTGTGTTGCACTTTTAAGCTTGTAAGAGCTGTAGAACACCAGAATTTCCTTATGAAAAGCACCATCTTTTTATTTTTAATGCGTAGTTCTACACTGATAAGAAATGTATTGTTGCATGTATTTACAGTGCAGCAAACCTAGACCTCTCACATCTCTCCAGGAGCACACATGGACTGCATGACAGCAGAATTGATACAATTCTGCTGGATAGGGTGAAGCAAGCCAATAGAAAGGCCCTGTATGCTGTGGAGCAGTGCTCCATCCACATTAGCAAAGGGAGGGTATTGAAGGCAGAACCAATGGTATAACTCATGAATTTGCTAACAAGTGAGTCCACCAGTAAAATCCCTCTCCTGAATAGGGGAAACACAGCACCACCTGCTAAGTATTTCTGCAGCCAGGAGGGGGAAGGATGCCGTGAAATCTCCTGTGCAAAAACCTATACTAAGGCCTTGTACAGAGGAGATATGAACTTATGAGCATTTTCACCCTAAATTGGCAAAATATAAGAATTGTTCTTCGAGAGATGTCCCGTGGGTGCTCCACATTAGGTTGGTGTGCCACAGCCGAGCCTCAGAGCAGAGATTTCATAGCAGTGTCCCTGGGGCCGCGCAGGAGTGCACCAGCTGATGCGTGTGGTTAGGCTACAGGCATCGCGCATGCACGAGCACCCCCTCCTCAGTTCCTTCTCTACCACCTCCGGCTACAGACGGACTCAGTAGTGCTCCCTAGCTTCTTCGCGTCTACATGATTGTACTTCTTAAAACCAGTTAAATTCATTATAGTGGTTAATTAGTGAGTTTTAAATAGTTAGTTAATCACTTCATTAGTTTAAAAAATCTTAATTAGTATAAGGGTTTTTTCCTTTTTCTCCCAGTTAATCCCTTCCTGCAGTCTCTGACTGCTTACGCAGCCATGCCTGGATCATCTGGGTTTAAGCGCTGCACCTCATGTAAAGAGCATATTCTGCTTTCGGATGGTCACTCACAATTTGTCCGCTGCCTCAGAGAGCCTCATAGCTCTCAGAAATGCCTTCATTGCACAAAGCTAAAATCACGGGTGCGGAAAGACAGAGACCTCCACCTCAAGTTATTTTATTAGAAAACTCACTTAGACCAGCCTCTGATCCTGGCCAGCAGCCCAAGGAACTCAAGCAGCGGGGATCCAAAAAGCCTGCCAAAAAGCGAGCCTCCTCATCACCTCAAGGCACCAAAACGGCCATCTCCCTCATGACCAGTGCTGAGAGCAGTGGCGGCACCGTGCCTTAGTACCTGTGACGCTGCTGGCGTCTCTGGAGCCCCCAGTGGAGACAAACAGCATGCATGCTAAATTGCACTCTGAGATGACAGGCTTCAAGTTGCCTGGCTTATTAGCTGCAGCATCATCCAGCAATGATATGATCTTGCCAATGCAGCGTGAGAGCACGGCGCCAACTACGTTCACAGGCTCCTCAGCTTCCTCCACAGAGTCGCCTGATGCACCACAACTGCCCTCGGCGCCAAGGCATGATTCAGCGCCTCAGATAGCCTCTGGGCCCCCCACAACGGCACCGACAACACCTATTGGGCTTTACACTCAACACAGAAACTTATTAGTCTCATCCACATTTAACTCACCATTTTTACAACTTGAGTGCTCTCCTGTTATGTTCACATCACAGAGATCACTCTCTCAGGAAAGATTTTCATCCAAATCTGATGCTGACTTCTCTAGGGTTTTTTCACCAGAGAATTCTCCTTACACAGCTCAGAGTATTTACTCTCCCGAATCTAGGAACATGCCTCCATATTATGGCAATCCCTGGGACCTCCACCTGAGCCTTATCCCTACTGGCAATACTGAGACAAATGGCAATATTACCAGAAACACCAGCATGGCCGGAAACTACACAGAGTGCAATACTCCCCCTCCAAACAAATACAAGAAGGGGACCCACTCACACAAGAGGCTGCAACCCCTGCTGACCCAAAGGACCCCTCTCCCCCGCCTCCAGTGGAGGGAGGATCTCTGGCCCCAGCTTCAACGACTTCAGATGACGCTACGTGTTTCCAAGACCTTTTTAAACGTGTAGCTGCTGAATTAAACATTCCTGTCCAAGAGGTTGTGGAAAATCAACACAACCTAACAGATATACTGCACTCAGTAACACCATCAAAGATAGCATTGCCAATTAATCCAGCAATAATGGAACCGGCAAGGATGCTGTGGCAGACTGCGGCATCAATCTCTTCTACGGCTAAGAGAACTGATAAGAAATATTATGTCCCACCTAAGGGTTCAGAATTTCTTTTTTTTTCTTACCCAGCACCTAATTCTCTTGTGGTGGAAGCTGCACCACAAAAATCCGAGAACCAACAATACTGGTCTACCCCATCGGACCCCGATAGCAAAAGGCTTGATGCATTCAGGCGCAAAATATATACATCCTCTATTTTACAACTTTGCATTTCAAATTACGCAGCTTTATTGAGCAAATACAATTACATAAATTATACCAAACAGAGCCACTTTGTTGCAGACATTGCTGAGGTTAAGAGGCAACACTATAAAGCACTGATATCCAAGGGTCACACAATTTCAAGAACAGCATTACAGGCCGCCTTAGACGCTGCTGACACAGCTGCACATTCTATAGAAACATTGGTAGTAATGAGAAGGGCATCATGGTTTAGCACTCCATTCCCCAGGGAGATTCTATCTACAGTAGATGACCTACCTTTGGATGGCCAGAAGTCGTTTGCAGCTAACACCAACGAAATTCTCCACTCCATGAAAGATTCCAGAGTGATGCTTCGGTCTTTGGGGAGCCACAACCAAGCACCTAGAAAAAGGCAATATAGGTAACATCCCTATCCGAGACCTCAATACCCTCCATATGCACAACACTATAATAGACAAGACCACCAGCAGAGGCAGAGGCAGAAACCAACGACGTCACCCTCCCTCTACTAAGTCACAGCAGTCCGACAAGCAAATTTGATCATCAGGTCGAGGGTCTGGAGAGCCTCTCACCTATTCCAACACCATTGCACAAGCAAATCTCTTCCATCACCGATAGTTGCCCTTCTTCAACAACTGGCAATGTATAACCTCTGATAGATGGGTCCTGTAGATAATTGAAAAAGGCTACCTTATTCCCTTTTGTGTCCATACCCCGTCTCCATCCCGCTTCCCTGTCCCTTTTCAGGGACCACTCTAACAAGACCCTCCTTCAACAAGAAGTAGACACCTCTTACACATTGGGGCAATTGAACCACAATTTAGGAGTAAGGGGTTCTACTCCCATTATTTCTTGACAGAAAAAAGATCGGGGAGTTCAAGACCCATTCTGGACCTTCGAGCCTTCATTAAATTCGTTCAGAAACAAAAATTCAAGATGGTAACGCTTGCTATCATATTACCGGTGTTGGAAAAGGATGACTGGTTCTCGTCCCTCGACTTGCTAGATGCATACTTTCGCATTGCCATCCATCCTGCTCACAAGCGTTTTCTTCATTTCGTTGTAGATTCTTAATACTACCAATACAAAGTGCTTCTATTCGGACTCTCTACAGCCCCAAGGGTCTTCTCAAAGATGCTGGCAGATGTCACAGCATACCTGAGGAAACAAAGTGTTATATTTCCTTATCTAGATGACTGCCGCCTCAAGTCACGCTCACACAACGATTCCTGCCATTCTATGTCAGTCACAAAACACCTATTCCAACACCTGGGCCTTCAGGTGAATGAAACCAAATCAACGCACTCCCCTACACAAAAGATACAGTTTATAGGAGCTTGCCTTGATTCGACAATGGTCACCGCATCCCTACCTACAGACCATTTTTTAAAAATTGTGGCCTCAGTAAATACCTTACAGTCTAGCCCCCGCACAACAGCACTTGAATGCCTTCGGCTATTGGGGCGTATAGCAGCGTGCAACAGTCAGCAATGCCCATCTGCACATGAGATGTTTACAGAACTGGCTGGGACGGGTGTACAAGCCCGATATCAATCCGCTATCCAAATCCCTAGCCCTTCCAGGGATAGTAAAGGAGTCCTTACGCTGGTGGCTAAGCCCACAGAACCTGTGTTCTGGAGTCTCCTTCCACTTACCAAAACCATCTGTCTCCATGTCGACAGATGCATCTCATACAGGATGGGGGTGCCCATTTACAACATCATGCCTGCCAGGGCCTGTAGTCCAGCACCAACAAGCACTTGCACATAATCATCCTAGAACTGTGGGCAGTCGGGAATGCATGCGTCAAATTCCTCCCATTCATCGCCAGCAGGCATGTCAGACTGTACATAGACAATGTCGCAGCAATGTTTTACATAAATCGTCAGGGTGGAGCCCAATCTCGAGCACTTTGCACAGAGGCCATAGCACTTTGGAACTGGTGCCTGAAATACAACACAATTATCATTGCAGTGCATCTTCCAGGCACCCTGAATACAATGGCAGATGCACTCAGCAGAGCCCTCCCAGTCGAACACAAGTAGTAAATGAACCCGCATACGTTGGCGGACATCTTCTGCCTGTGGGGTCTCCCTACCATAGACCTGTTTGCCATGCAGTCCAACAGCCAATGGCCCCTATTCTGTTCCAGGGCAGGAATAGGCAAGGGATTAATGGTATATGCTTTCCTCATCACATGGATGTCTCACCTATTCTACACATTTCCTCCTATACCCCTATTGAACAGGGTAGTGCACAAGATAAGGAGGGACGGGCCTATCTCATACTAATAGCACCAGCATGGCCACGCCAGCCATGATTTCCCTTCCCAGTGGCGCTGTCCTGCGCCCCACCGATCCACTTACCTTGCATCAGGGGATCTCCTTCTTCACCCTGGCTCCCACAATGTCCGTCCAAACTTCCACTCACTACACCTGAAGGAGTAGCTTCTGA
This sequence comes from Rafetus swinhoei, assembly GCA_019425775.1. Classification (NCBI taxonomy): domain Eukaryota; kingdom Metazoa; phylum Chordata; order Testudines; family Trionychidae; genus Rafetus; species Rafetus swinhoei. The sequence continues at coordinate 66,154,426 of CM033424.1, read as the reverse complement.
ATGGTTCTCTGACCTAGAGATGACCTGCTCACAGCAAGTACAAATGGTCCTTTTACACAGTAGGGTGCAGCGCACCCGCAAGACTTACCTTCAGAAATGGAAAAGATTCTCAACATGGTGTGTTCGTCACCGGTTGGTTTCTTCAACTTCCTCCCCTATCTACCATCCTCAACTATCTTCTGCACCTTAAACAAGTGGGCCTCTCAATAAACTCCATTAAAGTTCACCTTGCAGCTTTTACTATGTTCCACTCTAAGATAGACGACTCATCCATATTTGCTCATTCACTAACCAAGGGGTTCTTAAAGGGCCTGCAGGCACTTTATCCAGATAGCAATCCACCAATGCAACCATGGGACCTGCATTTAGTACTGAATGCTCTAACGAGGCCGCCTTTCGAACCAATGGTGACCACTTCATTATTACGCTTGTCCATGAAAACTGTCCTTGTAGCTATCACCTCATCCAGATGAGTAGGAGAGATCGCAGCCCTAATGGCGGATCCCCCATACACCACCTTTTTTAAATACAAGGTCACTTTATGTACCCATCCCAATTTCCTCCCCAGAGTACACTCATCCTTCCAGATTAACCAGACAATACACCTTCCCACCTTCTTCCCCAAACCACACATCAGCTCTTTCGAGATGAAAATGCACACCCTTGACCTGCACAGAGCGCTTTCTTTTTACCTGCAATGAACAAGACCGTTCAGAGCGTCTCCCGACTGTTTGTTTCAATAGCAAACCACAGTAAGGGCCAGGCTGTCTCATCACAGAGACTCTCCCACTGGATCTCTGATCGCATCAAGCTTTGCTACGCACAGTCAGACGTGCTCCAGAGAGCATAAGGGCACACTCAACCAGAGCCATGGCTACCTCAATAGCTTTCCTCTGTAAAGTACCCATAAGAGACAGCTGCCATGCGGTCCTTCGACCACACATTTGCAAAGCACACTGCACTTAGGCAGGGACCTCTTTCCAACCTGAAACTAGCTAAGGCAGTTCTTTCCACCACTTTTTTTTGCCTGATCTGAAGTCCCTACCTCTCTAAAGGGAAATTGCTTTGTAGTCACCTAATGTGGAGCACCCACGGGGGACATCTCTCTCTCAAAGAGGATGTTACTTACCTCGATAGTAACTGATGTTCTTTGAGATGAGTATCCCCATGGGTGCTCCACAACCCTCCCTTCCTCCTCTCTACTTCAGGATCCTAGCCTTCCCAAGCCATGGTTTCAGGGTAGAGAAGGAACTGAGGAGTGGGAGGAGGGGGCTCGCACATGTGATGATGCCTGCAGCCTAACAGTGTACGATTGCTGGTGCACGCCTGCATGGCCCCAGGGACACTGGTATGAAAACTCTGCTCTGAGACTTGGCGGCGGCGCACCAACCTAATGTAGAGCACCCCCGGGGACACTCATCTCGAAGAACGTCAGTTACTATCGAGGTGAGTAAACCTCCTCTTACCATCTGATTAAAAAGGAAACAATTATTTTTTCTAAAAAAACCCCAAAAACTAGTCAGATCTTGACCAGGTATCTTGTATGAATCAAATCTCATAGACAGCAACACTGGAAAATAAGAAAATCTGATTCTACAATTTTTGAATCTTTACTTTTTTGGATTTTCCCTCCTCCAGAATCTACTAAAAGTAAATCTATTTTATAGGTCTGTCAAGCAATTTAAAAAAATTATTAATCGCAATTTTTTATTGCCCTGTTAAACAATAATAATATAACATTTAAATATTTCTGGAATTTTTCCATATTTTCAAATATAGGCTTGGGGAATAGGCTCTGGGCTGGGAGACTCCCATCATTCCCACCCAGAAGTATGCGAATAAATCATTACTTTTTTTTAATGTGTTAATTTTGTTTTCAGTTAATTGACAGCTCTAATATTATTTTTAGCTCTCTGACAGCAGATCCTCACACTGATAATTATTGCTCTTTTAACCTTTTAAAGTGGCCTTGTCAAAGGTCAGTGCAGCAACAGCATAGCTGTGAATTTTCCACCTCACTTTTCAGCTTCGTGAGGTGTGAGCTGCTAAGTTCAAAGTCTAGGTCGAACTTCTTCAATGTTAGTTTATTATTTGCTTTTTAAATTGACAGGGAAAAATAACTGTATGCTTCTTTTTCATTAAAATTTTATACATGTTGTCTTATAAATATACAAGGGAATGCACACCAGCTGAAGAATTTTTTATGTAATATATGTATCTACAGTAGTGATTTACTGATCTACAACTGCTTAATTAACATATTTTGTTGTAGGGAAATATAGACATGCACCTTTTACCAGGACAGAGATTTTCTAATGAAGGTAAGTTTTCATAAAAAACATTAACAACTTGTGGTAGTCATATATGAACAAATATAACAGTAAGAATGTCACTTGGCTTTCTGAATTAATAGAAGCAAAGGAGCATGGAGACATTGTAGTGGCCTTGTATCCTTATGATGGCATTCATGAAGATGACTTGTCCTTCAAGAAAGGAGAAAAGATGAAAGTTCTTGAGGAGTAAGTATAGCAGTGCTAGCTATACTGTACTTTATATCTGTATATCATTAAATCTCTATAGTCGTAGGGTTGCCAGGTGTCCGGTATTGATCAAGACAGTCCAGTATTTTCGCCTCCTGTCCGGTAAAAAAAAAAAAAAATACCGGACACCTAAAATATCCTGTATTTTCTGTTTTTTTCCGTGCCAGGAGGTGAAAATACCAGACACCTGGCAACCCTACCACACACTCAGCAACTGGGCCCAGCCCTCGCCTCCCTCCCCCCCGGAACCCTCAACCCCAGACCCCTTGCTTACCTGGTTCCGCAGGGATGCTCCCTTCTGGCTTGACCAAGAAAACAAGATGGCTGCTGGCAAAAAACCTAAAGGCCTGAGCAAGGGGAAGCAATGCCTTCCCTGGATCTTAGTGCTCAACCTCTTCTCTTCTTATTCCTGTTCTCTGCATGCAATTAAAGGGGCCATGCTGTTTTAATGCTGTTTTATTTATTTATTTATTTATTTATTTATTGCTTAATAACTCTTGGGGTCTTTTTTTTTTTTGATCAACAACTTTGGTCTCTTCCCCCCCAACAGAATTTTTTCCCCATTTTTGGGGGGGGGGCAGGGGGAGTGTTCGGTATTTTTGTTGAAATCATCTGGCAACCCTATATAGTTGTTGGTTCACACTCAGACTCTCAAGGAAAAAGGTTCCTTTCCACATGCAAGTGAAACTGTATCCTTCCGCCTCCTCCTTCCCCTCCCCCCAGCCACTGTAACACTTACCAGATAATTGGGTGAGGATTGTAGTAGTTTATTCTGAAGAGAAATCCTTTAAAGCTTCTGAGATGGCTGACCTTCAGAGAGAGAGGCTATGTTTTCCCCTCTGGACCAACCAGGTCCTCAGCAGCATCACAGATTTAGCTGACTAACCTTTCATTATTCTGTGGTCACACATTCTGTATTATGTTGTTGTTTTGTATTTTAGGCTTGGAGAATGGTGGAGAGCAAAATCTCTCTCAACAAAGAAGGAAGGCTTCATTCCAAGCAACTACGTTGCCAAAGTAAACACCTTGGAAACAGAAGAGTACGTTCTTCTATGTTTTCAATAACTTGCAACTTTCTTTTCCACCCTGCTGCATATCCTTGGGGGTAGAGAAAAAACCCTAACTCTTTCTAAATACTTTTACAGATGGTTCTTCAAAGATATAACCAGGAAAGATGCAGAGAGACAGCTTCTAGCACCAGGAAACAATCCTGGAGCATTCCTCATCAGAGAGAGTGAAACATTAAAAGGTAAGCAATGGATTACTTTGGGATTGGTACCAGAGTTAAAAATGATCTCATCAAGATCTGAACTTGGCCTGATATGTTATGTTGGTTGCTAGGTATATCAGTGAATTCAGTTAGACTGTGGTAAAATCTCCAAAGGAAGTGGGGGTAATCCTACTGCATAGAACCTAAAATATATTTAGAAAATATAGACTAGAAATGGAGAATGTACTGTGAGAAATGATCCTAGGCAAAGGGATAGAGAGGTCTTTTCCTTTCCTTACATCTGTGACTCCTAGGATGGGTTAGGTCGGGGCGGGAAATAAAATGGTGGCAGTTGTCCAGGATAAGCCCCTGGAGGATGATTACTGCTATATTTATCTGCATGCACTCCACCGATACAGGTGACTGTAGCTCCCGTTGGCTGCGAATTGCTGTTCCTGGCCAATGGGAGCTGTGGGAAGCGGCACAGACCAGGACACCACTTTCTGCAGCTCTGATTGGTTAGGAATCCTAGAATCACAGAGTACTAGAACTGGAAGGGACCTCAAGAGATCAAGTCCAGTCCCCTGCCCCCATGGCAGGACCACGTAACTTCTAGATCATCCCTGATAGATGTCTATCCAACCTGCTCTTAAATATCTCCAATGATGGAGATTCCACAACCCTCCCTAGGCAATTTATTTCCATGTTTAACCACCTGACAGTTAGGAAGTTTTTCCTAATGTCCAACCTAAACCTCCCTTGCTTCAATTTAAGCCCATATGGTGACCCATGGCCAACAGGAGCTGCAATCGCCCATAGCAGCAGTGACCCACCAGAGGCTAACCATGATGAACCAGATCCATCCCTCAGGCCAGTATTTGCCCAGCCTTCAGTTAGATGATAACTTTAATAGTGATTGTCTTATTCTGTAAAGCTATTGAGATATCAAATCTCTCTCTAAGACCTTGTCTACACTACCAAGTGGTGTTGACAAAACTAATGACGATAGCCAAAAGTCAACAAAACAATAATCGCCAAAGGGCATTCACGCTTGCACACTCTCTGTCAACAGGGGGCACCAACATTGACAGTGTGAGCAATGTACTGTGGGTATGTATCCCACAGTGCTATGGTGTGGGGAAGGCAGAGTTGATCTCTGCGCATCTTGGGATTCCCTCCCAGTTTTCCCACAGCAACCCCAGCTGCCAGGAGTGGCATCATGAGTATCTCTGTGAGCTCTCTGTGCTGAGGAATGTCAAAGCAGCACAGCAACCTGCCCCCTTCCCCCCTGCAGCAACTGTGTTCCTAGTGCAGGGCAGAACAGCGACATTCCAATGCTCTACTCTTTGTTCCCCAGATGGAGCAGCTCACTCAGCTGTCAGATACTTCCTGGAAATTTGAAAGGGAGGGGGGTGCATGCCAGGGAGATCAAAACACTGAGCAAACACAGCAGGGCAGGCATTGTGGGATACTGGCGGAAGTTTTTGTTGCCAAAAGTGGGCATTTTTCCTGATAAGTCACATTGTAGTGTATATGCACTCTCTCTCCCTCTCTCTCTCTCTTTGTTTGTTTTTTGTTTGTTTGGTCATCAAAAGGGAGATTTGAAACTTGGTATCGTAGACAAAGTGTAAGACTTTCGATGGGTGGGGATAATAGGAAGCAGCTGCTTTTAAAAGGGTCTGGGGCTCCTGGTAGACCCTTTTAATTGCCACCAGAACCCCAGGTGGAATAGGATGGACGGTGCTGGAGCGCTGACTGGGGGAGGCTGAGCCCAAGCCCTGCCTCTGCTTTCAAGGCCGTGTCCCTTCCGGGGGCCTGGAGCTGCCCTGCACCTTGCCCAGGGGCCAGGCAATTTTGTTGGCAGCCCTGATTTGAGAGAGCTAAGATAAGAGGTGGGATGCATAGGGCACCATTTGCTAAGAACAGAATAACAATGGATCAGAAGAGAGGCTGGAAGCATACAGATGAAATAAAGAGTAACATCGAGCATGGAAGTGCATGGACAAAGCATTCTGCACCAGGATTTGTTCCTGCAAAGTAACCAAGCCAGTCCCAAAATCTGTAATGTCATGTATAGTGACTATAATACAATTTGTAAATGTATATAAAGATGGGGACTTTGTGTAACTTTGGATGTGAGGTAGGCCATTTACTCACTCACTACACTGAAGCCTGATCAGTCTGAGTGTAATTTATATGCCAAAAAAGAACCCTCAGTGTCAAGTTTGAAATCCAGCTGAGTTCCTGGATACATGTGATTCTTCTCTTCTTGCCCGAAATCCCCCTCCTTGGTAGTCTATTTGCAGTGTCCAGGGGCTCAATGCATACCAATTCTTTGTACTAGCTCCTGTGTCGGGGTGAATTTAAGCCTGTTTATCTGTTAGGTGTTTGGCCAATCTTGCAGTTACCTCAGCACGTGGTCCCACCAAAGTTAGGGACTATGCTCAGGAATAGGAATAGCCATATTAGGCTATGTCTGCACTAGAGGGTTTTGCCAGCAGAGAGTATGCTAATGAAGCGCTCATTAGCATTTGTCACAGTCATTAGCATATTCTCTGCTTGAGGCTTTTTGCGTAAGAGGTTTTTATGCAAAAACAAACAGTGTAGACGGATCTGTTTTGCACAAAAAAAACCCTTTTGCGCAAGATCCTTATGCCTCAAAAAAGGAGGTATACAGATCTTTCTCAAAAGGAAGTTTTTGCGCAAAACGGATCTGTCTACACTGCTTGTTTTTGAGCAAAAATCTCTTGTGCAAAAAGCCTTGGGCAGAGAATATGCTAATGACAGCGTGACATGCTAATGAGCGCCTCATTATCATACTCTGTGCTGGCAAAAGCCTCTGGTGTGGATGTAGCCTAACTGTATAACTCAGCCTCAGTTTATCAGAATATTTCCAAAAAAGAAAGAGAGTAAATTTAGTCTGAGCATTTCCATTGGTTCTGAAGCAGAAAAGTCTGACAGAAAATTAGCTTTTGGGGTAAATTTAGTGCCAGCAACAGAGCCTGCATTTGGCTAACTTGTGCCAATCAATTGGGATGATTGCAAAATGCTTTTTTGGAGTAAAGAGAGGACAAAAGAAGCAGGCAAAAAAAATTAACATGTTTGCTACATATATTGGACTACAGCTATGTGTGCAATGTAAGGGTATGTCTACACTGCAGCATTTTTCTGGAAAAACTATACTTACATCCAGGGCCGGCCCAAGCCATTTTGGTGCCCCGGGCCCCAAGCGCACGGCGCCACCCCCGGGGTGCATGGCCCCGCCTCCGGGTGCACGGCGCATGCGCGGGCCCGCCCCCGGGACGCGTGGGCGGACGCACGGTGCATGCGCTGCCCAGTCGGCCCAGCCACCTCCGATGGCGCGCAGCACGGGGCCGCCTGGCCGTGCAGGGCCCTGCGGCCATGGAGGGAAGGGCGCTGCTGGCCGGTGCTGTGGGGGTTAACACGGCCCCCGCTCTGGGCAGCCGCCGCAGCCCACTGGGAGCCAGGCGCCCCCTGTAGGTTGGCGCTCTGGGCAGCTGCCAGGCTAGCCCACCCCTTAGTCCGGCCCTGCTTACATCCACACTGCTATTGCATTCTTTTGACTGAAAGTCAAAAGAACGGAGGGGGTTTTCCAACAGTGGTAAACCTCTTTCTACAAGGAAAAAGTCTTTTTCCGAAAAAGCTTTTTCAGAAAAAGGCATGTGTGGACGCAGAAGAGGGAGTTCTTTCGAAAGAAGAGGCCTTCAGGAAATAATACAGGTGCCTTGGTGGCCACTCCATCCATATTAATCACAACTTAAATATGAGATGGCATCCAATCAATATGGATGCTATCTTTCGAAAAAGCGCATCACTTTTTCCTTGTGTTTTTGCTGTGTGGACACTCTCTCTTTTGAAATAAGTTTTTCTGAAAGATCTCTGAAGCTTCTTCTGAAAGAAGCTTGCAGTCTAGACGTAGCCTAAGTTTCCTATTTACTAAACAACATCTTTGCACTTTTTATCAACAGGCAGCTATTCTCTGTCCATCAGGGACTGTGATCCACAGCATGGTGATGTTATTAAGCACTACAAAATAAGAAGTCTAGACAATGGAGGATATTACATCTCTCCAAGAATTACATTTCCCACCATCAGTGAGATGATCAAGCATTACCAAAGTAAGTTAAATCAATTACTTTAGTAATCAAATACTAGTCATTGTTCTCATTAAAGCAAATAATCAAAATGCTTTCTTGTTCTATTTCTAGTCTTTCCACATTTTTTGTATTTAAAAAAAAATCCAAGTACTGTGAATTGTAGCAAGATGAATATTATGAAAGAGAAAGAGAGATCAGAGCCTAATAAAGCTGTCGGTAACATTAGCCTCAATTCTGATGTCTTAGGGGCCCATAAAAATGAGGAATAACTCCATACAAGTGTCTGTTAATACCAGTGTGAAAGTGGTAGCAGAGAATAATCAGGCCCAGTGTGATTAAGTTCTGTTGTAAAGTGTAAACAGATATATGTTTACATTTTGATATGCTGGAATTCTAAATATTTCTTCTACATAAATGTCTTTCAGTATCATATCTGGTTATTTATACAAAACAAAATCAACATTGTAATTTTCTTGTGCCAACCATAACATTTTTGTGAGTGACTTTGTGGTGGGAAAGCAAAATTCCCACTGACTTCTAAGGGAGCAGGATTGGGTCCATAAACAGTAACCTCTTATAAAAATGTCTATGGCTGCTCACTAAGTACAAAAGTGACTTTTTATTGCCTATGCCTTTTTGGGGTCAGGAAAAGGGAATGTTGGGCCCATTTTGTGCTGAAAAAATACAAAGTTATGATTTTCAAAGCCACACTGGAGGCTTAGCCACACAATTTTGATTTAATTTATGATGTGTGGTAAATCACCTGCACCGACTTGAAAATTTCAACCCTACTTAATTACATTTTTGTCTCTGTAATCGTGCAGTGATTGAAGAAGTAATTATTACCTAGATAGTGTAGGGGGTAGCTACTGTATAATTTAAGAGCTACACAGAAATGTAACAAAATACTAGGCTCAATCTTATTTTTATTGAAGTCCAGTGTCAGCTTTTCTGTTACCCAGGTTTCACAAGATTGGAGCCAATATTTCCTCTACAGGGAAAAGAGAAAACACATCAGCATCCTTTACCAAACCGCATTTAGCCTACAAAATTCTACAGGCTATAGATTACCTGGCTTGCTGCCTTTTGGAATGAAACACCTCACAAACTAAATAATCACTCTGTCTTTCTGAACTAACTGAGCCAACACACTGTGTTCATTAATGTCATCGGAGATATGCTACTGTGTCCAAAACTCTCCTAGCTTAAAAAACAGCATAGTCTAGTGGTCTGAACATAGGACTCAAATCAAGAAATTCCTAAGTTCTGTCTGTAGCTCTGCTATAGCCCTCCTTTGTGAACTTGTGCAAGTTATGTAGTTTCAGATTCAGATGCCTAAAATTAGGCATCTCAATAAAGTGAATCTATGCTTTCAAAAATGCTGACTGAAGTCAGTGGAAGTGGCACATACTCAGAACTTCTCCTGATTTGGATCGTGTACTTTACTTAGCAACAAGATCTTTTTTTTTTTTTTTTTTCTTAAGCAGTTTTTCCCATTCTGTCTTCATTAACATATGCAGCACTTAGAACATACATTGTATTTATTGTGGCATTATTTACCTTAGTGCACTGTGGAAGAGCAAAAAAAGCAACTCTGTTGTTACTCATGTCGTCATTATTCTCTTTTGCATCTGCAGATCTACAGCATCTAATGCAGATCACACACATACATTATAAATTGGCTCTAGAATTCAAAAAATCCCAAATCCCACAATAAAAGGTTAAAAATAGTGTGAAGGGTGTAGCGAAGTTGATGCAGGTCTGCATTTGCACATGCTTCACTGTAGGCACAGAAATGTAGTTGAATTATATAATGCAACGGATTTGATATTTTATTTTTCTTTAAAAAATAGAGCAGTCAGATGGTTTATGCAGAAAGCTGGAAAAATCATGTATTAGTCCAAAACCCCAAAAACCTTGGGATAAAGATGCCTGGGAGATTGCACGGGAGTCAATTAAATTAGTGAAGAAACTTGGAGCTGGTCAGTTTGGAGAAGTTTGGATGGGTAAGTTTGAGTCTTTGATTTCCTTAGCACTTCAAAAAAGGATCTTTTAAATGTTCAAAATGTCACTGAGATATAATTATTTGCAGTTTCAAGTATCCATATTCATCTGTGGTGTTATTACTTAGATTTCATTGGCATAACACCAGAGATGAATTTGGCCCGATATATATTTTTGCAATCAGCATATTAAGTCCTAAAAGATGCCCTCTCATTGGGAAAACCAGTGGGAGTAGTAGGATGGGCAAACAAACTCCCTGAGGAATTTTCTCCAATAGCTTTCGTTGTGGGTTAGTTCCCCTATGGAAGAAACAGAAACACTGTAGGGCTATGCAGATGATATGTAGTACCCACTGTCTGTCTTTTTTGGGAAAAAAAAGCCATGGTGCAATAATTCCACTATAAGGACAGTTCTATAGGAGAGATGGTTTGTTAGTGTAGCTGTACCAGCAAACCCTCCTAGAGAAGAAACAGGTGATTCCAGGAATGTGGGGGGAGCACAGAGGATGCAGGAGTGAGGGCAAGGGGCCCAGGGAAGGAGGCTGGGAGGCCAGGCAGGGGACAAAGGTCCATCTGGGGCAAAGAGAGTGATGTGGCGGCAGCTTCTCCCAAAGGGACAGATCTGCGCTCTCCAGCTGGTGGCTCCTGCCAGGGCTGTGCCGCGCCTCCCCCACAGCTGGTCCCTGTGGGGGCCGCAAGGCTTCAGGGGCTGGCCCCAGTCTCCAGCTGGCTCCCTGCCCTGCAGCTGGTCTGGGGAGGGGGACGAGGCCTTGGAGGCTGGACTTGGCATACAGCTGTCCTTCCCCCATCCTGCAGCTGGTCCGGTGAGGTGAGGCTCTGGGGGCTGGCTATAGCCTCCAGCAGCCTCCCCGTGACCCATCATCTGTGAGTGGGGAAGGGTCGAGGCTTCAGGGGCCATTCCCAGTCTCCAGGGGCCTCCCCCACAGCCTGCAGGCTGTCCAGGGGAACGGGGCTGGGGACTGGCCCTGGCCTCCACTGGTCCCTGCCCAGCCTGCAGTCTTGTAGGCTGTCCGGGGCTGAGCCATGGTTCCTGGCCCCAGGTTCTCTTTGGGGAGGTCTCCTGAGTAGAGTCAGGGGGCCCCAGGTGGTGGGGGCAGGGCAAAAGGCTGGGGATGGGACCTCCTCCCCGAACTGTTTTGGGGCAGAAGGGTCACTTACCTGTTCCATTGCAGAGCGCCAACCCCAGCTGGTGCGGCTGCCCCCAGTGGTCACTTTGAAGTACAGCTCTCTCCTGCACTCACTGTCCCCAGTGCTGACTGCAAGCATCACGTCCCTCCTCTCTCTGCCCTGTCTCCATTATCTGGAAAATAGTCCCATTCCCAGCACTTCCCATTTCCCTGGCACAACCAAACTCTGACTGTGCTTTAAGTTAGAGGAATCTGCTTACCAAATTTGGTGGCCCTAGCTCTTATTGTTTAGGGGGTGTTCTTGAGCAAATGGACTCAGAGGCACAGATCTCTAAAATGTATATAGCTAGGCAGGTAGATAGTGATAGATAGAGATATATACAATATGCACTGTTGGAGCATTTTCATGACTTTCTGTACCCTCTGTGAAATCATTTCAAAGGGCTATAATCATAAGGGCCTTCCACTGGCTCCAGTGGGACACTCTTAAATTTACAAACTGCATAATACTTCAGGCTTTGGTCCAGCATCTTTTGCCTGATGTCTCTGCCTTTACAAAATACTCTTTTAAAATTAGGGCAAAGATGTGCACTGGATCACTTGAAATACAAAAGAAAATGTATGTATTTTTGGTGTTAGTGCAGAGCTTCAGTATCTCTTAGTAAAGAGAAGACTGGAAAGTAGCACATAGGAATTGTTCTACTGGATCAGAACCAGTGGTCTGCTTAGTCCAGTATCATATCTCTGGATATGTTAGAATGTCTGAAGACTCAAAAGTATGACACTTACTATCCTTTCCAAAAATGCTTAGCATTAATTACAATAACCCTAGTTATTCCTGTTATCCATCTAATTATACAATTGTTTTTTGTTCTTGGCTTCAACAACTTCCTGTGGCAATGAGTTCCACTGTCTAATTTCCATATATGTGAAGAGTATTTACTTCTGTGAATTCTGAATTTGCCACCTTTTTAATTTCACTACGTTCCCTTGCTTTTGTGTTATGAGAACAGAAGTTGCTGATTTACCTTCTCTGGGCATTCATTATTTTATATACTTATGTCCCTTCTTATTCATCTCTTCTCAGGAAAACCAATCTAGTCTTTCCATCTATCTTCGTGTCCCTAATGCTACTCTTTACCCTTCTCTGAATCTCTTCTTCACTTTCATAGGTCATCTTTAAAGAATTTTAAATATTTTAAGCAGTTTAAAATGTTTTTAAATACTAAGATACAGAGTAGATGATGCATTTCTGAGCAATGGAAGTGTGCCTGGAAGCTTGGCAGGAGGCACAAAGCTAGGCCAGGGTGACTTTAGCCATCTAAAATGGAATAACAGTCTCATGGAAACACACTATTTGGAATGTTTGTTCTGAATGGTATGTGTGTATGTAAAAGTAAAACCTCTAGATCTGTATATTGCCATGGGTGTGGCATCTTTGATAGTCAATCAAAAAGCTCTAATTTTACTTTTAATCTTTGACTAAAGAACATACTACTTGCATTCTGATTATATATCTGTATTATGTTATGATTGAATGCAGCTTTCATCTTCCCTCATGAGAGGAAACCTGAGAGAGCCTTTAACTGTGAGGCCCATGAGTGATGCTTTCTCACTAGTTAAGACAAGGGTCAGCTATTGTGCATTTTTCCCTAAGTAATATATCAAGTTTATAAATATTGAGACTGACTCTGAACTGCTGTAGAAAAGCCAGTATGGTATGCTGTCATCTGTTGAAATTACAGCTAATTTCAGGAAGTTACTAGTTCTGCATATACATGCACAAAAATTTAAATGGGGGTGTTTCTGGTTCAAGATGTTTCCTCTTGTTTATGTGATGATCTTGACGTCTAAATTAGGCTTAATATTTTCCTCTGTGGATTGTGTTACATTATGTGGGAAATTACTGTACTGTGAAGTTGAGTAGCGTGTTTCCTCTTACTCTCTGCGTTTTTTCTGAAGCAAGAGAAGCTGATTTGCATGGTGGGGATCCTTTCTAGTCACGTATGTTTAATCTTAGAACAGAAGAAGCTATCGCTGGAAAAGACCGATTAGAGCAAGATTGTAATAAGCACCATGGCCGCATTATTAATAGTCAGCCCCTTAACTCTTCCATTAATTGTATAATGGCATTTGGAGATAACATGGTCATAGTCTCTCAATGATAAATTACTTTTGCCTTTATGGGACAAAGATGATTTTTTTTAAGCAATAATATGTACCAGGTAGAAACTATAATCTATGGCTTGATTTCTGAAGAAATTGTTGTTAGCAAAACGAGTGTAACTAGTTTTATAGTTAGAAAAGGGTGGCAGGGAGGAGAGGTTATATGAGAGAGAGTGATCACATCTGATGGCAGTAGTATAGTTATGAATCTGTCAGCATCTCTTATGTTTCATTTTTTTCCACGAGTTTATAGTTGTCATAAACATTCCCCGTGGCTTTTAAACTTGGGGTAAAAGGTTTCATCTATGATTTCTTTTGAGTTTAAAAGAAGTTGACTTGACTCATAGGCTAACTCAAAACACACACACATTTGGCTATGGCTCCTTTTGAATATGTATATGAAGTGATGGCCGTTTGCTCTTTTTATGTGCCTGAAGGAGGAACTGGTAGAATTCTGTTGTGTGTGTTCCTATGGTGATAACCACTCCAATGTTCTCATGACTGAGCTGGGTTAGAGGTGCAGATGGAAGATGTCCTGTCTCCATGGCAGCTGGGGGAACTCCAGGGTCAGCTCTATCAGGTCTCGGAACGAAGGACTCGTTGGCCAATGAGGAGTTATCAATAGTGGGAAAGGTGACAAATACTTAACGAAGGCTCACTGGTCAACAATGCAGTGAGGCATCTGCCCCCCATGGATCAGGGGGTCTGTCTTCCTTGTGAAGTATTTTGTCCTTTATGTATTTGTACAGTTTGGAAACAGGTTGATTTAAGGGAGGCCGAATGTCTGAAGGATGAAATAAAAAAACATCTGACTTGGGCACAATTCAGAGTTGTTGACCTTGACCTGAATCAGTGAAGTCCAACCTAGTTTATAAACTCTCTTAAGAGTCAGTGGGCTGTACTGAATGACTTTTGTGCCATAACAATTCCTTTCTTTTCTAGCTTACTATAACAATAGTACAAAGGTGGCTGTGAAGACTCTGAAGACTGGAACTATGTCCGCGCAAGCATTCCTGGAGGAAGCCAACCTCATGAAAACACTTCAGCATGACAAGTTAGTCAGGCTGTATGCTGTAGTCACCAAAGAGGAACCTATTTATATTATAACAGAATTCATGGCAAAAGGTGAGCGTGATTGGTCTCTGTAAGCACATCTTAATTAAACATCAAATCAAACTGTAGTAACAAACAAGGGGAAAAATAGTTGTGTTAATTTTACTCTATAGTTTTTATATATGCAGTTAAATTCATGAAAAGTCCTGTTGACTGGCCCTATTTGAAGAACTGCAAAATGTTTATGAATAATTACTACACAATGCTAGTAAGGGTTGCCAAATCAGAATTGGGTCCTGTGTAAACAGATCTTATACTTGTGTTCTACTGCCAAAGAGCTCAGCTTCCTTTGATTTTAGACACAATTTTTGTGACTTTTCAAAATGTTGCCATTGATTCTCTGATGGGTGATTCTCTGAGGACAACTTTGCTGATATTCCTTAGAATGGGAAAAATTGATTACTCAAATTAAAAAAAAAAAATGTAAAAAAACAATGCTGAACTCAGGAGAAGCTTGACCTTTTAGTATTGCATCACAGAAAGCTGCAAAGCTGATCAGCTGAGATATCGGACCAGCATTGTTATTATAACATGTAAAGGAACTGTCTAATTGTGGCGGGCTTAAAACTATGCTAAAACAAAACTTGGACTGCTAAAACTCAACCACACAGAAGTTAGTGAGGCTGGTTGTAGACATGTTACTTTATTTTACTTGAGAACTGTGCTGATTTATTCTTTCCACATTGGAACAGGTAGTTTGCTGGATTTTCTGAAGAGTGATGAAGGAAGTAAATTACTTCTACCAAAGCTAATTGACTTCTCAGCTCAGGTAAATGGCTCTCTTATAAAGAAAACTAAAAAGTATTGAGTGTCTTGGAGGCTGAAGCTCATATCAGACACTGTTGAAAAAATCTGTTGTAGTAACAGTGGACTTTCCATTTCCCAAGACTTTTTGGTGTGATGAAATAATGTTCAGAACTATTTTTGTGGGAGATAGTGAGATATCTATTCTTTTTTTCTATGAGTATATATGATTAAGCCTGCATGTTAGCATTAGCATGTCAATTTTATTGTGAGTTATATCTCCATTTTGTTTGAAGAAGAGAGGGTTATTTTCAGTTCTTGAAGATACATGTAAAGGAGTAGTCCTAGTTTCATATAGTACATGCATTTGCAAATCTTTAAAATAGGGTTAATAAATGGATTCTTCTTTTTTACTTGAGCTGTCAGCTAGTAAAGAAATTCTGC
This sequence comes from Rafetus swinhoei, assembly GCA_019425775.1. Taxonomy (NCBI): domain Eukaryota; kingdom Metazoa; phylum Chordata; order Testudines; family Trionychidae; genus Rafetus; species Rafetus swinhoei. The sequence continues at coordinate 66,138,940 of CM033424.1, read as the reverse complement.
TGAGTATAACAGATCACCACTTTCAAACTGATTTTGGAATATTTTTTTCTATAATTGAAACGTATGTGAAGGATGCTTTCAGAATACTAACACCTAAACCAACTGACAGCCCGAGATACAAAGGATACGTGAGATACATGATGTATTGGGGGTAAAATTTTTCAAAAGCACTAACATGACTTGGGACTCAAAGTCCCACTGAAAAGTCAATAGGGCGTATGATACTAAGGCTACATCTAGACTGCATTGCTTTTCCGGGATACCTCCAGTATCCCGGAAAAGGAACACTGCGTCCAAGGAAAACGTGTCCGCTTTTTGGAAAAAAATTTGAAAAAGCGGATGTACTCTTTCGCCGTCCCTGTTCTACAAAGCATAGCTCTTTCTGTGTTGAAAGAGCACTTTTTCCTGAAATTTAGTGTCATATAGACACACCAAATTTTGGAAAAGCCTCTTTCGAAAGTAAATCGGAAAAAGATGCAATTTGCAGTATGCAAATTGCATATCTTTTTCCAGTTTAACACTGCAGTCTGGGACGTAGCCGTAGTCATCTTTCTACTGTTGAATGTTTTAACATATACTACTAACTTACAATAGTTCTTTGCTTCTGGTAGGGTATTGGTTTTTGTGAGTGTTAGACTAGTATAGACTCTATTTTGTACTGATTTGTGCATGAGGAAAGTCAATAGAAATATTAAATAATGTAATGACAGTCAAAAGTTTAATGTGGTCAATATATAAATATATATGAGTTAGACTTATCATGGATACACAGGTTGGTAAAAGCCAATGCAGTGAAGCCATTCAATTGAAGGCTCCAGTGTTTGAGACTGCCTTACTCCACAACCATTGGTTCAACCTGGCTGCAGGTTTGGTAGCTTGTCTGAACTATCTGTGGAAGTAACTTTTGGATATGTTGCAATGGAGTGGCTGCTGGGAAGAGGGCTTGAGGTGTGGGGTCTGGGTGGGAGAGAGGGTGCAGGAGTGGGATGGGAGAGCTGAGCAGGAGGTAGGGTGCAGGAGTGGTTGGGGATGGGGGATGTGGGCAATGGGGGTGCTTACCTGGTGCAGCTCCCCGGGAATGCACATGCTTCTGTGTCCCCTGCATCTGAGGTTCCCCACCCTTGAGGTATAGGAAATATATTGATATTTAGACTTTATAGGTAACAGAAAGGGACCTAGAGACAGTATAAGTATGAGCAGAAAATAATAAAATGAAAAACTGGGGGAAAAAATATAATGTAGATAGGAAAATATCCTATAAAATATGTATATTCAACAGGAGAGGGGACATATGAGAACTGATAAGGCTAAGAGAGACCCAGATGCAGACACGTAGCTTTTTTGGCAGATAATAAATTCAATGCAATTTTGACTGTGTGTGCAAAAGCAACAGATGACGGACTGGACAGGTTTTGGTGTATTTGGAATATTGTGTTTGGTTCTGGGCACCACCATAGAAGTAATTCAGATCCTGGAAAACTTGACTTATGGGGAGAGAAGATCTAAAAAGCCAATTGTGTAGAATTTGGCTCAGCAGCAGTGGAGGTGATGGGACAACTCCGTTGTACAAATATCTGAAGGGTGAAAACACCTGTGGGGAATGAAGACTTAAACTTTGATCCTGCAGTGAGCTCTATGCGCATTGACTCCTGCATGTCAGGCAGAGCCCATTGAAGTCTTGGCGTCTCTGATTCAATACCTTATTTACCCCCTGCTCCACAGAACTACATATGAAGGCATGCAATTTTTTTTAAAAAAGAAGGAAAATTGGAACACCCCCGGAAGGGGATGTGGAGAAAGCCCTATCAGGACTTTTAATACTACAGTGAACAAAGCACTAGAGAAATGTATGCTAGGGATCAGTACCTGGAAAACAGAAGGGATGAAGGATTATTTCTACTGCTAACTTGTTTGATTCAAGTCCTTTAATAAAATTCATCATTCTTTGGGGTCTGACAGAGCTACACTTTGTTTTCAAGCTGTCGTGTTCACCTTCTAAGATATTCATCTTTAAATAATGGTAACTTCACAGCAGAGCTGTGAGTAAATTGAGTGGTACAAACTCACTTTTCAAGAACGTAGACTGTACTAAGGGGAGGGATGAAAAACACATTTAATACATTTTTCAGGATGTGCTTGGCCGAGCGTGGGTTTATATCTCCATGCTTATCCTGAGGGGAAAAGAAATTGAAAAGCTGTGTCTCAACATAAATAAATAAAAGGAAATTCCCATTAATCTGCTTAAGCCAAGACTAGCACATTTTGCTTTGGATGACACAGACTTGAACTGTGTATGGCAGTGTAATTCACACCTCTTTGACAGGCTGTGTGCCAGCTTAGTCCAGCTTCCCGAGGGGTGGGGGAAGAGGCGAAAGGGAGAATACAGTAATAGCATGAGGTTTTCTCTTGGCTTGTACATTCACTTGCTATTGCATCGTGCTGGCATTTTTTATAAACACACAGCTCTTTGGTAGTACTGTTATCTTGTGAATACCGTAATGCAGCTGAGCATTGGTGCTGTGTGTGTGTACACATAATCTGTTTATAAAAGAACCAGCACTCATTGCAGAGTAACAAATTAACCAAGATTGTATGGTGCAACAGGAAGAAAGTAAACAGGAAGCAGTTCCCCTCAGTAGCATGTTGCTGACTTATCCAGAGGAATTGTCTGGTGATCTGAAGTGGCCTGTCAGATAGGGAGGTGTAAGAAAGAGAGAGGATGTGGTCATTGAGACTGACAGCACAAAAATAGCTACAGAGTTTACTGGCCCTTAGAACCAAACACTCAGAGGAACACTGCCGTCCTGCTGATTTCTTACAGCATCATTTGTGTCAATTGAATTGTCATTTCCATCACAAGCCCCATTTTCAAGATTTTATAACCCTAAAGTTTTAGTTCACAATCATTTAGGGGAAAAAATATCTGCAGTCAGAAAAGGACTATTTTAGATCTATAGAGGTTATAGTGTATTGCTTGTTTCAGATACTTTTTAAAACAAAACAAAACAAAACCCTCTATCTAAAATAGGCCTAACTTTAATAGCTGTCACCTTTCAAGCAAATTCAAGTCAAATTCATTGGGCTTTCACTAGAGACCTGAGCTGAAATTCTGGCTTGGCTCACATATACTATACAGTTGTGTTCTCTAAACCTAGAGCCCAATATGATAGCCCTAATTTTACTGCTTTGTTAGCAGACCTTGTAAGTTCATTGAACCACCCTCTAATAATAATAGCTAAACACCAATCTTATAATACATACATGCCCAGCGCACATTTGTTTTAGTGTTCACCTGCAGGCCTCAGGAAATGTGTTGCTGCCTATTTTTTTGAACAGTCATATCTTTGTCAAATAAAAAATGAAGTGAAAAAGAAACACTGAACAGCTCACAATTCTTCACTGAGGACTACGTCTATACAAAGCTTAAATCGGTAGTCATTTTTTGCTTTAGCTTTGCCTAAAGAAAATTTGATTAGGACTTTTTGAAATAAAATTTTACCCTCTGGAGCAGGGGTGAGGAACCTAAGGTGCAGGGGCCAGATGCGGCCCCCAGCTTGTCTGGATCTGGCCCCCGAGGCTCAGGGCTCCTCCCCAGCATTGGGGAGCCTGTGCTGGTGCTCCAGTGCCCTCCCGCCCTCCATGGGGCTGGAGCACACAAAATCTATTAGCCTGGGCCCCCCCCCCAAGGCTCTGGTGTGGGAAGGGAATGTGGGGAGTGTCTTTCTCCTCAGTTGGGGGCCCCCTCAGTGAAAAGGGGTTTTTTTTTGTTTGTTTCTCATTTGTGTCTGGACCCTGACTGATTTTTCTGTGGGTCAATGGCCCCTGACCCAAAAAAGGTTCCCCGCTCTGGAGGGATGCTGTCCATGTTCCAGGTTGTGTGGGGATGGGATTGGGGAAGGGGACAGATGGGAAAATCAGCTTTTGCTAGAGTCCAATCACAGAATTTTAAAGATGAATGTTATGAGTTTGTGAAACCAGCTTTTGTGTTATAAAGGCAATTTTCCAGTTTTACCTATAACTGATGTTACTAAGGATCAGGATCAAAACAGGGTGCAGAGTTTTTTGTTGACTTCAGTGGTACAGAACTGGGCATTGAAAGTGTAGAGTATGCCAGAAAGGATGTTTGAAATAATAATGGAGAAGCAAAAATCAGAACTGAACTGTCTTTTACAGAGTCCTTCGCTAGCTGCTTGTTACACCATTTGTCTTGCATAGCTAGTAATATGCCAGCTGATTGTATAATTTCCTTAGCCTATTGCTCGTAGCTGACACAATTTATAAGCAGTACCACCTCCCTATAATCTTTTCTGCTTGTCAGCTATGGGACTGAGCAATTTCAAGGTGCTATACGCTCTCTGGTCCCCATTCATCACTTTGGAAATCTATTTTATATTTTGAAGAGTTTGTTTATGTAAAATAAAGTTATATTTGCAATTACCTACAGATACCAAATTTTGCACAAACAATTCTGCCACTTAAATTAGCTGAATGCACTACTTTTTACACTGGAATATGCTGGGTGAAAGGTTTAAATGATTATTATTTTTGTTTTTCATTGGAAAAGTGTCATGACTATTATGATTAGAGTTCATAAAAAATATTTGCTAACAAAATTAAAATCGAATTATCTATTCAGTTATCATTTTAGTGTAAAGAAAATTTTTACTGTTACAAATCACAAAATAATTCAAATTAGTTGTGGAAAGAGTAATGAAAGCTTTATGACGGGTAGGCAATTTTTTGCTGGGGGCCACTTTAAAAATGTTTGAAGTGGCCCCGGGCCGCACTGGAAGGGGTGGGGCCTCAAAAGGAAGGGGCATGGCCAGGATGCTTTGGGTTTCCACACCCCCAGACCATGAGTGGTCTGGGGGTGGGAAAACCCCTTTGCCCCCCCCTTCCCACTAAGCACCATGCCCCTGGTGGTGGGAGGAGACTTCCCGTGCTCTCCCACCCCCCAGCCAATCAGGACCTGGGGGCAGGGGAGCACATGAAGCCTCCTCTCACCCTGCAAGGAACAAGCGGCACTTCTAAGTGCCTCACAGGGTGGGGGCAGGGTGGAGGAATGTCCACACTGCAATCGTGTTTTCAGAAAAAAATCAAAAGAACAGAAGGGGTTTTCCGACATAGGCTTCTTCCTCGCAGAAGGAGGTTTACCATTCTCCAAAAGAGCTCTTTGAGAAAAGTGCGTATGGATGGGGAAGAGGGAGTTCTTTCGAAAGAAGAGGAAAGAGGAGAAAGCACAGGTGCCCTGGTGGCCATTCCGTCCAGAGTAATCACAGCTTACATGTGAGATAGCATCCACACTGAATGGATGCTATCTTTCGAAAAAGGAGATCGCATTTTTTATTTGCTTTGGTAGAGTGGATGCTCTTTCGGAAGCAGTTTTTTCAGAAGATCTCTTCCGGAAAAGCTTCTTCTGAAAGAAGCCTGCAGTCTAGATGTTGCCCCAGTTCGAAATATTCCTCCAGCTCCTTTTGCAAGCCATGCTAGCAAAGCTTGTTAATATAACAGTCTGAAGCTAATTCAGAATATTTATGCTCTCCTGTCTCCACTCACAACTGGCAACAGCTCCCTCCTTAACTATTTAACTAGCACAGTCAGAGGTGTGTGTGTGTGTGTGTGTGTGTGTGTGTGTGTGTGTGTTTGCTGGGAGGGCAGTTCCTTGTTCCCAGAAGGTACGGAGACTAAGGTAGAAGGAGTGGGGCTGAGGGCAACTTGGAGTGTGCCATGTCCCCTGACCTCCCCAGCCAGCCCTCAAAGACACCCAGAGCATGCTATGTGGTACTCCAGTGTCTAAGGGTCTGGGTGGCTGGGAGCTCCAAGCCCTTTTGAATTGCTGGGCCCCAGGGCAGTTGCACCCTTTACCCCCTATTGATGGGTCTGAGCTCAGCTAACAAGCTCTAATTGCTTCATTAGTGGATTTTGTCATGGTTCCAAAGCTATTGGGCATCAAAGCTTCCAGGTGCTGACATTTCTCTAATTTCAGAGATTACGTTTATTTGTTTACTTCTTGCCCCAAAGTTAGTGACGCTTTATTACTTTATAATCCCCTTCTGCTTCAACAGTGAGTTTCTAAAGTCCTTTAACCACGTACTGCAAGTAAGCTAACTGCATAGGCATACAGCCTCTATCTTCTAACTGCTTAGATAACTCTTAACAGAGTTTCTACTGAACGTGCTCAGGTTTCCATTCTGAAATACTCCAAACATTGTTATTGTAAAAACAATCCTATTCGGTCTTAGCAGAGCACATACTTTTCATTAAGACCTGTTTACTTCCCTGGTCCAAGTTTGCACATTCATTGCTCTATGTAGTGCAGTTGTAGGTGTGTCAGTCCCAGGGTAGTAGAGACATAGTGGTTAGGTAATATTTTTTTATTGAACCAACTTCTGTCCATGAGAGAGAGAAACCAAAAATCTTGGGTCAATGTTGTAATCCTTTTTCAGTAGAAATAAAATAAAATGAACCAGAAGAAACATGTAGCAATTTATTTTGTCATCATTCTTCTCCAACATTAGAGGTCTCACATTTTTTTTCAAGTTCCTTTTTTTTGGTAACATTACATTCTGGTAACTGATTACCCAACAAACTACTCTGTTTCATCTTCCTTAGTTTTGTGTGGGCATTTTGCTCTGTTTAGAATACAAAGCAGTTGTCCAAGCTGGAAGAATACAGTGCAGCCTTCCCTGCTCAAGTTTTTGCTCACATCTTTAGCATAAACATGGTACAGAATAAAAAGAAATACTAATAAAAAAAGGCCTTTTATAGTTGTAACAAAACAAAACCTGGAGTATATTTCTGGAGAATTGTAGACTGCCGTCATTGTTCACCATACAGCTAACCAATTAACATCTTGATCCCATCAGGATTAAATGTTAATTTTTTTTTTTAACAAAGTGATAGAGACCTCAATTTTTCTTCCATTGGCTAGACCGGGGTGGGTAATAATTTTTTGCCGGGGGGCACTTAAAAAATGTTTGAAGTGGCCCCGGGCCACTCTGGAAGGGGTGGGGCCTCAAAAGGAAGGGGCATGACCAGGATGCTTCGGACTTCCTTCCCCTCCCCCCCACACCATGATTGGTCTGGGGTTGGGGGAGTCTGTTGGCCCCCCCCCCTTTCCACTAAGCACCATGCCCCTAGTGGTGAGAGGAGACTTCCTAATTGGCCTGGGGTGGGGGAGTGGCAGGGCCTCTGCAGGCCGGATCAACCCGGATCCAGCCTACGGAGGCCCCTTGGCCCTCCCCTGGGCTAGACATTACTTAAAGAAATCTAGTTCTGGCTAATTCTAGGCTAATGAAAATCCCATTTAGAGTGATCAGTACCATGCCCATTTAGTGGCTCCCAATCCTGTGTAATGTCCTATACTCTCAGCCCAAATTTACTGTGTACTTGTCTATGTAGCTTTGCAGTAGGCAGGCTGGTTGGTTCTGCTGTGGGAGGCTGACTAGTTTAACATTCTGATACTGTGTAGCCTTTAGGACTGGAGAGTACTCTTAGAAAAAGATAATGAGACTCCTCCTTCACCCACCCCCAGCCTAGAGTTGTGCCTTAAACCAGGGGTGGGGAACATTTTGGGGGTTGGGGGCCACTGACCCAGAGAAAAATCAGTCAGTGATAGGCAAAGTGAGAAGCCCCTGACTGAGAAGGAGAAAGACACTCCCCAAATTTCCCTTGCACACCAGAGCCTAGGGGGGCCAAGGGAAGTAGATTTTGTGTGTTCCAGCCCTGCAGGTGGGTGACGGGGGGCTGGAGTGCCAGCGTGGGCTCCCCAATGCTGAGCCGAGGTGGCCAGATCCAGGCAAGTCAGGGGCCACAGGTGGGCCCCGGACCTGAGGTTCCCCACCCCAGCCTTAAACAGTTTAAACTCAAAATTCAACTGAATTATTGGCTTCTTTGACAGCCTAGGCACCAGATTCTCCCAGTGTAGTGTGGCCACTGGTCAGTTCAATCAGCCTCTGAAGTTTGGTGAATCTGTTCCAGGAGAATGATGATGCTGTAGGGGTGTCTCTAGTAGTACACAGCTGACAATGGCTCTTACGCTATTCTTCTCTCTGCTGCAACATAGCAGGGCCAAGGGAACATGGCTGGGATGCCCAGTACTATGCTGATCTCCAGCTGTGGCTTCTGACCCTTAGAGCTGCCAGGGCAAATCGGGGCAACTCTTTGGTTGATCTCTGTCTGTAGAATCAGGATAGAGGGGACAATTAAGCCACATTTACACACAGACATTCCTGGCTTGCACTCTAGACTGTATGACAAGAACAAAGGATAAGAACCTTAATTTTAAACTTAAATTAGTAAAGGGCTTTAAATGCTCCCTCTTAAAGAAAGGTTCCTGTAGGTGCCGTGTTGAGTGACTGAGGTGCTCAACTACAATCTTGTAGGTCAGGGATTTGAATCTTGCTTGATCTCGCATTGAAAAGCCATCTGAAGTTCATACCACTGCAAAATGGATACCTCTTCCATGAGGAAGTCAAAAGCAGTTGGGTGTGATCCTGGCCACATTGCTCCTTTGTGAACCCTTGGCTATGGAACTGACATGTCTTTAGAGCAGTGTTTCCCAATTTTATTTGGCCACGGAACCCTTTTCAGCTTAAAAAAATTTCAAGGAACCCCTAGTGTTGCCAGGGTAAAATTTGTCAAGGAAAAAAAAAAAAAAAGCCTACCAAAATTTGCTGAGCCAAAAAAAAAAGTCCCACTAGAATTGGTCAAGCACAAAAAAAAGCTGCAAAATAGACTGTCACTTTAAGAAGGTGCAGGGGAGTGCTGCGTTTTCGCGGAACCCTTACTTTCGATTCACGGAACCCCAGGGTTCCACGGAGCACCAATTGGGAAACACTGCTTTAGAGACTCAGCCTGAAGAGCCATTGACCTAGGGAAACTCTGAGGTGAAACAACAGTCAAATTCAGTTTGGTAACACCGGAAATGCATATTTTTATATACAGCCTACAAAAATAAAAAGGAGCATCTGTTTTAGCATGCCATTCAATGTGCATTCTTTGTAAGTTAACATGTAACTCACAGCATTGCAAACCATGCTGAAATCACATGTTGGAGGAAAAATGATGGGGGAAAAAATATTAGACCTCTTTCTGGGATGGAAACCAAAAGGGAAAAAAGGACTATGTGTGACTTGAAATACAGTGCTGTCAGGGCTCTGAGGTTCTTCAGTCTTGTTTGCTCTTTCATACTACGTGCATCTTTTACAAACTGAATAGTGCATAGTGGTTTATCCTATACACACCGTTTAATTTCAGCTTTGAATTTTGCCTCAACCTCTCTGACATGAACTATACCACACATTCACTAAATTAACCCATTTATAGGCTCTTTCATCCTCTTAAACTGTAATTTGTGTCCGAGAAATGTGAGAATCCCATTTGCATATTGTCAAGTATCCCTTCTATTCCTTTTATACTTTTCAAAAAAATACTATGACTATAAAAAATGGTTGGAAAGTATGAAATATTTGCTCCAGCAGCATTCAGTACTCTCTGCTGTATCTTCCAACAGTCGTTTTAATTAGCACTCATCATAGTGCTTTTCATTTTGAAACTACATACGCTTGCTAATTTAATTTTCCACAACACCCCAGTGGCTGAAGTAAGCATCCTCTCAGTTTTACAGAGGAGGGAATTGAGACACAGATTACAGTAAAAAGCTAGTCTAAGGTCACAAAATAAATCAGTGGCAGAGCTGAAAAAAGAATGCTGGCTCCCAAACTTATGCAATGTCCGTTCCTCCTCTTCCTTCCCCCGCCCAATTTACTGGGTACTCATTTATGTTGCTTTGTAGTAGTGAGGCTGGTTGGTTCTGCTATGGGAAGCTGGATTGTTCATCGTTCTGTTACTGTGCACAAAGTTTTACTATTTGGGGATTGGATTTTAAAAAATGGTCCTGGAAGCCTGGCAATAATTATTTAAAGGGAGGGAATAGAATATTATTTGTTTAGTAGTAATAGACATGCAGTACATGTGGAAAGTGTGGAAGTACTCCATATCCTAGGGAGGGTTGCCAGCCCTCCAGGATTCTCCTAGTGTCTCCAGGAATTAAAACATAATCTTTAATTAAAGATTATGTTCTGTGATGGAACCTACAGGAATACATTCAGCCAAAACTGACACCCCCACCTACCATATAGGCAATACAATCAAAACAAAAACCAACTTCATAGCCTTATCTAAAATTTGCAAGTAGCTGATAAACAGCTGTTTGGCTGCTGAATTTTATACACAAAAATATCTTTATGTGAGTGGGTGAGAGTGGCTTCATTTTCCCTTTGTCAGAATAACACAATATAATCAGGCCCATTTCAATTATTTTAGTAACCTATTTCAAAATACAGGTTGTAACTCTGCAATCGAGAGTTCCCTGGTCCGGCATCATTGAGTGACCCCCAAGAGAGCACTCGTAGGGATGTGCCGTCCGGGTTGGGGCCAGGAGCATTGTCAAACTAGGGGGCCAAAATGTTGCCCCAGAGGCAGCAGAGCTGCCGGAAGGCATGCAGAACCCCCAGTTCTGTGAAGGGGGGGAGAGCATAGCTCCCTGTTATGGAGGAGGGAAGCAACATGGCTGCCGGAGGAGAGCATAGCAGCCCCCTGGGCCACAGTGAGGATGCTATGGGGAGCACAGAAATACTGGGAAGAGCACAGAGCCCCCTAAAGTGGCAGCAGAGCCACTTGGTGGAGTGCGGAGCTCCTGGGCAGCAGTCGGGCTGCTGTGGGGAGGACGGAGCTGCCGGGCGGAACACAGGGCCCCGGGGGGCAGCAGGGCTGCTGGGCAGAGTGTGCAGCTCCCCGGGCATCAGCAAAGCTGCTGGGTGGAGTGTGAAGCCCCAGGCGGCAGCAGAGCCGTTGAGCAGGAGGAGGAGGAGGAGCCCCTGGCCACCAGTGGGAGCATAGAACACCAGAAGGCAGCAAAAACACTGTGGAGAGAATGGAACTCTGGACAGCAGTGAAGTCCCCTGCCACTGTGGGGAGAGTGGAATCCCAGCAGGAGAGTGGAGCCCGGGGTGTCAGCTAAGCCAGAGGGGAAAAGTAGAGCTCCCTTCCCCCAGCGCTGTGGGGAGAGCTGAGCCCTGGGTGGCAGCGGCGCTGTCGGGGGGAAAAGCTGAGCCCTTGGGATGGGGCAAGGGGGAAACAGACCCCCCAATGCATTGACCTCCCATGATCTGGCAAATTCCCTGATTCCCAAGGGTGCCAGATCAGGGAGGTCCAACCTGTACCTGTGAGCAACTGTATCTGTAACAATAGGCAACAAAGTCAGGGTTTTTTGACAAAAGATTCCTTACTAGATATATTAATACAGAACTCTGAGTAATAATTCATTTATATTACAATATAGAAATATATTTCCCTTGCCCCTCAGAAGCAATACAAGAGCTTGGGGAAGTCAGGGGTAATGGAGGAGTGTAGGGAGAAGGAAGTAATTGTCGGGAAGAAGCATTGGTGCATGCATGATTTGTGCATGATTTTTGAACTTCCATTTCAATGCAGACAAAAGATTGTCCTGATATGTCACTGGAAAAGAATGATATTTTGAGTCCAAATTGCTCCAAATGTGCGGATATTTTTTAACTTACAGGGCCGGATCTTCAACTGGTGTAAACAAGCTCTATTAACGTCAAAGATCTGGCCCCAATGTTTTATTGTGTTCGTTCTCTCTCTCTCTCTCTCTAAGGGTACGGCTACATTGCACGCTTATTTCGAAATAAGCTATTCCAGAATAGAAACTCCAAAATAGATTATTTCGAAATAGCGCATCTACACAACAAATGCCCCTTGAAATACCGCTGAGCTATTTTGAAATAGAGCGTCCACACTGCTTGGAGCCTCAATCGCATTTAAAGCCCCCCGGAAGCACTTCGGGCAGGGCATCAGGACAGCAGTCACTTCCTATAGATGCTGCCTGAGGCTATCTGAGACTGGTACTTTAAGGGACCCCCTGAACAGTTGTCTCAGGCTTCTCTCCTTTGCCTACCTCCTTGAGGGACAGCAAACCCAGTCCTTTGCCTACACTGGTTGCCCTTGCGGATACCACAGCACTCCAGCCATGGAGCTGGACCTGCCTCCAAGCAGTCGACAGCTCTTAGACCCCTGGCCACACCTCCTGCTGCAGTTACTGCAGGCTGTCTTCATGGCTCTGCAGGAACAGGACCCCCAGCTCATTGTGGGACACCTCCTCTCCTCTCTCTCCACGCACTGCTCATGCAGCACGACCCTTCCCCTGCACACTGTGCACTGCCGCTTCTGGCGACTGGACACCAGTTCCAACTGGTGGGACCTGCTCATCATGGAGTGGTGGGGCAATCAGCAGTGGCTCCAGAACTTCCACATGTGGAAGGACACCTTCATAGAACTGTGTGAATGGCTCACCCATGGCCTCATGTGATGGGACACCCACGTGAGACCTGCCATACCCCTCCAGAAGTGGGTTGCCATAGCCCTGTGGAAGCTTGCCACGCCGGACAGCTACTGCTTCCTCGGGAACCAGTTCGGTGTGGGAGATCAACCATCATGGCCATAGTCATGCAGGTATGGTGCTCTCATTCTATTGTCCCAGGAAGGGGGTGAACTGCTGGAATGGGGTTCCCTAAGGAAGGGGGGGGGACTGGTGGAGGCTCCCTCCCTGAAAGGGTTTTCAGTCCTGCCTTCACAAAACCCTGCTGGGGATGTGGTAGGTAGGGGGTTGGTCCTGGTGTGTATGTGTGGGTGCGGGTGGTTGGGCTCTGGGACCTCCCAAGAGCCCTGACAACCCTGTGATTCTCTGTCTCCTTCTACAGGTGGGGAAGGCCATCAACACTGTCCTGCTGTGCCAGCTCATCCTCCTGGGTGACTTAGACCCCATCATCACTGGCTTTGCAGCCATGGGCTTCCCCAACTGCGGGGAGGAGAACATTGATGGTGCTCGTATCCCCCCAGATCCCCAACCACCAGGTCTCCGACTGTATCAACCGGAAGGAGGACTTTTCAATTGTGTCGTAAGCCCGCGTGGACCACCAAGGCCGGTTCACTGACATCAATATTGGGTAGTCGGGGAAGGCACACAATGCCCACGTCTTCTGCAACTCCAACCACTTCCAGAAGCTGCACACTGGCACTTGTTTCCCCGACCACACCATCGGGGTCAGGGAAGTGGACGTGCCCATGTGCATCACGGGGGATGCTGCTTACCCTCTGCTCCCCTGGCTGATGAAGCCCTGCATGGGAAACCTTGACCGAAGCAATGAACGTTTCAATGCCAGGCTTAGCAGGGCCTGCATGGTTGTGGAGGGCGCCTTCAGCCATCTGAAAGGGAGGTTCCACTACCTCTTCACCTGCCTGGACCTTGGCAAGTCAAACAATTCCCAAGTGGTGGCAGCCTGCTGTGTCCTCCACAATATATGTGAGAATAAGGGGGAGATGTTCCTGCCAGGGTGGGGGGCAGAGGCCAAGTCAAGCCTTTGAACAGCTGCACACAGCTACCATCCAGCAAGCCCATCAGGAGGATGTGCGCATCCGAGAGGCCCTAAGGGAGAGTTTCACAAAAGGACCCCAGTGACACTCTGCCCTGGGCCTCCCACAAGGGGCCTCTGAATTGCCCTTCTGTGCCTTTCCTCCCACATCCCTCTCTTCCCCTGTCCTCCCTCCCCCCCCGCCCTTTCTTTTCCCCTGTTGATACAATAAAGCAGATCTTTTGTTTTGAAAAAAGAAACTCTATTTTGTGTTTAATTAGGGTAATTGTAACTGGGGAAAGAACCTGGGATGGAGGAGAAGAGGAAAAAAAAAGGGGAGGAGGGGAGTCTCAGGGATGGGATTGAGAGTGGTGCCTGCTTTGGGTGATCCCACTGACTTGTGTGCAGGGTCCTAGGCAGCCATGGGGAGGAGGGACTAGGGGGAGAAGCCAGAGGGGCAAGAGCTAGGGCAGGAGCAGCCACCAGGCGGTCCACGGCAGCGGTGTAAGCCATGCACATGGTCTGGGCCTGCTGCAAGAACTCCTGCCAGGTGGTCCGGTGCAGCTCCATGTCCGCTGCAGAGCATGCAGGCAGGTGATGTGCTCTCGCTGTAGATTTTCTTGGCGTTACCTTCACCTGCAGGTCACACAGGGTCTGGAGGCTGGCGCAGGAGGTGTGGGTTGCACCTCACTCGCAGCTGGTCCAGCTGTGAAGAAAAGTGAGAAGGGCAGTCATCCCAGGAGGCAGGGCTCATGAAGCCCAGCCCTCACCTCTGAGCCAACACAGAAAGGTCTCAGTTCAGACGATGGCGATGTGCTTTGAGCAAAGCCATCTGTGGCCTAAACAGTGGGCCCTGTCCTGCAGGGGCACGGACATCCCAAAGCAGAGCCTTGCTACTCCCACGTCCCGGGGACAAGCAGCATGGGAAGGCTGGCCAGGCTGGGGACCAGCAAATGGGAGAGGGGCAACGGTGCAACTTGGCTTCCCTCCATGCTGCTCATACACCGGGTCCAGGACTGGTGGTGTCCCACAGGGAGAGGACTTGTACCCCTTCCCACTGGAGGAGGGGAGTGCATTGGGGAAGGGGTGTGTGAGCAGCAGACGCCGCTTGCCAGAGAGGGTTGTTGCTGGGGTCCCCTCCACTTCCTCCGCCATGCCCACCTGGCCAGGGACCGGTGTCCTCTACCTCACCATGCTTGCCCAGGAGCACATGCTGCCCCGGGAGTGTGGGCATGCCATGTGTGGCCCTGCTGTGTGTGTGTCTGTGACCCCATCCTCCCTAATGGTGGCTTGTGGTGGAAAGGTCTCCCACCATGGTGTTGGGAGTAAAGCAGGCCTCTCCAGAATCCCTGTGAGCAGCAGTGGCAAGGTTCCTGCATGGCTGCCTCAATGCAGTTGTCTGCTCTGGACTGCCGCTCCATGTGCAGCCACGTGCACAGGCTGCTGTGCGATCCCCAGGCCGAGGAGGCCAGGCAAGGAGTGTGCAGCCTTTCACCACTCCCCCACCCTTCTCGTGTGTGCCCAGGAAAGGTAATCCAACTCACCTGATGGTCTTCCTTGGCTTTGTCCAAGCCCTAGGTGACATCCAGGAAGCTGATGACAGGCGTCTCCAGGCTGGAGTCAATGATGAGGAGAGGGGAGGTGACCTGCCCCCCTCCCAGGATGCCTTACAGCTGGGTGAAGAAGCAGCAGGTCTGGGGTGCTGCTCCGAACTGGGAACTCCTTTCCCTGGGCTTGGTATAGGCCCGACGGAGCTCCTTGACCTTCATTCTGAGCTGTGCCCCCTCTGAACCAGGCTGTCGGCCATGTGGCTGTACGCATTGGCATATCTAACGTAGAAATCCAGGACTTTGGACTGCTCCCCCCAGATCTCAATGAGATTTAGGATCTCCGTGTCAGTCCACAAGGGCGCACTCCTCTTCCAGCCTTGGGCAGGGGCTTGGGAGCCAGCTGCAACTGGGCTGGCAGCTGTGGAGGCTTCATAGTATGCTGCGGTTTGCCATGTCACAGGTAGGGCAGAGTAGGGCACTGCTGTGTGGCACAGGAATAGTAGGGCCTGCTCTTTCCCCCGTGGCTGCAGCTTTAAGGGCTGCAGGGGAAGGGGAACTATAGAGTTCTGATAAGTGTGGACAGAGTGGCCCAGCAGGGTACCTGTGAGAAGCTCTGGAGGCCACTTATTTTGAAATAACTCCAGCTGCACTGTCTATACACACCCTATTTCAAAATAATTATTTTGAAATAAGCGTTATTCCTCGTAAAATGAGGGTTACAGAAGTCAGAATAAGAAACCCATTATTTCGATATTATTTTGAAATAAGGCACTTGCTGTGTAGACGCTCACTTTGTTATTTTGAAATAACGCTGCTGTGTTGATGTGCCCTAAGTTCTTTCCTACAGCATTGCAGGGATATTGCTGGCAGAATTGTGGAAGTACCTACAGAAATTAAGTCACCATCACAGTCTGTTTCCCACAGTGTTGTATCCTGTTCATTGTGTCACATAATGGGAATGGTTTAAGTGTGTGGCAGAATGATAGGAAAGTTGATTACTTCAGTGACATTGATGCACTTTTCTGCCTTTCAGTGGAGTTATTGTCAAAGCAGACAAAACCAGTATCTGTATCAATTATAGTTTGCTCCCTGCTTCTTCCCAATACCCAAGTAATCCAGCTTGTGCCCCTCGCTGCACACAGAATTCAGTATTTCAATGTGTGGCTAGCCTGTAGATCTCCAAAAAAGTTCCTTTCTAATAAGTAGTCCATAGCCGATACTCCTTTCATTTTACTTATCAACAGATTACATATAGTATCTACTTCTGATCATCACAAATAGTGATAAAAACCCTATCTTGGTTCTGCATGAGAACTTTTATTTCTGTTTTGCAACTGAAACTCCACTCTCTTGTCTGAAAAAGCAGCAGTACATTGGTTTATAAGCAAAGGTTCACAATGGTGTATGTGTATGTGTGTGTGTCGGTCGGGGGGGGCGGGGGAGGAGGGCGGAATGGAATGCATTTTTTTTCCAGTGTCTGGACCCAAAAAGAGGAACAAAGAGAGTGTGCAGTTGCTGTCATAAATGCTTGCCAGTGCACTTGTCTTGTCCTTTGGGGACTTTTTAAAGACATTATCGGAAGTGGTGTTAATTTTTTTTAAAAAGTTTAGACTCTGATGCTCTGTGTAGTGCAAAATGAGGCAAGTTCCTGTAGACATGTAGCAGTGCAAGGCCAGCTGTGGAACACAGACTGGTGCTAACTTGTACTGATAAGTGGACAGCTAATGCACAGGAGGATGGGGTTGAAAAAAGTTCCCTGTGTTCTCTTTCTACCCCAGCACTCTCACAGAACAGACAGCAGTGTTTTCCTCGTACAATAGGAAGGGCATTATAACTTATCATCTGTAGGAGTTCAGCAATAGCTCTAAGCAGAGGTAGATTTTCAGTGAAACATACCATGCCCTGATACGGGCCCCCCCCAAATGACATGGGGGGGCCCCCAGGGCCGGGTGGTCCAGCACTGGGTCTGGCAACCCCCTTGCCCCACGAAGGGGGTGGCCACTTTGTGGAGGGAAGGGTAGTCCCTCTGCGGAGAGCAGGGCCGGCCCACAACATTTTGGCACCTGAGGCAGGGAGCTCAAATGATGCCCCCATTCCCGCTCACTTGGGCCAAAACTTTGAAAGGTCTCAATTCTGCCTTCTTCCTGTTCTACTCCTCTCATGGTACTGCTCTGCTACCTACATATGCACCAGCAGCAGACACAATTTTCTACACTCTGGGTCCTAGTGGCGCCCCCCCACAGTCTGGCACCTGAGGCGGCCGCCTCAGTTTGCCTCATGGTAGGGCCAGCCCTGGCAGAGAGGGCTGTGGGGGAAGTAAGAGAGCAGGGAGGAACATTGGTGAAGTTCAGCAATATTTAGATCTAAAACTAGATCAACAACTTTTTGATTAGAGGGTTTGACCCATTTTCTGTGCTGTGTCATGTATTGTCAGCAATATTGACAATTGAAAGTGCCTCTTTACAAAATATTACTTATGTAACCCTTCTGCCAGCAGCAGCCAGGGCTGGGCTCAATATCTAGGGGTTTCTCTCCATCCATCCAACACAGAACTGGCTCGAGCCTCCACCCAGTAACCTGGGAAAATCACACAGCACCCCTGGGTGCCTCTGAGAGGCAATGGTTCCCTGCCTGTAAGCACATAGTCTGAGTATAGAAAAGAAACCTTTAATAAAAAGGGAGGGAAGTAATGTGGCATTACACCACAAACCGAGTTCATAACCAAAATCATAAGTAACAGTGCCCCTCCAAGTAGGTTGGACAATGTCCTTTTCCTCTCAGGTTCTTAAGTCCAGCAACATAAACGTCTCCTTCACATGCCCAGCCCTTCTCTGCTCCCCACTCACAGTTGCTGCCCTTGGTCAGGGCAGACCCAGAGTTCAGAGGTGCATCCGCAGAGTTCACCTCCCAGCCTGAGTGCAGGGGAGGTAAGGAAGCATCTTATTCGCTCTGCTGGTTGCTCACCATCCACCTGCTCACTGCTCTTTGCTGCTCATTGCTGTTTGCTGCTCTCTGCTGCTGCCTTGCTGTCCATTTGTCTTGCCTTGATGCTCATTGTGCTGCCACCGCTCTGCTGGCCACTCACCGCATCTTCCATTGGCTTGTGGTGGATTTGACTCTGGGCCAAACCTAGTGATTTGAGCTCTCAGTGATTTCAGCTCTTGGCCCAAAGCACAGGCCAGCCACAAGAAATTCCAGCATCCACTGGAGTAAATTTAAAAATAATAAAAAGATTCCTTATGGAGTCTGCTCTAGTTCTGTCATTAGAAGTGTATGTGTGTGGGGGGGGAGGGGGCGAAACAGGTTCCACCAGTCTTACAGCTCATGCCTGGAGGGCATGCGGCCAGCTGATTCAGAGTCCTGCCCTTCCTTCAGTTAACATCACAGAGTTTTGGCAGAGGAAGCCTTGTCCGTCCAAGGTTATTTACACTGACGGTTTCTCTCCTTTGAACTGAGTTAAACACAGTCTGACTTTTCTGCATTCCCCCAGTAACTGCAAGCATTGGTGATCATATCTCACAATTCCTCCATTTAGTGTTAACACAATTTGTGACCCCCACAGTAGCTAAATTGGTTACAATGAGCAAAACACCATTCTAACAATTGAATATCTAGCATGCCTAAGCAAACGGTGTGAACTGTGTTTATATAAACATACCTAGGATTTCTTTCCCATTCCAGCTGGCTGTAATGGAAGCATTGATTCATACCCTACTTACACTTACAATGACTTAATTGAGGATTTTGTAAAGAAAAAGTATAGAAAGAAAGCTAGCTGAATATTTTTTTCAAATTGAGTAAGCTTCTTCAGAGGAAGCTAACTTTTATTTTTCCATTCATGCGTTATCTATACATTTTATTTTACACATTTTTCATGTTGGCTTAATGCAAATACAAGCTTTCGTCTAGACCAGAAGTTCTCAAACTGTGCTCCGAGAACGCCATTCAGGTGAACTCAGGAACATTATTATGGTATTTTTATAAAGCGCTCTTACCCAAAGCACTTTACAATAGTTAGCTCATGGTACAAACAATATTTGGAAAGACCATTAAGTGGTCCACTGAGATCTTCAGCAATGTTCAATTGATCTGTGAAAAAAGTTAGACTACAAAAACAACCAAGGTACCTCACTTTATTTTCATTTACTTCTTATTACTTATAATATAGGAGGAGGATGAAGAAAAAAGAATGAAAAGTGTGGGGGACAGGAAGAGTGAATGTTCTTTCTCTTGGCTGGGTCTCAGTGGGGCCCCAAAAATGAAGCTGAGCACAGGGCCCAAGTAACTCTAAATCTGCCACTGCATCACAGCCATATCTACAGTAGTCTATAGAGTCAAGGGTCCTTGTTTGGCAGCTGCTTTCCGAGTGTGTAAGTTTTATTGTACTGTACAGTAACTAGGACACACTTTGGTGGTGTGGATTACCCAATGTTTTCACACATCATTTTAAAAATAAAGTAATGATCTGGGCAAATGCTGAAAAATTATCTCTGATAACTGCCAGAATACTTATGACTTTTAATTTGAATAGTTAAGAAAAAATAGTAATTTTATTTCATTGTTTACTTATGAAATTAGGGGACATAAGAGCAGGGGTTTCCAAACATTCCTAGTGCATGAACAGATGCATACTGTAAATGAGAATAAACACAAAGCTAGCTGACTTCTCTGAAAATTTTCTTGAAAACGTTCAAATTTGTATTGGATATTATATTAGTCAACCTGTGGAACTCTTTACCAGAGAAATTTGTAAAGGCCAACACTATAAAGAACTAGATACATTCATAGAGGATAGGTCAATCACTGGCTACAGCCAAAATGGGCAGGGATTATGTCCCTAGCCTCTGCCAGAAAGAGGGAAAGGGCAACCAGGATGGATCACTTGATGATTACCTGTTCTGCTCTGTTCTCTGAAGCACCTAGAATTGGCCACTGTCGAAAGACCGGATACTGGGCAAGATGGACCTTTGGAATGACTCAGTGTGGCTGTTCTTATGTTTTTATAATTGCAGTTTTACTAACACTTCAAAGAATGCTTTCTTGCTAATCTCCCCGGAAAAGGAACACTTTATAATAGGAAATCCATACAAGGCTTTTATTTATTATTTAACCCTATTCCATTGTATTGTTTGAATATGTTAATTTAACACCAGTTTTTGGGATAGGGAATTTTTTGGGGAAGAAATCCCACAGTATAATTTTAATATTTATTTTATTAGCATGAAGCTCTGGTTCAGGAAGGCTCTTAACCACATTCCTGACTGAATTCAGCGGGACTTAGCATATGCCTAAATTCTCTGCCCAATCAGAGACTGTAACTGAATGTGGAGGGCCCAATCCTGCAAACTTATTCACACATGCAATCTTTTTGGAATCACCGAGAAGTCTATTGTGAGTGAAGATTTGCAGGACTGACCCTTAAAAGCTTTTCTGGGCAGGGATTTTGCCCCTCATATATATGTAAAATGCTCCATACATACTTGATGCTATAGTAACTAATGAAGGCTGTGGTAAAGGAGAACAGCTCATATTTGCTTAGGTACTTTTTTTTTTTTTTTTTTTTTTTAACAGATTGCAGAGGGAATGGCATACATAGAAAGGAAAAACTACATTCATAGAGATCTGAGAGCAGCTAATGTTCTGGTTTCGGATTCACTGATGTGCAAAATTGCTGATTTTGGACTAGCCAGAGTAATTGAAGATAACGAATACACAGCACGGGAAGGTATGTATCACTTTATATTTTTCAGCTCTAGAAAATTCATTCTGTGAAGAGCCACAGAATTAGACCTTTGTTTAAAATACAAATGAGAAGCAAGCACATAGCACAGTGTGTTACATGCAGTGTTCTAATGACAACAATGAACTTAAAAATTGCTCTGTCTCCTTAATCCAGATTCCATAAACTTTCTAATTTGAAGAAAGTAGATTGTACCCTCTTTAAGCAAATTTTATAAATCAAACATATAAGGGAAAGGGTTAGCCAGGTAGAGGCAGTGGTGCCTGAAAAAACATTTTCCAGAGCACTGAAGTTTTCCTTCTACAAAAATCCCACTTCATAGGTAGGAGTTTTATATTGGTACTACCTGACTTAAATGCTGCATTTAAAGCAATAGTATAGCACCTATTTGAAAGCAGGAGGTAGTTTATTCCACAGCAAGGTATTCTAGGATAGTTCAAGGAAGTTTGTATGGGGGTTTCAGTACAATATACTTTATTTGGTATTTTTGCATGCTAATATCAATTTTTTTAAAAGATTCAGTAGAAGAAAAATATCTAGCTTTGTCATCATTCCACATTTCTACATTTTGCAACACAGATAAACTTCATCTTCCCTAGATCTAAAACTAAAACAACCACTTTATGATTAGAGGGTTTGACCTCACATAAGTAGTATTGAAAACAGAAGTGGTAGGAGACTGAGGTACAAGGAAGAAAGAGAACAAGGCATCAAAGTTAGGGTAAAA
Source organism: Rafetus swinhoei (assembly GCA_019425775.1). Taxonomy (NCBI): domain Eukaryota; kingdom Metazoa; phylum Chordata; order Testudines; family Trionychidae; genus Rafetus; species Rafetus swinhoei. Next base: position 66,117,490 of record CM033424.1, on the reverse strand, counting down.
AAGGTGAGGTACTAGGGAGTCACTAGATAATAGCCATTCAAGGGGGGACAGAGCCCAATGGAGTGGATTTTAAAGACAGAGAAAGTGTAGGAGGAGGAAATCTTTAGTTTATTAGACAGCTTTTGGTATTGTATATTAACTGAATAAAACTTGGATTTTTTAAAGTTTTGCATATTGTACATTTATGCTAACTTCCAAACACTCTAGCTAAGTAACTTCCTTCAGTATTTATGGGAGTCTGATATAGTTTCCCAGCTTTACAAAATGTCTTGTGCCAGATGGCATTCGTTTTTAGGACGCAGAAACTGTGTGTGTGTGTGTGTGTGTGATCCCTCCTTTTGTCTGAAAGGTGGATGTCATGTTCCCCGAGGAAGTCTGTTTGAACTTTTCTTGTTAAACCAGGGGAGTTTTTATTGAGGGGGCAAGCAGAAGTGAGAGGATTTTAAAATATGGCTACAATTTGTCCTGTACTACATACTTCTTGAGAATGAAACAAAGGATTAAATCAGAGCGTGTCTACACTGCAAGCCATTATTTCGAAATAATGGCGAGCTGGGGGACTTCTTACTCTAACTCCTGTAACTCTCATTTTATGAGGAATAAGGGAAATTGAAGGAAGAGTGTACTTCCTTCAACTTCCTGCTGTGCAGACAGCACCAAAAGCTGAACTAAGATATTTTGACTTAATCTACGCAATTGACGTAGCTCAAGTTGCGTAGTTTAATTTAACTTTTGCCCTGCTGTGTAGATGTGCCCTTAACTGTTATACCGAAGGTAGATTTTTGCCTAATTCTGCATTTCTTACAAAGGCAGAATTCTCACAGAGGGAAAAATTCTGCATATGGAAAAAAGTTAGTTAAGGGTAATATTAATGACAGTGATGCAGTCTTTGAGCAGCACAACCGTTATGTGAAAAATCACAACTTTGGATTCTGAACTGATAAATGTAGAGAACAAGACTACACAGATTTTAAGTAAATTTTCTAAAATTTTAAGTAAATGTAGTATTTGTGAAAAATGTTGGACTGACAACACAATAGAATGAAGTCAGTTCACTCGTATAGTATGGCGTTTGGTGTTTGCAAATAGTTCTTCCCACACTACCATTCCAGTAAGTCTGAAGCACCTCTAGGGTGACAGAATATATTAGTTCAATCCCATGCACATTTAGGGTAGGATTGTAAAAGGATATAAGGAAGTTAGATACAGAATTTCAGTCTCTAACTCCCTTAGGTTCCTTTGAAAATCTCAAATTCAATTCTTAACTTTTTAAAAACTTCCAGGAGAGATGTGAGAGTACATTGTGGTGATTCTATCTGAGCTGTGTTGTAGTAAGAACATAAGAATGGCCATACTGGGTCAGACCAAAGGTCCATCTAGCCCAGTATCCTGTCTGCCAACAGTGGCCAGTGCCAGGTGCCCCAGAGGGTGTGGACCAAAGACAATGATCAAGCAATTTGTCTCCTGCCATTCTTCTCCAGCCTTTGACAAACAGAGGCTAGGGACACCATTCCTTACCCTCTGGCTAATAGCCTTTAATGGACTTAACCTCCATGAATTTATCTAGCTCTTTTTTAAACTCTGTTGTAGTCCTAGCCTTCACAGCCTCCTCTGGCAAGGAGTTCCACGGGTTGACTGTGCACTGTGTGAAGAAGAACTTTATTTTATTAGTTTTAAACCTGCTACCCATTCATTTCATTTGGTGTCCTCTAGTTCTTATATTATGGGAACTAGTAAATAACTTTTCTTTATTCACCCTCTCCACACCACTCGTGATTTTATATACCTCTATCATAGCATCTGTATAATGTTTAGTCCGTAATGAAAGAGGTGCCAGAACACAAGCAATTTTTTTACTTTGATTTAGGAAGCCTGAAGGTGCCAAAGCTATGACTTACCAAGCCTAAAGGTGCCAAGACTCAGTCCTGGCAAGCCCCACAAATCAAGCACTGCATCTATCCAATACCTCTTGGACAGGAAGAGCTGCTACAGGTTGAGCCTCTCTAATCCAGCACTCTCTGATCTGGCAACATTCATGGTCAGGCATGATTTTAGTTAGCTGGATGTCCGCTTATCATGGATGTGTCCAAGTTTCCCATGGTCCCATAAAGTTTTTTATAACCACCAGTCCTGGCTCACAGAGCTCTGTGCTGTTAGTTAGCTCTAATTTACCCCGAATGTCTTCTAAGAGCCCCGTGAGCAGTGGAAGTGTTAGTAATGCTGCTGGTTCGGCAAATTCTCTGGTTCAGCACTGGTCAGGTCCTAAGGGTGCCAGAATAGAGAGGTTCAACCTGTAGTGTCTTTTTTAGTCTTCTAAGATAAGGACAGGGTTTTTTACTAAAAGGTCACTGTCTACCTTATACTTAATGGAAATAATGGGTAAATCTATTAGTAATTTATATTTTTCTAGCAACATATCTACTTGGTTAATTGATAATATATATTGTTTCTTAGGTGCAAAATTCCCTATTAAATGGACAGCGCCAGAAGCAATTAACTATGGCTCCTTTACTATTAAATCTGATGTGTGGTCATTTGGAATTCTTCTGTATGAAATTGTTACCTTTGGAAAGATCCCCTATCCAGGTATGGACGTTTATTTTTATATCATTACGTTGTATTTATATTCTGATGTTTTTAGGGAGTCAAAGAAAAAAGTTAACTAATGAAAAAGAGCTCATTTCTGACAAGAATGGCAGTGTTGGGGGTTTGATGTGTGTATGCTGCAGGCTACCTCAAAGAATTTGAAAATTCTCAGCCATTTTATACATACGTAATACTGCATGTAACTTTGTGGCAGCTTTAAATCAGCAAGTTATGTTAGTTCTAATTTACCCCTAAATTTCTTCTAAGAGCCCAGTAAGCAGTGGAAGTGTTGGTAATGCTGCTAGACAATAGTGACCGCCTGTGGTTTGGCAAATTCTCTGGTTCAGTTTAACTTAATTATCTGGCCCATACTGGCAGCCACTTTCTTACTGGTATATAGTACCGGCCTATACCAGCCCACTTTCAACTCTAAATCTAAAATATGAATCCAGCATACTGTTGTACTCAGATGTTTTATGTACTCAAATGATGTCAAAATCGTAGTCAATGCTGAATTCCCATTATTGTCACTGAGCCTGATTTTCAATAGCTTGCTTCAAGTGGTTTAATGACAGACTAGAAGAGATATCATTACAAGTTGTGTATCATTGCTGTTTGTAGCTCCTTGAACAGGTGGAATTTCAAATGAGACCAACAAAGCAATTCTGCTTTTACATCAACCGCCATTATATTTTATCAGCATTAGACACTACAAAAGAACATGAAGGTGGAGTTTAGAGAAGTGCTGATTTTTTTTCCCATTGTAATATTGACACTTCAGTATTAAGCAGCTGTGACAGAGCTACACTGGAGGTTTCTTACCTTAGGCAGACCTGATTTATTAAGCAACCTAATGCTGATCTATTTTTCTTTTAAGATATTTTTACAAAAAAAAAATGCATTCTTTTAGTTGTCCTGGCTTAAGCCAACAAAAAACCTTGTATAAAGGTGATAGATATGACTAATAAAAGCCTTCACTGATGCAGAATTAAAGTTGCCTGGTGGTATCTTGCACCTTTTTGAGAATGTCAAACACAGCACAACTCAAACAGCTGGAAATCAGGAAACATAGAGTGAAAGTAATGCTTATGCTAACACAAATTTAACTCTGCCAATCTGGAGCTGGCAGGAGTCCCTGAGAATTATCTGCATGCATTGAAACTTATGTTCATGTTAAGTTTATGTTCATGGTGTTAGGTCTAGCTGTGTGGCATGGTGGCAGGATTAGTTGGACTAACTTGTGGGATGTGTGCCCTTGTGATATGAGGGCACATTGGAGAGGGGGGTTGTGGAGGTAGCTAAGCTTTGCTTCCTGCCATCTTCCCAGTGTGAAAAGAGGTGCCCTGAGAGAGCCAGTATGCCTCATTTCAGCCATGGACTTATTGTAGGTTATGCCAATAGCACAGCACAAGTCTCTTCTCACCCTGGAGACTATCAGCAGTGATGTGGGGTGTGAGCGCATTCTATGGGTAATCGTGTTAGCTGGCACCCTGGGCATAAGGGTGAAGGGACCGTAAAATTTAGCAGAGGCAGGATTGTTTATGTGGCCTGGGCTCAGTGTTTGAATAAAGGGCAGGTGTAGGTAACTCCTCTTCAGTAGGTCACACCTCAAGGCAAGCTTTGCCTCAGCAGATAAAGGTATTAGTTTCTATCTCACATGGTAAAGTGCCCTGTCCTGAGTGTTCTGCTCTATCTACAAAGGCAGAGTGCAAGGATAGGTGGCATGGGTGTATTGGGCAAATGCTCAAAGAGGGCAGAGTTAAGGTTGCATCAGCACAGACTGTAACTCTTTGGTTTTCAAAGGTTAAATATGTCATTTTCAGGGTTCCTAGAGTCTGATATACAGACAGGGAGCAAGGAGACCATGCCCCAGAGAGGAGGACCCCTACATCCCTGCACACACACAGAGGCAGGGAAAAGATCTCCCAAGAGCCTTCTAAAGCATACATCTACACACACTGGAAGATGAGCATATATATAATCTTTGTTGCATTCAAAGAATTTAAAATCACAAATGTAAATCTCCTGGTTTGTATTGAAAATATAATATGAAGAGCTGGCATGTGACCAAAGTAATTGTGGGACCAGAAAACAGCTGTGAAAACACAGCTTAACAAAATAGTAGTAGGGTTAGATCAAGTCTGAGAACTAACACTTTAGGAAGAAAAGTGTGGACTATTTTTGCCTTCAGTAGGAATAATAAACAGATTATTCAGTTCTAGTAAGAATACCCTAAAATATTTTTATTAATAGATGAAAACTAGCTAATCTAAGGTTTTGTATGTGATCAGTTTATAAATCAGTGAAATGGTTTGAATTATATTTGACAAGTATGAAGGGAGTATAAACATACAATTGGGCAGAAAGCATTTACAGTCCAGAAAACTGGGGTTTTGTGAGCTTTATTTCTTAAATTCAGTGGCTGTTTTTCTTTCTGATAATCTTGAAGTGTTTAGTGGGATTTATAGTTACAGAAACTATTTTGAAATATAAAATGCAAGTACCTGATTTTTGTAAGCAAACAATTTGAGCCAGTTGTAAACTGTAGTTTCCCGATGATCATACAATATTTCAAATATTGGACACATTCAAACTCGCATTGCAGTGCCATTGCATGTTCTCTGGTACACGTATCTTTCAGATCTAGATTCTTCCTCCATTACTCATAATCAGTTACCCCCTAATAATCACCAATACTGAATGTTAGAGAAATAAGAGGTTTCAACATAAGGAATTGGTTCTGCGTTCTGTCAAGTTTAACAGCTAACTTTTGTTAGCACTGCCTCAGGCTACGTCTAGACTACCGGGTTTTTCCGGGATACCAGAGGTATCCCGGAAAAACTCCACCTCGTCCAGGGAATGCGTCTGCTCTTCCACTTTTTTTTTTTTTTGCGGAAGAGTAGACGCACTCTTCCGGAAGCCCTGTCTTCCTCCTCCCCGAGGAAGAAGGGCTCTTCTGAAAGAGGAGGATTTTCCAAAATTTGGCCCAGTGTAGACAGGCCAAATTTCGGAAAAGCCTTCTCCAAAAGAACTATCAGAAAAAGGTACTCAAATTGCGGAGCACATTTTGCATACCTTTTTCTGATAGATCATTGTAGTCTAGACATCGCCTCAGATTCATAAAGTTACCATTCTGTATAAGGATGAATTTCAATTAAGTAATATGTGTTTTTAGTGAAACTGTTCATTAAGAAATATTCTACCCATAACAATATCTTTGACAATTAGAGAGACACTGCTACTGTACTGTATCTTTAACTTATAGCAGAATCTATGTCAACAGATCAAGCTGCATAGCTGGGAAATATTATTTATTCAGTATACATTTGTATATGTGCTCATTCTGTTGTGTGTTGGCATGTGTACTTAAAATATGTCATTAACCTATGTTAATTAAAAGAAAGAACTCCCCGTTATTCTCTTAGAAACTGGAAATCATTTTTTAAGGGTAGGCTTTTCACAAATGAGCAGAAGCACAAAATGGGGATATTTGCTCCACACATTCAGAATGTAGATCAGTAAAGGTGCAGGGCTTGATCCTGCAAAATGATGGGCATTCTAGCCCTAATCCTGCAAGGCACTTAAGAACATGGATGGTCCTATTCACTGCTTATAAATAGAAACATACTTAAGTGCTTTTTTGGGGATTGGAGCCAGAGTGCTCAGCATCTTGCAGGATGAAACCCGTAGTGGCCAACTGTTGTTCTTGTGAATTGACACTCATCGATAAAGGTGCAATATCAGAGTATGCA